>OX463226.1:7960000-10460000 GCA_949820135.1 Sylvilagus floridanus
CGGCAAGTTCTGGACGTTGGTCCTCGGCCCTGTGAGTGGTTCGCACACCTTCTCTCCCAGGCCGTTCTCTTCATTTCCCTACTGTGCAGGGCTTAGTTTGACACAGTCCTTAGTCTGGTTTTGCTTCTGCGGTCTTACCCAGATGAGTGCTTACCCTGCCTGTCTTGGTGCTCCCGTTTTGATTGGTGGTTTCAGGGCTTGGATCTGCTTATTTTTGTGAGGGGCACGAGGTGGGGTAAGTTTCAGTGCTCTGCACAAGGAGGCCCACTTATCCCCGCTGTCCTGTCACCACTGTCTTTGGGACCTGTCAGCTGCAGGGCACAGATGCTGTTTTGGTTACTCTACTGGGTCTCAACAAGGTCAAGGAGAACGTGTAATATGAAAAGCTGTGTGGGTGGCCAGCACTGTGGCGTGGCAGGTAGTCTCTGCAGTGCTGGCGTCCCTTATGGGCACTGGTTCCAGTCCCCAGCTGCTCCACTTCCAATCCAGCTCCCTGCTAGTGCACCTGGTAAAACAGCAGCAGATGGCCCAAGTCCTGGGACCCCTGCACCCATGGGGCAGACCCAGAGGCAGTTCCTGGCTCCAGCCTGGCTACACCCCAGTCCTTGTGCCATTTGGGGAGTAAACCTGCAGATGAAGAGGTCTCATCTTTCTCTGTAACTCTGCATGGATTTCACTTTTGTAGCAAACAAAACACCACCTTTTGCTTGTATTGCCCCATGGGTTTTTGGGAGCACCCCAGTGGCTCTGGAGTCTTCAACTCAGGTGCTGTGAGGCCTTCAGCTTCGTTGTTTGGGTCATCTGTGCATCCTGTGAATCAGTTTTTAAAAACTATGTGTTCATTGCAAATGAAGTGACAGCCTTGGGGTGAGCTGTCCATTCAGGTTTACCTCCTAAATGCCCACAACATGTAGGGCCGGCCAGAAATTCCTTGGTTAAATGAATTCCTAGGGGTTTTTTTTGGTAGCTCTTGCACATGGGACTTAAAAAAAAAATTATTTATTTGAAAGGTAGAGTGACGGAGAGGCAGGGAGAGAGTTCTTCCATCCACTGGTTCAGTCCCAAATGACCACAACAGCAGGAGCTGTGCCAGTCCGAAGCCAGGAGCATCTTCCGGGTCTCCCACAGGGGTGCAGGGGCCCAAGGACTTGGGCCATCTTCCACTGCTTTCCCAGGCCATAGCAGAGAACTAGATTGGAAGTGGAGCAGCCAGGACTCGAACCAGCACCCATAGGGGATGCTGGCACTGCAGGCAGCGGCTTTACCCGCTACACCACAGTAAGTGGGACTTTAATGATGTCACTCATTCCTCACTGGGGGTCTGAAAGTGCTGCCTTCCCCAGCTCCCTCGGCATTCTGCATGCTGCCCGACCTCGCCAGCTCCAAGGCCCGCAGGGGCGTTCCTCTGGCCGCAGCACCGCTGACGTCTGCCTTCTCCCTGTGCGTCTGAGGGCGCCGAGTGCTTTCCTGTCCTCTGGGGAGCGTTGGGGGTTCTGCTCCTGGTTGCTGGGAAGTGTGTGAATCTGCACTGTTGGCCTTTCCAAGCGTGGAGCTTACTGTGAGGGGCGTGTGGCTGGTTGGAATCCGGCCGTCTGTGCCCACGGAGCAGCACGCGCAGGGCGCCTTCCCTGGCCCCTCGTTCCTTAATCTTCAGACTGCAGAAGGGCTTGTTGGGTGGCCTGACCGGGCAGCAAGAGGGGCTGCCGGCATGTCTGGCACACTGCTGTCCTCCCGTGTGCGCTCCCGTCCCAGGCCTGCCTGACGTGGGTTCTGCTGCCCACCGTGGACCTCCCTTCCTGTGGGGATTCTGTACAGGTACGTGCGCACTGGACACAGCCTCAACAAGCTCTCTTGGGGGGTGGGGTGGGTGTCATGCAGTGAGAACTATTAGCAATACGATTTTATTTAGTTCCATTGGAAACAAAAAAACCCCAATAATGCCTGAACCCAAAGGTGCATTAAAATGGCCTAAAGGATGTAAAAGAATAGCTCTGAAGGTCAGTTGCAGTGTCTCCCTCACACTGCGTGCTCTCACCGGGCAGGCCACAACCCGCTCAGATCACACCAGGGGGCTGCATCTGACTCGGGAGGACGCTCTCCTGCCAGTGTTGCGGCAGCTGACCCGGGGGCCGTCCTGGAGCTGCAGGTCCTGTCACTGCTCGTTCTGCTGGCCCTCTGTGGCAGACGCGGTCACGGACCCCTGGCCCTTGTTGACGTCGCTGATGCACACCCACTGCCCGTCGACCGACTCCTTCCACAGGGTCACCTGCAAGGTAGCGCACACGGTCACGGCTCTGGGCGCTGAGGCCAGGTTCTGGGAGTTGCTGCCGTCTTTCCCAGAGGAAAACGAAACCCGAGGCAGCTCCAGCCTCCCTGGAAACAGGCCCCAGAGATGACAATGACCGCAGGCGAGATGTGCCACAGGTCTTAGGAGCTTCTGCCTGGCCCGTGGGTGGGGAAGGTGAGTTCTAGGCTCTGAGGCTGGGGGGGGGTGCTGTGGTACGACTGAGAGACTCAGTTCAAGTTCACCTCGCCTCTCTTAGTACATTTAGAACTGGGAGACCACCGTGCTCTACCAGGCTCAGTGTAACGAGGGCAGCCACCTGCTCCACCTGCACCCTCTACCTTCTTGCTCTTTGAACATCACCATGAGGACAAAGAGCCCAGTGGGCAGGAGGTCGGCCTGGATGTAACTCCCAGGGACCGGGAGATAGCTTTGCTAGCCACAGCCGGAGTCCCTCTCCGGGGCACAGCACAGGGGGAGAGGCGTACCTTATTGTCTCCCCCAGAGACGGCCAGGATGTTGGCAGTGATGGACCAGCTCACGTGCCACACGACGTCGTTGAACTTGTGCAGCAGTCTGGGGGACCAGGTGTTGCCGGAGGCATCGTCGCAAGTCCAGATGAACACACGGCCGTCCTAGGCACAGGCAGGCTGCTGTCAGGAGGGCTGAGGGTGCTCCCGGGCCTCCTGGCTGCCCTCAGTGCTCATCTCTAACTCCTGGCCCGGCACCTTGTCCCTTAGCCCCCAGGAACACACCTCCCACGAGGGAAGCGTCGCCCTGGGCTCCCAAAAACCCAGCTCAGGACTGGCACTGGGCAGTGGGTTATACCTTGGCCTGCGAAGATCTTATCCTATGTGTGCACCAGTTTGGGTCCTGGCCCTACTACCAAGCCTGAGAGAGCATCAGAAGGTAGCCCAGTGCTGGGCCCCTGCCACCCACCTGGGAGACCTGGATGGAGTTCCAGGCTCCTGGCTTTGGCCTGGCTCAGCCCCAATGCTGGGCCTGTGGATGGGAGATTGTGGGTCTCTGTCTTTTAAATAAAAATACTGTGAAACAGAACGTGAAGTCGCAAAAACCCTTACCCATTAACAGCACACCAAACAGGCTTCTGGGCATTGACAGCGTGGGCTTGGAGGCCTGCCCCGGCCTGCCGCAGGCCCCTCCCCAGCGCTGCCTGCATACAAGCACCTGCCCGCCAGGGGCAGGACTGACCTGGGAGCAGCTGGCGATGGTGCTGGTGGGCAGGCCGATGGAGGGGGCCCAGGCCACGTCGCGGACCCAGTCGCTGTGTGCCTCCAGCTTCTGTTCCTCCTTCCACTGGCCGTCCTCCTCCTCCCTGGCGGGGACAGCAGACGGCCTGAGCGTCAGCCCTCACAGCACACCCAGCCACAGTGAAACTGCTGGAAGCAGTGGGGCATTTCCCCAGGGTGCTCTCCCCACACCTCCACTCACCTCCACAGCTTGATGAGGTTGTCGCAGCCTCCAGACGCAAACTTCTTGGGGCAGGTGGGTCTCTGCCCCGAGGGCTGGTCGATGAGGCTTCCCGGAGCGACGGCAGGCGCCCAGCTGACTGCGTTGCAGCCGATCTGGGGAGAGGACGCCATGAGCCTGAGCCCTTCTGCAGACCACAGCAGCCTGCCTCCCCCGTTCCCAGGGCCTGGCTGCTCGCACGGCTCCCACCCGGCGTCCCAAAGCAGAGACTAAGAACTCTCCCAAATCTGACATTTTTCAAACATGTAAAAGGGAACACACTGGGCCCAAGGATTCTAAACATGACAACAAACAGCAAATGAACGACCCACAAGCACACTACAAACCACTGCAGACGCACTTGCTGCCGTGTCCCGTCCTCGTCACAGCCACCACTCAGCCCCCAGGGTGCCACTACCCACAGGTGCACCCTGGGGGCTGGCCCAGTGGCAGTGGGTTAAGCCGCCGCTTGCAATGCCAGCATCCCCCACTGTGGCGTCGTGTCAAGCCCCGGCTGCTCCCAAGTACTCCCTGCCACCCACGTGGGAGACCCAGACCAAGTTCCCGGCTGCTGGGTGTTGGGACATTTGGAGCATGAACTAGGGGATGGGAGGTCTCTCTCCCTCTGCATTTCAAACATACATAAAAATCTTTTAAAAATGTAATAAGGGGCCTGTGTTGAGGTGTAGCAGCTAAAGCTACCACGTGCAATGCCAACACCCTAGTGGGTGCTGGTTTGTGTCCTGGCTGTACCACTTCTGACCCAGCTTCCTTGGGATAGCCTGGGAAAAGCAGCAGAAGACAGCTCAAGTCCTGGGGCCCTGTACCCACGTGGGAGCCCGAGGAAGCTGCTGCCGTCAGCCTGGCCCAGCCCTGGTTGCTGCAGCCTTCTGGGGGAGAGAACCAGTGCAATCTCGTGCTCTCTGCCTCTCTCACTCTCTCTTTCAAATAAGTAAATCTTAAGAACAAAAACATAACAGAACACACCTTTTCCATGTCTGCCTTGGCAGTGTGAGCCTGTTCCAAACATACATTTGGGGTGGCTTTCCCTACTTTTTAAAATTTATTTATTTAAGAGAGTTACAGAGAGAAGGAGAGGCAGAGAGAGAGAGCGGTCTCCCTTCCATTGGTTCACTCCCCAGAGCTGTGCCAATCCAGAGCCAGGAGCTTCTTCCAGGTCTCCCACGCAAGTGCAGGGGCCCAAGCACTTCAGCCATCCTCCGCTGCTTTTCCCAGGCCCTTAACAGGGAGCTGGGACATAAACCTGAGCCTACATGGGAGGCCAGCATCACAGGAGGTGGCTTTTATGAGAGCCTGCGAGTCACTCTGCCTCTGGCCCCATCAGTCCTTTCCCGAGTTCTTAAACACTGTTAACAGTTTGTGTTCTTTATACTGCACAGTTTTTTTTTTTTGACAGGCAGAGTGGACAGTGAGAGAGAGACAGAGAGAAAGGTCTTCCTTTGCCGTTGGTTCACCCTCCAATGGCTGCCGTGGACGGCGCGCTGTGTCCGGCGCACCGCGCTCATCCGATGGCAGGAGCCAGGCACTAGGTGCTTTTTCCTGGTCTCCCATGGGGTGCAGGGCCCAAGCACTTGGGCCATCCTCCACTGCACTCCCTGGCCACAGCAGAGGGCTGGCCTGGAAGAGGGGCAACCAGGACAGAATCTGGCACCCCGACCGGGACTAGAACCCGGTGTGCCGGTGCCGCAAGGCGGAGGATTAGCCTGTTGAGCCATGGCGCCGGCCATTGCACAGTTCATTTTAAAACACCTCTGGGGGCCAGCAATGTGGCATAGCAGGTAAAGCCACCACCTTCAGTGCTGGCATCCCATATGCGCACCGGTTCGAGTCCCAGCTGCTCTACTTCCGATCCAGCTCTCTGCTATGGCCTTAGAAAGCAGTAGAAGATGGCCCAAGTTCCTGGGCTCCTGCACCCACGTGAGAGACCCAGAAGCTCCTGGCTCTGGGTTGGCGCAGCTCTGGCCGTGGTGGCCATCTGGGGAGTGAATCAGTGGATGGAAAACCTCTTTTTTTCTTGCTCTCTCCTCCTCTCTTTAAAATAAATAAATAAATCTTTTGGGAAAAAAAAAAAACATACCTCTGATGCGCTGGAACTGACAGCAGCTACACGTAGGGAAGAACTCTGACACACACCTACTGAGCCATCACAACCAGAAGGAACGTGCCACTGTTAGTGTAGGCGGATTTCTCACCAAGTCCCAAGGACTGTATATACATCTTTACTCAAAATCTCCTGGGCAAGGCGGGCATGTGGTACAGGGGGCTAGGCTGCCACTCCCTTATCAGTCTAAGAGTCCCAGCTGCTCCATTTCCAGCCCAGCTCCCTGCTAATGGTCTGGAAGAACAGCAGAAGACGGCCCAAGTGCTTAGGCCCCCGGCACCGACACGGGTGACCTGGTCTGGGTTCGGCCTGGCCCAGTCCTGCTTTTGTGAGCATTTGGGGAGTGAAGCCCAAGATGCTTCTCTGTCATTCTGTTTTCAAATCAACCCATCAACAAACACCTAAAAACCCCAGGTTGGTGGATATTCCAGGAACGGCAGCCTCCGTGTCACCCTGTCATGACCGCTGCCACTGGACATCACCATGACACATCCCCAGGACAGGTGACTGCTCCCAGGAGAGCTCCCCTGACTGACAGACCTGCGGCTCGGTGTCGTCCAGGTGTCTGCTACAGCAGCAATGCTTGCTCGGGAACCTCAGGTACCCGAGACTCCCCTGTGGAGGGTTCCGCACCCAGACACGCCTGCTCTCCGGAGTTCCCTCTGACCTGCGGTCCACACCTGGCACCCGTGCACTCGCTCGGTCTGAGATTCAGCCCAATGCAGCCCAGCAGCTGACTGTGCGGTCTGTCTGAGATTCAGCCCAGTGGAGCCCAGCAGCTGACTGTGCTGAGATTCAGCCCAGTGGAGCCCAGCAGCTGACTGTGCGATCTGAGATTCAGCCCAGTGGAACCCAGCAGCTGACTGTGCGGTCTGTCTGAGATTCAGCCCAGTGGAGCCCAGCAGCTGACTGTGCGGTCTGTCTGAGATTCAGCCCAGTGGAGCCCAGCAGCCGAGCCGGGTTCGGCCTGGCCCAGTCCTGCTTTTGTGAGCATTTGGGGAGTGAAGCCCAAGATGCTTCTCTGTCATTCTGTTTTCAAATCAACCCATCAACAAACACCTAAAAACCCCAGGTTGGTGGATATTCCAGGAACGGCGGTTCCTGACCGTGCGGTTCCTGAGGCCTGCAGTATCTGCAGACTTGGCTGTGTGAGTGCCCCTGGCCTGCAGTCTCCAACACTCCAGACCCCCAACGTGATCTCAGCTGTCTGAAAGGCAGAGGCGTCGCCCACCGGCTGGTCTGCTCCCCGATGCACACACCAGCTGCAGCGCATCAGGCACAGCCAGGAGCTGACCACTGGGCCATCGCCTGCGCATCCCAGGGTGTGCACAGAGGAGGCTGGGCAGGAACCCAGGCTCCGCTGCGGGGAGTGGGGCTGCTCCTCTGCGTGTTCTAACTCATGTAACCACCCTAAGTACCTGTCTCGTTTCTAGCTGACAGCGCTGAAACACAGGGTGGCCAGCCCTGCCCCTCCCCATGTGGGCCTGCGTCTTTTCTTTCTGGGGTCCCCTCCTGTGCAGTTCCAATTCCATACCTAGCATGTTCCTCTCTGGAGTGACCCCGACCCCTCCAGGTCTCCCTGTGGCCCTGCATGGCTGCACCCTCCCAGACAGCGGCCCACAGGCTGCACACAAATGGCCAATGAGCAGCAGAGAGCCGCCCGACAGCACCAGCCACTCGGGAAATGCAGATCAAACCACTGGGAGCGAGTGCTTTGCACCACCAGGACAGCCGTGGGCAGCTACAGTCAGGAGACAACCGTCCCCTAGCATTGGTGGGAAAGTACAACAGCGTCATCACCCGCAGCTTCTCACCGGCTGAACACAGCGTTACCCTACGACTGAGCAGCTGCGTGCCCGGCTCGCACACCAACCTCCACAGCACCGCCACTCGCCACACACAAGCAAACAGACGGTGCCCATCAGCCGCGACCTGGCTCAACCGTGAGCCCACGGTGTGAGGGAGAAGACAGGCCCCGGGACGTGAAGGGTCCAGCACGGGCAGACGAGCACTGCCCTGGGCTAGGGGTGGAGGGCGCCTGCCAGCAGGGTTTCCTTTGGGGCTGATAAAGCAGCTCTAGAAATCAGGGTGCCCACTGTCCAGCTTCGCGAACACCGCACACTGCGAACTCCTTTCCCCCCGAGGGGCTATTCTATGGCACGTAACATGTAACTTAATTCTTAAAAAGTTAACACGCAACCACAAAACCAGTTCCACTGTCTGCCAGCCAGCCGGGCCACCACCCTGCAGGCACTGGGCCCGGCTCCCCAGCGCGGCCACTGGACTCACGGTGTGGGCGTTGTTGATCTTCTTCACCTCCCACTGGCCTTCCCCGGTGTAGGTCAGCAGCGAGATGGCCCCGTCCGAGCTCCCGCAAGCCAGGATGAGGCCGTAGTCGTGCGGGGCCCAGCACACCGAGTTCACTGCGGAGAGGGGGAAGGGCACAGTGAGTGCACAGCCGAGTGGCCGACCAGACGCCCGTTTCCCACATGCTCGGTCTCAGTCATTTACAAAGCCAGGTAGGAAACACCTACCAGTCATCGCTAACTCCAGCCTCCCCTACCACAGCGCATGGACGTAAGCGGCCCCCAGGCGCGTCCAGGGTTGCCCCCACCACCCCCTCGGTCACCTGAGGAGTCGTGGCCCGTCCTTCCTGGGACCTGAGCGGCCCCCAGCCGGGGCCAGGGTCCCCCCTCGGTCACCTGAGGAGTCGTGGCCCGAGTGCTCGTGGGTCTTCTCCCAGGTGCCGCCCTCCTCCTTCCAGATGATGACTTTCCGGTCGTAGGAGCAGGATGCCAGGATGTTGCCGTACATGGGGTGGGCCCAGGCCACCTGCCACACAGGACCCTCGTGCCTGCAAGGGGAGGGGACGGAGGCTGCTGCCACGCGGCCAACGACCCAGGTGCCCCGGCCGGGCGTCTCCTTGGGCGGAGATGAGTGGCTTCCTGGGCAAGGAGAGCCGACAGCTGCCTGAGCACTTCCACGCAGAGAGCTGTGGCACGTCACTGCCCTCAGGATGCCCTCGGGATGGCAGGACCCCGAGGCCTCGCGGCCCTGCACGGAGTGAGGACTCTGGAAGTGTCTGTGGCTGGCCAGGCAGGGATCTCACCTGCACCAGATCCAAAGCCAGGGCAGCTCCGCTGGCACGGGCGTCGATCCCCCAGCAGACACCGCAAGGCGGAGCCACCATTCGCCCGCCTTCCCAGACACCCAGGCACTGTCCATCTGGGTGATCACGACGGCCTTAACCTGCTCTGTGACGCCCCCTGCTGGCCAGGGTCACAGGCGCTCTGTATCTTTACCTCTACCTGGAACGGAGGTGTCCAAAAGACTCCCTCACAGGTACGCTGGGGGTTCAGTGTCTGTGCTTAATCAGGGACAGAGCCGAGGACGAGCACAAGGAAAACCACTGACCACGACTTCCAGCGCTCCCCTCTGGGGACGACGGCTCACTCCTGTTCCACGTAGTGGGTGGTCAGCGCTGACGGCCCAAACTCCCCACGAGGAGCAGTTTTAACCGAGGCAGTCAAGGACGGGGGTGTGAGGTTTGTCACCGTCCAGCGCCTCACATTCTCAGAGTGTAAGAAACTCATGTGGGAGCCGGCACTGTGGCACAGTGGGTTAAGATGCTGACTGCAACGCTGGCGTCCCACGTGGGCACTGGTTCAAGGCCAAGCTGCTCCACTTCTGACCCAGCTCCCTGATAAGGCACCTGGGATGGCAGTGAGGACGGCCCAAGTGCTTGGGCCCCTGCCCTCTCACGTGGGAGACCAGGAGAAGCTCCTGACTGCTGGCTTCTGCCTGGCCCATCTCCAGCCCTTGCGGGCCAGCTGGGGAGTGAACCAGCGGATCGAAGATCTCTTTGTCTCTCTGCCTCTGCCTGTGTAATTTTGACTTTCAAATAAATAACCTTAAAAAAAAAAAAAATTCCTGAAACCTGCAGTGCTGTGCAAGACAGCACCCTGAGGGGGGCAGCCACAAACATGGGCCAGGGCTTCCGAGAGGAGTGACGCGGTGCGTGTGAACGGCCCTGGACCCCTGCGCAGGCCGACAGGCAGAGCCACGGCGATCCGAATGCTGCCGCTTGCACGGCCCCTGCAGCGCCGCTCCCGAGTGACATGTCGTTCGCCCTGGCCACACCTGCACCTGTCACAGCGGGGGGCAGTGGCCCCTGAAGGCGGGACCCACCTGAGGGCGGCACACCAGGGCTGTGAGAGGTCACACCTCACCAGCCCCCAGTCTTCCAGGGAGCACATGGCCCGCAGAGCCCCCACCCGGCCCACATGTTGTGTGCTGGGGGCAGCCAGGCGTCCCCACTGCTGAGCACACTTCCGGGGTGCCTGGAACCCGAGCTTTCCCTTCCTTCCCTGCCTGTGCCCCTGGCGGCACCTGCCCCGGCTCGCGGACACTCACCCTCTGAGGTCAGCAACGAGGATCTGCCCTCCGTTGCGCACGTCGAAGATCTTGACGGACCTGTCGGAGGAGCAGGTTGCCAGGCGGGTGCCGTAGTAGTCCATCTGCGCGTCATGCTGCGAAGGGAGACGGGGAATTCTGGGGGCCTGCGGGGGCAGGGCACTGCGCACACGGGGGCGGGGCTAGCGTGCACCTCGGTCTACCCACTCGGGGGTCTACCCACTCGGGATCGGCACCTCAGGCGGGAAACCGGCAAGGCGGCCTCTCACTGCTCTGAGGCCGCAGCCAGCTGGGCTTACAGACCCTTCGGGCTCCTTCCTCCATCTGGGCCCTGGGTCCCGTGAGGGTCTTTGTCCTTGGGCCTCCCTTACGTTTGTCCTTTTCCCAAGGAGCGGGCCAGTTACTCAGACACTGCCTTCCACGTTGCTGGCGCCACCCTCAGATGCCCACAAACCACCCAGACCCAGGCCTGGCCCCGCCCACGGTTCTGAGTTCATCTGCGGCACCTAGTGGCACCTGCCGCAGAGGCCGCCGGGAAGGCTCAAGGAGCCGCTGGATGACGAGCGCTTAGCATGGGCCTGTCAGTGCGCTCTGCCTCACCTGCTCCTCAGACCACACCGTGCGAGTGGGGGCACAGCGGTGGTCTCCCCACGAAGACATGGAGGCCTGCTAGCTAAGCCGCTGCCTAGGGAGCCTCAGACCCCCACCCTGGTACCATGTGACCGACAGCTGAACCACTCCTGAGGGAGTTCAGGCGACCTGAGCAACCCAAAGCGGCAGCAGGTGACAGGCCGTGAGGGCAGCAACACAGGCAGGAGACGCCGTCTGTAGCCCAGGGACCCAGGGACTCGGGTCTCGCTCCCAGGCTGCAGCACGGCGGGGCCAGAGTGCTCCTCCTGCTGCGGACTTTAACCCCAGGCCTTCTCCTGCGCCCTGCCTCAGGCCACGCCCCCTGCTCTGCCGTCCCACAGCAGTTCTCTCGGGCTCCGCCTTTGCCAGTGGGGCCAGGCTGCAGCAGCAGGAGGAAGACAGAGGGGAGACCAGGGTCAGCCAGAGGACTGAGGGCCTGAAGCTACCATTGGTCCCCAGGGCCCTCCCGGAAGGGGAGACCGCACGGCCAGGGTCAGCTCACAGGGCACTGCTGGGAGGCGGACTGGCCACCGCCGCTGAACCACCGATCGGGGAAGGGTGACAAGAACTCAAAGCGCTTCCCCTCACAGAAACGGGCCCATGACAGCCAGCGAGTACTTACAATCATGTCCTCGTGCGAGGTGTCCACGGTGTTGATGACGGACACCTAGGACCAAAGACAGGGCAGCTCATTACCCCCATCACTGCGTCCCTCGCTGCGTCTGTGCGCTCCCTCACCCAGCACAATCGCTCCAAGGACCTTCTTCAAGCCAACACGAGAGGCAGACACGAGTGCGAGGCTTTCCTTGCTCTTGAGAAACGCGCACAAAAATCACCCTGACACAGCAGTCAACTCTTCCCGCGGGGGCTTACGGGTGCGCAGAAGCCGGCGGGGCTCAGCCGCTGAGGAGGGGTGGGCCAGGTGGCACAGGGAGAAAGCAGGCTGAGCGGAGGGGTCTCAGAGCACACACTGAGGCCAGACAGGACTCCAGGGCTGACAAAGCGCTGACCCTGCAGACTGCGCCTTTCATTCAGGCTTCTCTGAGGTCGCTCCCTCGCCTGCACCTTGCAGCCTCCAGGGCTGCAGAGCGGTGTCGGGACCACGCAGCATGTGGCCTCTTAGTGGAAAACTACTGAGGCAGGGCTAGACAATAGCCTCTCCTTCCCCCGCCCAATGTCCTGCCCTCCTAATCGCCCCTCCTTCCCCCGCCCGACACTCTGCCTTTATGATATATAAGTGTGTGGTTGAAAAATAAAATTAGCAGCTTGATCAGGACATGTCTTGCTGCCATCCTTGTGTCTCCTGTCCCTTTCATTCCCCATTCTAGGTACTTGGCCCCAGTTGACATCCCGCGGGACGGGACAACTGGCGCCCAACGTGGGGCTCGAATGCGGCCCGTGGGGCTCGAGTGCGGCCCTTGGGGTTCGAGTGCCTGTAAGATTGGAGGAACGCCGCCTTCCAGGAGGAAAACTTGGATCCAAGTGATTGTGCGACCGGCTCGGAACTGCCCACCCGAGATCATTAGCATCGGTCGACGCTGAGGAGTGAAGACGGCGCAAGGTAAGTGACGGCCATGGGACAGGCATTATCGTCACGGGAAATGTTCATTTCGGGTCTCAGGGAGGCCCTCAAGACACGAGGAGTTCGGGTTAAAAAGAAGGATCTAAAGGCATTTATTGAGTAGGTAGAAAAATTGTGTCCCTGGTTCCCCAAGGAAGGAACAATTGACGAGGTCAAGTGGGAAAGAGTTGGAAGTTGTTTAAAGGATTTTCATGAAACCTTTGGCCCTGCAAAGGTGCCTATTATGGTTTTTTCATATTGGAACCTGATTAATGACATTCTAAAAACCCGTCAACTAGATAAGACTATTAATGCCCTAGTAAGGGATGGTGAGGAGACGCTACAGCGATCCTCCCGACCCGCATCTAAATGCCCATCTGTCACTCTGGATACACCCTCCACTGATGATAACCCCAAAGATGAAATTAAGGAGCCCATTTCAGCCCCTCCCAATGGGACGAGCCAGTTATATCCTGCAATCCGAGACAAATTAGACCCAGATGAGGAAGCTGTTCTAGAGGAAGAGGTCGCACAGTATCATGATCCCGATAGGCCCCCAAATGTTAAAAATCCCCCGCTGTACAATACTCGCCCTCACCCTCCCATTTGCGCCCCGGCTCTCTATGACCTTAACCCTCCCGTGCCTGACTTGGCCTTGCGACAGTCACTTCAGCACAGACGAGAGCACATCCAGCTCCTTAAGGAAATAAAATCCCTCGATGAGGAGCTTCGCCGCCTCGCCTTAGAGCAGCCCCTCACAAAACCTAAACAAGGTAAAGTCAGGTCCCAAACCCAACCCCTTCTAGCTTTCCCTGTAACCAGGAGACAAGCCGGAGGTCGCTCCGAGCCTGCCGCTAATGGGGAAAATGAGGCCGAGGAAAATTTACCCCCCCACTCCAGGGAAGATAGTGAGGAACCTGAGTCAGAGGATGAAGACCAGGACCCCAGTCAAGGACCTGGTAATGAACAACCGCCACCCTATAAAAAACTTAGTCTCCGATTTATTGAGAAACTTAAAACTGCTTGCACCCAATATGGCCCCACTGCTCCGTGTACTCAGGCCTTACTGGAAAGCCAGAGTGCCCGGTGGCTTACACCTAATGATTGGGACTTCCTCGCCAGAGCCGCTCTCAACGGAGGTGACTATGTTCTGTGGAGGGCCGACTATGTTCATATTTGCAAAGAAATAGCCCAGCAAAATTCTGCTAAAACTTCATCTAAAAATTGGACCCTCAAAAAACTTTTGGGAGATGCCCCGTATGATTCCAACAATTCACAAGCCCATTTCCCTGATGGACTTCTGGCGCAGATTAACTCTGCCGGACTAGGGGCTTGGAGAAAACTTCCTCAAAGGGGAGCAGTCACCGCCTCTTTGGCTAAGATTCAGCAGGGGCCTGACGAGCCTTATAGTGATTTTGTCTCGCGCCTTAATGCTGCGGCTGAGAGACTAGTTGGCCCAGGAGAAAATGGAAGTGCATTTGTTACACACCTTGCCTTTGAAAATGCCAACCCAGCTTGTAAAGATATTCTTCGGCCCCAAAAACATAAAAGTGATCTTTCAGAATACGTAAGGCTCTGCGCTGGTGTGGGATCGGCCCATACCATGGGCTTGGCAATTGGGGCTGCGCTCAAATTGACCCAAAACCCCTCCAAGGGGACCTCCACTTGCTATGCCTGTAAACAGCCCAGACATTTTGCCCAGGAATGTCCAACTGCCTTATTAAACGGGCCCATGGCCCAAGGCAAGGCTCCATCTCCCCCAGACAGGCCACTCCCCTCCACCCCATACTCCGATGTCATAGGGGTTATCACTGGGCAAATAAATGTAGGTCAAAGACTAATTCCTCAGGACAACCCCTCCCTCCTCACATCCTGGGAAACTCCCAGAGGGACCAGCCCCTGGCCCCAGTATCTCAAAGGACAAACCCTGGGGCAGTACGGTTTGTCCCCTCCCAGCCTCAGGCTCAGCAAATGCCTCAGCAATTGCCTCCCTCCAAGGAGCAACCCCAGGTAGCGCAGGACTGGACCTCTGTGCCGCCTCCGATACAATATTAGATTCCACCCAGGGCCCACAAATTATCCCTACAGGGGTGCGGGGCCCCTTGCCTTTGGGTACCTGTGCTTTTATTCTTGGCCACCCTTAAAGGCATTCAAGTCCCCCCCCCCCCCCCCGGTATTATTGACGTGACTTTACCGGGGAAATAAAAATCCTAGCAGCCGCTATTAATGGAGTAGCTGCCGTTCCACAGGGCACCCATCTAGCACAACTGGTTTTTATGCCTTTAATTACTGAAAATACATCCTCAATTTCTCCCAGGCCCCAAGGCATTACCCCTTTGGGCTCCTTGGATGCTTATTGGGTCCAGCCGATCACAAAAAATAGGCCTGTGTTAACGCTTACTATTGAAGGAAAGGATTTCAAGGGCATTTTGGATACAGGGGCGGATGCCACAGTCATATCTCAAGATCATTGGCCCGCCCATTGGCCGCTGACTGCATCTCTCACCATTTGCGAGGTATAGGCCAGTCCAATAACCCCCAAGTCAGCTCAAGGGTGTTTTAACAGTTTCCTGGTAATCAGTACTCAATGAAACAACAATGGGTAATTAGTGCTTGTTTTAGATGAATTTAATTTTAATTAAATTAATTAAATTCAAGTAGAGATATATCAGCATCTTAAGTCACTTAGGTGTAACTGCTAATTTATTGTAAACTCTTGTATACTCAACATGTTAAATTTGTGTTAAAAATGTTATACAGATGTGCATTTGGTAAGAAAGGTTAAAAGGAAAGAGTTATTTTAAATAAAGAAATAACAAGGTTTGTAAGATTGACTTTATCCTGATGGCTAGTTTACTCTAGACTGAAATGGAAATGATGGAATGTTTCAAGTAAGTTGAAGAGGGTGTGTGAAAGTCACAGAAGGTTACGAAAAAAATCTTGGATCTTAATAAGAAAGCCACAGAGGCCTAAAGAGTTAAATGTTCTGTAAAATCCTACAGGTGCTTTCAAAAATGCTATGTAAAGTAAGCACATGCCTCTTGTTGAGTTTATAATGAGTTTATAATTTTAAACGTGGCAACTTAAAGTCTTTTGTCATCCACAGTTTTATATATCAGATTTGCTGCTCGTAAAACTAAAGCATTAGGCCGGCGCTGTGGCTCAACAGGCTAATCCTCCGCCTTGCGGCGCCGGCACACCGGGTTCTAGTCCCGGTTGGGGCACCGGATTCTGTTCCGGTTGCCCCTCTTCCAGGCCAGCCCTATGCTGTGGCCCAGGAGTGCAGTGGAGGATGGCCCAGGTGCTTGGGCCCTGCACCCCATGGGAGACCAGGAAAAGCACCTAGCACCTGGCTCCTGCCATCGGATGAGCGCGGTGTGCCGGCCATTGGAGGGTGAACCAACGGCAAAGGAAGACCTTTCTCTCTGTCTCTCTCTCTCTCACTGTCCACTCTGCCTGTCAAAAAAAAAAAAAAAAAAAACTAAAGCATTGTTGGTTCTGTGCTTAGCTGTCCTCCTATAGGTTCTGATGGACTTTTTCCAGCCACATCTATTGTTACATATGGGTCGTCCAGTGGGATGGCTGCCTTTGTGGCAGACAACTATTCCCATTGTGAGACCTGAGCCTGGATCAAGGTGTAACTATTAGGCCTCCATCTTGTAGCTTGGGCCTGACCAGGCCCTGAACTCTGAGCCAGAAGCTCCTAAAAGTAAATACATGAACTCCCCTTGCAATAAACTCTCCTAGCAACAGCCAATTAGCAGATAACAGAGAAATACCTAAAGTTTCTGGTGTCTTCTCAGGGCAGATAGGGTGATCAATAGCTTCCCAAGACCCTGCAGTTCAGCACGTACACCCCAGCAGCTCGGACCCTATGCTTTGGCCAATCAATTCAAAAGGCATCAACCCCAAAGCCATCCAACCACCTTTAGTAGGTCCCTTCCCGCCACTGGATGCACTAATCAGTTCTAGGAGATGTCCTTTAAATTTCCCGCGGGATGAGATGATTTGCTAAATGGTACCATAATGTATGAAATGTCTCTGAAAACCCTATAAAAACCCTGGCCTTCTTTGTCTCAGGGCTGCTCTGTTCCTGCGTGTTCAGACAGCCCCAGCATGCTGGAATAAATAAACTCTTTGCTGATTGCATGAGAGTGTCTCTTGGAGTCGTTCTTGGGGCAGTGGATGTTTTCGGACTCTAACATTTGGAGGTCCCACCGAGACTATCAGCTGCCCTCCAGCGTCTCCAACAGACATTTCTTGGGGTAAGTAAAAGGCGCCTTGGGGGTTGTTCTGTGTGTGTATGTTTGTTTAGACTCTGCTTTTGTGATGAGGTTCGGTAAGGTTTCAGTTACGGTTTTCAGTTCAGGGCTGGCATCCTAGTCACTGGGGCTGGCAGACGTGCCTGGAAGGCCACAGGCTACTCCCTGGGGGACGCCCCAGGAGGACGGGGAGACTGAGGACGCTCAGCGAAACTCCCATCAGGGAATTCCCGTAATTGGGAATTCAAGTGTGGTGCCAGCATCGGTATTTGTCTTTGTCTTTCGGAATAAGTTCAGATCTCTTTGGAACTCCAACATGGGACGTGCGGAGGCCGCTGACAGGGGGTCTTGGAAGATGTTCTAATTCCCCCATCTGTAGGGGATGAGGCTCCCCATCTGTAGGGGATGAGGCTCCCCACATCTGTAGGGACAAAGCGGGTCGCTTCAGCAGTGCAGCAGAGGCTGAGTTCCATTTTTGTCTTTTTTGTTTTGTTCAGTGTCTTTTTGTGAGTCTCTTTGGTGTTTGTTTTTGGCTGTTTGTATCTACCTTTCTGAAACTCGTACAGTGGGACAGACTTAGACAACTCTTAGAAAGGGAGACTAACCACCCTTTGTTCTGCAGATTGGCCTACCTTTAAAGTAGGGTGGGCTCCTGAGGGCACCCTTGACCTTGATACTACCAGTTCAGTTAAAACTGATTTTTTCCCCAGATCAAATTCCCTACATCCTGGTCTTGCAAGATCTGGTAGAAACTCCCTTTCCTCGTTAAAGCCTTTTTTACTCCCTCACGAACAGCCTTCGAAGGAGATTTTAGCCGTCCAGGACTGTCCTGGCAAAGCAGATAAAAAGAAAACTAAGACTTCAGCCTCGGCGCCGCTCTATTCTGTTTTACAGGGCGACTCCGAAGAAGATTTGATTTTCCCTCCTCTCTCCCAGCTGCCTGGCCCTGGCTGTGGGGCCGGCAGCGGGGGCACAGGAGAGGGTACAAGAAGCAGCTCCCCAGGGGCCAGCAGATTCCACCACTCTCCCTTCACGTGCAGCAGGGAAACCCCTGCTGTGCCATTAGCAAGTGCTGGGAACCCTCTGTGTGTTCAAAGCTGGCCCTTTGAGCCTCAGCCTACAGGACTTAGCTGGGGCCCGGGAATGGCAGGTGGAGGATGGGAAGGCGCGCCTCCCGACTCATTCCTCGGGATCCTAACTCCCCGAGCCATACCCGCTCCCCCCAGACTAACTCCCCATGGCTGACCAAATGGGGCAAGTGGACAGATCTCCTGGACTTCAGGACCCGGTAAGTCGCTCTGGGGCACTCTGTATTCAGGCCTGCCTTTGTGTGGAAGGGGAGGCTTCTGTTGCCCCTCTACCAGGTACCTGTCTGGTGTCTGCAATAAAATAGAGTACGTATGTGGTGTGGATGTGTTGTGGCTCCACAGCTACGGGGTCTGAATGAGCCCTAACCTGCAGTTCCGTGTTCGCAAGGTGTGTGGCCAGGCGGGAGGAGCAATCTTAGTCCGGATCAGTGCCTGTTCCAGAGGTCTTTATCTCTTGTTTTGTGCAACAAAGGGGGACACAATATGGAAAAAAATCCATTCAGAACCAACTGTTTTAAACTGTACAATACAAACTTTAAAAGGGTTACGAGCACAAAACTGTGTTCTAAGTAAAAAAAAAAAAAAAGGGACACTTTAAACTTTTAACTCTCTGTTTTGTGGTATGTTAACTCCACCCCTTTGCTGGGAGTGGAGGGGTAAAAGGTCAGTTGCCTGTTGGCATGGGGTAATAATAACTTAAAATTCTCCTAAATCAAGTTAATCTCTGGTGAGCTTTCCATCCAGGACACCCCAGCCCACAGTCACTCTTGGGACCCGTCTTGCAGCTGCCGGAACGGCTCTGTTTCAGAGGCGGTACCAGGTATCTGACTGTTGACTGGGTGCAGTCTGGGAGCCGGCAGCAGGAGCTGTTACTCACTGTCAGGGTGGATGGTGGCTTCTTCCCGACAGGCACTTTTTATCCCAGACTACCTGGCCTACTCCCTGCTTCATCAGCTTCATGAAAATGCTCACACGAGGAAAACAGCTTAGAAGCTCTGGTCAACTGGTATTATATGACTGTGCTCCCCATGCTTGACAGAAATGTAACTCGGAGATGCTAAACTTGTACTTACAGCAATGCCAAACAGGGGTCCTCACAGCCACCAGGAATATGAAGAACAGGACGAAGCCTGTTTGGAGGCCCAGAGAAAGACCTTGCTAAGTTAATACCCAGCAGAGGCTAAGGATACCTGTTGTTACTGTTTGCAGGACTCAGGCTGGGTGGAGTCCTTCCACACCAGAACAGAAAAATCCAGAAAAGGCACCAGGGTCTTGCTGATTAAGATTTCATCCAGGTATGGGGTGCCTACCACTATTGAAAAATTAAGGCTAAAATTTAATGTGTTGCCTTGTTTAAAAATATTGTCTTAATTTGGAGATTCTTAACAGGTTATTCCAAAATGTAAATCAAAAAATTGGCAGATAAAAAACATCACAAGTGTAAAAATATGTACTTGATAAGGAAGGTTAAAAAGGAAAGAGTTTTTTAAATAAGGAAAGAACATGGTTTTTAAGAATAACTTCATCCTGATGGCTAGTTTACTCTAGACTAGAATGGGGAAGAAAGTTTTGAGTAAGTTACAGAAGGTGTGAGGAAGTCACAGAATGTTATTAAAATTTTCTTTTGGTTACAAAACTATTAGTCTATTTTTCTTTGGCATGGAGTCAATCCGATCCTCTGTTAAAACAATGAGTTGGAGTAATCTATTATGTTCTCTTGATGTCTCTGTTAAATTCTAGTTTTTTGAAAACAGCTGAGTTGTTTGTTAAGAGGTATGGGTTATTTAAATGTGTTTATTTTCGGGCATTTAAATAATCACTTTGTAACAATGATAAAGTTTGGTCTATATTATGTCATCATGTTAAAAAATCTTGTTTCAGCTATATGTTTTGGGTTTTGAGCCTTCTTGACATCCTTGACAGTCATTCCAAAAAAAAAAAATTAAAATTTCAAACATTTAAACTTCAACAATTTACAAATTGGCCCTTGAAAATTGTTGAAGAACATCTGTCTCTCATCTTGTGGAGACACCAACTAATCGGGATATTTAAATTATATTAAGAGTACTGTCAAAATATAAAGTGGTAATAAATTTTAAGTTTTAATATAAAATAGTATTGCTGGCCGGCGCTGTGGCTCAACAGGCTAATCCTCCGCCTTGCGGCGCCGGCACACCGGGTTCTAGTCCCGGTCGGGGCACCGGATTCTGTCCCGGTTGCCCCCCTTCCAGGCCAGCCCTCTGCTGTGGCCCAGGAGTGCAGTGGAGGATGGCCCAGGTGCTTGGGCCCTGCACCCCATGGGGAGACCAGGAAAAGCACCTAGCACCTGGCTCCTGCCATTGGACGAACGCGGTGCGCCATCCGCGGCGGCCATTGGAGGGTGAACCAACGGCAACGGAAGACCTTTCTCTCTATCTCTCTCTCTCACTGTCCACTCTGCCTGTCAAAAAAAAAAAAAAAAAAAAAGGAAAAAAAAAAAGAAAAAAAAATAGTATTGCTATAAATGTCTAACTACACATAATGGTTATCTTAAAAAAAAAGGGGGGGTGGGGCTAAAGACATAAAAGTGTTAAATACTTTATAAAATCCTACACATACTTTCAAAATACTGTGTAAAGTAAACAAGTGCCTCTTGTTAAGTTTATAATAAATTTAAACATGGCTATTTAAAGTCTTTTGTCATCCCCAGTTTTGTATAGGTTGTGATGGACTTTTTCCAGCCATGTCTATTGTATTCAGTGTTTTAAAATGGCTCTGTAGGCCGGCGCCATGGCTCAACAGGCTAATCCTCTGCCTTACGGCGCCGGCACGCCGGGTTCTAGTCCCGGTTGGGGCGCCGGATTCTGTCCCGGTTGCCCCTCTTCCAGGCCAGCTCTCTGCTGTGGCCCGGGAGTGCAGTGGAGGATGGCCCAGGTGCTTGGGCCCTGCACCCCATGGGGAGACCAGGATAAGCACCTAGCACCTGGCTCCTGCCATCGGATGAGCGCGGTGCGCCGGCCACAGCGCGCTGTCCGCGGCAGCCATTGGAGGGTGAACCAACGGCAAAGGAAGACCTTTCTCTCTCTCTCTCTCACTGTCCACTCTGCCTGTCAAAAAAAAAAAAATAATAAAATAAAATAAAATAAAATGGCTCTGTAGACAGATAAAGTCAATAATGTATTATAGGTACCAACTAAAAAAAGTATGGTTAACTAAGGTAAAAACAAAAAATAATTTAAATCAATTGGTAATTTACAAAAAAAGTTAAAAATTTTAAAGGCTAATACTAAAACTGCTTTATTGTTCCATCTTGTGGGTTACGTTATATGTTATACAGATTGTATGTCTATATAAAAAGTTTAGTAAAAACTTTATTTTAATTGGCTTATGGATAAAAATTATTCATAAATCTAAGCTGCCAAAATTAATCAAAGATACATTTTAATTCATGTGACCTAAATCTCTGTATCAGATGTTTTAAATCTGTTGGTTAAAAAAGTAAAATCATTTTTATGCATTTGTGTTTGGGTTTGCTAGTTACACTAGCTACGCCATGTTAGATATTTAAAAAAATGTCTCCAAATACATGTATTCTTAAAATTTGTAAAAGGTATTGGACCTTCTGGTAAATGTTTCCCTAAGTTGTTATCTAATGGTTAAAATCACTTTTCATTTAATATTGCTATTGTCAGCAAACAATCTGGGACTTGCTCCCTCATTTCTCTATTCTCTTTAAGATGGGAAAATAACTATTCTAAAAAACTCTGTAAATGTATAGTTTAATTTTTAGGTCTTATAAAAAAAATGGCTAACATTTTCTGTAATAATAGTGAGAGAACACCTGCGCGGCCAGCTTTTGCTATGCCCTGTTGTCCATTGTGGTATTGCTGGAAAATGTCATCATTGTTTTGACGTGACCTACAGTGTAATCTCATTAGCTTGTTGGGCAACTGGTGGTGGTAATGGGCAATGCTGGGTGTCCTTGGCTTTGTATGTGTATTGTGTTGGATGTTGAGCTAGGTGATCCAGTGGCTACATTGGGTTGATTGTTGTACTAACTGCACCACTGCCTGTTCCTAGCCCCTGCTGTCCTGCACTCCCCCTTTCCTCCACCTGGCCAGATGTGACCCCACCCTGACACAGGTCCAGGAATATAAAAGGAAGGTTTACATGATAATAAAAGCTCTGTGGGAGTTGGGCTTGGGGCTTGGGGGGGCTTCCTCTCCTGGGGGCACTGCCCCCCCCCCCCCCAGGTTCGAACGACTCTACTAATTGGCTTCAACTCTGGTCTCTGGTGGTGTGATTTTCAGGGGACCACGGACTGCGGGCATAACAATAGTATAGCCAAAAGGAGAGCTTGAATTATAATTTCACAACTAGGCTTACTTCGCCATGGGCACAGTAAACAGGCAAAACCTTTCAGACCAAACATAAAACAAAGTTTAAAAACTATCAATACGTGCCTGTGACTGTAAACTAGTTTAGGCTACAAAAATTAGAGGCTGAAGTTAAGCACCCCTTTGACTTGCATCCTCTGGTCTGCTTTAACAAAAAACAGAAAAAAAATAAAATAAAACTAGGCCTCAAAAACTATGTAAAGACAGGTGGCAGGCCTATTAAAGGCTGCTCCGTACAGTGATCGGCCATTAAGGAGACCCAACAGGCCAGTCCACTGCATTGGTTTTCGACGTAAAAATTCAGGGCTTCTGCAGAGGTCAGCTTATAAAGAGCCCTGACAGCTTGCCAGCCAAGAGCTGGATCACCAGAAAAGGACCTGCCCTGGAGTCGAAGGACTTCAGGTCAGAGCCACAGACCTTGTTGGCTCTAAGCTGAGAAACTCGGCCCGGCTTCCGAGGTAACCACCGCTGCAGAGGGGACGGCAAAGTAGGGTCACCACTGCAGGCAGAACTGTACATTTCCTGTTAGGGATGCCGCCTGCCTTTACCTGGCCAGCTCCCTCCCAGACCAACTAGGTGATGGAAGTCAACAGGGTGCCTTCCCAAGGAGGGTCACACCTCTCTTGGGATGTACCCCATGTAAAAAATAAATAGGTCTAGGCCTCATAGTAGCCAAGGCCTTAAAGCCTCTTCTGTCAGTTTTTTATTTGGCTTAGACAGCATCTTTCTGTCCTTTGTTATAGACCCTGACTAAAAGACAACACTGTACAGTTGATGGTCCTGCCATCTCAATACGAGCCCCTAGACGAGCAGGCCACTAGAGTGGGCAGAAGGGGACCATGATTGGTCCCCATAGTTACTAGAAGAAGGGAGGAATGTGAGACCTGAGCCTGGATCAAGGTGTAACTATTAGGCCTCCATCTTGTAGCTTGGGCCTGACCAGGCCCTGAACTCTGAGCCAGAAGCTCCTAAAAGTAAATACATGAACTCCCCTTGCAATAAACTCTCCTAGCAACAGCCAATTAGCAGATAACAGAGAAATACCTAAAGTTTCTGGTGTCTTCTCAGGGCAGATAGGGTGATCAATAGCTTCCCAAGACCCTGCAGTTCAGCACGTACACCCCAGCAGCTCGGACCCTATGCTTTGGCCAATCAATTCAAAAGGCATCAACCCCAAAGCCATCCAACCACCTTTAGTAGGTCCCTTCCCGCCACTGGATGCACTAATCAGTTCTAGGAGATGTCCTTTAAATTTCCCGCGGGATGAGATGATTTGCTAAATGGTACCATAATGTATGAAATGTCTCTGAAAACCCTATAAAAACCCTGGCCTTCTTTGTCTCAGGGCTGCTCTGTTCCTGCGTGTTCAGACAGCCCCAGCATGCTGGAATAAATAAACCCTTTGCTGATTGCATGAGAGTGTCTCTTGGAGTCGTTCTTGGGGCAGTGGATGTTTTTGGACTGTGACACCATGTTTTTAAAACATCTTATCAGTCGGCCTAGTTGGTTGAGCTGTATGCCATACTTCAAGTCTTTACACAGTTTTCCAGTCAGGCTATAAACAACAGCCCTTCTATTTGGGACATATTAGAGGGCACACAAGCCTACCAGGATCACTCTCAGAAGGTAAAGCCCAGGCAGAAGTTGCTACAAAGCCTACCATCCCCACAACTGTGGGATCAGTGCAAACATCTCAAAACTCAGAAGGTAAGGCCCAGGTAGATGATGTTACAAGGCTTACCTTCCCCACAAGCGTGGGCACAGTCCAAACACCTCAAAACTCAGAAGGTAAGGCCCAGGTAGATGCTGCTACAAGGCTCACCTTCCCCACAAGCGTGGGCACAGTCCAAACACCTCAAAACTCAGAAGGTAAGGCCCAGGTAGATGCTGCTACAAGGCTCACCTTCCCCACAAGCGTGGGCACAGTCCAAACACCTCAAAACTCAGAAGGTAAGGCCCAGGTAGATGCTGCTACAAGGCTCACCTTCCCCACAAGCGTGGGCACAGTCCAAGAACCTCAAAACTCAGAAGGTAAGGCCCAGGTAGATGCTGCTACAAGGCTCACCTTCCCCACAAGCGTGGGCACAGTCCAAACACCTCAAACTCAGAACGTAAGGCCCAGGTAGATGCTGCTACAAGGCTCACCTTCCCCACAAGCGTGGGCACAGTCCAAACACCTCAAAACTCAGAAGGAAAGGCCCAGGTAGATGCTGCTATAAGGCTTACCTTCCCCACAACTGTGGGCACAGTGCACAAACCTCAAAACTCAGAAGGAAAGGCCCAGGTAGATGGGCTTACCTTCCCCACAAGCGTGGGCACAGTCCAAACACCTCAAAACTCAGAAGGCCCAGGTAGATGATGCTACAAGGCTCACCTTCCCCACAAGCGTGGGCACAGTCCAAACACCTCAAAACTCAGAAGGTAAGGCCCAGGTAGATGCTGCTATAAGGCTCACCTTCCCCACAAGCGTGGGCACAGTCCAAACACCTCAAAACTCAGAAGGAAAGGCCCAGGTAGATGGGCTTACCTTCCCCACAAGCATGGGCACAGTCCAAACACCTCAAAACTCAGAAGGAAAGGCCCAGGTAGATGCTGCTATAAGGCTTACCTTCCCCACAACTGTGGGCACAGTGCACAAACCTCAAAACTCAGAAGGAAAGGCCCAGGTAGATGGGCTTACCTTCCCCACAAGCGTGGGCACAGTCCAAACACCTCAAAACTCAGAAGGCCCAGGTAGATGATGCTACAAGGCTCACCTTCCCCACAAGCGTGGGCACAGTCCAAACACCTCAAAACTCAGAAGGTAAGGCCCAGGTAGATGATGTTACAAGGCTCACCTTCCCCACAAGCGTGGGCACAGTGCGGAAACCTCAGAACTCAGAAGGTAAGGCCCAGGTAGATGCTGTTACAAGGCTCACCTTCCCCACAAGCGTGGGCACAGTCCAAAAACCTCAAAACTCAGAAGGTAAGGCCCAGGTAGATGATGTCACAAGGCTTACCTTCCCCACAAGCGTGGGCACAGTCCAAACACCTCAAAACTCAGAAGGTAAGGCCCAGGTAGATGCTGCTACAAGGCTCACCTTCCCCACAAGCGTGGGCACAGTCCAAACACCTCAAAACTCAGAAGGTAAGGCCCAGGTAGATGCTGCTATAAGGCTCACCTTCCCCGCAACTGTGGGCACAGTGCAGGAAGCTCGAAACTTGCATAGGTTCCATCACTTAAATGCTCGATCTCTCCGTTTGTTTTGCAAAATTTCATGAGAACAGGCTTGTGAAATAGTCAAATAATGTCCCTCATGCATTACAAGCCAACCTGTACCTCATTTGACAGTCAATCCGCGTGGTCTTCTCCCTAATCAACTGTGGCAAGCCAATGACGGGCACCTTCCCGGAACCTCACCCACCTAAGACAGGAGTCCTTGGGGACTGGCAAGGATATCCAATGACGGGTAAGAGGTGCTGGAGCTCCGGGTCGATTCCTAAGACAGGCACTGCTCGTTCATCACACCTGGCCTAACCGGTAGCCATTTTTGTTTAATTGATAAGAAAGGGGGATATGTCGGGACCACGCAGCATGTGGCCTCTTAGTGGAAAACTACTGAGGCAGGGCTAGACAATAGCCTCTCCTTCCCCCGCCCAACGTCCTGCCCTCCTAATCGCCCCTCCTTCCCCCGCCCGACACTCTGCCTTTATGATATATAAGTGTGTGGTTGAAAAATAAAATTAGCAGCTTGATCAGGACATGTCTTGCTGCCATCCTTGTGTCTCCTGTCCCTTTCATTCCCCATTCTAGGTACTTGGCCCCAGTTGACGTCCCGCGGGACGGGCAGAGCAGGAGGGCTGGGACCCCTCTGCCACGGCCGTCCCCCTCCTACCTGTCCTCTGAGGTCCAGCTGCAATTTCAGATGCCCAGCTGGCTGGCGCGTGCTGCGCCCTCAGCACCATGGTCCGCACCCCACCAGACGGGGAGCCCCCTGGAGCCAGGGTCTGAGCCATCTGCACTCTTTTTTTTTTTTTTTTAAAGCTTTATTTATTTATTTGAAAATCAGAGTTACACAGAGAGAGGAGAGGCAGAGAGAGAGAGAGAGGTCTTCCATCTGCTGGTTCACTCCCTAACTGACCACAATGGCCGGAGCTGGGCCCATCTGAAGCCAGGAACCAGGAGCTTCCTCCAGGTCTTCCAACACAGGTGTAGGGGCCCAAGGACTTAGACCATCTTCTACTGCTTTCCCAGGCCATAGCAGAGAGCTGGATTGAAAGTGGAGCAGCTGGGGCCGGCGCTGTGGCATAGCAGGTAAAGCCGCTGCTTGCAGTGCCGGCATCCCATATGGGTGCTGGTTTGAGACCTGGCTACTCTGCTTCCGATCCAGCTCTCTGCTATGGCCTGGAGTAGCAGAAGATGGCCCAAGTGCTTGGGCCCCTGCACCTGCGTGGGAGACCTGGAAGAGGCTCCTGGTTTCTAATCCGAGCAGCTCCAGCTGTTGCGGCCATCTGGGGAATGAACCAGCAGATGGAAGACCTCTCTCTCCCTGTCTGCCGCTCCTCTCTCTGTGTAACTGTGACTTTCAAGTAAAATAAATAAATCTCAAAAATAAAAAAGTGGAGCAGCTGGGACGTGAACCGGTGCCCAAATGGTATGCTGGAACCGCAGGTGGTGGCTCTTGCGGCTATGCCACAGCGCCCGCCTGTCATCTGCCCTCTTGAATCCCGAAAGTCCCCAAGCACAGCGCTTTGTCAACATAAGGCAGGGGCAGCCGCACACGGAGTGAACAGTGCACACGAACGGGCAGGGGCGCGTCCTTGGCTCAACCGCTCTTCCCTCAAATCCTGCACAGCAGAGGGGACCGAGGAGGACGTGCTGGTTAGGAAGGGTTTCTGAGGCCGTGCCCTGGGCCAGGGGCACGGGGGCCCCTCGGGCATAGGTAGGACGTCCATCCCAAGCAGGCTGCCCGCTGTGGCTGCAAAGCCTGCCTGCCGACCGACCGACCGGCATCTCCCCACTGACAGCTTCCACGCGGCCTTAAATCACACCCCAGGGTGGGTGCAGTCTCATCCGGAGCTGGGCCCCGGGGGAGACAGACTGGCTCCAGGAGACCCTGCTATCTTGTGTGACCGCGGCTCCAAACCACGCTTCAAATTCGCTGCAGTCTCCCAGCCAGAGCTAGCAGAGGGGGCCGAACCCCTAAGGAGACAGTCTCCAGGAGACCCCGCTGCCTCCAGGAGCCCCAAGCCGATGTGAAACCCCCGTCCACTGGCGCCCCCCCCCCCAATGCCCCAGGAACAGACGGCAAGCCCGGCCGGCTCGCGCTCCGCCTGCTCTCCTGTGGGACCAGGCGCTTGCTTGGTCGCTTGCCAATCAAATCAAAGTTTCTTTTCTAATAAAAGTTTCTGCCTCTTTGCAAGTTGTTTCCCGGCTTTTTATCTGTCACAAGCCCCGGAGCCGCGGAACGAAGCCGGGAGCGGGGCGGCAGCAGGGCAGTTGAACGGGGGCCGTGCGGAGCCCGCCGGGTCCCTCCGCCCACTCTGGGCTCCCAGAGGGGGGCCCAAGGCCGAGGAAGCCGGCCCGGCCCCGCGGGGCGGTCCCCTGGGCACCGAGAGGCTCCAGGGGCCGCGTGGGTGGGCGCTGACAAACCCAGGAGCTGCAGACGCCGCCGAGAAGGCCGCCAGGCGTCAGAGCTGGCTCCAGGTCCGGCTGGGAGCGCCCCTTCCTCACCTCCCCAGCACCCACCACGGCCGCCGGGCGAGCGGAGGCAGGGAGCGTCCCGAGAGGCGGCCGCATCCTAGGTAGCAAAGCACCTGAGGCAGCCAGCTGCACCAACCGCGGCTGTTAGCGGCGACCCCCCACCTGGAGCCACTCACCTCTTCAGAACCAGGGAGGGAGACATCCACAGCTGAACGTCACTACGAGTTCCCGACGCTACCCAGGGTAACTCAGCACCCAGCCCCTTCACGGAGCAGGAATTACCCGGGTGCTAGGGGCCCGCGGCGGGAAAAGCCGCTGTCTGCGGCGCGGGCGTCCCACGCGCGCGCCGGTTCGAGTCCCGGCTGCTCCACTGCCCATGCAGCTCCCCGCTGATGCCCACGTCCAGGCCACTCTCGCACCGGCTTCGCGAAGCGCCCACCACCCCCGGAGGCCCACTCCGCGTGCACCTGCGCGGACTGGCGGCAGGTGCCGGGGGCAGCGGCGCGGCAGGGCTCGCCTCCAGCGTCCCCACAAACCGCAGCCCGCGCACCGGCCCGGCAGGGCGGGCTGCCCGCCGACAACCCCCGGAGCCACGGGCCCGGCGCACGCTGGCGCCCGCGCTGCTTCGGCTTTGGCGGCCGCGGGGAGCCGAGGGCAGCAGCGAGGCGCGGCCCGCAGAGTTCCAGGAGGTCCCGCGCCGCCCCAGGCCCGGGGCCCCCGCGGCTCGAGGCGGTGCCGAGGAGCTGAGCAGCCCCAGCCCGCGGGCCGAGTCCAGGACCCCCAGACGGCCGCGACACTGGCCCGAACGCGGCCCCCAGACTCACCATGGCTGCGGCGGACCCGGGCCTCGGACGTGGCAGCTCCCGGCGGCGCCTCCAGCAGCTCACTTCCGGCGCCGGGTGGAGGCGCCGCCGCCGGGCCGGGCCCCGCGGCTTCCGGGCAGCAACACGCTCGCCTCGCACGAAGGTTCCGGGCCTTCCGTATCGCGCTCTCCCGGGGCCCCGCCCCTGGGGGGCGTGGCTCTGGTTGCCGTGGCGATCGCGAGGGAGGGCGGGGCTCTGGCTGCCGTGACGTGGCCGACTGGGTGATGCTCACTGGTCACTCCTCCGGCCCACCTTGCCTGAAGCCAGGTGACTGCAGAGACTCCCCACTGCCCATTCCTGACCCCCTGGGACCCTCGGGAGGGTCGCAGTGCCTCCGTGTCCTCTGTGAGAGGCCCAGCTGGACGTGGTGGTGGGGCTCCCGCAGTGCCTCGACCCGGGGGTCTCCGCCGCCAGTCCTCGGGCAGCCCCCCCCCCCCCGGGGCTTGTGGTTGTACCCAGGCTGGAGCAGGAAACAGACCCAGAGGATCTGTCGGGTCTCCCATTCTTAGAGGGGTCAGCCCTGGCCTTGCACCTGCAGCTGCCACCCCCCCCCCCCCGGCCCTGGCCATCAGATCGAGTTGCCTCTCTCTGAGCCTGACTTTGTGGCAAAGGGGGACACGGGGCCTAACAGGAACTAAAGGAATTTCTTGGTGCCCAGAGGTAGGATGGCACAGGCCTGCACCTCGGCAGCCAGGACACCTGCCGGTGGGACGGAAGAGCTCGGTGAGGTGGTTTAGCTTGGCGAGGCTGGCTCGGAGACAGCGGGGTACCGGCCTGGGTGCCGTGGGCACTCCTGGCTTCCCCGGGCCACCGTCTGCGCTGCTCGCCCATAAGTGGGACTCGTGACACCGCTTGCACATCCCTCGTCTGCAGTGCTTGGGGCCAGAAGTGTGTCTGGATTTTGGAATATTTGCACACATATAAGGGTGCTTTGCAGACGGGACCAAGGGTGAGCCCGTAGCCTGGGGGTCATTTTACAGAGCAGTTTTATTAACTCTGTGCGTCAGTTTCACGGTGTGGCATTTTCCGCAGTGGCATCACGTTGTCACCGGAAATGTTTTGGGCTCTGGAGCGTTTCTGATCTTGGGTTTTCGGAGTGGGGATGCCCAACCCGTAAAATCCCCTCTGAAAGTTGACGTTGGGGTCAAAGGAACCTTGGTTGTGGAACCGAGTCTGGGGGTTGGATGGGCCCCCTCCCAGGCAGGGGATGCCACCCACAGCGCCATCTCCCTCTGCTCAGTCCCAGACCCCAAAGCAGGCCATTCTGTCCCCCTCCCAGCCCCACTACCCCCAAGTCTCCTCCTCTTTCTCCTCCTTCCTCCCCCCAGTCTTCCTCTCTGAGACGCTCAGCCAGGCCTCAAGGCCGGTTAAGCTCCCAGAGGTGGGTGTTCAAAGGCGTGACGTGAGGCGGGGAGGCGGGGAGGCCAAAGTGCCAGGTGGACTCCAACCTGCAGGGCGGGGCGGGGCGGGGCGGAAAGAGGCGTGGGCTGTGCGCAGGTCTGCGCCTCCGCGCGTGCGTTTATTGCTATTGCTTAGTGTAGAAAAGGCAGACAAATCCCAGTGGTTACAAAGGGCACAGCCAGAGATACATAGAAACAAAGAGAGTACAGTAAGAGCAGTCTCTCCCCGGCCCCGCCGGCCCCAGAGCCCCCCCTGCGCCCTCGCCACTCCTCGGTCAAGTCCGTGCACACCAGAGTTAGCAAGTGTTGCAAGGCCCGGGAGGGAGAGCACCGCACTGCAGGGCGAGAGGAAGCTTCGCCCCCACCAGCATCTCCAAACACCAGGAGGGCGTGGTTTGGAATTAGGGATAGGGAGAGCACTTCCTGACCGTGGCCTTGGCTCTGCGAGGCCCCAAACCTTCAACACCCCCCTTCCGTACCGGAGATTGTCTCGTGGTGGGATTTCGGATGACGGTGGGGAGAAGATGGGAGTAAGGGTGCCGAGAAGGCCGTGAAATCCAAAGAGAACAACACAACACAAAACACCCGAAAGCCGGCTGGGGAAGAGGGAGCCAGGAGCCTCCCGGCAACCCTCAGGGCGCCAGGTCTGTGGGGGAGGGGCCCTATTTCTCACTGGACCAAGGCTGATGGAGGCTGCACTGGGTTTCCAGGCTGAGACTGGGTGGGGGCTGGTGACGACTCCCAGGCCGGTGAAACAGTGGGAGGAACACCAGGCTTCCTCTGTCCCTCTGCCAGGTCACTCTGCACAGTAATTAGTGGCAGGAGGACAGTGTCGCAGAAGGCGACAGGGATGGCAGCAGAGGCAGAGGGCGGAGGACCACGGTATACTGGGAAGAAGAGATGTGGGAGAAACCAGGCAAGTTTGTAAAATCGGAGTGGAGGGGACTCGCCGTTCGTCTAAAAGCAACTGGTTAAACCTGGGAGGCTGGTGTCAGGGGATGGGACAGAGAAGTCCCACAGACAGAACGAGTCCATGGCAGATGCCAGGATGTAGGACAGGTGCCCGGGACAAGGCCGGCTCATGCTCACTGCAACTGGTCTCAGGTCAGCCCTGCACTGGTTGGGACAGGGTGGGGGGTGGCCAAGGGGCTGTGGTGAAGGGTTGATGGGAGCCTGCATCGCAGGAAGGAGCTCCTCCGAGCCCCGCCCCGCCCATCCCATCCGAAGGCCGGAGGCTCGCCTGCACTGGGGATCAACACCCTTCTGTTCCCTGGTCTGTTGGGGGAGAGCTCAGAGCTGAGCCCTGGTGCAGCGGGAGGAAGAGCAGGATGGAAAAGCGCACACGCTGCGGGCTGTGTATCTACCGGGCCCTGGCTGGCGCCCTTGGTCTTGGTTTCAGCCGGGCCAGCTCAGAACCACACTGGGCCAACCTGAAGCGAGGGCAAGTGAAAGTGGAAGCGTGCATAGTAGTAAATGAACAGAGACGGCGAGTCCTTTATTTACAATTATTGTCTAGATAAAAAAATTCATAAAAACAGATGAATGTCATAAATTATCTACCCCCTAATGGGGCGAACTGCGATGTACCCCATGCTGCTAGATATAAGGATGCCGAGTGCAAGCTGTATGGACTACGGTGAGTTAGGACACACCAACCATTTCCAGTGTGTGCGTGTGTGTGCGAAGGGGTGAGTATGAAGGGAGTGTGTGTGTGCAGGTGTATGCATGAGGGAAGTGTATGTGTGTGCAGGGGTGAGTGTGAAGGGTGCCTGTGTGTGTGCAGGTGTGTGAGGGGTGCATGTGTGTGCAGGTGTGAGCATGAGGGGAGTGTGTATGTGTACGTGTGTGTGCAGGTGTGAGCATGTGCAGGGGTGAGTGTGAGGAGAGTGTGTGTGTAGGGGTGAGTGTAAGGGAAGTGTGTGCAGGGGTGAGCGTGAGGGGTGTGTGTGTGAGGGGAGTGTCTGTGCAGGGGTGAGCGTGAGTGGTACATGTGTATGTGTATGCAGGGGTGTGAGGGATGCGTGTGTGTGCAGGGCTGAGCATGAGGGGAGTGTCTGTGCAGGGGTGAGCGTGAGTGGTACATGTGTATGTTGTGCAGGGGTGTGAGGGGTGCGTGTGTTGCATGTGTGTGCAGGGGTGAGCGTGAGTGGTACGTGTGTGTGTATGTGTGTGCAGGGGTGAGCATGAGGGGAGTGTGTGTCTGTGTGCAGGAGTGAGTGTGAGGGGTGCGTGTGTGGGGAGAGACCAACACGCATGCTGGCATCCTCGGTGGCTTTGGCCGCCCCCCATCCTCAGAGCTGGGACCTCTCCTGCTTGCCTGTGTCCTGGCTCCGGGTGGGCAGGGAGCGTGGGGCGCGCACGATGTCCTGCTGTCACGGACACGTGAGCAGACCAGGAAGGGGAGATGTGCCACTGTGAAGAAGGAAACGCCACAGAAATCACAGCGGGTTCCGAGGCTACCCCGGGTCGCACGTGCGCGGGTCTCGCCGGCCTCCGAGGGGCGCGGCGGGCTGGCTTTGGTGGTGTTGGTGCCGGGATCCAGGGAGCCCCGCGGACATCCGGGACGCTGCGCCCCCCTGCCCTGGAGGGCCTCGTGCCGCACACGTCTCGGGACCGAACCCTCGGCTTTCCGCGGCCGTCCACACGCAGGCCCTCCAGCGGACTATGGCTCTGTTCCCGAGTGGCTCTCAGCTTGTGGGTGGAAGAGTTCTCTGGGCCTGGAGAGGGGGCAGGTCCGGGCGGGCGCGGGGCGGCGGTGGGCAAGGGGCCACTTGCCCTGGAAGCATGGCGGTATTCAAAATGTCTTTTTGCACTGTACAAGTTTATGGAAAAAAGACCGTAAATGCTGAAAAGTCCCGAAGCAAACTTTGTATTCCTTACAAAAGTTCTCTTATGAAAAAAGCTGAGACCCACAAAGTGCGGAGCAGGTAAGAGGCGGACACGCGGGGCGGCGAGCGCGTGGTCTGCGGGGAGGGAGCCACCTCCCCCCCCTGCCAGCCGGCAGGGCTGCACGATGGCGTTCTGGGAAAGCGAGCCGGCCGCTGCAAGGCTACAGTATGTATCGTGGACTACAGGAAGACAGTTCGCTTGAAAAATCACACAGAATGCATCTCGGTGTCCACCTCGGCAGGTTCACTCGGATCGACATAGTGCAGAGGAAAAAGCCGCGAGCCAGCCCCGTCCTCGGCCGCTGTGCCACGGCTCACACGCTGCGGTGTCCAAGGGACGCAACCTCCTCGTGACCAAAGGAAGCCACCGCAACTGCACGGCTGGCCGGCTCCGCGCTCCCTGGGTCTCTGCGCGGACGGCAGACGCCCGAGGGCGCCTTCACCCCGTGAACCGAGAGAAACATCTCTGCCGGCCACCGGCCACCGGGCGCCAGGCCGAACCGGCCAGCCAGCCATGCAAACCCAAGGCCGGCTTCTCTCCTCCTCTCCAGGGCGGCCTCTCGGCGGCAGCACGTGGCTTCTGCCTGCACCTCCCGCAGTCGTGACATCATTGGACAGAAATGGCAGGCACACACACAAAAAACAAAACAAACAAACAAACAAAAAAACCCAGAGCATGGCTTTCGTTAGCACACGGAGGATGCAAGCCGGGGCAGGTGTCTTCGGGGCCGGGCCGCTCCGACAGGCTCTGGGCCCCCGGCGTTCTCAAACCGTACAAACAGCCAGAGACGCTATCTACAGGCTTGTAAACAAATTACATTCTCCTTTTAGGACATAAATAAGTTAAAATATAGAGCAATTTAAGCTGAAACAAGGCAACATGCCGGCAAAAAAACCTTTATATATCCATGTATATATATTATATATATATATATATCTATATCTACCCATCTATATGGACGTATACGGTCTCTGGGCAGTGTATACGTTGATATAGATACAAAGGAATGGATACGATCCTGTGAGTGTCTATGAAGTTCTTCGGTTCCATTGGTGCAGAATCTACCAGGCGAGCTAAGCTCTGTGATCTGAAAAAGTTATTAAATTAATCTCTACAACTGAGACCATGCGGCGCAAGCATTTCAAAAATCTCACAGGCCAGCGGGCTGGGTCGAGTCTCAGAAGAAAAAAAAACCAAAAAACCAAAAAGTCTCTTCGCAGTTCCCGCCTAAGAAACAAACGGAAAAGAACCCCTGGCCCCGGACCCCACCCCCACCAAGCCAGGGGAGGATCCCGAGTGTCCGGTACATTCATGCGAGGCCCCCGTGCTGACCCTGCCCCGGCCTCAGAGTGGAACCGAGTTCGGACAGCAGCGCCGCGGCCGGGGGCTGTGGGCGGGACGCGAGCCTCCTCTCCGGGTGTGGTTCCTGCTCGCGCGGGTGGGGGCCTCAGCTAAAGCGACGTCTCCAGGCTGTGGATGGGGCTCCCTGGACTTGAAGAGGTAGCTGATTTGCTCGTGTCGGTGGTCAGGTTGATCCCGCTGTCGATGGCGCTGTTGTTCTTGTTGAGCGAGCACGGCGGGCTGGAGTTCTGCTTGGGTGCGGCGTCTTCTTCCAGGTCGGTGTCGTCGATGAGGGGGATGTGGGGCTGGGCGTCTTCGATCCGGAACTCGGGATGAGCCATGAAGTTATGGATGGAGGTCCGAGACTCAGGCTTTTCCAAACCTTCATAGAGAGAGCTACGGAACGCCTTCACGACGCGGATCTGCAAGGGAAACGCAGGTGTGAGCGGCCCGGGGCCTGGGGGGGGGGGGCGCTGGTGGCGGCGGGAGGGGGGGGGGCTCGGGCAGGCGGGCAGGGGAGGGGCGGTGGGGAAGCAGAGGGGGCTCAGGCCATGTGTGTCCATGGGCTGGTCATGGGCTGGTTTCCGTCGGGAGGGGACCGTGGGGGACAGCCACTGGAGGGCGCGCCGTCCGCTCGGGGTGGAGGCACCCAGACCTAGGGAGAGACTGAGCCTTGTTGATGCCCAGGCAGAGTTTCCACCATGCAGAGGGGGCGGTGGGCCGGGTGGGAGGAAAAGGAGAGGCTATTTGAGAAAATTATTTAAAAACAAACAAACAAACAAAAAACCAAACCACACGCAGCTGAGAAACCACACGACATGGACCCGGTTGCGTAGCACAGGAAGGGGCGATGGCTGGGTGAGCCGGGAATGAGAGAACACACGAGGGCCCACAGCGGGGGACATCAAACCGAAGGCGGCAAGGCAAACCCAAGCCAGCGCAGGGCACAGGCAGCCGGCAAGCGCAGGACAGAGGGCGGAGCATGCCAGGCGGGGACCACACGGCACACACACGCACACGCACACGCGGACACGCACGCGGACACACGGCGACACCCGGAAGCCTGGGCGATGTGAACGGAGGCCGCTGGTACCCACGTTTCTTTCCTTCATGCATTTGGGAGGTAAACACTCGAGTATCGACTCAAAGCCCTGGCCAGTCAGGGAGCTCGCGCTACTGGACCCTGATTTCCTGGGGGTGTCTGCTTGCTTGCTTTGTGCTTTGAAAGCACAAGACCAGAAAGCGAGGCCGGAATCGGAATGAGATGGCCGGACCCAGCCCGGGGTGGGGAGGTTTGGGGGGCTGGTGGGGTGTTTCTGGAAGTGAGCCACAGCCGGGCAAGCCCTTCCGCCTTCCGTGTCCCAAGGTGACCCACCCGTCCCCCAAGAGCAGAAGGGGGCTGGTCGTGGAGCCTGGAGGCTGGTGGGGCAGCCCTGGGCTTGGCGGCAGGAGCCCCGCCGCGCCGCACCACCTGTCTGGCCGTGCCCCGTCCTGCCTCCCAGGTGCACAGGTGTCCCTGTCCTCTGCAGGCACTCATGGCAAAGGCACCTGTTGCCCTCTTCCCAGCGAGAGGTGGAGGAAGCAAGGTGGCACCCATGTCCCCGAGGACTGTGGAGGGCGTGGCCCCTGGAGTCCCAGCTAAGCCAGGCAGCTCCTTGTGGGCGCTGGGGGTGAGAGGCGACACGACCGTGGTGGGTGACCTGCATGTTGTGACTGTCAGCCCAGAGCCTAACCCTTCCCCCTAACCCGCCTTCCAGTAAGGGCAGCTGGCTACCGTCAGCCAGCGCCTCCCCATTCCTGCCGACTCCCCCTGTCCTCTGTCCCTTCTCTTCCTCCGGGAGCCCCTCCTGCTGGGACCCTGCTTCAAATGAGGCCGCACATGCCAGGACCAGCCAGCCGCCGCCCTGCACATTAGTGCTGGCATCCCCTCTTGTGACCCCGTGGAGGCTAATAACACTGGGCCGTTACGGACAACGGCGATGCCTCGGTTGTTCTATCTGGGAGATGGGAGTAACCCTCACCATGGCAGTGGCCCAGCCGAGTGCCCACTGCATCCCAAGGCTGTAGGGCGCCGGCTGGGACACGTGTGGGGTGGGAGGGAGGGTGGCTGGGCCCCATGACTGACAACGCGGCAGGGGGTGGGGGGGATGACACACAATGAGATGAGCCCCCCTCCCGCCTTCCCCTGGCATGGAGACAACAGAGAATGAGCTGCTCGGGACGAGACTGTGGGGACGAGACTTTGCGGGAGACCCCGCCACGGCCATCTCAAGTCTCCACTTCCATTCTCTCTGCGGCTGAAATGGAAAACACGCGGGAAGGAAAGGGTCCTCCTCCCCCTCCCTGCCTACCCTACGGCTGGGGCCCGGGGGGCGGGGGCGGGGGCAGGGAGGGGCCCCGTTTTGGTGTCGTGGAGCTTTGAGAGGGCTCGCGACATACTCGAATGTTTACCCGGCTTCAGGGAAGCCAAGTCTGGGACTGATTCACATTCATGTCAGGTTCAAGAGCAAAGACTCACAACCTCTTTTACTTTCACTCTCTCTTGCTGAACTCTGTGTCCAGGGTTCTCTAGCCCTCTGGGGAAACAAACAGACGTGACATTCAGACAGTGGAGAGGCCCGGGCCCCCCCAGTGCCAGCCACTTACTCGCTGACCCCGGCCGCACTACACGAGTCGCCAAAGCTAACGAGAGGCCCAGCTGTCTCTCTGTCTCCTCTCCGTCCCAGCCCTAGCTGCCCTCAGAACCAGGGGTGCGCTGCGCGTGTGGGGGCAGGAGGGGCCTCTTTGGCTGGCTGGGGCGCAGCTCTTGGCTTAGGAGGAGCAGGACTTTCTCTAATGACCTGGGAGCCTCTCGTGATCGAGGCCCGTGAGGGGCCCAGGGTCAAAGCCCTGGCTCCCTGGTGGCCCCAGACAGGTGCCCCCAGCACAGAAACTGCTCCCCGGGCGCCCTGGTTCCCGAGTGGAAGCCACTCCGTGGCTCTGAGCGGCAGTGGGGAACACCAGGGGTCTGGGCCAGGTGGGTGTCTCCCTGACATGGGTGGAGGGGTTGGGGTGGGGCTCAGGCGTGCAGTGTAAGGGAGCAAGGAAAAGCACCCGTGAGGGTGTGGCTGCGGGAGGGGCGTCTGGTCTGAGCTAGACTGAGCAGGTCAGCTCCCAGCACTCACTGCACTGACCCGGGCCTCTGTGGCCCATCGTGACCCAAGGGACAGTGGCTTGAATTTCCTGGGGCACCCAGGCCCAGGGGTTTGGGCCTGCGCCAGCCCCTCTCCTCTACCTGGGAAGTGGGAGGGGTGGGGCACCCTGGCCTCTCGCGGGCAGAAGGGACTTGGCCTGGTGGTCCCGGCATCCCCAAGTTGCTTGGGGAGCAGAGGCGGTGACGCTGTTGAAGTGTCCTAAGAGGGTGTGACCTGGGGGGGCACATAGCCAGGATCTGGGAGGCCGTGCCCATGGGGAGGAGGGAGCCCCGGCTCTGCAGGCGATGCTGGAACCGAAGGCAGATCCTGGGGACTCCGGGAGAGGCCTGAGGCCTGGCTGATCAAGCCCCCTGGGTCCTCAGGGAGGTTGTAGGCAAGGTCCAGGCGGGCTGCAGCTCCGTCAAAGCTCTGTGGGGGCCCCTGGTGGGAACTAGCCCATTCCTGGGGTCACCCTGGGATATGGACGCTGGCTTAGAGGCCAGAAGTGAGCGCTGGCCTGAGGGGCCTCTCTGGAGAGTGACCCAGTACCGGGCAGCGGCCCCACTGCACGTGTCTCGTGCAGTGGGAGTGAGGCCACGGGTGTGGCGGCTCAGCTCCCCCTGGGCAGCCAGGCGGGGGGCAGGAGCAGCAGGCAGGGCGCTCACGCTGGAGCACCCGGGCAAGAGCAAGGGCAGAGCCCAGGTGGTGCCGGGGAGGGAGGAGCAGAAAGGCCAGCCAGGTGAGGCCCCTGCCATGGACACGAGGCCACAGCGGCTTCTCACGGAAAGCTGGCCCGCACCCTGTGCTCCCCTGGCTTCTGCAGCTTGAGGGCAAACGCCTGACCCCATCTGTCTTGTCTTCTTCTGGCCACATGAGGGGCAGGGGCACCAGTGCAGGCCGCCCACGGGCTCCTAGTGGCCTTGCGCCTTCCGCAGGGGAAAAGGAGAGCCCCCGCCAAGCTCAGGGGCCAGCAGGGGAGCGGAGGGCGATCAGGCTGGGGAGCCTGAGCCAGGGAGGGACCCCCAGAAGAGGTGCTGCCAGAGACAAAAGGCGCGCCCGGGCCAGCAGGGGGGCGGTGAGATGAGGGCCGGCAGGCGGAGCAGCTGAAGAGGGCAGCTCGTCCAAGGTCAGACCAGGTGCCCAGCCTGCTGGTGCTGGCCAGGATGGGGTCAGGGCCTCGCCTGCTCCAGCCCGTGTCCCTGGCACTGCCCCGTGGGGCATGGACACCGATGTGGAGGGAGAGACGCTGGGCGGGGTCTTGACTGCTGGGGGCGGGGCCTCTGACTGTGACCTCTGACCTATGGTGACCCTTTGGTATGTCCCCTCTGTGACTGACTGTGACCCAAGGGACTTTTGCCCTTGGGCCCCCAGGGAACCTCCGCCTGGGTGTGACAGCAGGACTCTGACCCTGCCCTCGCAGCTGCGCCGCTCCCCCATGGCCTCCATCGGATCGCCGACGAGGGGTGTCTCTCTCAGGCTTGACCCTGATGACCCCCTGGCCCTGGCTGACCCTGGCTGACCCTGGCCTGCTGAGTGACTGCCACCCTGAGACTGGCTCCGATCTCCTGGCCAACTGGGACCCTTCTGCCCGTCCCTCCCCCCGCTCCGCCTACACCCCAGCCCCTGCCCGCTCGCCCGCCCGGGCGCTGGCGGTGGTGACAGGAGGGGGTCACACTCACGCCCAGCTGCAGCAGGAGGAAGGCTGGTCGGAGAGGAAAGAGCATTGGACAACGACACGCGACTAGGGCTAGACAGACTGGCTACGTCCTGGCTCTGGCTGGTGACGGAGGACTGTCTCCGCAGGGCGCCCTGAAAGGAGGCCCCGCTCTTGAAAGTATTGACTACTTCAATCTGCAACGGAGGAGAGAACGAGACAGGTTGCGAGAGGAGGGCACACGACAGCTGCACGACGACGGACAGCGCCACGTCACGGGGACAGCCGCAGCCACGGCGACGACCACAACGCCACTCCAACCAAACGAAAATACCAGACACGCTCCAGGGCTCCGACAGACCCTGCCCCGCGGGGCGGGGCCGAGGCGGGCGCCAGAGGGGGTGCAGCAGGTGCTCAGCCTCCCTGGAGGCCAGGTGTGGAGCCCAAGTGCTGGGGGCACCATGGGGTGAACGGGTCTCGCCCCGAACTCCAGCTCTGTCGCTCCTCAGCTGGGTAGCCTTGGGCAGGGCACCGAGTCCAGTCCCTTCTCCTTAAGGAAGGGCAATGCCACCTGCCTGTCACGGTCACCTGTGGCCGGCCCACAGGAACCCTCGCTCCCCCGGAGCAGTGAGAGCAGGGCGGGGCAGGCTGGGCGGCCAGGGGGCCCGGTGGTGCGGAGCGGCCAGGCCTGTGCCAGGCAGGGCCAGCTCTGCCACCTGCTCCCCAGACCTGTGACCTGAGTGACCGCTCGGGGCTTTGGAAGTTCAGTGGAGTCAGTTTGTGTGTGTGAGGGAGGCGATGTGGGTCTGAAGCCGCCCAGGGGAGCTGCTGTGGACTGCATGGGGTGGGGGGTGCTGGGCCGCAGCTGGGGGACAGGCACAGTGGGCACCGTTTGCCACCCATGCCCACGGTGGGGGCCTGGTCCGGCTCCCCAGAGTCTTGGCTTCCTAATCTTGTTCTGCCCCTGGCCGTGACGCCACCTGTAAACCATGGGGCCTGCAAGGGCGCGGGACCTCTGCCTGCACATATGTAGACCTCATGTGCCATGTGTGTGTCATGTGCCATGCTCTCTCTGTGCCTCGCTAAAAACCACACGTGTGCTTCCTGTGTGTGTGCCCTGTGGTTATGTGTGTTTGTGTGCATTTGGTGTACCGTATATCTCTGTGTATCTGGCACGAACGTGTGTGCCTAGTTGGTATGTGTTTGCATGCGTGTGTACACGTTTGTGTAGCTGGTATGCATATGCATATGTGTGTCTGTGTATTTGGCATGCATGTCTTTGTGTAGTTTGTACGCAGGTATCTGTCATGTATTTGGTGTGCAGATGTGTAGCTGCGGATCAGATGTACATGTGAGTGTGCAAGTGGCATGCGTGTGTGTCTCTGTATCTGACACACATGTGCACCTTCCTGTGTACTTGGTGTGTATCTGTGTACTTGGCATATGTGTGTGTATCTGTGTACATGGCATATATGCATGTGTATCTGGGCACTTGGCATACATGTGCATGTGCATCTGTGCACTTGGCATGCATATAGGTATTCCTATGTGTACTTGGCATGCACATGTGTGCATTTCTGCATATGTGGCAGGAAACATGTGTGTCCTGGAACTTCCCACGTCCCACGTGGGGGTGCCCAACCTTTGCTCCCCAGGGCTGCTCCTCACCCTGGCTGGACTGTGGTCAGTATTGGAAGCCCCTTGAGGTGGTGATGTGTGCACCCATGGGGGGCGCTGGTGACTCACCAGCTGACCCGTGGGTCCTGGAAAAGCCCTGGGGTGCCCTGGCCCGCACCTGCTGTCCAATCTTGCCCTGCCCTGCTGGTGGCGCCCCCAGTGTGGCCCACAACCCCGCACTCCTCTGCGCCATCCCAGCCCGCCTTCTCGGCAGAATCCTGGAAGCCCAGAGTGGGTGTGCCCTCCCCTGAGGCTGCTTGGGCAGGCCGCTCTGTGTGGTCAGTAGCTCCCCAGGGTGTGTGTGAGGTCATGGGAGGGCTCTGTGGCGTGAGCTCGCTGCCCACCCGGCCAGGCCGGGCCGCTTCCCCGGTACCTGCGTCTGGATCCGGTTGAGGCCTCGGAACCAGAGGATCTGGCCGCGCCGCAGCTCGCGCTCCGCGTGGTCAATCTCCACGTCCTCGTTGAGCTCCTCCTCGGCGATCTCCTCTTTCTGCGTGAGCCGGCCTGCCTCCTTCAGGAACTTGAGCCTGCTGGTCGGGATGGTGGCGATGACCTGCAAGGGACCCGCCCGTCAGCGTCCCGCCCTGGCCTCTGACCTCGTCTCGGGGACAGCTCACGCCTTCCCCCCACCTGCCCGGAGCCCAGCGTGCAGGCCCGAGGGGACAAGTGAGGCCTCCAGGAGGGGCCCCCGTGCCACCTGGGTGCCCCCAGCCCTGCTGCTGGAGGCCTGGGGCCCTCTCAGCCAGGGTCTCCCAGCTGTGAGGCTGTGGGATTCCACAGCTCCAGGCAAGGTGGCGTCCATGCTGCCGTGCAGGAGCCTGGCGAGGGGCAGATGTGGAGGCCCCGAGTGTCCTGCACGCAGCCACAGGGCCAGCCCAGTCGCTGGGTGCGAGGGGTGCCCTGCACACACCAACATGGGGCTCAGTCCGCTGCCCCCACACACCCGGTGCCTCCTTAAGTGTGGCCCACCATGGACAAAGCAAAGGCCCAGGGGGCAGGGCCACTGAGTCAGATTTCTGTTTCCAGAAATACAACTTTCTTCTTTGTCTCCTGGTTCCCGTCTGCCACTGGGGCTCCTCACTCTAGCCCCGGGCAGCTTGGAGGTGAGAACAGTGCCCCCAGCCCGCAGGACCCCTGTCCAGATGTCTGAACACCAGGAGCACAAAGCCCCTTGGGCCAGGAGCCTCCGAGCCGTGGGTGCACCGTCCCATGCAGACTTGGGGAGGGGGCATTTGGGACGATGTTCTGGAATCAGAGCTGCAAGGACCCCCAGAAAGCAGGCAGCGCAGGGGTCCCCGGGCTGAGGACGCTCTCCAGGACGCTGCGGTCCGCCCCTCGACGTCCCTGCAGCCGGTGCTGCCCTGACTGCTCTCCCGGGCCGCAGGCTCCATGACACCGCGCTCCTCACGCTCAGTTTTTCAAAAGCTTCTCTTTACGGCCAGCGGCGCTGACCTTCCAGGCAGGTTAGCCATGGGACGCTGGCTGCAGAAATCATGCTACGAAAGCTGATGCGACGGAAAGGGCCGGGTGAGCAACAGGGGCAGTGTCTCGGAGGCGGCGGAGTCCTGGTCCTCGGCACGGGGCCCACAGGCCACTGGCCTGCCAGGGCCCACTCCTGGGGCCCCGCCCAGCCACTGCCTACCCCTCGCAGAGGGGCGCCTCCAGGGACTCACCTGGCCCCAGACGAGCTCCCCCAACCCGATGAAGACGCACCACATCCACTGGTCCAGCTGCAGCGGGGAGCAGCTGAAGGGCTTCCCGCCGAACTGCACAATCACGATCTGCAGGCGGGGCAGAGACAGGCTCAGCGCCCGGCCCGGCCGCCCCGCCCACCCACGCCCGAGGAGCCGCCGGCTACCTGGATGGCGAAGGTGCCCAGCACGATGGTGCAGAAGATGGGGTTCCGGAAGATGCCGTCGAAGACGTTGCGCTCGCCGTGGATCTTGCGCGCGTTGATCTCGTTGAAGAGCTGCATCATGACGAAGGTGTTGAAGATGATGGTGTAGTGCTCCGAGGGCGGCGAGTGCAGCGGCGCGTTCCTCCCGCTGTCAATCTGGAACAGCTTCTCACCTGTGGAGCCGGAGCGCGGGGAGGGCGGGGCTGGGGCGGCTCCTGAGCCTGGAGGGCGGGGCTGGGGGCGGCACCTGAGCCTGGAGGGCGGGGCTGGGGCAGTCCTTGAGCCTGGAGGGCGGGGCTGGGGAGGCTCCTGAGCCGGGAGGGTGGGGCTGGGGGCAGCATCTGAGCTGAGGAGGGCTGGGCTGGGGCGGCCCCTGAGCCTGGAGGGCGGGGCTGGGGGCGGTCCTTGAGCCAGGAGGGCAGGGCTGGGGCAGCACTTGAGCCGGGAGGGCGGAGCTGGGGGCGGTCCCTGAACTGGGGTTGGGGCTGGATGGGGGCAGTCCCTAAGCTAGAGGGCTGGACTGGGCTGGGGGGAGGCACCTGGGCTGGGGAGGGTTGCGCTGGGCTGGAGGGGGGGCGGTCCCTAAGCTGGGGAGGGTGGGGTTGGGCTAGGGGGCAGTCCCTGGGCTGGGGAGGGCGTGGCTGGGCTGGGGGGCGGTCCTTGGACTGGGCTGGGGGGCAGTCTCTGGGCTGGGCTAGGCATGCCCCAGGCGGGGAGTGGGGGTGGGGGCCTGGCCACCCCCAAACCCTTTCTCCCCCGGGGGGCCAGTCTTGGGGGCTGTCTGTACCCTGGCTGTGGACTTCGGACAGGGGTGGCAAGCCGGATGGGTTGCCAAGGCCAGTGCCATCAGCAGGAGGCCTGTGGGTGCTGCCTGGGGCTGTCGGGGGCGAGGTGGCCAGGGGACTCACCCACGAAGAGCAGGGTGAAGATGAGGGTGAGCTGGTAGGCGGCATGGCCCAGGATGTTCTTCATCATGGTGCGCGAGATGAGGGGCTTGTTGCGGCCGTATGGCTTCCGCAGCAGCAGGGTCTCGGTGGGCGGCTCGGTGGCCAGCGCCAGGGAGGCGAACGTGTCCATGATGAGGTTCACCCACAGCATCTGCACTGCCTTCAGGGGCGAGTCCTGGGGACGTGGCCAGGAGCGGGCTGTCACGGACTGTCCACCCGCTGCCTGCCCGGCACCGGCCAGGGCTCAGCTGGGCGGGGCAGACACGCAGGTTCTCCAAAGCATCCCCTGGAGAAGAGCCCGGCCTGCCCAGCTCTGCTGTCTCCCCCGGGAGCAAGCTGAGTCCCTGAGCCCCTGTGGTCCCCGGCTCCCTGCCCTCCAGGAAGCTTAGCTGGTCCTGTCCAGAGGAACGGGTCTCTGCTGGCTAGGGCCAGACCTGCCTGTTCTCCATCGGCCTTACCTCCTGTGTCTCTCCCTCAACCACCCATGGCTCCACCCTCCTGTCCTACAAGTGATGCCCTTGACCTCTGCCCCCACGTCTCCTCGCCCCCAGCACAGCCACGCCGCTGTCTGTGGCTCACAGAACCCTGCGTTTCACGGGCATGAGCGCGGGCACAGCTGCAGCTCACCGAGCACCACAGCCCTGCAGGTGAGTGCCACGACCCCTCCCCGCCACTCGGGCTTTCCCATGCAGGTCCCTGTACAGTGTCTGCACTGCCTGAAGAGGCTCAATCCACGTGTCCCCTCCTCCCACAGCACTTGGACGTAGGTCCCTGGGTCTCCAGAATGCCTCTCTCTGAGGTCACCCATGAGGGCCCCTCCTCCCTCGCCTCAGCCTGGCCTCAGCGGAGCCACACACTTGGCCTCTGCCCTTTCACCCCTGCCCCCTCGGCCTGCAGCTTCCGTCTGCAGGGCTCTTCTTGTGTCCCGTGGAGCCTGTGTCCCGTAGTCCGTGGCTCAGTCCCGCTCTTGTCTGTGTCTGCCTCCCTGGCCTGGGGGCCCCGCCTCTTCCCAACACAGCCTCTCTAGCCAGACCTCTCCCTGTGGCCCATGGACACCCCCCCCCAGGAAGCCCACCATTCCTGGCTGCTCCTCCCTACCTCTGTCCCCTCTCAGTGAGGCTCAGGGGGCCTCCTGTCTGCTTCTGGACATGCCCTTGCCCATGGCTGCCTCTCCCTGCTGCCTGGCTCAGCTCCTGCCTCCTGCTCCCGGCCTCTCTGTCCTTTGGCCTCCTCTGGTCACACAGGCCCTAGGGTCAGTCCACCCATCCCCCACGGAGCCAGCCTCTCACCCGTCTCCCCAGCTGGTATCTCTGGAAGCTGTGCATGAACAGCAGCTGCCACTAGGGGGAGCATCTCATCCACAGAGCCCAGAGAGCCCTTCCCAGGATGGGGAGAGCATTCCCAGGCCACACAGTTCAGGGGCTGCTGCCTGGCTCTGGGGGCAGGGGCGTGTCTGCCCAGCTGGTGGCTGGGAGGGCTCTGGTCCCCAGGATCTCCAGGGCTAAGGGAGCCCACCCTCTCGTCCCCAGCTTTGTGGCCCCTGTGGGGAGGCAGGCAGGCGGGGGCCCCAGGGGGCTGCAGGAGCAGTGTTCTTCCTCTGAGCCTCAGTTTCTGCCTCTGTGAAATGGGGATCATCCCAGCTCCCAGCTGACAGGGCTGGGGTGAGGGTGGGTAGACTGCAGATGTCCAGTGCCGGCCCTGGGCTGTGCCCTCCCCCAGAGGGGGCAGCCAGGACAGACCCCTTCCTGCCTCTCCGGGTGAAACACCCCCTTCCCGCCTCTGCCGCTGCAGCTGGCCTCGCTGACACATCCCTCACCGGGGCAGCTGGCTGACGGAGCCCCCCTTGGGCCCTCCCTGGCCCTGCCTCTCGCACCTCTGGCCTGACGCCTCCTCCCTGCAGGGTGACCTGGGCAAAGCACCTCCTTGTCTCCATGGATCCGTGGCTGCATCGCAGGCAAGTGTTCCGTGGGGGTGGAGGGCACCCCGTCCCCGCACGCCCAGGCCACTCGGACCCAGGCTCTAGAGCCCCCCCCCCCATGAAGAACGCACCTGGGTGATGCAGGCGCCCGTGAAGGCCACGATCACGGCCACCACGTTGACCGTGAGCTGGAACTGCAGGAACTTGGAGATGCTGTCGTACACGTTCCGCCCCCACATCACGGCCTTGACGATGCTGCTGAAGTTGTCGTCCGTCAGGATGATGTCCGAGGCCTCCTTGGCCACGTCTGTGCCTGCGATGCCCTGGGGACAGGCACGGGAGCCGCTGTCCTCCCCCGGCTGCCCTCTGCCCTGAGGACGCCCTCCGCTCACTGCATGCTCACCCTCCCAGGAAGACCTGGGGGCCAGGCTGAGCCTGGAGCACTGGGCACGCAGGTGGCCCACGGCTGGGCCAGTCCGAGCCCCGCCGCTCACCCCACCTCCTCGCCCCGGACCCCACAAGCCGCTCCTACCATGGCGAAGCCCACGTCAGCCTTCTTCAGCGCAGGTCCATCATTGGTCCCGTCGCCTGTCACGGCCACCACCTGCCGCTGCTCCGTGTGCGTGCTGTCGATGATGCCTGTGGAGGTTGGGGGTGGGAAGGGCGCTCAGGGCCCTGGGCACTTGTGGGCACGGGCAGCTGGGCCAGCCCTGACCCTCAGGACAGTGCTGGGTGTGCACTGCCCTCTGGCCCCCGCCTGGCCACCTCTCATCATGGTGACTCTTCCTGGCCCCCGCAGGGCACGCGGGGAACCCCACGAGGCCTCTGGCCTGTGGCCTGCCCGCCTCCCCAGCACCATGCCTGTGCTTGGGGTGCCCTGAGGTTTCTCCAGGGTCCACTCATCTATGCTTCCAGCACTCTCTGCCTGAGGCCATGGCTGTGCTCTGGGCCGCTGCCCCTGCCGCACGTCCTGGCCTTGACCTGTCTCTCCAGGAATGTCTCCAGAGAGTCACCCCCCAATCACTTCTGCAAATGACCAAACGAATGATGACGTGTGGCACCGGGCCCTAGGCTGGTGGAGAAGGGTGGGTGACAGGTGTCTCCACAGAGGACATGTTGGAGGTTGTCAGCTGCGTCTCTTTTGGGGTTCCCAGGCATGGGAATCTGGGTGCCACCCTGGACCTGTCCCTTCTCATTCTGCACCTGAAAGACATCACCCAGGCTTCGACCTGGCTCCAAAATGCCACTGGCACCTTTGCTTCCCTCCCTGTTGCCAGCGTCTCCACGTCCCCCAGGGCAGCCCCAGGTTCTCCAGCACCCACGTCTGAACCCCCCGCTCTCAGTCCCCGCCTCCAGGTGACAACCAGGCTCCTAGCACTGCGTGCGTGCCCTCTGTGGCCAGCTGGCTCCTGTTGCCCTGCAGGCTGTTCCCCTGGCTGGGTGCGCAGCTTCAGCTCCATGCTACTTTCCAGGAAGCTGCTGGGACCGCTGCCCACCTCTGCTGAGTTCACTGTGCCGTCTCTGCCCCCCACACGGCTGTGTCACCCCCTGGCTGGCAAGCAGCAGCCGCCTCTGTGAGTTAGGGTGGATCCCCTGGGTGGATCCTCCAAGTCGTGCCCAGCACACGGCCTGCCCCAGGCCCCCTGTCCCGGATCGGCCCCTACGGGCTCATTCACCCAGCGCCTCAAGCTGGGTCCTGGGCCCCCCAGCCTGCCTGTGGCTCCTGCTGTGGCCGTATCCAGGGACCTGCACGATTCTCAGGCTGCAGCATGCCCCTGCTCCCCGGGCACGCTCATTCCTGTCCAGTCGCCGCCGCTCCCATGCCCGTGTCTCAGGCTGGCCGCTGCGCGGGCAGGTGCCCTGGCTGCAGCAGCTCCTCTGGCCTGCACGCCCTGCGGTCTCCACTTTCAGCTCAGGATCCCCCTCGACTCTGGGACAGCTCCAGCAGGGAGTCAGAGTGCCCCGGCTATGCCAGGTCCAACTCCAGTGCCTGCGTCCCTTCTCCTGAGACTCCTGAGGCAGGCTGGGGCAGGCCCCCGAGCAGACGCACAGAGGAGGAATCCAGGCCGCTCCCCAACCCCATCCCAGTAGCTGCTGAACCCTGGGCCCTTCCAGTCCCGCTGGCCATCGGCTGCACTTGCCCCGGCCGCACCACTGGGGGGCCCTCCAATGGGGTCTTTCTCTTCTAGGTTGCCCCGCCCCACGGACCCTGGGCACAAAGGTCACAGTCTGGGTGCACAGTGTGGGCCCGCCCCCAGTCTCCTCCAGCCCCCTCCCAGCCTAAGCAGCTGCAGGTACCTGGAAGCCCCTGCTGCTGGCCCTCTACAGGGCGGGTCCCTTGGCCCCATCCTGCCTTGGCTGGTCTGTAGCCTGACGTCCTCTGTGGTCTGGGTTTGAGGCCATGGCAACCCCCAGGACCCCACGCAGCCTTGTGCTCTGCACATGTGTTTCCTGGCTACGGCACAGAAGCTGTGCTGCGACTCCCCAGAGGTGAGGACTGTGCCTGGAGTGAGCCCTCGCAGAGAGAATGAGTGTGGGAGGGGTTGAGAGAGAGGGGTTGGCCGGGAGCCTCCTTCATGTCCTTGGCCAGCCCCTCTGAGACGGGGGCTGCTGTCCATGGTCAGGTGTGCGCATCGGGCAAGTTCAGAGCACACAGCTGTGGGCCCCAGCTGGCCCGGGCAGCTAGCGGAGCTGCAGACCCCCAACCTCCCCCAGCGACCTCGGGCTGACCTTTCACCAGGGTGTGTTTGTCCGTGGGCGAGGAGCGAGCCAGCACCCGCAGCTTTGGCCAGATCTTGTCGATCCTCTCCTGCTCAATCTGGACAGGGAGGGGGGAGGGGAGAGGGGAGACAGACTGAGTCCCGAGCAGGGGGTCCTGATCCTGCGGTGCCCAGCCCAGCCAGCCCCACGGGTTGCCTACCTCTCCCTTCTCGTTGCGGATCCTCCGGTTGAACTCCTTGCCCTCCAGGCACAGGAAGTCCTCCCCGGGGTGGATGATGCCGCACTTGATGGCGATGGCCCGGGCCGTGTTGATGTTGTCGCCAGTGACCATGCGCACCGTGATGCCTGCTCGCTGGCACTTGCGGATGGCTTCTGGGACCTGCACAAGATGGGGGGAGCCATGGGGAAGGGCGCTCCCTGGGCCAGGCACCCCCACCTTCCTGGATTCCACAGCAAGGCTGCTGCACTGGGATCACCACGAGACATGGCACACAAGGGCCGCCGCCTCCCTCCCTGTGCCCGTGGCAGGCGTTGTTAATCTATTACAGCATCCCCTAATTCAGTCTTGCTGTGGACTCAGGTACCAGTCCCTCCTGAACTGGAACCACTGGCGATCCCACCTGGGAAGAGGCTTTGGAAAGACCCCAGGGAGCACCCCTGAGGCCCCCTGCCCTGGCACGTGGCCCATCCCCGTCACCCGCACATGCACGTTTCCGGTCTCCGTGATAAACCTGTGCGCACAATTCCAAGCTTCTATTTATTGCTGACGTGTCTATTCCCCGCACGTGACAATGACTTAGGATACATGGCAGTGGTCTTGTTTCAAGTACAAGGTGCTGTTTCACGGAAAGATAAGGACTCCTGCTCTCTCTGATGTCTGGGCCACTGGGCCAGGTCAGGCCCCTGCCACCCCCACCCCTGGCCCAGCATCTAGGATGTGGCAATGAGCTGGATGAGCTGTGGCCTTTTACACAGACACAGATCAGCCGCACAGGCGGTGACAGACAACAGAGCAACCAGGCTGCATCTGCTCGAAACAGCCGAGCGAGACCAAAGCACGCGGATGGCACAGGCCTGGTGGGCTGAGTTCAACGTTCAAGTCCTGTTACATGTCACAGGACGGGAGCTCACTCCCACACCTGCCTGCTGGCCACCTCTGGGACTGTGTGAACATGTCTGGGCTGAAGTGTATGTCCCCAAACAGGGACGCTGGAGACCTATCCCTCGTAGCTATGGAGGTGACCTTACTCACAGGAAGCGTCTTTACACATGTCAAGTTACGACGCTGCTGCTGTGGCCTGGGTATCTGTGTGGGGTCCCCAGATGCCCATGAGTTGAAGATATGATTCCAGGGTGGTGTGAGTGGCAGGTGGTGGAGGCGGGGCCCTGTGAGAGGTCCTCATGTCATTGGAGCCCTTGGGTGCTTCTCGTGTAACCTCTTGAGTTCTGGCGAGGGGGTCGCTGTGAAAGCCTGAGTCCAGCCCCTGCCTGCTCGCTCTCCTTTCTGGCTCGCCACGCTGTGCTCTCCTCGGCATGCGTGCCGTAACGGCTGGCCTGTCCACTCGGAGGCCAAGCCCGTGGGGCCACCTGAACCCAGATGTGCACTTGTGAAGTCAGCTGCCTTGGCACTTGGTCATTGGACTCGGAAGGTGACGGACACGGACGCGACGGTCAGGTGAGCCCGCACCCCGTGTGACTCGTGTGCTCGCGAGAGAGTACTTCCTGTCGGTGGGGCAGGGGCGGGCCTCTGCCAGGACGGTGAAGATGCTGCTGGACACTGGCGTCCCATAGCAGAGGGTCTGGGTTCAAGTCCTAGCTCCACTTCTGATTCCAGTTTCCTGCTGGTGCACACCCTGGGGGGCGGCAGGTGATGGCCCAAGTGCTTGGGTCCCTGCACCATGCAGCCGGGCTGGAGTGAGCTCCTGGCTTTGGCTGGGCCCAACCCTAGCTGCTGCAGGTATTTGAAGAGCTGAACCAGTGGGTGGAAGATCTTTCTCTCTTTGCTTTTCAGATGAAATGAAAATAAATTAAAAAAAAAAAGGACATTTGCATAGAGAAAGACACACACAGGGAGCTGCCACGGAGTCTTCAAGGAAGATTAGAGATGAGCAGTGGACCACAGTGAGCAGGTGCCCGCCGGCTGACAACTCCATCTTGCGGGACTCCTGGCTCCCAGAAAAACGAGACGCCCCCCTGCCGAGCGTGTGCCTGGTGTGTGGTGCCGATGCCCCTCGACTTCCCGCGGGGCTACGGCTTCATAAGCCCATGGCCAGGGGAACGCATCCTAAGCTGCAAATGTGTGGAATCCCCCACCCCGGCCGAGCCTCACCGCTCAGCAGAGATGGGTTTGGGCTGCTTGGTGCTGGCCCAGGAAAGATCCAAACCCCTGATCCCAGGATGCTTTCTAACTGAGCGTGTGTGGCCTTTGCGCCGTCAGTCGCGGTGTGAAGCTGAATCCTCGTAGGCTACAGACCCTCGCCCACTTTGGGACAGGCCCAGCAAAGCAGCCAGGGTTATGCTGCTGACCCAGAACCCAGCCCCGGGCAGCCACCTGCTGCTCCTTTTGCCGCCCTCAGGAATTCAAAGAAAAAGGATAGACCTTGAAAACATCTCGTCTGTATCCCCCTCATCCACACCACCTGACCCTGTCCAAGCCAGGTCACTGCCCAGCCCCCAGCCTCACAGCCTCCAGGACCCCCATCCTCAGTCTGCAGAGTCCTCCCTGCAGGGGCGCCCCCCTGAGGCTGGCATGAGAAGCGCAGACTCCTGGGCACCGCTGTCCCGCAGCGGAGAGCGGCAGGAGCGGCAGCGGCCGGCCGCAGTGCCAGGGCCTCTGCAGCTCCCGGAGTCGCCTGTGGCGTGGGCTCCACAGGGATGGGCAGCCACCTCCTGTCACTGAAGGGCTGCTGCGGTGCCAGCCCTCCCCTTCCCTGGGGTCTGGAAGCCCCCTTCTGAGCCCGCGCAGGGTCAGGGGCATAGCAGCTGCTCAGAGAAGCCGGAGGCCGTGGGCCGGGACGTGCAGGATCACGATGGCTGGCACTGGGCTGCCACCTCAGGCTCCCTTCGTTGGGAGGCCTCTGGTCACCGGCTCTGGCCCTCTGCTCACCGTGTACGCCTGCCCTCAGCTGCCTCTGCTTGCAAACCTCTGATGACGGGGAGCTCACTCTCTCCAAGGCTGCTTGCTCCAGGGTGGACGCACCCAGTTTATTCGTACGTGACCTTTCTTCTGTGCGCTGGGCCTGGGGTCTCATCTGGAGACAGGGAACTTAGCACGGGCCCCGGCAGCACTGACCTGTGGGCAGCTGTTGTTGTCGCCCACTCGCTCGCTCCACAAACAACCACCGAACACCTGGGGCCCGGGCACCCAGGGACCAGGGACGGCTGGGACTAGCCTCCCCACGGGCACGGATCTGGCGGACGCGTTCTTTCCACATAAATTAAACCGCTGTTGGATTTGTGAACCATCGCTTCTCTCGCTAAAATTATCCTAGAGATTTCTCACAGGGGAAAACAGCCAGGAGACGGCGCTTCCTGTTTCCATTAAGTCGAGGCTTTTAAACGCCTGCTGCTCCTGGTGCCAGCCGTGGCCGGTGACGCCGCGGTACGAACACCGCCGGCCCCTCGGGCTCACCGTGCTCCGGTGCAGGCGTGGCAGGCGAGCTTTACCTGTTGGGCCGTTGGGCGAGGCTGCGGGGGTCACCCCCTGGAGTGCAGGGAGATGGACAGGCAGAGCAGGAGCTTGGGCATTGGTGGGGGCGTGGTGACGGCTTATCTGGATTGTGGGCACTCAGCCAGGAGGTGACACAAACGCACCTGCCAGGTGGGGCGCCCTTCAGGTCACCCCGAGACCCCGTGACATCGGCTGCCTGCGGCGGAGGGGTGGGGGCTGCTCCACTGCCAGGGCTTGTTGAGCCTTGAGGCCTGGGTTCCAGGTGCACAGATCATTCTAGAAAACCACACCCACCGGTCTCCTGGGCTCCTACCTGCAGGTGCTGAGTCCACAGGGCTGCACTCTTGCTCTTTCCAGTCTGTCCCTGGCCTGGCAGTGCCAGGCAGAACACGTTCCCATTTTTCAGACGGGGAAATTGAGGCCCCCCGTGAAGGAGAGGCAGGGCTGGATGGCAGCCCGAGCCCCCTGACGGCTGTGGCCCTGAGTCACTCCCAGTCTGGCCATGCAGTCCAGCATGGGCACCAGTCATGTCCAGACTCCCCTTGCTGGGCCAAGGGGAGACAGCAGCTCACCCAGGACGTGGGCGGCAGGGCAGGAAGGAGCGCCTGGGGCCTGGTGCTGGTGTGGGCTCCTGCCCGGAGCACCCAAGCCTGGGAGGCACCAACGGGCCCTGGGCTAGCCTGCCATTTCACAGGCGGGAAGACTGAGGTAGAGAGAGGGGAAGCGCTTTGGGGGCGCAGATTTGGGGCTGGGATCGAGGTCCCCTTTCCAGGGTTCCTGGGTGACCTCACCATCCACAGGCAAGGCCAGGTCAGCTGCTGCCCTCCCAGGCCCTGGCCTCGGGGAGCTGCTTCCCCTCTCCTCACCTTCCTGACCTAGAAACGCTGTGTGTATGCAAAGGCCCTGGGACAGGGAGGCAAGCAACCTGCTCCCATCTAGATTCGCTGAGTCACACCAACATGGGGTCCCTGGGACCTGCAGGGGAGGGGTGGGGAGGTGGATGGAACCCGCAGGCTGCCCCAAGGGGGACCTGGGAAGGAGGCAGGGCCAAGCCACGCCCCTTGAGCGACTGTGAAAGCTCTATAGTGGTGACCAGCATTTCAGAGAGAACGAAACAAACAGAAGAGGAGAGAAACCGCTGATCTGCAGAGGCTCAGAGAGGGTATGGAACTGGCCCAGCGCCACACAGCCTGCAATGCCCAGGTCTGCGTGATGCCTGACCTTACGCCCTGACCCCTCTCCCTGCAGCTACACGGTCATGCACATCCCATCCCCCAGACCCCGCAGCCCCCAGATGTAGACTCAGCTAAAGGAGGCTTAAGCCCTACTGTGCGCCGAGCACTGCCTCGATGCTGCATAGCCCCTCCTGCCGCGTTGGGGTGGGACCCTGGCCTAGCTTTCCAGCTCGGCGCCCCTGGGAACCCCGATGAGGGTGAGTGACAGCTGTGACACCAGGCGGGCACTGGTCAATCGCACAGGGACTGAGACAGCCCCAGGGGCTGGTGGGCGGCCACACCGTGCTCCTGATGCACTGACCCGTGGCACCAGGGACTCTGGATCTGGGCTGAGAGTTTGTGACAACACAGCCTGGGTCCTCAGGTGGGAGGTCTCTATGGCAGGCAGCCCCCAACCCGTGATCAGAGTGCAGAGCGCCCGTGGCTGGGTGCACGGTTCAGTTGGACCCCCTTGGGGCGGCCTGTGGGTTCCATCTGCTTCCCCTCTCCTCCCCTGCCAGAGCTGACGCTGGCCATGGGGGTGGCAGCACTGCGGGGGGTGGGCAGTGACTTGCTCCAGGCCACCCCGCGGGCCGCACGCTGGCCCTGGCCCCTGGCACCTACCTCGGGCCGCACGGGGTCCTCAATGCCCACCACGCAGATGCAGGTGAGCTCGCTGAGGATGTCGTTCTCGTTGTCCCAGTCGGGCTCGGGGCTGCTGGGGAAGTCCCTGTAGGCCACACAGATGGTGCGCAGCCCGTCGCAGGCCATGGGCTCGATCACCTTCTTCACCATCTCGTCCCGGTCTCGGGGCCGGAAGACCCGGGGCTCGCCCGCCCCGTTCAGGATTCTACAGCACCTGGAGGGGGTGGAGGTGGGGGAAAAGGACAGGAATGAGGCCCAGCAGCGGGGGGTGGGGGGCCCTGGGGACGCCCACCCAGCCCGCCTCCCAGAATGCCACAGGGCTGGGCACACCCAGCAGGCCCTGGGTCCCCCTGCAAGGTGGGGCCCGGGCCCTTCTGTTTGCCACTAGTTGCAAGGTTTCACAGGGAGAAAACAACTCCCGGCCAAAACGCTTAGCAAAGGGAGTCCAACAGGGACTCTGGCTCCAGCAGGTGGAGGGGCTGCTGACGCCCAAGAGAGCCCCCTTCAGGCCCCCTAGGGGTGACCCAGGAGCCAATGGTTTCTGCAGAGCCCCCCTCCCCGGTCGGTGTGGGAGGCGAGTTCCAATGCAGATCCAGGGCTGAGAGGAGGGGAAACGGAGGCCCACGGAAGGGAGGCGGCTCGCTCAGTCCTCCAGATTTCTTTCTGGAGTGGGAGTCAGAGGGCCCGGCCAGCCCAGGCCAAGGGCAGTGGACAAGGGGAAGTCCGAGTGTGGCGTGGGGGGCACACGGCTTCCCCGTCGCCCTGGGGCTCAGGGAGGACGGGAGGCGCCGCGGAGAGGCTGCGGTGGGGGACGGGGTGGCCTCGGCCGGGGTGCCCCGCGCCCTTACTTCTTCAGCACGATCTCGGAGGCGCCCTTGCTGTACATGCGGAAGCTGCCGTCGGGCAGCTTGATGACCGTGCTCATGGACTTGCGCACCGAGTTGAAGGTGTACACCTTGTAGAGCTTCTCCTCGGGCATCTGGCCGCGCACGGGCTCGTAGTCCTGCCGCAGGTCCAGCACGAAGCCCAGCAGGCCGCACTCCGTCTTGTTGCCCACCTGCCTGGGCAGGGCGCCCTCCTTCTCTGGGGGCTGTGGAGAGAGGCAGGGCCGGCTTGTCCCCAGATCCACCGAGGCCCCTCCACCCCTGCTCTGCCGCTGCCCCCCACTCCGTGGTCTGTGGGGCAGGGCCGAGCCCTGAGCCCACGCCCTGCACCCCTGGGCCTCGGCATCGGGACCTAGTCCTGGCTGTGCATGAAAGCAGTTAGTAACAACAGCATTAAAAAAAAAAGGCAAGAATTATTTCAAACACAGGAAAGGACGATCATCTGATAAGCAAGCACACGCGGACAGCTTTGCAGCATCTCAGCGCCACGCCACATTCGCTTCCATTTTCTTTTTTCCGAAGTGGCCAGCACAGATGAGCTGGCTCCCTCTCGACCTGTCTCCACCCGCGTTTCTCATCCTCCCCCTCAAGCCACCTCTGCTGCTGCCAGCGTCAGGCATCGCTGTGTGGTAGAGCCACTGCACACGCACGTGCAATGGGAAATGAGGAAGAGACCCCGCAGCCCTGTCCTCCACCCCCCCACTGCTGGCCTCAGCTTTGCACGCGTTGTGATTGGACATCTGTGTGTGCACACGCGTGTGCATGTAGCACTGAGACGGCATTGCATGTGGATGCTTGTGGCTGTGGCTGTGATCACGGGGTCCCCATGCTACCACTTTCACAGCCACAGCCGCCTTCCTTCCACCCCCCTCCCCTGCCCTGGCAACCCTGAGCTCTTCTGCACCGCCTGCCGTCACCACCTGAAGTGTGCACACGCGTGGAGGCCGAGGCTGCAGCTCTGGGGGACTGGCTCGTCAGCCCCGGGGGCCCAGAAGGCTGCTGTGTGTGCCGAAATCTGTCCTTTTTGCTGGCCGAGTGGTGCTCTGTGGGGCGGACGGACTGGCCCTTGTGATTGAGTCAAACGGAGCTGTAATTCTGTACGGTCTCCCGAGACAGAGCTGTTGGGTCCCACTGCTCTGGGGGTTCCCAGGCCCAGCCCGGAGCCTGGCTCACAGCCTGGTTCCCTCACTGCTTGCCAAGTGGCTACAGGCAGCAGAGACACAGGTTAACAGGTGAGGACGCGACGGCACTGGGGTGGGCCTGGCAGGTGGCCGAGGACACCATCTTCCTCGTGCACCCTCCCACGCGAGACCACGGCCACTCCCGCCTCTTTAAACCAGCATGTGGGGACGGGTGTTTGGCGGAGCACTTAAGTCCCTGTTGAGAATGCCCACATCCGGTATTGGAGGGCTTGGGTTCGAGTCCTGCCTCCTTTTCCCATTCCCGCCTCCTGCTAACGCCCCCCTGGAAGGCAGCAGGTGATGGCTTGGGTACTCGGGGCCCTGCTCCCATGTGGGAGACCCCAACTTCTGGTTCTGGCTCCAGCCCCTCCCAGCTCTTGCATGCATTTGAGGGGTGACCAAGTGCATGGGACCTGTCTCTCTCTCTCTCAAACACAGGATCAATGAGTAAACAGAAATTTAAAAACAGGCACGCAGCGGCCGAGATGGAGTTGGTTGGCTTTGAGGGGTGGCAGAAACGACCTGAGGACAGCCCGGCAGCAGAGGGCCCGCTTGTGTCCCTGAGCGGTGCCTTCCCCTGTGTCTCTGAGCAGCCTGCCTGGGAGCCCTGTGGATCCCGCTCATGGCCCCAGAGAGCAGCCCAGGCAGGAGGAGGACGACTCGGGGAAGACGCCGGCGTGGTCACTGTGCGGAGAGAGGCTGGGCCAACTCAGCACCCGGGCCTGGCCCTGGCCTGCTGCCCTGATGCCCGTGGGCACAGAGGCTGTGGTGCACACACCCGGGACAGGCGGGGGAGCACAGGAAGGGGAGGGCCTGGCCTGAGCCTCCCCACCTACGACCAGGGCAGGCCCGGCAGGCAACGCGTGGCTGAGGGAAAAGCCCACCCTTCCCCTGAAGTGGACCCAGCGAGGGCTGGGGGAGCAGGAGGCTCTGCAGGCCCCTCAGCAGGCGGCCCAGGGGTCCGGTGGATGGGGGGCTCTGGACACGACCCAGCTCCCAGGTCCGACCTGTCTCGGGGTTACACACATGCCCATGCTCAGGCATGGATGGGGTTTCAATGGAAGCACAGAGTCTGTGATGCAGCTTCCTCTGTCTGCTCTTTGGAAAAAAAAAAAAAAAAAAATATATATATATATATATATATATATATATATATATAAAAGATTTACTTACTTATTTGAAAGGCAAAGTGGGGGTGCAGAGAGAGAGAGAGAGCGAGTGAGCGCTACCTTCCATAGCTCACTCCCCAAATGTCCACTATGGCTGGGGCCTGGCTGGGCCAAAGCCAGGAACCCAGAACTCCATCCCAAGCACTTGAGCCTCCTTCTGCTGCACTGTCAGGTGCGTTAGCATGGAGCCAGATCGGAAGTGGAGCAGCCGGGTCTTGAACCAACACTCGGATATGGGATGCCGATGTCATTCGCCCTGTCTACCTGTCAGCTATCTATCGTCTGCCTATCACCCATCACCTGCCTATCTGTTTACCCATCTACTGACCATCTGCCAGCCACCCATCCACCCGAGAATGTTTCCCAAAGCTCATGGAAAATGGAGTGTGCAGAGACTCATTTTGGTGCGTCAGGGAGAAGCAAAGAGCCACCTCGAGGCGCACAGAGCTCCTCTGGCTGGGGCTCTGGGCAGAGACAGGCGCACACCAAAACAGGCATCGTCGAGAACTTTCCGGAACACCCTCGCGGACACAGTGTTACCATTTGATAATGAACTTTCCGGTGATTTCTAGAGTTTTATGCATTTTCCACAACAGTGTCCCCCCCCCCCCCCCCCCGTCACTAATAGAGGAAAACGACTCAGAGGACTTAAATAAAAACGCCTAATTACTTATTTGCCCGAGAGAGCTGAGCAGTCAAGCCTGGAGAACGCGTGGCGTTTTATTACCCTCTGTGAAATATTTTAATTTTCCTCTAAAAGGATTCCAAACAACTCGTGGTTGCAAATGGCAGAGCTGCCTCCTCCGTAATTCAATTTGTTCCCATGAACTTGAGCTCTGAAGTCGCCTACACGCGTTACCAAGGAGCAGGCACCCTCCCCTCCTCTCTTTGTGCTTTTTTTATCCTGACAAACCCAGAGGCTTTGCTCCTGCTGTAGATTTTCCAAGAGCCTTTTAGTCTCCAGGGCTGCGGCTCTGTGAGGGATTTAAGGCGCTGGCGGCTGTTCCCAATGTGAGGGGCGGGACGTGGGCCCAGGCGGGGAAGTGACCTGCTTCTGGCGACTGGCGGGAGGTCAGGCCCAGGCGGCCTGGACCGCCCTGACTCTGGCGTCCGCCGCACACTCCCCTGCGTGGTGCTAGGCGCCCAGGACTGCTGGGTGCAGCCATGGGCGTCACTTGATGAGGACAATTCATGCTTCTGTTCTGAGAGGCGGGGGTGTGGGTGGAGCCACGAGCAAAACAGCAAAATGGGGTGACTTCAGGAGCTACAAGTTACCAAGGACTCCTGCAAAAGGGGGTTTCAAAGCCAGCACCAGCTCCCACCATTTGGAAGGCTGCTTTTTACAAGGAAACAAAGTAGCACGAGCCAGCAAGGCTGGAGAGAAGCCGGAGCCCAAACCTGCGCTCTGGGGAGGCTGCACTCTGGGTGGGATCGCAGTGGGGAACACAGCCCGGCAGCTCCTCCAAAATGAAGGCGGGACACTTGAGCTCTCTGCCAGCTTCAATTCTGGACACACTGGAAATAACTGAACACAGGCAGTCAGGGGGTTTGTGTACCCACGCTCACAGCAGCACTGTGCACAAGCACCCACCACGTCGATACATGGTGAACCAAACGCAGCCTGTGCACACGGCCCTGACCCAGGGACCCAGGCACCAACTCTGAGGACTCTGTGCTAGGTGAAACATGCCAGTCACCAGATGACAAGTGCTGGCTGCCAGGCCTGAGATGAGCCCCCAGTGGACCGGAAGTCACAGAAGCAGGAACCAGACCTGGGCTGCCAGGGCCTGCAGGGAGTGGGTGTGGGGAGTTGATGAGGAGTGGTCTCGGGGTCTCAGTCTTGCAAAGACTGTTGTAAAGACCAACAGTGGCGATGGGTGCAGGTGTGTGTGAGCGTATGAATGTGACCAGAGTGCAGCCTTGAGAGTGGCCCAGGTGGCAGAATTTTTATAAAAAGATTTATGCTTATTTACTTGAAAGGAGAGTGACAGAGGGAGAGAAAGAGAGAGGGAGAGAGGGAGAGGTGGAACAGGGGAGGGGAGGGGGGAGGGGGAGGGGGAGGGGAGAGGGGAGAGGGAGAGAAGGAGAGAAGGAGAGAAGGAGAGAAGGAGAGAGAGAGAGAGAGAGAGAGAGAGAGAGAGAGAGAATCTTGCACTGCCAGGAGGCTGGCACTCCATCCAGGTCTCCCACGTGAGTGCAGGGGCCCAAGCACTTGGGCTACCTTTCAGTGCTTTCCCAGGCACATTAGCAGGGGGCTGGATCAGAAGTGGAGCAGCCAGGACTCACAAAGGCGCTGTGATGTGGGAAGCAGGTGTTGCGGGCAGAGGCTGACCTGCTGTGCTACAACACTGGCCCTGTGATCGATTTTATGCTACCTGCATTTTCCCACAATTTTAAACAAGACCCCAACAGGCCCCACTGTAGGGTGAGCTGTGGTAGGAGCAATAGGATGACTTTTCTAAGAGGGCCTCAATAAGCGACCCAGACCCACTCTCTGCGGGTAGCGGGGTCACCCAGGGCCATTTGTTCAAAGGATCTCTGTGCTCTTGCCTGCCCAGGCTCTGGGCCACAGGGCTGTCACTGTTCCCATCCTACAGGGGCACACGCCAGGGCCTGGAGGGACGGGGCACCTCTGGCAGGCAGGGCCAGAATCTGCCCAGCAGCCCCAGCCTCTGGTCACTAGCGTGGTCACCAGGGTTGGAGCCCAGGAGGGCAGGGCTGCCAGCCCACCTCCACATTCCAGGACCAGCACGGGGGTGGGGGAGGCCCCAGGGAGGAGGGAATTTTGGCCGAATTTGGCCTCCAGGATTGTCACCTATGGGCCTCCTGCCTGGGGCCTGGCAGGCCTCAGCTCCCCTGCAGCCACTGTCTCTTCCCTAAAGGCCAGGCGTCAGCAGCGCCGTGTATGCTGAGCTGGACACGGGAGCCCATGCGTGTTCCGCTGCGTGTGGCATCCTGTGGGTGCAGGGTGCGGGTCTCCATGTTGTGCGTGTTATGGACTGTGGTGTTTGTGTATGTTGTGTGTGCATGGGTAAGTGTGTAGGGGGAGTGGAGCAGCATGGGAACTGACAGCTCTTGTTAAAAAAGCAGTTCCCCAGTTCCATTTGCTTTAAACTCTTGGCCTAGAGATGGTATTTGCAAAAACAAACAAACAAAACCCCCAAAACCCATAAACTCCCCCAAACCAAAGCACGCTGGGTTTACCTCCAGGGTCCCTGCCCTGCTGCTCCTTCACGCCCTGCGCAGCCCCCCCAGAGCTGCCCCGCCCTGGCCCCTGGAGCTCCCTGCAGCCCAGCTCAGCACCATTCATGGCACTTGGGGGCTCACCTGAGCACCAGGCTGAGCCCTGGGTCTGGAGCCAGATGTGAGTTGGGGGCTGTCTCTGCTCCCCTTTCTCCCATTCAGCCTCCTGCCCATGAGCCCTGGACCTGAGGTTTCTGGGGAACACCATGAAGCAGGGCGCGGGACAGGCGGCCCCATGGCCATGTGTGCTGAGGACGGGGTGGGCTGAGGGCCGGGCGCCTGTTGAACGCCCTCATTCTAGATCCACTCCGGGAGCTCGATCTTCCTCCAAATGGCTCATGTTTCCAGAAACATGCCATCAACTGTTCACCAACCCAGCTCAGCCGGTGCCCGTACTTGGTTTAATAATTCAGATGTCAACCGCAGTGTCAACCTGCTTAAAAAGAGGCCTCACCAATTCCCAAATTGAAGTCTGCCTGGCTGATTTCTGAGAGCAGAGGAAGATGCAGGCAGCCAAGGAGGATATTGGTGGAGGCAGCTCAGGGCCTCCCCAGCCCGAGGAAGGCGTCTTTCATCTCACAGCTCAGTCTTGGCTCAGGGATGTGCAGGGCAGCGGGCTGCACTGAGCAGCGTCCAGCCAAGGCCCTGACGTTCAGGGTCAGAGGCACAGGGCCCCGGGGTGTGCCGAGATTCCAGAGCAGGGAAGCCATTTCTGACTAATAGACGAATCAGGCAGCTCCCCCAACGATCAGAGACAGGTGCATGGGAAAAGGCTCCCGCCATTCCCAGAGGGGCTGGGGCTGGATCCCCGGCCTGCGTCTGGGGATCTTCTGAGCCCTGTAAGGACAGAGCCCAGGCGGGGCCTCCGGCTGCCATGGGGCCTCCCACAGCATCCAGGCTGCAGAGTCGCCCAGGCCACAACCCACCCGCTGGCTGTGTGCACCATGGTGAGGCTCTCACCTAGCGCCTCCGGGGCTGGGTGGTGCCTCCCTCACCCAGGGTGTCACTCTAGACAGCACCCTTCCGATTTCCCAGCCTCAGCATAAACCAGGGTGGTCAGACTGCAGGGTCTCCGAAATCTTGGGATCCGCGTGGATGACGCCCACACAGTCTACCCTTGCAAACACTCATTTAGTGTTTTTTTTTTCCCCCAAAGAGAACAAAAAGCACCCGCTAATCCGAAGTCTTTGGACAACGCAGCCTGGATGACTGAGGGCAGCTCATCAAGGTGCAGGTGCCGAGACAGCGCAGGTTGTGGTTACGGGAGGGCATCTGGGCCAACCCTGACCTCCTGCTGCAGGCAAGCAGAAGGGGGGGAGGGCACCAGTCCTATCTGGAGACTCCTATCAATTCATATTCACCCAAACATGCACCGTCATCCTCATCCATGCACACACCCATCCCTCCATCCATCCACCCCACCCTATCCATCCATCCCTCCCTCCATCCATCCCACCCTATCCTTCCATCCATCCATCCATCCACCCATCCCACCCTAACCATCCACCCATCCATCCATCTACCCATCCTATCCATCCATCCCATCCTATCCATCCATCCATCCACCCATCCATCCACCCATCCATCCCACCCTATCCATCCATCCATCCATCCACCCATCCCACCCTAACCATCCACCCATCCATCCATCCACCCATCCTATCCATCCATCCATCCACCCATCCATCCACTCATCCATCCCACCCTATCCATCCATCCATCCATCCACCCATCCCACCCTAACCATCCACCCATCCATCCATCCACCCATCCTATCCATCCATCCATCCACCCATCCATCCACCCATCCATCCTATCCATCCATCCATCCACCCATCCATCCCACCCTATCCATCCATCCATCCATCCATCCATCCACCCATCCCACCCTAACCATCCACCCATCCATCCATCCACCCATCCTATCCATCCATCCTATCCCATCCATCCATCCATCCATCCACCCATCCACCCACCCATCCATCCATCCTATCCATCCATCCATCCATCCACCCATCCATCCCACCCACCCATCCATCCATCCATCCACCTATTCACCCACCCACCCAACCATCCATCCATTCCACCTGCCACAATTCTCCCATCCCTCTCTCCCGCCTCCTCCAGACGCCACAGCTCATTGGTTACACATCTGTCCATTTATTCACAGTCATTTCACTCTCTCCACCCAGCTGCCCCCAACTCATTTCATCCTCACAATAAACCCATTCTTTCCCCTAGGAAACTCGGGCAGAGAGGCTGAGAAATGGACTGGAACCGAGTGTGCCTGGTTCCAGAGCGAGTTGCAGCCGCGGCCCAGTCCCAGGGCCTCTGGGCATCTGCAGGGGGCTCTGCCTCACTGCGGGACCTTGGGCAAGATGTTGTCCTCTCCACCACTCTGCTACTGCAAGCTCTGCACAGTGGAGCCCGGAACCTCCTTCCAGGGCGATTCCACAGCTCAGGCACGCTCTGGCCACGCAGAGTGCCGACCACAGGCCTCTGCTAAGCATCGACCACTCGCCAACTCCCAGCGTCCCCACCACAAACCTGTGATCTCCCTCAGGAGACTCAGGCAGAGGCAGACACTGAAAGGCGGGCTCAGCACAGACCAGCCTGCCCTGAATCGTGAGTTTCGGCCGCTGCCCGGTCCTACCAGAACCGTGTGGCCAGGACATTTTCAGGGAAGACCCAGAAAGCAAGCCACAGATGTCCCAGGATGCAAGGGCTCAAGGCACAGAAGGGGACCCTGGTGCCCAGAGGGATTACCCAGCAAGGGCCCCCCAGCCACTGTGTCTGCACCACCTTGCATGTGGACTGCAGAACCGCTGTGATATCTGGGGACTAGGTGCCTGCTCTGGAGCTGTTGCTCGGCCTGACTGACACCTCTCTGGGTGTGGTCGCCTCTGTGGCAGACACAGAGAGCCCTGCCTCTCTCGAGCCTCGCCTCCCACAGGGCTGCAAGTGCATGGGTACCCCTGTGGCCTGCAGCCTGCGCTGGGAGCCGCCCCACTCCTTTCTCTGCCTGGACTGCGGGATGACATCACCCACAGCGGCCCCCTTATCCTAGGAAAGCTTGGGGAACAGAGCCAAGCACTGCTGATCGCCAAGTTTTAGGGCAAGAAGACAAAACTGCCATCACTCCCGGCATCACCCCAGGGGCCTCTGACCTACTTCCCCCCATGGCGATCTGGACCCCCTCAGCCTATGGCTCCAGGGGCCATGGGGGGGGCACAGCCATCGCTGCCCCCTCCCGCCACCAGGCCCCGGCTCTCATTGTTGACTCACGGTCTCCTCAAAAAGGCCACGGGCGGCTCCCATCCAGCCAGCCTGATGGTGAAGGCTGCAGCTGGTGTGGGGGCAGCGGGGGTGGGGGCAGGGCTGGGGCACGCGTGGAAGGGGAACGCCCACACGCACAACGTCCAGTTGGATGGGCTCCAGGTACATGACGGAGCGTGGACAGTTGGCGGAAATTCCGCATGTTCCCCTCCCCGAGACCACGCCCCTTGTAAGCTTCCCCCCTAAGGTCACAGTGGCTCGTACTCAACTCCACCTATCAGGGCCGGCTTTCAGACCCGCGCCGGCAGCGGCAGCGGCAGTGGGACGGGCAAAACCGCTGAGAGCCAGGTCAGAGTTGGGCCTCAGGAGACCTTGCACGCTTCTGCTCATTCCCAGAGCCCCGACGCTGTGGCGCGAACAAGCCCGGGGTGCTGGCTGGTGGAGGTGAGGCGACCACACGGGGCAGGGAGGAGCCAGCTCAGCTCGGGGCACGCTAGGTCAGCCCACAGCCCGGCCACTGCAGGGACAGAGGAACTGGCCAGCTGATGCACCCACCCACCCAGGACTGTGAGCTGTCACACCCTGTTGTCTGGGGAAGTTTGCGACAGGCCCAGCTGGGTCTGTCTTCCTGAGTATTTCCCATCCCGTGGTTGGCTGGATTAGAAGTCGCAGAACCTGCGGACACTGTGGGGCTGGCTGCCCGGCGTGGTCCTGAGCCCCCTACCTCGGCATACGGCAGAAGCTGACCAGGAAAAAGCCGTGGGCAGGATTGAAGAGCGTGACTCATGTCCACCTTCTCCTCCTGGTGTTCTAACACCGCTAATCAAACACCAAGGCAAAGCAAATGACCTGCAGAGGTCAGGGCACCCCCACAGGATGCCGAGATGCCAACCACGCCGCTCGGCTACCCAGACCTCGTGCAGGAACCCATGGGTGGGCTCCCGCCGCGGGGCACGTGGCCGGTGCGCTCACTCACCAGGATCTTGGTGGTGTAGGCGCTGTTGATGGCGATGGCGTTGACCAGCAGCTCCATGGTCTTGGCGTTGATGGAGCTGGGGTCGGGGACCTCCTTGTAGTGGACATCGCCGACGTAGGCCTGCACCACCGTCATGCGGTTGGTGGTCAGTGTGCCCGTCTTGTCCGAGCAGATGGCTGTGGCGTTGCCCATCGTCTCGCAGGCGTCCAGGTGGCGCACCAGGTTATTGTCCTTCATCATTTTCTAGAGGAAGGGGTGGGTGAGAAGGTGACAGTGAGGAGAGCCTCCAGCGCTGCCTGGGCTCCGGGGAGACACACAGTGTGGGGGAGAGCCCTCAGTGCTTCCCGGGCTCCGGGGGGACACACAGTGTGGGGGACAGCCCCCAGCACTGCCCGGGCTCCAGGAGGGCACACAGTGTGGGGGACAGCCCCCAGCACTGCCCGGGCTCTGGGGGGACACACAGTGTGGGGGACAGCCCCCAACACTGCCCGGGCTCTGGGGGATACAGTGTGTGGGAGAGAGCCCCCAGTGCTGCTTGGCTCCAGGGGACAGTGTGTAGGGGGGAGAGCCCCCAGTGCTGCCCGGGTTCCAGGGGACACAGAGTGTCAGGGCAGAGCCCCCAGCGTCCCTCTGCTTCCCACACACGCTCAGCGCCTTGTTTGCTGCAGCGTCTCACACTCTGGCTCTATTATGCATGAGCATCAGGCTCCTTGCTTCTCTTTTAGATTTATTTATTTATTTTGAAAGGGAGAGAGAGAGAGAGAGAGAGAGAGAGAGAGAGAGAGAGGTCTTTACTCTCTAGATGACTGCCACAGACAATGCCGGGCCAGGCTGAAGCCAGGAGCTTCTTCCGGGTCTCCCACATGGGTGGCAGAAGCCCAAGCACCTGGACCATCCTGTGCTGCTTTACAGGGAGCTGGATCAGAAGTGGAGCAGCCAGGACTTGAACCGGTGCCACGTGGGTTGCAGGCGGTCGCTTAACCTGCGTTGCCACAGCACTGGCCCCTGTTGAAGTTTCTGAAATGCTGATCTGTTGAATTTACTAACTGGCGCCACAGACGCGATCTACTACATTCTTTCACGAAAGACACAGGGGCGGGGCAGTGCCCTGCGGCGGGGCCTCTCTGAGCGGCTCCAAACTTCTCTTCCACTCTAGCGTAAGGAACAGTTCCATATCCGGTTCTGAACTCTTCCCAAGCGTCTCAGCTCTGGGAATTAGCAAAATACTAAGGCTCTCATCTCTGGGGGAGAGAACTACAGGCTGGCACTGACTTCTTTATTTATAGCTGCAGATTCGATTCTCTCTTCAATCATGCACGTTATAGACCCTTCGTGCCTCGCCTTCGTTCAGGGTTTGTCATAAAATGGAATCTTGTGGCCGGCGCCGTGGCTCAACAGGCTAATCCTCCGCCTTGCGGCGCCGGCACACCGGGTTCTAGTCCCGGTCGGGGCGCCGGATTCTGTCCCGGTTGCCCCTCTTCCAGGCCAGCCCTCTGCTGTGGCCCAGGAGTGCAGTGGAGGATGGCCCAGGTGCTTGGGCCCTGCACCCCATGGGGAGACCAGGAAAAGCACCTGGCTCCTGGCTCCTGCCATCGGACGAGCGCGGTGCGCCGGCCGCAGCGCGCCGACTGCGGCGGCCATTGGAGGGTGAACCAACGGCAAAGGAAGACCTTTCTCTCTGTCTCTCTCTCTCACTGTCCACTCTGCCTGTCAAAAATAATAAAAAAAAAAAAAAAATGGAATCTTGTCTGCATGAGCTGACAACCCTCCTCTCCACGTCTGCCCCTCCAGCCCAGCCCCACGTTCCTGGACAAGGACCCTGCCTTTGTCCCCTGGACCCTGACACAGGCGCCGCCCTGTGTCGAGGTGGGGGGGGGGGAGCGCCAGAAGCTCAGGTGTTCTGCTTTGTGCTGTGGCTAGCGTTTCCTTTGTTTGTTCTTTATAACTCTTGATAGCAAGGCTTTTTAAAAATTAATTAATTAGAGAAGTAGAGGGACACAGAGATCGATGGTGTGGGGGTGGGGGACGGAGATCTCCCATCTGCCGGTTCACTCCCTAAACGCCTGCAGCAGCCAGGGGACCAGAGTGGAGCTGGGAACTCAGACCAGGGCCCCCACGTGGGTGGCAGGGCCCCCCAGGGCCCCCCCTCCCCACACTCGAGCCACCACCGCTGCACTGACAAAGCTGGAATGGGGATGGAGCTTCCGGCCAGGTGCTCCAACTGGGATTTGGGGGTCCTAACTGCAGGCCAGATGCCGGCCCCTACCGGAGTTTTTCAGAGAAGAGTGCAGCGAGAAGAATTTTGACAGAGTCTACGTTACTCCAGCCTTTGGGAGGACGGCTCTTGCACCTGTCTTCTTATTTGGTGTAAGGATCCTGTGAGACCTGACAGGGAGCTGTCACTCACGCTAGCAACCGAAAAAAAATCCAGGTAAAGCGAACGGACCAGCACCAAACTCCTGGCGAGGTCTGACGCTGGGACGAGAGCCCGGCTCTGCTTCCTCCGTGGCAGGGGCCACGGTGGGCCTCAGCCCTGGTGCACTCTCTGGAGAGCGCCCTTTATCTGCCGTGAGTGAGAACACCCATGTCCACGCAGCCAGCACAGAGACCGTGTGGGGCCACCGAGTGTTGGACGTGGCTGTCCAAAGTGTAAGTGTGGATTACAAGGAGACTCCAGAAAGCCTGGGAAAAAATGGAATTAAAAGATGCTGATTTTGTTGCAAAAAGTTAAAATCCATGCATATGAGAGAGTCTCCAAAACATTCACAGGAAATGCATATTATGATAAAAATTCTTTACCACTTTTTGGCCCCAGATAAACATTATCTTTCAACACCACTTCCAGGAACTTTTTGAAGCATCCCTGTACACACTGGCCTTTGAAGATGTTAGGAGAAAAAGATGTGGGGCTGGCACTGTGGCACAGCCAGTTAAGCTGCCGTCTGCAGTGTCAGCATCCCATGTGGGCGCCGGCTCAGTCCCAGCTGCTCCACTTCTGATCCAGCTCCCTGCTAATCGCTTGGGAAAGCAGAGGGAGATGACCCAAGAGCTTGGGCCTTTGCATGTGCATGGGAGATGCAGAGGAAGCTCCTGGCTCTGGCCTGGCCCAGCTCTGGCCATTGTGGCCATTTGGGGAGTGAACCAGCGGATGAAGGATCTCGCTTTCTCTGTCTCTCTCTGCCTTTCAAATAAGTAAATGAACCTTATTTGAGAAAAAAAAAAGGTCTCATTAATAGTTTTTATGCCGATTACATGTTGGATTAATAGTAACTTGCACATCTTGGGTGAAGTAAATGTATAAACAAAATGAGGTTCACCTGTTTCCTTTTATGTTAAAAACACAGCTGCTAGCAAATCTGGAGCTACTGTGTGACCCCTACTCTCTCTGCGTGCGCAGCACTGGCTGCAGGGGTCACCTCGGTGCAACTGTGGGCTCCCAGGCCCCTCCTTCTGCCTCTCCCGGGCTGGGTGCTGCACTAAGTTTATCATGTGACTGCTCAGGGTGACAGAACCGCAGACACGCAAGGGTGCGGGTGCCACAGTGGTGAGCTGCAGGAGGTGCGGTGGCCTGCGGCGTCCGCAGGTGGGCTCCCCACCAGCTCTGGGCAGATCGCAAGCATGTTTAAGCTTGGCGGGCAATGGTGGGGTCCCCGGCTCCAGGGCCTGGGCTCCCTGGGAGCATCAGGTTGTACCCTGTCCCAGCTTTGGTTTGGTGGATGGAGTTTCTCTGAAAACCGCACAGCAGGGTGCCGATAAGGGCTGTATCCTTTACAGTGAGCTGCCACTCCCTGGCACCCACCCGGAGATCTCTTTTCGGGCTGAAATTACATCGGCGAGCCCAGCCCAAATTCCAGCTCGGAAACCAGCCGCTCTGCCAGTTGCTCGGGCCCTTGCTTCTCAACACGACAGAGCAAGCCCCAGCCCCTGTGGAGACATCTGGGCATGTGGCACAGGCTACAGCAGCCCAGAGCTCTGCCTGCGCTCCCAGGTTGGGAGATCCCAGGGAAAGTGGGGACATGGGAACTGGGGGTGACCATAGCACCAGCCGTGGCCTGAGAAGGTACAGGTGGAGCTGTGGCATCGGGGCAGCACCGGGAGACCCTCTCCAGACCCAGGCTGCCCAGAACACAGCTCCTTGCTGGGGGCCAGGGCTCCCACCACACCCCACTTCCCTCTTTCAAGCTTTGGGGAGGGACCCCTGGCTTCAGCTACGGGGTCTCTGACGGTAACCACCGGTGGCTGGGTCAGAGCGGGCTTTGGTTGGCACCCTGGAGTCTGTGTTTCGTTTTTTTTTTTTAAAGTTGACTTGACTGTCAGCAAGAATTGAGAGCATTTATGTAAAGTCCAGATTTCTGGCTTCTCTGGAAAAGTTGTGAGGATTGGGCAGCCCTGAGCCGCCATCGGGGAAGGCAGCACCTGGCCAGGGCGTGCGTCCCTGTATGCCACAGGTCCCCAGGCCCCCTCAGAGGCGCCTGAACTTGCGGGACCTGCACACATCCTCTGAGACCCCTGCTTTGTCTCCCAAGCCCAGCACTCAGGCCCCAGAGGCCCCAGCTATGGACTGCGGGCCCCGCTCCCCTCACCTTCACCGAATAGGCCAGCGAGATTGTGACCGCCAGGGGGAGCCCCTCGGGCACGGCCACCACCAGCACCGTGACGCCGATGATGAAGAACTTGACGAAGTACTGCACGTAGACCGGCGTGCACTCGGGCAGCCACGGCTTCTTGTTGACCACGAAGGTGTCCACGGTGAAATACAGCACCAGGATGATCACCGTGATGGCCGACATCACCAGGCCTGCAACACGGGGACGCCGGCTCAGTGCCCAGCCCTTCTCTGACCAGGGAGAAGTCCTGGTGCCTCCCCAAGCCTCAGTGTCCTGCTCTGTGCCACGCAGGTGGGCATTTCCTCCCCACGGGCTTGAGACGCTCACATGTGCGACCTAGCACAGCACCCACGAGAGCAACCGATGGAGGCTGGGGTGTTTTGTTGTCTCATTCACTGCACTAATACCTCTGGGCACCCACGTTGAGGGAGGGGCCTGGGGGATCCTGGTGCAGGAAGCAGTCAGAAAGGCAGAGCCCCTGTCCTGGGTCACTGATGCCCAGGCTGTGGCAAGCACACAAATGAGATGAACTCCCTGAGGGAGAGCCAGGAGGACGTGGCACAGGGGGGCACGGGGTGGTGGCAGAGGGGGCTTCCTGGAGGAGGTGATGGAGGAAGCAACAGGGGGCTGCCAGGGGAGGTCTGCAGGGGCCACGTGGGACCTCTCGTCAGGAGGTGCTTGGGGCTGTACCCCCTCACGCCCGGGAAGTGGCTGCCAGGGCCCCACGCTCGGGGTGCCCCTGAGGGACGAAGCCACCTCTCTGGGAGTCGCCCTCAGCATAGCTCTTGCCCGCCTACCGCCGCTCTGCTCTGCTCTGAGACTTCAGCCTGAGAGGCAGAGGTGGCTGCCACCCCAGCAAGGTTGGACTGTGAGCTCCACCCTTGGCAGCCTGGGGCGGGAAGGAGCTCTGAAGGCCACGGGGTGTCCTCGGGGCTTAGCTGCCTGCCCGCGCAAGGCCAGGTGGAGTCTGCTGCCCATGACGGTGGAATCCCCGGGCCCCGCGGCGCCCACCCCCACTCCAGCTGAGGATCCTCGGCACCAGCCCTGTCCCCATGTGACAGCAGCAGGGGCGGGAAGCCGAGCTCCTGGGCCCGGGAGCTGTCACCAGGCCCCTGAGTTTAAATTTAGACGGCCAAGCCTATAATTTGCCTCCCCTTTCCATGCTGCCATGTCTATAATTAGAGCCGAGGAGACAGCCGGGGAGCAGCCGGCATCCAGGTGGGGCCTCGACGTGCTCCACGTCCTCACCTCGCGGGGGGCTGAGGCTGGTGGGGAGGGTCGGGGCTCCCCTGGCAGCTGCACCATCAGGCTGGGGCTCCGGCAATGGGCTTCTCCTTGGGCACTACGGCCAGGTGGTCACTACAAAGCCCAGCTCCATCTCTGGCCTCCCCTGCTCAAAGCTCTTCCGTGACTCCCACAGACCTAAGGCCAAAGTGGCCGCAGCCTAGGGCTCCAGGCTCCGGATCCGGCCCCTCCCCAGCTGCCACGCATACCCAGTGCTGAGCACTCTAGGCACGAGGTGGCCCCAGCAGCCCGGGGAGCAGGGACAACCATTTACACCAGTTTCCAGATGGGGAGGCAGAGGCCCAGCGCTGGCTGAGGGGAGCGGCCCAACACCCCACAGCTGCAGCTGGGTGAGAATGCAGGCAGCCTGCTGCCCACACCGAGCCCGGAGTCCAGGCTGTCTCCTGCTTCTGCCTAAGAACTCACTGAGTGCCTGCTGTATACAGGACTCGCCGCAGAGGGGAGGGTCCTGTGGAGCACCACGTGCTGCAGACTGGGCCGCGGGGCCCCCATGCCCTGCACACTCACCCGCCTTGCCGATCTGCACGGCCAGCTTGGTGAGCTTGCCCTGCAGCACGGACTTCTCCTTCTTGTGCATGTTGGCCTTCTTCTTGTCGTCGGCGTCGCCGCCCTCCGCGCTCTTCAGGGGCTGCATCTCCATGGCGGCCGCGCCATCCTGCTGCTTGGCTGCAGGGGCAGAGCACGTGGTGCACGCGGACACACGGGCACGCGGGTCAGCCTGCGGGCCAGGCACGCCGGCGCCCACCCCCGCCGCTGGGCCCCGCATGGCCGGCACGGGAGCACGACCTGTGCACCTGCCTCTCCCCAGGGGTGGGGGGCACGTGCTGCCCAAGCCTGGAATCCAGGACACAGCAGGGCTAAGGTAGGTGCAGGCGGGGGTCCTCTATGCTCGGGACAAGCCCCCAGACCCTTCCAGAAGGGTCCCTTGGCCTTTGACACACAGACAAGACTGAAGGGCATGGGTTTTCCCCAGGAGCTGCTGTAGCGCAAAGGGAGCTTGGCCAGGGCGAGGCAGGCGTCCCCCTCTGTGGGGGCCAAGTTCCTGCTCCGGGCTGGGGTGGCTACTTCAGCGAGGACAGACAGGGTGTCCGTGGCCTTTTGGACTGAGTCTGCCCTCGGCCCTCCCCACTCCTCCTCCTCCCTAAGACTTCAGAGAACCATACTCCAGTCCCCAGCAGGAGCTCAAAGGCTGGGGCGATGCTGGCACTGCGCCCATCACAGCTGCCTCCCCAGAGGCCGCGGCAGGGGACGTGCCCAGGCCTGGCTCTGGCGAGACAGCCGCGGAGGGCAGGGCTGCGGGGGCCCAGGGCCGGGACATGCGCGGTTACCTTTGCTCTGGTTGGTGTCCACATTACCGTCCTGCATTTTACCTACACGACAGAGAATCGGACAACAGAGAACAGACAGCACATGGTCGGTGAGCACAGACACGCAACACGCCACGGACAGCGGACAGAAGCAGGGCCGAGCTGCCCGCCCCTCTGTGGGGATGCCCGGGCAGCCCGGCATGAGGGCAAGGCCAGGGGCCGGGGGCCCAGTGACACTTGAGTCTCGGGCTTTGGGAGCGAGGGCTCCTGCTGGGGTCATCCCTGTCCGGAGCGGCTGCAAGGTGAGGGACCTTGGTCTGCTGCCGCAGGTACCAGACCCCCAGACGCAGCCTCGAGCCACCCAGGCAGCTGATGGGCTCTGGGGCTGAGGGGAACTCTGCCTGCCACCCAGAAAACGAGAGAGAGAGAGAGAGAGAGAGAGAGAGAGAGAGAGAGAGAGAGAGAGAGAGAGAGGCAGACAGGTGTTTGCAGAGCTGAGAATTCGGACAAGGTTTTGAGGTCAAGGTGTCCCTGACCTGGTTGCAGGATAGGTGACTGTGCTTCCTCCTCCTCCTCCTCCTCTTCCCAGAAGGGGGTGAAGCCAGGGCTCAGAACCCCCCACCCCGGCCCACACCCTATGAGTGAGCAGGAGGCCCTGCAAAATCTCTGAGGTGCTCTGGGTGTATCTGGGGGCTCCCACAAAGAGTCCACTGATGGGGGTGCACTCTGTCTTGGGGTTCAGGCCCCACACACAGCCAGGGAGGCTCAGCGGGCTCCTTGGGCACCCTCTGCCCCATAGCAGGGCTTGATATGGCTGGTGCTAGGAAGGACTGACCATGGGCTACCCGGCCCCTAACCAAAACCTCCTGCCTATTCGCCCCTGCCTGGGCCAGGGTGACAGGGTGAGATGGCTGCCTTCACCTGCACCCCCCCGCCCCTGCCCACTGGGCCTGCCACTCAAGGGAGCTCCCTGCAGGCCCCGCCCCACCTGTATCCTTGCTGCCAAGCCGAATGTCAGAGCTGTGTGCGCCACCATGGCTTTACCCTGTCCCTGCCCAGCCCCGCCCAGTTTCCTCCTCTGCAAAGTAGGAGGAGTCGGTCACCTCCAGGGTCCAGCAAACTACCCTCACGCTGACTGCTGGCCCCGCCCAGCCCTCCCCCTTTGGGGAGCCTGTGCCCTCCCTGCAGGCTGAGGGGGCTGGGGGCAGCCGGCACCCACAGGGTGTTACAGTGTGACCTCGTGGCAGTGCCACTGGCTCATTACTGTCCCCATCCTCCGGGGAAGGCGTGGCTTCTCTGGACCCCACCCCACTCATCAGGGCACTGCCCGGGCGGGGCACCGCCTGGGTTCCCAGAAGGTGGCCTGTCGCTCTACTGTAAAACTCCGCTGGGTTAGAGAACAGAACGATGAGAGCTTTTCAGAACAAATGGGAGCTGACGTTGGTGGCGGCTACTTTCACTTTTAAACCTAACTTCACTAACGAGGCTCAGGAGGCCCCGGGTGTTTAGCTGAGCAGCCACGTGTAGTGGGCTCCGGTTCTCCCGGGGCCTTTCCAGCTGAAAGCGGGTGTTAGCGCCCGTGGAGCCACACCGGCCACCTCCTCTCTGATGGCCACAGTGGCCACATGGCCAGACACAGGCCACAGAGGCCTAGGTCAGGGACCACAGTGACCGATGCCTGGGTCAGCGTTGGTCCAGGTGGCCTGGGTTCTCAGGAGCAAGGGGCTTACTTGGGGCCCCTTGCTTGGCTCCAAACCACAGCCCTGCGCCTGGGGAGATGTGGAAGATGGGCCATAGTTGGGGGAGCTGGATGTGGGGCAGGAGCCAAGGTGGGAGGCTGGGGGGCCGCGGGCATTCCCTGCCTCGGATTCCTCCTCTCTCCTCTCCGCTAACACGAGGGACTGGGATGTGAGGAGCACGCGTGTGGAGGGTGCCGGGTAGGATGGCCTAACACATACGTGCTGGGGAGACAGGCCCCTGGCTGGGCAGCTGGGGAACATGGCTTCCCCTCCCTGCGCCTCCTCCTCCTCCTCTGAGAAGAGGGCTGATGCATCGCAGGTGATGTTGGCAAGAGCACTTCCTCGGGGGTGATGGCCGCGCCAGGCTTCAGCCAGGGCAGCAGAGGAACCAGCACCACCAGCCCCCCGCCCTGCCCCCCCTTCCAGGAGGGGTCCCTCAAAGGTCCACAGAAACTGTGTGTTATCAAAAAATTATGCACAGATCTCATTTTTTTTTTTTACATCAAAATAAAACCCATCTCTGTTCCACTTCCGCGTCTCCCTCTCACATCCACGGAGTGGCTGTCAGGAGGGAGTGGGAGCAGTCACAGCCCTGTCACTCGCCAGGGCTCAGCCTGGGGCCTCTCGGCCTCCAAGGCGCTCCCGTCTGCAGCCTGGACAGCTGGCTGCTCGCAGCTTCTCGTCCAGTTGCTCTGGGGCGAGCCCTAGAGCGTGCATTTCTGACTGTCCCCAGGGGATGCCCAGGCTCTGGGCCATGGCACAGAGCAGTGTCCCCCAGAGTGTGCTGCGGGGGGCACAGCGAGCTCCCGGGAGCCAGGGAGGGGAGGACTAGGGCACTCAGCAGTCCTGCCATGAGCAGACCAATGCCTCCTGGGGCCCTTCAGCGCCTCTGGCCTCAGGGTCCTTCTCCTGGGGGGACGGCGTCTCTGTGTCCCTGGGAGACTCCCACGTGCCCCCTGGAAAGCCCTGGGCTGGGGAGAGGACACACACTTCAGAGCCTGCCAGGACAGGGTCCTGGGTTCAAGTTTGCCCTCCTATCTGTGCCTCCTTGGGGCTCAGTATGTTCATCTTTAAAGTGGCTACAGTGGACCCTGTGTGTGATGGTCACAGGGCCCAGCACAGCCTAGGGGTTGAGAAACGAAACCCCCCTTATTCTCCACAGATTCCTGGCCCTCTGCCTGGGAGCTGGCCAGGGGATCTGTGTGCTCATCCCCTGAGGGGCTTCCTCCCCCATAGTGGATTTGCCAGGGGGGGTTCTGTCGCCCCTCGGCGGTGCCCCCATGCACGGCCCCTCCCACACCCAAGCTGTCCTCTTTCCTGTGCCTGTAGCTGAGCCCCCGGCTGATGAGGTGCCCCTCCCTGCCCTGACATACTGGGAGCTTCCACTCTCGGTGCCTCTGAGGCAGGTGGCTCGGCCAGAGGTCTGGGCAGGGGACAGCCAGAGGGGGCACGACAGGACAGGCGAGGAGCTGATGACAGAATGATGAGAAAGCTGCAGCCCAGGGCCCGGGACACAGGGATGCTGGAAGACAGGTGGCTGCCGTCCCTCGCTTCTCCCATGCCTGGCCCCCACCCCAGCTCTGCCAGGCGGGAGGGGGCAGAGATGCGGAATCTCTGGAATTCCCTCCCGTCCACGTGGAAGGAGGTGAAGAAGATGTGGAACCCAGGGACACAGGGGCAGCCCCAGGCCCTGCCCACCACCCCAGGCCCGAGTTGGAATGCAGAGACCCATAGACGCTCCAGCACAGCCAACAGCAACAGACACCAGTCCACACCCCGGATGGAATGAGGCCCGAGCCCAAGCGGAACCTCTGCCCATTCGCTCCGTGACAGAGAGGAGGAAGAACTGTCTACGGTGGCTCAGCCATGCTGGGGTGGGGGTGGGGTGGTGGGGACCAAGGGCTGAGTCCTGGCCTGGGTCCCCCTGCCTCGAGCGAGTTTTAGAATCAAGGCCTGAAGTGTGCGCCGGGGACCCAGAGGCCAGCGTCAGTCTGGGTCCTGGCCCCAGGCCGTCTTCCAGAAGCCAGGCTGGGTATGCGCTTAGGAGAGGGCCGCCGGATGGGACCAAACCGGGAGCCAAAATCACGCCCCCGGCCGCCCCAAGAGGGCACGCAGAGGGCTCCCCGGTGGCAGCTCTGCTCCTAAGCGCAGGGCCCCTGGAGAGGGTGGCTGACCCAGGGTGGCCATGCACACGGGAGATCTGTGCGCGGTCCTGGACAGCGAGAGGAAGCCCAGAGACGCCCATCACCCAAGGCCAGCGCTCGCCCTCAGAGACGTACCATTGACCAGGCCGGCGTCTGCGCCACCGGCAGCATTGGCCGCTGCCGCCCCGTCGGCCGCTGCAGGTGGGAGGGACGGAAATGCAGGGTGTCACAAGGCAGACCGTGGGCAGGGCAACCCCGCGGCGCTGCTCTGGGGAAGTGAGAAGTGCTCCCACAGACCCATGGGGAGGGACCTCGGGCTCGGGGTCTCTGAAGTCACACAGAGGGGTTGCGCAGGGCACTGCTCTGCCGTGAGGCCCAGACCCGCAGGTCCCCTGTCACAGAGGAGCCAGGGTAGGAGGGGTCAGATTGCCTATCAGAGCCAGGGTCCAGCAGAGCCCTGGACTCTGCATGCAGTGTTGGCACTGACCGTTCTGAGCGGGCCACTGTCACCTGGGAGCTCGGGGGACACAGCCGCCTGTAGCCTCAGTGGCCTGAGGCTACACAGCCCAGGGCTGCCTCCTTCGTCCCTAAACAGCGCGCCACAGCCCGCTGTGGCAACCTCAGGAGATGCCCCTCCTCTGCCAGGTGGCGCCAAGCAGGTCATGTTTTGTACACGAGGCAGCAAACTCCGTGGAGAGTTTGTTTTTAATTTAGAGATGTAAAGATGGCATGAGACAGCCAAACCGTCCCACAGCTCTTCCCTGGTGGGTGGTCAGGGGGCTTGGGAGGGGAGAGTGTCCCTTGAGAGGGAGAGAGAGAGAGAGAGACACTGGAGAGGGTGGGGGGCTGTCCTGTGTGGTGAGGGGTGGGCAGGACTGGTTCCGGGGGTGCAGGCTCCATGGGGGCAAGCGAGGCATTGCATGCCCCTGGGGATGGCTGTGCAGCCGTCAGGCGCCGGCTGGGGGGCAGGAGGGCGGGGCAGGGGGAGGCTTGTCCTGGGGGACTGGCATCACATGAGGACGCAGCGGGCAGTGTGGGGGCCCCTGCAGGTGTGTGGCCTCCTCCACAGTGTGCTGGTGGTCAAGGGGCAGGGCCCCGTGGCCGCTTGTCCTAACATCCCCGTCTACCCTAAGCGAAGGGCATCTTACTGTACCTGGTAGCTGAAGGCCATCCCCCTTCTTCACACCTGTGTGATGATTTTTGAGACACGTTAATGAAGGAGAAGCACACGCACGCACACGCAGGCGCACACGCATACACGCTGGGCTCATTCGGAAATGGGAACACGCAGCAGGTCTGAGCGATGTCCCTGGTGGAGTGATGAGATGGGAAAGCAGGGGGCCCAGCCCTGGCCATGCAGCTCGTGGTGGCTGAGGTCTCGTCCCTGCCCTCGCTTTCTCTGCCAAGTCCCTTCCTCTACCCAAGGCTCGGCCTCCCTTTGCCCTCACCCTGCCGGCACCCATTCAGGGAGGGGCCCTGAGCCACGCTCCCAGGCCCACGGAGGCCCTGTCTTCCCACCGCCACTTCGGAAGCCTGGGTCCGGCTTGGGTGAACTTCTGGGTGTCCTGCCACTCACCTGGGCCCCAGTGAGGCCAAGGAAACAGGTACAGGCTGTTGCACCCTGCCCAGATGCGCGAGTCTGCCCAAGTGCCTTCTCCCCAGGACTGACCCTGGCCGCGCTGGCCACGGCTTCCCTCAGTGCGCGGACACTGGCCTGACACCCTTTAGCGCTCCTGGCCAGGACTCTCCCATCTCAGCCCCAGGGACCCTTCGCTCTCTCCAGCCTCTTGATCCCTCTGGCTGACCTAAGCTCCTCTGTTCCCTCTGGTGGGGTGGCGAGAATCTCAGGCGAGTCCACGAGGATACAAGTTTTGCCCTCAGAAACAAGAAACCTGCAGTTCTGACCAGAGAAGAGGCCCCTGAATTCAGGGAGGGGGCCCCCTTTGCGGCCTCCTGAATCCTGAGTGTTGGGGTTCCTGTCCTGGAGCTTGGGGAAAGAACTAAAGGACTGAAAATGTGCAAGAGGGTGCCGTCCCCAGGACGGGGCGTGGGTGTCAGGAAAGGAGCCCAGGGCCGGCTCCTCTGGACATGGGTCTTGCCTGACAGCACTGTGGTTTCCTGTGCGAGCACCACTCCTTCTGTTCTGGGTGGCACTTTGTGTCTGCGATGCTGGCCTGCTGCATGAGGGAATAAGGAGCGCCATTTTCAGGAGGGAGGAAGAACCAGACCCCGGGCAAGGGGCAGCTTCGTGGGGGCTGGAGAAGGGAGCCGGTGGTAGATCTAGATAGAGCCAGGCACTGAGCCACCATTGCTGGAATCTCCTCTGTACACACCGGGGACAAATCTCTGCTGGGTGGACTGACAGCTCTGCTCAGTGGAGCTGACAGCAGTGGAAAGAATCTGCCTGGGCGGGGATCTCTCCTGTATATCAGGGTGAGGGTGGGGTCAGTCTGTGCGGACTCTTCCTGCTGCTTATGGCTGGACACTCAACAGCACGCTCAGCATCCCAGGCTCGGCCTGGAAGTGGAGCCTCCGTGACAGGACTGGACAACACAGAGACTGGGACAAGACCCTGAGAATGGAACAGACAGCACCCACCTGGCCCTGGCTGGGCCTCAAGGACACAGGAGGTGGCTCTTGGCACAGGGTATGGACGTAAAAGGCACTTGATAACTCTTTTGTTGAGAGAACAGAGAAACAAAAACACGTGGCCTTAAAAGCTCATCTCCCAGGCTGCTTACCTTTTTTGTCTTTCTTCTCTTCCTCCTCACCACCAGCCCCCAGCAGTGTAAAGATGATGCCGGTCTGAGAGTTCACGCCCACAGCAGTCACCACCATCCGTCCCGAGCCCTCCATCACGTGGGTCCCTGGGGAAGGGGATGAAAGCCAAGTGACCATTGCATAGCCGAAGCCCCCTCCCCCAAGGAGTGGAGGGAATGAGGTCCCAGACAGCTCCTGGCTCTGCCTATGGTTAAAGCGCACAGTGGGTATGCAGTGGGTCCTCTTCAGATGGCTTCACCTTAGGACAACGCTGCTGGCTGGAACTGGCGTGGAAATATGCTGTCCTCAGTTCTCAGGCCCAGCTCGTGCGACCCCGCCCTGCAGGCTCCTCTCTCCCCTTTCCGGGCCAAGCAGGGGCTACTTGCTCTTCTCCTTATTGATGATACCGAGAACCACACCTTACCATGCTTCACCTGTGGAGAAATGCCAGCCTAGCCCTAGACACGACTGCTCAAACTGCAACCTATCGCTTCCCACTCCCAGAGGTCAGCGCAAAGAGCTTGGGGCTCTGTGGACTGGAATTAAAAAAAAAAAAAAAAAAAAAAACAGAAACTACCACCACGTGTTTATTTGCACAGACCCCTAACTGAGAGCTGACACTTCCTGACTATGCACACGGGCGTTGGTCCCCAGGAGCCACGGATGTCACGACACACGCGATCAACACCACAGACTCTTTCCACACTGATTTACAGTTTGCAGATACCATCGATACTCATCCCTGCTGTATAGCCAAGGCAGCCACTGAGATTGCATTTAGTGTGCGAACGAGAAACCACATACATCACTGCACCACTTTAAATAACTATCTTCTATTTTTCAAAAATGTATTTATTTACATGAAAGGCAAGGACAGAGTCAGAGAGGCAGAGAGAGCAAGAGGTAATCTTGTTTGCTGTTTTACTCTCTGAATGCACCCCTCCTCTCCCCCCAGTAGCCATATCTGGGCCAGGCCAAAGCCAAGAGCTGGGAACTGCATCTGGGTCTCCCACGTTGGGGGCAGGAGCCCAGCCGCTTGCGCCACCATCTGCTGCATGAGCAGGGTGTGCATCGGCAAGAAACCAGAATCTGGAACAGGGGCTGGAACCCAGGCACTCCGGCGGGGGACATGGCCATCTCGGGGCCGGTCTTTACTGCTATACCAGATGCCTCCCGCTTACAGCTTTCCTGGTGCCTTTAACGCATTTCAAAGTAGGCTTCCCCAGGGGTTCCTGCGACAAGAGAGGGGAAGGATCCCTGTTCCTAGAGCTCCAGGTTTCTCCAGCTGAGTTCCAAAGAGCCTTGGGCTTTGGGGAGGGGGCAGAGGGGGCCTTTGTCTTTTCTCTGAATTCTGTGTCCGTTTCTGTTTGATGGGAGTCTTGTCGCTGCTGGAAGAAGGGGCCTCCCACGTACAGGCTCAGAAAGTGACTTGCTCGAGACAGCGTGGGAGCTCGGAGCTGTGAGAGTGTCGGATGCAAAGGTGAGAAAATGAGGTCTACACACACTGTGGACTGTCACTCAGCCGTCCACGCACCCCGTGGGCTGTCACTCAGCCGTCCATGCACCCCGTGGGCTGTCACTCAGCCGTCCACGCATCCCGTGGGCTGTCACTCAGCCGTCCACGCATACCGTGGGCTGTCATTCAGCCATCCATGCATCCCGTGGGCTGTCACTTAGTCGTCCACGCATGTTGTAGACTTAGCTTACAGACAAAGAAAATCCTGACCCCAGCTCTCCCATGAATGAGCCTTAAGCTGTGACCATCTGTGAAATGAGCCCCTCACTGAGATGCAACCCCAGAGACAAAAGGGAGAAGGGCGGTGGCCAGGGGCCGGGGATGACAAGGAGTCCACAATCTAAGGGCACTGGGTGTCATCTGGGGAGGAAGACAGGCTCTCCAGGCGGACGGTGGTGACCATTACAACAGAGCAAAGGTCAACCACGCCCACGTGACCCGAACTGAAAAACGCTGTTTTCTATAAGCTTCACCACAGTAAAAAAAAAAAAAAAAAAATTTGCTGGTGCTGTAGCCTCACTGGGGAGGGAAAGGCAATCTGAGAAACGGCGGCTGGGCCCCAGCCCAGGAGTCGGCCAGCACCTCCGCTCACCCTGCGTCCTGGGGCTGGTGCTGGCAGACCTGTGGCTGCTGCATTCTGTCCTGGGGCGGGGGCAGGGGGACTCTCAACAGCCACACACACAGAGGCTGCACGCACAGCCCTCTGAGCCCACATGGTGCCGCCTGCACCTGACTCAGGGCCCAGCCCCTGCTGGCGGCTGCCCCATGCAGCCCCCGTGCTGGGCAATGGAGCTGGCCCTGCAGGCACCCGTGTTTTCCTCATTTTGATTTTCACCACCGCGGGCAGAAAGCACTGCCTCCCCTTCGAATGCAGGCGCAAGAGCCCCGCCTTGGGCTGGCACGGGGTCCCCCGCCACCTCCCACGGCGCGCAGAGTAGATCCCACGCTGGCTTTGCCGGGCAGCTGCAGGGCTGTTGCCCGATGCCCCACGTTTGGCTTCTTGACGTCAGTTCTGCTTTCTGATGCTCTTCCCGCCTTCCCTGCCCCCTCCCCAGGCTCAGTGTTGCTCGGCTGGGGCCATTGGCCTCCTGGGGCTCTCCGGCTTGCTTCCGATTTGCAAGCACCGCACCCCACACTAGCGTGGAGGCCTCTGAGTCGGACCGAGGCTCCGCCCTCCAGCAAGGACCTATCTCTACCTCCAGGCCTGGGCTGTGTGCCAGCGTCTGGGCCCCTGGTGTGAGTGCAGAGGCGGGATCTTTAAGCCTCGTGCACACAGACGCTCTGCAGCGAGTGCCTCCGAGGCAGCCGAACGTGGAAACCACGCCAGGAAGAGTCACAGATCACCCAGCACCCAGCAAGCTCCCTGGCTGCTCCTGGGGCGAGAGGATGGTGCCCCTCTGCCCGCAGCCTGAGCCCCGGGCTCCCGGCTGAGCAGCCCTGGCTTGGTGAACTCCCACAGGAGGCCCCACAGTGGGACCCTGGCTATCAGAACAACTTGCTGGCCACAGGCTTCCTCGGGTACCAGCCCAGCTCCCATGGGGCCAAGCGCAGCAGGGCGGCTACAGTGGCGCTAGGCAGACAGGGAAATTGAGGCCACATCGGGGTGAGGGCAGGGCACAGGGCACAGGCAGCAGCAACGGTGACCCCGGCTGACAGCTGAGGCACAGCAACTGTGGCCCTCCATGCCAGCCCTTACACCAGCCCGCAGCTCAGCTCGGAGGGAGGGCACAGGTGGCTGGGGCCCCTGTGCTGCGTGGCAGAGGCAGGAATTGGACTCTGTCGCCTCTCTGGCTGCCCGTCTTGGCCGTGCCGGTCTCAGCACACAAGCACGAGGTCGGGGCTGGTCCCCCGGCTGGGGTGGCAACAGAGAGGCGGATTTCCACCGCGGCAGGGTGCACAGATGGAAAAAGACGCAGGGGCCAGTTTCCACCCCAGATAATCAGACCCCAAATCACCTTGTGTCTGATCACTCCCACTGCAGCTGGGAGCTGGCAGCCTGGACGAAGCTGGCAGGGCAGAGGGCACAGGCCGCCGCCTAGGGGAGAGGCCCAGCACACCCACTGCCCAGCTTGGGAGAGCCCCGGGCTGGTCCTCCAGGCCCTGGCACCACCACCTCACACCCAGCCCTCCTTCTCCCGCGCTCCAGGGGCTCCTGGACTCACAGCTACTCTGCTTGTGGTCCAGGTGAGCACCCTGGGGTCAATCCCTGGGCTCCTGTGGGCCCTGGGCCCCTGCCCTGGGAGTGGCCACAGCCCTGCCTCTGCTCCCTCGGCCACCATGCCTGCACGCCCTAGCCTGCCCTCTTGTCCTGAACCTCCTCCTCAGGCCCAGGGCACAGCTTCTTTCGTGGATGGACCAGGCCAGCCGCAGGTGGCCGCAGGGAGCACGGGCTGAGTGGCAGAGGGCAGCGCTGCCCGAGGCCTTGTCCAGCACAGCTCTCAGAGGAAGACCCCAGTCCGGGGTGGGGCAGGGGCACAGGCCTTGGGTGTGGAGGCCACGACAGGACCCTGCACTGACTGCACTTGCCCCGTGACACTGCTCTGAAGACCTGAGGACCCCCACGGAGGCCGCCTGGACACAGTGCGGCAGTGTGGACTTCAGTTTGCTGTGTGGCCCTAGGCCATCCCCCGTCCTCTCTGCACCTCAGTTTTGCCTTCTGTAAAATGGGCGGGAGCTGGCTGAGGTCTCTCATTAGGCAGGAAGCGAGAAATCAGCCCATGTGTGTTTGAGAAGGGCCTGCCCAGACCCTGACAACCTGCCAGGTGGTCCCAGCCCCCCCCGCCCCCCCAGGAAAGCTCCCAGAATTCTCTCTCCTCAGCACCATGGGCTACCTGACCTGCTAACACAGGGCAATAAAACCTCACAGAGGCCTAGGAGAGGGCCCTCTGCCTGACCCCTGCAAACCTGGGGGGGAATTTGCTAGTTTATTCTCAACAAGCCCTTTGTCCTAGATGAGGAGGAGAGGCCTGGACTAAACAAAGACTGGGCTGAGCCGCCTGCCCGCCCGCCTGGCCGGCCAGGTGTGTTCTCTCCATTTAACCACGGCCTCGCTCTCCCCAGTCTCAGGAGGGTGTAGGCTCCTGAGCCTAGGAGCCTGGAGGAGCCAGTGGGTGGGAGCTGTGACCTTTGCCATGGTGGGGGTGGGGGGGAAGGTGGGTTCCCAGAGAGAAGGGGCCAGTGGGACTGTCCTGTCCCCTCTGAGCCTCTCCCCCATCCCTGTGGAGCGCGAGCTCCTTGGTTTTGGGCTGGGCAGCAAAGGGAGTCCCTGGGCCGGGACAGCAGGAAGTGGCTTCCTCAGGCCCCGCCCACACGTGGGCTATTGTGGTGTCAGAGTCTAAGGGGTGCCAAGCGAGGCCCCCCGCCGGCTCAGCTGGGGCTTCAGAGCCTAGATAGGCCCAGGGCTGAGCAAGGCAGCGGGGACCCCCAGGTGCCCCCTCTGCAGGACAGGGAGAGGCCATGGCTGGGTGTCCTTGGGTGGGAGGAGCAGGTGCCGGAGGCAGGAGGCTGTGCCGGGGCTCTCCTCACCGGTGTCGCCAGCATGACTGATGGCAGTGACAATGCAGTGCCGAGCCCCTCGGGCTCAGAGAAGGGGGTGGAGGCCCAGGGTCACACAGCTGTGCGTGGTGGAGCCGGGACTTGAACCCGTGCTCTATCCACTACACCCCGCTGCCTCTCATGGAGAAGAGGCAGGGTAGTGTAATGGAGAGAGTGCGGGCCGAGCGGCAGTCACGGAGTCGTCCTAGGCTCCCTGGAGGCGGCGGCAGTGGCGGCAGGTCCAGCTCCCCCGGGGCCAGGCCATCAGCTCGGCGGGCTCTGGGTGTGGGCAGAGACCTAAGAGGGTTTGTGGGTGTCTGGGGCAGGCGCACGCTGTTTACAACCTGGGGTGGGAGTCCTGCTGCACTGCAAAGCACCACTGCTGGGTGCTGCGAGACGGCCACGCAGCCGGACAGCAAGGTGGACCGGTCCTTGCTGGTGGCCTTGTGCCCAGGCTGGTGCTAGGATCTCAGTACAGCCCTGCCCCTGCCCATGCCCTCGCTCTGGGCCTTGGCTTCCCCAGCTGCACACCAGGGTGACACTGGTGTTCTCGGGGGATCTTGGAGCTCCCCCTAAACGCTGTGTGGTCAGGAGCCTGGGCCCCTGCCTCTTAAGGCAGAGCTCTCTGCTTTGCTGGGACTCTCACGGGGTTCACAAAGAGCGTGAAAGGAGGTGGAAGGGGCTGGACATCCTGGCTGCCAGGTGGCTGTGTGGTGCCAGGACAACCGTCCTCGCGAGCCACGCCCACACGCCCAGGGGCTGTGCGCCTGCCCCTCGGGGATGACGACTGCGCCAGTGCAGGGTCTGCCGGGGTTGTTTCCTGCAAGTTTGCAATGCTCTCAACACAAGAAGCCAAACACCCAGGCCTGGGCCAGGGAGCACGCCCTCAGCGCTGAATGCCTGCCAACATGGAGCCATCAGGAGGTGGCCTGTGTCCCTAGGAGTGAGCGCCGTGGAGCCATCAGGAGGTGGCCTGTGCAGCGGGGGGGGGGGGGGGGGCATACTCCCCCTGCGCCTCCAGTGTGTCTGACCGACAGCCCTGCACAGCAGACACGGTGGGGACAGCTTCCCCGACGCCTGCACGCGGGGGTGGAGGTTCAGGGTGGAGGACGGCCCCTGATGGGGGCGTCCTTGGTTCTCTGGGCTGAGCCAGGGCCACAGATGCTGTGAGGGGCTTCTGAGATACCACGGGTCCCAGCCCCTCTGGGTTGCTCTGGGGACACCTGGAAGCCCCCATGGCTCAGGGGAAGGCCACGGTGTTGGGTCAAGTGTGGAAATGAACCCCAGAGAGGCCATCAGGTAGGGAGATCAGAGTCCTGCGCAGACGCAGTCCAGGAAAACTCCCTGGAGGAGGCGGCTCCTCCAGGGGGGAGGTGGGGAGGAGCTGGAGAGGCAGGGAGGGAGGGGCTCGTGACGAAGCCGGAGGGGGACACCATTTTCTGGAGCACCCAGACCCACGAGCTGCGGTTGCTCAGGAGGAGGAAGACGCTCGCTGATGAGAGGCAGAGCTGAGGTGGGAGCCCAGGCCTATGGGCCCGAGCTCAGGCCCCACCCCTCTGAAGCAGCGCCTCCACCCTGCCAGCCCCACCTCCCCCAGGGGAGATGTGCGAAGAGGAGTCGCCGCCATGCAGTGCAGCGAGCTCCAGCCCTGCCCCCTGATGCCCCTCCTCACAGCCTCAGCTCTCGGCTCGCCATGGCCCGTGGTGAGATAGCAGAGGCTGTCACGGTGGCATCTGTGTGTCTGTCTGTCCCTGCGCGGCCCAGCGCAGGGGGCCCAAAATGTGAGTGGAGCTGATGGTGGTGGCCATAGAGTGGGTTTTGCTCCTGCTTTTATCTTGGTTTGTGCAGTGCCGCACACAACCCACACACCAAGGCGGTGTCCATGTGAGCCAAGCACCATGTGGAGAGGATGGGCTGGAAGGCAGGGCCCAGGCACAAGGAGGGTGACTGTCACAGGCTGTGCTGGTCAGGGAGGAGGGGGCTTGGGCGGACAGGCAGGAGTTTGGTGAGCAAGGTCAGAGGAGGACTGTCCCGGAGGAGGGAATGAAACAGGTGGCTCTGGAGGTGCAGGTGAGGGGTGGGGCGGGCGTGACCCCCAGGGCTGCGAGCAGCACTGAAGGCAGTGTCCACAGACCCTGCTCACACAAGCAGTGGCGGGGAGCTCACTACCTCGCAGGCAGGCTCTTCTGGCCCAGAGTGGCTCTGATGGTCCCAGGATGCTAGTTCCATCCCACATCCTGACCCTGGCTGACTCCAGCCCTTTCCTGTCTTTCCCCAGGAGCCCAGGCTGAGCCGCCCTCCCAGCCCTCACTAACACGAGCAGCTGGGTCCCCGCAGCCCAGGGCTCTGGCTGGCCTCCCTCCTCCATCCTGCAGCTGGGGGCCATCTCCGTGGGGGCCAACTCTCACTCCCTTTTTGCCACTCTCCCAGCGCTCTGGACCCCGAGCTACATGGACATCCTCCCCCGACCAGCAGGTGTGGAGTCAGCAGAAATGCACGCAAATCCCTGCCCTCGGGCAGCTTCTCCATCTCTCCGTGATGAGCCTGGGCCCCGCCAGGGAGGTGCAGACCCAGCAAGCCTGATACGCAGGCTCGGGGGCCGTGGGGCCTCTCGGGATGAGGCCTCTCCTGTCTCAGTGCTCACAAGCCGCCCGGTCCCGAGCTGGCCACCAGCCTGGGCTTCACAGGACTCCCTGGGGTTCCTCCAGGACCGGAGTGGCTGACGTCTGTGCCCTGGGCAAGCTGTCCCTGCGTCTCCATAGCCTCCCAGGACTTTCTGCCACCCCTCCCCGGTTACGGCCCCTCTTGGGTAGGGAGAAGGGCCGCAGAGCCTGGGAGGTGCCTCCCCGACCCGTGCTCTCCTGCTGCCTGCCGCAGCCCTGCTCTGCTTCTAGGTCTCCAGGCCCTAGGAGCCTCCCTTCCCCGCTCAGCGACCTTGCTCCCCCACGATGGGCCCTAGGCCGCCTGCCCACCCCTCTCTGCCCATCCTGTCTTCTCTGCGTGCCCTCAGCACCTGTTCCCGCATCCCTGGCTCCTGTGCAATGCCATCAGCCCTGGATTCTGAACACATTCTCTGTCCAGCCCCCGCCAGCATCCTCCCCCCTGCTCCAAACTGCCTGGGTCCTTCCAACCTGTGCCCCTCCCGCAGGGGCTTAGCCAGCCACGCCCCCAGGTTGCTTGCCTCTCTGGGTTGGGCTGTGTTCACACACTGAGCCCTCCTACACCCCGGGTCCCAGGTGGGCCACCTCCTCCGGGATGCCTGTTCCCTGCCTGGCTTTCTCACAGCCCCTCCCTCTCACCTGCCGTGGGATGAGCTCTTTGCGGGTGGGGCTGTTCTGGGGGGTGGGGTGGGTTGGCTCACCAGGGCTCAGGCTGAGTGCACAGTGTGTGTGAGGGGTCCGGCAGGGGCAGGTTCACTGAGCCCTGCTCCGTGACAAGCCCTTCTGCATGTTCCTAGGGGTAGGGTGTCGCCTCGGGCTGGGACGCCCACACCCATGCCCACAGGGTCTGCCCACTGCTCCCCTTGCCCCTGCCCCGGGTGCGAGAGCAAACATGTCCAGCTTGCTGTTGCTGGAGGGTTCCCATCACTCCGAGGGTCGCCACGCTCCTTGGAGCCCCATGTCTGGCCCTTCTGCCTCGCCACCATCACACTGCACGCCTAGCCTCCGAGCGCCGGCCCCCGCTCAGCATTTGCACCTCAGCTCACACCGCCACCTCCCCCAGGAGGCCTCCCCTGCTCTCCCCTTCTCCCCCACTTCCCTGCTGGTCTTGTCCCCACTTGTACCCCGGGCTCCGGAAGCTTTACGTCGCCCCTTCCCCTCCCCCAGAGCCAGGCTCCTTGGGGCCCAGCGCCTGCACACAGTGGGTATCCGGAATGTTTGTCACTGTCCAGCTCCCAGCAACCCAGTCCCCGGCAGGTAAGTTTCACCGGGTAGGGATTTGTGAACAGCAGTAGCCCCAGGGCCCTGGGTACGTCTGTGGGGGCTGAGCTGGCCACAGCCTCTGAACTCCTTGGCCGGCCGTGTGTCGGGGACCCCCCAGGCGTTTCCTCCCCCCGCCCTCGGGCATTGGCTCACCTGACAGCAGCATCGGGTCCTTGTCCACGGACTTGCGCACCTGGTCGGACTCCCCGGTCAGTGAGCTCTCGTCGATCTTGAGGTCATTGCCCTGGATGAAGAGGCCGTCGGCAGGGAGCAGGTCGCCTGGTGGGAGGAGGGGGCGTCAGCAGGGGTGCAGGGGGCCTGAGACCCTCCCGGGTGAGACTGCAGGGTGGGGTGTCAGGACCAAGGTCAGCGGCAGGTTAGGGGTGCGCGATGGAGGAGGCTGGGGCTGGGATAGTGAGCCTGATGAGCAGGCAGGTGCCCTGCAGGGCTTCCTCCGTGTGGCTTGGGCTCAGAGCCTAGATTTCCCATTGACTCATTCTCAAGTCTCACTTAGGGTCTCAGAAATCCTTTTGTAAGAAGCTGGTCTGTCTTAGCACAGGCTGTGGCCATGCCCAGAGAGACACTGACTCAGCTTCTGCCCCCCCCGAACCTGCCTCTGCTTACCTAGGAACACCTGGGCTAAGCCCCATGGTGTCAGCTTGCACACCTCCCTTTTTAAATAAAGATCTATTTGAAGGAATCATACAAACACTGAGAGAGAGAGAGGGAGAGAGAGAGAGAGAGAGAGAGAGATTCCCATCCGCTGGTTTACTCTACAAATAGCTGCAATGGCCAGGGCTGGGCCAGGCCAGAAACAGAAGCCCAGAACTCAATGCAACTCTCCCACATGGGTGCAGGGGCCTAAGCACTTGGCCCATCTTCCGCTGCTCTCCCAGGCCATTAGCAGGGAGCTGGACTGGAAGTGGAGCAGCTAGGGCTTGAACCTGTGCCCATATGGGATGCCCGGCTTCTCAGATGGTGGCTTCATCCGCTGCACCACACTGGCCCCCAGCTCGTCCACTCTCCCATGGTGGTGTCACAGACCCTCAATATTCGCCCCTGCACTTCCTCCTCCAGCCCTCCAGCCACCTATCAGCCACCAGATCAGGTATTCATCCCTTAAACCCAGCCTGGGTCTTAGTGTTGTGTAGAGAAAGCTTTTGAGGCCACTGCCGGGTCCTGAGTTGGGATTGATGCGTAATGTCTGCCAGGGGCGGCAGTGTGGAGAGTGGTGGCTGTGTGCCTTGCAGCTGCCATTCTGATTTAAGTGGATTCTGAATCCTGTCTCCTCCAGGAAGCACCTCCCACCTCCACAGAGCCTGCAACTGCACTTCCCAGGCTTCCGTCTTCCCTGGGCCAACCCTTCTGCGTCTGCCGGGCCTGCCCCACCTCTGCCTGGACACTCACCGTATTTGATCTGTGCGATGTCCCCGACCACGATCTCAGCCACGGGGATCTGAACCACTTGGCCACCCCGGACCACCGTGAACTTCTGCTCCTGCTCGATGCGGCTCTGCAGGCCCCGGAACTGCTTCTCCTTGCTCCAGTCGTTGAAGGCCGTGACCAGCACCACACAGATGACGGAAAGGAGGATGGCAGCCCCCTCGATCCAGCCTGCCTCGGCCTCGCCTTCGTCTTCCGCGCCTCCCTGTGCCGTGGCGCATCCTGCAGCAAGCAGAAGCAAGCAGGCAGATGGGTCAGGGGGCAGAGGGGCTCACGGGCCTGGATCTAGAGTCCAGCCCGGACAAGGAACAAGTGCTGGCGGTCAGACGCCAACATCCGCACGCTTGGGTTGTCTGGTGCCAAGCCCTGGGCAAAGTGCTTCATGGGGTCCTCCCCAGAGCACTCCCTCTGCCCGTCCCCCAGACAGCAAGTGCCAGGAGGCAGCAGCGGTGTGAGCCCAGGCTGTCTGGCTTCAGAACCCCGGCTCAGCCCCTGGGGTTTCCTACCTGGGCTCTGGCTGTGAGGTCTTGGGTAAAGGGCTCCCCTCCCTGAGCCTCAGCTGTTTCATCTGCCAAATGGGCAGGTCACACCATATCTCAGGCACCTGCCGTGGGCATTGCATTGCATGGGGCAGCGGGGGGAGGTCTGCGGAGTCCCCAGCACAGGGAGGGGATGGAGAGAGGCCGGGTTCAAAGGAAGTAGGGAAGGGAAACGGGAGCCAGAGATGGTGGCTTTGGGCTCCACGTGCTGTCCCTGTACCCTCTCTGTTCTCCCAGTCACCACGAGGGGGTCTCGGGTGGCAGGGCTGGCCCTACAGCTCAGGCCTGCACTCTGACCAGTGGTCTTCTTCCTGCAGATCGGGCCACACTGGGCCTGCCCTTGGCCAGTGCTATCGACTTCCACTTGTTTTTCAAGAATCATTTTTATTTATTTGAGAAGGAGAGGGGGAGGGAAAAGGGGAGGAAGTGAGGGGGGGAGAGGGAGGGAGAGATGGAGAGAGGAGGAGAGGGGAAGAGGAGGGAGAGAGAGAGAGAGAGAGAGACGGAGAGAGGGGAAGAGAAGGAGGGGGCGGGGGGGGAGAGAGAGAGAGAGAGAGAGAGAGAGAGAGAGAGAGAGAGAGAGAGAGAGGATATCTCTAGATCCTCATCTACTGGCTGACTCTCAAATGCCCAGCTCTGCCTCCCAGGGTCTGCAGTGATGGGGACGTGGAACAGAGGTGGAGCTGGGAGCTCAGCTGACAGGGACGCAGGCACCTTGAACGCGGGGCCCAGCACCTGTCCCTCTTCTTCCCCATCTGCTACCAGATTCCACACACTGGGCTGCCTCCCAACAGCTCTTACAACGCCCCGTATGGAAGTTTATCCTGGAATTCCCTGTCGGGAAAAGTGCCATCTTCCTCAAGGGTCATGTCTTCCCCCCTTGCTCAGAACTTGAGCTTTGCAAATCCTTTGGCTTTCCTTTCTGCCTTGGCCACCAGGAAGCTCACGTCAAAGAGAATTCTGGGGCCGGTGCTGTGGGGTAGCAGGTAAAGCTGCCGCCTGCAGTGCTGGCATCCCATATGGATACCAGTTAGAGTCCCAGCGGCTCTACATCTGATCCAGCTCTCTGCTATGGCCTGGGAAAGCAGCAGATGGCCCAAGTGCTTGGGACCCTGCACCCCACGTGGGAGACCTGGAAGAAGCTCCTGGCTCCTGGCTTTAGATCAGCGCAGCTCTGGCAGTTGTTGCCAATTGGAGAGTGAACCAGCAGACAGAAGACCTCTCTCTTTCTGCCTCTCAAATAAAATAAATAAAGTGGGGGGGGGGGTTGCTGCTTTGAGTCCTGGCTGCTCTACTTCTGATCCAGCTCTCTGTTATGGCCTGGGAAAGCAGTAGAATGTGGCCCAAGTCCTTGGGCCCCTGCACTTGCATGGGAGACCCAGAGGAGGGTCCTGGCTCCTGGCTCCTGGTTTCAGATCGGTGCAGCTCCGGCCGTTGCGGCCATCTGGGAAGTGAACCAGTGGATAGAAGACCTTTCTGTCTCTCTCTGCCTCTCTGTAACTCTTTCAAATAAATAAATAAATCTTAAAAAAAAAGAGCTTTGTAAAAAAAAAAAAAAGAGCTTTGTCACAGGAGCGAGGACAGCCAGTCCTGTCAGTCCCCATTTCTGCTCCTCTTCTGTGTTTCTCAGCTTGTGAGACGGAGCCCTCCTGGGTCTTTAAATCCCCTACGGAGAGCAGTCGCGGGAAAAACTGACTTTGTGTCATTATCATCATTATCGTGTATACAGGAGCTGGCCCGAGGGATGTGGTTATCTGGTTCCTTGAGTGATTCTGGCTTTGGGGGGGGGGGTGACAACAGACCTCAGAGACCACTGCCCCATTTTAGGGACATGATGCTGCATGGGGACTTCCCGGAGGCTGTGACCCTGACGGTTCTATCTGAGCCTGCGGCTGCCGTGCACCTGGGAGACGCTGCATCTTAACAACAAAGGGAGGTGCCGAGGGCTCCCTAGGAATCGAACAAGGGGCTTCCAAACAGTCTACGATGTGACCATGTCTCATACGATCCACGACCCCACACACCCCAAAGTCTGCGTGTGCGCACGTATCTATCTACCTTCCCACCCATCATCTCTCACCTACCCACCCACCCACTCACCCATCATCTCATCTCTCTCAGTTATCTGTCTACAACTTACCTGCCTGTCAATCTTCTACGTACCCATTAGCTACCTGGCTATCATCTATCATCGAGCTCTTTTTTTTTTTTCCAAGATTTATTTTTATTTATTTGAAAGGCAGAGTTATATAGAGGCAGAGAGAGAGAGAGAGAGACAGAGACAGAGATAGAGGGAGGGAGGGAGAGGGAGAGGGAGAGGGAGAGGGAGAAGGAGAGAGAGAGAGAGGAAGAGAGAGGGAGGGAGAGGTCTTCCATCCTCTGGTTCACTCCCCAAACGGCTGCAATGGCTGATGCTGAGCTGATTTCAAGCCAGGAGCCAGGAGCTTCTCCCAAGTCTCTCATGCAGGTGCAGGGGCCCAAGGACTTGAGCCATCTTCTACTGCTTTCCCAGGCCATAGCAGAGAGCTGGATCGGAAGTGGAGCAGCCAGGACTTGAACCAGTGCCCATATGGGATGATGGTGCTGCAGGCAGCGGCTTTATCTGCTACACCACAGCGCCGGTCCCCATCTTTCTCTTCTTTATCTCTAATTTATCTACCCTTCTATCATCTATCAATCATCTATTATCTATCTATCTATCTATCTATCTATCTATCTATCTATCTATCATGTGACGGCCAGGACCTGCCATGTGCTTAGGACCTGCATGCCCTCAGGCTCATGGAGGACTCTCTGGGTGGTGGGAGTATGGAGGACTTGGCTTTTCCTACAGTAACTGTGTATGGCATCTGCAATCGGCTCATTGTGACTGTGTCTTTTCGTGTAGAGAAACCCTCATCAGAGGGGGTCTGCGGACTTGGCCACTGCAGCGCAAGCAGCCAGGAAAGGCCGGCCCACGGCCAGTGCCAGGGACTCTGTGTGCCGCGACAAGACGCCTGCCGGCCAAGGTTTGCCGTGGGGAGTCCTCGGCCCTGGAGTTGAGCAGGGACCTCCCTGGGAGGGTGGCTCCCAGAGTCTAAAGAGACCCCAGGGGGGAGACCCTTCAACAGGGAGACTCGCCGCAGCGAGGGGGCAAACACATGCAGTCCCAGCCCCAGTAGGGCCCTTTCAAATGCTCATGGGAAATGGAATTGAGAGCTACGTTTCTTCAGGTGCAAACTAAGCCTTGAAACCCACGCTGGCCTGTTCACACGATGCATTCGATGCATTCGCCATGAACTTCTTGAGCACACCTCCTACTGCCGGACCAGTCCCGGGGACAGAACCATGAGAAGGAGACCGGCACAGAGGGACCCAGTGGCCTCTCATGCGCGTGGCACAGAGGGTGCGTGCCAAGATGGCCAGGGGAGGAAGCTGGGGCAGCCACGCCTGTCGCACCCATTGTGCTGGGAGCCAGGCTGTAGCAGCCCTGGCCCTGTCACCATCATCACCTCCTAAGGGTGTCCCCTTGAGAGAGGGGATCGCTGAGAAAGTATGGTCCAGGGAGGAGGGAAGGGAGAGGGGGAGAGGGAAAGAGGGAGAGGGAGAGGGAGAGGGGGAGGGAGACAGAGAGAGAGGGGGGGGAGTGAGGAAGAGGGAGAGTGAGAGGGGAGACGGGGAGGGGGGCAGAGAGAGAAACTGGTTTTCATGAAACGCGACTTCAGCAGGCACACTTGTCGGCCAAGGCCAGACAGCGAGTGCCCCAGGCTATGTGGCCGTGTCGCGTGCCCCAGGCTATGTGGCTGTGTCGCTACTGCCGTCACCCACAGCCGCAGGCACAGACGACACGGAGAGAAGCAGGAGGGCTCTCATGAAGCCTCACTTTTCGGCAGGGGAGCAGGAAGTTCCTGTCGTGCTGACAGCTCCTCTGCCGGGTACACGTGTGGCCGAGGGTCCGAGCACAGGGCCACACACGCGGTGGCCAGGCTTGGCTAGGCGCAGCCGGTGCAGGGGCCCGTGGTCCTGCCCTAGGCTGCCAGGTGCAGAGCCCTGGGGCCGGGGTGCACATTCTGTAGCTGCTGCCACAGGGAGCAGGGAACTTGGGGACTGTGGGGAGACACCCAGCTTCGGTGGGGCCCTCAGACTTTGGGGTGGGGACTTGTGAGGGGTCTCAGTGACCAGGACTGAAGACCCCCAGTCAGGTCGGCAGCCCACGGCGAGCACTCCGCGGGCTCTGTCCTCAGGTGTGAGGGCTCTGCACAGTGTCCCGGGCCCCTCACCTGGGCTCTGTCTATGCGGCAGACTTTGGGGAGGGGCCTGGTCCCCGAATGTCACAGCAAACCCAGGACTCTGTGTCAGCAGGCTGCTGAGGTTTGAAAGCTTGCCCTAAGGTTCATGCACGGGAAACTTCAAAACAATTAATTCAAGAGGCAGAGAGAGAGAGCGAGCGAGAGAGAGAGTGCGTGAGCGAGCTAGGCAGTCACAGCCCCTGCACCCTGGGGTTGCTGGAAGCATGGAGCCCACGGCGAGTGCCCAGGCTGTGACTGCCGGTGTGACCCTGGCCAGGCTTTCCCATGCACTTCCCACGGGACTGCTGAGCTTCCCAGGAGGCGCAGAGGCCGTGAGCTTTGGGCCTCCAGCGTGGACGCGTGGCTGTGGGGAGCAGCCCTGGCCCGTCTCACCTTCGTTGCTCTCGCCGGGCGGGTGGTAGAAGGACAGCCCCAGGGAGATGATGGCTGCGATCTCCAGGATGATGAGCGTGACGTCCTGCAGGGCCTCCCACACGAGCTGCAGGAAGGTTTTTGGCTTCTTTGGAGGTATAAAGTTTTGCCCAAAAATCTGCTTCCTCTTTTCCAGGTCCGGAGCGGTGCCCGGCAAACCTGCGGACAGAGTGCACACAGGTTGGGGGCGCCTGGGAGACACACGTGGGGCAGAGGCGGAGCCAACAGAGCAGGGAGCGTCCGGGCTGTGGCCCTGGGTCTGGCACCTGTCAAGTGCTGGGGACGCCAGGCAGGGGTGGGGCAAACAGTGGCCCCAAAAGACACATCCAACCCTAAGCCCTGGAGTCCCCAGCTGGACTTTAATTAAGTCACAAGTCATGGGCTGACCTCATCCTAGGTTATCTGGGACAAGGGTCCTTATGGAGCACCTAGTGGTGCAGCCACAAGCCTAGGTCACCTGCAGCCCCCGGGCAGGTGGAGGTGTGGAAGGTGTCTCCCCCGGAACCTGCAGAAGATGCACTGCTCAGGGGCCTCTGCTCTGCTGTTCCCTGTTCAATCCCCTCCCCCGGGTTGGTGGCCACCTGCTGTGGCACCCACAGGAGAGCACACCCACTGTGCCCACTGCACCTGCCACGCACGCCCTCCTTCCTGGCCTGCGTTTCCCGGCTTGGCAGGTGCGCGTGGCAGAGCAGCACAAGCTTGTGGTGCCCCGGCATCTCCTCTGTCCAGGAGACAGTGATTGTACCTGGTGCACCAGCGGTCGGCTCACGGGAGACGATTGTTGAAGCTAGCGTGTACTGAGCACCCACAGAGCGCCCGCACTGTTCCAGACCTGAGAATCCGCCGCAGCAAGACTGGGCCCCTGGGAGTCGAGAGCCCCGCCCAGGTGCCGTTCCGCAGCACCGGGGGGGGGGGGGGGGTGGTGGCAGGTGCAGCCTTCCCCCTGGGAGGGGCCGCTTCTGGTCCCCTGTTGCTTCACCTCCAGCCAGATTCTTCCCACGCCGCATGGGGCCAGCAGGTTCTCCTGCAGACGCTCGATCCTGCTGCCCTCTTCCCCTGGCTTGCTTGGAAGCTCAGCGGTGGACCTGCTGCAGGACTGGGTGGCCTGCACTGTGCCCGGCCACCTCTGTCCCCTGTGTCCTCCCTCCCTTCATCTGTACTGTAATGTTTCTGGGTAAGAAGAAGGTTCCTAAGCCTCTTGGTGGGCAGAAGTGAGTTAGCCAGAGTGAAGCAAGGACTACGGGGGTAGCTAAAGAAACGGGGTGGGGCGGGCTGCGGGAGGAGGGGGCATTCTGCCCTGGCAGCAGGGGGCAGAGGCAGAGTCTGGCTTCTCCCAGATGAGAGGTGCCTCACGCCATGGCTGGGGCTCTACTGTGACACCGGGGCCCTGGCTACTGGGAGGGGCCGTGGGAGAGTCCCAGTGCCCTCTGACCTCATCTCCCAGCCTGAGGGTCCCCAAGGGGGAGCCTTGTTTCCACAGCTCTTGTGCTCGCCTGGGACCCAAGCAGACTGACTACCATGAGGCCGCCTGGCCGTGTGGCTCCTGTGCTGTCCACCGAACTGGCTTCCCAGCCACGGCCTCGGGCTCCCGACCCACTGTCTGGCTGACGGAAACAGATGGCTCCCCACAGGGGCCAGGGCGGGGGCAGCGGGCAGGGGCTCCCTGAGACGAGGGACGGCTGCGGTCAGGGTGGGCGGCCCAGGCTGCCGGGGTGAGAGTGGCACACGCCGAGGGACCTCAGACCTGGCGCTAGCCCCAGCGGCTCAGCTGCTCTCCGGGTCCCAGCTGCTGCCTTGGGCAGATGGTTTTCCCGCTGTGGGGCTCAGGGTCCTCCTCAGTGGTTTGGGGCAAAAGTACATGCAGCCCGCAGGACTGATGGGACATCAGGAACGTGATGTGCGTCAGCAGTGCCCAGACAGATGACAGGTGCATCTGTTCCTAGTGACTGCCACTAACTACCACCAGTGCCACCACCACCATCAGCAATACCACTGCTGCTGCCACCTGGCCTGGAGGCACACGGGGTGGTTTCTGCCCACACGGCTGCCGTCGTGGCTTGCACCACACACACCTCTGCCCACGGGTGTCCAGACACCCGCTGCAGTGCACTCCTGTCTGCTGTGTGCCTGTGGACGCCTCACTCAGCCTCTATGGAGGGGTGCCAAGTAAACAGGACGGTTCCTGCGCGGCGAGCAGCCTGACCTGCAGACACCAGGAAGGTGGGAGAGCCCAGTGGTCACCCCTGGCTGAGGGCGGCTGCCGTGCTGCGAACAAACACCCTCTGGGGACTCTGATACCGGGTCCTGCAGCTCTGGGGTGCTGAGGAGGTCCCCCCTGAAACAAACAATGGCTGCTCTCCTGGGAAAACCCTGGAAGCGGCTGTGCTGCACAGATGAAAGAAAACACAACAAGGCCGGCGCAGCGGGGGAAGCTGCTGCCTGCGACTCCAGCATCCCGTGAGGGGGCTGGTTCAAGTCCCAGCTGCTCCACTTCCGAGCCAGCTCCCTGTTGATGCACCTGGGACAGTAATGGAGGATGGTCCTCCTGCACCCATGTCGGGGACCGAGAAGAAGCTCCCGGCGTTGGCCTGGCCCCATCATGGCCGTTGGATCCGTGTGGGGGTGAAACAGCGGATGTAAGACCTCTCTCTTTCTAAATCTTAACAAAGAGGCAATGGGGCTCACAGCAGGTGACGTTGTGAGGCGTGCTGGCAGCAGGCGTGTCACTGTGCAGGTGTGCTTGAGGTCGTGCGCAGGGGATGGGCACAGGCAGGTGACAGGTATGCGCCTGGGGAGCAAGCAGTCCATGTGCTTGGGGGCCACACACATGGGCATCGCTGCTGGCACTTGTGGGGATTCACGGTTGCTGTAGGCAAAGCCATGAAGGGGATGGAAACCCTGAGCCTGCTGCCTGGCTCTGTGCCCCTGGCCAGGTGCTGCCTGGCTCTGGGCCTCAGTTTCCCCATGGTACATGGCACAGACGTGGTCAACACTGGCTGTAGGCTCCTGCAAGGCACCAGCAGCTTTAACAAACAGCAGTACCTGGGCCCCACCCTAGGGATTCCAACTGAGCGGGGCTGGGGTCTGACCTACACCGCTAGACGGGGTCCCAGTGTGCAGCCTGGACCAGCAGCTCCGCATCCCTGGGAACTTGTGAGAAGAGGCAAATCCTCGGGACCCCTGGGTGGGACCCTGTGACCTGCAGACTCAGGCTGAGGATCCTAGGGGAACAGGCAGGGGAGGAGTGGCACTGCCAGGACGTGAGGCCCACACGACAGCCCTGAGACGCAGAGCAGGGTGTGCTGAGACCCTCCTCCATCCTAGGGAGCTGCTGAGGGTCCCGACCTCCCCTGAGGTGGCAGAGGAGATGGGGGGTGCAGGGAAGCAGCAGGGGCCAGGCGGTGTGGGGCTGCAGCATCCCCACCCTGCTCTAGAACCCTGCATGGCTCCCCAGAGCCCTGCGCCACTCACTTCCGGCTCTTAGTGAGGCCTCTCTGCATCTCCCAGTCCAGGCACCACACCTTGTCACCTTCCTTCAAGCCGCAGGCTGCGCTTGTCTGCCTCTGTCCAGCCTTCCACCAGGCCCCGCCCCGAGCGTTGACCTACTTAGTCTGGCAAGACCCGGATGAATGTTTGCTGCCTCCTCCGGAGGCCTTCCTTGACTGCTCAGCAAGAACAATCCATCCCTGTGGCCTTGCCCTGATGGCACGGCCCTGGCTCCCTCTCCACTTGCTTGCAATGGCACACGGGGGCATCTCCCTGCGTCAGGTTTTGTCCCTGCAGCTCAGAAGCCAGCCGAGGCCACGCTTCGGTGCCACCACCTTCTGGGAGCTGATTCTGTCACTCCCCACGGGGAGGCTGCCCAAGCCAGCGTGCAGGAGGCCTCCCTCTGCAGACCCTGCTGGGGAACAGAGCCGGGGATGCGGGAGCTGAGGCTGCCCCGCCCACGTGGACAGCCAGGTGTCCCCTGTGAGAGCCACTAAGTGAACCTGGCCTTGACAGCACCTCTACAGGAAACTGCTCCTGCACGGGCCTGCCCTGGGGCCTGCATCTGCCTGGCCTACGGTCACTCGTGGTGTCACGGTTCCCTGTAGGGGGCTGGATGTGGGCATCCGGCTGGTCCACGGTGTTTTCCATGCGCCCAGGGTCTTGGGGAATTACGAGTGACCACGCTGTAAGCAGTAGTGTCGGGGTCTGCGCTTATGTACGCACTTGGCCACCAGCTGCGTGCATGCAGATCCTGAGAACATAACTACGCGGTCATGTGATGGGCAGCTTCTCTGGGCTGTGTGGACACAGGGTCCAGTGGAGATGCAGCCGCACACAGACACGGCCTGGAAAGGGACGCCGATGCCACCTGCCCCTAGCCTGCCCCGCACGTGGAAACAGCCATCCATGGTCTCAGATCCACCCTCCTCCTTTTTCCTGTTCCCTCTGGGGATTCATGGTGACATCTCAACCTCACCCCGGGCAGGGGAGGCGACACAGAGTGGGGGCAGTGCCGGGTTGGGGTGGGAGCTGGCTGGCAGCTGAGCAGGGAGGAATCACCAGCACCAAAGGACATAGGATGCCCGGAGAGCTGGGCTTCAGCTGTGTCCCACACGCTAGCCAGGGCTGCTAAGCAAATCGTCTGTTGTCTGAGAGTCAGACTTCCCTGCTGTGTGTGGCTGTCTTGTTAAATGCGACAATCCTTCCCCTGAGGCCCCTCGGCCCCCAGCCCCTGGTCCCCAGGGTCGGAGGACATCGGATCCCTGGCTGGCCAGTCTCATCATCCCATTTCACAGATGGGACAAGCGGCAGGGCAGGGCTGACCCGGCTTCAGGCCGTTCCATCTCTCCACAGACCCAAGGAGCCGGAGCCTCACTGCACGTGTGACTGTGGTCCTCTCAGGCTCTCCTCCCATCTGCCTTGCTGAAGACGGAACTCAGGGTGTCCGCAGGCGGCTCTGGGAGCCTCTAGTCTCACCCCCTCTCCCTCCTTCCTCTGAGGTTGAACACAGGAGGTGCTTCCCTGGCTGTCCAGGAGGGGGCGCTGTGCAAACCTCAGCCAGCAGCCTCCTTGGTGGGGGGGGGGGGGAGTGGCTTTCAGAAGCAGAGGAGGCAGGGTCCAGTCTCTACCTAGCTATATAACAAGACACTGGGCACCTGGTGTCTCCCTCTGAGCCTCGGATTCCTCATCTGCAAATGGGCACAGAGGGACAACCCAGCCCCGTCCACTGGGTAGAAGCAAACAGGTGCAACTTGACACGCGTCTGCACCCAGGAAGTGTCTGGGACCCAGTTAGAATGCCCATCCCTGCCTCTGGACTTGAAAGCCCCCCCCCCCCCCATGCTGCACCTGTGAGGTCCGTGGGCTCAGACGGCCTTCAGTGGTGGGGACTGAGCCCACCATGATGCTTCCCACAACGCAGCCGCCTGGCACTAAGTGCGCACAGATGAGCTCTGGTTTAATCACCCCTCAGTACTCTTGGTGTGCACTGATTTCTGCTGCCATTAGTAAAGTCAGGGCAACCAGCCTTGTTCATGACTTGGAGGCCAAGAGTCTTGCTCAGGGTCCCAGAGCTAAAGCCGGGACTTGAACCCAGGTCTCTGAGGCTCCAGAGCTGTACTCTTCCCACACCAGGCCAGGCTGCCTGCGTCCGGACCCAGCACTGAAACTCTGCCCTTCTCACTGCTCTCAAGATGGCCTCTTGCTAAAAACAGATCCTTGGCAATGGACAAGAGCAAGCTCCCAGGAATGCCAAGCACCTGGAGGAAACTGGAAAAATCCAGTCACCAGGCTGGCGTTGCTAAACATTTGTACTGTCACTGCAGTGTGGATTCTTCCACTACTGTAACTAGAAGTCTTGTATCTCAAAAGAAAAAAAATATCCACAAGCCCTTCAAAAGCTGCAACATTTACAGCAAAATGCATTTCTGTCTTTGGAAGGCGAGTGGGTTCAATAAACTGCTGAGTCCTGTGCAGAGAATTCTAGATGGCAGTTTTTTAGAAGTGAGCTCTGCCTACATGCACCTACAAGGAAAGCTCTCCCAGAAAGACTGTGGAAGCAGCAAGCGGGTCCTGGAGCAACATGCCCAGTGTTGTGAAATAGAAAGATCTCAAGACAGTATCGTCTATGGCTGCACTTGTAAGTAAGTGTGTAGCAAAAGTTCTGTAAGGGTCCACTCAAACTCATGAAGGTGGTGCCCATGGGGACAGGGCAGGAAGACTGGCTGAATTGGACAAGTCAGTTTTGACTGAAATATTTTAACTTGTTTTTATGAAAGGCAGAGAGAGAGAGAGAGAGAGAGAGAGAGAGGTCTTCCACCCACTGGTTTGGTCCTCAAATGCCTGCCTTGGCAAGGGCTGTGCTAGGCCAAAGTCAGGAGACCAGGACTTGCATGCTGCCTGCCAGAATGCATTAGCAGGAAGCTGGATCAGAAGTGGAGAAGGCGTTTGAACCCAGTCACTCCAACAGGGGATGCTGTCTACCCACAAGTAGCATCTTAACCTACTGCACCCGCCTTGAAACATGTTAATTTTAACCAGAAGGTGTTCATGTTTCAGTTGAATAACTCAGAGTTTGCGTTATGGTGGAAATCAATGCACACTATGAGAAGATAAAGGTTTGCTTCCACATAACCTTTGGAGGAAGTGGCCTGGGGCTCAACAACTCCTGGGCTAAAACTGTGGCTTCCTCACTTGGGACGCGAGGGAGCTGGTTCACTCCTCCGGGGCATGGACTGTGCTGCCCGGACCAGAGCCTGGTTGTACGGGTGACAAACAAGGACAAGTGAGACGTTAGCCTACAGGAGCTGCTCCGTGTGGGCTCCCTAATCTCTTCCTTCCCTTTGCATCCTGTCTGCATCTCCCAGTGTCTTCTCCCACTTCTTCACCCTCCTACCTCTCCCAGCAAGCCTCCTCTGCCTGAGCAGAGACTCATTCCGGCTCCAATCCCTTCCCTCTTCCCCCCACATGCTGGCCCAGGCCACCATCACTGCTCACCTGGCCAGCTTCAGTGGCCAAAGTCTCCAAACCATTCTCCACTCAGCAGCCAGAGAATGCTTTCTATTGCATATATTTTCTGTTTATTTGAGATACAGACAAATAGAGGGTGAGAGAGAGCTCTCCCCCACTGGTTCACTCCTAAACACCTACAAGTGCCAGAGCTGGGCTGGGGCTGAAGCCGGGAGCTCCATCCAGGTCTCCTGTGTGAGTGGCTGGAACTCAATTCCTCGAGGATCAAGGGAGCACTCTGGCAGGAATTGGGGTCAGGATCAGGAGCTGGGTACCCTACGCAGGTCCTCTGATGTGAGACAAGGGTGCCTTCAACATAGGTTGAAATGCCTGCCCCATAGAATGGTTTTAAGATTGTAAACTGTGTGACGTTCAGGCTGAGCCCATGTTAAAGTTGCTCCAGCCGCTCCTAAAGCATGCAGAGGAAAGCTGTACACCTCACTGGGGTCTGGCAGGCCCTCCGGCAGCCTCACTGCCCCCTGCCCACTCCCGGACTCCTGCAGCCTTCGCCTCTTTCTGTTCTGCCGTCCTGCCCCAGGGCCTTTGCACATGCACATCCCGCTGCCGGTGCTCTCTCCTGCCTCTGCCGCCCTTTGGCTCTAACTCAGCACTTCCTCGGGGGGAGCCCTGTCCCCCTTCTAGACAGGTCGGACCCCCTTTTGACTGGTCTCACAGCTTCCTGGACAGCCCTCTGTTACACTGCTATTTTAATGATAATGACAACGTTGGTGTCTCCTGGACGCTCCACTCCCTGGCTGGCTCTGGGCTCCCTGAGGGCAGGGCTGTATCTGATGCAGTGAGCACAGGTCCTGTCTCAAGTCCAGCCAAGAGAAAGGCAGGGAGGAGGGTGCTGAGCTCCATGGCCATGTCTGCTCCCAGAGGCATCCCTGGGCTGAGCAGCAGGGAGTGGGGGAGGTGCCTGAGGCCCCCTCGGGCTCAGGGCAAGCATGGGGGACCTTCCGTGTCCTTGCTGCTGAGAGGAGGGACCAGGAGCCTCCAGCTGGCCACGAGAGGGCTTCCTGGGGACATGGACATCTCCAGGCTCAGCCTCGGCCTGGGGCAGCCCCAGCCTGGCTGTTGAGGATTCTCTCGGGAGGCCGTGGGTGACGTCATGCACCGGAAGTGGGAGCAGAAAGCAGAGGCCGCGTGGCTGTGACTGCGGCTGTTCCCTGCCTTTCAAAGGGCCCCTTCTTTACAAACAGGACTGGGGACGGTTCCTGGAGACAGACTCCCTCTCAGGAGGGGAGATCTGGAGTCGGGCAGGGAGGGGACGGACGGGAGGGTGGCGATAGGCACAAACAAGTGAGAAAACCCACAGAGACCACAGAGCAGAGAGCGAGCTCCTGGAGAAAGGTGATCCAGAATCCCCACCCACGACCCTGTCTGAGCGACACCTGCCAGGCGTGTGCTACCGCAGACAAGGGACCCACGACGGAAGCATCCCAAGGTCGGATCCCAACCGTCAGAACTTCCTGGGTGGCTCCTGGGGCCGACCACGCACCTGTGGCCAGCACGCCATCCAGCTCTCAAGGCCTGTCCCTGATCCCACTCTGTCACTCCCATGTTATGGATGGGGCTGCCGAGGCCGGACGCCAGGGAGACACGCATTCTCTGGATTCCAACTGCAGGTCCGTCCGGGCCTAGAGCCCTGGCTTCACCACGGCATCATCTGGCTTCCCCCAGCCTCCCTGGCTGCCCATGGCAAAACCTGGCTTCCCCCAGCCTCCCTGGCTGCCCACGGCATCACCTGGCTTCCCCCAGCCTCCCTGGCTGCCCACGGCACCATCTGGCTTCCCCCAGTTGTCCACAGCAGCCGCAGGCTCAGCAGCCTCCCTTGTTCGGGTCTCCTCTGTGCTCTTGCTCCCTCTCGAGCTCACTCCCAAACCTGAGAACGGGCATGCGTCATCTAACAGTGGGGACGCAGGCTGAGAACCGCACCCTGGGGAGATTTCCTCTCTGCGCCCACATGAAGCTGGCAGCCTGCAGCAGTGCTGCTGGGCCCCAGGCTGCACGGCCAGCACACCACCCACCGAACACCGCAGGCCACCGAAGCACAGGGGCGACAGCGCCAGGCCCCGGGAGACGGAATTGCTTGGTTCCGTCATAAGGAACGGGCCCAGCGTGTGGTCAGCTGTTGACCACGGTACTGGGTGGCACACCGCCTGCACCCACCCTGGACTCGGGCTTTGCGTTCAGGGAACCCAGATAAGGACAGATGCGAGTCGGTGGTGAGGCAGTGCCGGCTTGAGTGCAGGCCCTGGGTCTTGCTGTGGGAGCTGAGCCTCCCTCGCCACCGGCTGCAGCTGCGTCTGGACTGAGCGGCCTGCGGAAGCTCTCCCGGCCTCCCCCTGCCTAGAGCTCCGCGAGCCTCCGGCACGCTTCTGGAACCGCATCACTCATTCATGATGCCATTAACCTTTCATGAGGGGCCCTGTGAGGCCGCCAGGTCAGCACTGTGGACGTAGCCCGAGGGCTCCGGCCCAGGTGCAGACATCCTGCGGGCAGTGCCACTTGGTGGCTGGTCTCCTAGGGGGCATGCATGCACCTGCTCTCCATTCTCCAGCTCCGCCTCTGGCTGTAACTGCCTGGGATGCTGGTTGGAGGCCTGGGAAGTAGTCCCATGGGCGTGGCCTCACTCACTCACTCATTCATGCACCTGTTCAGGAAGCAGCGACTGCACCACGGGACCAGCATGCCACGAGCAGAGGGTCAGCTCTCAGCCTCCTTGAGCGTCGTACCCTCGGCACCTCAGAACCGTGGTGGGATGCACACGAATCAAACGCCTCTGCATTCTGACCTCTGGGCTCTGACCTGCGTGGTCGCAGCATGCTGTCATTCGTTAATGGTGACTCCAACCCCACCACTTTACATCCTGCTCTGGGCCTCCCGGTCGTTAAGATGATGCAGACCCCAGAGGACTGAGAGATGCCACACGTGGCCCAGTGCTCAGTGGGCAGCGGGTGTTTGATACATGCTACCTGAAATCACCAGTGGAAAAAGACCTTCCCTGACCTCCTGTCCACACTGGATGGGGGGGCGAACGTCCAGGCCCATGGAGCTCTAAAGGGCACAGCCCGGACCAGGGGCCACGTCTTTAGCCACCAAGATGCCTTGGCCTTGTCGGCCCATGACCCTGGGAGCCGCTAAGTGTTGGCACCACCTGTCAATCTTGTCCGTATTAAGTACCTGGCACTGGGCCCATTTCTGCGATTTCAGCGTTCTGGGTCTTCCCATCAATGTGGCTAAGGCCGACCCTGTCGCTCCCAGCACAGCAGAGGAGGGTCAGCTGATGCTCTGGGGTTCCTCGCAGGGCCTAAGTGATGGGGTGTGGGGGCAGTGCAGCCTAGGGCTCAGTGAAAGCCACGTGGTCAGTGAATCCAAGTGCAGCAGCACCGCCACGGCCGAGTCCATCTCCTGCCTGTGCCCAGAACTCACAGCCGCCTCTGCTTGGAAACCCCCTGTCGCCCCGGTGCCACCCCTCACTTGAGCACCAGTGAGCAGGGGTCGGCTCTAGGCGATGGTGCATCTTGGCACTACTAGCTCCACACATGGGAAAGTGGTGAAGCTCGGGGTTCAGGAACCCAGAACCTGTGGCCATCAAGCGCTTGCTGGCCCCTGGTCTACTTGTGGGGAAGCTGTCGGGAGAGAAGGCACAATTCCTGGTGGAGGCAGCCACGCCCTGACCCTGCCAGGCTGCGGGCGGGGACCCACAAGGCCAGTTGCCATGCTTCCCTGACAAGCGGAAGGAGACTCAACCCACTCTCCCTCTCTCTCTCTTCCCTTCTCTCCAGTGGCTAAACTCACAGTCTGGAGGATGAGAGAAGCACTAGACAGCTCCGCGGCCAGCTCGTGCCCTTGTTTGCCTAGTAAGAGACTCCCCTGCTGCCTGCGACAGAACCCAGCACATAGTAGGTGCTCGAGAAAACGCGCGTGAGTGCCGGACGAGCGGCCGTAGATCATGCGGGAAGAGAAACGCAAATCGTCAAACAGCTCAGATGCAAAAAGCTACCAAGAAGGGTAGCAAGCTGCACTCCCAGAACGTTATCGCTCCCAAGTCAGGCGCTGTCCTGGCAGGTTAGAACGAGGGAATGGCAGCAAAGTGGGGATGTTTCCCAAAGGCATTCCGCTTCTGCAGTTCAAGGCTTACAGAGGGAGGACGCCTAGGTCCCTTCCTAGACCTCAGGGGCCTGACCTCTTGGCCCTTGAGTCGTCAAAACGACTCAGGGCTCACCTCCAGCCGCCTCCTCCCCTTTGGATCTGGGTTTCAGGGCATGTCCCATGGCTGCCAGACAGCAAGACAAACAGGTAAGTTTCATCCTGCAAGTCAGCTGTGATTGATTAGTAGGGGCTCCCTGCAGGTGAACTGAGATGCAGGCTGAGTGCTGGGATTGACTAGTGATGTCTGCCACAGACGTGGGTTAAGCAAGCATGGACGTGCATGTATCTCACGCTGTCTTCTCTCTTGGTCCCTGGACCAAGAATGCAGGGGGCTCCCAAGGCGGCTCCACCTGGGTGTTTTGCGCATGGCCATGACTTGGGCAGTCTGTGAGCAAACATGCCTTCCTCCCTGCCCTGTGTCAGGCTGACCCCACCTGGTTTCAGGCTTTGCCTGCCATGGCTCCTGTGGGCACCCCCCTCCTCCCAGCCCCATGGCCTCACAGTGGCCAATACGTTCTGCTCTCACCTCCCCTATGTGAGCACGGAAGACCTCTCCTTCTCCACTCCAGCCCCAGCTGCTTTCCTATTGCTCCTACGGCGTGCTGCTCACACGGCCATTCATTCTCTCTCTTTCATCCCCTTCTCCACCCGTGTGCTTGTCCAACAGCCTGCTGTGATCTGTGCATGTGAGACGTCAGACAGGCCAGGTCTCCTGAGGACATGCTCGGGGGCCAGGGAGACACCTGGAGGATGCCACCTGCCTCCCACCTGCACTGCCTCACCCTCCACTGAGGCTCCTTCCCCGTGCCTGGGTCTGTGGCCCCCTCCTTGGACCCAGCAGCAGCAGCCCCTCCCCCATCTTCTGCCACAGCACCCACCGCACCCTGCTGCAGAGAGGGTGGCCTGCCTGGTGTGTCTGCCTCAGGTCCCTTTCCTGAGACCAGAACTCGCTGCTTCCTTTCTGTATAAGGCGACACGTCCAGCACAGTGGGGGCCCCGGCACAGGAGTTCGTCGGCACCTCCCTTATGTGTTCTGTTTCCCCTCCGCGACCCTCAATCCGGGCTCTCAGACCTGCATTCCTGGGCCAGCGAGCCTCCCTGTCAGGACAGCCTGGACAGCCTGGCTCCGAGGGCCACAGTCTTTCCCTCCAAGCAATGGGGGTGGGATAGCACCCACCTCGCCGGGCTGTGGGGAGGTGACATGAGCACATCGCACCTGCTCCTGTGCACAGCGTCAGGTGCAGGGAACAGCGTGGGCCACGGCCATGGCCACGAAGGCCGGTCCCCCCATTCTGGGACACAGACCCTCCTCTCCCCTTTCCTGGGGGACTCATTCAGTGTCTGCTGGGAACTGCTGCTGTCTCCAGCTCACGTCTGCTTTGCACTTTCTCCCCTTCCACGTGAGTCCCTGGGGTTCCCCTGCCTGTCTGGGAGGGCCGTGATTTAGGGAGCTGGAGGGGGACAGTGGCTGGACCAGCAGCTTCTGTCCGGTTGCCTAGCAACTGGGACCGCACATCCCTGCACGCTTCAAATCTTCTGGGGAAACAAAATGTTCCCGACAAACCCTCCGGTCACTTCCCACTGAGCCCTTCCCAGCCGGAGGCCCAGCTGCAGACACAGAACAGACAGAACAAAGCACCAGGGACACACAGAGGACACAGCACTGTGTCAGGAGCCGGGGTCCCTGCCATTCCCCAGGTGACAGGAAGAGGCCAGAAGCCCTGACCCTGTCTGGTTTCAAGCAGTGGCCTTGTCCCACCCCCTGCATACCTCACTCCTTGTCACCTGCCGCAGTGAGCTTTCGGCCTTGCTAGGAATGAAATGAGGCCATGTGTCATCAGTCCCCTGCCCCTTACTCCAGAGGAGAATCCAGAGAATTCTCCACGGCCTCCTGCTGCCCGGCCCTGCCCACTCCTCCCTGGGCCCCACCTCCGAGCCTCTGCCCAGCTTGCCCCTCCTATCCCCCTGGCCTCCCAGCCCAGGGTCCGCTGTGTTACTTCCTACCCGGCCCCTTGCTCCTTCCCTCTGGACGCCACAGTGCAATGCAGACTCAACCATCATCCCACACAGGAACCCAAGCCCAAAAGCATGGCTGCCTCCTCTCTGGTTTACTGCCATGCCTGTCCCCAGCCAGCCCATAGCAGGTGCTCAGGAAACATCTTACTGATGAATGAAGAAAAAAGTGAGTTTCCCAGTGCCTGGCAATTAGCAGCTGCTCTGCAGCCCAGCTTGCCTTGTTTCATTCTAGACTTTGTTTTTCCCAATAAATAGGGGGTGGCCCAACGCCACGGAGGAGCCACGCCCCCCCCCCACAGCCCTCCCCCCTACTGCTTGGTCTAGCATCTATCCTAGGCAATATTTTTTAAAAAATCTGATGTCATACGTAAGAGTGTTAATTGTTAAATTAACAATAGGAGTCACTGCACTAACTTCCCTTGCAGGACCTCTATCCTTAGAGAGTGATATTATCAGAGTTAATAGTAAAACTTGTTTTCCAAGATTTACTTTGTGGGGCTGGTGCTGTAGCGTAGTGGGTAAAGCCGCCACCTGCAGTGCCAGCATCCCAAAAGGATGCTGGTTCAGGTCCCAGATGCTCCACTTCCCATCCAGCTCTCTGCTATGGCCTGGGACAGCAGTAGAAGATGGCTCAAGTGCTTGGGCCCCTGCACCCATGTGAGAGGCTTGGAAGAAGCTCCTGGCTCCTGGCTTCAGATCAGCGCAGCTCTGGCTGTTGCAGTCATCTGGGGCATGAACCAGCAGATGGAAGACCTCTCTTTGTCTCTTTCTCTCTGCTTCTCTGTAACTGCCTTTTAAATAAATAAATAAATAAATAAATAAATCTTTTAAAAAGATTTACTTTGTTTCAGTATATTAAGTGGAGGATAACCTTATGTCTCATAAGTTTTAGATAAGCCTAAGCGCCCAACTCCATTGCCTGTTTCTTTAAGTGCTTCTTTGATTCATGATAAAACTTGCTCTCAAAGAAAACAAAGCACATTATTGCAAAAATTAAAAGAAAAATAAGAAAGGTAGCAGGAGGAAGGGCAGGCGGGAGGGAGGATGGGGTGGGAAGTGTCACTGTGTACTTAAAACTGTATGTATGAGATACATGAAATTTGTTCCATTTATAGAAACAAAAATTTAAATAAAAAATCTATGGGGTTCAGGGCCAGCAGTGTGGCATAGTAGGCTAAGTCTCCATCTGTGGCACTGGCATCCTGGCATCCCATATTGGCACTGGTTCATATCCCGGCCACTATTTTTCGGATCCAGCTCTCTGCTTATGGCCTAGGAAAGCATAAGATGGTCCAAGTGTTTGGATTCCCACGTGAGAGACCTGGGAGAAGTTCCTGGCTCCTGGCTTCGGATCAGCCTAGCTCTAGTTGTTGTGGCCATTTTGGGGGTAAACCAATGGGTAGAAGACCTCTCTTTCTGTCTCTCCCTCTCTCTGTAACTATGCCTCTCAAATAAATAGATAAAATCTTAAAAATACCTTATGGGGCTGACATTGTGATGTAGGGGATAAAACTACCATATGCAATGCCAGCATCTTATGTGGGCACCAGTTTGAGTCCCGGCTGCTCTACTTCTGATCCAGCTCCCTGCTAATGCACCTGGGAAAGCAGCAGAAGATGGCCCAGGTGCTTGGGCCCCTGCCATGCATGTGGGAGACCTGGGAGAAGCTCCTGGCTCCTGGCTCCTTGCTTCAGATTGGCCCAGCTTTGGCCTCTGCAACCATTTGGGGATGGAAGATCTCTCTCTCTCTCTCTCTCTCTCTAACTCTGACTTTCAAATAAATACATAAATCTCTCAAAACATGTATGTGTTTGAAACACAGGGTGGAGGGGTACGAGAGAGAGGAAGATCTTCTATCTATCTGCTGATTCACTCCCCAAATGCTTGCAATAGCTGGGGCTGGACCAGATCAAAGCCAGGAGCCTGGAACCCCATCCAGGTCTTCCACATGGGTCGTAGCCATCACTGCTGCCTTGCAGGGTGCGTGCGTGTGAGCAGACAGCTGGAACGGGGAGCAGAGGCGGGACCGGTACCCTGGCGCCTGCGGATGGAATGCAGGCATCCCAGACAGCAGCGTCTCCACGGCTGCTCCAAATGCCTGCCCCACTTTTCCATGTATTTATAGCAAAAGATAAAAATATCCATTATTGAAAAGCGTTGCAGTGGAGACTTAGTATCCCTGGTGCTTTTTAGGGACAAAACCTGAGGACAGAGCTGGCCTGGCCTAAGAGGTTCTGAAATTTAAATAAACACAGCAGGGAGAGTGAGAAGTAGCTCAGCTCTGGGAGCGCAGGGGCCGGGGCCTGGCTGGGGCTGGGGCAGGGACCCCGCACTGCAACCAGCTGGCCTATGGCCTTGGACCTTGCCCCAGTCTCCTCCCACCACCAAGACAGTGCCAGCACTCCAGTGAGAGGCCACTTTTGGATTAAACCAGGTCTGGACCTGGCCAGACTCAGGTGAGTTATCTATCGCCTCCCACACGGCGGCCCCTCTGTCTTCATTACTGTGCCCACTGGCTCCTGAGAGGGTTCTCCTTAGGATAATTTAGCAACGCCAGGGGGTGGGGGCAGATGAGCAGGCAGGCAGTTCCAGATCAGACAGGCGGTGGCCCAGGAGCCCGAACATGAGAGAGGCCGATTTGCTGCCTCTGTGTTGGTGGCGTTCACCAGCTCTGGGTAATTGGATCTCCCAGGACTTCAAGAGGATGCTGGCAGCTTTGTGGGGAAGTGAACCTCATCTGAGCTCAGGTGCGCTCGGGGCCAGCTAGGGGGCACCGGGGACCCTGCCTGCTCGGATCATAGCCCCTGCGGGCCCTGGCTATGCCCCAGGACTCGGCTCTCAGTGGGGTCAAGGGGACAGGATGGAGAAAATGGGAGGCCCAGGCAGGGTGTACACAGGGAGGTGGCAGGGAGAGCCTGTGGTTCTGTGGGGGTCAGAGAGTGGTGAGAAGCAGGGGATCCCCAGTCACTGTTGCTTATTTCCTCTCGTAACCTTTCTTTCATTCCGGCATCCCCAGCGGCACCAGCGGAGCAGGCAAGCTCTGGCGTTTTCCCGAAAGCCCCGAGTTTCTGCAGGGTGGGTGCTTCTCTCCTGCAGGCCCAACAAGGTCCCCCCTGCACCAGTGGGGCAGCTGGATCAGGCCAGGCCTGCAGGCCACATGGTGGAGTTCAGATTTCACTCTGAGCGCAGTGGGAGTCACGGGTGCCCTGCAGAGGACAACTTATAGGGACGGCGTGAGGGGGGAGGGGACTATTCCTGTAGTTTTTCCAGTTCATCACCCAAGAACCCGCGGGGTAGGCACCTCTGGACCCACTGTGCAGAGAAACCGAGACTCAGGGAAGATGATGCACCCAAGACCACAGTGCCCCCAGCTCTTGCTCCAGGTCCAGGCACTATCAGGTGGCTCCGAGGCCACCGCCCTCCAAGCTTGGGCCTGAGACTGTGCTGGTCTTCTCCCAGCCCACGAGGTCCAGGTGTACACCCCTCAGAGGGCTGCGGGCAAGAGGGGGTGAAGGAGCGAGGCCTGGAAACCGGGACCACGTTCTCACCTGCCCACGTGGCGCACCCTGGCATGCTGGGCCCTGCTGCAGCTCCTCACTCATCTGTGTCTTAGCGCAAGCGTTTTGCAGCACCTGAGAACTCTCCGGCTTCTGGGAGCCCTGGCCATGCGACCGGCAGCTCCGGCCTCCCACAGGCCCCTGGCCTTATGACTGAGGCAAACCCATGAACCCCTCTGCACCAGAATGCCTCACTTGCTGCGGGGAGCGGGGGCGGCAGGGGGGTCTGAAACTCTCCAGTGGGGCCCAGCCTTTCACCCTGGCCATCGGAGACCCTACCTCCCCCTGGGGGGTCCAAACCGTGGACTCCCTGCCTACATTTTGTGATGAGGCCTGGGCCTCAAGGTCACATCCCCACTGTCTGGGTAATGCCAGCCCCGAGGGTCCCATTCACCCCCATCTGCCCTCCCAGGCACTTGAGAAGACCCTGCCCTGAGCTATCCTCCATGCTGGGGACCTTGCAGATGTGACACAGGTGGTGGGCAGGAGGCCTGGCTCCCTGGAGAGGGCTGAGGGGCTGCTCTGAGCACCTGGGCTGCTCCTAGCGGGTCCTTGGTTTTTCTGTGCTCAGGATTAAGCCCTGGATCCTTCCGAAAGACTCTGGGACCTTAGGCAGCTGTGCGTTTACGAAGAAGTGCAAAAGATCTCATTGAAGAAAAAAGTGCGACTTAAAGAAATGATAAAGAAAAGAGGCAGAAGCCGGCATGGGTTTCCGGCTGCCCTTGGGCCTTCCTTCCGGGGGATTGCAGTCTCCTGTCGTCCGCCAGTTCAGCTCTCCCCACCTGCCTGGCTGCCTGTCACATGCTGTCCCCTGAGGCTTGGACTCAGGGACTTGTGGGAGCTGACTTCCAAAGTAGCAGGTGTCTCGTGAGCTGCTATTTATTAGCAACACCTCGAGAATGCAACCACGTAAACTGTATGTTAAAAGGAGACCAATGCCCCAAACGCGTCACTTCCCAGCGATCCTACCACGTTTCCTGCTGTCCCTCCCCAGGAGGACAGCGGGCCTCTGTGTGGGGAGGTGCCCTGGGCACCTGAGCACCCCTCCCAGCTCACTGCTTGGGGAGGTACTGTTGGTTTTTACACCTTGGAAACCCGCAGCGTGGGCCCCTCTGAGTGCGGGGAGCTGGGAGTCGAACCCTCACCAGCACGGCACAGCCAGGACCACACACAGCTGCAGTGGAGTCTTCCCAGCCCCAAACTCCCCAAAGCACCTGCTCTCCCTCCTGCCACGGACCCCGGCGTGTCCCACTTTCCTCCTGGAAACCCGAGCCGGTTTTCCGGCCTTCTCACCAGCTGTCTCCTCAGCTCCTCCTGCAGCCTCGGCTGCCCACTGGGAGTGACATCGCCGCCAAGACAGAGAGAAGCCAAGGGGAAAACCGTCAGTCCCGTTGCAGCCTGCGACCCCAACACCGGCACATTCTAGATGCTTCCGGTGGCTCTCTCCCGCTGCATCTGCTCTCGTGGAGGTGATGTGCACTGCTCAACCCCACCTGGCTCACGTTACATCACACAGTGCACCTAATTCATGGGTCCCACCCCTGCGGCTCCACGTCTCTAACCACTGCTCTCCAGAACGGGGACTTGTCTCCCCATGTTTGGCATTAATGAATACCCTCTCCCTACACCCCAATATCACACAGGGGTGCAACTAGAATCTGATTTGGTGCCGGACAGCTGTGCTGGCCGGGTGATACCCTGGCCTCTCGGCCTCAGACTGGAGGAAGATGCTAGGGACAAGGGTAACAGTAGCCACTCCCGGTGGGTAACAGTAGCCATTCCCGGTGGGTAACAGTAACCACTCCTGGTGGGTAACAGTAGCCACTCCCAGTGGGTAACAGTAGCCACTTCCGGTGGGTAAGTCCGCCTGGAGGATAACTAACCACTTCTGGCGGGTAACAGTAGCCACTTCCCGTGGGCTTGTGCTGTGCTCTGCTAAAGGAGTGAGGGCTACCTCAGCTCACTCAGTCCTTACCACAGCGCAGGAGTGAGGATCAGTCCACGGGATGGTGGCAGTGCCCGCAGGTGATGCCACATGCTCAGCACAGTACCACCGTCCTTCCCTACCACCCACACAGCCACAGAAGCCCTTGAGACACATGGGCCTGTGGTGTGGTCCCACCATGCCCCCACTCCCCAGGGGAGTAGACTGTGGCTGTGAGCACCACGTCCCCCAGACCTCAACCCTGAAGTTCTGGCTCCTCATTCCTTCCAGCAGTGCTGCGTATGGAGACAGGGTAAGCACCGGGCCACGTGGTTACCAAGGCCAAGGTCATCACGTGGAGAGGGGCCTCAGACACTGAGACAGACACATGTGATGGGCAGACTTCATGGAGATGCACACAGCACACGTGGGGCATAGGCTGGGGCCAGGGAGCCCAGGCCACATCCTGCCCTGCGGCCTTGGCCGTCTGGGCTGTGTCAGGGAGGCTCGGGCTGGGTGGCTTCCTCAAGGCCCCATGGAGGTGCTGGTGGGCTGGGTCTAGGAAGGGAGAGGCCTCTGCGTGCCTGGCCATGACCTTGCCATGACCCACGGTGCCGCTGGGGGTCAACCCTTGCTATCCTGGGCTGCCATCTCTCCCTGTGCACTCTGGAACTGCTGGATGGGATGGTCCCCAAGGGCCCATGAGTCCCTTGGGTACTTGTCCCAAGTGCTAGGACCCAGCTAGTGTGTGGAGGGGGGCCTCCAGGGAGTGCTTTGCTGAGAGACCCTGTCTCCCAGGGGTGCTCCAGCAGCCTGCCCTCCTGCATGAAGCCTCCTCTGTAATGGTCCTACTTTCTTGCAGCTCCGCTGGCCAGCTGGCTGCCAACCCAGGGTGAGACACCTCGATCAGCCTGCACCTGCCATAGACACCTCCTTCCGTCTCCAACTCCTCCACTGCCTGCTACCTACTCTCTGGGCAGCAAATGCCCCCTCAGGCCCTGCCATGGCTTGGGGTCTAGTTCGGGCATCTCCCCAAGGCCCATGTGTTAAAGACTCAGTCCCCAAAGTTGCATGCTAATGCTCAATGACCTGTGCTCACAGTCAGTGACCCAGGCTCATGGCCAATGGCTTAAAGAAGAAACTTAACCCAACGGTGGTGTCACGGTTGGGGTTGTTACATTCCATTAGGTTGCTGGGTACAGTCCAGTGGCTGGATCATGGGAGCTGGAACTGGAGAGACCATGCACACACACCATGCACAAAACACACACACACACATACAGAGACCACACACACACAGACCATGCACAGTCCATGCATAGTCCATGCACACACAGACCACACACACAGATCACATCAAGACCACGCACACACAGTCCATGCACACACAGTCCATGCATAGTCCATGCACACACAGACCACACATAGTCCATGCACAGACCACATGCACAGTCCATGCACACACAGTTCACGCACACACAGACCATGCACACACAGTCCACGCACACACAGTCCATGCACAGACCACATGCACAGTCCACGCACATACAGTCCATGCACACACAGTCCACACACACACAGTCCATGCACACACAGTCCATGCACACACAGTCCATGCACACACAGACCATGCACACACAGTCCACGCACACACAGTCCATGCACAGACTACATGCACAGTCCATGCACACAGTCCACGCACACACAGACCATGCACACACAGACCATGCACACACAGTCCATGCACAGACCACATGCACAGTCCACGCACAGTCCATGCACACACAGACCATGCACACACAGACCATGCACACACAGTCCATGCACAGACCACATGCACAGTCCACGCACAGTCCATGCACACACAGACCACACACACAGATCACCTCAAGACCACGCACACACAGTCCATGCACACACAGACCATGCATAGTCCACGCACACACAGACCATGCACACACAGTCCACGCACAGTCCAAGCACACACAGTCCACACATGCACGCCCTGCTTCTCACTGCTCCCTGGCTCATCACGTGACTGCTCTACACGTGGTTCACCTCTTCATCTTCCTGACTCAGCAGACGGCAAACCCACAGGCCTGCCCCGTCTTGGACTGTGAACCTCCGAAACCCTGGGCCGAAATAAACAAAATAACCCTCCTTCGCAAGGCCCTGCAGCTTTAATCTCCTGCGTGCATGTGCAGTCCCCGTCCTGCTCCCGGGACATGCAGGCCTCTGCCCCCGCGACTGCCCCCGTGCTGGCTGAGGACTCATGAGCAGGGACAGGACTTCCACAGACATCTGTGTCACCAGCTATCCCACCCCCGGCCTATCCTTCCAGGGCACCAGACACACGGAGCCCAGTGTAAAACTCTCCTCTTACCTCCAACCTTGCTCCCCCTGGTCTGTCCACATCCGTCGCCAGCTGTCACCTGCGTCCTGCAAGCGGCCTGCAGCAACTCCTGCCTCACTCGATTGCTGGCTGCAGGCCAAGTCCTGTCACCGGTCCTGCAGAAGCCTCACCCCCTGCCCTGCTGGCTTGGTCCCTGGGGCTGCCCTTTCCAGACCAGCTCAGGACCAGCAGTCCTGGCCACGGTGCCCCTCGTCTGCTTGAGCACCTCCAGGGGTTCCCACCTGCGTCTGGATCTAAGCCCAAGGTTAAACACCCACAACTTCACAGAGGCCCCTAGTGTGGGCTCCAGGGCCACTTGCCTGGATTTGAACGTCAGCAGCTGGGTGACCCTGGGCGAGGGACTCCCTCCTGCCCCAGTTTCCTGCTTCGAACAGACGGGGGATACCGCGAGCACAAGGTACTCACAGGAGGGTTGGGAGGAGCAAATGAGGTACTGATGTGCGGGAAGCCCAGAGCCTTAGAACACTGTCTGGAACACCCGGAACGCTCAGTTAGTCTTAGCAGGTACTCCCATTCCTAGTTACTCCCGGCCCCCAGATCCAGCCCGACAAAGCACTCTGATCCCACGCCCTCCCTCCCCGCCTCGGGGCCACCACACATTCTGTTCCTTCTGCCTGCAGCGTCCATGTCCGCTGCAAACTTCCCTATCCTTCAACATCAAACAATTCTATTCATTTGAAAGGCAGAGAGAGACAGAGAGAGACACTTTCCATCTGTTGGTCCACTTCCTAAGTGCCTGCGATAGCCAGGACTGGGCCAGGTGGAAGCCAGGAGCCTGGAGCTCCACCTGTGCCTCCCATGTAGGTAGCAGAGACCCCGGTACCTGACCATCGCCTGCTGCAGGAAGCTGGAACTGGACGTGAAGAAGCGAGGACCCAGACCCAGGTGCCCCAAGCAGTGTCTTAACTGTTGCGCCAAATTAATGCCCCTCCTTCAACTTTTCTGTTCAAATACCACCTCTCCCATGCAGTCCTCCTGACCCTCCTGCCTCTCAACCCCGTAACACTTTGTGTACAGCTATGTCCTGGGAAGAGCAGAGCCTTCCCAGCCAGAAATGGCCCCTGGGATCACAGATAATTCCAGGAGGCCTCCCTTGGGGTCGAGGAGCTGGCAGGTGGGGCCCGGGGAGCCACGGGCCCAGCTGCTCATTACCATGGACTATAACAACTCTGGGCCTGACACCATAGCAGGGGCCCGCACCCAACCAGGGGAGCAGGACAATCATGGGTGCAGGGCCTGTCTGAGGAACTCACCATCCTGCTGGGCCCCTCGGTGACAGGCAGCTAACATCACAGATGTCCCGGCTGTGGGGCTGAGCTGCACTTGTTAGCTCGGCCCAGCTGACAAGAGAGGAAACCCAGCTTTTGGGCCAGGCCACAGAGGAGCCAGTGTAGATGGTGCCCTAAGCTGCCTGTTAGGAGGGGCTGCTGATCCTGGCTGTGGGGAGCTAGTGTAGACAGCGCCCTGAGCTGCCTGGTAGGCTTGGCTGTGGGGGAGCTAGTGCAGACGGTGCCTTGAGCTGCCTGTTAGGAATGGCTGCAGGGCTGCGCCTGAGGCCAACGGTCCAGGGCACAGCCCTCTCTGGGCTCTGGGCCTCAGCCTCCACTCCAGCCTTTGAGGTCCCTAACTTCGAAGGGAAGAGAGAGCGGCGTCTGGCAGGGTGAGCAGCTCCTGGGCAGGCCTGGCATTGGCACTGCTGGGGTGCTGAGGCCACAAGTCTCACAGTTTCACTGGGGCGGGGGGGGGGGCAGGGACTACCAGAGTCTATTTTGCAGAGGGGAAGACCGAGGCAGGACTGAGGCGGAGGGGTGGCAGCTTGGGGAGGGTTTCCGTCCAGGAGGGCACAAGTCAGGCCGGCAACCCTCTTCCCAGCCCAGCCTGAGCACTGGGGTGGACGGAGGGCCTGTGTCCTGCTCAGCCACAGGCTCGGCGCCCAGCACGGGGGGTCAGAGGGTGGTTAGGGTCGGGCAGCCGCCAGCTGAAGCCGGTGCATTGTGTGCTCCTGACTGTCCACGGCCTGGGATCCCCAGGAGATGCAGCTCCCCTGCTCTACTGCACAGAGGCGACAGCAAAGGCACCAAAGGCTCGTGTGAGCGCGGCCCTGACCCAGGCGCCGGCCTGTACTTTCTCCAGTCTCAGGGCCTTTCCGTTTTTTCCTTTTCTTTCCTTAATGAAAGCTCTTTATTAGAAAAAAAGAGAATTCCCACAGGACACTTCACCACACAAAACAGGTCAAAGGGGATTGGCTCTGGCCAAGGTGGGTGGGACCCCAGAGCCCCGCCCTGTCCTGGTACCTAGTGCCCCAAACCCCCAGTGTCCTTGAATTCCATGAGTTCTTCGTCCCACCCAGCCCTGTGGGGAGGGGGCTGACCCTTAAGGAGCGCAGCCCAGTGCACACTCACGGGTGGTGGCCCCTGCAGCCTGCCAGCCCCAGGCACCACGCTCCCTCTCCCCCGGGCCTCACCCTGCTGCTCTCACTGTTCCCCGCCCACAGCTCACTGTCCTCCCCGTGTCTGCAAATTGTATCCTGTTCCATGGAGGCCCCGTGGGAGCATGCCTCTCCCAGGTGGTCCCCAGGCCAGGAAGGGGTCGCCTGGCCCCCCACCTGCCTCACATTCCCCACTGCTGTCGCTGTTTCATCAACAGCAGACATAGCCATCACTAGTACCATAGCCTTCGACCAGTACCACAGCCATCACTAGTACTATGGTCATCTCTAACAGCCACCAACAGTACCATGGTTTCACTAGCTAGTACCACATCCATCCCTAACTAGTACCATGGCCATCCCTAACTAGTACCACAGCCACCACTAACTAGTACCACAGCCACCACTAGTACCATAGTCATCACTAACTAGTACTATGGCCACCACTAGTACCATGGCCATCCCTAACTAGTACCACAGCCACCACTAACTAGTACTATGGCCACCACTAGTACCATGACCATCCCTAACTAGTACTATGGCCACCACTAGTACCATGGCCATCCCTAACTAGTGACCAACATGACCATCACTAGTACCACAGTTATCACTATCTAGTGCCACAGCCATCAACACTCACAACTAGCACTAACTAGTACCACAGCCACCACTAGCACCATGGCCATTACTAACTAGTATCATGGCCACCGCTAACTAGTACCATAGCTATCACTAGTATCATAGCCACCACTAGCACCATGGCCATCACTGACTAGTACCACAACCATCACTAGTATCATGGCCATCACCAACCAGTATCACAGCCATCACTAGTACCAGGGCCATCATTAACTAGTGCCATGGTCATCACGGGCACCACAGCTGGGCTGGGGCAGCTTCCAGGGCGCCCACCTCGGCACCCCTTTCCCAGGAATGTTCAGGGAACCCTAGAGGGTCAGCAGGGCTCCGCCTCCTCGCCTGCTGGCCCCAGGGGCCGTCTCCCCCATGGCTTCGTGCCGCCTGTGCCCCTGCAGCTGCGGCCTGCTTTCCACGCCTGCCCCTAGGATGAAGTGGGGACATCCCTGCAGGCTGTGCCTGTGTCCAGTTCCCCTGCCCTGCGTGTGGCCACAGCACTAACAGTCCCTGCTCCTGCATGTGCCCGAGCTTGCACATAGTAGGTACACAACATACTTGTTCAACACAGGAATGTGTGCCTGCATGGCCAGTGCAACACAGAAGCAGCAGGGGAGCGATGGACACACACTGACCACCTACGTCATCAGCTCACACCACCTGCACGCAGGGAAACAGGCCAGGGCCGCGACGCTAGAGCTGGGCTCGGAGCCCACGTCCTCCTCGCCCCTTCTCTCTTCTGAGCACAGCAGGTGCTTACTCTGCAACCTGCGCAGTGTGCACAGGGAAAGCCCCCACCCCAAGAACTGGGCGCCTCCTCCACCACCTTTGCTTCCACACACAGGGCTGCTATGAGGACCTGGGAGACAGGTGTGGTTGGGGCAGGCCTGATGCTCATGCATGCTGTGTATGAGCGCCAGGCATGTGGGAGGGCGCAGAACCGGCTGATGGCGGGAGCAAGGTCCACCCTCAAATGCCCCCCACTGCCCACCTGCTCCACTTCCTCTCTGGTGCCCACTGCACAAGCCACCGTCCAGGCCCAGTGGTGCTGCTGGGGGCGCGGGGGAGTCTTGCTGGCCCTGTTGGCATTGCTGGGAATCTTTGGTCGGCTCCTTCTCTAACACTGTCAGCTCTGCCTGTACCCTGGCCTGCAGATCCGCACGCCTCTGAGACCCTGCCCAGCCGGGGAGGCTGACAGCACAGGGGGATGGCTGTGTGGGTTTACTGCTGGAGACAGATGTCAGCAGCCTGGGGGAAGCGTCCATGCTGCTCTGAGGGAGGCTCCTCCCATCGCTCTGCCCGCACTCGCTGCCTCCCACGAGGACCTGGTGGGCCCTCAGAGGCACACTGGGAGCTGCCAGCAGTGACCAGGCAGGGAACGCTGATCCCACACCTACTGAACACCAGGGCTGGGGCTCTGCACGCTCTGCTTCACCCTCATGGCTACCCTGTGAAGCAGTTCCTGTTGTTATCCTGTGTTCCAGATGGGGAAAGTGGTCAACGTCCCATAGCTGGACAAGAAATAGAGCCAGGGTTTGGACCGTGGCAGAGTCAAACTCCTGGCTGCTGGGATGCTAGCCACAGCACACTGGCTGCATGGTCCCCACCTGGGCCCACGACCCTAATGCAGGTATTAGCAGCTAGCGGCCAGGCAGTGTCACCGAGAGCCATGCTGTATTTGGTGCATCTGAATTCCGCCTTTGCCCTGCAGGGGCCTCTTCCGTCTTACCCTCGCACTCCCCTCACAGGCCAGGCGCTCCTTAGGAGCATGGCACACAGTAGGGGCCTCCCACACAGTAGGCCGGTGAGCATCTGTGGCTCATACCTGCATCCTCCACTCTCTCCTCCCCGTCTCTGTGTGGTCACAAGGACTGGCTAAGGGGTGGCCACATGACCCTGGTGGCCCAATGAGAGTTTGCTCTGGAGCTTAAGAGGGGAACTGTGAGCACACAGCTGCCTGTGGGGTGACCAGATGTGACCAGGAAGGGACGTGGTTAGCCTGAGGCTGCCGGGACCCCCACGGGGCCAGTGCCTGCCTGCTTGGGCTTGAAGTCAACACAGAGATCAGTGGAGATGGAAGGGGGTGAGGGGGGACAAAGTCCTCGTGACATGGTGGAGACCCTGGACCCAGCCTTGCCTGAGGCCACGCCTCTCCCTGCACCTTCAGTTTAGGCTCAGTTTCTCTCAGGGAGAACCCCGAGGGAGAGGGCTACCTGGCAAATGTTGGAGGACAAGGCTTTCACAGAGGATGTTCCGAGAGCCTGCACCTCCCCGGCTCTAGACGGCTGAGCGGAAGCTGCATGAGCCCCCTTTGCAGCTAAGGGTGTGGAGCCCATGAGAACGGAAGCACCTCGCTGGAGGCCAAGAAGCTGCAGAGGTGAGGCTGGGGTGCCTCCCCGTGCTTCATGCCTCCCCTGCTCCTCAGACAGGTGCAAGGTCTCCTTGGCCTCTTAAATACCCCGCTGAGGGCCCTGACGTGAACCCTGGGCCACTTCCCAGGGAGACCTCATCGCAGTCTCTGGCCAGGCGGCCGATTTCCCACGTGGAAGCTCCTGGCCTCTCCGTACAGGGACAGTGTGGAGCTGGGGGCAGCTCTGGTTTCCCCATCAGCCCCAGGGGCCCAGCCACCCACTCGCTGCCCTACGTCGTGCCCATGGGATCCATCTGCGACACCAAGCAGCCAGCTCCCAGGGCCACACCGCCCCCAGCCCCTATCTCCTCATGTGGGCTGAGAGAGTCACACAAAGCCAGCTGCCACTCAGCCCGCCCACCTTCCTTGTCTTCTCACCCCAGCCCCAAAGAGACATGTCTGTGTGGCCCCTATGACAGTGCCGGCAATGGTGAGGGCCAGGGGTTTGGGCAACCAGAGCCAGCGTCACCATGGGTGACCCAGGGTGTCCTGTGCCTCTTGCCAGACCTGTGGCCTCTGCCCCCACCCTAACCCCCTCCCCTTTCTTTTTCCCTCATAGGCATTTCCAGGGTGTTGGGGATACAGCTCTTGCTGCCTGCCACAAGACCACTACCTCCTGCCTTTCTGCCTCCTCGCCTTTATTGCTTCCCTGGGCGCCATCTAATCTCAGTGTCTGATTCCTGTGAGGGAGTGGGGCCCATGCATGCTGGGTGGGTGATAGCAGAGATGGCAGGGAGCGTCCTCTGTGAATCTCGAGGTTCGGCTCCCCCTGGGGCCTGGCTAATGAAATCTGCACACACCCTTGTGGAGGAGGGGCTGCAGGCACACACAGGCCACTGGGGCTCAGAGGGACTCTGTGCTCACTCCCCCACAAAATCACCCAGGATTCCCAGCGGCATCTCTGGGACTCTGCTCTGCTAGGCTGGAAGGGAACAGCAGGTGAGGCAGGAAGGGCACTGACCAGAGCCCAGTAGGACCAGTGGTGGAGGAGGAGAGGGACGGGGCCAGGGGTCACACAGCTGGGCCAACAGGCAGAATGCTCAATGCTGCGGAGCCGTGGGAGTTGAGCCCACGCCGTGAACCGGCAGCAGGCGGTGCCCAGGGGCAGTTGATTTTTTATGGCTTCAGACACCATCCATCACTTGCAGAGGAAGGCTAACTGACGACGTGGGGCACTGGAGTGCAACTTGGACGCCAGCTCGCAGTGCATTAGGGGCAGGGGGCAGCAGGAATGGCCGGCACAGCCTGGACCACATGGTTAGCACCTGGGGCAAAGGTGGGCAGACAGGGCAGGGACACCACTGCACAGGAGGCAGAATGGAGTGACAGTGCAGGGGTCAGTTCCCAGGCGGACATGCTTGGCTTGGGGCTCAGGGCACGGCCGGCTGCATTCAGAGCCTGCTCCGACGTGGACACTGGTGGTGATCCCGAGTGCTTGGCCCCTCCTCTGTCAGGTGGGCTGTGGGCCCGCAGCTGTGAAGGGAACTCATGCCCAACCCCTGCTGGACCACATGGCTGCTCTTCTTGGGGTGACGACTCTCGTCACCGCTGCCACCAGAGCCCCTGCCTGTGGAGCACTGGGTGCTGGTCCGGGGCCTCGGCCTCACTCTCCAGGTGCAACCCATTTTCCTGATGGGGAAATGCAGGGCTCTGTCTCCAGCTCACAGAGCTAACCCGTGCCAGCACTGTCCCAGCAGACCCCTCTGCCCCTGCCACAGCCCCAAGACGATCCCCATTTCACAGAGGAGACACAGGCACAGAGAGCTTGGGGAGCGTGCCCGGAGCCCCACAGCTGCTAAGCAGCAGAGCTGGGGTTGGATCCCAGGAGGCCCAGGTCTGGGGCATCTGCCTGACCCTGGCCTCCTGGGGCCCAGTGCAACAGGAGCTGCTGCAGGTCCTCCTCGCAGGCCAGGGGCACCAACCCGATGGCCAGGTGGGTGTGGGCTGTGCTGCCAGGGCCTGGGGGCCCTCTCCAGGCTGAGCATCCTCCCACCCTAGGGCCACACGCAGCCACTTTCAATTCCGCAGCTGCAGTCACGCTTCCTCTCTTCCCAGCCTCCCTGCCGAGTCGAAACCCAGCAGCACCAAGAAGGAGAAGGGGGCCTCTCTACGTGGGCGTGGCTCAGCCCGTGTGCACAGCGTCAGCAAGAGAAGCCCAGGGGCCAGAAAAAGCAGGCTCAGCCTTTGCTCCCAACCCGAGAGCAGGCAGCAGGAGGGTGCGGCTGCAGCAGCCTGTGGCCAGCAGTGCCCAGGGCCGTGGCGTGGCTGCGGGAGACAGGTTTCTCCTCTGTCAACAAGGAGCAACCATGAGGACGCTGCCCACGTCCCGCATGTGGCGCCGGCTCCCTTGCCTTAGAATAGGCATGTGTTGAGTGCCTGCAGCAAACCCAGGCCTGCAGTGAGCACAGGGAGGTAGGTGTTGGCCTCGTTTTCTAGACGGAGAGATCGAGGCTCTGTTCAGCCCCTGCACAAGTCGCGGGACTGGGGAGCATCAGGCAGAGCCCCACGCCTGCCTTGCGTCTCCTGCAGGGAGCTCCTCCCGCATGGCTGGGAAGGCACCTGCTGGCAGGTGAGCACGGGGCTGAGGGCCCAGGCTCTACGCCCCAGCCTGACTCTGCCTCTCGCTTTGGTCCCCTCCAGCGCCGGGGAGCCGAGAGCCTCTCTCTGGAAATCCCAGCTCAGGAAACTCCCACTCGCATCCCCCTGGGTACGCACACTGGGGCGCCCATTGCCCTGCTCACCAAGGCCGTCTTCCCACTGCTCCTTGGGTCCCAGCTGCCCCCTGAGCCCTGGCCATCCTCAGCCCCAGGCTGGCCGCACATCAGCCATCAGCCTTGTGGGGCTCCACATACAGCTGGGCAGGGGATTCCTGGGCCTCAGGAAAGGACGGCAGGGACGTACAGACCCCCAAATCCAAAAACGGAGGCCTGGGGTGGGGGCAGCACGATCCCCTCCTGGGCTCCAGGCAGGTGAGCAGGTGCGGCCTTGTTCTGGTCACACACAGCCACCCTCTCAGCCCCGCCTCGGAGACCGGAGCCCTGGGGTGGGAGCCGAATCCCTGGGGCTGACCTAGGACCTTGGCTCCCAGACACAGGTTTCACCCGGCCCCCTCCCAGGGATTCTCCCGGCAGGCGGCTTGGGTCCGACCGCACCTGCGATGAGGTTCCCTCCCCCCGCTTATCCGGCGGCACTGACCCTCAGCTAGTGTCCACCAGGACGCCTGTCCTGGCTTTTCAAGGGCAGCCTGTGTCTGAGACCTCGCGTGGTTCCACGCCACGACTACGGCCTGAAGCCTCCGGCACCTACCTTCAACAGGGGAGGTTTTGAGGCGGCGGCAGACGGCTTCCGTGTCCCCATACGTCTCTTTGATCTTGACCACGGCTTCGGCACCGCGCAGCTCCATGAGGGAGCGGAGTTCCTCCATCGTGCACCCGAACTCGCCCCCATGGCTCGACTCGTTTCTTTGGTTTTTGGAGTAAAAGTCGCTGTTGGTCATGTCACCCATGTTTGCCAAAGTCCCTTCTCGGGCGGGCCCGAGGGTCAGCACTGGACAAGAAAGCGTGGGCGATGGCGGTGCGTGACTGTCCTCCACACAACCTCACTGGCCGGCAGAGGCTCCAGGCAGGCGGCTCCGGGGCCTGGGGGGCAGGGGCGGCCGAGGCGGGCTGGAGACAGCGGCGGGAGCTCTGGGGGCTGCTCCTGGGTGTGGGGTGAGGTCTGGGGGCCGGAGGGGTTCAGGGCTGCAGATCCAGGAGTCTCCATTCAGTGGGGCCCATGCTGCTCTCCAGAGCTGGCATCTACATGGTCAGGGGTGGCGGCTCCTGTGGGGACAACACAGAGTGGGTGACAAGGGTCAGGTGCCAGAGGCCTCATGGGACATGTGCCCAGGAAGGCCCAGGGTGACACGCATGCCCCAACACTGGCGTTTTGGACAACCACCCATCACGTCGGCACGCGCTGCAAATCCAGATGGTACTGGTGCCCACCTGGGTACCCACAAGGTACCTTCCGCAGGGTCCAGCCCCAGAGCGCACCTGCCCCTACATGGCCACAGCCACTTTGCAGCCCACATCTGCCTGCACCCTCACAGGTGCCCTGTTCCACCACACACCCATGCGTATCCCCACAGCAGTCACACAACTAAATGTCCCACCCCTTCCCTCTGACCCCTCTGGGCAAACCATACCCACTTACCCCTCTTCCACTGACCATCCCCAATGTGTGCACACACACCTCATGTCCACACTGCACCCTAAGTACACAGCCCCAGTGCCCCCACCCATGTCTGCCAACCCCTCTTGTTCCCACCCCCGCCCCTTGCTCCCCCTGCACTGGGTCTCCCAAGCGAGTGTTGGGAGAAAGCCCCCTCCTCTGCCCACAGCTTGACTGGAGCAGCCAGCTCATGCATATTCATGAGGGCTGAGTCCCCAGAGATCTGGTTCTTGGAGCCCTCACCTGGTAGGGGGCCCACAGACCAGCACCATGGACAGTGGCCACCGAGTCTGGGAGCCCAGGAGACTGCGGAGCGCCGGCTCCCCCTGCCCGCCTGCCTGCCTGTTCACCGCCCCTGTGGGGCTGCCAGGAGAGAATTCAATCCACCGGGACACCTAACACCAGTGGCCGAGGCCCCGGCAAGCGTTGGGTGACAAAGGGCCCCTGCTGGGCTCGGCTGGGCCTGGCACAGGCACCGGCCCCGCCCAGCAGCCCTGGACAGCTAGCCATCCCGAGTCCAGGGCAGGGAGGGGGTGGGGAGGAAGATGGGACTGAGCCCCTGCCTCTACTTCCCAGTCTCTCACTTCCTTCACAAATCTGAGAGCTGGGGGCGTTCCAGCCTTAGATTCACTTTCCCAGCGAGGAGCCTGGAACCCAGAGAGGGAAGGGACTAGATCAGGGCCACAAAGAGGGAGAGCAGGGAGGAGCTCAGGTGGGCGGGGCCTCTCACCCCAGCCAGGGCTCGCCCCTTCCCCAGGGAGCGCTCCCTCCCTTCTCTCTGAAGGGTCGGGTTGGTGGGGGCACCGTGCCAGGCAGAGGTTAGGAACGTAGGATGTGGACCAGAGGCATTCAAGCCAAGCTGTCCTGAATCCTGGTGGTGGACACCGGGCACCTCCCCTCCCCTCCCCTGTCGCCTGTTAAATTACGGGTCACTCTCGCCTGGCCCAGCTGTAAATCATTCTCCAGCCTGTGCATCTTCTGCTGGGACAGGGGCCATGGGGGGACCTGCCACACCGCACACAAGGGCTGTCACTCAAGGACACCGTGGGCACAAGTGGATACAATGCCTCTGGAAGGAACCTGGGATACCCCAGAGGTTGTGCTGGGAGCTTCACTCTGAACCCAGGAGAAAGCTGTGGGTAGGGCAGGGCCAAGGACATCTCCGGATGAGAGTGTGGGCCCCTTGCCCATCTCTGTAACATCTTCCAAGGGTCAGGCTGATGGCCACTCTGCTGGCATCATTCAGGGATGGCAAACTCTAGGAGGACCAGGGGCTGGTGGGTGTCGGGAAGGTAAGCCACCCTCCACCACCTCCACTCCTGGGAGGGGCAGGGACTGTGAGGAACCTTCCAGAAGAGGCTTTGCCATCTTCAGGACAAGATGGGATGGAAAAGACACACCCCTTCTGTAAGCCCAAACTCGGGACTGACCAGGGGTGCCAGGAAGTCTCAGTGCCCAGCACCTAACCAACAGGTGCAGGCCAGCTGAGGGCCAGGCCTGTGACCATCTGTGACCAGATCTGCCTGCAACCTGCAGAGAGGTCATTCTGACCCTGACTCCTCCTAGTCTCTGTGGGGTGGGGGTGGCAGGTGTCTACTGGGTGCCTGCTGCATGCCAGGCACCCTGCGTGCTTCCTAGCACATAACCTCAGAGACGCCACAGGGGTTCGGAGCAGGGACAGCTTCTGGGTTCAAGTTGTGCTCATTCACTCCCCAGTGAGATGGGGAGCAAGTCACTGTTGGTTCATTATCTTAAAGAGGGGTGTGTGTGATCACGGTATCTACTCATAAAATACCAAGAACCAGGTCCACTGTTCACTTAACTGCTTTACCCCCACCGACCACATGAGGAATCCGAGGCCAAGCAAGCGGCCAGGGCCACGCGGTGAGCAGCCGGGCAGTTAGGGTGCAGAGATGCACCCACACAGGACACCTGCGGACTCTCCCTCCTGGGTTGTTACGAGGTCGCTTACAGGAAGCAGTGAGCATGAGCCCAAGTGCACAGCCAGCCACGAGGGACTTCATCCATGCGAGGAGCTGTTTTCTATCTGTCCCCTGCCACCTGTGCCGGGGCTCTCAGGCACTGATAATTACATCTCTGACCGCGCGAGCTACAAGAAGCCTTCACAGCAATTATCTCTGTGATCGCAATGGGAGGCGCGAGTTTGCAGGCTCCGGCCATTCATCCACCCAGCCGTCTCCCCACTCGTTTGGTGCCAAGCATCACACCACGGAGACACAGTCACTACCTTCCAGGCACCGACAGCAGGGAAGGGGGACAATTAAACTAGGGTCTTCCTGACTTGCTCGGTTTGCCGCGACGTGCAGTCCTGGGTATTGTGGGACCAAGAGCAGGAAGGGCTGATGGACAGGGATGTTGTTCCCCTGCGGGACTTAACCTGGGTGGATGGATCTGGGGAAAGGCTGTGGGAGACAGAGGACAAAGTGCAGGCAGCACCCAGAGCAAGGACAAGGGGACAGAACGCTCCAGTAAAAAATGAGTTAAAACTCGGAACTGGGCCATGGAGGTGACCGACCACTCTTCCTTCCCTCCCCTCCTGATGCCAAGCCCCGCGCCCCACAGGTGCACACCTGGGGGAATCCCGCTTCTGGGCTTTTCCTCCTGTGTCACGCGGCTCCTGTGCTGCCTGTTCCCACTATGGGATGGGCTGGATTCACAAGCGTGAGGCCTGGGGCATAGACGCGCACTGTCATCAGGAGCCGAACCAGCCTCTGACACGTGGCTGAGCCGAAGCCTGGGCGTGAGTCCAGCAGCCACCCATCCACCGCCCCAACTCTGCAGCCCTGCCCTGTACCTGGGCAGAAGCTTCCCCACCACCTGTATCTTTCCCTCCCCTGCTCCACTGTCCTGTTCAACCTCAGGGTCCCTTCCTGGGAGTCTCCCCAACCACGTCACTGCATCAGTGCCCAGGCTGCCATTATAGCCAGCTTCACCAACTCCTTCCCCAAGGAGCCAAGACTACAGGGCACCTATTGCAGCATGTGGCTTCCAGAAGGCACTCATGAAGTGCTTGGTGAACGGATACCTGGGTCAGCCCTTGGGTTGGCTGCCCATGGCAGCTGTGACTTTAGGCAGGTCCCCAGGCCTCAGTTTCCTTGTCTGTAAAATGGGTGAGTGACTCCCACCTGCCTGTGTCAGGGATTTGTGTGTGTGTGTGTGTGGGGGGGTTAGTAAATACATCAGAATGGGCCATCTTTCATCCTGAGACCCAGGAGGGAGGCCACAGTTGGGCAGGCAGCTGGCCCTTCAGCCAAAGCCCCACCAGGTCCTGACGGGCCACTCAGAGGCTGAGAGATAAACGAGCTGTGTGACCCTGGAGAGGTCGCCTAACCATGCTGAGCTTCACCTGCACAGTGGAATTGACCCTTCGTCTCACAGGCTCCTGCAAGGCCCCCAGGAGACCTGGCTCCTGGCCAGAGCACACACCCAAAATGCCAGCTTCCTCCAGGGGCCCAGGCCTTCCCGTGCTGGTGGGCATGAGTGCATCCGACCACGGCCACAGTGCAGGTTCGTCTGCAGCGAGTTCTCGGTACTGCACAGGTGGGTGCACCTGCCTGAGACAACGGGCACATGGGCCTGGATGGGACATGCAGCCAGTCCTGGGTCCCGAGAGGCTGAGCGACACACTGTGGGTGAGCAGCTGTCCGCCCAGCTGTGCCAGCTCTGCCCTGGGACCCTGACCGAGCCCCTCTCCTCTCTGGGCCCGTTTCCCAAGGTGGAAAGCGCAGGGACCAGCCCCACACCCTCTGGAGTCCCCTCCACCTCAAAGCAGAAGCCTGTGACAGAGCTGGCTTCTGCTCATTAGCATCTAAATGACTGTGCACTGCTACACTGGGTGACTCAGGAACAGGTCACTGGCGGGCGCCTTCATCAAACGCCCAACCGTGCCAGGAGGGACGCAGGCAGGGCAGGGGCCGCCCTTTCCTGGGAGCTAATTTAACAAAGAAGGGATCTATCTTTTGAAGGAATGATTTTTAAAAAGCAAAAAAAAAAAAAAAAAAAAAAAAAAAGCTCAAACCAACAGCTCTTCAAATCTTCACGGAGGGGTGGTAGCAGGGAGTCGCAAGCGATGTGCTAAAAATAACTCCTGGATGCGGAATCTCAGAGCCTCGGGAATGTGCATTTCTCCAGTCACCTGTTCCTTGGGCTCCTCCCTGGCAGCAGCGGCAGACGCGGGGACGCCCGGGACCGAGAGCGGCTCTGCTGGCCGCCAGTGGACACCCGGGGCAGGGCTCTTAACCTCTCTGCGCCTCGGTTTCCCCTCCCCCTAGCTTGTGGGGAGTGAACTTAGCAGGCTCACAGCCACAAGGAAGGACCCGCGGGACAGGCTGTTAGGAAGCCGACCTCGCCGCGAGCTTCCAGTCACCACTGAACCATGGGTGCCTGGCGCTGTCTCTGAAACAGAACCAAGTCTGGCCCTGGGGCACCGCAGGGAGGCACCCAGCACGAGAGGCTGCCCTGCCTCTGCGTCAGACACTAACTCTGCCTCCCCTGGCCGCTGACCCTGCCTTGCTGTGGGGGCCCAGAGCCCCAGGGACGGGGACCCCCTCTTGTGCTAACAGGTGAGGGACACAGGTCCAATGGCCCCTCCATTGGCCTCACCCAGAGCCTCTCATGGCAGCCAACCACCCTCTGTGGGGGAGGGGACCTCCTCTACCCACGAATGGGGAGGGCAGAGGGTCTGACGGGTTTGGGTGACATGGAGATTGCACGGGGTGGGGGTGAGTGTGTCCATGTGGTGTGCAGGGTGAGTGTGGGTGTGCAGGATGAGTGTGGGGTATGTGTGGGCGTGCAGGATGAGGGTGTACAGAGTGTGTGTGCATATGTGTGGGTGTTCTGGGTGAGTGAGGGTGTGCGAAATGAGTGTGGGGTGTGGGGTATGTGTGGGTGTTCAGGGTGTATAGGGTGTGTGGGGTGGGTGTGGGTGTGGCTATATGTGGGTGTGCAGTGTGAATGTGGATATGTGGGGTGTGTGTGGGTGTGCAGGGTGAGTATGGCTGTGCCTGCTGTGTGTGGGTGTGTAGGATGTGTGTATGCTTGGTGAGTATGGGTGTATGGGGTGAGTGTGTGTGTGTGCGGGATGAGTATGGCTGTGCCTGATGTGTGTAGGTGTATGGGGTTTGTATGCGTGTGTGGGATGAGTGTGAATGTGGGGGGTAAGTGTGTATGTGGGGGTATGTGTGGGTGTGCCTGGTGAGTGTGGTGTGTGGGGTGTATGTGGGTCTGTGCGTTTGTGTGGGGCCAGTGCAGTGCTGTTTGGTGGCTGTGTCAGCAGGAGGGGCAGGGTCTGGGGCTCACTGTGGCCAGAAGCAGTGTGTAGAGGCTGCTGTGTATGTGTGTGTGTGAGTGACAGGTCCCTGTAGTCATCACCACACACGCCCAGGGAGGTCTGCTGAGCTTTGCCTGCCCCAGTGTGTGGGAGTGGCAGTGACCAGAGACCTGTGTGCCACCCCCTCTCTGAGCATGCCAGACCCCCGGCATGTGCAACGGTGACAATCTTTGCTCTGACTTCTCAGAGAGAGGGAGAGAGAGAGCAAAGAAGGCAAAGGAGCTGAAGCCAGAACCTCAGAGGCAAGTTTAGTGCTATTTTTAGTCAGCTCCTGTTCTGTTAACCAGAAAAGGAAAATCTAAAAAAAAAATTCCCACAGAAGCAGCCTTGCATCAGCTGTGAAGGCACAGGTGGCAGCCACAGGGCTGGGGGACAGCGAGAGACCTGGGGTTCCCTGGGCAGCTCCTCACCCCCTTGTGTAGCCCAAGGCAGGACTGGTCCAGTCCTCAGCTTGCCACCAGGGTCACTTTCTCCTCCAGAGCTGCCCATATTCCAGGGTGGGAAAACCTCCCACTTCCAGCCTTGCAGGTGCCTCATAACCTGTCAATCAACTCATCCACCCACCTGTCCATCTCTCCACCTATCCACGCCCCTGTCCATCTCTCTATCTGTCCACCTATCCACCCTCCTGTCCATCTCTTCCTCTATCCACCTACCCACTCCCTGTCCATCTCTCCATCCAGCCCTCCATTCATTCACTCGTCCACCCACCACTCGCTACTCCATGGACCTCTGCATCTGGCTACCATCCTTCCATCCACCAACCTACCCAATAAAACAAACAAGGATCTTCTCAGGCCCCGCCCCGGACCCTGGAATCACGAGTTGGAAGAGGTGCTCACTCCACCACAAGGAATCCCCAAGAGCCCCACAGTCGAGGTCTGCAGCTGAGGTGAATGAGTTCTGTGCACTTTTGGTAGATTTCAGGAGGACATAGGCAAGATGGTCTTAGCCTGGGACCAGGTCCACTGGCCCCCACCTTGGTGTGACCACTCCTGTTGGGGCGATGGCAGATGCCTCTTGTGGGCTGCACAGTGTCACTGACCCCACTTCAAAGGCAAGGAAGCTGGGGTTCCGAGAGCCACAGACAGGACTGGACACAGTTCAAAGGCCTGCTCTGGCCCAGAACCCGCCTTCCATCTTTGTCTCCATCCTTATCAACTCCTAGGATAGCCTAGATAGGTGCCCCCTCCTGCCTCAGTTTCCCCTTCTGTGAAGAGTGTGAGTACAGCAGACCCTCCGTCCTGGAGGGTCCCTGCAGCCCCCCCCCCCCTCCCGAATTCTCCTGTCCCCAGCACCTGCTTATTGGGACACACATAGTTCCCTGGGCTTGGCTGGCCACGTCCTGCTCACTGGAGGCAGAAGGAAGGAGACATGGCCTAGAATCAGAGGGCAAAGGCTCATTAGGATTCACCTCTGCCTCTGCCACCCACTGCCCCCGCTCCGGGGCCTCTGCACAGCGGTGCCTGTCTGCCAGGATTTGAAGCTTTCAGGCTGCAGGGTCACGTGTGGAGTGCAGTTCCCCTTCCTGAGTGTCCCCTGTGGTGGTGGCTGCCCTGAGCCTCCAGAGTCCATGTGTCCTAAGTGGCCACCGGACACTGCCCCTTCTGCCTCTGTCCCTCTCATGCCTTCTGTCTGCTCCATGGCCCTGGAACTCAAGACTTCAAGGAAAGCCACAAATGATGAGAGCCACACTAACGGGAGCCCTACTACACATCAAGCACCCTTCACACACTTGGCGTCTCATTTATCCCTCACAAGGGCCCTGTGACAAGGCACTGCCAGCGCCCCCACCTCACAGAGGTAGTGGCTGACAGGAACAGGCCAAGTGGCAGAACCGGATCTCCCCCCAGGTGCTCTTCCTAGGCCCCAAACTCACTCTCCTCTCTGCAGAGGGCCAGGCCCCTGCCCTCTCTCCTGCCTTCTCCTGTGGTCCACACGCCATTACACACAGCAGGTCACCAGCTGGCTGCTCAGTCCTAGGGCTTCACCTTTGGTCGTGGAGGGCAGGGCCGAGGGACGTCTGTGGGCACAGTGCTGATGGATGGACAAAGGTGGGTGCCAGGGAGGGATTGAGTGGCCGAGGCCAGGGAACCTGATCACCACAGGCCCTGCTCCCCTGTCGGCTGACCTGCTGAGCTGAGCAGTGGGAGCTGTCCACGTGGTGCAGGTGCTGAAAGACGCCTTCTCTGGGGAGGACAGAGAGCCAGATCTGGGGAACCGGCTCCAGCGGGAGCTGTCCCCAGGACTGCAGTGCTGACGGGGATGGGCGAGAATGGGAGCTGTCCACTTGCAGTGGTGCCAGCTCAGGACACACAGTCATGAGGACCCAGGGGCATCCCAGAACAGCATTGCTGACCATCAGCACAGGGGTTGGGAAGCCAAGGGCAAAATGCCTCCTTGGACTTGGAGTGCCAGGGGTGAGTGGTGGGAGCATGCTGAGCCGGCCTTTTCCTGGAGTTCAGGAACGGGCGTGGGGAGCTGATCCCAGAGGCTTGGTGCTGCTTTCCACGGTCTGGTTCTCAGACAAGGGGGCTGTCACGGTGGGCAGGCCTGAGCCACGAGGGGGCCCTGAGGATCCCATAGGTCCCTGTCTGTCCGCCAGGGCCATCTGTGCCCTAGGTGGTTCACGTGTTTGCACAAAGCATGGTCCTTTCCCTGTGGTTCTCACATGCTGAGTGTACTCTGATTTTTCCTGCATGGGGTGGAGGGGCAGAAGTCACCCTGGAGGTGCCAGGGGCTGCGTGGAGCGTGGGAGACTCTTTCTGAAAGCTGAGGCCTGGGTTTGGATCAGGCAGCAGCAAGCCGAGGCCTGCATGGAGGACTTCCTACTCAGCCCGAGGATGCTGAGGCCAAGAGCCCTAAGCACAGTGAGAGAGAAGCAAGCAAGCGGAGAGCAGGGCCGCTGGATTCCCACGAGCGGAGAGTCAGCAGGGTGTGGGCACTGCAGGGGTGCTGCTCACTGGCACAGGCAGCTGCTTCTCACTGCTGCGTGGCTCTGTTCCAGCTCCTCTGGCCAGCCCTTGCCCCCTTCCATGACTGAGTCCACCCACAGTCCCCATGGCGGAAAAGCCAGACATCCCCGGAGGTGGTGACTTGGCCTCAGACCCCAAGGATGGGAATCCATGAGCCAGGAAGGCGGACAATGAGCCCAGGTTTGCAGCTGGGCCCTTCCCTTCCAACCTGCATGAGCTCCTTCTGGAGGAGTTTGGGGACCTCAGAACTGGGCTGCTCGATGTGTGGCTCTGAGGGCATGGGCCTGCGTGCCCCCCACCCTGAGCAGATGGACAAGCCTGTGGATCCGGCACTGGGGATTTGAAACAAGCAGCCCCACCGACCTACTTCTCTGGGGCTCCCGGTCCTCATGGCCCCACTTCCTCTCATAGCCAGCACTGCCCCAGTCTGGGGTCTACAGTCCGGCCCTGCTCTGTGGTCCAACCTTAGCTCCCTCTCCCTGACCATACAATGGCCACTTCCTGCTAGGCCAGGCCCTGCCCGCGGTGGACGCCCCCTCACTGCTGTCCTGCGGCTTCTCAGACCCTGTGTGTCCAGGCTTCTCTGGCGTTCCTGGGAGCAGCTATAGGTTTCTGCACCCAACTCCCACCTCCATCCTGACATGGTGGCTCCCACCCCTCGTCCCAAGCTCGAGCTGACCTTTGCTGGCTGCCAGGTGTCCCCTCTGAAGCTGCCAGGTGTCCCCTCTGAAGCTCCCCGGCTTCAAGCTCCCCCAGAGGCCTGCGTTCCCCTGCACCCCATGTTGCCTCGGCACCCTGGTATCTCCCTCTCATCCAGCCAGGTGCCTAGAGCCACGAGGTGCTGGGACAAGGGCTCAGGCTCCCTCTTCTTCCTTGCTTCCCTGGCACCTGACCCCAATCAGGCCCCTGGCCCCAAACTCATCCCCTCCTTTGGGGAGTGCTGATGGGGACTTCCACGGACAGAGCATCTGCGGGTCAGGGGCAGTCGTAGGCTGTGTACACACCTCATCCCACACCAGCCCCACAGGGTAGCGATGCCTATGCCTATTTTACTGGTGAGCAAACTGAGTCTCAGGCAGAGACAGGCGCTAGGCCTGTGTGACTGTGCCACCACTGTGTGCCACCCTGCTGCTACTCTGGATTAGCTCACGGCTGGCGCCTACGTCAGAGCACAAACTCACGGCCATGGTTCTCATTCCTGCCTGACTGGCTCGGGCCAGGCTCCCTGGGCTGTGGTCAGAGGGAACTCGCCCCTCACTAAACAACTAATGCGTCCTCTGCCTTGGGGTGCGTTTTGCTCGCCACCCCCCCTCCCCCATGATGGTGAGTCCCCAGGGCACCCTTGCCCCAGCACAGGACGAGCCTTCTCCTGTGCGGAGCCCACGATGGAAAAGATCCTAGGACAGGGGAGGGCCCTGTTGGCAGTGACTTCTGGGATGCAGCTTGCATTTCAAAGCCAAAACCGGCCGCCATGGGCAGGCATAGCCACGCCCAGTGCATCCCCCTCCGAGGGGCACACACTGTTGCCAGTGCCTTCAAATCAGCAAATCCCTGCCTGAACCCTGCCAAGTAGTTGCCACTGCGATCCCAGTTCACAGAGGAGCAAATGGAGGCTTTGAAGGTGCAGGGCCTCCAAGGTGTTGGATGTGAACCCAGTGGACCACACTCAGAGTCTCCAGCTCTGAAACACAGGCAGTGGAAGGCTCCAGTGTTTGGAGTTGAGAGGGGTAAGAACCTGCCCTCTTGGACCACGCATGTGCTGCCTGGGCATCGCCCCAGGGCCAGGGAGGGTCCCCTGGTCTGGCCATCATTTGTTGTCTCCGCTGCTTCCACTCTGCCCTAATCCTGAGGTCAGGGCCAGGACACACAGAGGGCGCCAGGGACAGGCACTGGGCTCAGGCCCAGGAGCCAAGTGAGAGTGTGTGGGCACCTGACACCTCCCTCCCCAAACGCGTCCTCCTGGTTGGCTGCTCTGGCCCCAGAGCCGCCCTGCCCCCAGGCAGTCCCAGAGCCCAGAATCCCACGTCTCGGAGCCCCTATGTTTCCTGCACCCCACAGGATGCAGGCCACCGAGTGTGCCCACGGGGGACCCGCCTGTCTCTGCAGCTCTTCGCTGGCCCCGGCCACTGCGGAGACGAACAGAATCCGCTAGGCACCTAGAACAGATGGTGACACTTCTAAAAATAACGCACACCACACTGCCGGGTGCAGCCGGTCCCCTCGGCAGAAGGGGTGCGGGTGGAGGCGGGGCCGCTCACTGTGCTCACCAGCCATCTGTGCCGGGACAGACGCACACGAGGCTCCCAGGGGGCACAGGCCCAGGGCACCCCATCCTTGCCGAAGCTGTGCAGGTCTGGCCCTGGTGCTGAGGCCCCACTGAAAGGAAACCAGGACAGGGCGGGAGCGTACCACGGGGCTCCCCTGTACCCGGCACCCAGGGTCCCCCGAGCAGCCCCCCTCAAGTCGCCGGGGCGCCCTCTTCTCTCTCCTTCTCTGCACCTCTGCCCCTCTGCTGGGGCCCCAGGTCCGCAGCTCCCAGGACCAAGCCAACATGGTCAAAAGCTTGTTTGCTTGATGCCTCTTTCACCACTTTTTATCTGACTCCCAAGCTAACAGGGTCAGGGCCTCGTTGGAAGATGCACTCTGCCACCACCACGTGACCACAGGTGGACCGCCAGAGTCGGCTCCCCCGCTGCAGTTGCCACGTCCCTAAGGTGGGAACCATGACAGCTACTGCCAGGCCAGGCTGTCGGACGGAAGGGAGTTAACTCTGGGCCCAGCCTCGAGCATGGCGAGGGGAGACTCGCAGAGACCACAATGGCGTGATTTCTACCTGGGGACACAGAGGCCCTGAGGTGCAAGGTGTTGGCCAAAAGCCACAGAGCAAGTGCTGCTGAGCTGGGCTCAGGCACAGGGGCTTCCAGGGACCTCACTGTCCTGAGCTACCAAAACCCTTGACTCCCGACGCTCCCGGGTGCTGCCTCCTGCATCCTTAGCCAGGGGTCTCTGACCTTTCCCAGCTCTGGGAAGGCTGGAAGGATTCCCCTGAAGATGTCCCACCCTGTTTCCTGCCGGAACCAGCCCTGAGCCTCCTGGCACTCTCCAAGCCCTAGCCTGACCCCACCCAGCTTCTCAACCAGCTTCAAGTGCAACCCCAGTCCTCAGCCAAGAAGTTGAAGAGCTCAAGGTCAAAGGTCAAGGTGCTTCCACAGCCCCAGAAGACCCAACTCTGGAAACCCTGAAGTCCTTCCTGCCCCACCGTGTCCCCTTTCCCAACCTGCAGGAGCCCTCCTGCCCCAAACACCCAAGTTGGGGGGCCAGGGGAGGGCTCTGCCTCTTGCTTGCCCCATGTGGCCCCAGCTCCTCCCAAACAGGGGTCCTGCGTTTCAAAATCCCTGACCCCCAGGTCTCAGCTCATGCTGGCCTTGGAGTGGGACCCAGGGAAGTCTGGGGCTTGGGTTTCAGACACAGGCAGAACCCAGGTTCAAATCCTCAAGTCCAGGGGTACTTCTCAGCCTCCCCTGCCGATTCACCGCCTGCTCCTGTGGTCACTCAGCCCCTCCCTGGATGCCCCCTCTTTGCCATTCCCCAGTCAGGCCTCACTCCAACTCTTCATTACAGAGCTACCCCCCTCCACTTCCCTCTTGGGGGGGGGGCTGGCATGAAGCGGGTTTTGGGTTCAGGAGGTCAGGTGTGAGCAGCTCTGGTGGCTGAGCCAGAATCCATGGGCAGCAGGCCTGTACCGAGCTGGCCCCTGATGACCGCATCCTGCACAGCGAGAGTACACAAGGCCCCCTCCCCATGCGAGAGGCCACGCAAAGGGCAGCTGTTTGCCAAGCTCAGGAGAGCTCACGTGACGTCAGAGGTCAAACACTTGCCACGTCCACGGCCTCCAGAGCCCCTGTACCAGGTCCCATCCACAGCTGCTGCCTCCCCAGCCAGGGGGCTCTCCCCCGACCCCTTACCGACAGTTCACACCAACGCTGTGGCTGCAAAGCTCTTAAGGGGGAGCTGAGGTTTTCCTGCTAGCAATTTTTAGTGTGTGACATTTTCTGGGTAGATTACCCCTGCCCTTCCTTCTCCACTGAAGTTCACGTCCACATGTGCACAGACGTGTGCCAGAGAGTGTGTGCATGGCTGTGCCGTGCTGCCAGCTGTGTGCGTCTGGTTGTGTATATGTGGGCCTGGGCACACCCAAGTGGGGCAAGTGTTGAGGTGTGCACCGAGTGTGTGTGTTCCAGAAGGAAGACTCTGGGCTGTGGGTGAGTATGGTTATGTGCGTGTGTTTGTGTGTGTGTGTGCAGGGGGCGTGAAGCAGCCCTGTGTCACAGCAAAGCACCTTTCAGCCAGGACCCGGGTGTGAATCTCTCCATTTCAGAGGAGACTGGGTGGTGAGAGGGGGTCCTGGCATGATGGTGGACCCTGAGCAATGACATGGCGACTATCAGAGCGCTAAGATGCTTCTCAGGCTGCAGTGCACAGGGACCCATGGAGAGTGGTTTGGGGGCAGCACTGGGGGCCTCGCAGGCATGCACAGGACAGAGGTCTTAGCTGTCCCTGCTCCACTGTCTTCCTTTGCCGGGCCTCAGTTTCCCCACCTGTAAAATCAGGAGGTTGGAACTGATGGTTTTGGAAGGACCCTTGGGTGTTGACCTGCGCTGCTGTCACCCCCATACTCCGCCACAATGGCCATGTGGGTCAGCCAGAGCTGTCTGCTGGACATGGATGTGACTGTGGGGCTGAGTTTCTATTTTGCTAAAAACATCGACTCTGAGCTGCCTCTGGTCCACCTGCTGTGCCTTAGTACAGGCTGCTCCCTGCCTCCTGCTCTCCTGCCTGGGGGACTCCTACTCACCCTGCAGAGCCCGGCTCCCAGGCCCTGCCTCCAGCAAACCCTGTACTGACCCTGCTCTCGGGGCAGAGGCAGCTGACCTCTCTCTGGGGGTGTGGCCACTAGCGCCCTCTACAGCCCCTCCATCTCCAGGTCCCCAGCACCCCTGAAACACACAGCTGGCAGCACACAAAAGACTGCGGGGCAGACGCCTGGAAAGTGGCTGTGGAGCCTGGGAGAAGATGGCGAGCTGGCCACAGGCCCACCCAAGCCTCAATCGTGCTTGGGCTGCATGCAAAGGCACAGAGCGCACATTGACTACCTGGTGAGCAGCTGGCCCCTGGCCCTGGGCAGGGATGAAGCACAGGAAGTGAGACTTCATCTCTATAGAGACGGCCAGGAAGTGGCGGCATTGCAGCAGCGGCCACAGTGATAAAAAGAACCACAAATTCATTGCTGCCACCCACTAGCTCGCCAGGGCCCACCCGGGGCCCTGGGGGAAGAAGGGGCTCTCCTTTTCTTCATTCCACAGACAAGCAAACAGGCTCAGAGACATGCGGGGCTTGGCCAAGGGCACAGGCTGGCCAGGTGTCACATGAGGATCTCAGCCCCAAGGCTGCACTTGGCACTTGGTCGATTCCCAGCCTGCATGCAGCACTGAGAGCTGGCCCAGCTGGGGACGCCCGTGGAGGGCGTGGGTGTTCTGGGAGAGGAACCGCCCTGTGCACCCTGTGGGCCCGGGCCCTCCAGTGCCAACACTCTCCAAGGACACCCCCACCCCCACCGCCACCACGGCCTTTCATCCCTCACCTGCTGACAGGTGCGAGGCCGGCTTTGCCGTGAGAGGCGTGGGGGCTTTGGCTGACCTGGCAGGCTGGCTGGGAGCGGCGGGAAGCAGATGGCAGCCCCTGCCTGCGTTGGGAAGAAGTCAAGGATGAAATTCTGGAGCCGGCAGCCTGGCCGCATCCCCCGCTGTGAGCAATGGCTGGTGGCCACCCAAAGCAGATTTGCCGACCGTGGCAGGCTTGGCCCTCTCCCCCGACGCGGGGCCACTCTGAGCATGAGGGTGGTTACGTCAAAGGACTCTTCACCAACGACCCGTGTAGGTCTCACCCACGACCCTGGAGTAGTGGGGGCTAGATGTCCATCACAGAGAGGAGGGCTGGCCCTGGGGGTCCCGGCACTGCCAGTCCTGCTCTCCACCACTCCGGTCTGCCTGGAGCACTCATGGCCCTGCTTGCTCCACTCCCACATCAGAGGGAAGAGAACGAAGACCCACATGGCGCGGCTTTGGGGATGGCGCAGCTACAAGCCAGCCTGAGAAACACCCAGAGCTGTCCGAGACGTCTGGTGCTAACGCTGGCACTCGGGCCTGGGAGCCGAGGCATCGGTGCAGCTCTCCACTCTACTCATTTCACAGCTTTTTCCATGGCCTGCCACTGGCCAGGACCGGGGCCCTGCGGAGTGACGGACTGGAAGCGACGCAGCTCCTACGCCAAAGAGGCTTGGTCTTGCGCCCTCCTGCCTGGCAGGGGTGGCACAGCCAGCGACGAGGGCGGGCTGATGTCTGTGCGCCAGCTCTGTGCTAAGCACTAAACACTAGATCCACATGGTGAACTGAGAAGGCAAGTGTCATTGCCCCCATTTTACAGATCAGAAAACTGAGGCAAAGAGAGGTTAAGCAACTCAGAGTGCAGGAGCACTGGGATGCCAGGTACAGTAATGCATTTGTGGGGAGAAGGGGTGAAAATGCAGGTACGACCACTGCAGAGAGGTCAGGATGTGCCCAGGCACTGTGCCCTGGGAGCCCCAGGAGCTGACACCAGGCCCCCAGCAGGGCCAGGGTGCTCTCCACGCTTCGGGGCTGGCTTGGGCTGCGACTTCCAGGAAGTGGGGATGTACAGTGGCTGTATCCGTGGTGGCAGCAGCAGTAGGCTCTGGTTTCTCCCTCTGAGCCAGGTTCTATGATCTCCCTATAAAAATGTCCCAGGCCAGCAGCCTCCGTCACCCTGAGATGAGCTGGGCTTGGGCGGGCAGGAGAGGAGGTGAGGGTCCTTTCCAGGCTGGGGTTCCCACCCTGAACCCCAGGGACCCTCGTGCCTTCCTCTGGGATGGGATGTGGCTGGACACCCTGACACCCAAGCCTCCTGGCTTGTGCCTTGGTTGCCTGGCAACCTTGCAGGATGTCCCTCAGCCATGCTCAGGTTTCGGGAGCCCATGCCCAGGTGAGGGCGAGGGGAGACGCTAATACAAACAGCAGCGGTGGGGGCTGCTGGGACCACAGATCTCAGCCCTGGGCAGCACCTGAGCACCTGAGCCATAGTCATTTCACAGACGGGCGGCTGAGCCTGGGAGGGAGATGGAGCCGCCCAAAGACACCCATCGAGCTGGTGAGGAAGGTAGTGCCATCTCCCCTGCTGAGGCTGCGACAGAAACTACAGTTCCGAGGGGGCGGCGGTGACAGGTGTAGCTGCCACGTGTGGGGTACTGGCTAGGTGCCTTCTCACCCTGGGCACGCAGGGAGGTGCAAGCACTGTTCCCATGCCCATTTTATAGATGGGGAAACTGAGGCCCAGAGGCACTGAGCAGCCTACTTGAGACCGGTCAGCAGGTGAAGGGCAGAGGCCAGTGGGGGACCCAGGTCAGTGCGGCTCTGAGGTCAGCAGGCAGCACCCTGGCCCCACACTGCCCCCAGGGGCCAGGAAGAACTTTAGTAGGGGCCCTACTGACAGCTGGCGGACTCACACCCTCAGATCCAGGCATGGAGGTGAGGGCAACGTGGGGATCAGGGAGTAAGTGGGGGGCCTAGGCTGACCCCGACAGGAGGTGAGCAGGAGCGCCTCACCTGTGCCTGCACCTCTGGCTTCAAGGCCCGGGCTGAGTCACTGGGTGCTGGGCCGGGCCCTTCTGCCAGGCTCAGGTACCTCTGCCTCATCCTCCCCCAGCAAGGTGAGGGTTCTGGTGGGCAAGGACCCTGCTCCCCTGTCCCCCAGAGCCAGCCAAGCCCAGCAGGGAGCTCTGACGCTGGCTTCCAGACCTCTGGCCTCCCTTGGCCCCCTGCCCCCACTGCTCGCAACCTGAGCCTCCAGTGCACAGGACACGCAGGTTGCCATGCCGACAGCACATCAGATACTGACCTGGGGACCCAGCGGTGGCCCAGGAGGGGCAGGCTTGGCCTCAGAGGGACAGTTGAAGGGGTAGAGGACAGGCCTGGGGCCCTGGAGTGGCTGTGGTGGCTCTCAGGACAGCTGTTCTGTGCTCCCACCTGCCTGGGGAAGCCCCAGGCACGTCCCACCCCCTGCTGGGAGGAGAGGGTGAGGGTCAGGAAAGCTGCAGGACCCCTCCCCCATGCTCCCATCCTCCTCCCTGAGTTCTGGGCAAGCAGAGGCAGGAGACGGAGCTCTGGGGCCCTTGGAGCCTGTGTGGATGGTGGGGAGGGAGGAGGGGAGGAGGGAGCTGGAGGAGGGAGGGAGCAGGGGAAGGAATGGGGGGGAGGGAGAGCGGTGGGGAGGGAGCAAAGGAGGGAGGAGTAGGAGGAGTAGCTGGGGGAGGAGGAAGGGGATGGGGAGGTGAGGGAGAAGGGGGGAGGGAAAAGTGGGAGAAGTGGCTGGGGAGAGGAGGGAGGGGATGAGGAGGGAATGGGGAGGTGGGGTAGCAGGGGGAAGGGAGCAGGGGAGGGAGGGGGGGAGGGAGGGAATGGGGAGGAGGGAGAGTAAGGGAGTGAGCAGGGGAGGGAGGAATGCGAGGAGTGGCAGGGGGGAGGAGGGAGGGAATGGGGAGGGGGGGAGCGGGGTGGGGAGGGAGCAGGGGAGGGAGGAGTGGGAGGAGTGGCTGGGGGAGGAGGGAGGGAATGGGGAGGTGGGGGAGCGGGATGGGGAGGGAGCAGGGGAGGGAGGAGGATGAGAGCAGGGGAGAGAGAGGAGGAAGGAGTGGAAGGCAGAGAAGTTGGGAGGCTGGGGCGGAAGAGAAGGGGAGGGAGTGAGAGGAGGGAGAAACAGACGGAGACTCCCCAGGAGCTCTGGAGACTCAGGGAGGCAGGGAGGGAGGGAGGGAGGGACGCAGGGACAGGCCCAGGGACGGGCCTGAAGATGGAGCCCAGAGAGACATAGGCAGGGGAGGGGAGGGCCAGAGGGGTCTCCCGCCACCTGTCGATCCGTGGCCCCCCAGCTGAAATGCAGACGGCCTGTGACGCCACAGAGGGCGCTGCACCCTCCTGCCCCAGGCGGCTGGAACCCGCAGGGGCCTCCGTCCTAGGATCTGGGTTACTCTGGGAGTGGAGCGGCAGGACACACCCCTCTCCCTTCACCACAGCCAGCAGCTGCTGACTCACAAGCTCTCAAGGAAACCGCCTTCCCGGGAGCCAGGGCCACTCCTCCGGGAGCCCCCTCGGCCAGGCCGGCTCAGAATAAATTCTCTGCTGGGCTTGAAGCTTCAGCTCAGAGGCCCACAGGCAGAGCCACACCCACCCGCCGCCTCCATCAGACTGTGTGTTCCAGGACAGATCCCGTGTCCCCAGCGCCAGGTACCACATGTGACACATGCAGCCTGACCAGGCCACACAGAGGACCCCAGGGTGCACCCCAGGTGCAAAGTGCTCCTGACACACGGAGCTCACTGCACATCACAGGAGCCTGCTGTGTAGACTTTATTGCATGCAGGTTTCACAGCGGACCCTCTCGGCCCCCTGGCTCACCTATGTCCACTGTGCTGCTCAAGAACCTTCTGTAGGCCGGTGCCGTGGCTCACTGGGCTAATCCTCCGCCTTGCGGCACCGGCACACCAGGTTCTAGTCCTGGTTGGGGTGCCGGATTCTGTCCCGGTTGCCCCTCTTCCAGGCCAGCTCTCTGCTGTGGCCAGGGAGTGCAGTGGAGGATGGCCCAAGTGCTTCGGCCCTACACCCCATGGGAGACCAGGATAAGCACCTGGCTCCTGCCATTGGATCAGCGCAGTGCGTCGGCCACAGCGCACCAGCTGCGGCGGCCATTGGAGGGTGAACCAACGGCAAAGGAAGACCTTTCTCTCTGTCTCTCTCTCTCTCACTGTCCACTCTGCCTGTTTAAAAAAAAAAAAAAAGAACCTTCTGTGGCTCCCCAGTGCCCCTAGGAACAAACCCTAGCCTTCTGCCTGGCATCCTTGTCTGTTCTTACCCTTGCGGCTCCTGTTCTTTCTGCCCCGGTCCCCTGCTCTATGGACTTGTCCCTGTTGTCTGGGTCACTAGCTCACCAGTTTTTTAAGAGCATGTCCCGCAGGCCAGGCCCACTTGCTGAGCCGCCAGGGTCCTGCATGCTGGGAGCTTGGCTCAGGCAGAGGGAACAGCATAGGCTGCCACTCCAAGGCAGGCAGGAGCAGGGCCTGCTTGCAATAATCCAAGGAGGGCCGTCGAGGGCAGCCTGCATGCAGGGGAGAGGCGAGGGGAGCTGGGGAGAGGGAGGACTCCGTTCTGCAGCAAGGGGATGAGGGTGGAGGGGCAGCGAGCCCACTTTCCTTTCTCTCTTTTTTCGAAGATCCACAGCTCTTGAGGGTGGGATCAAGAGAATAGGGGCGGTGAGGAGGCCACGCTGTCACCCAGGCGAGGGGACAGTCTGCAGGGGTAGCAGCGGGTGGAGGCCAGTGAGGAGGGCCCAGGTGATGATAAGCCGGGGGCCAGCAGGTGGAAGATCAGAGCTGAGCCTTCGTCACGGCTGTTACTGCCATGGGTGGCTGGGATCAGAATCCCATCCTGGACTTGTTAACTGGAGCACGAGTCGGGAGCACAACCGTCTGGCTGAAGACTCGGATGTGGGGACCAGAAGCTCACAGACAGAACTCCAGGGACAGGGCGACGCCATCACAGTGCGATGCCATCACAGTGCGACACCATCTCAGGAGTGAGCTCTGCAGAGGCCCAAGGCTGAGCTCAGCATCAGAGGGGGAGGACAGGGAGAGGGCTGCACGGCCACACGGCCAGGCCCAAGTAGTTCCCTGTTCACAAGCCCTCCGCGGGTCCCTGCCCTCAGAACAACATTCCACGTCTTCACCACCCACTGAGCACCTGCCGGGCTTCCCACTGGCACCGCAGAAGGCAGGAGGGATGGGGGAGAGGCGCAGGGGAAAAGAGCAACCAAGCTCATCCTCACGACCACCCCACCCGGGGGAGAGGCACAAGGGAAAAGAGCAACCAAGCTCATCCTCACGACCACCCAGGGGAGAGGCGCAGGGGAAAAGAGCAACCAAGCTCATCCTCACGACCACCCTGAGTGCCCGGCGCGAGACTGCATCACGTGGGGAATGGAGGCTGCCTTGGCGTCGGGGTCCTGCAGGGCTCCTCCACCCTGGCCCCTGCCAATGGGCAGGGCAGCACCTGATCAGTGAATGTCACACAGCACACGCTCGGTCAAGGGCAAAAGCCTGGGCTCTGAGTCTGGCTGTGACTTCCACATGGCCTTGGCCAGGTCACTGCATTGCTGTGGCCTGGCTGCCTCACCCTCTCCGTGGGGGACAGTCACAGCTCTGTGTAGGCTTCTGTGCGCCCTGCTCTGTGGGAGGAATGTGGCGGTTCCTTCTGTACAGATGGGGACACAGAGGCTCGGAGCTGACACAGCTGAGGTCTGAGCGTTCTCTTGCCTGGCCCTCCAGGGGGTTCTTTCTAGACCCCAGGGCGCTGGGGACTCAGGGGTGAGCCAGACAAAAGCTGTGCCTGCAGGGCCTTCTGTCCTCTTCTGAAAACCTGAGGGTGGGCGGGCACCCCTGACCAGGAGGAGGTGAGGGAGAGAATCCCCCCCCAGGCCCAGCTGCGCCTAGGCAGGCCGCCGGGGTTGCCCTGTGAGCCTGTTTCCCTATCTGGAGAGCTGGTACAACCTCGGCCCTTTGGAGGGTCACTGGAGGGTGAGGCAGGGCAGCACCTGGGGTGGCCTCGGTGCTGTCCCACGGAGATGAGGGCCACAGATTGGCCACTGTCCCCTGCAAAGCCTGTCCTTCTCCAGGGGACCGCATCAGCTTCCCTGGCTTCCCCAAGGAGGCCCGGGCCCCTCACCCACAGTGCAATCCTGCAGGGCAGGGCCAGGTGCAGCCCAGGGACCCAGGTCACCCCCTTCCCTGTGGGGCCTCCCGGGCTGCAAGCGACTCTGTGGCCCTGAGGTCCCACAGCCAGCTCCCCGCCCTGGTGGCGGGGGGAGCCAAGGTGGACAGGGCACTCGCTGAGAGTTCCCTTAACCATCGTGGCTTAGAGGCCAGCAAATTGCAGCTGCCCCGAGGGAGTGAGCGACGGCCTCACGGCTGGCCACAGAGGAAGCAGAGAGGTCTCGGCCCCAGCCCACTGGGGGCCGTCTGGGGGTGCTGTGCCTCCTCGGAGCAGGCGCCTTGGGAAAAGGCTCAGGGCCCATCTGCTGGGACTTCCACACTCACACGCATGGTGACAACCACTCTGAGTCACCTGGTCAGTCGGCTGGGTCAGGAGACGGTGCCTGAAGGCAGACCCCAGACAACAGACTGGACCCTGCCCAGCCCCCTCCTGCCCTGCACCTCCCCGGTACCCCCACCCTTCACACCGGCAGCTGCCACGCCCTGGGTGTCAGCTCTGCTTCTGGGGTTGGTGTGCCCCGAGCACTGCCTTCCCGCCCGCCCCGCCCCGCGTCCTCCCTGAGCTGTGCTGGCGCCGGGCACACACTTAGGTCTAGGGGTCTTCTCTGCTATTTGCCATTCATTTTGCTTTCTGGCACGGCGGCACCTGCACAGCACAGATCCGACTGCCGGCACCGCTTGTCTGTGAACGGTGCCGTGGTCCTGGCACACACCGGGGCCTGCGCAGCCATGGCCATCTCCGGAGCTTTCTCACCTCCCTAAACTGACACCATGAGCCCTTTCAACACCACCTCCCATTCTGTCCGCCCCCAGGTCAGGTGCTTCCTGTACGCAGGATTGGGCAGGCTGGGCCTCTCCCATGCCCTTCCCCGGGCTCGCTGTCAGGGCTGCCCCCAACATCCCATCGAGCGTGGACCCTATCTTTTTGTTAACTTGTCCATGGACGCACGCTTGGGCTGTACCTGCCTTTTGGCTGCCGCGAAGGTGGGCGAGCAGGTATCCGCGTGTCCTCTGTTCTCTGCCGGGACACCCACAGGTGTAGCTGCCGGACTGAGTGGGAAGCCACGCGTAGCTCCTTGAGGAGCCCCCAGCCACTGGCAAAAACCTGTTTTCAGTTTAGTGGCAGCCACCCTGATGGACACGAGGGGCTGCCCCGTCGCCCCCCCCTGGTGACCGGTGACCGGTGATGAACGAGATCTGTGCAAGGCCTCTGCTCACTTCCAATCGGAGTCAGCATCAGTTTCTGGGAGCTGCCTGTATCCCCGATGCCCACCCCTCTCAGCTCAGTGCCGTATTCTCTCCCATGCTGGGGGCTGTCTTTCTCATGCTGTGCACAGGAGTTCTTAATTTCAATGAAGTCCAACCTGTGCTTTACTTTTGTCTGCTTTTGGTGTCACAGACAGGAAGTCATTGTCAAGTCCAAGGTCACGAAGCGCTTCCCCTACGCCTCCTCTGTCTTGGTTCCACTTTGCATGTGCTGTGAGGTAGGGATCCAGGGTCTGTCCCCACCCATCCTCAGCCTGCCTGGGCTCGTGCTGCCACGGAGGCCTCGCGTATCTCCCGACGGTTGCTCACACACAGGGGCCACTCGCGCCATCGTTTTGCCCACCACCCACATCCTGCTGCTTTCACCGCCATGACGCATTCCCTGACGCGGCCCCCTGCTCCTAGCCCTGAGGAGCACAAACGCCCTGATGGGACCCACAAAGGCCCAGTGGGACTTCTCACTCCCCAGCACCCCTCTTCCCACGGCTCATCCCTTCTGTTCCGTCTGCTTGCCACGCTGTTCCGGGTTCTGGGAGCTCCAGCCCCGTGGGCACTCCTCGCTCCTGTTGCCACCACCTTTGCCTCAGCTCAGCTGTGGAGGGCAGGAGTCCGCCCGGGGCTGCAGGCGCCTATCTGACAACAACACAGATTCTGGCAGCTCTGGGAAGTGGGAGGATCTCTGTGGAGTGCCAGGACATGGCCACCTGAAGCCACGCTCACCTGTCTTCAGTGAGCGAAGGCCTGGGGGGGGGGCGCACTTCCATTCCGCGGTTCTGACGCAAGCTCCAATGACTCTAGCCAGACGCCAGCCCCACCCCTCCCTTCCTGCTTCTCCTCCAGGTCTGGGCATTCCCACTACAGGCTCTTGTCCAGGCAGCACCCTCTGCGTGGGGTGCCCCCTCCCCACAGGTCCGTGCCTCAGTCCCTCGCCACACGCCACCTCCTCTAGGTGGCCCACCCTGATCATCCCACACAAAGCCACCAGCCTCTGTATCACCCTCCATCCTAAATCTGCGCCCTTTGGAAAGTAACTCTATCTCCACCTGGCAGGCTCCGTGCTCGCCTCTCTCTGTCTCCACTCATTTGCAGCCTCTGTGAGGGCTCCCGGCAAAACCAGGGGCACCCAGGCCAACTGGGGGCTGTTTTGTTTCCTGTGGAATCCCAGTGCCCAGAGCGGCTGGTGCGGTGACCTCTTGGCTCTCAGTGCACAGGGTGAATGACACAGGTATGGGGCCAGGCAGCAGGCCTGCTCATCCTCACAGACAACCCATTTTACAGATGGGGAGCCTGAGGCATGGACACCTCTGTCAGTGTCCCACAGGGAGGGCCCAGGGAACAAGAAGGAACCCAGCTCTGCCACATTCCAGAAGCCACTTCTCCATGTCTGCTGCCTCCACTCCTCCCACTGAGCCCTGGCCCCTGGTGCCCACATCTGGGTCAGGTGACGTCCACCCACACCTGGCCCTCCAGGTGGGTCACAGAAGGCCTGAGGGCAACATGTTCTTGGCCAGGTTGATGGGGAGGGGGAGCTAGAACCAGGTCCTGGGGTGGGAGGTCCAGAGCCCAGAGGCCACTCCGCTGACCTATGTGGACCCAGAGCACCTCGTGAGTGACAGCTGCTTCTCAGGGGGTCCACCTGGGCTGTGCTCACCTGCACACCCTTGCCCTGGCAGCCGGGAAGCAATGCTCCTCCCACCCGGCCTTGGCCACCGTCCTTTGCAGCCACTGCTTTCCTTTCCCCAGGCCATGAGGGGCGGGGTGGGGGCGGGCACTGAGGCCCAGGGGGGCGGAGTCGCCCGCCCAAGGCAGTTCCAGCACATCAGTGGCACAGTCAGGACTCTGAGCCTCCAAAGAGCACCTGCACCTGCTCTGCTGGCCTCCCTGGAGTGGGCAGGGAGGGGACAAGAGGCCATTCAAAGCCACGCATGCACAGCCAGATGGCCTGGTACGGTTCCCTGTCTCACACACCGGGGAGCCGCACAGCACAGGAGCCACCTGGCCAAGGTCACGCCCTCTCTCCCGCCCTCCAGCCTGCCTGTCAGCCCATCCCACACCTGAGTGTCACCAGCACACAGGGCCTGGCCTGTGCCCACCCGGCCTCCAGGTCTTAGGCAGAAGTCAGTCACACCCACAACTACTGTCCCAGCGTCTCGTAGGGGAGCTCTCGCAGGCTGCGTTCTGGGATCTTGGCCGCTCTGTCCCTGGCCCGGCCACCAAGGAGCTGTTTTTCATAAACAGGCGGGCGAGCGCCGGGCCGCAGGAGTAATTCCACTGCCGGAAATTTCCATGGTGGTGGCAAAGGCCTGCTGGCTGGCTTCCAAACACTGCCTCAGAGACACCACTGCACCGGCCCACTGCAGCTGGGACAGCCGCTGGGGCTGCTCATGGCCCTCCCCCGGGGGACGGCCAGCTCGCTGGCACCTGCCCGCCGCGGGACCTCTCGGAGCCCGCCTCCCCGGCTGCAGGAGCGTCGGCTCTGACCTCCAGTCTCCCGAACCCCCGAGTCATGGCCAGGAGGCAGCTGGGAAAGGGCCTCCCTGGGAACCCCACTGGCATCCCTGTGCGCACGTGTGCACGCGCACACACACACACACACACACACACACCCCAACATCCATGCACGCATCACCCAAACCCCGGGAGAAACCAGAGAACTCAAACTCCCAATGAGAAAACGTTGTGTGAGGAGGAAGTGCCAGGGGGCAGGAGGTCCCAGGCTGGGGTCCCCAGGGCCTGCCTGGTGGCCAGAGGCCTCCACGGAGGCTGCAGGAAGTTAACTTCCCTGCATGACAGAGAGCACCCTCCCTGCTCAACGTTTCTGGTTCTGTGGCCCTGGGCGCGGGGCCCACAACTTGATCCTCACTGTGTGCCCAGCTCTGACGGTCGGAGGCGGTGCTTAGTGAAATCTCACTGATGACTCAACGAATGAGGTGGGGGGCGGACAGCGGCAACCAGGGCTGGCCAGGGTCTACTGCAGTCACCGGCTGGGGGCTGTGGTGCCAGGGACCACCCAAGGACACAGTGTGAGGCCCCTCCAAGGCCCTCTCAGCCTGCCACGGTTCTCACTGCCTCTGAGGAAGTCAGGGCTTCCTGCTCCGGCATTCAAGGTCCGGTTCCTTTCCCTTCCTCCTCTCTCCACGACTCTGTACCCCTCCACCCACCCACCCATCCCTCCATTCCTCCCTCCATCGACCCACACAGCCACCTGTCCACCCATGTAGGCTGCAGACGATGCACTGCCACTCCAGATGAACCCACCCCACCCAACGTGCGTCTGCCAGACCCGCCTCACCACCTTCCCCACGGACCTGCAACGGGCTCCCGGCTCACCAGCCCACAGGCTCCGCCCTGGACCAAGCCGCCATCTTTCCCCTGGCAGCCCCTTGCCTCCCACAGTCTTTCACGCCTGTGGCCCGAGATAGGTCAGTTCCTATGCACCGTGCTCCACAGCAAGGCCAGCCCAGGGCCCCCACGCGCTCCTGGCCCCACCGTGCTCCCCTCCAGGTTCAGCTCATTCGCCTGCACCCCACAACCACGCACTCCTCCTCAGCAGTGCGCATGGCCTTTCTCGCTGGAACCCACGCTGCTGACGCGGTCTCTGCCCCAAGCCCCCTGCTCACGAAGCTTATGAGCCACAGACTGCAAACAGCCCTTTCCTCCTGTGTCCCATGCTTGCTCTGCTCCTACCCTCTGTGTCTTTGTTTAGGGTCAGTCCCCACTCACGGGATAGCAGGTGCCATGGGGCAGGGCGCTGCCTGCTGAATGCGATCACAGATCTCCCCGGCCCTCTAGGAAGGACTGTTCTGCCAGGGTCTGTCTGGAACATCCCCTCATTACACAGCCAGGCCTCCCCTTCCCTGCCTCCTATTGGTCCCCGAGCCCATCAGTCTCCCATCTGCCCTGTGCGGCCTTGTCCCTCCAGCCGCGACCCTCCTGGGGCAACAGGGGTGTTTTAAGGGCACAGGGTCACCTCACCCCCAGCTGGGTCCCGTCCCACGCACAGCCCTGCACTCAGCTGATGACTCCTGGGGGGCGCCCAGTGCTCCTGCCTGGGGCCACCGCCCTGCATGGCCACTGCTGGCCTGGGCTTGGGGCACCCTCCCACTTCCCACCCACTTCTGCTGGAGCCCTCTTACTTCTCTTACTGCTGCCCTTTGGGAGGCCTTCCTGGTACCCCAACACTGGGCCTGGCCCCCACCTGGCTCCTGCCTGCCCTTGCCTGCAATGGTTGCGGCTCTGCTAGACGGGCACCCGGGACCCAGGGCAGCCTCCACCTTTGCCGCTAAGCCGGGCATTCTGGAGTGGGCCGGCTGGGCGCCCTGCAGCAGGCGGCTGTGCGTCAGTGAGCCTCGGCTTTCTCACCCATGCAACGGAGCAGTGATGCCACAGGGCACGCAGAGCGAGGTATGGCAGGAACACCCAGTCCGCCGGCAGCACTAGCTTACCCTGTCTTGCAGAATGCTGGGTTAACACACACGCCTTGTGCACAGGCTCCTGAATCCAGCACAGACCAGCGCCCTCCTGGCCCAGGCTCCATTCCTCAGCTCCTCTCTGGGGTGTGACCTGAAGCTGCCAACTATGTGGTGGCCACCATCTACCACCTCCACCTGTGTCTGGTCTCCCTGACCTGCCCTCCTCATGGCCACTGTCCCCTCTCCCAGGAGCCACCATCCTAACTTCAGCTCTGGCCTTGGAGGCGCCTCAGAAAACCGAACGTGACCAGCTCTGCATGCCAGCAGCTGTGCTTCTGGGTCCACACATGGAGGATTTGGAGCCGGCACACCTAAGAGCCCCACACGCACATGGCCACTGCAGCTGCACTTCCAACAGCCACGAGACAGAATCAACCTTGGTGGGCACTGTGGGGTGAACAGACACACGGGACGGGGTTTTCCACATAAGGGAATAGTAAAGAGGAGTGAAACCCTGGCTCGGGACTGGATGCGGAGAGACGGATGCCGAGCGTGCTCTCAGCCACGGAAGTGAAGCCTGGAAAGGCACGCTCAGAAAGGCTCAGCGACCCCACAGGCCCGGCGCTCAGGGGCCGCAGCCAGAGTCGCGTGCGGCTTTCCGGGGGCCCCCGCACCGGGCAGCGGCTGGACCTGGGGCCCCTCCACGGCTCTGCCCTGCAGCAGGAGCCTCTGATGTTTAGCAGCTATGCCCGCTGTGCTGCTGCTCTCCTGACCTCTGAGCCCCTTTCCCGGCGCTCCTCCTGCCCCTGCTCACGTGCGGCTGCTTGTAAATGACCTTTAGACCCTGGCCCAGACTCCCTGCACTCGCTCCGGCCACGGCGGGCAACAACACATGCCCTTTGAGGGTGCCCCACCCTTGGACACCGTAGCTGAGCCGGGCATCTGCACAGTGCCAGGCCAGGCTGAGCACTGCACGAGTGTCCGCTCCTTACCCCATGGGGAGCCACAGGGGGGTGCATCCCAGCTGGCCACCATCAGGCCTGGTGGCTCCCAAGCTCCTGTCTTCCGTACTGACTTGGCCACTTGTCACTCTGAGCCATCAGGATACCGTGCTAAGAGAGCAGACAAAGGCAGCTTCCAACGAACCCACGGTGGCTGGTGGGCCTCAGGGCTGTGAAACATGGCAGAAGCAGGTGCCCCCAGGGTGGACGGCACCCAGGGCCCCGAGGGACATGGGGATGAGAGCACCCTCCCTGCTGCCGCAGGTCCTCGGCGGCCGTCCACGTGTGTGGCGAGCGGCCGCTATTTCTGTAACGCGGACGACTGGGCTTTAAAAAAGGAAAGCAGGGTTTTCCAAGCTGCTGCCAGCCGGTTTCTTTTCTGGCCACCTTGCGACTTGGGGACATAGCAAGTGGTGGCTCCAGGGGGCTCTGCTGGGGGAGGAAGCTGGCGGGGGGGCAGGTGGGCATCACGGGATAGGCACCGGGCTCCCTGGGGCTTGGCGTGGCCCTGAACCTGTCGTCAAGTTCTCTTCACGCTGAGAGAGGACCCTGTGGAGCCACTGCCAACAGGGCCACCAGGGAGAATGGGACGGCAAGAGCTCTGTCCCGGGGAGGCCTCTGCAGCCCCAGCCCCCAGCCCAAAAGGCACCTCCCCAGCTCCCCCTGCCCCTACTGCAGCTGCTCATCTCTGTGTGGGCCCCGGCTAGGCTGTGCACCACAGGAGGCGGGGATGGCACCCTCCTCCAGGGCCCTACCCCCAACACTGGGAAGGGTCAGCGAGTCTCCCAGAAGGTAGGCGGCTGAGCTGGAGGGGAGCCTGGGCCCCCGCTCACAGTGGCCCCAACAAAGATGAGCCAGAACCTGAACGTGGCCGTGGCTGCCACTCAGAATGGCTTTCAAAGAACATCTCTCAGGACATGGCCCCTGTGGGAGAAGACGGCTAGCTGTTTGCCTCCCCATTGCCGCCTCTCTGGCCCTGGCCAACTCATTCGTTTGTTCATTCATTCACTCATTCCACAAACGTCGGCTGAGCTCCTCCTCCTGCCCCAGGCTCCTGGAAGCAGTGGTGATGAGGACAGGGAGGCCTCCTGTCCCAGCTGTCCAGTGGGGAGCCAGACACCCAGCAGGGGCAGAGAACGACATTGCTGAGATGAAAGCCACGGAAGAGCTGGAAGCCGGGCGGGAGCCTTTCTTGGGAGATGGGAGACGGCCACCCCAGGACACGCAGCTTAGCAGATGAGCATGAGCCTGCATGCCCACAGGAGGACAAGGATGAAGAAGCAGCACGTACAAAGGGCCTGGGGTCCAAGGCCAGAAGGGGTACGGTGAGGGGCTCACAGGCTGCGGAAAGCAGTCAGTGTGTGTTCCCAGGCAACCCAGGAGGAAGGCTGAGTTTTAAGCAGAAACACTGCCCCCTGATGAGTACTGTTTGGCAGGGGCGAGGGAGGATACGGGGACCAGCGTGGACCCTTCCTTCACTCAACAACACAAGCTCATTCCACAAGCCATGTTCCAACGAAACTGGAAGGAACAAACCGTGTGGCCGGGGGTGCTGCCGACAGAGGGAGGGGCAGGAGGGCTCCCCGGGAGGCACCCAGGAGGGGCCCAGCCCAGGCTCAAAGGCAGGGGAACGGTTAGAGGAGCAGAGCCCCACTGCACGTGGCACCAGGAGATTCGATGTGCGCTGACTGTGGGCGTGGATGGCCAGCGAAGACGGGGCACAGGTGGGAGGCTGGAGCGGGCAGCAGGAGACTTTGGCTAGCGCTGGCCACGGGGGCTGTGGAGGCGCCTGGGGTGAGACTAGGGGAGGGGCGCGGGTCCCTGCCCTCCAACAGTAATTCTGGGGCTCTACCCTGCGCTCCTCTCACCCGCATAGCACTCTGGGACGTGGGTGCTCTCAGGCAACCTGCTTCCCAGGCGGACATACTGAGGCACTGAGGGGCTAAGTCACCGCTCAAGGTCAGTGCTGGGGCCCCAAGCTCAGGCCCTCAGGCTCCGGCCACCCCCTCCTAGGAGGTCACAACCTGTATTCTGGGGTTCATGCTCCCCCGGCACAGAAAGCTGTCTCTGGACAGCGCCCAGGAGGCCCCACAGACACCACAACAGCCCCTCAAAGGACATTCAGTGGCCACACCCATGCCACCCTCCTGCTGACCCTGTGTGGCTGGGGGCCTAGGCACGGTGGGCAGGATGAGCGCAACAGCCCCAGGCCTCCCGCCTCCCCCACTCCAGAGGTGACCAACTGAGGCCAGAAAGCAGCAGCCACCCCCAGGGACGCCACTCAGGAAATGAGGGCTGGCTCTGCCCTGCCTCCATCCGCCCCCACCTCTCACAGTGGCACCCGCGTCTCCTGGGGGGTGGGGGGTGGGAGCAAGGACTCTGGGCCCCGGGCGGGCTGATGTGGAAGAGGCAGCCTCCAGGCCAGCCTGAAGCGGCCGCTGTGCTGGGGACACAGGGGCTCGCTCTATTCCGGCCTGCTGTCTGGCCCGAGGCCCCGCCCCCTCTCCTGGAGGGCTGGGAGCAGGTACCAGGGACTGAGTGCTGGGCTGCTGCCTTAGCAACTGAGCTCTGGGTCCCTGTCTCCCCTTGGGTCTGGCGCACAGGGTGGAGCAGGGATGAGCTGGGGCTTGGGGTCCCCCAGCTCTGCCCCTCTCAGCTTCACTGAGACCACCACGTGCCCCCTTTGTTAGCGGCCCCCATGGCAGCTGTGGGGTAAAGGAGCTTGGGAGCCATGGGGGCCCAGCCTGGAAGGTGCTCAGCCAATGGCAGCAGTTCTCACTACGGGGTCAGCGTTGGGGCGGGGCCTGGGGGCATGGGGTCCTACTGCCCAGGGCCCAGGGCCAGGCCAGCTGGCGCCTCCCTTCAGCTCCGATGCCCTGCCCCAGCAGGCAGAGAGTTGGGTCCCTCGGATGGCAGAGAAATGGCCAGCAAGAGCGCTGGCCCCCAGCATTTAGGGTCACACCTGAAAAAGGGGCGACCAGGCTGCCGGCTCCTCACCACACACGAGTGAGCGCAGGCCCCACGGGTCCCGGGAGTGTGACGGGGAGGCCTGGCTGAGGGCCCAGCTGTGCACCTGCGCTCAGCGACCACGCGTGCCCAGCCGCCTGTGCCCACCGTGAGCACCGTGGAGCTGCGGTGCTTCCGTGCTGGCGCTGAGCCCGGCACACGCCGCCGACTTTACCAATATTGGCTTTACTGATTTCCCTCGCGCCCCTCTCCTGGACACTGTGAGCTGAGAGAGCCCCAGGTGGCTGGGGTAGGAGGAGAAGGGCCTCCTTGTCTGCTCGAGTGAGTCATGGGAGCTGACAGACTGAGAAGAGGCCCGGAGAGCTCTTCACCTCCGGCCCGCACAGAGCAGCTGGGATGCGCCAGGAGGCGGTGTTTTGCAGCCCACACAGGGCTGGGGGTCAGTGTGGGGCGCCACCCACCCCCTCCCACCCCCCAGCTCCGGCTGCCCCTCCCCTGAAGACTGCCCTGGCAGGGCATGCCCATCTCGCTCTGACCTGTGGGCTGTGGGCTGCTCTCCTGCCCCAAGGTGGGGTCGTGTCAAAGGGTGCAGCCAGGACGCACAGCTCCCCACGGGCCAGGCTGAGGCCGCACTGGGAGCTGCCCCGCCGGCTTCCTGCCCTCTGCCCCCTTCTCCTGGGCACTGTCCTGCTGGTGCCTGGGGAGCCTGGCGCCAGATACACAGGCAGACACCTGCTCCCTCCCTGCAGCCCCACCCCCTCCCCGTGAGGGCGAATGACAACAAGGGCTGGGGCGACTCAGACATTTCTCATCTTGGGACCGGGGTGGAGGGGGCATCTGGTCCCAAAGCCCTTGGTTCAACGACGGGGGACTGATACCCAGACAGAGTTGACTTGTGCAAGGTCACCTGGAATCCCCGGCCAGGTCTCTGTCTCCTGGCCCCCACCTCGTCTACTCCATCTGTGCTGGACCACCTTGGCAACCACCAAGGAGCCACCTGGAGGCCAGGAGAGCCGGGCTGCTCAGCGTGGCCCCTGGTGGGCAGGGTGTCCGGCTCAGTTCCACCCCTTCCCCTGTGGGGGCCAAGTGCACAGACACCAGCAAGAAGATGGGAACCAGGCGTGGGTGAGGACCCTAATGATCTTGTACAGCCCGGATCTGGCGGATGCCGCTTCCAGCTGCAGCTTCTTCTAGAAGCACAAGAGACTCCCTTCTCCATGGAGCCACTGAACTGTGGGCCGACACAGCCAGGAGGACTGGGGGGCAGTGCGAGGACACTGCTGTCGAGTCCTGGCTGCTGGAGCCTGCTCTGTGACCCTGTGCCAAAAGCAGCACGCACCATGGCCCCCGTGGCCCGGCTGTCCACTGAGCCCAGGACTGACGCTGGCTCCCATCTACTGGATTGGAAGAGACCTGGCAGAGGGTGGTCACCCACCACTGCCTGCACTTCCCCCAAGGAGCAGCTGCAACACGGCAGCTTTACTTCACCTTCTGCGAAATGGGGTGCTCTCATCACACCCACTTTACAGGTGGTGGGACAGAACCTGTATCGGGTCACAGGGCAAGGGGGCGGGGATGGTGGGGCCCCCCGCAGGGCACCCCCCAAGTCCATGCTTCCAATTCCTTCCTGTGCTGTGATCTTTCCACTGGTTTTGCACTGCTCTTCACTGAGCACCTGCTACACATGGGCAGGGAAGCATACGTCACCTGTTGAGCCCTCCCAACAGCCCTGGGAGGCGGGTGCTCCTGGGAGGGGCTCAGCCCGCGGGGGCCAGGGAGGCGGCAGGGACCCCTGGCTCGCTCTCACCAGCCTGGTGGCCCTCACAAGGCCTTGTCTGATCTTACAGGATTCGTGACTCCAAGTTGCAGCACCCGGGGCGCACGCTGCCTCCGTACAAGGGGAAGAGTGGAATTAACACAGGAGCACAAGATGGTGAGGCCTACGCGTCATTTTTTTCAGAATGTGAGTTTTCCATGAACTTTTTGAAGACTATGCATGGTTTTTAAACCCTTTTGTTTTTTGCGCCAGAATAAACTTTGGATTCCACTTTTCCAAGAACTTTTTGAAGTTCCCTGGAATGTAAGAGAAAACTGAAAGGCAGGGTGAGTTGCCACGACTCAGGACACACAGTTGGTCAGTGCCCAGACCCCAGGTTTGAGCCCAGGCAGCATGGGTCCAGGCCTTGTCCCTAACCACTGTGCTACCCCACTGCTAAGGCAGGGCCCACAGGGGCAGACCCAGAAGGCAGGAGCCCAGCCCCCATTGTTCCACAAGCGCTCTGGGCTCCCGCCCGGCATGGAGGCCCCAGCAGGCTGGGGGATGTCCCCAAAAGGCTGCTGCAGGCTCCTCACCCTCTGCACAACCCCCACAGCCCAGCTCCCCCTGCCACGCGGGCACTGCTGGCAGCGAGACAGCCAGGCTGGGCTGGATTCATCCAGTGGACAGCCCTAGAAAATGTGGAGAGGTGGGAAACTCCGCCCCCACCACTGAGCTGCAGGGCGCCGGGGCCCAAAACGGGGTCACCGCATCCACGTCCCTCTCCCTGGCCAGGGGGAAGCCACAGCCGCCTCCATGGGACAGCACTTGTCCCTGCGCACGTCTGCTGTTTCAGGCCACGCACCATCTGTGAGACGGTTTTTAAGCTCAGAGGAGCAGGGCTCGCGGCCCAAGGGCACACGGCGGTGAGCACGGGCATCATGGTTTCGGTCCGGACGCCACACAAAGAAACCTGGAGCCAAGTGTCTCCTCTGCATGACCTCAGCAAAGCCCACACAGCAAGGAGGGTACGGCCGTCCCTGTCACTCCAGGTCTCTGGGGGATGGGCTTCAGGACCCCATCCCCGCGGGGACCCCTAATCCACAGATAGGGCGCGTGGTGCTCGCATGCATGCTTCTCATGCCTGATACAATGCTAATCTGGGTGAGCCATCGGGGCTCCTGACCAGTCGGGGAGCAGTGAGAGGGAGGCTGGATGTTTGGGGCCCAGCTTGGAGCCTCCACCGGCTGCCTTCACGGACACACACGGCAACTGTATCCTGCAGGGGAGGAGCCACACCCCGGGCCAGACTCTACCAGCCTCTCACATCAGCTGGGAAGGTGGTGCCTGTGTCACCCCCATTTCACAGAAGAGCAAACTGAGGCAAAGTCACTCACTGTTCAGCCACACGCACACAGCTGCCAAGCCGCTTCCCAGGACTGCGCCTGGCTGAGCAGTTACCCTCCCACACCGGCAGTGAAACTGACAGCCACCAGGGCCTTGAGGGGCCAGGCTGGCTCCCGGCAGTGATGGTGGAGAGAGGCTATCAGCCCACGGGGTGGGGTTGCTGTGCCCATCCTCCAGATGAGGGCACTGAGGTTTGCAGCCAGGGGCACAGGTGAGCAGGGACTGCCGGTCCCATGCCCTGGCCATGTGCTGGTCACTGCAGGCGCTCAGTCCTTTCGGGGCTGGCTGAGTTCCTGCCAGCCACCTCCACAAAGGCGGGAAGGGCCCTGGCTCTGCACCACAGCTCTGCCCTTCGCTCACTGCGGGAGTGGGCGGATTCCAACCTCCCCGGGCCTCGGTTCTTTACACGGAAAATGGTGACAGCAAGGCAGACGCCGTGGGAGAGACCCACGTGTCAGCGGCTGTGCTGGCTGAGCGGGGGCCCCCAGATGTGCGTTTAAAGCCCCCTTGGAGGCTGGGGCATATCTGGAAACGGGTCTTTGCAGGGGTGACCCCAGAAGGCTCTTCCTGACCCTAAACCCGACGACTGGTGTCCCCCTGAGAAGACACAGAGAGATTCGAGCCCCCGAGCCCCAGCGGGCATGAGGATGCAGGCACACGGTGGGGTTCTCCCGGGACACGGCCCTGCACCCCCACTGCCCTCAGCCGGGGAGGACAGGACCACTGCTGCTGGCAGCTGCCGGGCTCCCGGCCATGTGCCATGGCAGCCACTGGGAGCCACCTGCAGCTGTAACCTCTGTCGCCCTCATTCCAACCTCCAGTGTCCCTGGCTGCAGAGCTGGCCTCACTGAGAACATTGGGGGCAGGGTCATGGCCCAGCCTGGCTCCCACGGCGGCGCTTGGAGAGCAGAGGGCTGACGTGACTCACCCAAGGTCACCGGCACTGGAGGGCACTGTCCCCCAAACCCCAGCAGCTGAGTGGCCCCGGCTCCGGCCCCACTGGCCCCCTTGCTTTCCCTGCTGCTGGCTTTGGCCCTGGCTCCCATCTGGGCAACTCTGACCCTGCAGAGGTGTCCCAGCTCATGTCTCTGTAGGCCACCTGGGAGCAGGGCCCCAGGACTTGTCCCTGAAGAGTCATGCATTTACCATAGTTTGCCAGCAGTCCCCTGAAGGGAGCCCCCTGTGGAGTATGCACCCATTTTATGGATCAGCAAACTGAGTCTGCAAGAGGCGAAGTGGCTGAATCAAAGGTACTTGGCTCCTCAAGTCTCGAACTCACACTGGACCCTCAATCCAGCCAGACTCTGCCCCAAAAGCTTCCATCTGCTGTGCCAGGAGGAGGGGTCTCACCATGAGTGCCACACCTCACGCCTGCTCCTTCTCCCATGAGCCCCTCATGTCATCAGCCTTAAGACTGGAACAACCATTGCCCCACTGCACAGATGGAGGGACCGAGGCCCACCCTGGCACCTTCAACTCCAGCTGTTGCCAGGTGTCGGCAAGCAGCAAAGCCGGGCCCAAATGCCTCTGTCCAGGGACTTCCTCCCTTGTCTGATGCCCCCACTGCAAAGGAGAAACTGCTCTGTCTTTCTAGGTTCAAGGCTCTGGCCTTGGAGAGGGGCACGGGGGTCCTGGGCTGTGTCCTAGCCTCCCGTGCCCACTGCTGCTTGTGCCCCAGGCTGGGATGGGGGTTCGGGAGCCGGCCCACTCCCCACAACACACGTGTGTGCGGTGCCCACACAGCTCTGAAGCCGAGGGCAGCTAGGCAGAGTTGCGCGCTGCACCTCGGGGCTCCCACCTGGACCCTGCAGCTCCCCTTGTGCCCAAGCTGCTTCCTGCCACCATGTCAGCCGCCCCCTCCCAAACCCTGCTCCAGGGCCTCTGCTCCAGGGGAGGGAAGGGTGAGGGTTAAGAGAGGCAATGTCTCTCCAAGGTTGCGCAGCTGGGCAGCAGCAGCCCGGGCCTCATACCCAATCCCAGCGCAGCCCTCCTGGCCGCCTGCCGAGGGGCGCTCCTTTTGCATATGGTGGCTTAGCCCCCGCCAGGAGGGAGGACTGAGCTGGACAGGGTACAGCCAGGTCAGGGGTGGGCAGGACACCTGGCTTTCAGTCTCCTTCTGCCACTGACTGGGCAGGCCTGTCTCCCCTGCCTGGCAGGAGCAGGGGCCACAGGACATTCAGCCCCAATAGTCTGCGAGCACCCATAAACCTACTCCCCAACTCCCTCAGCTCTCCGGGTACAGAGCAAAAGGGGTGAACACCCGGGGTGCCCCTGAAAATGCTGTCCCCAGCCTCTTCCGAAGGCCAAGGTGGAACCCTGCAGGTATCCTTAGGTCACGGAAACTGGGGACACGCCAGCCCGGGGTCGTCCCTTCCTTTCTTCCTCTCCCGACCTTGGCGTTGGCCAATCACAGCGGCGAGGTGCTCTCCGGCTCTGGCTCCGGACCCCGAGGCCAACCTCACCTCTGCACGCAACCCTCTAGTGCCTACGGTTCTCCTCGGATGGCTGTGGGGAAGGGAGGGCACAGATGGGCTTGCTGGCCGCAGCGGAGGGGACCAGGCGCCCAAGGTCACACAGCTGGGCCCAGGCGCTTGTCCTCGGCTCCTGGACTTGAACACCTGGGCGGAGCCAGGAGAGCAAGCTGGGCCCCGCTGCATGGGACGTGGGCCCTGTGGGAGCTCAGCAGGGAATCCCAGCTCTCCAGGGAACACAGCGTGACCTTGGACCGATCCCTTCCCTGGCTGCACCTCAGTTTCCCTCTTGGAGACGGGCCCGGCGAGGCAACCTGAGAACACACACTCCTATCTCAGATGGCGCCAATTCCACAGGGAGTGGGGGCAGGGCGTGGCTGGCTGGCCAGGATAGGCCACAACTGCCCGGGGAGGTTCTGCCTGCACCCACACGCCTTTGTCCTTCCTTGCAGTCTTGCAAAAAAAAAAAAAAAAATCCAAACCCCAAATCTCAAGTTCTTGAGCTCCTAACTGGAATCAGTCTCCAATCAGGGCAGCAGGGGAGGGGCCCAGAGGGGAGGCGAGGATGGCCCAGCTGTGTGACCTTGGTGGGGGACTGCACTTCTCTGGACACAGACAGCGTCATGGCCTGGGCGGTGGGGCCAGCGGGGTGGCAGGCAGCCGGGTGGGCGACGCCTGCGGCTGCTGAGCATGGGGGCTGCCAGCCAGCTCGAGGCAAGGGAGCAGCAGGACCTGCGTCTCAAGCTCTGCACCAGCACTGGGGAGGACTTAGAGGGGGCTGCTGGGGGCTTCCCAGGTCCCACTCTCAGGCCCCCACCCCATAGCTGGCCTGTCTTGTGGGGCCAGGAAGCGGCTGGCAGGAAAGGTCTGGACCCGACCCGCGGGGAGCAGTGCCACGCACCCCTACTTTGCCTCCTTCCCAGCTCTAGGCAGGTTCCCCGCAGAACATCAATATCCCAAGATAGCCCTGCTGAGGCCAGTGCGAGGTCCCTGGATGTGGCGGCCCTCCCTCCGAGAGGGGGCATGCACTGACCCTCTGTCCTCACGGGCAGACCCCAGGGCCACAAAGCCCCCTGCATGCATGGCAGCAAGGAGGGGGGGCAAGCTACAGCCTCTACGGAGTTGCCCCCTTCACCTTGGGCAGGTCCCAGCACGCGGATGGCCCTCGGAGCCTGTGGGATTCACCCGGGGACATTCCACTCCGGGGGCACCTGCAGGGTACCGGTGCAGCCTGATGCATGCGTGCGTGCATCTGTGTGTGGAGGGCACGCTGCACTCCCCGCTGGTGTGTGTGCTGTGCATGTGAGCTGTCGTGTCCAGGTGCTGGGGCACCTGTGTGTGTGTGTGCCCAAGGACTTCCCATGCATATGATCTGGGCGGGCACCACGCACTTCGGGGGGGTGGGGGCTGGGTTCCTCATGTGCACTGGAGTGAGTCTGTGGCCCTGTATGGGCCCTGGCTGCACAGGACCAGGGCTGTGAAGCTGGCTTGGTCGTAATAGCAGCCAGCATCTATCCTGGGTCCTTCCCCACCCCCGCAGCCCCCTGCAGCCCCCTCCCTAGCACCGCTGGCTACACGGAGTTCCCAGGCGCGGCCTAGACTGGCTCGGAGCCTCCCCCACCGCACACGTCAAAGCAGAATTTCTCTGGACTGGCAATGCCCCAAACGTCAGCGCCGCCTCCTCCCAGCGAGAGCAATGCGGGAGCACCGGGAGCCCCTTCCTCGCGGTGCGGCCGGGAGCCTGCAGGCTGGCCCTCACTCACCCTTCTGAAGGTCGAGCCCGGCTGAGCCTCTGGGGGGGGCAAGACCCCCAGAGCCCTGGTGTGATGGGGCAGGCCAGATGCGAAGACCCCCTCCCCACAGAGGCTGAGCAGCGGGCAGCCTCAGCATGCACCGGCCACTCGCCACAAAGGGTGGCTGCATGCAGCAGCTCCCTCTCTGGGGAGTCCCCAGCCCCATGGCTGCATTTCTGGATCTTGACCCTTCGGGGGCAGGGAGGAGCCCCAGGTGTCCTAGCGCGCCCAGCCAGGCCGCCGAGGTTGGCCGAGGAGGAGCCGGCTTCCGGGCGGCAGTGCCAACTCCGCCACCCAGCATGACTGCTGCAAAATGGCCTGGCTACCCCTCTCCTGCCACAGAGGGCCAGGGGACACGGCCCCGCTGGCACCTGCGCTGGCCGGCCTGAGTGGGGGTCCCGGCATTCGTCCGCTCGTTGCATTCTGGGGACCCCCCATGGGGGGTCTCCCCCTAGCCTCTTCCCTGGGATCCCAGCCAGAGTGGGCCGGTGGGGGGGCGCACTCTGATCCCCGCTCTCCCTGGGACACAGCTCCGCGAGAGGGAACCGTGCCCGCGGCCGCCGGCTAGCCAGCCCTTGCATAACGTCCCCGGTGGCATCTGCAGTCCGCGGCTGCCCCGCACCTCCCTGGGACCCTGAGCACCGTCCGTTCGAGGCCCCCTGCCCGAATCCGAAGCTCTTGGTGCCCGCAAACCCAGCACAGGGACCCCCACTCCACGTCTCCCTCCGCCGCTGCCAGATAAACAAACGCGACTACCACCCCCTCCACCATCAGCACTGGAAAAGCCCAACGAAACCAAATAAAATGCGTCCGGGAGGCAGGCGAGAGCCGAGTGGGGCGCTTTTTATTTTTCGCTTCCTCGTGCTGGGGGCCGCCAGTACTTACGGAGCTCCGGGGGCGCGCGGCGGCGGCGAGCGGGCAGCCCCAGGTCGCGGTGCGGCAGCGGGCGCCGCGCGGAGCCGGCCGGCGCGCCCGTTCCCTCTGCAGACTGTACCATCCCGCGGCGCCGCGGGCGGGGGCGCTGCTGGGCGGGCCTCTCGCAACCGCTGCTGCCGCCGGCGAAGGCGACCTGGGAGGGGGCGGGGGCGGGGAGGGGCGCGGGGCGGACCAAACCACCGCGCCGCGGTGTGCGGGTTTCCGTCCTCCCGTGGGATCGCGCGGAGCTGAGGCTGGCGGCTCCCCAGCAGCAGGAGCGCACGTCAAGGGCGCCGAGAGGGCAGGGCCGGGGCTGGGCTGGAGGGGAGGGGTCCCGGTGGTGTGGGGAGGGGGGCGCAGCAGGAGCCTAGAGGGGAGCATTGGGCACAAGTGTCCCTGAGTCGTCCTTTACTTTCTAGGAGAGTCCTTTGATTGGACAGCGGCTCTGGCTCCCCCACTTTTTGGCCAGGACACCTCCAGAGCTGGGGGGCCAAGGCTGCATGGGGTAGGGGGGAGGGAACCTGGACTGGAAGAGGGCTAAGCACACCTGTGGTGGCGTGGCCACCCGGGCAGAGGGGCTAGCGGGCCTTGCAAGTCAGCGCTGCTGCCCCAACTGGGAGGGGTGGACAGGGCGGAAGACCCCCTCAAGGGACCTCGGGGGTCTGCAGCCACACACTGGGCAGGACATCTGTGACCAGTCGGGCTGACCATCTCCTGTCCAGGGGAGGACCCTGCAGGACTGTCCCCCCAGCCAGTGCCCACTTCTTCCTGCCCCTTTCACTCCAGATGGTCAGACCTCAGACGAGCAAGGTCAGGGGGTCCCCCGGGGTGAGGGGCTTCTCTAGAGTGCACTGCCCACTCCCTTCTCCCAGAGGGTGCCCTGTTGCGGGGGGAGGGGGCAGAGGGACTTCAGGACCAGCTTCTCAGTGGGGGAGGGGATTAGGGGGCAGGAGTAGGGGCTGAGCTGCCCCAGCAGGCAGATCTGGACCCTGGCTGCTTCTGCCCCCCGCCCGCTCCGAGCTTCAAGCTGCCCGCGTGCGAGCAGCCGCTGCATCCCGGCGCTGGCACAGAATTATCAATTTGTCTCGTTAGAGCTGGAAGTCTGCACTGCACCAAAATCAGAGCCGGGCTGTGCGGAGGGGCCGCGGCAGGGGGCGAGGCCAAGTGGCCGCGGCCCGAAGCACCAAGCTCAGACCCCCTGGCTCTCCACCCCCACGCCCCATCACAGGGGCCCCTCGGCCCCGCAGGCAGGCAGAGGAACTGCTGCAGCCTGGGTGCTCACAGAGGGCCCTGGGTCCAGGGGCAGGGGGACTCCGAGGCCCAGGAAGCCCCCAACTGAGGCTGTCACCCCCATACCTGCAAGAGGCCCACCCAGCAGCGCCGCGGGATGGTACAGTCTACGGGACAGGAGCTACCACAGGGGCTGAGTTCCACAGGGCCACCTGGGTGGGTTTCCAAGACTGCCATGGCCTTTCGCAGCCCCTGAGCCTGGGGGCCACGAGGAGGTGCCCGGTGGGGTGGGGGTGGAGGGTGGAGGGCTGGCTGTGGCCCCAGCCCCCGCATCTGAGCCAGGAAACCTGCATCACTCCTTCACTGTTTCTGGGGCCTGGCAGAGCCCACAGCCCCCGAAGCAGCGGTTAGGACCTCAGGTTGGCAACAGGCAGCAGCCACACCTGGAAGGGGGCCAGGACGGGGGACGGGGTTGGGGGCCAGGCTGGGAGCCCCGCCCTTGTCCTCTTGGAGGTCCTGTGTATCACCTGCCCACCAGCCCCCGTTCAGGTGGGCCGCGCTCTCTCCAGCAGCCACCAGGAGCCAAACTCTCAGGTGGTTGTGGGTTTTGGTGCCTAGAACCCAAGTCTAGAGCTGGCACCTGGCAAAGAGCCCATCTCCTTGGCATCTCGGCCCCGTGTCCTCAGCCTGTGCGTCCATACCCAGTGGCCTGATGCTGCCTATTCTGGGCAGCCCAAAGTCTGAGCAGCACCCTTGGAAAAGTTTTCTTTGTACATATACCTTGCAGCTAGTCTCACAAACTCCTATTCACCCTTCAAAGCCCAACTCAAATGCCCCTTCTGCAGACAGCCCTTCCTGAGCCGGCTCGTTCCTCTGTCTCAACTCTGACTGCATACTGCAGCAGTTCAGTAACTTTTATTCGTCAATGGTCAGAACCAGAAGTCGCCCTCAAGAATGCGTAACAAAGTCTCCCATTCTGCGGATGAACAAACTGAGGTTTGAAGAAGCAGGTGTAAGCAGGCCACAGCATAAGGTTTGTTCCGTGGGGTGGAGTCTGGCCTCCCGGCCCTGGCCTGTCCTGTCCCCTGCCTCTGGGCCTGGCCTTCCAGGATGTGTTCGTGTGCAGGGGGTGCTGGACAGGGACAGGCAGCGCTGTTGTGAAATCGGACAAACAATGGCACCGGTGTTGCAACTCTGGGAAGGCTGGAAGCGCCGGGTCAGGGTCGCCCACGGGCTAGAGAGCGAGAGAGGCAGGAGGCCTGCAGCAAGATCCCCTCCCGGCCGAGGGCAGACGCGGCCTGCAGGTCAGGGCTGGGGAAAGGGCCCAGGCAGAGGGGCAGCACGGGGCAGATTCTCAGGCAGTGCAGCGGGCTGGCCTGGGACTGCAGGCTGGGGGGGGGGGGTGCCAGGCTGCCTGGTGGTGGGGCAGAGGCGCATGGCCAGGTGTGGGCAGGGTGCAGAAGGTGCAGCCAGGCGTGGGAACAGGAAGCAGGGCCCCGCCGGCACCTGCCTGGCTCAGGTCCCGACACAATGGGGCAGGGGGTTTGGGGCCGGCTGCCACCGGGAGCTGCTGGCTGGGCCCCTCGCCGGCACAGATGCTGGGCTGCTTCCCATCTTGAGGAAGAGCGGTGGAGGCCGGGGTACGGGGGGGCCGGAGCAGCACCCCTCCCTCGCATCCTGCCTCGACTCATTCCAGTCTCAGGCACAAGCCTGCGGGCTCTGGGGCCGTGACCTCGAGGGGCCACGGAATGTGGATCCAAGGGACGCACAGCCTGACACACCCGTGTTTCTCCTGCAGTCCCAGGGGCCCCACCCCCACTCCCTGCTCCCATCCAGGCCTGGAACTCCTGGAGCCAATCAAACTTGGGGTTGAGGCTTTCTGGCTCAACCCCCGGCTCCCTTGTTAACCGGCTTTGTGACCTTGGGCCAAGACTTAGTCCCCTTGAGCCTCAGTTTGCCTTCCTGCGAAATGGGACCAGCGACACCCGTTTGGCAGAACAGCAGGTGTTATGGAAGCAACACAGGGCGGGCTCCCCACAGGCCACTTCTGCCCACCCCCCTGGCTGCTCTCCAGGACACTGGCAGGCCCAAGGCTGCCCCCCGACATTCCATCCCAGGCCCCAGTTCCCTGCCGCTGTGCTGCCCCCTCTTTCATGTGCCAGGCACCCTGTTAGGAATGCGCATGTGGGCCTCACGGAACCTGGTGAGGGAGGGCCTGCGTTTAGCCCCAATCCACAGATAAGGCAAAATGATGCTCTCGAGTCACAGAAAGAGCAGCGAGCTGGGATTGGAGGTGAGGACGGCGCAAGACTACAGCCTGAGCCCACGGACCCTGGGGTCTCCACATCTGTCTCCCTGGCTTGAGATGGCCACTGGGGCTGCTACCCACGTGGGGCTGGGGTCGGTGCTGGTAAATGCCACCTCCCTTACCCGTGGGCCAGCCTGACCCCAAAGGCAGCCTGCAGAGCCCACTCCCGACCCGGCAAGCCTGGGGCATTCAGGAGCCACTCCCGGAGGACTCCCTGGAGGAGGCCGACTTTTCCAGGTCCAGGAAACACAAGTTCATGGGCGCTGCCTCTTGGGGCTGAGGGTGCCTTGTTAGCATGGACCCAAGGCTGCTCCCAGAATCTGACTGTGACTCCCCAGTGCCCTCAGCGCAAACCCCAGGTCCTCACCACGTGATGATCCAGACCCCTCCCTCTGTGCCCCTGCAGCTCACGGCCCCTCCACTCCTGTGCTCCCTGCAGACTCCACCCCAGTAGCCCCTCCTCCATGAAGCCTCCCTGGCTTCTTCTCCACTGTCCCCCTCCCACCTGCACAGAGCCGCGAGTGACCTTGTCACATGTGTCTGCTGGGCGAGGGGGCCCCAGGGACAGGAAACTGGGCCTCCTCTGCCATGGCATCCCCAGCACTGGGCACAGGGCCTCAGCACTCACCGGTGAACCGCCTCCAAGGCAGTGCTGGTGGGCCCGGGCTCTCGGGGCTCGGGACCTGATCTATGGGTGCACGGGGCGGGGGTGGTGGTGGTCTGGTTTAGGAACTGCCGTTCCCTGAGCCCACCCGTGAGCGCGGCTCCCTCCGCACGTCCAGCTGGGCGGAGACAGGGATACCCCAGCCTCACCCCATCCACGGGCATCCTCCCAGGGCTCCCCGGGTCCTCTCGGGCCCAGGGTTGCACTCCCGGGGAGGAGCCCTTGCCCCTAAACGCTCCTGCTCAGCTGCCTAGTGCAGACTCTCGGCCTTAGTGATTCCTCCTGTGGCTCACTGGACAGTGGCGCCTATTCAGCCCTCGGTGAGGGCGGGCGCTCTGCTGGGGCCCCTAGTCGGCACCAAATCTGTGTGTGTTCACTCTTGCTGCAAAGTCGACTCCCCAGAAGAGGAGGGGGAGGAGGAGGAGGAGGGAACAGAGCTGGTGGGGACCACAGTCTGAGAGTACCAGGACGAGAGGGAAGGGAAACTGCCACCCGCTGAGCTCCTACTGTGCGCCAGGTTGCTCACTCCCCACCACCGCCAGGACAGCCTGCCGAGGGCACGCGCCCAGAGAGGGTGGGTGACTTGCTCAGGGGCGCACAGCGACGTGGCATGGGACCAAGAAGCTACAAGCACACTGTCTTCCCCAAAGCGCGTCCCCCTGTGCAGGGGTGTGGGGACCCAGCAGGGAACAAGGGGTGCAAGAGGACAGGAGCAGAGGGGGTGGCCTCTGCTGAGCGCTGCCCCGGGCGACGACTCACACATCCGCCCTCCTCCCCAGCAACTGCCCTGCTCCGTGCAGAGTGCCAGCCCCGTTGTAGGGACGAGGAACCCCAGGGCTACACTGTGGAGGCTGTGAGCGTGGGACTGCAGCACTGCAGCCAGGATCAGAAGCAGGATCCTGGCTGCAGGGCTTGTGGGGGCGCGGCAGAGGTACAGGATGCTCCGTGGTGGCCAGGTTCTCAGAGCCACTGAGCCCTGCCCCGCCACTGGCACTCACAGGCAGTGAGGGAGTCGGGGAGGGGGGATGTGCAGAGCCTGGGAGCGGGGTCTGACGGGCTCAGCTCAAATCTCTGCTCCACGTGACAGACCGTGTGACTTTGGGAGTGCCCTTGGCCTCGGGCTCCTCCTCTGTAAAATGGGCACACTCTTGTTCATTCAACAGATACCAATCAGGAACCTACTACTTCCCAGGCTCTGTGCTCAGTGCTGAGGACGTAGTGCTGGGCGGTGCCTGCCCTTGTGGGGTCAGAGAGAGACGTGGGCAGAGGACCGGGCACCCCTGGCAGGAGCAGGCCGCCACCCAGCGTTTCCCCAAGAGGGTGACGACCGAGCTGGGGTCTCAGGGCTGAGCAGCAGCTCCCCAGTAGGGGGTGAGGCTCCTGGCCACAGGGATGGCTCATGCGAAGTTGTGCTCTCTGCTCCCTGCTCGAGGTATGGAGAATACAGAGGTCTTGCTAGGGTTCCTGCAGGTGGCCGAGGGGAGCAGTGGGGGGCGGAGGGGTGCGACAAGATCCTCGGGCGGGCAGTGCTGACCCTGCCTGGATGGTGCCTCGGGGGCGTCCCCGAGTGGGTGTCCACGCGTCCCCGGACTGCAGGGCCCAGGGGTTTCCTTCGGGATTTAGGCTGCTGGATATGGTGGCTGGTGGGGCTGGGGGTCTGCCACGCCCCTCCGTCCAGCCCGATCCATGTTACAGACGGACAGCCTGAGGCCAGGGCTGGGAGGCCAGTGCCTGCTCGCCTAGTGGAGGACCTGCTCACGGCAGGGGCGGTCAGGCCCGGGGGCGGCTCTGCAGGTCATCTGCCCTGAGTCTCAGGGAGGAGTGGGCCTACACGCTCAGCAGTGGGCAGCCCCGGGGCAGGGGACGCACGCTAGAGCAGCAGACAGGTGAGCCGTGGCGGGGCAGCCCCAGACCCCAGGACCCTCCAACCGCACTGGTGGGCTGCAGTGACCCAACAACACAGGAAGCACACGCGGGGGCCGTGCCAGTTGCTGCTTCTTTCTGGGGCTTGGAGATCAGCAGGGGGACCAGCTCTCCCACCTGCTATGGGGTGGCCCCGAGCCAGCACCAAGCTGGTTTGAGCCTCAGCTGCTGCATCTATGAGATGGGAACGTGGGAAGGCATGGATAGGTCCCAGGTGTGGCAGTGGCACGTTAGCTGCGGGATCCACCCTCCAGGAGGGGGCTGCAGGAGAGGGCGCGGTTGCCAAGAAGGGAGGGTGGGGGAGGCCCCTTGGGACCCTCCGTGAGGATAACCATCTTCCCTGACTTGGGGGGTGCTCAGCTGCTGGCCCCCAGAAACCTGGCCCCGGCGCAGGTCCAGGCTGGGGGCCAAGTGGCTCCTGGCTGGGGTTGGACTATGGAACGAATACCTGGGCCTCAAATCTGCTTCCTGCTGCTCACGGGGCTGCATGAGCCCGGGCACTCACCACACCTTCCCGAGCCTCATTTCTTTATGGGCAACGCCACGACCACATGTGCCTGTGTCTCGTCCCAGAACAGAGCGAGACGCTGCCCGTGAGAGGCTCGGCAGTCAGCAAGCGCAGCCTTGGCAACGCTGTCAGCTCCCTCCTGGCCTTCGCAGCAGCACTGAGAACCTGGCCCGTGGGCTTGGTGGACACTCGTGGCCGCGCTGCTCCTGAGTGGTGTCCCCTGCCCAGGGCTCGCCAGGGCCAATGCTGGACACTTGTCCCACAGAGACAATTGCCACAGAGCACAACCACCACTGACCCGGAGCCGGCTGTCAACCCCTGCCAGTACATCCCTGAGCCTGCCCCAGCACCATGGTGTCCCCACGGTTGCTGGAGTGTACCACCCCTCGGGGCCCAGGACGCCCCCTGCTCTGGTTCCCCCAGCTCAGCGGCCACCGCTCTAACCGGAGGTTCGTGCTGGGAGCGGGCGCCCTGACCCTGGTGAGTTTCCCCTCTGCACCCCAATTCCTCTCTCACTGCCGAGACCAAGGCCCAGCACTCCAGAACCTCCTGCTCAGATGCTCCCGGGGCAGCTCTTGCCCCGGCCTCACCGGACTCTCCTTCCTCCAGCAGCTGGGGGAACGGTGGACCTGGAGACAGAAGGTGGGCCCGGTGAGGGCCGGCCCTGCCTTCTCCCCGCGCAGCCTCTGGCACACGCTACAGCCCGGGGTCAGCGCCTTGCCCCTGGCTCCTCCTCTGCAGTGTGGTGTCCTCAGTGCTGGCTTCCGAGCAATGGGCTTGTGGCCGCCCGGTGCCCGGTGAATGCCGTCCACCCACTCCACAGGGCCGCAGCGTCCAACTGTGTCGGAAAAAACCAGGCCCCGCCACAGGCACCGCATCGCCAGGCAGCTCCTGCCCAGGTTCTGACCGCCCCTCACCTGCTCTGCTAAAAATAACATAAGGCAAAGGTCACGCCTGCTCCTGCCAAAGCAATCAGAGAGCGGGGGGTGGGGGGTGGGGTCCTTGCTTGGAATTCCAAGGCCGAGGATGGAGGCACAGGGGGCGTGCGGGTGGAAGGAACCTGGTACAGGCTCCTGGGCAGGTGGGTCCTGGCCTCAGCCCCTTCCCTCCCCACCCTGGAGGCGGTGGGCAACAGTAGACTGGAGGTGCGGCCTGGGGTCCTAGCCGAGGTTCCCGGGTTCACAGTGAGAGGAGCATGGTCAGGCTGCTGGGATGTCCCCTTCCAGCTGCTACGCACAGCGGCTCTCCACTCCCTGCACTGCCCTCGCAAGCAGTCTACACCCCCGCACTCAGCAGGGTTGGCTCACCTAAGCCGTGTGCCCCTGGGGCAGGGAGACCTCCCAGCCCTCTGTGACCTGGCAGGGGGGCTGTGAGCCCAGGTCTCACACCAGGCACGGAAGGCTCTGGAATGTCACCTGCTGGCTGCCGAGGTGGTCCCAGGGAGCAGGGAGACAGGTGACTGAGGGCGCGATGGTCATGGATACAATTCAAGGCCCTCCAGCAGCTCCCTGCACTTGACTGTCAGGTAGCAGGTGCAGTGAGAGGGGAGGGCTCGGACCCCAGAGCCCAGAGGTCTAAGTTAACTTAGGGGTCAGCCCTGGAGGGCCGGCACACGCTTCATGCCTTTCGGGGGCACAGACACTGGGTCCCCACACCACACACGCAATCGACGGCACGCAGGAAAACATCTTGGTTCTCTATGGCGCCTATGTGGACACTAACATCACCATTCCCCAAACAAGCAGGGTGGGAGTGTTTGTGTCACGTTAGGGACCGTGAGTCACTGGATGTGACCTCACGCGTCCATCAGCACCACGCCATGGACACCAGCAAGCTGGGGGGCCCGGCCCCGCCTCACCAGCCACAGTGAGGGTGGGGGTCCGGGCCGTGACACAGAAGTGGCACACTGGCGGTGCCATCCTCTGAGCTGGTGGGGAGGGGGGAGGGCTTGGAGGTGGCCCATCTGAACCAGGCTGCAGAAGGATTTCTCGGAGGTGAGCGGATGGAGGGGGGTCATGGTTCCCCGTGTACCTGAGAGCAGAGGGCGTGCGCCCCACCCGTCACAGCCCTGAGCCTCAGCCTCAGCTTCCCGGGAGCCTGGGGTGGGGGAGGCCCCCTCCTGGATGTGCGGTTCTCAGCCTGCACCGTGGCGGCCGCTCTGACCTCAATGACTAGCACACATTCCTGGCCTACTTAGGCAGCCCCTCGCCTCCCGTATTTATAGCCACCTCCCAACGCCACTGCCAGGCCCCTGAGGGAAGCTGCCGGCTCCCCCGCCCGGCCTAGCCCTGGGCGGGGGGAACTGCACCCCGTGTGGCTGCGGCCGTGGCCCAGTGGCCTCACCTGTGTGAACCTCACCTGTAGAACGGAGCCACTGCCATGTCCGCACCAGGGCACGGAGCCTTGTTTGGAAGCCATCGGCAGTGGTGGAGCGCCAACTGCGTACCTGGCACAAGCGAACCCACTTTACTGTAGCTTAAAATGTATGCATTGACTTAATGGCGAGGTGGTGCGGGGGAGAGCAAGCTCACTCCTCAAGTGCCCACAGTGGTCAGGACTGGCCTGGGACGACGCTGGCAGCTGGGAACTCCATGCAGGTCTTCTGCACGCGTGGCAGGCACCCAAACCCCTGAGTTACCACCTGCTGCCTCCCGCAGGGTGTGCTAGCAGGAGGCTGGGATCTGGGCAGAGCAGTGAGCACCTCAAACTCAGGGCACTGAGGGTGTCTGGCCTAGAGTAGAGCCGTGTGCTTATCATCATGCCCATTCTGTAGCAGGGGAACACGGAGGCACTTGCCAGGTCACAGTTAGCTGGGACTCAAACCAGACTCCGCCCCTGGGCAATGAGCGGAGCGTGGCACAGAGCGCGGGTCCTTGGCCATGCAGTGGATGCACTCCTGGGCCTCTTTAATCAGCTCAGCACCTCGTCCCTGCAATAAGACTGGGGTGTGGCCACTAACACAGTCCCCTGCTGGCTGTGGGCACAGCTGGTGCAAGCTTGAGGGGACACGGCTGAGCAGGGCGCAGAGCTGGAGGGGCCGGGAGGCAGGGTGGGGCCCCGCAAGGGCAGGGCTGGGGCTGAATGCCATGCCCCTGCTGATGGGGGATAGGCCATGTCCTCTTTGCCTCCTCACGACCTCTCGCTGGCTGCACCCGTTCTCCAGGCCTCCAACCTGTGTGCCTGTGTGCCCCCGACAGGGTGCACCGTGGCAGGTGGGCAAACGCCCCGCCTTCCCACTCTTCCCAAACCCAGTCGTTCTCAAACCCCAACTAAGCTCGGTGCTGTCGGGATCCTGGGCTGCCTGTCCTGAGCCAGAAAATGGAAGGCCGACCCTGATTTAATTAGTTCTTCAGCGCAATCGTTCAGGGAAGCCTGCAATTAGCTCAGGGGCCCCAGGGAGAGGCAGGCAGCACCGGGGCAGGCACGAGAGCGGGCAGGGGGATGGTCTCGAGACCACACTCGGATGGCGCCAGGTAGCCGGCTGGAGAGCCCTGGGGACACGGAGGGGAAGCAGGCGGCTGAGCGGTGCCGGGCCCGGAAGGCGCCCCAGGATGTGGCCACTGCAGGTAAACTCCCCGAGGCCAGGCCCTAAAGCCGGGCCTTCCCCACTGAGAACCAGGCGAAGCCCATCCCCAGGACCCAGGAAAAGGCCCCAGACCAGACCTGCAGGGCCGTGGGCGAACAGGGCAGCTGTGGCGCTCAGCAACAAGGTCTTCCTGGAGACCGACACCAGCCTCGGATTAGGGCACGCAGGTCCCAGAAGGTGTGGATGCGTGGGCCTGCAGCTCAAGTGCCCTGTGACCTATGTGTGCCCTGTGCGTCCATGACCAGCCTCCTTCCGTGTGTGCCCTGTGTGCCCGTGACCAGGCCCCTCCCCTGTATGTGCCCTGTGTGCCCATGACCAGCCTCCTTCCGTGTGTGCCCTGTGTGCCCATGACCAGCCTCCTTCCATGTGTGCCCTGTGTGCCCGTGACCTGGCCCCTCCCCTGTATGTGCCCTGTGTGCCCATGACCAGCCTCCTTCCGTGTGTGCCCTGTGTGCCCATGACCAGCCTCCTTCCGTGTGTGCCCTGTGTGCCCGTGACCAGGCTCCTCCCCTGTGTGCCCTGTGTGCCCGTGACCAGGCTCCTCCCCTGTGTGCCCTGTGTGCCCGGTGACAAGGCTCCTGCCCTGTGTGTGACCTGTGTGCCCATGACCAGGCTCCTGTGTGTGCCCTGTGTGCCCATGACCAGGCTCCTGTGTGTGCCCTGTGTGCCCGTGACCAGCCTCCTGTGTGTGCCCTGTGTACCCGTGACCAGCCTCCTGTGTGTGCCCTGTGTGCCTGTGACCAGGCTCCTCCCCTGTGTGTGCACTGCATTCCCTTCTGGATTCTCAGAGCACCCTGCCCCGGGTGCCCCTCGTTTAGTTTCCACCCCGCCGCCCACGTCCAGGTCTGCAGCCCCAGTCTGGCCCTGGCACTGCTCCCACCGGGTGTCTGTGGATCCTCCCGCTTCACATATCCTGGCTGTTCATTCCCCTCCCAGAACAACACTCTGTATGAGGCTCAGAGAGGTTAAGTGGCTGGCTCCAGGCCACCCAGCCGCTGAGCAGAAGAGCTAGGATCTGATGCATACCTCTGCTTCCACTGCCTGAGCCCTCCCCAGGGACCCCATCTCCCTGTGCCATCTCTCGCAATGAGGCCAGTCGTGGCCCTGTTTGCTGGAGGGAGGAAACTGCCCAGAAGCAGGGACATTTGAAGGCACTTGTCTCCGGGCCCCAACGCACCACATTCCAGAGAGGGACAGGCTGGAGGGGCTCACAGGGACACTGTCTGCTTGGGGGGGTTTTCAGCTGACGGCCCCTTTTCTGGGCCCTCAGAGCAGCCCTGGCTGGGTGTCCTGCTCCTGCTCACGCTGACAAGGAAGTCAGGGGCACAGCACGGCGATGGGATTCGCTCAAGGTCACTTGCGCACCTGCTGTTTACCTGGATGCACCAAGGTCCCTCCCTGTCTGCAGTCTCTCTGCAAAGCTGCTGCTGCTGCTGCTGGCTTCCCAGCGCTGCTCCGGGAGTTAAGGGAGAGGATGTGGGTGGAAAGGTCTAGAACAGGACGTGGCACACAGGGCGCTCCGCAGCTGGCAGATGCACCTGATTCTTCAGACACAGGGCCCCACATGGGCGGGAAAGCACAGTTCAGTGCGGGGGCCCTGGGCGCTGCTGGGGGGTGACCGCTGCCCATGCTGCCAGGCCTCTGCTGTTTAAGCCTCTGCATGTGCACCCCCATCTCAGACAGCCGGGAGTGTGGGTGATCGCTAACCCCATCTTACAGATGGGGAAGCGCAGGCGCAGAAAGGGGACTGAGGAGTAGTTTAATAGGAAAGAAAGGAAGAAGAAAAACCAACTCAAGCTCAGAGCACGACGAGCCTGTAAATGAACCCTCTGCCTCCAAACTCCAAGTCTCCCCTGGACGTGCCCCCTCTTCCCTCAGCCCCTGCAGCACGCAGCAACCCCTTCTGCACCCTGGAAGGCACTCGGCTCCCACCGCGCTGGCCAGGAGCTGTGAACCCTGCAAAGCTTCCCAAGTGGCCCCGCATGCTGGAGCCAGGGGAGCCTGCTTGGTCTACGTCTTGTTTCAACTGTGCCACTGAAAGACCCTGCCCGGCCCGGGGGGAAGCCACCTCGCCCCGCCCTCCCCGACTGGGTCCCAGGTGCATGATGGACCGGGGTGGGGGAGGGGCGCTGAGCGGTCACCCACTGGAGCCCAAGTGTCTCTCCTTGGGCCTCGGCATCCTCCTGAGAGGCAGGAAAAGATAAAGGCAGCGAGCTGGCAGGGCGAGACTCGGGAGGCAGCCGCGCACCAGCCGCTGTGAGAGCAGCCAGCTTAAAATAAATTTGTTTGTTTTGCTCGGAGCTTAAAATAAAGTTGAATTAAATGCCAATGTTTGAGAACTGGAGGACTGCACAGAAGAATCCAGATTTCTGGCTGAAAATATCCCGGGGTCAGCTGGGGGTGGGGCGGCCATGGCCACAGGCATCCGATGGCCCCCAGCTTGGGTCTCCCCACCTTGTTAAGGGTGGTTTCTCCCCAGGCCTTGTTAAGGGTGGTTTCTCATGGGGCTTCTGGGGGCGAGGCCACAACACCCAGACCCTCTCCTGAACACGTGGCCCCTTCGAGGGTGGGGGTGAGCTCCTGGCACAAAGCCTTCCCAGTCATTCAGCACACATGCTGGATGCCAGCAGGTGGTTTGCACGTAGCAGGTACAGTCTGAGCACCACGCACATGGCTGACAGCCCGACTCTCCTGTTATCACACCCATTTTACAGACGAGGCCACCAAGGACAGAGAGGTTATCCTCCTGGGCAGAGCACACAGCAGGGGGTGGCGCTGGGACTGTGCTCTGCCTGCTCGCTTTTCTGGCGAGTGGTGAGTCCAGGACCCAGGCCACATGTCCATCTCGAAATACAGAAACTCAAACATCAACCACGCCTGCCCCTGGCAGCCAATCTCTCCGCTCCTCGTCTCTCATAGTTTCATAGTTAATACCTCCCCCGTCCTGTCAATCGACTTGCTAGTCCTCTCCACAGCCATGGGAGATGCAGGTACCACTACCAGCCCCGTGTGAAGACTAAGGCCCGGGGAAGAGAAGTGACAGTCTGGAGCCGCACGCCGGAGGTGGCAGCCGGAGCATGGTCCCGGCATCTGCCCGCAGAGTCTGCGTTCTGGGTATGCTTGCAGGTTACTGCTGGCCCCCTGCCGGCCGCCACACCGCTCAGCTCCTCCCTCATCCACCGGCTATCCACGCGTCCATCCCGGCATCCCTCCAACACCCAGCTGAGACCTTGTGCCTGCACTGCCCCTGTGACAGACCTCTGTAGGGTGCTCCACACCCCGGGAAGGTGCCATCCTGTCCCCCCAGAACAGGAGCTCCACGGGGCCAAGCCTGCGGGGAGGGTTGGTCTCCCACTGCGGGCCTGGAGTTCCTGGGAGGGTGGCCCTGGCTGCTTCAGTGTAACTTGACCAGGAGGAAGCGGTGCACGCCAGAAGCCAGGGTGGCCCTCGCACCCACAGCCCCAGCTGCCCCTCAGCGGCGGCGCTGATCAACCTTTTTGCCCGGCTCCATCACAGACCTACTATGCGGTCCTCAGTTTCTCTGTCTGTGAAATGGGGGCATGAGACCCCTGGAGGTGGCCAAGCATGAGCTCCAAGGCCAGCCCCAGCCCCAGTCACACTTTGCCTATCAGCAGAGCATTTCTCTGCTAGGTTGGGCTGTTCTGGGACAGCTGTAGATCTCTGAGAGCGTGGTGGAGACGGTGTGGAGTCCCCAGCCACCTGCGCCCCCCAATGTCTCACGGTTTTGACAACCAGCGAATGAAGACTGAGCCCTCACCAGCCGTAAGGATCCGCTCTTGCCTCAGTTTCCCTTCCCTGCCCCCACAGCCTCACTGCTGCTCCGGGCCCAGCGGCCCTGCCCCTCAGCCGCCCCTGCCTGGGACTCCCCGTGGCACCCTTGAGGATCAGCCGCAGTAGGAGTGCTGGGGGCCACCAGCAGCACGTTTCAAACCCTCCAGGGCCAGCTGCAGGTGACGCCATCACCCACCCTCACACACTGGGAACCAGGGGAAGGTTCTGGAAAATGAGACTACACCTCTGTTTTGGTACAAATATTTCTGAAATCAATGCAAAGTTTTTTTATAACATGCATTTTTTCACAAAATTAAAAAAAAAATGCCCTCATGTATGTGGATTTCAAAATTTTTAAACACCAAAATAAACCTACCTTTTAATTCTCTCGCCTAAGAACTTCCTGAAGCAGGCTGGGAGGGAGTGGTATCTCACGCCTCTCCAAAACCACAAACTAAGCAGCAACTGTACGACTCTCGAGTTTGCCACAGTCCCCAGCACTCCCTATCGCATTCCACTCGGACTGCTTTGTCCTCTCGTGCTCGGCACCTGTAGTTAGTACATTGCAGATGCACAAGCCTCTGTCATTGCTTCTCCTCGTCCGTGAGACGGGTGCAGTCGCCCTCCCTACCCCGCGAGGCTGTGGTGAAGGTGAACCGGATGACGCAGGGTCCTGGCCCAGCCCCTGGCGTCCAGCAGATGGGAGTGACCGTCACGACTGCTCAGGTCACGCTTCTTCAGGTGTGACTTCTTCTTCCCTAACGCAAGCCCCTTCCTGCTTCCTTCCTCTCCACGTGGCCCTCTTGGCCAGGGACAGCCAGGAAGCGGAAGGGATGGCGAGCAGCAGCCAGGGGGCTCACCCTGCAGACAGAACAGGAGGCTCACGCATGCCCCTCCAGGGCCGGCCCCCAGAGCCCGGGGACGCTTTGCTGGATGCCGGGATCCTGACCCTTCTGTTCTGGAGAAGAGCCCAGGGATGCAGGGAGCTGTGTGGGTTCCAGCTTTTGTCCCCCAAATCTGTATCCTGCCTCCCCCAGGCAATCTCCCTGGCTGAGGGTCCCTGGAAAAAGTAGGAGGGGGGCTGGGGGGCTTTTGAGAGGGGCTGTTAACTCCCCGCCAGGCTCCCTGCTGGCCCAGCCTCTTGAGGGGCTACTGCTGTCCCCTGTGTGGTGCCCCCAGACTTGTGTCCAGAGCCAGTAAGGTCAGTGGGAGACAGACCCCCTCCCCCGAAGTTCACAGTGAACTGTTACTGGGATGACACTGGGCTGTCACCTGGACAAATGGACGCAGACGGGGTGGCAAACACCAGGGAGGATCAGCGAGGCGGCAGGGGGAGCAGGGAGAGCACTGGTGGGGGTGGAGGCCAGCCGGGCCCCTGCAGAGGACGCCTGTCCCAGCGCTCAGAACACAAGCAACACAGCCACGACGGTGGTGGGACGAGAGTGAGGCCACTCAGGGCCACGGGAGCACACAGCTTATTTCCACCCTTGCATGTACAACCCCCCCCCCCCCCCCCCCCGGCAGGTCCTATTTTCATCTTTGTTTCGTGCATTACAAAAAAAAAAAAAATGGGGTCAGGGCATCAAAACCTTGGCTGATGTCTCCGAGTTAAGAAGTTTGCAGGCACAGATCTGAACCCTGACTGCGGCCACCCTGGCTTAACCCAGGCTGCCTCCCCTGCAGGTGCACCTGTGCCCTGGCCTGTGCCGAGGGGCTCCACCTGCCTTAGTGGTTGTTGTCACCACCCCCACCTTACACGGCAGAAGATGGAGGCACAGTGAGAGCGAGGTAAATGTCCAAAGCGACAGGCGGGTGGCAGGACTTGAGCCAGGGCCCCCAGCCTGCAGAGCGTCCCTCACGGACTCCCTAGGGAGCAGGGTAAGGCCAGAGATGGCCCCTTGCCCCCGGCACCCCTCCTGGGCCCGTCTGGGCCAGGCTCCCCTCCACACCCAGGACTCAAAGCCAGGCAGGCCCCCCTCAACAACCCCCCTCCCTACCCTGCAGATGCCGGCCCCGCCCCGAGGAAACAACAGCAGGGCCCCAGCCTCCCATACCTGGGCCGGAGCCGGCAGTGCATCCCGCGGGGTTCTCGCTGGGCCCCTGGACAGCGCACAAACCTCCCACGACCTCTCTGTTCCAGCAGCAACAGCCACGGCCGAAGTCGCGCCCTGCGAGGTGGCCACAGCGCCTCCCTTTCTGGCCTGGGGAGCAGCGAGGGGGATGCCGGGTGGGGAGGGGCCGAGGAGCGCATCTGGGGCTCCCCGGCGCCGTGGCTGATGGGGCAGCAGCCTCCGCCAGAGCCACGTGGGTGACAGGCATTTCTCCGAGCCCCTGGCCTCCTCCTGGGACGCTGCTCATGTGAGCGCGAGGCTCCTGATCCTATCAGCGGCACCCTGGCTTGGGTGCTTACCTGGAAGTGCTTTTGTTCCGAGGACACCCTGTTCCACTGGCTGGCCCTGGGAACGCAGTGGGAGCACGGCCACACGCGCCTGGCCCAGCCCAGGAAGGCGGCTTCAAAGAAACAGCCCACGTGGGGTAATGGCTGGCATGAACCTGGGCCAAAGGGCCCAGAATCTTGCCTCTTCCAGGAAGTCTCTCTGGACTAAAGGGAAAAGAGGTAACAGAGTCCCCCACCCACCTGCCTCTCGGCCCGAGGCCCCTCCTTGCTGGCTTTCTCACTCGGGGCCTGAACGTGTCCTCTGCGTGTCCTCGGCTGTCCAGGACGCGCCCCTGTTCCTCCCATCTATGACTTGCTGCTCGCTTGTCACGGTGCTGAGAGCAGCAGGACGGCCGGGCAGCTGGCACGGGCTGCACCCACCCTGGGGGCTCCCGCGGCCCCCAGCTTTTCACTCCGTGAAACCTGGCTCGGGTTTGGGTCCGGATCTATACAGAGAGAACCTCTGGACGAAGCCAGCGAGGGGACACTGGTGATGGGGGCTCCCATGAGCCAGTGGCTGGGTGGTGATGGCCGGCGCTCCAGGAGGGGCCGTGTCCACACCTGCTGCTTGTCCCATGACTCCCACCCCCACCCCACGGGACGTGCGAACTTGTAACTGGATGAGGACACTTCAGAAAGATCTAGAACGAGGACCCACAGACATGCTGATGGTGGTGCCAAGTTCCTGGATGCTGCATCCTCTGGAGAAGCCACGCAAGACTTCACACCCCTCCTGCGCTGAAATACGCGCAACCTTTTAATTCCATTTCGCAGACGCTCTTCAAAAAGTCTGCTTCTGCTCCTGACCCCGCCTCTGACCCTCAGCTTCCTGCAACCGACGCCCTGCCCTGCCACCCACTGCAAGTGCTGAGCGCCTACTGTATGCCACGGCCAAGGGGCAGAGGGCGGCAGAGAGGGGGAGGCAGGCTGCCATGGGCCCGTGTGCTCGCTGCCTGACCGTCACAGAGCTGGGAAGATGCGGGGGCCCAGGCTCAGAGCCCGGGCATTTGACTCTGGCGCTCAAGGCCCGTCCTCGCCCACTCCTCCGGGGAACTGGGCAGCCACAGAGAGCGCGGGCGGCACACCGGGATTGGAGCTGCAGTGCTCTGCCTGTGACGACACGGAGGCCTCCTCTTTCAGCCTCTGAGGTCTCCCACAGCTCCCGGAGGGCTGCCCCTGACCCACGGCCCCCTCCCCAGGATACAGGAGGCTGCTCAGGCCTGGTGGCTTCCTGGCTTGGACATGCAGACAGAGCCCAGAGGGACCTTGGCTGCCACCAGCTGCCACTTCCTCCACTTCCACTGCATTTTGCTGTAAGCCTGGACCGCAGAGCCAGACTGCCCTGGGGTTCAAATCCGGCCTGGGTAAATGGCTGAACGCTCAGTGCTCGCACCCCTCCCCTGTAAAATGGGACAGTTGGTTTGCCCACCCCACAGGCAGGCTGTGGGGACGAAGGGACTCCTGTGGCTAAAGCGCTTCGTGTTCAGTGCCTGCTGCGCTGTCTCCACCCCTGCTGTCTGGTATGCTCGCTCAGCCGGCAGGGATGGAGGGCATCCGTGCGCAGCCACATAGCCCCGGTTGCTACCTCCCAGCTGAGTGGCCCAGCCACGTGACACAGCCACTCCGTGCCCTGGTTTCCGCTCCTGGGGAACCGAGATAGCGCAGCCAGGCGTGTCACGGGCTCTCGGTCAGGGCCAGTGGCTCCTGGCTGTCCGGCCAAGCCCTCCACACTGCCCTGAGAGAAACTCAGGGCTGCCTTGGACAGAGCTGCTTCGGTGATGGGAGCCCGGGGCCCTGATTCTGCCCACCCAGCAGCCCAGGCCTAGAGCCGGCGGCCGGCTCTGGCTCCGTCCCCTCCTGGCTGCACAGGCACTGCCGCTCAGGCACCCACCCGACTGCTGGCCCCTCCGGGGCGTCGCCACTGCCTGTCGGTCACAGCTCAGACTCCTCTGCCCACACGGCCTGCCTGGGGCCCTGCGCACCCTCCCCTCAGCAGCTCTGCCCTCCTAGCTGCTGCTCACAGCTGCTGGAGCGGAGCCTTCCCAAGGGTCCCAGGCCTCTGTGTGGAGCCCACAGCCACGTGCTCTTCTCTCTACCCTGCCGCCTCCTGCACTCTCTTCCAGCCCATCCTGCTCCGAAGCCTCTTCCTGATTCACATGCTCTCCGGCCTGCTCAGCATCCAGACCAGGGTCTCTCTTGTTCCAGGCCCAAGGGCACCCTGGGGGTTATCAAGAGCCGGAGCAGGTGCTTACGAAGCCCCTGCACACGAAAGCAGAGCTGAGCCCTGAGCCCGGTTTTAAGTGCCCTGGGGGAGGGGGGAAGACGGCGCATCTCGGCACTTACATAACAGAACAAGCCAAAGCCCACGGGAAATGCCACGGCCTGGTTGCCAGCTGCACGCTTCTGACCAGCACGGGAAGCCCCTCCATCCGCCCCGGGAGCGGGACGCGCCACTGCCTCCCCCAGGGATGCCTCCCCGTGGCCTCCTCAACCTCCCCCCACCTGCCAGAAGCTGCTGGGTCTTGACGCTCACACTCGGGTCCCAGGATGTTGATCATTTGCTATACAGGAGATGGCATTCAGTAAACGCGGGGCCGATTCTGTGCCGGGGTGGGAAATGGTCTGGCTGGTCCCCACATGCCTGCGTGATAAACCAACCTCCAGAGAAGCGAGAAGGCAGGGGGAGAGGCCCACAGCCGGCTGACATGCAGGGTGGGTGTCGGCAGGTGCAGCTGCCCGAGGAAGCTGGCTGCCCTCGCACTGCCAGGATCTCAGCAGGGCGTCCTGGCCGGGGAGCTGCTTCTCCCTGGCTCCAGGTCTTTTCACCTGTGCAGAGGGCTGGCGGTGCCTCCTGGGAAGGCTGGATGGGATGCCGCCCAGAGCCCTGGCTCTTGTGGGGCATGGATGGCCAGGTTCAATGCCTCTGTAAGGCCAGCGGGGCTGGGCCAGGCAGTGACAGAGGCCCACACGAAGGGCTCAGGGACACAGAGCAAGATGTGGCTGAGCCCATAAAGGTGCCAGAGAAGTCTCCCAGAGCCCGCCCCAGGGCTGGCATGCTGCCCCCTACACCTTCCTGTGCCAGGCACCTGCTGTGCCCAGCCACTCTGCTCGGCCCTCCCCAGAGCCTGCTGCCAGGCTCCCCAGAGGGGCTGCCAGGTGCAGGACCGCTCCAGCCCCAGACCCTGAGCTCCATATGACCAGCAAACACACAGCTGCCACCACAGGCCTCTGCTCCTCCCACCTGACTGCCCCACCAAGGCTCCCTGTGCAGCCCAGGCCTGGCCCCCAGGGCAGAAGGACCCATGGGGGCCAGCGGAGGGTGCTGGCATTTCTTGCTGCCTCAGCTCTGCCTGGGCTCCCCGGGGCCAGTGGGGTTCGGGACGGATCCCAGGACGGATAACCGCGCGCATGCCTCGTGAGGCTGCCTGCTCCCACGTTCCACACCACACTCCTCACTCGGACACAACACCAGCCCCTGGCCATTTCCCAGTGTCACCGCAGCTTGGCTGAGGGCAGGTGGCCCCAGCCTGTTGGCCCTCACGTGGCAGCCTCCTCCCCAGACCGCTCCCTACCCCACAAAGGCCCCGGCTCCAACTCACCCCTGCACGTCTTCCAGTTAAATGAGTGGACTCAGGGCCGGGGGAAGGGGGCCCATGTCTTGCTGGATCTGGAGACTGGGTGACGGTGTTCAGCTCTGGAAGAGGCGAGAGATGGAACGGGTTAGGGGTGGGCAGCCGGGGGAGGAGGGGCGCACCCAGGTCAGAAAGGAGGGTGCAGGTGGCGTATGGGGTTAAGCCACGATCTCTGGGCCAGGGCCAGGGCCAGGGCCAAGGGCGGGTGGGGTGGACACAGAGGAGAAGCAGGGCTGTCCCTTCCCTGGCCTCCCTCCCAGGACTGACTAGGACACACAGGACCTGCCCCTGTATTTGGCATCCAGATCTTCCTCACATGTCTACAGGGCCCCTCCAGGGGAGCGAGTCCCCCAGCAGGCAGCCTCCCTGCCAGTGGCCAGGGCACAGGGGCATGGGCAGTGGCCCAGGAGGTGGGCACGCACAAACAGCTTAGCCTTTCGGAGTCCCTGCTTTCTTTCCCATCTGGAGGGCAGGATCACACCTGCCTGGAGCTTCTTGGGGGGCAACCGAAACAGAACACATGGAAGACTGGATCCGACACAGCTCTGCACCAGGCTGCCTCTGTCTGTCATCTGTCATCTACCTTCCATCTGTCGGCAATCAGTCATTCTATTCATCACCCAACCAACTCAGCTTTTACTCCTCTGCTTTATCAAGTATTCGTCTATCCATCCATTCACCCACCTACCCATCCATACACATCCATCCATTACTTCTCACTGTGAAATAGTTACTGCATCACAGGAAGTTGCAAAGCAGTGTAGGGGAGGTCCTGTGAACCCCTCTCCGCCACCCCCAGGCTCAACATCTTGCAGGGTTGTAGTGCACGCTCAGCCCCACGCACGCGATCTGCACCATCCACAGCGGGCTGAGACCGCACCAGCTGTGCAGGTGCTGTGTGCCCACTGCCACAGCTGCTCCTCCGCTGCAGCTTCCCCCCGGTCCCTCCCCAGCCACTCCCCTGCCCCTTCTGACCTCCATCCTGCTCCCTCCGTAACACCGTCCTTTCTATGATGTCATAGCACTGGACCCACACCGCACGCCACTGTAAAAAGTGAGCCAAGTTTTCTGGAAACCCAGCCAGGCTGCTGTGTGCCTCCCGGACTGAGGTGCTCCACGGCACAGGCGTGCCCCGGCTGGGTTACCCCCTGTTTTTTCATCAACACTCAGGCACAGGTGTTTTGTGTGAACGTATTTCCCTCTATTGGGGTACACGCCCCAGAGCAGTGCCTGGTAAGAGGCACTTATATGGTAAAAGGCGGCCAAAGTACCCCCAGAGTGGGGAGACTGTTCCCCTGGCGGCCAGCAGAGCCCAGTGCCCTGGCCCCCGGCATGCTCAGGGGCACTGGTGTGCTCCTCAAGTCCAACCTCAGCCTGTCTCCCCGGGGCCGGCTTCCCCGCTGACTCCTGATGCGGGCACCTTTCCGTGGCTTGTCGGCCATCTGCCCGTCTTTCGAGAAATGTGGCTCCCAGGCTTCTGCTCCTGTTGCAGCTGGACGGTTGATTCACCGGTTTGTCTTTGCAGCTGAGCTGCGACAGTTCTTCCCTGTGCAGCCCTAGTCTAGCCCCCGGGGCAGAAGCACCCACGGGGACCAGCGGAGGGCGCTGGCGTTTCCTACAGCCTCAGCTTTGCCTGGGCTCCCCTGAGGCCAGTGGGGCCAGGACAGATTCCAGGACGGATAACCGTGCACCGCGTGCATCGTGAGGCTGCCTTTCCCATGTTCCACACCACTCTCCTCACTCAGACACAAAACACAAGCCGGCCCAGCTGTGTCCCCAAAGCTTGGCCAAGGGCAGGTGGCCCCAGCCCGTTGGCCCTTACGTGGCAGCCTCCTCCCCAGACCGCCCCCCCCACCCCACAAACACCCCGGCTCCACCTCACCCCTGCACGTCTTACAGTTGAACGAGAGGACAGGGCCAGCAGGAGGGGCCCGTGTCTCGCTGGCTCTGGGGACTGGGTGCTTGCTCAGATTTTGTAGCTTGCAAATCCTTTCTCGGAGACCACAGTTTGTCTTTTCATTCTCTTACCAGAGTTGGTTCTTTCTTAAGATTTTATTTATTTATTTGGAAGGTAGAGTTACAGACACAGAGAGAGGGACAGACACAGAGAAAGGCCTTCCATCCACTCATTCACTTCCCAAATGGCCACAATAGCTGGGGCTGGGCTGATCGGAAGCCAGGATCCAGGAGCTTATTCTGGGTCTCCCATGCTGGTGCAGGGGCCCAAGCCTTGGGTCATCTTCCACTGCTTTCCCAGGCCACAGCAGAGGCTAGATCCGAAGAGGAACAGCCAGGACTTAAAACAGAGCCCATATGGGATGCCAGTGCCACAGACAGAGACTGAGCCTACAACACGTAGTGCCAGCTTCCGAGTTGGTTATTTTTTATAAAAGACTATTTTATGGGGCTGGAGATGTGGTGTAGCTGGTAAGGCTACCGCCTGCAGTGCATTGGTTTGAGTCCTGGCTGCTCCTCTTCCGAACCAGCTCTCCGCCTGGGAAAACAGTAGAAGATGATGCAAGTCCTTGGGCCCCTGCACCCACATGGGAGACCTGGAAGAAGCTCCTGGCTTTGACCTGGCCCAGCCCTGGCCATTGTGGCCACGTAGGGAGTGAAGCAGTGGATGGAAGACCTCTCTCCCTCTCTGCTCCTCTGTAACTCTGCCTTTTAAGTAAATAAAATAATCTTTTTAAAAAAATTATCTATTTGAAAGGCAGAGTTACAGAAAGAGTGCAGGACTGCTCCCAACCCCAAGCTTTTCATGGCCAGCAACCACACAGCCGCCCACACCACTCTCTGCTCCTCCCACCTGACTGCCCAACCCCTGAGGCTCCCTGTCCGTGGCCCTCCCTGGGCTCCAGCTCTATTTGCTGGAAAGGTTACTATCTGCCCTGCATCGAACCATTTTTACATCTTTGTTAAACATCCATCACGTGCATCTGTGTGAGTCTATTTCCGTGACATCTCTGCCCCTCCATTGATCTGTGGGTCATCTCCGTGGACCCCGCACATACTCCATGGCGGTGTGATCAAGCCCTGGGGCAGGTGTCCGGTGTGGCTGTGGAATCTGTGGTCAGGCTGCTGCACCACAAGCTACAGTGCTGGCTCCTCTGCTTCTGAACCAGTTTCCTGCTGGCCCACCCTGGGAGGCAGCAGATCACGGCTCAGGTACCCTTCTGCCCATGTGGGAGATGGGATGGAGCTCCTGGCTGCTGGCTTCAGCCTGGCCTAGCCCTGGCTCTGGTGGGCATTTGGGGAGTGAACTGGTGGATGGAAGATCTCTCTTCATCCGTATCTTGCCCTCTCTCTGTCTGCCTTTCAAATAAAATGAACTTAAAAATCTTGAAATCAGACACGCTGAACCTTCTCACATATTTATTCTTTTGTTTTTAGCTATTCAAGCTCCTTTTCTTTTCTTTTTTTATTTAACAGGTAGAGTTAGAGTTAGAGTTAGAGTGAGAGAGTGAGAGAGTGAGAGAGTGAGAGAGAGAGAGAGAGAGAGAGAGAGAGGTTTCCTTCCATTGGTTCACTCCCCTAATGGCCGCTACAACCGGCACTGTGCCAATCCGAAGCCAGGAGCCAGGTGCTCCTTTCTGGTCTCCCATGTGGTGCAGGGGCCCAAGCCCCTGGGCCATCCTCCAGTGCCCTCTCAGACCACAGCAGAGAGCTGGACTGGAAGAGGAGCAACTGGGACTAGAACCTGGTGCCCATATGGGGTGCTGGCGCCGCAGGCGGAGCATCAGCCAAGTGAGCCACGGTGCTGGCCCTGTTCCTTTGCTTTTCATATGAATTTTAAGATCTTCTATGATCACACAGATTCTGCTGAGACTCTGATACGAACTGCAGAGGACTGACGTCCTTCCACAAATCCAGTATTTCATTATCAATTACGTTTATGTACATCTGATTCTTTCACCTGTTTTTAGTTGTCAGCATGAGGATTCTATACTCGTTCTGTTGAATTCACGCCTAGACACTTACTCTGTTGTCAATGGTTGCAATCGGCACTGTATTTTCAATCTGGATGTCCACATGTTCGCTGCTAGTATCTAGAAACAGCACTGATTTTTTTTTAAAAAGATTTATTTTATTTGAGAGGTAGAGTTACAGACAGTGAGAGGGAGAGACAGAAAGGTCTTCCTTCCCTTGGTTCACTCTGCAAATGGCTGCAATGGCCGGAGCTGCGCCGATCTGAAGCCAGGAGCCAGGCGCCTCCTCCCGGTCTCCTACGTGGGTGCAGGGGCCCAAGGACTTGGGGCATCTTCCACTGCTTTCCCAGGCCACAGCGGAGAGCTGCATCAGAAGTGGTGCAGCTGGGACCAGAACCAGATGGCACTGGCCCCTAGAAACAGCACTGATTTTGATGAATTCATCTTGTATCCTGTGATTTTTTAGAATTACTTGTTAGTTCTGGAGGTTCTTGTTCATTTCATTTTTCTGTAGATCCCTTAGGATTTTTTTACACAATCAAATCATCTGCAAATAGGCAGATCCTTTATTTTTTCTGCACGTCTTTTCTTACACTGTCTGACTGCAGTGATCACAATTTTCTGACAGCCAGGCATCAGAAGGGAGCTGGAACTGGAAGCGGAGCCTGGACTTGAACCAGGCCCCTGGAGGCAGGACACAGGTGTCCCAAGTGTCTTTGCTGCTACACCAAATGCTCCCCCCCCCCCCACAAGGGTGTGCTGAATCAAACCCGCGTGTCTAGAACGGCCTGCCTGGTGGCGGTGCCTAATGCTTGTTGCACAGTGTTGAATTCTACTTGTTAAGGTTTCATTAAAAATTTTCACAAGAGATGTTGGTTTGTACTTAAAAAAAAAAATACTGTGTATGCCTGGGTTTTGGAAATTATTTCCTGTCTACTGGGTGACACCACAGAAATGGTGTTATTTTTTGAACATTTGGTAAAATTCTATGAAGCTATCTGGTCCTAGGCACTCCTTTGTAGGGCTGATCGTACTGGGGGAGTCAGGCTCACTTGGGTTTTTTGAGACTCTGGCCCATTTAAAGCTCCCCAGATTCCCGTGTGGAGTCTGTTCCTGGCATTCCTCACCCGAGCCGTCCACATGGTCTGCAGCTCTCGTGTTTCTAGAATTTTCTCAATGTCATTTGTGGATCCCTTCCAAGCAGCACCGTTCTCTCTCATCAACTTTCTCTTCTGTTTGTAGTGTCACGATCTCTTTTTCTGTCTGTCATTTCTTTTCTTCTGCTTGATCTGGGGTGCACTTCCCTCTTCCTTCACTAGGTTCTCAACATTGGAGCTTTGATTATAGATTTGGGACTTTCTCTGCTCATTGTGCGTGATGCCGTAACTTACCCTCTTAGCAATGCTTTAGCCACGCCCTACACATGTGGATACATTGTGTTTTTCATTCAGCTCTGCCTATTTTAAAATCTAAACTCAGAACTTCTTGATTCCCAGATGTAGAGTACGGTGTTGAGTTTCAGGTGCTTGACAATTTCCCGTTTCTCTAAGGTCAGAGGACACGCTCACTGTGTGCTCCGGGGGGCTGGACACTGTCCTCCTGGGTGCTGCTCTGTGGACATCCACTCCGGGGTGGAGGTTACACAGCCGGGGAGTCGGTGCCCAGGGTCCTCGCTGCTGCGTTCCTGTCCATCCGTCCGTCTGTGTGGATCTCCTGCCCGGCTGTCCTGCCAGCCGCTGAGACCGGGGCCAAGCGTGGCCCCGCAGCACCCCTCAGCTTCACGACCTCACAGCTCCCGCGTTTGTGCACACACACCCAGCACTGCTGTGTCTTCCTGCTGAGCTGATCTTTCCCCTCCACGCCCCGAGGTCAACCTCATCTGGGCTGAGCATGGCCTCTCCTGCCTTCTGTGGACTCTGATTCCGTGGTGCATGTTCCACCCCTGGCCTTCAGCCTCCGGCAGTTTTCAGCCTGATGCGCTGATCTTTGTCTTTGGTGCCTCCGGACAATTTATATCTCACGATCTCACGTAACTACTGATACGCCAAAGTTTAAGGCTGCCGTTCTAGTGTTTGTTCTCTACATACAGCTGAAACCATGTCAGACGGCTACAATCTGATACTAGAAAACTCGGGGGAAGACAGACTTTTCCAACACTTCTGCTTGCTGTGTCCCCTCTCGCTTCCTGATAGTCCAAGGTTCCTCATCTTCTGGACTTTCTCCTTTTCACGTGCAGAGCCTTTCTTTCTAAAGATTTATTTATTTGAAAGTCAGAGTTACAGAGAGGGAGAGAGGGAGAGAGAGAGGTGTCTTCCATCTGCTGGTTCACTCCCCAGATGGCCCAGTGGGCTGATCCAAAGCCAGGAGCCTGGAGCCTACTCCGGGTCTCCCAAGAACATGCAGGGACCCAAGCACTTGGGCCATCTTCCACCACTATCCCAGGTGCATTATCAGGAAGCTAGATTAGAAACAGAGCAGTTGGGACTTGAACCCACAAACATATGGTGTGTGGTGTGCCACACCACAGCACTGGCCCTGAGAGCTTTTCTTGTCCTTTTTCAGGTTGGGTGTCCTGGCAGCCAGCATCCTTGCTGGAGCCCCGCTGAGGATGCCATCCTGTCCTCCCCAGCCCCAAGGGACACAGCTGCTGGTTTGAAGATTCCAGGGTGACAGTCCCTTTCTTCCAGCATTTGAAAAGCACCCCCTTGGTAGGGTGGCCTCTGTCACTCGAGTCCTTTCGCCTCTTAGGTGAGGCTCTGTTTCCCTCCCAACTATCTCAATATTTCCTTCCTTTTCTGAGTGTTTGGTCTTGGTGTGGATTTCTTGGGGTTTATCCTCTTGAGGGTGTGCTGAGCTTCCTGGATCTCTAAGTGTTTTTGCTTCTCTTGGCCAATCCTGGGGGACTCTCAGCTCTTGTTTCCCAGCCCCACCGTCCCAGAGCCCAGTGGCTCCAGCCTCTCCGTGCAGCCCCTCCCGCCGCTTGTCTTGCCGATCCATTTTCCCTTTGTCATTCCGATTAAGGGGTTTCTGCCAGGCACTGTTCAGCGTGTCCACTGAGTCTGTGAAGTTGGAGGTGCATTTTCCCAGATCTAACATCTCAGGGGGCATTCTTCACATGTGCTGAGACCTTCTACACTGCTATTCGGTCTGGGCGCGTTCCCCAAGGTGAGGCTGTCAGGACACATTCCCCGAGGCACGGCTGTGTGGTCTGGGCGCATCTGATGATTCCCAGGCCTCTGCTACTTTGCCGCTGTCATTCATGGATCATCTTTTTTTTCCATTCACTTTGAGAAATTCCTGTTCTCACACGACCGCGAGTGAACTTCTCAGCAGACACGTGGGCACGTAGTGATTACCAGTTCTGGGTCTGGTTAAGCTGGCTATGGCTGCGGCACTGTGCCTGGGAGCAGCAGTGGGAACTGTGCTCCCGGGCTGGCCTCACCTGACGGCCCCTCTGCTGGGAGGGTCGGGCACCTTGCTACTGCCCACAGTGTGGTCTCCCTTGACACCAGGGGTGTGGGCTGAGGTCTCGCTACCTCCCAGTCCCCTACCCTGCCTTCCCTGACGCGGCCCCAGCGTTGGGACTAGGCTTCGGGAGAGAGTCTTGGGCCATCCAAGCCTCGAGTTCCTGCTGGGCCTTTGTGGCCGTGGGTGGGGCGGGAGCAGAGCAGGTGTCGTCTGTGTAGCTGGCTTTCTCTGCCTGAGTGGGCTGGAGAGCAGGCTCTGGCTGGGGCTGTGGTGAATGTGTTTTGAAGATGGCTTGAGTCTGTGCCCCAAGGGGTCTTCAGCATGGGGGTGCTGGGAGCTGGGGGGCCTTGCTGAGGCGGGGTTTTGGGGAGGTCCCCAGGTCCTGCTGCCCTCGGAAGGGAGCAGGGAGTTCTCATGGGACTGTGGCTGTTCTCGCAAGATCGTGTGGTTAGGAAGCAGCAAGGCTGGGGTGAGCCGTACGTCCGGCAGTTTAGTCGCCACTTGGGATGCCGGCATCACCTGTTGGAGCCCCTAGCCGAGCCCTGGCAACTCCACTTCCGAGACAGCTGCCTGCTGATGCACACCCTGGGAGGTCGCCGTGGTGGCTCAAGTGGGAGACCCAGATGCCGCCATGTGAGACGTCGTGATCGAGTTCCAGGCTCTTGGCTTCGGCTTAACCCAGCCCTGGCTACTGTGGGCGGTTGGGGAGTGAACCAGCACAAAGACACTCTCTCTCTGCCAGTATCAATCAACCAGTCAGTCAGTCAATCACAATTTTTAAAGAGGAAAAGAGCAAGCTGGGCCCCCTGCTCCCTCTGGCTCCCTGTCTAGCCATGTGCCGGCTCCCACAGGCACTTCCAGCACGGCGAGGTCATCTAGCAGATCCTCGCCAGAGTCAAGCTGACGCCGTGCCAGGCCTCGAACTGCGGACCTGTGGGCTGGTCGTGGGGCCTCCCCTCGGGAGTTTGGTTTCAGCAATGGGAAACACACTAACATGGGGGACACGGAAAAGCCTGTGAAAGTGGCACCCGTGGAGGAGTGAAAGCATTCTGGTTGAAAGACACCTTGAGGTTCACGCATAGGTTCATCCGTGTACTGTGATTGAGGTTCACGCACAGGTTCATCCGTGTGCTGTGACTGAGGTTCACGCACAGGTTCATCCGTGTGCTGTGACTGAGGTTCACGCATAGGTTCATCCGTGTGCTGTGATTGAGGTTCACGCATAGGCTCATCCGTGTGCTGTGATTGAGGTTCACGCACAGGCTCATCCGTGTGCTGTGATGAGGTTCACGCACAGGTTCATCCGTGTGCTGTGATTGAGGTTCACGCACAGGCTCATCCGTGTGCTGTGATTGAGGTTCACGCACAGGTTCACCCGTGTGCTGTGATTGAGGTTCACGCACAGGTTCACCCGTGTGCTGTGATTGAGGTTCACGCACAGGTTCACCCGTGTGCTGTGATTGAGGTTCACGCATAGGCTCACCCGTGTGCTGTGACTGAGGTTCACGCACAGGTTCATCCGTGTGCTGTGACTGAGGTTCACGCATAGGTTCATCCGTGTGCTGTGATTGAGGTTCACGCATAGGCTCATCCGTGTGCTGTGATTGAGGTTCACGCATAGGCTCATCCGTGTGCTGTGATTGAGGTTCACGCACAGGTTCATCCGTGTGCTGTGATTGAGGTTCACGCACAGGCTCATCCGTGTGCTGTGATTGAGGTTCACGCACAGGTTCATCCGTGTGCTGTGATTGAGGTTCACGCACAGGTTCACCCGTGTGCTGTGATTGAGGTTCACGCACAGGTTCACCCGTGTGCTGTGATTGAGGTTCACGCATAGGTTCATCCGTGTGCTGTGATTGAGGTTCACGCATAGGTTCACCCGTGTGCTGTGATTGAGGTTCACGCATAGGTTCACCCGTGTGCTGTGATTGAGGTTCACGCATAGGTTCATCCGTGTGCTGTGATTGAGGTTCACGCATAGGTTCACCCGTGTGCTGTGATTGAGGTTCACGCATAGGTTCACCCGTGTGCTGTGATTGAGGTTCACGCATAGGTTCATCCGTGTGCTGTGATTGAGGTTCACGCATAGGTTCACCCGTGTGCTGTGATTGAGGTTCACGCATAGGTTCACCCGTGTGCTGTGATTGAGGTTCACGCATAGGCTCACCCGTGTGCTGTGATTGAGGTTCACGCATAGGTTCATCCGTGTGCTGTGATTGAGGTTCACGCATAGGTTCACCCGTGTGCTGTGATTGAGGTTCACGCATAGGTTCACCCGTGTGCTGTGATTGAGGTTCACGCATAGGTTCACCCGTGTGCTGTGATTGAGGTTCACGCATAGGTTCACCCGTGTGCTGTGATTGAGGTTCACGCATAGGTTCACCCGTGTGCTGTGATTGAGGTTCACGCATAGGTTCACCCGTGTGCTGTGATTGAGGTTCACGCATAGGCTCACCCGTGTGCTGTGATTGAGGTTCACGCATAGGCTCATCCGTGTGCTGTGATTGAGGTTCACGCATAGGCTCATCCGTGTGCTGTGATTGAGGTTCACGCATAGGCTCATCCGTGTGCTGTGATTGAGGTTCACGCATAGGCTCATCCGTGTGCTGTGATTGAGGTTCACGCATAGGTTCATCCGTGTGCTGTGATTGAGGTTCACGCATAGGTTCATCCGTGTGCTGTGATTGAGGTTCACGCATAGGTTCATCCGTGTACTGTGATTGAGGTTCACGCATAGGTTCATCCGTGTACTGTGATTGAGGTTCACGCATAGGTTCATCCGTGTACTGTGATTGAGGTTCACGCATAGGTTCATCCGTGTACTGTGAAAAATGCTGCTTTCCATCACAATCCCTCAGATGTTGAGTTCCATTTTCCATGAGGTTCCTCAGGTCCCTGGCACACTCGTGGGGGATCCCCAGCTTCCAGGGCTGGTGGCTGAGCTCCCCACTGGCAGAGCGGGGTTGCGTGCAGGTCTTGGGTCTCTGCATCTCCTGGCCACAAACGGTCTCCGTGTCTTCATCTACATTTGGAATATGGGCCCCAGGGCCCCAGGGGTTCCCAAGACCTTTTCTCCCAGTAACAATAGCAGGTAACTTTGTGGTCTTGGCCCTGCTAATGGCATGAAAGGACTGGTGAGTGAGGCGCTGGCGTCCTAGCATGAGTTGGGGCGGTGGCCCCCAAGTGGGTTAGCAGTCGTGGTCTCCACAGCCCCACCAGGAACGTCATCAGCTGTGTCCAGCCTCTACCTGGGAACCCTGCTTTTGCCCGTGCAGGGCAAGGGCTGCTGGGAGAAGGCACTGCCCTCTGTGGAGCTGCAGCCAAGCCCACTGTTTGGTCGTGCCCACTGTTCTTCCATAAGAGGACGAGGGCGTCTGGCCACCATTGTCACACAGCGACCCTGTCATGCCGAGGACCACGGGCCAGCCTGTCTGCGCTTCCCAGGCGAGAACCACACATTTGGGAAAACTTGCCTGACCTGCTGGCTGAGCGCGGAGGCTTCCTCACACTTCACGGCTCCTCACAAGGTCAGAGGTGAGGCAGCAAACGCACTTGCTCGGAACCTGCAGCAGGAAGTGTGCCAGCACCGGGACGGTTGGCAGAAGTCGGCACATGACTGGGGCCGAGTTCCAGAACCGTGCGTGGGTAAGAGTCATCACAGCGCGAGGCGGAAGCAAGCAGATTTCCATGTAGAGTGGAATACAGGAGACACGAAACGTGGCCCTATTCGTGGGCGTGGCCTCCACTACTTCACTGCAGCTCTTTCTAAGGTGTGGTGACAGGGGAGTTAGGATGCCCTGAATCTCAGGGCCCTGGAGATGGGGACTTTTTGAAATTTTTTTTTATTTGACAGGTAGAGTTATAGACAGTGAGAGAGACAGAGAAAGGTCTTCCTTCCGTTGGTTCACTCCCCTAATGGCCACTACGCCAGCGCTGTGCTGATCCGAAGCCAGGTGCTGGGTGCTTCCTCCTGGTCTCCCACGTGGGTGCAGGGCCCAAGCACTTGGGCCATCCTCCACTGCACTCCTGGGCCACAGCAGAGAGCTGGACTGGAAGAGGGGCAACCGGGACAGAACCCAGGGTGCTGGCGCCGCAGGTGGAGGATTAGCCAAGTGAGCCACGGCACTGGAGAGATGGGGGCTTTAAGGTGAGGCCACTGGGATGGTATCCTCGTAGGAGAGGAGATCTGGGAACACAGACAGGTGCAGGCACAGAGATGGCATGAGGGTACTGGGAACTGAGCACAGAGCCTGATCCCCACCGTCAGCCTGGAGGCGACGCCCCCAGCCCGGGGTACCTGTAACGGCGGCCACACGGCTGCTCGTCGAGTTCTGGTACAATAGCGATGGAGATGTCTTGGCCGTCTGAAAGGCCTCTGCTTTCCCGGGACTCCTCCCAAGGCTGGATCTTCCTCACCAACGTCTGCCGGAAGGCAGCCGCCGCGGCGGAGCCAGCTGTCTTCAATTAAGTCATTAAGGAGCTTTGCCGAAACTCGAAGCCACGTGGCTCTTCTGATTGAAAATTTTTTTTTGTTTTGCAAAATATAGTTATTTATCATCAAATATTATTGATGTTTTCATCATGACTCTGTCACTGCTGCCTTAACACGGATTAAGAAATAGGCATTATTAAAAAAAAAAAAAACTTCAGTTTTGAATGGGACCGTGGTCAATTCTGAGAGATGGAGCTCATGCAGGTGGCACTCTCTGGAGTGCGGGACAATCCTGAGAGATGGACAGGGTCCTGGGACAGGCGCGCAGGGTCCCTGAGCCTTGGTGACTGGGATCTGACAGCCGTGACGGCAGCTACCAGGCCCTTCAGCGACTTCCTCGCCCCCAATCTCCTCGACTGAGACGTGAGCACGTTCATTTCAGGACATTTCACCACCAGCCAAAACTCACGCCACTCACCCCCAACAGAAGGCGACCACAAAGAGACAGGCCAGGGGCAGGGAAGACACACCCTCTGGTTGGTGCTTCCTGGTGCTGAGGTCTGCTCTCCATGCAGGCACAGCCTGGATCCAAGACCTCCAGACTGAAGCCAGGGCCTCGCTGTGGCCGGGAAGGTGGTGAGAATTGAGAACAGCACTCTTCCCAGCAGCGATGGCCTCTACCACCTCCCACCCTCCTCGCCAGCGCCTCGGTAGGTGCACACCCCACACTCACGGAACTCAAATTCAATGGTGCGGGAGCTGGGGGCCGCGGAGCAGGCTCCCCTGCAGGGGACAGTCCTGTTTGGGAGCCACACATCACTCAGCTGGGCGGCTGAGACCAGCATAGCCAGGCTCTGGAACTGCTGCTCCATGCCGTCCCTGCTCAGAGTCCAGTCCACTGGGAGCCTGCAGCTGCTTCGCCTCAAGGTTGCCCGTGCTTGGCGTTTTGTTCCAGCCCACCCTCCATCTGTCTCTTCCAGGGAGATGGCGCCCCAGCCAAGTGGCCCCAGCAACAGTGTTGGAAAGAGCCCGGCCCTGAGAACCAGTGGCACGTCCACCTGCAGGAGGATGCGTCGAAAGACAGCAATACCACAGGGCCAGGGAACACTCTACAGCACGGAACAGGTGCCGACCACATGCAGGCAGCCACGTGGAGCAGCGCAAACACCAGGGGCCCTGAGCAAGCCTGCTGCGTGGCCCATCTTAGAAACACAAAAGGGTTGAAGTCGCTGCTTGCGACGCTGGCATCCCATATCAGGGATCCAGTTCTCAGCTAGTCCCTTGTAAATGGCCTGGGAAGGCAGCAGATGATGTCCAAGTGCTTGGGCTCCTGCCACTCATGAGGAGACCCGGAAATCGTTCCTGGCCCCCGGCTTTGGCCTGGCCCAGCCCAACCTATCGTGACCATTTGTGAATATACCAGTGGGTGGAAGATCTCTCTCTCTTTCTCATTCTCTGTTGCACTTTAAAATAAATAACTGCTAACAACAACAACAACAAAAAGACAAAAGCAAAACTTGACAAGATGAAGCTGCTTTTACAAAGGGCCAGGAAGTAGTGACTTCTCGGGGAGAGGAAGGGGTGGAGAAGGCACAGAAACCCACCAATCACGGGTGGCGTCCCACCATTGCGGGACAGGGGAGCTCATAACACCCATGGTGTTACCAATCCAACAGGTGTGTTGTGTAATTTCTTTTTTGAAGAATTACTTATTTGAAAGGCAGAGTTACCAACAGCAGGAGAGAGGCAGGGAGAGAGACAGACATACAGATAGAGAGATCTTCCATTCCAAATGGCTGCAATGGCCGGCGCTAGGCCAGGTCAAAGTCAGGAGCCAAGAACTCCATCCGGGTCTCCCTCTGTGGCAGGAGTCCAAGCACATGGGCCATTTTATTTTTGCTGCTTTCCCAGGCGCTTTTAGCCGGGAGCTGGAATGGAAGCGGAGCAGCCAGGACCCCTATGGATGGCCAGGGTACAGCTAGTGGCTTCACCCACTGTGCCTCAGAGCCAGGCTCTGTGTAATTTCTACGGATCATCAGATATCAGACCAAAGAGCGTAACAAAGGGAGGAACGTGCAGTGTCCGATCCACTCACTGCACCTTTCAGACTCCTGGAATGGCAACAGCTGGAAAGGGAACCGAGTTCACGCAGGACGGATCCATCATGTTTTATGCTGGCAGTGCCGTGGACACAGCCTACACGCTCAGTCCTTGGGATGAGCTGAGTGGATCACTGTGGGGCTGGCCCCATGGCACAGCTGCTGCTTGTGACGCCTGCATCCCATGGAGGTGCTGGTTCGAGTCCTGGCTGCTCCATTTCTGACCCAACTCCCGCTAATGTACCTGGCAAATCAGCAGAACATGTCTCAAGCGCTTGGACCCCTGCCACCCACATGGGAGACCCAGATGGAGCTACAGGCTCCTGACTTCAGCCTGGCCCAGCCCTGGCCGCTGTGGCCATTTGGGGAGTGAACCAGCACATGGAGGACCTCTCCCCTCTTTCTGTGTCACTCTGCCTTTCAAATACATAAAATAGATGATAAACCTAAATTACTAAGCAGCCAAAGCAATGGAATATTATGTATCTGTCCAAAAAGTCACTGTTTCAAATGATTTTTAATGGGAGAGGAAAAGACCTGGCCCTCGAGTGAGAAACAGAGCAGAGAAGCGAACTAAACCAGGACCTGGGCCGATGCGACCTCAACAAGGAACCGGCTATGACTGCAGGCTGCAGAAGGACCCAGCGCTCCCCAGGTGCCCGCACTCCTGGGTTCTGCGCTCGTCTGTAGGCCCTGGCTTCTGAGCTGGCGCCCGACGGGGCTCAGCTCAGTGGTCAAGAGGTACCTCACACACACCACTGTCTTCCACACCTGTCTCCCAGCACCTGACCTGCTCCTTCCCTCGAATGTCCCAGCAGACCCCACCCTGGGTGCCTGATGAACCCTGTGAGCCTGACTCCAGCAGGGTGGGGGGCTCAGAGGTAAGGAGGGAGGCAGAACCCTCCCTCCCTTGATCCCTCCCCCAGCCATCAGCCTCCACGCCTGTCCACTGCCGGTGTGTCCCCTTCACCCACCTCCTTCCCTGGGGCCCACATGCCCTTCTGTCCAGAAGGAGGACCCAGGTGCCTGGCTTCAGGCCCACCCCAGCCATCAGTCTTTCCACCTGTCTGGGCCTCTGGGGGCAGGGCGGGGTGGGGCTGTACCTTGGACAGCTCCACAGTGGGCCCTGGTGAGGGGCCAGCCAGGGACGCCATGGCTTGTTCCTTCCCTTCCCACCTGCAGAGACAGAGACCAGCCAGCACCACCACTGCAACTTCCTCCCCACCCCGCCCCCGCCCACCAAATGGACCAAGTCCCGCCCCACTGCCCCCATTTTACAAAGGGGAAGGCTGAGGCTTCTGGAGGGGACCCCAGGACACCCAGCTTAGGTGTCGAGGCCAGGATCTGAACCCAGGCTGCTGCTGGGCCAGCGAGAGTGAAGCACCGGGGTCGTGTCCTCCCCGAGTCAGAAATAGAGGCGCGGCTCAGCTGTGCTGTGCCATCTGCCGCAGCCGCCTCAGAGGCAGCCGCGTGGCCTCGTCACAGGGATGGACACCCCGGCAGCCAGGGACTGAGCAGCAGACCTCCTGAACAGGGGCGGGGGGAGTGGCGCAGGTGGTGGAGGCCGCAGTGGCCTAGACCAGCAGCCTGGGGCCCGGAACTGGGTGCAGACGGGTGCATCTGTGTACAGCCCCTCAGTCCCTCAGTCCCTGCCCTAGGTGGGGTTGGGACCCACGGGCCTCTCGCGCCTGCTGATGTTGCCTTCCATGGCTGTGGGTGAGCTACCTAGTTCTCTGGAGCTGCCGGGAGGGGGGGGGGGGTCTTGCAGAGGGGCGGGGCCGGCTCTGCTCATGACGTTCCTTCCTCTCCCAAAGCCCCTCCTGCCCACGACCTCAGCCCCCAGGGTTCCTTCCCTGTGGCACAGATGGGGGCTGCCGAAGGCCATGCGGTAGGGAGAAGCAGCCGTCGTGGCCACTTGTCTGTTCTGGGAACTTCCGAATGCAGCCCCCAGGGCAGCTGGAAGCAAAGGACTCTGCCAGCCCTGTCCTGGGGAAGCTGACAGATTCCATCTTGCGCAGGGGGTCTCCCGGGGGAGCTCCCTCGGCTTCTGTCCTCACCGTGTGCACCATTTCTGGACCTCCCAGGCACGGAGGGTTTGCCCGACCCACACAACCCATGTGATTCCCGTGCTGGAGGCAGCTGCGAGGAGCACGGAGGGAGGGGTCTGCTCTGGGCAACACACCCTGGGCGCTGCCCGCATCCTCATGTGGGGGCATTCAGCCTTGCCCCTTCCTCATCCACCTGCCTGGAGAGGCCAAGGGTGGTGAGGGCCAAGGCCTTTCTGGTCCAGCCTGGCACCAGGCAGGATGACGTCACTGCATGTGGGCAGCGTTCTGGCAGGTGCCGAGGGTATGTGGTGTCACACAGAGTGCTGGCGCAAGGTCCTCCGTGGCTGCTCGTCAAGTGCTCCATATGTGCCAGGGACCCTTCTCCAGCTCTGTGTAAACCCACTCATCCCCTCCCCTCCAACAACAGTGACTCCCAGAGCCCTGGCCACAGCCCGGCAGATCTAAGCTTTACCCAACAGCCGCACCTCTGTGCCACCAACAGGGAGCCCATGGGCGGGGGACTGGTGGGAGCTGGGAGTTGGTGTATAAATACCCCAGCTCTCTGCCCCTCGTGTGGCAGGTGCAGGCTCTGCCCTGACTCCTAGCATCCCCCAGGGTAAATCCCCTGCCTGGCCACACCTCCTTCCCTTTCCTGTCTCAGTTCCCCTCTCTTATCTGACTCACGTTCTCACCCGGGAGAGCCCGGCCCAGGACAAGGAAGCACTAAGGTCACTCTCACTTTGGGGGGGGGGGGCTTGGGAAGGAGGCAGATGTGAGGGTGAGGGAGAGGGTGGGAGCCACCTCCCCAGGGAACAAGGAGGGCTCCTGCCTGAGCCTCGGGGTGGGGAGGGGGTCTGTTTTCGGCACTGCACACGCCAGGAAGCGAGTCCTGAGAGTGAGAGGTGGGAGCAGCCAGAGGGCGGGCACCCCCATTCCTTCCTTCCTTCACTGACTCAGAGGCCGTGTGTTGAGACTGATAACTTTGTACAGCCTGGACTGGGTGCTGAGGGCGCACGGGTTAAATGCACCAGCGCTGGAGCCAAGGGGCCAGGTCACAAGGTCTCGGGTGAGCATCGCAGGTGCACCTGTCACCTGTCACACACGGTGGCAAGGCTGGTGTTTCTGGCAGAGGCTGGCCGGGGAGAGACTACCGATAACTGCAGGGGAGCTCCAAGTTTGCATTCCCACCTCCTCTCCCCACCCTCTCCCTGTCCCTCTCCTCTCTTGGGGTCACAGGGAAATGGGCACAGTGAACCAAGGCCAGCACCAGGGACGTGGACCACGGCGGAGAGGCACCTGATCCTGCCCAGTGATGCCGGAATTCATAGCAGGGAGCCACACGGCCAGAGAGGTTAGGACACCTGCTTACGGCCACACAGCAAGACAAGGGTCTGACATCTGGGCAGAAACACCAAGCTGGAGAGTGGAGCGCAATGGCAGAGCAGCCAGGGTTTGCTAGGGCAGAGGCGTGGGGCCGCGTTCACCTCCCGACACTCAGGGCACGTGGCAGCAACGCGGCAGCACCCACCCACCTGCTGAAGCAGAGCACTCACCACGCCATACTCCCTTCTTCCAGGCACCTCCAGAGGATCTTAACCAAAGCACACACACTTTCCTCTGACTTCTCTTTCTTTCGCACTGAACACAGCAATCAACTGGACGCCCATTTTATAAACCAATCTTCCTTCTCCCACCACAACGAAAGGACATCTTTCTCCTCCATGTGACGTGATGAGACCAGGTGCCACTGACGGGCAGCTCTCCGATCTCCAGAAAGGCATGGAAACCTTGCCTCTTGGACCCCAGGATGCCTGTGGCCAGGACCCCACACCCTGTGATGGCCAGGAGGACCAGAGGTTCCCCCTCCCAGGTCCACGGTTAGTTGCGGCAGAGCTCTGAATAGGAGGAAATCGGTGCCGGTGAGGTCATGGTGAGAACGAGAGGGAGACAAGGAAGCCGACAGCACAGCCGCCAAGGCTGGCGCGGAGCAGACACTGCCACGGGCCGGCTGGCTGCCGGCAGGACACGGCTGGCCTGCTGGCCCTCTGCTGGGCACACAGTCTGGCTTTTCCTCACTTGGAGCAAGCAAGTGTGGGGCTCAGATGGCACTGGGGGAGGTGGGACACACGCAGATCCTGCCCATCACCTGTGCCCACTCCCCCTGCCATGGGCCAGGGTCTGTGGGGAGGAATCCAGCCAGGACCCTGCACACGGGAAGGTTTCCTCCACCTTCTCCCAACACACAGTTTCTGAGAGCTTGGCTCTGCTTCCCAATGAGCCTCCGGGCCACTTAGCCAGAGTCCTTGAGGGAGGAACAGGGACTGAAGTCTGTGGGAAGAGGCGGAAGCCGCAATGTGCACTGGGGCAGGTGGCACAGCCCCCAGGCTGGGCGAGGATGCACAGACCTTCAGGGCACGTCATGGGCACAGCGTGGGTGGGGGCGAGGGTGCCAGTCCTGGTGGCGCAGGCAGGGACGGGGAACAGCCTTGTCCTTCCCCCCAGTCTCTCTCTCTGTCTCTGTCTCTCTCTCTCTCTCACACACACACACACACACACACACACCCTCGGCTCTGCTTCGGTGGCTCAGTCACATACAGAGTTTTTGCCACAAGCACACTGGTTCTCTACGCTGACTCGTATTTAGAAACAGATCTTTCTTCCTTGGAAAGCAGAGGTCAAACCACAGAGACAGCAGTTAAGACACAACCGCCCACAACCCAGCTTCATTCAAACCAGAACCAGACCTACCGTATTTACCCGTCTGACCGCCTCGGGTTCCCAAAGCTGAGCAGGCTGGTGGGTGAGGGGCAGCGGCGGGGGCTGGGGCTGTCCCTGCCATGGGACCACGGGTGCCACTCTGATTGAGCTCTGAGCCTGGCCCGCTCTCTAAGGCCCTTGGCAAACAGGAGCCGTGCCCACGAACATAACTCCTGAACAATGCCAGGGGAGCGTCACTGTGCCAGTCGCGAGGCTGGTTCTGACTTTCTGTGACGCTGATTTCGAACAATGTCAAAAGTTGCACAAGGAATCTCGTAGCGCCTGGCTGTCCCGGGCCCCAGCTGAGGCTGTGGGGAGCTGGCCTGCAGCGGCAGGCACGTCCGCAGCCCAGGGAGTGGGAACACCCTGCCCACGCCATCGCCTCCGCCGCCTGGCTCGGGAGGTGACTCAGCGCTGGGGAGGGGCGTGGGCGGGAAGCCATGGAGGCATCACCATGGGCTCTGACAGATGGGCCAAGGAGCTGCTCTGTGAAACAGGGGAGGGGCTTCTCCTCTCCCAAGGTGAGTGGGGCTCAGGCAGACTCCCACCAGCAGAGCCCCTCACCACCCACCCGGGGCCTGGTAGCACTGCTCCAGGTGTCTTGGCCTGGCTTCTGCACTTATGCGAGCTGGCACAGGCTCCTGAGGTGGGGGCAGAGCCCAGCCCGCGGCTGCCAGAGCTGAGTGGCATCGCCCATCTGCCCACCCTGCGGATCAGGTGCCGCGCTCCCTCCCACCCTTGGAAGGCCCCACTCTTACCCCGGTTTTACATATGAATAAACCAAGGATAGGAGCTGCCCGGGGTCATGGAGCCTCCAGCCTATGAGAGCCAGAGCTGGGATGTGAATTGAGGCACGTCCCGAGCCCCCAGTGGCCCAGCAGCCCCAGGCCCCACAGGAGATGCTGTGAACAGGTGAGGGCTGGGGCTGAAACACTCACTTTGGGCAGGTGCAGTGTCTCTGGGGACCCCAGCCTGTGGCCTCATCTATTCTCCACGATGGTTCAGCCAGGCCCTGGCTGCTCTGCCCTCCACGACCCCCAGCCCCCAGCTCTTGGTCTATGCCAGCACACATTCAGCAATGTCAGGATGAAGCGAGGTGACACAAGGAAAACGCTTCAGAAAATGAGACGCCCACAGAATGCTAAGGACTATTACTATTGACTGAAAGAGCAGAGTGGGAAGAGGGCCAGTGAGGCCAGCCACGGGGCCTGGATTCCATCCAGGACTTGGCCTCAGTTTCCCTGAGGTCCAGCTGTAGGCACAGCACAGAGGATGGTCCCTGCAGAACTCTGGCTGAATTTGGACTGGGGGGGGGGGTTGGGGAGGGGAGGAGAAGGGATCAGGGCTGCAGAGGCTGTGGAGGTGGGGCCTGGACAAGGCCTTCTTGGGGAGACCCCTTTAATGGGCTTGAGGAACCAGGGCAGCTCAGGACTGGGTGGGACCCACAGTCACGGCTTCCTGCTCACTGAGGCTGAGCCCCAGGTGTCTGTTGTGGGGCGGATGAGGAACTGGGATGGAGCCCAGGCCTGGTCCCGGGGGAGCAAGAATGGGCTCTCTCTGAGGGGCAGTGGCCCTGGGCTCGGGCAGGCCCTGGACACTATCCAGGCAGGCTCAAGTTTGTCTGGGGTGAAGAGCAGGGGCTCCTGGCTGGTTACTCTCGGCCTGAGTGGTTGCTAGGCGGCCGGCTGACCTCACGAGGGGCCATTGTTTCTAACTCAATAGGCACTTTTGAGTGACAGTCCCAGCTCCCAAGTTCCAGGGGCCCCTGGGCTCCTGTGACACATACCAGGGACTGCCAAGAGCAGGGGCAGCTGAGAGAATCAGACTGTTGGCTGGGGCTGTGGTGGGGGGAGAGGGGGCTGTGCAGGAGGGGATGGGGGGAGCTGTAGCCTTTCTGAGTGGGAATCGGCGAGCCCTGGGTGAGAAGCCAGCAGCTGCCTGGGGTCAGCCCCACGCGTGCCCTGACCCTGTATTCCCCACACACCTCGCCTGCTTCGCCCAGCAGCCCCACGTGGTGGGGTCCTTAAGACCCCTGTGCTTCAGGACAGGAAGCTGAGGTCAAAAGGGCACAGCGAGCCTGAGGACCCCAGGAGCACCCCGGGTTTCCAGGTGTGGCAGGCAGAGCCTGGCTGCTCTGGGCGGGGTCCAGGCTGCCCATCAGTGGCCCGCTGCTGGGGGCTTGGCCTGGAAGACCCGCGCTGGCCCAGTGCAGTGCCTGGTCCTCCACGGCGGCAGAGGGAGCAGCAGGGTCCGTCCCCATGGGAGCAGTACACAGGCTGCAAAGGCCAGGCCCCGGGCCCCTGAGAGCCCCCACAAGGATCTCTGGGCAGCCCTGCCCTGAACCTGGCCAGGGGGACCCTGTGGGGCATCAGCAGTGAGCCCTGGGGCCTGCGGTCACTCTCAGAGCAGCAGTGGGAGACTCAGTGGCAGGGAGGACCACTGGCAGCTTGGGGTTGAGGAAGAAGGAGGCCTGGGGGGGAGAAGGTAACATGCTCCAGATCCCGCAGTGAGTGACGCAGGCAGAGACCGCCCACCCACCCGCCTGCTGAGGCACTGGCTCCTCCACCATCCCCGGGACCCCGGAGTCCAGCCCTGCCTCTCTCAGGGCAGAGGCAGGCCACAGCCCCCCTGTGGGACTGGCGGGAGGGCCTTCTCCCACTATATCCCATCGCTAGGGCTTCTGACCTCAGCATCCTCATCTGAAAATGGGCACGGCAGATGGCGAGAGTGAGACGGCCACACAGAGCTGGCGCCTAGGTCCTGCAGCTTCCATGAGCTCGGCCGGCAGCAGGCTGTTCCACCTCCGCCTCCTGTGCTCCCGGGGGGTGGGGGGAGGGCTTCTGACTGGCTCATGGATACTTGCTAGATGGGTCTCTGCCTCCCCCCAAGAGGCTCCCACATGCCCATCGAGGTCAGAAGAAATACCCCCTCCTCCAGGCAGCCTTCCCTGCACCCACCGAGCAGAGCCACATGCTCCTTTTTGTGCTGGGCTCTGGCTGTTTGTGTTGGTGCTGGGGCCTGCCTACGGCCAGACCTCTGGGCTCCAAGCCTGGCCCTGCCTGAGTGATGCAGGACCAGTGCTACCTCCTCTCCAGACTCCGTCCCGAGTGGTGAGGGTCCAGGGTGAGCACCGTGGTCCATGTGTCAGAGCCTTGGTCCCCAAGTCTGATGTTAGTGGTCAGTGCTGAGTGGCCGAACAGTGGAGCCTTAGCCTGGCTGCGCTGTCTGAAGGTGAGCCCCTGGGGGCTGTTCAGACTGAGTTGGAGTGGAGCCCCCACCATCAGACTGTGGGCCCCCACCATCAGACGGCAGCAGCTTCCCAGGAGAGCCCAGAGAGACTGACAGGAGTATGCTCTGGGACCTCCCTCCCCACGCCTCTCACTACCCAACAACGTCAACAAACACTAAGGCTTGGGGCTCCCCAAGTCTTCCACTGCGGACTTCAAAACACTTGTTTCAGGTGCTGAGCAACTGTGGTGCAGCGCTAATGCAGTGAGCTTGTGTGGCAAAGGGCCGCAGTCGTTCTTTCGAGAACACCTCGGACCACACCCCAGCTCCACTTCCCACCAGGTTCCTGCCGTCTGTGCTCCTGGAAAACCCAGGCTTGCCAGGGCAGGGATGTGCTGACTCAACCTCTCTGGGCCCCTGCGACATTCAGGGGACAGCTCCCATCCCCACAAGCCTCTTCTTGGGGAGGAGACACAGATAAACTAAACACCCAACCGGTAGAGATGGATCAGGTGGGGCTGCCAGACGGAAGCACGGAAGGTGGGGCCAGGGCAGAAGTGGGGGGTGAGGGGTGGAGGTGGGGGTGCGACCTTGAGGCTCACACTGGAGGTGGGGGATAAGGACAGCGAGCCCTGGAGGTGAGGGGGACAGTGAGGGCCGAGCCCTGGAGGTGAGGAGTTGCCGGCACGGAAGAGCCAGGAGAAGGCATGGCACCGGCTCAGAAATTCAGACGCTCGCCACTGCTCTTCCTTCTTCATACAAACTTTGCGGTCACGCCACGGCCTCCAGCTGCGTGTGGGGTTACTGAGCACTCGGCAAGGCTCTGATGCAGGTGCACAGAGCGGGGGCCCACGAGTGGAGGGCTGTGCTGGAGGTCTCGGAGCTGCAGGTGCTGAGTCAGCCCTGAGCCCAGGACTATGCCAGCTCACGCTGTCCCTCCTGGGGATACCGGGCTGCCTGCCGTCCCACGAGAGATGGCTCCTAACTCCTGGGAGGGCCCCCTTCTTCCTTCCTGGGCTCGGCACTGCTGATTGCCCGCTGCCTTCCGCTTCCAGCCTGGGCCTCTGTTCTGAGACGCAGAGGTTGGGGTGCAGCTTAGGCCCTGAGGTCACCATGTTGGCTCAGGGAGGCCCAGTTCCAGGGACTCAGGGATGTCACCTGCTAAGGTGGCGAGGGTGGGATATGTGGTGGACTCCAGGAGGCCACAGAGCAGCCCAAAGGGGCTGCTGGACAAGGGGTAGGGATGCTTGGAGGCCTCTGCTAGCCCCATGCCACCTCTGGGTCACAGCAAAGGTGCTCGCCCTGTCCACTGGGGCTCAGATGGAGGGAGTCTCAGCCTCTCCAAAGGACGGCCCAAGGCGCCGGCGGCTGGTGGACGGGGTGCAGTGACCTGGGAGTCACCGGCACTCGGCCTTGGGCTGTGGCCACGACACTGCCTTCTCTTCCTGGCCTGGGCTCTTCCTGGTGGGAGGGTGCCTTTCACACCACACCAGGAGAGGCTGCCTGAGGGTGCAGCGAGGGGAGACGGAGAGGGAGGCGAGGGTGCCCTCCCATGGCCTAGCTCCGGCCTCTGAAGCAGCTGTGCCTGAGCCCACTGCTCAGGGACCTTTCAGTAACCCAGGCCAACTAATCCCTCTCAGCCAGCCAGAGTCTCGGTCCAGCAGGGCTCCTGACTACACAGCCCACAGCCCTTCTTGGAACCAGATGGGAGACCGGGACTCAGCGGAAAACACAGGAGCAAGAGGCGAGCAAGGGAAGGGAACAGGTGGCCCAGCAACGAGGGGGGCAGACAAGAGCAGGAGCGTGACAGCAGGTGGCCGTGCCTCCAGGAGTGAGGCCCGTGCTCCCCCCTCCTCGCCCTGGGCTCACAACAGAACCCTGTATCTGTCAGCCCCGCTCGCTCATCACATCCCACTGTCCCGCCTCCTGTCAGCCCTGCCCCTCACACCTCAATGTCCCTGCCTCCCATCAGCCCCGCCCCTCACACTTCATTGTCCCCGCCTCCCATCAGCCCCACCCCTCACACCTCACTGTCCCCGCCTCCCATCAGCCCCACCCCTCACACCTCACTGAACCCGCCTCCCGTCAGTCCCGCCCCTCACACCTCACTGTCTCTGCCTCCCGTCAGCCCCACCCCTCACACCTCACTGTCCCCGCCTCCCATCAGCCCCGCCCCTCACACCTCACTGTCCCCGCCTCCTGTCAGTCCCACCCCTCACACCTCACTGTCCCCGCCTCCTGTCAGCCCCACCCCTCACACCTCACTGTCCCCGCCTCCTGTCAGTCCCACCCCTCACACCTCACTGTCCCCGCCCCATCAGCCCCACCCCTCACACCTCACTGTCCCCGCCCCCCATCAGCCCTGCCCCTCACACCTCACTGTCTCTGCCTCCTGTCAGTCCCGCCCCTCACACCTCACTGTCTCTGCCTCCCGTCAGCCCCGCCCCTCACACCTCACTGTCCCGCCTGTCAGTCCCACCCCTCACACCTCACTGTCCCTGCCTCCTGTCAGCCCCACCCCTCACATCGGACAGCACAGCAGAGACAAAGGCATTTTCCTGCAACCCTGCCTGCTCTCTGGACTCTGCACCTGGGAAACGCGGGTGCCCAGCAGGGCTTCCGGCCCCCCTCCCGCCCCCGACTGCAGTTTTGCTTCACCGCACGCCTCCCCGTGACGCCTCCCTCGCACCCCGCGACGCCTCCCTCGCACCCCGCAAACCCCAGTGTGGCTCTGGCCGTGCCCTGGCACATCTCCCGTCCGCAGACCTGGGCCCAGGGAGTGTTGCTCACTTCTAGGCCTGCACCAGCAGGCAGAGAGGTGTGGAAGCCCCATGGGTACCCAGGGGCACCACCAGCTGCGGGGCAGGAGCTGGGAGAGCTGCTGTCATGATACCGCAGCTGCCTGGGAATGCACGGAGCTTCCAACCCCGGCCGGGGGTGAGGCGCGCAGGTGCTGCCCTCCCCGGCGGCCCCAGGAGAGGAGGAGAGTGGCAGGTATCGATCGGGGGTGCTCTGACAGGTGCCCGCTGAGGCTCCCTGGTGCCGCCATCTGCAAACCCAAGGCCGGACCAGCCCAGGTGCCCCTGGACTGTGCCCAGGAGCCTCACCCTCTGCCCAGTCTGGTCCCGGCTCTGCTTCTCCATCTCTGGACAGGCTCCAAGGGCAGAGGCTGGCCCCGAGTCCCCTCAGTCCTGTCCCCTTGACGGCTACTGCCCTCCCCAGTCCAGTGGCTCCATCCAGGTGGTCTCCAGACCCCTGCTCTGGCCATCACTCTCCCTCCGGCAGCCGTGTCTTTTGGAGGCTAGACAATGTCCCAGCTCCACATCTGCATGCCTCCTCCTGTTCTCCAGGTTTCCATCCCAGGGCCTTCGCAGGTACAGCTCCTGCGGTCGGCGGCACCCACACCCTGCTTGCTTCCCGGCCAGTCCCCTGATCATCCAGGTCATGGCTGCAGGAGGAGCTCCTGGACCAGCTCCGGGGAACCTTAGCACCAGGCTCAAGAGCCTTCTGCGTGTAGCTCTTGGCCCGGGACGGTTGTCGCAGGGTTATCTGGGATGAGAGCTCCTGGGAGCGCAGAACATTCACACCGCAGTTTTACCCTTGGAGCTTCATGGTGTACCAGATTACACTGGGCTCATGACCCAGTGAGCGACGGGGACCAGTCAGTGGCTCTGTGGACCCCTGACCAGTGTGGGCATGTGTCACGTGGAAGCCCCAACACTTAAACAAGTGAACGCCCAAGGCACCCAGCACATGGCGGTGATCGGAACACGCCAGCCGGCAGTGGGGCTGCCCCCATGGCCCAGGAGCAGAGCGAGGATCTGAACACCGCGTGGCTGTCATGTTGCTGCCTCAGCTGCTGGGCGCTCCTGTGTCTCCAGGGGGCCAAAGAAGACCACCCACCAACCTCCCAAGGGCCTCCCCCGGGGTCATTTCTGGAGTGTGGAGCTGCGAGCTGGGTTGAGCTTTGCAAATACACAGACAGCTGGCTGCTCTCCCGAGGTGCTATGATCCGCTTAGGTGCCGCGGGCTGAGCAGTGAGGGCACAGAGCTGCACTGGGGCTGTGTGCCAGGCACAGAGTGCAGGGGCTCCCAGGCTGGAGGGGACTGGGCGGCCAGGCGTGCTGGGCCCTCTGTGCAGCTTGGGTGGCTGGAGCGTCGGGCATGAGCTTGGCCTGGGTGGGGAGGGGGCTGCTCCCGTGACAGCTGCGCCTGGGGCTGGGGATTCTGCCCCTCTGCTGGCTGTGGGGGGACAGAGAAGACTCAGCGGCAATAGCGGCTGAGCCCAGTTCCCTGCATTGCCGTGCCCACCCTTCTCCATTCGCACACCCCCAGGAGGACAATGTGTGGGCCTCAACTTAGCCACTGACGTGGTTGGTAAATATTCAATAATCAGGCAAGACTAAGGACATGGCTTATAACAGCAAAACCGGAAACTTAAATGCCCACAAATAGAGATGAATTAAATAAATTATGCAGGGCCCAGCACTGTGCCTAAGCAGGTTAAGCTTAGCATGTAGCGCTGTCCCATATGGGCGCCAGTTTGAGACCTGGCTGCTTCATTTCCCATCCAGCTCTCTGCTATGGCCTGGGAAAGCAGTAGAAGATGGCCCAAGTCCTTGGGCTCCTGCACCCATGTGGGAGAACTGGAAAAAGCTCCTGGCTCCTGGTTACAGATGGGCGCAGCTCCAGCTATTGTGGGCAACTGGGGAGAGAACCAGTGGATGGAAGACCTCTCTCTTTCTCTCTACTTCTCCTTCTCTCTGTGTGTAACTCTTTCAAATAAATAAATCTTTAAAAAAATAAATTATGCAGTACCCATCCAAATATCTTCGAATGAGGATATGGTCTTAGCATAGGATATGTTGTGATTAAGTGTGTATGCATAATCAGTTTCCCCTCTTTGCTTTGGCTGCTAGGAAACTCAAATACAGACTTCAAGGCTACATGCAGTGAATGAGCCTTCCCACGGTGCTATCTTCTTTCCCCACCATTATTTTCTGATTCCCTAGTTCATTTCTTCCCAGGCTTGTCATACTGTGTAAATAGGCTGGCATAAATCACCTTTTTTCCTTTTTTTTAATGATAGATGGATCACATAAAGCAACTTGGGTTGAGCACTGGTTCTGTGCAGGTACTGAGCTGTCAGCTGACTCTTGTCAGTCACACAGCTCAGCAGTGACCAGGTTGGGAACAAAGCCCCATGCGACCTGACCACAGGAACAGGAGCCCTGAGCACCTTCCACACTAACTCAGTCAACCCACTCCCATACCACCGAACCTCTGCGCCTCTCCCTGTTCTGGGGCCATCCTCCCTCTCTCACGGGATCATGGTCAGGCTCGGATGGTTTGGGATTGACTTGTAAGGTCTGGCGAGTGCCCAGACCCTGGGAACCCGGATTCCACCACCCATTCCACCATCTGACCATATGGTTGGAGCACAAACAGAGCCAGAGTGGGGCTGGGGGCTGTGGCCTCGCCCCCCTATGGCCCACATGACCAAGTCCTGCCTCCAATTCCCTCTGGGCAAAGCAGGCAGAGTGGCTCCTATCTTCCTAATCAGCTCCCTGCAGCTGCACCTGAGCCCCCTCAACTCAACAGCTGCCCCTTCCTGTCCCTGGGAGCCACAGGGAAGGTCTGCTGGCCGCAGAAGGGACGGATGCAGGGGGCAGAGCGGCGGTGAGAGACCCCGAGGGGAGCGTCCACCAGAGAGAGACCCCGAGTGGGGCATCCACCAGAGAGACCACGAGGGGAACGTCCACCAGAGAGAGACCCTGAGGGGGGCATCCACCAGAGAGACCATGAGCAGAGCATCCACACAGTGAGAGAACCCGAGGGGGGTGTCCACCAGAGAGAGACCACGAGGGGAGCGTCCACCAGACAGAGACCACGAGCAGAGCATCCACACAGTGAGAGAACCCTAGGGGACTGTCCAACAGAGACCCTAAGGGGGGTGTCCATCAGAGAGACCACGAGCGGAGCATCCACACAGTGAGAGAACCCAAGGGGGGCGTCCATCAGAGAGAGACGAGGGGAGCGTCCACCAGAGAGAGACCACTAGGGGAGCATCTACACAGTGAGAGACCCCGAGGGGAATGTCCACACAGTGAGAAACCCTGAGGGGGTGTCCACCAGAGAGAGAGACCATGAGCTGAGTGTCCACATGGACAGAGACCACAAGGGAGTATCCACATAGAGAGACCACAAGGGGACCAGCCCCATGGACAGAGACCACGAAGAGAGTGTCTACACGGAGAGAGACCATGAGGGGCGCATCCACATGCAGCAGCACCTCCCTGTGCCACCCCCCAGCATCCTCCCTTCCACTGAGGCTGGCCCTGCCCTCTCCCATGGAGAGTCTGGCCTGTGAGACTTTCCACTTAGGAACCACACAGGCTCTCTGAGCTCTCCTGCTCTGGGCTAATTTGGCAGCCAGCTCCTGCCCCTCTGGGCCGTTACCCCCTCACATGGAACATGGGTGGCAGGCAGTGACCTGCCCAGCAGGGCTCATGCCAGGCCCTGATGCCACGCAGGAGCTGTCGCTGCACCAAGGCAGCCGATTCACCTCTGCCCACCTCGCTGGGGAGGCTGGTGAGGCCCCACTGGATCTGGATCCGGTGAGAGGCGCCAGCCCACCCAGCCAGGGCTGGACCTGGCCCCTCCCAGGCCACACCCCCAGGCTGGTTCAGGCCTTTTCAGAGCAAGCTCGCTTGCAGTCACCTGGCGGGAGCAGGTGTGCAGACCTTGCAGTCACCTGGCGGGAGCAGGCGTGCAGACCGGCTTGCTTGCTGGTCCAGGACAGAAAAGCTTCCCAACGCCAGGCCCAGCAGGGGAGGCAGCAAGGGCCCCAGGTCTGGGGAGGCCAGTGCTGGCGGCTTCAGAGATGTCCTTTTGGAAGCGAGGGCTCAAAGATGGAGTGGGTTTCAGCCTCATGTGTGACTTCCCCAGTAACACATGCACCCCGGCACCGCTGCTCCAGGGGCTCGTGGAGTGGGCCCCATCCCTGGCTGCCCCGTCCCTGGGTCTGATTTCCAAGGCTCCAAATGCAGACCAGCTGCTCTGTGTTCCTCACTTGCTTTTCATGGGAACCACCATGGGGGCAAAAATACAAACCCACCAGCCCGGCAGGCGGAGTCTATTGGCACCATGGTCTCCACTGAACCCCCACCATCGGTGTGGTTGGGCACGGGAGCTCAGAGAGCTCCGAGTCCCACCTGAGCCCCGCCCACACCTGCCTCCAGAGCCCACGCTCTGCTCTGCTCTTGGGTGACAGTGCCCCAGTGACAACCACGGAAGCCCCTACTGTGTGTCAGCTGCTGTCCCGACCACACAGGCTGCTCACCTCTTGCCTTTCCTCTCACCGAATGGTGCCAGACTAGCATCTTTTCTTATTTCTGTGGTTATAGGGGACTTTTATGAACTAGGAAAAAACACACAGCTAGCGCGTAACTCTCCTAAAAGGACCTCACTCCTTAGGGCAGAGCTCAGCGTGGCACGGAGGTGACAAAAGCCGCGAGTCCAAGAGGATGGAGGAAGCCGCGTCCCCAGGGACGTGGTGGTCTCAGCTGGAAGGTGCTCAGGCTCAAGGCCCTGGGGGGACTGTGGAGGAGAGGAGGCCCCGAGAAGGGGGAGAGGGAGCCGAGCCAGAACTGCATGGTGGGAACAAGGATGAGCCTGGCGCATCACGTTCCCTGCAGGGCACCTGTCGCTGAACCGGATGCTTGCTGGTATGTGAGCCCCTTCCTCCACCTGGGGAGCTGCCCACTGTGTGGCTCAGAGCCGACTGCCCCCTTCCAGGACCTGAGAATGCCTGCGGCTGCCTCCACAGCCTCCCTAGCTATGTGGGGCCATGTGGAAGCCAGGAGCTGGGGAATGCTGGAGAGCAGGGTCTTCCCCGGGCACTTTGTGCTTCGGAAATTGGAGCCTCCAGCCTCCACGCTGGTGGGGCAGCCCCAAGTTCAGTTCCCAGGCTGTACTGAGAGTTCCTGGTGCCTTCTCTCTCTGCCCGAGCAATGCAGGGTCAATTGCTGGGGCCTCAGCCTGCAATCCGATGGCCCCAGCACCCTGTGGGCCACTGGTGCAGGGGCACCGATAAGCAGCACAAAAGGCCAACGCCTGACTCCCACCAGGGCGAGCTCACCGCAGGGAGAGCAGAGGCAAAGGATCGCGGGGACGCCCACCCTGTTCCAACACTGCGTCTCCCGGGGCTGTGCAGCCTCGTTTTTGCCGGCACTGGCATGGATTTCATGGCTTAGATTTGGGGCCCTCCAGTGACGCCCACTGCTGCACCACCTCGGCCCTGCAGGTGGGAACTGTCTGGCCAGAGAGCTCTCCACAGGCTCCAGGGGAGAACCTGCATTCCATTCTTTTCCGGAGCACGAAGCCCTTCTGCGCTCCCTGGCTCAATTCCCCTTCCTGCCCCACCAAACCTGGCCCCTGGCCCCTCTCCATTGCTGTGGCTCACTCTGACCATGGCTGAGGAAGGCCGTGGCTTTTCAGCACCCACACGGTTAGCACGCCCCCCGCCCCTGGGCCCTTGAGGGAGCCCCCCCCCCGCCGCCAAGATTCCCTCCGTGCACCTGCAGGGTCCCTTGGCCAGGTGAGGTCACCTGTGTGGGCATTCTGGGAGTGAGGACATAGATTTGGGGGTGATCATCCTGCCTAACAGAGGCTGCCCTCTCACCCACTAAAATTCACGTCCACCCCATGGGCACAGATCCACTCACTGTGTCCCATAGCAAAGACCACCCTGATGCAGACTACAATCTCCCGAGCTCAGAAGCCCCAGCCATGAGTGCCACCACGCCTGGGGCATTGCCCCTGCTGCCCGTGGGCTTGGAATGTGGGAGAGGCGACACATCTGCTCCTTGGGGTGCTCAAGTGGGTGCCCAGCCAAACCCAGTGGTCATTAAGAGAAAACAGGAAGACAAAGGCCACTGGCCCCGAGCCATTCTGAGATGCAGCCAGGCGATCCCCCTTAGGTTTTGAGATCTGAGGACGACTCCCCCACCCTCCCACCAGGTCGGCCTGCCCAGGTGTATGTGAATGGCAGCAGGCACTGGCAGGGTGAACCGCGCTCCCAGCCAGGGTCCTCCGCGGAGAACACTTTGATTGAGCTCTGCTCTGTGCACCCCAGGCTGGTGTGACATCCTCAGGGAATGGGCGGGTCCCCAGTGCACGTGGCTGGACGACCAGCTCATCCACACGATGCCCGTGTGGGTCCTGGCACTGGACGCAGACCCTGCCGCTCCTGAGGGTGTCTGAATGCACCCAGGGCGTCCGAGCGCTCTGTGTGGCTGAGCCTCGGAGCTTCTGACCCACTGTCGCCACGAGCCACCTCAGATCCAGCAGCCCCCACGACAGGACAGGCCGAGGGCCCCCTTGTTTTCTGCACTTAGATCTTCCCACGCTTTTTCCTTTTCTTCTTAACATTTTCTTTCACTTAAAGAAACTATGTTATTTGAAAGGCAGAGTGAGAAACAGAAAGACCTGTATTTTTTTTTAAAGAGCTCAATCTTTTAAAGTTTATTTTATTTGTATTTGAAAGGAAGGGGGTGAGATAGAGGGAGGGAGAGAGACTGATATAATTTATGCACTGGTTCACTCCCCAACCACCCACAACAGCCAAGGCTTTAGCCAGGCCAACTTTAGGGGCCCAGAGCTCCATCTGGGTCTCCCACGTGGGTGGCAGGGTCCAAGCACATCGGCCTTCTTCCATGGTCCCCCAGGATGTACCAGCAAGGACCAGGATTGCAAGCAGAGCAGGCGGGACTCCAACCAGCACTCTGAGAGCAGATGCAGGAACCCCATGCTCGACTTAACCCACGGAACTGCAGCACCCCTCCCGAGAGAGACCTCCTGTCTGCTGGCTCACTCCCCAAACGCCCAGGGGCCAGGAACTCCCTCTGGGTCTCAAGCACTTGAGCCATCCCCACCCACTGTCTCCCAGGTGCTCAGGAGCAGGAAGCTAGAAGCGGAAGTGGAGCTGGACTCACTCAGGCACTCTGATAAGAGAAGCAGCTGTCCCACGTGACGTCACCACCACTACACAAAGCCCCCGCCTCCCCTCACGCCCCCGCCCACCTGCTTCTGTTCCAGAGACAGACAGGAGCACCTTGCACCCTGGGAAATCTTGGTCCCAGGCTCCACTTCCCCACCCACTGACACTGCTTTGCACATCATCAGGGGAGGCGACCTGCTAAGGTTTCTGCCACCTGATAATGCGGTGCCCTCTCTTCCGGCTTCCAGGAACCCGATCCACACGTCCTCCTGAGCCCTCATGGTGGCCTTCCTGGCCCTCTTTCCGCCAGCAGCCTGTTGGCGCCTGTTCTCATGCGCGCAGCCACCGCTAACCACAGATCCACCAACCATGTGCTCTGGGCAGTCTAGTTTTTGTTTGTATTTTTCCCCTTAAATCATACTTCTCGAAATTCTCTCAGCCTCAACCCACAGCACAGTTCCGCTCTACCTTTTTAGGTATTTGTTAAAGCAGCAGCCCACCCTGGGCAGCCAAATCTGCATTTTTTTTTCTCTTTTGCTGTCAAAGCAAATTAGGACAACCCCAGAATCTCTATGCAGCACAAATGCATCACCACCCCGTAGGTCAGAACCGCAGCGAGGGTCTCGCCTGGCACAACAGCAGGCACCAGGAGGACCATGCCTCTCCCCGGGGGCTCCGGGGGAGTCTGCCCATCCCTCTCCAGCCCAGAGAAGCCCCTGCTCCAGACCTAAGGAAGGTGAACTCTCACTGCCATGACAGAGGCACCTACGCAGAGCTGGGTTTAAATAGAAACTTCTGGGTCAGCGAGTGGCCTACTTCATTCTCGTCTATCCCAGGCCCCTGATGACAGGAGAGATTCCTCTGCGTTGCACCTGCTCTCAGGGTCCATGCCAGATTCCAGAAGGCTAGGGAGGGGGAGATGTTCTAGAAGTTTCCACATACTAAGGATGGTCCAGGGGAAGCAGGGTGGCCATGGCCAAGACTGACATGCTGCCCACAGCCCTAGGACTCTCCAGGCAGAACCCCTGAGGGGGCAAAGCTGGGGAAGGCTCTGGCCTGGGGCTGGGGGCTTCTCATAGCAGTGGCCCGAGCCATAAAGCCTGCGGCAGAAAAGCGAGCAGTGCTAGAGGTGACCGGTGACCTTTGCCCCATAGGCTGCGAAGCCCACCGTGCCGCACAAGGCTCGGGTGCCCTCAATCCAATGGTGGACGTCCTAAGCAAGCGAACAGAATACAGAAGCCTCGGTGGTCTCCATGAGGAAGGGTCCCTGGGAATAAGACACAGCCATGGGCATGGGGCAAGCACTCTTGTAAGTGTTGGTCTGGACGGGCAGGATGGCCCTAGGCAAGAAGCACCCGTCTCAGCTCATTCTGGGACCGAGGAATTGGTCGTCTCCAGAATAGAGCCCCGTGGCACACGGTTTGCTGCAGTGGTTAGGACGCTGTCTGGGATGCCTGCTTCTGGTGCAGGAGTGCCTGCTTCCAGCCCTGGCTCCTGCGTGTCCGATGCAGCTTCCTGCAAATGGGCGCCCAGGGAGGCAGCAGGTGATGGCTCAGGTACTTGGACCCCTGCCATCACATGGGAGACCCGGATGGAGTTCCAGCTCCTGGCTTCAGCCTGGTCCAGCCCTGGCTGTTGCAGGCATCTTGGGGGAGTGAACCAGCAGATAGAAGATCTCTGTTTCTTCCACTGCAGGAGTGGAGTCAGTCCCTCACCTCGTGTGGACCTTTGTTTGGCCATGTGAGCAGAACGTGGGCTGCCCAGCGGAATCTGGACCACAGGAGGCCTCGCAGGTGTCCACCTGGCTTTGCCATGAGTGATACTACCACTAAGAGTTTGCTGGCTCCAGGCCGAAGCTTGGAGACAAGCAGAGCTGGCCTGGATCAGCCACCTGCGGATCTGAGCTCAGGAGGGGCTCACGGGTGCTGCCGGGTGTGCCGAAGCTTGCTTCGCAGATACACACTGTCCAAGTGGCTGCGGTTAACACACAGGGGATGGCAATAGATGACTCCCAGGGTCTCGGGGAGGACTCAGGGAAGTCACACAAAACCCTCAGATGAGAGCTGGCCCCTGGGACAGGCGCTGAAGCTTTGCACATGGAGGAGGATGACAGTCGCGTGGCAGTGGGCCTCTGGTTCACGACTCCGAGTGACACACCGGCAGCCTTACTGGGGAACTCTGGGTGTGCATTTTACTAAAAAGCATGTAGACAGTGCCTGGCACTTACCAGTGCTGGGTAAGAGCTAGCTGTCACAGGAAGCCAGGGGAGGTGTGTGGGGACATGGCACTGTGCAGCCACAGGACCGGAGCCACAGGGTCAGCCACACAGGTGAGTGGCTGGGGCTCATCTTCAGAAGGAACTGGAAAACACCAACTGGCACCAGGGGGCTGCTGGGCACCTGCAGTGCTCACACCACACAGGGGAGACGTGAGCACTGGAAGTATTCCTGGCAGCGTCCACCTTCAACCCCAGCTGAGACTCAGGGAGCCAACCCCAGGTCACTGTCACTCGGACGCCCAGTCCAGTGCTCTTTCTCCTTTGCCACAGCAGGGACATGCCCAGTCTGCACCTGAGCACCAGCAGACAGTGCTGGGATCTTGGTGTATCTCAAGCCACGTGGGCATGCCAGCCGGCACACACCATGGCTCAGCACAGTGCAGACCACGGAGAGTCTCTCCCTTTTTAAAATTAAGCCAAACACACTTCTGCATTGGATCTTCAGTTTTGGACTGAGTTAATTAAAAGAAAAAAATGCATATTAAAAGGCCAATCTGATTACTGCTACATGTTAGTAATGCTATGAATAACTGATTGAGTGTCTACGTTAATTGATTCCCGAATCAGTGATTTTTGCCAAGGAAACATCGAAGAGCTGCTGCTATTTTAAAATCAGTAATAACTTCAAACTGCACCAATGGCACAGCTGTCACACAGCGGCCAGCCTGGGTTTCAGCCCACCTCTACCCCCACGTAGCCCCTGTCCCTGCCCCTTCCCACCCGGCTCCTTCCCTGGGTCCTTGTCCACCAGCCACTCCTGCGGCCAGCAGGTCTCATACTGCTGTCTGTGGCCGACTCCCAGGAGCTCTGATCTGGCAGGGCGGGAACCCGCAAGGCCAGCCAGTGTCTGGGGCCATGGCAGAGCAGAGGTGCTCGCCCCAAGAGCAGCGGCCCCCTCCCCTGGACTTGCACCCTGGCCTCCCAGCTGCTGCTGTGTGTCCACTGCGGTGTCCTGGAACCCCCTCCGACCCAGTGCATCCCAAACCAGCCCATTCTTGGCCTCCCTCAACTTGCTTCTCCCCACTGAGTGGTCAACTCTGTGTAAACGGCCTCTCCATTGCCCTCTCTGCTCAAAGCTAGCCCCGCCCCCAAACATCCACATGGCAGGCTGCTCCTGCCTGCTACCCCCGTCGTAAGTCTGACCAGCACACTCCTTGCTGCTGCTTTAAAAAGTGTGTTGCTAAGAATTCCTGCTGCTCCCCTGAGGCTCTGTCGATTGCTTCTGTTTCCTGGATGCAGAATCCGATGTCTAGGAGAAGCCAACTGCGTGGTTTCCAAAGTTATCTTCTGCTTCCTGTATCGTCTCTATTTTCTCCCAGGTTCTTTCTGGTCCCTGCAGCCCTCGGATGCCCGCTTAGCCTGGATGTCTGCTCCTTCTAAGGGGAAGCTCCGCGGGGTGGCTCCACTGCACCCTGGGAGCCCCCACTTGGCGGTGGTCAGGGAAGCCTCTTTGGGACTGGTCGGTTTCCCGGGAGCAGAATCGTCCAGTCCTTTGCCCAGAGCCTCTGTGGGGCCCCCTGCCTGCCACGCCCCTGCCTCCCTGGCTGTCCCCCTGACAAAGCCTGGGCTTCACTCTGAGGGGGAGGTTTTGAGTGATGCTCACTTTCTCAATTTTCCTAACTCTCATCTCTCTACTCACATGCCACTCACAAAACACAGAACACATACCTTAGCACCTACTTTGAGTGGTACTTCTTTAAATTAGGTTGGGGCCAGCACTATGGCAGAGTGGGTTAAGCCACTTCCTGCAGTGCCGGCACCCCATACAGGTCCTGGTTTGAGTCCTGGCTGCTCTACTTCTGATCCAGCTCTCTGCTGTGGCCTGGGAAAGCAGTGGAAAATAGTCCAAGTCCTTGGGCCCCTGTACCCACAGGGGAGACCTGGAAGAGGCTCCTGGCTCCTGGTTTTGGATTGGCCCAGCTCTGGCTATTTTAGACATTTGGGGAGTGAAACCAGCAGATGGAAGATTCTCTGTAACTCTGCCTTTCTGACCACATGCACAAGCACACACATACATGATCACATGCACAATCACACGCATACACGAATTATGACATGCAAACACACGGCCACAAGCACATGCACATGACTGCATGCATGCACATGACCACACGCAACACATGACCACACGCGCACACATGACCACATGCACATGACAAGACACACATGACCCATGCACATATGTGTGTCAATCAGGGCTAAAGACAGGTGTAGAGATGTGTGTGTGTGTGTGTGTGTGTGTGTCAAAGAGAGGACACTTGTGGGCAAAGGCATGGAGGCAGGGCTCCAGGCACGGCAGAGGCAGGCCCTGGAGGACTGAGGGGGGAGTGGGGAGCTGATGCCAGCTCCAGGCGGAAGGGGCTGGCAGGAGCTGATGCCTGGGAATGGAGGGTCTGGGCAGGTGCTGGGGACAGCAGGGACATGGGATTAGGGCAGCAGGGACACTCAGGCAGGGCTCTATGGGGCAAGGAGTCTGCAGAGGACTCACAGGTGCTGTGGGCAATGGGCAGCTCTCGATCATGGGAGTGGCAAGTGAACCCCAACTGAGGTGGACTTCCAGCCAGGGTCAGCAGAGTGGGAACGGTGCCGGGAGGGCCTTGCTCTGAGCCCCAGCACCTGCACAGGCGAGTTCCCCTGTGGGGCTGCGCTGCATTGCTCTGGGGAAGCTGGCCCAGGAGGGGATCCCGGGCTCCAGCATGGCCAGAGGCAGCCTGGCAGAAGGAGGCCTCGGAGACCTCGTGAGTCTAGCAGCAAACAGGGCAGGGAGATCCGAGGTGGTTCCTTACACCCAGACTGTGTTACCCTCGATGTGAGGCGATGTCTGGGGTCCACTTTCAGCACAGAATGCAAAATCCCCGTCAGCTGACTGACTCTCTGGGCCAACAGGATGCCCTGGAGCAGCCAGCTCACAGGAGAGAGTTCGAGCGCAGGGAAGGGAGGATGGGGGTGACTTGGTAACTCAGGCGACATCTGGGAAGACTGCATGGCCCACAGTCCTCAGCCAATAGGAACCTGCGGAAGCACCTGCCTGCGAGGATTTAAATTGCTTGCTATACCCGCTAAAGGGTGCCTGATCTTGCAAGAGGGATAACAAAGTCTCTCTTTCAATGCAGTTCTGGAGTCTAAGTTCACCTCTTGCGTGGAGAGGGGAGGACAGGGGTGGACGGGGCAGGAGGTTTCCCACACTTCACAAGCACTACACAGGGACTGTCTCATTTCTTCTGCACAAGGGCTCTGGACTGCGAGGGTTGCTAATGCGCCCATTTCATAGAGGAGAAAGCAGAGTCTCTGTCCAAATCTCACAGCGATGTGCTGGCAGAACAAAGCCTCAAACCCAGGCCCGCTGACTGTGCCCTAGGCCTCCAGAGGGGCTGAGAACCTTGCGCTGATATCTGAGGCAGCGTGCTGGAGACAAGGCAAGGCTGGGGGTTCTCGCGCTTGCGGGGCCTGGCACCATCAGGCAGCTCCAGCTCGCCAAGCCTGAGCTCCCCTGCCTTACCCAGGCTGCTTGGGCCCAGCGTGCCGTGGACCCTGGCTCACCCTGCATGATCCCACCCAGGTCCAGTGTCCATTGGGAGACCTGGACAGCCAGGTGGCCTTGGCATCCAGCAGGCAACCATCTCTTCTAGTGGCTGTGCCTTTGTCTTATTGTGCACACCTGGTCCTCCTGAGCGTGGTGCGTCTGTCACTGGTCAGGACAAGTTCAAGTCAGAACAGGCATGGCTCCATGAAAACCGGGGACAGGCTGGGCACCAAGCTCTGGCCCCCAAAGTGTGGTCCCCACACCAGCAGCCCTCACCCCCGGGAGCCTGGCAGAAAGCCGGACCTCAGACCCTCCCCCAGACCCCCCAAGTCAGCATCTGTAGTGAGCAAGGCCTCTAGGAGAGCCAGAGGTGGAGCCTCACAGGAACCCCTGAAACAGGCCCTGTCTCCCAGACACAGCCCTGTCTCCCACCACTCACCCGGCCTGGGTGTGGCATGGACAGCGACGGCTGACACAGAGAAAGTGGCATTCCTCATGTCCCTAGGCGGGCCCGGGGCAGAGCTGGTCTGGGATCTTGCACTCTGGGTGTCCCCTGTCCCAGCCTTCATCCCGGAGGCACAGCAACTGGAGGCTGGCCAGGGCCAGGCAGGAGCCTCCGAAGCCCGACTGTCCTCATTCATGTCCCGGGCTCAGAACGGCTTGTTTTCCTGAGAGGAACAGGCAGTGCCTTCGGGGACAGTGGAGCCGCCGGGCCGGGCACTCCGAGAGGAGCAGGCTGCGTCCTGCCAGCTCACCACAGCGCAGTCTTTCCTGGCACGCTCACAGGGACACATCCCCGGCAGGGTGACAGGGAAGGGCAGGGTTCCCAGGGAGCCCGGGAGTTCCTTGGGGACACTGGAAGGGACCCAAGGCACCGCCATGAGGCTGAGCCCTGAGCTGGGCATCCACGGACTGAGAGCCTGCCCAGAGCGGCCACGCACGAGTTTCAGCCATGTATTTCGTGCTAGAACACATCACACGAGACCTCTTATTTTCTCTTTCTGTCCTGAGCTTTGTGCCTTTAATGACAACCCAGTCCCAGGACCCCGAACCTCACAGTCTCTGCTGTCATCAGTGGGTGTGTGACCAGGGACAAAGGCCTCAGCCTCTCTGAGCCTCAGTTTCTGCTTCTGTGAAATGGGTGTGAGTACACACCCACCAGCAAGGCTAAAATTAAAACAATCGTCCCAAGTATTATGGGGAACGTGGAGCAAGAGGGTCCTCATCCCCTGATGGTGACAGCATGAGATGGAACTGTTATTTGTGGGAAAAGCTTCACAGCTTCAAGTAACGGCAAATTTACCTAGGAATTACTCCACGGAAGACAAAGGAAAACAGACGCCCGCACAGAGACTCGTACACAAATGTTCATGGAGGCTGGATTCACAAGAGCTGAAGACTGGAAACAATTCAGACACCCTCCCGAGGAGCCGAGGGAAACACACCCTGCAGTCCTATGATAAAGTACTAGGCAGCCCTGAAAGGGGGCCCAGGAGCTGCCCCCACCCCAGCACCAGAGCTGAGTGTGGTGGAAGCAGCTGGACACTTAGAGAATCCTGCCCAGCTCCATTCACATGCGGTTCCAGAGCAGGCAAAGCATCGACAGGAATGACAGCCACGGCCCTGGCTGCCCTGGTGGGTGAGGCGGCACCAACTGGGAGGGGGCCCGAGGGGCGTCCTGGGGGGGTGGCGGGGGAAGGTGCTAGAACTGGATCTGGCCTGCACAGAGGTAAAACACCCCCAGCCGTGCATGCGCTTGGAAAGACGTGTTCCATGGTGCAAGTACAGACACAGAGTTACAGTGGGGGAGGGGCCCAGGGGTCTGTCCTCCCCACCGGGCTCTTCTGAGCCCTCCTGTCCCTCCCGGCTGAAGCTCAGCCTGACTGCTATGGAGCAACCCTGGCAAGTGGGGAAGCACAGCTCATTTTCTTGTGCCTCTGCAGAATGGAACAATGGGCTCTTAGCTTAGGGAGATAAAGCTGTGAAGGGGCCTGGACTAAGGCCCTGCCCCTCCCTGCCCAGGTGGCCATGGGGGGTCTGTGCAGCTTCCCCTCACATGTGAGAGCCCCGAGGGGCCTGCCCAAAGTGCAGCTTCTCCCCGGGCGCCACCATAAGCCTGGCATGGTAGCTGCATTCCGTGTGTTTGTGTTGCTGGCAGCTCCCGGCGGGGGATGGGGGGGTGTCCTGGGTGTCCTAGTCGACAGAAGGTCCCCAAGGATCCTGCATCGGTGGGGAGTGCGGGTCATGGGCCTCGGGTCACACACAGCAAAGCCAATGCCCTGGAAGGGGGTGGTGGGAGGAGACGCCTCACTGCCACACGGGTGCCCGTGCAACGCTGAACACACCGGAGAGGCAGGCCAGTTGTGGGCCGCGCGGTGTCGGCAGCGTCCTGGAGCCTGTTTCTCTCTGCATGGAACTGAGCTCCTACCTGTCCCAGCTCCCCTATGGTCCCAGCGTAGGCACAGATGCCTGGTGACCACTGGCGGCCTGCGGGGCTGGCAATTCTGTGGCTGAGCCTGGCCCTCCACAATGCCCTCCCCTGCACACGAGCCCTAGGCTGCCCCAGCCTATCTCATTTTGGGGTCTGTTCCCCATGTGCGGCAGCCCCACCCCCGCCTTTGCTGACACTGTTGTGCCCAGGACAAAGGTGAGGGCTTTGTCTCCGCCTCGCCACTGACCTTTTACGGCATTTCGGGGACCAGAGGAACGCAGGCTGCAGAACGAGGGTTTGCAGGCCAAAGCGGCTGCCATCTGCTCTACGCCTGACGTCCCAGCTGAGCCGTCACATGCTCACTCCCACATCTGCCTTGTCTCACCAACAGGGCAGGGCGGAGCAGTGGTGACAGCCATCCAGCCCGCATGGTTTACGCTGCTCCCTCTCCTGGCCCCATACAGAAGGTGTGTGCTGGCCACAACGTTTCACACACATCCTCAGTCACATCACTGTGGCTTGCAAACTGTCCTTGTGCCCATTCTAGAGAGACAGAAACTGAGACCAGGACGTGCTCCGGGATGGAGTCCACCAGGGCCATCAGCCACCCCCAGGGAACCCGGCCAAGCAATTCACTCCCAGGGCCTTGGTTCCTGGGATGGCGAGATGGGGATGCCACAGGAGGGCGTAGGGGTGGGAGGTGCTGCTGTGTGCAGGGCCCGGCAGGTGAACACAGAGCACAGGTGCCGGCCAGCTCTACCTCCCCGCCCCAGCAACACACGCGTGTGGTTAATTTAAACCCTGCAGCAGCCTGGTGAACCGCCACGGCATTCCAATGAACAGGAGCCTTATTTTTAACAAGACACACTCTGGCGCTCGCGAGAACATTTAAAAATACCTTCCCCGGCTCCAGAACAGCACTGTGCGGCAGCCGAGCCTTGGAGAAGTCCCGAGTTTGGGGTCACCGTCTTGTGGGGGGCATGCAGAAGAGGCTGGGGTGCAGGAAGAGGTGGAATGAGGCCCTGAGGGCACTGATCCCACCCGTCTTTCTGGATGGGGTGGGTGTGCTCAGGGAGGGAGTCCCTTCTTCCATCCAGCCCACAGGGACGGCCTGCACTGTGGGCTCAGGGATGGCACCATGGCAGGGCCCTTGCTCCCAAGGCTGACGTCCCAGGGTCACGGACATGAGTAAACAAGCTGGCCAGACCGCTGCAGAGACGTGTGTGCCTGGGGGATGCAGGTACTTCTGCATCTGGTGGCGGAAGGGCGCTCAGGTGGGCATGGAGGGCTTCCTGGACAAGGGGACCTTTGAGCTGAGAGGACAGGGCAAGGAGGCACTGCTGGTTATGGCAGATCTGGAAGACCACAGGCAGTAGAGGGCACATGAGGGCTGAGGCCAGTGGGGCTGAGCTGGCGAACAGGCAGTTGGGCTGCGACTCGGCGGGAGCAGGAGGCAGAGCCAGCCACACATGGGCCAGCAGATCACGCAGGGGGCCCGGCAGGACCCCAGTGCGGCGAGATGCCGGGTGGGGATGGGGAAGCCCCAGCTGGTGGGCACAGGGTTTAGTGGCTCGCTCAGCCCTGCAGTTTGTCCTAGCACGTGCCCAGCACACAGTAGGCACTTCACACACAGACCCTGAGCAACCAGAAAGCCCAGGCAGCTTGGGCGTGGGCAACAGACCACGGGCTGTGGGTGAGCGAGCCTCCTGCTCTGTTTCTGTCCGACGCCTCTTGGCATTTGCCCAGCCATGCGGTGCAGGAGCACATGATGACGTGCTTGGCTGTCTCAAAGCCCTGGAGAGTCGGCCGACATCTTACAAGACCCCTGGCTGGGAGCACTGAGTTTGGATCAATGCTTGGAGTCACAACAGAACGTCATGGTCCAAGCGCTCAAGAAAAAGGAGGTTGCCACCAACGCGTTGTTTCCTTCAATGCCTCCTCAATGTGGAAAAATGCCCGCGGAGCCCGCAATACCCAAAGGAGTCTCGCAAAGGCAAAGCCCAGTCCTTGCCCCCAGGCCCGGCACATCCTGGTGATGTCATGGGTTCCCTGCCTGGATCCTGTGTTTCATTCAAGTGTTTATTGGAAAGTTATGTCATCGATGCTAGTTTTGCAAATGTGATCTCATTTCATGGCCTCCCACCCGGAGGGAATGAATGATTCCGATTTCCAGGCACGTGAATCCCAATGGTGTGACAGGACGGACGGCCTCTGTGTCCAGAGGTGCTCAGGCTGACCTGGCTCTCCCACCTCCAGGTTGCATCCCAACAAGGGGCCAACAGGCAAGCAGGAGCACAGGGCCGAGCTGTGGGGCTGGGCGGGAGCAGGCGTGGCACCTGTCACCTGCAACACCTCGGCACAGCCTGAAAACCATCCAGCCCTCGTGCCAGGGCCTCCAGCCACAGCCCCACTGGAAACCCACCTTTAGCATCGCTGGCTGGGCGCCTGCTGCCTGCTGGGCCCTGGGAGCCCAGGAGCAAAAGCCCATGGGTGAGGCCACTGCCTGCCCCCAGCCATGGTCTGAGCAGACGGCAGCTCCTAAACCCATGAGACAGCTGAGGACACGTGCCCTCGAGCAGAGAAGGGCAGGGGTGGGAGGGCTCACGGTGGGGACAGCACGTCTAGGAGCAAGGCACAAGCCAGCCCAGGGATGAGAAGAGATGGCGAAGAGGCCGCCGGCACTCCCACCGAGGGCCCTGGTGGTCCTGCAGCCATTTGCCCTTGGCTGGGAGGCTGGGATTCAGAGTGGGTTCTGAGTGCAGACCTTGTCTGCTGCCCTCCTGCTCATCCTGGGGGTATGCACGCTGGGAGGCGCTTTCTACTAGCCACGCCCTGGGAGCCTCTAGGTGCTGCAGACCCAGAGGCAGGAGCTCGAGAAGGCGTGGTCACAGCCGGGGGCAGGTGCACAGTGCTGAGCTGGCCTCTCTCCAGAGGGGAAGGGGCACTGTACCTGTGGCTGAAATTCACGGGGGATTCCAGCACCCAGGGTCACAGGAACCGGTGCTCCCTGAGCCGCCTCCTTCACTCCTTAATTACCTTCCACTGCCGGGCCATATACGGCGCCAACTCCCCATTCCACCTGCCTACCTGGTGTCACCAAACATGATTCTACCCCCTCCAACTTCATCTCCTCTCGGCCCCTCACCCCTTGCATCCGGTCCAAGAGCATCAGCATGTCCTGCTGACACAATCTGGAATCAGACCCCTGCCCACCTCCTGCACGGCCATGCCTACACCCTGCCCACTTCCTCCCTGGCCATGCCCATGCCCTGCCCACCTCATCCCTGGCCACACCCACACCCTGCCCACCTCCTCCCCAGCCACGCCCACGCCCTGGCCACCTCTCCCCAGCTTGCACATCCACGGGACACAGCCTCAGGTCACTCCCCTGCACAAATCCCACCAGTGGCCAGCTCTGTAACAGAGCCCAAGGCAAGCTCCGTTCTCTGGCCTGCAAGATCCAACACGATCCAGCCTCCGGTGGCCCCCTCCATAGCTCCCTGCACCTGCTGCTTCCTGTCTCACCACTGTGCAGGTGTACTTCTGCCACACAGCCTCTGCACTGCCGGCCCCTCCACCTGGGTGGTATTTCCCCCAGATGGACGTCTTCCTCTGACGATTCAGAGCTCAGCTCTACGTCCCCCCGTCCCAGGCCTCTGTCACCACCCTGCCTCATGTCCTCTTGCCACTTCCTGTCCCATCACTCTGTTGTGATGATCCCAAACTCACTTCTCTGTTTATAGATAAGCACCTCCGTCCAGTCACAAGACCCCAAGTGCACGAGAACCCACCGTCCCCCTCTGGTGTCTGGAACTACGACCTGCAAACAGCAGATGCTCAACAGACAGCTGTGACTTAACTCGCCACGTGTCTGGCTTTAGGCTGTGTGTCTGTGCTTCCCCTCCTGGTGCTGCTTTCTTTTTACTGGTCATTGTTGTTGGTCAAAGACATTTGGAGGGGCTGGCACTGTGACATAGTAGGCTCAGCCTCCGCTGGTGGCACCAGCATCCCATATGGGTACCTGTTTGAGTCCCACCTGCTCCTCTATCAATCCAGCTCTCTGCTTATGGCCTCGAAAGCAGTAGAAAATGTGCTTGGGCCCATGCACCCATATGTGAAACCCAGAAGAAGCTCCTGGCTCCTGGCTTCGGATCGGCTCAGCTCTGGCCATTGCAGCCATTTGGGGAGTGAATCAGCAGATGGAAGACCTCTCTCTCTATCTCTCCCTCTCTGTCTGTAACTCTACCTCTCAAATAAATAAATAAAATATTAAAAAAAAAGACATTTTGAGAAAGGAGAAGCAGTAGCCACTGTCTGCTTCTGATCAAAGCCAAGAGGTCATCACTTTCACCCTGGGATGCCATCTTTGGAAAAAGTGCTATCAGAGATCTCAGACACCGCCCCCACCCTGGTGCCAGGCTCCACACCAGGAGCCTTCCCAGTGGGCAGACGCATGGTTGCCCCCCACACCTGAGACTACAGAGGCCCAGGGAGCTGCAGCAGCCTGCTCGCATCACCACGTCACCAGGCTGGTAGGCGGTGGGGTGTGCAGGTGAGGCTGCCCCCCGGGGTGGGGGTGCTGAGTTTCCTGCAGAGAATCTTTGCTCTCTCCTTGAGGGTCCCGGCTATCGACGCTGCGTGTTCTGCCAGCTCCCCCTAGGGGAGGCACTGCTCAGACGCTGCTGCTGGCCACAGATGCAGAGGCGTTGGAGCCTGATGGACTGCATTCCCAAATTAAGACCCCTTCCATGGCTCAGAGCCTAGGGGGCCTCCCAGAGAGGGCGAGCAGGTGGGTCTCTGCTACAACACCCCCGACACCTGGCTTGCTCCGTCGTCACGTCACGTCCTGCCCCTTGCCACCTCAGCAGCCCCCGTCCCTCTCCCCGTCATAACGCCTGCTCCCTGGCACGGCTGCCACAGATCCCTCACTTCCAATCTTTATTGTCACCTCCTTGTCCCTCAAGCACAGAGCAGCACCTGGTCCCCAGCAGGGGCTCAGCGCTATTGGTTAGTGGACACATGAGTGACTAGACAGACACGCCTCCATGGCTGACTGATTCTTTCTTCTGCAAGGTTTTCTCATAGAAGCCACATAAATATGCAGGGGGAAATATCTTCAAATACAGCCTAACAAAGATGAAAATAAGAATTTCCAGCACCACCCCCACGCCCCTGGTGCCTGGAGCACTTTCCTGCTTTGGGTTTTACTTGTCCACGGCCACAGGTTACCTTGTGGCAAATTCATTCACTGAGATCTACTTACCCTGTGGCCGTGGACTCTAACCCGAGCCCTGTGTGTGCCGGCCATGGGGAAGCCACAGAGACTCTGGGTGGGAGCACAGCTCCTCAACCTGTGTGGCCAGCATTGGGGCTGGACAGCTCTCTGTGGTCAGCCCACGGGGTGCACTGTCCACTATCCACAGGATGCCAGCCACAGCGGCAGGACCAGCAACGCCAGCTCCCAACACTGCCAACTGTCCCTGGGAGCCGGGGGTGGGCAGAGCCCAGGTTGCAGGAAGAGACGCCTGTTTATAGAGGATGGCACTGCACATGGCCTCGAGTGCCTGGTGATGGCTGCTGCCTGTCCCCATGACCCCTCACCCCTCCGCATCCCTGGATGCCCATGCTCGGTTCACACTGTCAGTCCTCGGGCTCGATGCTCAGCTTGGGTCAAAGACAAGCCGGGGGGACTGTGGCACCACCTCCGGCTGAGCCTGGACCAGCCTTGCCCAGCCTGACCAGCAGCCGCCACCAGGGGTTTCAGGAAGACGGGACCACGGGTCACAGTATCGGGGCCTCCTCTGCTGAGTGGCTGATGGGCACGGCACCATCAAATCTCAACTGACTTAAGAGGCAGAGATGCCTTCTGCACCCATTTCACAGATGCAGAAACAGGCTCAGAGAGGTCAAGTGAAGTGAAGCGACGGTGAAGAGGCAAAGAGCTAGAAACAGACCCAGCAGGAAGTGCCCTGCCCTCTGTGTGCCAAGTGCAGCCGGCTTGCAAAGAGGGCTGGTGCGGCCGGCATGGCTGCGGGCCTGGGCGTCACGGATCAGGAAGACTGCAGAGCTGCTGCAAGGGTTCCGGCATCCTGCCTTGTCTCTCAGCACGTGCTGGTCCAAGCCCACAGACCTACGGGTGGGGGGAGGGCATCAGGTTCTGGGAGGCCCTGAGGTTAGGGTTGGGGTGGGCGGGCATCCACTGGGGCTATACTGGCAGAGCTCTCCTCCTGACCTCGGCCACCCCCACTGGCCCAGCAACTCCCTCTCCAGGGGACGCAAGGCTACTGCAGCCCAGCAGGGTGGAGTTCCCTGAGAGCCCCTGTGGGGTCGGCCTTGTGGAAGAGCTGCTCGTTGAGTGGCCGTAGCTGAGTCCACCCGGGCCTGGGGACACAGAGAGGACACAGGTGCAGCCCCAGGGGTTTCCAGACCAGGAGAGGGAGACAGACTGAGAAGCGTCCACTAGGGGGCCAGCGCTGGGGGGCAGCCAAGCTAAGCCACCACCTGCAGTGTCGGCATCACATATGGGCTCCAGTTCAAGTCCTGGCTGCTCCACTTCCAATCCAGCTCCCTGCTAATGTGCCTGGGAAGGCAGCGGAGGATGGCCCAAGTGCTTGTGGGCCAAGCACTGCATCCGGGGAAGCTGGATGGTGTTACAGGCTTCCAGCCTGGGCCGGCCAAAAATCAAAGTAATGAGAATGTGCCAGAGGCGGGGCAGAGATGGGGCTGGTGCTGCTCCTGGTTCCCTTGTGGTGTGAGCAGGCACTGGTTCTGTCTCTGCATCCAGCCGAGTCTGGGACAGGCACGTGTGACATGCTGCACAGCCACACAGGATGGGGAGTAATGGGTGGGCAGAGAGGAAACAAGGGTTTTTTCTGACATGTTTGGAGCTACCCGTCATTGCAAATTAAATGTAAACAAAGTCACTCAGCTGCACAGAGGAGCCGGCACTGGAAGGCACGCCCGGGGGCTCCCACACCCGCACCCCCTCCCTGCCACCCGTCCCAGCCATGTGCGATTCTGTTGGCAAAGTCCCAGGTGCCCAAAGGCCCACAGCTTTGCTCCTCCCCCTGCAAACACAGACACTCGAGTCCCACACCTCACAGATCAGTGTCTGCTCACGTCCCCGGGGCCTGGACCTTCTCTCTCTTGGGGCCGCTGGCTCAGACTGCCTGGGAGTGCAGGGGTCCTGCTCACCCCCCACACAAGCTCGTTTCGCTTCATTCCCAGCTGCCCCCCTGGAGCTCCACTGTGCACTGCATTTACTGCTGCCTTTTCCTGCGGAAAGCAGCATCACAAACCTGCCGCACGTTGGAGGGGAGGGGCACTTGAAACTCAGTTCTGTTCCACAGAGGAAGGAAGATGACCTAGCAGTTCAGTCCAAACCCGCAAGTCTTGATTGTAGCAATTCCGCTCCATTACGTATGCCACACTGGTCCCATTTTACAGATGAGGGGACTGAGTCACTCACAGAGCTTGCATCTGAACTGAGGTCAGAGGGGTCCCAGAGCCCAGGTCCACATAATCCAAGCTCTGGCCAGGAACAGGCTTTTTCTGAGGTCACTGCCTGGGCAGAGACACAGCCCTCTAATGGGCACCTGCATTTGTCTTGCACTGCACTAAATTCTTTCAATGCTTTAGCTCATTCATCCCCACAGCCAAAAAAGAAGAAAGTATCATCACCCCTATTTCACAGAAGGGGACATGGAAGTTCAAGGGGTTAAAGTCACCAGATGGTTAAAGGCATCTTCTAGGGTCTGCCTGATCCTAAATGCAACCCGTTTCTCCTTCCAGATGTGGCTGCCACACCTGATTCTAGAATCAAAACCACAGGACACAAAGCTACACCCTCACACCAAGAGAAGAGCTCAGGAGCAACCAGCCGATCAGGACCCTGGACAGCTCCATGCACATCCATGGTGGCACCAGGATGCTAAACTCATCCCTCCCTGGCTGGGTCTCTTTCATGTCCACCTGGAAGCCAGTGAGGGGCTGGCGCCTTCCCTGGAAGCAGCAGGCACTGACAGGTGTCCAGGGCTGTCCCGAGGAAGGAGGGGGCAGGAAGTCCTTGGGGCCTGAGCGTGGCACTGGATACCCCCTCCAGATACTCCTGGGGACAGGGGCATTCCAAGACTTGTGCTTCATCCACAGTGGGCACTTCTTCCCTGGGTGGCACCGAAGGCGTGCCCTGGTGGGGTAACCTGCTCCTAGGTGCACACCAATGGTCAGTTTGCAGAACACGCACTTCCTGTGGCAGCATCACTCTGCTGTTGGCGGCAGCCCTGCAAGACGGACATGAGCCTGGAGGGGAGGAGGAATCGCAGGCTCAGAAGCAGCAGACACCTGCCCAAGGCTGCACGGCCAGGAAAGCTCAGAGTGAGCACCACCTAACAGAGACCCTGCCACCTTCCACGTGGGCAAGGTGCTCATCAGAACCGCTGTACCAATCTTGGAAATGTTTGGGAAGCACCACAGTCCATGTGACTGCAGATGAACCCCATTTGTGAGTCCACGGGAACACAGTGCTCACGAGAAGACCCCGCCCCTTCCCACAGCCCCGGCCCTGTCTCCCACCGCTGCCTCCTTCTGACCCAGGCTCCGGCTACACCAGCACCTGACGCTTGCTTGATTGCATCAAGCTGGTTCCCACCCCTGCATGTTTGCACTGACTGCGCCGTCTGCCATCACGTCTCTGTAACACTGCCTATTTGTCCCCCGGCCCTTGGCTCCAAGATCCCCGCTTCTCAGAAGCCCTCTCTGACCACCCAAGCCATGCAGCCACCCGTCACTCTGTCTCGTCACCTTCCCTCCTGATGGGACCCTAAATCCCAGGAGGGCAGGGCTCTGGAGGCATGCCCCTGGCTGTGCCTCCACCCCACACCCATCTGCAGGAGGCGGGAACCCCCACATCTGTCTCATCGGTGACCACGTACTCAGAGCTGCAGGTGTCCAGTGTGCCTCTCATCAGATGCCAAGGCTCGGACAGCAACGTTCAGATGGGTGTTTGTAACAGTGCTGGCTGTGATGGGAGCGGCACACTCCCGACGATGGCTGGGAGTCACATTAGGCGTGACCCAAAGAGCCTGCGTTTCTTCAGACATGACAGAAACAGCCCCAGCAGGACGGTGAAGCCCTTGGCCATCGCCCCTCCCTGGCCTGGTCTCCACAGGGAAGCAGAGCTCTCTGCAGGGGGGCTCAAGGCGTCCTGCAGGGTCAGTTCTCTGGTCCTCAAGTAAGACCTCTCCTGCTGCCCGCAGCAGCCCGGGCACAGGAAAACAGACAAGGAGACGGGAGTCCTGGGTGGAGGGAGGTGGCGGGAGGCAGAGAGTGAGCTCGGGCGGCTTCCCCCAGGCACACACATGACAAACTCAGCACAGAGGGCACGGGGCACGCCACAGGGGCATGCACACGTGTCACCACGGGATCTACACCCAGCCCTCCGTGCCAGCCTCACCTGACTGGACAGGTTTCACATCAGTCTGTCCCCACCTTGGCCCCGATGCTGCCCTGCAGGGCCCTCACAGCACTGAAAGCAGTCGAGTCTCTGCCCCAGGTCCCACCTGCACGAGTTCGGTCAGTGTTGCCGAGCAAATGACCCAGGTACTGAGAGAACAGCCTCGCAGGGGTCTTCGGGAAGCTCACAGAAAATGTATATCATGGAGAGGACTACGCACGGATTTCTACCCTCTTCTGCACCAGAATAAGTTTATTTTAATTCCATTGCTCCATGCGCTTTGTGGTTGACAAAACCCCGTCCCCATGGAACAAACACTCCACGATGGGGAGAAGGACCAATGCAAGGCTCAGATACACAAACAGGCCATTTTAGTACGAGTACCACAGAGTGCAGGTGGCAGGAGATGGCCTGGGCTCTGTAGGACTTCCTGAAAGAGGAGGCATTTGGGGATTGGTGACATGACCTCTGGGTTCAGAGTCTGGCAGCACAGCCTTGCCTGACAGTGGAACCCAGTAAGTACCTAGCGGGGGCTGTGGTCTCAGAGGACAGGTGGTGAGCAGAAAAGCTACACCCTCCCCCCAGGGCGGCTCCCCTGTGCCTGTGCTGGGCTGTGTAGGATCAGGCACTCTCCTGCCGTTGGTTTTGTTCCCCGGTGTGTCCCTGCAGGTACTCTCATGCTGACACAGGAGGAGGGCTGTACCCACGGCGGGAATCCTGCCCAACTGCAGCCTGGCACATGACCACCTGCACCCGCCTCCTGCTCCCCACTCTGGCTGGGGCAGGAGCCCCTCCACCGCCCCAAGTCACCCTGCTCAGCCCTGGAGCACAGACTCAGCCGGGGCCCTGCATGTTTAATTAAAATGGAATCACAGCTCACCCAGGAAGCAGGGCCAGACAAAAGGCCCCTTCATGCGGGAGCCGGCTCCCCTTACAGCTCGCAAGCCTCTGCTTGCAAACTGCTGACAGGCTTGGTGCTCTGCTCCCTCCCGTGCAGCAAGACCCACTATCCTGGGCTTGGCCAGGGTCCTGGGGACCCCCATGCAAATGTCCTGGGGCACCTGGCAGCTGCTGCTCACCTTAGCTGCCAGAAAACTGACCTTCATGGGGACGTGGTGGGAGGACGGTGTTGGGATGATGAGTGAGCCACGGGGACCAGACGGAGGCTGCACAGAAGCCCAGATGAAAGGTCAGGGCAGGGCAAGGCTGCAGAGTCCCCGGGGAAAGGGGCAGGCCCTGCAGGTGTGACCTAGCAGCCAGGGCCCCTGACACTCCCACCCTGCATTTGAGCATCACCCCCCGATTCTGACACCTGCAGGCAGCACCGGGCGCACACAGTGGGTGAGCTGGAGCCCCTCACGGAGACAGGGAGCCCAAGGTGCACCAGGCATGGCCCTGAGGGCTGCCTAGAGGCAGGGGCTTCTCAGGACCTCCGACAACCAGGAGACGGGCAGTGCACCTGGCCAAGGGTAGCAGCAAAGGGGGCATGTCCCCACAGGCCGTGACCTCTGACGGTGCTGCAGGAACATGCAGGGTTGGCACAGGTGAGCAGAGTCGGGGGCACCCTAATAATGGGACCACCCACAGGGCTGCCCCAGGGCAGGCCCTAAAGTCCACCTGAAGCCCGCCTGAAGTGGCACCGGACAAATCGGCCCCTTGGCGAGGGGAGTAGTGGACGGGGGCCAGGGCTCCTCATCTGCAGCGCTGAGCAGCATGACAGCCCACCGGAGGCTGTAAGACCCTCTCGAGCCCTCGGAATCCACCATGACGGCCTCTGCAGTGGGGGAGGGCTGCCTGCTTGTTTTTCCTGATTTTCTCCATCAGGGCTGCTCTGGCGAGCAGCTCATTAATATGGGATTAGCTGCCTCACCCTGAGGGTGACCCGGGCAGCCTGGAGGCCCAGGGGCGGGGGAGGGGGGTCCTGGCCCAGAGAGGGCCAGCAGCTCTCCTGGAGGCTGGGATGCCCGCTGAGGACCCCCTGCACCTGCCCCCCTCCTGCCTAGGCCCTCTCTGTACCCTGCCAAGAGGGTGACAGAGAGGAGAACAGAATGAGCCCGTTAAGGAGTCCGCGGCCCCCAGACCCCTGCAGACCCCACCAGACTCCTCCAGACTCAGCTCTGCACAGCTACTGGGTGGCCTCTGCCCAGGCTTCCTGCAGAGCACAGGGCTACAAGGACGATGCACTGCACGCTGCCGAACCACGGCCCAGGCCTCTCCTCGTGGTGCTCACATAAGGAAGAGCCCTGCGCATGGCTGACGTGGAACACCCCCCGCCACTCCCACACCACACCCGCCACATTCCCCCATATACGCACACACACACACTACTGCCTCTCTGTCACACACACAAATGCACACATCCTACTACCCCCTCACACACACACACACACACACATACCCCACTGCCCCCTCACACACACACACACACCCATCACACACACAGACACCACTGCCCCCTCACACACACACACACACCCATCACACACACATACCCCACTGCCCCATCACACACACACACACACATACCCCACTGCCCCGTCACACACACACACATGCCCCCCACCCCCACCCCCCATCACACACACAGACACCACTGCCCCCTCACACACACATACACACACTCCACCCCATCTAACTGTCCGCATCACACACACACACACACACACACACACACACGTGCATGTGTGCATGTGCCGATCTTCCCAGCTAACCCAACTGGAGCTCAGGCCACAGCAGCAAGGGAGACCTTAATTACATCATTATTTGTTCTTCCTTTGTATTTAGGTTAATTTCTACCATGAGAAGTGATAGAGTCTACTTAAATTACAGAATAGTTTCTTTTTATTAAAAAAGTAACTCTTTAGAGGGAGAGAAAGCCAGGGGGGAGAGCGCCCCCTATCCTTGGTGCACTCTTCAAATGCCCAGAGCAGCTGGGGAGAGGGTGTTGGAGGCCGGGCGCTGGACTCTACCCAGGTCTCTCAGGTGGACGTGAGCCATCGCTGCTGCCTCCCAGGGTGCACGGCAGCAGGAAGCTGCAGCCTGGCCCTGCAGGCAGTCCAGCCGCCAGACCAAACGCCTGCCACGAGAGCTGCCTCTTAAACAATGCAGTCAAGCGAGGAAGTGCGGCTCAGGGAAAGGAGCACAGACTGCACCAGCACACAGGTTTGGCGATTTGCTGAGGGACACAGGGCTGAAGCTGGAGGAGAGCAACCTGCAGGATGCAGTCCACCTCACAGGAGGGTCAAGGGCTGGCCATGCTGCAACCTGATCTGGGCCCCCCCAGGCCTCCTTCCTGTCTCCCACCGCCCCTCCTTGCCTGTTCCCCAAACCCTCGGGAGCTCCATCTTGGGCCATCGTCATGTATGTCAGGGTTGAGCCTGCACTGGGAGCAGCTGCCCGTGTGGGGGACCTGCAGCGGTGCCAGGTCCGAAGGCCCTCTCTCTGGAAGTGCTGTGTAGCCTCTGCAGGCAGGTGCTGCATGGACAGCTGGCTGCCCCACAACACCCACTAGTTCTGTGGCAAAATACACACGCTACACGTGCACAGGGGACCTCGGTTTGCTCAGCGACACCTCAACGGCAGGAGTGGAGTCTTCTTAAAAACAGATGCGAAGTCGCTTCTAACTAAGCCCCGTGCTCTCGGCCTCCGAAACCCCTCTGTGCCAGCTGCCCGTGGGGGTGGGGGTGTCCACAGGTCTCTGTTCTGCCGTTCAGGGTCTTCTACCTCCTCCCTCCCAGGAACCACACCCAGACCCAGAGCCAGGCAATAAACTGCTTAACTTTCAGACAGCAGAGGTGAGGGGCCCAGGAAGGAGGCGGCACAGCCTCCACTGCCTCTCCCGCCTACCGGCTACGCTGCCCATGGCTCCTGTCTCAATCACAGCCCCCTGGGACATCCTGCCGGGTGTCCCCAGGGCTGGCCACAGCGGAGGGTGCCACAGAAGGCCCTGGGAGGCCCACAACACCAGGCCAGCCTCCCCCAGCAGCGCTGCCTGCAGCTGAGCCGCAGCAAGCACAGTGCCTGACCACATGCTGGATCAAGCATTTCACACGCCTGCTCTCACTTCACGCTCCACAGAACCCAGTGTGGGGTTGCTCCTGTCGCTATCCCCATTTTCCAGGTGGAGAGACTGAGTTGGAGCCTGGGCAGCACAGCTGACGCCACAGCTGGCTAGGCACCCCAGGCACCAGGCTCCCAGTGCTTCCTGCATCCTGCTGCAGCAGGTGACGCCCAGAGAGGCCGGGCAAGGGGGAGATTGGACAGGGGCCCTGCAGCTCACCAGGTAGCGACAACAACCAAACCACAACTCCCGAGGGCCCCACCACCCAGGGCAGCTGCGGGTGTCAGGGACTCCCAGCTGCTGTTGCCAACAGGACAGGCTGGGCTCTACCCCTCTTGAACTGTGTGAACCGCGAGGTGAGACACCCCAGCTGAGCAGCAGTTTGCTCATCTATGACCCAGGGCTGATGCTGTTCCCCCTGGCCCAGGGCCAGCCAGTGTGGGTGAGAGTGGGGTTTGCCAGAGGCTGCGGCTCAGGGTCCAGCTGTGGTCTGCCCCCTCTGGCTGCAAGGCTGTAGCCCCACCAGCGAGGGGAGACCGTGGCTGGGTACAGGGCTGTGAAGCAGGGCGGGTGGCACCTCAAATTCTTCCGCTACTGCACTGGGCTGAAGGCCCCACTCCCTGTCCTCAGGACCCCGTGAGTGACCCTGTGTGCGGAGCAGGTGTGCACGTGCGAGCAGTGGGGGCCTGAGAGCCTCTGCTGACACACCTGTCTGTTCTTACAGCACGGGTTCAAGCACTAACGCACATGTGTGTGTGCATGCATGTGTGTACGTGTCTGTAAGACCCTCCCCCATATGCCCACCCACGCCTAAGAATCAGGCTCGCATCTATCTTGGTCACTGCTATCTCCCCAGGGCCTGGCCCAGCATATAGTAGGTGTTCAATAAATCTAAGCGTCAGGAGGGTCCACACTCATGAGCGCCCTCTGCTGGTCCGATCAGTCTCTGTTTCAGAAACAGTCTGGGATCCCGGATGCATCTCACATGGGGTTTAAGTCTCATTTCTCAGCTGCACCTGCAGACTGAGAGGAGACGTTCCCTGACTGTCAGCGAGGGAAGAAGGGCTGGCACCTGCCCCCAGGCGGCAGGGCCTGGCAGTAGCTGTGCCTCTCTGGTGCCTTTGTGTGAGGAATGGCTAACCCCGGGCAGGGAGGAGCCCAGCACAGAACTCCTGGTAGTGGAGGGACCCCAGCCCCCAGCCCCCGGGGCCTCCCACCTCACAAGCAGCCCCTCTGCCTCGGTGCCACTTCTCCTGACCCCCAGGACTTTCCAGAAACCTGGTAGCGTCGCTGCATTCCTGGTGGAGGGGTATGTGGTGGACCCCATACCGCTTGCTCCCACCTGGATCCATGCCTGGCCTTCCTGGCCGGGAACTTGCAGGCTGAAGGGGCAGGGCATCCCCTTTCCACGCCTGCGCAGCATCACAGGCCCAGCACAAGCACGCGGCAGGCGCAGGGAGCCCTTGCACCACAAGCCCAGACCCCACGTCAGGGGACACACTGGGAACCTGGGGTGTGGTGACAATCCCGGCACATACGCAGCATCTCGAGGCTTTACCAGGGGCCTGGACTCGGCCTGCATCCCTCTCCTCCCTGTCCCTGAGACATCCCCTCCCCCCGTAGGTCCCCTGACCGATGTGCGTCTTCCCAGACTCTCCCCGCTCATGGTGTGTCCTTGTCACTCAGTCACCTCTGCCACCCACTTCCTGACCCCACCGCGCTGCTCTGGGGCAGGGCCTCTGTACACGTGGACACACGGGCTTCTCCCTCCTCACCATATGCCTGCCCTCTTTCCTAAGATGCAAAGCCAACCACACCGAGCCCCCGATTCCAAATGCTCCATGCCAGGCGCCCGCCTCTGGCATCCTAGTCTCTGGGACCATGGCTGAGACTTCCCTGCAGGCTCCCCACGGCCGCTGCTGCAGCCTGCCGAGCCTGGGCATCTGGATCTCTCTGCAGTCACTCACAGAACCTGCAGGGCCCTCCGTCCCCAGACAACTCCTATGCATCCCCCAAGACCCAGCAGAAATGGCCCCTCCTCTGAGAAATTGTCTGCAGCACTTGAGGCCCAGGTGCCTGGTCAGACCCTGTCCTGTTTAAGCACCCACCTTCCTGGCACCCCGGGCTGCTGCCAGCCGCATGTTCTGGTCCCCCTGGGAACCGCAAGTGCCTGGCACAGAGCCTGGCACGTAAAGGGCCCTCAGCAAGCACCTGGCAAAGCACGAGGCAAGGAGTCAGGGTCCTTCCGGGAAGCCCCAGGCCCATCATGTCCTGGACGCAAGCCAGCAACAAGCTTCCTTCCCAGAACGCTGGCCACCTTGTGTCTTGGCATGGCCAAGTGTGGCTGCCACTTCACGGAATCGCCAGCAACCTCTTCCCTACGCAATCTCAGCAGCAGGGGCCTGGCGCCCGCAGTGCTAGCAGCGCTGTTCCTCTGCGGGTCCTGGAGACCAGGGCTCCCTGCTGGCCTCTGTGGGTCCATGGCACCCTCACCCCGGCTTGGTCTGTGTGCCCACCTTGGGTCCCAGAGCTCTGGGCCAAGGGGGCTCACAGGACTAGGAGCTGACCGTGGCCCCAGCTGCTGGCAGCAGAGGTGGACTGAGTGGCTGCTGCGGAGCCCATGGCTGCCTCCACCCTGGACTGTGGCTGTGGCCATGGCCAGGAGCCTTGTCGTCCATCAGCCCCACCCCTGTGGGGTCCCTGGGCCAGCTGCACCCAGCTCCCCAAATGTGCAGAGAGAGGACACAGGTGACAAAGGCCCTGGGCAGGGTTGGGGAGATGCCGAGGTCTGTGCGGGGAGACAGGTGCCCAAGGTTAACCCTCAATGAACCAGCTCCTCCATCAACCAGGCTTTCAGTCTCATGTTGTTTTAATGTGAATGTGGATAAAATTCACCAGCACCTGGGGCTGGCATCCTGCCACAGTGGGATAAGCCACCACCTTCAATGAGGGCATCCCGTAGGACTGCTGGTTCGAATCCAAACTGCTCTACTTCCGATCCAGCTCCCTGCCAATGTGCTTGGGAAAGCCGCGGAGCAAGGCCCAATTTCTTGGGCCCCTGACACCCTTGTGGGGCGCCTGGACAAAGCTCCTGCTCCGGACTTTAGCCAGGCCCAGCCATGGCTATTGCAGCCATTTGCAGATTGAACCAGCAGCTGGAAGCTCTAACTCTGCCTTTCAAACAAATAAATAAATCTGCTTTATAAATTCATCAGTGTGGAGGTTGTCACTTTTACTGCGTGTACCTGCTGACGTCTCAGGGCTCAGGGGATGGGCTTCACTGTCACCCAAAGGGGTTGAGGCACCCCAGTGTCCCCGTGCATTCTGGGGGTGACACCCAGGGCCCGGCTGCTGGCCACTCTTCAAGGATGGGGTTTCCACCTGGTCACATCGTGCTGCTGCTGACGCCATGTCCTGGCCTCCATTTCTTACAGTGGGCTCAGCTCAGTTCTGGATCAGTCAGAGTCGTGGTCCGACCGTTCTTGTGTTCCCGGCTCCTCCCTGCTGGCTCCCGTGTGTGTAATGGGTGTGCACAGTGCAGGCCTGCATCCGGTAGAAGCCTGCAGTGTGTTTGAAGAAGCTTCTAAACACTCCCACGAGGTGTGTGCCGTGGAAAACGGCATGGATTCCCACAGGTTTTGGTTCCGAAATACTGATTTCTAAATTCCAGTCACGCAGAGAGAGGTTTTTCCTGGCTGCTACTCCAGGCTTTGGCACGGGGTCTCAAGGCCCATCACCTTCCTCAAGCCCCACCCAGCCCCGTTGCTGATGTGCTGCACACAAGGGGCGAGAGTGGGCCCGGGGGCTTGCAGAGGGGAGGAGACTCCCCAGGGTCCCGTCAGTAGTAGCCTGGGGCTCCACATGCAGGCCACGGCCCCGGAGACCCCACTCTTCTTCCCCCTCCTCTCCCAGTGCGGCCGACCAGGGCCAGCTGCCCAGCCTCGCAGAGCCTCTGGGCGCCCGCCTCTGCAGTTGAGAGGGTGATGGCCACTCCCAGCATAGCACTCATGCAGAGCGGCTGCTCCAGAGACCTGTCTCCTCCCTCTTCACTGCCCCCTTGCCAGGCTCCTGCGGGGCCCCTCACAGGAGACACCAAGAGCTTGTGAGGAGGCTGCCCAGAGTGAGGAAACGTGGCCACGGTGGGCAGTCGAGGCCCCCAGAAGAACACGAGCCCCAAAGCCTGGCTGAGGGAGGAGCTGGCTCTCTGGGCTATTTAAGGGCTAACCCCGGGTGCCTGTCCCCCTGCACAGACCTCAGAGGATGCCCCCCACCCCACTCTGCCCATGGCATTTGTGCTTAGGGCCTCTCCCCCACACCTGGGAGCTGGGTATGGCTGGGACTCACAGGCTCAGCCCTGCTGCCCCAGACCCTCAGACCCAGTGCACACGCAGGAGGCCCAGGGCTCGCGGGGGCCTGGCCCTGTGCCTGCTTTCTCCTGGGATGGCACTGACCATCCTGACTGGGGTCCCTGGGGTCCTGGCAGGAGTGGGTGGGGCCCTCTGCTCCCACCCCACAGACATGAACAAGGGGCAATGGCACACATTCATCTGTTCCCTTAAAATCCTTCCACCATCTATATCAGTTTCTAACTCTGGCAGTCCCTGAGTGTGGCCTGGGACCAGTGATGCAACTGCTCTAAGCCTCCACTTTCCCACCTGTAAACAGGACCAGCACCACCTGTGTCATGATGGACAGTGCCTGTCAAGGGCCCAGCACTCCCCAGGCACAGAGGAGGCCCTCAGCAAATGCGGCTTCAGCTGCAGCTTGTCTCCCCGCCACTCTCGCCTCCAGGCTCCCTACCCTGTCACCCCGCTTGGCATCCCTCACAACCTGTCCCCCAGGATGCACGGAGACGCCCATGTCTCCTCTGCAGCCACACTCAGCTCCCAAAGATGCCCAGCTTAGAACCGGGCACCCAGCCAGTGCCAGGCCCTGCACCCGCCCCTCGCTAGGCCTCGCCCCTGGGGGAGGTGTCTCTGCACTGTGCCTCGCTGCCTCCTCAGCCTGTCCCACCTTGGCCCTTCTCCTGGGCTTGCGTCCCTGAAGCCTCTGCCCAGGGCTCCCTCCCCCACCCCTTCCTGGGCAACCCCACGGGGAACCCCTTGCTCTCAGGCTTCTCCTCCTGCCTCCTTCCCACCCCTCAACCTTTCAGGTGCCTCCGGGTGTGGTTGTGGCCTCCTTCCCCTACCCAGACTCCCTGGCTGCATGGGCTCCCCCAGCTGCACAGCCCTGCACGGAGCTGCAAACTGGGCCCTGCCTTGCTCCCAGCCGGCAGACCACCGCCAAGGCCACGGGTGAGCCCTTCAGAGGAGACACGTGCAAACCCCAGCCCTCCCTGCAAACCCCAGTGGGCTCCACCAGCACCCACTCTGCCACATCATCAAGAGCCTAACTGCCACTGGCCCCACTTCCTGGGAGACGCCATGGTCACGATTTCCTAGGCCACGGTCACATCTTCCTGACCCAGGGCCCCCAAGGCCCAGCTGTGTTTATGCTAAGGGATGGGCCAACTCAGGATGCCTCTGACACCAAACAGCCCTGGGACTTGGGGGCGGGCACTGTGCTCCAGCCCTGCCCCCCAGGGAGAGGAGGGGCAGAGACTGAGTTCCAGCACATGGCCCAGGACCTGTCAATCACGTGTTGGCCCTGAGAGCACAGCTGGGCACAGCCATGAGGGTGCCAGGTGCCAGGCCTGCCTCTGGGAAACAGTGCCGGCGGTCGGCACTCAGGCCCTCTGGGACCTGCACCCCTGCAACCTCGAAGTCTCCATGTCTGCCTGGCCCTGAAGAGGCTGTGCGGCAGGCCAGCCCTCACCTGGGCTCTGTGTGTCGGCCCCCGTTGTCACCCACCCAGGAAGTGTCACAGGAAGCCTGGAGTTTACCACTGCACGGATGCATGGGAGCTGGAGGGCTGCATGTGTGGCCGGTACCAAGCAAGAGCAGCCTTGGTACGGACAATTGCTGGCGTCAGAGCCCACACTCCTCCTTCTTCCTCCTCCTCCTCTCTTTCCTCCTGCTCCAGGGCAGCAGCAAGGCCCGGACGGACTGGCTCCACCGGCCCATCTGCTCCGAACACCCCGCTTCTCACCCCGACCCCGCTGCCCAGCCCCCATGTCTCTCCCCTGCCCGCTGCTCCCACCCCTGCCCCTCCAGCTCTGCCTCCACACAGCATCCAGGGCCCTGCTCAAATCCCTCACATGGAGGCAGGCGGGGTGGCACTGTGGTTAAGCTGCTGGGGGACAGCTGTAACCTGTAACAGGGCACCTGGGTTCAAGTCCTGCCTCCTCTTCTGATCCAGCTCTCTGCTATGGCCCGGGAAAGCAGCAGCAGATGGCCCAAGTGCTTGGGCCCCTGCACCCAGGTGGGAGACCCAGATGGAGCTCTTGGCTCCTGGCTTTGTCCTGGCTGTTGTGGGCATTTGGTGAGTGAACCAGTGTATGGAAGTGTACTCTCTCTCTCTAATTATCTCTCTCTCTAATGCTGCCTTTCAAATAAATTAAATATTTAGAAACTGGAAAAGCCAAGCTCTTTGCTTCCCATGGCACAAGCCTCAGGAACGTTTTGACAGCACGGGCAGCCGATGGCGACCCCGGCCCTGTTTTCTCTACCACTGCACCTGCCTGTCAAAATCTCTGCTGCACGGACGCCCAGAAACACTGACGCCTGAACACTCAGGGCCAACCTGTCCCTCACTGCTGCACGCCAAAGTCACTTCAGGGTGCGGGGGGTCGATCAGCGAACGAAGTGTGGTGGAGGCATTCGCGGCTGACCTCGAGTGGCCAGTCCACGGTGCACAGGCTCAGCCAGCAACGGCCGCCCTTGGTCCCTGGGTCTCACAGAGGGCAAGGGCCTGCTGGGTGCACGACATGCTAAGAGCTGGCGTCACACTACAGCCAGGCCTCGAGAGGGGGCAGTGACCTTTCCACATTCACGCTTCCTGCCCCGAGCACTGACCGGCTCTGACCCAAGTGGCCTGCAGGACAAAAGGCCACAGTCGCCTGGTACAGGTTGGCTCTGCGAGAGGCCACCTAGTCTGTCCCAAGTCCATCAGCAGAACCCAGCACCTCGGCCTCCCAGAACGGTGGTGCAGCCGACAACGCCTGCAGCTTTGAGTTCAGATCTCTTCCCCGCGCTGCTCCTGCGTCCAGTGCTCTGTGAAGATACTGGGCAGGGGCAGCAGGCGCAGCTCCCAACAGTCTGCAGGGGAGAGCAGGTGGATTAAGCGCGCTCTAGACTGGGGTGGGGGGCTGCGTTCTGCAGTGGGTTTCCTGTGGCAGGTGGGGGCGCATGTTCTTTTGGGGATAGGATGTGCACAGAGGTGGCTGAATGACAGGAGGTCACTCCAGCATGGCTGCTATCCTTGTAGGGCGACATGTGGACACAGACACACGAGGGAGGAAGACTGCTGAGTGTACCGAGACGGCGCCGTCTGCAATCCAGGGAGCCGGGCCCTAAGAAGACCACACCTGCTGACATCTTGACGGTCCAGACCCCGGAATCTCAAGGAAACGCCCTCTGCAGCTGAACCACCGCCCCCTGCTGGTGGGCAGCCCTGGCAGGCAGAGACGGCCCCCACACTGCTTCTCCAGGAGCCCGTTCTGGGACAGAAGGAGGGCAAGTGACGTGGACGTGGGCTCTGGGGACACAAAATAGGCTGAGGAAAAGAACGCGACGCAGCAGCACCACCACTTTCCGTGCAGAGCTGACTGGCACACATGCACACAGACACGTGCACACATGCACATACACATGCATGCACACATATACAACCTGCATGCAAGGCACACATGTGCACACATTCACATGTGCACACAATACACAAACATGTATGCTCTCATACTCACATACACATGCACACAGTACACATGCATGCACATATATACAACCTGCATGCAAGGCACACACGTGCTCACATTCACACACACACACACACATCCACACACATGCAGAAGGGCACCCACATGCTATTGCCTCTAGGCACTGACTCCCACCCCGGGTCACACAAACGGCAAACACGCCAGGGCCGAAGTTCTGAAAACACCAAAGAGCACAAATAACAGAAGCCACCTCTCAGCCTCCTCTTCTTCTCCACGTCTCCCTTCTCTCCCCTCCCTCCTCTCCCCTCCCTCCTCTCCCTCCTGTGCCCCTCCCTCACCTCCCTCCTCTCCCTCCTGTCCCCCTCTCCTCTCCCCTCCTTCCCCTCCTCTCTCTCCTTTCCCCTCCTTCCCTCTCTCCTCTCCTCCTCTCCCCTGCCTCCTGCTCCTCCCCCTCCTCCCCTGCTTCCCTCTCCTCTCTCCTCCTACCTCGTATGCTGATGTTTTTATTTTCTATTTTGTAAATTCACATTAATTTTGGCAAATTGCCTTTTCCCTGAGCAGTGAGCTACGAGCATCTTACCCACGTTATGAAAAATTCATCTTACAGCTTTTGGTGGCTTCCCAGAAGCCTGTGCCTCGACGGACTCCGCGGGCCCTCTCGGGCACGCGCTGCTTCCTGCCTTTACATCAGCGCTGAGACAAACATCCCTGTGGGCCCATCTCTGGACGCATCTTGGACCATTTCCCTAGGGCCCATTTCCTAGAAGTGGAGTTACCAAGTCACTCCTGTTTTCACAGAGCAAGCTCCTGAAATCCACTCGCTTCCCACGGCACACACGGAGAGCTCCTCGGGCCGTGCCGGTACTTTGGACGTCTTTGAAGAAAGCAAGACACGGACAGCCTAGGTCATGGCAAGCTGCAGGGGAGGCGGCGGGGGCCCCGCCTGGGACGGGAGGCAGAGGGCGGCTCGCTGCGCCTGCAGCACGCAGTGCAGTGGGCCCCGTTTTACAGGTGGAGAAACCGAAGCACAGAGAGGGAATCACTCAGATGCCCGAGCAGATACTGCGCGAGCGGCCTAAGGATGGAAATCCACTTATCCCTGCCCAGTGATGGAGGGCTTGACGCTTCCACCAATCCATCCCGGGCAGGATCTGGGGGTGCTGCCTTCTGCACAGCACGGCAGCGGGGGCTGCGTCCTGCTCTGCCTCTATGCCCTGGCAGTGCAGGGATGGGAGGCTGCGGCTGCCATGTTCCCCAGGGACGCCCAGGTGCCAGCACGCACGCCCACCTGGCCATTCACTCATCATCCACACACAGCACTGTGTGGACGTGGTGGGAACAGCCACCAGGGCACCCTTGAGACCAAGCACATTTGCAAATACAGAAAAGCAGGAAGGAAAACAACAGGACACCCCCCCACACCTGCTTGTAACAAGAGGAGAGTGCAACCAAAAACAAGACGTCCACTGGATTTTCCGATCTTGAGAAAATGGGATGTGTTCCTGGGTAAAACCAGGTCTTTGCAGTCAGGTGGGCCAGGGCTCTAATGCCGCCGGCCTCCAGTTACTCGGCCTTGGGCAAAGCCGCTTCCCTTCTCTGGGCTCCTCCCCTGCAGGGTGGGGCGAACCCGTCCACCTGCTGCTGGGAGCAGTTAAAGTCAGAGTCACATCACAGCCTCTGCACCAGGCCTGGCAGGGGGCAGGGACTCAGCACTGCCAGCTCTTGTGCTGGTGAGCACCCGCCAGGGCCGGGGGTGCTGAGTGAGGGGAATGAGCACCATGGTGAAACCCCAGGCAGGGCCGGGGTGAGTCGCGGAACCTCCTGTTCATGGTGGAAAATCGGTTCTCTACTAGCTCACGACCGCAGCAAAGACAGTAGAGAATGAACTGCATCCGCACCACCCTTCCCCATTGCCTTCCAGGTCCCACCTGCGCACTCCCCCACGGGCCTGTGGGATTCCAGGCACCCCCAGACTGCATGTAGGGGAAAACCTGCCAGGAACACAACCCAAGCTCACTCCGGAACCTCTGTGAGACAGAAAACAGGTGCTGCCCAGCGTCTCCCGAGAGCCATGGCTAACCTGAGCCTGCAGAAGCACAGAAGCTTCCGAAATGGCGGGGATTCAGGCTGCTGGGGAGGTGGGGGCGGGGGTGTTGAGCGTCTGTCAACACCCCTGGAGCAACAGCTGGTAGCCCATGAAGGGAACCAGCTCCACATGCGCCCACCCAGGGGAAGCAGGCAGCCAGGGAGCAGTCAGCGGGGTGCTGGCCGGGGCGTGCTGGTGCGTTCAGAGCCCTCCCAGGCAGGGCTCCGGGCACAAGCATTGTAATTTTGAAAGCTTTCTTTGCAGAACATGTTTTAGAGCCCGAGGCATACTTTCTCAGGGCGGTGAGGGTTCCAGGCTAGCCCACAGCCCCCAGACGCCTCCTCGCCCCAGGACAGCCCGGCTCTGAGGTTACTGAGCTCCCAGGATCTCGTGTGCCACATACGCCTTTTCGAGTTTCATCATCACCATCACCATCACCACTATCACTGCCATCATCATCGTCCTCCCTCTGTGTGCTGACATCATTAGGATAATAGCTGAAAAATCACCTGATTGCATCAAAACACACTAAAGTGTGACTGACTGATGGGACAGCCTTGTAACCAACAAGGACGCGCACTGATCCCAGCGTACCTGTGTTTTGGGAGACACAGCAAGGTCAAGCGGCCGGGCGCGGGGGTCACAGCAGGGCAAAGGCGCCTACGGCAGCACTCAGAGCGGCCCCCAGCCTCCCCTTCCCTCTTCTGGACCCCACAGGGTTTGGGGAGCACCTCCTGAGAGCCCCTGGGATACAGGGGCACAGAGGTGCTCAAGTTGACCGACAGGCAGTTTGCAAACCGGTGGCTCCTCAATCAGGGTCATCAGTGGCGCCACCGCGTGCACACAGGTGAACCGGGGGTCTCGGCTCCGACACTCACCTGTCTCCTCGGCTGCTCTCACTTCACGCTTTCAGTGCGGGGACCCCTGGGAAAAAACAAGATTGGAGAGGCGTGTGAGGGGGGCTTGTGCTTCCCACATCACAGCTGTGCTGAAAAGCTCACGCTGGAACCAACCCTGGCCTTAGAAACATGGACTGCGTGTAAAGGCCGAGATTTCTGGCTCCTCTGGGGCCGCCTGTCAGCAGGAGAGGGATGGGCTGGAGCCACGGGGGCTTGTCCCCTCTGTACCCACAAATGCCGCAGCCTCACCCCAGCAGGCCCTGTGGATGCTGGAGGCTGCCCCGGCCCAGTCGACCGACTCCCTCGGTTGTCTCCCTCTGAGAGGACACCTGAGACTATGGAGGGAACCGTCCGGCTCAGCCCAGGACACAGGCAGGGACAGCCAGTGTCCCAGGTCCCGTTGGCCAGCTCTAGATCCCTTCCGGTCTCCATGGCCTGGGGCTGCTGGGGGCACAGCCTGGGGCCTAACGGGGGTGGGGGAGGTGAGCTGAGGAGCTCCTGACCAAGGACACTGTAGCTCCGGGGGAATCCATTCACTGCCACCCCGCCTCCTACGGGGGTGCAGGGGACCGTGCACAGCCAGGATCAGGGAAGTCTGTAGGGGGTAGGTCCCTGACAGTAGCCAAGGATGCACCCAGCCCAAGGTGATGCCAGTGGAGGTGCTGGGAGGCTTAGCACCCCAACACCTGCTGCCCCTGCCCCCCAAGTCCAGTGACGCAGCTGTCAAGATGGAAAGCAGACCTCAGGGGCAAAAAGGGCACCCACCTGGCACAGGGACCTGAGGTTCCACTGCCCCGGACACCCACAGGGACCATCAGCCACCATGAGCTGGTGAGGGCTGCCTGGCACCAACCCTTCCTGAACGGGGCTGGGCCGGGGTTCACCGCCCCATGCCTCCCGCAGCCCGGCCTGGGCCCTGGTTCCCTGTGCTGTCCCCACCCCTTGGACACCATTCAAGCTCCCCTCAGTCCCGAGCCAGGCTGTCCCCTTCCCAGAAGAGCAGCCCAGGCCGCAGTTCCTGGAGCTCCGCGCAGTGCGGCCAGCCGGCCAGCACAGTCACGGGGACGGACAGGTGGCCAACAGCACCCTCCCCACGCCTCTCACGGACGGCCACGTGTGGGCTTTGGAATCTGCGCCAACACCTGCTCTCCACACAAGGGGAAACTGAGGCCAGGCCAAGGGAGGGGCTCGCACTGGCTGCACAGCCAGGGAGCGGCAGGGCCAGCTGTGCTTGCCTGCCAGGCTGTCCCCTTCCTCTTGGCCTGGGACAGGGGCGACCACGGCCAGCTAAGGAGACTGGAGCCCAGCTTGGGTGGCACATCCAGCCTTAGCGATAGGGGCAAGCTCCAGAACACCCCAGGCAGGCACCAGGCAAACCCAAGAGCCACGGGAGCCTCCTCTTGGCCCATGTAAACAGCGCTCAGCACAAGCTGACACCGGTAAGTGAACATGGCGGGGCCGGGCTGGGCTTGGCGGGGGCAGGGCAGGGTGGGGCAGGTCGTGGCAGGGGCAGGCTTAGCAGCCACCTAGGCAATGGCCAGGATGCTGCCCTCTGCAGAGGCCCTCATGGCCCACGGCGGCGCAGCTGCCCCTGGTCACTTAGACACGGCCTGACTGCTTAGCTCACGCACCTGCTCCCTTTTACAAACATAATGTTTTAAAATTTTGATCGACATTATCATAGCTGTGGATTTCATCGGGTACAGGATGACATTCAACACCAGTGCGCGACGTGTAATGGTCCCAGCAGGGACATGGATCGTTTCTTTTTTTTTTTTTTTTTTTTTGACAGGCAGAGTGGACACAGAGAGAGAGAGACAGAGAGAAAGGTTTTCCTTTGCCGTTGGTTCACTCTCCAATGGCCGCTGCGGCTGGCGCACTGTGGCCCGCGCACCGCGCTCATCCGATGGCAGGAGCCAGGTGCTTTTCCTGGTCTCCCATGGGGTGCAGGGCCCAAGCACTTGGGCCATCCTCCACTGCACTCCCTGGCCACAGCAGAGAGCTGGCCTGGAAGAGGGGCAACCGGGACTAGAACCTGGTGTGCCGGCGCCACAGGCAGAGGATTAGCCTGTTGAGCCACGGCGCCGGCCAACATGGATCATTTCTTTGCATTGGGCCCACACAAACTCCTCTCTCCCCGCTGCTGTCACCACCATGGTCCTGCCATGCTGGGGAACAGGGGAAGCGACTCCTGGTCTCCAGCTTGCAGCCCTGCACCTGTTAACTCTCCTCTCTCCACCCCTCCCGCCCCCGGCCATGGCAACTGCTGCTCTGCTCGCTGCTTTTGGGAGCGCTGCTTTTTCTGGCTGCCACATGAGGACCTAGGCATGTTTGCGTCCAGGCACGTGTCGCTTGGCATCAAGTCCTCCAGCTCGGCCACGGTGCTGCCCGTGACAGGTGCTCGTCCTGTTCATGACTGAGCACCATTCCATTCACTTGCTGACCCCTGCAGGCCCCTCCCTGACACCTCAGTCCACAGGAAAGGGGAAGCACAGGCACCTGTGCATCTTGGCATCTTTTCTCGTCTTGTTCAGCCAAGCCCACCTGCTCCCCACCCAAGGCCCCAAGCTTGGGGGTGTGTCCTCGGGCTACAGGCAGCCAGGCTCCTCGCCAGCAGTGGCCCTGTCCTCGTCAGCAGGATCTGCTGGGTTCAAGACTGAAGACCTGTCTGTCCCCACTATGCACTGTTAACTATGCAGGAAAGGAGACCCCAGCCCCCAGCCCAAGCCCAAGCCAGTGCTGTGGGGAAGGGGGCTCTCGGATCTCACCCACATCGACAGCAGCCGTGAACCCCACATTCAACCTGTCATCACTAAAGGCGAAAGGCTGGGATGGGGAATAACAGGTGGGAAAAGCCCTGGCTCCCAGCCTGGAAGGTTTTGGAATGACAAGAGAGTGAAGCAGGTGAGGGCTCGCCCGAGCACAGGGCTGCTGTGGGATGGGGGACTGAAGCCATTGCAGCTGCCGGACTATGATTCTCATCCCAACCGGCGGGTGACAGCACCTGTCACCCCGGATCCCCTTACAGTCAACGGCTGGGATGGGGCTGAGCTCAGCACACGGTCTCAGGTTGGGGGTCCTGACCCCAGCTTTGGGTTGGGAGCAGGCCCGTATAGGTGGCTGATGGGCCACGGAGACAGTTGAATGGACGCAAACATGCAGGACACCTTGGGGATACCCACGATCCACACGGGGTCCCTCTCACAGCCACCCAGCAAAGGGACCTGGGGCCCGGGTCTGTACCCATCCTCTGGTCACAGTGTTCCCCTGAGACTGATTCCCCCGTCATTCGGGGGGGGGGGCGCGGAGGCGGCAGTGCAGTCTGAGAAGCCAAGCGGCACCGGGCTGGCACCGAAGGAGCTCTCACAGCCTGGGCGGGGGGAAGGCCACTGGGGTGGCAATCCAGGGGGGCTTCACAGAAGCACCGGTGCAGCTTGGGCACTCAGATGGGAGGCTGGCTCCACCCTAAGGGCAGGAGGTGGTCATGTGGTTCTAGTGTGTGTTTTGTCCTCAGTGACACTGCTGCTGAGTCACTAAAGCCACGAGTCCTTGGCTCCCAGGGACCCAGCTTGCCAGCTCAAGTCCCACCTCTTCCAGAAGTTCCCCAGGATTGAGCTGGCCCACACAGATCCCACAGCACCAAGGCCCTGAGCACATACCCTGTACGTCTCGCTTCAGAGGGAGGAACCCTGGGCCCCACCCCAGCTCTGCCCCCTCCTTCCTGTGAAGCACTGGGCAAACACCAGTCCCTCTCTGGGCCTGATTCCTTGTCTGTGGACAGGAGCTCGTGTCAGGTGAGGGCTCCCCAGAGTGAGCTCCGACAGACACCCAAGTTCCGAGAAGGTTCCTGACGCAGGCACCATGGGCAGACGTGCTGGGGTGCTGTTTCACGGGGACGGGGGGCAGTGGGGAGCCCCACACCCCTGGCTGACATCATGAAGCAATGCATACGGCAAGGTCCCAACAAGTTCTGCAGGGTGCAAACCAGCTCAGCGTCCCGCGGCCCAGCGCCGCCCGTGCTAATCTGACCTTGGAACACGAGAGCTGCCTTCCTCAAACATCCCGCCGACCTCTCAGGGAGGCACGCCGTGGCCTGGTGGTGCAGGTGCCCCACTATCTGGGTTCAGTTCCCCCCTCAGGCTCCTGATGCCGGCCTCCTGCTAACACAGATGCTGGGAGGCAGCAGCGATGGCTGAAGCTGTTGGGCTCCTGCCAATCACCTGGGAGACCAGCGCTGCATTCCCGGGATCCCAGGTTCAGCCCCAGCCACGGCGGGCATTTGAGGAGTAAAGCAGTGGACGTCAGTGCACGCTCGCTCTCTCTGCCTCTCACTGCCGCCACCAGGCCCCGTCACAACCCCCACAGGTGTCTCTCCTCTGGGAGGGGCCGCATGTGGGCACTGGAGGGTGGCGGGTTTGACAAGCTCCGTGCCTGAAACACACAGCACGTGTTCAAATACACTGGACTCCGGGGTGTAAACACTGACCCAGCCACGGGGCTTTGGCACGTGCTAAGAAAGACTTCAGCTCTAGGTACCCAGCTGAGCTCCCCCAACCTCGCCCACTGCTCGGGAAGGGGCTGCAGGACCAGCAGCAGGGACGGAGACCACCAGCCAGAAAGAACACACTCGCTCCGACGAGGCTCGAGCCAGTGTTTGTAAGGTCTCACTCTCAGGTGTTGGGGTGGGGACTGGGCAAAGCAGACGCGACCCCACCCCCACCCCCTCGCCTCTGTGGCACCAGGCTGGAGCCGCCTCGGAGGAGAATCAGGCTCTTATCCTCGGCGGAGCTGGCAGCGGCGTCGCGATTTCCAGCGCCCTTCTGAAATCGGAGTCGGCACGGGAGCGTTTTCCAAATCAGTGACCTTGCTGCCGTGAGGGCTGTGGCAGGGGCTCAGCAGCCGCAGGAGCCGCGAGGGGAGGCCGCGCTGGGGCCCCACACACTGACTTCCAGCCCCGCTGCCACCTGCCGGCCCGGGGTCTCCGATGACGCTTGGGGATGCCACCGGGATGTTCGGAAAGGCCACCCCCGGGCACTGTGTCCTGGCATGGGCTCTGGGGACTTGGGTCAAGGGTGTGAGAGGCAGAAGCAGGGGCTGGAGGTGCCTGAGACCCAAGGTAAGATCAGCAGGGTCAGGGCCCTGCCGAGTGCCGGCCGGCGTCGGGTTTCCGTATTGGTTTCCCTGCTCAGTCAGGATTTGACGCAGACAGCACCGGTGTGGGTTACAGAATCCTGACCCCTGGCCTCCGCGGAGGCTGCGGAGGGATCCAGGCTGGGGTCTCAGGAGGAGCTGTGGCCAGGGAGCACCCAGAGGCTGGGGATAGAGAGGCCTGACAGCAGATGCGCAGCCCTGGGGGCAGCAGTGATACCCCTACACCCAGGGCCACCAGCCCCAGCAGCCCCGTGGTGCCGAGGCACCCTCGCGCTGAGGACAGTGTTGGGTGTGGCCGAGTGCAGCTCACGTCCCAGCCTCCAACACTGCTGCCGAATTCTCTGCAGCAAGGAGCCAAAATAATTAGGTTCTTTTTCGTCCACAGGTGTGGAGGGAGGTATCGGAGTGACCAGAGCCTGGAAAACACTTGTCCAGTCCAGCAGCCCCGCTCGCAGACAGCCCACAGGGTCCCAACAGAGGTGGCCCTGCCTAAGCACACAGCCAGTTAGCAGCGCGAGCCCGGATTCCAGACGTGCTCTGCTCGGTGAGGCCAACCTGGGGACACCCCCTTAGGGTGGTCCTCACAGTGCAGGGTGGGAGGGTGGGCTGACAGAGCTGCTGCTGCCTCATGGGCTGGGGACACAACAGGCTTGAATTGGGCCTTACTGAGCTCGTTATCTCACAAAGCCCGTCAGGGATGGACACTCAGTGCTGAGAGAGGGTGCAGGGGGAGGCAGACGGGCAGACAGATGGATAGATGGGAAGATGGACGGGGGGATGGGTGGATAGGTGGACGGGTGGGTGGATAGAATGGAGGGAGAGAGACATGGATGGATAGATGGGATGATGGATGGATGGACAGAGAGATGAACGCATGGATGGATGGATGGATGGACAGGAAGACAAATGGAGGGGAGGAAGGACAGATGGAGTAATGGACAGCTGGGAGGATGCAGGGATGGACAGGCAGATGGGAAATAGAGGATTGGATTGGTGATGGACTGAAGAACGGACAGACAGAAGTGGCTGGATGGACAGGTGATGGGAGGGTGAACTCAGAGATGGAGGGTGGACGCATGCTGAGTGGACAGATAGGTGATGGACGGATGCTGGATGGAGATATGAATGGACAAAGTATGTGGCTGATGACGTAGGGCCCCCTGACTCCTATTCACCAGGTTCAGTGTGTGAGAGAACCAGGAGCCTCTCTAAGACAAAAGAGATAATGGCGACGTATCAGATACCGTGACAGACTGGGGGTGCCAGAGGCCCTTTCCGGGCCCCATCTGCGAGTGAGACGTGGACCCAGACATGAGCATCACCACCCGGAGGTCCAGAGACTCGGCTTCCCAGCTCGCTTCAGAAACTCGTCCTCTGGCCTGGCGCGAGTGGACGCCCAGTTCTGGGCCTCGCTTTCCTGACACGCCCATTGAGTTCATCTCAGCATCCGGGGACTCCTGCAGAATCTGCCAGAGGCCGGGGCCTCCACGGGCATGCCTGGGTGCTAGGACCCCGCTCTTTCTATGACAGCCTGTGCCGAAGGCAGCCAGGCCAGCAAACAGCCCCAGGGCAGCATCGGCATGGGCTGCACTTTGCTGCCCCAGCTCGTACGAAGGAGAGAACAGCTAGTGGCCTGAGCCAAGCCCTCGGTCCCCTAAGTGATGCCACCCCTCCTATGGAGCTACAGGTGAGCACAGGTGGGAGGGGGCAGGGCAGGCGGGGGGAGCAGCTCCTGTGCAGCCTCCTCGGCCTCCTCATTCCCAAAAGGCTCACTGAGCCCTCAAGAGGTGCTAGATTCTCCCCAGTGCTTTGGGGACTCTGGGGAGAGCCAAGGCTGCAGAGGTCACTTACTGAGCGGTCATTCAAGTAAATGACTGTCACCTGAGCCAGTTTCTGTAACGGAGAAGGTGGAGTGGGCACCACAACATGGGGAAAGTGATCCATGCTGAGACCTGCAGGCTGCCCAGGCTGTGAGCAGGTAACGGCATCGGGAGCGAGGTCTGGCAGGTGCAGAGGCCCCGTGACGGGAGGAGGGGCAACATGTACAAGGCCGGCGAGGACTCCTGTGCTGCTGTGTGGGCAGGTCTCTGGGCCTCCCACAGAGAACAGTGGGCATGGATACAGGAACAGCAGGTGCAGGCCGTGAGCAGGGGGTGGCCCTGCCACCATCTAGGAATGAGAGCACGGTGGCCCAGGCTGGGCACACACCAGCAGTGGGCAGGACCAGCCCCTGTCCATGCTCTTGCTGGTGATTATGGGGCAGGACAGCAATGGTGGTGGTGTCTTCCAGGATGTCCTCTGCCCCTCCCCAGGGCTCCACCATGGCCCTGCAAGGTGGGGCACCTCCACCTGGGCCACACGGACAGGCAGCCCCCCACCCTGGAGGTCCACACAACACTCACTAACCATGTTACCCTCACAGCCACAACGCTGAGAGGGCGACCACAGCCCCAGCCTCCCAGAATCCAGAACGGATTCTTGGGAGTGATGCTGATTCCCTTCTGGGACGTCGCTACAGGCACTGACTCAGAAACTATGGAGCCACGGCTCCCAGGGCAAATGCAGGGTCAGGCTCCTGGAGCCTTGGCCACATGTCCAGCGGCTGTCAAGTGGCTGGCTGGGTGCCTGCTTCAGCTTGGGGATGCCTCATGGATCTGCCGCCCCATGCAGTGACTCTCGTCTGCGACAGCCTCCTCCACCACGGGGTTTTCTCGCAGGGTGCGTCCCGGTCTTCCGAGCTGAGAAACACGGGATAGCATCTGTGCCATGCCCTGGGGCCCTTCCAATGGCAAAGTCTGCACCAAACAGCACCAGAATGCCCCGGGGCCCGACAGACAGCTGCCAGCAGACTCGCGCCTGGGAGGAGGGGCCCTCGCCACGTACATACAAGTGCTACTTTGCAGTGTCCACAGGTGACCACAAAAGCATCAGGAGTTCAGCCACACTGGGGGAGGACGGAGCAACTGTGTGACCATCCACCACGTGTACCACACGTGCCACACAGCCCACAGGAGGCGTCCACTGCACGTGCCCCTCTACTGTGTGGGGGACCAGGGAGGACTTGTCTCAGGGTCTTGGACATCACCTGCTGAGTGCCTCATCCCCATCTTCACCTGCCCTGTAAGCAACAGTGGAGAGAGGAACGAAGACAGGTGGTGATCAAGGGTGGGGCACATCGGGGGCTCGGCTGCAGCGTCCAGCCCTGCCTCTGAGCTTGCCTTGCACACCCCTGCTCTCCACACGGTTTTCACAGCGAGTTCCCTAAAGCCCTGCGTGCCCATTTCCTGCCGAGCCAGCAGCTCCAGCCCACAAATGGCATTGACCCCTGGCATGTGCTCAGTTAAAATATTGCTACAGATTGCCGAAGCACAAAGCCTCCTAGCTTTGGGAATGGGTGGGGAGGGCAAGCGCTGAGACTCTGAGTGTCCAAGTCCAAGTGCCTGAATCCAAGGGGGATACAGCAGGATAGGACGGGGCCCTCAGCAAGGACAGCTGGACTTCGTGGCCATGTGGGTACACCTGAGCTTCTGGGCTCCTCGCTGACCACGGGGGCCACTGCCAGCATGAACTGCCAATCAGCTAGCACACAGCTCTGGGGCTGTGACCACTTTGCTCCCAAAGCCCCAGGTCCCTGGCTATGCGGGAGGGGATGGGAAGTTAACGGTGTTAGTTTCTGCTTTCTTCCTGCACTTCAAACTTTACAAAGCACTCCAGCCTCCAGGGCTCAGCTCCTGGGGGAAGCTGTTTGTGACTAGGGCTGGTTCAGGGGTGAGAAAGGCCGTGGGGTGGCACCACCCAGCTGCACGGGGTCCCTAACCACAGTGTCTCCCAGCAATGTACCCTGGGAGGGAGGGGCTAGGAGTAGTGGTTTAAGCCACCGCCTGGGACAGCTGCATCCCGTGTAGCCACCTCCCCTCTGCTCTACTTCTGATCCAGCTTCCTGCTAATGGCCTGGGAAAAGCAGTGGAAGATGGCCCAAATGTCTGGGCTCCTGTACCCATATGGGAGACCTAGAAGAAGCTCCTGGCTTTGGCCTGGCCCTGTGACCACTTGGTAAGTGAACCAGTAGATGCAAGATCTCTCCTTCTGTCTCTCCTCTCTCTGCAACTCTTACAAGCATGGGGCGAGAGCAGAGCAGGCTGGAGAAATTGTGCTCCCCCTGGCAAGGAGCCCAGATGCCCAAGCCCCAGGGAGATGAGGAAGAACTTCTAGAAAGAGGGGTTCTTTTAAAACGCAACCCTATCCATTGCTTCCCTGGTTCAAACTACCCAGGGACTGTCTACTTCCAGCTAAGATGGAGTCACGAGGCCAGATTCACCCTCGCAAAACGGAAACAGAACTGAAGCAGATGCTGGACCAGCAGCTAAGGATACTGCAACAGTTACTATAAGTATGTTCTGTGTGTTCAAGTAGTTAGAGACACAGAAGATATAAAAAAAAAGATGCCAATAAAAATTCTAGAAAATGAAAACTAGAGTGTATGAAATGAAAAAGACACTACATGAGATCAACATTGTGTTAGACACCATGGAAGGAAGGATCCCTGAGGTTGAAGACAGCCAGAGAGGCTGACAAAATGAAACAGAGGAGAAACAATTAAACCCCTAAAGAGCTGCAGGACAACTCCAGGTGTCTGCCACGCAGGGGTCCATGCAGAGGAGGAGGGGAGGCAGCGAAGAAGCCACGGCTGGAAGATGTCTCCCCACAATAAAACCACAGACACATGGACTCCGGAAGCTGAGAGAGCTACAGGCAGGAGAGCGTGAAGAGAGGGACATGAGGCCCATCCTAACCAGACTGTTCAGAACAGGGATAACGAGAAAGTCTGCGAAGTGGCCAGGGAAGACGGCGGCTAGAGACTTCTTATCGGAAATGATGCAGCTGGGAGGGCAGCGGGCAGCATCTTGAGACGGAAAGAAAGAAAAGAGGGGCCGGCACCACGGCGCAGCGGGAGAGCCTCTGCCTGGGATGCTGGCGTCCCCTGCGGTGCTGGCCCACGTCCCACTGTTTCATTTCTGATCCAGCTTCCTGCTAATGCGCCTGGGAAAGCAGCAAATGATGGCTCTAGGGCTTGGGGCCCTGGATTTGGCCTGGCCCCGCGCTGGCTGTTGGGGCCAGCTGGGGGAGTGGACCAGTTGATGGAAGATCCCTCTCTCTCTCCATCTGTAACTCTGCCTTTCAAGTGAGTAAATAAGACTTAAAAAGAAAAAAAATTACAAACATAATCATCAAAATATTTCAAAATCTATGGCAAAATAAAGATATTTCAGAGATAAAGTCTGAAAGAATTTATCACCAGCAGCTGTTCACTGTAAGAGACGTTAAAGGAGGTCTTTCACAGAGAGGAGAAATGGCAGATGAAAATACAGACTCCCCAAAGGAATGAAGAGGACTGGAAATAGCAGTCTAAAGAAGACAACTGATTGTTTAAACAGGATAACAGCGGAACAGTGTGGCGTTTAAGATACAGGCTCAAGGGCCAGCACCGCGGCTCACTAGGCTAATCCTCCGCCTGCGGCGCCGGCATCCCAGGTTCTGGTCCTGGTTGGGGTGCTGGATTCTGTCCCGGTTGCTCTTCTTCGAGTCCAGCTCTCTGCTGTGGCCCAGTAGTACAGTGGAGGATGGTCCAGGTCCTTGGGCCCTGCACCCGCATGGGAGACCCGGAGAAGCACCTGGCTCCTGGCTTTGGATCGGCGTGGCACGCCAGCCACAGCACACCGGCCGTAGCAGCCATTTGGGGAGTGACCAACGGAAGGAAGGCCTTTCTCTTTGTCTCTCTCTAACTCTGCCTGTCAAAAAAAAAAAAAAATGAAAAAATACAGGCACAAGTACAATGTATAACAATGGCAACAAGGACGACAGCAGGAAGAAGTACATGACCACAGGAAGGCTGCACAGGGCACTTCAAAACGCGTGTGGAAAGTGGAATTAAAAATAAGTTTATTGTGGCCAGTGCTGTGGCACAGCAGGATAAGGCTCCACCTGCGACACCAGCATCCCATATAGGCACTGGTGCCTGTCCCAGCTGCTCAATTTCCCATCCAGCCCTCTGCTAATGTGCCTGGGAAAGCACTGAAGATGGTCCAAATGCTTGGGCCCCTGCACCCTACTGGGAGACCAAGAAGAAACTCCTGATCCTGGCTTTGGATCAGCCCTGCTGTGGCTGTTGTAGCCATTTTAGGAGTGAACTATCAGTTGGAAGACCCCTCTCTCTGTAACTTTGCCTCTCAAATAAATAAATAAATAAATATTTTATATAAAAAAGATTTATTTTATTGAGAGAGAGAGAGTTACAGAGAGGTGGAAGGAGGGAGTTAGAGAAGGAGGCAGAGAGGGAGAGAGAGATCCTCCATCTGCTGGTTCACTACCCAGATGGCTGCAACAGCCAGAGCTACACTGATCCGAAGCCAGGATCCAGGAGCTTCTTCTGGGTCTCCATTGGGGGTGCAGGGGCCCAAGCACTTGAGCCATCTTCTACTGCTTTTCCCAGGCCAAAACAGAGACCTGGAATGGAAGTGGAACAGCCAGGACCTGAACTGGGGCCCATATGGGATGTGCCGGCCCCAATAAGTAAAGCTAAAAAAAAAAAAAGAAACTGAGTGGCAGACTAACACTTAAAGGTAGGTTTATTGTGGTGCAATCCTTGTGAAATCCAAGCCCAGTCCTCCACGCTGTGATCTCCCGTGAATTTTCTGGAACCCCTCCCACGTGCAGTGGGGAAATGACCACTGAGCACAGACGCCGTGGCAAGTTAAGGTTCTGTACTATAAATTCCAAAGATGTCACCAAGGTAACAAAAAATCAGAGCTAACAAGCTAACAAAAGGAAGAAATCAGAATCATAAAAGACATTCAGTCAAGCCAGAAATCAGCAGAATGAGAGGAAAGAGGGGTCAGAGATCGGGGGAGGCAGTCGGCGGGATGACCACGGGATGACCACAGTGACCCGACCACGTCTGCGAGTGCAGGGGCCCGAGCCCCAGGCAGAGGCAGAGCCCGTTAGACTGGACTGGGAAGCAAGGCCCCAGGAAGTGTGCTTCAAACATGAAGGCAAATAAGGTGCCAGGTAAACGTGACACCAAGATAAGCAGAAGCTAGAGTGGCTATGTTACCGAAAAAGAAAAAAAAGGTTTATTTTAAAGATTCACAGTGAGCTGGCGCCACGGCTCAATAGGTTAATCTTCTGCCTGCGGCACCGGCACCCCAGGTTCTAGTCCCAGTCAGGGCACCGGATTCTGTCCCGGTTGCTCCTCTTCCAGTCCAGCTCTCTGCTGTGGCCCGGGAGTACAGTGGAGGATGGCCCAAGTGCTTGGGCCCTGTACCCACATGGGAGACCAGGAGAAGCACCTGGCTCCTGGCTTCGGATCAGCACGGTGCACCAACTGCAGCGGCCATTTGGGGGTGAACCAACGGAAGGAAGACCTTTCTCTCTGTCTCTCTCTCTCACTGTTTAACTCTGCCTGGCAACAAATAAATAAATAAATAATAAAAAAAAAGATCTTCCATCTGCTGGTTCACTCCCCACACGGCTACAATGGCCAGGGCTGAGCCAGGCCAAAGCTGGGAGCCAGGAGCTGCACCCAGGTCTCCCATATGGGTGCAGGGGCCCAAGCACTTGGGCCATCTTCTGCTGCTTTCCCAGGTCATCAACAGGGAGCTGCATCAGAAGTGGAGCAGCTGGGACTAGAACTGGTGCTCATACGGGATGCCAGCGTCAGCCCCCGGCATGGCTACGTTGTTATCAGACGAGCAGATTGTACAGCAAAGAAAGCAACAGCAGGAACAAGCAAAGTCATTTCGTGAAGATAAAGAGTCGACTCATGAAGTGGATGCAACAACTTAGATGTTTAGGCACCTAATAAGAGAGCTTAAAACTCACAAAGCCCAAACAGATGGAAATGCCAGAGAAACAGAAATTCACAGCCATAACTGGAGACTTGGGTCTCAATATGGAAGACAGGACGGAAACAACGGAAAACATCTTCGCCACTTTGGGCACAGACTCAGGCAAACACCTCTTAAATATCATATCACAAGCACTCTCCAGGAAAGAACAAGCGGATAAATTGGACTTGACTAACATTTAAAATTTCTGTTCTTGGAAAGACTGTTAAGAGAATGAAAAGTCAAAGCACCACCTTGCAGAAAGCGATAGCACACTGAATATCTGCTAAAGGACACGTACGCAGAAGGCGCACACCACACTCCCGACCCGAAATCCCAAGACGACAAATGACCTAGCACGAGATGGCGAACACATCGAAGCACACGTTTCAGCATGGACGGGCACAGGTGGCAAAGCGGCGGCGGGGACGCTGGCCGAGTCGATCACGAAGGAAGCCCACAGTCACATCACACCCAAGCCTCGGGGGAACCAGTGCCTGACACCCCCAAGTGTCCGCAAGACGGGGAAGAAACATGAACGCTCAGACACGGCTGGCGGCAACGCAGAACGGGGCCACTGTTTTGGAAAACAGCTCCTGTGTGAATCGGCTTCTGCCTTTTTCTGTCCAGGAGAATCCTCGTCAGGCTGCACACGGAAGTGGGGGCGGCAGGAGCTCAGGCACCAGCCTGGGCACTCCTGGTGTTTCCAGAGGCCGGGGGAGAGGGCGTTTTCTCCTGGCCACAGAGGGCAAAGACTTCCAGGGGAAAGGAGGGCAGTGGGAGGCGGCTCCCAGTAGTCACTGGGACAGCAGGAACTGGGGGGGGGGCACAAGACAGTAACAGAAGAGGCCCCAGAGACCCAGGGGTGCCCATCGGGGCTCCCGGGAGGCTGGGTGATGGAGGAGGAAGGCTTCTTGTGAGCAGGAATGAGGGTGGAAGGCCTTGATGTCCTCTGCCCCCTGGCCCCTCTCCCATGGACCCCAGGGCTGAGACAGAGCAATGCAGGGGCTGCTGGAACATTCGAGGTCTCCCTCAGGTACTGGAGGAAATGCTGGCGCAGAGAAGACCAGATCACTGCGAGCACAGAGGGATTCGCAGTGGCTGTAGGATCAAGTGCATCTGGCAGGGTTAACCCAGAAAGAGGTCCCTGACAGCGACCCGTGGGGTTCCATCCTGAGCCCCGCCCCTTCCACTCGGTCATCACTGTCCTGGATGGCATCTCAGTGGCGTTTTGACCATTGGTGGTAGCCGTGGGGTGTGACCCGAGGGAGGGAGGACAAGGGAAATCCCAGGATACCAGTGGCCTCAGAGTCTCAACTGAACTCAGGGAAACTAGCACTTGGGACCACATGTGAGACAGACACAGCAATGGGACAGGGCCGGGGCAGGAGAGATAGGACCCGGGTAGGAGAGACAGGACCCGGGTAGGAGAGGCAGGGCCCTGGTAGGAGAGGCAGGGCCCAGGCAGGAGAGATAGAATCCAGGAAGGAGAGACAGGGCCCAGGTAGGAGAGGCAGAATCCAGGCAGGAGAGGCAGGGCCCAGGTAGGAGAGGCAGAATCCAGGCAGGAGAGACAGGGCCCAGGTAGGAGAGGCAGGGCCCAGGTAGGAGAGGCAGAATCCAGGCAGGAGAGACAGGGCCCAGGTAGGAGAGGCAGGGCCCAGGTAGGAGAGGCAGAATCCAGGCAGGAGAGACAGGGCCCAGATAGGAGAGGCAGGGCCCAGGTAGGAGAGGCAGGACCCGGGTAGGAGAGGCAGGACCCAGGCAGGAGAGGCAGGACCCAGGCAGGAGATGCAGCCGTGGCACTGTCTGCTCTGAGCAATCCAGCTGGCATACTGCAGCCAAGGAAGTGACCCGGCCCCAGCTGGCCAACAAGGTGGTGTCTGGGCTGAAGGATGGCAGAGGCTCCTCTCTGGCTGCTCCACTCTAACAGGTAACACAGCTGAGGGGGACATACTGTGAACAGGAGGAGGTTCTGCAGGACTGGGAAGTGAAGACACTCCCAGTGGGAAGTGAGACCCAGAAGAGGAGAGAAATGTTTGGATGACTCATCTATCCATCTGCCCACCCACCCATCCACCATCCACCCATCCATCATCCACCATCTACCCATCAGCCCCCACCCATCCATCATCCACCATCCACCCATCCATCATCCATCCATGCCATCCGTCCGTCAGCCATCAATCCATCCATCCATTATTCACTCACACAGCTCCAGCACCCAGCCACCTCCCCACGCATCCCTCGTCCACCCACTCATTCACCCTGTAGGAGCTGTTGTAGTTAAGAGCGGAGAGTCTAAGAACATGAATGCCTAGGAATGAATCTGGTTCTGCCATTTCCTGCCCGTGTCGACCAGGGCAAAGTCCTCAACTTCCCTGAGCCTCAGCTTCCTCATCTGTAAAATGGGGGTAATGGCAGCAGACTCTTTGTGAGCTTTGAAAGAGTCGATTCACTCGAGTGCTTTGAAGAGAGGCCAGACGTGCACCATACGGGGGGCTCCACTTGGCTGCCTGAATCCACCCTGCTGCCACTCACAACTCACAAAGCTTCAACTCCACGCCAGACATTCCCACATACTGGTTTTCATGACCCACTCACCTGGAGATAATCACAAGACCTCACTGAAGTAAACCTTTGTGCCTCACAGGACAGTTGGTAGAACCCGAGAAAACATTTGGAAATCGTTTATGTGATAAGGATCTAGTACTGGGAATTAATAAATAATTCCTTCAGTTCAGCAACACAGACGGCCTAACTTAAAAAGGGCAGAGGGATGAGCATTTGGCACAGTGGCCCAGATGCTGACTGGGGCATCCACGGCCCAGATCAAGGGGCCTGGGTCTGAGGATCAGCTCTGCCCCTGACTCCAGCTTCCCACTGATGCACAGCCTGGGAGCCAGCAGGAGATAACTTAAGTATGTGGGTCCCTGTTGTGTACACTGGAGGCCTGGATGGAGCTCTTGGCTCCCCGCTTTGGCCTGGGTGTCCATCCGTCCGTCTGTGTGGCCCTGCATCTCCAATAAACCGTACAGTCGGTAGAGAGCTTGAACAGACATTTCTTCAGAGAAGATACAGAAAGTCAAGAAGCATGTGTGAAGAGGCTCCCCGTCACACTCATGAGGGAGCTACCCGTGAAACTCCCACGAGAGCACCCTTCCTGCTCCCTAGGGAGGTTATAACAAAAACCCGCGTCGCTGAGGCTGGGGGAGAATGGAGACCCTCATCCATCTCCACGAGGAACACAGGATGCCAAGAGCAAGTTCAGCAGAGCACAGAGGCAGCAGGTGCTCCCCCAGAAATGTGCCCCAGAGCACCGAAGACAGGGATGCAAACACGGATTCCTATAGGAATGTCGCGGAACCACTGCCCATACAGCTAGGAGGTGGAATCAGCCTTAGTTCCCACAGCTGATGAATGGATAAACCAAAAGTCTATGCCAGCAGTGGGGATGGAATGAGGCGCTGGTAACACACGACAGAAGTCAACCCAGAAAACAAGATGGTCCATGGGAAGCTGCTCCCAGAGCCACTCTGTCATCCATGTCCCTACTCGAAAACCCAGAGGGACAAGAGCAGGCAGGTGCTGCTGGGGGTTAGGAGGCGGTGGGACAGGGTGGGTGGGGGACCTGGTGAAGGCATGTGGGGCTTCCTGGTGGGATCCTGGCAGTGCTTGGTAACTGGAGCGAGGCCGTGGCTGTGCCGGCGCTCGGTGCTACCTAAACGCTTACCTCCAAGTGGTTGGTTTTATGTCACGCGCTTCTCTCGATAAGAAAGTGCACCAGTGTTAATTTTACAGGATGTATAAATGGCACCATGGTTGGTTATATAAGAGAGCGTCCCTCTTCACAAACAGGCAGTGAAGTATTTAGGGATAAAGACATATGTTGGGTGCAAGTCACTCGCAGTGGTTGACGGATTAGAGAGCGAGTGAGCGAGCAAGTACATGTACATGGGCCAGTAAACTGAGCACAAAGGCAGGCGCAAGTGAATTCAGGTAACACACTTGAGCATTTTCTGGAATGTTCTTGGGACTGTTGGCAGGAAGTTAAAACCAGGAGCTGCATTTAAGAGGAAAAGCCCGAAGTGGCACTGTCGGACAGCTAAAGAGGTGGGCACAGACAGAGGACGCGGATGGAGGACAAGCCCCATGGGCAATGCTTTGCTTCAGCGCACCCGGACGGGGTGGGGTCTGCTCTGGGACGCTCAGGCTGAGGAGCCTCGGGGAAGGAAGGCACAGGAGATCACCTGTGCACATGCGCGGGCAGTGCCAGCCAGGGACGTGCCAATCAAAGGGACTGCTGCTGAAAGCTCAGAGGAGTGACTGCCTTATTGTTGTACTTTGAAAAATTTTTTAGAAATCGCAAATAAAAAAAGGAGAAGGACCATGGTGGAGACAGACCTGTGACTGGGCTGACACTGCCCAGGCTGCCGCCTGGAAATGTGAACATACCCACTCCACAGTCCCCGCCGCCTCCTCACCACCCCCACCCCAGTTCAAACCCAGCTCGCCCAAGGTTCCTGTGGTCCCCAAATACCGAGACCACGGGGTGAGGGTGGTGGGGGAGGGTGGCCTGAGCCCTTGCGCTGCTCTCTGCACCTCAGAGGTGCCCCCGCCCAGCTGGGAGGAGCCCCTGCTGCAGACTCTGGCTCGTGGAGCCTTTGCTGGTGGGCAGACACAGAGATGTCGCCCCGTTCCTCTTCTTTGCATCCTCGGTGGGGGGGGGGGCAGGGGTCGTTCCAGGACCTCCTGTGGGTGCCCACATCCACGGACGCTCAATCAAGTCCCTTAGGTAAGAAGGCATGGCATTTGCATGGAACCTACACATCCTCCCATGTGTCAGCAGTCATCTCCTGATGACACAGCGTCTAACCTGGGGCTAACGTGCTCCCTGGGTGGCTGCTCAGTGCAGACAGAGCTGCTTTTTCCCAAATAGTCTGCATCAGCAGGTGGCTGATCCATGGGTGTAAGGGGCTGAGGGCTCCATGTGGTACCACCGAGGACTGCCAACCCTCCTCGGAACACAGCCAGAGCCCACCCCACCTGCCTCTCTCGGGTCTGCCACTCAGGAACAGGAGGGGGCGGGCCTGGTGGGAGCCTCTGGGTCAGATGGTCATGTGTGAGTCTGCATTGATGAGCAGGGCACAGCCTGCCCCAGGCATTGACGACCCTCCAAGGGTGTGTAAAGACCCCCAGATTTCTGCAGGCAGTGTTCTGACCTCACACCCCGAGGGGACACTGGCAGCACCTGCTTCCTGGGGCCCCTCACCCTGGACGCTGCTTCCTCCCAGGTCAGTCTGGCTGTCCGTAGCCCCTGTGGTGTGTGCGACGCATGAGTCTGCTGCCGGATTCCACATGCACCTCTGCCAGTCGGCTCTTCCCGGGCCTGGCAGCTCTACAAGCTCCAGAGGACCCAGCCTTTCACCAGCCGCCTGCACCCCCGACAGTCCAGCCCTGCCCGGCCCCACCCACCCAGGGGACACCAGTGCCGCTCACTGCCTGCAGTCAGGAGCTCTGGCAGTTATGTAACGAGAACAGCTCTCCAGAGAGATTTTTCTGACAGCAGAATAAAGGATGCTAGAGAGCCACTGACAGGGAGCCCAGCCGTGCTCACATGCCTGCCGAACATCTCCTGTTGAGGACAATGCTGTGAGCCGGGCCCAGCCAGCGATGGTGAAGGTGCTGCCTCCCCCACGCCTGCAGGGACTCAGCTCGGGTCCTGGAGACTGCATGCAGGGCCTTGCATAAGGACAGAGAAGAGCCAGCAGACAGGCAGGCAGAGGAGGGATGGCCAGGTCATGCGATGGGGGGCCTGCAGGAAGCAAGGGGGCCTCGGTGGGGGTGGGGTTTCCGTCAGCAGCCCCTTGTGCAGCAGGGACAGGGACAGGAGTCTGAGCTGTGTCCTCCCGTGGGGAGGGAGGCCCTGGGTGAGGTCAAGGGAAAGCTGATCAACTCCAGGGATGTGCTGGGGGCCTGTGGCAGCAATAGCCAGAGAAGAGGCAGGTGAGGGTGTGGGTGCGAGGGATGCTGGGAACGCGCCTCCAAGCCCCAGTGCCAGCTGGGAAAGCAGAGCCCCCCTCCTCGTGCCACTCTGCTTCTGTTCCCGCTCCCCAATCATCCAGGGCCAGAACTTGCCTGTCGGAAGCAGGGAGCAGAGTCCCCTAAACAGAAGGGTGGGCAGCTCACGGTGTCTGCATCCTTGCTGTGCCTGCCCAGGCCACATCCTGACGCCTCAGCCCCTGCTGGCTCCCTGCCACTTTAGATTGGAAGCTTGGGAGGGTCTCCCGGCCCCCGCGTGGTTTCACGCCATCCCCATCCTCCTGTCTCCACTGCACTCCAACCACTCCAGGCACACTAGTCTCCAGCACTTGGCCAGTTTCTGCCTCTCTCCCTCCCTGCTTCTCAGGCTCTGCACACACACCCCCTTCACGGTGACCCCTCCCACCGCCCTATTTGGAAACACAACCTTCGCTCCCTCTGGATGTATCCGTCTTCGCTCAACACCATGGAACACGCAAGATGCTTTACTTTGTTATTGATGGTGTCCTTGCTGTCTAGAACGGTGCCTGGCTCACAGCTGGATCCCTGAACGAACGCCTAGATCCTGTGCAGTGCGCCAGCTCTCCTATCGCACGCAGCAAGCAGAGGTGCATTCTAGTCCTTACCTTACCCATCAAAAGGTTCTAAGACAAACAGGAAATACCGGGGATAAAGGGGGTGCAGAAACAGAGAGAGGTCTAGCCAAGGAGCCCAGGAAGCTCTCAATTGTGCACACTCAGGGTGGGAACGAGGACGGTGGAGATGTAGATTACGGGGGCCAAGTGAGGGAGACAACAGGGCCAAGCCAGCTCCCTCTAGAACTAACCAGGACTGGAGGAGTGGCATCCCTCTGCGGGCAGAGCTGTCCATGCTGCTCCCAGGGCTTGGGGCTGGAGTCCGAGGCCTCTGGGAGCATGGGAAGAAGGGATCGTGATGCTGGCCATGACATCAGCACACGCTGGGGCTAGGGCGCCATGGTCACCTTCAACTCCTGAGCCCACGAGCCACGGCGTGATCTGGCCAACATCGGCAGCCAAGCAGCTGTGTTGGAGAACAGGGACAGAAGCTGTCACCCTGGCCGTTGGCTCCGAAGTTCACTACTCCAACAAGCCCCCTCCAGTGGAGCAGGCTCTGCCCCCTGCCCCAGCCAGAGGACCCTCTGAGCAGCTCTCCATGGATGCCACCTCCCCTGGAAGGGTTCCCTGCCAGGGCTTCCTGCCCTGGCTCTCCTCCAGCATAGCAAACCACGCCCCGTCACCTCTACAGGTGCCCCCTTCTTGGCCAGGCGCTGATGTGGGAAGCCCTGGTGGCACGGGCCGAGGCCTTCTCCCCTTCTCTGGCTCCTTCCCTCCTCACCACGCTGCAGCTGCAGACAACTCCCACGTCTCTGTCTCTGCCCCGCGCTCCCCCCAGGGCACCTGCTCCTCCACGCACACCTCCTCTATGACAAGCCAGAAGCTGCTCAGGCTCCACGCGACCCTGGACTCCCCCAACCTGGCCCTCAACCGCCGCTCCCCTCCACCCCACCACACTGGCCAGATGCGAGGTCACCCCAACACCTCTGCTTCCGTACGGCCAGCACCCCATGCCCGAGTCCTGTGCATTCCCCAGCACTGCTCACCCTGTGTCTCTTCTCTTTACCTCCACCTCTGAGCTGGACCACCATCCTGTCTTCCCCGCCTTCAGCAGAGTCACCTCACTGGGACTCCCCGCTTCCTCCTTCCTCTCCCCAGGCCACTCTGCACACAGCCCCCAGAAACAGCTGTGTTCATGTGGAGTCTTCTCACCAAACCTCCCCCAACTTGGCCTCACCGTTTAAGGGGTACAGACCTGCACTGTCCAGTGTGGCTGCCATCACCCACATGCGACCGCTTAGATTTAATTATAGTAAACCCACAAGTCCACACTGGCCATGCTACAAGTGCTCAGTCTTGATGCATGACCAGTGGCTGAGATCAGACAGCAGAGAGCCAACACTCCCACCACACAGGAAGCTACACTAGGTGCCACGAGTGCAGCCTGAACAACCTCTGCTGTCCCCCATGCCCACACGATGTGGCTCCTGCTCACTTCTCCAACCCATCCATGCCACCCTGCTGCCAACCTCACTGGTCCAGCTTCACTGACTGGCAAACTCTCCCCAAAACCACGGGCACTTTGCACACGCTGTTCCCCTGACTTGAGTCGCTCTTCTCTTTCTTATCAGACTAGCTGCATCCTTTTCATCCTCAGACCTCAGCTCAGGACGGGGGAGTGGATGGGTGGATGGATAGATGATTGATGGATGGATGAGCAGATGGACAGATGGATGAGTGAATGAGTGGATGGATGGAGGAGTGGATGGATGGATGGATGGAATGATTGATGGATAGATGAGCAGATGGACAGACGGATGAATGGAGGAGTGGATGGATGGATGGATGGAATGATTGATGGATAGATGAGCAGATGGACAGACGGATGAATGGAGGAGTGGATGAATGGACAGATGCATGGATGGATGGATGAGTAGATGGGTAGATGAGTAGATGGATGGGTGCATGCATGGATGATGTATGAGTGAATGGATGGATGGAGGAGTGGATGGATGGACAGATGCATGGATGGATGGATGGATGGGTGGGTGGATGGATGGATGGATGGATGGATGGATGGATGAGTGCATAGATGGATGAATGAGTGGATGGACAGGTGCATGGATGGATGAGTGGGCAGATGGAGGGATGGACTGAATGATGGGTGGATGGATAGATGGATGAGTAGATGGTTGGGTAAGCAGGTGGATGAATAGAGGCAGTAGTAGATTTGGCTACTGCCCCAGGAGTTTAATCTTCTGCAAAGTCTTTGAGAAGGAGTCCTTCCTCCTGATGCCACTCACACCCCACCCATCTAACTCCCCCACTTCAGTGCTAGGCCACTTTCCGATAGCCAGGTAACTGTGTGAACCAGAGAAGGGACCATGCCAGCTGCAGGTTTCTCTCTAGGGTGATGGCAATTTCCTGGCAACTTATACGGCAGCCTCCTGTCTGACTTGGTTCCCACAGAGCCTGAGGCTTCAAGAACACGCTGGGAGAGAGAGTGGGGTTTTTTTCAGGGTAATGAATCAACGGTGTGCATCAGCCTCAGTGGGCTGGAGATCCCACACAGTGCCACAGGGAGTCTCGGAGATCCAGACTCAGAGGCAGGTGCTCTGGGCCTTCCTCACACAGAAGGGCTTCCTGCTGGTCCATATGGCATCTGTCGCCTGTCCACAGCTACATCAGGAGAATAAAATGGTGCCCCTCCCCTTCAAGTCAGAAACAAGGCAAGGCTGTCAGGTAAGATCCTTCCAACTCACAAAGAAGGCCTGGCCTGTTCCTGGTGATGTTCATGCTTGCAAAGTGGACACTAGCCGTACCGCGGCCACCTCAGGGTCACTGACTCCAGGGGCCAACGTTACAGGGGGACCTGAACCCAGGGAGGTCTTGCCACCTGCGTTCCTGGAGGAGCACATGGAAGGTGGGCTTAGCCGTGAGGTGCTGTGGAGAGTGGACTGGCAGGTCCTCCACAGACTGAGCAGGGGCTACCCTCGGGATGAGGCAAGTGCACCCCAAAATGCATCTGCACCAAAAGTGCATCTACACAGCAGCCCCCAGCAGCCAAGCGGCCGTCCGACGGGCAAGCAGGCGTGGTCCAGGCAGAGGAGGGAAAGTCGCCCAGAGGGAAGGGCATGGTGGCCACACCTGGGAGCCTCGATGTCACGAGGCAAAGTCACGTGTGCAGTCCTGGAGAGGAGGCAGGTGCGTGGGGCAGGGGAAGCATGGGTTCCGCTTGGGCAGGGCGAGTGCCAGAGCCGATGGTGGGGATGGAGCAGGACAGCGTGAATGCTGAGTGCCACTGGGCTGAGCGCTTCCGAACAGTGACCATGGCATGGTCGTCTCATGTTTTGCATGTTTTATCAAGGCAACAAAATCAAAAGGGAATCGTTCTCTAAAAGAGATTTCCACGTCCAGTGCCCAGAGCAGCAGGTCAGACTTCCGTGGTGGGAGACAGGCTGGCCACGAGGGCCAAGTGGGCTCAGCCCCCTGAAGTGGGGGGGGGGGGCAGCTCAGCAGCACATGGCTGCTGGCCGCCAAACATCCTGGGACTCTTTTCTCAGACTCAGACGTGCCCGCTCTTCCTGGGCTGTGGGTGCCTCTGCTGTCTGAGGTGGATGACCAAGGCACCCTCAGCCACTCCTGACCCAGGCAGAGCAGGACAGGGGAGGTGGGAGCCTGAGCCAAGGCACCCATCTGGGAGCCAAGGCACCCATCTGGAAACCAGGCAGGGTGGTGAGGTGAGGGCAGCCGCGGTACTCTCCTCCATCCCTGGCTTGTTCAACTTGCCCTCAGGCAGTTCCCAATGCAGCTTCCAGAATATTCTGACATAGGCCAACTGTGTGGGTACAGGAAGTGCCCCCATTCCTTCACGGACAAACCAGCAGCATCAGTCCTGTAGCCACAGCTGCTCTGTACTTAGGTCTGAGCTCTGGCCTCCCGCCGTCACTGTGTGTGGCCCTCTGACTCCTGGAGGGCAGGTGCCATCCCCCACTTCTCCAATGGGGAGACACAGGCTCAGAGTGGCCCTGAGCTAGCCTCTCACTGCCGGCCGCTGGCTGAGCTCACGGCGCATCCTGCTTGCACCCCTTCCCTCCCAACCCCCCGGCCGTGTGCCTGCTCCTGGGCAGTCTGCCTCTGCTGTTTCCACTCATCGTGTCTGCCACTTCCAAGACCCCCTGTCTCACGAGGCCCTTGGTTCCCCCAAGCACTCAAGGTGCAGGGCCATGGAATCTGCATTTTCACAACTCCCGTGAGACTCTAACAAACGAGAACACGAATCAGAGGAACGCCACCACAGTGCTTGGGACATGGGCCCCTCCGGGAGCTGTCATCAAGGGCTTCTCAGGCCTGGGTTTGGCCTGGAGGATGCCCCCATACACACCCCAGTTCACAAATGCAAGGAGAGCCCGCACTGCCCCCTCGGCTCCCCTGTGAGCCAGAGCTGAGAGACAGCAGTGCCCACGCACCCCCAGTCACAGCAGCCGAGACCGGGGACAGGACGGGGTTGGCCAAGGGCATCCACCCCAGCTCAGCCTGCGCCTCTTCCACCCTCTCCTCCCACATGAAGCCCACTGTGACAGCCTGGCCTCAGCGCCCTGCCACCCTGCCCATACACCGGGAGCCTGCCGGGAATGCATGTTCCCAGGCCCCGCTCCAGTGCTGCTCCTTCAGAGTCCCCACAATGCACTCACTTCCGAGGAACTCCCCCGGCTGTAACTACGGTGTGCTCGGGGTCCCGGCTCCCCCACATGTGAGTGGGGGCAGGCCTCAGTGACCTGGGGAGCAAGGAGGAAGGTAAGCTCCCGTCAGGGCCATCAGAGTGTGCCATGCAACAGGACCCCACTGTGGTGGGAGAGGAATGAGCCCCCGCCCCACTCAGTCCCGTGGATGCGGCCCCCACGTCCCCTCGCCAGGAGAGGTTCCTGCCTTCCATCCTCTGAATCCACGCCCCTGGCCTCACTCTTGCCTCCGGAGCCACACCAGGAACCTCCCTGGTGCAGACCAGCGAAGCCACAGACAGGCCCCATGCGCTGGCCTCCTCAGGGCTCTGTCTACACCCTGTGCACCCCGAGTGACCCTGGCTGATGGCTATCCAGTGCACGACGCACTCGGCATTGGTGCCCTGGGAAAATGGAGCTGAGAGAGATGAGGACACCCTGACGGAGATGACGGGGAGAGCTAGCCCGGGCGGAGACGTTCAGGAGAAACCCGGACAGAGCAAAGGGGCCAGCTCGGGGGCCAAGGGGGCGGGGACTGGGGATGAAGAAGACCATGAAGAAACCGCCAGGGACCAGAGATGGCACCTGGCAGGGAGAGAAGCAGTGGGACAGGGTAGCCCCTGGGTATGGCTGGCCTCTGTCCATCAGGTGACTTGGGTGCCGGGCTAGGGCAGGGTGGGGTCAGAAGCTGGGCACAGGGACATCTGGAGCCCACCTGCCCAGCTCTCCTCATCTCTGAGCCCCCAGTGGACGCTCTCTCCCCTCCTCCCCGGGTGGAGCTGGCAGAGGCCACGCCTTCCCCGCGCAGCTCCAGAATGCCACCCAAATGCCTCACTGTGGCATTCAAGGCCTTTCAGCACTGAGCCCCGCCCATGCCCAACCTCTGCCGGCTCCACACGCCACGCAGGTGCAGTGGCCATTCACGGGCTGAAGGCACTGGGCAGAGAGGTGAGGGCTCAGGCCCCGCCCTCAGCTCCCATCCCAGCAGACACAGGACAAGCCTGATGATCAGAGCAGCTCCATGTGTGCAGCCGGAACCCATCAGGGCGACGCGCTGGTGTGGTGGCTCTAGGGCATTTCACAACAGAGACCCCAGAGACAAGAGTCCAGCCCTGGGACGACGCACAGAAGGGCCAGCAAGCACCCAGACCCTGGGGCTGGAACAAGCTGGGCCACGGAGGCTGCAGGGAGCGAGTGGGAGCAGAGCGGGGCTGGGCACCCCGGCACGGTCTCGGCATTTTTCCAGGGGGGAGAGGAAGTCGCAGAAGGTTTGATTTGGGAGGAATCCTCGCTCCATTCGATCTGACTGACATTCTTAAAAGACAACCCTGACTGCTTCCATCTGGAGAACAGGCTGGGGCAGGGAAGCAGCCAGGAGGGGCGGAACGGTGAGGCTGGAGGAGGGGGCGCGTGTCTTCCCAGGAGCAGTGTCTGTCACACCCAGCCTCTGTGGGCGCCGTCCACTGACCCTCCAAACAGCCCGCCGGGGGCTTGCCTGGGTGCCTTGGCATCACCCCCCGCCCCCAGCCCAACCACAACCCTTTGCCGCCCCTTCCTCTGGCCTCCTGTGGAGCAGGCTCCTCCCTCTGCCTTGGTCCACATCTCTTTACCGCTGCAGTATGTCAAGACCCCTGGCCCCTGGAGCCCAGCAGAGCAGGACCCCCAAGAAGGTGGCTGAAGCTTCCTAAACCTCGGCTGCCTCACCAGGGAGACGGGAACACAGGGACCCTCAACCACGCGTGCCTACATGGGAGGTTTAGGACAGACTGCCGGCATGGGGGGGGAGACCACCAGGGTGGAGAAAGCCGCACCAGCAGAGGAAGCAAGCAAGGAGGGTGACCGCAGGCAGAGCCCTCCCAGGCCCGCTGCCGCCAGGGGCACACAGCAGCTCAGAGGGGCACAGCCCAGGGACGTGCACCCATCAGGCACGGCCGCAGGGACCGCATTGGAGGGGAGGTCACCTCCCAGGTGTTCTCGGCTCTCTACAGGTGCTGGCCGGGTGGCTGTAGGAGCCTGCAGGGAGCAGCATCACGGCCCAACGCGGGGGCGGGGGGGTGAAAGTACAGCACAGCTGGGGGGAAGGGGTGGCCCCCTAAATCGTGCACTTTCCTCGCACAAGGCTGCTCCGGGAAGAGAGGGTGGGGAGACCAAGGTCTCCTCTGGTCCCGCCTCTGTGGAGGAGTGTGCTCCCTACGCACAGGAGGGGCCGGCTGGGGGAAGGAACGCCCACAACGCTTTCACAACAGGCCCCGGCTGGTCAAGGTGGCAAGTGTATCCCCTAGAGGGTAAAAAGAACCATCACTCCCTTTCACAGATGAGGAGCCAGGGCTGTGCCATGGGGGTTTCGATCCACAGCTGCGCGGCCCTGCACTGACACCTTGTGTCCTGCCCTCTCTGGGGTACAAGCTTGGCTCAGACTCCTTGGAAGCTCCCAGCCCCGCCCTGCGGTGGTCGCCCCCAACAGCCAGCTGTGGCGTCTGCGGGCCCCCAACACCCCACACGGCGACCCCCAGGCTCCAGGCGGGGCGGTGACTTACCCACAAGGCCAGTGCTCCCTCCTACAGCCCTGGGCACCTTGTGGAGCCCCGTGGTCATGGGACTCTGCTTCCCAGCTTTGCACCTCCCGCCCACAGGGACTTAGGGCCTAATCCTATTCACCAAACGCCCTGTGAGCTTGTGCTCAGAGGGAAGCGAGATGACAAGATCTCGGAAAGCACAAGAACACAGGTAGTGGCCTTGGGCCCCAGTGTGGGCAGGGGGCTGCGCAAAGCTGCCCGCCCCATCCCTGCCTGCACCACTGCTCTTCCAGCTGCTCCCACCTAGGGAAAAGACAAGTGCTTGTCCGGTACCCAGGCAAGGGATCCCAAACTCATCAGCACACTGCCCCTCCTCCATTCTATCACCCACGTCTGAGCTGCCACCAAATCCCACCTCTGCTCCTCACTGCTGTCCCTGGCTGAGCCGATAGCACCTCCTGCCTGGGTGACCACGGTGGCTGCCTTAGCCTTCCCCACGCACCCCAAATCTTACTGTCAGAACTTTCTAGAAGGAAAACTGAATCATTTTTTTTTTTTTTTGACAGGCAGAGTTAGACAGTGTGTGAGAGAGAGAGAGAAAGGTCTTCCTTTTTCCATTGGTTCACCCTGCCCCCAAAGTGGCCGCCATGGCCGGCACGCTGCGCTGATCCGAAGCCAGGAGCCTGGTGCTTCCTCCTGGTTGCCCATGTGGGTGCAGGGCCCAAGCACTTGGGCCATCCTCCACTGTCCTCCCGGGCCACAGCAGAGAGCCGGACTGGAAGAGGAGCAACCGGGACAGAATCCGGCGCCCCGACCGGGACTAGAACCCAGTGTGCCGGCACAGCAGGAGGAGGATTAGTGAGCCACGGCGCTGGCCTAAACTGAATCACCTTCAACACTGCCCTCCGGCTCCCTGGCCCCTGCCTCACTCACAGGGTTCTGGCCAGACCTTTGGCGTAGGCTGAGCCCTCGCCGACCCCCCCCCCCCCCCCCCGAGCTCACTCACTCTTCCTCACCCTCCGGGCCTCCTCTCCCTGTCACCTCTCAGAGACACCCACCCTGACCCCACTCATTTACAGAGAGGAAACAGGCACAGGCCACGCCCCAGCTCCCAGCCACTGCTGGTCGGGGGTGTGGGGGCCTCTAAACCAGACACCATGGCCCGACATCCTGGGGGCAACCCATGTCAGCCCTAGAACTGGGTCCCGACTTGTCCCCGAGGATGCTTTTTTACAAAACCCCCAGGAGCGAGGTGGCAGGGAGTGGTGGCAGAGAGAACCAACCAGCCTGGGCCACGGGCCGTGGCAGGAAGCCGTTTCATTTTTAGGAACAAGGAGCTAAGCAAGAAGATCTGGGGTGGGCGGGGGTGGGGGATCCCGGTCTCCTGCCGCCTAGGGCTGTGGCTCATGGCAGTGTGCTAGAGCCCCACCCTCCAGGGTCACCTCCTGGCCGCTGGGCGTTTGATGTTGGTGATGGACCTGTGTGACGATCTCCTTGCTTTCACCGTCCGGGAGATGTGGGGAGCTTGCATATCTGGGTGTGGTCACCCAGCCAGCGGGTTTCGGAGCTGGACTCATGCCAGGGGCTGCTCTGCCCCCGATGCACACCCTAGATGCCCCCTGCTTCTGCGGGGACCTCTCTGACTGCCAAGAGCAAGCCACTAAGGATGGCGGTGAGCTGGAGAGAGGCACCCCGCTGCCACACGTCTCGAAGTTCATGTGCTGGGCTCCGCAGGCCCCCAACTCGGGGACCCCGCACAAGCTCTGTCCCAGACCCCCTCATAGCCCCCTTCTCTCGCCTCCTGCCAGTCTCGGCTCAGCTGCCACCTTCCCTGGCCCCCTATTTAAAGTCACACCCCTCTTCCACACTCCCGACGTCCGGTTCCTCTGCCCTGTTCTAGGCTCCCCTGTGGCACTTCTCATGGTCAGCGTGGGAGGCTTGTTTGCTGCCGGTCTCTGTGGGCGTCTATCGTTGCCCAGGGCAGGCACCAGGTGGGCCGTGCTGCCCCGTGACTGCTCACAGCAACCCATGGAGAGAGGTGCTGCTCACCTCCTCCCACGGCGGTGAGTGAGGGCACAGGTTGGGGGCCTGTCTCTGGATGGCAGCGCCACAGCACTGAAGCTGATCCCAGGAAGCCAACATCCAAGAGGGGGCCCCCTGGGAACTGCGGGCGGGGGCCTGAGGTTTGCGGCTATGTGCCAAGTGCTTCTCTTCCCCCTTGCAAAGCATGACTCGGTCTGTGGCCCAGGGAGGACAATGACGGTGTACTGAATTCAGGGCTACAGTTTGGGGTTACCACTGTGAGATTTTTCTAAGCCAGCAGGGATGGGGCACAGCCCCCTCGCGGCCATCCAGCCACTCTCCTGGGAGCCTCTTCCTGGCCCCAGCTGCCTGTCCAGAGGGCCCTGCCCCCTCTCCCGCACCTCCTCGCAGGAGCTCCATGTCCCGTTACCTGGGCTCGCCTCCCTTCTACATTTTGCTCGTGCCAGAGTCACCAGGGCCAGCTCCGGGCAGAGCAGAGCAGGCCCAGGAGCTGTATTCCCAGGCAGTGCCTCCAGATCCTGGCCTGGCTCTGAGTACAACCCCGAGTCCTGGAGGTGCACCTGCACTTCCCAGCCCTGCCGGCGGCACAAGTCTGCCACCCCCGCTGCCCTGTGGCTATGCCCCGGGACGCCCAGCACGTCCTTGGTGGATTCTCTCCGCAGGCTGGGAGAGGCCGACTCATGGGTGAACAGACTTGGGATTAGCCCAACAGCAGCAAGCCCGGGATGAGCCAGAGAGAAAATGAGATTCAAGAGTGGATCAAAGTCATGGAGGCTGGGGACATGGAGTGCAGATCGGCGGGAGCCTGCCGGCTGCCGTTTACCCAAGAAACCTCTGTGGAGGGTTAGTCGGAGTCGGCAGTGAGACACGGCTGCTTTGATCAACTGAAGGAACCCAAATGGAAATGAGGCTGCCTTAGAAGCTGAGGACTACCCAGTCGAGCGCCCCTCTTGGCTGCAGTGTGATATCTGACCCCCTCCTTTCCGAGCGACACTGACAGGCAGCTGTCACTCGCAGGGAATGACTGAGACAGCAGTTTGAGGGTGGCAGGTGTTGCGGGGGGTGGGGATGTTGGGCCGTGGGAGGTCAGTGTCGACGTTAGCTCTGAGATCACACGAGGACTCCTGTGTGGAGAAGGCCTGGACTCTGTAGGCAGATGCAGCCAGAAAGAATGGAATCGGTGCCACACGAGACGGGGGCGTCCCCGTCACTGCGGGTGCCCGAGCAGCACCGGCTGCCCCAAGGTAGGGAAAGAGTACATCCGACGTGTGCAAGGTTCCAAGGTGGGGCCTTCTCCGAGCCTCCTGTTCTGAAGCCGCCACACACAGCTCCCACAGGTCTGCTCCCGACCACAGCTTCAGCCCGAAATCCCAGCTCCCAGGATGGCCCTCCGTGCGGGGCAGCCAGGTCCGGTGGTCAGCTATGGGGGCCCGGAGATTCCGCTTTTACAGGAAGTTCCCACGTGGTGCCGACGCAGCCGCCCAGGGCCTCAGGCCTCCGCACTGGGGATGCGGCTATCTGAGATGGCTTCTTGTTTGCACGGCCTGGGATTCTGGGACCTCTGTTTCCCTCCCCCCCCGGAGGGGCAGGGCTGGGGGCCAGGGAAGATGCCTGAGGAGTCTGCAAGCCTCCCTTCGTCACATCCGGAAGCTGCTGGTGGAGCAGGGGGTTGAAGTTAGCAAAGACAGCCCCAAGAGCCTGGCGGGCCTCAGGGGAGCCCCCTCCCCTGCAGGAAAGCCTACCTCCCTAAAGGTGCTAGGATGCACGTTTTCATGAATTCCCATGGGGAAAACCAACCTGTAACTGGTGTGGTAGGCCCAGGGTAAGATTTATGCAGATGCCCCCGTGTGCAAGCCAGAACGTCTCACAGCAAACCACTCTGATCACGCCAGGCAGCCAAGCACCACTCCCACAAGGTGCTGGGGGCCGGCAGCCTTCCTGGGGGTGGCTGCTGTTCATGTGCCTTCCCCAGTGAGAGCCACGCAGCTGGGCTCTGCCAACAGAGCACCGTGAACACAGACACCACGCCAAACACAGCTCAGTCCCCGCGCTCCCCTGCCTGGTGGGCACCCCAGCCTGCGACCCTGGAAGCAAGGTGCACACAAAACCACGGGGCTGGGAGAGGCTCCTGCGCTGGGTCTAGCACCACAGCTGAAGAAAGGAACAAGGAAGGCCGGGCAGGTGCAGCGGGGTCTGGCTGAGGGTGGCTAGAGCGGGCTCCGGGAAGCCCAGGTGTCTTCCAGTTCCTGCTCTTTCTGGGATCGGCAGCCCAGCAGCTGTGTCCACAGCTCAGCTTCCCCTGAGGCCCAGGCCGTGTGGCTTCATCATCCCTCATGCCGTTCTCAGTCCCCGAGAGCGGCCGCCTGGCGCAGGCCCAGGGTGCAGTCACTGCATGTCAGAGTTCCGCGGACTGCTGGCCGCTGGGCAGTGACCTGCCCGGCGCTGCGGAACGAGATTTTTGGGGTCATAAGTTTTTATTAAAGGTCACTAACAGATTTACGGACAGTGCTGTAAAACGACACTTGTTTTTTTATTCGCACAAATCCTACCGCTTGATAGAAAGTTCTTGGGCTGGAGCAAAGCCCAGGGGCCTCCTCTGACTACAGAGCCGCCTTTGATTCGAGTTCCCACAACCCACAGGGGATCAGCGCTGCAATCCCCAGGGCTCTGTCAGCCGGGGGGAGGGGGAGGGCGTCCCCTGATTATCCAGAGCCCCTGGCTGGGACCTGCAGGGACACCGCAGGGCCCGGCGTGGCTCCTGCCTCGTGCCCGTGCTGGCTAGATGACCTGGGCCGGTCGTTTCTCCACCCAGAGCCTCAGTTTCCACCTCTGGAAAATGGGGGTAGTTGTAAAGGTTAAGACGTGGTCGCTGGGGGCGGGCGTCGTGGCACTGAGGGTTAAGCTGCCGCTTGGGACGCCCGTGTTCTGTATCAGAGTGCCAGTCGCTCTGCTTCTGATCCAGCTCCCTGCCGATACACCTGGGAAGGCGGCGGAAGGTGGCCCGAGTGCCTGGGCCCCTGGCACCCGCATGGGAGACCCAGATGGAGTTCTGGGTTCCTGGCTTTGGCCTGGCCCAGCCGTGGCTGCTGTGGGCACTTGGGGAGTGAAGCAGCAGGTGGAAGATCTCTCTCTCTCTCTCTCTCTCCCGTCTGTGTTCCTATGGAAGGTCTCAGACGGGATTCCCTTGCAGTCCACACAGAATCTCACCTAACCCACACGTCACGACCACACGTGCCGGGCGACTCGGTGGCTTAAGGACGCTGGCCCAGCCGGGGGCCTGTGCCGTGCACAGCGGCCAGGGCTCTTTGGCAGCCGCTCACTTACACTCTGGCTTGCACTGGGGGTATGGGGCTCTGTCTGCTTTCCTAATGAGGGTTTCAGGCAGGAAGACCACACGGGCACAGGGGGACAGGATCTGTCACGGGGCACGCTGTGTGGGCACGGTGTCTCCACACACCGAGCACACGCGAGCGTCTGGCCTCCAGGTCTGAGCACCCAGCATCCTCCATGCCTCTCCAGGCTCCTCCCACTCCCTCTGGAGGGGCCTGACCCTTCCAGCGCGTTCCACTCACTACAGTGTCATCGGAACCCAGCCGTGCCGCTCCGAGGCCTGGGTCACAGGTGTCTCCCATCATGGCCACGGCATGTCCACGGGTGAGTGCATCAGGCACAAACGTTCTCAGCCCTAACAAACGTGACGCTCTGGTGCCCACCCCGACAGGCAGAGCCGCACACAGCCAGGGCGCCTCCCATCTACCCCTGGACTGCCCTCTCTCACACCAACTCTCCCCAGTCCACATCTCGGCCTCCACCCCAGACAGGGTGCTCAGCGGCCTCTGAGTTTTCTGCGCAGCACAGCAAGGCCCGGGGACCTGCATGCCCCTCCCCACTCCAAGCTCCTTCCGTGGCGCACTCCAGCCACGCAGGCCTCCCTTCTGCTGTGCCCCAGGGCCTTTGCACGTGCTGTGCTGTCAGCCTGCAACGCCTTCCCCCACTCCTTTCCCTGTGGCCACACTGTCGCTTTCCAGGGCTTGGCCTGCGTGTGGGGCAGCGTGGCAGAGGCTGGTCCCCCTTTGCCCTCGGAGCAGTACCAGCGATCCCCCCACGGGCTGATCACGCTGGCAACGCTGCATTTGCAATGTGTGCATTGACTGCCTGTCTCCCACACGGGTTCCAAGAGGCCAGGGGTGGGAGTGTTGCGTTTCGTGGCGGACTGAACCCTTGGCATGAGGAAGGAAGGAGAGAGGTAGAGGAGGAGGTAAGAGAGGAGCGGGGGAAGTGAGGGACACTCCCCAGTTCCCCTTTTTAGCTTCCAGCCCCCCATACCATCAGGGAAGAGGTGCCACACAGCCCCGAGGAGCCCTGTGGCCAGCCCTGGTGGTCTAGCCTCTGACCCTTTGAGAAAAAGACAGGGGCAGAGGCAGTGCGAGGAGCTCTCCCCTCCCACCTCCCCATCCACACATTAGGCGGGGCCACACCCCCAGGGTGAGGACGGAGTTGGTGGCAGCCGCCAGGCACCCAGTGGTAACGCCACAGAGATTTCTACAATGAACCGAACGCCCTCAGCCCCTGGAGCCCGACCCTAAAAGTGAGCACTACGGGTGTGCAGAGACCTGACCGTGAAGCAGTTCCCCGAGACGCTACAACAAGCTATCCCTGGATCCAGATCAAGGACGCTGACTGAGCCTCCAGACACCGCGGCACACGCCCAGGAGAGCGGCAAGGACCCAGACCGCGCTGCACGGCGCACCCACTGCACGGCCGGGCAGCTGCTGGGCACACGGCGCCCCCTGGCGGCGCGACCGGCGGCAGAGCAGCCACCCTGGCGGCCGGGGACACCCGCATCGGGCGTCCAGGGCGGCGCGCTCGGACCTGCAGCCTTGGAAGCAACCGCGCCGGTCCTCAGCGGCGAGCGGTGGACGCGGGGTCCCTCCAGACACGGAAGCGGAAAGGCGGCAGCGGCCGCGAGAGCGCGGGGAGCCGGAGGGCTGAGCCGGGCAGCGCAGCTCACACGCACGGACGCCACCAAGTCTACACCCGCAGGACGCACGAGGCCGCGATGGGCCCCCGCAGACCAAGGTGGGCGTTGGGGGAGGGGCCTACAGGGACCCTCCGCTCCCACCTCTGGAGCTCGAAACAGCAGAGCCAAAGAAAGGACGTCACAGCTGAGTATTCGGAGGGAGAAACATGTGACGTCAGAACTCAGAATGACGTCAGAGGTGGGTTTTTTTTTTTCAGGCCCCGTACTCAGCACTTTCCAAGCAGTCTCCCAGAAGGGATCTGAGCGGCCTCGAGTTTGGTATCTGCGGGGGTCCCGAGCCCCCAACCCCGGGGGTCCCGAGCCCGCGAAGGCCCTGCTCTTCCAATGGGCACTTCCACGCAAACGCGTAGCTGCCGCTTTCGCAGCCAGAGCGGAAACTGCGCAGGGCTTCGCGCGGCCTGAGCGCAGCCCCTGGGCCCGCAGGCGCCCGCCATGGAACGCGGAGGCCCACACCCAGCGTGGCCCCGGGCTCTCACCTGGGAACCCCGCTTGCAGGGGAGGCGAGGAGAGAGAAAGCGGTGGCTGCGGGGGCGGTAGGTGCGGTGAGCGCCGGCTGCGCGCGGGCGGCTCAGGTCCGGGAGTCCAGGTCTGGCTCCCCGGCCGGGGTCCGGAGCGGGAACGGGAGTGGACGATGGAGGTGGCAGACAGCGCGAGCCTCCTCCCCCTCTCAGGGGTGTGCTGAGCGCTCCTGGGGGCGGGGACCGCACCTGAATCCCAGCTGCCCCTACCTGCTCCCGCGTGATCCGGTTAACTGGGCTGAGGCCCTGCGAGGAGGTAACAGCTCCAGCTTGCGCTCGGTCGAATCCTCGAAGCGCCAGATTCCCAGCCCACGACGGAGACGCCTGAACCATCCTCTTCCCGCCGGCGCGGCCATGGCACAGGCTGCGGCCCCCGCGGCCCCACAGTGCGTGTGAAGGCAGCGGCTGCTGCCCGCCAGGTTCCCCATCGGCGGCTTTCGATTCGGCCGGATGCCGAACGTCCTGCTGGGCCTGCAGCTTCGGGGCCTCTCGCGCGGGCCTCGGGGAATCGTCCCCATTCTGCTGCCGCCCCTGGAGCCCGGCACAGCCCCTGGCCCTGGGTCGCCGAGGCTAGGCCCCGCCTGGGCTGGGACGTGCGGGAACTGTGAGCTAATACGCGTCTGCTGGTTTCCACCATCTGCGGCCATGGACAGCCCACGCGCCACCCTGGACGCAAGTCCACGCGGGGCAGCAGCCACGTGCCTCCAGCAGAAGGGGCGAGCGCAGGCTCGCAGCGTCACACTCTGGGGCACCGCGGGGTCCGGGCAAACACGCGCGCACACGGCAGTGAGGCGTGGAAGACCCGAGTGGGGATTGGGAAAATTCACATCTCGCGCTTCGGGCTCCTCAGGACACGCTTCCGGTCGCTGAGCCCATGCTTCCGGTGCCCGAGGACATGCTTCCGGGGCCTGAGCACACGCTTCCGGTTGGTGTCACACACTTCTGCTACCGTAGCACACGCTTCCGGTGCCTGAGGTTACGCTTCCGGTGCCTCCAAGAAGCCAATCCCGAGTTGCCGGCCGTCCGGCCTGTGGGAGGGCAGCACGGGCTGCGGTTACGAAGCCGAGGACCCGGGGACTCTGGTGCTGTCTCATTTCCTCGGGTCGTGGTCAGCGCGTGGTGCGGGGATATGAACAGCGCCGGCTCCATGTCGCGTGTTGCTGTTCGTTCTCGCATCTGCCACAGCGTCTTGCCCTTAGCAGGTGCACAGGAAACGCAGCGGACGCCGTGACCCCGAGGGCACCGGTCGCACCCTGACCCGCATCTTGCGGACACTCAGATCCCCCAGACTGCCGCTGCCCACCCACCGACGTGCTCTGTGGCCCCGTCCTGGCTCGGCTCTGCCGGATATAAAAGGCGGGTGCCATGGCTGCTCTGTCCCTCCGTATTGTGGGCACACCCCGAGCAGCTGAGGGCTATGGCCGCGGCAGGATTTACCCTGTTATGGAGCCCTTAGCTCTGCCCGCAGCCCCTGTGGGGTCCTGGACAGACCCAGCTGGGCTGCATGGTGCCCTCGTCCATCCAACATGCCCATCAGTCTCCGGCCATGTGACACGAGGGCCTGCTTCAACCCACAAAGGCTGCTCTCGCTGATGGGCCTACCTGGTCTCCACCTTTCTGTCCTTGGCAGAGCCCCCAGAATTCAGTTTTCCCACAAGAGTGGGGTCGCTCCCAGGCCCCCCGGTGAGGCCAGCCCCCTGCAGGCCAGTGTCCCAGCCCTCCCAGAGTGGCCACATGCTCAGCCAGCCCGGTGCTGGGGTCCTGGAGGCTGGCCCCAGAGGTAACATGAGCACAACGTCTCTGCTGTGCTCTGGGCAGCTTCCAGTTTGCTGTTGCACCCTGTGCACCTCCCACGTGCTCCACGTTCACACGCAGGAGGTGGAGCGCCCCGTCATTCGATTACTCTCCTGCTCACGCCAGCACACATGGGGCATCTGCCGCCTGCCGGTGCTATGCTTGGTCCTTGAGACACAGAGGCTAAGATTTACTAAGCACCTCTCTGGCAACAGTTGTTTCCTGTAACATTCCGACAGTTTAACTCCAGCAATCCGCCTAGCCCTGTGAGCAGTTAAATTCTGAAGGTGCCTGGCTCATCTCCGCCAGGTCTACCGAGAGGCCCTGCCTGTGCCATTTTACAGACAAGGAAGTGGGGGCTTTCAGAGGAGACCACTCGCCCGAAGCCATGCAAGCAAGCCCTGCACGATTGTGCTGCATGGGGCCGAGGCACGCTCCTCCAGGAGCTACCCCAAGCGTGAGAGCGGCAGCTCCAACCGGTGCAGGGTCCTCTGGGGGTGGCAGTGCTGTGGGGGGCAGCAGGCAGGGGCAAGGGGACCACTCCCGGGGCGGGGTGGGGCGGGGCGGGGACTCCGTTCACTCTCGCCTGTGGCCCGGCTTCGGCCGCCCAAAGCCACTGCAGAGAGGCTTTGGGTCAGTTTTAAAAACTCATAACCACCCCCTAGGAGGCCCCGTGTCCACTGACAAAGCCCGGATGCCCGGTCCGGTCCTGGCACACAGGAGGTGCGTGCTGGAACACTGCTTCCAGTCCTGGCTGCTCCACTTTCATCCAGCTCCCTTCTAATGCACTGAAGACAGAAGATGGCCCAAGTACATGGGCCCCTGTTACCCGCGTGGGAGACCTGGAAGAGGCTCCTGGCTCCTGGCTCCTGGCTCCAGCCTGCCCAGCCCTGCCTGTTGTAGGCATTTGCAGGAGTGAACCAATGGAAGATGGAAGATGTCTCGTTCTCTGTCTCTCTCTCTTTCTTTCCCTCTATCATTCTGCCTTTTAAAGTAAATAAATACTATGCTTTTCAGGCTTTAGCAGAGAGCTGGATCGGAAGTGGAGCAACTGGGACTTGAACCAGCACCCATATGGGATGCTGGTGCTATCAGTAGTGGCTTAACCCCCTACACCACAGCACCGGCCCAATAATTAAATCTTAAAAAAAAAGTCCCCAGGGTTACACAGCAACCGCCACCCGGACTCTGACACCCAGGCTCGGTGGTCTTGCCGGGAGCAGGGGCTTCTGTTGCAGAGGGGATGGACAGAGATCCACAGAGAGTGATTTGCTTCCAGCCGGCCGGCCATCTGTCCATGCATCGGTCTCTCCGGAGCCTCACGTCAGTGAAGGCTAACAGATGCCGGGAGCTTCCCCACAGGGCACCCTGCCGAATGTTCCAGTGACACCACAGCACCCACTTCACAGTCCAGAAGACTGAAGCCCAGAGAGAGCTCATCGTGGAACAGTCAGAATTTGAACTCAGGCTACTCCAACCTTCATATGTTTCACTGGCTGGCTCTGAGAAGATTCTGTGGAATCCTATTACGTCAGGGAGTGACGGGGAATGGGTCTTCATGGTAGCTCTACTTGTATTTGTTCAAAATCTGCATTGTTTTCTAAGATGCACTGAGTCTGAGGTTGGCAGGCCCAAGACAAGGCGGTTCTGGGTTCTGTCCTGGAGTGGTGGAATCAGCACGCAGAGGCAGCCACTTTGGCAGTGGGAGCCGAAAACAGCTGCTGTCCCCTGCCTCTGCCCAGCTCACCTGTTACTCCCTGCTCTGCGGGCACTGAAGCGTCACCCAGTCGCACAGGGCCCCTGTGATTCGCTCCCTGACCCCAAGACCATCACCGCGTTGGCTGACCTGGGAGGGATGGTCTGTGTCCCTTTGACAGGGCCAGCGAGGTGGCTCCAGGTCCCTGGGGCCACACTGAGTGGCCGCTTTGTCCACCTTGCCGGCCTGCAAGCTCGTGAGGATGGTACGGGCCTGGCTCACATCCACACGCCCCGGAGTGGTCACGGGACCTGGCTCCCCCCCGGGCTCTCAGGTGAATTCAGCCAGTGGAGGCACAAGCTGCTCGGGGTCTGAGATTCCCCGCGGGCAGAGCCTGATCACCACGCGGCTTCTGGGAGCCGAGCGAGTTCCAATCATCTCGGACGCCAAGTGCCGCACAAGTGCACTTGGCGACCGAAGAGTCAACACTTGGCCTTGTCAAAAACCCCGGCTCACGCTGTCTCAGCAGACAGTCTCCCGGGTCTGTTCTGGGCCTCGAAAGCCTCATGTCAGGGACATGGAGGCACAGACGCAGCAGGTGGCCAAAGCCCCCTTACTCAGAGCCAGGAGCCTCCCCGGGGGACCCAGGCCACACAGAGGGGGAGGGAAAGGACCGAGTGGGGAGCAGAGAGCACAAGACCACACGACGGCCACGCCCACCCCTCGCACACGCTCCGGGGGTCTCTGTGGGTGGGAGATGAGTCATCCCCTGTGGTCTGGGGCCCCTAAGAGACACTGCTGTGTTCCGTCTCCCATCCTCTCGGGCCTGCACACTCGCCAAGCCTGTGGTCAGACAGAAGTGGACAGGGACAGCCAAAGGTGCCCAAACAGGACTGGGAGAAGGCGTCGATGAGAACACGCAGGTGCTGTGCCCGACGCCCCCCATCTCGGAACACAGGAGCTGAGACCTTCCTGCAACACAGCCCACGAGAATGAACACCTGAGGCTCGGCAAGCACAGCTTGTTGGGGCTGGGGTGGACATGCATATGCTCCTGGCGACAACGGCGATAGCCAACTGCAGCCACATCGCTGGACACAGCCTGACCCACAGGGGCAGAACTGGAGGGGCCTCGGGCCAACCCAGCCTCAGGTAACCCAGTTCCAGCCCACAGAGGTCCCAGGCAAGTGCCCTGCTTCAGTCCCCAGGCCCCGGCCCCCCTCTCAGACCCTCAGACTCAGTAAGGAACTTCCAGGACATCTGCGGGTGAGAAACCCGAAGCGGGGAAACGCCCCCGGCCCCAGCCTCCCTGCACGGTGAGACGCTTGTGGATAAAAATACCCTCCTCTCCATCACCGGTCAGCCGCCCCCCTGCTTCCGCTCTGACTCTGGATATAAAACCCTGGGCCCCAAAATAGGCTGCGGTGGGGTTTCACAGGCAAGTTCTGGGTGAGATGGCAGCGCTCCCGCAAACTTTGGGGACGCGGAAGGTCTCTAGAGCCTCCCACCTAAGCCCCGCCCCCAAAGCGCCACCCCCAGGAAGAGCCCTGATGCCACTGTGAGGCGCGGGGTGGGGGGGCAGCTCGTCTCCACTCTCCCCTGTGCCACCTGCCTGGTGCCCACTGCTGGCCCTCGCAGCCTCTGCCCTCACCCTGCCCGGGGGCTCTGATGGCCTTGGCCACTGTGGCCACTGCAGCTGTCCCTTCCCACCCTCCCCCCACGCCTTGTGTCAGGGAGGCACCTGGGCGACTGAGGAGACCACCTGGCCCAAGGTCCTAGGAAGCCTGACCAGGAGCAATGGAGCCAAGGTCAAACGTGGAGGTGGTGAGAGAGGCGGAGTGAGAGCCCAGGACGCCACAGCATGGAGTCCCCCCAGTGGGTCCCCATCAGGGCCTCAGACAGCAGCACCAACCGTGCCCACGCTGTGGGTGTCCCCACTGACCTCTCACCCCGTCACAGAAGGAGAAACTGAGGCAGAGAGCGGGTCATACAGCTGCTCATGGGCACTGCAGGGCTGTAAAGTCAGGCTGGATGCCGAGGACCCCAACCCCCGAATCCTGTTGCACAGGCCCCTTCCAGGGCGCTTTCCCGTGCATTTTTGATGCTCCAGGCCTTCCCAAGCCCCCAAATCTAGGCTCCCCTTTCTTACTCCACCACCCAGGCTCCTCGGTGGCTCCTGATGGCCACGGCAGTTCCTTTGCGTCAGGGAACCAGCTTCTCGGGACAGATCGGCATTGCAAGCCAGACCCCGCCATTACCAGCAACTTCACCCTTGGTGCCTCGATCTTTCCATCTGTACAATGGGTGTGGAAGGATCCCCTTCTGAGCGACGCAGGCATGATGACATAAAGCAAATACTAGGATGATGCCTGGCCTGCAGAGGGCCCTCCAGAGAGAGTCTCCCAGCTCTGTCACCCCGACACCCATCCTGAAAACACACGTGCTCTGCCCCTCCCCCACACCTCTGCCCAGCACCCCACAGGGCCTCTTCCTACTCCTCCGGTCACCCAGGCCTGTGTTCTCCCTGCTCCCTGGCACACCCAGCCTGCATTACAGTCCAGGCTCCAAGGCCACCACTTTCTTGGGTTCTTGTATTTTTCTCCCCAACTAAACTTCCGGTCTTCGAGGGCATATCATTCGTGCATTCCCTCCCCCAGACTGGTGGCGCTCTGGGCGTTACAGGTGCACAGAGAACCCAGAGTGCCAGGTGAGACGGAGGAACACCCAACGATCTGTCTGTTCATGTATTCGACGTTTTCCCCAACGTCCCCCACGTGCCGGGCCCCACGCTGGCTTCCAAGGACGTCAGGAGGCCGAGAGCAAGTGTGGCATGGGGAAGCCGCCACCCCAGGTCCCTCCGCAGTCCCCTCCCGCACAGCCCAGCGTCCAGCTGGCACGTGGGCCTCCAGTGGCCTCAGACATAAGCCTTGGTCCCTTTAATCCCCAGGAGTCTCGTTCCCCTGGCAGGGATTGGTCCGGACATGGCCATGTGACTCCATTCCAGCCAATGAAACACAACAGGAAGTGCCCGGTGTATCGGGGAAAGATTTCCTCCTGGAAACACAGAGGTGCTCTCCGCCTTTTGTCCCCTATCAGGTAGGGATGGAGGTCTTCCTCGCAAGGGGGTGATGAGGCCCCCGGGAGAGTGCGCTTACTTGAAAGAGGCTGGAATTGCAGGCTCCCCACCAGGCCCACCTGTCAGATAACTGGCCCTCTGCCTGAGGGACGGCTCACCCCAAACCTCCAACAGGAGGCCTCCCAACCAGCTCCCCCAACCCCACACTCCCGTCCAGCCCTGGCACAATCCCCTCTCTTCTCCCTTCCTTCAGACCGACTGCCGGCTGCCCCTGAACCAGACGTGATTTCTCTGCCTGGTCAAGCCACAGCCTTCTCTCTTTTCTTCCACCCTAAACGGGGCCGTCAGATTCATGACCCCACTTGTAGCAATGCATCCTGGGAGGTGCCTGCAAACACGCCCCAGGGGTCCACGCACAAGAAATGTTCACAACAGCTTCGTCTATGCTTGCAAAAGTCTGGGCCCAAGCTAAGTGCCCATCGGGAGGGGATGCATTAAATAGATTACAGCAGAGATGCTCCGGAGAGATGAGCTGGAGGGGTGTGTGTGTTGGTACAAAGACAGACATAGTATCTATCCTCAAACAGAGACAGAGTTCTGCAAGGATGCTGGATGAAAACGTTACTGCGAGTCAGCTCTGCTGGGCGGCATCTCATTTGAATGCTGCTTTCCTCTTCACACGTCAACGTCTGAACTTTATATAATCGTTATGTAACGACTCTATAATCAGAGAGGCAGGAGTTACTTTTATTTTGAAAAGAGAAAAAATACACATGGAATGGCTGCAGAGATCCGCCTCCACTGGGCAGTGGTTCTGAATGTCATGGGGGATGGGACTGGAGAGCAGGCACGGGCTGTTGACCCAGAGGCCCCTGGGGCGCTGGCCATGGCCCGGAAACCACATCTCTGGGGCCAGCCACTCGTGCGCTGCACCAGGCCAAGCCCCGCGGGCAGAAAACTCTCCCATCAAACAGGGATCTCACTCTCAGCTCCAATTTTGCTTTCCATGCCTTTTGGAACAAGCCCGGCACTCCTGTCTCCCTCACCCACTTGTCATTCTCCACCTGGCCACTTGGCCACTCCCCAAGTGACATGATCTCCTGGGGTGGGGGGCAACGTGTTCCAGGCCCAGGGCCAGGTGAGCATGTGACCCTTGCAAGGATCTGAAGACTTGTTGGAGGAGTGTGCAGAGCTGACCAGGGTGAAACCAGGCGGGCTCCTGTCAGCTGTGCCCGGGTGACCAGCCATCACCCCTCAGGGCACGGGCTGCATCCCCTCAAACAGTCCTCCAAGTGGAACCAGAAGTTCCGGGAGCATTCCTAAACCAGCTATTGTGGCTGCAGCAACCTGTCAGAGGCCAAGACGAGACTTCCTGCTCACTGATGGCAGTCACAAGCTGCCTGTGTCCCTGTCACTCAGGGAACCAGACTGAGGGAGGTCCCACCCCCACCTCCCCCCCAGGCTGCCCCAACAGTCAAGGGAGGCAAAGGGAGGGAGTGACAAATGGCATGCTGGTCATCGGAGCTGCCCCTGGGTGACATGTCACACGTGGGTGTCACACGAGGCAAAGCGAGACACAGCTACAGCGCCGTCAGAGGATCGAGGAGCCAGCACCTGGAGACGTTCCTACAGCGCTGCTGATGGAGCACGGGAGAGGGCGGGGCAGCAGGGGGGAAGGTCTTTGCTGAGAGTCCAGAACTCTCCTGGCCCTGTACTGTCATCTCCTGCTGTGACGCACCCTCCTTTCCCTCTGGGGAGACACCTCTCGCAGCCCCTGTCCAATGCCGGTTCTTGGAGAGCTCACGGCCGAATCGCTCCACAAGAGAACGTGAATTTCCCACCAACTTCGTGCAGCTCCACCAACTTCGTGCAGCTCCCGCAAGCGCAGCGCCTGTTCTGTTGGCACCTGCCGTGTGCCCCAACCCTCAGGGCTCACCGAGTTCCGCCTGCCAACTGCCGGTGCTCACCTCAGCTCCTCATTTCCTCCAATGGCATTGAAAGCAGGTGTCTGGCTGGCACCATGGCTCATTAGGCTAATCCTCTGCCTGCGGCGCCAGCACCCTGGGTTCTAGTCCCAGTTGGGGTGCCGGATTCTGTCCTGGTTGCTCCTCTTCCAGTCCAGCTCTCTGCTGTGACCCAGGAGGGCAGTGGAGGATGGCCCAAGTGCTTGGGCCCTGCACCCACATGGGAGACCAGGAGGAAGCACCTGGCTCCTGGCTTCAGATCGGTGCAGCGCTCTAGCCTTAGTGGCCTTTTGGGGGTGAACCAACGGAAAAGGAAGACCTTTCTCTCTTTCTCTCAAAAAAAAAAAAAAAAAAAAGCAAGCAAGCAAGCAAGCAGGTATCTGAGCCGGCCCACCCCAGGAGTGCCAGGCAGCAGCCACGTCCTGACAGGCGGCCTCACCGCTCGGCTTTGTTGCTGTCCTCATGTTTGCTGGGAAGGGAGGTGACTACTTCTGTACTGTGAGAAATCCATCCATCCAGCATGCTTCTACCGGCCACCTACTATGTGCCAGAGACCTGCGATGCAGAGTTTAAAAAAGAAAAGACCCCCGCGGTCACTCCCCCTCCCCCGCCTCTGGGAAGCACAGAGACCACTGGGCAGAGGCGCTGAGGCCTAGCTTCCCTGCCCTCCTGTAAGTAGCTCACGGCCACATCCGCAACCCAGCGGCATCCGGCTACCCAGAGTGGGGCCCCGTGTGCGAGCAGCTGGGAACCAGGACCCCAGGGGCTGCATCTGAGACCCGGCTTCCACAGTGAAAACCACGTCACGAGCAAAGGAAGCTGAGATCTATCAAGCCACGCACTGCACTCGCCGGAGGATCGAGAGAGAAACATCTGTGCACAGTGCTGTCGATTACGAGGCAGTGGCAGCGGTCACAGCAACGGCTGGTGTCTGTAAAGCCCCCACTGTGCGCCACGCACTGCTCTAAGAACTCCACCTGTCTTCATTCTTGCCACACGCACGAGGGCGTCCATGGAGCAGGGGCTCCTGGCATTCTTTGTGTTTTAAAAAAGATGTATTTAGGGCCGGCGCCGTGGCTCAACAGGCTAATCCTCCGCCTTGCAGCGCTGGCACACCGAGTTCTAGTCCCGGTTGGGGTGCAAGATTCTATCCAGGTTGCCCCTCTTCCAGGCCAGCCCTCTGCTGTGCCCGGGAGTGCAGTGGAGGATGGCCCAAATGCTTGGGCCCTGCACCCCATGGGAGACCAGGAGAAGCACCTGGCACCTGGCTCCTGCCATCAGATGAGCGCGGTGCGCCGGCCGCAGCGTGCCGGCCGCGGCGGCCATTGGAGAGTGAACCAACAGCAAAGGAAGACATTTCTCTCTGTCTCTCTCTCTCACTGTCCACTCTGCCTGTCAAAAAAAATTTTAAAAATTAAAAAAAGATGTATTTATTTATTTATTTGAAAGGGAGAGAGAGAGAGAGAGAGAGAGAGAGAGAGACGCACACACAGAAATCTCTCATCTGCTGGTTCACTCCACAAATGGTCACAACAGCTGGAGCTGGGCCAGGTCAAAGTCAAGAGCCTGGAACTCCATCTGGGTCTCCCACACGGGGTAGCAGGAGCCCAGTGCCTGGGCCGTCTTCCGCTGCTTTCCCAGGTACATTAGCAGGGAGCTGGATCAGAAGTGGAGCAGCCTGGACTCAAACTGGCGCCCTTACGGGATGCCAGCATTGCAGTGGCAGCTTAACCTGCCTTGCCACAGTGCCAGTCCCAGCATCCTTTCTGCTGGATTATGAAACTCAGACAGAGATGGCAAAAGCCAATGATGCCTCGAGCAAATGACGGCGCCAGGACTGCACGCCAAGCACCAAACAAATAGACGCTGCTCTCTGTGAAACACACTGTTTTCTAAAGAGCTTGTGAGCCTCTGCAACTGGCATTAACTCTGTAGGAGAGGGGAGCTAGGCAGGTCCTTGATGGGACACGCTGAGGTCCCAACCCAGCACTGTGATGTGGTCTCCTTGGAACAGGGTCCCTACAGATGTGATCAAGAGAAGGCAAGGCCACACTCAGGGTGCGCCCTGACCCAGCATGACAGGTGCCCTCATAAGGATGGGGGTTTGGAAGGACAGACGCAGACACGGGGCAAGACAGGCTCTGCCTGAGAGCGACCTTCAGGGCCCAAGTCCCCACCTCTAACGAAACTTCCCAGAGCTCCAGAGTGGTCACCTGCAGCCTCACTACCCAGAAAAGCCCCCACCTAGCAAGAAGGAAACGCAGGCGGGGCTGGGAGTCACTCAGCACACGTGCAGAGACCCTGGACGGTGCTCCAGGCCTCAGGCCATCACCCAGGGAGTGTCCAAGAGAAAAGCAGCAGGAACAACAGTGGCCAGGTTACAGACAGGTTTAGCACAGGGGTCTGCTACCGTGCTGCCTGCATTTTGACTGCTGTGTGACGCTGGGGAAGGTGCCAAACCTCTCTGGGCCTCAGCTAACACTCTCTGCTTGCTCACATTCAGCAAGGGAAGGAGCATCCTACAGCCTGGCACGCAGGGAGCCCTCGCCAAATGGCAATCACCCTCGTCCATCCCCCGGGGGCCCGTGTGTCATTGTGATGCACAGAGGGACCCCAGAGCAGGCAGAGGAAACTGATCGCTGGCCCCCTGATAAGAAGTGGGCAAAGCAGCAATGAAGCCACTGTGGGCTGTGGATTTGCTGTCTTGAGCTCTGTGGCTACGTGTCACCTGCTGGCAGCCCCTGACACACCACCAGCCAGGGCGGCTCACAGAGAGGGTGTGGCACTGAGCGCGGAAGAGATAACCTTTCCCTTCCACGGATGCACGCAGTCCTGCTAAACCCACCTGCTCGAGCCTTAGCACGTCCACCCTCCCCGGGGCCATTTGCGTGGGCTGAGACCAGCACAGCTCTGGTCATTTTCCTAAGCCCCACTGCTCAGCTCACACACTAGGAACCTGGCTTCTCCATCCACCCAGAATCCCCACCAAGCCGCCACGTGATGGACGATGCTACCTTAGTGACAGCACCTCGGCTGGGGCTGGGGGGGAAGGAAGCTCCTCTCTCACTGCCAAGTTCACCGCCCGACGACCAATTGCGATCCCCCTCACTTGCCAACGAGATGAACTTGAGGCCGGCTCATGTCCCCTCTTTCCCTGTCTTTTCTCTGTGACTCACGGCTACTTCCTGTTTCTTGGGCCACAGTCGCAGGAGCATCAGATGGAAGCTATGAGGCCCGTCTTCTCACAGCCCCCTCCTCACGCCTTGTCTCATGGAGGTTACAGAGGAGGAGGGTCTCACATCCCTGTCTTGGTCCAGAGAGCCCTGGGGACTGACTCCACCCTTTTTCTGGCCTCACCCCTAGGAGGTGGGGAGTGTTTTCTTATTGGTCAATTTGGGAAGGAGGGTGGGGCCCGGTCAGCTCAACAGCTCTTCCTCCCACACTGCATACTTGAAGCCTTCCTCGGGTAGGACTCTGTGGTCATCCACGTGAGAGTTCGTCACAGGCCGACATTTGACCCTCAGCCAAACGCTGAGCCATCTATTCTATGAGGGAGAAAAAATTAAAATCTCCTTCTCTGTCTGCCACTCATTGACCCTCAAGCTGCTGCAGGAGTGTGGAGGAGAGATGTAGCCGACGAGGCGCCAGCCACCCTGGATCCCCTCGTCTGCCCTGTGCCGCACTCTGTAGCAGCACCCCCGGTTCAGCCTGGCACAGCCGTCCCCGTGGGCTGCGACTGGCTGAGCACATTGTTCACCCTGGAGCAACTGCTCCACCCAGGACCAGCCCACCCCAGACACAGCACCACCATCAGACGTGAGCCGAGCAGCCCACAGCCCACAGCGCCAGGACCCAGACGACGAGGGGCCGCGCCAGAGCCTCGTGGTGGGCAGAGACCCAGACGGGCCAGTCCTGAGCCCACGGAGCATCCTCTCCTGCTCCTTCCACAGTGCTCCCCCGTGCGGCCTCCAGGGAGCTGTGAGTGGCAAACCCCCTTCCCAGTGGCAGGTGCCTGGTGGCCACCTCACAGCACTGCATGAGGATGCACACAGACAAGCGTGGGAAATGGCCTCACGCAGCACCTGGTATAGGCAGCACTCCAGGGAGTCTCGTGTCTCATCTCTCTCGCACCTGTGTCCACTGCTCCTACTGCCCGCCCCCACCTCCTCCGCCTCCGTCTCAGGGTTGGTTATGCGGCCCGTGGGATCCAGTGCTAAGTGAAAATGCAGGGGCCCCCTGGCCGGCGCCGTGGCTCAACAGGCTAATCCTCCGCCTTGCGGCGCCGGCACATTGGGTTCTAGTCCCGGTCGGGGCACCGGATTCTGTCCCGGTTGCCCCTCTTCCAGTTCAGCTCTCTGCTGTGGCCCGGGAGTGCAGTGGAGGATGGCCCAGGTGCTTGGGCCCTGCACCCCATGGGGAGACCAGGAAAAGCACCTGGCTCCTGGCTCCTGCCATCGGATGAGCGCGGTGCGCCGGCCGCAGCGCGCCGGCCGCGGCGGCCATTGGAGGGTGAACCAACGGCAAAAGGAAGACCTTTCTCTCTGTCTCTCTCTCTCACTGTCCACTCTGCCTGTCAAAAATAAAAAATAAATAAAATTTAAAAAAATATAAAAAAATTGCAGGGGCCCCCGTTCAGACAGTACCAAGAACAGCAACGTGCTGCCCAGTGTGGGTACTGGGCCCTCCCGGGCCGGATCACATGTCCGCAGGCCTCCCCTGCCTGTCTCTGCTCTGCCGCTACCCCAGCCTTTCCATCCGGCTCTCCTCTGCCCCCCAGACCTCTGCAGCTTGACTTCCCACTCCCGAGTTGTCTCTTCTCTGTTCTGTCTCCAGGCTCTGGTTTTCAGATACCGCAGGACTGTCCTAACTGCCCAGCTGGGGAGGGAGGAAGAGGCGGGGCTGACCAGATGAAGAGCCTGCACTGTGAGACAGGGCTAAAGACAGTCCCAGCACGGGGCGGGCGGCACCAGGAGGAGGGAGGCGAGGAGGAAGTTCCCTGGCATAACAAATGGGGCCGATTTCACTTATGGGGAACAGCTTCCTCATTTGCAAATGATGCTACTCAAGGCCCTCTCCCTTAAGTAGGTTAGCATCGCCCCTGCTGGCAACCAGTGCACCCCGCAAGACTGCTGCTGCTGCAGATGGCGGAGAAGTTCATCCACGGCGATTCTCCGCCACAGACCCATTGCCACGACTGCACTGAGAGTCCCTGGTGTGGACTGCATCACAGAGCATCCTGGCCACAAAAAATCCTGCCCAGAAGATGCTCGGCTCCCCGCCTGCAGACACCCTTCTGCACGAGCCGCGGCCTGCCTGTCATGCTTGGTCTGAGTCTCTGCGGGGTTCCACAGCTGCAGGCCGAACCCTTGTCCTCTCACAACTGGGGCCGGGCCTGTTTTGGGGGTGGGACCCCCAAATAGTCCACAGGCTCCACCTCTCTGAACCTCAGCAGCCTGGCCTGGAAGTCCTCCCCCCAACCCCCACAGTCTGTCAAACTCCTAACTCAAGTCTGAAGGCCCAGTTAGCGGGTCCTCTCCTCCAGGAAGCTGCCCTTGGTTCTCCCGGGCAGAACCTGTCTTTCTGCCCCCACAGCTCATCTCTCTGCCTAGTGGTCAAATGTGGGTCTCCACGGAAGGGGAGAGTGCACCCCAGACTCCAAGTCTTGCCCATCTCTGGGGAGGCAGCGCAGCCCACCAGGCAGCAGTGGGGGTGGTCCCGGCTCTGCTGCGAACCAGCTGCACGCACAGGTTCACACCAGCTCCAGGAGCTGACCTGTATGTGCTTAACACAGCCCGGCAAAACTCGAGCAACTGCACAGTGTTCAGTCATCCCCTGGTGCTGGCCGGCCCACTCCGCGAGGCTGCAGCACTGCTGGGGGCATTGTTAAGGGCGCCCCTGGCTCACTCTCCAGCATGGTGCAGGTGGGCCCACAAATCGTGTGGGCATCCTTGACAGGCGGCCCCAGGGCTGTTTTACTTAGTGACCTGTATCAGACAGGGCTTAGTGTGCGTTCCACACTGAGTTAGAAACACGGACACATGCGTGCCTCCGCCTCCAGCAGCAGAGGCTTTGTTGCTGCGGACTCTGTGGACCTCTCTTCACTTGGCAGCGCCTCTTGGGAGGCAGGAACTGAGGGTTGGTGGGTGATGAACACATGAAGAAAGCAAGGCATGACCCTGTGTCCCCCCACTCCCAGCCATCTACTGTCAGCAACACGGGGACATTCACGGAGGTGGGGAGAAGAGAGGAGCAGGTGGATGAGGTGAGCATGAGGCCCCTCCCAGCAGATAGTGTCAGGGGAGGGTCTCTCCAGGGGCCACAGGAGGGTCCTGCCTTCACCACCCAGAGCCAGCCCAGCCAGTGGGTACAGAAAGCATATGTGGGTGGTGGGACTCTGTTCTCCACCCAACGCTACTCACAGAGGCACAGGTGCCAAACAGGTGCTGCCCCTGGCAGCCCATGGCACATAGGGGAGAACGCCCCCCTCCCCAATGCAGCTGGCACAGGCAGAAGGCACGGCTAGTGGTCACCGACTCCCAGGTCCATGGAGGAAGCATCCCAGCTAGTGCCGGAATGTTCTGGACACAGACCACGCACTGGGCATGATGGTGAGGACCTGGGGAACAGGAACTCATTCAGCCATCAGAACAATCCCGGGAGATCGATGCCCTCTTGCACAGGTGAGTAAACAGGGAGGAGAGGGGCCCGATGGGGGTCACATGGCATCCCTGAGCCCAAATCTCTCACAAGTAGGCGTCCTGGCCATCCGCCCTGACCCCCTGTGGGGAAGCCCAGTGCTGCTCCTCCTCCCTGCTGTGTGACCTTGAGGCTGGCTGGCCCTCTCCTGGCTGCAGGTCCCCGGTCCACAGCTGACGCTGCCAAGGTTGTTTCGAGAGCTAGAACACCCCTGAACCCCAGCGGATCCTTTCCTCCTGGGCCAGGGGGTGGGTGGGGGTGACGAAGCCCCAGCCCAGTCCAGGTGCCCAGAAACACACTGGTCCCTGGAGGGCCTGAGGCACCTACCCAAGCCCACTTTGCCAAGAAAAGACACTGCGGCTCTGTGCGCTGTGTCACCAGGTGGGGACTGTGGGGGACCTGAGTGACCTGCCCTGGGGAAGTGCCGGCGGGGCGGGGCGGGCCAGACCAGAGATGCCTGGTGCGCTTGCTTGGCCCGGGAGCTTCCTCCCGCACGTCGGCCGTCAGGAGCTGGACAGCATCTTTGGGGCAGGGAGAGCCCCCAGCCAAGGTCCGCGGCTCCGTGGCCGGGCTGTGAGGACCAGGCCAGAGAGGAGCCACCCCCCCCCCCCGCCCATACCGAGGGACGCCAGGTGGAGGAGCCCCCCGCAGTTGGGAAGGAGGGCAGTGGGGGTTCAACGCCGCGGACGCCCCCCACCCCCGCTCCCGGGCTGCTTTCACCCGGAAAGTTTGCGCGCGTCAGGAGCGAGGCGCACCCCCTCCCCGGCCCGCAGGCGCCCCCTCCCCGGCCCGCCCCGCCCGCCTGCCGGTGCCCGCTCAAGGTCACTGCTGACGAGGCGCCCGCCTCCGCGCGAACGGGGGGACCCAGGACTCGCTCCGCGGCTCGGGCTGGGCTCCGGCCCGGAGGAGGTCCCAGGGCCAAGCGCCCCGGGAGAGGAAGCCAGCGGGGAAGGAGGTCGCGACTGCGGGCAAAGAAAAGAGGCCCAGAGCCCCGGGCCCGGCACCCCCGCCTCACCTGCGCCGGCTCCGGGAGCGAGATGCGCCGCCGCCGCCGCCGCCGCCGCTGCCGCCGCCGCCACTGTGCGCGCCCGGCCCGGCCCGGCCCCGCTGCGGCTGTGGCTCCTCTGCCGTGCTGCCCCGCGCCCGCCTCGCCCGAGGCCCCACCGCCGCCCGCCTCCCTCCCGCCGCCGCCGCCGCCGCCTCTGCCTCCGCTGCACTGCGCTCTGCCCGCCTCCTCCCGCCCGCCCTCCTCCCCGCCCTCCTCCCCGCGCGCTCCCCCTCGGCCCTCCCCAAACTCCGCACGGAGAGCGCCCCGCGGGACCGGAGCGCGCCGTCCCGCCCGCGCCCGCGCCCTCGGCGGGCGTCCGCGGCACGGGGTGCAGGCCTCTCCCGGGCTTGAGCTCGGGCTTCCCGCATCAGCATCTGGCGCGCGCTCCACCCACGCCCACCGCCGCTTGGGGCCCCGGTGCACTTGCTGAGCCCAGGGTCAGGGCCCGGTCTCCCCTGTCGCCTGGAGGGTTCCCAGACCCCCAGGAAGGACAGGGGTAGGGCCTCGGGCACCCCCTGGCCTCGGTCCCCGTCTTGGCCCCGCGGGCAGAATTCCCGCCCAGGGAGAAAGTTGCAAACCCCAGGCGCACCCCGAAAGCGCCTCTACCACGCGGCTTCCCCTCCTTGGCACAGGCCCCGGGCCGCTGAAGAGCCCAGCTCCATCGGGAAGCCCGGCCACCTGACTCCCAGCGTCTGGGCCTGCTCTGTGCCATCAATTAATCATGTCCGCTTGTTTATTTATTTATTGGTTTTATAAAAAGCCAAATGCACTGCTCGCAGGAAGACAGGAGGAGATGGGCCTCCCACAGGGGCGAGGGCAGGGGCGGGGCGGGGCGCCGCACCATAGTACCTCCCATCCCTGGGCCCTGGTTTGTCCAGTGAGTGGTTTAGGGAGAATTCGCGGGCGTCGGTGTCTGGCACACCTGCCTCCATTCCCCCTTCAAAGTTCCCAGCAGCCTGGGACAGAGAGGAGAGGGTGACTGTTGGGTGCTTAGGCAGGGGAGGGGATGGCTGCCTCTGACCAGCAGGAGATCCGGCAGGTCAGAAAGAACAGGTCTCCAGGCTCCTCCTCACCCCAGTTTGCTGCTGGCTCAGCTTGGCAGGCGGCATCCGCATCTCCTGCCCCAGCCCTGGCCTCTCTATGGGGCTCCTAAGACAGTACCACTGGATCGCCCTGCCAACCCTTCCCCTCCGCTGTCCTCGTCCCAGTTACTGGCACTACACTGCCTCCTGATGGCCAGCTCCAGGCACTCCTGGGCCGCAGCCCATCCCGAGGTCCTCCTGATCTCTCTGCTTGAGGGTGCTCCCTTGGCTCAGCCCCCAGTGCCTCCCTCCTGGATTCCCACAGTGGCATCCTGTCTGCCTCAGGCCTGCTGCCCGGCTGGCCTGCATGAGGCCAGAATGAGACTGTGCCTGGTCCAGCCCCGCAGGGCCCTCCGAGTGCCACAGCCCCAGGATGTGGTCCAACGCCCTCCCTGCCCCGGGTCCAGCACACTGAGCCGTGTCTTCCTCTCTCTCCTGTTCATTTGGTGAAAACGCCTTCCCCTGTCTCCATCCATCTCTGCCCAATCCCAGGGTCATGCCTTGGCCTCAGCCACCGTCTCTATGATGAAACTGTCAGAAACTAGCATTCAAGTTGAAGAGGAGGCAGAAGGAAGGAGCAGGGGGAGCCACGAGAGACCAATCGGTGCAGAAGTACACGGCACTGCGGAAGTCCTGGGGAAAAGCCGAGCAGCTGTGTGGCCTCGGGCTCGGCTCCGCCTCTCTGAGCTCACTGGTCCATGCCTTGGGAGGGTAGTGACTGCACTCGGTGAACAGGCAGAGACAGAGGAAACACAGGTGTGTGCTCTGGTGGCTCGCTCCCCGAATGGCCACAGGAGCCAGGGCTGGTCCAGGCAAAAGCCACCACCCACGAGCTCCATCCATGTGTGGGGCAGGATCCTGACAACCTGAGCGCTCACCTGCAGCCTCCCAGAGTCCGCATGAGCAGGGAGCTGGATAAGGGGCAGAGCAGAACCTGCATGTGGACACTCGGATACGGGGCGCAGGTGTCCCCAAGTGGCACCTTAGCTGCTGCATCCGTTGTGTAGTCCCTACTGTATGCCGAAGCTATGGGCTCTACAAAAGATGCTCTGGGCAGGATCTGAGGGCTCAGGCACTGCAAACTGAGATGCTTGTAGGAACCAGGCAGCCGGGACCGGCGAGGTGGGCTGGGCTACCACCCTCTCCCCTGGAACTACCGATAAGGGTGCAGCCGACACCAGCTCTGCATGGCAGCCCCTGGGGAGCGCGATGAGGACCGCGGCATTGTCCAATGGGTCCAGCTGCCGCTTAGCTCCACTCGACCATGGGCACAACGCTAGACTGCCCGTTTTCCCGTTTTGCAAGAGGAACTGCATGTCTTGACTTTTTATGTAAATAAGCTTGGTTTTAAAATGTCAAGCGATTGAGAGAATGTAAAATTCTGAGGACACTGAGCAGTGCAGCTGGGGAAAGCTTCTGGCGAGGAGGCTGACGGCTATGACCTCCAGGGTGGTAGATGGAAGAGCCCCCTTCTTTATCCACTCACCTGTCAGCGGGGCGGGGCCGCAAGTGCATGGGGTGGAGGGGAGTGGGCTGCCACTGCTGTGAGGGGCTGGGATCAGCAACAGGGTAGGGGGCCTGGTCCTGTCCCTGCCACGTGTGTTCAGGTCACCCGTCCCCAGGAGCTTCTGTCCCCTCCAGGGGTGATGGGCGGGCCGTGGCAAGAGTCATGTGAGGTGAGCGTAGGGTGGGAACCGAGGTCACGGGAGGCTCCACTCACGATGCGGAGACCCATCTGCTGGGGAGGAAGCGGCAACTGTCTGGACGCCCAGGAGGAGTCTTACTCCACTAAAAATAGGTCCTCACAGCCTCCTCCATCGGGAGGGCTCCTCCAGAGACGGAGCCGGCAGCCAGCAGCCGGCGCCGCAAGCAGCCTGGTGAGGAAGAGGAGCCGAGGAAGCAGCCAGAGCTTGGCCAGCAGGGTTCACAGGAGGGAGGGGCAGCAGCATGGGTCCCCGAGGGAATGTGGGAAAGCAAGGCTGGGGTGTGGAAGACGCACAGGGGGCCCACGGTGCCCCCATGATGTGGCTGTCACACACGGGGGTCACAGGTCACTTTTTATAAAAAGATTATTTTTAAAATTCAGAGCCACAGAGAGAGAGGGTGACATGGGGAGGGGGAGAAATGTCTTTCACCCAGTGGTTCACTCCCTAGATGGTTGTGAAGGCCAGCACTTGGCCAGGTCGAAGCCAGGAGCCAGGAGCTTCAGCTGGGTCTCCCACATGGATGGCAGGGGCCCAAGCACATGGGCCATCCTCTGCTGCTTTCCTAGGTGCATTAGCAGGGAGCTGGACTGGGAAATGGAGCAGCTGGTAGAGGGACCAGCACCCACACGGGATGCCTGCTGCAGCTTCACTGTTGCACCCCGGGGCCAGCCCCCTGAGGTCACTTTTTTATTTGCCAGTGCCCCACAGTGCCTGTGAGTTACTGCTCTAGTCACGGCATGTCCCATGCCCAGGCACAAAATAGTAGCCCACCCCTCTGGGAAGAGAATGACCATGGACAGCACAGCACGGCCAGGAGGACCGCTCCGTACCCGAGGGAGTCTTGGAGGTCCGACCTGAATCCTGGACCATGCATGTGAGGCTAAGCTACACAAAGACGCGGAGGCTGTCCTGGGTCATGGCACCCAGGGTGGAATCCCTCACATTCGGACAGGTGCTCTACACCTGTCACGCTCGCGGTGGGAATCCTTGGGGATTCAAGCTGATGAGGGATTGGATGTTTGCCAGGAGTGGCTGCTGCAATGGCATGAGCAGGTGCAGGCTGGGACCCCTGCCACACCAGGGAGGGTGTCTGCAGGCCAGGTGTGTGGCCCGCGCTGTGCCAGGGGGCCCCGGTGCACTCCTGGGGGTGAGAGAGGCTGGAGCAGGACCGCTTGGGGTCAGGCTGCAGCCCCCAAAAGGCTGTGCCCCTTCGCTGGATGGGGAGGTCGACCACATTGCCCCAGGGACCTTCTCCCACCTGCACCCAGCAGGGGCGTCTGGACAGACCCTGAGGGACCTCAGGGCCCTGTGAATGGAAGGACGAGGGTGTGGGTGGGGAGGGCTGTCAAAGCACTTTGCCACAGAGCCTAAGTGTGGTCATGGCACGTCCTCAGCCCCAGACCTGCCTGGGGTGGTGCCGGCTGGGAGCAGCCCTCCATGAGGATGCTGCAGGGGGTGGTGCCTGTGTCCTCAGGGGACCCCCATGGGGGCGGAACTCCGATGCCTGCGGCTGGGACCTGCTTGGTGGAGCTCTCTCGGTCGGCCCCACCTCTTCCTGGCCTCACTCACATCCTCCCAGTTATTCCCCAGAATCACCCCCAAATAAGCCACCTGCATGTGAACCTGCAGTGTCTGGGCGCACGCTTCTGGCAGGACTGAGACCAGGAGGGCACCCAGGGAAAACCAGCCTTTGCTGTGGCTTTTACCTGGACCAAGTACTCAGCTTTTCCAAAGTACGTCTGAGGCTACCATGGCATTTTCAGTGAGGCGTGGCCTCCGGGAGCAGGGCGAGGCTCCCTTCTTGTCACAGGGAGGGAGGAGGAGTAACCAGGTCTCCACCCCCACGCTCTGCACAGAGGGCCCGACAACCGGACACAGAGAGTCTGGGTCAGCCGAGCTCCCAATTCACCAGAAGAGGAGGGGGTGTGTCTCTGGCTGCTGCGCCCCCAGGGTCTGAAGCCTCCGTACTGCAGCATCAAGACCCCAAACAGTACCCCAGGTAGCTGCAAAGCCACCAGCTCTGGCCCTGAGACCTCGCTGGGGGCTCAGCAAGAAGCACCGGAGCTGGAGACGGGGAACTGGTGGACTGATTTCCAAGCAGGAGAAAAGGGACATCAGGGGAGCTGCAGCCCCGCATAGTGCGTGACCGGCGCTGGGTTGGGGGAGGAGGTTGGGGGCTGTGGCCTGCCCTGTGCCAGACCCCACCCCAGGCACTGACACACACACACACACACACACACACACACACACCCAGCACTGCTGCAGAGCACAGGGTTTTGTGCCAAATGGGCTCGAAGTCTGTCAGGGATGGGGACAGAGAAAGGGGGTGCACTGAGAGTACCGGGAGGTGCTCTCTGTTAAGGAGGCCTTAGAAAATGTCACCAGGGAGCGGGGTTAGAGCGATTTGTGCTGTTAAACCTCAGTAATTAAGCCGGCATGGTAACGGCTGTGAAGTCACAGGCATGCCAATGGCACAGAGTGGACAACCCAGAAACAGGCTCCAGCCTGTGCAGAAAGTGGGTGTGAGACAAGACGGTGGGGGTGTAAATGGATTCGTTAGCCAATGGTGCTGAGTCAAGTGGGTAGCAATTTGGAGAGACAGAGTTCTGCCTGCTTTTCATCCCACGCACCAGCTGGATCGGGTGGGCAACCTTCATTCGCTTGTGGGAACATCTCCCCAAGGTGTGCCAAAGCAAAGCCTTGGCGAGTGAGCTGTGGAGTGGGTAAGGCCATCCTACTACTCGGAACCCAAAGCCAGTGAAAAGAGCAGTGATGCATAGGTCAAATGAGACATATTTTCCAAATCTACATTGCAAACAAAATGAATACTGCAGCAGGGTCAAACATAAAAAAAAAAAAAGACAGATGGGAAGAAAATATATAACAGACATCTCAGCAGCACAATAGATAAGGAGCATCCAGAATCCAAGATGGAAAAGACCAGGAACATAACAAAAATGGGCAAAGCGCATGAACCAGCAGTTCCCCAAAACTTTTCTATTTGGATGAAAAAGTAAACCCAAAGGCTCTTAGACATCTGTGAAGCCCCTTGATGTCACTCACGGGGTCACTCATTTAACACGGCACTGACATGCCACTGGTTGTCTGCCTCCAGCTGTCATGCCTGGGGGAGCATGGCGGGGGGGGGCAGAACTGCGTGTGTCAATCAAAACAACCCCAAATTTACAAATGTGACTGCATCTTGAGCTGACAACTCCACCTGCAGAAGTGTCTAAGGCTACGGCAGCCCACATGTGGAACCTGTTCTCTTTGTCCAGGGCAGCCAAGGCCTGGACAGATCCCAAATGCCCATCAGCAGGGGGGAGGCGCCATGGTGAATACAGGATCCACGTACACAATGTAATACTCTGCGGCTGTGCACAGGAGGAGGAGGCTCCGAATTCAGTGGCTGGGAAGGAGCCCTAGGCTACATTGTTCCCAGGAAAAAAAGCAACAACCTGCCAAGTGGTGACACAGCCCTCTTCCTTGAAAAAAGAAGCTTTTACGGAAATATGACTTACATAGCTGAGCACTCATCCGTTCAGAGCAACGATTCAACGGCTTCTATTCAGCCTGTTCGCGGTGTGCAAACACCGCCACGATGCAGCCTCTTCACCAGCCCAGGAAGGAACCTTATTACTCCACCCTTTTCATGTGCGGGAGAAGGGAGCAAGAAACTAGACACACGCACACACCCCACACACGCATGCTTTAAGGAGACCCTAGAAGGTACAAGTGCGGCTCTGCCAGGCACAGCCTGTTTCAGGCCTGGAACACCATTCCCAAGGGGCTGGATTTCTGACTGTGGATTCCCATGCTGCCTGACAGGGCCCTCTGTGATGGTGGAGGGTCTGTGTGTGCGCTGCCCAGCAGTAGCCACCGACTCGCATGGAGCCGTGGCTGTGGCTCATGTGAGTGAGGAACCGTGTCTTAGATTTCCCTTTTGTTAATTTTCCCATAAAGAACCACTTGTGGCTGGCTGGGGGCTACCGCACTGCAAGGAGCATGGGTTGTGACACAGCCAGGCTTTTGTGGGAGGTCCTGGGTGCCATCGGTGGAGGTGGCTGCAGCAGCATCCCAGGGAGGGGGGACTCTGACCCACAGGAGGGGACCAGCGCGGATCAGGGCTGGATAAGAACATGGATAAGATGATGGGCATTGAGGAAGGAGCTGGAGGAGACTGCAGCTGCGGTCTGAGCAGCAAGGTCGCGGGGAGATGAGGATCCCGGTGGTGGCAGCAGTAGGTGCATCAGAGCCCCCACAGCCTCAGGGCATGCCCCCATTTGAGTACAACCTCAGCTCCTCACAGAGGCTGCCACCTCTCATTCACGTCCTTAGCTTCCACATGCTCCAGTCTCAATGGCCTCCCCTCTATTCCCTCCGTGAACCCAGACAGTTCCCAGCTCAGGGCCTTGCACCTGCAGCTGGTCCCTCGGCCTGGCCGCCCTTCCTCAGGGCTTGATACTGCTGACCTCTCTCCAATCCCACCTCTGCTCACACCTCACCTGCACAGCACAGCCGTTCTTGACTGCCCTTCCTAAACCCACCCTCCTTGCTGTAATGACTCATTCCCCCCATCCATGTCTCTCCCTGAAACACTTGTGCTTGCTCAGGAGCAGCCCACTTGCCTCCTCCTCCTGGTAGAAGGGAACTCTCTGCTTCACGTCTGTATCCTTACAGCTTTTCCCAGGGCCTGGCACAGAGCAGGGCTTGAAACATACTTGGTGATGAATGACCAGGGCAAAAGGAGGCCAGGGCAGGGACAGGCTCTGTCCCCAGCCTCCCCGAGAAAACGTCCCAGAGGTCTGGGAAGGATGTGGTGGTAGTCACTGGGACATGGGGTCCTGGTCTCCCTGGCCTGTCTGGGCCAACAGCAGCAAAGATACAGAAGATCAAGGCCATGTGATTTGCCCAAGCAACTGCTCCACACCAAAGAGGGCCTTGTGCTGTCCAATGGGAACTGGAGTCCTTCAGAATTCTTTGACTCGGGCCGGCGCCATGGTGTAGCGGGCGAAGCTGCCACCTGCAATGCTGGCATCCTATAATCAGTGCCAGTTTGAGTGCTAGCTACTCTGCTTCTGATCTAGCTCCCTGCTAATGCACCTGGGAAAGCAGTGGAAGATGACCCAAGGGCTTGGACCCCTGCACTCACGTGGGAAACCAGGAAGAAGCTCCAGGCTCCTGGTTTCAGATCAGCACAGCTCCAGCCATTGTGGTCATTTGGGGAGTGAACCAGTGGATGGAAGACCTCTCTCTTTCTCTCTGTAACTCTGACTTTAAAAAAAAATCTTAAAGAACCCACTAAGCACGGCATCATCTGTGGAAACATGAGGGTGAAGGAGGGGAGCCGGGGCTTGGCACCTGCTCAGCCTGGCCTTGGTTCCTGGCTCTCGCCATGGACCCTGGACCTTGTCCTCTCCTGAAAAGTGAAAGTGGTAGCTGTTGTCTGGGGTGGCTGCTAGGAGTAGAGGAAGTGGACGGGAAAGACTTGGCACACAGTAGGGCTACAATCAGTGTCATGTCGGGAACCGCCATGGTGTGTGAGGCCTCATCGCCTGATGACAAACACAGAGGACAGCTCTGCAGAGCAGGGAGCAGCACACGGGGCCTCGAAGGGCTCTGTCACACCAGAGACACTGGTGACAAAACAAGCACAGGGACGGTGGCCTTCACCATGTGTCAGGCCCTGGTCTGAGTCCTCACGACAACCTTATGAAGTGGAACCCGTCTCACAGACATGGAAACGGAGACAGAGAGGGTGAGAGACTCACCCAGGGTCACACAGCCTGAAAGTGGCAGAGCCACAGGGACAGTGCAGGGCATCACACGGGGTTGCCTGTGTGCTGCATAAGACCCAGGGGCCTGGGCAGGGGGCCTGAGAGGGGGCTGGACTCAGCCAGGCCTCAGAGTGGGTAGAAAGGGGGAACAGAGCTCACCCTGGTGGGCTGCCATGGGCATCAGACAAGACCCTCCCTGAACCATATGAAGCCTGCACAGATGCTCTGTGAATGTCCAGTCCCTGGCCCTGGGGCATAAAGTCACCGAGGGCAGATGGGTAGAGACAGGAGGGGGAGCGTAGTGGGGCCAGGGACACACCAGGCAGGGAGGGATTGGGGAAGGGGCTGCCACACGGGCTCCACTGCAGCGTGAGAGACAGGCTGAGATCTGGCCTCTTGCTGGGAGAGGGGAGGCCAAGTCCATGAGGACCTTGCCCTCGACTTCCTAAAATTACACAGCAATGGAGACGAGAAAAAGAGAGAGGAAGATGAGAGCTTGGGTTGGGGCCGGTTTACGCTGTGTTCCTTTAAGGCTGCTACATCCTGACGAGAGCATAAATCAGGGGGGGGCAGAGACAGAATGGATGAGACCCTCTCCTCCCCGTTCAGATTCAGGGGCTGGGGAAGGTGGGAACAGGGCAGGGCAGGTGGAGCACAGCCTGGGGACAGGGCGAGGCTACTGGGAGATGCAGACAGGTTTCAGGCTGAGATGACAAGTGGGGGTTACCCTGGAGGGAAATGTGCTTGTGTGTGCATGCACGCATGTGCATCGTGTGCCTGTGCGCACATGTGTGTGCACATGGGTGTGCCGGTGTGTGCATGTCTCTGTGTGCCTGTGTATGTGTGCGCATGCATGTGTGCACATGCGTGTGTGTGCCTGTGTATGTGTGCACATGCATGTGTGTGCCTGTGTATGTGTGTGCATGTCTCTGTGTGCCTGTGTATGTGTGCGCATGTCTATATGTACCTTCTGCACATGCGTGCGCGTATAAGTGCATGTACACACATGTGTACATGCGTGTATATATGTGCATGTATGTGTTGTCATGCATGTCTATGAGTACATGTGTATGCCATACCTTATGTGTGCATGTGTATGTGTGTGCCTGCATGGACACATGTACATATCTGTGTGTCTATGTGTATGTGTGTGCATGTCTACACGTGCCTTCTGCATGTGTGCATGTATGCATGTGCATTGTGTGCCTTGTGCACGTGTTGTCATGCATTATATGCACACATACAGGTGTGTGCATGTGTGTGCCTTCATGGGCATGTGTGCACATCAGTGTGTGCATGTGCTTGTGTGTGCCTGCGTGTGCATCTGTGTAGTGGGAGAGCTGGGCAGCCCTCTGGCCCTCTCTCATCAGGATGCCCACTCAACTCCTGAGCCCTCCCGACCCACTCACCTCCCACAGGTCTCGTCTCCTGACACCACCACCTGAGGGGCAGGGTTTCCACCCGTGGGCTTTGGGCAGCCACAAATGTTCTATCTAGAGCAGCATGTGTGTTGCATGTGTGCACGCGTGTGAATGGGAGCGGGTGGGGGAGAGGCGAGCCTGGAAGCAGGCACAGCAGGAGCAGAGGCAGCATGGTGGGAAGCAGCCTGGTTCCTGGAGGTGACCAGGGGAGCATCAGGCTGTGTGATGGGCAGGCTCTGAGACAGGACAACAGGTACAGGGGCTGGAGCTCCACAGGCCCCAGAATCCACACACGTGCTGGATTCCACCTGCAGGTGGCAGGCAGCGTGCGGGGGCTTCACAGGCTGTGACACGACCTGGGGACAGAGAGGCTTCTCTGGGGAGCTTTGCAGCCACCCCGGTGGCCCAGGAGCCCTGTCCTGCCATACCCGTGCCCACACCACCAGGAAGAGGCTGTGCCTACAACCTGATGGAACGCAGGCTGAAAAGTTCTGACGTCCAGAGCTTCGGGGTCTACGAGGCCGGTCCGTGACCTACTTTCCACGGTGGAGTGAGAAATCTGACAAAACAGGTGCCCTGCAGATTGTCCTGGGAAAGGCAAATAGGGCAGAACTGGGGGCCGGGCAGGCACCCGCAGAGTCGACAAAAAGACCAACTTCTCACGGTCAGAGCCGTCCAGAGGTGGCCTTCCCGGTCGCTCAGCTTAGCTGCCTGGCGGAGCCGTCTTTCCCACTTTTCGGGAACTGTTGGTGGAGGCTGGCTCTGCCCGGGAGCCCTTCCCTCCTTCCCTGGTCGGGGGCACGTGTGTCACAGCAGAGGCTCTCGCAGGGTTGCTAAGGGCAGGTGGACACCTGCTAGTGACCCAGGAAGGCTTGATGGAAGCGACACGTGGAGGGCTGAGGTTGGTTTCTCTTGCTTTCCTTTTGTCTGGCTTCCTCCTGTGTGTCTTCATTCTCCCCTCCGGGATGCAACCAGACCAAAAAAGAAGTGGAGGAGGACAAAAAAGGACTCGGAATAATGAGTTCCCCGCGGGGTGGGGAAGACGCTCCTCCCCAAAATAACAGAGCAGAGGGAGGCAGCCTCATTTCCCCAGGAGGGGGCGGAGTGCAAGCACCTCTGGAGCACTCGAGGGGCTCACTCACCCCTGCTCCTCCCTGAGCAGGTGACCCCTCTAGCCTCACCCCTGGTTACCTTGAAGGCCTCTGACTGACGGGGCCCAGGGCGCATCTGGACCATGATGGAGAAGCACTAACCAGCCAGCCAGTCTGATGCGAATGCTGGCTTTGCTCCTTGGTGGCTGTGTGAACCCAAGTGGTTGACCACATCGAGCCTCGGTTTCTCCATCTGTACCTGGATTTAGTCATTTCTATTTCCTGGAAATGCTGGGAGGAGACCAAGAAGGAAACTATGGCCAGGTGCCCCCGGAAGTACTGGCACACAGAGCTGCTCTGTGAGTCAGAGCCGGAACGGGAAGTGTGGTGCCCTGGCCAGGGTCAGTGCCCCGGCCCAGCCTCTCCACTGTTACCTTGAGACCACTCAGCTCCAACCCATGGGCCATGAACTGAGGCACGCGTGTGCCACGTGTAGGCTGACACAGGGGCCGATGCACCTCCTCTGGCTCTCTCCTCCCCACCATGGAGACCCTCCACGCCGGGAATTGGGACAGTAGAACCACGAGGTCCCTGAGTCGCCCAACACAGAAGAGAGGGCAGGAGCAGGAAAGACACCTTATGTACGCCAAGCTGCTGAGGTTGCAGTGGCTTTCTCCGTAACTAACACAAGTAAACTGAGCAACAGGTAAGTACACACACACACACACACACACACACAGGTACTTACTCAGCAGCTACTACACACACACACACATCACCATCGGGTGATTCTGTCATTGCGCAAATATACAGTGCACTTTACACAAACCTAGATGGTATAGCTGTTACACACCTAGGCCACACAGTGCGTACACACGCACACGCACACACACACACACACGTGTAGGGTACAGCCTACTGCTCCCAGCATCATGATAAACAAAACAACAGGAGGTTAAGATAAGCACAGGAGAAAATGAGGTGGTGGGTGCTGTGGCAAAGTGGGTAAAGCCACGGCCTGTGATGCCAGCATCCCACATGGGCTCCAGTTCATGTCCCAGCTGCTCCGCTTCTGGGAAAAGCAGAGGAAGATGCCCTAAGCACCTGGGCCCCCGCCACCCATTACAGAGACCTGGAAGAGGCTCCTGGCTCCTGCCTTTGGCCTGGGCCAGTGCTGGCCATTGCTGCCATCTGGGGACTGAACCAGAAGATGGAAGACTCTCCACCTCCCTCCCCTCCCCCTCCCTCCCCCCTCCTTCTCCCTCTTTCTTTTTCAATCTTTCAAAATCAGTAAGTAAATCATTTTTTAAAAAAGAGAAAACAATGCCATGATGTGGTAAACACGAGAGGGCTGGCGCTGCTGCTGGCGGGACCCGCTGAACACAGCACTTGTAAGGGGAGCGCACAACAAGTACAGGACAGCAAACAAAAACCAGGAACGTGGCCTTTCACTGTCATGCTTTACGTTCTGCACACAGCCGGTAGCACAGAGGACGAGTAGGCACCAGCACCACCATGCAGGCGTGAGAGGGGCCGATGACATCACAGTGGCTGTGACATCACCATATGGGGAGGATGTGTAGGCACCAGCACCACCACACAGACATGAGAGGCCCCGAGCGATGACCTCACAGCAGCTATGACGTCACCACATGGGGTGGATGTGTAGGCACCAGCACCACCACGCAGATGTGAGAGGCCCCGAGCAATGACATCATAGCAGCTATGACGTCACTCATGGGAATGTTCAGGTCTGTCACAATCACAGGGGCTACATGGCATATGTGGTCTGTTGCTGACCAGCGTGGCATTACGTGACGGGTGGCCTGTGCGTGCCAAACCCAGCACCAGGAAGGAGGGATGCAGCAGTGAGCAGAGCAGCTCACAGCAGAATCGCGTGCACTGTGCTGGGAGTGAGAGGCAAACAGGAGGCTGCGACGCTGTCCCCTGAGCGTCTGTGTGTAGAGCACTCTGAGCGGGTCAGGGGAAGTCAGGGAGCCCGGGGCAGCCTGGAGGAGGAGGCCAAGAGCAGAGGGCAGCAGGGCAGTGTTCCCAGCTCTGAGCCGACAGGTGTGTCTGGAAGGTGGGAACAGCGCCTGTGCCACGCCTGTGCCACTGGGCCGCAAGGACGTTCCGGGCTGCGTCCCCGTAACAGAGCAGGCAGCCTCCGAGTCGGCATCTGACCACGGTCCCTGCTCTTGTGGGGGCCATGGTGTGGGCGTCCCTGCAGGCGAGAGAGGGGCTCAGTGGGGGTGTTTCTCTACAGCACGTCCTCCCTGCGGGGCTGGCTACATGATCGCACCTTTGTATTGTATCAGTAACCCTCACTCTCCTGAGTGCCTACTGCTGGCTGGGCCTGTCCTGTGTGCAAACGAGCAGGAGACGAAAGGATCCTGTGGGAGACCCGGACGCCCAGAGTCAGCTCCCCAGAGAGGCACTCTGAGCTGACAGGTCCCTGGCCCCTTCCCTGGGTCTCAAGGCATCTAGGCGGCCCTGGGCCATTATCATTCCACGTGCAGAGCCCAGGGACAAAGCCAGAAGCTTCCTGTCTGCCCGGGGTTTGCTTCTCTGTTTTACAAGTAGGAGGCCAATCATGGGGAGGTCGGACCAGCAGGTTCCTCACCCTGGCTTCTTCCCAGTGCGCTGGCTGGGAAACACAGGCTCAGGCCCACCTGCGCGGAGGCGAGGCCCGCATCCTGTTTCCCTGGAGGAGTGGCCACTGCTAGGTTTAGCAAGCGGGATCACATCCCAGCCTCAGGGGTGTGCAAAGCACCCTCCTGGCTTCAGCCTGGCCCAGTCCCAGTCATAATGGCCTTTTGGGGAGTGAACCAGAGAATGGAAGCTCTCTCTCTCTGTCTCTGTCTCTGTCTCTGTCACTCTGCCTTTAAAATAATAACAATAAAAAGAACTTAATTAACACCTGGCCCTCAGGTTTTCCTTGGTCAGGGCCCTGCCGCTCACACTACCACTGCTGGGTCACTGGAGAACAGAGACGAGTTTGGCTCGGGGCTCTGGGGTTGAGGGGGCAGGATCTAGAGACTGTCCAGGTGGGGGTCTTCATGCGGCCCTGCAGTGTCCCGGGGCAGGAGAGCCGGCAGGACAGAGCAACCCCCCGGCTCAGAGCCTGATGCCCTGCTGTCAGCAGCATCAATCCTATGGTGATGGCTGCCATGGGTCCCGCCTCTTCATTCTGCTGTCCTGGGGTGGGTGGCTCCAACACAAGTGTTGCAGGGGACAGTCCAGCCACAGCAGCCAGGCCTCCCTGAGACACCCAGCTCCATGAGGACAGAGCTGGGGCTGCCTCCTCCACTGACTCACTTCCAGGCAGAGGAAACGCTCCAGGAATCATTGTGGGTGGGTGGATGGATGAGGGGATGCGCTGGTGAGTGGGTGATTGAAGGATGGATGGGTGAGTGGAAGGTCGGGTGGATGGGGGCAGATGAGGGGATGGGTTGGTGAATGGATTCATTGATAGGTGGACAGATGGGTGTAAGGTTGGGTGTACGGGTGGGTAGATGAGGGGACAGGTTGCTAGGTGGATGCACTGCTGGTGAATGGATGAGTGGAAGGTTGGGTGGATGGGTGGGTGGATGGAATGGCAGTAGGTGGGTGGATTAGGGATAGATGGGTTGGTGGGTGGATGCATCAGTAGCTGGATGGGTGAGTGGGTGAGAGCATGGACAGATGGATGAGGGAGTGCGTGGGTGGACGTGTGGAGCACGCTGCTGGTCGATGTGCAGGCTGGACTTTGAACCGCAGCTCTGCCCATAGAGCCCATCTCCTCTCTGCTGCACCCTGTGGGGTTTCCATGTTGCTTCGGCTGACACCCTCCGGATCCACAAATGAAAGCAGCTCTGGCTCCCTGGAGGCTGCCAGAGCCCGGGCCCTGGCCTGAGCACTCCTCATGACATCATCGGCACAGCTCCCGGGGCGGGCAGCAGGGCAGTCTCCATGGTGTGAGGGAGCTGAGTCATGGGAGAGAGGCAGCAGGGCTCCGTCCGCAGGAGCTGCCGCTCACCTGGGAGATCAGAGCCGGTGCCCAGCGAGGCCACTCCACGCCCAGAGCAGGGCACCCAGAGTGCCCGCCAGAACTGCAGGTGAGCCCCACGGATGGGGCAGAGGGAAACCTGCCCAGCTCGCTGCGGCTGCTGGGTGACAACAGCACTTGACACGGCCTCGGAATCCATACCACTTGAGTGGCCCAAACACCTCCCAAGGAAAACTAAATCCCACGCAGTCCAGGTTTGGAATCACTCCTCGCATATTGCAAATCGAAATTTTCTCTAGAACTGGATTTTCACCCAGACTTTGGACATAGAGCAAAAATACAGCTCTAAGGGAAATGAACATCTTGGAGTTAAAGATCACAGAGTGTACCCGAGACAGAGCACTGTGAAGGAGAGAGAAAACGCAACCCCTAGTAGAAACAGGCAGGATGTGAGAGTCCAGAATTATCAAGCAAGGGCTAGGCGGTGCTCATGTTTGTAGACATAAATGACCATGGTGAATGCATACATGAAAACAGCTTGCTTCAGCCTGGTCCAGTCCCAGTCGTAGTGGCGCTGTGGCGCAGCAGGTTAAAGCTCTTGCCTGAAGCACCGCATCCCATATGGGCACTGGTTTGAGACCCTGCTGCTCCACTTTCAATCCAGTTCTCTGCTATGGCTTTGGAAAGCAGTAGAAGACGGCCCAAGTCCTTGGGCCCCTGCACCCACATGGGAGACCCAGAGGAAGCTCCTGGCTCCTGGCTTTGGATTGGCGCAGCTCTGGCCATCGCAGCCAACTGGGGAGTGAACCAGCGGATGGAAGATCATTCTCTCTGCCTCTCCTTCTCTCTCTCTGGTAACTCTTTCAAAATAAATAAATAAATAAATAAATCTTAAAAAAAAAAAAAAAAGGTGGCCGGCGCCGTGGCTCAACAGGCTAATCCTCCGCCTTGCGGCGCCGGCACACCGGGTTCTAGTCCCGGTCGGGGCACCGATTCTGTCCCGGTTGCCCCTCTTCCAGGCCAGCCCTCTGCTGTGGCCCAGGAGTGCAGTGGAGGATGGCCCAGGTGCTTGGGCCCTGCACCCCATAGGGGAGACCAGGAAAAGCACCTGGCTCCTGGCTCCTGCCATCGGACGAGCGCGGTGCGCTGGCCGCAGCGCGCCGTCCGCGGCGGCCATTGGAGGGTGAACCAACGGCAAAAAGGAAGACCTTTCTCTCTGTCTCTCTCTCTCACTGTCCACTCTGCCTGAAAAAAAAAAAAAAAAGGTGGTGGAGAGAGGGCCTGTGCACCTGTCACCTGGTTCCATCTAACAGTTATAGGTACTCAACTAAAACAACAACAAAAACAAAAACAAAAAACCCTCCTTGTAGCTGCCACTGCTGCAGCCGTAGGGGAGGAGAGCCCACAGTTTGCCCCTGACTGGTGGAGAACCAGGACACTACCAAACAGAGAAGAAACGGCAGCCATTTTCCCAGATGCAAAGCACTAACGTGGACATTGGTGGACGGAGAAGCAATGGCCCGCCCGCCCCCCAATGGACAAGAAAGACCCCAGGGCCCCCAGGTGCTCACGAGCTGAGTCCACAGTTTGGTGCTGCTGACATCCCTGGGTGGTCCTCATTCCTTCACCCATTCACTGACAACACCAGTTTTTCCCTCCCCAGAGCCAGGCTGGCTCACTGCCCTTCATGCCCCTCCTGCCTCGAGCCCAGTCTGAGCCCAGCCCTCCGGCCTCCGCACCTTTGGGTCCTGGGATCACCGTGGAGGCCCCCTTGGGAGGGGCAGCACGGCCCCCCGTGCCCCTCAGCTCACTGCCACCGGGAGCGGGTTTTCCAAGAGAGAAGGCAGTGATTTCCGTGCCCGCCCCAACGCTTTCGTAACGGAGCTGTGACTGTGTTTCTCTCTCAAGAGGGAGTTGGTGTTCTCTCTAGCTCCACAGAAACACCCGAGGCAGGGTCCTAGAAGGCGACCCAGCTCCCCCGGGGCCGTGGAAGCGCCCAGCACTATGAGAGCCAGGGGCTGCTGTGTGGTAAGGGGACAGAGACACCCTGAGGCCTCATGAGGCTGTACAGACGCCCCGCTGGGCCTGCCGCTCGGGCCTCCCAGGATTCACTCCCCTCTGGTGAAACACCGCGAGGCAGAACCATGCAGCTGAGCCTCTCCTGACCTGCAGCGACCACGGCTGAGAAACGGTGATTGCTCATCCAAGCCACCAAACCTTGCAGGTGAGTGACGATGCGCTAATGGGCAAGCGGGACTCCTGGCAGAGCCGCTGCCCGCTCGCTCGGCACACGTCCTCAGTGTCGCCGCCTGCCTGACACCCTCTTCCCTTTGATGTTTTTTCCCCCTTTAGGTAATTATCTCTTCTTTACTGAACTCGGCCACCTGCCTCTGAAGCCCAGTTGAAGTTACTCCTCCTCCTCCATGCAGCCCTCCTGAAGCACCAGCTGTTGACCTCACGCCCAAGCTCATCTCTCGCGGCACTCACCATCCCCTCCTGCCCTGCTCATCTGGCACACAGCAGCGGAAGTCGCTTTAACGATCATTGTGAAACTCCTCTTGGGGCTGTATCTTCTCACCATCCCCAGAGCCCAATTCTGAATGGGTTCAGTAACTCAGGGCTGCCACTGGTGCTGAGGAGGCTGGGGCACCATGCACAGCCCTGCACAAGGGTCCCCAGTGTCCATGGCAGGACCAGTGCCTGGAGGCCATGGAGAAAGCAGGCAGGGTGCAGATGACTGGAGGGAAGAAATGAAGGTCGTATGTCCCCAGGAAGAAGGCTGGAAAATACTCAGATGCTCTGAGAGAGACAAGGTATAAAGACAAACTGTGCTATAGCACCGGTTACCTAAATTTGCCCACACATCAGAACAGCAGAGAGCACCTGTTAAAATATACTTCCCCAGGTCTCACTGCAGACCTGGGAGGGAGCACACAACTCCGGATTTTGAGGAAACATCCCAGCTGATGTTTATGATAGGGAAAGTTTGGGAACAATTGCTTCATGTAAAAAAGACAATATATGGAATGTGGAATGTGTGACGCCAAGCATCCATGCATCCATCTACCCATCTGCCATCCGTCCACCCATCCATCCAGCAACCCATCCACCTATCTACCCATCCATTCATGGGTCTGTCTGTCCATTCATCCATCCACCCGCCCGTCCATCCACCTATCTACCCATCCATTCATGGATCTGTCCGTCCATCCATCCATCCATCTACCCATCTGCCATCTGTCTGTCCATCTAGCAATCCACCCACCCATATCCCCATCCATTAATGAATCTGTGCATCCATCCATCCATCCATCATCCACCCATCCATCCATCTATCTAAACATCCACTCACCAAGCATTTATAATGAGCACCAACTACATGTCAGGCTCTGTGTTTAGCACAAGAGAAGGAAGAGAAAAGAAGAATTTTTAGCCTTTCAGAGTCTAAAGTCCCGTGGACAAGTCTGTAATGACTCAGTAACTGATCATTAATGAGTAAGTGCCAGGAAGCAGTCAAGGTCAAGGTTACCAAAAGTGCACTTGGCCATACAGCACCTGTATCCCTCTCCTCCCTCACATGACCTAAATGCAGCCAGCTGAGCGCTTCCACCGGGGAGTGCCACATCTGAAGAAGTGACAGAGGAGCAGGGACTGTGAGAGATCAGCACCCACTGTCAGTCTAGCGACCAGGGCTCCCCGCAGTGGTCGTCATCTGCATTCGTTGCTGTTGCTACAGAGCAAACTGTGGGTCATGAATGCAGGCGCGGATTTGCTGCATGGTCTGGCTCAGGGCTTCTCACAAGGCTGCAACCAGGAGGCGGTCAGGGCTGCAGTCCCGGCTGAAGGCTCCGACGGGGAGAGATCAGCTCCCAAGCTCACTCGTGCTTCTCAGCAGGATTTGGTCTCCACTGGGGTCTTGGGCACAGGGTTTGAGTTTCTTGCTGGGTCTTGGCTGGAGCCCCTTTCTGTTTTTTGCCAAGGAAGCTGACAACATGGCAGCTGCCTTCCATCAGAGTAAACAAGAGGGCATGAGAGGCGAGGGAGATGGAAACCAGAGACTCGTTGTCACGAAGCACGAGAACTGCCAGCCCTGTCGTTCTGTGAAGTACTACAGTCGTTACAAGCGGGCCACCAGGCCCAGCACACACTCAGGGAGAGAAGACCCCAGTAGGCATGAGCATCAGGAGCTGGGAAACGTGGGAGCCACCTCAGAATCGCCCAGCGAGTCCCTGACAGGTCCTGGGCATGGGTCTGGGCTGTTTCTAGCACCTCCCACCCTTGATCCCAGTGCACTCCCCCAGACCCCCTCTTTAGACTTCCAGGGGATTCCAGCACCGGCTTCGGGCCTGTGAGGAGGAGCAGCTGGCCTCACAGTCATGGTAGATACAGCTTCACTGGGCATGAGAAAGGCAGGGCTATGACCACGGGCAACAAGAGACCAAGGCTAGAGCAAGCATCCCAGGAGCTCTGCCATCGACTGGCAGTGACTGATGTGGCGTGGTTGTCTTGGTCCATCTGGCTTTGTCTGTAGCTCTAACAGATCTTTCATATTGGTAGCAATGAACAAGTTGAAAATTTAAAACAATGAGAAATGAATGTCACCAAGCAAACTGACAATTAATGTCAACAAACAAGGCCTTTCGCTTCTGGCCATAGTAGTAACGGGGACTCAGTTTACATATGTACACCTGACCTTCTACAACTAAAATAAAACAGGCAAAAATCATAGGAAACCATGGCTCTACTGGGCAACAGGAGCACGGTGCAGTGATCTCTAAGAGGAAGGAGACAAGTGAGGGGGCCCTGGGGTGCCAGCTTACTTCCAGGTGAGAGTTTCCAGGCCACAGGACAGAGAGGAGCTCAGGCAGAAAGCAGGGCCCCCCTCGAGCTGCAGACAGAGCTGAGAACACGCAGACCTGGGGGAACCTGGCAGGTTCAGGACAGAGCAGCAGGGTGTCAGAGGCTGAAGGTCAGGCAGAATGGGTGCCGCAGAGCTGTGCTCTCAGGTAGAGACTGGGCGTGGACCAGCCCAGGCATGGGAGGGAGTTCCTCAAATTTGGGGAGGAGCTGCTGGGAAGGGTTCCCAATCCCCAGAGGATCTGCCATTGTCGACATTCACCCCAGCCGGGGAGGGGACCTACCATAGCCCACAGTAAGGAAGAGGCTGCTTGAACGGGGCTTTGTCAGTGGGCTCGACCTAAGGATGCTCTGTTCCCACCTGACAAAGCAGAAAAGCCTCAAAACTACCAAACCGTGGGGCTGGTGCTGTGGTGCAGTGGTTGAAGCTGCTGCCCACAACGCCAGCATCTCACAGGGGCTCCCTGCTGCTCCACTTCCATTCCAGCTTGCTGCTAATGGCCTGGGAAAGCAGCAGGAGACAGCCCAAGTGCTTGGGCCACTGCCACCGACATGGGAGACCTGGATGAAACCACTGGTTCCTGGCTTTGGTTTGTCTCAGCCTTGGGCATTGCAGCCTCTGGGGAATGAACCAATAAATAGAAGATCTCTGTCTTTCGCTCTGTCTATGCAACTTTTTCAAATAAACAAATGCAAATATTTATTTAAAAAAACCATCAAAACTATCAAAATCTGCCCTGGGAGCATGAGTGCGTCCCACACAAAGCTCAAAAACGGCTATGGAAAATGAAAGAAATCCATTACCCAACATGAGATGCACAACAAGCTTTGTAATTATCAGACATGCACAGAAACAAGAAAACGTGACCCAGAACGGATGGACTGGAACAGACCCAGACAGGAAGCAGGTGCTGAAGCGAGTGGCAGGACACTGGTGCAGCCAGTGAGCAAGCCCTGTGTGTGCTGGGGAAGGCAGGGAAGAACAGGCACTTGAGGGGGAGCTCCTCTGTCAGGGATGACAGGAGCCAAATCAGACACTGAGACGTGAAAAGTGCAACGCTTGGGATGTGCATGGGTCTAGCAGCCAGTCAGGGAAGCAGAGCTCTGTGAACAGCAGAGAAGGTACAGAAACTCCAAAATGCAGTCCAGTGGGGAGAGGGAAGGAGAGAAGGAGGAGGAGGAAGAAAGACAGCTAAAATTTATTCAAAGACGTATTGTTCAAACGTTTCTGAAAATGATAAAAACTAATAATGCACAGGCAAGAAGCTTGATCAGTGCAAGCACAGGGAAGATTATAAAACTAGGCTATGGCTTTCAAGTCTCAGCGCCGTTCCTGGTTCCAGGTTCCTGCTAATGTGCGCACAGGGAGGCAGCAGGTGATGGCTCAGAAAGCTGGGTCCCTGCCACGCAGGACAGAGACCTGGATGGAGTTCCTGGCTCACTGCTTCTCCTTGTCTCTGTCCAGCTACGTGGCCATTGGGACAGTGAACCAGTGGATGTGAGATCTCTGTCTATCAGCTTAAAAAAAAAGTAGCCAGAGAGAAAGAAGAGATTACAGAAATGAGAAGAAGAACAGAAGACTTTTCACTGGAAACAATGAAAGCCAGAAGGAAGTGGAATCACATTTTTAAGGAACTGAAAGAAAAAAGCTGTCAACCCAGAATTCTGCACTTTCAAAGGTGAAAGTGAGCGAACAACAGGGGTTGGTGAAGACTGGGAGATGCTGGAGCCTCAAACGCTGCTGGTGAGGCTGTGCCATGGGACAGCTGCCGTGCACAGGAGCCTGGCGGTCTCTCAGAGCTTCTGCTAGACCCGGCAACTCCACGGCCGGGCGGAATACAGCCCAAGGTAACTGAAGACACGTTTCCTCGGAAAACTTGTGTGTGAATGTGCCCAGAATAGCTGAAGAATTGAAACCTCAATCTGCAGCAGCTGGGGAATGGACAGCACATCGGTTCGTATGGTGATATATGACTCAGCAGTCAGAAAGACCGAGTCACCATCAGCTGCAACACGGCAGGTGACAACAGCCAGGCAGAAGGGTCACAGGGCATGTGAGTCCAATGAGAGCAAACACCAAGAATAGGCAGGACTACAGACAGAGGGCAGAGCCAGGGCTGCTGGGGCTCAGGGAGCGAGTTGAGGAGGTCCTAGGGGCTGGAGAGCAGGCGTGGCTGTGAGGTTTTCTTGTGCAGGTCACAGAAGTATTCTAAACCAAACAGTGGTGGTGGTCAAACTGTAAACAACTTCAAAGGATGAATTTTATAATTTAAAGTTGTATCAAAATGAGACGGTTACATTTAAAAACTAAGGTGAGATGAAGACTTTAAAAAAAGATTTACTTGAAAGGGGAGAGGAGGGAGGGGGAAGGGGAGGGGGAGGGGGGAGGAGGGAGGAGAGAGAGAGAAAGAGAGAGAGAGAGAGAGAGAGAGGGAGGGAGAGAGAGAGAGAATCTTCCATCTACTTCCCCAATATCCACAACAGCCAGGGCTGGGCCAGGTTGAAACGGGAGCCTGGAACTGCATCCAGGTCTCTCACACGGGTGCAGGGGTCCAGGTACCTGGCCCATCTCCTGCTGCCTTCCCAGGCCTTTAGCAGAAAGCTGGGTTGGAACGGAGCAGCAGGGACTCGATTCAGTGCTCTGATTCGGGATGAAGGCATCGCAAGGAGCAGCTCAACCCGCTGCACCACAACACAGGACACAAAATAAAGACTTTTGGCCGGCGCCGTGGCTCAACAGGCTAATCCTCCGCCTTGCGGCGCCGGCACACCGGGTTCTAGTCCCGGTCGGGACGCCGGATTCTGTCCCGGTTGCCCCTCTTCCAGGCCAGCCCTCTGCTGTGGCCCAGGAGTGCAGTGGAGGATGGCCCAGGTGCTTGGGCCCTGCACCCCACGGGGAGACCAGGAAAAGCACCTGGCTCCTGGCTCCTGCCATCGGACGAGCGCGGTGCGCCGGCCGCAGCGCGCCGGCCGCGGCGGCCATTGGAGGGTGAACCAACGGCAAAGGAAGACCTTTCTCTCTGTCTCTCTCTCTCACTGTCCACTCTGCCTGTAAAAAAAAAAAGAAAAAAATAAATAAAAAAAAATAAAGACTTTTACAGACAGACACACGGAAGCTGGCAGTCTTCGCCACAGACACACAGTAGCTCAGGAAACACGAAAGGAACTGATTTAGCCAGGAGAAAAATCACAGTCAGATGGAACATTCGGATTCCTCCAACAGAACGAGAAACATATAGGTTAATACAGTGTTCCTTAAAATCTCTTTAAAGGATCGTCAGCTATTTATAGCAAAAATAATTGAATGTGGGGTTTATAATGTAAGTAGAAACACAGTGCGTGGCAGCCTACTGGGAAAAGGGCACGGAGGCGCACTGGAGTTCTGGTTTGGACTTCTTACACCCCCAGAGTAGCTGTAGTGTCCCACTGTGGGACCCCAACGGCAGAGTGGTCACCTACAGGGGCAGGATGCGAACCCTGAGGCAACAGCTGAAAACCGTGATATGTAACAGGGCAGCAAAGGATAGGAATGACGGTCATAGAAAACACTCAACCGGTCCAGAAAACAAAAATCAAACAAACAAAAGGCAGAAAAAGAGACAAAATGAACTAAGACCAGCACAGACAAGGAGAAAGCACCAGGAAGTTGCTGGATTTAAATCAAATTGTGTCAGCAGTCATGCTGCCTTTGCACAGTGTTAATTCCCCAGTGAAACGGCGCACAGGAGAGAAAAGCAAGACCCAGACGTGTACCGTGTGCGATAAACCCACTCTGTGGTTTTTGTTATTGTTGTCTTTAAAGATTTAATTTATTTGAAAGGCAGGGGAGAAAGAGAGAGAGAGAGAGAGAGAGAGAGAGAGAGAGAGATCTTCCATTCACTGGTTCACTTCCCAAGTGGCTGAAACGGCTGGGACTGGGCCAGACTGATGCCAAGAGCCAGGAACTCCATCAGGGTCTCCCACGTGGGTGCAGGGGTCCCAAGCACCTGGGCCATCCTCCACTGCTTTCCCAGGCACGTTGGCTGGGAGCTGGATCAGAGGTACAGTGGGGGCCGGCGCTGTGGTGCAGTGGGTTAAAGCCATGGCCTGAAGCACCAGCATCCCATATATGCGCCAGGTTCTAGACCCAGCTGCTCCTCTTCCGATCCAGCTCTCTACTATGGCCTGGGAAAGCAGAAGATGACCCAAGTCCTTGGGCCCCTGAACCCACGTGGGAGACCTGGAAGCAGCTGTGCATCCATTCTGTGGTGTCCCCACCCTAAGCAGGCAGCCTGGACCCCTGAGTACAGGGACAGTGTGGAGGGACCGGGCGGCCTGTGACCGCCGTGCTGAGGGCGCGCAGCTCTGCGGAAGACGCAGCGGCTGTTCCAGAACACAGAGCCTCTCTGTGTAGCCGGGACGGGAGCCAAGGCTCTCAGGGGTGATCCTGGTGTGTGTGGGGGTGCTGGGTGGAGCACACATGTGCTCTGAGGACCAGAGAGCTACAAGGCATTGGCGTGAACTGCAACGTGGGTGCCTATGGCGGTGTGGCCTGTCCTAGTTCCTGGAAACACGCGGAGACCTAGCTCCCCTTCCTCAGGCAGGTGTGGGTGCAACCCCTCACCCCCAAGGCAGCCCCATGCCGTAGATACCTCTGGGAAAGCCTGGAAGGGCTCCACAGACCGGGGCTGGAGCCGCCTCTGCTGGGCCACCAGCAAGGCTGAGCTCACCGCCCATGTTAGGAGGGATACATCACCGCTGTGACCCACATTTGGTTCCGAGGCAGGGCTGACCTGTGCCCTGGCCCCAGGTTCTCAGGCCTCTGAGTCCTTCGTCTCCCCAGGCCAGGCCTTGTGGTGACAGCGCCCCCTTGTGTCCAGAGAGAGAAGTGCAGCTCACCACCCCACCCCCACCCCAGAATTCCTCCTCCTTCCACCAGCCAGCCCATCACCCCTCCCCCGCCCTCCCCCATTCATTTCATCTTCGTTTTATTCTCGCATTCGCTCACTTGTTCTTTCGGGTACTCACTGCATACCGGGTACTGACCTGACCCCTGGAAGCCCAAGGACGGGTTTTTCCCAAGCTTCAGCCTCCAGGACCGCTCAGTCCAGTGGAGGAACAAGGTAGGTCCTGTGCTTCCTGGAAGGAAGGCACCAAGACGATCAAGGAAGGCCTCCAGGAGGAGGCAACCCCTTTGGGCTCCTTTTGGCTTCCTGACACTGCGCGCCTGCAGTTCCCCAAAGCTCTGCCTGTCTTCCCTGTGGCTGGGGCACCACCATCCTCTCCTTCATAACCGAGCCATGACCGTGTCGATGGCATCGGCCCATCAGTGGGGGCAGAGTCCTGATGGCCCAGTCACCTCTGAGGGTCCACCCCGAGCACCATCAGGACAAACTACAGTCTTGGAGGGGACGTCCTGTCCCCACTGTGGGATGCTGCAGTGCTCGGGGGCTGGGATGTCCCCTGACTGTGAAGTCCCACTGTGCAGCCCCCAGGGATGCTCCATGGACATGTGCTGCCTGCAGGACACAGCCCCCCATGTCAGCTCCTCTGTGGGTACAAAGGCACCACGACTCCCATCCCCCACACTCCTCGACCTTTGGCTGGAATCTGTCTGTGCCACTCCTAGGGACACACTGGGGGCAGTGGCGGACCTCTTCGCAGAGCCGTGATGGGCCAGATGTGGTTCCTCCCACGGCTCCTCAGTGGGGTCCACCCGGCGGCCAGTGTGGCTTCAGAGTGCTGAGCCCCTGCAGTGCCCAGGGTGTGCCAGACCCAATGTCCAGGCCCTGGCCTCCCTCCTGCTCCCCCCACACCCCCGAGCACACCCCTCCTCCTGTCCGTTCTACCCCTGGAAACTCCTGGCTGGTTCTGCTCCATTCCTCAGCTGACCGCACCTCCTGGGCCCCTCGCCCCGCCTGTCCCCCTCCCTAGGGTTCTGACCAGGCCCTGCACCCTGGACCACTGCGGTGTTTGTTGCTACACAGACTGGATGTCCTGCAGGCACACGAGGTCCCCACGTCCAGACACTGCCTGGTCCACGTGAGTATCCCATGAGTTCCAGGACCTGAACACCCCGGGGCATGGGAGCTCAGCAAACACTCGACCTTCCCCACCCGCCCCTTACCCTTCTCCCTGCTGCCACTCTCACGGCCGGCGACTCTGCCGGGGCCGGGGTCCTGCGATGCAGTCGTCTTTCCAACCCACACTTCTGCTCAGGCCCCGTCTCCTCAGCAGTGTGGGCATCACCGTTACCATGATGACCACTGTGTGATGGACATGATGAGCCTGTCTGTCGGCACTGCCAGGCTACGAATCCCCCAGCATCCCGAGGTCTTGTTCGTGTCCTGGTTAGAGGTGGGGGACAGAAGCAGGGCCAGAGCAGTGCCTTGTCCAGGCTCCCTCGGCTCCAAAGCCGAGTCTCAGGGTGTGCGGGCGGCATCGGCAGGCGTGGTGAGCACACAGCCGTGACTCGGTGGGTCTGGTTGGGGCCTGGGAATCTGCATTTCTGACACGTTCCTGGGTGAGGCAGCTGCTGCTGGCCCCACATCACAGGAACACGAATTGTGCCGTATGCCCATGGGCAGCCCGGACACCTGTCTGCGGTTCCTGGTGGCCACTGCTCTGCCACGGCCTCGGGGTTGGCAACCCGGAGCCTCACGGGGAGCCGCCTGGCCCGGCAGGGTTGTGGGTCAGGTCGGGCTGGGTGGTCCACTCGGCAAGCTCCCTCGAAGCCCCCTCCCAGTGCCCTGTGCGAATCTGACTCCTCCCTCGCCAAGTTAATTATCTGACCTTGAAGGCCCCATGCGAGGTCTCGGCTCACACAACCGACGCAAGTGATAAATATAGGGCCTGGGCCCGTTCCCCCGCGGTCTCTTGTCGCTGTTTTAATAACCATGGATGAGTCTTGGGAGCCAATTATTAAACTAGGACAGTCTGTTTTTTTTTTTTTTTTTTTTTCCTAAAACAACTTAGTTTCCAACTCTGAAAACTTGGGGGCCGGTCTGGGAGGGTTCTGCCACAGCTCCCCCGGCACGAGTCCTGCTCGGAACCTGCAGCCCAGCCGCTCCCTGCTCCCGCCCCCCGCTGTCCCTCACCCTCCACCAGTGTCCTCACCGCACCTGTCACCCTCGGACTCTAACCAGGCTGTGGCATCAGGAGTCCTCGGCCTTTGTCCCCGCTCCCCACGTGTGCTCAGCCCCCGGGGAGCCTGAGCCCACTGGCTGGGCCTGGGGAGCCTGGGCGGTGCTGGGGCCAGAGTTCCGAAAGCTCACAGGCCAGGCAGCGGCAGGCCAGGCCTCACGGGGACACTCTCGGGGCCCAGGGCCTAGGGGTCGGCTGTCTGATTTCTCTGCCTCCCTGGCAATTTCCTGAGTCGGGCCCCAACCTGGCGGAGGCACGATGTGTCTACTTAAAATCAGATGACACGAAGCTGTCCCGGGCTCCAGCCCAGCCCAGTGGCAGGCAGGGTGTGGGCAGAAGGGGCCTCAGAACGTGCACCCTAGATCGTCTGCCCTCTCCCCTCCCATGCGGGGAGAAGCAGGACTTCCTGCGAGGCCAGCTTGGGCTAGCCCGGCCAGCTTTACCCCTTGCTCCACCGGCTCCCTGCTGTGTGTCCTGCAGGGTGGCCTTAGCACAGCACTGCCTCCCCTGATTCAGGTCCTCAGAGGACGGCCTTCCACCCCTCCCCCTACACAGGTGCAAATCCTGGCTCTGGACTGCCCACCTGTGACCCTGGCCCAGGCACCTCCTGCCCGGGCCTCAGCTTCCTCAGGGTGCGGGTGTGGCGATGACTGTGGTGGGTTAAATGCAGTGTGGCTATGTGTTGCCTGCCGGTGGGCGTGTGTTCTCAGCGGCTGCGTGTGTGTGTGTGTGTGTGTGTGTGTGTGTGTGTGTGTCTTAGGCATTCCCCTGGGGCCGGCACTTCTTGTGTGTCTGGCCCTTGTCCACCATTGCGTCCCTAGTGAGAGTGTGACAGCTGGAGTGACTCACAGCAGCAAAGGGGCCATGTGGCCACGGCGGGGTCAGCCTGGGGAACCAGGCACCCAGTGAAGATGCTGAGTGTGACGATGGGTCGCCCGGGACGCCACGTGGCATCGCAGCTGAGTTACACGTGGCCGTAATACAATGAGATCCCTCCAGGTCTCTTCATGTCTGCATTCTGTCCACTCTACAGGCGAGGACCCGGGGAGGGGAGACCACTGGTCGGGAGTGATGGGCGGGCAGCCCGAGGCAGAGGCGGGATCTGTACCCAGATCCCCTGCTCCCTCAACCACACCGTGTGCCAGCCAATCAGCACAGACCCCGGAGCACCAGGGCTTCCTGGAGGACCGTACACTTTCGGCTGGTCCTGCCAAGGCAGCCGCAGGTGCGACACGAGATTCAACACGTCTGCAGCAGGCTGATTTTCAAGTGCAGCCCACTAACGGCATTAGGAACGCCCACGTGGCCCTCGCTGGTGGCTCCCCACCAGCGCTACACATGCTCTCGGATTTTGAAAGAAGAAAAATGGGGGAGGAGGGCAGAAAAACCCACCAGGAGCAGAGCAAGGCGACCTCTGCTCCCGCCCCCGCCGCCTCCCTCTCCCTCTCTCTGAAGCAGTTTCACTGTCACCACCCTTCTCTCCTTCCCAGGGTCCTCATCCCTTCCTTTCAGCTGTTAGAACTCTCGGGCTGTGGCTCAGCAGGTCAAGCCCACCCCTGCATCACAGAGGCAGTTCCAGTCCTGGCTGCTCCGCTTCCGACCCAGCTCCCCACTAATGCCCCGGGAAAGCGGTGGAAGTTGGTCCAGGTCCTTGAGCCCCTGCACCCACATGGGAGACCCAGATGAAGCTCTGGCTCTTGGCTCCGTCTGGCCCAGGCCCGGCTGTTGTGGCCATTTGGGTAATGAACCAATGGATGGAAAATCTCTCTCTCTCTCTCTCTCTCTCTCTCTCTCTCTCTCTCTGACTTTCAAATAAATGTAATAACTCTTTAAAAAAAAAAAAGTCCTGGCCAGCACCCCGGCTCACTAGGCTAATCCTCTGCCCATGGCGCCGGCACCCTGGGTTCTAGTCCCAGTTGGGGCACTGGATTCTGTCCCGGTTGCTCCTCTTCCAGTCCAGCTCTCTGCTGTAGCCCGGGAGTGCAGTGGAGGGTGGCCCAAATGCTTGGGCCCTGCACTCGCATGGGAGACCAGGAGGAAGCACCTGGCTCCTGCCTTCGGATCAGCGTGGTGGGATGGCTGCAGCGGCCACTGGGGGGTGAACCAATGGAAAAAGAAGACCTTTCTGTCTCTCTTTCACTGTCTGCTCTGCCTGTCAAAAAAAAGTTCTAATCAGTGGATCAAAAAAGCATTATGGGTGATGAGGTTTGCTGGTGGGAGGATGGGAGAAGCCGCTGGACAGAGGCGGGGCCGGGTTTCCCAGGCTCCTGGTAAGGTGCAGACAAGGCTCCTGCTTGAGCCCCGCTGCCATCCCCTGGAAGGGGTCTAATTTCCCCCGTATAGAGGACCCTGCGTCTCAGAGGGACCTGTTCCCAAGGCCCCCAGCTCGGAGCAGCAGAAGCACCGCCCGCACCCCGTCCCTGCGACTCCCCGCGCAGAGTTCACCCGGTGCTTTCTGACCTCTGGGGGAGGCCAGCATGAGGGCGGCAGCAGGAGGGCAGGGAAGAGTGACCCGGCTCTGGGGGCCACAGCTCGGGCCACACTTGGCAGTCCTGTCCAGACTCCTAGCTCAGGCGGGCCAGTCCTGGCTGGAGGACTGCTGCACTGTCACACTTCCCTCAGAAGGATCAGGAAAAGGGGGGACGTGGGGTCTTCAGGGACGCTGCCCAGAGCGACTGTGTGACCTCAAGTGACCCCGAGTGAAGTCTGTCTCTCTGGGCCTCCTTCCTCACCTGTAGAATGGGTCCATGCTTTGGCCCAGCTCATCCCAGGCGTGCACGCAACCTGTGAGCCGTGGAGGCGCTGTGTGCGGGGGGCCGCTGTGAGGGTTGCTCTCTGAATGGTTCCTGTTGGGCAAGCTGCTGGCCAAGGGCTCAGTCCCTGAAACGTGACTTAGCGAGCAGAGACAAGAAGGGGGGAGGGGGCGGGTTTATTCTCCCAACAGGAGCCCCCAGTCCCTCACACTAATGCACCAGTATGCTCCCCAGCGTGGGAAGCACCGCCCCCATTTAACCAGGGGTGGGGAGGGGAAGTAAGGTCAGCTGGCCTAGCACTCCTCAGCTCGGAGCCACAGAGCCTGGCTGCTGCAGGCCTCAGCCCTCAGGGTCAAGACAGGACTGGAAGCTCCAGGTAAGCTCCTGGCAGTGGCCCTGGGGCCCAGCCGCTCAGGAGCAGAGACCTCATTTGCAAAACCAAAGAGCTTCCTGAGGGGAGTGAACTGAAGAGAAGGAGAAATCCCGGCTCAATTTGAGTGACTATTTTTGGCTGAACCCAGATAAAAAGACAAAAAGGCAGGCGCTGGGAACCGGAGAGAGACAAAACGGGGGAGGCAGCTGCCCCGGGCGCCCAGCGCCCCGGAGACGCGATTGTTCACATAATAATTAGATGCTGTCCCCTGGGTGCTTGGGGCTAAAAATGAAGGAGGCAGAAAGTGAAGGCCGCCAAAGGTCGCAGGCTGCTCTCCTTTGCAGGTTTGAAGACACAGGGAATTAATTTGCAGAAGAACAATGAAGCAACAGGAGAGGATCCACACATCTGAGCAGGGACACCCCTGAACTCCACCAGCCGCTCTCCTGCTGGGGGTCATGACCTCTCTGGGGGCGGGGCCCTTGAGGGAACAGTTCTCTGCTGTGAGGCCACAGGGTCCCTGGGGTCTTTCTCCTGCTGCAGCCCCGTGTGTCACTGGATGAGTGTGGCCCTGTTCCAATAAAACTTTGTTGACTCCAATGGGCACTGGACTGGATTCGGCCTGAGAGCCACAGGTGACCGCATCCACGCGGGTCATCATGGAAGCCCCGACCTGCTCTGCCCCTTTGCTCCCAGCCCTGCTGCGGCACGACGCTGTCCAAAGCTGACCGGGCAGCAGCCACAATACAAAGATCGACAATCACCATCGTTGGCCTGCGGAGCGGCCGGATGTGTGGTTCCCACTCATCAGCTGTCCTTGCACCACCCCTGTGAGGGAGGGGCGGGTTTACAGCCGGAGAGCCCAGGTCCAGAGCCCCAAGGTGCACGCTCCAACTGCACTGCCTCAAGTGAGCGGCTTCAAGCTCCCTGCGGCTCTGCCCCGGCCTCACAGGACCCACTCCGCACTCTCCGGGCATCTCCCACCCCTCGAGCCTCACCCAGGACAGCCAAGAGCCGCTGCTGTCCCCCTGCCTTCCAAAGCTGGTTCAGAACTACGCCCCCTTCCAGACTCGGCCCAAGGGTCATCTCCTCTGCACAGCCCTCCATGACCGCCCCCCAACACCAGGTGGGCAAGCCCCTTCCCCTCCCTGGGCCTCTGTTTCGCAGGGTGCACGGAGGTGGGTGCAGGGAGGTGGGCTGACAGGGTCTCAACCATAACACCTGAGGAGGGATCTGCCTATCAGATTAGCCCCGTCACCCAGGAACAGCCAGAAGGAGTGAGAGACACAGCAAGCCAAGCTGGAGGCAGGTGTCTGGCACACGGTGACTCGCGTGCACCTGCGTTTCAGCCCTGGCTCTGTCCCTACTCCCCGCCTCCTGCTAGTGTACACTCGGGAGACCACAGGCACCGGCTCAACCATTTGGTCCCTGCCACCCACTTGGAGCACCCAGAAGGAGCTCTTTGGCTCCCAGCTTTGGCCTGGCCCAAGCCTGGCTGATGCAGCCATCTGGGGAGTGGACCAGTGAATGGGAGATCAGTCTCTCTCTCTCTCTCTCTCTCTCTCTCTCTCTCTCTCTCGGGCCTGACAACCTGTGCCTCCAGCCCACAGGCCCCAGGACTGAGCCTGTCCTCGGTCCCTGAGTGAGAGGAACAACTGTTCACTTGAACCCAGATTCCTCTGCCATCTGCCCAGCCCCACGGTGGGTGCAGAGCTGTAGCAGCCAGGCTGGGCGGCGTGACACCAACAGCACTCCCCTAAACCAGCTCCCCCTGACCTCACCCCTGACCCCAGAGCAGCTCCTCATGCCCTCACCCCAACCCCAGAGCCAGCTCCCCCTGGGCTCACCCTGACCCTGCCCTGCACCGCTGGCCTACACACCTGCCGTTCAGGGCTAAGGCTGATTTGCTGCCCCCGGGGCACCCTTCAAACCCTCTGCTGCTCTTCCATCCTGTCCCTCACTGAAACCTAGACTCAGCTCAGCTCCCTCAGCAGGCAGGAAGCTCGACCCCTTGTCCCAGTGCAGGGGCTGGGTGGCGGCCACCCATTTCCCACGTCCCTGGTTCCTCAGCCCTACACCCCTCTCCTCCTTCAACCCAATACCTTTCTTCAAAACAACTCAGCATTTTCATTCACATAAAGCGGCTCTTCAAGGAAATCTTATGGACCCCACGGGACCCCACCCCCCCATCCCAGGACAGAATGTGGCGGCATAAATAAAATAAAAATATACTTTACACATAAGTAAAATAAAAAACAAGGCTGCCTGCTGGAGGCTCTGGACCCCCAGTGCCCCTGGCCCCTGGCTCTCTGTGAAAAGCCAGCACCAAGTGTTGGGGCTTCACCGAAGGCCCAGGAGCTCCAAGGCACCCAGGCCTTCTCAGCGGGGGTCTTGGGGGCTGAAAGACCTCTGAGGTGGACGGCCACTCAGGGGCACCTGGTGTCCCTCCTGCATCCCTAGAACTCAGACTCTGAGCGATGCACAGGCTGCCTTGGGAGATTCCGACATAGAGAGGGAGCTGGACCTGGAGGCAGCGTGAGGGCTGGGTCCACGCAGCTCCTTTGTGCTCACGGTGTCAGGGAGTCCCTTCTGCTCAGGAAGTCAGTTTCCTCATTCTGGCGAGCGGCAGGTGACTTGTGCCATGTCAGAGCCGTGGCGCCCAGGTTCTGTGCTTGTCATCGATGGTAAATCTAGTCTCCCACAAAACTGACCCCCCTGGCGTGTTTACAACACTCCTGGCCCCTCTGCCCCGAGATCTGAAGCTGTCTCCCAGCATGAATGGCCGCCTCCGGCTCCTGGCGGGAAGCACGTACACTCCCTGTTTTCGTGGGCCCACGGCCGACCCGAGGCTTCGCCGTGTTTCCCAGGTGCATGCATGGAGCTGGGGAGGACGCTCTGGAGATGGGCCACGGCCATCAGTGCCTGCCTAGAATATCTGGGACCCTGTCAGACACAGGAGCGTGGGGTGCAGGTGTGGACGGAAGGGGACGAGCCGGGTTCCCCAGACACAACAATGACCTCAAACCCTCTCCCTCTTGGCCCAAATCTGTGCCCTTCTCTGTCCCAGCTCTCGGACACCTGGAGCAGGCAAAGGACTTCAGAGAAAGACGCTTGGCCCCATGGGGCTTTACCAGCTTTCCCCACGCCCCCACACCCACCATGAGGAGAATCTGAAGCGGCACCCAAGGGTGGCACCCCCCCCCATGAGATGGGTGTGGGCGCATGGGACATCTTCCTCTCGAAGAGCGCCCAGCACGCAGCCATCAAACCAGCAAACCCAGGAACAACGCCCCCCGGGTGTGGTGCAGGAAACAGGGTCAGGGCCGATCCGGCCGGAGCCAAGGCCTTCCCAACAGCACGGCAGCTTATGGAGCAATCAGGGTTCCAGGCCAGAGTCTCGGGAGCATTCAAGTTCAGGTTCAAAATGTGAGTAGAATGAAGTCAACGAGAACCGTTCATTCTGACGACCCAAGGGTGTTCCTTTTCCTTCTGGAGGAAAACTACATTTGGTCTCATGAGAGAGGAAAAAAGAGAGGGAGGAGAGGGAGCAAAGACCAGACCAGGGGCTGGGGTGGGGTGGGGGTGCGGAGCAAGGCAGCAGAGGGAAAAGGAGAACAAGGCAGACCCTGTGGACAGGCATCATCCTCAGGGACGCAGAAGCTGAACCAGGGCCAGGCCAGCACCCTGGACAGCTCCAAGCAGCACCCCAGGGCCCCAGGCGTCTCCTTCCTGCAACACCTTTATTCTTTTTTTTTTTTTCTCCCAAAGATTCATTTGTTTATCTTAAAAGCAGAGCTGCACAGAGGCAGAGGCAGAGAGAAAGGTCTTCCATCTGCTGGTTCACTCCCCCAAATGGTCACAACAGGCGAGCTGGGCCAGGCTAGGAGCTTCTTCCGGGTCTCCCGTGTGGGTACAGGGGCCCAAGGACTTGGGCCATCCTCTGCAGCCTGCTAGGTGCATCAGCAGGGAGCTGGATTGGAAGTGGTGCAGACGGGGCTCAAACCGGGGCTCGAACTGGGGTCCACATGGAATGCCAATGCTGCAGGCAGGATTAACCCGCTGCACCACAGCACCGGCCCCTCCAACTCCCATCTGACCTTCAAGGACTGGAGACTTCCACTGACCAGGGATGCAGAGGATAATGAGCAGGGATGCTCGTGGGGGCTGGAAGTGGCCGTTGCTGATCTCCCTCCGAGAGTCCAACCTCAGACCTGCCTCTCACCCGGTCAGCACCCTCGTGGCCAACTTCTGTGTCCAGTGTGTGCGGTCTTCTAGAACACAGCACAATGTCCCATGTTCTGAGGGGCAGCATTTGTGCAGGGGCCGTGGAGACCTCCTGGACTACGACTCCGCCTCAGAGGGCAGCACTGGGCCACAGGGACTTCAGGCTCTGCAGTGTTTGTGTTTTTCCACTTTTCCCAGCAGAAAACCTGCAATGGAAGAATGACCTCAAAACCAGCAATGACTTGCTTTCTAGCAGCTGTGGCTGTCAAGTCTCCCTGGACAGAGGCTGGATCTCCCCCTGTCCCTCTGCCTCAGAGAAGGTAAACCCAGTGCACACGCTGTCCAGAACTCACTTGGGTCCTGCTCTGGCTCAGATCTCTCTGGGGTGCCCCACCATGTGCTGCCTGCACACCATGCCACTGTGAAGCAGAAATTGTGACCCCACTCCTCCACCCAGGTCAACAGCAAACACACGGAACTCAGTGCTGTGACGGAGACGAGAGCCTCCAGTGTTCTGGATCCTGCTGTAGGCATCTCTCAGCCCCATGGCCCACAGTCCAGGGTCTGCAGGTCACGCCTATGACAGGGAGCTTCTAAAAGTTCATGAAAAATGCGTATTCTGCACAAAACCATGCACAGATTCTAGAACTTTTTGCTCCAAAATAAACTCATCTTTTAATTCCATTTTTCTCTTAATTTATTTATTTGAAAGGCAGAATTAGAGAGAAAGAGAGAGAGAGAGAGAGAACCTTCCATCCACTGATTCACTCCCTAAATGGCTGCAACAACCAGTCTGAGCCAGGCTGAAACCAGGAGCCAGGAGCCTCCTCCAGGACTCCCACGTGGGTGCAGGGGCCCGAGCACTGCTTTCCCAGGCCACCAGGAGGGAGCTGGATGGAAAGTGGCACAGCCAGGACGGGAACTGGCACCCATATAGGATGCTGGCCTTTTAGGCGGCAGCTTAACCCATTACACTACAATGGTGGCCCCAGTTCCATTTTCCCATGAACCTTTGCAGGTATACCCTCGAATGTGCAGGTTACAAGGGGCATAAAAACGCAGTTTCCTGTGCTCAGGGGGGACGAGGTCAGAAATCCCACCTTAGAGACAACAGGTTTAGCTCTGGACACCACGGCAGTCAGCGACGGGAAGACTGGCGGCTCCACCCCGCCCCACCCCCACTGAGCTCTCAACACCAGCCCATCACTGTCTTCAATGCCCTGCAGGCAGCTAGTCACACATCAGCTTAGGAGAATCCCCCGGGGATTTGAGAACCCCAGCACAGTTCTGCCCCAAATGCCAGCCCCAGGGTCTCTAGGGACTGGCCCAGGCCTTGGCGGCTTCCAGGGCTTATACTGATGTCGGCACAGGCAGGGGCGGGAACCACAGCCCTCCTGGGACAGGAACTTGAAGTCCCCACACCCCTGCGGCCGCCCACAGGACCCCAAAGAGCTTTGCCGACCACGAAGAGGCAGCGGGAAGACTGGAGACAGAAGTGTCCCAGGTGGCTCCTCCCAGCCAGGGTCCCCTGGGGCTGCGTGTCTGGCCTCATCAGAGGACAGGAACCACTGGAGTCCACCTGGGAGGCGAGCGTGGCCCCGGGCTCTAGTGCCCCGCAGGTGCAGGTGCTGCAGCCACTACTTCCTGTGCACCTGCCCCTTGGCCAGGGGCTCAGTGAGACAGGTGCTGGTCCTCGGCTTCAGTGTGGCAAGGGGCAAACAGGTGCAAGCCAGAGGCACGGGCCTCGTGCCATGGTCGCCAGGGCAGGTCCAGTCCCTCCCTCGGCAAAGCAGCCCCGGGGCAGCTGACGTGCAGGGTGGCCAGGGGCTCAAGGGATGCAGATCCTCGGGCCTCAGCCCAGTCCCAGCAGGTGGGGCCAGGGCTCTCACCTGCCACCTGCCCAGGAAGCCCCACAGATCCCACCAGGCACAGCAGCCTCCTCCTCCCACCTTGCAGGCTGCCACGGCAGGAAGAGGATGGCTCCCCACGTGGAGGTCTAGCCCCAGACCCCCATCAGTGCTGGCAGCCCAGGGTCCCTGAGCAGGGCCAGGGCAAGTCCACAGCCCTTCCCTGTGACCGTCACTGCTGAGGGACGTAAGACCTCGTGCTGGTGGCCCAGGGGACCAGGAGGATGCTCCCAACGTGGGCATTCATTTGAAGCCTGCAGGGACTCACTTCCTGGAACATGGCTGTCAGCTAAGGCAGACGCCACCTCTGAACCCCTCCTGTTCCCACCACATGCCGGGCACTTTCTTTACACCAGCCCACTCATCTGCACCACCCCCAGAGCGTGTGGTCTCACACTCATTGCACAGAGGCGGAGCCCAAGGTCTTGTCCAACGTCACCCCGATGGAGCCAGCAGCGCCAGGACTTGGACGACTTGGGCATCTGATTCCAGAGATGCGGCCTTGACCCCCTGAGAACTGAGCCGTCCAAACAGGCTGGGGCTACGGGAGTGGACACAACACACGCGGGCCCTCTCAGGGGCAGAGGCTGATGCCGTCATGTGCACACATGTGCATGGACACGCCGAGGCAGGGCTCAGAGCGGCCGGGTGACCATGCGCAGGGCCACACAGCTGGGTGGGGAGGGGGCTGAAGGGGTGGGCACCACCCGCGCACACAGGGCCTCTGTGCCAGCTGCAGGTGCTCAGGACCCTGGAGGCCTCTGCCCCCAGGGACGCACACGTCCTTCGGCCCCTGATTTGCCGCGTGGCTCTGTCCCCAGGGCTCGGCTGCCTTGTCTGTGAGGGAGACCCTGTGTCTGCCTGGCCCAGCCACTGCCATCACCAAGTGAGGCAGCCGGGGGCGGGGCAGCAGCAGAGGGCACCTGTCCACGGCCCCTCCCTCTCATCTCAGGACAGCCGTGACCCCAGCCCCCTGGGAGGACACTGATGAACACACGTGAGTGCCCAGGGAGCTGAGGACCTCTGACACGGACCAGCCCTGCACCTACAGCCCGGTCTGAGCTGCAGGGAACCTGGAAACCCCACCAAGGGGAGCTCAAGGGCAGAGGCCTTTCCTATGCCAGTGCAATACTTGTTGTGTCCACATGAGGGCAGCATACACCCACATAAAGCTCAGCTCTGCCACAGATTCCCTGGGATGGGGCAGCTCCCTGGGTTTTAGGGGGAAGAGGTGCTGAGCCTGCACGTGGACCCCTACCCACCCGACTCACTTGTCACACCTGCCCACACGACCCACCTGCCGACCCGTCGCTCCTATGCACCTGACCCACCTGCTCACCTGTCCGCCTGGTCCCCCATGCCCACTGATCCACTGTGCCCACCTGTCCCACCTGTCCACTTGTCACACCTGCCCACATGACCCATCTGCTTACCCGTTGCACCTGTGCACCTGACCTGCCTGCCCACCTGTCTGCCTGATCTCCCGTGCCCACCGACCCACTGTGCCCACCTGTCCCACCTGCCCACACTACCCACCTGCCCACCTGTGCACCTGACCCGCCTGCCCACCTGTCTGCCTGATTCCCCGTGCCCACCGACCCACTGTGCCCACCTGTCCCACCTGACCATCTGCCCACACTACCTACCTGCCCACCTGTGCACCTGACCCGCCTGCCCACCTGCCCGTGCCCGTGTTCCTCCTCCTGCCCCTGCCCACAGCCTGTCAGAGGCTCTGTAACACAGACGCTGAGTTCAGGGTCAGAGTCACAGGCTGGGTGCCTCCCGTCACTCTGAATTCAGCAGGTGTTTGCTGCATGCCTGCCCCTGGCCTCAGCAGTCACACAACAGGCGAAGGTCGCTGTACACACGGAGCCCACGGTCCAACATGCATCACGTCATGAAGCCACATGCCCAAGCCTGCAGAGAGGCTGAGGGAAGGCACAGTGACCCCCCAGAGTCCACGTCCATCTTGGGCTGCCCCTTGTCCCTCTGTCCAGCCTTCCTCGTGGTCAGGCATCCCAGCTATTTCCAGATAACTGCAGACCTCACCACACCTCTGCTCTAATCACTACCCAGACCAGTGCGCATTTGTGCTCCTTCACTTTCAAAATTAATTTATTCAAGAAGCAGTGAGATAAAGAGACACAGAGACAGACAGATAGACAGGGTTCCCACACTCTGGTTCATTCCCCAGATGCTTCCAACAGCCAGGGCTGGGACAGGCTGAAGCTGGGCACCAGCTCCCCCACGTCGGTGGCAGGGACCCAGCTCCCTGAGCCGTCACTGTCACTGCTGCCTCCCGGGGTGCACAGGACAGGGAGCTGGGGTTGGGAGCCGATCTTGGCCGGCATGCAGGCTCTGTGATGTGGGCCGTGGGCGGCCCAGGTGTCGCCATAACTGCGGCCGGATGCCTGCCCAGTACATGGCCTCTCAGAGCCGGGTGCTAAGGGGACCAGTGGACGGGCTTTGACAGATGCACCCAAGCCCGGTCACGACAGCTGCCACTCAGGCCACCCCCACAGAGCTCCACGACACCGCTGGGTGCCTTTCCTTGGAGGTTTACACAGTGCGGCCCCCAGCAGGCCCAGGGGCTCCATGGTCAGCCTGTGTGCACCCCGGGTCGCCCACTGCTTTCTGGCCACAAGTCTTCGGGCAAAGTCGCATGACCTCGCCGAGCCCCCGTCTGCTCCCCTGAAGTTGGCCACGGAGTTCACTGCCAAGCAATGCTCACAACCCAGGCCAGCCAGAGCCGCCGCCCAACTCAGAAACGCGACCCCTTCCCATGTGCCCATGACCTGCAGGGTGGGGGTGCCCGGGGCTGGGAGAGCAGGGCTCAGGGCAGACCCGGTGCCATCTGGTCTCAGCCTTCTCCTGGGCTCGCTGGGAGGCCCAAGCATTGCCAGGTGTGAGAGGAGGCAGGGCGTGGCCAACTCTGCCCTCACATTTGGGAAGGCTTCGGTCAGAGAGAATCTTCCAGATTTCAGTTTGGCAGAACGAACCCCTTTAAAGAAGAAGAACTAAGGCACAGGGCGGAATCACACCCCCATAAACTCTGCCTGACCCTGCGATGCCTCCGACCCAGCACTGTCCCCCGCCACCTCCCTCCACACAGCCTCTCGTCACCATGCCCACGGCCGTCTCTGCTCCCTGGTCTGATTTGGAGGAGCTCAGCCGTGATGCACATGTCTTCTACCGTGCAGAAAGAAAACCATGAAGTTTAGGACCTGTGGGCCTCCACCACCCACCCCTGCGCCCTGAGCAGACATTAGTAATGGATGGCTGAATGTTTTCCCCCTGACAAAGCTCGCGGCTGCCCGATGCATCCCACAGAGAAGTCGGTCAAGCAGGTGCCACTCAACCATCAGTGCTGGCAGGAGAAACGGAACCCGCTTTGCCATTTTTCCCCAGACCAGAAATGTGAACAGACCCCAGCGGGCGGCGTGAGCTGCTCTGTTTCCCGCCTATGACATCATCTCTTTGAGGGCAGGGTCGTGCTGCATGGTGGTCAGAGCATGACTTCCATCCGCTCTGTCACTCAGGGCTGGGTGACCCCGGGTGAAGGCCCCGCATCCCCTGAGCTCGTGTGTCCCACCTGCAACGCAGGGAGCACCATGCCCCTGCCCCAGGAATGCTGCCGAGGCCACGGAGCCCATGCAGGTGACCCCTGCACGGGGCCCAGCACGGAGCAGGTGCTCAGAACATGGCAGCTCGCACCATGAGCACCACTGCCCTGAAGGTGGAGGACGGGTGCCAGCCGAGACCACAAACCCTGACACAGAATGAAAGAGGCCAGCAGCCAGCATCCGAGACAGGTGCGGGCCCAAGGGTGTGTCACCTCACACGGCAGCTGATCCAGGTGTTGACCACTGCTAAGGTGCTGCTTTCTCACACAGGGCTAGATCAAGATACGCCCGGGGAAGCTTTGAGCCCGGGAGAGGAGGGTGAGGGTCTGGCCAGGCCAGGTGTGTCTGAGAAGCCACATCTGTGTGCAGGTGTTGGGGGACAGGTGAGCCAGGCAGGTGGGCCTGGGTGTCGGGACAGGGGCCCAGCCGCTGAGTGGAAGAGCAAAGCATCTTGGGAGTACGTGATGAGCAGGCCCTGGGCAAGCAGGTAGCAGGCAGTTAGCACCCCCCCACACACACACACACCTGGGCAGGTGCAGGGGAGGCGCTGGACTGGGGCCAGCGACAGCATAGAACAAAGGGAAAACAAGGGTGCAGCACAGGTCTGGGTCTTCAGAATGGGGCTCGGGTCAGTGTAGCAGCCAAGGGCAAACTCAAGGTCAGAGAGACAGGCCATCCGTGCCCCAGAACTAGAGTCAGCAGAGGAGGGGGCAGGGGCAGTGAGCCCACCCCGGGCGAGCCTCGTGGCGCTGGAGCTGCGCTGCCTGCACGTCACCGGCCTCCCCTCGTCAGCGGCTGTCACAGCGCGTTTGTGTCAGCGGCGTCCATCCATGCCCAGGAAGTCGGCGAGGCCGGGTGCTGCGGGGGCGGCCGATCTAGTGATGCACAGTGTCCTCGGCTGACACTGGGCCCTCGCTGCCTGGCCAAGGGAGCGGAAAGTGGGCCTGGAAAAAGGAACGAGGAAGAGGAGGAGGAGGAGGAGGGCGGAGGAAGGCAGGAATCTGTTCACCCTGACAGCTCTGGGACTCTGGCCCTGGCCCTGAGCAGCTCTGTCACTCGGCCGCTCTGGACCTCAGCAGGCTCACCTGTTAGTTACACCTGCCCTGACGAGCAGGTGCAAAACGAGGTTCCACAGTGAGTGGGCTCTGTGCAGAGTCCAGGGAACAGGCCGGGGGTGATGCATTGCGTTCCCTTGGACGTCAGCTCCGCTCGGTAACAAACTGCCTGACCACTGTGTTGAGAAGGATTCTGAAGCAGAGGCTATGCTGAGCCAGAAAGAGTTCTGTGATGGCCTGCCACGGGTGCAAGGTGGAGGCGGCCACACCTATGCTGTGTGTGTTTGACATTTCTGTCCGAAATGGCTCTTTATTAAGATTCTTTTATTTGAAAGTCAGAGAGACAGAGCAGAGAAGAGAGAGATAGAAAGATCTTTGATGCACTGGTTCACCCAGGGCAACACCCAGGGTGGGCCAGGCCAAAGCCAGGAGCCAGGAGCTTCACTCGGCCCAAGCACCTGGGCCAGGAGCATTAGCAGGGAGCTGGATGGGAAGTGGAGCAGCTGGGACTGGAAGTGGCGCCCACATGGGATACTGGTGCTGCAGATTGTGCCACAGCGCCGGCCTCTCTACGGCTCCCGGACAGAATTACTGTCCTGTTTTCTTCTTGAGCTGAAGCCAGAACCACCCTCAGAAGAGTGAGAGCCACGGGGCCAGGCTGTGCAGGAGGGGCTGGCCCTTCCTCTTGGCAAAGGTCGGGCCGATCCGGGACTGGGTCTGGGGCCAGAGACGGGGGTCCCAGGGTTGACACTCACGGCTGCTGGATGGCCCCTGCCACGTGGCTCTCAGAGACTTGGCTTCTCCACCTGGTGGCACCTGTCTCCCGCCAGCTTCGGGGTCCCCAGGTCACCTGCTCCCCAGGAGAACTAGGGCCAAACCAAGGGCACTGGACCCATTCGCCTGGACCGTTGGTGGCTGTGGGCCTCTTGTGTGCCCGCTCCTGTCCCTGCCCGGCACCCACACAGCTCTGCAGGCATCTCCACCCCTGCGATTGTTCCAGAACCTCAGAGCACTGCACATGGGCGCACTCATCCCTCGGGACACTGGTCCCCACCCAGCGTCTCAGAGCCCATTTGGAGGGCACCGACACCTCTGGGCTGCAGACACCGCAGGGCGGGGGGTGTGAGGGGACGTGGCTGGGTGCGGACAGCTGACTCAGGTCCTGCTGGGCCTCAGTTTCCCCCTGTGTGGGCCCTGGAAGCTGTGGGACTAAGGTAGCGTAAAATGCACGAGTGTGTTCTGCAGACATCGGCGCATGAGACGTCCCCTCGCCCACGTCCTCCCCGGGCTGACGATGCACAGCCAGAGGAGGGCTGGGGAGCAGGCGGCCACCCCACCCCCATCTCAGCCTCAGTGCAGCCTCGGTGACCTGCCAATCACACCGCATTCCTTCAGGCCCCAGGGCCTTTGCACACACAGCACCTTCCGTCTGGTAAACTCCCACACATGCCTCAGGACCCTTCCTCCGGGAAGTCTGCCCGTCCGACCCCGTCACTGGGCTTTTGTGGGCCTCTGTGTTAGAAAAGCTCAATCAGAATGGGCGCAGAGTCATGAAAGTGATTTTGCGCGTGCGTCCACCCACCCGGCACGCAGTAGGTGCTTCGCTGGCACATGAGCTTGGGCCTCTGCCTTCCCCTCGCTGCCCCGGCGCTGGCTGTGTCTCGGACGTTCCCAGAGCGAGCCAGGCCACCCCCTGCTGCCCCCATGATGCTGTGTCTCTGTGTGTTGGGGGTGCGGCCACGGAGGGGCAGTGGTCACCGGGCGCCAACTGGGAGCCCCAAGGGCCGCCTGTCACCATGGAGATAGGGCCCCTGGGCCAGCCAGGCCGGCCGGTCAGTGAATGAATAAACGTGGCCCATTTTCCTGCCTTTGTTCCGAGCCTCCCTGCGGCTTCCTGCTGTCGGCCCCAGCTGTGGGGAAGGCGGAATTTGCCTGATAGCGTGGAGCCGCCGCCTGGCAGCGCCGAGCCTGCGGCCGAACAAGCTGTACTTTGTTCCTGTGGGAAAGCCCAGCCTCTCGGTGAGAGCCCTCTCCCCGACCGCCCGGCCTGCGGCGCGGCCAGGCAGACAAAGCCTCCGTTCGCCGGCGACAGCTCACGGTCTCTACATCCACCCCCGTGTCTGCCGGGGGACCCCGCAATCTGGGGGCCAAATCCTGGCCATCCCTTGGTCCTCTGCCCTGGAGGACCAGGTGGGCGCCACCTGGCAGGAGTCTCCTCACCTAGGGAGCGGTGTGCACAGACCCCAGCAGGTGAGCCCTGGAGGCCCGGAAGCAGCCTCACCCACCCCTGCATGGTGGCCCCGGGCTCCCTGCCAGGCCCTGCTTGGCCCGGCACTGTCCCGGTGCAGGGTGGGCTCCTGATGGCACAAAGAGCAAACGGCAGCCTTGGCCTCCTCGGCCTGCAGGCCAGGCTGAGCCCAGCTGCCTGTCGCCTCCTGAGGAGCCTCAGTTTACCCAGCACTGCTCGTGAGCTGCCCCCTGTCGAGCACATCCCGAGGCCCGCCTGCTGAGGAGGGTCCTCGCACCACGTGTGCACACCAGGGGTCCTGGTGGAATGTGTGACACAGATTCCAGATAAACTACCTTCAAACCACCTGGGGTCCAGGGAAAGCCTCTTCTGGGCCACACCTGACTGCCTGCTTGGGACCCGTCCCCTGTGCTGTCAGAGGTAACAACACTGCCATTCCTAGAGGAGGACGCTGGATATCTGGGGTCAAGTCTTTAAGGTGCACGGCTCACCCTGCCAGCTGCCTGCAGCAGAGCCTGCGACCAGGATGCAAGGGCGCAGGATCCCAGAGAAACCCGCCGGGGTGGGAGGGGACAGGTGTGACGTCCAGCCAGCGGCCTCCATGGGCAACTAGAGCTCCACCCTTCCGGCCACACACCCTGGCGCAGCAGGGGTCAGAGAAAAGGTCATTCACCCCAGGGAGGCACGGCTGACGGATGTCTCCCCATTCCTGGGGTGGGGGAGACCCCAGGGAAGTGTTGGAGAGGCAGAGAGTATCCCATAGGGGACGGCGACCCTCACGCGTGATGGGGGACACGTGGCCTGCTGGGTGAGGTGCCCGCGGAGCCACAGCCCTGCACAGGTGTCCGGTGAGTCCCTGGTGAGCTCTGTGGACACACACGCTGTGCCCACACCCACCCCAGGGTGCAGCTCAGCCATGTACAGCTCCTCCAGCTCCCCAGGGGACTCCGGCATGGAGCTGTAGCCTGAGATGCTGACTGGGAAGGCCCCGGCAGTGACCCTGCTGACCGCACCCTCCCTCAAGGCCGATGCTGATGTGGTAGGGTTGGAGGGGCCCCAAGAGAAGACACCTGTTTACTCGAGTGCTTCCCAAACCCTCCTCACCAGGGCACCCCATCATCTGCAGGAAAACAGCCACCTGCGGGGCACCCACCAGACCAGGCACCTCCAGAACCCACTGGGGGAAGGGCTCCCAGGCAGTGAGAGTGGCTCTTCTCAGGCAGGACGGACACAGAAGAGGACAGCACCCACAGAGATGTTCACTTCCCATGCTGGCCTCTGGCATGCCCACGTGACTTGCTCCGGCCAATGAGATGTGAGAGGAAATGGCCATGTGACCAGCTCTGGCCAATGAGATGTGAGAGGAAATGGCCATGTGACCAGCTCTGGCCAATGAGATGTAAAGAAACAGCTTGGCCATGTGACTAGCTCTGGCCAATGACATGTGAGAGCAAAGAGCCTATGGCCCTCTGGGTAGAAGCTTCGAGAGCCGCCGCATGGCCACGCAGTCCTCTGCTTTCCTTTCATCGTGAGGCAGCAGCGCCTCAGACAGGAGCTGCTCCACTGAACTGGGCCCAGAGTGAAGAGGGCGTGGACCCAGGAACAGCCGAAACCCAGAGGCCGAGGGATGTGAACCTGCAGGTCGTGGCCACTGGGGCCACTTGGGGCCACGGCGCAGCCTCTGCCATGGGATGCAGCCTCAGACACAGCCGGCCTGAGCGTTCGGGCCGCGGGTGTCCTCTGCCCGTCCCCTCTGGAGCCCGCGTCTCACTGAAACACACAAACGCATTCAAGGAGCCTTGAGCTCCACCCTTGTGGTGACCTTCCGAGCTGGGGTCCCCTGCTCAGGCTGCCACGGCCGATTGGAAGCTCAGAGACACAACCGGACGCCTTTCCCGGAGGAGACGCCTAACCTTTAAAGCCGCCTCTCGAACTCGGCTGTGCGGAAGCAAATGCTCGGGGGGGGCGTGACGTGGAAATCAGTGAGTGCTATTTTCGGTCCTTGCCCTCTCACACGAGGCTGCGGGTCACCCACCTGCAGGGCACGGTTCAGTGGAAATGTCTGGGCAGTCACTCGCACGGGACCACGTGGGGCCTGCTCTGGGCATGGTGGGGCAGCAGAGAGGAAGGCGTGGCCTGCCCCCAGAAGCCCCGTCCGTCCACTGACTTCCACCCCCTCAACCACCCTGTCCCCATGCCTGCACCTCTGCCATAAAGCTGCGTCCCTGAGCCTCTGGGCCTCACCAAGTGGCCAGCGTGGCTGGCGTCAAGTTGGAGGATTGAAAGGGGGGTTTTCAAGGGCGGGAAGTGGACCAGACGTCCACTCCAGGCCCAGGCCAGAGCAGCTGTGACAAGAATAAGCCCAGCACTGCAGACCTGCTTAGGGCTCGGGAGGAACACAGCGGAAATTTTGCTGTACGGGCTGTAGGTCAACTACTGAAACCGCTTCCTCCTTTAGCAAAAGGCTTCTGTGGTGGAGGGCTGAAGCTTCAACCAGGCAGTAGCGGGCAGTGAGCCTGCCTGAGCCACCTTCTGAGGCCCAGCCGCCACCCCACCCTCACAGGACTCCCCTCCACACAGTGGCCAAAGGCATGGAGCCACCTGGTCAGCAGATACTTGAAAAGTGATTTTTCCAAGCCAGCTCTCTGCTGTGGCCCGGGAAAGCACCAATGGCCCAAGCGCTCGGGCCCCTGTACCTGCGTGGGAGAACTGGAGGGAGCTCTTGGCTCCTGGCTTGGGATCGGCACAGCTCCAGCCACTGCAGCCGTTTGGGGAACGAACCAGCAGATGGAAGACCTCTCTCTCTCTCTCTAACTCTGCTCTTAAATAAATCTTTAAAAAGAAAGACAAGTGATTTGTTTTCTTGCCAGCAGGGAGCAAGACCTGTGGGGTCACCAGCAAGTGAAAAAGAGGCAACAGGGGAAGTGGACTGGGGCGTGGGGGGCAGAGACAAAGCCCCCCAGCTTCTCTGTGCTCTAAGGAGGAAGAAGAGGCATTAAGGTGCTGCTGACAGCCGGGCAGAGCAGGTGTCTCCACGGCCCACACTCAGCGGACTCACAGAGGGACACGGCTCCCAGAGGACTCAGGGTGAGACATCTGAGCCAGAGGGAGGGCCCTAGATTGATAGAGTATCTGTCATCTACAAAGAGCTCCCACAAATCAATAAAAAGGGAGTGCAATAGGGCAAGACTTTGAAAAGGCTCTTCACAAAGAGAACTGCAAAGGTGAGGAGGCTCAACCTCACAACTGGTCAGCCAAGGGCCGATTAAGACAATGAGCACCACACCAGTGGACAGAGGCCAGGGCTCGGATACCAGACACTGCTGTGCTCATGGGGTGCTGATGTCGCCAGGGGAGCGGGGCTGGGACCTGAACGACGAGGGGGCTGTGGGATGCCGGTGCCAGAAGCTTTGTGACCTGGGTGCAGGCATCAGGGGTGGCGGGTGATGGGGCAATGAGACCTGCTGAGCACCAGGGCTGTCCATTCCCTTTTCGGTGAATACTGGGGGAAACACCCAAGAAGCTCCTCCTGCGTCCATCCACTCCACGTTCACACGTCTGAGGCAGAGAACGCTCTGCAAGAAATCTCTCCCCAGAAACAAGTGCCTGACCACCTTCCCACTCCTTCTCGCCACCTGCAGAGTCACACGCACACCCTGAGAAAGCCATCCTGGGGGCAGAGTTGCAGGAAGGGGGACTGGCCCCAGGCAGCACCTGTGCCCCCCCCCCCCAGGCTCAGCACAAGGACTGCCTACTCTGGGCCCCACCTGCAGTCTCTCCCGTCTGCATCCGTGGAGATGGGGAGAGGATGCCCCTGGCCCCTACACAGAGGAGGAAGCCCAGGCTCCAAGAGCAGGCAGAACGTCCACGAAGCCCATGACAGGGACGGCCGGATGTGACGCCTCGCTGCCCGCTCTGAGCCCCAGATGGCTCTGTCAGGTCAGAGCCCATGTCCCTGTCTCTGCAGAGCATCAAAGCTCTGAAACCAGGGAGGAATGATGACCGAAGCCCAGCGCCCTCTCTCATCGACCGCACATTCTCGCCCTCCCATCTGTCACCGCTCTGCTCACTCAAACCCACATCCCGCCTCTGCCGAAGCTGTCTGCAGCCTGGCACAAACACTTGGAGGCAGTTGGGGGACTTCCGACCTCCTGACGGTGGGCCTGGAGCAGCCCTTCAGACATGCGTGGACCCAAGTCCTGGCACGCGACCGAGCGGGGACGCCGAGCACACATCACAGCGAGGCTGTGTGCACTAGGGTTGCCCTTGGGAAGGGCGTCTGAGTGTGGGGCAGAAGCAGGTGTCAGCCGTGGCCCCCCTGAGGCTGGGGACAGTCATGTGGGGCTCCTCCCTTTCCCCTGCTCCCGGGGCCCAGGAGCCCTGCCCCATCTCCTCTCTGCCTTGGGGAACAGCTCAGCCCCCTAAGGCGGGATAGTGGCCAGGAATCCACCTCCCTCCCAGCCTCAATCTTCACAGATCACAGCCCATCTGGGACCCGTGGATCTCACGGCCACCCTCAGTGTCCATGTTTGCGAGCCTCTGAAACCCAGCAGAGTGAACCTCCCAGGCCCCACACTGCAGACTGAGGATGGGGTTTGGGCTCGGGTCGTGGCTGGGTTTCTGTGTGTCCCCACGTGATCCGGGCACCGTCCCTCCTGGGTCAGTCATGGCCTCTCGGGAGCACATATGGGGAGGTAGCAGGTTTTTTCCATTTGAGGTTTTCCTAACCTGATAGAGTGTGACATTTTGCTACATGAAGGTACTTCAAAATGTTAGAGGACATGGAACTAACAGGTTTATTATGGTGCAAAAAAAATTAACTTCTAGGCATGCGAGGTGTCTTCCAAAACTTCATGCAAAATGCACGCTATAAAAAAATTATGCATGGATGGAAGACGTCTCTCTCTGCCTCTCCTCTGTGTAACTCTGACTTTCAAATAAAATAAATAAATCTGCACTTATATAAACACCTTTTTTTATTATGTGAGACAGAGAGAGAGAGAGAGCGAGTGAGCTCCTAGCTGCTAGTTCATCCCCCAGACACTCAAAAGGGCTGGGACTGGACTAGGCTGAAACTGGGAGCCGGGAACTCAACCCAGGTCTCCTGTGTGGGAGGCAGGATTTTTTTTTTTTTGACAGGCAGAGTGGACTGTGTGAGAGAGAGAAAGGTCTTCCTTTGCGTTGGTTCACCCTCCAGTGGCCGCCATGGCCCGAGCACCGCGCTGATCCGAAGCCAGGATCCAGGTGCTTCTCCTGGTCTCCCATGGGGTGCAGGGCCCAAGCACAGGGGCCATCCTCCACTGCACTCCTAGGCTACAGCAGAGAGCTGGCCTGGAAGAGAGGCAACCGGGACAGAATCCGGTGCCCCGACTGGAACTAGAATCCGGTGTGCCGGCGCTGCAAGGTGGAGGATTAGCCTAGTGAGCCGAGGCACCTGCAGGAATGTGGTTATATAAGTCATTCCCACAGCCTGCTAGGGAGGCAGGAAGTTGGAGTCAGGAGCTGTAGCCAGGAATCAAACCCTGAATCCTTGACATGAGATGCAGGCAATGGCCCAGTGCCCACCCTCAACCTCACGTTCCACTCCAGTTCTCCATGGCCTTTTGGATGTGCCCTACCAAGCACGCACTGCGCGGCCATCAGTCAAGGGAACCCTCGCATCCGTCAGTCAAGGGAACCCTCGCGTCCATCAGTCAAGGGAACCCTCGCATCCGTCAAAGGAGCCCTCATGTCCATCAGCCCACTCGTTCCTCACTTTCTCGCGGGCATAGTTAAGAGCATTGCACTACGAGTTTCAGAGTCATTGGAAGAGAGGATTCTGGGTGGAAATCAGCATCGTACACTCCTCCCAGGGGAGTGGGATAGGGAGGGAAAAACCCCAGCCCCCCAAGTTCCCCGGCCGGGCCCCAAAGCCAGTTCCCAATCCTGCCTGAAGCAGAAACACTGGTGTCACTGCATCTGTGACGGGTGGGCGGACCCACGGAGGCCTGGACTTTGTGGCAGGGCTCTCGACCCCCGACCCCCCCTTGGGGAGAGGGCTAGGCCCTGGAGGGAAGCATGCTCAGCCCCAGCCCACAAATCACAGGCCAGGAAAAGCCTGGCGGGTGCTGTGCCTGGGTCCAGGCCCCGCACAGACACTCCACTGCCCCCACCCCATGCGGCTCAGCGAAGGGGGTTCAAGGAAGATGGTGGACAACTGCCGTCAAGCCCAGCTCAAGGCCAGCTGGCCCAGGGGTCTCCCGGCTCCCTGCTGCATGGCTCATTCTCCTCTGCAGTGGAGCGGCTCTTGGCTCTGGGTTGGGGGGCACACAAAGGCCCTCCCACGGGACAGTAATCTATTACCTCCTGGCCAGCAATGGCCCTGGGGAGGCTGGGCTGCAGCCCAGTGCTGAGCAGTCCCAGGGGACATTGGGGAGGCCTCTGGAGCTGCTGGCTGAAGGGAAGGCTGCCAAGGGGCCTTTCAGCTCCAGGAAACCTTGGGACGGCGAGCTTCATCCTCGGCTCCCCAGCAGCAAGTGCGTCCAGCAAGGGCTCAGCCAGGGGCGTCTGGGAGGCAGGGATCAGTCGCCCACGGGTGCCCAGGCCACGTCCCAAACAACAGCACCAGGTGGAAGGCTCAGGTGAGGCCGCACCCACAAGAGCGGGTGCCCTGGTCTCATTCACCTGTGCAGTCCTGGGGTGGGGCGGGGGCTGAACTTGTGGAAGGTGCAGGGCTGTGCCTGGTGGCTGAGATGTGGCCTAGACACCTGTCAGAAGCATCTGTCAGAACACAGAGGGGTTGGGTGGGGGTCAGAGGCACCTGCCTGCTGGGTCTCCTCGTGTGGCTCAGCTTGCAGGGAGAGACTAGATGGTGGAGCCCAGGCTGCCAGTGTGTTTCCTGCAGGAATCCAGAGATGGGTGTGAACCTGGGGCTTTATGGCCAACACCGTGAGACAGGAGGGGTTGGACGGTGAGAGGATTCTACAGAGATGGAGATGAAGGCACAGAGGGGGCCCTGCCTGCCTCCGGGGCGCCCCAGGAGCGGAGCCCATCTGTCCTCTCTCTTCACCCCTTTCTCGGTCCTTTCTAAGTTGGTGTCCAGACTGCCCTGCTCCGACCCAGCAAAGAGCTCACAGGGGTCACTGCTGCCCGTCAGAATGTAGGAGCAGGTGTCTGCGCGAGCTCGGTGGCCAGGGGCCAGGGCACTTCCTGCAGGGAATGGGGTGTCCCTCGAGGCTGGCCTTGCCAGGGAGGGAAGGCCTTTCTCTGCTTGTACAGTTCCTGGAAGACCCAACCAGGACGTCACTAAGTGTCGTCTCCACACAGGGAAAGCAAAGGTGGTCGAGGGCTGCCCGGAACAGCAGCACCTTCCAGCCGCTGCTTGGGGTCCCACACTCGTGGCCAGAGAGAGGGGTATGGAGGAGTGGGAAGGGTGCTGAGCAGGGCCAGTGACCGTCAGACCAGAGCAGCACAGAGATGCCGCACAGTGGAGCGTGGGAGGGGGCATGCTCCGGGGAAAGTGCAGCTGACCCCAACAGGGCGGCGGGAAAGCCCTCACCTGGCTGCAGAGGGCGGGGGAGGACGCTCGGCACGGGGACAGCGGGGAGAGCCTGCAGCACCAGAGCTCAAAAGACGCTGAGCTTTGCACCAGGCACGACCGGGTTCGCAGCCCCGGTTCTTGCTTCCTAAGCTGTCTGACCTCAATTAGCAGATTTCATGTGGGCAGTCACAGTCTTCTCACCTGTGAAATGGGGATGGTGCAGGTGGCACAGGCTGATGATCCCTACGTGAAACGCGTGGGCTAGACATGCTTGTGACTGCAGAGCTGTTTGGGTGTGGGGAGATGTGTGTAGACTTTTCTGGCTGAGCCTCCCTAAACCAAGAAGCCCAAGTCAGAAATGCTACGAAACATGGAGATCTGGGGACCTCTTGTCGGTACTCAAAAAACGTTTCAGATTTGGAGTAATCAGGATTGCAGAGTTCTGGATTGGGGAGGCTGCACCTGTGCCCACTCTTGAGGGTGGTCAGGAGGACTGAACAGAAGCTGTCCTGCTGATACAGGGGCCGGTGCTGTGGTGCAGTGGGTAAAGCCTCCACCTGTGACCCTGGCATTGAGTCCCGGCTGCTCCACTTCTGATCCAGCTCCCTGCTAATGCTCCTGGGAGAGCAGCAGCAGATGGCCCAAGTCCACCTACGTGGGACACCCAGATGGAGCTCCAGGCTCCTGGCTTCAGCCTGGCCTAGCCCCAGCCAGTGTGGACATTTGGGGAGTGAACCAATGGATGAAGTACATCTCTGTCACTTTGCCTTGCACAGAAAATCAAAGTGAAAAAGACATCTCTTGTTTTGAAGCCCATGCAGTCACTTGGCTAACGCCGTGGGAGGAAGACAGGCGGCTGAGGTGTAAGATCAGCGGTAGCTCAGGGAGCACCTGCTACCCACAGCGCACCAACACACGCATTCGCTCACCTGCTCAAGCAAGGATCTGGGATCAGCCATGAGACAACTTGATAGGCACAACCAGCGCCAGCAAGGGGCTGCATGGAGGATGTGCAGACAGTTTTCTGAGCCCCTTGGTGCCTGGCAGGCAGGGCACTTGGCTTCATGGGAGCCAAATGTGGGTTGCAGGACAGCACCCTACAGCCTGTGTCTCCAGCCGGGGACTCTGCGGCTCCCTCTGGACGACCGGCCAAATGTTAAGTCACCTCTTCCCTGCCTCTTGTATACAGCTGAATCCGTGGGACACAGACCTCCTGATTTGGGGGTGCAGCCTTTGACCAAGGACAGCCCCATCTGCCAGCGGGGTTCCCACACACAACACACACACTTGTGGGAGCAAAGGAAAACATGGGGGCTGGAGCATGCTCTCCTTAGCCTCTGCTGTCCTGCAGCCACGCCAGCCAGCTCTGCGGCAGGGAGGACTCTGGAGACTGTACCGGGGGCGCAGACTTGAGCTTGGCCCAGATTGGAGGGTGCAGAGCCAAGAACGGCAAGAGCCCAGCTCCCGGAGCCTCCTCTGGGCTCCAGCCTCCTCCAGGTATGAACAGTCGCCTCCTGTTTTTGCTGATCCCATCACTCACTCAGGCCGAGTGCTGCCTCCTCCAGACCACTTACATGTGCTTCGGTTTTGGGTGTGCTTTGCCTGACACACCGTATACTGAAGCCTTCTCCCAGGTGGACCAGCGGATAGGACCGAGGGCGTGCACAGACTGTGACACAGGCTCAAAGCGTGGTGCAGGACAAATGCTACAGTCACGGCTGAGACTTCCTCGCGGGGAGTCTTCTCACTTGATGCTTAGTAAAGGCTGTACTTTCAAGCCTCTGGCTTTTGCTTGGTTCCCCAAGGAGGCTCCTTCCCTTTGCACTTGACCTTCAGACACCCAGAACGACCTGTGTCTCTTCCCACCACCTGGCAGCACAACCAGGAGCTGGTAAGTGAGCTGGGCTGTGGTGAGAGGCAGCAGAGCCAGCCGGGGCGAGGGCAGGAGCCTGCAGGTTGCAGCCGGGACACACACGGAAGCTGGAGGCAAGGGCCGAGGGACACAGGGTGCAGCACTGGTCAGTTGAGTGCTAGGGCAAAACCCGGCTGGGTACCAAGAACCAAGAATTCTACATCACCTTGGGCTGATGTCCGAAAGCAAGGACCACAGAGCCAGAGGCTTCACCGTGAACCTCTCCACGCAGCCCAGGTTCACCTTCTGCTTCTGAAAGCAAAACCCACTGCCCCGGCAAGGAGCTGCGCACCTTGCTGCCCTCAGCACTTTTCTACACGTGCACATCTCAACCTGTGACGTCGGCCGTGACGCTGGGGGTGGGGGCACAGGGTCCCTGTCCTCCTATCAGTGCCCTGGGGGCTGGGCACAGAGCTGTGTGACATAAGCAGGACAACAGGGTAGGTTGGCCAGGGTTCAGAACCAGCCCCAGTGCTTAGGGCTGTGACTCGGGACAGTCGAGCAAACCCCTCTGGGACCCGCGTAGCTGCAGGCTCAGCACCTGGCACCTGCTCAGGTTCCTCTCCCTGGGAGCCCTGCCCCTTCTTCCAGATTCCTGCTGGCCGCAGTCCTGCTCCCTGCTCCTGCAGCGTGATGACTGGGGCTCTGGGAGCAGCCTTGGTCCCAACCCCAGGGCCGTCACTGAGTGTGCGGTGGTCTCACCCACGTTATCAAAACCTACTTAAGTCAGACTGCAGTGAACTTGCTCCTGCGCTGGCAGAAGAAAGAACCTGGGATCAGACACTCCTGGACCATCAAAGACAGTCTTAGGGACACTGCCCGGGCACAGGGTGGTGGGAGGCCCAAGCCACAGCCCTGGGTGGGCTGGAACGAGGCTACAGCACTGAGTGGAAGCCGTGGCCCTCGGGCTGCTCCAGCTGCTCCAGGAGGATGGCACTTACCGGGCCCTCTCCCAGGCACTCCGCCATGCTCAGCCGACCATGCGCCTCTGTTCGCTTCTCTCAGCCACTTCCTCGGCCCCATGCCCACCTGGAGCCCAGTGACACCTGGATACGTTCCTTGCCCTGACCTTTCCTGCAAACTCAGGCCCACACAGCCAGGAGCCTCCTGGACACAGCCCCTGGCAACCCCACAGGTGACACACACGTGATGTGTTCAGCACCAAAGTCGCCGTTCCGTCTCCTCGCTATCAGCCCTTTCTCCTGGGCCCAGCGCAGGAAGGGAACACCCTCCCCCACCAGGACCTGACCTCCCACCAAGCCATCGCTCTGTGTGTGTAGCCACATGGGCGGCTACGTGCTGCCCGGACAACAGCGACAGCCCCTGGATCCTTACCTGGCCCCTCCACCAAAATCTTGCACTTCACTACCACCAAAGGTGGCGTTTCCAGAACAGAAGCGCCTGCTTGCCATGAACCCAGATGCTCCCCCAAGAGCTGGGGCCTCATTAGCCCTTGGACGAGGTATGGTCCCAGGAGGAGATGGGCGCTCCACACTCACATACGAGACCACTCATGAAGAGGCAAGCAGAGTTGAAAGCAGGCAGCAGTGTGGTGCTGCAGCACAGAGCACCTGGGAGCCAGCAGCAGCCCCGGCCCACAGGGTCAGCAGGAGGTGACCTCCTGTACCCAGAGACAGCAGACTGCTGTGGCCCAGGGAAAAGGGGATTCAGGCATTGCTGGGTAACCAACACCCAGCCCTCTGCCTTCACCCTCAGGTCTCTGCCACCTCTCTAACCAGCAGCAGCAGAGGCACAGACACCTGCTGGAGCAGCCATCTGCACAGTCAGCTTCCCAGGGCACAGAGCAGCATGGGGAAGGGGCCCGGTGGACCTGAAGGCCTGTGGGAGATGCCAGGACACCACCACGTCCCTGGCAGCGGGGCCCAGCCAGACGGATGCTGGAAAGAGAGCAACGGATCCACGGCAGTTTCCCAGTGACGTGCAGAGGACGGAGCCCAGACGCCTTGGCCTGGCATTGAAGACCCTCATGAACCTAACCCCACCCCTCTTCCACCTGCCCTTGCTCAACTTCCTGCGAGGACAGTGCCATTTACTGAAGGCAAGGCTCAGATGTCACCACCCCTGGGAAGCCTTCCCTGGCCGCTGGCTGCCAGAGACCTAACTTTACTAAGCCTTCCCTGGCCGCTGGCTGCCAGAGACCTTGCCTTTACTAAGTTTGTTTTTAAAAACTGTATGTAGGGGCCGGCGCCGTGGCTCAACAGGCTAATCCTCCGCCTTGCGGCGCCGGCACATCAGGTTCTAGTCCCGGTTGGGGCGCCGGATTCTGTCCTGGTTACCCCTCTTCCAGGCCAGCCCTCTGCTGTGGCCCAGGAGTGCAGTGGAGGATGGCCCAGGTGCTTGGGCCCTGCACCCCATGGGAGACCAGGAAAAGCACCTGGCACCTGGCTCCTGCCATCGGATGAGCGCGGTGCGCTGGCCGCAGCGCGCTGGCCGCGGCGGCCATTGGAGGGTGAACCAACGGCAAAGGAAGACCTTTCTCTCTGTCTCCCTCTCTCACTGTCCACTCTGCCTGTCAAAAAAAAAACTGTAGGTAGGTGTACACATGCATATTTGAAAGGCAGAGAAACAGAGACAGGCAGACCTACCATCTCCTGACTCCCTCCCTAGATGCCTGCAATAGCCAGGACTGGACCAGGCTGACGCCAAGAGCTGGGGATAGAGGGCAGGGACCCTGTGACTTGAGCCATCACCTACTGCCTACAGGGTGCACAGTAGCAGGAAGCTGGAATCAGAAGGGGAGTCAGGACTTGAGCCCAGACACTGCTATGGGATGTGGGCGTCCCCAGTGGCATCTTAACCAGCACGCTGGGCGCCCAGCTCCTCGCCTTTATCATCCATGCACTGCTTCCTACGCAGCTCCCTTCCCTGCCTCACCCTCTGCACCTCCAAGAGCATCACCGCATTTCATCTCTACCCCCCGCATCTGGTACGTGTGAGGCCCTCAGTAAGGCATCAGACAGCAAATTAACTTAAATAGAAGCAACCCTGGGACGGGAGCACTCCAGACGCTCACACCAGAGGCAGTGACAGCGAGGGCTTCTTTACCTTCTGCGTATTTTAAAAGATTTATTTATTTATTTGAAAGTCAGTTACAGAGAGAGAGGGAGGGAGGGAGAGGGAGAGGGATGAGAGGGAGAGAGAGAAACCCTACATCCACTGGTTCACTTTGCAAATGGTGTCAATGGCCAGGGTCTCCCACACGAGTGTCAGGGTCCCAAGCACTTGGAGCATCCTCTTGGCCTTCCCAGGCACATCAGCGAGAAGCTGCATCAGAAGTGGAGCAGCCAGGACAGCAACCGGAGCCCATATGGGGTGCCAGCGTCACAGGCAGCAGCTCAACCTGCTATGCCCCAGTGCTGGTGGCCCCACCTTCTGATTTTTGAAAAATGAACACGGTATCTTATGGACTTGAGACCCAAGTGGACCTAACTTTGCTATTGTGTAAGAGCAGCGCTGAAGTAAAAGACTGGAAGTAGCTTCAGTTCAGACCTAGAAAAACCAAAGACAGAGAAGCTGGCCCCGAGGGGAGGAGCTGCCGACAGGGGAGCGTGCGGCTCACTACTCCTGCCTACAGGCTCAGGCACCCCAAGCTGCTGGCACTGAAAGCCGCTGAGGAGAGGGGAGGTTTGCAGCCCTCTTGTGCACAGGGAGGCACCGTGCAGACACGGGGTATAAACCTGCTTTCCTTCTGATGTTTCTCCATCTAATTTCCATGCAAATAGCAGAGGATGTGCTTCAGTGTGGGCTCTGGGATTTCTCTGAGCACCAGGCAGCCTGGCTAATATTTGGGGATGGGACAGCGTCCAGGGACACTTAAGGAACTCGAGGAGTACTGAGGAAGGCAAATACATTGTGCTGAGAGCGCTGAGTGCCCCAGGCAAACACACGAGCTGGCTTGGGGCAGAGCGTTGCACCTGTCCTGCGGCCTCCGAGCGGCTCTGCTCCCCAGGATGCGTGATTGTGGAAGGGCCTTCACTGGACGTCACTCACATGCTTCTAAAGTGGGGCCTTGGAGCCGGCACTATGGTGCAGCAGGTTAAAGCCCTGGCCTGAAGCACTGGCACCCCATATGGGCACCGGTTCTAGTCCTGGCTGCTCCACTTCCGATCTGGCTCTCTGCTATGGCCTGGGGAAGCAGTAGAGGATGGCCCAAGTCCTTGGGCCCCTGCACCCATGTGGGAGACTGAAAGAAGCTCCTGGCTCCCGGCTTCGGGTCAGCACAGCTCCAGTCATTGCGGCCATCTGGGGAGTGAACCAGCGGATGGAAGACCTCTCTCTCTGTCTCTACCTCTCTCTGGAACTCTGTCTTTCAAATGAATAAAATAAATCTTAAAAAAAATAATGTGGGGCCTTAACTAGTCGGAGAGAGGGGCCCTGCTCTCTGCACCCTCGGGGGTGAATGACACGGCGAGGACAAAGGTGGGACAGAGCTGCCCGGGACCTGGCCAGGCTCACCCGTGCCAGGTGTGGGGAAGGCAGCCTTGCAGCATCAGCTCTAGGAACCTCTGTCGGAGCGTGGTGCTCGAGAACCAGCTTCGCCCGTGCGTGGGAAGAAGGGGGTGGGGAACGGGGCAGGAGCAACGCTGGCACAGGAAGCTCTCGCGTTGCTGATTGTCTCATTTGAAAGGGGCAATTAACCTCCTTCTGTCTGGTGTCGGCAAATGAACAGCTGGAGGCGTGCAAATAAGCAGTGTGCGGTCCCTAGGCAGAGCAGCAAGCCGCTGAGCTCGGGTCCCTGCAGGCACGCAGAGGCCCCGAGGAGCGGGGCAGCTGGCACGGCGCACACACACGAGAGGGCACAGCGTGGCTGGGAGCTGTCCCCACGGCGTTCCACGTCTCACAGCCAGGTCCTGTACGTCAGAGTCGCTGCATGCTCACTGCCATGGTTTTGATGGTTAGACCTCCCCCCAAAGGAAAGAAAACTTATAAACAAACCTATACAGGTGCCCTGCAAAAAGGACATGGAAACTGGAGTTAAAATAGAGGTTTATTTTGATGCAAAAAAGCTTGAAATCCACCACGCACGAATTTCCAAATAGTTTTGCACCAAAACAGTCTCCTACTTTAACTCCATTTTCCTTGAAGTTGTTGCAGGGCCCTCAGATGTGGGTAGCTCACAAACACTGCCTCCCCTAGTGGCCATCTCTGTAACTGCAGGCCTGGGCACCTTGGCAAAGGCACTTGGGCAATGACTATAGATGCTTTGATTCTACAAGGAATCCTGGTTCCGTTTGCCCGGGGCCAGAAGGGCGTCTGCCAACCAGAGGAGCTCCCTGCCAGCTGCTCTGGACCCCGTGGGAGGGAGACTCTGAGAAGGCGACATTTCCCACTCATCTCAGAAGGCGGCCGAGCAGGAGAACCCCTCGGGTGCTCCAAGCATCGTGAAGCACACACTTAGCAGCTAGGGAGGCATCATCAGACCCCCAAAGGTGCAGGGACAGCTGTGCTACACCTGTCCGGCGGTCACCTGCATTGGCGCAGCTAAAGCAAACCCTCTGGGGGGACACGGGAGGGGAGCTGACACCGATGCTCCATGGGGAATGTCTAGTCCATCTCGTCCAGGAAAACACAACTTGGAAAAACAGAAGGAAAGAGGGAAGGGAGGGAGGCAGGAAGGGCGGAGGGGACCCAACGGTCCTATGTTCTTATCCCCTTTGAGAGGCACACAACTCTTCCTACACAGTAAAAACACCGTGTGACCCACTACCGGTTCTGGGTGCTCACCCAGAGGAGCTGAAATCCACCCATCAAAGGGACAGCTGTGCTGGCACAACCCCTGCAGTGCCACTCACGACAGCCAAGACACGGCGCCCGGTGACTGCTGGACGGACAGAAGCCACGGGATCCACGGCACACCGAGCAACGCTTCCCCTGCAGCCTCCGGAGAGAAAGACACCCGTCACTCACAGCCCACAGCCCACACACGAGCCCGTGAAGGACACCCGTCACTCACAGCCCACAGCCCATACATGAACCTGTGAAGGACACCCGTCACTCACAGCCCACGCGCGAACCCGGGCAGGCCAGCACCGCACGCTCCCGGGGAGTCAGTGGGAAGACAGGACCCAGGCCGGGCAGGAGAGGGCACAGCAGCTCACGTGGACAGGAGATCCGAGGCAAAGCGCCGCGATTACCGTAAAAAATGGCGCGTGGTGTATCTCAAGGTCACCGACAGCAGATTTCAGATGTCTCACTACGAAAAATGACAGGAACCTAGGGTGATGGACGTGGTTTTGGGAAGTGTTTTTTTTTTTTAAACTTATTTGAAAGGCAGAGTGACAAAGAGAGAACAATAAACACACACACACACACACACACAGATCTCTCTTCACTGATTCACTCCTGCAATGGCTGCAACAGCCAGGGCTGGTCCAGGCCAAAGCCAGGAGCCAGGGACTCCATCCGGGTCTCTGTGTGGATGGCCCGAGCGCACGTAGTTGGTCATCACCCGCTGCTTTCCCAGGAGCGTTGGCAGGGAGCTGGATGGGAAGTGGAGCTGCCGGGACTCAGGGGAGTGCTTGGGTTCAGGGTGACCGTACCGCAGGCGGCACCCAGCGACAGACGTCACGTCAGTTTGACTTAATCACTCTGTGTGGTAAACATCCACACATCACGTCACACTCCATACCCGAATACCGTTATGATTTGTTAGAAATATCATTTAAAAAACACCACCCTTCATCACCAGCCCAGAAGCAAAGAGGGAACATTTCCTGCTTTGTATGTGGAGGCCAACAGAACTCAGAGACCGGCCGGCGCCGTGGCTCAACAGGCTAATCCTCCGCCTTGCGGCGCCAGCACACCGGGTTCTAGTCCCGGTTGGGGTGCCGGATTCTGTCCCGGTTGCCCCTCTTCCAGGCCAGCCCTCTGCTGTGGCCCGGGAGTGCAGTGGAGGATGGCCCAAGTGCTTGGGCCCTGCACCCCATGGGAGACCAGGAAAAAGCACCTAGCACCTGGCTCCTGCCATTGGATGAACGCGGTGCGCCGGCCGCAGCGTGCCATCCGCGGCAGCCATTGGAGGGTGAACCAATGGCAAAGGAAGACCTTTCTCTCTGTCTCTCTCACTGTCCACTCTGCCTGTCAAAAAAAAAAAAAAAAAAAAAAAAGAACTCAGAGACCAAAACCCAGCAAGCAGATCCTGAGGAAAGAACAGTAAGCAGAAATTGTCGGCAGATTGTGCACAGCGGTACACACACATCACAGCTGAGCAGGGCTGCAATTTAAAAACACAAAGCTCATTTAACGTGCGAATGTCAGTGAACACGTTTCACCTCCTGAACGGCAAAAAATCGTGTCTCAGGGTGTTTTTTGAAAAGCTGTTAATAAAATCAACCCCTACTCATAACAAAGATCTCTCGGCACGAGGGACGGAAGAGAACTTCAAGGAGATAGAGCGTGCGAGACAGCACGGCTAACGGCAGCAACACAGCGCTGCCCTCCCTCTGCGCGTGGCCGAGGGCAGGACGGGGCTGTTGGTGCTCCTGCTCCCAACCTGAGGGCACAGCAAGCAGTCACGGCAAAGCGTGACATTGCCAAGGTCACAGGGAATGGGGCGAGCACCCCAAAAATCAACCAGGTACATCATATAAATTATGTTCTTAAATCCCAGTACAATTACATTAGCACTCATCTACAGTCAGCTGGGGAATCCTCAAACATCAGCAACCAAACAACCGGCTTCTGATTAACCCAAGGGCCCCGGAAGAGCTGATGGGGAGGTCGGAAAACAGTCTGCACGGGGCGGGCGCTCTCAGCACACAGCACAGCAGATTCCGTGCGGTGCGGCTAAGAAGTGCTTAAGGGGAACTCAGTGCCAACAGAAACCTGGTCTTCAAACAGTGGAGAGGTTCCACAACTAGAGCTCCACCTTAAGAACCAAGGCAACAGAAACAGAAAAAAAAAAAAGATAAAATTTCCTGAAAAAATAAAAGTGAAATAGAAAACGGAAAAAGAAGATTTCAAAAAACCAAAGCTAGTTCTTTAAGAACATCAGTACAATGGGTAAATCTAAAGTCAGACAAATAAATTACCGGGCAGGAATGAGAGATGGGGCATTGCTGTAGACCACATGGACAGAAAGGTTGAATAAGGGATTCGCACACACAGCTTTCCACCAACAGACTCAGCAATTCAGGCTGCCATAGAGTACTTACCAGACACAAACGCCCAAGACTGACCCTGGAATAAACACCCCACATAGCCACGTGTCAGCCACTCACGAGCATCCGTGGCTAAAATTCTCCCTGCAAGGAGGACCTCAGCCCTAGAGGGCTTTGCTGGTCACTTCCGTGAGACATTTAGGAAAGGTGATTCCAGTTCTACACCGACTCCTGCGGGAAAATGCGGGAGGAATCACTGCCCAACCACTGCTGGGACATCAGCATTGACCTGACAGGCGATCACAAGGGGAAAAAACCCACGGGCTAATGTCTCTCATGAACATAGATGTGAAAATGTAACATTTTAATAATGATTTCAATATATAAAAATATCACACCAAGTAGAATTTTTCCCAGGAGTATAAAGTTGATTTTACAATTGAAAAATCAATTATTCACTAAATTTGTAGACTAAAAAAAGAATGAAAACACAGAACCATCTAATAGATGCCAAAAAACTAAAACAAAATGAAGAAGCACTCAACAGATCCAATGACCATTTATGATAGAAACTGTGCAAACTATGAACAGGGGGGAATTTTCTTAACTTAATGAAGATGCTCTACAGAAACCCACAGCTAATTTCATCATAATCAGTGGAGAAGGGCTCTCTACTTTCTCCCGGAGAGCAGAGAAAGGCCAGCTGTCCTCCCTCACCATCTCCATCCACATCATTACACTGAAGAATCCGCCACAGGGAGGCGAGAAACATAAAGAAGTAGACAGTGTGGCAACGAAGCACACAGTCTGGAAACAATTGTATTTACTTAGAGGTAATGTTGATGTCTTTGTAGCAAATCCTTGGGCATTGACAAAAGAAAAATACTGAAATTAATAAGTGAGTTTAGAAAGGTTATAGGATATGGTTAGCATATTATAATTACTTATATTTTTATATTCCAGTAAGAAACAGTCAGATATTGCAATTTTTAAGATGCCAATAATGAGAGCATAAAAATAAAAAAACCTTAGTGAGAGTTTTTTTTTTTTTAAGATTTATTTATTTGAAAGGCAGAGGCAGAGAGAGAGAGAGAGAGAGAGAGAGAGAGAGAGGTCTTCCATCTGCTGGTTCACTCCCCAGAAGGCCACAACAGCCGAAGCTGAGTCAATCTGAAGCCAGGAGCCAGGAGCTTCTTCCTGGTCTCCCATGTGGGTGCAGGGGCCCAAGCACCTGGGCCATCTTCTACTGCTTTCCCAGGCCACAGCAGAGAGCTGGATTGGAAGTGGAGGAGCCAGGACTTGAACCGGTGCCGGCAGTGCAGGTGGTGGTTTTACCTGCTACACCACAGCGCTGGTCCCAGTGATAGATTTTTAAAAAGAGGAAGCCAAGATTCATACATCATAAACTTCAAAAACACCGCTGACAGAAAGAGAAGAAACCATCAATGTATAAAGAAATGCACTGTGCCAATAAATCGGCAAGCTGACCATGAAGATGCCGATTCTCCCCGGACCAGTCGTACTGTCCATCAGTCCCAATCAACATCCCCAGCAGGGCTTTTCAGTGGATACTGACAAAGTGATTCTAGAATGCATATAAACATGCAAAGGGCCTAGAAAACTAGAAAATTTTGAAAAAGGACAGAGTTGGAGGACTGAGACAACCTGGTTTCAAGGCTTCTTAGAGACCAACTCTGGTATCGGCAAAACGACGCAGCGTCGGTGGAACGCAACAGGAAGTCTAGAAAGAGACCGACCGGCAGACACACAGGCTCAGCTGGCTTCCAGGGAAGGTGCCAAGGGATTTCAGCCGGGAAAGCATGTCTTTCTGACAGATGTTCCTGGAGGAATGGGATGTTCAAAAGCAAAAATGAACCCAGCCTCTTACCAACCACTCTCCATGTAACAGACCACACACCCAGAGGTAAAAGTGAAACTACGAAACTCTACAATAAGCCACGAGAGGAACCCTTCTGGACCATAAGCTTGGCCAAGGTTTCTCTAAAAAGGAAACAGAAGGCCCAAACTGCAAAAGAAAGCAACAGATGACCTAGACTCCACCAAAGCTGAAACCTGCTCTCCAATACCTGGTATCAGAAGAAAAAGGCAGGGCCCCAGGCCAGGGGGAAATGTGTGGAACACCGGCGTGCAACCATACAGACCTGTGACTGCAGCCGAACAGGGAAAACGGGGGAAAGCTGTGAACGAAACACTCATGGCAAACAGGTGCACAAGAAGACACTCGACACCAACAGTCACGGGAAACGCAGTTAAGTTGGAGATACCTACTGACCGCTAGGATGGCTAAAATTAAGTCAGATCTCTCCAAGCGTTAATGAAAATATGGAGCACCCAGAAATTTCACCCTCTGCTGCTGGGAGTTACAACACTTTGGAAAACACAGTGCAGCTTCTTACAGCGCTAACCACACCCCCAGCCTGGGCACTGGTCCTCTCACTTTTAGTCACTTACCCAAGGCAAGAGAACTGAGAGCCCAGACAGGCCTGCGTGCACATGTTCACAGCTGTTTGATTTGTAACAGCCCGGGACTGGAGGTTGGTCACCTACCCAGCAGCAGATGGATGGGTGAGGGAGCTGCTGCCTCGTGCCTTGGATACTCAGCAACAGGAAAGGAACACTCTGGAAACTTGGAGCAGCACGTAGGGTCGGGAGGCAGGGGTCGTGCACAGCGGGCAGAAATGCCTGGGGTTGGCGGCTTCTTCCTTGCCTTCGCTGCAGAGACGGGTCCATGCAACCACTTGTATTCAACAGCACCGTGACATGCTAAGCCACAATCAACGGAAAATAATGATTTTCAACAACCGTGATGAAAGCACGAAAAGATTTCACAAACTGAGAATAAACCTAACAAAGGATAGGCACTCTCCCTACACTGAAAATTATGACACATGATGGAGAGAAATCAGAGGACCCACACACCGAGGAAAGTTCCACATGACAGGAAGACACAATACTGTCAAACTGTCACTTCTGCGAGTGATGGTCTCTGGGTTAAATGCAATCGCAATCACATCCCCAAGGCGGCGGCGTGTGTCCAGCTGTGAGGATGCCAGTCGGGAAGCCAGCATCTGGCAGCAGAGTGCCTGGACTGGAGCACCAGCCCTCCCCCACTCCAGTTTCCTGCCGATGTGCACCACGGGGGGCAGCTCAAGTACTTGGGGCGCCGCCACCACATGGGACGCTGGGGTGGAACTCCTGACTCCTGACTTTAACCTGGCCCAGTCTTAGCCATTGTGGGCTTTAGGGGAGGGAACCACTGGATCTCCCTCTCTCTCTCTCTGCCTCTAAATAAATGAAATAAATAAATGATTTTTTTTTCAAAAACACAAACAAAACCTCAATGGCTTTTTAGTGGAAATTGAGAAAGAACTGTTAACATTTATATGGAAATGCAAAAGATGTAGGTTAGCCAGAACAATCTTAAAGAATGAGACAAACTTGGTGGAATGATGTCACCAGGCTTCAAGACTTAGTAATAAGAACTACAGAGGGCAAGATGGTGTGGAATTGGTACCAGGATCAACAAAGACACCACGGAGCAAAGCAGAGGAGCCAGAGGAAGAACACGCATGTGTGGCTGAACAGCAGTGCCGTGGCAATGTGACCGAGAAAGGGCGCTTTGCTCCAGAAAGTGCGGCCACAGCAACCACACGTCCACATTCTGAAAAGGAGGAAGATGATCGCCCTCTAGCCCACAGCGTATGTGAGAGTAAATCTAGATGGTTGGCCGGTGCCACGGCTCACTAGGCTAATCCTCCGCCTGTGGCGCCGGCACACCGGGTTCTAGTCCTGGTCGGGGCACCAGATTCTGTCCAGGTGGCTCCTCTTCCGGTCCAGCTCTCTGCTGTGGCCCGGGAGGGCAATGGAGGATGGCCCAAGTGCTTGGGCCCTGCACCCGCATGGGAGACCAGGAGGAAGCATCTGGCTCCTGCCTTTGGATCAGCGCGGTGCGCCAGCCGCAGCAGCCATTGAGGGGCGAACCAACGGCAAAGGAAGACCTTTCTCTCTGTCTCTCTCTCTCACTGTCCACTCTGCCTGTCAAAAAAAAAAAAAAATTCTAGATGGCTAACAGATCTAAATGTGAAAGGGAAACAGTGTAACTTATATAAGGCAATGGAGAAACTGTGTCTGCCTTTGAATAAGCAAAGATTTCTTATTTATTTATTTATTTATTTGAAAGGCAGAGTCACAGAGAGATAGACAGAGAGGTCTTCCATCTGCTGGTTCACTCCCCAGATGGCCACAATGAGCAGGGCTGGGCCAAGCTAAAGGCAGGAGCCAGGAGTTTCTTAACAGGTCTCCCACATGGGTGCAGGGGCCCAAGCACTTGGGTTATCTTTTGCTGTCTTCCTGATACTTCAGCAAGGAGCTGGATTGGAAACAGAGAAGTCAGGACTCCAGCAGGCACTGATATGAGATTCTGGTGTCACAGGCAGTGGCTTAATCTGCTGTGCCACAACACCAGCCCCACAAGGTTTCTTTAACTGAAAACAAAGACACAAAACTTAAAGAAAAAAAATTAACAATTTGCATTGCATTAAATTAATTAAAACACTGAAAAAGAAAGCCATATGGTGGGAAAAGATATTTACAACTCTTTTATCTTACAAGAGTCACATCCAGAATTCAGTAAGCATTCCTACAAAAACTGGATTGAAAAACAAACCATGTGATGAGGAAATGAGCCAATAACCTGACACAGCAGTTCACAGAGTAGGACCGCTGACCGTCAGAAGACACACGGAATGAGCCGGACATCGCTGCTTATGGGAGTCAAAGACACTGCGTCAGTCAAAGACAATCCATGGGCCATCAGCTCTGCTGACCTGCGTGAGCAGACCAGGGTCACCCTCACAGACATGGGGACACGGCTGCTGGGTGCTCACTGGGTGTCAGATGCTGTGCCAAGCAGCCAGCACGGATAATACTCAAGGAAGCCCTGAAGAAGGTGCTACTGCTGTCCCCATTTCAGAGGTTTGAAGGCAAACTCCCACACGGGTCTGTGTGACCACTGCGCACGACTCCCTCCTACCCCGGGGAGGAGAGAGTCGGGCTCCAGGCAAGCAATCACTGTGTTTGTTGTCTGTCTGTCTGTCTGTCTATCTGCCTTCTGGGCAGCAGAGCCCCACACGGTGCAGTCCAAGGAGCCCCGTCACTACCTCCCCAGGCCCACATGGATCAGGGCACGCAGATGCCTTTAACCAAGGTAAGGACAGGCCTGGCAAGCAGGTCTGCAGCGGGGTCCCACTGTGAGGAGGGGTGAGGGGACCATCACTGACAGCCTGTGGGACCCTCTTCCCTCCCCAATGGCTCTGTCTGTGGATTCCCCCATGGTGCCAGAGGCCTCAGGGGGCCTGCAGAAGTCGGTCCCCCAACACTCTGCAAGAGTAGAGCCCCCTCCCCTGCTGCCCTATCTCCGGCCCTCTGTGGAGCTCACTACTCACTAACAAGACCCCGTGAGGGAGGGACAATCTCTTCAAGCAGAGGTCCCGGACAAACGGAACACCCATAGGCAAAAGGTGAGGCCGGGACCTCATCAGACACTGTCCACAAAAACTAACTCAAAGTGCATCACAGACCAAATCCAAGAGCGGGTACACAAAGGTCTTGGGGTAGAAAACACAGCAGAAAACTCCGGTCCTGCTAATAGTTCCCCAGATCCGACACCCAAAGCACCGACAGCCAAGCAAAAGCAGAGTGAGACTGTGTCAAACGCCAGAGTTCCTGCACAGCAAAGCAACAATCAACAAAATGAAAAGGCGCCCCTTTTCATTCATGGAGTGGGCAGACCTGTTTGCAAACTGCCTAGGACGAGCAAGGGAGCTGAATGGGCAGCTCTCCAGAGACCAACACATTGCCAACAGGTGGAGGCAGATGTGCTCAGCGTCGCCAACCCTCAGGGAGAAGCCACCAGAGCCACACAGAGACTTCGCCTCATGCCAGTTAAGACAGCTGTCATCACAAGACGCATAAAATGCACATGCGGTGCACGGCCATCATGGAAGCCAACAGGGAGGTCCCTCCAAAAATTAAACCTAGAGCCACCATACGATCCAGCAACCCCACTCTGGGGTATATTCTGCAAAGGAATTGAAACCAGGATCTCAAAAAAGATACCTGCACTCCCGTGTTCGTAGCAGCACTGCCCAAATGTCCCCCGACGTCGGCTGCCCGCGCAGTGGAGTACCATGCAGTCTGAAAAAGGAAGGGAACCCTGGCGTTGGCGACTACACAGACAGCTCCCGGGGACGCTGTGCTAATGGGAACAGCCAGGTGCACTGCTGCATGAAGAGACCACGCAGACGAGGACTCTAACCACGTCAGGGAAGCAGACGGGAAGAGCGGTGTAGGGCAAGCAGCGGTGGGAGCCCACAGGCGCGTTTCAGTCACACAAAGTGCGTAAGCAAAGAGCTCCGCGCCTGTGGTTACCACCGGGTTGCACGCCAGGAATTCGCCAGGAGGGGAGCGCTCCGGTTAGGTGTTCATGTAGACAATAAAGGAGGCGGGAGGAAACTGTAGTAGACCACGGCAGCTATAGGCTCAGGCTGTGCAGCTGATGCGCCCGGGGACTTGTACTTGGGACTAGGGCACTCTAAAGCCCTCATCCACAGCGCTGGCCTGGGCGCAGGCAGCATTAAGATTTAACCAGGGTCGTATTTCACCAGCCTTGCCCTGAGTTCCAAGACCCAGTCCGGAGCCCACGTTCCTGCCCAACCCCCAGTGGCTGCACTCTTCCTTCTGCTGTCAGCCCACAGGTGGGGGAGGGCTGGTGAAGGCAGACCCTCGCGGCCCAGGCTGACGCTACAGCAGGTGGCACCTGGGTGTCACAGTCACCAACCCTGAGGGTCTGGGGGTGCACACCGGGGGCACAGGAGCCGGCCCGCCACGGCGCAGGGCTCCACCAGACACTGGTCTGGAGGCTGTATCTGTGAGCACGGCCCGGGGGACAGGCACCTCGGGGCTTTACCTGGAGCCGGGTCTCCCCTGAGCTTCACCGAGGCAGAGCTCTGCGCAGTCGGCCCTGGGGGCCTGGCGGCCGGCGGCGGGGCCCCGTGTGGCACCGGCTTTGACAGTGGCAGGCCCAGTCGTGGGTTCAGGTCCAGGGTCTCGGCTTCATGTCCGGGGCCTCTCGCAGGCCAGAGGCGCCTCAGCACCGGAAGCTGGGCGGGGAGCAGACAGGTCGGGGACGCGTCCCTTCCGGCCTTCTTCTTACACGAATACCCAGTGCCGAGGCCTGTCTGCCGGTGCCGTGAGCTCTCCGCCAAGGCCTGTCTGCCGGCTCCCTGGGCTCTTGGGAAGCCGGCCTGGCGTGCGAGCAGCAGTGCAGACCACAGCCTGTGAGGCGAGCCCGCCCATGTGTGCCGCAGCCTCTTCCTCCAATGCCATCTTTCTTTAGTGTCTGCATCGTGCATCTGAAGCAGGTGGATGTATGATAATTCCAAATAACCTAAAACAGATAAAGGACATATTAGGAAATACACCAGAGGATGTATGAATGTGGTAAAGAAACAAACAATCAAACAAACAAACAAACAACCGCGAGGTGATACATTTGGTAATGTTTGGGAAACACCTGTTTAGATCAGCAATTCTCAGAATCCTGCGAAGGTAAGAGTGTTTTATCCCCTCTTACACGGGATCCTGCCTGCAAGGGGTAGACAATCCATCCGAGAGCAAAGTCTATTTTCAACGTATTTTTACTTTCGACTGACATGTGGCAGCAGTTGTGCACGACTATGGGGCACAGTGTAACCCCCTCAACACCTGCACACAGGTGTCACAAATACAGTAATTGGCACATTTGTTCCCTAAGACCCTGGTCACGTCTCCGCGTTGGAAACATTCAAAATCCTCTCCATCAGCTCTTCTGCAAAACCCAGTTAATCATTGCCAACACAGCTGAATGCTGTGAAAACATCAGAGGCCGCCAGCCCAGACCACCCTCTCTGAATCAGCACCCCCCCCCCCACTCAGGCCCTGCCCAGACCCTGTCCAGACCCCGCCCAGGCTCTCTTAACAACTGCTGCTTGTGAGACATCTTTTCAGCTTCCCCAGGTAAGTGAGGACGTGTGGTATTTGTCTTCCTATGCCTGAGAAGTAGGTCTTACAGCTGAGTAAAGTTCTCTTTTTTAATTAAAAAAAATATTTGAAAGGCAGAGCCAGAGAGAGAAACAGAGAGAAAGATCTTCCATCTACTGGGTCACTCCTCAAATGCCCACAACGGCCAGGACTGAAACCAGGAGCTGGGAACTGTATCCGGGTCTCCCACGGGAGCAGCGACAAGTGCTTGAGCCATCACCTGCTGTCTCCCAAGGTGTGCATTTGCAGGAAGCTGGAAACAGAAGTGGGGTCAGGACCTGAGCCCAAATATTTCAACAGGGGATGTGGGAGCCCACATGTCATCTTAGCCACCGCCCCACTGTCCCCTCTGTGCTAGTCAAGCTCTGAGCCAGAACTCAGCTAAGCTGCTCCTTCACCCCTAACCCACAGACACCAAAGGCTAATGCACATTTGTTGGTTTGGCTATTAAGTTTTGGGGTGATTTGGCACATGGCAAGAGACTGGTGACTCCTCAGCTAGTTCCTGCCAATGGAGTGTGACTGGAGTCTGAGCCACTTCCAGGGCCCCGAGGTTAAGCTCCAGTCTCTCCCCGTTCCCAGGGTGTGGAAGAGGTACTTGCACACCCATGGTCACATCAGCATTATTTACAGGAGAGGAAGCTGGGTGCCACCCAAGAGTCCATCGATGGACGAGTGGAGAAACGCATCCACACGAGGGATGGAGCTTACAGAGGGCAGAGACGCTGACAGCCCTGGGGGAGAGAAAGAACATTGTGCAGGGGAGGTGAGACAGTCACAGAGCAACCAATGCCAGATGGCTGCACTTGCATGAGGTACAAAGAGCAGACAGATGCATGGACAACCAGGAGAATTGTGGCTGCCAGGGCCCGAGGAGCAGGGAGGACAGAGGGTTGGTGTTTCACTGGGGTGTGGCTCTCAGGAGGATGGGTAAGCTCTGGAGGAGGAGGGCAGTGCTGGGTTCACAACAGTGTGAACTCAATGCCTCCGAACCATATACATGGGTGAGGTTAAAGCTACATCACGTGTATTTTAGCACACACACAAACACACACAAAGCTCACTCCTCTCCACCCAGCCAAGCTGCCGCTAAGAGCTGAGTCAAATTGGTTGGCTCTTTGTGGGGCAGAGCCTTTCTGTGAACCAAAGGAGTGAAACACCTGTTTGGCATTGAGGGCCAGCCGTACAAAACCGGTGCCCAAAGCAATGGTCGGTCGCTCAGTTCGCTTCTCCCGCACGCTGTCTGCTGTCCCAGTGACTCTAGTCCGCACAGTCACCAGGGAGCCAGGCTCCTCTCTTGCACTCTTCCATACTCGTGGTGTTTCCCCTCGTCCTTGTGCCCCAAAATGCCTTGGAACCACATCCGGGCTAAGCAGCAGGGCAGAGAGACGAGTGAAGAAGAGGCATGCTTTCTCCCTCTAGGACTCTATGTTGGGTCTCTGTCTTGGAAGTGCCTGCTGGGCGTATCATCGGTCCCCTGCATCCTCGGCAGGATGCCAGCTGTGTTCTGTCGTTCCGAGCAGCCCCAGGGATTCCCAACTGAGCTCTTGGCAGCCCCACGTGTGACAGACCACAGCACAGGGAGCCCCTGGATCCCTCCCCTTCAAGGAAGTCCATCTGTCAAACATGTGCACAAAGTTCAGCACTGGTGAGAATAAGCCTCAGCTGTGTTAAGGCACTGAGCCTGCAGGTACTGTTACAGCTGCCAGCAGTACCTTACCACAGTCTCATGCCTGGAACTTGGGAGGCCAGGTGACAGAGACGGGTGAGTGACCGGGCACGGGAAAGATGAACCTGGGAGGCCAGGTGACAGAGAAAGGTGAGTGACCAGGCACAGGAAAGATGACTTTGGTGCCAACAGACTCCAGTTCAAAGTCTCTAAACCCATCCCACAACCACAGGGACTCTTCCAACTCTCACAGGCTTGCTTTCCTTAAATAGAAACTGGAGATCACGGGATTACAAAGCACTCTCTGCAGGGTGAGCTCAGGGAGGGAGTCCACAAGAGGAAGATCTGCTTGGGACAGTGACAGACCTGTGCCCTTGCCATTCTCCAAGGAGGAGGACAGATGGGCAGTTAGAAGTGGGCACAGCATCTCAGAACACACAGCTTGAGGGGAAGCAAACGGCCCACACCAGAGGTGTCCAGTCTCTGAGTCATGGCTAAATGCCGAGTCCATCAGATCTGGACTTGGCATTGTCACAGATGAATGCCCCGTTGTCATCAGAGTTGGACTTGGTGCTGTCACAGATGAATGCCCAGTGGCCAGGAGACCTGGACTCTGCACTGTCATGGCCGAATGCCCAGAGTCCACCAGACCTGGACTTGGCACTGTCTTCCATCTAACACCTGATCCAGCCAGGGCCTTAGCTGATTGGCATCTGTTCTCAAGTGGGGTTTGCAGAATGAACTCGCCTTATTCCAATCCAGCTCTCTGCTGACACATCTGGGAGGGCAGTGGATAATGGTCTGGGTGCCTGGGCCCTGCCACCCATGTGGGAGACCTAGATGGAGTTCTGGGCTCCTAGCTTTGGCCTGGCCCAGACTCGGCTGCTGCAGTCATTTAGGGAGTGAACCAGCAGATGGAAGACCTCTCTCTGTGTCTTTCCCTCTCTCTGTCACTCTGCTTTTCAAATAAAGAAATCTTAAAAAAAAAAAATAGAGAGGAAGAAGAAGAGACCAGCACAACGTGTGCACAAGACAAGACCAAGACACAGCAAGAAGATGGGCTTTTGGAAGCCAAGGAGAGGCCTCGGCAGAAACCAGCCCTGCCAGCGCCCGATCCTGGATGTGCAGTCTCTGGAAATGTGAGAAAATAAATCTGCAGCTTGAGGCTCAGCGCATCGCTCCTGTGACTGCGGTGACATTTTCCATCAGTGGACACGGACCTGGCACCACTGCAGGACAGGGCAGTGCACTGAGATCTGAGCCGGTCGCTCAGGAGTGAGGTGACGCACGTGCACGCCATTTACCACACACGTCACAGAAGTGCCGCTGCTGCTCCACACGCTGTCCTCTTCTCTGACTTGCCTCCTGGGCGCGAGCACCTTTGACCCTGCAGTGGGCACCAGTGTGGTCACCAGACCCTCCAGCACGGCCATCCCTCCACTTCTCTACACCTACACTGGCAGGCAGGATTCAGTGAGGGGACTGGGGCTGCGGTGCAGCCGGTTAAAGTCCCGGCATCCCATATGGGCGCTGGTTTGAGTCCTGCCTGTTTCTCTTCTGATCCAGCTCTCTGCTATGGCCTGGGACAGCAGTGGAAGATGGCCCAAGTCCTTGGGCCCCTGCACCCGCATGGGAAGCCTGGAAGAAGCTCCTGGCCCTGGCTTCGGATCGGCACAGCTCCAGCCATTGTGGCCATCTGGGGAGTGAACCAGCGGATGGAAGACATCTCTTTCTCTCTCTGGCTTTACCTCACTCTGTAACTTTTCAAATAAATAAAATAATTTTTTTAATAAAAAGATTCAGTGAGAGGAGGCCAGTGTTGTGGTGCAGCAGGTAAAGCCACCACCTATGATGCCGCATCCCATATGGGCGCCGGTTCAAGTCCTGGCTGCTCCACTTCCTACCCAGCTCCCTGCTAGTGCCTGGGAAAGCAGCAGAGGATGGTCCAGGTGCTTGGGCCCCTGCACCCACGTGGGAGACCCAGATGAAGCTCCAGGCTCCTGACCCATTGCGGCCACTTGGGGATTGAATCAGCGATGGAAGATAAATGAATTTCAAATACATAGATATTAAAAAAAAAAAAAAGATGCAAGGAGAGGAAGGCTGGGTGCTCACTCAAGCAACTGGGACTCAAACCTGCACTCCAGTAAGGGAGGCCTGCAGCGGCTTAACCCACTTTGCCACGACGCCAGCTGCTCTTCTCCCTGTAGAGACGTCAGCCATGCAGGACTCGGGCCTCACCCACCTGACCTCACTGAACTTCACGACTTCTTTCAAGGTCCTATCTTCATATATAAATGTGGGGGGTGAAAACTTTAACACAGAAATTAAAGAAAAAAAGAGTTATTTATTTAATTGAAAGACAGAGTTAAAGAGCGAGAGAGAGGAAGAGATGGGGGAAGATCGTCCATCCACTGGCTCACTTCCCAGATGGCTGCAGTGGCCAGAGCTGGCCCAGGCTGAAGCCAGGAGCCAGGAGCTCCCTCTGGGTCTCCCATGTGGGTACAGGGGCCCAAGGACTTCGGCCATCTTCCGCTGTTCTTCTCAGGCCATTAACAGAGAGCTGGATTGGAACTGGAGTAGCCAGGACTGGAACTGGTGCCCATATGGGATGCTGGTGGTGCAGGTGGTGGCTTTACCCCATATTCCACAGCACCGACCCCCTCTCATTGTGTCTTAACCAACTGTGCCACAGCACTGGCCCTTCAGCACAGGGATTTTAAGAAGACACAATTACAATTGTGACAGTAATTTAGAGTGTTCTAGGAGCCACATTTTAAAAATATATAAAGAAAAAGATTAATTTTACCACATTTTACATGGCCTAATATATCCAAAAGGTTATCATTTGCAACATGTACTTGGAATTAAAAATATTGATGAGATTTTTTTAACTATCAAGTCCTCAGAATCCAGGATGTGCCTTAGGCCTCTCAGTCAGGCTCGGCCACACTGAGGAAATGCATGGGGCTGGGCTGCCCTGTCAGGTAGCAGACCTAGGCAGGGGGCTCCCCCCAGCCCATCAGGCAATGCCACCCCTTCCCTTCCCCACCTGAATGTCTGCTCAGGCGTCAGGGGCTTGGCACAGATGTCACCTCCTCCCTGAAGTCTCTGGCTGCCCATTCCCCTGTGTTGCCCCAGGGCCTTGTACCAACCTCTGCTTGGGCACCTGCCGCCCTGACAAGCCAAGGCCACTTCTGAGCCCCCAGCAGCACCCAGGGAACTGCACAGCCCAGGGTTGAGCTCACTGACAGCTGCTGGGCTTAGGGGTAACTGTGGGGCTGTGTCCAGAAGGAGGATGGCAGATCACCAGGAAAATGTCCCCATTCAACACTGTGTGTGTGTGTGCACACGCATGTGTGTTGGGGGTGGGGGTGGTCAGGGGAAAGCCCATAGCTCAAGTGTCACTGTTCCCAGAGTGTCTGAACCCAACAGCCGTGACGTGGGGCTGTGGGTGTCGTCATCATTCAGGTCTTAGCCATCCTGGAACACGGGGACCCTCACTCCACTTACACTTTCCCTGGTTTCCATCACCCCCTGGGTTGAGCGCGGTTCAAAATTATGGGAAATTTCAGACATAAATAATTCATAAGCTTTAAATAGACTTTATTACAGGATATCGCCATCGTTTTTCTACTGTTGGCCCCTGCTGTTCATTTCCTACCGCGTCTAATTTATAGATTCGATTTTATCATAGGTAACGGATGACAGGAAAGAGAGGGCTGGCACCTGCGGTTTCATTCGCCCACTGGGGGTCTCAGCGCAGAGCCCTCCTGGGTAAGGAGGACTACGCAGCTCCGGGACACTGCACACCAGGGCCACGGGATGACATGACCACCACGAAACCCACGACTCCCCTGGGGTGGGGTGGGGGGTGTGAGGACTCCCCATGACATGAGCCCAGGGACCCCTGGAGTCCAGCACGCACAGGCTGCCTGGTGGACCCGGTGTTCTTGCAAGCCTTTCCCATAGGCCAGTGCACATGTCTGTGACATGCCACTGGCTCTGGGCACCAGGCCAGGACACGGGGAAGACCAGACTTAACACAGAGACGCAGAACGTAAGGCACCGTGTGGTCCCACACACTGGGGCTGCCCGCTCGGGGAGGATGGCGGCTCGGAGCCCTGTGTCTGAGAGTCAGAGGAAGCAGCAGCAGGCCCCAAGGGAGGCCTCTGCTCCCAGGTGGGCAGCCTAGACAGTGGGATCAAGTTCTGCACACGTGTCCCTCAGACAGGAAGAAGACGTCAACTTCCTCTGTCCCCTCCTTTTCCACCCAGAGCAAGCAGGCAAAGACAAGGCCTTCTGGGTAAATCTATGGGGAAGCACTGGAGCCAGAGCCTGCAGGAGGGCTGCAGAGCCTAAGTCAGGAACCCGGGCCGAATTCTGGCTCTGCTGTGTGATACTGGACAGGCTGCTCAGCCTCTCTGAGTTTACAGATGGCAGTTTGCCTCCCCCATGTTGCGCACGGTGCTCTGAGCACAGCCTGCCGTCTGTGCATCAGTCAGCCCTGGCTGTGTAACAACCATGAGTACGTGGCTTGCTCCTGAAACTGTGGCTTGGCCAGCACAGCCCTGCTCCGGGCCACGGGCCTGAGGCTCTGCCACGGTGGCTCTGCTCCACATTTGAGTCTGAGGTTTGGCTGGGGCCGCCCTTTCTTCTCCCCTTCGGGGGCCCAGACTGGGAGGGCAGCAGCGTGACGAGATGACATCAGCAGATGAGACTACAAGCTCTACGCAAGCACGCTTCAAACCTCCACTCGGCCAGAGTGAGTCGTAAGGGAAAGCCTGGAGACCACGGCTGGGCAGGTCCACTCTGCCCGCTGCGGGGCCACAGCAATCGCGAGGCTGCGGAACAGGAGTATGAAGGACCGCAGAGTCGGCACCAGGAAGTCAGACTCTTATTTTGCCAAGAATCACTGAGCCCTTGTGCTCGTCCATGCAAACATCTCAGCGGAAAACCAGGGAATCCTTGCAGTATTCTCTCTCTCGCTCTTGCTCTTGCTCTCTCTCTCTCTCTCTCTCTCTCTCTCTCTCTCTCTGAAGACAAATGACTGAGGGGGTTGGCGTTGTGGCACAGTGGGTAAAGCCCCCACCTGTGACGCTGGGCTCCCCTTTGGGTGCTGGTTTCAGCCCCGGCTGTTCCTCTTCCAACCCAGCTCCCTGCTCAGGGCCTGGGAAAGCAGCCGAAGATGGCCCAAATGCATGAGGCCCTGCAACCCACGTGGGAGACCCAGATGGAGTTCCTGGCTCCTGGTTTTGGCCTGGGTAGCCATTCAGGGAGAGAACCAATGGGTGGAAGACCTCTCTCTTAAACTCGGCCTTTCAAATAATCAAACAAATCTTAAGTATTTTCGAACAGAGGAAGAACATCTATTAATGGGGGGGGGGGGAGAAAGAGAGAGAAAGGGAAGGGAGGGGAGGGGAGGGGAGGGGAGGAAAATGCCTGAGGTGGAAGCCAGCAGCTGGAGGGCGTGGGAGCCTAACTCACTGCAGGGACAGGCCGCCCCCCTTCCACGGCCACCTGGCCCGCCTGGTAAGGTGGGAGCCCGGCACCTGCAGCAAGGGCTCTAAGGGAAGCGGTGCTTCTGCACACGACAGGCCAGGCAGTTCCAAGTCCACCGCGTGCAGGTTGCAAGGTGACTCCTTCCTCCTGCACCCATCGGCGAGCAGCCTGGGGGTTCAGAGGGTGGGAAATTGCTGCAGAGTTCGGCAAGACCCTGGGCATCCAACGAGGCTTCAGAGACAAAGCCATGGCTGAGAAGCAAAGGGGAGCCTTCGAGGAGGGGAGGCCACCAGCACAAGACACGCTGGCGACTCCCAGAACAGACTTTGTGACGCTAGGTCCAGGGCAGGAACGTTGGCCAAGGCAGTAAATTAAGGCAGGCTAATTTTTTTTTGGTGGTGGTGGTAGGCAGAGTCTTTTGCTTTTTCAGATTTATTTATTTATTTGAAAGGCAGAGTTTCAGAGAGAGAAGGAGAGACAGAGAGAGCTTCCAACTGCTAGTTCACTCTCCAGGTGGCCTCCATAGCCAGGGCTGGGCCAGGCTGAAGCCAGGAGCCAGGAGCTTCTTCTGGGCCTCCCACATGGGTGCAGGGGCCCAAGTAGCTGGGTCGCCTCCCGTTGCTTTTCCCAGGTGCATTAGCAGGGACCTGGATCAGAAGTGGAGCTGTGGGGACACGAACTGGAGCTCATGTGGGATGCTGGCGTCACAAGTGGTGGCTTTACTTGCTATGCCACAATGCTGGTTCCCAGGCTAATTTTTAAATTGATAATTCTGTATGGCTTATGAATTATATTCTAAATATCCGAATGGCCCTTGAAACAGAAAAGGTTCCCGCCCCTGCTCTAGATTTAAGTCATGAGGCTGAGGCTCAGTGGAGGTGGGCAGGGCTTGCTCACCCACGTGCAGGTGCAGGGGGCTTCTGCCTCCATCTGGGCTGGCCCATGGGCACCTCAGCAGGGCCACGTCTGCTCTGTGTATATCTCGTTTTCCTCCTGGCCCAGCAGACCGACCTGGGAGCATCCTTCTCAGGTCAAGGGTGGCAACGAGCACCCCATCAGGCCTGCCTCATTGGAGTGGCCAGAACAAGTCACCTGGCTGAACCTGGTTGTGGGAGGTCCCTGCTGAGTCACCTGGGAAGGGCAAAGACTTGGGACTGGGGCCAGTGCTGTGGCGCAGCTGGCATTCCGTAGGAGGCCTATTCGAGTCCTGGGAGTTTCCCTTCCAATGTAGCTCCCTGCTAATGTGCCTTGGAATGTACCAGAGGACAGCCCAAGAATTTGGGCCCCTGAACCCACATGGGTGGCCCCTCAGCCACACCAGCTCCTAGGTCAAGGGGGACATGACTTGTCAATGTCATTCAAATGTCACTCAGCCCCATCCTCCTCTGCCTCCCACATCTAAGTCACCAGCACGTCTGCCATCTCCTCGCTGCTCCCCACCCCTACCTGTACCCTGCTCATGTCCCCTTCTGCTAAAATCCCCTCCTCATCAGGCACCCAGCTCCCACGCTGTGCTTTCCACACCCAATCCCAGGGGCCACCTGCGACCTCCAGCCCTGCCCCATGCACTCACTGCTGCACTCCCTGTAGGCTGCCCCCCATCAGCCCCTTGCTTGGGCAGCACCCCCACCCCGACCTCCCCAATGAGGTCAGAATCCTTGAGAAGCTCCCCCAGCACAGGGGCTTTGCCAGGCTGCATCTCCCGCCACCTCTAACTCATCATCGCATGACTGCTCACTCCACGCCCGCCTCCTGCACTGCCCCGCAGTGGCGGCCGGCACACCAGCTGGGGAGCATGGCGTTTATCAGTGGCGTTGGCAGATCCCTGGGCTGTAAATGCAACTTCCAGAGCAGAGTTCACGGCACCAGCACACGCGGCTCACAGAAGTCACTGAAGAGGTAATAATTCCCTCTCAGGAGCCGGTGTGAGCTGGTTCTGGCACCGCCCCAGGCAAGCTGGGCACCAGGAACGGCTCCCTAGTGACCAATATCTAAGTTGGGAAATTATTGAAGAGCCAGAAGTATCTGGCGAGTGAACGAGCAAAGCGGACGTTTAAATGGACAACTGCTCCTTCCAGAAGGTAAAGGACCCCAAGAAAGGAAGGCGGAACTCAAGACCTGGCTGCTTGCTGGACACTGCATCCGTCGTGTTAACCAACACGTCCGTATCATGCACAGATCCAGCGCTTTGCAAAAGCTAATCCACTTAACTCTCCTAAGAAGTAGAAGGTAGGTGCGATCAGCGTCAGCAGATACTTAGACCTGAGCGACTGGGGAGGGGCCACCCCCCACCCCGACCCAGCAGTGGATTGGTGACGCCGAGGCCCCTGCTGTCTGCCAGGACCCAGCCAGGACCGCCCGCTCTGTGGTTTAAAGGATAAAATGGGAGCTCGGCAGCTGGAGCCTGGTTTCCAGTCATGTGTGCTGAGAGCGTGAAGGCATGCAACTCCTAGGTGTCAATCAAACACGTCGATCACGAGCATCACGGCCCCTCGTCCCCTAGGGCTAAGAGCCCTGCACCAGGAAGACAGGGAGCCTTGTGCTTTACTCTCCATGCCTTTGTCTCTCCACACCATAAATCACTACTTCATCAGTGCAAAGGGACCACGGCAGGCCCGGCAGGTGCCGGTGACATTGGCACGCCCATTTTTCAGATGGGGAAACTGAGACTCAGAGATATGAGGTGATTTGTGAAGCTGGCTGAGCCTGCCGGTGTGACTGTATGTGACCTGGAGTGAGCCACGTGTGCCACCTGTGTCCCAGCCCCAGCGCGAGCACCCACAGACACCGGCATGGGCTCTCAAGGCTACTGCACCTCCCACAAAGAAAGGATGACATGGGAAGGCCCAGAGACAAGGAGCAGCCTTGGTGGAGGGGACACAGGCTCTTCCGGGTCAGGACAGAGCAAGAAGACGCGGCCATTCAACAGCCCTGAAGTAAGCCCGGGGAGAGGCCTAAATACAGGTTACTGACTTCAGATCAGAGCAGGGCGACCTGTCTGACTTCATACAGAAGAGAAAGAGACCATAGCATCGGTCTCCCTACAGCGCTTTCCCTGGCATGGAGTCTCACACCACCTCCAAGACGACCCTGAGATGCTCACTTGAAGGCAATGAGGACCCCCAGCTCAGAGAAGCCAGGAGCTGCACCCGAGGCCACAGCGCCATCCAGTGGCAGGACAGAGCCTGCTCCCGTCCCAGCTGGGGCCGGCCAGGTGTCCAGAAGCTGCCTCAGTCTCCCTTCCCATGCGGCCTCATAGAATTCCTGCTGCTCAGAGCAGTCAGCGCCTGGAGGTCAGCACACTGGACAGGACCATGGTCCTCCCCCACCCTGCATCTGATGTGAAGCTGTGATCAGATCCCATGCAGCCGTACACGGGTTCGAGCATCATGGCCGCTACTGCAACGGCAAGGTTCAGAAACCTGACTCTAACTTTGGACGGGGCTGGTCACTAAATGGCTGGCTCCTAGCTACTGCAGACCTACTGTGTGCCTACTGCGGGCCTACTGCGTGCAGGGTCCGCTGAGAATGAAGGTGATTTCTCTTTACCACCACTCTCTATGCAGCACTGAGGATCACCGGGAAGATGAAAATACCAGTGTTTTAGCACAGGAGAAAAACAACATCCACGTAGAAGACATTGGCTGGGGCAGGTGGACTGTTGGCGGGGGAGGGTCACTGTTGAGGGCAGCATTTGGTTCTCCCCTTCGCAGAAAAGTGAACCAAGCAACGCTTTGATGCCACACTACGACGTCCCACCCCCTTCCCTGTGAGCACCGTGACAAAGTGACACGGGTGTTCACGGAGCAGGAGCCCAGTGCACAGGTGAGTGGCTTGAGGCCACAGAGGTGACGCCGTGTCTGAATGAATTCCGGCCACCCCCACCCTCCACAAGCTCCAGGATCAGCCTGGGCAGCATGTGGGGACAGAGGCTTAGGGGCCACCACCTTTAGCTGGCTGCTTCAAGGCACGAGGACGGCCAAGCTTCCACGCTGAAAGGAGAGGCAAGGAGCAGGGGCAGACAGCCGCTGAGGCTCCAGGCCAGGCGGAGTTCCAAGGAGGAAAGGAGGGACTTAGGGGTGCAGAGTTACCCGGAGGTCGGACAGTGTGGGGGTCAAGAGGGGACAGCAGGTTTTGCCGAATTAAGACAGCTCCCGGCCCTCACCGACAGCATTTCCAGAGGAGTGGAGGGGGTGGGCGCCAGATTGCCGTGGGCTGAGGACTGAGTGGGAGGTGGAGACAGGGCCGGCAGTCAATTTACTCTTTCAAGAAACATGCCGGCGAGGGCGAGAGGCAGGGGGGAGCCTTGAACACTTGTGAGCTAGCGTGCAAGGGGGCCTGAAGGCAGGCAGGGGTCTCTCTCGGGAGGCGCCCAGCGAGGGCCCCGGGGACAGAGGGGGGACTCCCCCGGCTCGTGTGCTCGGGGGCTGTGTCTCAACAGAGGCAGCTGGCGGCAGCTCTGACAGTGCCCCTCTTTCCTCTCTGCTGCCCTCTGAACGTGCACAGATGAGCCCGTCCTAAGTGCCGCGGCTGAAGCGTGAATACAGTATCCTTACAGCTGAGCGGCAGGAGAAACATAAACACAGGTCACACTCTGCACGTCGACCCCCATGCAGTACTGGACAGGCACTTGATTAGCGTTTCCCGTCCTCAAGTCCCTCCTGCAAAGACCAAAACGCATGGGAAAGACATGGTGTTCTCTTTGGCAGGCCGGGAAACCGGGGCTTAGAGAGGTCAGACGCCTGGGAGACTCCAGGTAGGTGTACCTGTCCCCAGACGCTGTTTCCACTCCTCGCTGTTTAGGAACCGGGCTGCCCCAGCCTGCAGTGTCTCACGGTCAGAGGTCAGAGCCATAGCATCACCTGGGAGCCCACCCCCCATCGACCAGCCCCGAAGGTGTTTGTGGTCTGGGGTCTGGAGTATGCCCCCGACGCCTGAACGGGCGCTTCCAATCTCCTCCTAAGAGGCCGGTGTGTGGGAGCGCGGGATGGGTGGGCGCGCGCACAAGGGGCTGGGCGCGCGCGCAAGGTGCGCGCGGCTCTCCAGGCCGAGCCGGGCTGAGGCGGCGTGGGCGCCCCACGGGCCGGGCCGCCGCGCGCCGCGTCCCCAGTCCCGTCTCCGCGCTGGCCCGGCCCGGTCCCCAGCTCCACCCCCTGCCTCCTCCTCCCGCCCGCTCGCGCCTCCTGAAAAGCCAGCCCGCCCGGGGCGGCGGCGCAGAGCCGGGCCGGCGCACGAGGCAGCCAGCGCGGCCATGACTGCAGAGAAGACGCTGCCCCTGGGCAATGGCAAGGCTGCCGAGGAGGCGCGGGAGTCGGAGGCGCTGGCCGGCGGCGACGCGGCGTCTGCGCGCGACCCGCGGGACAAGGCGGTCCAAGAGCGCGGCCACTGGAACAACAAGGTGGAGTTCGTGCTGAGCGTGGCCGGGGAAATCATCGGGCTGGGCAACGTGTGGCGCTTCCCTTACCTGTGCTACAAGAACGGAGGCGGTGAGGCGACACGTGACGCGCGGCGGGTGGGGCCACTGAGGGCGGGGAGCGAGGGGGCGCGCGAGAGACCCCTGCCGCGCGTGCGTGACGCGGGACCGTGGCCCAGGAGCTCGAGCCCGGGCCACCTGCGCCGAGGCGCGCCCCTGGGCCTGGCCCACCTGTTCCAGTGCGCGTGCGCACCGGCCGCTTCGCGCCCAAGCTTGCCACCGGGCGGGCGCACGACGCGTTCTGTGTGAAGCGCGAGGTGCGGATGGAGACGGGACGAGGAGCCCTAGCGCTTTTGGGTCCGGCCCTCAGGGGACGACCCCCGGGCAAGGGACGCTGTCCCCGTGTGATGGTGCAGGCTTCGGGGGCTTCCCGAGTGCGGGGTGTCGCGCGGAGCCGCTCGCTCGCGGGGCCTGCGCGCGGCCAGCCTTGTGCGCAGCAGACGGCCCCTTCTGCGGGTGAGGAAAACGAGGGTGGGAGAAGTCGAAGGGGACACCGAGGCCCGGGGCGCCTCCCTGGGGTTGGCCCCGTCGCGAAGACCTTCCCAGGCCTTGGTGCTTGGGGTCTTTCCTGTGGAGGAAATGGCGCCGAGCAGTGTCTTATCCTGGCCCCCGGGTCACCCACCCCAGTAGCAGCGGCACCCATTTGATGTGGACGTGCTGCGTGGAGGCTGCGGGACTGGGGGGAGGGTGGGGAGGGGGCAGGACGGCGAGGGGAGCCGCGTGGTGGCCGCACCTCGTTGGCGCCAGACGCTTCCAGGAATATGCAGGGCTCCTGGCTCAGAACACGGGGTTTCCGACCCCAGGACCCCCTCCAGGGGCCGTGCGCACGGTCAGCAGGGCAGCCCGGCGGGTCGAGGGCCAGCCATCCTGTCGCACTGTCAGGTGGCGTGGTTCCCCCGAGGAACGGCTGCGTGTGTTCCCCTTGCCTGTCTGCGGTGCCCCTACCGCTCCCCCACATCTCAGGCCCCCCACCTCTCCTCCGCCAAGGTTGCCCCGAAGTCAGCTGGCAGGGACGGAGCAGGAAGGGGCACCTTCGCAGACGCTGGTTGCCAAGGCGCAGGCGGCCCGGGGCTGCTCCGCACTGGCCACGAAGTGGCCGCGGAGCTGGTGGCTTGGCAGGAGCACAGGGAGTGGACGGGAGGCTCCAGGCCCGTCCTGGGCTGTGGGTCCTGCCGCGCTCTGCAGGGTCAGCTTTTGTTATGCCCGCTTGGAAACCCGTCAGGGGAACACCAGGCCAAAGCTAGTTTAACACATTTTTTCATACCGGAAATGTGATGGCAAAACGGAAGGCATTCCTGAAAGCAGACTACAGGGTAGATGGGGTGAATTACAAATTATGCCATAGTTTTTTTTTTTTTTTAAACCAAAAGGTTGTAGTGAGTAAAGTTTAAAAATGAGTCATTGTAGTTTTTTTTTTTTTTTCTTTCCCTTTCCTCTAACTTGCCAAGACTCTCCAGTGGGGGCACAGATACCTCGGGCTTGGCAGAGGTATGGTTAGGACTCGCAGTCCTGGCTCTGCGAGTCCCCGCACCTTGAGGCTTTCCCAGAGGGTGGTCTGCTGGGTTCTGGAGTGGTCTCAGGTAGATGGCGGTGGTCCGGGGGCAACACCTGACAGCTGCTTTTAACCCCCGAGACTCCTGGTCAGTAAACAGACACCCTCACTCGGTCGCCTGTTGCTGCCTCCTGTGGCTGGATTATTGGCTTGGTGACTGCTCACCTCGCTAAAAATGCCTGCCAAGGGTTTCACGAGCGCTGTTGGGTGACGTCTCCCACTCGCCCCTCGCTCGGAAGAGCTAAGACCCTTCTAGAAGCTGGCGTGCACGGCCGTTCTGTCCGGCCCTCGCCAGTACAGAGGCTCCACTTAGCCAGAGCGCTTGTGGCTTGTGAGTCTGAGCGTGAGGACAGCAGGTTTTCCCGCCGTGTTTCTGGGGCAGAGGGAAGGAAGGTTTGGGAAGAGCCCCTGGTGGTGTAACGGCTCCGGTTCACTGCCGGGATTTGATCCATTCACACACGGGCCCAGGCCGTGGATGCCGGGTTTGAGACGGGAGCTGCGCGTGGCCGCTTCCCAGACAGGTTCAAAGCCAGCCTTGCTGGGGAGACCCCCGGCACCCTCAGTCCCTTCGTGGGCTGTGGGGCCACTTAACTCTTTGTGGCCTGACAGTCCTTGTGGAGTAATTCCCTGAGGATACTTGATGGGAAAGCCTGGATTTTTTTATTTTTTGGACACGTGGTTGCAGAAGATGCAGGGTTTTCCTTACCTGATCTGTTGGGATGGCTTTGAAAGCACAGGTGTGACCTTGCTGGGCGGGGAGGGTGGATCTGGCCTGTGCTGGGACACGCTTTGCTTGAATGAGAACTGAGCAGAGAAAGCTTTATGTTACCGTCTCCTCCGCCCAGCGAGGAGCAGCCGCAGCCACGTTGTACAGGTGGGGAAGCCGGGGCAGCGGACGGCAGGGAGCACAGGGCGGGAACTGGTGCTCAGAGGATGCCGGCCTTGCGAGTCTTTACATGGCGGGTGCTTGTCGCAGGCTCCTGGAGCCGCCCGGGGGGTTTTAATCGCAGTCCTTTGCCTCCTCACAGGGGCGTTTCTGATTCCCTACGTGGTGTTCTTCATCTGCTGTGGCATCCCCGTGTTCTTCCTGGAGACCGCCCTGGGCCAGTTCACCAGCGAGGGCGGCATCACGTGCTGGAGGAAAATCTGCCCTTTATTTGAAGGTGAGCGCGGCGTCAAAAGGCGACGCGCGCGTGGCGGGCTGGGAGGAGGAGTCGCGACGTGCGCGTGGCCGTCTGGGAGGGGTCGCGACGTGCACGTGGCGGGCTGGGGGAGGAGTGACGACGTGCGTGTGGCAGGCTGGGAGGGGTCATGACGTGCGCGTGGCGGGCTGGGGGAGGAGTGACGACGTGCGTGTGGCAGGCAGGGAGTCGTGGCGGGCTGCGGGGGGGGGGGTGGCGACGTGCGCGTGGCCGGCTGGGAGGGGTCGTAACGTGCGCGTGGCCGGCTGGGAGGGGTCGTAACGTGCGCGTGGCCGGCTGGGAGGGGTCATGACGTGCGCGTGGCCGGCAGGAGGGGTCGCGACGTGCGCGTGGCCGGCTGGCAGGAGTCGCGATGTGTGGATGGCGGGCTGGGGGGTCGCGACTGGTGCGTGGCAGGCTGGGCGGGTCACGACGTGCGCGTGGTGGGCTGGGAGGGGTTGTGACGCGCGTGTGGTGGGCTGGGAGGAGTCGGGATGTGTGGATGGTGGGCTGGGAGAGGGTCACGACGTGCGCGTGGTGGGCTGGGGAGGGTCGTGACGCGCGTGTGGCGGGCCGGGAGGGGTCGTGACGTGCGTGTGGCGGGCCGGGAGGGGTCACGACGTGCGCGTGGTGGGCTGGGAGGGGTCGTGACGCGCGCGTGGCGGGCCGGGAGGGGTCGTGACGCGCGTGTGGCGGGCTGGGAGGGGTCGTGACGCGCGTGTGGCGGGCCGGGAGGGGTCGTGACGCGCGTGTGGTGGGCCGGGAGGGGTCGTGACGTGCGCGTGGCGGGCTGGGGGGGTCGTGACGCGCGTGTGGCGGGCTGGGGGGGTCGTGACGCGCGTGTGGCGGGCTGGGGGGGTCGTGACGCGTGTGTGGCGGGCTGGGAGGGGTCGGGATGTGTGGATGGTGGGCTGGGAGGGGTCGCGACGTGCGCGTGGCGGGCCGGGAGGGGTCGTGACGCGCGTGTGGTGGGCCGGGAGGGGTCGTGACGTGCGCGTGGCGGGCTGGGGGGGTCGTGACGCGCGTGTGGCGGGCCGGGAGGGGTCGTGACGTGCGCGTGGCGGGCTGGGGGGGTCGCGACGTGCGCGTGGCGGGCTGGGGGGTCACGAGGGCTGTTTGTCTGCAGGCGCTGGGCTCACGCGGCGCCCTTGCTGTGTGCTTTCAGGCATCGGCTACGCCACGCAGGTGATCGAGGCCCACCTGAACGTGTACTACATCATCATCCTGGCCTGGGCCATCTTCTACCTGAGCAACTGCTTCACCACCGAGCTCCCCTGGGCCACCTGTGGGCACGAGTGGAACACAGGTACGGCCCTCAGGGCACCCTGGGGTCAGGGCCGTGTCCTCGTCCCTGAGCTGGTGCCGGCCTCTGGGCTCTCATCATGAGCCCAGCAACCCAGGATGGACTCGCTGAAACTGAGGGGTCAGTTCTGGGGGCGCTCCGGGGGTCGACGCCTTTGGCACGATCAGGAGAGCGGCGGTTGCCGTCCCTGGGCAGAGTCGGGGTCTGAGAAGAGACCCAGGCTGGGATTCAGGCCACCAGGATGCTCGTGCCAGCTCCGGCTCTCCCAGTACCCGGGTTTCCTGTGCGAGATGAGGGGGTGAGGGCTCCCTCCGGGGCTCTGCACGCCGGCCCTTGAGGCTGACCAGGCCTTAGCCCAGCGAGCAGCAAGCTTAAAAGTGTGCGTGGTTGTCAGAGTTTCAAAGTCATCACATGAAAACCCAGATGAGATTCTTTGAGAAGCCCCAAGCTCGGGGACGCCAGGCCCACATTCCCACTGCCGCTGAGGGCGGTGCCTGACCAGCTGCGCCGCCTTTGTCTGGGGATCCTGTCGTTGTCCTCCGGTTGCTGCGGGCCCCACCCAGCTGCCTTTGTCCTCTTGATTCAGCCATTCACTAGCCGTCCCCACCCTGGACTGGATGTTTTTATAGAGGGTTTTCAGTTTGGACCTCCTGTTTGCTTTTCGATCTGCCGACCTATCAGCGTTGAGTTTTAGAATCCCAGGGAAGGCTAACGTTGCCCAGCCCCAGCTTCGATGGCTATGCTTACAGCAGACATCGCTAATCAACTGCGGCACTCTTTGCATCCGAGTCTAGCCTTGGCCTCAGAGCCCCTGGCAGCAGCACGCCAGGCACGCTGCCTTGGGATAGGCGTTGGTGCGCTTGGTTTAACCTGCTCACTGTCCATGTTAGCACCCAGTAGTTAGGTCACTCCTGGAAGTGTCTGATTTGTAATGAAGACTCGAGCACTCCGGCTGGGTATGGGCTGTGAGTTGCAGCCTTGGGCGCAGGAATTGGTGTGGTTGGGAGAATGGCGACACTGAGTGCACAACTTGAGGAAGCAGCAGCAAAGCCGGCTCCCCTGCTGGGCATGGCTTCCTGGAGGCGGTGCCTCCTTTCTAGAGTCCTGTAGCTTTTCACCTGCCTTTGGTCAGGGTCTTCAAGAAGACGTACATCAAACTGCAACTCGGGACGCGCGCCTGGAGGCCTGGGAGTGCCTGGTGCTGGTGCAGTTGTGTGAGTGTCACCTGAGGATGCTCTGTTCACACACACACACGCACGCATGCACACACACGCACACTCTGGGTCATCTGCACAACCGCCCATGTCTGCGCCTGACTCCGTTCACAGCTGAAGATGGACTCACGGCCAGGAGGATGGCAGTGGCCGGAGGGGAGAAGGCAGAGGTGGGAAGGATCCCACTGGTGGGAACGCAGCCCAGTGGGAGAAGAACGGCTCTGCGGAGGAAGAAGCAGGTGACTGTCTGAAGTAGCACAGCCGGGAATAAGCGGCAGCACTCACGGCCCTGCCCCCTGCCCCCTGCCCGTGATGCAGCTCTTCCGTTAGGAAAGCAGCTTCATTTCACCCGACGGCTCGACCCTGCTCGTCCGCTGTGTGTTATTTTGAGTCGCGTCGGTTCCGTGTTTTAGTTGCTGTTGAGTTTGTAAACTTAATTTTGCCTTTACGGTTGTATGAATAGCATCCTTGGAAATGCTTCATTACTCCTTGTTTGTATATTATTAAACATTTTAATAAAAATGGCCAACCTTGGGTGGTGGAGTAAGTTTTTTTTCCCCCCATGCTCTGGGAATACAATGTGTGTAATTCTGGTTTATTTTTTATTTTTATTTACTTACTTTTTGCAGGCAGAGTTAGACAGTGAGAGACAGAGAGAAAGGTCTTCCTTCCATTGGTTCACCCCCCAAATGGCCGTCACGGCCAGCATGCTGTGCCGATCCAAAGCCAGGAGCCAGGTGCTTCTGGTCTCCCATGGGGTGCAGGGCCCAAGCACTTGGGCCATCCTCCACTGCACTCCCGGGCCACAGCAGAGAGTTGGCCTGGAAGAGGAGCAACTGGGACAGAATCTGGTGCCCAGACCGGGACTAGAACCCCGTGTGCCAGCACTGCAGGTGGAGGATTAGCCTAGTGAGCCTTGGCGCTGGCCCTGTAATTCTGTTTTAGAGAACCTGAAACAATCCAAGGGGTGCCCACCCCCTGAGAAGGGGTTGGGACGCATCCAGACACATCGCTCCCATTGCTGGTTTCTTGGCCCCTCTCAAGCCCGAGTGTGTCTCCCCCCAGTTCCTTTCAGAATCTAGTTAGCATCTGCCGCAGGTGTGGGGAAGAAGCAGGGGAGCAGGAGTCTTCCCGGGCAGAGCCAGTGACACCTGCAATGTGCAACACCCCACGTGTAGAAGCAGCGCCTGCCCCAGAGACCATAGTTGCAGCTGGGAGGGCTCGTCAGTAGGGGAGGGGCAGTGGTGCCCCGGGGAAGTCATGCTGGGTATGCGGGGGGGGGGGGGGGGGGGTTGGCCTCGGGAGGCAAGGTCTGGCCCTGTAAACAGAAGGGCTTGCGCCCTGCGTCCCATGGTGGTGGACAGCCCCGGGCAGTGGCCACAGCAGTTTGTTCTTATTCTGCGGGTGACCTCATAGGACAGGGAGAGGGTGCAGGGGAGCATGAAGAAGTGATTCCTTCAGGGAACCCATTTGAACTTATTTGAAAATCCGAGTGAGAGAGAGAGGGAGAGACAGAGGGATCTTCCATCTGTTAGTTCATTCCCCAGATGGCAGCAGCGGCCAGGGCTGGGCCAAGCCGAAGCTGGGAGCTTCATCCAGGACTCCCACGTGGGTAGCAGGGACCTAAGCACTTGAGCCGTCTGCGGCTGCTTTTCCCAGGCCATTGGCAGGGAGCTGGTTCAGAAGTGGAGCAGCCAGGACGATGCCAGTGTTGCAGGTTGTGGCTTTATCAGCTATGGTACAACTTCAGCCCCAGGGAGGGGTTGCACAGGGGAAGGCTTCCCAAAGGAGGGGTTCACAGGTTGCCCTGAGCCTTGAAGGATGAGTGTGCGAATGCTTTTAGCTGAGAATTCGTCCGCAGGTTTCATGAAGTGAGAAAAGGCGTTCAGTAAATCCTGTCCGAGTGACTGGCTGGAGGGAGGAGCGACGAAGACACCGGGGCTCCCTTGGCGAGCAGTTTCATCCACTCTTCCTATCTGCTATAGTTTGAGCCCCTTGTTCTATAAAGAGGCACCGAGTCTCAGCTGCATACATGCCTGGGACACTATGAGGGACCCGGTCCTGTGGGCGCTCTGTTCCCGTGTGGCCGCTGAGGGCCTGAGGCAGGGCAGTGGGGAGAGTGAGGATCTGGGGACAAGGCTGGGAGAGTCAGAGAGGGTGGCTGGGGTGCACAGGGGTGAGAGACAGTCGGGCCCCTGAGACCTCTGCTGCTTCCTGATGGCGCTGACTGTGTCTCCATCGCTGGGTGTGTGTGCGGTCTCGATGTCCCTGCCCCGAGCTCCTTGGGGGCCTGTGGACGTGGACCTGCTGAGTGCGACCACCTGCTCATGCCGTCGGCTCTGGGCCCTGTCCAGGACGTGGGTTGATCGTCGCGTGCTGTCTGTCTTGTTTCCCCTGCAGAGCGCTGTGTGGAGTTCCAGAAACTGAACATGAGCAACCACAGCCACGTGTCCCTGCAGAACGCCACCTCCCCTGTCATGGAATTCTGGGAGTAAGTGGACACGAACTCGTGCACCTCGTGCCAGGCTCCCCTGGCCCTGCCCTCGCCCCAGCCTGCCATGTCCTGCCTTTGGTGGGCACTCACCTGCCCTGGGAGCGAGCGTGAGGAGTGGCCGCAAGAGATGCCGCCTTGCTCCTTGATAACAGTGCACGTGCTGCCTCTCGGATCAGGAAGTGCCTGGTAAAAGGCTGCACGCTTTAAAAATTCATTTGCAACAAATGAGAAGCTAAGATGCGTGTGCAGGCAGCCAAGTCAAGGATGCGCTTAGCCTGGAAAGCAGAGGTCCCGGGGGCTCGGTTTAATGCTTTCAGCAGCTGGACTGGCGGGCGGGAAGGAAGCGGGTGCCCTCTAATGGATGGAGCCTCTAAAGAGGCAGGTGCTCAAGGCTGAGCTTGGTGTCACGGCACCCGTGTAAGGTTTTCAGGAAGGGGAGGGCCGTTCCTGGGACGTGCTGGAGCAGAGCCGCTGGTTTTCCCAGGGGTGCACGTCGTTTTCTGAGAGTGCCAAGGCATCCGTGGCTCTCCCAGGACTGCCGTGTATGGTTTTGGAGGTTGCACGCTGACCAACCCCAGCAGGCACTGTTCTTGTTGTGAAGTGGACCCTTCAGAATTATGTAGCGTAATGTGCACCGGAACCATGGCTTTGGGGTTCCTGCGGTAGAGATGGGAGAACCCCATATCCCAGGCATGGGGGAGACGTTCCCTGTGTGGACTGAAGCCCAGGCCAAATGCTTTCTGATATTTTCCTGTGTGAAAGCCCTGGCTTCGCTGAGGAGCTCTCTGGCCCTGATAGGGGTGGAGGACTGAGTGATGGTTGCACTTTTCCCAGATGCTGTTCGGCCCCTTCTGTCTCTGGAGGCCGCCCTGCTGAGTGCAGATGCGTCGGCCTCACGCTCAGCCTTGGGTTTGTTGTGCATGTGTGCGTGCCCCAGGATACCAGGCACCTCGTGCATATTTAAGATGTCTCCATTCATGCTGTCTTTCTCGGTCCCTTTGCCGCTTTGGTCACAGAATTCCTGAGACAGCGCAGTTTATAGAGAAAAGGGGTTTGGGTTCGAGCTGGGAAAGTCCAGCTCAGTGGGTGAGAGCGGCTCTGCCTGCTTCAGTGCGTGGTGGAAAGCAGAAGGGCCTGTGGGCCTATGTGGGAGGGGAGCGTGAATGTGTATTTGTGTGTGTGCACCTGTGTGTGAGACAGAGTAGGGAGGGAGAGGGAAGGGAGGGACCAGGCTTGCTTTACAGCAAGCTGCTGACCCCTGTGAAGGTGAGAAGTCCTGAGAGGCAGCACCAGCCCCTGCCTGGGTCCCTGCGACCAGACACCGCCCACCAGGCTCCAAGTCCCAGCACTGCTTCGTGGTCTGCAGGTGACCTGTGCTGGAGACACACTTTGTCCATGTGGCCGTTGTATCCATTTCTCGGATTATTTTGTAACACCTTTGTTTCTTTGCACAGGGCCATGAGCAACTGTGGCTCTGTCGTTTCCCACCACCCCCCACATGCTGTTTCCTGGGCCGATTTGCCTACGTTGTATTTACGTTGTATTTATCCCGGACCTCTGGGTGGCCATTCAGAGGGTGGCTCGTTTGCCTGCTGTTGTTTGGCGCACCTGCTGACTGGTCTTTTCTGTTGTGAGTGGGTGACTGGAGGTTTCCACATTGCATCCCTGTTTTAGCATCTTGTGCCACCAGCAAGGGGGACCTGAGACCCCGCAGTTCACAGGCCAGAGATGGATCTCTTGCAGCTGTGCAGAGTGGGAAGTCCAAGATGCGTCGTCGCATCCTGGTGGAGGAGGAGAGCAGAGCGCACAGGGCAGGGGGGAGGAGGAGGAACTCATCCGTCTTTGGGACCCTGGCCCTGTGCCCGTGGGTGAATCTGCTTGTGAGACCAGAGCCCTTGGAACCTGGTGACCTCCTGGAGGCCGTGCCATTCCTCCCTGTGGACCCGGGGTGCGTGGTCAGGGCACAGCTAATGATGGAGAGGCTTGGTGGGCGGGGAGGGCTCCCTGCCCCCTCTGTTCTATCAGACATCGCAGCAGCATGGTTCCCCGATTTCTGCTGAAATGGGAGTGACAGTTTGTGCAGTTGCAGCGGGGATGGCTCCTGGCCTGGTCAGTTTTTGTCTTGCCAACAAGATGGATGTGAAACGGTGCCTCATGGGGCTAGGTCTGCCTTCCTCCAAAGACTTCTGAGCTGGGACACCTTCTGGTGTTTGCATTTTTGGCTCTGTGAACTTGAAGTCATACCTTTTCCATGTAGATTGTCTCTTCTTATGGATGGGAGTCCTTGACCCATTAGAGAGTATTGTTGGCTCTGTAAATATCTTTGTCCAGTATGTGACTTTTCTTTATTATTTATGACATGGAAAAGGTTCAATTTCATTGAAGTCAGGTTAATCTTTGCTTCCTCTTCCTTGTTCTCCTCCTCCTCCTCCTTCATGCCAGAGAGAGAGAGAGAGAGAGAGAGAGAGAGAGAGAGAGATCTGATCCTCTGGTTCACCCCCCAAATGCCTGCAATGGCCAAGGCTGTACCCAGCCACAGCAGGGAGCCAGGGACTCAGCCCAAGTCTCCCGTGTGGGTGGCCGTGACCCAGTCACTCGAGCCAGCACTGCTGCTTCTCAGAGGAAGCTGGAGGCAGGGGCTAAAGAAAGGAATCAAGCCCTGGCACTCCGACTGGCGTCTTAACTGCTGTCCCCGACGCCTGGCCCTCAGTCTCTTCCTTGTGGTTTGCACAGGTGACGTCTTACTGAAGATATATTTCCCTCCCCCAAAAGTTGTAGAACGTTTTCTTCCAAGAATTTTAAAGTGTTGTATTTTCCATATTTAAGGATATAATCTATCTCGAGTTTTATTTTTTTATCTAAGGTAGAGGTCCAGTTTTATTTTTGTATTGATAACTGACTTCTCCAGTGGTACTTACTGATCATCCTTTTCCAACTGTTCATAATGCCAGTTTTTCTAAAACCACAGGCATGATTTTCGGCTCTCTGCTCCACTGGTCTGTCTATCGCTGCCTCAATACCACCAGAAGTTTTATTGTGAGCCTTAAGCTGGTAAGGCAGCACCCGCCCTCCCTCTGTCTTTGGTCTTAGCCTCCCCAAGGAGTTCCTGGGTCAGCTTGGTAAGTTAAACAATAAAAGTCAAGAACAAAGCAGCCCCCTGGTGTTTTTGGTGGGAAGTCTGTTGAAGCTGCAGCTTTATTGGAGGGAGCTTTAGGATTAGGCCTCTGTGTCCATAAACGTGACACGCCCAGCTCTCCATGTGCTGAGGGCGTGTCCAGTCATGCCGCTGAACCATGGTTTACAGAGCATTGGCATTTGGGTCACCGGGTTACGAACCATGGACCTCTGCATCGTGGTCTCAGAATGGCCGTCCCTAAGATGTGAGGGTACTTTGGAAAGTTTACGGAAATAAATGGATTACAGTAAGAGCTTATTTTGGTGCAGGAGATCTTGAAATCCATGCTTTTTTTTTTTCTTAATATGAGTTTTCCGTGAACTTTCAGAAGCTCTTTCATAAGTGATAGGGTAAAGGTCTCTTTGCTGGGTGGGGCTGTTTGTGTTTTTCCAATACCACTGCACTGTGGTTTCTTGGAGGGGTGTTAGACAGACCAGCTTTGGACCTGCACATTGGAGAAAAACGTGGAAAATGCATCCTGAAATCCTAGACTGAACAGGGTTCCTGTGTCAGTTCTTGTTTTGCACCATTAATTTCCTTTGTGATACATACGGAAAACCCTCATTGAATTACTGTTTGCTTCATGTGTTTGTTCGTTATGTTCCACAGTAGACTGTGGTGAAGTTGAACCTCTCTGGTTTTTCTGCCTGCTGCCAGGCAATGGGAGGCCCTCAGTAGAAAGGATGGATGGATGGATGGTTGAGGAAGGCAGGCAGGCAGGCAGGCCAGCAGTACGTCAGAGAATTCTGTGTGGGAACCACCAGGAAGGCAGTGGCAAGGACTCGTGCTGTCATTAGGCTTTTCCCTCAACAGCACTGATCACTTCCAGGACCCCTGGCAGAATCAGTGTCCATTCTTCTCAGACACCAAGTGGCAGGAGGGGAAAGCTCGTGCATAAGGACCTTTCTGCCTGGTACTCAGTCATCCCGAGTGGACGTCCGTGGGGCGTGCGCCATCATTTGAGGTTTCTGTTTGGGTTGCATCTTTATCCTTTTCACACTACACTGCTGAACCCTGTGTCCTGAAAGTACTTGGCTATTGGTCTGACACTCACCTGTTTCAGAAATACTTGGTTAGACAGCTCTCATTCACCATTGTTTCCCCATAAGGGAACCTGAGACACAGATCATGGGAGATGTCTTATAGCATCCTATGAGAAGCTGTTGGGCCACGTGAGTTCAACAGCTTACTTACAAGGCATTTGAAAGGAACTGAGTTGGGGCCAGTGCTGTGACACAGTAGGCTAAGCCTCCACCTGCAGCACTGGCATCCCATATGGGCACTGGTTCATGTTTTGGCTGCTCCATTTCCAGTACAGCTCTCTGCTATGGCTTGGAAAAAGAGCAGAAGATGACCCAAGTGCTTGGGCCCCTGCACCTGTGTGGGAGACCCAGAAGAATCTCCTGACTCCTGTCTTCAGATCGGCCCAGCTCCAGCCATTGTGGCCACTTGGGGAGTGACCCAATGGATGGAGGATCTTTCTGTCTTCTGCCTCTCTGTCTGTAATTCTACCTCTCGAATAAATAAATAATGATTGAAAAAATACTAAAAAAAAAATAGACCTGAGTGGAGAATTGGGTATACCATGTAAATGGACAGGCCGGTCAGAAAGATGTCTGACAATATCATAAGCGCAACAGACTCCTCATCAAATTCTCCACTGAGACGTTCTGTTCTTTGCTGTGTTTGAGCATAACAAGCTCATGTATGTTTGAGAAGCTGTGTCCTTCAGTGGGGATGCCCATGTGTGTTTGATTAAGCCAGTGATTCAAACCAGTTTTTCTGTGGAATAAATGACAGTCCTTCCTCCCTCTTTCTTCCCACCCCCACCTTGTGCAACCCATCCTCCGAATGCTGGGATTCCACAGAACACAGTCGAGAAACACTTTGCTAGGAAGTGAGGTCAAAGTTGACCTCTGAGGCTTGAGGTATTTGAGACCTAATTCCCTTTCCATGTGATGGCCCTTGACATGCTGGCTCAGTTTCTCCTCTAGCTCTCCTTGCTGTCTCCCTGCATGGCTGGTCCACGATTCCCCACTGCTGCCAGGTCTCCATGGCGCTCCTCCTTCCTCATTCCTCCTTCCTCCTCCAGCTCCAGGGAACCTCATTCACGGCCATGCTGCTAGGACAAGGTAGACTTGCTCAGCTACCTGTCAGTCCGTCCGTTCCACGAACTCTGAGCTTCTGGTGTGTCTGTGGAAGATGGAGTTCTAGCTCCGAGACAGACCCGTAGGTTCCTGCAGTATCAGTTGTGAGGCTCTGCTCCCCTGTGTTTGCCTGGCCATGGCTTTGCCTTGGCTGTGGGCACCTGGCACAACACACTCTTTGTGTTAGGGTCTCATTTTCCTTTCCAGGGTCTAAGCAAAATGAGTGGCACAGCCAGTGAGAGAAGCTCAGGTGCTTGGGTGGCTCTGACTGGCAGGGGGCCTGAGAATCAGGGTAGCTGTCTTCCCCATGTTAGATGTCAGAATCTGGCATCCTGGTGTCCCTTCACAATCCATTTGGCGTGGGCGTCCATCTGCAGGTCTGTGTATTGAGCTTGTGTCGTCTGGCGGGATGGGGTGTTAGCAGGTGCGCAAAGAGCAGTTCAGCATCAGACAGCCCAGGACTTGTCTTCACTTCCCTCCTCCAGCCTCCATAGGTACTGGGTTTTGCAGGCAGCTCCCTGCTCAGCACATGGACAGTCAGAATCAAGGCTGCACAGGGTCCACTCAGCAAGCACATTGTGAGAGCACATTGAGATGTAAGGGCAGCCGGTTCCATGTCCTTACTTGTAGGATGGCACCCCATCTCTGTGGTTTCTCGTCACTGGAGGAGTTCACTCTTGGTTTTAAAGCCAGGTGGGCATTTTAATGGATTGTCTTTGAGGGGAGGAGGAACTAGAGTGACAGGTGCCGCTCCGTGTGGAACGGGGGCGCCTTCTGTGTGCCTCTTAGGTGCGTCTCCGCTATGCCCATTGCCCCCTGTAACCTGATCCCTTTTGGTCCTTTGGATGTCGTGGGCTTGTCCTGTGGTCAGTCTCTGGGCTTCTGCTGTTCCCTCTGCCTGGAAGATGGCTCAGCACCTCGCTGTGTGTCGGCTCCTTTCTGCCTTTGTTGTCATCCAGAGCTCTCCCCTAGGAGTCCAGCAGAGACAGCACCCCAGTCACGCCCCACCCCTGCTCCGTCTTACGTCCACGTGGTTCTCACCTCTCCTGCTTGTGCCTTTGGCTCCTTGCTGTGCTCTTTGTCCATCAGGGTTCAGGCCCAAGTTGGCAAGGACTGTGTGTGCTCTTTTTTCTTTCTTTTTTTTAATTTTTTAATTTTTATTTTTTTTTAATTTTTTTTAAATTTTTTTTTAATTTTTTTTTTTACAGGCAGAGTGGACAGTGAGAGAGAGAGAGACAGAGAGAAAGGTCTTCCCTTGCCGTTGGTTCACCCTCCAATGGCTGCCGCAGATGGCGCGCTGCGGCCGGCGTACCACGCTCATCCGATGGCAGGAGCCAGGTGCTAGGTGCTTTTACCTGGTCTCCCATGGAGTGCAGGGCCCAAGCACTTGGGCCATCCTCCACTGCACTCCCGGGCCACAGCAGAGGGCTGGCCTGGAAGAGGGGCAACCGGGACAGAATCCGGCGCCCCAACCGGGACTAGAACCCGGTGTGCCGGCGCCGCAAGGTGGAGGATTAGCCTGTTGAGCCATGGCGCCGGCCTTCTTTTTTTTTAAGATTTTTATTTATTTTAAAGTCAGAGGGAGACACACACACACATGCACACATACACTACACACAAAGAGATCTTCTATCTACTGATTCACTCCCCAAATGGCCGAAAGAGCCAGGGCTGGGCCAGGCTAAAGCCAGGAGCCTCTTCTAGGTCTCCCATGCAGGTGAGGGGCCCAAGCACTTGAGCCATCCACTGCTGCTTTCCAAGGTGCATTAGCAGGGAGCTGAATCTGAAATGGAGCAGCTGAGACTTGAACTGGAGCCCATATGGGATGCCGGCACTGTAGACAGCAGCTAAACCCGCTATACCTCAGCGCCAGTCCTCTCTGTGTCTTTTGGTCACTGTCGTCCTGCCTGAACATTCTAGGTGCTGAATTAATTTTTGTGCAAGTAAATGAATGGATGCCTGAGTGGTGGATGAGTGAGTGAGTGTTTCTGAAGCCCTGGGGCTCAGTGTCCTTATCTGGCAGTAAAAAATGATGATACCCACCAGAGAGGCCAAAATGGGGACCAAAGGAGACCTGTGCTGTGCCCATCGTAGCTTTTGGAAAGGTTTGAACGTAGAAGCAGGCTGTGGTTGGTTTCCCCATCTGTGAGATGGGGGTTAGCCCTGCCCCCTGCCTTACCAACTGTTCCAGGCTATTCTAAGGATTGAATGAGATGGTGCTTTCTGAGAACTGGGGTAAGTTCTAAGTGGGGTGTGTGAGCTCCTTCCCGTTGCTTGAGGCTCATGTCCAGCCCAGCCTCTGTCTCTCCAGGTGCAGGTGCACATGTGGGCATGAGCTGCCATGGCTTGGGCTGGGCCTGTTTGCCTGAAGTAGCCTTTGTGCCCCCAAAGTTCATTTCCTGGGTCGACAGAGAACATGGGGTGACACCATGTAACTCAGCTAGCTTGGATTACCTGCCTTGACCCCATCCCCAGCATGTCACCCTCCACGTGGCTGAAGTGCAGATTTTAGCAGACACCGTCCACCATACGCTCTGCCGCCTCCCAAGTGTGCAGCTGCAGCAGCTCAGCTTCTCACAGCCTCCATCTGCTTTCCTGGAAGTGGGGCAGCTGTGGCTGCCTCTTAGGGCCATCGAGAGCATGGAGTGGGACAGAGCTCCAGCACAGGGGAGAGCTCCGTGCTGGATTTACCCGGATCTCCGAGCACCCGTGGGGATTCTTGCCAGCGCTCTTCCCAGAAGACTCATTGGCCAGGCTTGGGCTGTGCCTCCCAGCGCACATAGTGGACTCCCCGGGTGCCTTTTCTTCACCTGACTGCTTTTTAAGCAGTGCTTGGTGCCTCATCAGTCAGTAGTAGACAGTTGAGGAGGGCACCGCCTTTCCCTGGGCAGCACATGGCCTTGTAGAGAGGAGGGAAGTGGGGAGGGTGTTTGCACAGGTCCCTGCAGGAGGCTTGCTCAGAACCAGGATGAGGAGACCCAGGGGTCTGGACCTGGGGAGAGACTTCAGAGTCAGTGCTGCCTGGGCTCAGTTGTTCTTAAATTATTTTTAAACAATTTACTTATTTATTTGAAAGAGTTATAGAGAGGCAGAGGCAGAGAGAGAGAGAGAGAGAGGTTCTCCATCTACTGGTTCGCTCCCCACGTGGCCACAATGGCCAGAGCTGTGCCAATCCGAAGCCAGGAGCCTGGAGCTTATTCCTGGTCTCCTACATGGGTGCAGGGGCCAAGCACTTGGGCCATCTTCCACTGCTTTCCTAGGCCATTAGAGAGAGCTGGATTGAAAGTGGAGCAGCCAGGACCCGAACCAGCACCCATATGGGATGCCAGCACTGCAGGTGGTGGCTTTACCTGCTATGCCACAGCGCCGGCCCCATGGGATGGGTTTTGCAGGGTGGGTAGAAGTCCATGAGGCTGTCCATGGGGTGGGTCACTGGTGTGCAAGGTGACAGGAGGAGCCTGGGTGGGTGCAGCGTGTGCTGTGGTTTGCAGATTCGCCTGCATCAGGGCCTAGGGGAGGGGCAGAGACCAGCATATCCGTTCACTTAAAGTCGTCCCCTCTGACCACTGTTTGCTGTCCATGCTTTCAGTTACCTGTGATCAGCCACAGCCCAAAAACATGGATGGAAAATTCCAGAAATAATTTATAAGTGCCAAATGGTGCACCTTTCTGGATGACATGTTGAAGCCTCACATCATCCTATTCTGTCCTGGCCAGTTAAGATGTGAGCCATCCTGTGTTGGGTGCCCTGCTCATCCACTGCCACCGAGTGGCCATGTTGGGGTCAGGTTGTCCATCGTGGCTGTGTGGTCCTTGTGTCCAGGTGACACAGCACCTAACAGTGGCCCAGGAGCACAAAGATAGTGATGCTGACAATGCCAAAAAGAAGCCACAAGGAGCTTCCTTTAAGTGACAGGTGAAAGTCCACCTAATAAAGGGAAAAAAATGCATGCTGTGGTTGCTAAGATCCATGGTGTGCTATTACTGGTCCTCTCTTATGGTGCCCAGTTTACAAATTCAACTTTCTCCCAGGCAGAGGGGACAAGTGTATATTGAGCTTGGCACTACCTGCAGTTCAGGCATCCACTGAGGGTGTGGAAACCTACCCCCTGTGGATGCCATGAGACTCCACTACAAGTCTTAACTGAGTACCTACTATGTGCTGGGGACCAGTGGGGGTTCTGGAATGCAACACAGAGAGCAAGGCCTTCTGGGTGACCTGCATCACAGACGTGCTGAGAAGCAGCAGGGGTTCCGTGGGGTCAAGATCACCGTATCCCGAAGGAAGAGCCGTGAGGATGGGGATTGTGAGGCCAGAGTCGGGGCAGGCCCCCTCTGAGAGGTACCTGAGCAGGACCCTGCGCCCAATGAGGCAGCTTTGAGGTGTAGACATCGGGGAGCGGTGTGGACAGAGACCCTGCTGTGGGAGGGTGTTTGGGAGTCCGGGGAATGGCAGGCGGTGGGGAGGCTGCAGTGCCGTGTAGGTGAACTGGGGACCTCTGCAAGGGGCTGCCTTCCAAGACTGAATCCATGGAGCTGTGTGATCATACCTGGAACAAGGCGGCCCTGCCCCCTGCCCTGCCCACCCCAGGCTGCCACGTGGAGGCACTTGCTGTGGTCCAGGTGCAGGACGCCAGGTAGGGGAAGGCAGGGAGGAGGTAGCCCTGGGGGATGCTCGTTCTTTGGGCTTGGCCGTGCTGTGCCCTGAGGCAGGTGTGGGAACGGTTTCCTGACTCATGAGTGCCTCTGCGGCCACCCACTTGCTGGAACATGTTGCTCGACCCCACACGCCCTTGGCAAGCAGCTGGGAGGCTCTGGATTTGCCTGAACACTGAGCTTGTGGGTGCACCTGTGCCTTGTACCCAGATCGCACTTCCAAAAGTTGGTCTGTGGCATGAGACACTCCCCCTCCCCCAGCCCCACCTGAGCATGTCCATGGCAAGCACTGCTTGTGATGATTAAAGGAAAAAAAGAGGACTTTTGTAAAACATTCTTGAATGTGATAGCGGTTCTGTCAGTAAGCAACACCTGCTGTAAATGGGTGAGGCAGAGAATGTGCTGACGTGGAGAGGGGCTAGAAGACAAGGCTGATGGATAGAGATAGGCTGCTGGGCAGTCAGGCTGTGTCCCTTATCCTAAGTGCTCGGGACTAGAAGTGTTTCAGGTTCTGAAATATTTGTATATAGAGTAAGACATCTTGGGGACGGGACCCACGTCTAAGCATGAAATTGACTTGCGTGTCATAGCCGTTGTGCACTCATGGCCCGAGGGTAGCTTCGTTCAGTGTTTTAGCACATTGGTGTTCTGACTGTGACCCATCACATGAGGTCAAGTGTGGGATTTTCCATGTTTCAGATTTGAGGAAGGACTTTTAACATAATGCTGAAGATACGATTTGGGAGCCCCGCATCCCATATCTGAGTGCCTGGGTTCAAGTCCCAGCTCCTCTCCCAATTCCAGCTTCCCGTTAATGCATGCCTGGGAGGGCATCAGTTGATGGCTCAAGTGGTTGGGTTCCTGCCATCCACATGGGAGACCTGGGTTGAGTTTCTGGCTCTTAGGTTTGGCCTGGCCCAGTCCAGCTATTATGGGAATTTGGGGAGTGAACCAGCAGATGGGAGATCTCTCAATCTCTCTCTCTCTCTCTCTCTCTCTCTCTCTGCCTTTCAAATAAGTAAAATTTAATTTTTTTTAGAGTTTCAGATGTTAGAATTTGAGTTTCACATTTTTAGATCAGGGTTGCTCAACCCATGATACCACAGGTGTAAGAATGTATCTGTGTGGCTTCATACCAATAGAACGTGTGTGAAAAGATGCACAAGAAACTAGTAAGAGGCCCCACAGTAGGTGGTGTGGGGATGTGAAGACATGGATGGGGTTTTAGGTTCCCGGCTGCAGCCTGGCCCAGCCTCTGCTATTGTGGATTTTTGGGGAATGAACTAGCAGATGGATGATCTCTGTCTCTCTAACTCGAATAAATAATTTAAAAAAAGAAATTGTAAAACAGAATGGTTGTATGGGTATGCTTTTGCACCATCAAACTTTCAGAAAAACTTAAAAAAAAAATCTAAATTTATTTTAGTGCCAGTGTTGTGGGTCAGTGGGTTAACACCCTGGCCTGTAGTTCCAGCATCCCATATGGGTGCTGGTTTGAGGCCTGGATCTTCCATTTCCAATTCAGCTCCCTGCTAATGCACTTGGGAAAAAAGCAGAAGGTGGGCACCTGCACCCACATGGGAGACTCGGGATAATCTGCTGACTTTGGCCTGGCCCAGCCCTGGCTATTGCAGCCATTTGAGGAGTGAACCAACATGGAAGATCTCTCTCTCCCTCTCCCTCTCCCTCTCCCTCTCCCTCTCCCTCTCCCTCTCCGTCTTTCCTGTCTTTCTCTGTGGCTCTGCCTTTCAAATAAATAAATAAAAATATTTTTAAAAATTTATTTTAAAGTTAAAGAGAGTGAGTGACAGAGTTCTTCCATCTACGGGATCATTCCTCAAATGCCCACAGCAGCCAGGGCTGGGCCAGGCTGAAACTGGGAGCCTGGAGCTCCACGTGGGTCTCCCCTGGGCAGCAGGGCCCGAGTACTTGGGATATTGTCTGCTGCCTCTTAGTGTGCACATGATGGGGAAGCTGGAATTGGAAGCCTAGCTGGGCCTTAAACCCAGGCACTCCAGTGGTGGACATGGGCATCCCAAGCAGGGTCTTCAGTACAGTGCCCAAGTGCTCGCCCCCAATCAGAAAGTGCAGAGTCAGAGATGGCCTGTGTGATTAATAAAGGAAGCAGCACACGGTGGGCTTGTGTGTCCAGGCTGCTGAAGTAGGCAGGGTCCTTGCCGAGGTGCCCAGGTCAGGCCCTTTGTGTCCACCATCCGTGAAGTATGAGCCAGGCCTCCCATTCACCAAGCAGTGTGGAGCTCTTCTCCACTGCCTGTGCCCGAGAACACCCAGGGCCTCTCTCGTCTCCGGGGGAAGCTCTGTGCGCCAAGTGTCCACTGCCGCAGGACCAGCGCATGCCTCAGAGGGCGATGGGGTCCACACACCAGCCCAAGAGCCCCCGCCGAGGGTGGAGGTGCTGCCTGTGCACACAGTGGTTGAGGTGCTATTTGGAAGTAGCTTTATTCAGGCCGTGGGTCCCGGGACTGGCTTTGGGACCAGACAGCTGGAGTTTGCATCTGCTTGGTTCTGTGTCAGTCTTGACCTTACTTCAGTCTCGGTGCTGTTCAGTTTCTTTCCGTGGTGGGAATAACCATTATGGTAGCGGAAATAGCGACAGGGCTTAGTAAGTCCTGCGTAGCTCTGATCTGTTATTTGCATTCCTGACCATTAACAATGAAAGTGTTATGCAAAATCAGCCAGGAGTGTTTGGGTGTTTTCGGATTGGACGTCTATAATGAAGCAGCAGTGAATTGACCTGGAAGCGTTTTGTCTGAGCTCCCTATTCCTTCCTGTTGCGAGCTGTTAGGGGGAGGGAAGTCACATTCAGTAAGTGCCTACTGTGTGCTCCAGTTCTGCACATGGGAACCTAGGTATTTAGCCATCGTCTATGGTCTCCCAGGGTCTGCATTTTCAGGAAGCTGGGATCGGGAGCAGAGCTAGGACTCAAACCTGGGCCCTGCAGTGTGGGACACCAGCGTCTTGACTGTTAGACCAACTGCTACTGAAGAACCTTGCTATAAAAAGAACTCCTTGGTGCAGGTGTTTGGTACAGCAGTTAAAGGTGCTGCTGTGGACACCCACATCCCATATTTGAGTATCTGGTTGCCATTCCCAGCTCTACTGATTCCAGCTTCCTGCCAGTGCACACCCTGGGGATGGCAGGGGAATGGCTCAAGTACTTGGGTCCCTGCCACCAACAGGAAAACCTGGCCTGAGTTCCTGACTCCTAACTTGGGCCTGGCCCCACCCTGTCTGTGATGGGCATTTGGGGAGTGAACCAGCAGATAGAGGATCTCTGTCTTTTGGGAGGTTTTTTTTTTTTTTTGAATATTTATTTATTTATTTGAAAAGTAGAGTTACAAAGAGGCAGAGAGAGAGAGAGAGAGAGAGGGAGGGAGGGAGGGAGAGAGACAGACAGAGAGAGAGGGAGAAAGAAAGAGGGAGGAGAGGAGAGGTCTTCCGTCTGCTGGTGCATTTCCCAGATGGCTGCAATAGCCAGAGTTGCACTGATTTGAAGCCAGGAGCCAGGAGCTTCTTCCAGGTCACGCACACTGGTGCAGGGGCCCAAAGACTTGGGCCATCTCCCACTGCTTTCCCAGGCCATAGCACAGAGCTGGATCGGAAGTGGAGCAGCCCGGACTACAGGTGGCAGCTTTCCTGCTATGCCACATCGGCCAGCCCCAGGATCTCTGTCTTAATGTGTCTGTCTCTCTGCCTTTGAAACAATAAATAAATACAAATAAAAAAACACAGTGGTTTCTTGGTGAGCCAGGTATTGAATGTGAGGCCAGTCTCGACTTCTGTCTGCTGTGAGGATGAGATGTCAATCAATACTGGCCTCAGGTGTGGACCTCTGACCCCAGCTATTGGCATGAAGCATTAAAGGATGGGTGAATCTAATTCAGCATTGGGAGCAGAACAGCTTGGAAGTGGCTGTTTGCAGATTGCTAAATGTTGTCTCAATTCCAGGTTTTGTTTTGTTTAAAAATTGATTTTTTTTTTATTTGAAAGGAAGAGCTACAGAGAGAGAAGGAGAGACTGAGAGTAAGAGAGGTATCTTCCATCCACTGGTTCACTCCCCAGATGGCCACAATGGCCGGAGCTGGGCAAGACAAAAACTAGGAGCTTCTTCCGGATCTCCTACTTGGGTGTAGGGACCCCAAGCACTTGGGCCATTTTCCGCTGTTTTCCCAGGCACGTTAGCAGAGAGCTGGATCAGATGTGAAGCGGAAGGGACTTGAACCAACACCCATTTGGGATGCCTGTGCTGCAGGTGGTGGCTTTACCCGCTCCTCCACAGTGCTGGCTCCTAGGTTGGGTCTTGAAAGCCATGAGAAGCTGTATATAGCTGTCCCGATTCAATACTCACACACACCTGCTCACCTGCGAAGTGGGGAAGACAGGAGACACCCAGCATGGGGAGGAGCACCAGAGCCGGGGCAGCCTGACTCCTCCTCGCCACTGGGGTCCCTGGGCGAGTAATTGTGAGGCTGACTTCCTTGTCAGTAGAGCCAGAACTGCATCCCATCCCCGACCTAGGATGGTTTGAGTGGCAACTTGTGCATGTCATGATAGTGCAAAGGCAGCGCACATTTGGCTGAGTGCACACTTGGGACTGTGCATATGGATCTCTTCCCCGGCTAGCGCTGTGTAGCCCCATCCTTTATCCAATGCTGGCCGACTCTGCTGCAGCTGCCCATGGGCCCCGTGGTCGTGAGGGGACACAGCCAGTGCCATGCATTGTGTTGGGTTGCTAGGCTGTGGTGTTCTGAGGTTGGATGGGCTTAGGCACAGAGCGCCTGTGTCTCGTGCACAGGGAGGTGCAGGTGATAGAATTGGTGAACCATGGACAGCAGGGCATCACCCGTTGGTATTAGCTCCTCCCAGTCTGCCCACTGCCACCACTGCTCCCATACTCGCATCCATTTGGCATCTCAGATGGTTTGAAGTGACTCGGAAAGAATGGCCGGCTCCTGGTGGGATGCACCTGAGCTGGGAGCACAGCCCATCCCGACACGACCTCCTCATCCAAGGCTGTCCCTGGCACGTGCAGGTGACTCAGCTGACCACTGTGCATCCGTGTTAAACAGTGGCTCAGCCAGAGGACCTCACAGGGGCCAAGGGGGCCAAGCTGGCCCGTGCAGCCTTGCAGAGCTGCTTTCCTTGGGAGCACAGGGAGCAGTAGCTTCTGCAGCACTTTGCTGAGAAGGAGCAGGGGGCAAGGGGCAGGAAGCCAGGGCTCCAGGGTCGGTGAGGCCCTTTCTGCTGGGCAGTGTCTGTGTCCCTCGAGTGCGGGTGCTCAGCAGCTATGCAGCCCCAGTTTCTCAGCCTCCCTGTGGTGCACTCCGCCTGCTGCCCTGAGTGGTGCCTGTCCTGCTCCTCCTCTCCTCCTGTTCCCTTGGGTCTCATCCCCAGCCACAGAGGAGCAGAGCGTGCAGTACACCTGGGTCAGGAGACTGGGCTTCGAGGCCACCGGCTCTGTGCCTGTGGGTGAAGTGAGAGTCCGTGTAGTGACTGAATTCCCTCTGAACGGTGGGTGTTAAGCCAAGCCACATGCACAGAGGGGCCTGGCTGTCTCCCCCTGAGTGTGTGCCCTGCACTAGGATAGGAGTACAGTGCCTGGGCATGTTCCGAGGACCCAGTGGACACCTGAAACTGTGGACAGCTCTCAGCCTGGGCTTACTGTTCTGTCCTAGACATGCATGCCTGCGTGCAAGCTCCATTTACAAAGTGGGCGACACAAGAGCTGACAATAGTAGTGGTAAAACAGAGCAACTGCCACAGAACGCGTGGTCGTGAAGTTGCTCCTGCACTCTGGGGCCATCGTAAAGTAAGAGCTGCTGGGGTGGCAGCACCGTGGTGCTGGGGCGGTCGTCTATCTGATGGCCGTGGCAGCTGCCAAGTGACCTGTGCGGGGGTGTCGTATACAGCCTGGTCAGGCAGGGCATGGGTGGTTCAAATCCTCCAGGGACAGGCAGGGTGGGGAGGGGTGGTGTGAAGAACAGCGTATGGTGTAAAACTCGCAAGCTGCCTGGGTCTGGAGTTTTCTCCATTGGCCGTTTCAGAGCACGGCCGACCGTGAGTCTGCTGACACCACAGACTGAGGAGGCGCCGCGTGGTTCTGGAAAAGCAGAAGTGGTGTGCAGAGAGCCCCTCCCTAAGGTTTTGACAGGTGTGCCAAGGGGTGAGTCGCATGCCGTGAAATCTGCCCCCACAGTTTTTCAGGTGTATGGGTCGGTGGTTTTGAGAAAACGTGAGGAGGGAGAAGCCATCAGTGCAGTGCGGGCCTTGAAGGTTCCATCCTGCAGCTCATCCATCTGGGGCCCTTCCCAGCCCACCCACTCCCCCACCTCCACGCAGCCCACCCACTCCCCCACCTCCACGCAGCCCACCCACTCCCCCACCTCCCAGCCCACCCACTCCGCCACCTCAACGCAGCCCACCCACTCCGCCACCTCCACGCAGCCCACCCACTCCCCCACCTCCACGCAGCCCACCCACTCCCCCACCTCCACGCAGCCCACCCACTCCCCCACCTCCATGCAGCCCACCCACTCCCCCACCTCCCAGCCCACCCACTCCCCCACCTCCACGCAGCCCACCCACTCCCCCACCTCCACGCAGCCCCTCAGCTGCCGTCTGTGGATTTGTCTCTTCCGGGCATCGTGTGTTCACGGAGTCCCAGGACCCGTGGTCTCCTCTGCTGTGACTCACTCAGGTCTTCCCTGGATGATCACATGGTCCGTGCTGCGCTGGGCTGAGTTCTGCTGACACGGAGCTGCAGCCATTTGTGCGCGCACGGGTCAACAGTGCTGCCCGCGTGGAGGTGCAGCCATTAGTGTCTGCTCGCGTGAGCAGTACTGCTCTCAACATTTATGTACTTTTCTCTCACCCATGTTTCCCGTTCTCTAGGGCGTATGCCCGGGGTTTCGCGTTTAATCCGAGAAGAGTGTGCCATGCTCTTTTCTGTGGTGGCTGAACGACTTTGCCTTTCCCCGAGCAGTGTGTGAGGGTTCTGGTTCTGCAGGTCCTCGCCCGCACTGGTCACCACTGCCTTTCCTGGCACTGGCCGTTCCTGCTGACGTGAAGAGGGCTCTCCTTGTGGCTTTAGTTTGCATTTCAGTGAGGCTGCTTCTACACGGGAAGGTGCTGGGTGGGACAGAGCGTCTCAGAGCTCCCGACATGCCCGTATTCTCAGGGGCACCAGGAATGTCCGTGGAAGTGTAGAGTGCGCAGCAATCTCTCCAGGGAGGCTCTAGTGCGGTCTGAGTGCTCCCTGTACCTGGAGGATTAGTGTTCTTTGGGAACTGTTAGACCAGGACAGGGCTTTGCACTCTGCTCGCTGGATCCCGCTTGCTGCCTGTTTTTATAAATAGAATTTTATAGAAAGAAAGCCACTCCCATTCATTTACAAACTGCTTGCGATTGCTGTCACACCGCAGGGGTAGTTGAACGGTTGGGTCAGAAGCTGTGCAAAGCCGTCAGCAGGGGAAGAGGTAATGACCGGTGGCCTAGGCATGCCTGGTCCATGATGACATACTGACCTGTCACGCAGGTACAGGAAAGGCCTGGCCCTGGGGCTGGTGACTGTGGACAGCGTGGAACATAGTGTGATGGACTGGGGAGGGAGATTCCAGGCCTGCAGGGAACAGCAGCCGGTGAATGTGGGGTGTTTGGGGACTGATGGGGACTTGTGGGATGGAAGCAATTGAAGAGGTGTCTCCAGACCCAGGCTCCCCAGGGTCCCAGCTGCACCCTCATGACCACACGGTTCTGGTCCTTATGCCCCAGCACGGAGCAGAAGTGCCTGGTGGAGCTCATGCCCACCCCTCAGAGCCGGACAGGTGTGGCTTCAGGTGCTGCCTCTGCCGTCTAAGCCACAGTTGCCTGTCTGTGACATGGGAAAGAAGTGGCTAGGAGGGCTGATGATGCGGCTCCACATGTGGTAGGGCTAGCCCTGGTGAGCTGGCGGGAGGTGCAAGCTCTCTGGGGCCCTGTCCCTCCCATTGTGCCCCTGAGAGTGGGGCCTCTTGCCCGTTCACCCCTGAGGCTCTAAGCGGGGCGCTCAGCGTGTTTTTCGACACTGAGTAGACAGCTGCTGAATGGTTGAATGACACAGAGAGGCCCGAGATCGAGGGCAGGGGAGGGACTCGCTCGGAGCCCCTGGCTTGGTTTTGGGGCCTCTGCTGTGTGTTCTGAAGCAGCCCCCCGCCCACGTGCAGGGAGAGTTGAGGGCTGCGCCTCCTTCCCTGAGGAGGGAGGGCCGCAGCCGCGGTGTAGCCACGCTCCCTGCAGGGCCGGCCTGCTCTTGTTTTGGTGCAGGGCCTCTTTCTGTGTGTGTGTGCTTGTTGCTTTGGGAGACCAGCAGTGCTATTTATAGCTCCCCCCTCCGTGCCAGCTTTTGGGGCCGTCTCCGCGTCTCTGGCAGTGCTCTGCCCCATGGCAGGTTGTAAAGAAAGGTGATCTGTTTGCCGGCTTCGTGCAGGACATGGAGATGAGGCCGGGCTGGGGCCGTTCCCAAGGCCTCTCCCGGGCTCCAGGCTGGGGGATCGTGGCTGCGGCTCCGTGTGCCAGTGTGTGACCGGCACTTGCTCTGGGAGCCGGGAGCTTCAGGTGGTAGGCCGTTTTCTCTGCACTCACCCTGGCCTTGCCCTGAGACCCAGGAGAGAAACAAGATGGGGCCTGAAGGTGGATGCAGTCTTCCAGCTGTGTCCCTCAGACCCCCTCTCTGTGGGTGGTTCCTGGTGGGTGGTGAGATGCTTCGGCATCCCAGGGATCGGGTTCCACATCCTGATTGGGTCAAGCCAGGCAAGTTATTTCAGGTTCCGGGCCTCGGTTTCTCTCCCTGTGAATTGGGCGTGCAGTTGGGTCCTCGTATCTGTGAGTGATTCCACATCTGTAAATTGACTCAATCATGGACCAAAAATATTTGAAAAGAAAAACTCACCTATACTGAGCATATGTGGATGGTTTCTCTTGTCCTATCCAGTTTATGCAGCGTTCCCATCGCCTCGGGGTACCCAGAGGATGCCCATAGCTCATAAGCAAACCTTGCCGGCTTTTTACACAAGGCACTTGAGCATCCGTGGGTGTTGGGGTCCTAAAACCAGTCCCCTGTGTGCGGTGCCCTGGAGGCCGTTCTGTTGTCCTGAGGGCTGGTTGCAGCCAGTAGGAGGCTCTTGGTCAGCACCTGTGTGATCCCCTCCATAGGTGCTACTTCCCCGTCCTCCCTGCTTCTCCTACTGAGGAGGGAAGTGGGAGGCTTTGAAGCCCCCTCTCACCTTCCCCAGCCTTTCCTGCATAGAGAATGTCCCCTGCCTCGCTCGCCTGCTTCCTCCCTGCTGCTCTGTCAGGGGCCTCGACCCTGTGCCCTGCCTCCCTCCACGGCCCCAAGCCACCCCAGTTGCCCCAGCCTGAAAACCAAACCAGTGGAGGTGGAAGAGCTCCTGTGGCGCCATCAGCCACCACCTCTCTTGGGAGCTTCAGAGCCAGACTCCCTCAAGGAGCTGCCTCGTCTCAAGCCTGGGCCCATGTCCCATGTCCCATGTCCCACGTCCCACGGACTTCGCCCCTCCCCCGGCTTCTGTCCCCAGATGCCTCCCCCTTTGCCTTGAGGACGGGCCATTCCCGGCCGGCAACTGGCCCACCTCCGCCCAGCCCTCCTCACATCCTGCAGGGCCTCCTCTCCCCCTGTGCCCGGGTGTTTTCCTGTCTCCTCCTGTCTCCTCTGCGGGGTGAGTGCACAGGTGCCGTCTCCTCCCTGCCTGTCTCTCCTCAGTTCTGCTCCCCAGGCCCTGCCTTCCCTGTGCGTGGCAGCCCCTGAGCTCTTCTTGTCTAGAGAATGAGTGGCCACTGTCCCTCCTCCACCCACTTGCCACTTTGCTCTCATTTAGCAAATGCTCCCCACCCCCAGCCCACCCAGGGCCGCGGCACGAACGTGTCAGCCCAGACTCCTCTCCCCTGCTCCATGCCGCCCTGAGCAGCCCCCTCTGCAGCGCCTGTCCCGACTCTGCCCACCCATCCCCCAGACCCAGACCACTATCTCCACCAGGCACCCTGTCCCCTCCCTCACTTGCTGTCCCTCTTCCTGCTGCAGCTCTGAGGGGGCTTCCACCTGGTCCTGAGTCTTCTAGGTTTGAGCCCGCTCAGGCTGCATCTCAGCCCCTCGGCAGCAATGGGGCCCAGACATGCTCAGCCTCTGCCCCAGCCTCACTCACCTCTTACCCAGCATGGTGGCCCCGCTCAGGCGCAGGCCTGTCTCCGGCCTCGCTCTGCAGGCCCCAGCCTTCTGGCTTTCACTCTTGGTGGTCTTTATGCTCCGGAAGCCTGTCTTCTTCTTTGCCCCCTTGAGGGCCCCCACCCTGCCCCACTTCTGATCCTGACTGTGACCCCTGGGGGCTCCCCTGCCATGCAGTGTCTCAGAGCGTCCCCCGGCCGCCAGTCGTGCTCACTCACTCCTGTCCACGTCCTGCTGTGTGTGCTGTGTGCCTTCCCCATCACTCCGTGAGCTCTTTGAGGACCCCGCCTCAGCACAGTAAGTGGCACGGCAATGATGCTTTGTTAAGTGGGAGCTCTGCCTGAAGAAACTAATAAGTGCACAGGTGACAGGTGCAGTGGACCCCGTCCACGGTGCATGAGGACACTGATGCTGGGGCGGGCGTTTTCTGTGGCTTCCATTTGCAAAAGCAACGGAAGGGGAGACTGATGGCAAGGTTGGAGCCAGGATCCCCAGGCGCCAGTCCAGGCTCCATCACCTGCTGGACGTGTGGCTTTGGGAAAGCTCCTTAACCCCTCTGTACCTCAGTTTCCCAGTCTCTGGAATGGGGATAGCAATCGCAGCTACCCCAAAGGTGGTGGGGAAGGGTCCATGCATCCTTGCTCAAAAAGCTATTGGGGGTGTAAGTGTCACTGTTCCCGTTTTTCACACGAGGAAGCTCAAGCGCTCAGGAAGGTCACGTCACTTTCCTGAGATGGGACAGCTCATGAGGGGCAGCTGGGATTTGAGCCCAGTTCACCCTCTGCCTGTGCCAATGGCTGGAGAAGCCTGAGCACTATACTTCTGAGCCCTGGGTAGGATGTTTCAGCCCACGCAAGGTGCTTCTGCAAGGATTTGCCTTAGCTCCTGGCACATAGCAGGTGCACAGCTGTCACCAGTCTTGTCAGTGAGTCTCTCCAAAGAGCCCGTTCTTGTTGTCCATGTCCCCTGCGCCCAGCCAGTGGCGGGAGGTCTGTGCTGGGGCCCCTTTTGGCCAGCGCCTTGGCTGCTGGCTTCTCCTCATTCAGACCTTGCTTCTGTCCCAGCGCTTCACAGGGGAGGGTCATTAAGAGAGCTCTTTCCCAGGAAGAGCTGTGTCTGCTCCAAGTCTCCAGAGTCGAGTGCCCCAGCCCCCACCGCTCTTACAGGCTCCCCTTGTGGGTTTCGAAACAACCCCACAACTCCATGGCCTCAGAACCCGGCCCCTGAGCCCAGTGAGCCCCATTAGAGTCCCTAGAAACCCGAGATGTGCCCCTGGTTGAAATCAGAGCTGCTAGAAATAGTTGGAGGGTGTTTTCAAACCACGTCTGGCGGAACAAAAGAGCAGTTCATCCTCCGTAGCCTTCAGTCATCTGCTCCCCATTGGAGACTCGGATTGTTCAATTAAGCGCAAGGGAGCCGGCGCAGGCTGCACGGCCCAAAAACTCGCAGCATCCGAAATGTGGGCGACGGGGGAGCCGAGCCAGCTCACTCCTGCCAGGGCTGCCCCTGCCTTCCATCTCTGTCGCCGTGCGGCTTCCAGTTTGCAGATTGCCCGGCTCAGAAATGGCGACATCCACGAGAAGGCGGGAGTGTGTTCACACACGTGTGTCTGTGTGTGTGTGTGTCCTCCCCTCCTGCCTGGCAGAGACTTGTGTGAGATCCTTTAGTGAAAAGTGTGGGATCTAGGAGGCACAGATACACCCCAAGGTGCTCGTCTGTGGTGGCCCAGGACCAGAGTCTCCTTGCTCTGGGCTGTCCCTTCTCGTCCACCAGCTGCTGGGCTGGTGTTGGGGGCTTCGGCCACTGCTGCCAGGCTTCTAGTCTGCGGACAGCAGAGTCTTTTTTTCCTGGGGGGGTGGGGGGTTTTGGGGATGTGTTTCCCTGGTAGAACGCCCATGCTGTCCCTTTTCAGAGCATCCACAGACTCTCCCCAGACCCCCTCCCAAATGAGATGAGCGAGGACTCAGCCGGCACTTTCAGGTCGTCCCCCCATGGCCAGGGACCCTCCTTCTATAGCGCCCGTGCCCCACTGCACGTGAGGGGCTCCCAGGGGCCCACACTACAGGGATTGGGACTCAGGGGCCTGTGACGGGGTGTGGGGGGATTGGGTTCCTGGCTCGTGCCCTGACGGCCGTCTCTAAGGCTGCCATTTTGTTAGGAGAAAGGGCTGTGTAAAGGGTGTCGGGTAGTAAGGCCTCTGGTTTTCAAATCCCAGCTGGACACAGCTGAGACTTAAGGGGCAGAGGAGTGATGGCTGTTAGCATCTCTGAGCAGCCACCCCTTCCTTTCTGCAGTATCTTGGGCTTCCTTTTGGTCCAGCTCAGCCTCGTGGAGGGCAGGGGCCTTCCTTTGTGTCCTCTGCCTCTGACACAGTGCCTGGAATGAGGAGGTGCTTCCTCCGTGTGCGTTGACCCTGCTGGTCCTGCTTTTCCTGCCCGTACTGGGTCTGAGTTTGCCTGGGGGCCTGCCTGAGTTCTCCGGTGGGGGCTGGGGCTGGAGGGAGCCTGTAGACCAGTGCTAATTGGTGTCATTGAGTAATTAATGCAGAATCAGGCCCCAAGCGGACTCCCAGGGAGACGGACACTGAGGGTGGCTTTCACGCTTGCTGGGGTGGGGGCTCCCCGCTTGGAGTCCGTTCCCAGCGCTCTGAGCCGACTGGCATGGTGTGCTGCCATGGCTTGGCAGTGGCGTGGAGCAGGGTGGAGGGAGTTTGTGTTGGGGCCATGGCTCTGCTCACTGTGGAGCCCAGCGACTTTGACTTCCCCGGGGTGGGGGGGCAGCTCCGGGAGCCAGGCCCGTGTCCACTCAGAGGAAGGGGTGGACCTGCAGGGTGTGCCAAGTCTGGAAGTGTGGGCTCGGTGCACCTGCTCTCCCTCTCTGCCCCTCTCCAGCCCCCTGCCCTGGGCGATGATCAAGGCTTTGAGCCCCACCTCGCTCTGCCCCACAAACACCACCCTCTGTCTGCTGGGCTTTGCCTGTGCTGTTCCCGCGTCCCCAGACGGCCTCCACTCTGTCCTCCTCCTGGCTGAAATCCACGGGTCCATCACAGCCTGGCTCACATGGCACTTCCTCCAGGAAGCTCTCCCAGATGCCCTAGGGCCATTGGGACAGGCTGCATCAAGCTGCAGTGGCCACAGTCCCTTTAAAGAGCTGGGGAGCTCGCCTTGATGCAGTTCAGCTCTTGCTGTGGATCTGCTGCGGGTGCGTGTCGTCACCCGGGATGTGGCAGAGGGCAGGGAAGGTGGAGAGCACACTGGCCCCTGCAGTGTCTGTCGGACATGGCACATTTTCCATTACCGGACATGCAATGGCCAAAGCAGGTCCTCGGGCCACCCTGATTTTGGCAGGCCAGGGGTGTACTGTGTCCCCTGGGGGGACATGGAAAGGGCAAGGACACCAGGGCAATCTCCCCAGAGCCCCACAGTGGGCAGCGTGCGCTGTGGTCTTCCCTGAGCCGTCTCTGTACCGCCGCCCTGGTCCATGCAGCTCTGCTAACTTACTCCTCTGCCAAGGTGAGGAGGGGGCCTGTGAAGGCAGGGGCTGCCTCCTGCTCCCCTCAGAGACTCCGTGCCCAGCCCAAAGGTGTTTGGTGCATCCTGGAGTATCTGTGTGAATTCAGGGTTCGGTCCTGCACCTCGTGGCTCCAGCCTGACGCTCACCCTCCCTCTGCAGGCGCAGGGTCCTGGCCATCTCGGATGGGATCCAGCACATCGGGAACCTGCGCTGGGAGCTGGCCTTGTGTCTCCTGGCAGCGTGGACCATCTGCTACTTCTGTATCTGGAAGGGGACCAAGTCCACGGGAAAGGTAAGAGGAACAAAGAAGTAACGGTGGGTGCCAGGGACAGCACAAACCGTCCTCGTGCAGGCTCGAGGTGACACAGACGGGGCCGGAATTCATGGTGTCTGGGCCAGCCCCTCAGGTGGGAGGCGGAAAGGGCACCAGACCGTGAGTGCACTCAGGAGTGGAGCATCCATTCCACCCCAACTTGCAGCACTCCTTAGGGCTGTTCCGTTCCACCTGCCAAGCCTCGGGTTGGTCACCTAGGAGATAGCAACACCCGTCTGTATTCCCTGGTGCTCTGGAGTCACGCCAGGTAGAGAGAGTGACAGTGCTTTGGAAACAGGGGACTGCTAACCTTTTTTGGTGATTCTTTTACAATGGTGATGTGGCTGCAGGTGGGGGCACCAACAGCCAATTCCAGCTTGCAACCTCACTATGCCACCTGCACCAGGTGACCTCCAGGGTCCCTGCCTGGCCAGGGGAGGAGAGATGGGAAAAGATGGCCGGGTCTTGACCGCCTTGCCCTGGGATCACACCTGGCTCTGGGGATCATAGACTGTTGGCCAGAACACTGGGGGGCCACAGAAAGCATGACAGCCAAGGTGACCCCGCTGATGTTGCTTTCTATGGTTTGTATTATCAAGGCACTAGGATTTTCCTCTTTGTATAAAATTATTGTGTTACTGACACTCTCCAGATGGCTGCACATCCCCCTCGCCGCCTCTTCTGGTCAAGGTGGACCAGGTCAGGTGCTCAATAGCCGTGTCCTTGGTCATATCGCCTCTTGGAGCCCCTTCTCCTCTGCTGGAGCTCCCCTGATGGGGTCACTGGGCAGGTGAGACGCCAGGATGGGCATTCAGTGCCTCTGACACTGTGTAACTAGTCACAGGTGGCAATTTTTAAAGCTCTTCTTAGAAAGATACAGTGTATTCATTCAGAAATCAGCTTCTAAGCATGTACTACGTGGAAACTTCAGAAAGTTCCTGCGAAGTAGAATTTTCAAAGGCTAAGTTTATTTTAATACAAAAATTTTGGAATCCATGCATATGATGGGTTTTCAGAAAGTTCATGGAAAATGCACATTATGAGAAAAACTCCATGGATTTCTATATTTTTTTTGCAGTAAAATAAACTTTTCTTTTAATTCTGTTTACCAAGAACTTAAGAGGTACCCTGGTGAGTACCTAGCATGGATCAGTGGTCATCCATCAGGGACTGGAATGTGGCCCTGCCCCACCCAGAGGAGTGGAGGAGGTGTGGAGGCTGTAGTCCCCACTTCTCGGAGCTGACGCAGAGTCAGGGGTGGCTGGGGATGTGTTGCAGCGGGGAGAGGCTACCTAGTGCTGAGGATCAAGGCTTGGCTGAGCACTGGGACCATGGATGTGCTCCTGTGTGACTTGGAACTCTTGGGCCCAGGACAGGAGCCACAGCAAAGCTTGGTTTCCCTCAGCCCTGGGGAGGAAGCTTGGTCCCAGGAGGTAGGGGAGGGGGCTGGGTACAGGTATCTGGACCCCAGAGCCTGCTGTTAGAGGACTTTTAATGGGCAACAGGTGTCAGGGAGGGGAGGGAAGAGGCTCATGGGTAAGGCAAGGGGGCAAACGTTTATCCCGTACCTCTGAATCCCTCTGCCCTGGGCTCAGCTTTCTCCACGTTCGAGCCATACGCACCCCGGTTTGAGAAGTGGTTGGCTTTATTTTTAGGTGGAGAAATGGAGGCCAAGGAAGGTTGAGTGGCCCCAGCTCAGGTGCACAGGGACCTGCCCCCTCGCTGCCCCCACCCTTCCCCTGCTTCTCTGTGGCCCTTGGAGGAAAGCACAGAGCACTGTGGCGCCTGCCCCATGTCAGCCCCCCCCATCATGGTAGGTGTGGTAGGACAGCAGTGGCTATGATGCCATCAGCCGTGATGGTCAGCACAGACTGAGTCTCCTTTACCAGTTCCACTTGGGGCCTGGGACAGCCCCCTGAGATGGGTGCAGGAGTTCTCCCCATTTTACAGATGGGAGAATGGAGGCTTAGTGAGTTGCTTGAGGAACCTTGTATGCGGTGGAAGCCCGGGCTTGAATCCGAGCATTCGGCGGTCTGGAGAGGTTTCCTGCCAGGGCTGGCATCTCTTGCAGGCCCATTGCAAGGAAGTCACAGATGAGACAGCTCAGTGTACATAGTGCGTGCACGGTCGGTCTCAATGTTGCTTTTTAAGGGAGCTGCGGGGACAGGACGCACCAGCTAAGTGTCGTCCCAGGGCCTGGGCTCATGGACTCCTGTGTGTGTCATGTGCTCAAGGCCAGCATTAGCATCCAGGGTGAGAAGGAGTTTGCTGAGAAGCCGCCTGGATGGCCACCCTTGCTGTGTGCATGAAGAGACAGGGGCAGGAAGGGACCTGCCCCCATCAGACCAGAGAGGAGAGCCTGGCGCCCCAGACCCCAGCGGAGGGATGTGCTTCTGTGGGTCCCAGCAGGCAGTTCAGGGAGCACGGGGGCCCTGGGTCAGCAGCTGCAGGAGAGGACGGTGCAGGGAGGCACTGTTGTTCCTGTTTGTTCCTCGCTTCACCTTGGAGATGAACCCAGCGGCCAAAGGTTCTTTGAGTTCTGTGCAAAAACAGCAGCGATTGAAACATGGGGCCTCCTGAGACTTCTCAGCAGACAGGGGTCGCCCCAGGCCAGTGCCTGTGGGGACCCTGGCCAGAGCCACTCTCAAGGGAGGAGAAAGTCATGCACCTGTTGCCATCTGTTCTTTACCTGCCCATGCGCCACGCTCTGATACCAGCAGGAACCTCATTTATAAGTCGCGTTAATTAATGTGAGAAGAGTTCCCGGCCCCTGTGTCCCCAGGGTTAAAGCAGCACTCTCAGCGTGAGCTGTGTGCAGCAGGCAGCTCGTGTAGGCCAGAACTTGGACCAGTCAGGTTTGGGATCAGGTCACAGATAAGGCCCAGATGAGGCCACAAGGACGCCACAGGTGAAATTGCCCTGTCGCTCTCCACGGGGGCCATGTGGACACGGGTCCTTCCACACCAGCCCCTGCTGGCGAGCCTGCATTCAGGATTTCCCCTGCATCATCTGGCAATCTGAACCCTCAGGAGAGCTACCTGGAGTGGGAGGGTCCCTAACTGGGTTCCCTGTTTGTGCACAGTCAGGTGCCTGCCCTGCAATGGGCCTGAGTAGCTCCCGCCGGTACGTGGGCTCTCAGCTAGGTGCTGGCTCTATAGCGCAGAGAGTGTCCTGTCTTGTCCCCTGAGATTGTGAGCCCTTCTTGGGGCGGCTAAGGCACACATAGAGAGGAGTTGGATTCCAAGTGTTAGTGTGAGCGTTCCTCAACCCAGCAGTTGGGCAAAGCAGCCCCTTCGACCTTGGGGATTCAAACCAGTGAGAATCGGCCCTCGAAAGTCAGAGTACAGCAAGTGAGGGCTGGGAGGCAGCTCAGGATCTGGACTGAAACTCTTTCCTCCACAGCTAGGAGGTGGAGACCCTGGGAGGGGTACAATGTGCCCACGGCTGACCTGCCTGCAAGCGGCAGAGCCAGGGCCTGTCTGCCTCCCCCAGGTCTGCTGTGGCGTGGGACACACGGGCAGCTTCAAGGCAAACACCCTGATCCTGGTTCTGAGCACACGGCGGGTGTTCACTGGGCAGGCTATTTCCCTGCCCTGGAATACAGCTGCTGTCTTAGTGCCTGGCAGCCACTCCTCCTTCTCTAGGTACAGCTGGAAATGCCAGAGATCTCCTAGGACTTAGAACACACCTGTCTTCACGTGCATTGGCGTGTAGGACCCTTAGAACACACCTATCTCCCAGGGCATTGGCGTGTAGGGCCCTGAGTGTCCCAGGAGTCCCAGGCTCTGGCTTTCTCAGAGAAAGCATAACCCCCCCCGGATCAGCAGCTTCGCTCTGGGTAATTGGAAGGCGTCTTGGAAACAGGCCGGACAGTGCAGCCATCTTTGCCATTTTCCTGGGTCCATTTTTTGGTTAATCCACCAAATCAATCCTGCCTGCTCTACAGACCTTGAAACCACTGAGTCATTTCGGGTGATTCCCTCTGCCTGTCTTCCACTTTTCAAGCGTGTCTGTGTTTGTGGAAAAGGAAGGAATCTGTCCTCTCCCTTTTCTCTGTCTCCCCACCACCGCACCCACAAATTCTGACACTGAGCACACAGTCAGTCGCTCCCCACCACCTCCCGAGGGAGAGCAGCTCCCAAGAGTTCCCGTTTGTGCACACCACACCACACGGCTGAGTTCCCGTTTGCACACCACACACATTGCTGGTATGCAGTGCAGTCCAATGAAAGGCTTTGGATTCTTTTGTTGTTGTTGTTCTTCAGATTTATTTATTTGTTTGAATGGCACAGTTACAGGGAAGCAGCAGCAGAGAGAGAAAGTCTTCCTTCTGCTGGCTCACTCCCCAAGTAGCCACAATAACTGGGCCTATATGCAGCCAGGAGCCTGGAGCTTCCTCCGGGTCTCCCTCATGGGTGCAGGGGCCCATGCACTTGAGCCATCTTCTGCTGCTTTCCCAGCTGCGTTAGCAGGGAGCTCGATCAGAAATGGAGTGGCTGGGACTCAAACCAGCGCCCATATGGGATGCCGATGTCACGGTGGCCTAACCCGGTACTCCACGGCGCCAGCCCTAGACTTTGGATTCTCTGAGCTGGTTATTGCAACACATCCCAAGTGTTTCTGTTTTCAACATGCCATAGTGTTGCAGCAGGGATCTATGACACTTTCCCAGTACCCTCATGCATCCTTTAAAAAAAAAAAAAGATTTATTTATTTATTTGAAAGTGAGAGTTACACAGAGAGACGAGAGGCAGAGAGAGAGGTCTTCCATCCGATGGTTCACTCCCCAGTTGGCTGCAACAGCTGGAGCTGCGCCGACTGGAAGCCAGGAGCCAGGAGCTTCTTCCAGGTCTCCCATGCAGGCGAGGGGCCCAAGGACTTGGGCCATCTTCTATTGCTTTCCCAGGCCACAGCAGAGGGCTGGATCAGAAGTGGAGCAGCCGGGTCTCGAACCAGCGTGCATATGGGATGCCGGCGCTTCAGGCCAGGGTGTTAACCCACTGTGCCACGGCGCCGGCCCCCCACGCATCCTTTTGAAGACAGAAAAAAAGTTTTCATGGCTACATGTCCTTCTCCTGTGGCTTTGCAGGGTCTTCTAGTCCAGGATAGGCAGGTCAGTGGTGGCTTCCAGGCCCAGAGCATCCTGTGGCTCGTTTGTTGGCCACGTTTTCTGGGGCTGCAAGCACCTTCATTCCCTCGCCATTCTATCTGGGGCTGTGTTGTTGCCACTACAATAGCAGAGGTGAATAGTTGTGATGGACACCCTGTGGCCCACAGAAACCAGCATCCCGGTGTTGTCCTCTGGAAATCCGAGATCCGGAATGCTCCAAAGTCTGAAACTTTGTGAGTAGCAGTATGATGTCACAGATGGGAATCCCATGCCACACACTTTGTTTCATTCACAAAATTGTTTCAGAAATGGCATAAAACTAGTTTCAGGCTGGGTGTGTAGGGTGTGCTTCCGCGGTGGATGGGGAACCTTTTCTCTGCCCAGGGCCATTCGTATTTGTTCGCGGGCTGTGGCCAGATCCGGTGATGACTTTGAGAGGCTCCGTGCAGTGAGGGCCAGCGTCAGTGGTGAGCAGGGAGTGGACTGGGGTCCAGCCTCCGAGGCCAGGGTGAGGCTCAGGATTTTGTGCTAAGTGCTGAGAGCCCCTGGACGCGGGGGAGTGGGGTGTGGGGTCTGGTTCCATGTCCCTGGCTGGCGCTGGCTACTCGTTGGGATGCACCTGCTGGGGCCAGGCTGAGGGAGGAGGGCAAGGCCATAGCCAGTGCTGTGTTCAGATGACCAGGCTGAGGATGGCCCTGGGGTGGGGAGAGCTGATGCGTCTGGAGACTCCCCCACCCACCCAGGTTTGCACGCTTGTTTTGCAGGCCTGAAACCATGAGAGCCTACGAGATCTCTCTGTCCTCGGCCTCCTGAGTGGAGGTGGCCGGGCAGCCCTGGCCTGGACTCTCTGCCCTCTGTCAATGCCACCCCACCCTCCAAATAGTCCCAGTGTCCCCTCTGGCTGCCCCTCCCCCTCCCTGGCTGGCTCCCGGCCTCTACCCCAGCCCGGTTCCTCCTCTGTCCTCTCGGCAGATGATTTATGGATTTTTCCCCCTCGTTTCCTGGTCTCCAGGAGCAGTGGTTGGGAGGGGAGGGCTGTGCAGAAACAATTGTGGTCCCTCGCCCGCCTCCCGCCCTCGCCCCTGTAGAGGAAGCTGCAGGATTAGCTGGGTTTAAGAAGAATCGTGCCTTTTCACTGCCTTCGGGCTCTGTTTTTACTCTTTTCAAAGCTCCAGGACACCAGGGCAGGGGGGAAAACCCACACACACACACAGACAGACACACTCGCCCAGGAACAGCTGCAAAGAGCCTTGCATTGATTCTTTTTCTTTCCCTTCCTCATTCACCAACAAGTAGAGGCCCTGGAGGTGCCATGAGGGCGCCTGGCCAGCCCAGGCGGGCGGGGCACTCGATGCCCAACAGTGCCGGCCCGCTGGGGCCTCACCCTCCTCGGTCCCCGGGACAGCACCGTGATGGTCCCCATTTCACAGAAGAGAAGATAGTTGCTCCTGGGACTTAAGCCTGCGCGCATCACGGAGGGATGATGTCAGAGTCCCTCGGGCCAGGGAGGGCTGAGTGGGGCCCCTGGGCTGCTGGACAGGTGCCTGCACCTGCTCTGGCGTGTCCCGTGGAGGCACAGGGAGGCCTGTCCTCCCCCTCCGTCCCCCACCAGGCATGTTGGAGCTGCCAGCAGGGACACCATCAGGAGCCCCACACAGAAAATTGATTCTCCAGGAGCACCCTGTAAAGTGTCTAATGGGCTCAATGAGGCGTGGAGCAGGAGCAGAGGGGGCAGGGAGTGAAAGGGAGAGATGTGTGAAAGCGCAGAGAACAGGCCCGGGAAGGGAACTGGGCAGCGCTGTCCCTGGCCCTCAAGTGGCCTTTGTTGCGGCCCCGGCGAGCAGGAGAGCGCGTTGGTGGCAGGGCCCTCCCGGCGGCCGGCCGATGTCTGCATTCAGAAAGGAAACTAGAGCATTCATGAGAAGCATGCAGAGCGCCCTGCCGCTGCCCCGGGGCGGCCGCTGCCCGGGGGCCCCAAAACCCAAGGGCGCCCCCAGCCGCTGCCGAGGGGCCCTTTGTGTGTCGGTGCGAGCCCGTCTCCCACCACAGAGCCTCGGGAGAGCAGCAAATTGTGACGTGAAGTCAGAAAGAGCTGCACATCTCGATTCAGCCCTCTCTGGGGCCGTGAGTGACAGGGCTTCACCTTTAGTGGGAACCCTGGCAGTGAGCGGACTTGGAGCGAGGGGAGCTTTGCGACTCAGTAATGCTGCCTTTATGAGAGCACAAAGGCCCCCCAAGTCCCAGTGACTGCTGGTGGAGGTCAGAGTGGGGGGGTCCACAGGGCTGGCCAAGTCAGGAGAGCCTGCGGGGCGCTCGGAGGGGCCTGGGAGGTGGGAGCGCTTAACCCTTCCCCAGCACCTCCAGGGCCCCGGCATTGCACGGATCCTGCCCCCACACCTGTGCTCAGCCTCCATCCCCTGGCCGGGGCAGGGGCATCACAACGGCTCTGCAGGCCGCATGGGACAGTGTCCTGCAGACACGCGTAGGGCGGATGAGCACAGTGCGGGCCGCCACAGGGTGGTCAGAGGAGCCGTCGCTGTGAATCCCGCCTGCATTTCCTGACACGGCGGTTGAGTGGGCACTGGGCCTGCCAGCGTTCCCACATCCGAGCATCTGGACTCAGTCTGGCTCTGCTCCTGGTTCCAGTCTCCCGCTGCTGTGCTGCTGGGAGGCCGTGGTGATGGTTCAAGCACTTGGGCCCTTGCCACCCACGTGGGAGACACGGCCTGGGTTGCCAGCTCCTGGCTTCAGCCTGGCCCAGCCCTGGCTGTTGCAGTTATTTGAGGAGTGAGCCAGTGGATGAGAGCTCTCTTTGTGTGTGTCTCTCTTTCTCTCTCTCTTTCCGCCTCTCAAAAAACTAAAAAGCACCAAGGTAAGCTGCTGTCGGAGCAGCAGTGGTACAGGGGCGCAGGCAGGGTTGGGATCCCAGAGCCCTTCCCACCATGCGCCAGCCGTGTGGCTACATGGATCTGTGGCTGTTCCTGTCACTTCAGCTCTCTGACCCTCCCTTCCTCCTCTGTCATGGGGAGCGTGCCAGGTGGGGCGCTGTCCCTCGTGTGAGAAGGAGTCTTGCTCAGGAATGACTGTGTCAGGGGAGTGTGGCAGCCAGAGGACACGGAGGAGGACCCGGCAGGATGGGTGTGTCCAAGAGGCGGGGTGCAGAGGAGACAGCAGGGGGCCAGCTCTGACAGGTGTGGGAGGGACTGTGACGAGCAGGGGTCCACAGGGGCATTGGAGGAGGCAGTGGCAGTTGACGTGAGCCCCGGCCAACTGTGGACCAAAGGCTCAGCTGCAGCTGCCGCGTTACGGAGGCATCCGTGTGCTGTTACCTTCAGGCAATGGGCACGCTCGCCTGGTGCAGGCAAGGTGGATGGAGCACCTGGCAGGTGCTCCCTCCCTCACTTCTGCATCCCCGTTGCCACCTGCATCGTTCAGCATCCCACCTACAGATCCAGTAGTAGGTACACGATGAACTTGTGGTCCATGGACCACGTAAGTGATGGTGGTCCCATCCGATGATAAAGGAGCTGGAAAATCCCCGTTGCCTAGTGATGCCATAGCTGCCATGATGTCACAGCCAACTCGTTACTCACATGTCGGTGGTGATGCAAATGTGAATACATCCATGGCACATAATACCTGCTAGTAACCTTGCGCCGGGTTGATAGATTTGCAGTTTGATCGTTCTTCACCTATAAAATAGCGTGGGCCATAAGACAGTGCACCATGTGGTATTTACCGTGTCTCTTGGTTGCATTGGGAGACTGCGTGGTTGAGTGATCAGCCTGCATCCTTGCAGCAGGGACTTCTGTGGTGTTAGTGGGTGGGAGGGACTGGTGGCTATAGGGGCTGGCAGGTCCAGTGTGGATCCTGGGCAGGCCATCCGGGAGGGCAGGACACAGCTGTGCAGGCTGGAGCCGCTGTCTCCTGGGTGGGGGTGGGGGATGCCCCTCATTAGGTGAGTCCCAGCTCTGCTGTGATGACCTCTGGACTTGGGAGGCCTGCCCAGGTTGTCCAGCATAGGCCCCTGACTCCCAGTCAGTCGGCAGTGGACTGGGATCGCATCTACAAAGTGACTTCGCAGCAACACCTGGATGTGTGTTAAGTTGGGTGGGCTTGGACCACAGACCAGGCACCGTGCGTGGCACAGAGCCCCCGGAGCACCTTGGGGTAGGTGCACCCCACCTCATACCTGGGTGACAGCCCCCTGGCTGTCCTGCTCGGTGTCCTTCCCAGGTCAGCTGTTTTGCCCATCGCTGACAGGCTCAACCCCTTCAGGGTGGTGCTCACCATCGGCTGCTGCTCGGATTCGTTGCCCCAGTGACATTCCAACAGGAGCTGCTTCTGAGAGGAGTGGACTCTGCATCTCCCACCGATGCAGGCTTCATGCTGTGACTATGCAATGCCATCTCTCTCAGCCTGTGCCACAGCCTCCTGTCCCCCACTCTGTTGTCACGCAGAGGAAGGCAAGGACCCCACTGCAGCTCTCAGAGCCGGGGAGTGAGGGTGCCGAGGTTCAGACCCAGGTCTTTCCGTCCAGAGCCCTTGATTGAGTTGCACCCCTTGGCCTGGCATGTGGGGGCCTGCTCAGTTGTAGTGTGGTCTTGCTGCTACCTGCATTGCAGACTGAGTGTGTTTATGGTCATGTGTCTACACACATGTTGGTCCCATTAGCAAACAAGCTCCTGAAAGACAGGACACCATGGGCATGGTGCTTACCTAAAAATGATGGACAGGTGAGCAGATGGGTGTATGCACGTGGAGGTGGGTAGGGGTGAATGGTGTATGTGTAAGGATTCTTGGGTGGGCAGGTGCATAGATGGTAGATTGGGGGCCTGGGTGGATAGATGATTCAACAACAGACTTGGGCCCCTTGCTTTACTGGGGGGGGGGGGCTGAGAAGACACAGTTGATAGCTGCGTAAAATACCCGTCATTGACACCAGCACTCTGTGAAGTAGAAACAAATCACCCCCATTTCGCAGATGTGGAAAACTGAGGCCCTAAGGTTTGACTCATCAGCCCATTCCTGGTGGCAGGACTGTGACAGTGGCTCCAGAGCAACTCACACCTTTGGAACAAGGCAGGCCCAGTTCTGCGTCTCCCGCTTCCCCGTCCGTGTCCCTCCAGGAATCCTCTCCTGACTTTTCCCACCCTCCTCCTCCTCCTGCTCACCTCGCTCCTGCAACACCTCTTGTCCACCCAGCTTTTGGGCCGCCTTAGTGGTGGGCTCGTGGCTGCTGAGAGACTTCTAATCCCGTGAGGGAAGTATTGATGAAGCATGTGCTGTGGGCAGTGTTTGCAGGCTCCTGTGGGAGCAGAACAAGCCAGCAGTCAGAAACATGTCCCTGGGGCGACAGCAGACACAGCACCACGAGGCAGAGGGTCCCAGCCACAGAACAGTGCTGACCACGGCCTGGGAAAACGCCTTCCCTCTCCCTGCCTCCTCTCCTCCATGCTCCCTCCCTCCCCTTTTCCCCTTGCATCTGTTGCACGTAGGAGATGCTGAGAGCTTGTGTTTCTCCCTCCCGGAGACGGCCACGAGGTCCACATGGTGGGCGCTCTAAGTGGCCGCCACGTGATGGTGCCGGTTACCAGCAAGTGTGTGTGGTCTGTGCTGTGCTTCATCCTCCTTTGATTAGTTGGGATGAAAATTCTACTGTCATGGCCATCAGAAAACCCCTCAGGCCCCCTGCTAACCTCGCTCTGGGTATTCCAGAAAACAGGGAAAGTCCAGTAGGGTCCAGAGGAGTGCCACAGTTACGGGGCCACGTTCCTCCTCACAGCGCCGTGGTGGCTGCCAGGATCAACCAGAGGGCAATCAGAAGTGGGGGGAAAGGAGGGAGAGCAGGGGTGAGGGGGGGAGCAGAGGTGAGGTAGGGAGAGCAGGGGTGGTGGGAGAGCAGGGGTGAGGGGGAGAGCAGAGGTGAGGGAGAGCAGGGGTGGGGGAGAGCAGGGGTGAGGGGGAGAGCAGGACTGAGCAGAGAGAGAGCAGGGGTAAGGGGGGAGAGAAGAGGTGAGGGGGGCAGGGAGTGAGGAGGGGAGAGCAGGGCTGAGGGAGGGAGAGCAGGGGGTAAGGGGGGAGAGCACAGGTGAGGGAGGAGAGCAGAGGTAAAGGAGGGAGAGTGGGGGTGAAGGGTTGAGCAGGGGTGAGGGGGAGAGCAGGGGCTGGAGGAGGGAGGGCAAGGGCCAGAGAAGGATAGCAAGGATGAAGGGGAGAAGGTCTGAGGGAGGGAGAGCAGGGGTTGAGGGAGGAGCAGGGGTGATGAGGGAGAGCAGGGGTAAGGGAGGGAGAGCAGGGGTGATGAGGGAGAGCAGGGCTGAGGGGGAGAGCGGGGTTGAAGGAGGGAGAGCAGAACTGGGGGGGAGCAGGGGGGAGGGGGAGAGCAGGGCTGAGCGGAGGGAGAGCAGGGGTGAGGCGAGGTGGTCACTGAGCCGGCGTGACAGCCCCTCTTCTGAACTCAGGGCCTGTCTCCTGCCACCGTGGCCCAGCTGTCTTTGCAGTGCCCCGGCACAGGTCAGGTGAGTGTAGGCAAACTCGATTTCAATAACAGCACGTGGGCCCAGAGAGCGCAGTGTGTGCAGGGTCACCCAGCGAGCGGAAGGGTCGGGATCTGAAGCCGGGTTGGCTGAGGTAGTCTCCCCAGTCGGTGGTCCTCGAGCAGCCCCTAACCTCTGCTGGCTCTCGTCCTCATTGTGCCCGACGTCCACTCACCCGCCAGTCTGGCCATGCTCGGGCAGGGGGAGCAGAGACCAGGGGCTGGGATGTGGGTTTGAACCCCAGCTCCGCCTCCTAGATGACCTCAACTGTGGCCACCTGCCTCTGAGCTGTTTCTTCTACCTGCGTTGGGGTCGGAGCGAGGCGGGAGCGGGACGTGTGAGGCCGGAGCGAAACGTGGGAGTCAGAGCGCCACTCCTCCTTTTGTTTCCATAAACCCATTGTGCAACTGGAAGGTGTTCTAGGTCTGCTGGGGAAGACCGGTTCAGTCACCTGTAGGGAAGTTCACTGCTGAAACCTGCCACTGTCCCATGTTGGGGCTGCAGCTCGGCCTTGTGTGGGGTGCTAGGGTGGAGAAAGGGGGTCCCAAGGAGGCTGTGGAGGTAGGGAGGTCATGGGCGGGGGGAGGTCTAAATAGAGGGTGGGGCACGAGTGCCAGACTGGATTCCCTTAGGCAGTGGGGAGCCACACAAGGTTCTCAAGCAGGGGTGTATTTTGGGATTGTGGGGGTGGCAACTACAGGCCTCCACTGTGCTGTGTGCTGCGGCAACAGCTGTCTTCCTTCCTGTTTGCAACCCCCCAACATGCAAGAAACCAGGACCTCCAGTGAGAACGCGGAGCTGGCAATGATCCTCTCTGCAGACACCAGACAAGCTCATTAGCCTGAGTCACAATTAAGCTGTGCCACAGTTGGGGCTGGCCCAGGATGCCGATGACAATTCCAACACTCAGGACGCAAGCGGGCGAGCCTAGAGCAGCCCCGAGCCGGGACCCGTGCGAAACCTGGGGCTCGTCAGGCTGCACGCACACCCAACTCCCTGATGAAGATTCTGTGATGTACTTCCTGACCAGGCCCTCTGTGCAAATAGGTTCGAGAAGCTTGGTACAGTGCCCTGGGTGTGTTGTAATGGAAACATGGTGTGGCCTCAGTATGCACCTGCCCAGGTGTGCAAGAAAACGTATGGGAGGCTGGGGGGCAGGCCCTGCTCAACAGGAGAGACCACATCCAGTGGCGCTCTTGGCACTTTGCACACCCTGCCTCTTGGCTTCAGCACTCGCCACACTGTTCTAGAATCACAGCATGGACTGATCCCAGGGTTCTGAAGGGGGTGTCAACTCTGAAGTGAGGAGCGGCGCTCGGCGCTCGCTGGGGACCAGGGAAGCACGGTCTTTCCTCCACTGATGCCATCACTGCCGTTCTGGAAAATTCTGCCTATTGCAATGGTGTAGACGTACTTGGAGGTGAGAAGTACAACAGGGAAAATTCAGGGTCGGTGATTCCAGACAGCTGCTACACCATGGTGAGTGGAGGGTCACCAGACACAGGGCAGCTGTTGGTTGTGCAGGGACTATGCCATCCCCTGCGGGCGTCCCGGCATTCCTGGGGCCTGGGCATTAAATGTTGCGTCTTGCACCCTCACACGCCATCAGCAGAGGACGGCTGTGCTTATGTCACACCCCACAGCGTGCAATGTGCATCTGAATCTTGACATCAGTCTCCTTGAGGTATTTTTTTTTTTTTTGCAGGCAGAGTTAGACAGTGAGAGACAGAGAGAAAGGTCTTCCTTCCATTGGTTCACCCCCAAAATGGCCGTCACGGCCAGCATGCTGTGCCGATCCGAAGCCAGGAGCCAGGTGCCTCCTCCTGGTCTCCCATGAAGGTGCAGGGCCCAAGCACTTGGGCCATCCTCCACTGCCTTCCTGGGCCACAGCAGAGAGCTGGTCTGGAAGAGGAGCAACCGGGACAGAATCTGGCACCCCGACCAGGAGTAGAACCTGGGGTGCCGGCACCGCAGTTGGAGGATTAGCCAAGTGAGCCGCGGCGCTGGCCCTTGTGGTGTTTTACCCCCACTTTACAGATTTGTACCCTGAGGCTTGGAGAGGTGCTGGAACCTGCTCAGGTTAGCAGAGCTGAGTCTGTTTTCTGCCTTACAGGGCATGCAGTATGTTTGCTTTGTGTAGCCTTGTGTCTCCACGTCAATTCAGTATGCATTTATTAAACACCTGCTGGGTTCCAGGCACCTGGTCAGTTCTGGAGACACAGAGACGAGGATCCCAGACTTTGTCCCTGTGCAGTGTGTAGGATAGTCCAGAGGGAGAGAAGCGTGGCTCGGGGAAGCAGGGGGAAGGAGTTCAGTGTGCCCAGGAGCAGTGGCACAGCCCATGAAGAGCCAGTGCGTGAGCCCCGTGAGAAGCTCACGGCAGTGATGTGGGCAAGCCTCCTTTATCAAAGGGCGTGGCTGGGACACTGGTAGTTGTCATCCAGGTAGGCGGCAGGGCCAGCTTTGAGACTGGATCCGGACAGGCAGGTTGCAGAGATGTGCAGGCATGAGCCGTCCCCACGCCTGAGCGCAGAGGGTGAGAAGGAGAGGGCATGGAACCCACGTTCCCGCCTGTGTGCTGGCTCTGTGGTGCTGTCAGGGGAGGATAGAGGAAGGGCGGGGCCCCAGGGCAGGGCTGGAGTCCTGGAGAGAATGCGTCTGAGACGCTGCATGTGGGGATGTGTGGGCAGCAGCCGGGGGTGTCTGAGCTTGGGAGGGCAGCAGTAGCAAGTAGAATGGGCTCTTGGGGGTCTGTTGGGTTTTTTTCTTTCTTTTTTTTAGATTCATTTATTTATTTGAAAGTCAGAGTTACACAGAGAAGGAGAGGCTGAGAGAAAGAGAGAGAGAGAGAGAGAGAGAGAGAGAGAGGTCTTCCATCCGCTGGTTCACTGCCCACTTGGCTACAACAGCCAGAGCTGCGCCGATCCAAAGCCAGGAGCCAGGAGCTTCTTCTCAGTCTCCCATGTGGATGCAGGGGCCCAAGTCCTTGGGCCATCGTCTCCTGCTTTCCCAGGCCATAGCAGAGAGCTGGATCAGAAGTGAAGCAGCTGGGACTCAAACCGGCACCCATATGGGATGCCAGCACTGCAGGCAGCAGCTTTACCCGCTATGCCACAGTCACCTAGTAGGAGAAGGCGGGGGGGGGGATGGGCCACCCATGGGAAACACCAGCCTTTGGGGGCTGGGAGAAGAGGAAGCTGTAGGGGAAGCAGTGAGGTCCTCTGAGAAGGGCCGGATGGTGAGGCCGGGGGCGTGGCCTGGGAGCACCTGTGGCGCTGACCCTCCTTGGTGAGAACAGCTTCCATGGAGCGCGGGGGTTTCGGGGGATCGCAGCTGGACGTGCTTTCCTCCTCTTCTGGAGGTTTTCTTATAGGGGGTGGGGAGGGGGCAGGGCTCCCAGAGGAGCCACTGCCGTGAGGGAAGTGGACAGGTCTGGGGAGAAGGTGATGCCCTGGAGGACAGGCCTGAGGGATTGCAGGTCTTCGTTGGAAATGCAGGTGGGCATTTGCGTAAGAAAATTGGAAATGTGGGTCTTACACTCAAGGGGGTACTGCTGGGCTGCTGAGGGAGACCAAAGAGCTTCAGCACACAGCTGGCCCCGAAAACCACAGGAGAGCGTGGCCCGAGGAGTAGAGTGCCGCAGTCTACTTCCTGTGGCTAGAACAGGGGAATCTACTTGCAGGAGAGGTTTATTTGTCTCACTGTGCCCACACCTGGGGAGTCTTTCCCCCTGCACCCCCTCGTGGCAGAGGGCACCACCTGGCAAGACAGAGTGGGTGTGGGCCAGCTCAGGTCTCTGTTCCTCTTAAGAGCTCTTCTCACTGTCCCAGGACCACCCCCCCCATGTCCCCATCTGACCCTGGTCACCTGCCAAAGGCCCCACCTGCAAACACCATCAATGGACTCTGGGGTGTAAGTTCCCAACACGTGGATCTCTGGGTGGGTGGGGAGGGGGCACATCCAGATCCGAGCATGGGGCGAGGCTGGGCCCACAGGAAGCAGCCTGCAGAGGGAAGGCTTGCTCCTGCGCCCCACAGTGTCTGGCACCTAACAGTGGCTCGTCAGAGAAGATCCATTCAGGAGTGGATGACTGCAGGGGAAGTGAACATGGGAAGACACTAACAGAGATCCTTCTCCCAAACCATGCAGCCGTCGGGGAGCAGCATGCGACACCCTGCATGGCCTGGGCAGGATCCGTGTGGGTCAGGACCTCCGAGGAAGGGCCCAGGACAGCCCCAAGCCCTTGGGCTGGTGTGGACGGAGTACACTCTGTCTCCCTGAACAGGGGAGTCTGGCAGGAACCAGGCAGCACCTGCCCTTTCCGTCTGCAGGTGAGACCTGCACCAGCTCCCCTGTCTACACCTGTGTCTCCACCAGCACTTGAGAGCGCAAGGGGATCTGGGGGGGCTCCCCACCCCCTGCCAATAGTGGGTGCTTGTGTCCTTGGTCGCCATGGTGACTCCAGCCTTCTAGTCTGAGAGAGACGGATGGAGTTTAAATCATGATTAACAGAGATACCCGGTGTGTTTTCCAGGGGGTCATTTACAGCTCCTGACACCAGCGTGAGCTTGGCCGGACACTGCATGGACCATTTATGTCACTCAGGCTTGTGTTTGGATTTGTTCCCAATTTTGTGGTCTTGATAGTAGAGCTATGTAAAAATCAACCTCGTTGTCTCTCTGGCTAATCTTGATTCACCGTGAAATGGGCTTAAGTTCCAGAATCCTTGATCCAGTGATCTCCAGCTGGCGGGGGATGGGGATTTAAACTGGCTCAGCCGTCGTCACGCGTGAGCCACTGTTTAAGCACCTCCTTGCACATGGAGCTTGTCCAGGTGGAAGCACCGTGCCTGCTCCACGTCCCGAGTCCTTCTTGCTTTACGTTAAGGTGTGTTTTCTAGTACCTTCTGAATCGGGACTCTGAGGCAGGCATTACCCTTTCAAAGTGCAACTCCACGAGGAGCTGTGTGGCACAGCCCAGCCACCTGGGCTGCTCTGTCCCACATCATGGCACGTGTCCCCGAGCTGCCACTGCCCACAGTCCTGAACACGTCCGGCATAGATTCCTGTCCCAGAGTTAAGTCATGCGCCCCCTGAGGCCCAGGACAGCACATGCTCTCAGCCCAGCGCAAGGCCTGACCCACGGTCGGCTCCACGCGAGGTTGTGACTTGAGCTACATGGGAACCTGGGACTCACATCCTGTTTTGTTCCTTTCTCTCTTACTGGACTAGTGAGGCTGAGTTTGTTCACCCACCAGCTGTTTAGCACCCAGTCCTTTTCGGAAGAAGTGTCTCAGGGCTTATAAGATGGATAAGGCCCTGGCCCTTGAGTAGATGATCCCTACAGGGACAGACAGCTGTGTAGACACACACACTCACGGAGAGAGTTGGGAACCAGCGTCCCATTCCATAGAGGAAGAGCTTAGGGCTCGAAGGGACTGTTAACCTGCCCTGTTATTATACCTTCTCTACTGAAGACATTATCGAGGTTTTTTTTTTTTTTTTTTTGATGCAAAAGCACAAAAAATATGGAATGCTTCACGAATTTGCATGTCATTGTTGCGCAGGAGCCATGCTAATCTTCTCTGTATCTTTCCAATTTTAGTATATGTGCTGCCGAAGCGAGCACTATTGAGGGGTCTTAAAAGGCATTTTGTCACATGTCAGTCACATACTTAGTGCCAGAGACTGGGCTCAACCTTTGATTTCCTGAGGTCAAGTGCAATCACCGTGTCTGCGTCTCTCCGTGTGCCCTGAGCTCTGAAAGGAGGCTGCACTCCAGCAGAACGGCCCTGTGCTCCATCCTGGAGAATGTGGTGAGGACCTGGTCCTGAAGGCGGGCAGGTGTGGGCAGTAGGCAGGGAAGAGAGAAGCCTGCAGGTGAACGCTAGGCAGCAGTGAAGGCTCACAGGCAGGCAAGCCCAGGGTGTTAGGGACCCGGGAAGGCCCCTGGTTGGGTGCAGGCTTTGGACGTGGCCGGATCTGGGCCTGAGTCCTGGCTGTGCGAACGTGGACCAGACACTCCGTTTCTGGGTGCTTTGGGTCCCACCTCTGTGAAGGGGGAATGACAGCTGTTTCCACTGATACGACCAGGTAAGGTGGGAATACAGCCATGGAGTGGCAGTGCACACCTACCCTGTGAGCAGTCAGCGTCTCCTGAGCTTGCGTTTCTCCTGGACTAAGTGCCTTCCCTCTGGAGCCCTCTGTTCCCAACCAGGATGTCCTGGATCACCGGATAACAGAGCCATGGACATCACTGAAAACAAAAGTCACACCAGCCCTGGGGTCCCCAGACATTTGGCTTCTTGCTGGGTCCCTGGAGATGCCCCCAGTGGACTGATCCTTCACTGAGGACCTGTCGGGGCCGGGGGCAGCACCTGGGAAGTCCTAGCAGCTTTGTCTCCTGAGCCGGCACACAGCCCTCAGGTATGTCACAAAGGCTGTCCGTGCTCCTGTCCTCGGCCCCTGCTGGAAGCCCAGCTTCTCCCTGCATGGCGTGAGCCGTGCACCTGTCATGGCTGTGGCCCACAGCCGGGTCGCGTCCTGCCCTGTCGCTCAGCTTCCCAGGGCCTCCTGTGCTTTTCCAGTGGCTGCCTGGTCTCAGCTGAGTTTGCAGGTTCTTCCACTGCGACTGGGTGCCGTCCACATCTTGGCTTCTCAGCTGCTGCAGCTGTGGGCAGAAGTTGGGTCCCAGAGAGGACTCGCATGCAGCGTGTCTGCTTTGGCTGGCTGCTATCACACCCCTGTCCTGCATCCCCCCAGGATGGGCACTCCCCTTTCTTCTGAGGTTTCTCTTCTCTGGGTCCTGTTCACCCAGCTGTCCCCAGCCAGTGAGTCAGCCGCTCCTCACACCTGCCTTCCCCTGCCTGCCATTGTGTCTGAAGATGAGAGGACCCCCCAGGACCCCTCGTGCCCACTTGCAACCTCTGTCTGCTCTCTGCCAGCCGAGGCTACTTCCTTGACGGGCCACGGAGCCTTGCCTGCTGCCCAGGGTGGCCGGCACAGGCTGTCTTGGTGTTCGCAGTTACCGAGTTCTCGGTGTCAGGTGTCTCTCCTGGTGCAGTCCAACCCTCTCATCAGTGTTCGAACAGGCATCCTCACACTATCCACGGGAGGCAGATGGGAGCTCTGGAGGGTCTTATGGACCTCCCAACTCCTGCCTGTGGTTGTGTGCCTGGTGCTGGGCGCATGCCCAGTGTAGCTCCCCCATCAGGTTCACCCAAAGTGGGCAGAGAGGGTTCAGATTGCTTTTTCAGTTTTCTGAACTGGACTTTGGCTGGAGACCTCCTGACCGCTGGTTGCCCTTGCTGGCTGTCTCCAGCTGTGGAAGGATGGTCACTGTCGGGGAAGTGCCCTCAGGTACCTCTGGTCATCCTCAGAGTCTACTCTGAGTGGCAGGTAGTGCATCACCTGAGCCAGTGCCTTAAGGAAAACTTGTTCAGAGTCGGGTGGGAGCATGGCCTCCCTAAGCCCCACCAGAGGCTCTTGCTGGGTGGCGATGTAGCCTACATGTGTGATCCCTTGTAATGGAGACCCCAGGGGGCAGTGATGTAAGCAGATGAGCTAACTTATCTTGCCAGGGTGAGTGCCGCGGCATGGCAGGTGAAGCCGCTACCTGTGATGCCAGCACCCCATATAGGCACCGGTTTGAATACAGCTGCTCTTTTGATCCAGTTCCCTACTAATGGCTTGGGTCGGGCCCCAGCACTCATGTGGGAGACCTGGAAGAAGCTCCTGGCTCCTGGCCCAGCCCTAGCCATTGCAGCTTTTTGGAAAGTAAATCAGCAGATGGAAGATCTCTCATGGTGTCTATTCCTCTGTCTCTCTCTGAATTTCAAATAAATAAATATATATTTTTTTAAAAAAACTATTCTTTCGCTCATACGGGTCTGAGTGTGAGCTGCTTGGTCTCAAGGCCCAGACTCCTGGTCTGCCACTCCTCTGTCCTTGGGTTATTGCCCTTCTGTGGCCTGGGATGGTTCATGGCCTGGTCTTTACTTCAGCCATGGGAAGGGCACAGAGGGGAGGGCTGTACAGGTCCTGCCCTTGAGACAAGGACTTGGACGCTGCACACAGCACTCTCTCTCTCACAGCTTACCAGCCAGAGTACAGTCACACAGCCTCGCCCATCTTCTAGGGAGGCTGAAGAGGGAGTAGATGTTGGGGGCCTCCTGCTCCGCACCTGCCTGTTCCCCCTTCCCTCTCTTCCTGCTCTACACAGCCCAGGGATAAAGCCATGAAACATAGATGTGGAATGGGCCAGTGTTTGGTTGTATGATCTGAGGATGCAGTGTGGGTGACTTTCACAGCAGACAATGAACCACTCATCGTTTATGTAAAAAAGATAAAAAGTAGCGTCCTGTGGCATCATGGCTGCGTGGTCCTCCTGGGGGACACACCTATTGAGATTGGGCTTTTCCTAGATCTGCTGCTTCTGTTGGAATGTTACAGAACCATCCTTAAGCGGTGGTAGAAATCGTGGGAGGCCAAGTCCACCCATGGTGGCCCCTCTCTGTTAGGTTTACTTGCTCCCAGCATCCTGGCATGGTGCCATGGCACGCAGTGACTCTGAAAGCTCAAAGCAGGGGAATCTGTTGATACCCAAAGGAATGACTGTCTAAGTGTCGGGTGTTAGGGACCACACTTACAGCCAGCTGGGATGAGCAGCTCGAGCCCAGGCAGGACCAGCTGGGGAGGGATGTGGGTGGGAGTGGGATTCCTCGGTGATTTCCCTGCCAGGGGAGTGGATGGTGATGAAGTGGTGCAGAGCTCCAGGTAGACTGGGTGCTGGAGGTGAGGACAGGTAGGGGAGGAGGCAGGAGTTACAAGCAGGCAGAGAATGCAGTGTGCATGGTGGAACAGACTTCTGAACACTTCCGTGGAGTGTGGCGCCTCTCTGCCTAGGCTTTGGGGCGTTGTCTGTAGAATGGGGGCAGGACCCGTCCAGTGGGGGGAGACCAGGAGGATGCGTGGTCTCTGGAGAGCAGCGGGTGCTCCCTTAGGCGCTGTATCCTGGGCTCTGGCAGTAGGGTCACAGAACTTTATTCCAGTCGGGGTCAGGACCCTGGAGAGCTCCAAGCCCTTTGTGAAGCACTGATGAGGTATCCAGGACCTCAGAAGTCCTCCACTAATACAGAAGCAGTTCTCACTGCTGGTGGGCCACACGATGAGTTCAGTGATGGGGAAACCGGCTTAAAGAGCATCCGAAGGGTGGGTGTTTGATGCAGCAGCTAAGGCATTGCTGGGGATGCCCACATCCCACGTCGGAGCGCCCGGGTCCGAGTCCAGATTCCGTGCCTGATTTCCGCTTGCTGCTCATGCTTGCCCTGGGAGACAGCAGTGATGGCTCAGAGAGACTGGGTCCCTGCCACCCACGCAGGAGACTTGGCTTGAGTTCCCAGCTCCTGGCTTGAGTCTGACCCAGTACTGTCTCTCGTGGGCACTTGGGGAACGAATCATCGGGTGGAAGATCTATTTCTATCTGACTCTTTGTCTCTCTGCCTTTCCCCATAAGTAAGATTTATTTGAACCACCAGTCATGTCGTGGGAAACGCCTCCCTTCTCGCTTCTCTCATGGTGAGCCTCCCGTGAGGAGCAGGTTCATCTTCAGGGCCTCTCTCCAGGTCACTACTGTTGCTTTGACACAGCCAGCACAGCTCAGACCCGGAGCCTTTGGCTACAGTTTAATCCTGTTTGACACTTGTTTTTGTATTTGGCAACAGAGGATGGTTTTCTGCTTAGGGTGGTAACACAGTTTTCTCATTACCTGTGGCTATTTAAGATGAGAGCAGACTGATTTGTGAGATACATGGGTACCGCCAGAAACAATCAGGCAAGTGGCACAAGACGGATTGGTCTACCCTGTCTGCCTGCCCAGAGAGGGTGTGGGACCTGCCCACACTGTCCCAACACTGGGTCCTCTGACCCTGAGGTCCTGGGTCCTTGTCTCCACGCTGCTTTCCCAGTGACTGTTGAAGAATGCTGAGCTGCCCAAGTGACCCTGTCGTTCTGGAAAACATGGAGGGGGGGGTGCTTCTGTGGCTGTGCTTGGCTCTCCCAGTGATAGACGGTCTCTCTGCGATGGAACAGAGAGCTGTGCCCTGGGGGGGGGGGGGGAGTCGCCCCACAGTTCCAGCATTGGAATGCAAATGAGCAATTAGAGTCCATTAAGACAGGATACAGTATAATTGCCACCAATTGTGCTAACCTTTATATTCAGAAGGACTTGACCTGCTAAGAGGGATTTAAACAATAGTTTTTTTTTTTTTTTCCATCTCCTTTTTAACCAAGGGCTGTGTTTGTGAAGCCAGGCCTCCTGTCATGGGTCCCAGAGCTCTGACAGATGAGACCCTCCCCCTTGTCACGCCCACTTCTCTCAGGGTCTGAGCCACAGTGGCACCAGCCAGGAGCAGCCCCGCCCGACGGTGCCTTGTCAGAGACCCTGTTGTGCCTGTCACCGGGCGCTGCACAGTTCAGCACAATGTCTGAGCCCCGTGGCCACCTCTTGCCTTTCACAGACAAACCCCAGGGCCGCCGACATCTTGAGAGGGGCCCTGGATGTGGCCAGAAAGAACGTGGCCACTGAACTTCTGGCCTGCTCTGTCTTTTAACACCAAATCTCCTAGGACACCTTTATTGTAAACAGTCCTCCTGAGATCTGATCCCGTTTCCCGAGGCTCCGGCATCTCCTACGGACGCGCGGCACCACATCGTGCTCCCCGAGACCCGTGCTCCAGTTTCAGAGTTGTCACTCCTGGCCTGAGTGTGGATGGAGCATTGTCTCCCGTGCCTCCCACTGTCCTGGGTGCTGTGGACACAGCAGGGAATGTGGCAAACAGAAGTCCCAGGGCAAGGCGACATCTGACGGAGAACAGCTCTTGGTACTGAGAGGCTGGGGGGGGGGGGGGAGCAGATGGGGCGGTTCACACACACCAGTCACAGCGGCAGCCAGTGCAAGGTTTGTAGCCTGAGATGTGGGGTGGCGCCTGTCGTGAGGCTGAGCATCTTCAAGTCCTGAGCCATGGCTTTGGAACCTCTAAGACAGATGGACAGTGGGGTCCCTGACCCTGAGAGGTCCTCAGCCTGATGGGGATTCATATAGACACAGGACCTGCATCATGGCTGGATGAGGACCTGGGTCAGATGCTGTGGACACAGGGAAGAATGGAAGGGACAGTGAGGTTTGAACACGGGGTTACGTCCCTCAAGTCTCCAGCCTACACTGTGCCTGTGAGGCTGGGAATGATACACCTGGAGGAGGAGTGGGGTTGGATTGGTGTTTGGGAACCCTAGGCTGCAGTCTGGGCTGTGTGGGGCTGTCAGTGCCCGGAAAGAAAGGTGAGAAAGGGCTTGGTGGTGAGAGGAGCTGTGTTTTGGGAGCATAGTGGGAGGTCACATGGGCAGATGCGGTCACTGATTGAATGAGGAGAAAGCTTAGGAGAGAGGTGTGGCCAGCTCCAGCTGCAGAGGCCCCGAGGTGTGCCATGGACCGTGGCGTTCTGTTCCCGTTCCCACACCTGTAGCTAGTTCCCATCCTGCGAATCCATGGAGGTCCTGCTCCTACCCATGTTCATGGGCAGACCGATGCTGAATCTATCCTCAGAACCCTGGGAAGACTTCCGCAGCCTGCCTCCCCAGCCTCGTCTCCCGCCTGACCCTGCCTGGGTGGCGTCATGCCCCCGGGAGCCTCAGGCCTGTGTAGATGCAGGCAGGTCTCCAGGTCCTCCCATGGGATGTTCTGAGAAGCATAAATGAGGCGTGGGCTGGACCCAGGCTGGCAGGTGAGCAGGTTCCATCCACCTGGTCACAGGGGCTGCCTGGAGTACGGGGCAGGGTTCCAAGGCCACAGTAGGATCACCTACAGAGAGTGCTGGGAGCAGTTAGTGATGTCTGGCAGGAGCACAGGAGGGGTGATTGGCAGTGTTCTTATTACTTGTGTACAGTCTCTTGATAAGATCTGTGCAGATTTGATGGCCTGTAGGTGGTCTCAGCGAACATTAAACATAATGACCAGAGTAGGGGTTAGAAGGGGTTTTTAGGGGCTGGCGCTGTGGTGCAGCGGGGTGAAGCCCTGGCCTGCAGCGCCAGCATCCCATATGGGTGCCAGTTCTAGTTCCAGCTGCTCCTCTTCCGATCCAGCTCTCTGCTATGGCCTAGGATAGCAGTAGAGGATGGCCCAAGTCCTTGGGCCCCTGCACCCACGTTGGAGACCCAAAAGAAGCTCCTGGTTCCTGGCTTCAGATTGGCACAGCTCTGGCTGTTGTGGCCATCTGGGGAGTGAACCAGAGGATGGAAGACCTCTCTCTCCATCTCTACCTCTCTCGGTAACTTCAAATAAATAAAATAAATATTAAAAAAAAAAAAAAAGGAAGGGGCTCTAAGGACACTGGGGCCAATGACAGAGGCAGGTTGTCCTCGGCACTGCATGTACATAGCCCTGTGGGCATTACGTAATGATGCCCCTTTACACCCTGGCTCAAGGCTCTCAAAGCTCAGGCCACACAGGAACTGCCCTAGGCCAGAGCCTGCTGGCCGGTGGCCCCTTCACACAGCCCACGCCATCATCAGCCCTGTGGTCCCGAGAGTGTTTGTCCACGTGCCTTACTGCCCTGTGGCTTCACGGCCGGTGTGCAGAGTGAAGGCGTGAGTGAGAGCGAGGAAGTGTGGTCTCCCAGGTGGAGGACAGACACAGCGTCGACTGGGGCTCTGCACAGAGGACTTGCCTCAGAATGATCATGTGCCATGCAGTAAACCGCACAAGGGCTCCAGAGAGCTCCTGGGGGGTGCCTGTCCTACGGCACGTGCTCCGCGTGGGTCTGCTGCCTGCACGAGCCCAGCACTGGCGCACTCTCCGTCCTGACCCTCAGATGGTAAATTAGCCTTCAGCTCAAGGCACCCAAGTGAGCGTTCCTCTCAGTTCCGCTTTCTGTGAGCTCTGGAGGTCCTATCGCCTGGCCCGGGACTCCCTCGGTGACACACCCCTGCCACTCAGGAGAGGTGGGTAGAGCGCAACCGGCGAGTCGGGTGGCGTCAGAGTGGTCCCACCGTGAAAAGTCCATTCCTGTGACCGTCAGCTGTCCCCGCGTTTCCCACGGTAGCATTCTCTTCCCTGCGCTTTGTGAGCGTTGAGGAGTTGGGTAGCCAAGCTCGAGAAGCGTCCTGCGTGTGGACAGGGTCAGCTCCTGGACAGGCCAGAGGAAACTCAGCAGTGGAGAGCGTTAAATGAGAGTGCCAGGTCTCCATCCTCCACGTGACACTTCTTCATGGACTCAGCCCAGCTGACCAGGGATTCCTCTCCGGGGGAAAAGGCATCAGGAATGTGTCTGAGGTTGTGAAGGGAGGTCATGGGCGGCACCCACAGAGCCGAGGGACATGGCAGAGCTGGTTGTTAGCGTGTGTGCCTCTTCCAGCTCTCGTGAGATGTGACAGCGCGAGGTTGCCCTGACCGCAGGGTGCATCCATGGTTGCTTTGGAAACAGGGGTCCAGACAGTGGCAGGTGGGGGCCAAGCAGGCCGGGGTGCCCACTGTAGACGAGAGTCCACGTCTGGGTGAGATGATCCAACCTCCTGGGGTGTGTCCACAGGACACACTGTCCATGCCCCTGGCCAGTTCCACCTTCCTGTCTTTGAGGACTGGGTCTAAGCCTCAGCTTTGTCACTTAGGAGACAAATGACTGAGGCTCTCATCTCTAACCTGGCTCTGAGAATCATGGCTGTTACGCGGATTACATCTGTGCGAGCATGGTTCAGTGTGTGGCCGTGGCATCAGGCAGGCCTGGCGGTGAGTGCCGCCAGTGGTGGCCAGTCATTAGCTAGGCCATGTAGGTGAGTTTCAGATGACTTCTCTGATGTTTCTCATATGTGAAAAGGAATTGATGGCACCTCCTCAAAAAACAGGCGCCTGGAGCGGGGAGGTGCTGCTGCTGTCCTGATCCTGTGTAGCCGACATGTGCCCGGCACGCCGTGGGAGTCGTGTTGCTCCCCTTCTGCCTCCCATCCCCGGTTTTCACATCCTGGACTTCTAGTCATTCTCCGTGGGCCAACCTCTGTACCGTCGCCCTGCAGAAGCCCTCCTTGACTGTCCCCGTCTGTGCTCTGCACAGTGCGTTGTCTACCTGTCTCTCCCATGGGACACTTCTTGAAGCACAAATCTTAGGATGTGACTCCGTGCCTGGCACACAGGAGGAATTTTGACAAACGAGGGAGGGAGTGGACGAATGAGCATGTAAATCTGCAGGTGAATGGACTGAACCGTGGTCAGAGGAGGCCTGGGTTGAACAGGAGAGAGAGGTCTTCAGGCACAGATGTTTGGAGAATTTGAGTCGGAACAGTCACAGAGTGTGCAGACATATCTGTCTCTGCACATTTGAACAGAGGGCCCACAGCTCTTGTTAGATTCTCAGAAGTGTCCCTGGCCCCTTAGGAGCTGGCATGGTGGCATAGCAGATTAATCTGTCGCCTGTGACGCTGGCATCCCATGTGAGCACTGGTTCAAGTCCTGGCTGCTGCACTTCCCATCCAGTACCCTGCTAATGTACCTGGGAGGGAGGCCAAGTGCCTTAGGAGATGTGGGCAGGGTTTCAGGCTCCTGACTTCAGCCTGGTTAAACTCTGGCTGTTGCAACCATATGGAAATGAACCAGTAGATGGAATGTCTGTCTGTCTGTCTGTCTCTCTCTCTCTGTTTCTCTGTGTATGTGTATGTGTGTGCCTGTGTGTGTCCCTCTCTATCTAATTCTGCCTTTCAAATAAATAAAATAAATTCATTTAAAAAATAGATGAGGAATTTTCCCTGGCTCCCAAATGTCAACAAATTGATGATCTTTGTTTCTCTCTCTTTTTTTTTTTTTTTTAAGATTTATTTACTTACTTGAAAGTCCTGGTTACAGAGAGAGAGAACAAGATCGTCCATTCATGGTTCTCTCCCCAAGTGGCTCCAAAGGCCAGTAGTCTGGAACTCCATCCAAATCTCCCACATGGGCACAGGGGCCCAAGCAGTTGGGCCGTCCTCCTCTGCCTCCCAGGAACATTAACAGGAAGCTGGGTGCAAAGTGGAGCGCCAGAACTCAGAACTCAAACCAGTTCTCATATGGGATAATGGCATTGTAGGCGGCAGCTTAGCCTGCTCCTCTACAGCGCCAGCCCCCATGAGATGCTGATCTAAACATACAGGGGCCGTGGCCTCACTGAGGGCACAGAACCAAGTGACAGGAGGAGAGATGATAACGAGAGGAAAATCAGAACTGGTGGCACGTGTGGCTTGCAGGGACCTCTCGTGGGGGTGTGGCCAGTGCCTGTGTGCCCCACCCAGACGGGACCTTCCATGAGGCCACTTTGGAGTAGGGGTGCCCAGAGAAGGGGACTGTGTCTTTCACTGCCCAGTTCCTGTACAGAGGCCCCATGCGAAGAGATCCACACCGCTCCACTGGGCTCAGGCCCTTGCCGCCCTGCAGAGCAAGTCCAGGTCAACTCTGGGTGAGCACTGGGTCCTTCCCGCCCCCGAAGTCCCTCCCCTCCCACTCGCTCGTTATTTTATACCGGCCCATCTTTGGCTTTGAAAACTTGGGTTTTGATTAATTGCAGCATTTCTCGTAAATGCCTGTTGGTGAATTATGAAGTGGGTGTTGAGATCATGCCCGGCTTAAAAGACCTCATGAAACAGCAGATGACAGAAAGTGCAGGCAGGCAACCCCTGTCACCCCTGGGCCCTGGGCTGTGATGGGGCCTTCCTCCCTGCGTGAGGGCACAGCGGCTGGAGAACGTGGCTGTCCACCGCACTGAAGGCACTCACTGGAAGCTCCCTGAAGACCAGCCCTGGAGGGGCTGAGGGAGGGCTGGAGCAGGGGGCTATCCAGGGGTAGGGAACCTTTTTTCTGCCAAGAGCCATTTGGATATTTATAACATCATTGTGGGCCTTAGACAATTATCAACTTAAAATGTGGCACGCTATAGATGTGTTGAGTTTTGAGTCCACTGGTGGTTTTCCTGGCAGGGTCACAGCAGATTGTTCCGGGCCTTACATGGCCCGAGGGCTTGACGTCCTCCAGTCCTGGGACACCCTCCTCCTTCTGTCTAAATTCTTTCCTCTCATGGTTGGAACACTTATCATGGCCTCTCCCTTATGAACATGGTAGCTGACCCCAGATTATTGGATGGCCGACCCCAAGTGTGCGTTCATCTGGCTTGACAGGAACCTGATGCACCAGCCCCCAGCAGCCACCATTCTGCCCTTAGGGTCTGTGACTCTGACCCTTTGGGGACCTCATCAAAATTGTTTCCTGCAGTCCAGGGGAACCTCTGTACCCACGGATTCCACAGGCATGGATTTAAGAGGCATGGGCTAGAAATATTAAAATATGTGTACCTGTGACTGTTCTGAATGTGTGCAGAATTTTGTCATTGTTGCCTGCACAATATGGTGTCACAACTCTTTCCAGGGCATTTATGCTGTACCAGGTATTGTAAGGAATCTGTGTACTGTAAGGTGTACAGCAGGGTGCCTGTAGGTTCTATGCAGATACCAGGCCTGAGCATCCTGGATCTTGGTGTTTGTACAGTCCTGCAACCAGTCCCCAGAAGGTGCTGAGAAACAGCTATAGTTACTGTAATTGTCATTCTGCACCTGTAGCTGCTGGTCTGTGCCTGTAGCTGTCGTTCTGTGCCTGTAGCTGGTGTTCTGTGCCTGTAGCTGGTGTTCTGTGTGTGCAGCTGTCATTCTGTGCATAGTTTTAATTCTGTGCCTGTAGTTGCTGTTCTGTGCCTGTAGCTGCTTTTCTGTGTCTGTAGTTATTGTTCTTTGGCTGTAGCTGCTGTTCTGTGGCTGTAGCTATCATTCTGTGCATGTAGTTTTAATTCTGTGCCTATAGCTGTTGGTCTGTGCCTATAACTGGTGGTCTGTATGTTCAGCTGTTGGTCTGTGCCTATAGCTGTTGTTCTGTGCCTATAGCTGTCATTCTGTTCCTGTAGTTCTATTTCTGTGCCTGTAGCTGTTGGTCTGTGCCTGTAGCTGTCATTCTGTGCCTGTAGTTGGTGTTCTGTGCCTGCAGCTCTTGTTGTTTGGCTGTAGCTGCTGCTCTGTGCCTGTAGCTATTGGTCTGTGCCTGTAGTTGCTGTTCTGTGTCTTTAGCTGTCATTCTGTGTCTGCAGCTGCTGGTCTGTGCCTGCAGTTCTCATTCTGTGCCTGTAGCTGTTGTTCTGTGCTGTAGCTGCTGCTCTGTTCCATATGGGTGGTCATCATCCTATGCCTGGCTTACACTGAGGACTGGGTGAAGACCTGTGGTCCATACTCCAGTGGCGAACTTGTCAGCCTTCAAAGAGGAGGACATCCTGTAGACCAAAGGGTGGACCTGGAGCTGCGGCACCTGTGACCTGAGCCATCTGCTGTCTCCTCTCTTGATTCTTTGCTTTCCTCCTGGGCAGGTCGTCTATGTCACCGCCACGTTCCCCTACATCATGCTGCTCATCCTCCTGGTGCGAGGGGTCACGCTGCCGGGGGCCGCTGAAGGCGTCAAGTTCTACCTGTACCCTGACCTCTCACGGCTCTCGGACCCCCAGGTAAGAGCTGTGTGTTCAGTGCACAGTGTCACCTGCCACCCCCCACCCCGGGAAGCCCCCCTGCAGAGCCTCCAAGGAGCAGCTGGAAGCCTGTAGGCTCATTCTCCAGAAAATAATGTCGAATGCATTGATGAGACACGTGGGCAGTCAGGTACAGTGAGCCCCTGTACTGGAGCGTTTTGAAAAGCAAGCTTGCGGCCTGGGATTCCAGGTGCTGCTTCGTTAGAGTCTTACCTCGCAGGACCCAGCAGGAGTCCTGAGCCAGGCTCCGCGTTCCGGACCCAGAGGCCTGGCACCAGAAGCATTTTTCATTTCAGATTTTAGAATATTTTCACATACCACAGTGAGATATCCTGGGAGTGGGACCAGGACTAAATGCAGAATCCGTTTCTGTTTCTTATATACCTAGCCTGAAGGCAATTTACATCGCATTCAAAATGGTTTTGTGCATGAAATGAGGTTTCGTGGTTGTGTCAGCACTCGGAAGGTTCCGGAACTTGGAGCACTTTGGATTCCGGGTTTTTGGATGAGGGGTTCCCAGGCTGTGCCGGGGCTCCCACTGAGGACAGGACAGGGGTTTCTTGAGCAGACGTTCTGCTGAAGCCAGGCGTTGGTGTGGATGCCAAGCCTTGTTTGGCTACCCTGGGTCTCTGCTCTGTGCACATGCCTCCCTGCAAGGGACTGGGGCTTTGCTGGCCATGGAGGTCTTTGTGGGGCAACTCAGAGAGCAAATAGGCACTGGCTATCTATGTGTTGCCTTTGGGAAGGTGCTGATGGTTCTGAATAGTGAGCCCAAGCTTCCTGAAGCAGCTACACGGTGCTTGCGAGACGCTAAACAGGGCTGAGAACAGGGTAGCCCGGGAGCCTGGCGTCAGGCGCTCCTCCACTGTGGGTTGCCGGGAGCTTTGGGAAAGCCCCCTTCCCAGAGCACAGCCCAGGCCAATGGAGAGAAGCTCTCTGGGGGAGGACCCAGGTATCTGTGCCTCTGGCAGGCCCCCAGACACTTACAGCTTAAAGGTTTGAGTGGAGGAAGGGGCGCCCTTTACTGCGTAGAACCTGCGCGTCGTCTTCAGATAGAGCTTGAGGGTTGCGAGGAATTCCGCGGCTGTGACTGTTGTGGGAACTTGGGCGGAGGTGTTCGCAGAGGGCTCACTTGGGCAACCCGGATGGGCCTCGTTAGGCCAGGTGGAGCGGACCGCAGAGGGGAGTGTGGTCATTTGTGCCACAGATTGCTGTGTGTGCAGGGCCTGGAGGCTCAGGCCCCTGATGCGCATCCTGAGTTGTAGGCAGAACTCCCAGGAAGAAGGAAATTAGCTCCCGACTGTCCATCCGCCTTGCTGGCTCCAGCCCCTGATGGCAGCAGCTCAGCTGAAGAGCCAGTGTTGGTAAACCGCTCCCCGCGTCCCTGGTCTCTGTTTTTCAGTCCCCGCTCTCTGCCTTAGCCCAGGACAGGTGGCCGGCTCCCTCTGCTTCTCCTGGACTTCTGCGTCCTGGCCCTCAGAGGTCTGTCAAGAGGTGCTGAGCACCCTCCCCTCCACACACACACACCGAGTTTCTAAACCCAGCTAATCATTGGAAAACCTAGGAATGCAGCCCCCCCCCCGGGGGGGGGCAACCCCAGGTGGTGCCTGGGCACCTGTGCACCCTCCCCCCACACACACACACAGAGTTTCTAAACCCAGCTAATCATTGGAAAACCTAGGAATGCAGCCCCCGGGTGGGGGGAACCTCAGGTGGTGCCTGGGCACCTGTAGCGAGAGGAGGTTCAGAGCCAGTTCTGAAGCTCTAAGAAGTTCGGGGAAATCTTGACATCTGTGACCTTCGGCCCTTACACAGACACACACAGACACACAGACACACAGACACACACACACGCACACGAGGCTGCCAGCGTGCCTGCCGGCCCTTCTGCACTGGTCATCCCAGTCTCCAGCATTTGCTGCTGGGCCAGTACTTCCTGCACGGCTGTTCTGTGGAGTGGGAGTGGGCATCCTGGCCTGGGAGCTAGGACCTGGGCCCTCCTGCTTGGCCACTAACCCTGAGTGACCATGGACAAGTCCCTTCTGTCTTTCCCCTTGCAGGCCTCAGTCTGTGCACTGAGGACACGAGAGGCTGAAGTGGATCAGGGCTTTCGAAATTCCTTGAGCTCCCCATGCACCATGCACACAGGTAGTGAACTAGAGGCTGGAGACCAGGCCCAACCCTCAGCCTCTCCTTACAAATAAAGTTTTATGGGAACACTTCTGAGTTATTTGCCCACACACTGCCCATGGCAGCCTAAGTGCTATGAAGACAGAGGAGATTAGCTGAGACAGAAACCGTGTGCACTCGACTCCCTGGGAGGATTCCACAGGCCTCCACACAGTCGTATCCATGAATGCAGTTTACTTCCATGGCCAGTGAGAGCCAGAGACCTGGCAGGAGTCCGGCAGGCAGCCTGGAGGAATCGCATGCAGGCTTCTCACGGAGCCATCACTGAGTTGCAGCTGCCTGCTGCAGGTTTCCTGCCCAGGGAAGCTGCTCAGGGCTCACTCTCCAGGTTTTTAACAGGGGCGTTTTGTGGGGTGAACTGGCATTCTGACTGCACCGTCATCCACAACCCTTGGAATCCCCCATAAATCCCAGTGCTGTAGGAGCAGGCTGGGCAGCAGTCCGTCTGAATGGACTTCGGGGTCCCGTGCACACAAAGCACCTCGCTTCCCCAGCATTCACTCATTCTTTTGAGCTCAGTTCAAGCCTCACTTCTCAGGTGACAGGTGCCGTGGAGACAGCCGGCGGCACTGGAGAGGGAATGGGGGTGGGATGCAAGGGCCGGTTGTCAGAAGGGCTGATCTCCAGAAGGCCAGATCTGTGCGCTGTGATGTGTTTAACTCTGTCACTGATGGTCCGGAAATGTGTGAAGGGGTGTGTGTGTGTGTGTGTGTGTGTGTGTTCCCCAGGAGGTGACTGCTGATGGGGGCAGGGTAAGGAGAGTGACCCCAGGAGAGAACGGGAGACAGAACTCCATGGAGTTAGGGAAGCTGGGGTGCATTGCACAGGGATCCCCAGCGTGGCCCGGTTCCTGTGCCCTGCTGTGAATGCCCCAGGCCATCGAGAAGCCGCAGGGCGGGCGCTGCTTCCTGTCCCAGCCTCCCACCCTTGGTGGCCTGGCCTCAAGGAAGGCTCCTGCCCTCCTCGGGGAGGCCAAGTCCCCTCTGCCCCTGAATGAGGATGGCACGTGCACCTGCCGGCCCCAGCTGACAGGCCTGAAGATCACGTGTGATGACCCAGAGGAGGTCAGTGCAGGCCACTGCACCCAGTGAGGCCCAGTTTTTTTTTCTCATTTTTTAATGATGTGTTTATTTGAATGCGCATTAGAAAAATATCCCAGGACATCAACCACACCAGAGCCATGACTTCTCCTGGTGTACGTCATATAAATCCATCTCATGTATGTACACACCTGTACATTCATAAATGCCATGCTTGTGCTAAGGGAGGTCGGTTTCAAGGTCAAGGTTAAATGCACATCACAACAGACATGGACATGACATAGCTAGTGCACGTGGGAGGTGGAGCCCCACTCTGCTTAGATGACAGCCACATCCTAGGCTGGCCTTAGCACTGCAGGTAGCCACGGGGTCTCCCCAGAGACAGCCGAGCCCTGAGCTCAAGGCTAGAGACAGTAGGGAGAGCGGCCAGCTGACCCTGTCTCATCATAGGTCAATGAGAGGTCAAGTCCTGTGGGTGGTGTCTCCTTTTCAGCAAAGTCTACACTGTCGGCTTTTTGAATTTTCCAAATTCTAATCCTGACTCAGATTCCCCCATACTTGAAATCGCACCCTGAAGAAAAGTTTCCAAGAGGGGCCTCCAGGCCTGACTGTTGGGTGGTCTGTGAGGGTGGGCCCTTGTGTCTCTGGAGTGAGCATGAGGTCGTCATGTTTGGATGTCCTGCAGCTCTGGGGAATGGAGAAGCAGCCATACAGGTCCCCACGCCTCTCCAGGGGTGAGGGAGTCGGTGGGACTTCCAGGTGAGCCTCAGGATGTGGTCATTGCCTGGTCTGAGCCCATTGGCCCCGGGGCTGTGCCACCTGCTCCCTCGGCAGTAGGGGTGTGAAGTTGGGAGAGGGGTAAAAGACAGGTCACCCCTCCCCCACCCTGCCCCATCCCTGGACACCACCAGGGTGGGGACCGTGACAGTCCCTGTGGGCTGCCGCCATCACCGCCACACATCCCACTGCGTCTGATTGTGTGTCTAGGTGCAGCAGGTGCTCGGTGTATGGGCTGAGTGAGACCCTGCTGTCCTCCAGCGGGGCAAAGGCAGTCCTGCCTCCCTTCACCTGGTTTTCCCCGAAGGGGCCGGCTTGGGCGTGACTGGTGCTCCCAGTGGCTGGCCTGCGAATCCTACGAAGGCTGGAAACTCATCTCTGGGGAAGCTGTGGAGCCGCAGCTTCCAGTGCCATGCCGTGAGTGGTCAGCTCTTCTCAAGTGGCTGCATCCACTCACGCTGGCCTTTGCCCTCTCTCACCTCCCTGGGAGCTCGCTGGCACCAACACACCTGGCCCTGGACAGCATCTGCCTCCAAGGGCTGAGTCCTGGCCCTGGAGTGATAACTGTGAGGAGTGCACATTGTGGCTGGAGCCGGCTTCTCAGCAGATGCGTTTGGAGTTCCTGAAGTCAGGGGCCTGGGGCTTGAGGGGAAGGAGGGTCCCCCCACTGGTTGTGCTTCCTCCCACCTCCCTGAGGAGCCTGGCTCAGCCCCGCAGGCTCTGCCTGATCCCTGATCCCCATTCGTTCCTGACCAGACCACACCTCCCATTGCTGGGGCTCAGGTGTGCCTGTCTCTGGGTCACCCACGTTTCTGAAAGGGCACCAGCCCTTCTGATGAGCTTCAGCCCCCAGCCGCTGGAGCCTCAGACCGGGGGACATCCTGTGAGGGGTCCCCTTGGCCAGTCTGGGCTCGTGGGGCAGAGATTTCACAGGAAGGCTCCCGTGGGGACTCCCCGGCTGCTGTACTGGGATTCACTCCCCTTCCCGATGCCTGGCACGCCCTGTCATCCCCTCGGCTGCATTTCTCCTTGGCACTGGGCATCTCAGACACGGTGGTTCTGAGCGATGCTGCTCCACCTCTAGCCTCTAAGCACCACGAGGGCTGAGAACAGAGCGGGTGCTCGGGGCGGGGGGCGGGGGTGCTTTTGGAAAGGAGTGAGGAAGAGAGGGAAGGGGGCCGCCCAGCAGGGCCTGGGTTTCTGTGGTTGATTGCAAGCCTTGCGGCCAGGGTGTGCTCCTTAGAGAAGAGCTTTGCAGGCACTGGGGTCTGCTATGGAGGGAAAGGAATTTGAGTCTCTGTCATCACTGACCGCTAGGTGACCTTGTTGTCCTTTCTGCTCTGTGGCCTCGGGCTGTCCCCTGTGTGCTGTGGCCGTGAGGCAGGGGTCTCTGGAACCCATGCTTCTTCAGGAGCCCCCTGGCCTTCCCCTCACCTCACCAGCACGGGCTGCACAGTCCGGGGTGGGGCTTTGAACCCAGAACCGAGCGCCGTTGTCGCGCATCTGGTAAGTCCAGCTTCTCGTCGAGCGCCCCACTGCGGTCTGCCCCTGTGGCCCGTGGTTTTCTCCCAGACCTCTCGTTGCTTCGCTGGCAGCCCCATGCTCGCTCCCAAGTGCTCACTCCCTGCTCGTTCCCCCCTCAGGTTTTTATTTTCTGTGTTTTCACTCCTTGGGGAGCCGAGGGGATCTTGCAAGAAATCGCATTGTCCCTGCCCCAGATTCCTGCCCCTCACTCTGCATTGTGTTTCAAGTGTGTGTTTTCAGAGCGAGGACAGAGGGCCTGTCACAGATCCAAATCCGGACTGCGGGCTCTGCTTTCCCAGGGCACGGGAGTGCCAGCTCCCCCAGCCGCCTCCTCCGTGTCCAAACCCCGGCTGGGGAAGAGGATGTCCAAGCTGAGAGAGTCCCTCCCTCTGCACCCCTGGTCCACAACCCTACCTGCCGGGCCTGATGGATGGGACCGCGGCGTTGCTGCCACCTGGTGGTGGCGTACTCTGCTTCTGAGTGAAGTTTGGAATCAGGGACCCAAAGGAAAGCTGGCCTCCAGGCTCCCGGACTTTGAAATCAGGATGCCAGTGCAGATATGGCCCGAGGGACGTTCGATACAATTTTGAAAATTTTGCAAACCTCACTCACATGGGAGAGTGGTGCCACCTTGGGACTCCAGATTCCTGAAGATGTGCTTTGGGTACACTGTGTTCTAGCTTAGGGTTGCTCTTCTGCCAGCCCTGGTGTCTTGTCCAGTACACGGGTCCAGATCAGACCCTGCTCTTGTCCTCACGGGGCTGATGGTCACTGGGGAGAGGCAGTTAAGTCAGCAAAGGCCACACGGGAGGCCCGGGCTTGGAACTGACCTCGTGGGGTTCTCCTTCCAGCCCAAGCGAGGGTAAATTCTCCTGGGGGGTTGAAGCCAGTTGCTGACCTAACATCACACCCAGTTTAAGAAAGGCAGTGAGAGCTGGATACTCAGTAACTGATACTGTCTGTGCAGTCAGAAGCCACCTCACTCGGTGGAGTGGGTGTGGTTGTATCTGTCACAGGAGTGCACACAGCGAGGCCTGGGGGCCTCCCATTCTCTGCCACATTGGCGCACCCCGCAATCTGTAGTGTCCTGGCCAAAGAGCTGCTGGGGCACCCGTAAAAGCCACGCCCCTGGCTACTGTTCCTTGGCATCCCCCCTCCCCGAAGCCCGAGGGACTGACGTGCCCCATCTCCTAGCTCACGAGAGTTTGAAAAACCGGCTCTTACCAGTTTCCCAGATCGGGGGGCCTGAGGCTCTGAGAGACCAGAGCCAGCACCGAGACCTAGCTGATGTTCTCCGTGGGACTGGTGTCGCTGGCTCCTTCCTGCCTCTCTGCCCAGCCCACACTGGCAGACCTGCCTCTCCGGGCTGTGAGCATCCTAGACCAACCCAGGAGTCCTCGGATTTTAGCTTCGGATGGCCTTCATCGCCACCCGCTCAGGGGCCCCTGTGGTAGCTGGCCCGCCTCTGATGGGCCCTTCCTGGGACAGGACGACCCCTCACCCCTGCTGGGGGTGACCCTCTGTTCACCAGCTCTTCCTGTTGAACGACACACTCACTCTCTGATGACTCCTCTGTTCGAATTCTCCAGTGCCGCACTCGGAGCATCCGCCGGGGCGGAACCCAGTACATTAAGTGCAGCCTGCTCGGGCTGGTGGAGCAGCCCCAGGTGCCCTGCCTGCTCTTCCTGCTCACCATCAGTCCCAGCCTCTACAGAAGGCCCAGGCGCTGTTAAGCACAGATCCCAGTCGTGCAACTTCCTGGCATTGCTCTTTGAATGTGGGAATATACTTGAGAGAGTTTGTGGAAAATGAATTAAGAGATAAGTTTGTTTTGGTGCCAAAAGACTTTGGAAATCGATGTACTTTTTTTTTTATAATACAGAGTTTGCCTTCTATGAACTTTTTGACTCTTTAAATGTCTTTACAGCAACTTCCTTGAAATCTTTTTTTTAAAAGATTTATTTTGTTTATTTGAAAGACAGTTACAGAGGGAGGTAGAGCCAGAGAAAGAGAGGTCTTCTATCTGCTGGTTCACTCCCCAAATGGTCACAGCAGCCAGAACTGAGTTTATCTGAAGCCAGGAGCCAGGAGCTTCTTCCGGGTCTCCCACATGGGTGCAGGGGTCCAAGCACTTAGGCCATTTCCTACTGTTTTCCCAGGCCATGTCAGAGAGCCAGATCGGAAGTGGAGCAGCCAGGTCTCAAACCGGCACCCATATGGGATGCCAGCACTGCAGGCCAGGGCTTTAACCTGCTGTGCCACAGCACCGGCCCTTCCTTTGAAGTCTTGACTCAATCCAACATCTTTTTTTTTTTTTTTTTTAATTTGACAGGCAGAGTTAGACAGTGAGAGAGCCAAAGAGAAAGGTCTTCCTTCTGTTGGTTCACTCCCCAAATGGCCACAACGGCTAGCGCTGCACCGATTCAAAGCCAGGAGCCAGGTGCTTATCCTGGTCTCCCATATGGGTGCAGGGTCCAAGGACCTGGGCCATCCTCCACTGCCTTCCTGGGCCACAGCAGAGAGCTGGACTGGAAGAGGAGCAACTGGGACTAAAACCCGGAACCCATATGGGATGCCGGTTCCGCAAGGAGGATTAACCAAGTGAGCCATGGTGCCGGCATCTTTTTTGTTTTATAGAATGGATTTCATTTTCCCATTTCTTTGAACGTCTGCTGGTTTTTGACAGAATGCTGCATGTTGTAGATTCCTTGTTCACGCTCTGGATTCTGTTAGCTTCCTCTGGAGAGTGTTGGTTTTATTTCAGTGGGTAGTTACATTACTGGTTGGTCACCTTGAACTTGTGCGGGCTCAGCGTAGTGCAGAGCTTTGGAAACCCCAAACTGGTTTCCGGGCCCCACTGCCTCGATGGGACTCCAAGCTCCGTCTGCCCTCTGGGTCCCGTCAGGTCCTGATGCCAGGTTTTACAGATGCTCAGATCCCAGATCTCTGTGCATTTTGGAATATTTGCAGAGGCTTCCTTGGCTGAGCAGTCCCTGTCCAGAGCTCAGAAAGCTCACTCGGCCCCCAAACCCACGTTTTACACATCGACTTTCAGATTGGGAATGTCTTGGGTTCTGGATCTCTGGATTTGTAGGGCTCAGCTCAGTGGGGTGGAGGTGGAGTTGGTCTGACTGAGGACCCAGGATTCTTGGTTAAGAAAACTCCTTCCAGGAAGCACTTGGAAGGATCCTGGCAGCTTTCGGTTTCCACAGCTGGGAGATGCTCCTGGTGTCCATTGGGTAACGGCCAGGGGTGCTGGACAGCATCCTGCAGGGCCCAGGATGGAATCCTCAGCAAACAGTGCCCGAGCCCATGTGTCTGGGCCGCTGAGGGAGAGAACTCTGCCCTTGGGAATGGTCGCTGCTCCTAAGTTGCCGCGTGAGAGACTGGTGTCCACCAGAAGACTGTACTCTGGGAGGATAGGGCCCCATGCCGAGGTGTTGCTCGTCCCCTCGCAGTGGCCAGTCCCTAGTGTTCCTCTCCCTTGCTCGGGTGAGCCTTGGGTGGTCTCATCCTGGGTGTCTGCAGCGCAGCCCTCAGCCCCAGCTTTGCACAGGGCCCTCCACATGGACCTCTGCCCACCCCCGGTGCCTGGCTCCTCTTGCTGGCACCCCCGCCTGAACTCGCCTCTCTCGACTGCCCGCACTCTGGCACTCCTGCTCCGCCTGGGGAGACACTCACTTCAACTCCAGGCCTTGGCACAGTGCCCAGGCAACGGTCCCAGGCGGTGGGCCTGGCAGACCCCTTTTGGAAGCGTCTGGGCTCTCGAGAGTAGCGGCCCCATTCTGCATCTGTCCATTGCCTGAATGCTGCTGTCTCCGGAACTTGGTCTGCTTTCTGCTGGGGCAGGAGGGCTGGTCTGACCCAAGTTCCTCTGTCATGACCAGAAGGCAAGATCTGACTCCCCTGCTCACCAATCCCCTTTCCCCCTTGCCCTAGAAATAAAATCCAGTTTGCGCCCCATGGCCAAAGCCAAGGGACCCTCCATGACCTCACTCCCATCCTCCACATGGCCTTGGGCATCGCAGGCTCCTTCTGACCTCAGGGCCCAGAGATCTGCTTGGTCACTCTACCCTCAGGTCTTCCCTGGCTGGCTCCCTCTCACCCTGCAGGTTGCAGCTCCAATGTGAGGTCACCTCCAGCCAGCATAGATCACATATTTCCCACCGAACCTTATGCCTCCAACAAAGCTCCTGCCGGTGTTACACACAGGAGCATAGGGCTCACGGCTGTTTCCAGTCATCTCGTGTGTATTTGTTGCCGTGTTCGCTGTTAGTCTCCGCAGTTAGAATGTCAACTCCCTTGTGAGACAAATACTTGCCATCACCTGGCACAGTCTGGTGCCAAATAGGCGTCTAGTCAATCCTGGTTGAATGAAAGGACAACTGGATGACAGATAAGTGGATGGGTGGATGATGCATGTGGATGGATGGGTGATGGACAGGTGTATGAGTAGATTATTCATGGGGTGGGAGGATGGGTGATGGACAGGTGGTTGGATAGATGATAAATGAATGGATGAATGCACAGGTAGGTGGATGGATAGACAGGTGGGTGGGTGGGTGATGGACAGGTAATGGATGGAGAGTTGTTCAGGTGGACGCCCTAATGCCATATAGTGGGTATGTAGAGGAATACCCGTAGTCAGAATAAAATCATGTCCAGTCATATTCTTAAAGAAGATTTTGTGGAATGTAGATCCCTTCCTCCCCGTCCAACATACTGCCCAGCTCCCGCAGCAGCTCACAAGTGGACCCTGTCCCGCTCGTCCTTGGCCAAGGCACTCGTGGCCATAGTTCTGCTCCTGACTCTGCAATGGGCATTCCTAGAACTCTGCTGGGAATGAGCAAGCCCTGGAGGGTGCAGGGAGACAGGTGGCTGACAGCATGTCCTCAGGAGGCTGAGCTGACCGCCCCACTCCCGAGCACCCTGTGCAGTGAGCTCTCAGTGCCAGACTCTCCTCTCCTTTGGTCTCTTCTTCTCCCTAAAGCGCGACTGTGCAAGAGAAGCGTCTGCAGGGATAGAGGCATCCTGTATGTGTGCTGGGTGGTGTGGTGAGCACCAGCCACATCTCGGGCTGTCGAACCCTTGAGATGTGACAGGCGAAGCTTAGGAAGTGATCTCTACATTTTATTTAATTTAAATTTAAATACTTGGACATGGCTTATGGCTACCGTAGTAGACAGCAGGGCTCTAGAGGGCAGACAGTCCCTGAAGGGACCCATTCTGCACCACACCTGTCTGTCCCACAGTGGAGCGAGGGCAGTTGGGTAGCCCCGGCCCAGGAAGTCCTCCTTTGTCAGATCACTGGTCCGAGACCCCTACCTCCTGTGAGCACAGCCCTCCCTGGCTCGTGTGGCAGGCCCCAGCCTGTGAACCCCACTAAGTGCGGACTGTGGCAGAACAGCTTTGCCCGGGGCCTGAGTCACCATGTCGGTAAGTGCTGCCAGGCTGGGGCACCATGAGTAGTGAGGGGTGGTGAAAGACGCCGCAATCTCGTAGGACAAACCACGCCTCTTGGTGTGGCTCCAGCGAATCACCACGTGGTGTTGTTGGCTCCTCAGCCATGACAAATGCAGGATGCCTGTGATGGGGACCCAGGGTGGGGACAGGGACTCTGTTTTCTGTAAAAACCTGTTTGTTTAAAAAAACATTCAGTGCCCAACATGCCATGTACACTTAAGGGGAGGGGGCTCTGAAGACCCTCCTGCCGAGCACTTGGATCCTAGAAGGCAGGGCCTGTGCAGGACTTGTCCTCACTGCACTCCCACGGTGACGGCAAGGGGGTGAGCCGTTGAGAAGGCTGCCGAGTGTGCCGAGCCACCTTCCTCTGAGTGATCTTCTGAGGTGACCACTCTTACCACGCCGGTCAACTTCCTGCTCGGAAACACCCAGCAGCCGCCTGCAGACTCCCGGACGGAGGCTGGACTCTGTGGCCCAGCAGCCACATTTCCTGGTGAAGGGTGTCAGCCTGCTGCCTCAGCCTTCTCGCCGATGATTCCCTGTCCCATGATATCCCTGGGCCACACTGGACCACTGACCACTTCCTGCAGGAGCCCCTGGAGTGGACTGGCTCACCACAGCTCTCAACTGGCTTTGTCCTTCTGATCAAACAAAACCCTAGGACACACGTTTCCCTTCAAGCTCCACCCTCCCCTAGGGGCTGGCACTGTGGCACAGCGGGTTAACAACGTGGCCTGAAGCGCTGGCATCCCATATGGGCAATGGTTCGAGACCTGGCTGCTCCATTTCCAATCCGGCTCTCTGCAATGGCCTGGGAAAGCAGTAGAAGATGGCCCAAGTTCTTGGGCCCCTGCACCCATGTGAGAGACCCAGAAGAAGCTCCTGGCTCCTAGCTCCTGGCTTCAGGTCAGTGTAGCTCTGGCCATTGCAGCCAACTGGGCAGTGAACCATCAGATGGAAGACCTCTCTCTCTCTCTCTCTCTCTCTCTCTCTCTGCCTCTCCTCTCTCTGTGTAACTCTGACTTTCAAATAAACAAGTAAATCTTAAAAGAAATAACTCTATCCTCCCCTCATCATCCCTGTGTTTGTCTATGTTTAAATTCTGCTTTATTACTTAGAGTCAGGCTCAGCGCTGGTGTTGTGGTGTAGCAGGTAAAGCCGCAGCCTGCAACACTGGCATCCCGTGTGGATGCGGATTTGAGCCCCAGCTGTTCTACTTCCAATCCAGCTCCCTGCTGGTGGCCTGGGAAAGCAGTGGAAGATGGCCCAGGTGCTTGGGCCCCAACAGCCATGTGGGAAACCTGGATCAATCTCTTGGTTTCAGCCTGGCTCTGCCCCAATAGTTACAGCCATGTGGGGAGTAAACAAGCAGGTGGAAGATTCTCTCTCTTTCTCCCTCCCTCCTCCCCCTCCCTCTCCCCGTCCCTCACTCTCCCTCAAGCTCTGACTTTCAAATAAATAAATAAACCTTTAAAACAAGAAGCAGTCTCAGATTTCACATGGTTTACTGATTTCTCACTCCCTCTCGTGTTCATTTCTTTATATAGATTTCTGTTTCCTTCTTGTTGAAGTGCATCCTTTATTCCCTGAGCAGTTCCCTGGGGACCTAAGCTCTCTCAGCCACATGTGAGCGAGATGTGAATTTCACACTTCCTCTCGTGTGGCAGTTTAGCTGGGTATGGAATTCTAAGGCACTAACTTTTATGTTTTGTTTTGGACATGCACATATTCCAGGTGCCCAGAGCACTCCTATGTTGGGTCCTGAACTGAATTTTCCAGAATCTCATTCGTTGTCAGACAGCTGCTTTCTGGCTGTCAGCTCTTCACAGCAAGCCCTCTCTGCTTGCGTACTGGAGCCTGCATCAGTAACTCCATCCTTGGGAGGGGATTTAAACCCCAGCCTCTCAGACTTGTGTCTGTGCGAATGTCCCCATGGGCTGCTGGCCTATTCCTCCTCCTGAACTGCCAGCTTTGGCCTCTCTCATTTCTGGCATCCGCAAGGATTTTCTGTCTTCCTATCAAGCCAGACTATGAATGTAAAATGCGAAATTGCATTTCACAATGTCTGCTTGCTGTCTCTTCCATGAAAATGTTTCTTCCATCAACATTTGCTTCTCTCTGGTAGTCTTGAACTTGACCTGTTGAAGCTTCAGGCAGCAACTTAGTGTTGCGGGGAATACCCCTTGGTCATTCTGGCTCGATTCAACAGCTCGGTTTTACTCATAAAATCGTGTGTCTATTGTGGTAATTTCATATTTCATAATGTCAGTGCTTACATTTTCCTGACAGCAAATCTGCTTTCACACAGAGTGAAATTATGTTCGCCACAGTGTCTGGCAGAGAGCCCCAGGAAGCTCATTTATTTGCAATTTTAGCAGGTTTGAGAGCGAGTATCTATTTCTGCCTTCCTCTTTTACGGATGAATAGCTCAGTCCCACAGTGAGGCCCTGGCTCACCCACGGCCACTGCCGTGGAAGATTGGACCAGGTCGCAGACCTCCAAGCTGAAACAGCTGTCGGCTCTCCCCCCACAAGCAGTCTGTCTGGCGTGAAGCGAGGGCAAATGTGGGCTCAGGCCCCGAGTCGTGCCGTGTGACCTTGGGCAGGTCCTGCAAGCTCTCTGGGCTTCCGGGGCATCACAGGCCCTGAGAGAGGTGAGGGCTGCAAGGAGCCGGATGCGGGCGGTGTCCCTGTGGCTCCTCCACCGTTAGGCACAGGCGTGCTGCACGGGCGCGATGGCTCCTGACCCTGCACAGCTGGACGCAAGGGCAGGGGTTTCTCTTGCCCGCGGGCAGCAGGGGACAGGGCTTCTGATACCCTGCGGTCTGCAGGGACCGTGACACTTGATGTTGTCCTCTGTGCAAGCTCACTGGCATGTGAACCCCGCGTTCCATTTCTCTCACTTCTCATTGGTGAGCCCAGCATTGGAGAGGCCTGCAGGGCAGCTGCCGTGTCCGCCCGGTGTTCACGTCGGGGTCCAGCATGGCTCTGGAACCGTGACGAGAGCCTTAGTGATGTTCCTGGTGGCAGGGGTGCAGGTAGAGCTCAGCCCTGGCCTCACACGGGCCTGGGTCCTTGCATCCCTGCCCCAGTGGGAGGCAGTGTTGCATGGTGGGAAACTCCCTGGTCAAGATCCGGGAGTCTGTGGTGGACCTCACATAATCGCCTGCTTTCCTCAGCTGTGAAATCCGGGCGTTGAGTAAGATCGGAGGTGTCCTTCCCACCCCCACCCCTGGGCTGTCTCACGCGACCAGGAAGTTCCCGTTAGCTGTTGCCCAGCGTCTGATCGATAAAAGCTGGCAGCAGCCTGGAATTGTTCATTAAAATGTCTTTGTGGAGACTGGGGGCGCAGAGGGACGTGCTGGCTGTCTAGGGTCACGTGAACTTTTTTTATATTGTAAACCATGTGAAAGAGAGGAATTGAGGGTCTTCCGGGTCACGGGTTGAGAATGTGTTAGGGGCCCCATGGTTCTGTGAATAAGTGGGGTGAAAGGCAGCCTGGCTGTTGTTGTGAGTGGAAGCCAATGCCACCCCGGAACCAGCGCTTCCACACGGCGGGGGGCGTCTGACCCACTGCCGCCGTCCCCACGCGGCTTGCATGCCGCCCGGCGCGTAGTAGGTGCTCCGTCTGTGCTCGTGGCAGAGTGCGGCTGTCTTCTCAGGGCTGTGCGCCTGCCGGGGAACGTGAGCTGCACGGGTGCCAGCTCCAGGAGACGCAGGGTGGGAGAGGGAATTCGAGATGAGTTCAGGAAGCGCTGCAGAGTGGGCCTGGGGGTTGCACGCCTTGCACCTCCCTCTCCTCGTTCCCTTTCCCATGTCACGCAGACGGCCCCGTGGCTGGCAGTGAGCTTTAAGGGCTGTAGATGGATGGCGCCGGGAGTCCTGAAGTGTTTTCCATCTTGGAGGTGGGGTTCAGGAGGGGACAGCTGAGCCCCAGAGACCCCTGGGTTTCCTGGCCAGGGATGGGCTGCTGACATCCAGTGGGCAGAGCCGGGCCTTCCTCAGCTTGCCCCATGAGGGACCATGTGTTATTGGGCACGAAGGGGTCCTGAGGGGTCCTGGAGAGTCCCCCTTGCCCTCTGCAGATGGTGTTCCATAGGCTCTGCCTGCACGAGGCACACCCACCCATAGCCCGGACCCGCCAGCCCCACTTCTGCGTGCCTGCTTCCTCGCATCCACCCGTCTCATTTTATTTCCGATACGAGAGAGGTCGCAGACATGAGCACGCTTCACCCTCAAACACGTCAGCTCTCATCTCTTCACTTGCTCTTCAAATGATCGCTCTGGGTCTTGACTGCCTGCATCGGTGCCCTGGAAAGTCACCGAGGGAGACCTGAGAGGTGACGACAGCTGCTCGTGCACCGGGGCTTTGCCCCAAAGCCCAGGCCACCATGTCCTGTGCCATCCTGTGGGAGAGGACGTTCCAGCAGCCCCCTACACTCCCAAAGGATGCAGCCTCCCTCCTGTAGGCTCGCCCTCCGATACCTCACTGCTTCAGAGCTGGTGGGTGGGGGCAGCCCGCTGTGCGGGGCGGTGCTCATCCCCGACCCACTGCCCCTCCCCCTGGGTGCCCCAAGCCGGCTGTTCCCTGAGTCAGAGTCCCCAAGATCTGGAACTGCTCGGAGCTGTCCCCTTTTCCTTCCCAAGGAGCAGGAGAGAGGCTGTGTATAAGCAGGTGGCAAGGTGACCTTGAAGGCTGGCGAGGATTCTGTAGTAGGTGGAGGGCAGGCAGCATGTGAGCCTGTGCCAGGCTATGGGGAGCAGAGCGCTGGGGAGGGACACCGGCCCTGGGCCCTGCACCTTGGGTCTCTGCTCCCGGGTGAGCTGGTGGCGAGGGAGAGCTTTGAGTAGGCATGGGGAGCCCAGTGCTGCGCGGTCTCACATGGATATGGAGTCTGAGCAAGGAAAGTCGAGCTCACAGAATCCATGCGAGGGGCCCAGGAGATGCCAGCTCATGGTCTGAAATTGCAGTGGGCTGCGAGGAGTGCGCTCAAACCTGCCAGGGGGCCTGGCAGGCTCAGGTGCTAGGAAGGCGTGGAAACCGTTCAGGGTGGATGCAAACATCACCACAAAGAAGAGGCAGTGTGCGTGAGGTCCTGCACTGGCTCTTGAGCTGGATTTTGCTGTATTTCAAAACAGGATGCTGTCCGTTATGAATAGATAACACGGGCTTCGTCGGTTTAAGATTCAGTTTTAAAATGAAGCGATTGGGAGCATGTGCTGATGGGAAGCAAGAGCCTTGGGTCAGACAGGTCTGGCTGAGCCTTCCATATGTCCACTGGGTGACCAAGGGTCGCTCCCAGACTCCCTGGCTCGCAGCTGCTGCGCCTGCAGGTGCAGATGGTGATGGCACCTGGCGCGTGATTCCGTCACGAGGACTACACGAGATAGTTTCTTGGGCTCCCGGCAGGGAGGGAGAGGACCCTGAGGACCTGGGGGGCCGGCTTCCTGCTCTGACAGCAGGCAGCCCACCCACCTTCTCTCAGCAACAAAGGTCACCTCTGCCTCCCTGGGACGTGCCCACGGGCAGCTTCGTGCTCCTGGAAGGCCCACCCCGACGTAGGTATCTGCTCCGTTCTCATTCCCAGTGCTGTTGGGGGCTCAGGGAGATTGCGAGGCCACAAGGGGGGCCCCCGAGCCCCCAGAGGGGGTATGCTGCTGCTTTTGGAGGCTGGGCGAGACTGCTGTCGCTTTTCATAGCCAGAGGCAGTGGCCCAGGCTTCCTGACGCTTGTAGGATCACCCACCTCAGAGCCTGGAGCAGGCACTTGGGACTGAGGAAGCTAGCTCTTCTTCTGTAACCCCCACTACCTGGGGCACCCCCACTCAGCTGTCCAGAGCCTTCGAAGATGTCTCTGCAGGCCCCAAGTCGAGCCCTCTGTCTGCAGCCCCTTAATCCTCGCCATGAGCTGTATGTACTGCGTGCTCTCGTCTCATTTTGACTGCAGATCTGATCTCACTGTACCCACGCAGACACAGAGGCCCAAACAAGTGATTTCCGCAGGGTCGCCCAGCGCAGCTGGAGCTAGCCAGCTCTGTCTGCCTCTGTGTGGCCTGGATGAAGGGCTCCTCTGCCTCCCGCTCCCCTCACAGGCTTGTAGGTTCCTGCGGGGGTGGGGGGGGTGGGGAGGCAGTCATGGTCTCCACCGTCCTCCACGTGTGGCGGACATGTGAGGCTCAGAAAGCATCGCTGAAGGGGGTAGAGCCACTGACCGCTCAGTGTCTTCACACAGAAGACCCCAGGGAGCTTTGCCCCACCTTGTAGTACAGTGCAGAAATTCCCTCCCCTGTGTCCCCCACTCTGCTTGGTTTCCCCTAGCACCAGGGAGCTCACCCCAGGGCTGGAGCTGCCACCAGTGAGGAAGCTTGGGGCTGTTGCCTGTGACTCCACCCTCCCCGCAGCTGCCACGAGTGCCCCCTGAGGCTCCTGGGACAGGCACTGCTGTCTCCGTGCTATTCCTGGGTGTCTCCCTGGCTCTTCCCTGGGGCTGCCACAGGCGCTTTCAGGCTCAGGGACCTGGAGAGAGCCAGTGGTGAGAGAAGCACCAGCCCTGTGCATTCCTCAGGTCCTGGAAGGTCCCTTCCCTGCCTCCTTCTGCTTGGCAGCATTCCTGATGGGCAGCTCCAGCCAGATCTTCCCTCCCCAACGTCCCAGCCTTTGCTTCTGTCCTTGGTGCCTCCGGAACCCCTTTCCGCTGCCCTCCAGCCTTCCCGCCAGCTTGAGGCCACAAATCCAGCATAAATCCTTGTCTCCATGGGCGTGGCATGGTTTTCTTTCTTCTTTATTTTGTTTAAAGATTCTCATGTTTACTTATTGGAAAGACACAATAACAGAGGGGGCGGGGAAGAGACAGAGAAAGACCTTCTGTTTGCTGTTCACTCCCCAAATGGCCACAACAGCCAGGACTGGGCCAGGGAGAAATCAGGAGCCAGGAACTCGATCGTGGTCTCCCACGTGGGTGGCAGGGACCCAAGCACTTGGGCCATCTTCCACTGTCTCCCCAGGTGCATTAGCAGGGAGCTGGATCAGAAGAAGGGCAGCTGGGACGCAAACCAGCGTTCAGATACAGGCTGCCAGCTGTGGCAAACAGCGGCTCCACCTGCTCCACACTGCCTGCCCTGACATCATTTTGTTCCCTCCTTTCACAGAGACTCTGTCCCCCATTTCTGACTTGATGTTCGTCCCTGGTGTGCAGCAGGTGTGAAAATGCTGTGACCATCCGGTGCTCCCCAGGGAAAAGTGGGCCCGTGCACCCCAGTGCATGTCCTTGCCATGTAATCCCGGGAGATCTGAGCTCCCTGATTACGCCTTCCTGGTTTCAGCTCACACCCCGCCTCTAGTTGCTGGACAGAGGGCGGATGAGTGCCACAGTTGATTAGTCATGCCTGCCTCGGCATGTGCACATCACACACGAAGGGTCTTCAGCGAGTCTGTGGGAGATGTGTGCCCTGTGCTCAAACTGTGCGCAGATTCTAATATTTTTTTGCACCAGAATAAACTCGTTTTCTGTCCCATTTTCCTGTGAACTTCTGGGTGCACTCCAGTGCTGGCGATCTCTGTTGAAATCCACTTTCCTTATTTCACCCTTTGCAAAGCAGGAAAGCTTTAGAGAGAGTGAGGGGTGGGCCTTGGGGCAGCTGGAATCCCTGTTGGTCTCACCTTCTCCCCTTGGCCTGGAAGTTGGGTCCCTGCGTGGGCCTCGGACGTCCCTTACCGTGTGTGCTGTGGACACCCAGCTGGCGCCTCTCCTGTGCCCGGCAGAGTGTGAGCGGCTGGGCAGCAGCAGCCAAGGGATGGGCACCACCCCTCTCTCGGAGCAGCCTCCTCACTGGGGCAGACACACCAGGACTGTGAGAATGTGAGCGGAGAGGTCTGTGTCCCTGTGCGCACTCCCCTCCCCTCCTGACTGCCGCCTTGCCACGGGTGCTCGGTGCCTTCCCCGGCCCCTTGCCTCTGAACTGATTCCATGCTTACTGGGGGAGAGGGCGATGGGGCAGGCAGACGATGAGCCTCCCTCCCTGCCCGCCGGCTCAGCTAACACCCGGGGACTTACCCGGGCGGCCGCTCGGTGTGGGCACCGAGGAGTTGTTTGGGCCAGGGGATGTGAGTTCTTTTTTTTTTTTTATTTTTTGACAGGCAGAGTGGACAGTGAGAGAGAGACAGAGAGAAAGGTCTTCCTTTGCCGTTGGTTCACCCTCCAATGGCTTCCGCGGTCGGCGCACTGCGCTCATCCGATGGCAGGAGCCAGGTGCTAGGTGCTTTTTTCCTGGTCTCCCATGGGGTGCAGGGCCCAAGCACTTGGGCCATCCTCCACTGCACTCCTGGGCCACAGCAGAGGGCTGGCCTGGAAGAGGGGCAACTGGGACAGAATCCGGCGCCCCGACCGGGACTAGAACCCGGTGTGCTGGCGCCGCAAGGCGGAGGATTAGCCTGTTGAGCCACGGCGCCGGCTGGGATGTGAGTTCTTAGCCCTGTCGCTGCTGCCAGCTCTGGCTGCCCCTGCCTCCGTGCTCTCAGCCAGGCACGGGTAGGCCCACTGGCTCAGGGGTTATTTGGAAACACCTTGGGGTGTCCACAGCAACTGGGGCATCTGTAGCATTTGGAGAGCAGGAGCCCACGAGGCCAAGTGTCCTTCAACACTGAACATCCCGTGTGCATAGCAGATCACGTCACCTCCTGGGGCACCAGCGTTGAGGGGAGGCCCAGGCCTCCAGCGTGCCCCTGTGTCTGCTGGGCAGGCGGGGATGAGCTCAAGGCTGACCAGGCACAGCCTTGGCCTCACTCCCACTCCTGCTTGCTCTGAAGCTCCTCCGGTTAGCGTCCACGTGACAAGGTGGCCACGCTCAGCTCCCTAGAAGTCCGCCAAGGAACCAGCAAGGATCACTAGCTGTCTAGTCTGCTCAGCGCCAGCCCGGCCGGTCCCCTCCCTCCACTCTCTCACAGCTGTCCAGCCTGCTGGGCAGAGGCCCAGCCACACTGACCCCCCATTCCGTGCTCCACACACAGGGCCACCAGGGTCAGCCTCCACACCCAAACTCACCCTGCCTGCAGCATGGCCCTGCAGCCCGCTGACACTGCCCTGGCCCTGGTAGGTCCTGGGGCCGGCTGCCCGGGGCAGGGTCTGGCGCTGTGGGCTGCATTTCCAGTGGGGCCTTCCCAGCCCCTTCCAGCCACTGTTCCCCCTGGCTGGCCCTGCTGCCTGCCCAGTGCATTAGCATTTAAATGTATCCAGAGTGCATCCTGCAAAGCCCTCTCCCCCCACCAGGGAGGAGCTGGAATCCTTCTCCCAGCCTCTCCAGCCTCATAAAGGCGGCACTGTATTCCGCAGCGTCTGTCCAAGGCATTGGCCGGAGGGAGCAGAGAGGGCGCCTGGCAACGCAGGGAGGTGGAGAAAGAGGTGGAAGGAAGTGATTTTCATGTAATTATTCACTTGGACAAAAGCCCTTGTCAGGTACACACTGGAAACACAGCTGTTTCATTATTCTCCTAACCTACTTTTAATCTTTTGAGAATCCTTCCCAAAATAAAAGGCGCAGAGAAAGAGCTTAATTCAGCTATTTTCGGCCGGGCTGTATAAGTTATGTTTCTGCCTCCGTTGGAGGCTGTGCTTGCGGAGTGTGTGTGTGTGTGTGTAGACACTGGGGGAAGGCGAAGGCTGTGGCCCCTGAGCAAAGCCCTGTCCTGGCACCTGGAGAGTGAGCGCCGCATGCCGCCTGTGTTGTTGGGCCTGGCGGAGTCCAGTGTCCTTCTGCCCGGGCAGCGGGACCTTGGGAGCCTGAGTGAAGAGCTGTTGGCTCTTTCCCGCCACCCCTTCCTCCTCCCACGAGGACAGACAGACAGAGCGGCTTTGGTGACGGATAGCTGCTTCAGTGACGGACAGCTGCTGCGCAGCCTCCTGCGTCTCAGAAACCGGCTCTGCTCCGCCGGCCAGCAGCGCGGGGAGGGAAGGGGTCCGGCTTGCACTGTGGTGCTGGGGTCCCCTCCACACACTTTGTGTTAGTCGTAGCTCCTGTTCGCAGACGAGGAAGGGAGGCTCAGAGAGGCCAAGGACTTGCCCAAGGCTGCACAGCTTCCAGGTGAAGAGCAAGCCTCCACCTGCTCCGTTGGCTGATTCCAAAGCTTTTTTCTTCTCCCGCAAGCCCCTGACAGCTCAGAAGGGGGCCTGTGGCAAAGCTGTTGGGCTTCTTGGAGTCCCCTCTGCACGGTGCTCCCGAGTGTCTACCCGGGGCGGGCCAGGCCCCGGTGGCCCTTGGCAGAGGCCCAGAGTGGCTGCTCTCTCTCCAGCTAACCAATCGAGGGCCTTCCCCTCCCGGGAGCTGGTTTTTCCATATACAGAAGGGGCGGGATGACCACACCGCCGCAGCAGTGGGCACGAGGTGAGCCCAGGACTCACAGAGGCTCCGCCCGGCCCCTGGCGTGCCGCAGGTGCTGATCAAGGTTAATCAGTGTCTTTGTGTTGACAGTGCGGTCAGGCAGGGTGGGCTGTACTGCGATTGTCACAGAACTCAGGCGCCTGCGTGGCAAGCTCCGGCCAACACGGGGATGCAGACAGCGGCACCAGGCCCTCCAGCCGTGCTGGGCTCCCTGGCCACGAGCAGAGGCACTGCCCTGTGACTCCCACGGGAGCTCTACCAGCCAGGGGAGCTGGAGCCTGTGCCGCCTCAGAGGCCCTGGAGAAGCCCCCCTACCTCCTCACCTCACCTTCCAGCCCCCCAGGCAACAGCTGCTCCTCGTGGGGCAGGCCCTATGCCTGGCTGCCCCGTGGACCTCATCGCCTGCTCAGTCTCCCCAGGAGTCCTCAGAGCTGCTCTGCCCACCCCCCCACCCCACAAGAGCACAGGGTACGTGCAGGTGGGACCCCGTGCAGTTCTGTGTCTGCCGCAGCCTCAGCTCCGGGGAGCGCACCGGGGCACGGTGGGTACTCGGCACTTGAGTTTGGTGAGAGGCAAGAGGAACAGCCTTTTCCCTGTTTTCTTGTTTTTGTTTTGTTTTGTTTTGTTTTTTTTGCCAGACTTGAACAGTGGGAAAGCCTGGGAGGGACAAAGGTTCACCAGGACTCAGGATATCAGCAACTCTTGTGGCTGCATCTGTGGGCAGAGGAGCCTAAGGCACTTCCAAAAGTGTGCTGGAGATGGAATTCAAAGGGTAAACTTTGGTGTAAATTTTTTCCATATTGGGTGGAAGATGCAGACTACCGGAAATCTGCGTGGATTTCCCCATGGGTCTCGCACCTGAATGAGCCCCATCTTTTAATTCTGTTTTTCCATGAACTGTTGGAAGGGCCCTTCTCCTCCTCCGTGCCCTCCGAGCGCCCGGGCTCCCTGGTGTGGTGCCTCTCACCTGAGTGAGGGCAGAGGCGAGAGGTACCTGCGGTGCTCTCAGGAGATGGCCTGAGCTCCCCACCGGGCGTGCTCACAGCCCTGTCTCAGAAGAACGCTGGATGGGATCTGACCACATTCTCTTCTGAGACAGGGCTGTGAGCACTGTGGTGATGAAGGCATTCTTCAAAGATCCACAAAGCAGCTGCACACTGGAGCTTAATATTGCAGAACAAACCAAGCAGCCAGCACACGACACAAAGATCATAAATGCAAATCATTGGACGAAGGTTTAAAAAGAGCACCGACAAGAAGCATGCCTTAGAGAGGAAACATAATTCAGGAAAAACAAGAAATGAAGGAGTCCACAGAGATCACAGATCATAGCATACAGTAAATAGAAGAGGAAAATGAAGTCAGAGATAAACAAAGAGATCTTTAAAGCCTCACAAGAAAAAGTAACATAGACGATGAGCAAAGAAGATCCAACATTCGCGAAAGTTCCCAAGAAGAAACTGAAAGCAAAGAAGAAAATAAATACTGAGGCCAATAGTAACTCCGAGTGCTGTGCTTCCTAAAATAAAGAAGACTTGTACGTGCACCTTGGAGAAGTGCGCCGTGATCCTGGAAAAATCAGTGCTGTGTAAACAGTGTTGAGACAAAGAATGCAAGTGCTTTGTAAGGAGACAGGCTGTACAGGCTTTTCTACAACAGCCCTTTTAAACACATCATCAAGATTCAGGGAGAACGTGAGCAGAAACCACTTCTGAGGAAGAAGTCGGGACACATTTCCCAAGAACCTTTCCGGAGGAATTTACCGGGAACAAGATTGAGTGGCACAGTGTCAACAGAAGGCTTGGAGTGAGCATGGGAAGGGTCATCCTCAGAAGAATTCTCAGTGGGTTTCTCCTGAAATATTTCACCTTTGCGAATGTTTTTCCCTCATAATACATAATGGCTGTGTGTTTCAGGGGTACATGAAAAGTAGAATATGTTCACAGATTGGAAGCAAGTGTATTTTTTTTGTTTCTGATTTTTGAGAGAAATGGAAATCTCCCACCTAGTGGTTCCACTTCCCAAATGCCTGCCACAGCTGGGCTGAGCCAGGCCCAAGTGCGGAGCTGGGACCTTCATCCCGGTCTCCCGTGTGGGCATCACCTTCCAGGGTGCACATCGGCAACAAGTGGACCTGAGACGTGAACCCAGGCCCTGCGTCGTGGGACTGCAGGTGTCGCAGGCGGCGTGCTAACCCCTGCGCCAGCCACCCACCCCAGGGTGTGTCTTCAGATTAGACACCAGGGGAGAGGCGGAAAGAGGAATAGAAATGACCCTCTGATTTCCGTGCTCCCCTCAGTAGAAAACCAAAAGGTGATTTCCAAAAACAGGAGGGTGCTGAGGGGGTTGTGCAAGGGTCCTATTCCAGAGGAACCTCCAGAGTGACAGTGATGGGCCTTCCCCGTGGAGGGAAGGGGCTTGCCGAAGACTCCTGTGTGGTCACTCCCCATCCCGTGGCCCCCAGCCCCGGGCTTGGCAGCCCTCTGGCTTGTGCTGCCCGGTCTGCACAGGTGGTAAAGGCCGCCTTCCTTGACCACCCTGCACCCGGGACTCAGCGCTCATCCGTGCCTTCGCTCCTGCACACCCTGCTTTGTGGGTGTGCTCCCCATCTCCCCTGCGTTCACAGACGGCTGCCGCAGCCCTTGGTGCCACATCTTCAGAACACGGCACAGGATTCTGCACACAGAAGGCGCTCAATAAACACTGGCCCATCAGTGATTCAGGATTTATGGGAAGACGAGGGCTTATCCCCCCCTGGGTTTCCCTGTAAGCCTAACATTGCTATTGGAATGTTTGTGGTTTGAATGAACAGAAATGCAGTACAACTGGAAGTTTCTGGGGTGTGTCTGATTCAGGCCTGGCTTGCTCCAGGAGCTCCGTTCTGACCACCAAGATCTTTCCTTCCTTCTGCAGCTTCTGCTTTCTTATGTGGGCTTTATTCGCAGGAGGGCTGTTCCCCTACAGCCCGTGATGGTGGGTTGTTAGCTGTGAGCTGAACACTCCCAGTCGGAGCCTCAGGATAGAGTTCCACTAGCTTACGTCATATTCTCACCCCTGAATCCATCCCTGTGGCCGAGAGGAGTGCTTTGATTGGCCAGGCCTGGGGTATCCGCCCACCCCTGAGTGAGGAAGTGGTGGCTTCGCAAAGAAAAATGGAAGCATTGCTCCCCCAAAATGAGATGGGTGCCGCGTGGGCAGCACCAGCCGGGTGCACTTTGGTGTGCAGGTGCTCCGGGAGCAGACGGCAGGGAGAGCCTGCAGGTGGAAGCTGTGGGCGCGGAGGCAGAACACTGTGCGGCTGGCTCAGAGACTGATTCACGTCGCAGGGAGCAGCCACCCTGCCAAACGGTAGCATTGGTCGCGAAGGCGTAGGGGGCTCTGCGTCTGGAGGCAGCTCTCCCTGGACTTGCCCACCCAGCCCCGGGGAGTTGGGAGCTCTCTGGGCACTTGGGGTGCACTCCAGGACTTGGCATCTGATCAGGCCCTGCGTTGCTCGGTGGAGGGCCCTGGGGCCTGCTTGTTGATCACTGCATGGGGTTCTACTGCCCTCGTTGAGGAGAAAAGGAATTCCCTGGGGTAGCAAGTGGGGAAACTGAGGCAGAGCAGTCCTTTCTCTCCTGGGCCTCCAGCCCTCCCCATTGCATGCATGCACACACACATAGGTCCCTCCTATCAACACCCTCCCGCCCCCCCCCATGCACTGCCTCTGTCCTGTCAACACTCCCCCCCAACACACACACACACACTGCCTCTGTCCTATCAACACTCCTCCTGAAACACACACACATAGACACACACACTGCCTCTGTCCTGTCAACACTCCCCTCCCACACACACACACACACACACACACACTGCCTCTGTCCTCTCAACACTTCTCCTGCACACACACACACACACACACTCCCTCTGTCCTCTCAACACTCCCCTCCCGCACACACACACACACACACACACTGCCTCTGTCCTGTCAACATCCCCTCCTGCACACACACACACACACACACACACAACCTCTGTCCTGTCAACCTCCCCTCCTGCACACACACACACACACACACACTACCTCTGTCCTGTCAACACTCCCCTCCTGCACACACACACATACACACACACTGCCTCTGTCCTGTCAACCTCCCCTCCTGCACACACACACACACACACACACACACTACCTCTGTCCTGTCAACATCCCCTCCTGCACACACACTGCCTCTGTCCTGTCAACACTCCCCTCCTGCACACACACACACACACACACACACTGCCTCTGTCCTGTCAACCTCCCCTCCTGTACACACACACACACACACACACACTGCCTCTGTCCTGTCAACACTCCCCTCCCGCACACACACACACACACACACACTGCCTCTATCCTGTCAACATCCCCTCCTGCACACACACACACACACACACACTGCCTCTGTCCTCTCAACACTCCCCTCCTGCGCACACACACACACTGCCTCTGTCCTCTCAACACTCCCCTCCCGCACGCGCACACACACACACACACACTGCCTCTGTCCTGTCAACCTCCCCTCCTGCGCGCACACACACACACACACACTGCCTCTATCCTGTCAACACTCCCCTCCCGCGCGCACACACACACACACACACACTGCCTCTGTCCTGTCAACACTCCCCTCCCGCGCACACACACACACACACTGCCTCTGTCCTCTCAACACTCCCCTCCCGCACACACACACACACACACTGCCTCTGTCCTGTCAACACTCCCCTCCCGCACACACACACACTGCCTCTGTCCTGTCAACACTCTCCTCCTGCACACACACACACACACACACACACTGCCTCTGTCCTATCAACACTTCTCCTGACACACACACACAGACACACACACACTGCCTCTGTCCTGTAATGCTCCCCTCCCGCGCGCACACACACACACGCACACTGCCTCTGTCCTATCAACGCTCCCCCCGACACACACACACACACACACACACACACACTGCCTCTGTCCTGTCAACCTCCCCTCCTGCACACACACACACACACACGCACACTGCCTCTGTCCTGTCAACCTCCCCTCCTGCACAAACACACACACACACACACACTACCTCTGTCCTGTCAACCTCCCCTCCCGCACACACACACACACACACACACTGCCTCTGTCCTGTAATGCTCCCCTCCTGCGCGCACACACACACACACGCACACTGCCTCTGTCCTGTCAACACTCTCCTCCTGCACACACACACACACACACACTGCCTCTGTCCTGTCAACCTCCCCTCCTGTACACACACACACACACACACACACTGCCTCTGTCCTGTCAACCTCCCCTCCTGTACACACGCACACACACACACACACACACACTGCCTCTGTCCTGTCAACATCCCCTCCTGCACACACACACACACACACACACACACTACCTCTGTCCTGTCAACATCCCCTCCTGTACACACACACACACACACACTGCCTCTATCCTGTCAACATCCCCTCCTGCACACACACACACACACACACACACACTGCCTCTGTCCTCTCAACACTCCCCTCCCGCACACACACACACACACACACTGCCTCTGTCCTGTCAACACTCCCCTCCTGTACACACACACACACACACACACTGCCTCTGTCCTGTCAACCTCCCCTCCTGCACACACACACACACACATTGCCTCTGTCCTCTCAACACTCCCCTCCCGCACACACACACACACACACACTGCCTCTGTCCTGTCAACACTCCCCTCCTGTACACACACACACACACACACACTGCCTCTGTCCTGTCAACCTCCCCTCCTGCACACACACACACACACATTGCCTCTGTCCTGTCAACCTCCCCTCCTGTACACACACACACACACTGCCTCTGTCCTCTCAACACTCCCCTCCCGCACACACACACACACACACTGCCTCTGTCCTGTCAACACTCCCCTCCCACGCGCACACACACACACACACACACACACTGCCTCTGTCCTGTCAACCTCCCCTCCCGCGCGCGCGCACACACACACACACACACACACTGCCTCTGTCCTGTCAACACTCCCCTCCCGCACACACACACACACACACACACACACTGGCTCTGTCCTCTCAACACTCCCCTCCCGCGCACACACACACACACACTGGCTCTGTCCTCTCAACACTCCCCTCCCGCACACACACACACACACACTGCCTCTGTCCTGTCAACACTCCCCTCCCGCACACACACACACTGCCTCTGTCCTGTCAACACTCTCCTCCTGCACACACACACACACACACACACACTGCCTCTGTCCTATCAACACTTCTCCTGACACACACACACAGACACACACACACTGCCTCTGTCCTGTAATGCTCCCCTCCCGCGCGCACACACACACACGCACACTGCCTCTGTCCTATCAACGCTCCCCCCGACACACACACACACACACACACACACACACTGCCTCTGTCCTGTCAACCTCCCCTCCTGCACACACACACACACACACGCACACTGCCTCTGTCCTGTCAACCTCCCCTCCTGCACAAACACACACACACACACACACTACCTCTGTCCTGTCAACCTCCCCTCCCGCACACACACACACACACACACACTGCCTCTGTCCTGTAATGCTCCCCTCCTGCGCGCACACACACACACACGCACACTGCCTCTGTCCTGTCAACACTCTCCTCCTGCACACACACACACACACACACTGCCTCTGTCCTGTCAACCTCCCCTCCTGTACACACACACACACACACACACACTGCCTCTGTCCTGTCAACCTCCCCTCCTGTACACACGCACACACACACACACACACACACACTGCCTCTGTCCTGTCAACATCCCCTCCTGCACACACACACACACACACACACACACTACCTCTGTCCTGTCAACATCCCCTCCTGTACACACACACACACACACACTGCCTCTATCCTGTCAACATCCCCTCCTGCACACACACACACACACACACACACTGCCTCTGTCCTCTCAACACTCCCCTCCCGCACACACACACACACACACACTGCCTCTGTCCTGTCAACACTCCCCTCCTGTACACACACACACACACACACACTGCCTCTGTCCTGTCAACCTCCCCTCCTGCACACACACACACACACATTGCCTCTGTCCTCTCAACACTCCCCTCCCGCACACACACACACACACACACTGCCTCTGTCCTGTCAACACTCCCCTCCTGTACACACACACACACACACACACTGCCTCTGTCCTGTCAACCTCCCCTCCTGCACACACACACACACACATTGCCTCTGTCCTGTCAACCTCCCCTCCTGTACACACACACACACACTGCCTCTGTCCTCTCAACACTCCCCTCCCGCACACACACACACACACACTGCCTCTGTCCTGTCAACACTCCCCTCCCACGCGCACACACACACACACACACACACACTGCCTCTGTCCTGTCAACCTCCCCTCCCGCGCGCGCGCACACACACACACACACACACACACTGCCTCTGTCCTGTCAACACTCCCCTCCCGCACACACACACACACACACACACACACTGGCTCTGTCCTCTCAACACTCCCCTCCCGCACACACACACACACACACACACACTGCCTCTGTCCTGTCAACACTCCCCCTGACACACACGAGCCCTGGATCCTCCCTGTCACACTGAGGCATCCTCAGGCTCCTCCCTACACTCTACCTGCTCTCTCCTCACTGCTGCACCTCCTGTCTCCCCTCCACAGCAGCACACCCTGAGGACTTTTCTTCTGTCCCCTCCGTCTTTCCCAACCACGTCCTAACCCCCTTGGATGCACCGCTGTTGCCTGCACCACCTACCCCATGCACCAGCCCTGCCCAAGCTCCTGCCCTGGCCGCAGGCCCCTGAGCCCGATGAGCCTGTGTTGGGGAGCACGGAGCCCATGCAGGCGCTGGATCCCTGGCAGCCCTGTGTCCTTCAGTCTGAAGAAGCAGCACGGACTGGAGTGACTCCAGGAGAGAGAAACGGAAGGTCCTTCGCTGGGTCAGGGACGGGGCTGGGGCTCACCCGACACCGGCACCTGCTCTGATCTCTCCGAAGTTGCCGCGTGGAGGAGGGTGATGGGGCCTGGGGGAGCCCCGGGTTAGTGGCCCAGGCAGTTCTGGTTGTAAGAATGCTGTAACAGAGCTCTCTAAAGAAGGGGGCTGCCTCCAGGGGTCGGTGAGCTTCCTGTCGTGAGCCATGATCAAGCAGAGAGTGTGCTCAGAAGAGGGCCCTGTGTCAGTGAGGGGTTACAGCATGGCTGTCTGGGGCTGATTCGACATCGGGAATGCTAGGGCTGTCTCCACAAGCCCTGACCTGCTGCTTCCTGTGTGTGGTGTTGGGTGCCCCACTCAGCCTCTCTGTTCCTTAGCCATTTCAGCCATCAGAGGTGCAGTGCCATGACTCAAAGAGATCAGCACGGGCCGGGCGCACCCACGTGCCCCCCAAACGCTGGATGCTATGTTTACAGTGCCAGGCCCTGCTCTCCAGGGTGTGGATGCCGACGCATGATTCCTGTCGGCTGCATTTGGGTTTTAGCTGTGGATTTTCTTCCATCACTTCCAGGAGCTGAGCTCCAGGAGAGCCTGGGGGAAAGTGCTAGAAAAGCCACTGTAATTCCCGTTGCACATGTCACGCTGTCCACAGCAGTCTGTGTCAGAGGGGAGCTGGGCCGCTCAGAAACCGGTCACCATATGCACCACGTAGGAGGCCTGAGCTGCTTGGAAAGGTGATAAAGGCGGAGTGGGCGCCCCCACCCTGCCCCGTCTCCTTGCCTGCCTCCACCCACGTGTGCCCAGGTCAGCACACCCCCCGCCTGCTCCCAGTCTTGCACCGCCCCTCCTGGGGAGTCATCATCACCAGGACAAGGAAGCCTGCGTTTTGACATAAACTTGATTTGACTCCAGAGCAGGCACTGGGCCCCAGGGGCTCACACTCATTATCCCATGAATCCGCTCTCAGCCTGCGGGGGGCAGCACTTCCCAGCTTTGCAGAGGAGCGGCTCAGAGAGATTTAGCAACCTCTCCGAGGTTAGATGGCCGGGACCATGGCACTGAACACCCTGGTCCTGCTATTCCATGAGCTGTTGCTATCCACAGCCTGTGGGAGAGCTGCGCGACTAATTAAGGACGTTTGTGTTTGACCAAGGTGTTCGCATGACCAGAGCTCCTTTGAAAAAGTAGCTCGTGGCTGGGGTTTTGCCAAGGGTGGAGTGTGGGTTGGGCCTTTGAGAGGTGACGACCACCACACACACACACACACACACAGGTGCATGCACACACACGGCTGACTTCCGTTCACACCAGCCCCTCTGTGCCTCCCGCAGGTCTGGGTGGATGCCGGCACGCAGATCTTCTTCTCCTATGCCATCTGCCTGGGCTGTCTGACGGCGCTGGGAAGTTACAACAATTACAACAACAACTGCTACAGGTGAGCAGTGCCCCAGGCAGCACCCAGGAGCCCTCCATGCTGCCAGGCTCCGCCCCGTTCACCTGCCCATCTTGCAGAGCCCCCAGATTAGAGACACAGGCTGTTTTCTGACCTCTCCCAGCCTCAGGCTTAATGAGGGGACTCCCAGAGGGGCCAGGGGAGCAGCAGATGTGATGGGCCACTCCCGGGCCACTCGCGGGCTGTGGAGGAATCCACCTGCAGTCTCTTCCGGGCCTTGGCACCACCGTGTGTGGCCCAGATCTATCCCTGGGTGGATGAAGGACAGTCCAAAGTCACGGAACCAGTGTTGGGCAAAGCCGTCGCTTCAGCAATGACCACAGGGAGTGAGTCCTTGCCTGGGTCACCAGCAGGGCGTGGGGCAGTGAGGTACGGGCCCGGCCCTGGTCTCTGGATTAGTGGTCATCCTGTGAGGCACCCCAAGCTCCATGTCTGGGACACGGCAGTGAGGTTTCGTGGGGTCCTGGAGAGCAGGAGTGAGACTGCAGGGGTATGACAGCGGAGCCCCCCCCCCGCCCCCGATCACAGGTTGGATGAGAAGGGAGAGGCTGTGTTCTCTTATGAATCTCTTCAGGTATCATGCAGAAAGGTTTGCAGGTGACGTGTGCTGCTACTTGACTTTTAAGAAGAAAAGCAGTGCACGCTCAGAGTGAACAACCAAGCAGACAGAACTTTGAGAGGCCATAGAGGCCCGGGGAGGTGGGGACAGGGTCCGTCTCCCTGCCTGGCGTCACCTGGAGGGAGCCGTTAGTAGTTCTCTGGGTTTCTTCTGTGTTTTAGCAGTTACAGATTTTTATATGAACCGATTTCTCACTTTTCTTCCTTTGTGTGTGAGTTCTCCAATTATTGTTGATGTTTTCTACACCTCTTTCCGTTCTAAGATAAGTATTTTATTCCTCATTTGGGGGCGGTTTTTCTTTCTTCTTCTTCTTTTTTTTTTTTTTTGACAGGCAGAATTAGACAGTGAAAGAGAGACAGAGAGAAAGGTCTTCCTTCCATTGGTTCACCCCCAAAATGGCCGCTGCAGCCAGTGCGCCGAGCTGATCCGAAGCCAGGAGCCAGGTGCTTCCTCCTGGTCTCCCATGTGGGTGCAGGGCCCAAGCACTTGGGCCATCCTCCACTGCCTTCCAGGGCCACAGCAGAGAGCTGGACTGGAAGAGGGGCAACTGGGACCAGAACCCGGTACCCATAGGGGATGCCAGCACCACAGGCGGAGGATTAACTAAGTGAGCCACGGTGCCAGCCCCTGGGGTGGGCATTTGAGATGCCTGTGTTCCACACCACAGTGCCTGGGTTTGATCTCCAGCTCTGGTTCCTGACTCCTGCCAAACACAGACCCTGGAGGCCCTGGTGATGGCTTAAGTGGCTGGATCCCTGCCATCCACGTGGGTAATCTGGATGGAGCTCCCAGCTCGGGGCTTCAGCATGGTAGAGCCCTGACTGTTGTGGGCAGCAGGGGAGTGGGCCAGCAGATGGATGCTGTCTGTCTGTCCTCATGTCTTTGTTTCACTGTTGCTCGAATAAATGAAAGGAAGGGGAGGTGTGTGCAAGAGGGGTGAGGAAAAGTGCTGCAGACTCCTGTGTGTCGTGAGGGGTCCCGACGTCACTGCAGGACTCGGGGCCGGGAGGCCAGTGGGCGTGGCTGGATGATGGCTGGGTGGTGCCTGCAGGTGCTCCAGGGGTCCACAGGTGCCTCTTCGTCTTGCAGGCTCTCACAGAGGAGGTGGGTCTGGGCATGAAGGGCGGGGTGCTGTGTCAGCTGCAGTGCAGGATGTGAGCATGGGATGCCGAGTGCCGACCCTGTGGCTGCTGCGCAGGGAGCCACCTGCCCACTACTCTTGCCTTGTCGGGACCTGATGCTCATCCTGGGTCCTCGGAGCGGCCCTGTCCGACACAGCCAGGCAGTCGGGACGGGAACCCCTGTCCGCTGCCAGGACCCATGGTGGGGCCATAAGAAAGGCCTCTCCCATTTGTGCAGACGAGGGGACAGTGGCCGTGAAAGTTGAGGCCCCTGCATGTGCTTGTGTGGCTGGTGGCAGAGCTTGGCTTTCTCCCTGGCTCCTGCACCCCGTTCCTCGCTGCCAGCAGTGGCTCCTTCCCAACCACTGGCATTGGAAGGGAGCTGGCCTGGCCTCCAGCCTGTGCCGGGGCCGTCTCCGCCTCACAGAGCCCGTGGGTGATGGATGCCGGCCGCCTCGGACCCCTTCCTCCTTCCTGTCCGGCAGGCCGGAGCCTATAGCTCTCTGCCGTCAGCAGAAGAAAGCAGATCCCCTAGGAGACCGCGCGGGGCAGGAAGGCGCGCTTTACTTCCCCGCAGGCAGGTTTTCCGCCTGGGAGTGAATCACCGCCCTCCGTCCTGACAGCTCTGCGCTTTCTGGAGTCTGCAGAGCCCGCGCAGCCCCCACTGACTTCAGAGAGCCCCTGACAGGAGCGTTTTCCTCCATGGTGCTGTGCCCGTGCGGCGACGGAATTAAAGGGGCGGGCAGGGAAAATCCTCACTTCAAAAGACCTGCCACCCCGTGCTGCGCCTGGTGCTCGGAGGGGCGGGTGCTCTGGGGACCAGGGGCGAGTCCCGGGGCTGCCAGCCACCCAGGTCCCTCAAGAGCTTCTCTGTCCTCTACCTGCGTCTCAGTGGCCTGAGTGAGCCAGCAAGGACAGGGGGATGCTCGGCCGGGGAAGAGGGGAGGGGCGTGGCCTCCTGTCGAAAAGGATTTGGTCCAGCTCAAGCCCCAAAGCTCCCAATTTCCAAGGGCTGTATCCTGGCTGCTGCCAACACCGGACCCAGAGGAAAGATTCTGAGTTGGGGGTCTCTGGGGCCCCCTCACGCTCAGGCCACCTTGGCCTCCGTCCCGAGGCTCACTGCAGAGCTGCTGGCTGCCAGCAACAGCAACATAAGCTTCTGCTGCACGACACAAAGTGTGGCGTCGTCCGAGGGGAGGCGAGAGTCCTGCTCGGGTCTTGGGTCTGGTGCTCAGCCCTGCAGGCAGCCGCTGGCGAGGGCAGGACAGGCTTAGGTGCATCAGAGACCATGAGCGGGGTGAGGGAGCTGGCGAGTCTGGCTGGGAGGACCACACACGCCGAGGGCTGGAGGCCCGCTCTGCACGCCCGCTGGGCCGGAAGGAGCTCCAGGCTGAGGTGGTTGCACTGGAACCTGCCTGGGAAGGCAGAATCGGCTGGGCGCGAGCTGGTCCTTCCCACCGCCTGTAAGGTCCAGGTGCCGTCCACGCAGGTGGAGACAGCAGCTCCTCTCCTGGCTGCACAGAGTGGGCAGCCCCGCTGGTGATGGTCCTCCAGCACGAGGCCGGGGAAGGTCCTGTGCTGGCTGCTTGCTGTTAGGGCAGTGTGGGCACCCGTGTGCTAACTCACACGTCCATGCTGTGCAGATTCTAGGGGCTGGGTCCCCACGGTGGGAGGGGCCGGGGCTGGGGCACCCTCTTCTTCGTCCTGGCAAGGCTCCATCCTGTGGTGTGGTTTCTCCTAGCTGGCGGCTTTGGGCTGACTTTGTGTCGGGGCAGTCAGAGCTCCAAGTGCTCACTCCCTGGAGGGAATGCAGGCTCCCAGAGCAGAGCAGGCACCAGTGGGGCGCTCTGCCAGGATGGGCTTCGAGGAGCCTCCAGTCTTTGCGGGGTGGGGGTCTCCTAGCTCCCAGGAATCCCACCCCTCGGGCTGTCCCTCCCGCCAAGGCCTCGGAGCAGCATTGCCTTGTCTCCGTCTTGTTTCCCCACGTTCCTTCTCACTCCCTCCCCACGCCTGTGGACTATCACCTGCCATGTCCTCTGCAGAAGCAGGAGAAGCCAGCAGCCGAGGGCCAGCCCCTGACCCCCAGGCTGCCGATGCAGCCACGGCGCTCGGGCAGAGCCGCTCGGAGCCTGCCCCGCCCACGCTGACCCCTGTCCTCCTGCTGTCCCCCAGAGACTGCATCATGCTGTGTTGTCTGAACAGCGGCACCAGCTTCGTGGCCGGCTTTGCCATCTTCTCTGTCCTGGGCTTCATGGCATTTGAGCAGGGAGTCCCCATCGCCGAGGTGGCGGAGTCAGGTGAGTTTGCCTGCAGTGGGTGGTGGGGGGCTGGGGGGTACACAGGAACACCTGCAGGGGCTGGGCGACCGCAGAACAGATCTGCTCTCCTCCCCGGCTCCTGTGCCACCTGGGTTCAGGTCTCAGAATGTCCCCCCATCCACACCCACACCCAGGATCCAAGGAAAGACCTGGGAGGGAGACCCGGACATCTGCCCACTCACCAGTCCCAAGTACACCACCAGCCCCCATTTTGGAGTCTGCTTCCTTAACATCACTCCCAGGAGTCTGCCTGCCCCAGCTCAGCTGCCCATCGCTGCCCACCAGGATGGCCACACCTCCCACCCCCTGCCACCACACACTCCCTGCACAGCAGGGTCTACCCCACAGAGTTTTCTCAAACTGCAAATCTCAGGAGCGCCCATTCTCGGCTTCTCATGGTGCTGAACTCTCACAGCCTTGCCTGGCTGCTATGGCGTCACCACACACCTCTCTCTGTCCCAGCACAAGGGTCAGTTTGACTTTGATGGCCTGGCCTGCTCCCTTCTACCAGAGGGTCTTTGCGTGTGCTGTGCCCATTGCTTGGGGCCAGCACAAGTGTCCCCGCCTCTAGCATAGGCTGCTGTGTTTGTCTCTCCCACCTGGACAGGGCGTCCTCACTCATGTGATTGTGCGGGGTTGGGGGTGGTGGCTGTGGAGAGCCCTTCCCTTGTGCTCCGTGGAGCTCAGCTCCTGGGCAGACCTGTTGTAAATGAGAAAGTGCAGACGTGGTTGGAGTTTGGGCAACGTTGACAGATTCTAAGCCAAGCACGTGTGAATGGGTTTTTTCCTCACAAGACCATTTGGTGAGAAGTCGGTCCAGAGCAGCACAGGGTGCCACCTGCCCCGTGTCAGTTACCGCTTACCGCGGTGGCTGCCCTGGCCTGAGTGGGTGCTGTGTGTGGTGTGCACAGTCAGACACTGGATATGTGCATGATGTGGGTGTCAAAGGAAGATGCGGGTTCTTGGGCTCTGCAGTGTGACCACTCAGAGCCCTGCTTCCTCTTGGTCTTGGGTGTCAGACACAGAGACAGGAGCCTGGAGCTGGACCCAAGGAGAGCACTTAGGTCAAACCCTGATTGTCCAGTGCCCACCCTGCTCAGGAGCCATCACAGCTGATCTTGTGTGTCCCTCAGCTCTGTGTGTGTCCCTTAGCAGGGGCACCTTTGCTGTGCCCATTTTGCGAATGAGAAAACTGAGGCTCAGGACACCCTAGATGGTGTAGGTTATAAAGAAAGAGGTCTGTTTCACTCTCAGCTCCAACAACAGGGAAGTTAAAGATGGAAGTCACATCTGGTGAGGGCCTGGGCCTGCGTCCGACATGCCGATGGTGGGAATGGAAGAGAGTGAGGGGACAAAGGGGCCGCCCTGCTTTGTAAGACCCCACTTTCCAGAGAAAGTGAAAGAGTTAAGCCCCCTTCATGGCCCGGCCACCTCTTCAATGGTGCACCTCCCAGCAGCAGGACACCGGCAAGCCGGTACTTAGGGTACCCCAAGGTCTGCTGCGCACAGGGCCATCTGTCCACACCACAGCACCAGCAGAACCACATAGACTGGCCCAAGAATCCAAGAGGGGGTGGGAAACACCTTGAGCCAGAAACTCGAAACTGGTGCTTGGCCCAGGTGAGAGAGCTGGGCGGGAAGAAGGGAAAAGAGAGTTGAGCAAACGCAGGGGGCAGGGGAGGGGGGGAGGAGAGAAGTAGAAGGTGCGGAGAGAGAGAGAGTGAGAGAGGGAGGGAGGGAGAGGGAGGGAGGGAGAGAACATGAGCAGAATCATCTCAGAAGCTGAGAGTAGATGACCAGGTAGGTGTTCACTGGAGAACATTCTGGAAGGGGGGCATTAAAGACAGGCTGGAAACCCAGCGAGGGAATGAAAATGAGTTGAGGAGAGAAGTAAACGCGCCCCCACCCACCCGGACACACACACCGCAAGTGGAACTGGAACACGGCCAGAGAGGAAGTAACACCACATACTACTGGAGTCCCTAGGGAAGGAACACAGAACCGTGGGCCGGAAGTTGTATTTAGAAGCATCACCGGGGAAGATGTCTCACAGGCGGATGAGGAGCCGAACCTGGAAGACCGAAAGGCTAGTTGGGAACATCAGTCCAGAAGGCGCACCTCTGAGACGGCCCCTAAGTGGAGACATTGGGGTGAACTGTATTACGCCTGGTGTTAGCAGTGTATTCAGTCTTAGGGTTCAGGACGTGTACAAAGCGAGACCTGGAAATATTCGCATCTCCTGGCTTTGTGTGGGTACAGGGCCTTCCAGCAAGGACGCCCTGTGGCTGCCAGAGCACCCAGCACCTGCATTGTGGCTTCTAAACCCCTTCCTCCTGGGGAAGAATCCAAGGCTCCTTAGAGAAGCTGTTGATTCTGGTGCTGGGGCTGGGCCTCATGAAGCCGGTGCACTTTGGGGTTCCGGAATGCACATGCCTGCTCAGAACAGGATGGATGCACAGCACAGGGACCCAGGAGCCAGCCTGAAGGGACTCCCACAGCCACGGTTGGGGCAACTTCAACAGGAGAAGTGGTGGTGACAGTGTTTCCTTGTGGCCCGCCTGGCAAACCGAACACCAGGAGCCTGCAGTGATGTCGCTGGAAAACCGCATGAGTGGGCGGGGACAGCCAGCACCTCCTCACAAAAGAATCATAGTCCGTGATTATGGGAGGAATGCAGAAACTCCTAGCCCACCAGTGGGCACGCAGCACCACGGTTGTGGGTCCAGGCTGGGTGCAGAACTCGAGTAGAAAGAGGACATGATCGTCATGTCAGAATCTCTCCCCCCTGACCAAGATATCTGACAGTGGCAAAGGGGACACCATGTCTCCCCAGTGATGGAAGCTGGCAGCTGGCATACACCTGCTGAACCACGTGAGTGACGAGCATGACGGACACGTGCACCAGGTGTGTGCACCGGGCAGGACACGCCATCGCTTCTGCGGCCCAGATGTCAGATGAGGAGAGAGCCTAGAAAGCGGGCGCCCGTGCTCTCCGCAGACGTCAGGTTCGTGCAGTGCGAGTCATCACAGACTGGAGGAGCGCAGACACACAGCCACGGGTGGGCAGCGCGGGCCCTGCACTGCGGGCAGAAAGTGAGGGAGATCCGTGGTTCAGTTAATGCTAACGCATCAAGGTTCATTTCCCAGTTATTAAACCTTCACTGTGTTTCCCTAAAATCTGAGACACAGCAGGAACACGTTGTGTCACTTTCTGTTCCATTTAATATCGGAGTTTCCAGAGTGTGCAGTAAGGCCAAAAGAAGGAATGAGGAATGAATGCATGAAAGAAATACAAAGCTTTAAGGCGGGAAAGGAAGAATAAAAACTGTCCTTATTTATACACATCATGATTAAGTAAAAAAAAATCCCGGGGAACCTAAAAAATAATAAGGAAACTTAGTAAGGTCACAGGATAAAAAGACGAGAAACCAAAGTGTGTTGCTGGCAGCTAACAGTTGGGGGAGTTTAAACTGCTGCCCTTTGAAGACACCATTAAGAAACTGGGGGGTGGAGTCCCGGCCGTCACTGTGGAGTCTGGGGAGTGAACCAGTAGAGGTGCACACTCGTGTCATTCTCTCTCTCTCTCTCTCTCTCTCTCTCACACACACACACACACACACACACACACACACAAATATGAATGGAAATTTAGCGTGAAGGTACTCAGTGACCAGGGAAATGCAAGTGAAAATCATGGTGATTGAGCAGCTCACCCTGACTGTCAGCCAGCTGGGCACGTCAGGTATCTGTCAGGATCGGGAGTGGCTGGCAGCCTGGGACCCCGCAGGTGGGACTGCGGAGCGGCATGGCCACTTTGGAGATCTGTTTGGCCTATCTTAGAATGGTAAACCCAAGGTGGCCATCTGACCCCGGGATTCCAGTCCCGGATGGATGGGCAAAGCTGATCCAAGGTGGACACAGTCCTGGCTCCACAGAGTGGAGATGGGACTAGAGGTGTAGATGCCCAGGGGTCGGTGGGCGTGTCCTCTACTGAGGGCACCGGTGGGTGTCTGGGCACACTTGCTTTCCCAATATTCGCTGAAGGGTACGCTTAAAACAGGTGTTGACCATGTGCAGCTCGTCCTGTGCCAAAGCCACCCTTTATCCGAGCCCGTGTGTGCTGAGCCTCCGCGTCAGCTCTCTGAGGCTCAAACTCCTTTTCAGGGTGGATGTTGCTGTCCCCGTTATTTAGCCAAGGAGCCAGGGGCATAGCTCACAGGAAATAATGAGAGAACCTGGGGCTGGACCCCAGGCCATCTGGCTGCAAATCGCCTGTGCTCACGACCCCCGAGCTACAGCCTAGGATATTGGGGTGTGAGCCAGGCCCTCTGCTGGGAACACCCACGACCGCCCCCATCTCCCTGCAGGGCATCCGTTCCAGGAGTACCAAGCCCTGTGTATGTTTTTTCTGTCCTGTGCATGCATACAAACCTGGGATAAATTTTCACCTTTTCACCTAAAGGAAGCACTTTATGGCTTCTCTTTGGCTCATCCAAGCATCGCCACTCTTGGACTTGGGGGCTGGTCGTACCACGTGGTACCATGACACTCAGCCTGGTAACCCAGGTAGCGACTGAGTGACTGGCGGGTGGGTCCTGCACACAGCGTGGACACACTGGACAGATGGTGTGCAATTTAAAACATGAAGTGTTTATTTCCGGAGTTTTCCGCATGGTACTTTCGCTCTGCAGTTGGCTGTGGCTAATTAACTGAAACCGTGAAAAGCGCAGCTGGGGATAAGCGGCAACGAGGAAGAGGCGGCCTGGGTGGAGCTGCTCTCGCCAAGGCCGGACTGCTGACCACCAGCTCTGGAGTCGTCCCAGGGCCTGGCAGGTTGCTGGCTAATCCTAGACCGAATCAGAGTCTCTGGAGTGGACCTGAGAGTCTGGGTTTCCACAGGAACTCCCACCACTCTCCCTGCGAGAGCAGTAGAGATGGGTCTGTCCAGAGGAGGGTCCGTGTGCTGTGCAGCCTGGGTCTGCGACCTAACCCCTCCCGACCCTCGCTTTACTGCTCTGTGCCTTCACTGACGCTTCTGCAGCATGGGCGTCAGAACAGCACCAAGTGCCCAGCAAGGCTGGGGGGGTGGAGTGGACTGTGAACGACTCGGGCCCATGCTGGGTGAACGCTGGGGCGGGGGGCCGGCTCCACACAGCGGTGCTCTGCTTTCCCGCAGGCCCCGGCCTGGCCTTCATCGCCTACCCCAAGGCCGTCACCATGATGCCCCTCTCCCCGCTGTGGGCCGCCTTGTTCTTCATGATGCTCATCTTCCTGGGCCTGGACAGCCAGGTAAGGGGCCAGAGGAGTGGGGCAGATGCTGTCTCAGGGAAGGGCTCCCTACCTCCCAGCCCTGGCATCAGGGCCCTGCCCGCAGCCTTCCGGTCCCCAGGCACGTCTGCTCGGTCCTCAGCACCTTCCCAAGCTCTGATTTTCACTGCTGGGGGATCCCCACCCCCAGTTCAGGTTTTGAAAACTGTGCTCAGAGCTTTCTCCTGCCCAGCGGTGCCACCCAGCCAAGCACAGGGAAGTCGTGGGGAGACAGCAGGGGCTCACAGCAGGCATGTCCCAGTCCCTAGCAAACTGTTCAGGACGCGGGGTCTGGAACAGCGCAGTCCCCCCCACCCACCCCAGTTCGGGGCTGATGCCACCACCGCTGGGACCAGGCTGCCGCTGCTCCACCCCCCACGCCCACCCTCCTGCCTGCATCCTTGTCGCCATCCTTGGCACCTGGCACCTGCCTGCCTTGTGCAGTGCTGGTTCTCCCGGGCCTCAAGGCCCCTTCATCTCCGCACGGTGCAGGTGCCCACGGCTCTCCCCACCCATGCTCACCCACTCTCTGCTCCAACACCCACTGCAGCCCTCCCTGTGGTTCCTAGCCCGAGTCCTGTGGCCTGAGATCCTGCCTTTGCCAGACTCGCTTCCCTGGGAGCCCCGGAGAGCTTCCTGTAGCCAAGCCTGCAGCTGTGCCTCAGCCTGGGGCTTCTTGGCGTGTGCTGGGCAGGGTGGTCCCATCCTGGAGGCAGCACAGATGAAGGAAGCCGGCTCCCCGGCCTCCCGGGTCAGGGGGAAGGTGGCCCAGCCTGTGCAGGGCGGTGCCTGAGCAAGCCTGGCACCTGCCGCCCCCACCCTCGCCCTTGGGCGCTTGCTTAGTGCTCAGGCCCCGTGCCAGCAAGTCTGTCAACCCATCCACATCCAGTGTCTCCCCCTGAGCTGTTTCCCAGATACGGCTAAGCTGAGCTGCTCAGCACCGGCTGTTGCTGCTGATAATCTGTCCTTCCATTGTTGCAGGCCGAGGCCTCAGAGGGATCAGCCGCTTGTGCCTGGCAGAGGAGGCGGGGGCTGGGCTGGGCTGGCCAGCACGTGGACCCGGGGATACAGAGACCTGGCACGTGGCAGCTCTGCCCACCCCCCAGGCCTGCTGCACTTGCTGTGTGCCTGGGCTGTGTTCTTGGTCCATTGTCACAGTAATCACACCTCCAGGGACCTCTTTCTACAGGGGAAGAGATCATGGCACAGGGATGCTGATTTGCGGGGGCATACCAGCTTTATCTGCCTCTCAGCCAGCTGGCCCCCCATCCCTGCAGCGTCCATCTCCTGTCCCCAGGGAGCTTGGGGAACAGACGGGCAGGAGTGGCCCCTGCAGCTGAGCCAGGGCAGCCTGGAGCCGGACGGTTCCTCGGTGCTCGCTGCTGCGTGCCCTTGGACAGTCACGTCAGCTCTCTGCCCCGCTTCCTCGTGTGTGCGCAGTGAGGTGGGAAGTGCCTTTCCTGAGGAGCTAGAAGAGAACCAGGAAGGATCTGAGGCCTAGAAATGGCTAGGGTGGGGCGGGGGCATGGAGGGGCACCGACGTGGTGCTCAGCCACCCTCCCTGGAGAAAGCACCACGCAGTGGGTAGACCCCAGCCTGTACAGCAAGACTGCCAGGTGCCGGGTCGGACTCTGCCCTGATAGCTGTGTGGCCGTGGGCGAGCTGCTTACCTCTCTGCCTCCTCGTCCCCGGGTGCAAAGCAGGGGTGGGACCCCTACGCAGCACTCTGCGTCTGGGTGAGTGGATAGAGTCGCACAGCACCTGCTGTGTGCATCCTTTTGTCCTCAGGCTTGGTCTTGTCATTCCTGCCTCACTCATTTTAGGAGCACCTTCTCCGTTCCAGAGGCCCTGTGCTAGACCCTAGAAATAGATGCGAATGGAGTGGTCTCTGCACGCCTTCTCCTCCTTAGGAGACAGATCTCAGCAAGCCAGAGCCGCTGGGTGAGGGGTGTTCTCCAGGCATGGAGGAGAGGGCAGGAGGAGTGGTCTGGAACAGGCTCAGCCAGGAGGTGTGTGCACCGGAGTAGGGGGTGCTTGGAGTGCTGGGCTATTTGGGTTGGATGTTGATGGGTGGGTAGCAGCCGGCCTGACACTGTGCGCCTGGCCGTGGGCTCAGCATATGGAATTTAGATGCTAAGTGGCTCCAGCTCAGCCGCCGGAGCCTGCACAGGTTAGCTGGGGCCTCCAGACACGGACGGCAGAAACTCAGTGTGTGGGGGGCGCGGCTCACTTCTGCTCCCCTCCACCTGGCCCCGGGGGGGCTTGCCCATCAGAAGCAAATGCCAGGGACCATCCCACCCTAGAGAACACAGACTGATGTATACCTGCTGCACCCAGGACACAGAGCTCCCAGAGCCGCTCAGGAGTCTCCCTGACATTGTCGGCCCCAGAGCAGGGTCAGCAGGTGGCTGCATGTGGCTTCTGCAGGCCCCGGGTTCGAGTCCTGCCTCTGAGCCTCTGTGTCCCTGTCCGTTAAGTGGACAGATGGAGCTCTGCTGGTGCTGATGCTGGCCCTGGCCCTGGCCCTGGCCTGGGAGAGAACTCCCAGGATCTCACACCTTGTGTCTCCGCCCTCCCTGCCCCCTGCAGTTTGTGTGCGTGGAAAGCCTGGTGACCGCTGTGGTGGACATGTACCCCAAGGTCTTCCGGAGGGGCTACCGGCGTGAGCTGCTCATCCTGGCGCTGTCAGTCGTCTCCTACTTTCTGGGCCTTGTGATGTTGACCGAGGTGAGCGGTACCGTGCCTGCAGGCTTTGGGGTGGGCAGGACTGACGCCGGACCCCAGCTCTGCAGCTGCCCTGTACCTGGACGCCCCGGTACCTCCTCCACTGTCAGGTTCTCCTCTTCCTGATGGGTTGTTGTGAGACATGGAGGGACGGTTTCCAGGGGCCATGCGTAGCACTGGACACAGCCGCCATTAAGATGTCACTTGGGACGCCTTCCTCCACATCACAGGGCCTGGGCTGAGTCCCGGCTCTGCTCCTAATCCCAGCTTCCTGCTAATTCGCGCCCTGGAGGCAGCCGGCGATGGCTCCTGTCCTTGGGTTCCTGCCCCCGTGTAGGAGACCCAGGTTGAGTTTCTGGCTTCTAGGGAGTGACTCAGCAGGTGGAAGATCTCTGTCTCGCTCCCTCCCATCCTCCATTCCTTCCTCTCTCTGTTTCAAATACGTTTTTAAATTTTTAAAATTTTAAATGCTTATCATCAAAGAAAAAAAAAGCAATTGCAGGAAAGTTCCCGTTGGGCCCTGGAGCAACACCTTAAGCCCGTGAGAGCTGTGCAGAGAGTGCTGCTGGCAGGCCCAGCACCGTGCCCCTGGAAGCTTGGAGCCTCGTCAGCCACCGGCCACTCGGCTGGCTCCGGCCACGGGTGTCCTGCTGTGGACAACTCATCAGGCCTCTGCATGTCGCACCCTCAGTCCCCGGGTCCACCTATTGTCCCAGGGTCCACCTGGGCCTGCAGGGCCGGGGGCGGGGGGAGCTCATGCCTCCCACAGTGAGGGTCTCCCGAAGCCCTGCTTGCCACTCCTCCTGCCTGAGCCTGCTTTCCCAGGTGTCCGGGGAAGCTGAGATGAGGTAGCTTTGTCCCCGTGTACCCAAAATTAATTAATTTAAAAGGAAAAGAACCCTGTTGCCTAGGGACCAGAAGCGGTTTTGTAGGAAATGTGGAAAGACAAGGAGGGAACGCGGAGTCGGTTACAACAGCTGACGGGGTGCTGAGGTCAAGGTCGTGAGAACAGGAGCTGGCCTTGTTCAGCTCTGTGTCCTTGGATCCCACTCGGGAACTGATGCTGTTACCACTCCTAGTGAGGCCATCATCCACACCGATAGGGGGCAGCGTCTCCTGATTTCCCCCTCACCTGTCCCTAGGCAGGGAAGCTGGGGCCAGAGCAGCCGTGAGCAGGGCCACAGGATGCAGAGAAGCCGAGCAGAGTCTTGTGTCACCTGCAGGCTGAGAGCTGTCCTCATGCAGGAGAGGCTAGCGAGGACAGACAGAGCGAGTGCTGGCCGGGGCTTCACGGGCTTGCAGCAGGTGGGGCTGGGAGTGCGGGGGGCAAGGCTCGTGGTCTCCAGAGCCCCCTCCCACTGCCCAGGGGGCGCCTCGTGTCCCTGAGCCATCAGGGAGCCAGCAGCGCTGCCAGGCACTTGGGCTTTACCTGCCAGCCTTGGAGCCCACGGAGGAATATCCAGGAGCCGGTGCCCTGGCAAGGTTCAAGTGCCAACGGCCGTGTCAGCCTCTCCACCACGGTGACTGCCTGCAGGAAGTCCACTCAGGCTTGGCTGTGGGGTCAACGTGGTGGCGTAGCGGATAAAGCTGCCAGCAGCACCGGCATCCCACATGGGCGCCAGTTCAAGCCCTGACTGCTCCACTTATGATCCAGCTCCCTGCCAGTGTGCCTGAGAAAACAGTGGAAGATGGTCTGAATGCTGGGGCCCTGCACCCATGTGGGAGACCCACAAAGCTCCTAGCTCCTGGCTTTGGCCTGGCCCAGCCCTGGGCATTGTGGTCATTTCAGGAGTGAACCAATGGCTTTAAGAGCTTTTTATCTGTCTGTAACTCTGCCTCTCAAATAAATAAATACAATCTTTAAATAAATAAATCTTATAGAAAAAAAAAAAGAAAATAAAAAGCTTGGCCCTGGGGAGAAACCAGCCTCACATGTGCTGTCCCCCACGGAGGCGGTGCGGGGTGGGGGTGGGGGGCCTGAACCAGGTGTTCTTGCAGCTCCGCGCCTCAGTTTCCCCATGTGGCCACCTAGGGGTGTCCGTGGTGCCTGCTTCACAGTCGTGCCATGAGGACCAACTGGGCTGAGGGCGGGGAGCGGTGCAGCAGCGCCTGTGACATTGTGATCCTCCTCTCACTGCGACAGTCACGCAGGAGCGCGATGGGCAGGGAGGCTCTCGGGCTTTGGCTCAGAAAACCAGGCTCTGGGCTGTGCAGGCTCAGGGCTTCCCCTCGTTTTGCCTTCTCTGTGCTTCTTAAAAACATGGAGGGAGCTGGCACTGTGGTGCAGCGGGTTAATACCCTGGCCCACAGTGCTGGCATTTCATATGGACACCGGTTCAAGTCCCAGCTGCTCCACTTCCAATCCAGCTCTCGACTATGGCCTGGGAAAGCAGTTGAAGATGGCCCAAGTCCTTGGGCTCCTGCACCCCTGTGGAAGACCTGGAGGAAGCTCCTGGCTCCTGGCTTCGGATTGGCACAGCTCTGGCTGTTGTGGCCATCTGAGGAGTGAACCAGTGGATGGAAGACCTCTCTCTCTGTCTCTACCTCTCTCTATGTAACTCTGTCTTTCAAATAAATAAAATGAACATTAAGAAAAAAAAAGTGGAAGAAGTGACCAACAATGACGAGAGAGACAAAGCTGCTTTCCAGAAACTCTGTGAATAGGGGCTCACAGGAGCATCCCCCAGCGCCCACCACCCGTGCCCTCGCGCTGCAGTCACGCTGCTGTCCCACTAGCCCATGTCTCTCCTACATCACCCGTCCAGCCCTGTGGCCATTGTGACGTTAGTCAGATCCAGCTGGATAAGTGAATGAGGAAACAGAAGTTCCCAGAGTGTAGACTGTGCCCGTGGGAGGCACAGCGGGAGAGTTGACGCAGCCTCGGGGGAACCCCGAGAGACTGCTGGCCTCTTCACCCCCTCCCACCGACCTCCTGCCCTATCCTCTCTTTCACTGTGTTTCCCTGCCACTGCTGTGTCCCCTGAGACCGCTCGTCATGGTGTAAAGATTTTCCTGGAGGGGGGGGCCTCAGCTGCCCCCACCACTGCCCACCCTTCCCAGAGACCCTACTGAGTCACCGTGACCAGCCACGCGCTCCCCCAGGCCTCAACCCTGGATCATCCCAGGTTTGTGAGCTGCAGAGCTGGCCCGTGCTCCTTCCTCTGTCCCACAAAGGCTGACCGTCTTGCACACCTGCTGTGTGCCCACTGTGGCGCCAGACTCGGGCACAGCTCTGCACCAGCCGGAGCCCCTCCCCTAAGGAGCTCATGCTCACACTCTGCAGATTCAGCTAACAATATCCGGGGACCTGCTGTGCGCCAGGCCCGGTGCTCTGACTGCAGAGGCAAAGGAAACAAGCTATGGGGTCTTCCTGGTGGGGGCTGGGAGTGAACGGAACAGCTGGTGGGCACAGGGCCCTTTCCCTGCCATCGACCGTGAGTCTCTGGAGCCTCAGGAAGGTGGCTGTCAGTGACCTCCTTGGAGGCACTGGCGTTTGATCTGCACTTTGAAGGAGCTCACCGAGTGCAGGGGGACAGTGTGTATGAAGGCTCAGAGGAGACATGCCCTGGTCTGTGCGGGAGGCAGCTCACTGAGCGGGCTGGTGCGTGGGGGAAGCGAGGCCGGGGGTGGGGGCTGTGGGCTTGGCCAGGAGCTGAAGGCTAAGTTTCATCTGCGGAGTGCCATGGAAGCACTGGAGGGGGGGAAGTCTGGGGGCCAGGAGGACAGCCCTCCCAGGGGCCGGGGCTAAGGCTGCTCCCTCTCCAGGGCTGACTGACTGTGGCATCTCTGGTCCTCGGGGAGCCAGGAAGGGAGGGGCAGAGGCCAGCAAACCCTGCCAGTGCCAGTCTCGGGGGCCCCCTGAGCAGGGCCGCGGTCTCCTGGGCGAGGGCAGCCACGGGGCAGAGCAGAGGGGCCCTGCTAAGGCAGGCCAGCTGACCGGGTCCACTCTTCCCCGCAGGGCGGCATGTACATCTTCCAGCTCTTCGACTCCTACGCCGCCAGCGGGATGTGCCTCCTCTTTGTGGCCATCTTTGAGTGTGTCTGCATTGGCTGGGTGTACGGTGAGTAGCGGCCGAGGCTCACGCCCCAGCTGCCAGCTCTGTGCCCAGGACACAAGGGGCTCCCGGCTTTTCCTGTCTCCATCTGTGCCGGCTTCTTCCTCTTCCCCTTCAAGGATGGCTGGCTCGGCCCCTCCCTGCCGTGGGGTGGAGTGCGGGGTTCTGCTGAGTGTCGTCCTGAGACCTCGCAGAGGTTGCCTCTGGGGTCCCCACAGCAGGTGCTTGGTCCCAGGGCGGGGAAGGCAAACACTCCTGGGCCTCCATGTACAGAAGTTCTCAGTGGGGAGGTGTCCACCTGCTCTGTTCCCAACAGGAAGCAACCGGTTCTATGACAACATCGAAGACATGATTGGCTATCGGCCTGTGTCACTTATTAAGTGGTGCTGGAAGGTCGTGACTCCTGGGATCTGCGCGGTAAGGACCCACACGGGAGCCGTCCCCAGCAGAGGCTGGGACGAGGAGGCTCACGACCCCTACGCCCGACCCGTCCGGCACCTTGGGAAGCTGAGGGCACGGCCGGGCTCTACGCCGGGTGAGGGGGCCTCCCTATGACCAGTTTGCTGGGTGGCCACAGGCGTGTGTCTTCCTCCCCTGGCCTCAGCTTCCGCACGTGGTTGTGTGGCTGAGGTTTGCTTCCCTGTTGGCTGTGCAGGCAGCAGAGCCGGGCTCCCACCAGGGCTCGCTCTGGCCCTAACAGGAGGCCCAGAGTGGCCGGTGTGTGTTGGTGGCTCCTGCAAACCCAGCCTGTCGCTCTGTAGCCTGCATGGCAAGTGTCAATGGAGGCTTCGAGATGAGAGGCTGAGGCAGAGGCGTCCCTGTGTGGGAGGCCCCGGGGCATCCCCGAGGATGTTGGCCCAGAGCAATGTCCTGCCTGGTTCCGTGGGGCCGAGAGCCGTGCCTTGGGGACCTGTCCTGTTTCTCCACAGGGCATCTTCATCTTCTTCCTGGTCAAGTACAAACCACTCAAGTACAACAACGTGTACACCTACCCGGCCTGGGGCTACGGCATCGGCTGGCTCATGGCCCTGTCCTCCATGCTCTGTATCCCACTCTGGGTCGCTGTCAAGATGTGGCAGACAGAGGGCTCCCTGCCCGAGGTGAGGCAGCCCCGGGGCACTGCGAGGCCCAGGCGTGGGGGAGGGGGGCTCCACCTCCAGCCCTGGGCATGCTCTGTGCCTCAGTGTTCTCATTTGGACAATGGACGTGAGAAAGACAACCTCCCACCTCCCCTGCTCACAGGGTAGCCCTGGCAGGCACACATCACTACGATTGTGCAGGGGGTTTCTGTGGGCCAGGCTCAGTTTCCCTACCTGTGAAATGGGTTAGCGGCAATATATAACTGCAGAGGTCTCAGAGGCTCGGTGAGTGCCCAGAGAAAGCACCTGGGCCAAGACCTGGGCCGGAGGGAAGCCAGGGGTCAGCCCGTTCACCTTGATAACGCGGGGAGCACCTGTCCCATGTCACCCTCAGCCAGACCCTCTACCTGCTGTAGTGCCCATCTTCCTCCGAACCAGGCAGGGGGTCGGCCCCGCCTCTACCTTTCACAGGTGAGGAATGGGGTCACTCAGCTGGCAAGCTGTTTAACCCAGGGAGGTTTGTTCCATGACGTGTGTGAGTTGCCACGTCATGCCCTCATCGCTGGCATTATGAGCCCGGGAGCCTATTCATGGTGCCGCCACTGTTCCCGCGCCCACATGGCCGCTGGCCTGCTCTCCCACTGGCTCCGCCCATGCCACACCTTTCCTGTTGGCACAGCGGGACAGCATGTAGCCACTCAGTGCCAGGCTGCGTTCTGACCCAAGCCCCCGCCCCGCCCCCACCAGTACACACTGCCCTCGGCCCTGGGCTCTCATTGGACCCACAGATGAGGAAACACAAGTGCAGAGAGCAGCAGCCCCTCATCCCTGGGCACACCACGCCCACCTGGCATCTGCCTGCACTGTGGGGCCACACCTCAACCATCTCAGGCTGAGGCTGGAGGGAGATAGGAAGGGGCAGAAGCTGAAATGCAAGTTGCAGCTCGGGTCACCCTCCTGGCCACACAGGAGCCCGGGCTTCAGCAGACCCCCACGTCCAGCTGCAAGGAGCAGCCCCAGAGGGCAGGCCCTGTCTCCACCATGCTCCTGGCCTGAGCAAGCCAGGCTTCTGGGTCCTGCAGGGAACGTAGGTCAAGGGCAGCTGGTTCATTCTGACCTCGGGCCAAACGTGCAGAGGGGAGCTGACCCGGCACCCTCAGACCTCACCTCCCAGAAGCCCCCTGCCCAGACTGCAGGTGGCCATGTGATGCTCAGAGACGCCTGCGTCTGCTGGTGCATGTAGGAGGTGGGGCGGCTGCTTACCCAGCCCCCCCATCAGGCCCAGCCTAGCCAGCCACAGGCAGCCTTGGTGAAGGACAGCGAGTCCTCTGGGAGTGGTCAGACCCAGCTCCGGGCCTTGGGCCCTGTGGGTCCTCTCAGTGGTGGGTTCACCTCCCTGAGCTTTGGCTGCTGCAGGGGGTGCTGCAACAGACAGGAAGTGTGCAGGACAATGTGGTCCCTGCTGGGCACCCCGCAGTGTGCTGGGACTGCACTCGCCATCGGCACCCTGTCGGTGCCGGGCGGCTCGCCCTGGAAGGGCAGGAGCCTGAGCCATAAGAGGTTGGGTTTCTTACGTGTGTTGGGTGGTGGAGCTGGGATGCACAGCCAGGTGCCTGTCTTAGGAGCCCATGCACTGCGCCGTGGTCGGCATCAGGAGGTGCGTGCGAATCCCACTTGGGCACAGCCGGCTCAGCCTGCTGGGCGTGGCAGGTCTGAAAGGACAGACAACCTGTCATGTGGGAGGCTGGGGGGGTGCAGATGCAGTTGAGGCAGGAGCCAGTGGTAGGGGTCTGCTGTGGCCTTCCTGCCCCATCTGGAGGGGGGGGTGATTGGCATCCGCTCATGCCTGCCTGGCACTAGCTGCATTGCCAGGCAGCACCAAGAGTGCTGGTTAAGCTTCTGCCCCCACCCCCAGACACCGTCCCAGGAGCACAATATCCTCGTATCACCTTCCCCTGGTGGTAGCGTGGTGACACATGTCCCTTCTGCAGGAGATGCCCCAGCCGCCCTCACGATTCCTTCCCACCCCCCTGCTGCCAGTCTTTCTGGGCAGGTACTGCTGTCCCATCTCACAGGTGAGGAAGGGCAGCTAGCGAGAGGCCCAGCAGAGGCTCCAGGCCCAGGGCCCCAGTGTCCACCAGAGAGGAGAGACGAGGTGGTAGGCCCTGGTGACAGCTCTCAAGCCTGTCCCTGGCACGGCCAGGCAGAGGGCCAAACACTTCCTCCACTCTCCCGCCCCCTGCTGATCCCCACAGCGAGGACCCCTGTGGTCCCCATTGCCAGAGAGGACAGACCCCAGGAGGCAGTGACTCCTGGGGGGACACTGCTGCCCGCCGACCTCGGAGAGCTCCTGGAGGAGCAGGTGCGTGTCCCAGCAGCTAAGGTGCCCGGGTTCCATGCCTGGCTGCAGCTCCCGGCTCCTCCTTCCCAGCAGTGCACACCTGGGCAGCAGTGATGGCTCACAAAGCCGGATCCCTGCCAACCCACGTGGGAGACCTGGGTGGAGGGTCTCCCTGCTGGCCCAGGCTGTTGTGAACCACTAGCTGGGAGATCTCTGTCTCTCAAATTAATTAGCTACAATTATTAGTCCACAGAAAATGGAATTTAAAAATACGTTTGTTTCGGTGTGGAAGTTTTTTCACCGTGCGTATTCCCTGTGAACTCTTGGGGACCCCTGCACATGCATGGGTTTTTTCAGTATCATGCCCCAGAATTATCCCATGATTCCAATTTCCTGCTGCTTTTTGGAGTACCCTGACCTGCAGCTCCCAGGGGGTGGGCAGGGGGGTGGGGGCGGGGCCCCCTCAGGCAGCCACTCTCTTCTCCTCCTTACAGAAACTGCGGAAGTTGACGGTCCCCAGCCCTGACCTGAAGATGCGTGGCAAGCTTGGCTCAAGCCCACGGACGGTGATGGTTAATGACTGTGACACCAAGCTCAAGGGCGATGGCTCCATCGGCTCCATTGCGGCCATCACAGAGAAGGAGACGCACTTCTGAGCCCTGCCGCCTGGCTGCGCCCCCTTCCTGCTCCTCCCCTGTGCCCACGCGTGTGAGCCCCCGACACGCACGCTCCTAGTGGTAGGGCCTTGCTCCTTTGCACAGGATGTATTAACAAGGTAGCTTTCAGCTGGCCACTGTACACTGCTTTAAACTCAGACGCCCGCCCCAGCCCGCCGACCCCGGATGTATCCGCCCCCCGCGAGATAATCCTGTACAGTGACTGGCGGGACCTCGCCATCCCGCCTTTAACCCGCGATAGGAAGAAGTGTGTGATGCTGTAAACTCTGATGCTCGGGCCGTGAGCAGGTGGCCAGGGAGCAACGCCTGTCCCCCTCGGGCACCTTGGAACTGACCTTCCCTCATCCCTTGTCCTGTGTCCCATGTCCGTGTTGGCCCCGTGACACCCACAGCTGCCCCTCCACCATGCCCAGGGGCCGCTGCCTGTGCAGGCATGCCTGGCAGAGAAGCAAAAGTCCCGCCAGGCTCAGGGTTGCTGGGCTGCACACACACACCCCACTCAGCGACCTTGGGCACTCCCTTGCCTCCCGCTGTCTCAGTTTCCCCTCTCCCGTTTTGGGGGAGAGGCTGGCTTGACTGGCTGGCGGAGCCACCCCGGATCTTGGCTTCCCCTGCAGGAGGTGACTCTAACTCCGCTGCTTGTTCCGAGCCTCGTGCAGTGTTGATAGGGTGCTGGCGGTTTCATTTGGAAACAGCTGGTCCTCACTGTTGGCAGAGCCCCCGCCCCCAGCCGTCTCTACCCCTGCGGGCTGGCTGGGGTGACTGTGGCCGCTGGTTCCCTGGCCCGGGAGGCGGCCTGGCTCCTTACAGCTGCCCTGCAAGCTCTGAGTCTGGGGGGGGTCTTCTTCCAGCCTCCCCTGGGGCTGGGGGCCTGTCTTCTCCCCCAGGGCCTCCTCCAGCCCCAGCCCCTTCTTCTCTTGTGTCCTGCCCTCCCCTCTCCCCACCGGCCTGTTCCTTGAGCCTCTGCTTCCCTGCACCTGGAGCCATTGCACCTGCCTATGACAGGGGATCCTCCCCATAGGTGGGAGGCAGGGGTCCAGGGGAGGGCTGCCGCTGCCCTCCCGAGCCTGGCATGGGCCCTCTCCCCATTCTTTACTCATTGGGTTTTGCATCAACCCTCTGCTTTGGCTTCCGAGCTATTTAAGTGAGGGGGAGATGCACCCTTTTTCTTTTTTTACGAGGTCCCTATTTTGTTGGGGTAGAAACGTGAGCCCCAAACCAAGGCTTCTGTTTCAGGCAGGAAACCCATGCATTTGACTCACCCTGGAGCTGCCAGACTCCTGCGTCCCTGTCTGGGCCACTTTGCTCCGAGCGACACCTCGTGACCCTGGGCAAGCCAGGGTGCCCAGTCCGGGCCCTCACACCCAGGCGGTGCAGGCCAGCTCGGGTCCTTGAGGGCTTATCAGCGTCCTCCTCTGGGAACCTAGGGCTGCCGTCCTCAAAGCAGGTGCCAGGGAGGGTGCGTCCCACCGCTGCTGCTACTGGATCTCCACCTCCAACTCCCTGGCAGACAGGCGGACGCACAGCCCCCACCGCCTGTACCTGGGGCCGCACACATTGTGCCCGCGACACTTAACACTTGATGCACTTAACACTGCTCATGGGGCGGGTGGAGGGCGGGGCGCTGCGCCCTGGGTTTTTGTAATTTCCTACTAGGATTTGGGCAACTTCGGGAGGGGTGGGAAGGGTCACATGGGGGTGGGGGGAACTCGTCATCATGAAACTTTTTTGATATTCATTAGAAACATCTGAGATATTTACAGTATTATTAAAAAATGAAAAAGGTTGTACTGTTTTTGCACAATGAGCGTTTGTATTGTGGGGATCCAAAGGGTGTAACCACTGTCTGCCTACTCGTTTTTTAAAACCAATGGCGTGAACCATTGGTGGCTCCCAGCAGGTTGGGGCTCACCATGGCTGCTGAACCACCCTGGTTCCAGGCATGGGGCTGACGGACTCCACCCAGCCCTGCTCCCCTTCCTCCGCCCTCACCGTCCGCAGAGTCTGTGCCACGTGCCCAGCAGATGCATGGGCTCACCTTTGCCTGCTGTGGAGAACTTCAAAAAGCTTGTAGGCAATGGACGTAAAATGGAAGTTTATTTTGGTGCAAAACATTTTTGAAATTGCTGCCTATGAGAAGATCTTGAAAGAGTTTATAGAACATGCATATCATTAAAAAAAACTATGCTTGGATTTCTATTTTTTTTTTTTTTTGCACCAAAATAAACTGCTTAAGCCCGTTTCTTTGAGGAACTTTATGAAGGCCCTTCAGATGCGCTAGGGGTTTTGCAAAAGCTGTCTGAAGCTGGCCTCGTGGCACAGCGGGTTTAGCTGCCAGCTGTGTCGCCAGCATCACCAGAGTTCCAGTCCGAATCCAGGTTGCTCCACTTCTGATCCAGCGCCCTGCTAACATGTCTGGGAAAGCAGCCGACGAGGGCTCAAGTACTTGAACCCCTGGCACCCACGTGAGAGACCTGGACAGAGTCCCTGGCTCCTGTCTTTAAGTTGGCCTGGCACTGACCACTGGGGGCGTGAACCAGTGGATGGGAGATACTCTCTTGTTCTCTTCCTCCCTGCCTCTCCTCTCCTCCACTCCCCCCCATTGCTCTGGCTTTCAAATAAATCTTTTTTTAAAAAAAAGCTCTCTCTCAGCCATCACAGCTCTGCCAAGTGTGCACTTGATGGTGGTTATTGTTTTCTTTCTTTGCCTACTCTGCAGGCACAGAGAAATCAAGCAACCTGCCCATGGCCACACAGCTAGAAAACAACAGGACTAGAAAGAGAACTCAGGTCTGTGCGACCCTAACGCTCCATCTCTGAGTCACTCTACCTTAATGTCTGTCACGCTTTGAGGACCAGAGAAAACCACAGCCACCTCGTGGTGGGCAGAGGATGCAGCCACAGGCGCGTGCTCCCATCCCAGTGGGCAGACCCTCGCATCTAAGGCCAGGGAGGGGGAGTGGGCAGGCCTGCCTTCCTTCCCCTCCCCTCCCCTCCCCTTCCCTCCCCTTCTCTTCCCTTCCCTAACCAGGGCCCCGAGCCTCACCTGTCTTGTCTCTAAAATGGGCGCAGGGTGGCGATGTAGACCATGTGAGCTCTGTGTGCTGAGCCTGGCAATGACAGAAACACTGAGACTTGATTTGCGCCACTCAGAGTTCACACGGACAGCTCTGAGTCTGAGACTTCCCAGCGCACACTGGAGACCGCAGAGCATGTGTGTCCCACCAGCCCACAGCATGGCGGGATCGCATCCCCATGTCTTCTCTTCTGCTTAACGTCCCTGATGTTGGGGTCTCCCTTTCCGTGGCCTCTCGCCCTCCCTGAGGTGATAATATTTGCTCACAGGGAAGGCATCCCATGAAGTCCTAACATTCAGAAACCCTGGGACCCTCAGAGGGTCCCTGCGTGCTGCCTGACGTCGCGGAGCCATGGAGCTCAGAGCAGTCACCTGCCGGCTCCCTTTTGTGTCTGGAAGTGCTTTAAGCAGCAAGAGGCTGGCGTCACAGGGATGTGGGCCTCCCTCTTCCCGGAGCTGTGTGCCTACAGAGTTGGCCACGTGAGGCATTCCTGTACTCAGTGATCCTACAGGCTGCAGGGGGTGCTGGCGACCTCTGCTGGCCCACGCCAACTCTGCAGCCCAGCTCTATGAGGCAATGCAAGTCGCCCAGGGAGGGGAGGGGGGTTCAGGGGTGAAGCCAGGAGCCCCATCGGGACTAATTTTCCCATGGAAGGTGGAAGGCACTTTGTGCTGAGGGCTGCAGACATGGGGAACTTGTTCCTTGGTGCAGGCAGCAGCCTCTGCCCAGCTCCCACCATGCCCCAAGCCTGTATCTAGAGTGGGGACATTGAGGCAGGTGGGGCATGTCCTTCCCCTGAGTGTCCCTGCCCTTCTCAGGGGTAAGTGTCTGGGGAGAAGCTGTTCTGCCTCTCTGTTCCCAGCCTCCCCGTCAGTGTGCCCCAAGCAAGTCTTTCCGGTTCTCTGGCCTCAGCTTAGCCATCTGCAGAATGGGGGAGAAGTGAGCCCCACAAGGGTATACAGCTGGCCCAGAACTGCCCTGGGGCTCCCCGGCACTCCTATTTCATAATCAGGCCCCTGCAGCTCCTCGAGCTGTTAGAAGGAAGTGAGCCCTCGGCATAGGAACCTCCACGCCCCTTAGGGAGAAAAGTCGGTCTCTGCTGCCAACTCTGGGATCTCTCTCTCTCTCTCTCTCTCTCTCTCTCTCTCTCTCTCGCTCACACGCTCACACACACACACACACACACACACACACACACACACGCTGTGCTCAGAGTTTCCAGGCTACAGGCAGAGCGTGCCACCAACTGTGTGCTCGTGGCCTGCCAAGGGCAGGGACGAGAGCTGTTCCCGGAGCACTGTGAGAGCACTTCAGGAAGTTCCTGCGTGGCCAGCACTGTGGCACAGCACACAGAGCTGCTGCCTGCGATCCCAGCATCCCACAGGAGCACTTGTTCAAGTCCCAACTGCACCACTTCCAATCCAGCTCCCTGCGAATGCACTTGGGAAAGCAGCGGAAGGGCTTGGGCCCCTGCCACCCATGTGGGAGACCCAGAAGAAGCTCCTGGCCCAGCCCTAGCCATGCACCATACAGCCATTTGGGGAGTGAATCAGTGGATGGAAGACACAAACACACCCCCCCCGCACCGCTTCTCCCTCTCTTTTTGTAATTCCCTTTCAAATACAAATAAATCTATAAACAAAAAATAAATTCCTGAAAAAAATGAATGATGAGATTGGAGCAGGCATTTGGTCTCTCAGTTAAGGTTCTAGGACACCCACACCCCGTACTGCAGTGCCCACTTCCAAGACCCGGCTCCACACCGTTGCAGCTTCCTGCTAATGCAGACTAAGAGCCGGCAGGGGGACTCATGCCGTGGGTCCCTGCCACCCACCTGATGGACCCTGCTGGCAACTATGGGCGTCTGGGCCGTCAACCAGCAGATAGAAGATCTCAGTGTCTCTCTGCCTCTCAAATAAACAAATATTTCAAGATAAGCTTATTTTGATGCTAAAGCATTTTGAAGTCCGTGCATACTTGTTCTGTAACACACGTTTTCCATGAACCATCAGACGATCCCTCTCGGGCGTGGATTTAGGAACGCCTGTGTGAGCATCAGCTTTCCTGGGAGTTGCATTGCTTCCCCACACTCCCCGCAGCCCCGTGCCATGTTCCAGGCGTCCTGCCACATCGCCGCAGAGGTACCGCTCGGTGAGCAGCTTTCACATGAGCAAACCAAAGTGAGGAACTGCAAGTCTTTTGCCCAGAGACACCAGGTACACCTGTGGCAGGTGGAGGCGGCTTGGATGGGGTTTGCTGGGTCTGGGTGTAGCCTTGAGGTCAGGCCATGGGGTCGGTGGACCGGGGCTTCTGTGAGCGGTGCCGACGGGCCCTGGAGCCCGGAGCACGGGAAAGAGCACAGAGGCAGTGCCGTCACCCTCGGCCACTGTGTGCCATCATGGCACACGGCTTGCCGACGCAGAAGCAGCCTCAGAGAGGCCGAGTCAGCTGCTCCAGGCCGCAGAGCTGGAAAGCGGGGAAGCCGGGGTCACAGCCCCAAGCCCCTGCACTTTCCCCAGAAACACAGCCAGAAACACCCTCAGAGTGGCAGTCAGCCTCACAGATGTGGCCAGGAACACCCCACCCCCACAACCCCCCACAGAGGTGGTCAGAAACACCTCCACAGACACATTCCAACAGGACTGACGGTCCCGGCCGTCGGGCACCAGCCCGGGCACCAGAGGAGCCGACGTAACCCTGGCCGCCACTCCACAGGAGTAGCAACTAGTGGCCATTCAAGGCCACGGGGAGGCTGTGTGCGCAGGCCTCGAACTGCTCTTGGTGACACTGCGGGCCTCTGAGAGCTGCCTGCCAGGTCCGGGAGATGGACGAGGGCAGGGTGGACCTGGCAGACACTGAGGACCAAGAGCCAAGAGGACCCTGGAGACCGGAAACACGAGGGAGGTGAGAGCGGAAGTGCCCGGCGGACCCTGGAGACCGGAAACACGCGAGGGAGGCGAGAGCGGAAGTGCCTGGTGGACCCTGGGGACCGGAAATATGAGAGAGGTGAGGGCGGAAGTGCCCGGCGGACCCTGGAGACCGGAAACATGAGAGGCGAGAGCAGGAGTGCCCGGCGGACCCTGGAGACCGGAAACACGAGGGAGGCGAGAGCGGAAGTGCCCGGCGGACCCTGGGGACCAGAAACACGAGGGAGGCGAGAGCGGAAGTGCCCGGCGAACCCTGGGGACCGGAAACACGAGGGAGGCGAGAGCGGGAGTGCCCGGCGGACCCTGGAGACCGGAAACACGCGAGGGAGGGGAGAGCGGGAGTGCCCGGCGGACCCTGGGGACCAGAAACACGAGGGAGGCGAGAGCGGAAGTGCCCGGCGGACCCTGGGGACCAGAAACATGAGAGAGGTGAGGGCGGAAGTGCCCGGCGAACGCTGGGGACCGGAAACACGAGGGAGGCGAGAGCGGGAGTGCCCGGCGGACCCTGGAGACCGGAAACACGCGAGGGAGGGGAGAGCGGGAGTGCCCGGCGGACCCTGGGGACCAGAAACACGAGGGAGGGGAGAGCGGGAGTGCCCGGCGGACCCTGGGGACCGGAAACACGAGGGAGGCGAGAGCGGGAGTGCCCGGCGGACCCTGGGGACCGGAAACACGAGGGAGGCGAGAGCGGAAGTGCCCGGTGGACCCTGGAGACCGGAAACACGAGGGAGGCGAGAGCGGGAGTGCCCGGCGGACCCTGGGGACCGGAAACACGAGGGAGGCGAGAGCGGAAGTGCCCGGCGGACCCTGGGGACCGGAAACACACATGGATGGTGAGAGCGGAAGTGCCCCGCGGACCCTGGGGACCGGAAACACGAGGGAGGGGAGAGCGGAAGTGCCCGGCGGACCCTGGGGACCGGAAACACGAGGGAGGCGAGAGCGGAAGTGCCCGGCGGACCCTGGGGACCGGAAACACGAGGGAGGCGAGAGCGGAAGTGCCCGGCGGACCCTGGGGACCGGAAACACGAGGGAGGCGAGAGCGGAAGTGCCCGGCGGACCCTGGGGACCGGAAACACACATGGATGGTGAGAGCGGAAGTGCCCGGCGGACCCTGGGGACCGGAAACACGAGGGAGGGGAGAGCGGAAGTGCCCGGCGGACCCTGGGGACCGGAAACACACATGGATGGTGAGAGCGGAAGTGCCCGGCGTCCCTGGGGACCGGAAACACGAGGGAGGGGAGAGCGGGAGTGCCCGGCGGACCCTGGGGACCGGAAACACGAGGGAGGCGAGAGCGGGAGTGCCCGGCGGACCCTGGAGACCGGAAACACGCGAGGGAGGGGAGAGCGGGAGTGCCCGGCGGACCCTGGGGACCAGAAACACGAGGGAGGCGAGAGCGGAAGTGCCCGGCGGACCCTGGGGACCAGAAACATGAGAGAGGTGAGGGCGGAAGTGCCCGGCGAACGCTGGGGACCGGAAACACGAGGGAGGCGAGAGCGGGAGTGCCCGGCGGACCCTGGAGACCGGAAACACGCGAGGGAGGGGAGAGCGGGAGTGCCCGGCGGACCCTGGGGACCAGAAACACGAGGGAGGGGAGAGCGGGAGTGCCCGGCGGACCCTGGGGACCGGAAACACGAGGGAGGCGAGAGCGGGAGTGCCCGGCGGACCCTGGGGACCGGAAACACGAGGGAGGCGAGAGCGGAAGTGCCCGGTGGACCCTGGAGACCGGAAACACGAGGGAGGCGAGAGCGGGAGTGCCCGGCGGACCCTGGGGACCGGAAACACGAGGGAGGCGAGAGCGGAAGTGCCCGGCGGACCCTGGGGACCGGAAACACACATGGATGGTGAGAGCGGAAGTGCCCCGCGGACCCTGGGGACCGGAAACACGAGGGAGGGGAGAGCGGAAGTGCCCGGCGGACCCTGGGGACCGGAAACACGAGGGAGGCGAGAGCGGAAGTGCCCGGCGGACCCTGGGGACCGGAAACACGAGGGAGGCGAGAGCGGAAGTGCCCGGCGGACCCTGGGGACCGGAAACACGAGGGAGGCGAGAGCGGAAGTGCCCGGCGGACCCTGGGGACCGGAAACACACATGGATGGTGAGAGCGGAAGTGCCCGGCGGACCCTGGGGACCGGAAACACGAGGGAGGCGAGAGCGGAAGTGCCCGGCGGACCCTGGGGACCGGAAACACGAGGGAGGCGAGAGCGGAAGTGCCCGGCGGACCCTGGGGACCAGAAACACGAGGGAGGCGAGAGCGGAAGTGCCCGGCGGACCCTGGGGACCGGAAACACGAGGGAGGGGAGAGCGGAAGTGCCCGGCGGACCCTGGGGACCAGAAACACGAGGGAGGCGAGAGCGGGAGTGCCCGGCGGACCCTGGGGACCGGAAACACGAGGGAGGGGAGAGCGTAAGCGCCCCGCGGACCCTGGGGACCAGAAACACACGAGGGAGGGGAGAGCGGAAGTGCCCGGCGGACCCTGGGGACCGGAAACACGAGGGAGGTGAGAGCGGGAGTGCCCGGCGGACCCTGGGGACCGGAAACACGAGGGAGGCGAGAGCGGAAGTGCCCGGTGGACCCTGGAGACCGGAAACACGAGGGAGGCGAGAGCGGGAGTGCCCGGCGGACCCTGGGGACCGGAAACACGAGGGAGGCGAGAGCGGAAGTGCCCGGCGGACCCTGGGGACCGGAAACACACATGGATGGTGAGAGCGGAAGTGCCCGGCGGACCCTGGGGACCGGAAACACGAGGGAGGCGAGAGCGGGAGTGCCCGGCGGACCCTGGGGACCGGAAACACACATGGATGGTGAGAGCGGAAGTGCCCGGCGGACCCTTGGGACCGGAAACACGAGGGAGGCGAGAGCGGGAGTGCCCGGCGGACCCTGGGGACCGGAAACACGAGGGAGGCGAGAGCGGAAGTGCCCGGCGGACCCTGGGGACCAGAAACACGAGGGAGGCGAGAGCGGAAGTGCCCGGCGGACTCTGGGGACCGGAAACACGAGGGAGGGGAGAGCGGAAGTGCCCGGCGGACCCTGGGGACCAGAAACACGAGGGAGGCGAGAGCGGGAGTGCCCGGCGGACCCTGGGGACCGGAAACACGAGGGAGGGGAGAGCGTAAGCGCCCCGCGGACCCTGGGGACCAGAAACACACGAGGGAGGGGAGAGCGGAAGTGCCCGGCGGACCCTGGGGACCGGAAACACGAGGGAGGTGAGAGCGGGAGTGCCCGGCGGACCCTGGGGACCGGAAACACGAGGGAGGCGAGAGCGGAAGTGCCCGGTGGACCCTGGAGACCGGAAACACGAGGGAGGCGAGAGCGGGAGTGCCCGGCGGACCCTGGGGACCGGAAACACGAGGGAGGCGAGAGCGGAAGTGCCCGGCGGACCCTGGGGACCGGAAACACACATGGATGGTGAGAGCGGAAGTGCCCGGCGGACCCTGGGGACCGGAAACACGAGGGAGGCGAGAGCGGGAGTGCCCGGCGGACCCTGGGGACCGGAAACACACATGGATGGTGAGAGCGGAAGTGCCCGGCGGACCCTTGGGACCGGAAACACGAGGGAGGCGAGAGCGGGAGTGCCCGGCGGACCCTGGGGACCGGAAACACGAGGGAGGCGAGAGCGGAAGTGCCCGGCGGACCCTGGGGACCAGAAACACGAGGGAGGCGAGAGCGGAAGTGCCTGGCGGACTCTGGGGACCGGAAACACGAGGGAGGGGAGAGCGGAAGTGCCCGGCGGACCCTGGGGACCAGAAACACGAGGGAGGCGAGAGCGGGAGTGCCCGGCGGACCCTGGGGACCGGAAACACGAGGGAGGGGAGAGCGTAAGCGCCCCGCGGACCCTGGGGACCAGAAACACACGAGGGAGGGGAGAGCGGAAGTGCCCGGCGGACCCTGGGGACCGGAAACACGAGGGAGGCGAGAGCGGGAGTGCCCGGCGGACCCTGGGGACCGGAAACACGAGGGAGGCGAGAGCGGAAGTGCCCGGCGGACCCTGGGGACCGGAAACACGAGGGAGGGGAGAGCGTAAGCGCCCCGCGGACCCTGGGGACCAGAAACACACGAGGGAGGGGAGAGCGGAAGTGCCCGGCGGACCCTGGGGACCAGAAACACGAGGGAGGCGAGAGCGGGAGTGCCCGGCGGACCCTGGGGACCGGAAACACGAGGGAGGCGAGAGCGGAAGTGCCCGGCGGACCATGGAGACCGGAAACACGCGAGGGAGGGGAGAGCGGAAGTGCCCGGCGGACCCTGGGGACCAGAAACACGAGGGAAGCGAGAGCGGGAGTGCCCGGCGGACCCTGGGGACCGGAAACACGAGGGAGGGGAGAGCGGAAGTGCCCGGAGGACCCTGGGGACCGGAAACACGCGAGGGAGGGGAGAGCGGGAGTGCCCGGCGGACCCTGGGGACCGGAAACACGAGGGAGGGGAGAGCGGGAGTGCCCGGCGGACCCTGGGGACCAGAAACACGAGGGAGGCGAGAGCGGGAGTGCCCGGCGGACCCTGGGGACCGGAAACACGAGGGAGGGGAGAGCGGAAGTGCCCGGCGGACCCTGGGGACCGGAAACACGAGGGAGGCGAGAGCGGGAGTGCCCGGCGGACCCTGGGGACCGGAAACACGAGGGAGGCGAGAGCGGGAGTGCCCGGCGGACCCTGGGGACCGGAAACACACATGGATGGTGAGAGCGGAAGTGCCCGGCGGACCCTGGGGACCGGAAACACGAGGGAGGCGAGAGCGGGAGTGCCCGGCGGACCCTGGGGACCGGAAACACGAGGGAGGCGAGAGCGGAAGTGCCCGGTGGACCCTGGAGACCGGAAACACGAGGGAGGCGAGAGCGGGAGTGCCCGGCGGACCCTGGGGACCGGAAACACGAGGGAGGCGAGAGCGGAAGTGCCCGGCGGACCCTGGGGACCGGAAACACACATGGATGGTGAGAGCGGAAGTGCCCGGCGGACCCTGGGGACCGGAAACACGAGGGAGGGGAGAGCGGGAGTGCCCGGCGGACCCTGGAGACCGGAAACACACATGGATGGTGAGAGCGGAAGTGCCCGGCGGACCCTGGGGACCGGAAACACGAGGGAGGCGAGAGCGGGAGTGCCCGGCGGACCCTGGGGACCGGAAACACGAGGGAGGCGAGAGCGGGAGTGCCCGGCGGACCCTGGGGACCGGAAACACGAGGGAGGGGAGAGCGGGAGTGCCCGGCGGACCCTGGGGACCGGAAACACGAGGGAGGCGAGAGCGGAAGTGCCCGGCGGACCCTGGGGACCGGAAACACGAGGGAGGCGAGAGCGGGAGTGCCCGGCGGACCCTGGGGACCGGAAACACGAGGGAGGCGAGAGCGGGAGTGCCCGGCGGACCCTGGGGACCGGAAACACGAGGGAGGCGAGAGCGGAAGTGCCCGGCGGACCCTGGGGACCGGAAACACGAGGGAGGCGAGAGCGGAAGTGCCCGGCGGACCCTGGGGACCGGAAACACACATGGATGGTGAGAGCGGAAGTGCCCGGCGGACCCTGGGGACCGGAAACACGAGGGAGGCGAGAGCGGAAGTGCCCGGCGGACCCTGGGGACCGGAAACACGCGAGGGAGGCGAGAGCGGAAGTGCCCGGCGGACCCTGGGGACCAGAAACACGAGGGAGGCGAGAGCGGAAGTGCCCGGCGGACCCTGGGGACCGGAAACACGCGAGGGAGGCGAGAGCGGAAGTGCCCGGCGGACCCTGGGGACCAGAAACACGAGGGAGGCGAGAGCGGGAGTGCCCGGCGGACCCTGGGGACCGGAAACACGAGGGAGGCGAGAGCGGGAGTGCCCGGCGGACCCTGGGGACCGGAAACACGCGAGGGAGGCGAGAGCGGGAGTGCCCGGCGGACCCTGGGGACCGGAAACACGCGGGTCCCGAGGTTCTCGCGTGACGGAGCTGCTGGCGAGCTGGGGCGGCGGAGAGGCAGGTGAGAAGCCTGGGCCTGAGGGTCGTGCAGGACAGAAAGGGCGTCTTTCCTGGCCGTTGTTGGGCGACGTCGTGGCCGTCCGCGGCCCTGGGGGCGCTTGGTGGGTTTGTGCGCCGAGAGCACCCAGGGGACGCGGCCTTGAGGGCCGGGGACAGGGGCTCGGAAACCTCCCGGCACTGGGGCAGGGCGCGTGGGCTGGAGCGGGGAGCTTGGCACCGCAAGGCCCGCACAGCGCGTGGAAGAGCGTGGACTCAGATCGCCGCCTCAGCCATCCCAGCTGCTGCAGCCCAGGCCTTGCCCGAGACCCCCACCCGGGGTCGCCAACGCTGGGCTCCTCTTACTCCTGGGATGCTCTCTGCCTTTCTAGTCTTTCCAGAGCCGGGCCCCTGGAGTGAGGAGGCCGTTGCGCAGAGGGCTTGAGGGGGAGCCCTGGGCAGAGGGAGCAGGCTGTGGCCGCGGCGCGGGTCGTTTCTTGACCGGCCGGAGCATCCTTGCTGAGGCCCTGGCGTGCACCTGGGAGATGCCCAGGTGCTCCATTAACCTGAGAGCAACCCCTGTGCCTGTCTCGTTCCCATTCTGCAGAGGACTCGGGGCGCGGGTGGAGGAGCCCGACGCATATCACATGGGCAGAGCTGGGATTCCAAGCCAGGGTCGTCACCCCCAGGGTCCTTTTCTTGTCCACCTTAGGCAGCTTTTGGCTCAGCCCCGGTCTCCAGCAAGGAAGAGGAACTCCCCCCCACATACACACACACCCGTCCTCCCCCTAATGCCCACGCGGGGCCGAGTCCCTGCGTGCAGGCAGCAGCACAGCAGCCACCAGGTGGCGCTCCCGCTAAACCCAGGCCACCCGGGACTGTGTCCTGTCCCAGGTGCCCAGAGGGACCCAGTGGTTGCCCCGACAAAAGGGTGCACATTGATCTTCTGACCCCACCCCCACCCCGCCCCTAACAGGCAGACACCCTGGACTCGGTTCCCAACTGCCCCAGCCCCTGACCTTGCGACCCTGGGCGAGTGACCGCTGTGACTTCCGTGTCATCTGCAGAGGCAGGCCCGAGTGGGATGGATGCCGAGGGGCTAGTGAGAGGCCGGCGCCCTCTTCTCCAGGTGGTGCTCTGAAGGGCAGCGCCAAGGTCAAGAGACCTGCAGCCCGGCTCTGAGCAGGCCGCATGCCCTCTGGGTTCAGGACCGAGCAGGACTGATCTGAGCCAGCCCGGACTGCGGCTTTGGCTGTGACCATGTGGCTGGCAGGCCCTGGGGTGGGACCATCCGGCCAAGCCCCCAGCCCCCGCCCCTCTGCGTCAGCCAGCAGCCCTGCCTCCCACCATGGGAGTGACACTGGTCTGGGGAGATTTCGGCTCACTCTGGTTTTCTGAACTTTTCTCAGTGTCACAGAATTGTTTTCTCAACAAAGGGCGCCTCTGGGGTTCCCATTCCCCAAAGCAGAGCCCGGGAAGCTATTTTGCAAAAGACTCTCTTGGCCCTTGGCTACAAGCCAAGGCCAACAGGAGGGGGGCACAGTTCTGTGGCAGGCTGAGGGAGGGGGCGGGAGGCAGCAGGAGCCGCCCCACACCCTTGCCGCCTCGGCAGAGTGTGGCCAAGTGCTTGCCCTCCCTGAGCTGCTCCGCCCATCAGGAGCTAGGATGCTTGGCCCAGTGGACAGATGAGAAAACCCAGACAAGCACCTGCCCACGTGGCTGCCACCTGGTGGCCCTGTGGTTTTGGCCTTCGTAGCTCAAACTCGGTCTCCCCCATCGAGTTCCTCTCCTGGGACCCCCACCCCCGCCGCCGTCCAACCACGTCGTGACTGGGCGCCGAGGCAGCTGGCGTTGAGTGAAAGGAGACAAGACAATGCTGGCTTTGAGGATGGCAGACGACAGTAAAATGATGTGACTGAAGTAAAGCAGGGAGAGAGGGGAGAGCCCGGAAAAGGCGGGGGCAGCTGGGACCTCAGACGGGCTGGGCAGGGAGGTCTGGATGGGCAGGTGAAGGAGGGAACGTGTGGCTGCAGGTGCCAGAGCAGCATGTGCACAGGCCCCGGGGCGGAGCGTCTCTGTAGTGCTCACAGCTCAGCTAGGAGGCCGGCAGGGCCAGAGCAAGGTGAGCCAGGGTGAGTCGCAGAAGGCGACATGACAGTGATGGTGGTGATGAGGTCAGGGGGCCTTGGGGGCTGCGGCAGCCATTGATGGGGGTGGGGGCAGAGAGGGACTTGTGCTGATCTCTGTCTTGATGGAACCCTTCCAGTGGCTGCATGGGGTTTGAGTAGCAGCTGGGAGCCTGGCAGGGGCTATTGTCACCCAGGAGAGGGGTGACAGGCTGCACCCGGGAGCAAAGGGAATGCGCACCCCAGCTGTGGGGGTCTGGCAGACAAGTGGTACGTGGGCCTGGGCAGCCCAGGTAGGAACTGCGTCACCACCCACCGCTCGCTCCTGAGCCCTGCGCCGTACTCCTTCTCCTCCTGTGACCCTCAGGCTCACCCCTCCCTCTGTCCCCAGCCGACCTTCGACCTTCCACTGTCACTGGCCTGCTGCGTGGCCTCCCCTCCCCTCCCGCTCACCCTGCCACCTCCCATGCAGCCCCCCTCCCCACCAGCCCTGTGACTCCTCGTCTCCCACCGGTTGGTGCTCATAGCTGGGCAGCTACAGCCAGAGCACCCCCAGCCTCACCTAATGCTGCTGTGGGGGGCTGAGTGCTACCACCCTGGGGGAAATCGGGGGTTCCCCACCACGGAAGGGGGAGTGAGGCTGGCCCACCAGCACCCACAGTGCCTGGCCCAGAGAATCTCCATGTACCCAGCCTCACTCAGAAGGGCGCTGGCGGGAAGGCATGGTGCAGGGATGGGCCTCGGAGAAAGCTCACAGCTCAGTGACGTCACCACTCTGCCATGACCTTGAGCAGTCCCCTCACTGCCCTCTGCAGCCTTGCTGGGCCCCCTCTGCCAGTCGGGATCAGTAAGTCCTATTTTTGCAAGGCCTGGGAGGGTCATGGGGGTGTGGGCTTACAGTGACCTGGGACAGTGTCTCGACAGACCTCCAGCCCTTAAAGCAACAGACACAGCTGGGAGTGACAGACGGGGTTGTCACTTCTCAGCCGAGCGACCTACAGCAAGCTCCTCCTCCAGTCCCCTACAGAATGTAGCCCACCTCTCGCCAAGGCAGCAGCAGGTGCACCCAGCGCACAGTAGGTGCTCAGTAGTGGTGCTGGAGTACATGGACCTCACCCTGCAGGCAGCTGGACCCGGCGCCCGCACAGCCCCTGCCCCCAGCCGGGGCAGCTGGGGGTCCTAGGGGTGTGTCTGTCTCCCACCCGTGGTGGGCTCGGCAGAGCACCGCCGAGGCCCCGGCGTGCAGACAAAGAGCTGTTGTTGCCGCAGATCTAAAATCGCTGCCTCTGATTGCCGCTGCACAAGCCGACCACGGCCGCCCGCTTCCCCATCCAGTTGGGTCTATTTCAAGAACGCGCTGATTAGTGCTGATTGCGCCGTGATTATGGGGAGCGCGCCGCCTAGCCCCCTCCCCAGGCTCTGCGGGGAGCTGCTCCCCCTCGGAGGCCCTGGCTGTCACCCAGGGGCCGCTGGGCCAGGGCTGGGATCTGCATTCCTCCGCCAGCCCCCCGCAGGTCACTTCCCCCTCTCAAGCCTCTCCCTCCTCCGCTAAAGCCTTCCAGTGTCAGGGAGGCAGAAACAGCGTGGCGCCCAGGCCAGCCTGGCCAGGCTCCGGGTCACCGTGACCAGTCGTCGGCTGGAGGAGCACTGCACACGTGTGTCCACATGTGTAAACGTGTGTGTACACAAAGCATGCATGCCTCTGGCTGCACTTGAGGCTGCTCTTGGCAGGTGCACGGGAGCTCAGGGTGCCCCAGTGCCCTGGTGGAGGGACTCCAGATAACCAGGAGGCACGATGCACAGAGGTCAGAATCAGCAGTCCTGCGGGGGCACAGTCATTCACTAGGTGACAGGGTCAATGGTTCTCCTTGCAGGAAGCCCCCTCCTCCTTGATTGCCCCCCAAGCAATAAACCCAGACATCAGTCAGTCCTGCCCCAGGCTCCCCACTCACCCAGCTGCTGCCATCCGACCTGTTTGCTGTACAGTGGGGCCCCTCGCTGACAGCCCCCCAGCCTGAGGCCCCCATCAGCTGTGCCTGGACCACAGCAGGAGCCTCCTCACTTCTGCACAGCGGACAGAAAAATCTCAAAGTGCAAACAGAACACAGCCTCCCCTGCTCCCAGGTGAAGCCTCGCACCTGCGGCCCACGAGACTCTGCGGCTCTGTCCCCTGCCCCTATCCAGCCTCACTGTATGCCACCAACTCCATCTCACAGCCCCTGCATCCTGGGTGGAGCACCTCTCCTTTCTAGTAACCCTCACCATTCATTAGCCAGGACTCAGGCCTCCCGTCCCAGAACCACCTTGGAGGTGGTGAGCTCCCTGTGCAAAGAGGAAGGCAAGGAAATCCCGTGCATCCACCTGGGAAGAGCTTGGAGGGAGCACGTGCCTCGGATCGGAGTCCCACTTCTCTCCCTACCCGGAGACCCCCGTGGAGCATGGGGAGCATGGGCAGTGGAGACCTGGCCCCAGTCCCCAGCACCACCAGCAGCCTCAGCCAAGGCCTGCTGGCAGCAGCGGGGCTTCCGGGGCCTGGCTCAGAGACGACTTCTCCACGGGTTTTCTGCTTGGCCCTGGGGCCGGGCAGTCTGGAAGGGGAACAGTCGACCACCTGGGGTCCCTGGTTGCAGCATCTCATGGCTCCCAGGAGCTCCTGCTCTGGATCTCTTCCCCTCTGCTGCTCTGAGACCCCCGCCCCGGATACCCCATCACTCCCCGCACCCTTCCTCTGCCTCTTGCCCTCTCCACTCCCACATTTCTCCCAGTCCCCCTCCCCCTCCCCCCACTCCCAGAGGCCCCTCGCCTCCCCACACACTGATGGCCTTGGCTCCCACCCCCACTGGCATTGTCCCTCCCTGTCTGCCCCTCCCCCCCACCGCCTCCCTGCCAGGCCAGACAGGGCTGTCTGCGTGGATCAAGGCAATGATTTTGTCCAGGCGGGAACCCTGTGGCTTTGCAGCCGTCCAGTGTTCAAGGCCCCTGACGCCCCTCTGGGGATGGGGCTGTGTTCCAGGGTCACAGTCCCGAGGGGAGTAGAAGGGGATGCAGGCGTGCAGGGCAGGGCAGGGTCTCAGAGGAGGCCTCCCTGGCCCAGGTGCTAGAGCACAGGCCCGGGTTCAAACCTTGGCCGTGCCCCACCTGGCTTGTGGCAGGACCTCAGTTCCCCCTCTGTAGAACAGGGATCGGGCTAATTCCTGCCTCCACGGTTGCTGTGAGGATTCAAGGGGCTCAGTGTGAAGAGGTTAACACCTGAGTGGGCACACGGTGGCATGGTTGGTGTAACAGGAGGTGCAGGTGCGTAGGGAGGAGGTAGTCCCCGGGGTTTGGACACCCAGGGCACCTTCACTGCCTCCTCTTCATCCCCTCCCATTCTCGGCAGGGTTGGGGTGACCTACTCCGCATGACACACAGGAGTGACCATTGCCCCAGGCCTCACACATGCCCAGCAGGCCAGGGCTGGAACTCACAGGCGTGGTGCCTTGCATTCCCGGCATCGGGCCCCAGCTCCGAGCACCCTCGTGGGTGTTGGCATGGGGGAGAGGCAGGATGTGTGCCCACACCCAGGATTCAGCAGCCCCCTCCCCCCGTTGCTAGGCAACAGCTGCTCGCTTCTGAGACAGCAGCCAGGGCTGCAGCAGCTGGCTCCGTTCCTCCAAGATATGTTGTGGGAGCTGCTCCCGAGTCACTAGGGAATTGCAGCTTCCAAGAACGGGTCTGTCCAAGGTCACTGAGGTGCGACTTAGCACAGCCTGGTGCCACAGTACCAGAGCTGACAGGACCCTCAGAAAGCTGGCAGGCACCCAGCACACAGGCTGTGTCCTGAATGCCTGAGCCCAGGGCAGACATGGCCAAGCAATGACTGAGCACTCCACCAAGCCCAGGGAAGACAGGGCTAAGCAATGACCATGCACTCCACTGAGCACAGCCCTGGCCTCAGAAATGTCAGTGCGGGCCGCTCACACAGTTGCACAGCTGGCGTGCAAGAAGGGACTGCTTGTTTCTTGTCTGCTCCAACCCTCACTTCATGGAAGCAGAGACGGAGGCCCTGGGAGAGATGCTGGGGTTGATCCGTGAGTCAGTTAACCCTGGGGATTAGCTCTGGGGGTGCGTAGCTGCACACACGCAGGCTGGCTTTGGTGACACGAGCCCTGCTCCTGAAAGTGAAGTGGGGGCAGGCACCGCACAGATTCTCCCTGCGTCCCCCGCGCTTGACAGCCCCAGCACACCTTCCTCGGTTCCAGCTCGGCCGTTCCTAGGGTCTCTGCATTCCTGGGGCAGATGTGTGCCCGGAACAGCTTCACCTTGTGGCAAGAGGGAAAGGTGGTGGCTGGTGGGGCGGACAGGTCCCGGCAGGAGTGGGAAGGAGCCAGCCCCACCTGGCCACAGCGCCGTGCACTGGCTGCGAGGTCCCACTCTGCATCCTGCTCACCCTCTCCATCTCCCCTCCCCTAACCTCCTCCAGCTCTGCCTCCCCCTTGTGCGAGTGAGGGCCCCGCCCATGCTGGAGAGCGCCTGCACCTGCACCAGAGCCTTGCGCTGAGCCTCCCTCCCTCGCCTCCTCCAGGCACCAGCCCTGCCGCTGGGCTCCTGTAGTCTGCCCAGTGGGTGGGAGCCCCTGCAGACGGGTTGTGGCTTAGGTGGCTCCGTTCACCCAGAGCGCACACTTGGTGCTTTGGTGAAGGGCCTGGAGCTGGTGCTCAGTGTTACTGCATGAGCGGATGAACAAGTGAATGAGAGTGAAGGAGTGGACAGACACAGCCCTGTGCCTGCTGATCCCCTGAGAGACAGCAGGGTGGGTGTGCAGGCATGGAACCCCACAGCCCCCTGCCTGCTGATCCCCTGAAAGATGGCAGGGTGATGATGGCGCAGGCATGGAACCCCACAGCCCCATGCATGCTGATCCCCTAAAGACGGCAGGGTGATGATGGCGCAGGCATGGCACCCCACAGCCCCATGCATGCTGATCCCCTAAAGATGGCAGGATGGTGATGGCGCAGGCCTGGCACCCCACAGCCCCATGAGTGCTGATCCCCTAAAGATGGCAGGGTGATGATGGCGCAGGCATGGAATCCCACAGCCCTGTGCCTGCTGGTCCCCTGAAAGACAGCAAGGTGGTAGGGCAGGCATGGAACCCCACAGCCCCATGAGTGCTGATCCCCTAAAGATGGCAGGGTGATGATGGCGTAGGCATGGAATCCCACAGCCCCGTGCCTGCTGATCCCGTAAAGATGGCAGGGTGATGATGGCGCAGGCATGGAACCCAGAACCGGGAGGCGGAGTCAGTTGCTGGCTGACTGCAGGCTGTGGCTGCCCTCCCATGCCAGGCCTTAGGCTGCTCACCTGCCCGGGGAGGAGGTGCTACAGATTAGAGCCCCTGGGTGTGCTTCACTGTGCCTGAGCCACCAGCCCCTGCAGCTGATGCAGGCAGAGGAGGGGCTGGGGGACTGGGTCTGGAAGGGTGCACGGTGCTGCGCGCCTGTTGGGGTGCTGGAGAGAGCATCCTGCACAGATTTTCTAAACTGGAAGGTGGGAAAATGTAAATATGTTGTGCACGCATGCACACACCACATGTGCACATACCTGCATGTGTGTGCGTGCACACACCACACACATGCAGATTTTCCTGGTCAAGCACTTGGCTTCTCCCCTTGAAATGTGATCCTGACTCAGCCAGAGTCACAGCCACTCTGCTGTTGGGCAGTGACAACCATGGGTCCTGTGGATGCTAGCAGCTGGGAGCAGGGGAGCAGGGGCTGAGACCTGCCTCCAGTAGGCTGTGCGTGGCTCAGGCCTGGGTGCATGTGTCGGCGAGGTCTCTCCTAGGGGAGCGCAGTTGCCCTGTGGCTGCTATGGCTGTGGGTGTTCCCCCTGGCTGCACCGGTTTGCATGGCTCCTGATCAGGACAGAGGGCTCCTCACAGCCTATATATCTGATGGACACAGGGCCACTCACAAGAACCACATCCGCACGATTTTTTTGCGTGCTGTTCCAGTCAGTCCCTCTGCCTCTTCCCCTTTCAAAGGATCAGAAACTGCACTGAACCAAGGCCAGGGGTGGTCCCCAATGAGCTTATTCACTGACCATTCATGAATTCACTAACCAAAATCTTATTCAACACCTGGCCTGAGCCAGCCCCCATGCCAGCTGCGTGTTTCTTGGCTATGGAAGATACACAGGAGTAAGCAGGAGAGGAAAGGCACGCGTCCACCGGTCATCACAGGAAACAGTCACAGTGGTGTGTGCCGGGCAGCAGTACAGGGATGGGAGTCAGGCAGAGAAGGAACCAGGCCAGCAGCGTGCAGAGAACAGCATTCTGGGAGAAGGGCAGGAGAGAGTGGTCAGACACGCTGAGCAGGGAGGGTGGGCGCAGGCAGCAGGACCCAGTGGCCGGGAGGTGCAGGAAGTGGGCGGGCAGCAGCAGGGTGCAGTCTGTTTCTGCCTTTGGTATCTGGTGGCCACGTCTGGGGTTTGTTGTTGAGGACGCACCACACCCCAGATCCCAAGTCCTCAGTGTGCTGCGCCCCTTCCAAGGATGGGATGGACCAGCCAAGCTGGGCCTCAGCCCCGTGTTCACAGCAGCAGCTGTGAAAGCATCCGCACAGTGCCTGCACCTGGCTGGCCGTCACCTGAGGCCACCTGCTGGGCTGGACCCAGGACCTCTCACGAGGTTGGAGCCCAGGACACAAATTCCCCCGGGCCCCTGAGACGCCTGCCCTTTTGTTCCCTAGATTCCCAGAGGGGGCTGGACGGACAGACACTTGGTCCTGGTTACAAGGAACCCCCATAACCCTGAATCCATCGTCCACACCATGGGGGACGGCATCTCCTCTAAAGCGTCTCCAGACTCCTGGCTCCCCCCCACCCTGTCGTGCCCTTCAATCCTTCCATGCCGGGGCGCCTCACCAAGCCCAGAGGGGAAACCTGGCCCCAGCTGGAGCCCTAGTGGAAGTCCCGTGTGACCTGGGAAAGCCAGAGCTGCCCACTCCCCGTCTTCCCTGGGGAACTGGCTCTATCCACCAGAAACACTTTAGAAGGTGCGCCAAGCTCCTGGTACACAGCAGGCGTTTAATCAGTGCCAGGTGATGTCACAGTGGGCTTCTAGTGCCTCTCATGGGCGGAGGGCGGAGAATGCCAGCAACTTCTGGGCCGCTCAGTAGAGCTGCTCCTTGTTCCTGCTCAGACAGGCATGCGGGAATCTCTCCAGCAGCTCTCCTTGGTTGTGGCCCCGGGCGCCAGGCCTATGCCTCCACCCCCACCCCACCGAGGCAAAAGGGCAGAGGAGGAAGGATGGCCCCAGTGTCCTGGCTCCCTTGGGGAGGGGGCACAAGCTCACTCCCCCAGTCTGATGTGGGCGGGCAGCTTAGAGCCAGAGTGGGTCAGTCAGGGCTGCCCCTCCTTCCTGCCCTCTCCCCTCTGCAGCCTGTCTCTCCAGCAGGGAGACAGAGGCCTGGGCAGCCAGGTGAGGTTCCGCCCCCACGTCTAGGCTGTGGGCTATGTGCAGTCGGCTTCCTTGTCTTCCCCAGCCTCTTTTCCTCGTCCACCCACAAGGCAGTTCTTCAGGGAGAAGCTGCCGGCCCCGCCCTTTCCAGATGCGCGCAATCTTACCCTCGAGGAGCAGAGGTCTTGGGGCCAGGCCCGGGCTGGAAGCCTGGCTCTGCCCTTCCCAGCTGTGGGACTCCGCTGTGCCTCTGTGCCCCAGCCTGTGACATGGGTGCCTTACAGGCCAGCTGTGAGGACCAGGGACGTTAATGTCGGCAGAGCCGGGCACAGAGGACTGCCTGGCTCTTTGCAAACAGGGACCTGGGGAATGGGAGCCAGGTGTTTTGATTAAGAACTCGGGCTGCGTGCAAGGTGCAGGGATCTGGCTGGGAGGAAGACGCAGTGGCACCAGGTCCCAGGGCTCACTTGGCTTGGCACCCTGAGGGGTGCCTGCTTAGTCGAATCCCTCTACTCACCAGTCAGGCCCAAAGGAGGGAGCTGGGCCTGGTTCACCCATAGAGAGGGGGCTGCTGCCTCTACTTCGCACCTGCCCCATTGATGAGCCCAGCTGTGTGCTGGAGGCCGCTGGGAGCAGAGCAATCACTCAGCGGCAGGCAGTGGCTCTTGTGGCTTGGCCAGTGGCCCAGCTCTCCCGCCACAACTGCTTGCAATCAAACCATTGAGGCCATGGGAAAGTAAGCACCTTTTCCCTCCAGCTCGAGATATAGGGCTCCGCTGAGACCCAGCCTGGGGGCAGAAGGGCCAGGAGGGGTTCACAGGGCCAGTTCCCGGGGCCTGCAAGCTCCCAGCCCCGCAGTGCTGCAAACTCATCCAGTACCCAACCCAGGCAGTGACCTGAGTCAGCCGCTGGCCTGGAGCTGCTGGGCTGGAAACTTGCAGGAACTCTGCTGGCGGCAGTGGTCAGGGGAGCCAAGTAACTTGGGGTCGGAGGAGTTCTGGAGGTAATTAGACCTGGCCAGCTGTGTAGCTGACCATCATCCCTGGCTGCTTCTATGTCAGCTTTCTCACCTGCAGAGTGGAAGCCATCTCCGCAGCAGCAAGGACCCCACAGGGCTGTTGGGAAGGTGAGGGAGAGGGCATGCCCAGGAACTGCTGTCCAGAGGGAGAGGCCTGCCAGCGGCCAGCAGCACAGAGGAGCTGGGTGCCCAGGCAGTGACCTCGTGGAGGCCAAGACCAACAGCAGGGTTTTTGTTGTTTAGGATTCATTTATTTTAAAGGCAGAGGGAGGGAGAGAGATCTTCCATCTGTTGGTTCACTCCAGGAGCTAGCTGGGTCACCTTTCACTGCTTTTCCCAAGCCATAGGTAGGGAACTGGATCAGAAGCGCATCAACAAGGACTCGAACCAGTGCCTGTATGGGATGCTGGTGTTGCAGACGGGGGCTACAGCTGCTATGCTGCAGCGCCTCGGCTGACAGCTCTGCCCCTGGCTCACGCCCTTGCCCCCTCTGTCTGAGCCGCCAGCACTGTGTGCTTTCACTCTGCACCCATGATTGCGCTGGAGCCTGCATCGAGTGTGCGCCTAGGACAGTGCCAGGGTGCCATAGGAGCCCTCAGGGCTCTAGGGCAAGTGCACCCCAGAAGTCAGGAAGTGAGGACCCCAGTTGCAGGGAGCAGAGCTGATGGGAAGTCCTGGGAAGCCTCTGGGCCACCCTCAGAGGTCCCAGCAGATTTGAGTCCCTGGTGCCACAGAGGCAACCTTGGCCACAACCCTTGCATCAGCTGCCCTCCTTCGATATCTCACTCTTCCTGCTACCTTTCACACAAAGCAAGTCCTGGCCTACCATTCTGATGTCAGGGGCCTGAGCCGGGCTCAGGGCTCCAAGTTCCAGGCCTGGCCCTGCCATTTCCCCACAGACTGACCTTGCACGGGTCCATGTGCCTGCCCCTCTGGGTCCTGGGTCCTTCATGTGCTCCCGGCGTGGCTGGGGCTCTGTGGCTGGGGCACAGGTGATGAGGGATGGTGTGTGGGCATTGCTTGGGTGGCCTCACCTCCCCTGACTTCAGCCACACCTCTCCCTCCTAATTCCGTGACTCCTCCTCTCTCCTGCCTTCCTGTTCCCCGGGGGGCCCAGGAGTAAGTGTGTGTCCACAGGAGAGCTCTCGTGCATGTGCATTGGATGCCAAGTGCACACAGGTGCACACGCTTTGCTCACCATCCAGGCTGCAGCCAGATGTGGCCAGGGGCTCTCGTGTAATGCAGACACAGTGACGAAGGGGCACAGGGACACCAGGAACCTGGGGTCTGGACACCAGGCCACATTTCCCTCCTGGAGAGGCTCACAGACAATCTCCGGCACTTGATGCGCGGAGGAAGACAGGAAGTCAGATCCTGGAAGTGATTGGTAGATACCTCCTCTGTCCCCACAACTGTGGGGGCCGAGCTGTCAGCCCACCTTAGAGACCAGAGGGTGGGGGGAGCTCAGCGAGACCCCAAAGTTTAAACCCAGCCTTGTGAAAGGACCTTGATGTCTCTGATCTCAGTGCCCTCATCTGTAAAACAGGGCCTGTGCCTCGTCCCTCCTGGGGCTCCGCGGGACATCAGGCTGTCAGGTGCACAGGGAGGGCTTCTAGATATGACTCAGGATGACAACTTGGGTGTCAGGGTTCTGTCCCGTTGGTGGCACTGATGAGCTCTGGTTCTGAGGTGGGAGACAGCCTTCCTGGGGGGGCTTCTTCCTCACTTGGGGGCTGCCATCACTCAAGGTGCATGCCCCATGCGTGTGTGTCAGGTGCCCAGGTGTACGAGCTGGGATGTGTGAGCTCACAGGTGCACAGCTGTGGGGGCAGGTGGGCTCTCGCGCGCTCTGAGCCTCTCCTAGTCCAGAGAAGTATACAGCTCTGAGTGTGGAGCAACTGCTGAAGACACCTGCACTCCTCCCCGTGGGTCCTTCCTAAGCCAAAGTTCTCACTGTTTGGGGATAGGATTTTGTAAAGGCAAAATTGGTCATCCAGAGATTCTTAAAATACTTCTTCTTAAAGGTTTGTTTTATTTATTTGAAAGGCAGAATGAGAGAGAGTGACTTAATCCACTGGTTTACTCCCCAAGTGGCTGCAACAGCGAAAGCTGGGCCAAGGTGAAGCCAGGAGCCAGGCGCTTCTTCCAGGTCTCCCACCTGGGTGCAGGGGCCCAAGCACTTGGGCTATCTACCACTGCTTTTCCAGGCACATTAGCAGGGAACTGGATTGAAAGTGGAGCAGCCAGGACCTGATCTGGTGCCCAAAAGGGATGCTGGCATCACAGGCAGCAGCTTAACCTGCTGTGTCACAGCGAGATTCTAAGAATTAAAAACAAGTCAGTGCCGTGCACTGTAGCAGTAGTTGGGGATGCGTTTCCAGGACCTAGGAGCCAAGAATTCAGAGAATCCCTGGGTCCCTGGTGCGTGGCATTTCAGGACCACAAAAATCTACCTGGATGGGGCAGAGGCCCTGTGCTCCAGGCCGGACTTTATCTGGGTCCTGGGACCACACAGGTACCCCCGAGAGGGCCAGCAGGGTGGCCTAGAACTTGCTGGCCTCCCGTTACTCAGAGGCGGCAGGCACAGCTGCTGGCAGGCCCAGCCTGGGGGCCTCCTGCTCCAGTGCCTTTGTCTGTGCCAGGGTCGGAGCCACGGGCTGCAGAAATCCCAGCTCTGTGACCCCTTCACCTCCTCTGCCTCCACCGGCTGGGGGAGCCGCCACTGATAATTGTCTTTCTCCAAGCAACTCCCAGTAACTCATCAGCACTGCGATGCTGGCAGCTGGGACTGCTAATGGAGTTAGAAAGTGTCAAACTGAAGGGAGTAATTGTCTCCTTAAAAACAGAAAAACTAGTTAATTAGCATAATCGGGAATAAAAGGGCCAAATTCCTCTCCCAACATTGAGGGTGCATTGCCTGAAGGTGCGTTCTGGGTCTCTGGCAGAGTCACACTCAGCCAGGGGCTGGGGTCCCCAGGTCAAAAGGAAGACGGAGAAGGTGGGGGAGGCACGGTGTGGGTACGCCCAGGAGATGTCAGTTTATGCACGATGCACCCCCGTTTTCCAGCAGTGACTGTTGGGCTGTTCATCTTGGCAGCTTTCCAGCCACCCTTTGATGTGTGTTTACAGAGCACCTGCTGGGAAGGCAGCCAGCATGTGTTCTCAGCCAAAAAAATTTTTATTGAAGTTTGCAGAGCATACTCCTCCTTCCCATGCTCCCACCCCGTCCCTACTGCTGAAGAGGTTTTTTTCTCTGGCTGTCAGGGCAGGATGACAGCTTGCCCTCAGTTCCATGCTCCAGGATGGGGAACCTTCAGGGCTCTGGGCACCGCAGAACTCATTTGTTAGGTGGCCCAGAGTTATGGCTGGTGGCAATGTCTGCTCCTGGTGGGTTCAAGAGGCTAGGGAGAGGGAAGTAGCCCTAGCTGTTCACTGGTAGCTTTCCAAGACTCCCACACACCCACTTTTATTAGCCCCATTATATAGAAGGAGAAACTGAGGTTAAATAATTAATTGAGCATCCCCTGGCTAGCAAGTTGCAGAGCAAGGATTTAAATGCAGGAGCCCACATCCAGGGTTCATGTCCTTAAGCTTCCATGTAACACTGGAGACTTGCGATGAACCACAGAGCACGAGAGAAGGAGAGGGATGGGTAGTGAGCACCTGGTGTGTGGATGGCTCTGGCCTGAGCACCAAGGCTGGGTGGCAACCAAGACCCATTCCCTGCCACTGAGGCCCCTGCAGGCTGGAGCGGCTCCTGGGCTCTGGGTTCAAATCCTGCTCATTTCAGGTGGGTACCCTTGGCCAAGGGTCTGAATGTGGGCTCCCTTAGAAGCTGTCATGGAAACAGCAAATGAAGTGAGACTTTGTATTCATTGTGTCCTGTATAACAAATGATCCCTAAATGTAGCGACTCAAGACCAGGAGCCCATAATTTTCTAACTTGAAGCTTCTGAAGACAGGAGATCTGCAGGGAGCGTGGCTGGGTGGTCCTGGCTAAGGGTCTCTCATGAGGCTCAATGAGACCGGGGGAATCTCCTCCCCAGCTCACCTTGGCCTTGGTCCCTCACCACGTGGACCTCCCTGGAGGGCTCCCTGTGATGTGGGGCCAGGGCGGGAGAGACTTCCCAACAGCAGCTACGGTGTCTTCTGTAACGTAACCTCAGGAGTGACACCCCACCAGCCACCTCAGCCCTGCTCTGTTGGCCATGCTGACCAATCCTGACAGTGTGGGAGGGGCCATGAGGGTATCAATGCAAGGAGGTGGGGTTACTGAGCCAGGGCCCCTGTGGGCAGTAGGATAGGGGGCCCTGGGAGCCTGGGTACACCTTAGAGCTGCCCCATCACAAGTGAGGCTGCTGGGGCTGGTTCCCATCCAACACTTACCTGGCAGTGGCCCAGGGCGCTTCCATGGGCATTCACGCCAGCATGTTCAGCTTGCCCTGTGCACACAGCAGTCCTGACAGGTGGTGCCCATAGCCTGCAGCCTCGCTCTGGGCCCCGTTTCCTGGGCTGTCAGGGAGGTGCCAGCCCTTGCCTGGCAGAGGGACCGTGCAGCGGTTCCCCTGGCCCACAGTGAGTGCTCAGCAAAGCAGAGGTGATGCAGCCAAGGTGATGGGTCGTGCCACTGGGCAGGGGCGAAGTGAGGTGATGGCAGTCCTGCCTTTGGTTGGCAGGTTCCCTGATGCTCATTCCTGTGCTCGGCTTGTCCCCTCTCAGACCCCAGACAGGAACACTCCAGGAATGCACGCCCTGGTGCTCAGCATACCCAGGACAGCCGGGGTGGCAGCAGATGGCTGCCCAAGTCCCTGCCAACCTCAGCAGCCCTGGTCGCACAGGGCCCAGTGAGCACAGAGCGGTGTTGGCACCTTGGACAGCTCCTGAAGCCCGGGCCTGGCATAAACCCACCTCACCTGCTCTGTCCACTTGGTTTGCAGCTCTTCTGTCACTGCCCAGGCATCCTTGGTCACCTTTGAACAAGAGGCTGGCACCTCCATCACGCACTGGGTGTGGGAACCACAGCAGCACTCCCTCCCTGCCGAGCAGCTCTGTTTCCCCTTCTCCTGGGGGCCTGGTGGCTCCAGCTCTCCCCTTTTCAGGGAGGGCCACACCTACAGGAGCCCTTGTCCTCTGTGTCCTGTGAGGTTCAGCCAGTGGGAGACCTGGCAGAAGAGTGGGCACTGAAGTCCAAGGGTGGCCTCCCCTCCCCCAGCTCCCTCTAGGCTAGGTCATGCAAGAATCCTCCGGGGAAGCCACAGAGCCCCAGCCAGGTGCTTCTCCTGGTCTCCCATGCGGGTGCAGGACCCAAGCCTTGGGCCAGCCTCCACTGCATTCCCAGGCCACAGCAGAGAGCTGGCCTGGAAGAGGAGCAACCAGGACAGAATCTGGCACCCAAACTGGGACTAGAACCCATGGTGCCAGCACTGCAGGCAGAGGATTAGCCAAGTGAGCTGTGGCACTGGCCAGGCCAGTTGCTTTTAACTGGTATCCTAGGCTGCTACAGGCCTGCCCACACATGCACACACAAATGTACATGTGCACATGTATACACATCCATGTACACACACATGTCCATGTGCAGTCATGCATGTTTATACACACACACACTGCCCCTTGGCTGACAGTTTTCTTGAAGAAGTTCAGACAACCAGAGAGCTCTAGCTGGGGGCCTCTGGCTTTGGGAGTGAGATGTGGAGCCTGAGCTGCTCCCCAGCTTCTGGCCTCCAGCCCCGGGGGGATGCAGGCAGCCAGCTGTCTGTGGAGGTTGCCTCCCCTCAGAGCAGGTTCCCTGAGGCAACAGCATCTAAGCCCAGACCTGAAGGGGCTGAGGCAGGAGGGCCCACGTGGCTCCATGCTGGTTCTGTGCCCGTAACAGGAGTGCATGGAGGGCTGGTGCCACTGAGACAAGGTGGGCTCAGGGATGGGGCCAGACAGAGCCTCTGCTCTCCACTGCAGAATCACTCTGGCAACAGGGGAAGGGGAGACCGGGGCGTGGGTGTTGTGGCACAGCAGGCTAAGCCGCCGCATGGCACCCCCGTCCCACATCAGAGTGTCTGCTCTGCGTCTCGGCTGCCCTGAGCTTTGAACCCAACTCCCTGCTAATGCACCTGGCAGGCGGCAGGTGATGGCCCACGTGCTTGGGTCCCTGCTCCCCTTGAGAGACACGGATGGAGCCTGTCTCTCCCTCTGTCATTCTGCCTCTCACATGAATAGATACATCTTTCAGAAAAGAGAATCAAGGTGGGGATGAATGGATGAGTGAGGAATGAATGAATGAATGAGCGAGCGTCCTCAGACCTTTTCATGACTTCGTCTTGACCACTGCCTGCAGTGGAGACAGGCAGGAGGAGGAGGAGAGGCCGGCAGTGTGGAGTGGGGGCCCAGCGGGCAGGCAGCCGGGCCTGCTCTGCTGCCAGCGCAGCCCCAGGGAGCCGCTGTGATCACAGCCACCAGGAGAGATCAGAGCCTGTGGCGCTGTTTTCCCTGGGAGGGTGTCCCCAGCCAGCCCCTCTGATCATCTTCAGCCCCTGGCCGCCACCTCCACCCCAGGCCACAATAGGCTCCCAGCAGCTGACTGGCAGGAAAGAGAGCAGGCACTGGAGAAACAGCACCCCTTGGAGATGAGGCAGGGCCTGGCCTGCAGGTGCCTGTGAGCTTCCACAAGGCCAGAGCGTTTGTTCCTGTGGATTAAGTGCCTGCTCCCTCTCCCGCCCTGGTTCTGGCATAGGCTCCTTTGTCTGCCTCTCCCCCCTCTCCCTCCACCTCCCTCCCTCCCTCTTTCCCTCCTTCCCTGTCTCCCTCCCTCCCTCCCTCTCTTCCTCTCCCCAGTCCTCTCCTCCCCTCTCCCTCTTTGAATTGCAAACTGAGGAGGTGGAGGGAGGCAGAAGGCATGGAAGCTGGGCAGCCCAGGGGAGGGCCAGTGGCCCAGCCCACGCTTCCGGTCTGCGTCTCCCTGGACGGCACAAGGTTCCTGTGTGGCAGGTGCTAGCTTCAGGCTCACTTTGAAGAGTTGGACAGGGAGGCTCAGAGAGATTGTGTCACCTGCCCTGGGCCCCGTGAGCTGAGTCCAAGTTGGTGTCCAGGAGATGAGGAGCGTTTGTTTGCGAGAGCAGATGCAGTGGCGAGAAGAGGAGGTGGGAAGCTTTGTTTGAGTAGGGGCCAGGGATGCTGGAGAGCGAGCTGGCAGGTGGAAGGCAGTCCAGGGGTGTTTGTATATCCTGTGCCTCCTCCAAGCAGCAAACATTGCTCACACATCAGCTACTAAGAGAGCAGGGGTTTCAAAGGAATCCTTCTAAGTTGTTGGTGAAATTCTGTCTTGCAGTCCATTGACAAACACTGTGATGACTGGACTGGCATCCTGTGTTCTGTGTGTGCGTGCTGGTAGGGAACTGTGACCTGGTGGTGGAGGCCTGAGCCTGGTGGAGGTTGTCCAACTGCTGCTGTTCTTGGGCTCCGTCAGCAGAGAAGTCACATAGCTGAACTGTGCGTCCCCGTGTGCACCGGCCATGCCTGTGTGTCCTCACGGTGATCGGGCTGAGCGTGCCCATGCTGGCCAGGGCTGCATGCAGCAGTCTGGGCCCAGCAGGGTCAGTGCAGGGCGGCCTGAGGTCCCTGACACCTGGGAGAGGGACAGCTGTGGGTGACGGAGCCTGAGCTGCTCCTGTCTGACCCCAGAACTCCCTCAGGGTCCAGCGGCCAGGCCTGTTTTAGCTCTGAGGACCATGGTTTCCCTACTCAGCGATGCCATGAACAGGTCCAGGCGGGGTCCTGTGAGCATTCAGACACCTTCTGCCCTGGGGTCACCCCCAAAGCGCCCGCCGGGTCTGCCAGAGGCTTTTGACCACAGGGGTAACTTCGCCATCTTCCCCCAAGTAGCCCAGCGTCTCCAGGGCTCTGGACCTGAGCCTGTGGCTGAGACAGCAAAGACAAGGTCCCTGCTCCCCAGGAGCTCCAGCCAGGCTGGGGACAGCACCCACCACGGATGCTAAGCACCGTCACACTCTCCCAGCAACCTCTTCAGAGTGAGTTTAGAAGTTGTGCAAGCCGAGAAGGGATGCCAGGGCCCTCAGGGTGCAGGGAACAGCCTGACCCGGTGGTGGGCCTGAAGGTCACAAGGTCACGGTGTGGCCAGGGGGCTGGCTGGGGGGCCGAGGGGCAGGAGCAGGCAGAGCGCTCACAGGTCCATCCGTTCCCAGGCCCACTGTCTCTGCAAAGCCCCCCATGCTGCTGAAGCAATTCTGCTCAGTCCCCAGCTTGCATCTCCCCTGGAGGCATCGTCCCCAGGTGTCACAAAGGTGCAGTCACATAGATAGTGGGGAGAGCAGCTGCGAGGGCGGTGCCCCTCTGCTCTTTCCCGACAGAGGGGCAGCTCCCTCCCATCAGAGGGCAGGGCCAAGGAGGCCTCGGCTCTGGCTGAGGCTGAAGGATTCGGATGTGGTGAGCTTGGCTTGGGGGCAGGGAAAGGCATGATGGGAAGGGGCTGGATCCCCGTGAGAAAGGCCAGGAGTGCGTGGGGGGTGAGGGGGGATGGTGGACACACCGATGGGGTGGTGGGGCCAGCATAGCCAGTGGGCACCTCCAGCTCGCCAGGAGAGCGTGGAATCGGTGTTTGGAGCTGTCACAAATGATTAATTCATCAGAAACTCAGCGCACTGGAAAACTGGCTCTGACTCAGTGGCTCCTTAATGCTTAGCCTCTCTGGGCCCCACACGCTATTTAAAGCTCGGAGACAGGGCCTGGGGAGGGGAAGAGGGGTGGGCTCTGGGCCTCCCCCGTGTGCCAGTCAGTGCACAGGCTGAAGGGAGGATGGAGAGAAGGGCTCCTATCTGGGCAGGCAGCTCTGCAGCAGCCCCTGGGCTTGCAGCCAGCTCAGAGCAGCGCTTGATAAAATGTGGAACAAACCCATAAATGCCAAGATGGGAACAGGTGTTTCCGTCAGGTGCCAAGTGCTCTGTGAGCTTGGAAGAAGAACAGATCAAGGAAGGCTTCCTGGAGGAAGGGGCACCAGGAGTAGGCCATCCAGGAGAAAGGCACAGACTGGTCCTGCCTGGGGCCAGCTCTGAGCATCTTGTCATTTCGTCCTCGCGACAACTCAGCAATGGTTCTAATGATTACACCCATCTCACAGATGAGGCCACCGGGGCCCAATCAGTTTAAGCCTTTTAACCAAGGTCCCAGAGCCGGGAGTTGGGACTTGATTCAGGTGGCCATGCCGAGGACGTCTTCCCAAGCTCCCAGGGTGTATCCACTCGCTGCTCAAGACCCCCATGCCGCCCCCTCCCAGGAGCACCTTTGCCCCTCCTGTCAGGTGTGCCTATGGGGGCTCTCTGTGTCCCTGTCCTTTGACTTTCATTGTCACCACAGTCCCTTCTGATGATCCACCGATGGGAATCCTGTGTCGGGGGCAGGGTCCCTGCACCTTCCCTGGGGAGTATGGGTGCCTGCGTGTGTACCCAGTGCCAGAGGCCATGGTGCGTGTGTGCCCAGAGCATGTGCACACGCCTGAGGTGAGTCTGCAGGTCAGCTTGTGCATGCCCAGTGTGAATTCTAGTGTGTGGAGTGTGAGCTCTGGTGCAGGGCCGCTGCAGGAGCCCTGGCCGTAGCCTCAGCAGCTCAAGGGGTGGAGGTGTTGTCCTGAGCATCCGCCAGTGAACTTGGCTGATGTCCAGCACCCTGCCCCCTGCCAGCTACACCCCAGGGACCCACAGGAACAGGGCTGCCTCTACCTGGGCACACCTGCCCACCAGAGCAAGCAGCAGAGAGACACGCAAAGCCCTTGCCCTGAGGACACACAGCTGCCCACTTGTCCTGTGGGCGGCTCTGACCCCCAGCCCACCTCACTCCCACAGGACAGGAAGTGTGGGCCTCCAGGGAGCAGCCTGCACCACCCACAGGGATTCTGCACACCTTAGAAGCCACTCAGATGCCTGCTTGTGCCTATGCGGGGGGCAAGCAGAGGCCCCTGGCATGGGGCTGTGTACATAAGGACAGTGCCCCAGCTGCCGGGGAGCCTGGCCCCCTGGGTGGGGATGCAGCAGGCTGCTGTTTCTGTCTGTGCCACAGTGAATGTGGGCTTGTTGAGAGCCTGGGGCTGCATGCATGTGCTGAGGAGCATGGGGAGCGACGTGCGCGTGCATGCGTGTGTGTGTGTGCGTTTGTGCACATCTGTGTGCACACTCACCTGGCACAGCGCTGCCGGGGCTGCACACTCGCACAGCCCCCTCCCCCAGCAACACTCCTTGCACAGCCCTGGCCCCTGGGAGGTGAGATGCTCAATTTCCCAGCTGATGGTTTAGCAGCTCATTCACCCCTCATTTGTGGCCATCTGTCACCTTCCCTGCTGCACCTGGCCTGGCACTGCTGCCTTGTGAAGGAATGGCGGCAGGGCGGCGAGGGTCAGGTGGCGATCAGCTCCCCTGCTCAGCCACCAGCTCGAGTGGGGGGTGGGGGCAGGGGGGCTGCCAGGCTCCCTGAGGGCCAGGAGCCCCGGGGCAGGGGAGGGGAGAACAGCTCATTTCTGAGTTCATGCCCCAGGATCGCTCTCTTCCAGAGAGGATTTGGGGGTCTCCAGCAGCACCCCCCCTCCCAGGCTGTGCCCCCAGCCCTGCAGGGGCCTCCAGCCAGAATGGGCCAGCCCCTGCCCAGTGCTGGGACTGCTCCAGCTGTGGCTCAGCCTCCACACACCCCACACAGAGCTGTTTTCTGCTCCTGCCTTTGACAGATTAGTAAACTGAGCTTCACAGGGGTGCCCACCCTGCACTGGGCACTTACAGCCGCCTAATCCTTGGGTTGAGGCTTCCCTGTCCAGCCCTGTTAGAGGGGTCACCTCCTCCAGGAAGCCCTCTTGGCAAATAGCCTGGAGGGCCCTGGCCTCAGGAATGCATGTGGGTGCTGGGGCAAGCAGAGCCGGGAGTCCGGGGCCACCCCATCTTCTTTGCTGACCAACGAGAAGGAAGCAGCCATGCCAACTCCATGGAGGGGGTGGGGAGCAGCAAGTGCAGAGGCCCTGGGGTAGGAAGGGGCTGGGATTGGCAGGACACGCCCACGTGGGTGCAGGGGGTGGGGTTGGGTGGGGCCCAGAGTGGCTCTGCAAGGTCGCGTGGGGCTTCCTGTGTGTTCCTCCTCATGCAGAGCTCCAGGCCACCTGCTCCAGACCTCACTGCCCATCCCCCAGGTCTCTGAGTTCCCTGTCTCGCTCAGGGGCTGAAGAAAGCATTTTGGCTGCCAGGCCTTCCTCTGGTCCTCGGGTTTTAGGGTCTGGGACAGCAGCAGCCACGGCTGGCCGGGCTGGGCCGTGAGCCTCTGGTTTGTAGGTTTCCACTTCCCCAGCTCCTGTGTCTCCCTGGAGCATGGTGGGGAGGCTGACCCGGCGCGGTGTCCAGGCTCCCGGCCTGGCTGTGCCCGACGTAGGGAACCCAGTTTCCACCTCACTGAGGCAGGAGGCAGTAATCTGGGTCAGGGATGGGGCACTTGTAAGAGGCCGTGTAATCAGCGTGTACGTTTGTAGGCCACGTGGTCTCTGCCCCCTGGGCCAAAGCAGCCATGGACAGTATGTGGTGTGGCTCCGTCCCAGTGGTGGTAGGCAGAACTGGGCTACTGATCTGGGCGACCTGGCCACGGTATTGGTCAGGATACCTGAGGTCACCAAGCACCAGAATCCCTGTCCGAGGTGGCTTCAGGTTCAGCCTCCCTGAGGGCAAAAGGGCTTACTGGGCCTTGGAAGGGAGAAGTGCCACCAGGACTTCAGGCACGGCTGGATCCAGGAGCTCTAGTGGTTGTATTGAGACCCACCGTGCCCGGGTTTCGTGCTTGCCAGGCCCCTACCACATGTGTCCCTGTTTTAGCCTCACTGGGTTCAGGCCCTCCTGTCGCGAGGACGACATAGCTGTGAGCAGTGGAAGTCCCAGGCTCACCTGGACTGGCCAGGCCTGCGGCTTGTGCCCACCTCACAGCAGCGCCCTCCCCAGGGTCAGTGTCGTCCTGTGGTTTGCCCTCATGGAACTGGTGCCTCATCGCCTGGGTTTGGGACTCCCTAGCCCCCTTGGGACAGGTACCTGTGTGTACCACAGTAGTCGGAGCAGCCCTGGCACTGGACGCCTCGGAAGTCCACGTGGCCCCCAGGTAGACAGTCGGCGCTCTTCCTGGTGTCCCTGCTCCTCCCCGGGTCATCGCAGCCTCCTCACACCTCCCAGGCCCATGCACTCCCTGTGTAGCCCACACTGTGCTCCGTCACCTACCAGCCTCCCAAAGCCTCCAGCCGCTGCCACCAGGGCCAGGTCCTATGGCCCCATGAGCACCCGGGGCCCCCACGGTTTCTCCTCAGCCTGGACTTGCTAGACAGAGTCCGAGTTAGCAGGGACGTTCAAAGCTATGTGACCTTCAGCAGATCCCCATCCGTCTCTGTGCCCTCAGCCTCCTCACCTGGAACTTGGGGATCCTAAGAAACCTGGGTCACTTCTAAAGTACAAAATCCCACAGAAACACGGGTGTCCCTGTACCTCCAGCTACGCCTTCCTCCAGGCTGCAGTCACAATTGCTGCTCCAGCGGCTCCGCCCCCTCCTCCCACAGGCCCCACCCAGATAGGCATGGCAGCCCCAGGGCCCAGCTCCACGTGCCACAACCCCCTGCTTTGTCTCCTGCTCCCACACTTGCTGCTGCCTGAGGGATTGTCCCCAGCTGTCCTTGCAGGTGCCTGGGCTCAGTGCTGTCCCCAGGTGACGCTCCTGCTTCTGCGCCAGTGCTGAGGAATGTCCTCTCTCCCTTTCCAGTGCACCTGTCCCCTGTGGCCAGCCAGGGCCACCCCTTCCTCTGACAGTGTCTTGAGTCCCATTCATTTTCTCCCCATGTGAACCAAGCAGTCACCTGTGAGCCTGCGGCCAACAGAGGTCACGTGTATTTTCCCGTCACCTCATGGTTGCGAGGAAGTCCCTCCAGCGCCGTCTCCGTCCAGGGTGGCTTCAAAGCCATGGTAACCACAGCCAGCGCTGGCTCCTGCCATCGGCTTCGCTCATGCAGAAGCGTCTGCACATCTAGGGCACGATGTCCACCCGTAGTGCGTATTCGTAGCTGTTCTGTCCTCACCTTGGGATCTCAGTGTGAGAGCCTGGTTCTGAGCAGGGCCAAGCCTCGCATGAGCACACAGAAGCGTCCATGGTACCCAGCAGTGAGGTCGGTTAGACGGCAGTATTCCCCCCAGCCTCTCCTCCACTCACCTCCCCACCCGGCTGCATGCAGCTAAGGGGACCAGCCATGCTCACGCCTGGTCCTTGCCAGCCCTGTCCTGGTGCCTCTTGAAGTACAAAGCAGGTGGCCAATGGGTCCAGTGGGAACAGGCCCTGCCGCCCGCCTCCCTCTCAGTTCAGCAGGACTGGGGCACTGGGTGTCTGTGCAGGTCCCACACCTCCCACCAAGCATGCAGGGTGGTTCCCTGGGAAGCACCTGTGGCTCACCCACCTGGGAAGGACAAGGACCACAGGAGAAGCCCGGGCTTTGACTCCCTCTGATCTCTGCGGGGAGCTGGCCTAGAACCCAGCAGCCCCGGCCCCGAGACAGGGCGTGCAGCCTCTGGGACACTCACAGCCTCTCTCCGTCTCCGCAAGCAGCCAGGAGTGCATGCAGAGGTCCCCTCAGACATGTGGCTTTGGAGCATGGCACAGAGGACACTGGTGGGGCTGGGGGTTCAGGGGAGAGAGAGAGAACCTGGGTGTCTGGGCAGTGGGCACAGTGGTGAAGTCGCTGCTGGGGATGCCAACGTCCTGTATGGGAGTGTCTGGTTCCAGTCCTGGCTGCTCTGTTTCCAAGCCCAGTTCCTGCTAAGGAGCATCCCAGTGGGTCACAGGTGATGGCTCAAGTAGTTGGGTCCCTGCTACCCACATGGGAGACTTGGGTTGAGTTCCAGGCTCCTGGCTTTTGCTTGCATTTGGGGAGTGAACTGGTGGTTAGATGATGGATCTCTCTGTGTCTCTCTCTCCCTCTCTGCCTTTCAAGTAGACTAAATAACTAGATAGATAGATAGATACATAGACAGACAGTCATAGATAGATGACAGAAGGATTTAAAAATGAGTTGGAAGCCCCTGAGTGCCTCAAAGCCACCCCATGGCACATGCACACCACACACAGTTTGGAAGAATGCGTGGGTCTGGGCATGCCATGACAGAGCAGGGCTTCTCTGAGGAGCTGCTGAGTGGGACGAGCAGGGGGCACAAGGACCCGGGACTGTGGGGCCGTCTGCACACACAGACAGCAGCGAGCCTGGCTGCCCATCTGTGCACACTCACATACACAGCATGCTGTTCCCACTGTGGGGTGAGGACTAGAGAATTGCTGCTCTAAGGACTGTGAGAGTTGCCACAGGGGGACCCCTGACCGCTGGGGCGACTCTGAGCATTCTGAAGAGGGGAGGGAGGGAGGGAGGAAGAGATAAAGGCCACAGAGGCAGGAGGAGAAGGTGGGAGAGGAAGGGAGGGGACAGGTGGTCCCCTCTTTCTGCACCTGCCAGTATCTCCCCAGCCGCCATCAGCCCGGAGCCTCAAACGCCGAGACCCAGGCTGGTGGTTTTCTCTCCGGCGGGATTTCAGTTCGCGTCCCGGTACCGCCTGTCCCTGCTGGGCGTCCGGCCCCCCTTGTTGGGCAGAGCCAGAAAGGACCTCACCGCTGGCCCTGCGCCTGGCCCTGATTGCCCATTGTTTCCGCAGGCGCACTTCCCGCTGGGCTTCCCTCTCCCGGATCTATTCTAGGAAGTCAACAGCTTCCGCCTGGGATGAAAACGCCGAGTCTGCGTTTTCTCATCAAGAATGGTCCCGGGATTAGCTGCTCTGCGGATGGCAAATAAGGAAAAGAGCGCGGGCTCTTGCTGCTCCCGGGCCTGCTCCCACACCTCAGCCCTGGGGGACAGCCGCTCCTGGCTGGGTCTGGCCTGCCCACTGACACCTGATCAGGAAGTCCTGGTATGAACTGCTGCTCTCCCAGAGTCAGCCCCTGGGGTTGGCACTCCGGTTGCCCCCCAACCTGGGGAGCTTGCTTGCCCGCCTCCTGGCGTGCGCATGGGAAATGCATGTGGTCTTAATTTCACTGCCCATGAACCTCCTGAAGCCCCTTCCTGTAAGTCACCTCCCCTTCCTGCACCTCTGGAATACATGGGCTGAACGTGACTCCCCCTTCTCCACCCCAGGAATGCTCCCAAAGGAGCCCTATTCGAGGCCCCTGCGACACCGAGGTCTGGACACTAGCCGCGGCACATCTTCTGGAACATCCTAAGGTTCAGATCTGGTTGCAATCCTCTGCTAGGTCAAGTTCAATGGCATTCCACAGTGTTTGGACATGAGCAGTTTTCCCTGACCTGGTAAAGCCCCTCAGTGTGCACATGGAGGGTGGTGGATGGTGTGGTTAAGGATGTGTGCATCTCCCACTTCCCTGAGCCTCTGTTCCCACAGGGACAGGTTGCCCGTGAACCCTGTGTGCGGTAAGTGAGTTCATCCACACAGCTGAGCTTGGACCCGACGTGTGACGCAGGTGGTTGGTTCTACCCTAGGATCTGAGGAGATGGGGTGCGTATGACTCAGGCTCAGTCAACGCTGCATCAATGCCATCTGCCTCATCCTGTGATGGGAGAAGGACGTGAGTGAGGAGCACTGGCAGCCATCCTGTCAACACCCGGGGTGAATGAAACCCTGAGGATAGGGGAAGACAGACCCAATGCCGCTGACGACAGAGAGCCCTGGCCTCCCAGCTGTGCAAGGTGCCCCTGCAGCTGGAGGAAGGCGGGGGAGGGAAGCTGCTCCGGCCAGGAAAGGAGCGAGTCGGACGGCCCTTGGATACCTCGCCGCCGGCCTCTGAGCTTCTCTCTCTCCAGCTTCACAGGCGGTTGAAGCCGTCAGGAGCTGGTGCTGAGCTGGCAGAAGTGGAGCTGTTCTGGCTGAACCGAGGGTGATGGCCAGGACTAAGGTGACAGCTCTACACGCAGGAGCTGGTGACCCTGGACTCCGCGTTCCCTCACTGTCTCCCAGGCAGAGGGTGGCCTGGGTGGGGGGAGCTCCTGGACAACCCAGGAGGCGAAGCCAGTCTCCCCAGTGTTTCCGTGACACCTTCTCCCCCCATGCCTGCCGCCCAGGCTTCCAGTTTACCTTCTGCCCAGGCACACCTTGGCCTCGCTCACCTCCTACCTTCCTCAGTTCCCACGGGAGCCTCCTGTTCCAGGGACCTAGTCGGACTGCTTGTCGGGTGCCCACGGGGACAGGTGACTGACATCCCCATCCCCCGTGGGGGGGTGGCTGGGAGTCTGGTGGGGCCCAGCAGGGGTGCTCCTGCAGGGGCAGACTGTGTACCTGCCTTCCCTACCTCCCCAAGCTCAGAGCCAGGCGCAGGCAGGCCAGCGTAGTGGGGGAGTGGGCCAGGCAGGGGGTGCTGCAGGTGTCCCGTGGCTCCCATCCTGGGACCTACCTGCAGAGTCAAGAGCCCAGCAGAGGGGGGGAGGGAGCAGCATATGTAAGGGCCAGAGCAGGGAACCTTGAGTGGCACTGAAGGGCCGGAAGCAAACCCCAAGTGTGGAAGAGAATCCAGGGGGGTGGGGGTAGTGTCAACAAGTATGCAGGGCTCTCTCCCCACCAGAGGGAGAGTGACGACCCAAAGGGAGGCGGGGGCAAGGCCTGGGAGGGGAGTCCAGGGCAGCTGGGTCAAAATCAGAGGGGGTTTGCAGAGGCGATGAGGCATGCAGGCGGCCTTGACCCCACACTAGAATCCTGGTAAGTGGGGAGCAGTGGCCACCCATCAGGGCACTAGCTGGCTTCCTCCTAGCACCCTCACAAGGGGCACCCTACCTGCGTTTCACATTTTGCAGATAAAGCCCAAAGAGGTGAGGCCACTGGTGCACGGTTCTGTCCGGCTCCAAAGGGGAGGATGTGCCAGGCCACCTGCTGAGAAGGTGTGGGCTGGGAGGGGCAGGCATGAGGAAGTGGGCCCCTGGGCAGGGGTCAGCAGGGGGGGGGGTTGAGATCTCAGCACGGACAACCAAGTGCATAAATATTTGTCCATTCGGCCAGGAGGCAGCTGCAAGAGCCATCTGCCCCAGCCTGACTCAGGGACCAGGTGAGGAAAGGATCTCAGGCCTTGGGTTCCCTGCGGGGTCTGTTGTGGTTTCTCAAGCCACCGCCCGCACCACGTGATGGCTCTTCTGCTAATGGGGGAACCTGTGGTGTGAGAGGTGTAGAGACAGCAACAGCAACCCTTCTGAAAACAAACACGGAGGCTGCAGGCAGACCGCTGGGTCTCACCAGTTCTGGCAAGCCTGGAAGGTGCACTTCTGTGTTGTCATGGAGACGGAGTCTGCCAGCAGCAGCAGAGGAGGGTCTTGGGCAGCAGGCAGGAGAGCAGCCTCCGGCCTACACCTGGCCAGCATGACCTTATTCTGCTCTGGAACACTCAGTGGCTCCCCAGTGCCCCTGAAGGTCAAGGCCTGGCCGTAGACCCCATAGGCAAGCCCAGCAGGCCCATCCCAGGCTCCCCACGGCATCTCTCGCAGACTGTGTTGTCTGTCTGTCTCGCACCCAGCAGGTGCTCCGTGTGCATTTGTGGAGTGAAAGAACACATGGATGAAACAGTTCCCTAAATGAGGCTACTCAAACTTTAGTCATTTGCAAACCAGCCACAAGAGTTTTTGCAAAAATCTGTGCCTACATCTATTTTTATTTACTTAAATATTTTCCTTTTTTAGATTAAATAAGTGCATCTCAGAAGGAAACTTTGCATCATCGTGGAACTGGAAGACCAGTACGACTTGCCAGAAATAGGTCTCCAGGGCCGTAGACACAAGGGCACACGGCTCGCTCACGGAGCACCACTGGCAGAGCAAGGGCACAGGGAGCTGCTCCACCCCATGCCAGGCCCCCCACTCCGCAGGGCCCACCACCCTAGCTCACAAGGGCACGTGCGAGTTCTCCCTGAGCTTCTAACCCAGGCCCACAGCGGACTCCAGTTCAAAGCACAACACCCCTGCATGTTAGGGAGCGCCCCGAGCCCCCAGCGTGGTCTGCTGTTTGAGACCACACACCAGGTGCAGTCACGGGCTCCCCGTCCCTCGAGACAGGCGCACAGATGCCCGGCAATGTGGGGGACTGGGGAGACCACCGGACCGCCAGAAGGGCCCTCGGAAACTGGCCTCCCACCCCAGCCAGCTTTTGGATGTAGGAAAAGAAACTGAGAGCAACAAAGAGAGAGCAGAATCGACTTCCGATGAGGACTGTAAGGGCAAAGGCGACAATTATGTGCAGGGTTACCTAGGAAACAGGAAGGAGGCAAACGGGGATTTGTACTCCTTTGTAGAAGTAATTTGCAATCCAACACTGGCTTACTGAGGACATCACTGAACTCACACAGGTCTCAATGAACAAAACGGAACTCCCTGGTTTAAATAACTGACACCACGCTCCCGTGTAGCTGAACCCAGGGACTCAGCCTGCCGCCGGGCTCACATTTCCCTCGGAGTTATTTCAGGTGGGGCCAGCCCTGGGGGGCCCTGGCGGAGCCCTGGCTCCCTTTTGACAAGAGCTTTAGCAAAAGTCCCACATGGAGGTCTGCTGTTGAGGCATTCCTCCATCCTGCAGGCCCTCACTGAAGCCAGGGTGCACGCTCTGCCTGCCCTAGGTCACACGTCCCCACTCCCATGGGTGAAAGTGCAGGTGCTGTGGCCTAAAGCAGCTGAAGCCGGGGTCAGGAAGCAAACACATCCTTTGCTGCCGCCAGGAGCTGTGCGCCACCCCTCCATGCACACACGTGGCACTTCCCCCAGGAAGCCTTCTCAGCTTGTCCCCCGCTGGCCTGTGTGTGTGTGTCTGCGCGCTCCCGGCACAGGGGGCTTGTGGGCGTGTCTGGGAAAGCCTGTCCCCTGCTGCCCCCCCCGCCCCCGTGTGTGTGTGTGTGTGTGTGTGTGTGTGTGTGTGCTCGCTCCCTATACGGGGGCTTATGGGCATGTCTGGGAAAGCCTGTCCCCCTGGCCCGTGTGTGTGTGTGCGCTCCCTGCACAGGGGGCTTGTGGGCGTGTCTGGGAAAGCCTGTCCCCTGCTGGCCTCCATTCACCTGGTGGTCTGTGGCCCAGGACAGTGCCTGGCTCACAGCTCACAGGACTTGGTGCCCTGCCGCTGGGGGGACTCCGTGCTCGTGGGAGGCAGCATGGCGAGAGAGAAGCTAGTGTGGCCCCCGGCAACCAGTGTTTTGCAGGACCCCAGAACAGATGCAAGGGGATGGGGTGCGCCACAGTGAGCAAGTGGCAGCCCTGCGGGCAGAGAGATGAGGGGAGAGGCCAGGGCTGGAGAGAAGGCAGCCAGGGCCCCAAGTGCACGGCCTTTGCAAAACAGGGCAGGTGGCCAGCACGTGGCAATGGGGGAGGGGGAGGCTATGGGGGAGGCCGCTGGGGCAGCCCTCAGATTTCCAGATTGGGCAGCGTCTGCAGGTGCGCTGTGGTGCAGTGGGTTAAGCTGCTGCCTGTGAAGGCTACATCCCATATGAGTGCTGGTTGCAGTCCCGGCTGCTCCACTTCTAATCCAGCTCCCTGCTAACGTGCCTGGGAAAGCAGTGGAGGATGGCCCAAGTGCTTGGGCCCCTGGGAGACCCACATGAAGCTCCTGGCTCAACAGACCTGCTGTCGCGGCCATCTGAGGAGTGAACCTGAGGATAGCAGATCTCTCTTAACTCGGCCTATCAAATACATAAAATAAAAAAAAAAACCTTGCAGACCTAGAAGGAGGAAGGAGACTGGGGCTGTGCTGCTGCCCAGAGCAGCCTGCAGATCCTGCTTTCCTGTCACCTGTTCCCCATCTGTCCATGCACCCCCTGGCCACGGTCTCCGTAGCCCACCACACCTGTCCCAGGAGCAGGCCTCAGGTACAGCCGCCCTCCCCCAGCCCCCAGCTCAGCAGGCACGGAGGGGGCAGGGGCTGCCTGGTCACAGGGACCACAGGGAGAGGGGAGGGGGCCGGCAAAAGAAAAGCCTAGAAGGTGATCCAAGGAGGGCCCAGGGAGGAGAGGGAGCGGAGCGAGAAGGAGAAGGGGGGAGCGGCAGATGGAGGAGGGGGGAGGGGGAGAAGATGGAGGAGGGAGGAGATGGAGGAGAGAGAAGGTGGGAGGGGAGGGGTTGGGAGAAGGGGCAGGGGAGGAGAAGGGGGTAGGGATAAGGGGAAGGAGGGGGGAGGTGGGGGTAGAGGGAAGGGAGTGGAAGTGAGAGGAGGGGGAGGTGGGAGGCTAGGAACCGGTTGCAGGCTAGGAAGCTCTGAGGCGGCGGCGGCGGCGGCGGCGCGGGCAAGTCCCTCCCCCGGCGGGGCGGGCTCCCCGAGCCGGCCCCGCCCCCACCGCGCCGGCCTCGCCTCCGTCCTAGCTGCCCCGCGTCCCTTCTCCCGCCCTCGGAAGAGCGAGCGAGCGGCGAGGTTCCGGGCGAGCTGTGCCGAGCCCAGGAGCCGAGGAGCGGGGAACGCAGCGCGGCCCGAGCCCGGAGCGGCCCCGCGCCCCGAGCGCACCGGAGCGGCCGAGGCGCCCCGCGCAGCGCCCGCCGCGGGCCGCGCAGCCCCGGCCGCAGGTAGGAACGCGCGGCTGGCGTCGGGGCGCAGGGCGCAGAGACCGGGACGGCCTGGGTGGGACGCGCCCGAGCCCCTGCCGCGGGCTGGGCGGGTGGGGGGCGGGCACCCCAAGACTCCGGCCCATCGCGTCGCCCCTGGCTTGTGACCCAGCGTGTGCCCGCACGAGGGGCGCGGTGACCGCATGCCCCTGCCCGGTGGCGGTACCCTTCGGACCGCTGAGCAGGTGTGGATTCCGCTGCAGCCGTCGAAGCGCCCTGCGCATTCCCAGGGGGTGGTGGGCGCGGAGAGTGAAGGTGGCAGTTGCGTTCGGGTAGCCGGGCGCCGCTTCCCGGGGCTCGGGCCAGCCGAGCCCACCTGGGGGCGCGCCATTTATCCCGGGAGGGCTTCAGCGTTCTGGGACAGCTCCAGCTCGCCGGAATCCGGGGCCGAGCGCACCAGCGCGCGCGCCGCGTCCGCCCTACTTTCCCTGGGGGCTGTGAGCTCCCTGCGTGCGGGCTGGAGGGCTAGTGCCGCTTGCCAGCCCGGGAGGCCACCCTCCCTGTCTTGCCTTTCGTCCCAGGCGTGAGAAAAAGGGACGACGATGCCTGCCTTGGTTGCCCTGACCAGCGGCAGTCCATGCGCGGACCCCTTGTGCGCGCCCGATTCCGCTGGTGGCACCCACAGATGTCCTGTGCTACGCTTGGCTCGGTCTTCAGGCGAGGAGCTCAGACCTGGCAGCTCCCGCACAGAGGCGCTAAGACCCTCCCCCAGTAGACGTGAACCCCGAAGGAGAAAATTGGATTTTTTTTAAAAAAAGCCAAATAACAGCCCTCTTGCCAGTGAGGGGCTGAAGCACCTGTTCCTTCTCCCAGAAAGCTCATCCTTAAGAGGCAGGAGAGGGGGGTACAGGGGTGGATAAAATGACGCCTGACCTTTGGTGACAACCCAGATCAGACCGTGTCGCCTGCGTGGAATTTGGGGCCGACTTCTGTTTTTCTGCGGCATGCAGGTGGGTGTTTGGAGAAGGAGAGGGGATGTCTGGTGCTGGACATGGCTTAGACTCTCTCTCAGGGTCCCCTGGGGGCAATGTATTCATGGGAGAAAGGCTTCCCCCAGTTACAAAACAAAGAGGGGGACTGGGGACCCACAGGCATCCTGGGAGCTGGCTCCAGCTCTCTCTCTGTGTAGAACTCTGGGAAGCATTGAGTCAGTGGCCATCCGGTTGGAGCACCTCCCAGGCAGAGGGAGGGCGGCAGGGCGGGAGGAGAACTTGCCCTCCGAGGTGTGAGTCCCTGGGGGAGGGGGGGAGGGAGAGGGAGGGCCCCGCCCCGCCCCAGAGCAGTGGGGCAAAATGGCCGAGCCTCCCTGGCCTCAAATAAATCATCAGGCACACAGCAAACAAAGGGAGCGCTCTGTCTCCAGCCAAGCGCTGGCCCCATGGCCAGTCCTCGGAGGACAGACAGTGAGTCCCAGGGAGAGGCGGCGTCTGAGTGGAGGGCTTCCCTGGGAGCCACACAGGGAGGCAAATCAGGGCCTCCTCTCGCCAGGACCACAGGTTTGCCGAGAAGTGGGTCCCCGGGAACTCGGGTGAGGGTGGGAGAGTAGAGGGTGAAGATGAGGCAAGTCGCGTTCATCTGACCTAAGCGAGCCGCCCGACATCCTGGCTGTCCCGTGCACCCCGGGGCTCACACGCCTGGCAGCCCCAGAACGTCGAACGCTGTGTGTGTTTGCGCGTGGCCCAGCACGCAACAGGAACTCGACAGATGCTTTAGGGTGAAACCGGTGCTTGCGCGGACCCACCTGTCTGCTGGAGCCAGGAGGGCTGCAGGCCGGGGCCTCTGTGTTCCTGGCTGGGGCTGAGTGAGCTCTGGCCGAGGGTTTGCTTTGAGACGGGCACTGCCTTTTCTTGGTTAGGTGACCTTGGGGATATGTTCTCATTCCGGCTCGGAGGGAAGGGAGCAGTGAAATCCCCCACGGTGCTCGGCTCCTCATCCCTGCAGTGACCCCGGGCAGCCCGTGCTGCTCTGGCTTCCACTTCGGAAGGCAGAGGACTGAGAGAGATCGGGAAGTGACTTGCCCAAGGGCACATAGCTGGCAGGAGGCTGGGCCAGGATCTGCCCCCGCTGTGATGTGCTGGCTTGCGGGCCTCGGGGCCTTGCTTCTCCTCTGTGAAGTGAGGAGGTGGGTTTGGGGCACTGAGGATGGGGTTTAGGTTTGACAGTGAGCCCCATGGGTTTGCCTTGTTCCTCTGCCTTTGCTGGCACGAGATGTGCAGGAGCCACATCGAGTCAAGCACCAATGTCGGGTAGCTTCTTGCCCGTTCCTCTTGCTTATGGGGGACACAGGCACAGCGCCAGCCCCAGCAGCTGCAGCCTCGCCCGCCACCTCTGCCCTCTCTGTGCCTGCGCTGGCAGGCAGGTAGGAGCCCAGGCCGGCCCCTGCGGGCTGGCCCCAGGTGAGCCTCCCTTCTGCTGACGCCAAACCCAGCCCCGCCGTCACCTGGCTCCCCAAACGGGCACTGACACGTGAGTGTCAGCAGGCCTGTCGCGCCGTGTCAGAGCTGCGCCTTCATTGCAGCCGTGCAGAGCCGCCGGCTGGAGGGGGGGGGGCAGGGCACAGACCCTGCTGCACTGGAAACAACCTTGAACTGACTCCAGGTGCGGGCTGCAGCCCCCACCCCACCCCAGCTGAGATGCATGGCTCTGTGGTGTGGCGTGTGCCTTGTGCCCACTCCCCGCGTGGGTCGGGCACACATGGAGGTCCGGCACACCTTTCTGCAGACTGCGCCATCCTGGAAGGAAGAGGGGCAGGGAGAGCAGATGTGGACCACAAAATCAGACCCCCCGGGAGATGCGTCTCAGGGTGCTTTGGGGCCGAGCAGCACCTTCCTCCATCCCATAATCCCCCGCAGACCTGCGGAGCAGAGCCCGTGGCTGGGGAAGGCAGTGATTGAGGTGGGAGCTGCCTGCCCAGGCTCAGGTGTGAACACGAGCGCATGGGGCTCACGGGCAGTCATTAACACCCAGCAGTGTCGGTCCCAGGACAGCAGCAGGAAGGCCGATGGCCATCAGCTTGGTGGGTTGCTGGGGAGCGCCTCATGGAAGTCCTTGTGCCTTGACAGGCCCCTGGGAGGCAGCTGGTGTGATGATCCTAGATGGGAGAGAGCTGAGGAGGAGGAGGACAGTCCCAGAACTTGCTGCTCAAGCCCAAGCCCATCCACATCTGGGTTTCACTCTCTGCCGCCACACAGCCCCCAAAGACCTGACGGCCCCACTGAGGGAGCTGCAGGGTCTACAAAGCACGCCCCCTCCACCACCACCACCAGGGAGCACTGCCGCCCCCCCCCCCCCCCCCGGGAGCGGGGCAAGGAGGCAGGGAGACGCACTTGTCCCTAGATGCTGGACTTGGTTTGGACAGAGGCATCCAGCAGGTCCCACGTTGTCTGTGACCTGGGCACCCCACCACCTTGTCCTAACTTTGGGGCATCTCCCGGCCGGTCGCCTGCGTCTCGATGCTTGGGAAGTCGCGGAGCGCAGCCTGAGGAAGCCATCAGCTCGCGCACCGTGATCTGACGTGACACGAAAGCTGCATCCGATTCCATGCAAGCTGCCTGCGGCAGATGACCTTCTATTTTTACATTTCTCACAAATTGGAAATTTCAAGGAGGCTGGATCTTGAGAGCAATTGGCTGTGGCATTCCGTGAACTGGGGAAGGGCAGCTCAGTGGAACACACACCGTGGTAGGGTGTTGGGGTGCGGGTGGGGGGCTGGCTGGGCCCCTGGCATGCAAGCCAGGCCGGGCAGTGTGGGAGTCGGTGGCTACCCGGGACAGTGGCCCGCAGCCCTGCCCACCTGTCGGCTCCCTGGTGTCTGCTGATCAGTGTCTCCTGCCAGCTCTTGAGTTAGCTGAGCTCTGGCCAGAGGGACAGTGAAGGTCAGAGATGCCCTGAGAGGCATGGGCAGCAGGTTGCTTCAGCGGCCTTGTTGTTGGGTGAGGTGGTTCTGTGCAGGGAGGGGCAGCCCCACAATGAAGACATTTCCAACAGGGCTGCTGTGAGCTGCGCTGGACAGCACCGGACAGCTGGCCCAGACAGTGTTCTTGCGGCTGCTAGGTTTCAGGGCCAGGGGAAGCCAGCAGGTGCCCGTGAGGTCCTGGAGAAGAATCCAAAGGTCAGGATGACCTTGACCCAGAGGAGGCCGCTTTGCACACAATGTGCCTACATGCACACTTGCACACTTGCTTCGTACTGCTGTCAGATCTCACAGTGTGCCAGGCGTCTTCTCTCGTGACGCCTGCAGTAGCCCCACGGTAAACCGAAGACGATCGCATCGCTGCTACCCATGTTCTCCCCAGCACTGGACAGGCAGCTGAGGTTTGGAGTCCCGAACTCGTGTTTCTGTCTTCCAGTCTCCCGGTCCAGGGGGGTCGCTTCTGAGGTGCAGACCCGGTGATCACTGGGTAGTCCCCGGAGCTGGAGCAGCCCACATCTGGCGGGAGGCAAGGACTGGGTCTATAGGGCGGCCCAGGGAGGCGCTGCCGTGAACTTTGGGAGCCAAGGGCCCTGCATCTCCTCGTTCTCCCATAGCTGAGTTCCGACCGGGGAGTCCTTGGCCATGCCCAGTGTTGGAGCCGAGCGTGATGGTTTAGCCGGGGGCCCGTTCAGTCTCGGTTTCACCAGCTCCGAGTTGAGAGTAGCTCGCCTGGGATCAGAAGACAAAACCCCGCGAGAGCGTTTTTCCTCCCTGGGTGGAGAGGAAGGGGTGGCGGGGCTCCGACACACACACGTTCATCCGTGTGCGATTGGATGAAAAGCAGCAGGGCGGCCATGAGTTGGCATAGAAGGCCCCGCAGCCTTGGTACCCAGGGGGGCACGGAGAAGAGTTCCCATGGACCCGTGCGGGGAGAGACGGCCCAGCCAAGAGGGTGGGAGGGGGGGTGTGGGATGGAAACCCCCAGGCCACAATACACTCCCCTGTCTCTGGACAGTTGCTATGCTGAAGACAGACCTACCCCACAAGTTCTGGAAGCTTCCCTGCAGGACACAGGGGAGCAGGAGACCTGAGGGTGTCCCGTGTGCCCTGGTTGCATGCTGAGGACTGGGCGCCTCCCAGGCCTGGTCCTGGTGCCAAGGCCATGGGCTTTACCCCACCCCCTCTGAGGCTGGTGCTAGGGTGCACCTTGGCCAGAGGAGGTCGCAGGCCCAGAGCAGCGGGGTCGCTCTCCCCGGGTTTGGGCCAGGTCTTCCCCATGCCAGCACCCGTGTGCTCCGTCCCGCTTGTCTCTTTCTGTGCCCCTGAGGAGTGAAGGGGGTCATTACTCCGTGTCAGCCATTTCCAGCGGTGCAGGAAAGGGCTGAGGCTGGGCGTAAACACAATGCAAAAACCTCAAAGCCAGAAGCCCCCGGTGTCCCAGGCAGCCCCCCTGGGCTGCAGCCTGAGCTCCCTGGGAGACCTTGGCTAAGGGAGTCCCCGGCACGGCCGTTCCTGGAGCTGGAGGTCAGAGACTCACCTATGATTTATAGAAACGAGCGGGCTCAGGGCCAGAGAAGCAGGAGCCATTCTGTGGAGATGGGGTTCAAGTGCATGGCGGCGGGGGTCGTGCATTCTTAGCAGGCTGCCTCGGAGGGGACATGGAACGGTCCAGCCGTGCCGCCCCCGAGCTGAGCACTTGGCAAGCAGTGCCCCAGACCCTCAACAAGGAAGCCGAGGCTCAGGCAGCTCAGGGTGCTGCCCGAGGCTGTACCGTTGGCTCCTTCAGCCATGCAGAGATGGGCTCAGACCCGGGTCTGTGGGACCCCTGGGCCTGGGCTCCCAGCTTTGAGAAGGAGGTGGGAAATCGCTCCCTGCCTGGTCCCTGGCCGCCTTCTCTGGGCTTTGCTTTCTCTGTCCCCAGAGCCAAGGATTTGGACTGTGGAGCAGGACCCCGGCAGCTCCCCGCACCAGGCACCAGCCCTCCAGGCAGGGAGCGGGGGTTGCATGCCCACTTTCCGCTCCTCCTCCAGCTCCCCCATAATAGCCTCCCCCAGAGCAGTGATTGGGGTGGGGGTGGGGTAAGAGCCCTTTCTCCAAATGGCAGTGAACGCACACAGCGCTGGCATAGCAGGTGCAGCGCTGTTGGTTCTGCCGCGGGGACTAACGGAGACGCCGGCCCCGCGCCTCTGGGCTGGCAGCAGTGTGCTCAGAAGCAGTGCCAGGGACCCAGACGAGAGCACAGCCGTCCCCTCCCCAACCTGGGAGGCAGAAAGGAGCCACACGGCCAAGGGCCCCTCCCCAGCTCTGGCCAAGCGGCTCTTTGGACAGGGCTCTGTGGTGGCTGCTCTGGGGGCTTTTCTGGGCAGTCTGGATGGGCCATCTCCAGGACCAGGGGTGGGCAGCAACCAGACGCAGTAAACCTACTGTGTGCCAAGCTCTGGTGTGGGCGTAAGCTCAGCATCAAAGCCACAAACCCGTCACAGCCCAGCTGCTGCGTTTTCTGGAGTCTGGTGTGCCTGGCTTGGAGTGGGGCACACAGTAGGCACTTTCTTCCCGCTTAGTGCGATTGCTTTGGTGAGCTGGGTGCAAACCCAGGTGGGCTCCGGGACAGGGGGCAGGCTCTTCTTGAGCGTCAGTAGCCCGGCCTTCCTGGACAGCTTGTCGCTGGGCTCAGAGGAAGAGCTGGGTTTGCCAATGGCTGGGTTGCCACGGATAACGCCCTTGCCTTCTTCTGTGAGCCTCAGTTTGCACATCTGTGAAATGGGGAGACTGAGGGCTGTGATGTTGCAGGCAAAGCACACCTCCTCACCACCCTGAGGCCCAGAGCTGGAGATGACACAGACCCTGTGGAGGCCGCACAGCAGGGGTGAGCATGGCAACCCGCATCGTCTTCGCATGCGTCCTGGGAGTTAAAGTCTCGCTCAGACCCCCGACTCACTTCTATCAGCCCTGACTCTGTCCCTGTCTCGCTGGACCCGGGAAGCCATTTGTTTGGGTTTTCATAAGCTAGAGAAAGTCACAGAACCCCTCCCCCCTTTCAGACACCCCTGCGACACAGATGGGTAAACTGAGGCCTCCAGAGGCGCCTCAGGCCCTGCAGGTGCTAGGACCCAGAGCGTCTCACCCCTGGCCCTCAGCAGCCTGGCTCCACGGCTGAGAAATTATTAAATAGAGTTGGTGGAAGGACTCTGGTTGCCGTGACAACGGAGCCTGTGTCCTCGGAGATAATGGCGTTGCACAGGCGGGGCGATGCAGCGTGAATGCTGATGCGCAAGCCGCTGGCACGCGGAGGGGACTGTGTCCCGAGGGGCAGGCCAGGGCCCGCGGCGTGGGCAGCCCGTGGGACGCTTGCCTTGTCTGGTTGCAGGGCCTGGGCTCCCCCTGCAGCAGGGAAGGCCTGGAAGGAGGCTGGACCCGCGCAGCGGGGCTGGTGCTGGGAGCACCCGAATTCTGGAAAGACTTGGGGAGCAGGGACGAGGCCAGCCAGGCAGGAGGGGACGCAGCGTGGCCTGGTGGCCCAGACCGTCCACTCCGGAGCCCAAGGCACGGCCCTCCCCGCTCTCTGTCACTGTCTGCCCGGGGCCTCATCCTTTGCATCTGCACAGTGGGGTTGATACCAGCACCTGCCCCGAAGGCCCTGTCACGGCCGTCACTCAGGGGCAGTGGATCTCGTTGCTAACCAAGGAGGGGAGCTAGAAGCATCCACTCACGGCCACGAGTGGGCTTGTGATGGGCGCAGCTGGATGAGTGCGGGAGGCTAGAAGATGGTCAAGATGGCGGGTCTCAGTGCGCGTGTGCGGTCCCCGCAAACCCCCCACAGCCGCGCACAGCAGCAGGATTTTCTCTTTCCTAGCTGCAAACCCTTCCTGTGGAAGCCAGCGTCGCACCCGGGCCCGTCCTATGCCGGTCCTGCCCCGCTGGCCCAGTGTGGGCAGCGCCCTCGGCAGGGACTGGACGATGTGGGGTTAACACCCAGAGAAACCCCAAAGTGAATCATTTGCATGCTGGCCAGGGAGGCAGCTGGCTGTCGACCCCTGGCCCTGTTTCGGAAGCAGAAGCAGGGTGCAGGACTCAGTGCTGGGAGCCAGGGGCCTGGCGGTTGAGACGCAAGCAACCGTTTCTGTGTGCTCACTCGCCCGCCCCACAGCCAGTCCAGGGTCCCCTGGGCAGCAGCCACTCCTGAGGCTGAGGACAGGCAGCAAAGAGGAGCCTCCCTCCTGGGACACTGCTGTCCCCGCCGTCCCTCTGGGCAGGACCAGGGTCAGGGAGGCTCCATGTGGACACGTGCAGGCAGCTGACATTTCACCGGGGTTTGAAGGAACATGCATACGCCCTGGGGGTCGCGTGTCATGAGCGGTTGGCTCTAAGAATCTGAGCCGATCAACGTCTCCCGGGGACTCCGCTGTCGCCTGTCTTGATGGAGCTGGCGTTCTGCCCACAGCTTTTCCCCACCTCTGTCTGAAAGGCAATGACACTAGCACCAGTCAGGCGGTCTGCCGGGGCCCAGCTGCTGCTGCACCACCACGCACGTTCTCCCACTTCGACCTCGTAGCTCTCAAGGTAGATCGTGATCGTCTCTGTTCCTGGCAGAGCTGGGATTCGAACCCCGGTCTCCAGGTCTGCAGGCCCTGCCCTCCCCTGCCATTGTCAGGGTTCCTGAGGAACCTCTGACCCCCCTGACATGCCGCTGAGCAGGAGGCATGCCCAGGTTTGCTCGTCCAGCGAGGGACTCCGAATTTCCTCAGCACAAGTCCGGTTTTGCTTCTTACTACCTAGGATTTTTCACTCTGTAAGGGAGGGGCTCTCACCCCGTAGAATTCTCGAAAGCTCAGTGAATGAAGCGAGAACAGATGCGCTGGCAGAAGTGAGCATTCATTTGAGTCTTTTAAAAATAAAATTGGCTTCCTCTTGTGGGAAAATATGTTCGCGCCTGGAGCGTGACCCTTCGGCAGCTCCGAAACCCACGCCCTTCCCATTCTCGCAAAATATTCTAGGGCTGCGTCTCTCGTGTTTGCCTTAAGCCGGTGGAGTTTTCCTTAAGAGAACAGGAGGGGTTTTTGTTTTCCAGATACAAAATTTTTGATGCTGAACCTGTGTTTCCAAACCTCATCACCACTAGGTGTGTCACACACCCGGCTTCGCAAAGTTCAAGGAAAATGTGCATTATCTTCCCTTGCATTCGGGGGTGCCTCGCCTCGTGGTCCCCCACAAAGGGGCCACACTCATGTCATTCTCCCACTCTCCTGAGTGGTGGAGGCGGCTCTGTCCTGGGCCTGCAGACTGAAAGCCGTCGAGGGCCGGGCAAGATTCCCTGATGAGGCGGGATGTTGGTGGCTGGCTGACAGTGCCCATGGGACTTTCATAAGTGGCGCAGCCCCACGCCCCCTGGCCCAGATTGCCAGTTCAAGCTTTAAAACTGTCAGCCGGGGGCCGGTGTTGTGGCGTAGCTGATGAAGCCGCTGCCTGCGATGCCAGCATTCCGTGTGGGCACTGATCCGTGTCCCACCTGCTCCACTTCCAATCCAGCTCCCTGCTAGTGGCCTAGGAAAAGTAACAGAGGAGGGTCCCACATGTTTGGGCCCCAGCCACCTTGCGGGAGGCCCATAGGAAGCTCCTGGCTCCTGGCTTTGGCCTAGCTAAGTCCTCACTGTTGTGGCCACTTGGGAAATGAACCAGTAGATGGAAGACCCTCCCCCACCTCTCTCAAAATAAATAAGTAAATCTTTAAAAAACATTTCTCAGCTGTGGGTGCTGGCTGCCTTTAAGACGTCTGCTGTGACCACATGTCACCGTCTTGCTCTGTCTGGGGCCTCTGTGAGTTGTCCTCTAGAGTGGGGCTGGTGACACCTGCAGAGCTGTCGAGGGATGGAAGTGGATGCAGGGTGGACGCCGTGGAACTGTGTGTGGCCACCTCAGGGCAGGGAGAGGGCGCTCGGCCAGGGCTGCACCTCCATAGTGACTCGGGACAGCTCCTGCAGCCAGCAGCCGGCCCTGGCAGGAGCAACTGCCGTGTCTCTTTCCCGGATCTGAGCTTTTAAAAGGCCCTGACCCCGTGCCCTTGGGAGCCCTTCAGGCACGTCTTGAACAAGAACGAACGGTTTCCTACATGTGTGTGTGCACAGGCGGAGAGCTGTGGCCCAGAATGCCAAGCAGGTCTCACGGTGCTCTGCCTTCCCAATTGGAATTCAGGGTTTCTGGCTGGCTGGGCTCTGCCGGCAGGAGGCTGGAAGCGGCAGGAAACCTGGGACACGCGGTGGGGGTGCAGGGCCGGAGATGTTCTCCGGGGCCTCCTGTGGCGCCCAGAGCAGGTTCGTTCTGAGTCAGTGCCTTGAGCTGGTTTGGCGAGGATGGAGTTAATGGGCTGGCCCGCTGCAGGCCCAGTGGAAGGACAGTGGGAGAGGTCCTGCAGCCTGGGTTTGAATCCCAGCTCCTCCGCCACCTGTGCCCTTGAACTCTGTGCACTAAAGGGCGAGCCCCTGCCTCCTGGCCTCGTCACAGGGGTTGGTCGGTGGGAGACACAGCCTGGCACTGCTTGTGGGCACCTGCAGCACACAGTCCCTCCACGGGGCTTGCCGCCCTGTCCCCCTTTCACCATGCTTTTCCCTGGATTCCTTGTCTGACCCCTCACCTGGGAAGAGACAGGTGGTGAAGCAGCACCGTGCCAGCCACTCGCAGCGGGGCCATCTCTTCCCCGTCTGTGGTGTCGTCCTGGAACCTTGGACCTGCCCTGGGGGTGGGGGGTCCTTACACCCCAGAAACCAGCAGATGCTGCCACTGCCCAGGAGGCCCACAGTGCCCTCTGTCCCGAGGGCAGGCCAGGAGAGCACCTCTTACCTGGCACCTTGTGAGCTCCATGGGGGAAACAGCATCTGGGAGACCCCGGCCCCAGCCGTGCAGAGGCGGCAGTGCGCCAGGGGAGGTGGGACGGAAGGACTTGTGGGTGCGGCAAGGCAGAGGGCTCATGCACTGTGCCCCCCCCCCCGCCCCATGCCCCTTTGCCGTCGCCTGCGCACCCCGCCTCGTCTCCCTGCCTCCCTCTGCATACAGCCGCCTGGCGCTCTTGCCAAAGCACAGTCCCATCACGGCTCCCCCTTCCCAGGGTGCGCTGGCAGCCGCGAGGCCACCAGGGGCCCACGGTGGGAGAGGGGCCGTCGGGAACACGGGCTGCACTTGTTCGGGCCGCTGTCACGCGGATCCCAGCCTGCGAGCGCGTGCTGCTTGCTTTGTCCGTGCCTGGTTCCTCGTCTGTGCCGTGGGGCATCGCGAGAGTTAAATGCCATCGTTCGCGTTATGCGCTTCACAGATCTGTTGCGATCATGGCTCCCTCTCTGCCTGGAGTGGACCGGCGTGAGTGAGCATTCGCTCCTGCTTCCCTGGCCAAGGTGGAAGGGAGCTCTCACTTCTCCTGCCCCTCCCTGCCGGCCCGAGGGAGGTGCAGCCCGGTACCCGCCTGAACCCCTGCCCGGCTGCCTCCCCCAGCTCTCCTGACTCAGCCTCAGCTCGCCGCTTCTTCCCCTGCACCCAGCCTGGGACCTGGCTCCCCGGAGGTGCTCGGCCGCCGCTGGGTGGCTCAGATTGGAAATGGGCTTGAGAAAATGAGGCGTGCAGCGGGGCGCTGCTGGGAGTTAGGGGCCAGAAAAGACGCTCACGAGGCCCTGGGGTGTGAGCGAGGCACGTGGGATGAGATGAGACTGAGGGGGGGAGCCAACACAGGCGCCGGAGCCAGCCCCACCGCTCTGCCTGCGCAGGGAAGGGAACCCAGGCACGGGGTGGGCAGGGGGCTGGCTTGAGATCACGCAGCGCATGCGGTGCGGTGCCAAGAGCCAAACTTGTGCCTTTGCCACTCAGGTCAGCCCCCAAAACACATCCCCGGGGCTGTGCCCAGCTGCCACAAGGCACGAGTGGCAGCTGTGTTGGAGGAGAGCGGGGTCTCCAAGTGGAGAGAGCTGCCCCTTGGGGACCCCATTGGAGCCGCCAGCCCCACCGGCCCGGTGAGGGCTGCTCAGCTGGGATCATGGGCTCTCTGCTGGCTCCCGGGACACCGTGTGGCCGCAGCCCGGGAGCTGCAATGGCCACAGTGGGGTGGACCTCTGAAACCCCGTGCAGCAGCCTCTTGGGGGTGTGGCCCTAGGGGTCGGGGTGGGGTTTCTTGGAGGAGCTGTGTCTGGGGAGGGGTGGCTCCTGGACATCCGAATGTGGGGCTTGTTTTTCCACAGGCACCTGCCAGAAACAGCAGCCAAGAGCAGGCGCACGGGACCCTGGTTCAAGCCATGGTGCCCCTGGCTGGGAGTCGTTTGCAAAGTCACTTTACTTCTCCGTGCCTCGGCTTACCTTTCAGTACAGTAGGGGAAGGCGTGGGGATCCACCAAGTGTGTGCGTGGCCCTGGCGTGTTGCAAGCGTGGCTGGCTCGCCACCTCCCTGAATCCCGAGCTCGTCCAGTTCGTTCTGCTCCCCTCATTTGCCCGTGAAAAGCCGGGCCGCTTTTCCTCCATGCGTGCGGCCGCGGGAGAGCTGGGACCTGGACTCCTGGTGCCACCACAGCTGCAGTGGACACTGCGCTCAGTGGCTCACGGGGCTCGGGGTGGGGCTGCTCCGTGGCCTGCTTCCTCGGCCACCGTGGTCTGGGACGTGCCCTGGACAACCGCACAGCAGCTCCCAGGGAAGCCCTGAGCTGGGATTTTCTGTTTCCTCCTCTGGCTCAGGGCAGGGAAGCCAGGCAAGTTGCTCCCCTACCCCAGGTGTCCTGCAGGTAAGGTCAGCGAGGTCATGGGGTCAGCAGCCTAAGGGCACAAGCCACCTGCTGTGGGCCCGTGTGACCTTGGGAAGGTTGTGTGACCTCTCTGGACCAACGATTGTTATTGCTTCCGTATTTTTAGCACTTGCTGTGCCAGGCACCGTCTGGGCCTCACACAGTGTGGGGTGCTTCCTGGTGGCCCCAGTTTCTGACCAGGACCCAGAAAGAGAGTACAGAATCGAGTCAAAGGGCCTCAGGGTGCTGTGCAGAGGGGCACCCCGTAACCAGTGGGGTGGAGAAGTGAGCGCCTCTCAGCTCTGTGGGGCAGCTGGGGGCTTTCGCCAGTCTCTGGGAAGTGAGAGTGCGGTGCATAGAGACGGGAGTCAGGCAGGGTCAGGCCACTCCTGCTGCAGCCTGCTCCAGCCTCATCTTCCTCTGTAGACGCCTACAGGCAGGCAGGTGCGCTGATGAGGTGTGGAACAATCCAGACTGGGAGAGAGGCTGCCTGGGGACCACAGCCAGACCCCAGCTGTCATGACTGTCAGCACCCCAATCTCCTGACCTCCAGGGCAGAGCGCAGCAAGAGCCGCCCATGGCACCTGTTGTCTTCCAGCCGTGCCAGGCTGGCCGCTCACTTGCTGCACCTGCGGCTCCTATGTGCCTCACATTGCCCAGCGCTCCTCCGGGGCAGGTGCATGTGTGGCCCCTCTCCCCTTCCATGGCAGCCGAGCTGCGTGGATGCTTCCTGGGGACCGGGCCTCTTCTCCATGCACTCCCCAGCTTCAGCTTCTCATGCGAGTCCATGCAGTAGGAGGGTCCACATGTGCAGATAAGAACACGGAGACTTGGACAAGCTATTGATCGCCTGATTCGCAAGATCGGAACCACGCCCCGTGACATAATCCAGGTCGCCCCCAGCTGCCCCGTGCACCTGGATCACCGGAACCTGTTAGAATCTGTGGCCACCGCTGCAGGTCTGGCCTGGGGCCCGGGGCTCTGCCCTCCTGGCAGGCTCCCCCGTGATGCCGAGGCCCTCCCTTGCTCTCCTGTCTGCCGGGTCCAGGCTGGCAGGTGGAGGAAGTAGCCCTTGCTTTGCAGATATGGAACGAGGCCTGGGCGGTCCCACACCTGTGAAGTGCCTGGCACACAGTAGGCGCTCAATAGATGCTCGCTCTTCTCCCTCAGTAGGAGCTGGCGTGACGCCCAGTACACAACAGATGCTCGGGAGAGCCTGGCCCAATTGGTGGAGCTGAGCTTTCTTCCCCAGCACAGAGAACAAACTGCGCTATGTTCCTCTTGGGAAAGGAGCCAAACCCAATATTAATGTTTTCTTGGACCTCAGTGTTGCAAAGAGAAAGCAGAGCGAGTGGCACGCTTGCCTCGCCATTTCTGCAGGGAGAAGCAGGAGCGGAACAAAGCCCAAGTGAGCGCCGCGTCCCGGGAGGGAGCCCACCGTGCCCAGCCCCTGGTTCTCCCGCCTCCCTCTCCCGCGAGCCAGATCTGCTGCGTGCCCAGCCTGGCCGGAGACAATGGCGGCCCTGAGACTGTGGCCCTGGCCTGACAGCCCTGCCGAGGTCCACACCCCACGCAGCCGCCTGACCCCCGATGCAGTGACACAGAGGGAGATTGTCCAGGGCGCCGTCCGCACGCCCCGCCCCTGGCCTGGGCTGTCCTCTAGCCTGGGGCTGGCCTCTGACAGCCCTCCCACCAGAGAGGCCCGCGGGCCGCAGCCCCAGAGCAGATCCCGGGAGCTGCCCTTCCGCCCTCCGCCCGCGTTCACAGCCGCATCATCTCTGCTGTGCCCCCTTGTCCGTGCGCAGCCTCCCTATCAGCTCAGCCCTGCTGCTTGAACCCTCCTCCCCCAGCCTTGTGGAATAAAATCCGAACTCGCCGTGGCTCCCGAGGCCCTGCGGTACCGTTCCCTGCCCGCCACCTCCAGCTGGCTCCATTCCCGCTCATGCTGGCCTGCTGCCTCCTTGGCTTCTCAGATGCACGGACCCAATCCTGCCCCAGGGCCTTTGCACTTCCTCTCCATGCTCCCAGAGATGCTGTATCCCAGATATGGCCCCAAATTCCAGCCGAATTTTTTTTTTCTTTCCAACCAAGAAAACAAGCCCACGGGCCAGTTCTGACCCATTTTGCTGCTTCTGATCTAGGGCTCTGGCCTCCACATGTGTTCTTTTCTTGCAAAGCATGGACTCCCTCAGGACCTGACAGAGGGGCTTCTTCCTACTTTGTTGGTCCCCATCTGATGAGTGGCAGGGGAACTCGGTCCCAGTGCAGGACGGGCCTCGTCTGGGAGCCGGGGTGCACCTGCCTGCCTCCGTCTTTCTCCTGAACTCTATCCTTCCCAGAGGCCCCTGCTGGAGTCTCTTTCTGGAATCTGGATCTGGTCCCGTGATCACCCCTCCCGCACACCTGCAGCTGGGCCCTAAGTCCTCACCCCGGCGCGAAAGGCCCTTTTCTGCGTCGGGTCTTGCGTTTGCCCCGACCTGGGGTGCTTTTTCCATTTGCACGAACCTGACGAGCACCGGTTCAACCTTCAAACCCCAGTGCAAGTGACCCCTCATCTGGGCTCCTCCTCTTCAGAGCCTTGTGCACCACAGCGCAGTGGATCAGCTACAGTAGAAGCGGTTCCCCAGATGGTGGCCTGGCCGGACAAGCCCCTCACCTCTCCACCCCTCGTGTCCTGTGCCTGCCCCGGCTCCGTGCACAGAGCAGGCTCCCAGCAAGCACTAGCTGACTCACAGCCCTGCCAGCACCTGGCGTGCGCCCCCCAGGTGCTCGCTGCGTGATGAGCGAGTGGCAGAGGCCAGCGGACTGATCTCGCCTCCCAGGGTCGTTTATGTGTGGAGCTTTGGAGGAATTCAGTTCGTGGGGCCCACTCAATGCCCAGAGGGCCGTGCGGCCGGCGTCTTGGCCTGCAGGATGTTGTTGCCTGATGAGATGGGGCCAGAAGCTGCTGGGAGGAGGCTACGCCTCTTCCTCCCACCTGCTCACCAGCAGGTAAAGGAGAGTCTCAGGCCAGCGCTCCCGGGGCTGTGGCCGCATCCTCCGATGCTGTCCCCAGAAGCCACGGGCCCTGGGCTTCGTCTCAAGAAAGGCAGGAATGACTGGGACGGCGGGGCCCTGCCGCGAGCTTGCCCACGCCTGCTTCCTGTGTGTCCTTTCCACCGGGGAGGGAGGGACAGGGGAGACGCCCACGTCAGGAATTCGGGTTCCCAGGTGTGCGCCCAAGTGCCGCGGCCTGGGAGCTCTCTGGGTTGGTAACCCCGTCCCGGCTTGGCTTGCTGGGTTCCTCGCATGGACGAGCTGGTTGGGGTGCTTTTCCCTGCTCCACTTCGTTGTGGAATCACTTTTCTGTGATTGACCAAGCGTGCAGAGGTGCAGCTCCCAGCCCCCACCTGGCCCAGGGCGGCGGGCGAGGCCGCTGCAAGTTTCTAGAAAGAGGCTGGGCTCCCGTTCCCACCGGGCTTCGAAGACGCTCAGAGGTGCTGAGGACCCGCATGGTACGTGCTCAGAAAACGTCCCTCGCTGTCCTCATCGTCACTGCTGGGGCCCGGAGCCAGGGTGAGCGCTGTGGCTGCCTGGACGGGGGGCCGCCTGACGCCTGCTTGGCCTCAGCGCTTCTGATCCTCAGCACAGCCCCAGGAGGGAGCTGCTTGCAGCTCCCCCACTTCACAGAGAGGTAAAGTCAGCCAGCCAGCACTCGTGGCGGGCGGACACAGCCAAGGGCCGTCTGACGCAGCACGGGGCGAGTCCAGGACCCCACGGGAATGCCAGTTGCATCCCTCGGCCTCTGCTTCCTGTAGCTTCCCTGGGTGCGTTCCACGCCTTCTGCAAGGCTCGCTCCACTGGGACCACGGGACTCCTCACAGGGAAGCCACAGGCCTGTGCTGGACCCGGCTATGTGCTCCTGTGCTTGGGCCTTGCATGCCCAGCAAGTCCCTGTTCAGTGTCTTCCTGGGAGGAGCACCTGCTGGGGGCGGGGCAGAGAGCAGGGCGGCACCAGGAGCCTCTTCCACGGTGTAAGATGGGGAGGGGGAGGGGGGGCTGCAGTAGCCAGGTGTCATGGACTGGCTTGGGGGTGACGGACAGTTTTCCAAGCTCATGGTCGTGGAGACTGGGATGGCTAGGAAGGGGGGGGGGAGTCCCCCTGTCTGACGGGGGTCTTCTTGCTGTGCCATAACGTGGCAGAGGTGGAAGGCATGGTGAGAGCAAGGGAGCAAGTGTGATTGATAACCAGCCCACTGCTGAGATAACCAATGCACTCCCGAGGTAACCAGCCCAGTGCTGATAACCAACCCATCCCCAGGATAACCAACCCACTCCTGAGATAACCAGCCCACTCCCGAGATATCCAATGCACTCCCGAGGTAACCAGCCCAGTCCTGATAACCAACCCATCCCCAGGATAACCAACCCACTCCTGAGATAACCAGCCCACTCCCGAGATATCCAATGCACTCCCGAGGTAACCAGCCCAGTCCTGATAACCAACTCACCCCCAGGAATAACCAACCCACTCCTGAGATAACCAGCCCACACCCGAGATAACCAATGCACTCCCGAGGTAACCAGCCCACTCTGAGATAACCAACCCACTCCTGAGGGCAGAATTCCCATAGCCTGATCACCTCTCAACCCTGCTGCACCAGGAATTGAGCTTCCAGGGGCTGGACTGAACTTTGGGGGCCACTTCCGGCCCAGGGCGCCCACCTGGCTGCCTGCAGGAGCCCCCTGTCCACCCGCCGGCTCTGGGGGCTTCCTCCTCGCACACTGAGCCTGCCACCTTGGGACGAGATGGGCGCTTCCTCAGCCCCGGGCCAGATTCCCCGGGAAGGAGTTTGATTGGCTAGCCTGGGTCAGGTGATCAGCCGTGGCCCGAGGTGATTGGATCGTTCTGAACACATGACATCTGGATTCCACCGCCCATCGTGGAGTGTTACGGACTTGGTAGCTGAACCCCCAAAGGGGTGCACTTTAGCCTCCGCCCCTTTCCAGAGGCTGCTCCCCACCGCCCAGTGTCCCCCGGGACTCCCCGGTAGGCCATGGCGCCTTCCACTTCCCGCCGCGGAGTCCGGAGCTCTGAGGCTCCCGCGCGCCGACGGGCATCCAGGAGCTCAGACCGCGCGGGGCCGTCCTGGGGCCGAGGAGCGGGACGGCGTTGCAGGCTGGGCTGTGCGAAGGCGGTCCGGCTCCCCAGGAGCTCCGGGACTGGACCGTGGTGCTTGGTAACGAGGGCTGCACGCGAGGGCGCTGCGGGCACAGCGGCCTGGCGGAGGCCACGGGGAGGCGGGCGGGGCCGGGCCCGCCCTGCGCTTTGCTTTGGCTCAGCTCCTACCTCTGCGACGCCCCGGGCCAGTGCTGCCCCCACTCCTGCCAGTTGGTGCTGAGGGTCCCCTGCGCCTGTTTTGCGTTGCTTTATCCACGGAAAGCTCCTTTGTAGAAGTCAGGGAAATAAAAACCTAGCACAAAGGAGGGCACGGAAGTCACTCAAACTGACCCCTGACCCCCGCTGACGTCACGCGCTGCTGGGTTCTTCTTCTTGCTTTGGTTTTTAAGTGGGCAAATTGCAGGGAGAGGGCCGATGCGGGGTCATTCAGAAGCAACTGTTCTGAAACCTGCTTTTCTCCACGAAGCAAGGTGCTCTTGCCCGCGTGCCCACGCCTTGGCTGCAGGGTGGACAGAACACAGCTGCGGTGGCGTTGGGCCCGGGAGGCTGCAGCCCCACTCTGCTGGGTTCCTGTGTCTTCTGATAAAATCACGGAGCCTCCGCCTCTCAGCGCCCCCGTGGCCCTCCCCTCCACGGCTGTCCCCAGCCTGCCGGCCCCTCCCCAGCATGTCCCCGCACCTGAGGGCCGGCTCCACGCTGCATGGACTCGCTGCGGTCACCCTGGCTGGGGACGCTCTGCCAGCCACGTGCACAGCCCAGACACCAGCAGCTTCCTGTCACCCTCTGTCCCCCAGCCCCGCCTGCCGGCTCACCAGCCTCCTCCCCTGCCTTGCAGGCTGTCACCCAGGAGCCCTGTCCAGAGCCCTGTGAGAACTGACCCATCGCAGACAATCATCAGGTGAGTCCAGGTGTGGGGAGGGACGCACACCCACAGCTCCACAGAGGATCACCCCATTTCACAGATGGGGAAGTTGAGGCTCAGAGCCATCTGCAGAGCCGTTAGCTAAGTTCGTTGAGGCATGCAGCTGGCAAAAGGCAGCCTAGAGGCTTGAACTCAGGACTGCTCAGCGTCCAGTTTTGCACACTGTCCCCTGGAAGTAAAGAGGCGGGAGGGTGCAGGCTGCCTGTGGTGAGCCTCAGGGTGGCCGTGGCCAGCAGTGGTCGTCCACGTGTGGAGAGCCTGGGCTGCAGCTGGAGCCGGGCTGCCAGCCCCAGCCCCTGCAGGCGTTGGGGGAGTAGATGGGAGGGCTGTCTGCCTTTCATCTAAACAAAGTAAAAAGCAAGAATGGGCTGGGGGCCCCCAGCAGCGCAGGGACAGGGTCCTATTCTCGTCTTCGTTGTGTGAGATTGAGAGTGGTGGAGATGTTTGCTCAAAGACACACACAGCTCCCATGTGGTGAAGGGACTTAGAGGGGGAGCTCGGGACCCTGGGCTGCAGCACCACCCGTGGCCGGGACACCCCGTCTTCAGCCGCAGATGGAGCCCGTTTGCTGCCGGCCCGGACGCTGCTTATGGCCTTGATGAAGGGCAAATCCCCTATTGCATCGTCAGAGGCCAAGAGATCTTTCCTTACAGCCCTGGTGTTTGCCTCTGGAGGTCGTGGTCCTGGCTTGCTCCCTGGGGTGGGGCACAGAGGCTGGAGCCCTGGAGTGCATCGCCCTTTGTGACTTTGGGAGCCAAGGCCTCTCCTTCGCTCCAGAGCAGGGGCAGGGGGAGCGAGAGGGTTTTCAGGAGCCCGCCTGCCCTGGCCCCCATCGGCTGCTCCACTTTTGTTATTTCAGGGCGAGGCTCCTGGAGCCTCCTCTCCGTCCTAAACCCCACCCCTGTCCTTCCAGGGTCACCTTGAGCCGCAAAGCTGCTGTCCACGTGGACCGGGGCTGACGTCACACGCCCACCCACCAGGACCCCTGTGTGCAAACCCCGAGACATGGCGGCCAACGGCAGCAAGGTGGCCGACGGGCAGATCGCCACGGAGGTCAGCGAGGCCCCCGTGGCCAATGACAAGCCCAAGACCCTGGTGGTCAAGGTGCAGAAGAAGGGGGCGGAGCTTCCCGACAGGGACACGTGGAAGGGCCGCTTCGACTTCCTCATGTCCTGCGTGGGCTACGCCATCGGCCTGGGCAATGTCTGGAGGTTCCCGTACCTGTGCGGGAAGAATGGAGGCGGTAGGTAGCGGCCCCGCGTCTGCCTGCTAGGCTGGACCTGCCTGGCCATTTTCTGGGGCACTGTAGCAAGATAGGGCCACTGGAGACCCCAGGGGAGCCCCAGGCCCCGTACTTGCTCCTCACCTCTCTTTATGGGTTCCCCTAGGACGATGCTTGTGTGTGAGCGGTACCCAGGGCAGGCGTTTGGCTCAGGGTGAAGAAGCCACTCAGGGAGCCCCATGTCCCTGGGTTCAGCCTCCTCCTAATGGGCACCCTGGGAGGCAGCAGGGACTCAGGTACTCGGGCCCTGGATGGAGTTCCCATCCTGTGGCTTCAGCCTGGCCCAGCTCCGGCTGCAGTGGGCATTTGACGGAGTAAACAGGTGGACGGTGGATGGAAGACCTCGATTTCTCTGTCTCTCTGCCTTTCAATTTTAAAAAGTTTTAAACAAGTTAAACTGTACCCCAAAATTCATCTCCCCATTTGGCAGAGGACGGGCCTCCTCCTGAGTGCCCTGGGCCTCCTTTTGTTTGGCTGTGGGTGCTGCTTTCCAGGCAGAGGGAGAGGAAACCCTGGAGGGCAGCCTGGAAGCAGAGTGCTTCCCCTGAGCAGGGGGAGGGGCCCGGCATGAGCCTCGCCTCTCCACCCCCAGGGGCCTTCCTCATCCCCTACTTCCTGACGCTCATCTTCGCTGGAGTCCCGCTCTTCCTGCTGGAGTGCTCGCTGGGCCAGTACACGTCCATCGGGGGGCTGGGCGTCTGGAAGCTGGCCCCCATGTTCAAGGGTGAGTGCGGCCGCGCCCCTGAAGCCAGCACTGGCCAGGGCGTTGGGTGGGGCAGGGGAGAGGAGGGACTCCCTGCGCTCACTTCCTGGTGGGGCTTGGAGCCTGGCAGGCTCCTGGGGACAAGTGGGGTGTTAGACATCCTGGCCATGGGCCCTACCCTGCCTGGCCGCAGATGTGAGTCCTGGCTCCCTCGCCTGGGTGGCATGTGTGATCTTCCGCCAGTCACCACACGGCCCTTCGCCTCCGTCCCTGTGGGCGAGGTGGCAGGGCCGGGGCCAAGTGGGCAGCGGCCGTGTGGCTGACGCTGCATCCCGCCCACAGGCGTGGGCCTGGCCGCGGCCGTCCTCTCCTTCTGGCTGAACATCTACTACATCGTGATCATCTCGTGGGCCATCTACTACCTGTACAACTCCTTCACCACGGTGAGCGTCCCCTGAGCGCTCCGGGGGCAGAGCGGGGTTGGGTTTCCCACAGCAGTCCTATCCCCGAGCACCTTCTGTGGGCGCACACCTGCCCCCCACCATGCCCCGTCTAAGATGGGTATGGTTGACCCACGGTGCACAGGCCTTGCTGGCCTGGGTTCAAATCCCGAGTCCACTCTCTGCCATGCAGCCTCAGCTAAGAGACTTCACCTCTTGGGGCCTTCGTGGTCTCTTTCCGAAATGGGGACAACCTCGGCTCCCCAGGAGATGGACACCAGGAGCCCCCTGTGACCCAGCCGTCCCCTCTGGGTCAGCACCCCAGGAAGAAAGCAGGGTCTCTAAGAGGGGCTGGCACACACGTGTGCACAGCGGCTCTGCACAGTATCCGAGGCCCCATAGAGGATGGGGGGCCGAGGACGCGGGCCGGGGCCTGTGTGCCCGGTGGGCGTGAGCGTTTGAGGCAGGCGAGGCTGACTCGGGCCACCGCACGGGGGAGCCCCCAGGACAATGTGCAGGTGAAACAAGCTGGTCCGGGAAGGAGGGACTGCTCAGGTTCCCCGCCCCGAGTCAAATTCACGGAGGCAGAGAGCAGAGTGGAGTCACGGGACTCCGGGAAGGGAGTGCGGGGTTAGTGTTTAGTGGGCGCAGGGTCCCAGTTCTGTGGGCTGGAAGGCAGCTGGAGCTGGCTGGGGCGATGGCTGAGTGGCACTGGGATGCACTTGGTGCCCCTGCGCTGTGCACTCAGAAGTCTGGCTCAGCACTTAGGACATGACCGCGGTGCCCGGGCCCTTGTGGGAGTGCTGAGGTTTGAATCCCAGCCCTGCACCAAATTCCACCTTCCTGCTCACCTGCACCCCAAAGGCAGCGGGTGATGGCTCAAGGAGTTGAGTCCCTGCCACCCATGTGGGAGACCCAGACTGAGATGTGGGCTCAGGCTTTCACCTGACCCAGCTCCAGCTGTTGCAGTCATTTGGGGAATGAACCAGCAGATAGGCAATCTATTTCTCTCTCTCTCTCTCTTTCTCTCTCTCTTTCTCTCCCCCTCTGCTTTTCAAATAAATAAGATAAATCTTAATTTAAAAAAAAAAAACTTGGAAAGAGACAAAAATGTGAAACCAGCCTCCCTGGGTCCCCAGGATCTCACAATGCTGAGAACCGGACCGGACAGACAAGATGCCGGGGCTGGCCATGCTGGCCACACTGGCCGTGTCACAGAAGGCAGTGGGCGAGGCCCCGCTGGAGAGTGGAGAGCTGGAGAGTGGCCCCAGGGAGGGCACAGGAGGCCCGGGGGTGCAGTTTGGAGGGCTGGGCCTTGGAGTGAGCAGGGAGCGCTCCGCTAGCCGCTGTGTGACCTGGAACAAGATGCTCCATGGTGCCACCTGCCCACCCAAGCCGTTGGCAACGAGAGGCGGGACTGTGGCTTCCGGGAGGTTTGGGATACCCTGAGGGCGGCCAGGGAGAGCCGGGCCGTGTGCCAGCCCCTGGGGCCCCAGTGGGGTTTGGTCACACATCTGTGTCCTCGCAGACGCTGCCATGGAAACAGTGTGACAACCCCTGGAACACCGACCGCTGCTTCTCCAACTACAGCATCGTCAACACCACGAACATGACCAGCGCCGTGGTGGAGTTCTGGGAGTGAGTGCGGTGGCATGGGGCGCCGGGGCGGGTGGGGCCTGCAGGGGACATGGCAACCCTCCAGATCAGGTGAGGGGACTATGTGCAGCAGCATGGACAGGGCACCAGCACGGGCAGCGCCTCCCCTTTCCAAAAGAGAGCTGGACAGAGGACATGGCACCCGATACAAGCCATGGCCACGGGTAGAGGAGCCCAGCTGGAGACTGAGCCGTGCAGCAGCCAGGGACACCTGGTGTCCTCTGCCTCTCGCCCCTGCCAGCACTCCCAGTGGCCACCCAGTGCTAGCCAGAGGCCGAGGGACCTGTGAGATGGCCGGAGCAGTCACCTGGGGTGCAGTGCAGGGTGGAGAAGGTGGTACGTGGACAGAGGGGGGTGCAGGGCAGGGAGGAGCCAGCACAGCTGAGCAGGGTTCCCGGAGAGGCCAGTGAGGACCCATCTTGAGGACCAGCCCAGGCCCAGTTAGCCCCTGCGTCCTGGGTTCCACAGACAGTCCAGCGGACAGTGGACCCAAGATAGTTGAGAAAAAATTGCGTCTGTGCCGAGCGCACACGGGCTTTCTTCTGTCGTCTTTCGGGGAGCAGTGCAGTCTCGCAGCTTTTTCCGTGGTGTGGACACGGAGCTAGGCTGACGTGCAGAGGTGACTCCACGCTCACGGGAGGCCGTGTGCAGCTTCTGTGCACACAGGCGCCGTTTTCTGGTGGGAGCTTGAGCACCTGCAGGGTTTTCATCTGCAAGAGGTTCTGGAAGCAGTCCCCTGCAGACATGGGGGGAGCATGTACTTATAAACCCCAGGGTGCCTGGAGTGAGCACATGTGCACACATACCCATGCACACACACGTGCAGACACATACACCTGTGTTCACATCCGTGCATGAACACACATATGCACATGCATGCAGACAGTGCACATGTAAACACATTCACACAGACACCTGCAGCCAACACACATGTACACACATGAACGCACATTTTCACACATGACATGGACATACACTGGCACACCTGCCTACACGCACATTCAGCTCATGTGCAGGCACACACAGAGACACACATTCTGGCTCCAGGGAAGGCCACGCTGATTCTGTTTCCCAGGGGTACTTCACAGATGCGTGTTGGGGGCTTACAACAAAGGAGGTGCTGGGGTCCAAGTCTCTGTGGTGTGGAGGGATCCCCTGTGCTGGGCGGCTGGTGGGAGGCAGTGCACCGAGGCATGGAGGAGGTGACAGCAGGCCAGGGACAGGTGGATGGGTGGCACGTGGCCCAGCCGCACGGCAGAGCCCTGAGACTGCAGACGCAGAGCCGGCGCAGGAGGCCAGCCAGGGAGTGCAGCCTCACTCTGCAAAGGAGCAGGAGCTGTCCGTCCGTGGCAGGACCACGCAGGGCACCTGCACCCAGAGGGCTCCCGGGCTGGCGCAGGGCAGAGCAGAGGTGGAGCAGCCACTGAGCGGCAACAGAGGCAGCTGCAGCACCCGCTCTCCTTGAGTCGTTGCCCCTGGTACCGACACGATCCCTGGGGTAGACCACATCCCTGCCCATGCCCCAGGCCCCCCCCAGGTCCCAGCGGCCCTTGTGACATTCTACCCCCTCCTCTCTGAGCAGGCGCAACATGCATCAGATGACCGATGGGCTGGACAAGCCAGGCCAGATCCGCTGGCCGCTGGCCATCACCCTGGCCATCGCCTGGGTCCTGGTGTATTTCTGCATCTGGAAAGGTGTGGGCTGGACTGGAAAGGTAAGGGCCTGGGCCGCTGAGGGAGCTCTGCTCAGGCGAGGAGTCCACAGCTCCTGGAGCCCCTTCCAACCTGGGCACGCGCAGGCTCTCCGCCCCTCAACTCCCTCTCCTGCACAGTGGGCATAAGGGCGCCTCCTACTCTCTAGAGCAGAGGGGATGCAGGAGCTGACACAGGTCGGGCTCGCAGCTCAGCTCTCGGGGAGACCCTGGCGTTCTGCAGCCCCGGGCAGGTGCCGCTCACGGGTCGCTCAGCCAACTTGCCCCAGGAACAGGGCCTCGGTTCCAGGCGCGGGGGCTCCTGCGATGAGGAACACAGGCGAGCAGATTGTGACGAAGTCCTCAGGCCCTGTTTGCAAACAGGTCTGAGTTCAGACCCCAGTGGGGCTGATTCCTGGCTGAGTGACCTGAAGGAAGCCATTTCTCTCTGAAGCTCCGCTTTCCCTCCGTGGGATGGGGCTGGTGCTTACACACATCCTTTGCGGTTCGTTTCTCTTTTCTTAAGATTTGTTTATTTGACAAAAAGAGTGACATAGAGACAAGCAGGAGGGAGGGAGGGAGGGAGAAAGAGAGAGATTTTCTGTCTGCCAGTTCACTCCCCAGTAGCCACAGTGGTCCAGGCTGGGCCAAGCCAGAGCCGGGAACCGAGAACTCTATCCCGGGTTCCCAAAGACTCGGGCTATGACCTGCTGCTTTCCCAGGCACCTTAGCAGGGAGCTGGCTGAGAACTGGAGCAGCCAGGACTCCCACTGCGCCCACACGGGATGCCGGCATCTGGCTTAACATTCTACACCACAGTGTTGGACCCTGTTGGGTTTGTTTTAAAGATTTATTTATTTATTTACTTGACAGCAGAGCAGCAGAGACAGAGAGATCTTCCATCCGCTGGCTCACTCCCCAAATGGCCACAAAGGCTAAGGCTAGACCAGGCCAAAATCCAGAGCCAGGAACTCCACCTGGGTCTCCTGTGTACCTGGGCCATCATCCGCTGCCTTCCCAGGCACACGAGCAGGGAGCTGGATTGGAAGCAGAGCAGTCAGGACAACCGCCGGCACTGTCACAAACAGTGGCCCCCACCGTGCCGGCCCCACCACTGGTGATTCTAGAAAGCTCTCAGCACCTAGCAAGGGGCTGTTGCTGTTTTGTCTTTATGATCAGGTCAGCAAGTACAGACGACCGCAAGCCGGGTGCCCCGCCCAGGGACGTCTGGCAGGACAGAACGGGCCTCAGCTGCCTCCCTGCCCCGCCTCTCAGGCCTTACGCTGGGGGCTGAGGCCCAAGATTCCTGCGTTTCCTGCAGGAAGCGGAGGGGCAGGTGTGCTGTCCGAGGTCTCCCGGTCTCGCAGGGAGTAGAGGGGCAGCAGAGAGACTGGAACAGAAGAAGGCGAGGGACAGGTGGGGCGGGGCTAGAACATGCCAAAAAGCTGGCGAAACTTTCCAGAAGAAGGTGCAGAAAGAGACAAAACAGAGCCTCACAAAGCCTACACATGGGCCTGGGCAGAGGCACTGCAAACCGGAGACCCAGACCCAAGGCTGGCGCCCACGTCTTGGACCCGTGCCCGGGACGAGCGAGAGCTGAGCATGGCCTGGTGTCTCCCGCTCCAACTTCAGGGAGCAGGAAAGGGTAGCTTTAAGGGTGGTGGAAGCCCCTGGGAGCTGCTGTCACCCGTGTACAGCTGTGCACTGCTGAGCGGTCCCTGTGCCAGCATCTTGCGGGCTCATCACAGCTCTCCTGTCCAAGCAGCCAGGCTGACTGTACCCATTTTCCAGGAGAGAGAAACTGGGGCTCGGAGCACTGAGACGCTGACCCAGCGGCTTCGTTTTCATCCCCTCTCCCCAATTCCAGGGACAATGGTTTGTGCAGACAGCAAGCGGCTTCCCTGGTTCTGAAGAAGCCCAGAGTGCAGTGAGGGAGAGAAAGCTGCCCCAAGGGAAACCCACGCTGGCCAGGAGCCAGGGGCCCCTGAGCCCTGAGATTGAGTCTGAAACTGCTCTTCCACACCAGCGAGCAGAGAAACGATGGCAGGCTTTTGATGACCAATTTGGCGAAAATGGGTTTTTAAAATGATTATGCTCAGAGTAGGCAGTGCAAGGGAGCCACCCTGTGCCACGCAGGAGGAAGTGCCATTTGCTTTCTTTAAAATGAAAAAATTGAGGGGCTGGCACCGTGGCTCCCTTGGTTAATCCTCCGCCTGCAACGCCGGCATCCCGTATGGGTGCTGGTTCTAGTCCCGGCTGCTCCTCTTCCAGTCCAGCTCTCTGCTGTGGCCCGGGAGGGCAGTGGAGGATGGCCCAAGTGCTCGGGTCCCTGTACCTGCATGGGAGATCAGGAGAAGCACCTGGCTCCTGGCTTCAGATTGGCGCAGTTCTGGGCGTAGCGACCATTTGGGGAGTGAACAAACAGAAGGAAGACCTTTCTCTCTGTCTCTGTCTATAACTCTGTCAAAAATGATTTAAAAAAAAAACGAAAAAATTGAAAGGCAGAATTACAGAGGAGGGCGAGAGAGATTGAGAGAGAGAGGGGAAAGGGAGAGAGAGGGGGAAGGGGGACAGAGAGAGAGAGAGAGAGAGAGTCTTCGAGCCACTGGTTCACTCCCCAAATGGCTGTAACAGCCAGGGCTGGGTCAGACGGAAGCCAGGAGCCTGGAGCTCCATCTGAGTCTCCCACACAGGTGGCACTGGGGCCAGCTCCTGCTGCTGTTTTGAACACATTGGCAGGGAGCTGGACCAGAAGTGGAGCAGTGTGGGATGCCGGTGTCACGTGTGCAACCCACTGCACCACAGCAGCACCCTGAAGTGCGGATTCTAGAAGGAGCCGGGTGACGCTCAGACGCATCAGAAGCCTTTGAGAAGCCCTCACTTCCTGCTTGGTGATTCCACATCCAGACGTCTCTCCCAGGAGTGATGCAGTCATTTTGTAGATAAAGGTTTATAAACAGGGGTGTTCAATGAGGCGCGCAAGATTGGAAGTCACCCAAATGGCTAACAGCGGGGCTGCTGGGAGAGGGTGGCGGGGCCTCCCTGGGGACCGTTTGCAGAATTAAAACTCACTGTCAGGTGGCAGACGGTCTTCAGAGAGCAGACCGAGCGCGCTGTGTTTTACCTTGAAAGCTGCTCCCTAAGAAAGCAAGTGGCTGACTGGAGCCCAGTTTTCTGAGACATGATCATCTATGCCGAAGAAGGTGTCTAAGAAGGAATAGTAAAATGCTCACAGCCCTGTGGTTGTGTATTTTTCAGACATTGATTGAGTGTCTACTGTATACCATGGACTGTTCTAGACATCAGAAAGCAGATGTGAGAGACCCAAACCCTGTGCCTTGCGTGACGTCGATCCTAGGGGCTATGGAAGGGAAGTGTGTGTGTGTGTGTGTGTGTGTGCGCGCGCACACACATGTGTGTGTTCCTATGTTACTTTCAATGTTTCCTGCCAACAAAAGCATTGCTTGGATAATTTAGACATCAATTAAAAATCACAGGGAACGGGGAAGGTAAAACCAGGTGCTGAGCTGCTTGGTTCAGACTCCACGGGCAGCCAAGCAGAGCAGGCTTCCTGGAGGAAGAGGCACAGGCAGATCAAGGGGCGGGGCCGCGGGCAGGCTGACGCACCCCTCCCTGCCCCCTCCAGGTGGTCTACTTCTCGGCCACGTACCCCTACGTCATGCTCATCATCCTGTTCTTCCGTGGAGTCACACTGCCTGGCGCCAAGGAGGGCATCCTGTTCTATGTCACGCCCAACTTCCGCAAGCTGTCCGACTCCGAGGTGAGCAGCCTGGGGTGTGCGTGCCGGGGGCAGCCGACTGGTGCAGACAGGGACCTTGGGGCCCGTGGCCGTGATGACCACTGGACACTTCTGCCTGTAGGTGTGGCTGGATGCGGCTACGCAGATCTTCTTCTCCTACGGGCTGGGCCTGGGCTCCCTGATTGCCCTGGGCAGCTACAACTCGTTCCACAACAACGTGTACAGGTGCCAGCGGCAGCCCAGAGCCCCCTCCTTCCCGGCCCTGCCCTCCCTGGCTTGCTCCTGGGTCCCTGTCATTGCCCTCCCTGGCCCCGCCCCTGTGACCTCTGCCCTCCCTGACCCCACCCCGCCTCCCTCCAGGGACTCCATCATCGTCTGCTGCATCAACTCCTGCACAAGCATGTTCGCCGGCTTCGTCATCTTCTCCATCGTGGGCTTCATGGCCCACGTCACCAAGCGGTCCATTGCTGACGTGGCAGCCTCAGGTCAGCGCTGCCCCGCTCGGGGCCCGGGGTTGGGAGTGGGGCTTGCGCTGTCCCCTGCACCCTGTGGGTGGCAGAGTACTCACTGCCTGCCAGACGCTGTCCCCTGATCTTCCCAGCTCTCTGCAGTAGATGCTATGTCCCCATGTCACAGATGGGAAAACTGAGGCTCGCCAAAGCTGCCTGCCCAAGCTCACAGAGCTTGAAGGGGGTTTGTGCCCAGATTGGTTTGACTGTAAAACCTGGGCTCTTTGTCTCCCGGCCACACTGGTGCTTCCTGCACGGTCCTGGATTTTGTAGGGGAAAAGACCTGCTCCTGTGCCTGGGCCTTTAAGGCTTGATCTAACTGCACCATGTTTCTGGCCATGATGCAAACTCCCTAAGTCTGCTTTTGTCCTGGCTCCCAGAACAGTCTCTCCAGGTGGGCTGTGCCCACTTAGCTCGCTACAGTCTCAGTGCCCCAGGGCCCAAGGAAACCACAGACAGCTGCCCCCCTACCCAGGGGCCAGGCCAGCAGCAGGCAGGAGGGCCACTGTGTGCGCAGAGGTGTCCCTGAGCTGTCTGGAGGCGACAGAGCTTGTCCCCCTGAGCACTGGGCAGGGCCTGGGGAGAGGACATTGAGCTCCTGGACAATGGCAGCCCCCCCGGGCCTCCCCGGCCCCTGCAGAGCCACACCCAGGTGGCTCCGATGTCTTTGCTCCTCATTCTGTCTTTCCCCTGCTCCTGGACACCCTGGCCAGACACTCAAACACCACCTGTCCTGGACACACTTCCCATGCCTTCCCCCAGCCTGTGGTCCCCCTCGTGAGAAGGGTCCCCATCCGGTGCCTGGGCCAGAAACCTCAGCATTGCCTTGTGCTCTCCTCTCACCCCCAGCCTGTAGCCTTGGGCCTCCCAAGTGTCCCCGCGGGGGCCGCCTCTCTGCACGTGCCCCGCCCCTGCCGCTGGCCAGGCCACTGCAGTCCCCTGCCTGGACAGGGAGCCATTCACCTGCAGCCGTGACTCTGACATGAGGCTTAGGGACTGGCGGCTGTGCTGGGGCTGCCGCGGATGCCCACCACGCTGCCCCTCATTCCTGCAGGCCCGGGGCTGGCGTTCCTGGCATACCCGGAGGCGGTGACCCAGCTGCCCATCTCTCCGCTCTGGGCCATCCTCTTCTTCTCCATGCTCCTGATGCTGGGCATCGACAGCCAGGTGACCGCCCCCCCCCCGAGGATGACTCAGAACCTCAGACCCCTAGAATATCCCTGAAGCAGCCCTGTGAACTGGCCAAGTCCAGCAAGGGAAACGGATACCCAGAGGGAGGGGACGTGACTGAGGCCCCCAGGGCCGCAGGGGCAGTGTCAGGCTGGACCCTGGGCCACCCTCCCCCCCGCCCCCCAGCCCTGCTGTCTGGGTGCTGCTCAGGCTGTGGGCAGTGGGCGGGGCCTTGGCGGGCGGACAGCTGACCCCGCCCCCTGCAGTTCTGCACTGTGGAGGGCTTCATCACGGCCCTGGTGGACGAGTACCCCAGGCTGCTGCGCAATCGCCGGGAGCTCTTCATCGCCGCCGTCTGCATCGTCTCCTACCTGATCGGCCTCTCCAACATCACCCAGGTGGGCTCCTGCTGCTGCCCTGGGGCCCTTCCAACAGCCCCTCTCCTCGGCCCTTCCTCCCTCCACAGAGCTCTGTCTCTCTGCCGAGCCCAGGACACACGGTGCTGAGGCAGACAGCGTCCTGCCTTCCGGGGGCTTCCTGGCTGTCAGAGACACAGATGCTGAGCTAGACAGCATAGGACAGAGGCAGAGACTGCAGCAGGCGCCTGGCCTCTGCTTCAGCCACCCGGAGTCGGGCCTTCCAAGTGAAAACTGCCTCTTGTTGCATTGTGAGCATGTGTCTGTGAACTGTGCACTCACCGTCAACGACTCACGACCCACAAGGCCACCTGTGGGCCCAGGAACCACTGTGATCCCGGGTGTTGATTTGTTCCCTCACTCGCACTTGGGAGCACCTGCTGTGGGCCACATGTGTGACACTGGGAATCCAGCAACAGTGTGACAGCCACTGCCAAGTCTGCCCTCTTGGAGCCTCAGTTCCGGTGGGGACGAGGCTGACAGATGAGGTGCCAGGTGCAGTGGAGCAGAGTGGATACAGCAGGACGGGAAATGGCCAGCAGGGGGCTGGGAGGCCTCTACCTGGGACAGGGGATGGTGGAGGAGGTCTCTAAGGAAGTGACAGGTGAGCAGAGACCTAGATGAGGAGGGACAGCCAGGGAGGGGAGGAGAGCATGGCAGGTGCAAAGGCCCCGAGGGCGAGGGGCAGAAAGGAAGCCAGCGTGGCAGGGAGCGGAGCAGAGCCTGGCGGGCCAAGCCATTTGAGTTAGACTTGACTTGACGTCTCCCTGCTTGCTTATATACCATGTTATTATGTATGAGCTGGGAGGTTCTCAGCAGGGGCGAGGCAGGACCGAGTCACGCATGGACAGACGGCGCTGGGAGCGGCCCCTGGGCCTGGCCTGCTCACAAGGCCCCCGGGACTACCTGCAGCCTACCCTGAGCCCGTTCTCCGGGCGGTGCTGGGTGCCGGGGGCCCGGGTGTGGTGGGGAGGGGGATGCTCTCACGCTCCCTTCCTCTCACAGGGGGGCATTTACGTCTTCAAACTCTTCGACTACTACTCCGCCAGCGGCATGAGCTTGCTGTTCCTCGTGTTCTTCGAATGCATCTCCATCTCCTGGTTCTACGGTGAGCCTCCACCCCTGCTCCTTCATTCACTCATTCACTCATTCACTCATTCGTACGTCAGCAGAAGCAGCCAGGACAGCAGACCCTCTCCCTGCACTGCTCAGTCGCTGTGCTCCACAGCTCAGTGCGGTTGGTGCACGAGGTCCGTGTGCAGAAGACAGAGCAACAGGGTGTGGGCGTGCAGCAGAGAGGCTAAGGGGCTGCGTGGGGTGCCCGTGCGTATTAGGGTTCAAGACCGGGCTCCACGCCCAGTTCTAGCTTCCTGCCAGTGTGCACCCCGGGGAGGCGGCTGGCGATGGCGCAGGGGCTTGGGTCCCTGCTGCCCCCGGACGGGGTGGGGGGACCTCTGCTGAGTTCCAGGTTCTTGGCTGAGGCGGTGCCCAGTCCCCACTGCTGTGGACAGGGAAGATTCCTGTCCATCGCTCTGTCTCAAATACATACGACTCCACAAAGAACAGACACATAATTCCACGTAAGCTGGGAGCCAACTAGTATCCGTTGTGGGATAAAAAGGCTTGTTTCACGTTGGCTCTGGAAAAGGGGTGACACAAGTATAGATCTGACGTCATTCGACAAAAGCTGCCATGATGGAAAGTGTACATCGTCCCTGAGCCAAAACACGAAGGAACCAGGGTTCCCTTTCCGTCGTGGCCCAGGGCCCAAGGGTCCGAGGCCGCCTTCCCTGCCTCTCTGCTGGGACGCAGAGAGCCCAGAGCATGGACGGAGACGGGCGGCGCCACAATCCCCAGCGCTCGCCCTGCCCCGTTTCCGCCCCGACCGGACCCAGACCGCCGGCCCTTGGGACTTCGCATGCGCAGTGCTCTCTTGAAGAACTTTTTCTCGCGAGGCCTAGGGTTCTAGGCATGCGCAGATCTCCGCGGTGGGCTGCACTTCCGGCCCGCCCAGCCTTACCTTTGAGGAGAGGCGGGGACTGTGGGAGGGGGCCTGCGACCCCTGACCATCCGTGGCCAGTGAATGTCTCCACCTGGAGGGGCCCGGCTTTTCTCCCTGGCACACGTGCTATGGGGTTTGACGGTTCGAAGGCTGCGGGGGGCGGCGGCCTGCGGACCCCGCGGCTCAGCCATGTGCCCCGCCCTTGCGCCCCTGTCGCAGGTGTGAACCGTTTCTATGACAACATCCAGGAGATGGTGGGCTCCAGGCCCTGCATCTGGTGGAAGCTGTGCTGGTCCTTCTTCACCCCCATCATCGTGGCGGTAAGGCCGGGGCTGCACGCCTGGGGGGTGGGGCGGCTCCGCCCAGGGAGAAACTTCTGGAAGTGAGGGCGGGGGGGGCCCTCGGGGCCCAGGTTCAGTTCGACCAGGTGCCGCCCGCAAGGGCTGAGCTGTCCAAGGCAGCCGGGAGGTGGAGGCCAGGCTGCTGACCTCGGCCCTGGTCCTTGGGCCGGGGTGGGTTACCCCGGGGGAGGGGTGTCCGCAGGCTGGAGGGGCTTTTCTCCGAGGCCCTCGTGGAAAGGGGCCTTGCGTGTGGGGGCCCCAGGTGCCGAGCCCCGGGAAGGGTCAGCCCAGGCAGCGGGGCCTTGGTGGCCGGCCTGGGAGGCTGACCACCCCGCCCCTCCCCCTCCGCAGGGCGTGTTCCTCTTCAGCGCGGTGCAGATGACCCCTCTCACCATGGGCAGCTACGTGTTCCCCAAGTGGGGCCAGGGAGTGGGCTGGCTCATGGCTCTGTCCTCCATGGTCCTCATCCCCGGCTACATGGCCTACATGTTCCTCACCCTGAAGGGCTCCCTGAAGCAGGTAAGGCCTCGCCACGCTCGGCACAGCTCCCGCCCAGCCAGGAGACGGACAGCTTCAGAGCCGATGGCACGAGAGGGTTCGAGGCCCGTGACGGGGTCCAGCCAGGGACAGGGTTGGAGGCTCCTGTCTCTGTGGAGCCTTGGAGGCCTCTGGGGAAAGCCAGAGTTCAAGGTAGATGCAGAAAGGATGTTTGGGGGGGGTTGGGGATGCAAAGACCCAGGGGTATTAACTGCCTTTGGTGAGTGGGAGTGAGGTCAGGGTGGGAGGGCTCAGGGTTTGTGATAAGAAATGGGGCAGGGGCTGGGAAGAGGTCAGGCAAGGTTGTGAAGGAGTTTTCTGAAGGCCAGAACAGGAACTGGGGACTTAGCCTGAGAGCAGGGGGGTTTGGAGCCCATGAGGGGTGAGACTGGAGTAGCAAAGTCACTTCCCTGTGTCTCACCTACGGACTTGGTGTAGACCAAATGTTTTCTACTAAAGGAAAGACACATTGACCTCCGTGCAGGGCCCCACATCATATGCCATATGTGGCCCCCAGCAGGAAACCCACCAAAATACACTGACACTCCCCCCGCCAGGGCCCCACCATCATACTCGGACGCTCCCCCCCAGGGCCCCACCATCATACACGGACACTCCCCCCAGGGCCCCACCATCATACACGGACACTCTCCCCCAGGGCCCCACCATCATACACGGACACTCCCCCCCAGGGCCCCACCATCATACACGGACGCTCCCCCCCAGGGCCCCACCATCATACACGGACACTCCCCCCCAGGGCCCCACCATCATAACACGGACGCTCCCCCCCAGGGCCCCACCATCATAACACGGATACTCCCCCCCAGGGCCCCACCATCATACTCGGACGCTCCCCCCCAGGGCCCCACCATCATACACGGACGCTCCCCCCCAGGGCCCCACCATCATAACACGGACGCTCCCCCCCAGGGCCCCACCATCATACACGGACACTCCACCCCGCAGGGCCCCACATCATACACGGACACTCCGCCCCGCAGGGCCCCACATCATACACTGACACTTCCCCACACACTCAGGGCCCCACATCATACACGGACGCTCCCCCCCAGGGCCCCACCATCATACATGAACACTCCCCCCACACAGGGCCCCACATCATACACGGACACTCCCTCCCAGGGCCCCACATCATACACGGACACTTCCCCACACACTCAAGGCCCCACCATCATACACGGACGCTCCCCCCCAGGGCCCCACATCATACACGGACGCTCCCTCCCAGGGCCCCACATCATACACGGACACTCCCCCCCAGGGCCCCACATCATACACGGACACTTCCCCACATACTCAGGGCCCCACATCATACACGGACACTCCCCCCCCAGGGCCCCACCATCATACACAGACACTCCCTCCCAGGGCCCCACATCATACACGGACACTCTCCCCCAGGGCCCCACATCATACACGGACACTTCCCCACACACTCCGGGCCCCACATCATACACGGACGCTCCCCCCCAGGGCCCCACATCATACACGGACACTCCCCCACACACTCAGCACATCATACACGGACACTCCCCCACACACTCAGGGCCCCACATCATACACGGACACTCCCCCCCCCAGGGCCCCACCATCATACACAGACACTCCCTCCCAGAGCCCCACATCATACAGGACACTCTCCCCCAGGGCCCCACATCATACACAGACACTTCCCCACACACTCAGGGCCCCACCATCATACACTGACGCTCCCCCCCAGGGCCCCACATCATACACGGACACTTCTCCACACACTCAGGGCCCCACATCATACACGGACACTCCCCCCCCCCAGGGCCCCACCATCATACACGGACACTCCCTCCCAGGGCCCCACCATCATACACGGACACTCTCCCCCAGGGCCCCACATCATACACGGACACTCCCCCACACACTCACACATCATACACGGACGCTCCCCCCCAGGGCCCCACATCATACACGGACACTTCTCCACACACTCAGGGCCCCACATCATACACGGACGCTCCCTCCCAGGGCCCCACCATCATACACGGACACTCCCACACACACTCAGCGCCCCACATCATACACGGGCGCTCCCCCCAGGGCCCCACCATCATACATGAACACTCCTCCCCAGGGCCCCACCATCATACACGGACACTTCCCCACACACTCAGGGCCCCACATCATACACGGACACTCCCCCCCCAGGGCCCCACCATCATACATGAACACTCCCGCCACGCAGGGCCCCACCATCATACACGGACACTTCCCCACACACTCAGCACATCATACACGGACGCTCCCCCCCAGGGCCCCACCATCATACACGGACGCTCCCCCCCAGGGCCCCACCATCATACACGGACACTCTCCCCCAGGGCCCCACATCATACACGGACACTTCCCCACACACTCCGGGCCCCACAGTCATACACGGACGCTCCCCCCCAGGGCCCCACATCATACACGGACACTCTCCCACACACTCAGGGCCCCACATCATACACGGACACTTTCCCACACACTCAGGGCCCCACCATCATACACGGACACCCCCCCCCCCCCCGGGCCCCACCATCATACACGGACACTCTCCCCCAGGGCCCCACATCATACACGGACACTTCCCCACATACTCAGGGCCCCACATCATACACGGACACTCCCCCCCAGGGCCCCACCATCATACACAGACACTCCCTCCCAGGGCCCCACATCATACACGGACACTCCCCCACACACTCAGCACATCATACACGGACGCTCCCCCCCAGGGCGCCACCCTCAGGCACAGGTTGAGGATCCCTTGTTGGAAATGGTTGAGACCAGAGGTGTTGGGTCCCGGATCTTTGGGGTGTTTCTGCACATAGACGCGGGATGGGACAGAGTGTAAAAGGAGCTTGTTTAGGTTTCCCCTGCGCTTTGCACACGCTGTCTGAAGGTGGCGCTGTGCAGCATTCTCAGTGCACCTGTGGTTTGAAGGTGACCTCTCATGGGAGTGGAGGAGTGGAATTTTCCACTTGTGGCTCCACGTGACTGCCCCAAAGTTTCAGATGTTGGTGCATCTTGGATTTGGGCTTTCGGCTATGGGCTGCTCAGACTGTGCTGAGTCCACGCGCTCTTTGTGGAATTGTGCTGAAGCTGAACCGAGGCAGGAGGGAGGTGCTGCGCAGAAGAGATGTCCACTGGTCGGCGATGCTTAGGGCGAGGCCTCCCTGAGGCCAGGTGGGGTCGGGGTGTGCAGGGCCACAGCAGAACCCCGGGGTTGGTGTGCCCCTGCCACTGGCAGCCAGAAGGGGCGTGGAGGCCCACCTCCCCCCTTCACAGATGGGGAACAGAGGCCCTGAGCGGGGGGCTGCTTCCCCAGGCCGCAGTCTCTTGTTACAGAGCCAGGGCTTGCATCCCACTCTTGAAACGCCGCGTCCAAGGCTTTTGTTTTCCGTGATCCGCCGTGGAGCTTCCAGAGGCTCAGGGAGGAGGGGTTCCTGTGCAGAGGCAGGCTCAGCCTGTGCCAAGGCCCTGTGGTGGGCAGAGCAGGAGCAGGGGGTGCCTGCAGCAGAGGTACTGGGACTCGGCACTCAGCACCTGCTGCGTGCCGCTCACCGTTGTCCATGCTGGGGACTCAGCCGCAGAGGGAGTGAGCAGGAATGCCAGCTGCGGTGGGGAGAGGAGCCCTGAGCACAGTGAAGCCACGTGAGGTGGGCCGTGGGCTCTGAACAGTCCGGGGCAGCCTTGGGTGTGCTGGGGCCTCTGGCTGAGGCCAGAGGAGGCACCGCAGCTGCAGAGGCCCTGTGGCAGGAGCCTGCCTGGTACCTGACGGGTGGGTTGGTGACGCTGAGGCCTGTGACGGACAGGGCCCAGACAGGTGACAGGCCCTGTGGGCCTAGGTGGCTTTCGTGGTGAAACAGCAGCTCTTAGGGGTCCTGGCAGGTGGAGGGCGCAGTCTCTCACTGGTTGCTCAGGGACCTCCTGCTGCTGTGTTAGGAACAGGGCACAAGGAGGGGTGGGAAGGGATGTGGGGACTGGGTAGGAGCCAGAGGGGCTGGGCCAGACCCAGGGGGCGGAGGGCAGAGGATGTGCATGTGGGGGCTGGCTGGAGCTGCAGCGTGGCCTAAGGCACAGCAGATGGGAGGGGTGGGGGCAGAGCTACTGGGCCTAGCCTCACGTCCGCCCGCGATGCCCACAGCGCATCCAGGTCATGATCCAGCCCAGCGAGGACCTCGTGCGCCCCGAGAATGGCCCCGAGCAGCCCCAGGCCAGCAGCTCTGCCAGCAAGGAGGCCTACATCTAGGGCTGCGGGCCGCCTGCCGAGCGACGCTCTCCCCTCCACCCGGCTGAGCGTGACCACCACTTGACGTCTGAGGATCCCTTCTCTCTGAACCTACCTCGGGTGGCGGGTCTGGACCCATCCCCTCACACGCAGGGGAGGTGGGCACAGCCAGCCCGGGGTGGGAGTGGGGGGCTCGCCTGGGCTTCCAGCAGCTGGCAGGCTGGCATCCTTTCCCACGGAGACCCCTGTGAGCATCAGGTGGCTGTGTTGCACCTGCTGCGGCCATATCCTTTCCATCCTGCCGGCGAGCCTGCCCGCCGGGCCACGCCCTCCTGGCTTCCAGCGCTTTCCTGACTGTTCTCTCCCCGCCCAGACCCATGACTGTTATCCCGGACTTGGAGGGGTTCGGCCTGCACGCGTGTGAGTGGCGTCTGGTGCACACGGGCTCCGGCGCAGCTCTCACCTCCATTTTCTGGCCCCTTCTTCCCGAGGCAGCTGCACGATGCCCCTGCAGACGCAGTCCAGGCCTGCAGTGCTGCTGCCCTCCCACCCCACCCCACCCCGTGAATGAGTGGCAGCAGGAACGGAAGCTCTGCAGCTGGGTGCTCCGCCCCTCTCCCCAGGCGCCCAAGCACACCCCTCGGGGAGCCGCTTCTCTCTCACTGCCAGGTTTGGCCAAGCACGGAGGGTCTGCGGAGGAAGCCCCGGGGAGGGCGCCGCCTGGGAGTCGGGGCACATGCCTTCGACCCGGGCTTCTGTCGGAAACGAGCGGACTCACTGCCAGCCCTTGGCGAGCTGCTGCCTCCTCCCCTTCCTGCGGATTCCTGCTGGCACTCAGACCTCCCCAGCCCCGCCAACCCTGAGGCCGCACCCCGCGCTCCTTCCTGGAGTTGGGATCCACGGAGTGCGTGTGCTGCAGCTGCGGCCGCTGGCGTGCCGGGACAGGGGTTCCCGTGCAGCAACGCGTCCTTGTGCCCCGTAGCTCCTTAGCGCGTAGCTCAGACTGTGTTCGATGATTAATCCCTAGTAAGTGTGGTAATAACTGTGACTTGTCCTACCTGAAAGTGACCAGCACACCAGATCTTGCAATAAGCTATCACCCTCAGAGTATTAAGCACAGTATTGTAGAGAAGAAAAATCCGCGTCCACTACTGATGCGCACACAGCCGTGCTCGCCCCCACATGTGGCGTGTGGGACCCCATGTGGTCCTCGTAGGAAGTGTGTGCCATAGTCTCAGCGCTAAGACACCCCAGCTGCCACGTGGAGAGGCCAGGACCCAAGCACACGTGGACTGTCCCACGCCAGGGTCTCCAGCAGACCCCACACTGTGTCTCCTGGTCCCCCTCCTCGCCCGTGTGTGAATTCCTTTAGGCTAAGGGCAAGAAGACTGCTCACTTCCTCCTCGTTCTTCCATGTGAAACAAGTCCAGTCTCTCTCCGCTAAATGCAGTATTTCTACCGTCCTTGAGTGATTCTAACTGCGGTGTGTGGCAAGGGATCCCCTAACCGATCTCTGCCCAGGCCAACTTCATAGAGCACAATACTCCGTGTCGTACACTTGCTGTGAGAACTGTGAATATGTGTGTGTATTTTTTTTTAGTATTTGCCCAGGAGGAGGGAAAGATACTGTATTATCATATATGCTTTTTTTTTGCAATAAGGATTTATTCTCAGAACACCAAGTAAATCTATCTCTATATAAAAATATATGTAATATATACATATTCAAACTATATACAGAGCCTGTTTAAAAAAAAGACAGTATTATTTAGTAAAATTATCTGTTCTATGGACCAAATGTAAAATATTTATAAATGAAGATGCGTTTTAAATGTCTATAAATGGTGTCATAACCAGAGCACGGGCGTTATGTCAGTTTCTAAGGATTTAGAGGAACAATAATAAAGGTTCTATGATACGCAGCGTCAGGCACTGAGTTCTTGGGGCTGGGGACACAGCGGGCTCTTTCGGGGAGCAATGGCGCAGACACAGCGCTCCCTTTCCCCCAGAGGAAGGCCTGGCTTGGAATCCAGCCTGGGGCAGCTGTGGTTCGCGGCAGTCTGAACGAGTAGGCAGCAGGGACTCCGGGCTTGCCCTGTGCATTTGGGCAGCTCAGTAAAAAGACGCCCAGAGCTGCAGGGCAGCGGCTGGTGTCCGCATAGCCTTTGAGACGCCAGCGGAAACGCCCCCACCCTTATCAGAGTGAGGGCCTGGGTTCAAGTCGTGGCTCTATCCGCGATCCCAGCTTCCTGCAGACCCTGGGAGGCAGCAGGTGGTGACTCAAGTACCTGGGTCCCTGCCACCCACGTAAGAGACCTGGACTGAGCCCAGGCTGCTGGCTTCAGCCTGGCGGGCGCTGGCTGCTGCAGGCATTTAGGGAGTGGGCCGGCAGACGGCAGCACTCTTTGTGACAAGGGCCATCCTGGGAAGGGGAACTGGGTGACAAAGATACAGCAAGGGACAGCAGCTCACCCTGTTGTGGGAGAGGCTGGGGAGCCGGGCTGCGGGCGGGGGTCTTGGGGGTGAGGAGGAGGGGCTTGCTGTCACCTTTGCAGTGCTCACTGAGCACCGTGCCACTGGACCCACAAAGCATGAGGGGTTGAGCCAGACTCAGGGCCAGCACAAGATGAGCATGCTGTGTCCACAGCTGAGTAAGGGAGGCCCCCACCCCACACCAGCCTCAGGCACGGTTGGATCCAGGTGCTTAAAGGGTGGGATAGGGCCTCAGTGTATCCACCTCCCACCTCTGCCTGCCCCTGCAGTGGCTGCAGGAAGGGAAGAAGCCAAGGCTCCTGCAGCTCAGGCTCCCCTCCCTACACGCCGGCAGCCACACTGAGTGTCGTGTCCTTCTGGGCCGCGGTCCTGGGAACCGGGTCCCACGGGACCCACCTGAAACACCTGACTGTTTCCTCACTGTTCACTGTGGCCAGGAGGACAGTGAGATGGCACAGGCCTGGCCACCTCTTGAATTAGCTCCAATAATAAAGATTAAGAATCAGCAGAGGGGGCCGGTGCTGTGGCACAGCAGGTTAGCGCCCTGGCCTGAAGTCCTGGTATCCCATATGGGTGCCGGTTTAAGACTCGGCTGCTCCTCTTCTGATCCAGCTCTCTACTGTGGCCTGGGAAAGCAGTAGAAGATGGCCCAAGTCCTTGGGCCCCTGTGCCTGCGTGGGAGACCTGGAAGAAGCTCCCGGCTCCTGGCTTCGGATTGGCACAGCTCTAGCGGTTGAGGCCATCTGGGGAGTGAACCAGCAGATGGAAGACTTGTCATTAAAATGAGTTAGAACTCAGCCCACCCGGAGCAGTGGTGAAACAGCAGGTGCTGGACAGCGAGGCCGCTTCCACAGTGTCCCCTGGGAGGGCCATGCCCCACCCGGAGCCCCACGGTTTGAGGAGTGTCCATCAAGCTGTGGCTTGCTAATTAGGCCCCTGCTCTCTCATCAGATGTGGCTGCAAATCGGAGCTCTTGACTTCCTGTGGCTAACCAGGGTGACTGCGGCTGAGCTGATCTTGTTCGAGGACAAAGCAATCAGCGCAGCACTTGGGGTTCCCAGCTTACCTCTGGGGGTGACCGATTTCTCAGGGCTCTCTGAGAGGTGGGAGAGGCCCCCCAATCTCTGCAGGGACCCCGAGAAGCCCAGAGCCTCAGACGCAGTCCGCATCTCCACCAGCTCACGGGATGCATGAAAACCTCATGTGTCTCCCCTTCGCGGACCACAGCCACGCAGACTGCGCAGGGCAGTGAACCCTGTCCAGGCAGGCTGACCCAGCGCCTGGTCCAGTCAACCGCAAAGATGTTAGACACAGACAGGGCTCATGGCCGCAAGCTCGCACCGTGTTCTTGTCTGCTCCCTCGGGATGATGTCCCAGAGCGTGGCCTGGAGAAGGCCCCACCCACCTGCACCCAGGACACCTGTGTGGAGTGGACAGTAGTGGCGCTTCTCCAAGCCTGGTCCTTGTTCTTTTAAGAAACTGTCAATTTCACAGCCAAGGAAATCTTAAATCTAACGTATTTCTATGATTTTTACTGATACTAGATTTTTTTTTCATGTGCATTCTAGCCTTTGTATTTATTTTGTGAATTTTTTTTTGTACTTACTGGTTTGGAAAAAATTTTTATTTTATTTATTTAGAAAGAGTTACAGAGAAAGGGACAATCTTCCACCCGCTGGTTCACTCCCCAGATGGCCACAACAGCCAGGCAGACGCCAGGAGCTCCATCTAGGTTTCCCACGTGGGTGCAGGGGACCAAACACTTGGGCCATCCTCACTGCCTTCCCAGGTCATTAGTAGGGAGTTGGATCGGAAGTGGAGCAGCCGGGACACGAACCGGCGCCCACAGGTGTGCCAGCGTCACAGGACTGCCTGCTATGTCACAACACCGGCACCAGGATATTATTTGTTAAAGGAAGACTTTAAAACAAATATTCATTTATCTGAAAGGCAGGGTTACAGAGAGAAAGGGAGACAGGAGAATCTTCCATCTGCTGGTTCACTCCCCCAAATGGCGGCCACAGCCAGGAGCCCGTGTTCGCACCCCGGCCCCTTTAGGTCAGAGGTGGGCGGGGGCTCGGGTCCTGGAGGGGCGCAGTGAGAGGCCCCGCGGGGACAGCGTGGGGGGCTACGGGCCGGGCGGGGCCAGGTCCAGGACTTTCTGAGTGGTTCTGGTAGGAGGCGGGGCTTGGGCACAGGGTTCTGCACACGTGACTTGCCTCCGCCCCGCCCCGTCCTAAGTTAGCGGGAAGCGGGCAGAAACGCCAGCCAATCACGGTGTCAGGGGGCGGGGCGTGGCCGCGTGCGGGCCCCGCCCCCTCGGCGTCCCGGCTCGCGGCGGGCGCCTCAGCAGAGGCTTCCGGGCCTGTGGTGCCTGGGCCACCCGAGCGTTCTCCTCACAAAGCCGCGTGTCAGGTACGTGGCGCCGCGGTGCCAGGCTGCCCAGTGGCCAGCGTTGGCCCTGCCCCCTCAGCGCCCTGTCCCTCACCCACAGCGTCCCGTCTGCCCCAGGGCCGGCTGCCCCGGCCCGGCCCCGCCCAGTGGAACATTCTGGTCCAAACTCAGCCCTCGCTTTCTGGTTGGAGCTTTGCACGTTGGGAACCAGGGAGCCGACGCCGTCGGGGGCTGGTGGTCACCTGGGCCCGCAGGCGGCCCCCACGCGCGGCTTGATCACTTGGACCCCCACGAGGCTGTGCGTGGGCCCCTCACCTGGGCGCTCCCGCCCACACCTGCGCCGCCGCTCCGGCACACACAGCAGAGAGCTCCTTCCAGACACACGCCTCTGCCCTCAGCTCGGGCTTAGCTCGCACCTGCCCTGGGCCGCCTGGGCCCTTCCCCACCCTTCTCGGCCCTCGGGAGTCGCCCAGCTGGGCACGCGTGTTATTCGTGGGCGCTGGCTCCCCAGCGGACCGTCAGCCCCCTGACGATGAGGACAGGGTTGTGTCCCGTGTCTCCTCTCTCAGCCTGGAGCCATGCATCAAGACTCCACTGTGGTTCCCTGGGCTCATCCTCTGACTGTGGCTTCAGCTACCAGCCCCCAACCGTGGTCTGACAATACAAGATGGAATGTTCCAGAAACAGCATGCCCGTATTAAATCGTGCGCACGGGGAAGTCTCTTCGTCCTGCGTACAGCGTGTCCGTGCTGTGTAGCCTACCTGCCCCTGAGTCTCCCAGCCGCTGTCACTGTCCCAGCAACCTAACTTAGTGTGGGTTGAAACAGGTGAGGGGACAGACAAGGAGAACGCTGCAAGGTGCTCCCCAGACAAACGCACAGCACAGACGACTACACAGAGGACGACAGGCCCTTTCCTTCCTACCCCGAAGCAGGTGAGGACCCCTGGGGCGTGTCTCAGAGGGATGCACTGGGAGGCTGCAGGGCTGGGCTGCGGCTTGGCTCCAGGAAGCCCCTGGGCCTCTGTGTGGGGCTCCAGGCAGCAGCCTGGAGTTCTCTCAGCTGCAGCACTGCCGACACCTGGCGAGGTCTGGGGCAGTGCCCCGCTCTCCTGCTCTCCAGTGCCCTGTGGAGGGAGGGGGGACGGAGACCGCTCGGGCAGCTTTTCCCTTTCTTTACTTAGGCATCGATGCGCCGGGGCAGAGTAAGGACTGGCCCAGCAGTGGGGACCAGCCTTTGGCAACATTGACTTAGCAGAGTGACTTCTGAGCCTGGTCGTGGGCGGGGGCGGTAGCGGCCTCTCAGCTCAGCCCCGTCCACTCCGAGCTCCCACCAGGACCCCAGAGTCAGAGCTCCAGGCTGGGATGGTGCTGCTGGGGGCGCAGCTCCAACTCCAGGCATGGGGCGGGTGGGGCCAGGTGGGGCCCGGCATGCAGTGTCTCCCCCCGCCCCCAGTAGCCTGACACCTGCCTGGGTGCTGGGGGACAAGTAGGAGGCAGAGCCGGCTGTTGGCTCCCTGCCTGCAGCCTGCGGGGATGCTCAGGCCCCACACAGCTCTTTGCCTGCCCACTACAGTGGCTCCTGGTGGTGGCTGGGACTCCTGGCTCGTGAGCCAAGGGCCATTTCCGCTTCCTGCCTCAGTGCTGAACTCTGATGGGGCTCCTGCTATGGGGGCCGAGGCTCCACCCCAGCCCCAGCGGGGTCCTCAACTGAGCTGTGCCAATCCTGAGACTCTGCTGCCTGGGCAGCGACTGGTGGGAACCTGCAGCCAACGAGGTGGGAGGGGTAGACTGGGGAGTGGAGCTGGGAAGGGTATTTTTGCTGTATAAATAGATGCTGGGTGCAGGGAGTTGAGGGGGTGGATGAACTGACAGCCAGATGGAGGGATATGTGGCACGGCTAATGGTCAGCCTGACTGAGGGTGCACAGGCATTTGTAGCGCTGTTTCAGCTTTGCTTGTAGGGTACTGAGAGGTTCCTGGGAAATGCATTTTTTGAGAAAACTTAATGGGTTTCCATATTTTTTTCTTTCACACCAAAATACTTACATTTTAATTCCTTTCAGAAGTACCCTCGTGTGTTCAAAAACATGTGTAACTTAGAAAACTGTGCCTGAACATCCGATAAAACTCCAGAGACATGTCCTCGGGGACCCAGCGGCCATCCTCACAGCTGTATGGTGAAGAGAAGAGAGGTCTTCACGTCCACACAGTAGGTGCACAGGAGCGGGCTTTACATCCACACAGTAGGTGCGCAGGAGCGGGCTTTACGTCCACACAGTAGGTGCACAGGAGCCTGCTGCAGGCCCGCACAGTAGGTGTACAGGAGCGGGCTTCACGTCCATACAGTAGGTGTACAGGAGCGGCTTCACGTCCGCACAGTAGGTGCACAGGAGTGTGGACAGGTGGCAGCGCTGGCTGTGTCTGTGGAACACTGCAGTGGCGAGCAGCGGCCGTGGGAAGGGGACCTGAAACCCTAAGGGCCCACCCACCACGCTCTGGGCTGATTTCCAGGCAGGGCTGCCTCTGAGACGACGCCCCTAGAAGGGAGGGCATGGTGGCTGCTGGGGGGCAGCTTCCGGGAGAACAGCCCCCAGGGGTGTTAAGAAAGAACCATGAGCGCCGCGTTTCGAGCGAAAATCGGAAACCGCATCCTGTGTGCAGAGCACGGCGCCCCGTGGGTGCTCAAGTTCCCCATGGTGGGGACGTGGTTCGTCTTCGGTGCTGTGGGCTTGGACCCTCCCCCAGGGGGCAGCAGCCACAGCTCCCTGGCAGCCCCGCGGTACCCGGGGCCCCAGCCAGCCCTCCAGGGCGTGTGGATGAGTGGGAGGGCAGGTGGAGTCCACGCCCTCTGATTTGTGCTTGTGAGGGTTTCAGAAATACCGTGCTTCTCCCCTGGATTTGGCTGGCTGCTCTGCCTCGTGTCACCCAGTGCCCAGGAGGAGGTGTCCCCCGAGGGTCATTGGTGTGTGCTGCAGGCCGGTCTGGACTGGATGAGCAGGGCTAGGTGAACTGTAGTCCAACTCCTGCACAGGGTGACCCCCAGAGAGCTGCTGGGCTACGATGCCCATTCCACAGATGGGACCGCTGAGGCGGGGAACTCGAGCTCCTTGCAGGGGCCAGGCCTCCTAGACCCTGCACACTCCCCAGGTCCAGGAGTGTGGGCGCGTGGCTGAAAGGTTTTGTTTTTAGGAACTTGCTAAGCCGCTTACCCTGAGCGTCTGTCTCTTGTGTAATCAAGGGAGACGGCAGTAAGAATCACTTGTGTGTGCCAAGCGTCTGGAAAGTTCCGGAAGGCTGGGCTGGCCCAGGTGTGTGCGGTGATCATGTCCAGCTGGCGCTGGGGCTGGAGCCCGAGGGCCATTCCTTTTGCTTTGCTTTGTTGCTTTTCTCTAAGAAGGCGATGCGCGAGCTGTTGAGAGTTAGGTGGTTGGGCCTGAGGCTCCCCTCGGCTCCCCAATGATTGAGGGGGGCTCACTCTGATGGGGCAGCAACAGCCCCGGACCCTGGCGCCGCCGCCTCCCCCAGCCTGGGGCCTGGCCGCCCCCGCCCACCAGGAGAGCTCAGAGCCTGCGCCAGTGTGGGCCTCTCCCGAGAGAGCCCTGTCCCTGTTCATGTGTAACTTCCAATTACCCAGGCGCCCAGCTCCAGCGCAGAGACTGTGCAAATGGTCCGAGGAGGCAGTGAAGCCGTCCTACAGCTCCGGGAGGGCCTTCCCTTTTAATTAAAGTGAGCATCGGGGCGGCTCTAAAGCCCCTTTGTGATGAGATGGACGGTGGCCAGGGAGAGCAGGGCCAAGCGGGGTGGGGGTGCCGAGCTCCCTCCGGGCGCCGCACAGGACTGAGGCCTGCTCAGTGTACTGGGTGAGGGCGGCTGATCCAAGACAGTCCAGGCATTCAGAGCCCGGGACCGGGTCACGACAGCAACAGGGACAGGGGCTGGGGGTGAAGGGGTGGGGGAGGAGAACGCGCATACGCATCACTTCTACCAAGGGGCTGGTGCCCGATGTGGGGCTCCTCCACCGCAGCGGCCGCCATTGACCCAGCTTCCTAGGAGGACTGCGCCAGACCCCGGCGGAGGGACCCTTCCCTCCTTGGAGGTGGACCTAAGTGTCTGTGAGCTGGGGGTGACGGTGCCGGCTGCGTCACTGCCCTGGATGTCACCGTTGCAGATGCTGCATGCGTCCGTAAGAACGCCGACCCTGTGCTCTGGCACTGACATCAGCTGGATTCTCCTCCCCAGGCCTCTGTTGTGTCATCTGTAAAATGGGAGTGGCACCCGCCCCATGGGCTGTTGTGAGGCCTGAGTTGGTAGAGGCCGGTGGGTGTGGGTTTGAGGAGGCCTGGGCACTTGGTCACGCTCAGCTGTGATTATTTAGGATTCAGTCCCCTCCACGAGGACAGGACTGACTTGGGGCTGATGGCGCTGGGAGGGAGCGCTGCTGAAGGGTCTGGTGGGCAGTTGAGTGCGTGAGTGGGAGTGCTGCCAGTGGGTGGATGGATGGACAAAGGCGTGTGTGGAGGGGATAATGAATCAGTGGGCGAGTCTTAGAAGGACAGATAGGCTAATAGGGAGATCAGGGAAGGACGCATGAGTGTGAATCGAGGCATGTATGTGTGGGTGCATGTGTGGGCGGACAGACAGGTGGATGGACGGATGGACTCAGAGAGGTGGATGGTTGGATGGACGGATGGACACGTGATGGACACGCAGGTGGATGGATGATGAATAGATGGACAGACAGGTGGATGGATGGATGGTTGGACAGACATACAGACACACAGACAGGTGGATGGATGGATGGTTGGACAGACATACAGACACACAGACAGGTGGATGGATGGATGGATAGATGGATGGTGGACAGATGGACACACAGACAGGTGGGTTGATGGATGGATGGATGGAGAGATGGATAGACAGATGGACACACGGGTGCAGACAGGTGGATGGATGGATGGACAGACGGACACACGGATGGATAGACGGACACACAGGCAGGTGGGTTGATGGATGGATGGACGGACAGACAGACAGATGGACACACAGACAGGTGAGTTGTTGCTGTGGATTCGTTCTGAGAGGAAGAGCGTGGTGGGGGCAAGAGGCACAGAGTCACCACACAGACCCCGGGAGCTGGGTGAAAGCGGGCCAGAGGCAAGCAGCCTGCAGACTTGTTTATTTCAGTTGGTACAGCAGCTTAAATAGCCAAGGCAGGCCGGCACCATGGCTCACTAGGCTAATCCTCCGCCTTGCGGCGCCGGCACACCAGGTTCTAGTCCCGGTTGGGGCACCGGATTCTGTCCTGGTTGCTCCTCTTCCAGGCCAGCTCTCTGCTGTGGCCCAGGAGTGCAGTGGAGGATGGCCCAAGTCCTTGGGCCCTGCACCTCATGGGAGACCAGGAGAAGCACCTGGCTCCTGCCATCGGATCGCAGTGCACTGGCCGAGCGTGGCGGCCATTGGAGGGTGAACCAACGGCAAAGGAAGACCTTTCTCTTTGTCTCTGTCTCTCTCTCTCTCTCACTATCCACTCTGCCTGTCAAAAAAAAAAAAAAAAAGCCAAGGCAGCCAGTCTGGTCAAGGGGAGGTCTGTGCCCTAATCAATCATAGCCTATTGCCAGGCAGTTTCCGTTGCCAGCGGCCATCTTGGCATGGCCTTTTCATTCCATCACATTTCCCCCTTTTTGTTAATTTTTGAGCAATGGGAGACATGATTCTTGGCCATACCATTGTTGACCCTGTTTCCATGTGGTCTCCATACACGCATACACGACTGTGCCTGTCTTAGGTTGTCCCCCAGGGGATCTTACCCATCATTGACTAACCAGCACTCAAAATGGGAGACCATAGGAGTGCTTGCTCAGATAGGGGTAGGAATGAGGAACAATGGTAATCAGGAATGGCATGACCGCACACAGGCTGTTGGCCATTTCAGTGGCTGACCAGAGCTAGTGGCTAAAAAACAGTAGCGGATGTGGCTATGGGCAGTTCCTCAGGGTAGGATGATAGGGCAGGTGCATCCGCTAACAAGGCAGACTCTCAGTCTTGTTCAGCTGTTTCTAGTTGACTGTCAGTGGCAGGCTTGATGTTTCTGGCTGGTACCCCAATGGGCTGTCCCGCATTCTCTGAAAAGATACAAGCATATCCTCGGCCCTTGGTTAGCAGAAAGCCTTTCTATGGTCATTGGAATCCAGGGTCTGAATTCTGCATCTGCTCCTACATTAATGGCAAACATGTGCGTGGGATGGGGTCTAGCAGCTGCCCTGAAAGCCTGGGGTTCCTGAAGACTGCCACAAATGTGAGAATCCTCACTGGGTGCAGATGGGATGACCTCACATGGGTTATTGCCTAGAGGTCGTCTAATAGCCCACAGATATTTGGGGGGGTGGCTGACTAGGCATTCCTGCATTGTCTGCTGTTATGTCATCTTCACCATCAGAGCTCTCTCTCCCTAAGTCATCAACTGGTGCCTGTGAGGCAGATGCCTGGAGTGACAGGCTCTTATCACTCACAGATTCATTGTTGGGTAATCTGCATGGGATTCTGAGAGGGGGGTATCTTTCCCATGTCTGAGCACTTAAGAACAGTGCGCCATGCCAACTCCAGCCAAACGAAAGACACCCACAGCACTGCTGCCATAACGAAACAGATTCCTGGCACCTCAGTGGCTGATGGCATTATGCAGGGGTTCCCTATGTTAAATGAACAGACAGTGGTGTATCAGATCATACGTATGTTCTGTGCTTAGTGGGGGACTTCCTTGATTCATTAGGTCAAGGCCATATGTCCACACGGTGTCTTCGGAGCATCACCTCTCTCGCGTGAGGGAAGATGACTTGGTTCCGAATTCTGGGGTATCAGTCCATTATGTGCATTCACCGGGTGAACTGAAAATAAAAGGAGGAGCCGAGAAGTGGTGTATGCTTCCGGACGGTGTGTGCCTAACCTGGGGTCACTTAGACCGAGGACAAGGACAAGGAATGGGGCTTAGGAGGGGGTCCTGTGCTCACCCTCACAGAACCAAACAGCACACAAAACACTGAGGGGCCTATTTGCCGAAATCAAGGGGAGACCTCACAGAGTCCAACACGCTGTGTCTCTCTCAGTCACGTTGGCGCCAGATGTTGCTGTGGATTCGTTCTGAGATGAAGAGTGTGGTGGGGGCAAGAGGTACGGAGTCATCACACAGACCCCGGGAGCCGGGTGAAAGCAGGCCAGAGGCGAGCAGCCTGCAGACTCATTTATTTCTGTTGGTACAGCAGCTTAAATAGCCAAGGCAGCCAGTCTGGTCAAGGGGAGGTCTGTGCCCTAACCAATCACGGCCTTTGCCAGGCAGTTTCCAAAGCCATCCAGTCACAGCCTGTTGCCAGGCAGGCTCCATTGCCAGCAGCCATCTTGGCCTGGCCTTCTCATTCTACCACAGTGAGTGACTGCTGGTTCTTCCTCTATCATCGGGGGAGGAAAGTTGCAGCCTTTTTCTGTCATGGTTTGCAAAGCCACTGCGCCTGTGCCCAGCAGCAGAGACCTACTAAAGACTTCATTCTCTTTTAAAGTCAAGACAAAATTCACTTTCTATAAAACCAACCATTTAAAAGGGTTTGTTTTTTTTTTAAAGTTTTCTTGCACATGTAGAATTGTGCATGTGCCATGCCGCCCTCTGCCCCTCCCGCCCTCTCAGCCTCTGGTTGCCAGGACGACAGGTGCAGGTGGACTTCTGTAACACGTGTGAGGCAGCCTTGGCATTTGTCTCTCTGAGTGTGGCTTGTTGCAGTGTGACCTGCAGTCCCAAGCGTTGCTCCGTGCAAGTCAGGATTTCATCTTCTTTATGGCAGTGTGATTCTCCACTGTGTAAATGCGCTGCGTTTGCTTTATCCAGCCATCCACCAGTGGACACCTGTGCTGATTCCAAGTCCTGATCACGGGAGCACAGGTACCTCCCTCGTATACTTGGAAGGGGCTCCCGTGGGGGGTCTGCTTCTTGAGCTGTTTTCCACAAGGCTGTAACTTCGTTCCCACCTGCACTGTCCTAGGGTTCTCTTTTCTCCATGTCCTCCCCAGCATTGTTACTTTCTGTGGTTTTCATAACGGCCATTCCAGCTGGAGTGAGACACGGCTCCTTGTGGGTTTGATCTGCATTTCCCTGATGGCTGGTGGTGCTGAACGTTGGCCTGTGTGTGTGCTGGCCAATTGCTGAACATTGGCCCTTGTGTCTGTTGGCCATTTGTACTTCTTCTTGTAAGGAATTTCTACCCGGATCTGTTCCCTGCTTTTTGCCTCCATTGTTGGGTCATGTTGCTGGGATGAGTTTTTTAGGGCTGTAACCCTTTGTCAGGTGCAGAGTTTGCGCCTTTCCTGTCCTCCTCCCTCCTGCTCTGGTGAGACTGCACAGGGCTGCACTGAGTAAGAGCTGCGAGGGTCACCTTCCGTGTCTGCTTCCAGATCTTAGAGGAAACGTTTCCAGCTTCTCCCCATTTAGTGTGATGCTGCCAGTTTCTTGGTTGTACACAGCCTGAGTGATATGTGTTCCTCCCATACCTAATTTGTTCATGTATCATGAATGGATGTTCTTTTTTTTTCAAGGATTTATTTATTTATTTGAGTGACAGAGATACAGAGAGAGGGAGAGACAGAGACAGAGGGGGAGATCTTCCAACTGGTTCACTCCCCAGATGGCTGCAGCAGCCACAGCTGGGCTGATCTGAAGCCAGGAGCTTCCTCTGGGTCTCCCACGCGGGTGCAGGGGCCCAAGGACCTGGGCCATCTTCTACTGCTTTCCCAGGCCACAGCAGAGCTGGATCGGAAGATGAGCAGCTGGGACTCAAACCAGTGCCCATGTGGGATGGCGGTGCACAAGTAGAGGCTTTACCTACTATGCCACAGGGTGGCCCTGGATGTTAAATTTTATCAAATGTTCTTCCCACAGATAAGTGGGAAGAACATGATTTATCCAAAATTCAGCCATTTTCAAGCGAACAATTCCGTGACATTTAGTGCACTCAGTTCGACCTCATTCCATATCATTTTTATTGTCCCAGGAGGGAACCTCGCTGAGCAGGTTCTCCGCCCCCCCCACACACTCCCACCCCCGGAATCCACACATCTCTGTGGCTTTGCCTTTCCTGCACATTTCACACCCACACAGTTGTGCAGTTTGTGGCCTTCGTGGGCAATGAGAACTCGTTTCTGAGGTCAGAGAGGAACCTGTGAGGTGGAAACACCCTCAGGCCTGCCGGGCCACACCCACTTGGGAGACTGCAGAGAGGCGGGCAGCTGGGGAGTGGTCTGCAGGGGCACAGGACCCCCTGGTCCCTGTGCCACCGAGCCAGCTGCCTTGTGACTCAGAGTGTGCTTATCTCGAGCACCTGGCCCTGGGGCTGCCACACAGGGAGAACGTGGTGGAGACTGGAGAGACAGCTTGAAGGGGAGTAAAGACCCCTCCCCTCGCCTCCTGGCTCTGTGGGGCTCACAGGGGAAGCTCCCCTCTCCATGACACCAGCAAACACCAATAATCAGTGAGGCCAGAGTGCTGGCCACGTGTCAGAACCTCAGACACACCTTCTGCTCCCTCCGCCCAGATGCTAACGTGGAGGCTCAAAGGCGATGAGACCCTCCTGAGGCCACACAGCACGACGGTGGCCCGGCTTGAGCTTCCCGGTGACCTTTCCTGTTCCTCCTCCTAGTTGGGCTCTCGCGGTGTCTGCCCACGATTCATACCCTGGCGGACCTGGGCTCCTGCATCCCCGGGAGCCTTTATCTGCAGCAGCTGGGTGCCCTGGGGAGGACGGAGCATACCCCATCCTGGTTCCCCTCCACTGGCAGCTGCCAAAGGCTCGTCCACGGCACGAGGCTGCCATCTGGTGTCTATGCTGAGTATAGCAGCTACGGAAGCTCTCAGAGCTGGTTGAGACACCCATTGCCCGCTGGGGTTGGGCGGCTTCAGAAAGGAGCCAGGGAGGCACGGGCGGCCTCACAGGGGCTCTCACAGTGTGGCCACCCTGTGCGTGCTGCTGGCCTCACAGGGGCTCTCACAGAGTGGCCGCCCTGTGGGTGCTGCTTTCCCTGCACTGTCATTCAGTCCTCACTTCCACGCTGCGAAGGCTTCTGCCACTGTGGTCCCACTGCCATGGGGTCCCTGGAGCAGCCGGAGTGGAGACGTGGCCGCCAGGGGCCTCGGGGCAAAGGGAAATGAACGGCTGTTGGGGAATGCCGAGTTCCGGCTTGGGGAGAGCTAAATGTTCCAGGAATGAGTGTTGGTGACGGATGCACAACGCTGGGTGGACTCAACGGTGGTTGCGGTGGGAGCTGTCCCATCGTGTGTGATTTATCCCAGTAAAAAGCACACCTGGGTGGCCCAGGGGCTCGCCTCGGGGATGGACGCCTTAGTCACTGCACCGGGGGGACGCCGGCGAGCAGGTGAATGCTGGCTGGTGGATCCCCCTTGCACTGGCCATGGCACAGAGTGTGCTGCTCTGAGCAGCCAGGAGCCAGCGGGTGTTCTGTGGAAGGGACTGTTAAAAGGCCAGGTGCAGACTCACTGAGTCGGGAAAGAGAAGTGAACATGGCAGAGGGAGAGGGTGAGCGGCCGTGAGGGAGGTGGGGCAGCCCTCTTGGGCAGGTGCCATCCAGGGAGGCTTCTCCAGGGAGGAGGTATTTGAGCGCTGGTGGCAAGCCTGTCGAGGAGGGCCCAGGACCCTCCTTGTCTCAGATGCAAGGCTCAGGGTCTGGCTTAGGAAGGCACGAGAAGGAAGGGGTCCAGGCAGGAACCGAACGCGCCCAGCCCTGGAGCTCTTAATGACGCTGTGAGTCACGCAGGGTGTGAGGGTTCTCTGAGCCCCTCACCCTGGAGCAACTGCTCCGGTCTGCTGGGCACTGTGGTCAGGGTCCCACGTCTCTCTCCCAGGCAATTGGTCGCATGTCCAGCAGGTGGCGCTGTCGCCCAACCCAGCCGTTCCCACAGGCAGAGTCCCAGGCCCTGGCCGGCCAGGCTGGGTCCATGCGGGCCGGGGCTCCTGGAACCTGCACCGGTGTGCCTTCTCTGTGTAACTGCCAAGAGGTGGGCGGACCCTGGCTTCCAACTCTTCCAGTTGTGTGCGTCCTGCCCGGGAGACAGGAGGAAGGGAGCCAGGAAGGCAGAAGGGGCAGTCACTGGACGTCAGCACCTGCACCCCAGGGAGGCCCTGCAGAAGGAGGCCTCGTGGCAGAGGGGCTGAGGGAGCCACCACCAAGGAGCCGCCAGGTGCGGGTTGCTGGTGTGGGACTGTGTGAAGCACCAGGAGGGCGTGGGCCTGGCTCGAGCAGGTGTGGGAACAGGAGGTCCTCGGGCCTAGGGGGCCGTGGTGGAGGCCAGCAGGCTTTGCCTCGAGGGAGGCTTGGTGCACGTGCGTGGGGCCTGCCGTGACCTGGTGCTTCACGAGGGCCCGGGGTCAGCCAGGCAGGGGGAGAGTTTGCTGTGAAGCCGGGCAGCGGCGACTCCCTGCTTCTGACATACAGGCGCTGGTCACTGCCCCTCCCCTTCTGTCAGCCAGAATCCATCGAGGCCCACGGGTGGCGTGGGAGGGGAGGGGGAGTGTGAGCTTCGGGGCCCTGGGGACAGAGGGCATGACTGGCACAGCGCTGGTGCTGTGGCTTCTCTCAGTGGCCGGATCATTTTGGAGCAAAAACCAAAGTTTTTTTGTTGTGAAACCTCCCTGCTGTCTGGAGGGCTGGGTTGGGGGGGGGGGGGGCTGAGCTCGCACAGGGGCCCCAGGCACCGCAGAGAGCGGTGGGCAGCTCCCTCCAGCTCCCTCCCTCCCATCAGCCCAGCTCTGTGCCCAGGCATGGTCTGCGCGTCCCACACACTCCCTCTCCGTGTCCAGCCTCCACTTCCTGTTGACCACCTCCTGGAGCAGCCCTCAAGTGCGTCATCCTCCCTGCCGCCTGCAGCTCCCTCCCTCTGCCCCGGTCTCCCCGCCCGTCCTGCCTGGAGTGGCCTCTCAGTGACCAGCCTGGCCTTTTCACGTCCTCACTTGCCCTCTTACCTGGCTGTGATCCGCCCAGCTCCTCCCCAGTGTTCAGCCTCCCCTCGCCCCCCCCAGGCTCCTCCCTCTGCTCCTCCCCCTGCCTCTGTGCTTCTGCACACGGTGTTCCCTTCCCTCTGTCTCGAGTGCCGGAACTGTTGCTTATTCTAGAGTCCCCCCCCCCCCCCCAGGCGTCTCTCAGGCAGAGGGACTGAGCTGCACCAGGCCCCCAGCCACCCCCACCGCAGTGTCCACAGGCTGCGTGGGGCAGCAGAGACTCGGGTGGGGCCGCTGGTGTCTGCATGCAGGCTTCTTTCCTTGTCACCATTCCCTAACCACACCATGTCACGGTGCTTCCCGTGTGGCCGGCGTAGTCAGAATCTTGAGGGGATCTGAAGTGTGTGGGAGGACGATGTGGCTTCTGTGCGTTTGGATTGGGGGACCTGAGCTCTGGTGTCTGGGGCCCCCATGGACACAGAGGGTGGCCCCAGGCCGGCCCCGCGCCCGGGAGATCTTACATGGGTGCGGAAGTCCCCCCAGCACTCGGTGTCTCCTAGGATGGGCTTCTCTGCCAGCAGATGTCAAATTCGTGTTGGCAGAGTCGGAGAAACCACGGGCAGGGTGCTGGGGACTGTGTCCCTAGTCCCCCACCACCCCCAAGGCCACACACAAGCGCAGACGAGGCCCCGTCTGGGACTGGACAGGGGCTTAGCTGAATAATCAGCGGCGGCATCACTGAGTGGGTGGGTGTATGAATGAATGAATGACTGAATGCCGCTCTGTCAGGGACCGGTGGCCCAGCGGGTTGCCCCTGGCCGAGCCCGGGGCAGCACATCTCCTCCTGGTGTTTGCCTGAGCGCCTCATCCACCTCCTGGGGAGCAGCTGAGACACACAGGTGCCGGAGCCCACCTCCCACCTGTGGCTGAGGCTTTCAGGGTGGGGCACGGGGGCTTCCAGGGCATTGCCGGGTGTGCCAACCTTAGAACGAACTCTCAGGGGCCGCTCCGGATGGGGCGTGGCAGGAGGGACGGAGCAGCCACACCAGGCAGGTGATGGGGCCTGGGCCAGTGCTGGGGACCGATGAGCCCCTTCCCACGCCTGTCACGGTGGAAGGCAGGGTTGCTATGGCGATGCAGGAAGAGCCCAGAGCCACCTCCAGTTTCAGCTTCTGAAGGGGTCAGGCTTTGGTGGCAATGAGTGGGAGGGAAAACCTCCCGCCAGCATCTTGCTAGCGAACAGTGCCACAGGCATGCGGGGCCCATCCTGTGGCCTATTCCCAGGCACCCCCTGGCAGAGCCCTCACAAGGAAACCAGGAAACAGGGTTCCCGTGTCACAGATCAGGACGCTGGGCCTGGAGGCCCTGCCTGGCACATCATCGACAGAGCTGGATCCAGCCGCCTGATTCCCCTGCTTCTTCTGTCTGTGCCTGTCTGGCAGTAGTCACAGACAAAGACCCAGGGACCCCCAAATCCCGCTGGCGTAGGGGTCCGCATTTGCCCTGTGTGCTTGGGTCCCGGGAGGGGTCCTTACAGAGTTCATGGGCAGGGAGGCATTACCTTTCCATTCCACTGTTCTGTGGACTTCCTGAAGTTCCCCCACCAGGTGCCTCATGCTTGAGAGACCCACAAGCAGGAAGGCGTCTGGGACTCACACATGTACGCATGCGTGGAGCACAGGTACAGGTACGCAGCCTCACATGCACACACATGTGGCTGAACACATGTAGGTTCACACACAGGTGCTCCTCCGTGCATGTGGAAGCAGGGTGGAGGCCTTCCTGGTCCCCGGCTGTTGCCCCTCCACGTGTCCACTTCCTGCAACCTGGGCTCTGAAGGGAGGGTGCGGTCCACTGCTTGGGGAGCTAGGCCAGGACAGTGCGGGGTCAGCGGCGCAGCGCGAACAGGACTGGCAGGACAGTGCCCCTGCCTCCCCTCCCCCGAAGCATGCCGGGATGTCCACAGAGACACGCTGCTCTCCCTTCGAAGTGAGTTTCATGGTGTGTGTGTGTGGGGGGGGTTCATGCCAAGCAAGATGCCCCCTAAGACAGTACACAGTGCCGTGACTTCCACACAGAGTCAGGAAAGCACCATCATCATCCAGTTCCAGAACTTGGGCGTCACTCCCAAGAGAGGCCCCACACCCGTCCTCTCCCACACTCCGAGTGACCCCCAGCCTGCTTTCCGAGCCAAGGGGCAGGCCTCACCAGAACTGTCCACCACGTGGGCCTTTATGTCTGGCAGCATGACATCCCATTTCCAGGGCTCTGCCCCTTTGTGTGGCTGTGTGACAGCCCCATGCCTGCCTGGACCATGCTTTTGTTTTTTCTACTCAAGCGCTGGAACACCTTTAACCTTGGTCAGCGGATTCCCCTGCATCGCTCTGCGGGGCCGCACCTCTCCTCGTGACAGATGATGTCTGGGGGCAGGTGACTGGTAGACATGCTGGGTTGGGACCAGGGGGCTCTAGGGTGTGGTCCCTGGTTCCTGCCATTGGCAGGTTGTTGTTCCCCCCGCCTTGGCCGTGGCTTCCAGGAACAATGCTGCTGCCCGGGGCCCCTTGCCCTCTGTCACAGCTGCAGGAGCTTGGCTGGAGGTAGCCGTGAAATCTCTCCGTGTGTGTGGTGTGGTGTGCCAGCTGCAGAAATGTGTGGGCTGTGGAGAGCAGCAGCTTTGCACATGGATGGGGCTGGAAGTTGGCCTTGGAAACGGAGAGGTCCGCTGCCCATGGGTGCCTGGTCATGGTTTTGTCCATCTGTGCCTCGGTAACGCCGTCTAACACTTTCACAGGGGCCACGGCAGCCAGCGGGGTGATGGGGAGCACACAAGGTCCTGGTGTCTGTAGGACCAGACACGGTGTCGTCTTGGGAGCAGGCATGTGTGCAAAGCCCTGGCCCCCCACCCAGCTCTGGGAGAAGCACACGCTGGAGAGAAGGCCGAGCCGCTCTCCCCGTCGGCTTCGCGGGAACGTGTGCATCTGAGCGGCAGGCGGGATGAACAGGAACGTGTCCCCGAGGCTGGCATGGAGCTCAGGCACTCACAGGTTTTCCAGGTCTCGCGAAGTTTCCGACCTGGGCCAGGGTTTCGGTTGGGAGCGTGGTGATTTCTGTTTCTGCTCACGTATCGCCGAGTCGGACCGAGCGTTTTGAAAGTGGTTTCTTACAGAGGCTCCCCCAGATTCTGTAAATGGCCTCCCCTGCCTACAGCAGGGGGCTCCTTCCTGAGAAACCCATGCACATGGCTGCTGTGTACACGCGTGTGCTTGTGCTCCAGTGTTACGGGTGGGAGCAGAGGTGGCACCTGTGCTCCTAGGGGGTCCATGGCTCCCTTGGTCACAGGTGAGTCCCCCACCCCCAAGAAGCCCTGGGACAGCTCAGAGACGTGCCCCAGCCCCGGCGCAGTTGGACGGCACCAGAGTGCTTTAGGTGCCGCTGCTCAGCCCCCTCCTGCCGGCTGAGGGCCAGCCTTTCGTCTCCCTTCTCCCGGCTTCTGGAACTCTGAAGGAGCCGCATCTGTCTCCGGCAGGATCTCGTCAGCTCACTCACACTGGGTGTGAAGTGAGGATGAGTAACTCATCCCTGGGGGCCGCTGGAAGCCAGCTTGTCCCCGAGGGAGGTGCTGCCGATGGCGGCATCTCGGCGCGGGAGGATGACACACGCAGGCGTCTGGGAGCAGCAGCTGTCGGCATCCGCTCTGGGTCACTCTCCCTGCACACCGCACACTGAGTGGTTTACAGAGCAGATGTTCCGTCCTGTACTTGTGGAGGGAGTCCAAGCTCAGGGGCTGCCTCTGGGAGGTCCCACGGAGTCCCGGGCAGCTCAGGGCATTGCAGGCCCCTCCTCTTCCCGCAGAGCCACCTCCCACTGCAGTAGGACCAGCCCTCCTGGCCTGAGTTGACCTTGGTCACCTCCCAGAGCCGGGTCAACTTTGCACCTTCTTAGCCCCTGGCGGTGGGGATGGAATGCTAACCTGAGCGGCAGTGCTGCGGCACAGCTGGTTAAGCTGCCTGTGATGCCAGCATCCCACATGAGCGCTGGCTCCTGTCCCGGCTGCTCTGCTTCCATCCAGCTCCCTGCTGATGCGCCTGGGAAAGCAGTGGAGGACGGCCCGAGTGCTTGGGCCCCTGCACCCATGTCAGGAACCTGGATAGAGCTCTAGGCTCCTGGCTTTGGTCTGGCCCAGCCTGGACCAATGCAGCCATTTGGGGAGTGAACAGGAGGAAGATCTCTCTATTTCTCCTGCTCTGCTCTCTGCTTTTCAAATAAGTAGATAACTGTTTAAAACAGTAGTTCTATGTGAGTTTTGGTGGGGACATGCACGCCAGAGAGGCGGTCTTCCCATATGGTATAGGGCGGCTCCTTCTCTCCCTGTCCTCATCTCTGTGTTTTTACTCCTCTCTGCTTCCCATGCTGACTCTGCCTGGTCCCTCTGCCAGGGTCAGCCCAGCTTCCTGTAAAGGCAGGGCTAAAAGGGCATTGCATTTAGGTCTCATGGGCCACACAAAGTCCCTGTTGTAATTGCCCGACACTGCCACTGACATCAGCCACAGATGATGAGCATGACTGGGTCCCAATAAAGTTTTATTTACAAGAACAGGCAGGGGGCCAGAATGCACCCACTGGCTGGGTTTTGCTGACCCCTGTGCTTAACCCTCAGCTGCAGAAGAACAGGTCTGAGTCTGTCCTGCACAACCCTTTGGGACCTGGCAGCATACCTGGCGTGGACCCAGGCTCCATGCTGGTGGCCAGGAGCCCTGAGTCTGTCATTTGTCTCCTACCCAGGAAACCTTGCAGAGCCAGGCAGAGACAAGCGCCCAGCACCCTGGCCATCTGCTCATGGGTGAGGTTCTAGAAGGGTGCCGGGTGCTTCCTGTAGCCCCTCTCCAAAGACCTGATGCCAGGTGGGTTGGAGCAGGGCTGGCAGCTCTACAGACCCACCTCCACCTGCCACTCCAGCCCCCCGAGCCCTTCTCTCTCCCCGTCACTCACTCATGCATGTGTTCACTCTGCCTTAGGCACAAGGGCAGTAAGTGGTGGTCAGCGGCTTCGCCCTGGGCGACTGCATCTAGATTGACCACGCTCAGGCTGAAAATGCCCAGCAAGAAAGTGATGCCTGTCCCGAACACGTGGAGATCTTTGGCCTTGCCATCGCTTCACAGCAACACAGTGCTACTGCTGCTCACGCGGCGTTTCCGTGCTGTGAGGTGGAATGAGAAATCTGGGAGTGACGGAAGATAGGTGGGAGACTATGAGCAGCTTCTGTGTAAATGCTATGTGTAGCTTGGGGGTTTGAGCAGCTGCAGGTTTGGGTGCTCTGGGGTCCTGGGGTGGCAGGGACTGTGGCAAATGCCAGAAAGCATCGTCAGTGCACAAAAGAACGGCGATGAGCACCAGGTTTGCCTACAGTGGACAGGCACTGTGTGACCCAAGCGTAAGTTGGGACGGGGCCACTTCTGCCTGTTGCCGGAGGGAGGTGCAGGAAGTGAGAGCCTGGTGCACAGGCAGCCGGGACTGTCTTGCCCGGCTTCTGCACCGAGCACTGGGTGTGAGGTGCCACCACCTTAGAGACAGGGACACTGAGGCCCTGAGCAGAGCTGCCTATCTGAAGGTGACCTCTACTGCGTCCAAGGTGAAGTTTAAGCGACAATGGTAAAATGAATGAGTTCTCTCAGGGAAAATCTGAAGCTTGTCAGCCAGCTTGGTGGCTGTCAGAGACAGGTTTTGTGGATGGAATTGTGGGAATCAGAATGCATGGATGGCTGGGATGTTGTAGACACTCCCTGCCCTGGCAAGAACCAGCTGTGAGAATCCAGCAGCCCCAGGGGACAGTGGCTCAGGGTGCTGACAGACCCAGGGTGCAGACGTGGCCAAGGGCAACTCTGGTTGCCTAAGGTGGCCTTTAGCACCCTCAGGGTGTGGCTCTGGAATTTTATTATGTCTCTGCCTTTTGTTGACTGACTGTGATAACAGATTGTGGGGCCAGCGCTGTGGCTGTGGCGTAGCAGGTAAAGCCACCACCCGCAGTGTCAGCATCCCATATGGGCAACTGTTCGAATCCCAGCTGCTCTATTTCCAATCCAGCTCTCTACTATGGCCTGGGAAAGCAGTAGAAGGTGGCCCAAGTCCTTGGGCCCCTGCACTTGTGTGGGAGACCTGGAAGAAGCTCCTGGCTCCTTGCTTTGGATCTGCGCATCTCTGGCCATTGCAGCCAATTATGGAGTGAACCAGCGGAATGAAGACTTTTCTCTTTGTGTAATCCTTCCTTCCTTCCTTCCTTCCTTCCTTCCTTCCTTCCTTCCTTCCTTCCTTCCTTCCTTTTTTATTTGACAGGTAGAGTTATAGACAGTGAGAGAGAGACAGAGAGAAAGGTCTTTCTTCTGTTGATTCACTCCCCAAATGGCCACCACGGCTGGCGCTGCGCCAAGCCTAAGCTGGGAGCCGGGTGCTTCTTCCTGGTCTCCCACGCAGGTGCAGGGGCCCAAGTAATTGGGCCATCCTCCACTGCCCTCCTGGGCCACAGCAGAGAGCTGGACTGGAAGAGGAGCAACCGGGACTAGAACCGGCGCCTATATTTGATGCTGGCACCGCAGGCAGAGGATTAACTGAGTGAGCCACAGTGCCGGCTCTGTAACTCTTAACTTTCAAATAAATAAGTAAATCTTTAAAAAACATGACAGGTTGCATGCATTGTTTGGGGCCTGCTTGTCCATAATGATCACTTTGTAACTGCTGTTGTGGGGGCAGGAATCTGTCCGTGATGGGGTCAGGGTTCTGTTGATGACTCGTCTCCATGGTCCCCTTGGAGGCAACAGGTTATCTCTGGCTCCCAAGCCTCCTGACTCCACACCAGTGCTCTGTGCCTGTCCCTGGGAGGGAGCAGGACACAGCTCTGCCAGCTCCCCAGAGGCCTCTGCCCTCCAGCATTTGGCGTGAGGAGGAGAGGGGGAGGGGGAACAGGGTCTCCGCCCCTTGCCTCTGTTGGTGGAAGCTGGGCTTTGGCTCTCTGCCCACTGAAGGGTTTTCCAGAGCTGCCCCTCCATGACCCTGACCCCAGGCCCAGGCCCTCTTCTGTCCCCTGTGGCCTGCCTGGGAATTTCCTGCCTGCCTTAGCCGGAGTCTGGAAGGCTGGGAGACCACACTTCCTGCCAGCTCAGCCCTGCCTGCCTCAGGTGGACCAGCAGAGGAGGCATGCAGGTGGTATCCAGACGCAGCAGGGGGGCCAGGGCTGGGCCAGGCCTGCAAATCAGGAGCTGCACCTCCCCTGGAGTGCCCCCACATTCCACTTTAAGCTGCACAGAGTCACCTGTGTCCGCACTGTGCTCCCTCCTGGGCCGGGCTGCTCAGCTTCCCCATGCTCCCTGGACAGAGGGGCACAGGCAGCTCCTCCCACGGGAGATGCTCCTCCTCCCTTGGGTGGGCAGTGCCAGGATGCTTGCTGGCCTCGTTGCCCATGGTGACGACCTTGGGAGCACTCCTTTCTCTTGGCTTCCCCCTGTGCTGTCTCACCTCCTCTGCCAGCGGCTCCCAGGCTCTGCTCTCTCCGGGGGCTCAGTGTGCACACTGCACCACGCCCTGCATCTCCCGTTTGAGTCATGTAACCCTTGTGATAGGGAAACCTGCTGTGGAGCAGGTTGCCCTTGCTTCTCTCCCAGCTGGACCAGGAATCCCACAGGCTCACAGGTCCGTCCTGTGAACCATGTGCGCTCGGAGCACACTGCAGGTGCTGGAGGAAGATCTGTTGATGAACGGATGGTGGGTGGGTAGTGGATGGTAGAGGATGAATGGACACAGGTGTTGTCATGGCAGCTCTGTCTCTTTGGAAGCCACCCTCCCTGCACCTTGGACACAGGGCCCCACCAGGCTCCCAGGGCTGGGGTCCTCTGAGCTTACAAAAGGGCTGGTGGGGGGAGGAAGTGTTGCTGTGCTGCCTCGAGAATTCTGGGGTCTCAGACCTGCCTGTGAAGGGAGGGGAGCTGGGATAGGCATTTACTGGGTGTGCTCTGCATGCCAGGCACTTGGCCAGTATCATCGGATACCCACGTGTCGGGAGCGAGGTCCTGGCTGTGCGTGCTCTGCTGGGGCGTTCACAGTTCAGCCAGGAAAGACTGCACCACGCATGCCCTATTCTCGAACAGCAGTGATAGCAGATGCCACGTACCTTGCACGAGCACAGTGATCCTGCGAGGCAGGGCCACTGTCGTCCCCACGTCACACACGGGGAAACCGGGGACCAGACAGATGCAGTCATTTGCCCAAGGGCACATATTTCAAAATGAACCAGACTCAGATTTCAAAGTTCAGCAGAGACAGAAGCCCTGGTCTACCTCACGCCACGTCCCGGCGCCCTGGACTTGGGACCCTGAGCCGGCTGCGCAGACAGAGAAGGCAGTGGGCAGCCCTGCTGCTCCTCTCCTGGCCTCCACACCTGCACAGAACGAGCTCCAACAGGGAGGAGGCAGGTGCCCCCAGCCCAGGCTGCACTGTCATGGCAACAGAGCCACACAAAGGAAGCTGGAAGCAGTGGTCTGTGCCCAGCAGGTGGGGCCGGAGGACTGGGCCCCCTGATGTCTCATTCCCCCCTCCAGCACCATTCGCTAGAATCATCCCCATTTCACAGAAGGGGAAAATGAGGTCCATGCCTGAGTCAGGATTCACTGCTTAGCCTTCCGGGGACCCCGATGCTGCCCTCTAGAGGGAATTAATTGCAAGAATGCAAGGGTGCAGTAGTATTACTGAGCCTGCAGCTGCTACAGGCTCACTTACCACGCTGGGCTCTGCAGCAAGGCGAGAGCCAGGCAGTCTGTGCCACTGTGGCTGCTGGCTCTGATGCTGTCCGCTTTGTGCCGTTTAAGGCCCCTCGTAGGCTTGGAATCATTTCGTGTTTCGCCCTGACTGTTTTGGTGCTGCTCAGCGGCTCAGTGTGGTGCATCCTAGCCAGAGCTACATTTTGCAGATGAGATAACCGAAGTCCGAGCTCAGGCCATCTCCCCAGTTAACATAGCCAGGGACAGGTGGGTGCAGGATCTGGGCCCTGCTGGGGTCCTGGGTCCGTTTCTTTAACCACCCGCCATGTGCAATGGGCACTGTGCCAAGTGCTGTGCAGTCATCACTTCGTGGGCTCCCTGTGTGGCTCTTACCAAGGCTGTTGTCCTGTTTTACGGCGGAAGCGAGGGAAACCTGGGGAGGAAGGCATTGTTCAGGATGTGGCAAGCCGCCTCTTTGTGCCAGGAGCGTTCTCCAGAGCCAGCCTGGCTTCCCGAGGAACGGTGACAGCCACGCTTCTCCCCACAGGTGCCCACCTCATCCCTGGGCCTTGGGCCGCCGTGGGAGCTCCTGGCCGGCCTGGATCTGGAGGGGGCTAGTGTATCCCAGCAACTCAGGAAGGTGTGGTCTGGAGACCTCTCAGCTGCCCCCAGGGGAGGGAACCAAACTCCACCCGTTCTCCCTCTGTGGTCTCTGGATCCTCACAGCATAGGAAGTGAGGAGCTCAGAGTGACAGTCCCAAGAAGCCCCACAGCTGGGAGCAGGGACTCTGCTCCAGACCTGCACGGGGACAGCTGCTTCCTCTGCTCCTGGCGCCCCAAATCCTGAGGGCTCCCCGAGGGCCTGCAGAGTTTGTGAGTAAGTTGTTCATGTCTTCCTGCTCCTCAGCCCTGCCCGGGCTCTGTGCCAGGCTGTGGCCCCCGAGGCCAGCCCCGCCACCTCCAGACCACACACACACCTTCTCTCTTCCTGGCTCCCACATCTGAGATGGGACCCCAGGGAGGGCGGAGCAGATAAACCAGGCTGGGCGCCAAGCCTGGAGAGCGCACGCCGCCTGCCTCAGACATCCCTGATTTTATTGGGTTTGGGGGGGAATGGCGCCTTTCACTCGCTCTGGTCTGAGTTGCCACACCCCTACCTTTGCTCAGACAGACCTGCCTGTGGGTCCACACTCCCACCCTGTGAGCTGCACCGCACTCCCCACCTCCCTGGAAGGAACCTGATCACAGCCTCGATGTGCAGAGGGGGAGACTGAGGCACAGGCAGGCCATACCTGGCTGAGATCACATGGCAGCAGGGGTCTCCCATGTGAGTAAGAGGTGGAGGACATGGCAGGGCCGCCCCCGGTGCGATACCTGTGCACGCTGGACTCGCAACGTCGCCCAGAGATGCCCGAGCTCTGCATTCTGTACCAGGTTGCTTCTCGTGCGTTGTGTGTCTCTGCTCTCATGTGAGCATTTATAGATTCATGTGGCTTCATCCTAGACAGGTGCATGACAGCTTGGCAGGAAATTGTCTCATGCGCTCCTAGGGGACTTCGTATACACAGACACCGTGCCTGTCCTTTCAGGAAGCAAAGGGCGAACTTCTCCGTCTCTGCTGGAGAGGCAGTGAGATACTGGTGGGCAGAGGGGGGGACCAGAGAGTCCCACCTGGCCAGAGAGGTTGAAGGCTTGGTCTGCACGTAGCTCTGCCCAGTCGGAGCTACGTGTCCTTCGGCTTGGTCCCTCTACCCTGGGCTTTGTGGGACAGATGAGAAAGCAGAGACAAAAGACTTGTTGGGTTCTGTGCAGGAAGTGCACTAGTTCTAGGAAGTGTTTCTGCCTGGGAACCGCCTGGCTCTGCCGTGCAGCCACGCCGTATGGTAGGATACTCGTCAGCAGCACCGGAGTGCAGCGACAGATAAATGCAGCAACACGGATGAATCCGAATCTCAGAAGCAATGCTGTTGAGTGAAAGAAAGAGGCTCCGAAGACCAAGGCTGTGTGATCCGTCCCGCGGAGTCCAGAAGCAGGCAGCACGGCGTGGAACTGGGGGTACCGGTGACCACAGAATCGCACAGGGAACTTTCTGGGGAGTTGGAAATTCTGCATGGCCGTCTGGGCAGGGGAGACAGCAGAATAAACGGAGGCCAGAATGCGTCGTCTGCGTAGCCACATGGAACTTAACTGTGCTTTAATTACAACGCCATAAAGCACCACAACCACAGAGCTGCAGATGGATCCCAGCGTTGAAACGTGGCTGTTTATGTGTGTGCGTTGCTTCCGGCCAAAGCTGTTAGGAAGTGCCCTGGTGCCAGGTTTCCGCAGAACAATTGCCCACGTCCACCTCCTCTGGGTGCCATCAGGCTCCGGGAGGAAGGAGAATGCTCTGATCCGTGGTGATAAGAGCTGCTTTTGGTGCTACCCAGCTTTGGAAAACACCGCCGGCCGGGGTCTGCTCACGGATCAGGGAGCAACTGCACCGCCCCCACCCTGGCTCCCCGAGCTGGTTCCCAGCTTTGGCAGCACCCGCACCCAGCCCTGCCCTAAAAGCCTGCAAGGGAAGCAGACACAGCGGGCCTCTGGCCCTGTCCAGGCCCCTCACACTGAGCCCTGCCCTGTGAAGCTCTGGCCCCTGACACCAGACACTAGGCAGGGCTCCTCAGCAGTTTGCTGAGGGCCCAACAATGTGTGTGGCTTCCTGGCAAGAGACTGTACCCGCCAAGGTCTTTCCAAGGCAGGGCAGCTGGGTGGGGACACAAAGAGGGTGCTTGGAAGAGGCGGGGCTTCTGATGTGGTTCCTGGAACTGAGTGAGCTCCCAGACGTGGTGGGACTCGATGCAGAATCTTCCCCGAGGGGATAGCTGATGTTAATCGGAGGCCCGCTGTGTGCTTCTGCAGCCAGCCTGACCTGGCACGTTCACGTCTAAGCTCTACAGGAGCGGAAGGGAAGTTGCACGTGAACACACAGCGGAGCTGAGTTCACACCCAGGGCCGCTGGACTCCGAGGTCAGGGCGCTCTCCGTCTGTGAAGCATAGTGGGTTTTTAGGAGGAGGTGTGGATGTCCCAGGTACATCTCTCATTCCCTGCTTCTCTAAAGCCACATCAGAGGTGACGATCGGTGATCAGCTCCACGCAGTAGAGAGATGCTGGGGCAAGGGCAGGCACACGGCCTGTCTCGGGCACCCAGTGGACACATATCTTCAGCTGCATGGAAGGAAGGCGGGTGGTGTAGCAAGGGGATGTGACCAGATGGGCAGTCACCACAGCCTGAGGCCAGCAGGGGCCCCCATCACTGGCCCAGCTGCCTTCCCTCATCACCCCAAACTCCCTAGGACTGGGCACACAGCAGGACCCAGGGCCCAGCTGTTCTGCGCCTCTCTTGGTTGGCGAGCATTTTTTTTTTCTGCTTCTCCTGCGCAGATGCACACGCTATGTCCTCTTTCTGTCCTGGTTCTTGAACACAAAGAACCTGCAGCAGGAGGTCCTGGTGCCTGGCCCCGGGTGCCTGACTGTCTCTTCACGCTTCTGTCTTGGGTGGACTCACAAAAGCTGTTCACGCTGGCTGCTTTACCCCCGGCTGCTCAGTAGTCGCCTTGGGACCACAACCAGGTTGCCTGAGCCGAGCCAGTGTGCTGCCCTCAGCTGTGCTGTGCTGTAGCTCATAGCTCACGGCTGCTCTAGTGTTCCCTAGCCAGTGGCAGACATGGGGTACAAAAGGCTGGCTCCGCTAGGAATAGGAACCCCTGGGGGTGTTATCAGCACCACAGCCCCTCCCACCCCCTCCCACCAGCCTCAGGCCCAAGCCAAGACTTCCCTGAGGCTACTCCCTGGTTGGACACCTCCCTCTCCTCCTCCCCTTCCTCTGCCTTTCATCCTCCACCACCCACCCCCGCTGGCAGGTTTGTGCTGAGGTACTCCTTCAGTACCCAGCATGCCCTCCAAACCCAGTGACACCTCCATGGCATGATACAGAAGCAGAAGCTGAGGCTTGGATAGGATGTCCCCAGGCCAGGAGCAGAACCCCACATCCCCAGGCCTGGGCAGGTTTTCCTCCCCCAGACTCGGCCGCCCCGCCCCCACGGTGAGTCATCCTCAGGCTGTACTGAAGCATCTTGCAGCAGGATGGAGCCAAGCAGGAAAGCAGGGCTTGGGGCAGGCACTCCACCGCCCCCAGGCGCCCCCCTCCCCAGGCTGTGATGTCCCCCTCCCCTGCGCTCCTCCTCTCAGAAGCAAACTCTCCAGGGTGATGCAGGAAGGAGGAGGCAGATGAAGAAGCTTGGATACTGGGGGCCAGGCTGACTCAGCCACCCGAGTAGCATAGCTAGACCGTGGGAGCCACCGATGACATCCCCAGTACACACAACAGGGCTGAGGCAGAACCCCTGCCCCCAACCCACTGGAACGTCTGCTGGGTGCTGCCCTCGCCAGGGATCCTGGGTCAGAGTGAAACTCTCCTGCCCCAAATTACTCCTCTTCCGATGGGCTGCAGCCACCCTGAGTCCTAGGTCATTACACCTGCTTCTTACTTTTGTTTTTAAATTTATTTATTTGGGGCCAGTGCTGTAGCGTAGTGGGTTCGACCTCCTCCTGCAGCGCCGGTATGCCATTTGGACACCCGTTCGTGTCTGGCTGTTCCACTGCCAATCCAGCTCTCTGCTGTGGCCTGGGAAAACAGTGGAAGATGGCCAGGTCCTTGGGCCCCTGCACCCACGTGGGAGACCTGCAAGAAGCTCCTGGCTTTGGATCAGCACAGCTCCAGCCATTGCAGCCATTTGGGGAGTGAACCAGTGGATGGAAGACCTCTGTGTCTCTACCTCTCTCTGTCTGCAACTCTGCCTCTCAAATGAATAAAATCTTTAAAAATTTTTATTTATGTCTGTAATTTATTTGAAAGAAATGGGGGAGGGAGAGAGTGCGAGAGCCAGTGCACATGATAGCTTTCAGCTGGTAGTTCACCCCCCTGTTGGCCTCAATGGCCAGGGCTAGGCCAGGCCAAAACCAAGAGCTTCATCTGGGTCTCCCACCTGGGTGGCAGGGACGCAAACACTTGGGTCATCATCTGTTGCTTTCCCAGGCCATTAGCAGGGAGCTGGATGGGAAGTGGAGCAGCCAGGGCATGAACCGGTGCCCACATGGGATGCCATTGTCGTGATTGGCAGCTTTACCCACTGTGGTACAATGCTGACCCCTAATGTTGCTTTATTGAAGGAAAATTTACATACACAGATGATTAAATCTTGGGTGCACAAACAGATCTCTTTTTTCATTTTATTTGACAGTCTACGAGCATGTGCATGAGAGAGAGAGAGAGAGAGAGAGAGAGATTGAGATTGATCTTCCATCTTCTGGTTCACTCCTCAAATGCCTGTATCATCCAGGGCTGGAGCCAGGAGCCCACAGCTCAATCTGGGTCTCCCACTTAGGGAGCAGGGACCCAATACCTGAGCCAGCATCATCTGCTGCCTCCCGGGGTTCACATGAGTGGAAACTCAAGTGGAGGAGGCAGGACTTGAACCCAGGCACTCCAAAGTGAAATGTGGGTGTCCCAGGCAGGGTCTTGACCGCTGCACCAAGCGCTGTCCCAACAGCATGTGTTCTGATAAAGGTGTGTGCCTGAGCCCTCAGCACGGTCGTCACACTGGAAGGCTTTCTCCGGTTCCTTCATGTGTAACCCCCACAGGTGATCCATCACCAGCCTGATTTCTGTCCTCAGCACTGTCCACACTGGACAGGGAGCGAGTGTGCTCCTTTTTGTTAGCGTGGCACTGTTCTACCACTGCATCATGGTTTGTTTATCCGTTCTCCTGTTTGCACCGTCTCTACTTTCTGGCCGTCTTGAGCTGGGCTGGTGTGCACGTTCTTCAAGTCTTTCTGAGGACGTGCTTGACAGCTGGGCGAGGGACGATGGCTCACAGGGCAGGTGTGCAGCTTCCATGGAGGTGTAACCCACTGTTCTCCAAAGTGGGTCCGCAACTCTCCACTCCCACCAGCAGTGATTGGCTGGAGCCGCCAACTGTGATGCTGGCATCCCATATGGGCACCAGCTTGAGTCCCGGCTGCTCCACCTCCAATCCAGTGCCCCGGTAATGTTCCTGGAAAAGCAGTGAAAGATGGTCCCACTGCTTGGGCCCCTGCACCCACTCAGGAGACCTACATAAAGGTCCAGGCTCCTGGCTTCAGCCTGGCACAGTCCTGGCTATTGCATCCATCTGGGGAGTCAACCAGTATATCAAAGACTCTCTCTCTCTCTCTCTCTGTCTCTGTCTCTCTCTCTCTCTGTTTCTAACTCTACCTTTCAAGTAAATGAACAAATCTTAAAAACAAACAGACCACAAAAACGCTTTGGCTTTTGGGAGCTTTTAGTTTTGGAAACTGAGCACTCTGTCACGCCCATGGGCCCTCCTTGTGTGCTGTTCTGTGAAACATCTGTCCAAGTATTTGGCCCACTTAAAAATATTTGTGCTAAGTATTTGTTCACGCATGCATAGGAATTGAAGAGTCTAAATCATCCTTTCTTGGAGTGGAGCAATTAGCAGTGGGGTCATTGGTGCCGCCGGAACACGCCTGCTGGAGGCCAAGGGTGGCTGCTCCTGGCCCCGCAGCTCACAGCCCTTGCTGGGGGCGGCCGGCAACTGGAAGATGGGACCTCCCGCCACAAGGGAGCTCGTGGGGTGAACTTGGTCGGTGTCGTGCCCTCTGAAGCCTCATAGGGAGCAGTGATGTCCCCGTGGACCTCTGCTTCCTTCCAGCACATGGGTTGAATCCAGTGACATCAGGTGCTCATATTATGAAAACGGAATCACAGTCTGTCGTGATGAGCTGATCTGTTGGTTTCCCATGCGTTTGGCGCCTTTTCTTCCTTGTTCTCCTTTGCTTTGTGTCTATCCATCTGTTAATTGCTCCAGGGACAGCTGACCCTACCCCAAGATCGTGTGCCAGGAGCCCCTTCCCACCGTGACTAGGGCTGTGTCTTCTCGAGGGTTTTGGGAGGGGATCCCTCTCTGTTCAGACAGCACCTTAAGGAGATGGGCTCTCCTCTCCTCCTGAGGCCCTTGCCCACACAGGATGGGTAGAATCCCTCAATTCCATTCCCAGCCAGCCTGGAGGCGAGTGTGGCCCCGGGGACTGCATATCAGAGAGGGGAAATGGCTGCGTCCCTGACGCCACCACGCAGCTACTTGGTCCCCGATCCCAAAGGCTCGTTCTCCCTCTCCAAGTTCATGAGTTGATACATTCTCTCACTGATTAAAGTAGTGGTGACTGTGTTCTGTTATCTTCAGCCAGCAGGCTCCTAAAACAAGTGCCACTCCTGACGTCATCCTTTTAATCATTTTGTAGGACTTTATAGGGTTTGCCAGTGAACTGTGTCTCACCGTTAACCCTTGTGTGGTGTGCACTGTGATGGTTTTTACTGCATTCACTGGGTTGCAAGTATCCCCACTGTCTAATTTCAGCACCCAGATGTGAGCTCCTCCCCCAGCTCCTCGCTGATCCACCCATCCACTTTCTGTCTCTATAGACATGCCTATTTGGGGCATTTCACATCAGTGGGTTCTCTTACTGTGAGCTGGTGTTGCCACTTCCTTCTAGGGCTAAATGACCACCACCATGTGGAGGCCCCCATTGCATTCATCACTTGGTTTGGTCCTTGGGTTGTTCCTTCTCGTTGGTTCCCGTGAACAAAGCTTTTCCAGACGTCCATGTACAAGTGTTTGTGGGGACGTGCATTTCAGTTCTCTCGGGTGCACACCTCAGCGTGTCTGAGTGAGTGTCTGGCTCCCGTGATAACTGTCTGTGTAACTCTAGAGGCCCTGCCAGCCCACGTTCCATGGCAGCTGCAGTGTCTTCTGTCCCCACTGGCAGTGCACAAGGGTCCCACTCTCCCCACATGCTTGCCAGCATTTGTCATTGCTGGCTTTCGTCTTTCACTGCCGCCATCACAGTAGCTAGGAAGCGCTGTCTTGGCTTGATTTGCTTTCCCACCTGACTGGTGGTGCTGAGCGTCTTTCCATGTGCTTATTGGGCACTCTGTTTATACTCCTTGGAGAAAGGCCCTTTGTGGGCTGGGTTGTATGTCTCCTTGTTGAGTTGTGAGAGCCTGAAGGAGATCGGTAACTTGGGAATATTATCTCACGTTCTGTGGGTCCTCTTTTCACCTCCCTGACTGTGTCCTTCGAAGTACAAAGTCATACGTTTTGAGAAAGTCCAGTTTAGTTACTTTTTGTTGTCATATCTAAGGCACTGATGTCTAATGCAGCATTATGAATGCCAGTACCGCATTTCCTCTCGGAGTTCTGCAGTTTGAGCTCCTACGCTGGGCATTTGATCCATTTGGACGCAGTTTCTGAGTACAGCAGGAGGTAGGGTCACGGTTCAGGTGTGGGTGTCCAGGATGCTCAGAACCTGTCGTTGAAACACTTCTTCCCCACTGAGTTATCGGGGCACCTTCTGAGGGTCAGTTGACCACCGTAAATGTCGGCTTCTGTTTCTGGATTCTCAGCCGCTGTTCACGGACCACACTCCTGTACTCCTGCCAGCGCCTTGAGGTCTTGACTACCCCAAGTTTGGAACCCGGGAAGTTGGAACTCTCCCCACTTGGTGCTTCCTTTTCAAAGCTCTTTATGTTTTTCTGGGTCTATTGAGTTTCCGTCTGAGTTTTGGGATTGGCTGGTCAAGTTTCATGGAAGGAGCTGTAATTTTCATGGGGAAGGCCTTGAAGCTGTGAGTTGGGCAGTACTGCCGTCTTAGCAGCGTTGTTTTCCAGTGCGTGAACACGTGCCGTGGGCTGCATCTCTGCACTCTGCCTATCACTTCCCTATGTCTGTGAAGCCTTTTACCTGCACACAATCCCATGTTTCTGCCTTCGCTCTTACTGCCCGTGCCTTGGGTTCACATCCAACCATTGTCCTGTTCACTGTCACTGCGCTCTACCCCTGTGGTTCCCTCTGGTCACTGTTACAGTTGTAGGTCTTAGATTTCAGTGTTAACCTGCTCTGGTTGACTTTTCTGTGCTGTGTGTGTGAGACAAGGGGCTGATTTCCTTCTGCTCCGTGGGTATCCACTTGTTCCAGCACCAATTGTTGAAGAAGCAATCTTTATCCCCTTGTGTGTTCTTGCCATTTCTGTCAGAAACCGATTGTTCATAAATGTGTGGGTGTATTCCTGAGCTCTGTTGATCCGGTACCACGATGCTTTGCATACTAAAGCATTACAGTATATTTTGAAGTCACATAGTGTGATGCCGCTGGCTTGGTTGCTGTTGTTCAAGATCACATTGAATGTTGAGCATCTTCAGTAGTTCCATATGAATTTTAGGATGATTTTTTCTGTTTCCTTAAAAAAATAGCACCGTGGGGACTGGTGTTGTGGCACAGTGGGTTAAGCCACCACTTCAGCACCAGCCCCTATCAGAGCACCAGTTCGAGTCCCAGCTGCTCTGTTTCCACTCTGCCTCTCTGCTAATGCACCTGGGAGAGCAGTGGATGGGATCCCCGGTGCTGGAGCCCCTGCCACCCCCGTGGGGGACCAGGATAGAGTTCCTGGCTCGCAGCTATAGCGTGGCACAGGCCTAGCTGCTGCGGCCAACTGGGGAGTGAATCAGAGGGTAAAACATCTCTTTCTGTTGCTGTCTCCACGTGTCTCTGTCACTCTACCTTTGAATAAATCAGCAAATCTGAGCTGTCATTGGCATTTTGATAGGGACTTTGATAAATCTATAAATCACTTTGTGTAGTGTGGACATTTAAAAAATATTAGTTCTTCCAGTATCTTTCCATTTTTATGGATATAAATGTGGATATATTTATATGGGATATCTTTCCATTTATTTGTGCGTTCTTTGATTTCTTCCATCAGTGGTTTATCGTTTTCAGTGTATAGGTCTTTTGCCTCCTTGGTTAAATGTATTACTCAGTATCTTTTTTACAGCTATTATAAAAGGGATTATTTTCTTGATTTCTTCTTCAGAGAGTTCATTGTTAGTGTGTAGAATGACTGCTGATTTTTGTAAATTGAAAAATCTTGCAACTTTATTGAACTGGTGAATTAGTTTCAGGAGTAATGTGTGTGTGTGTGGTGTGATGTGTGTGTGGTGTGTGTGTGGTGTGTGTGTGATGTGTCATCTTCAGAGTTTTCCGTGTGTAAGATGATATCTGCAAACCGGGACAAGTTAACTTTGTCTTTTCCAGTGCGGATGCCTCTCTCTTCTCTCTCATCTGGCTGCTCTGGCCAGCACTTGCAGTGCTGCGCTGCATAGGAACATGGAAGTGGGCATCCTTGTCTTGTTCCTGATCTCAGGGGAAAGTCTGTCCGCTTTCCACCGCTGAGCGTGGTGTCAGCCGTGGGTTTGCCACGTATGGCCTTCACAGTGCTGGGGACGTCCCTTCTGCGCCTCATTTGCTGAGAGACTTTTTATTTCCTTGTTTAACTCATGAGAAGTAGTCTCCCTCTCCTAGGAGCTCTTTTTCTGTTTTTTTGGCACCAGGATTGTCCTGGTGTTTATAGTACTTTTTTTTTTTTTTTTTTACTATCTTTAATTCTGTAAAGTTCGTTCTAATATCTCCTTTCTCATCCCTGATGTAGGTAATTGGAGTCTTTTCCCTTCTTTCCTGAGCGTCTATCCAAGGCTTTTCCATTTTGTTGATCTTTTCAAAGAAGTGTCTTTTAATCTTGCTGATGATCTACACTCTGTTTCCTTTATTTCCACTGTAAGCTTTATTATTTCTTTATTTTTGCCTTCAGTTCGGCTTGTTTTTTCTGGTTTCCTAAGTGCACAGTTGAGACGTGAGTTCTTTGTCTTCTCTATAAAGGAGGTTTATGACTGTGAATTCCACTCTGAGCAGGGTGTGTCTGCACCCCGTAAATTTCTGAGTATGGTGGTTTCCGTTACACTTATTTCAAGCCATTTGTCAACTTCTCTTGTAATTTCCACTTTGCCCGTTGGTTTTTTAAGCAGTCTTCTTCAATTCCCTTTTATTTGTTAATTACCCAAAGTTCTTTCTGTTGATGATTTTTAGTTTTATTCCTTTGTACTTAAAGAACACGATTTTTGTGATTTCATTCTTTTTAAAGTTGTCAAGATTGTTTTAAGGCTTACTATACAGGTCCTTCCAAAAGTTCATGAAAAAGTAAATCAAAAGATAATTCTAGTGCAAAAAATTTTTAAAATCCATGTGTAAATTTTGGGGATGCACATTTTTCAGTGAACTGTTAGAAGACCCCTTATGTGTTCTCTGCCGGAGAATGTTCTGTGTGCAGTGTGTGAGCAGGTGTTTCGTCTGCTGCTAAGTGTCTCACAGATACCTGTTAGGTCTAGGTGGCTCCTAGTACTGTTCAGGTCTCTGTTTTCTCTCTAGTTGCTCTGTTGTTGAAATATGATATTGAAGTCTGTATGCTTATTTTTGAATTCTCTATTTACTCCTTCAGTTCTGTCAGTTTTTCCTGTTTGCCTAGTACATCTTTTTCTGTTCTTTTATTTTAATTCCGGTTTTTTCTTTGACCCAAAGACAGCAAACATTTCAGTCATGTTTCTGTAAGATTTCTTCTAAGCTCTTCCTTTCACTCGACATATTCAATTTATATTTAATGTAATTATTAATGAAGTATTATTTACATCTGCCATTTGATATTTGCTTTCTATTTCCTATCTTACTACATATTTCTTTTATATCTTTTGAGTTCAATAGATATTTTTAGTGTACATTTTAATTCCTTGTTGCTTCCTTTACTATTTTTTCTTCTTTAAAAAATTAGCTATTTATTTTTATTTTTGAGAGAGAGAGAGAGAAAGTGTCTAGTTCACTCTGCCAAATCCCCACAATAGCTAGAGCTGGCCCAAGCCAGAGCCAGGAGCTGGGAGCTCCCTTGGAGTCGCCCACCTGGGTGGCGGAGCCCGTGTTCTTGAGCCATCGCTGTCTGCCTCCCAGGTGTGCATTGTCAGGAAGCTAGGACTGGGACGAGCCTACACTTGAACCCAGGCCTTCTCATGTAGGCTGAAGTGTCCCGAACGGCGTCTTAGCCACCGTGCCAAGCTCCTGCCTGCTCCCAGGGAGTCACACTGACATTGTAACTTGTACCGGTGTGATCTGAGTGAATACTAACTTGCTTTTGATAACATATTTAAAACACGGCTTCAGTCCCTGTATCAGCTTCCTGGGCTACCATGGAGAGTAACGACAAACTGGGAGCTCAGAGCCCCCTCGTCTCATCTTCTCACGCCCTCCTTAAGCCGAGGGAAGAAGCCTGCCTCCGTCCTGGCTTGTGCTGCTGGCCGGCAGGGCCTGGCGCCCCTCAGCTGCTCTCACTCGAACCCCGCTCTCCACTCGCTCTTCACACAGCCTCCTGCCCTCTGTGCCTTCCCTGGGCGGCTTCCGCGCCTTCTGTCTTCTCACAAGGACATTGGAGGCCAACCCTCATCCAGCAGGACCTCACATCCAGGTAAGCTGACAGTCCCAGGTCCCAGGTGATCTGTGTGTGTGTCTTTTGGGGGGACATAGTCTAAAACAGCTCCCTTTATGGCCCCTTGGTGCCGTTACTGTCATATGAATCATGTCCTCCTGTGTTGTGTGCCCATCAGCTCTATGCAGCTGCTTCAGGCAAACAGGCAATAAGAAGGGGCCAGAGGCAGCGCTGTGGCCTCCCCGTCCTCTTCTGCAGCCCTCGCTCACCTCTGCCTGTGGGTTACAGGCTCTTTGTTCCAGCCTGACTCTTTTCTTTCTCTCTTTCTTCCTTAAAGATTTTATTTCTTTGTTTGAGAGGTAGAGTTACAGAGAGAGGGAGAGACAGAGAGAAAGGTCTTCTGTCCTCTGCTTCACTCCCTGATTGGTCTCCCACGTGGGTGCAGGGGCCCATACACCTGGGCCATCTTCCACTGCTTTCGCAGGCCACAGCAGAGAGCTGGATCAGATGTGGAGCAACCTGGACTCGAACCGATGCCCATATGGGATACTGGCGCTGCAGGCAGAGACTCAGCCCACTATACTGCAGCGCTGGCCCTGACTCCTTTCTTACATAGCCTCCTTTGCTGGCAATGAATTCTCGCATGTTTTAAAATTGATCTGGAATGTATTGATGTCTCCTTAATTTTTGAAGGTTAACTTTGCTGGCTAAGAAATTACTTTCTTCAAAAATAAGCATACAGACTTCAATATCATATTTTCAACAACAGAGCAACTAGAGAGAAAACAGAGACCTGAACAGTACTAGGAGCCACCTAGACCTAGACCTTTCCATCCACTGGTTCATTCCGCAGATGGCTGCAACAGTCAGGGCTGGGCCAGGCAGAAGCTAGGAGTCCTGAGCTTCATCCGGGTCTCCCATGTTGGGGGCCCAAGCACTCAGGCCATCCTCCATTGCTTTCCCATGCCATTATCAGAGAGCTGGATCAGAAGTGCAGCAGCCGGAACTCAAACTGGCGCCCCTATGAGATGGTGGCATCACAGTCTGCAACTGCTAAGCCACAACGTCAGCTCCTACAAATTCTTGGTACAGTTGTTTCCTTCCTTCCTTCCTTCCTTCCTTCCTTCCTCCCTCCCTCCCTCCCTCCCTCCCTCCTTCCCTCCCTCCCTCCCTCCCTCCTTTCCTTCCTTCCTTCCTTCCTTCCTTCCTTCCTTCCTTCCTTCCTTCCTTCCTTCCTTCCTTCCTTCCTTCCTGTCTTTCTGTCTTTGAGAGGTAGAGTTACAAACAGTGAGAGGGAGAGACAGAGACAGAGGTCTTCCATCGCTGGCTCACTCCCCAGATGGCCGCAAGGGCCGGAGCTGGGCCGATCCGAAGGCAGGAGCCAGGAGCTTCTTCCAGGTCTCCCACGTGGGTGCAGGGGCCCTAGGATTTGGGCCATCTTCTGTTGCCATCCCAGGCCATAGCAGAGGGCTGGATTGGAAGAGGAGCAGGTAGGACTAGAACCGGCGCCCACATGGGATGCCAGCACTGCAAGCCAGGGCTTTAACCCACTGCGCCACAATGCCGTCCTCATTTTCTTCTTTCTAAGCCTTCAGGCCCCATGCTTTCTAATGAGAAATCAGCCGCTGATCTTGAAGGCAGAATGCAGCGAGCCGCTTCCATCTCCCTGCTCTCAGAACTTCGGGTTTCTTTCTGTCTTTGGCTTTCTGCAGTTTGATTGCAGTGGGGTTCGGTGAGGGTGTCTTAGCGTTTATGCTACTTAGACGTAAACTTCCTAGCTGTGTGGGCTGAAGTTTGTCCTACAGTTTGGCAAGTTTTCTGCTGTTATTTCTCCACAGTTTCTTTCTGCCACTCTGCCTCTGCCTCCTCCCTCTGGAACTTGGTCGTGCACCTGTTGCGCACAAGGGGCGTCTCACAGGTCCCTGAGACCACATTCGTTTTGCCTCGTTCCATTTCCTTTGTGTCTTTTAATCTGCACGATCTCAGCTGACCTACTTCTGAGTTCTCTGCTCTGTCTTCCAGTGACAGTCCGCTCTTCAGTCCCTACCAAGACCTTTTCCGTTCCGTTATTAGATTTTTCAACTCCAGAGCTTCTACGTAATTCATTTTTCTAGTTTCTGTCTGCTTCATATTATCACATATTTTGTGAGACACTGTTCCCGTCATTTTGTTTGGTTCTTCAAACGTGGTCTCCTTTTGTCCGTGGACTTAGTAAGCCGAGCTAATGGCTTCGTGGAAGCAGGCCTGTGTGTGTGCTTCCCGGGACGGGGTATATTAACTGCCGTATTTCTGTGTGGGAATCGCTCTTTGCTGTTCCTTTGCATGAGTTCAGTTGTTGGTGTTGAAAATCCGAGTTGTTTGTAATATAACATGGCAATTTCAGAAATCATCTTCCCTTTCCTCTCCAGGGCCTGTCATTTGTTGATTTAGTGATTTTTTTGGAATGCGTTCTATAAAATCTATACTGTTTATTATCTGGCCACTCAGGCCTGCTCAGTTACCTTAATGGTGTGCTAATGACTAGACAGCCATTTCCTCCCACTGCTGGAGCCAGGTCTTCCGCTTCTGCAGAGAGGCTCCGCGTGTGTACACAGTGTGCCTGTGTGTTGGGAACAAAGGACACTCAGCCAGCGGGGGGCCTCTGCCTTGACCTTCCCTTCCTCCTTGTACGAGGTCAGGCAGGGGTGAGGTCACAGCACCTCCGCCTGGGTGCTGCCATCTCCACTCCCAGAACGGGATCAGAACCTCCCCAGTCTCGGCAGTGCGCGCCGCACAGATGCCTCCTGCCCGCACTCTGTTCTAGTCTTTTTGCTTTGCCTGTTGTTGGTGCCGACCATGGCCCACCATGGCATGTGGCCATGAGGCTCAAGAATTGCCTGTTACCCCTGGCACCACTCTCTCCAGGAAAGGCGCTGGGCTGAGCCTGAGACAGGAGCCACAGGACAGGCCAGATAAGCACAGTTCTCCACAAATGCCACAGCCCCCAGTGGTTCTTTTTTTTCTTTTTTTTTTTTGTAATTGTTTATTATTTGAGAGACAGCTTGCATGCTCTCATTGGTGGGTTCACTCCCTGGCTGCCCACAGCAGCTGGACCACAACCCCACAGGCCTCCCTGTGGGTGGCCGCAACACAAGTACTTGCGCAGTCAGAAAGCTGAAGTCAGGAGCTGGGGCCAGGACTCCGACAAAGGCACCCTGAGCGGAGGCAGCATCCTGGCCACTGGGCTACATGCTGGCCTTCAGCAGGCAAGGAAGTCTCTCGACTTCTGTTTAGCTGGGAATTTCTCTTTATCGCTGGTCTCGAGGGATGCTGGCACCGTGTGCACCCTTCTGTCTGCTAGCTTTCTGCAGCACTGTAAGTGTTCCTCCCGGGCCCCAGGCCTGTGCTGTTGCTACTGAAGACACAGGGCATCCTTGGTTTTCAGCAGTTTGGCCCTGAAGGTCTGGGTGAGGTTTCTGGGCATTAGCCTGTTTCGGGTTTGCTGAGCAGCCCGTGGCTGGGTATGTGGGCCTCGTGTGCACAGAGAAGCATGGAGCCGCATTTGTGTGTGAAAGTGGAGTGTTGGCCACTAACTGAGCATTTATAAAAAACACTGTGTAGGCTTGGGCAGGGTTTTTGTTCACATCCCATAGAGGAGAGGAGTGTCCGCTTCAAGTCCAGGACCCTCCGCTTCTGATCCAGCTTCCTGCTGCTAATGCACGGCCTGCGAGACAGCAGATGGTGGCTCAAGTACTCGGGTCCCTGCCACCCATCTGGGAGGCCCTGATGGAGTTTGGGGATCAGCCTCGGCCTGGCCCGGCCCTGGTTGTTGTAAGCATTTGAAGAGTGATCCAGAGGATGGACAATCTCTCTGTGTCACTCTGCATTTCAAATAAAGTGAAAATAAATATTTAAAAAAAATAGATAAAAATGCTGTATGAGCCAAGCACACCTGCGAGTGGGGCTCTTTTTTTAGCAGTTCCCAGCCTCTGGCCTGATCGCCCCTTACCCCACATCTGCGGGTGCCGATGCCTGGTAGTTGCAGGGGAGATGGAGCTCCTTGGACATGCACACTGAGGGTTTTCTTTTTAACCAAATTAAGTTCATTTCAGCCATTATCTCTTTTTAAAAGAGATTTATTTATTTCAGAGGCAGAGTGGGCAGAGAGAAAGAGAGATCTTGCATCCATTGGTTCACTCTCCAAATAGCAGCGGTGACCTGGGCTAGACTGGTCCAAAGCCAGGAGCCAGGAGCTTCCTCTAGGTCTCCCACGTGGGTGCAGGGGCCCGAGCACTTGGGCCATCTTCTGCTGTCCCAGGCGCATTAGCGGGGAGCTGGGTTGGAAGTGGAGCAGCCAGGACTAGCACCGGGGTTTCGTGAGCCATGGCTTGACCTGCTGTAGCACAGCGCTGGCCCTGCAGCCTTTGCTATATTTTTCTGTCACATTCACTGTTTCCTTCCCTGAAGCTTCAGTTATGTGCATATTAGACTGCACACCAAAACCCTGTTCATTTCTTTCCCTCTGGTTTCCTTCTACAGACTGAAAAATGTCTGTTGACCTGTTCCCTGCCCCTTTCTCCCCATTGTGCAGGCCAGCGTGCACCCCCCACCCCTCACCACCTGGGGAGCCCCCGTCCCGTCTCACACAGGAGATCGCAGCGGAGCCTGAACAGGTTGTCCTGCTTTCCCTGCTGTCCCCGCTCCCTGTCTGCCCTCACTGGGCTGGCCAGTGGGGTCCTGCTCTCTCCTGTGCCCCGAGCCCTCACAGCTCCCCCGTGGTCCACTCCGTGTGAAGGTTCGAGTCCTGCGTGGCTTCACGGCACTGCAGGAACTGGCCTCGTCCCCGGAGCCACACCGAGCTCTGGGTCACAGGCTCTCTGGAAGGCCCTGGGTGCTCCTGGGTTTGAGTTGTTGAGCAGCAGCTTCCGCTCTGGGGCGGTTGGCTCCGCCGTGCCCTGGAACATTCCGTCCTTCCTTGAAGCTCTCTGGTGCTGTTGCCATCACTGCCATGACCGGTCCCACCCCCAGGCACTGTGGTTCCTCACGCCTTTCTCTTTTGTGAGACCCCCTGTCTCGGGGCCTGGGCTGAGATCCAGGGCAGCTCAGGGTAGGGGTCATCAAAACCAGAGCCCTTCTAACTCTGCGCATCATAGAGTCGGGGGCCCTTTCCTGGCTGCAGACGTAGACCCGGACTCCCTGCAAGGATGGGACCCCAGGAGGGGACCGGTTTGGGTGTCCTCCTGGCACTGCCAGAGGTCGGGACAAAAATGTGGCCGGGGAGCCCAGCAGAGCTGGGTTTGAGTTCAGCGCTGACCCTGCTGTGCGATGTTGGACAGATCTCGTCCTGTCCGTGAGCCTTGTGGCCCCATTTGTGAAAATGGGTGCAAGGACCTCAGAGAGTGGCTGTCACATGGGGGTGCCTGACCCACAGTGGGTGCTGGACATGTGACGTAATGGCAGGCAAGCCTTACTGGGCACACACTGTGTGCCCTCCACAAACACGATGTACACCACCCCCTGGACCCTTGCGATGACCCCTGCTGTTGTCAACCCCATTTCACAGGAGACAAAATCGAGGCTTAGAGACGGAACAAGGTTTTTCCCACAGAGTTGGAGCAACAGCCAGAGGTTTTCCATCCACTAGTTCATTCCCCAGATGGCTGCAGTGGTCAGGGCTGGGCCAGGCTAAAGCCAGGAGCCAGGAGCTTCTTTCTAGTCTCCTATGTGGGTGCAGGAGCCAAGCACTTAGGCCATCTTCCGCTGCTTTCATAGGTACAATAGCAGGGAGCTAGACAGGAAGTGGAGCAGCCAGGACTTGAACTGGTGCCCACATGGGATGCTGGTGTCACAGGCGGCCACTTTACCTGCTGCATCACAGCGCTGTAGGCTCATGGTTCTGGTCCAAGGTCAAGGGGCTGTATTGGCAACAGTTGCCTTCCAGCATAGTCTGAGGCTGTGTGGTGCAGCACGTGGCAGGAGGCAGGACCGTGTGCATCACTTCTGGTCTTTGCAAGCACTTAGGGCATGGCAGATACCACACTAGGCACAGCTGTTATCACCCCCGTGCAGGTGAGACAGCAGGCATGAAAGAATGCAGTAACTTGTGCACACAGCCTGTGGCAGAGCCAGCATCAAACCCTGGCAGCATGGCTATGGTCCCTGCCCCGAGAGGAAGCTAGGCTGGCTTTTTCCTTAGCAGGAGTCTCTGTTGCCCAGCGTCACGGGCGTCAGCTGCTACTGTGCCGACAGAAGCTCATTTTGGATCTGGTACCAATGAGCCCTCAGCAAACTGCAGCTTGAAGCTGTGACTGCCACTCCTGAGAGCCAAATGCCAGCTCTGAGGCCAGGAGCTGGGCCTTGGCCCATCCCGGGGCGTTCCCGCCACTCACAGGGTAGACCCGCCTCCTGCAAGGGAATCAAGAGCCCAGGTGGAGCAGTTGTCATAGCAACTGATGAGCCCTCTTGTGTGCTCATGGCCAAGCAGGTGGCTGGGCAGGGAAGGAAGCAGCTCTGGCAGCCTTCAGAGGAAGCCGGTGGGAAGCCAGGGGGACAGAGACCCTGTGGGAGACCCCCTCCCAGCTGGCCAGTCCTGGTCCCCACCCCAGCACAGCCCGAGCCCTGACTTCCGTATTCCTGGACTGCGAGGTGCAGGGTCAAGACAGGCTGCTAGCGAGCTGGAGCTGGGGATCTGGGGTGCCAGGAGGGAGGGCTACATGTGAGCCCACAGCCCTGGGCCCTCAGCTCTGAGCAAGCTCAGGCGGGCAGCTCTGTGGACCAGAAAGGGACATCCCTGTCCCTGGGGAGCCTGAGGCCTCATTGTCCCAAACATGGCATTCAGCAGCTCCACACAGGGAGGGCCCGTGTGAACCCCAACAGAGGAGCCGCAGTGGCGTCACCCTCAGACCTAAGAAAGTGCTTCCCCTCCCTCTCTGCCCTGCCATGGTGCTAACTGGAGTCCCAGAGCCTGCTGGTCACCCATTCGTGCACCATCCGCCCACCCACAGCTGGAGCTCTGTGTGAGAACGTGGGCTGCAGCTGTAACCCTGGGCACCGTCATCGCAGCCCTCTGAAAGCACAGGGCTTCTGGGAGCAGCCAGCGGACAGGCAGGCAAGGGCCACAAAAGGAAGGCACAGGGCTGGCCTGTGGCACAGCAGGCTGAGCCTCAGCCTGCGACACTGGTGTCCTGGATCCGAGTGCTGGTTCGAGTCCCCGCTGCTCTGCTTCAGATCCAGCTCCCTGCTAATGCGCCTGGTAAAGCAGCAGAAGGTGGTCCTAGTGGTTGAGTCCCTGCCACCCACATGGGAGACCTGGAATGAGTTCCAGACTCCTGGCGTCTGCTTGGCCCAGCCCAGGCCTTTGCCTTCATTTGGGGAATAAACCAGCAGATAGAAGACCCCCCTCTTTCTCTCTCTCGCTCTCGCTCTCTCTCAACCTTTCAAATCAATCAATCTTTTTTAAAAAGAGGCAGAAGAAATGTTTTGCACAATTTCTGACATATTAGTTATAAAAGCAGATAAAATAGGAGAGAAGAGATGGAGGTGGAAGAAAAGTAGTACTGCTATCATTAAAATATCCTGGGCTCGTAAAAATAAATGAACAAAGGAGGCAGTGGTGAGGCCGGTAGTGTAGGTGGCGGGTGCGAGGTGAGGCTGGCGGGGCAGATGCAGGTGCAGGTGGCAGGCCGGGAGCTGCTCACTGCGGGACTCCAGGACTCGATCAGCCCAGGGTGACAGTTCCCTGGACCTTCGCAGTGATTTAGAATAAAAAAGGTTTATGTAAATCGAATTTTTCAGGTTCACATGAAAGATCAGGAGATCTGATAGTGCTGAGCTGCATGCTCCCTTGGCAGCATTCACCAGAACCTGCTAAGAGAACACAGACAAACACGCACGCGCACACACACACCAGGTCCCCCCAGTCCTCGCCCCCAGCCACTGCCCTCGCCAGCCTTCCACTTCCAGACCGTTGAGTCACCTTGCTGGGAACTGAATCATTACAGCCATAGAAGACCTCGGGTGGGCGGGCTGTGCGGCAGCTGCCTGGGTGCCCACATCCCGCATCAGACCGCCGGGATCCAGTCCCCCTCTACTTCCAGTCCAGCTTCCTGTTAATGCACACCCTGGGAGACAGCAGGTGCTGGCCTAAGTACTTTAGTCCCTGCCACCCATGAGGTAGAACCAGACAGAATTCCTGTCCCCGGGCTTTGGCCTGGCCCAGCCCCAGCTGTTGTGGGCTTTTGGGGAGCAAACCTGTGAATGCACGATCTCTCTCTCTGTCTCTCTCTCTCTGTCTCTCTCTCTCTGTCTCTGTCTCTTACACACACACACACATACACACACACTCTCACTCTCCTGCCTACTTTGCCTTTCAGATAAATAAAAAAAACAAAATAAACTTTCAAAAGTGGTTAAGTTAAAAAAAATACCAAAACCTGAAAGCCTCAAAAGTCTGTTCTCAGAGCAGCAAAGACTGAGTCCTGGTGGAAGCCCCAAGCCCTTCCTCCAGGAGTGTGGTGGGGAGAGAGGCGAGCAGGGAGGGACAGCAGGGGGGGCGTGTAGGGAGCAGCCCCAGCTCCGCAGCCCCAGGAGCCTCCAGCACAGACATCCTGATGCCCCTCCCGCTTGCTGAACCCCCCAGTGCTCCGGGCGCACGTTGCTGGTCCTGGGCTCTCACCGCAGTGCTCTGTGCCGTCCTGTCGGGACCAGGTGAGGCCATTTGCAATAGGCTGCTGAAAGGCTGTGTTCTGTGAGGTTCGGAGGATGCAGGGGCTTTGGGCTGACTGACAGCAGGGCTCAGCGCTGAGTGAAGCCTGGAGTGCCAGCTGGGACCCAGGTCGGCCACAGAGCTGTGTCCAAGGCTGGACCTTGGACTAGCCTACAGCAGGGGCATTGTGGTCAGCATGCCACCAGCTCATGAGGAAAATGCAGCCACAGAGGGGGTGCCTGCCCCCATTTGGATTTTGAATCCCAAGGTGGTCTGAGCAGGCAGGGAGCTGGGCTGGGGAGGGTCCCTGGTGTCACTCCCATGAGCTCTGGCCCAGGCTGGAGCAGTCCTGCAAGGAGAGCGGGCAGGGCTTGAAGCTGCGGCCCTCTAGACGGGTTCACTTCTGAGAACCATCCAAAGAATTCCTACAAGTATAAAGCAAAACAGTTTTAGGAAACCACCAAAAGTTAAAAACAAAAAGAAACAAGGGGGCGGATGCTATGGTGTAGTGAGTAAAAGCTGCTGCCTGCAACACCATATGGGGACTGGTTCTTCTCCACTTCCCATCCAGCTCTCTGCCATGGCCTGGGATAGCAGTGGAGGACGGCCCAAGTCCTTGGGCCCCTGCACCCACGTGGGAGGCCTGGAAGAAGCTCCTGGCTCCTGGCTTCAGATCAGCCCAGCTCTGGCTGTTACAGCCATCTGGGGAGTGAACTAGCAGATGGAAAATCTCTCTCCCTCTCCCTCTCCTGCTCTGCCTTGAAGGAGGAGAAGGAGAGAAACAGATCTACAAGAACCAATCATATGGAGAAGAATTATTTTTTAAAAGGGGAAGAGAAAGGAGCTGTAAGACATGCAGAGCACGCATCGGGCCTGGGTGAGCAGGGGCAGCGGTGGACAAGGCAGGCAGGAGCGCCCTCCGGGAATTCGCTGCTTTGTGGCTCCCACTTCCCGCATCTCTTTCTAACAGCAGCCCAGTTTCCTTTTAAAGAAAAGTGTTTTCATCATGGAAAACTTTGGAGAAATCCAGAAATAGGCAAAGTGGTGTCAGCAGCAGCTGTGTACCCATTGCTCAGCATCACCCGTTACCAATCTCATTTCTCTTCTCCCCCAACCCCCGTCCCCACCCGTATTACTCGGAAGCAAATCCCCAAGTCCCTGTGATTTCAGTGCGCCTTCATCAATATTGCAGTGCGTCTCTCGGAAAGATGAGGTCCCCTTGAAAAGATAAAACCACAGCCCCATTATCCCGTCTGAGGCAAACACCTGCTTCGTGCCACCAGACATTTCCACTTCTCTCTGAATGTTAGCAGCAAACTTGTGCGTGGTTTGACTCAACAAGGACTGGATCAAGGTCTGTGTGCTGTGATTGCTTCCTGTTTCTCTGAACACGTGGTCGGTGAGTGGGGTCCGTCACCCCTCACCCTGCCTTACAATGCGTTCCTTAGAGAGTTGAAGAAAAAAAAAAAAGAAAGAAAGCTGGTGATGCTGCTCTTGAGGTCCCCACCGTGAGAATTTGCTGACTGCGTCCCTGCAGTGCTGGTGAACATGTTCATCTGTCCTCTGGGTTCCCTGGACACTGCCGGCGGGTCCCGAGCTGTGGCATCCTGGGTGGGAGCCGCCAGCCACATGGGGCTCCTGAGCCCATGAAACGTGGCCGGACCGAGTTGTGTGGTAAGTGTGAGATGCACACCTGGCTTCAAAGGCTTAGTGTGAAAAAGCGGCAGTCGTCCCCCTGGTTGCTTTTACACGGATTCCTGCTAGGAGGATATGCGCCGGGTGTACAGAGAGCTCAGTGCAACATGTGGCTGTACTCAGCGCACTGCGACTCAACCTGCAACTCTGAGACTTTGTGGTAGTGCAAAAGCCATACCCATTCAGTAGAAACCATCCTTTGAATTTTGCACCGTGGTGTTTTCCCTGGCTAGCGTTATGCCCTCTAACCCTTTCTTCACAGCTCCCAGCCAGCCCTGCGATCAGGAGGAGACACAGCTGACACTGTACAAGTGTACCTCAAAAAGTACATGGGGGACCCAGCGTTGTGGCCCAGCAGGGTAAACCACTGCCTGCAATACCAGCATCCCATATGTGCTGGTTCAAGTCCCAACTGCTCCACTTCTGGACCTGCTAATGCACCTGGGAAGGCAGCGAAAGACGGCCCAAGTGCTTGGACTCCGGTACCCACGTGGGAGGCCCTGATGGAGCTCCTGGCTCCTGGGTTCAGTCTGGCCCAGCCCCCACCACTGCAGCCATTGGAGGAGTAAACCAGCAGATGGAAGATCTCTTCCTCTCTCTCTCTCTGCCTTTCAAATAAGTAAATCTTTCTCTGAAAGTTCATTTAAATTGGAATTCAAAGATAAAATTATTTTTAAAGATTTATTTATGTGAAAGGCAGAGCGACAGAGAGAGAATCTTTGATGAGCTGATTCACTCTCCAAATGGCTGTGAGGGAAGACGCAGCCAGTGCCTGCATGTCTTTGGAGTCAGCAGGCTGATAGGGAGCATTGGGGGAAGGGCCTTGCTTCAGTCCCGGGCGTGTGCTGACCATGTTCTCGCCATCACCCCTCAAGCAACACTGCCCAGTGATTGCGCACGCTTGGCTGGTGTGCTCTCAGGCGTCCTCCAGGGTCCAGAGGGGACATGTAGGTTGTGGGAGGACATGTGTGGGTTTGGGTGCAAACTGAGTCATCAAGTAGCAGGGACTTGAGCATCTGTGGGATTCGGCATCCACGAGGCCTCCTGGACCCAGTCCCCTGAGGCTGCAGGGGTCACGGCCATACACCCACGTGGTGTCTGAGCAGGCCCTGGAGTAGGCCGAGGAGACATCTGGATGGGAGCACCCCAGGCAGAGGAGATGGGGGGGGGTGCCTGGGACGTCTGTTGGGGAGGGGCTGAAGTCAGAATGGCAGGAGCTTGTGGCAGGCCTGCAGTGTGGGCTGTGAGCCGGGCAAGAAGCCCCAGAGGGCGGGGTGCAGAGAAGGGCCGATCTGCAGCAGGGCAGGGGAACAGGGAGGAGGCTGCTGCAGGCACCTCCTGCTGAGGGGCGGGGTGGCCCCGGGGCCGAGAGTGATGGGAGCTGTAGGCACCCCATGGCTGGACCCCAGGGCAGAGCAGTGGAGTGTTCCCCGTGGACCAGCACAGACTGAGAGAGAGACAGGAACCGTGGCTCTTGTCTGTGGTGCTTAAGCGGCTTCTGCAGCTGCCATGCCCCTTCTCCGGGTGGCTCCCCTGTGCTAAGTGGGGCGAGCCTGTGAAGCCGGCAGCCTCCCTTGGGAGGCTCTCTGCGGGCAGGGACAAGGGCACGGCGATTGTGTTGTGGTCAGTGATAAGAAGCGTTGACGTGCTGGGGAGTAGCAGGAGAGGGGCGAGGCATGGAGGAAATGGAAGCTGTCGACTTGGGTGCTGGTTCCATTAGCTGCCGCGCTTTCAGGTAATTGAACTTTTTCCCCCAATAAGAGTTTGGTTTCCCAAAAAACAAAACTGCGCTTTGGGAATCCTGGCGAAGGAGCTGACCTGTGTCTTGACGGTGGTGGTGGTCACATGTACCTGAAGCAGAGACAGGTGAGATAGGGTCTCTTGTCTCCACACAAGGATAGATTCAGACATGAGACAGAGGAGTACCCGGCTAGGAAGCCATGTTTAATGGGGCGGGACATCCGTCAGAACACAGGACTGCCTCTGCCGACGGACTCAGAGAGAGTGCCCAGCCGTTCATACTGGGAAGAGCAAGGTTACATAGCTTAATGCAGAGAATACACCTGGCGGCCAGGTGGGTGGCGCTGGAAAGGGCTGAGAGCTGAGCACGCAATCTGAATTCAGACGGGGCCTCATAAGGGAACCAGATCCAGTTCTTCCCACCATCCCTCCTTCCCCTGCTCCCTGTTCTCCTGGACAAAGGGTGTGCTGGGTGTGAAATGGGTGAAATTCCTCCTAAGGGTTTATTACCTGGTGCTGTCAGACTGGACAGCCCACTTGGCTCCAGGCAGAAGAAATTCCCTCAGGGAACCTTCCTTGGGGGAGGGCTGCCACCTGTGCAGTTATCAGGGTATGGGCAAGAAGACTTTGTAGTATAAAATACTGGGCTGTTTCTGAGCTTCCCTGGGTGCTCTGTTTTCCTAAGGCCCCTCTCACACACACAGGCTAATTTCTAACTTCCTCCCTGAAGAGAAGTTCCCCATAATCCAATGGGGGTAGACTTCTTCCTCCAGCATATTCATGGACATGTCACTGTTTCTGAGTGCTCTCTCACTATCTGTCCTAGGGTGTTTGAAGGTGGCCTTGGAGGAGACTGTCTGCTCGGTCCAGAGGACCAGTCCTAGTGTCTGATGAGATGGGCTGGAGACCCCGCCTCGTGACCACCTGGTGCTGACAGCTTGTACTCTGTTAGAATGAACAAAGGCATTAAAGACACGAGGTCGAAAGGGAAGCAGCAGGAGTGTGGAAGCCGTAGGGCTGAGGAGGGGCGACAGCCAGGATTTTCGGGACCAGATGCTAGGCCAAAAGTCCCGGTGTTGTGCAGCCTGGTCCTGGAGTTGTCTGGCCTTGCCAAAGAATGATGAACCTGATGCTGTGCTCGTGTGGTTTGATTGACCACACTTTCAGAGCATGGCACCAGCAGCCCTTGGGCAGCAGTCAGCATGTCTGAGGCCCGCCAGTTCTGCAGGACTGGGCTTGGCAACCCCAGCGCAGGAGCCCCAGTCGTGGCAGCCTTGAGCTGGGCAAAGGCCATGCTTTGCTCTTTCCTGAGGAGGAGGCCCTGTCCTGGCTCACTCTCAGGAGCCCGATAGAGGAGCCTGGCTGTTTGCACATAGCAAGGAATCCAGAGATGCCGGGGCTGTGTTATGGGTACAGAAGTAGGTGTGTGGTACACGGCCTGCATCCTCTCGGGGGCCGGTCTCTGCAGGGATGAGTCCTCTTGGAGCTGGTCTTTGCAGGGGTGAGTCCCCTCAGGGGCCAGTCCCTGCAGGGGTGAGTCCTCTCGGGGCCCAGTCTCTGCTCCGCAGGGGTGAGTCCTCTCGGGGGCCAATCTATGCTCTGCAGGATGAGTCCTCTCGGGGCCAGTCTCTGCTCTGCAGGGGTGAGTCCTCTTGGGGCCAGTCTCTGCTCTGCAGGGGTTAGTCCTCTCGGGGCCAGTCTCTGCTCTGCAGGGGTGAGTCCCCTCAGGGGCCAGTCTCTGCAGAGGTAAGTCCCCTCCAGGAGGGGTCACCAGATGCTAAGAACACAGGACAGGGTCCCAGCACCTCGCTAACTCCAACACACCCCTCGGGTCTTAGCTCCAAGCCAATTGCTCAAGGAAGCCTGCGCTGATGTCCAGGACGAGGCCACTTGTGCATCCCAGTGTGTCCAGGATTGTCCCAGCCATGGGCGTTCTCAGAGGAGCCCAGGTGGAGACAGGCAGTCACGTGGTGCCCCAGCTGCTAGACTCGCATGGCCTTTTGCAACGACAGCTGCAACGCAGTGTCGTGGCTGTTGGGGAGCAGGGCACCCTGTCTTGCTCACTGCGGGCTCCGTGAGTGCCCGCACAGAGCTCTGGATGTAGGAGGAGGTCAGTCGAGCTGGGGGAGCTGGCGGCTGTTCCCGTTGCCCGGTAAACGCTGGTGGTGGCTGCAGAGCTGCCCCTGCAGGTTCCCCACCAGGAGGAACATCGTGGGCTCACAGCCTCCAGCTGTGGCCCGGTCACACCGCCCCTGACTGAGCCAGTGGGGTTCCAGCCCCAGGCCCTTCTGCCCAGAGGAGACTCCTGCTGGGGCCCATGTCTGCGCTGAAGCTCCCTCCACCTGGCCAAGGCTTCCCAGGGGCCACACCTGGGCTGCACAGCTCTTCCCTGCTCCCCTTCACAGGCCCCAGGCAGCTCTCAGCTCAGCCCACTCTGCCCACTCCCCCGCACTCCTTTTGCCCCACCCCAGGACACCCGGGAGCACCTGTTGTCTTGACAGCTGCTGCTTAAAGGATTGGAACTGGAGCAGGTGTTGTGGTGTAGTGGGTAAAGTTGCCATCTGCAATGCTGACATCCCATATGGGCGCTGGTTTGAGTCCTGGCTGCTCCACTTCTGATCCAGCTCTCTACGAATGTGCCTGGGAAAGCAGTGGAAGATGGCCCAAGTGCTTAGGCCCCTGCACCCACGTGGGAGACCCGGATGAAGCTATTGGTTTCAGCCTGGCCAAGCCTAGCTATCTGGGGAGTAGCCGTCTGGGGAGTGAACCAGTAGATGGATAATCTCTCTCTTTCTCCCTCCCTCCTTCTTTCCCTAACTCTGAATTTCAAATAAAATAAAGCTTTAAAAGTAAAAGTAAAAAAAAAAAAAACCTTTCTTTTTTTTACAGGCAGAGTGGACAATGAGAGAGAGAGAGACAGAGAGAAACGTCTTCCTTTTCCGTTGGTTCACCCCCCAATGGCCGCTGTGGCCGATGCACTGCCCTGATCCAAAGCCAGGAGCCAGGTGCTTCTCCTGGTCTCCCATGTGGGTGCAGGGCCCAAGCACTTGGGCCATCCTCCACTGCACTCCCAGGCCACAACAGAGAGCTAGACAGGAAGAGGAGCAACCGGGACGGAATCCGGCACCCCGACTGGGACTAGAACCCGGTGTGCTGGCGCCACAGGCAGAGGATTAGCCTATTGAGCTGTGGCGCCGGCCCAAAAAAACTTTTTTTTTTTTTTAAAAAAGATGTGAACTAGGACTCCATCCATTGAAGCAGAACTGTGAGTTCTGAGCCTGAGTTTGGTCTTCTCTCGTCACCAGGGGCCCTACCACCTGGCCGCTCGGGGCCGGCCCCGAGGACCAGTGTCTCTGGCCATTTGTCTTGTGCTCCTACACATCCCTCTGAGAAGTTTCTGTACCTATTGTTGCCCCATTAACTCAGGAAAATACCACTGAGTCTCTCTCCCTCTCCCTCTCTCTCTCCTTTTTAGAATTTCTCTCCAACCCTTACTTTCTTTTCTCCCCCTCCCAGAACCCGCCTTCTGAACAGAGCTAAGCCAAACCCCAGCAAGATGAAGATAGCAGGAAGTCCAGGGCTCGTGGAGGCCTCGGTCCGGGTGCTGTCAGCCCCATCCTCCCTAACACCACCTGGTCTAATTGAATCCACTCCATTCCAGCTGTGATGGTCAAGATCAATGGAACAGACAAGGGCATTGATTAGACAGCTGTGCCTTAGGTGGCGCAGCCGCCGGCTGCATGTTTGAATCGCCTGGAAACCTCTCAGAAGCAGCAGTGCCCAGGCCCCACCCCGAGAGGCTCTCGGAGCAGGGTCCCAGGCTGGGGTGGGGCAGCAGCTGCCCCAGGAGGTGCGGGTTCAACATCACGGAGGTGAGAGCCAGACATTTCCTAGGCTCTTCAGCTAATTCTGTCAGGTTGGCGCTGTTCTCTGGTTTGTACTTGGAAGAACAGAGGCTCATGCCCTCGAGGGGAACAGAACCCGAGTGTCCCAGGCCTGGGCAGGGGCATGGAGGGTGGCAGCCTGGGCAGAGCAGCTCTGCACGCCTCTGCCTCGCACCCCTCCACCCCATGCTTCTCCAGCTGTGGCTTGCAGATGCTGGCTCCTGCTTTCTGTGGGGTTTTTCCCCTTATGCAAACACCCAGGCTGCTCACCTGAGCCAGCACACCTGTGTGCTGCTGCTTTGTCATCAGCCTGTCTCCCCCACCCCAGGGCCCCGGGGCCATCGCTCTGGGTGCAAGTTCAGAGCTCAGCAGGGGCTTCGGGCAAAAGCAGATGCTCCAAAAATGGTTGTCGAAGCAGAGGTTGGACACAAGTTGGATGGGATGAATGGACAGATGGACCAGCAGTCGGGCAGGAATGGGTGACTGGGTGGGTGACAAACAGAAATGAATGGATGGATGGCAATGGATGGGAAGAGCGGATGGGAAGATGCAAAACTGAGCTTGTCTCTACCCCGCCTTCTGTCTTGAGGGATCGAAGAAACTGGAAACGACTTGAGATCCCACAGTAAAGCTACAGCGTGAAATGGGAGCCCTCTCTCTGTACCTGGCTCTGGTCTAGGTTCTTGTAGTACCTGAGTGACCCAGACAGGATTCTTCCAGGAGTGAGCCTTGCACCGTAGCAGCACAGGAGGGGCCGCCAGCAACAAATAAAACCTCAGTCGCGGGGGAATTGTGCAGGGTGATCTTTGCCCAGGATGCGGAAGCCGAGGAGAGAAGGGGTGAGCCCTGAACCCTGGGGCACCCCACCATGATGACGCTGGAGAGAGGAGAGAACCAGCGAAGGAGACTGGGAAGGCAAGACCAGGGGGTGGGGGTAGGGGTGGAATGGGAGATCGGGCGGGTTGGGTGACAAGAGACAGTTAGGAAGCTATGGTGGATTTCGCCATGTGAGGCCATCAGTGACCCTGACAGGGGTGCAGTGGGAGTGAACGCCTGGCTGGAGTGGGCTTGAGACCGGGGTGGGGGAAGCACAAGGGAACAGATACTCTTTGGAGGGGACCTACTGCTGGGGGAAGGTGGTCCCCAGGTGTCCCTGGTGGCCCCCAGGGGAGTCTTGCTTCCTGGTGCTCAGGTCCGGGTGTCATGCCTTTCCCTTGGATCCAAGCTGATCCTGGGATCTGTCTGCACCAACAGACGGATGTGGCGGAGGCAACGCCGGACGGGTTCCAGCCTAGGCTACCATGAGAAGTGCTGGCAGCTTCTGCACCCTGGGAATGCAGCCACACCCACAGGCCAGAGGAGTCCATGGGCTAATAGCCGGCCCCATGGAGGCCCCGGAATGCCACAGGAAGCAGAGTCACCGGCAGTCGAGCCGGGTGCACCTGTTCTTCTGGGGGTAATAAAGTGGGACTGCTGTGGAGCCATGGGTTTTGGGGTAAAACAGCACTAAAGAACCAGGCAACACAAAGGGGGCCCAGGAGGGGCTTGGCTGCTGCTGTTGTTTCAAGGGTGGGGAGGTGGAAGCGCGTGGGAGGCTTGGTGAGAAGGACCCGGCGCGGGTGTGGTGCTGGCCCTGGCGGAGTCCTGCTGCACGGACAGCGGCCCAGGCCCAGGCCTGGACTGGCTCAAGCACTGAGCAGCAGGTGGGAAGGCAGAGTGGGGGGGGGGGGTTGGAGGCCCCAGATCCGACTGCTCCCCCTCAGAGATGGAGAGAGGCGTCCTGGGCTTAGGGCCTCCCTCCGCGTCCAAGCAGAGAGAATGACGGGGCGTGCTGGGAGGCAGCGGTCACCGCGCTTCAGCGGCACAGTCGAGGTGTTTGTGCTTTTCCCTGCAGCCGCGCTCAGTGTGTGGGCCTGGGGCCAGGACTGGCAGAGAATGGATACGACCAGAATCGTGGCTTGGCCAGGGGAGGGTGGAGAACAGGTAGTAGCTGGAGAACTAAAGACTGGGGAAAATGCAGCTGAGAGCTGAGGTTGAAGACCAGGAGCAAAGCCAGAAACAGACAGTGGAGGGGAGGAGGGAGAGAGGGAGAGAAGAGAATACGAGATGGTCCTGTTTTAGACTGGCTCCGTTAGGCAGGTGCACCCTGGCAGGCCTGTGCTTCGGATCCTGCCCAGGGCACCCTTTTTCCCTGTGAAAGGAGGCGACACCAGCAACAGGCTGGGGCAGACGTGAAGGGCAGCTGAGGTCCCCCTGCCTCAGGGCAAACCTGGCTCATTTGTAGGTTTGCTTTCAGTGCTGTCCACCCTAGGACAGAGCATGTTGCCCCGCCCCCTTCTCCCTTCTTCCCCCAAAGCTCCCCCTGCGCAGTTGTCAGCAAGCCCCTTGAAGAGGCAAGCACCGGGTCCACGAGACTTTTCTCTCCAGAGCATACTTAAGGGCCAACTCCAGCCTGCAGCGGCCAGCAGAGCCTCATCTCCCAGCCGTCTGAGAGTGGGAAAGCCAGCTTTTGGCTTTTGGCTTTTGGCTCCCAGGTGGGGGCAGTGCAGCAGGTCCAGCCGCAGCGTCCCCCGGACCCCCCCCCCCCCCCCAGCGTGGCGTGAGGGTCCAGAATGCCTGTGTGCCTGTGTTCTGCCTGGCGATTCCGGCACATAGCTGCTGCGTCTCTTTGGACCTCAGTCTCCCCGCCCACCAGTGGAGCTGCTGCAGGATCCACGCGTGCTTCCCAGCACAGGTCCGCCCGCGAGCTCATGACGGCCTGGAAGTCGTTGGCACTCTGGTGTTAGAGGTGGGAAGAAGGCAGGAGCATGCAGGCAAGGGGTGGAGGGGTGGGCCATGTGGCCACTGATGGCCCTTCCAGCGTTGGCCCAGAGGCTTCTCTGAAGATCCAAGCAGAGCCACTGGACGTGTTTGCAGCACGCCTGGGCTGACGCCGCCTCTCCTACACCCAGGCACCCATCTCCTAGCTCCCTGTCTCAGGTCCCCGGCTGAGCACCCGGGTGGGCCTGTGTGTCCAAGCATGTGACCGCACATGCATGAGCACGGCTCCCTCCCTTACCCCTCCCGTCCTGTCAGACCTCTTGCTGCCCAGCCTGTGACCTCCTAGGGGGCCCTCTACTTCTCTTTAGCTTGTGTCGGAGGGCCTAGGGCCTGTACTGCTGGGAGGCAGAGTGAGGTAGAAGCCAGGAGAAGGCCAGTCTGGCCGGGTCATGTCCAGGGCGGGCAGCGCAGAGGACGGGCTGTGCTGGGTGCTGCCCAGCGGCTGGCTCCTGTGTGAGATTTCACTCACGACAGTAGTCACGGAGATGTGGGTGAGGCCAGCCCTGGACAGGACATTCATTTGTGAGCAGTCACTCTGCCCCTTGCTGATGACAGGGAGAGTGGCCTGGACCAGGGTGGGGATGGGGGAGCCACTGTTGGTGGGCGTGCCGGGCGGTGGTGGCGGATTGGATGTGGCAGGCGTCTGGGTGGCGCCCAAGTTTCCATCGTTGGTGAGGCTGGGCAGTGTGCCAGGGAGGATCCGTGTGGCCTGCAGCCTGGGTCTGCAGCGTCTGACTGCAGCGGCTGTTTCTGAAGGGACTGAGCTGTACACTTGGGTGGGGCCTCCAAGAGGCAGGTTCTGTCTGTACTGTGGGAGACTGACCAGTGCCCTGGCTGAGGGATTAGGATCCCTCCCAGCCCCAAGATGGGCCCTGGTGTGAGTCAGAAAAAGGCAGACCATCGTCCAGAGAACAGGAGAAGATATTTGCAAATCATGTACCGATACAGGCAGGTCTCATGTCCACACTAGGTCAGGAGCCATGCAACTCTATAAAGAATCCAGCCCACAGAAGCACAGAGGATTGGAATAGATGCTTCTAGAAAGATCATAATATGCAGGTGGCCAATATGCACATGGAAACGTGGTCGTGAGCTGTTAGGGGAACGAAACCAGCACCACAGCGGGGACGGGCGCCTGCAGAGCAGCAAAGGCACCGTTTGGGGCACTTCCATGCTGGACTCCCTGGGTTTGAGTCCCGACTCTGCCTCTGATCCCCGCTTCCTGCTAAGGCACACCCTGGCAGGCGGCAGATGGTGCTCAAGTACTTCAGTCCTTGTCACCCACGAAGATTCTGATTGAGTTTCAGGTCCCTGACTTCAGCCTGGCCCATCCCTGGCTGTTGTAGGCATTTGGGAAGTGAACCAGTGAATGGAATGTCTCTGCTTGTCTTTCTCTTCCTCTCTGTGTCTCTCTCCCTTTCACATAAGTCAGTCTTCCCCCACCCCATACACACACAGAATGAGATACCGCTTCCCACCCCCTAGGATGGCTAAAGTAAAAAAGATGGACGATAATAAGTGTTGTCAAGAATAGAGACATTAGGACCCTCAGATGTCACTCATAGGGAGTGGAAAATGGTGCAGTTACTATGGAAACAGCTGGAAGCACCCCAAAAAGTTGAGCAGAGATGATGGTGCAGCAGTTCATCCCCAGGTCTCCACCTGAGAGAATGAGACACAAACAATTCACAGAAACTTGTACAGAAGTGTTCACAACCACATCATTCATTTCAGCCAGTAAGTGGAAGCTGAAGGTCCACCCATCGCCAAATGGACACACACGGGATGGGACAGCCACAGGGTGGAATAGTACACAGCCCTGAGAAGGAATGGGTTCTGACACAGGCTGCAACGTGGGTGACACTTGAAAATAGTACCCTAGGTGAAAGAAGGTGGCCACAGGCGGCCGAGGTCCCAGGCTTCTGCCCCTGAGAGGGTCCAGGGCAGGAAGAGGCTCAGAGGCCACGCAGATGAGCGGGGATCGGGGGAGGCAGCGCCCTGGGTGCTGGTAGTGGCGCTGCTTGCACAGAACCACAGAATTTTACACTTCCTGACGGTTCAGGTGGTGGGTTTCATGCTTTGACACACTTTGAGTCATATCATAAAATGTTTGAAAAAGAATAGAAACAAAGGAAGAAGCGGGTGGCAGGCCCTCTGGGCAGATTCAGCCTTGGTGGACAGCAGACTTCTCAGAGGGCAGGCCACATTCCAGCTGCTTTGGCCTGGAGCCCGTGTGCAGTGCACAACCTGCACAGCTGCACTTGGAGGCCCTGGGACGGGGCCCAAGGGCTTCAGGCCACCCCGTCTGTCAGGGAGAAGGGATGATGAAGCTGGACGAAGCCCCCAGGCTCTCCCCCAGAGTTGAGGCGGGAACAAAGCACGGGGGGATCCTGCCCCGAAGCAGAATGAGACCCTTCTTCCCGCCCTGGGTGCAGCCTTGACCTTGGCCCAGTGGCGTGACCTCCTGTTCTGCACACACCCTCCCGGTACAACTGCACTTGGCCCAGCCTCTTGCACAATCCCAGCCTTGCTGGTTCTTTCCTCCCCAGCTGTACTCCCCTCTTGGTCCTTGTGCACACCCCACCCAAGGACCCCCCCCCCCCCGGGGACACCCTCTGTTTGCCCAGACCCACCCAAGGCCCATCCTCTTCTCTAAGCCACTCCTGTTTCACACCACGCCTGGGAGAAGCCCCCCTCCCCACTGCCATGGTCCTAGAGCACCGCTAAGGTTCCTGGCTGCTGGGTTCCACCCAGGCTCTGCCACCTCCATCTGCAGACTCGCCCAGCCTGTGTCCCTGTGTGCTGGATGCACGGTGCCGAGCCCTGGGCAGCACAGGCAGGAGTGCTCCCCTGCCTGGGACCCCAGCTCGCTCCTCCCAGGAGCCAGGCAAGCCTGCCAAAGGTTCTTGCCACCACCCAACCTCCCAGGAGCCAGAATCCAAAATTCTACTCTTCCCTTGGATCCTAGGGCCCGAGTTTGCGGGGTCGCAGGCGTCTGAGATGGCTCTCTGGAGGCTGGGACTGTGGGCAGACCCAGATCTAAGATACGAGGCTCACTTCCGTGCCTCCAGGTGGGTGCTGGCGGGAGCCTCTCCCCAGAGCTGCTGAGTGTCCTCACGTGCGGCAGCCAGTTTGTCGCAGCACGTGACGTTAAGAGAGCAAGAGGAACGCCTGGCTGTGACCTGGCTGTGACCAGGGCTGGGCAGCTGCACACGGCCACTCCTGCAGGACGCTGCCGGTCATGCGGCGCAGTGGCCCTGATGTGAGGTGGGGAGGGCGGCGTGCTGAGCACAAGGATGCACAGGGGTGGGGCACTGCGGGCATCTCGGGGATGGGCTGGCATGGACGACCCCAAGTGTCCTTCCTGTGAGAGGAAGAGAAGGCAAGCAGAGGGTGGCCCTGCCAGGATTGGAACTTGGGTCTGCCCAGCATGAGCTCAGAGCTGGCAGTCACCACGCTGCGTGGACACCACCACCTTCCTAGGGCAGTCGCTCCATCAGTCAACAAACCCTACCTGAGTGAGTGCCTGCTGTGTGCTCAGTGCGCCTGACGCTGGCCACGCCCCTGCCACCAAGCAGGCCGGCCTAGAGGGCATGAGGGTGGATGGCGGAGGGAGACCCAGAACCCAGCTCCCTGCTCCGCCTGGGCCAAGCATCTGCTGTGGGCTGGTTAGTGTTGCTTGCCGCGACGCACTGTGAGAATGCAACGTGGTGTATTTGTTCAGACCCCGCTGGTGGGTGTGGGGGCAGCTTCTGCTGTGAGATGTTAAGAATAAGGTACAATCCTTCGTGGACGTAGTTTGTGTCTCCCTTGGAGTCGTGTAGGACCACGGAATTTCAGGGCCTCAGAGCAGTTTCCCAAGGGTCCTGTGACGTTTGCTTTTGATGTTTAAATTTCTGAATGATATTCTTTTTATTTGAAAGACAAAGATAGAGGCAGAGAGAGACAGCGATCTCCCATCTGCTGGTTAACTCCCCAAAAGACCTCAAAGGACAGGACTGGGCCAAGACAAAGCTGGGTCTCCCGTGTAGGCGATAGGGACTCAAGCACTTAAGCCATCATCCGCTGCCTCCCGGGGATCGGGGGAGGAGGCAGAGGAGCCGGCACTCAAGCCCGGAGCTCTGTATGGGATGCGGGTGCGAGTGTGCACCAGTGTCATCCGCGCGCCAGTCAGTGTGGAGTTTCTGTGGCTCCGTGTGATGGCCGACACTTGACGGTGTCGCGTTCTTTCTTTTCTGCTGCTATGGAGACAGACACGCTCGTCTTCCACTCTGGCCCGTTTCTGTTATCTGGGCTGTTTTGTATGGATCATCCTGTCGCCCAGGAGCCGCACTGCCCCACACATGCACTCTAGGCCACTGCCTGTGGACGTCCGTCCTTTTCTCATCCTCAGAAAGGAAGCCAGGGCTTTTCTTGGCTCTTGGGTTTCCTGGCAAAGCCCCTTGTGTGTTAGGGACCTGCTGGCGGCTGGACTGAGTCTCCAGACAAAGGCTGGGGAGGGAGCTGGGGCAGCCCCAGAGGGTGGAGTGGACGGGGCAAGCCCTTTGGGAAAGAAGCACTCGAACCTGCCCCTTGTCGGGGCCCTGCCTGGGAAGGCGTCTCTGGGCATTAAGCGCCCAGGTGAGCTTCTTGGTTTGGGAAGAGTGCACCCCAATATCCTGACATGCTGGAGTCCACTCACCTAGTGACTTCATAGGTACAGGGCAAGCACAGCATGTAGTTCCTTGTTTAAGCCTTCCCACGCAAGAGCCCTCTTGGCCCCCTAACGAGCGACCTTGGCCTACACAGCCTGTTCTACCCTGGTAAGGAAGTTGGTAAGATCTTCAAAGGCCTTTTGATGCAGCCCTTGCAGATTGACCGGAACCCCTCCCACCAGCAGTTATGCCAAGCATGGAGGGCATAAAGCTTTATCTAGTCAAAGAACTGGCAGGTGGGGGGGGGGAGCCTATAGCCTGGATGATGGGGTCTGCCCTAGGGCCCTCCCCTTGAAGACTTTGAGCAGCCTGACCGGGCCCCTAGCTTGCAAATTGCGGACTGCCTGCTCTTCACATTTATCCTAATAAAAAATCCTCCATTTTTGAAAGTCTGTGGGCCCCAGGGAGGCCCGTGTAAGGTCCTTCCAGTCCTGGGGGCAGTTAAGGCTAACGGCTGTGGTCTCCAGTAGTTACTCAGTGTAGGGGGCACTAGGGCCATTTTTATATACTGCCTTGCTCAGATCCTTAGGAGTGGAATGATAGAGTGGATACCACTCATGGGGGCATTGATGGATTGGCAGAGTATTGATGGAGAAGGTCTCTGGTGAGCTGACCTGAGGAGGAAGTTCAGATCCCCAGGGTGGGGTGGCAGAGGGGGCAGCAGGCTGGGGAGTGGTGAGGAGTCAGAGCCCATGACAAGGGCACAGCAGAAGCGGCCCCAGGTGGAAAGCAGCCCAAAGAACCTGAGCGACAGGGGGTGAAGATGCCACAGGCACACAGCTGCGAGAAAGAGGAGGCAATACCGCTGATGGGAGCGGGGGGGTCTTGTGGTTTGAGCTGGCCCAGTGAGACCTGAACCTGTTTATCCATGGGCGGAGGAGTATGGGGACGAGCTGGAGATGACGAGGCAGGGGGGCCAGACACCAAAAGGAGGAGACTCTCCTTGTCCCCCAGAAGGAAGAACTATGGCCATGACAATAGGGGCCAAGGATGGGGGGCAGGGGAGACTCAGGCGAGACAGCCGGACTGGAGGCCGAGGCCGCCCCTCCCATCTGGTCCCCCATCAGGCCTGCAGCCTCTGATTTTTCGTCTCTGGTCTGGTAGGGAGGCCCAAGTCAGAATCATTGTCTGAGTCAGGGGAGGTGAAACTGTAGATATTTGTAGCATCTGGGGTGGAACATAGAGGTTTGGCTGGCCCTATGGATGTTGGGAAAATGGCAGTAGGGAAAGCTAAGCGTTGCAAGATAGCAGTAACTGTAGCGTAAAACTGGAGGGGGCAGGTATACTGGCATCTACCTCCTGCTGTCAGGCAGCTTGTAAAACCTCCCAGACGGATGATGATAAACGTCTTCTGCCTCAAGCTGTGGACACGTGCCTGCAGCGGCTTCCCAAAATTTTTCCGTTTCCTCCCATTTTAGTTTAAGGCCATGAGTTTCCAACAAAGCTGCAAGAGCTTAGGCCTGGGGTCCTTACTCAGGGTCTGGCCCATAGCGAAGGGCGAAAGTAAGCAACCAACCAGGAAAGTGAAAGAGCTAAAAAGATAGAACCACAGACAGACCAGTCCTACAGGGCAGTAACAGAGTCCCAGAAAGAAAACAAGGGCAGCAAAGAGGGTTATCACAGGGGAACTGGACAGGCATTGGGGGCCCAACCAGCAGGCGATGCCTGCTCACCCTTGCCTACCTTACGCATTCAAGTCCCTGTTCAGGTGCCAGTTATGGGCTCGTCCTGCAAGGCCCACACTGTCAGGAGGGTGGGGCAATAGCATTCTTCGACAAGAAGCACTGGAGACAGTTTCTGTGAATGTGTCCGTTTATTAGCAGTTAGGCAGAAGCTTTTATAGGGCAGGCAAAGGGGAGTAGCTGGCTCAGGGTAGCAACACTAATTCTATAGGATAAAGCTGATGCTGGCGCCGCTATGCTTCTCCAATCGGCTTGAAGGTCACATGGCCCACGTAGCCTTCCAGGTGGTCTTATAGGTCTGGGCCACATCTGGGAGCTGTTTGTCTAGCCAACAATTACAAGGCCCCTCAACAGGAAGCAGGGGTGGGGGATATGTGCCTGCAGCCCCTGCCGCCTGCCAGCAGTCAGGTCATATGTGGGTCTCAGTGTGCTGAGCCTTCGACCAGGGTTTTTCCCAGGAGGCATGGTGTGCCATGCCCTCTTGACTTGCTGGGCTAGGCAGGCAGTCTTCCAGCCAGGCACAGGATCACCCACACAAAACCAGCATGTTCCCCAATGAGGTGGACACCATTGTTAACCCTGTGTCACCGAGGGACTAAGTGAAGTGTGGGTGGAGTGACCTGCTGAAGACTGGTGGGGGTGGGGGGTGGTGAAGCACGTGAGTCCTGGCTGCTCACTTCCATTGCCCACGCTCTCTGCAGGTTCTGCTGTGCCTGCTCTGTCCCTGCCCATTAGGGCAGTGGACTGCTCCAGGCCTCCTCACTTCTCTGGGTTCCCTCATTCCCGAGAGTGGGCGATGTTCAGCTCCTCCTCCCCTCACCCCAGCACCTGCACAGTGTTTAATTTTTGGAATCTGTGTAAGTTAGGATTGAGTTTATCTGCACATTTGAGAAAAATCCAAAGCAGTCTTGGCACAAGTGAGGTAGATGTGGGATACAGAAGCAGGCACCAGAGATACACCAGCTCCACATTGTCAGGGGTTAGTGCTTAACATCTGCCTGCTGCCCCATCTTAATTTGTAGCTCCCTTCTCAAGCTGACACTACAGCTTCAAAACAGCTGCTAAAGTTCCAGCCATCACATGTAAATTCCAAGCAGCAGAACAAGAGGGAAGGAATACTAGATCCCTTTGAAGAGATTTCCCAGCAATCCCCATTATATATCCCTTTGTGTCTGATTGGCCAGGATTTAGTCACATGGTCACACCTGGCTGCAAGGGAGGCTGGGAAATGTAGTCCTGTGGTCAGCTACTGGGAGACAAGTCATGAATTAAGAGGCAAGCTCCAGCCTCTGTGACATCTCTACTTGAGCACTGATCACATCACACGCTGATGGCAGGGGTCCCAGGCAGTGTTCTGCTGAACGTAGCTCAGGTGTTCTCGACCTCTGCTAAAGGGGCAGAAATGGCCTCGCGGGCTCACTCCAGCTTGGATACGCTTGGGACCTGGTGGGTAACATTGGAAACACAGAACCACGTTCTGAAAGAAGAGCTGGGGGAGCCAGCTGCTGCGCTGGTTTCTCTCGGGCTCTGCACAGACCGAGTCCCTCTGTCCACACCGTTTTATAAACAGCCATTTCCGCCTCACAGCCATGAAGGGACTTCTGCTTTTGCCCATGAAAAACTGGCTTGAACACATCAGTCTCTTAATAACCAACTCGATAAACCTGGAGACCTTGTTAAAAAGTAGCTGAGAGTCCATGGGAAGGCAGCGCAGAACTCTGGGAAGCCAGGTGTCCCGGAGAACAGAGGAATGCAGTGGGGGGAGCCTGGTGCATCATGAGATTTGCCGGTCCCTCCATGGCTCCTGGAGAGGTGGAAGAGAGAGCAGGGAACCCAGTGGAGTGCAGAGCGGCTCACAGCACCCAGGAGTCACAAATCACTCCCGGGGAACACATTCCTGGGCCGTGACATGCTCTCCCACGGGCGCCTGAGAACTCACTGGTCCCAGGACCTTGCCCATACATAGAAAGTGGCCTTGGAGAGAACCCTGGCCATCATGAGGCGGAATTCCTTGTTTTGTGGATGCGCGAGAGGCCCGGGCCGCGGGCTCTCAGGGCACGGCTGCGGCCGCTCCCCGTCCCCCTCCCCGACTCCTAACCAGACAGTGAGCAATTTAGTCTCCTTTCTGGTTGTGATCCTTTGACAACTGAAAATGCTATTCTGACAGGAAACTGAGCACAAATCCTTTTCTCAACATTAATGATCCTTTTTTTTCTAATTATCAAAGTAATGTGAATTTACTGATGAAACGTTAGAAAACACAGATCAGTGAAACCAAAGGCGCCCGCGACTTTCTCTGCCTTGTGCCTCATCCCCAAGTTGCTACACTGAGGCTCTTTCTACCCAAGCAGGGCCACGCTTTCTCAAAACAAGCTCACCCTGACCTTGAGTTTTATAACCTGCTCCTGTAAACACCATCCATGCATCTCGTGAGCAGTTCTCACACGCCTCCATAACTCTGGGGTATGGGCATGGCAGGTGCCCCTCAGCCCAGGCCATCAGTGTCCCGTGACCCGTCCGACCACGCCCTTGCTGTTGGAGGTCTGGATTATCCTCAGTCTTTTACTACTGTATACAGTCCTGCAGGGAACATCTTCGTGCATATCTTGCTGATATCCATGATTATTTTCTCAGGAAAAAAAAATCTCAGTAGCGGAATGGAACATTCTGGCAACTTACTGGCCAATGGTGTATATGGCAGTTTCCGGTTTCCCTTTGGTGCAGGGAGGGGATGGAGGCAGTGGGTCTCATCATTTCCATTTGATATCTGAGGGTCTCCCACTGCTTCCCTCAAACAGACCAGCTGCACAGCCTGCAGCCAGGTCGCAATTCCAGGGAAGAAGTTGGACTAGCCACCCACAGCCAGGAGCTGTGAACCAGGTCCAGGTTGCATTGAAGTCCTCAGGTAAGTAACAAGCTGGCCACTTGGCCCACTTCGGTCCTGAAGGATACACTTTTTTCTCGCACAAATTGAGCAGGGACTAAATCAAGAGGAGACCCATCATGCTGCCTCGGGCAGCCACGTGAGAAGATGACCCAGAGTGCACAGCTCCCCGGGGAGAGCCAGCTGCCTTGATGATGTGACGGGTGGGGAGATGGACCAGAGCACAGCTTGTCGTGCGCCCTGGGGGCCCGTCCCAGGTGGCGTTCATTTCCATTGCGTCCCAAGGGCTTTGTGATTTTCCAGGCTCCCCTGTACAGACGGGAAGCTGTCTCCCTTGTGACCAGGGGATTTCAGGCCATCAGCGAAGGCTTTAACTGGGATTTGGCTCAGAGTCCGGATGCGCGAGCTGTGGCCAACGGGGACCCTGCCCTTCTCTCGGCCTTCCTCAGTTTCCCCACATGAACAAGGAAGCAGTTGGCCTGGGATTCCTGGGAAAAAGGGGAGGGACTCAGTTACTGAGCACCCACCAGAGGCAAGCACGGTGCTTGTCCACCTTGGCTAATCTGATCCTAGTCACGGCTCTGAGGGAGGGGCATCTGTGTCCTCACCTGCCCAGCACCAGGGCCGAGTCATTCTGCTTACAGCAACATGGTTGCCTTCAGGAACCGTCTGTCACCCACTCCCAGTCCCAGTGGCTTAGAGGGGCTGATGCCACCCCATGGTCCAGGTACCCACACTGGACTTTGGCTGGACCAAACAGAGCACCAGAGTTTCAAGACCAGTTGTGAGACCCAGGCCAGGCCAATGTGAATCGACTTGGGATGCTGACCCTCGGAGACCGCCGCACCCCTGGAACTAAACTAGAGACTAGCAGGAGCACCAGCTACAACCTGCCCAGCACACACTCCCTCTGTGTCCAGCCGCGGGGCTCACAGCAGCAAGCGAGAACGGCTTGGATGTGGCTGGGTCCCCTCCCTGCCTCTCTCCTTTCTACAAGTCAGCAAAGCCTTGACCTTCTGGAATTCCTTTCCCAAGTTTCACTTCCCAGACTGCTTTTAGGCCTGCTAAGCCCATAGCAATCAGCGCCTTGAGAAAAAAAAGAAAAAAATTATTTATTTGAAAGGCTTCTGATCCAGCTCCCTGCTAATGTGCCTGGGAAGGCAGCAGCAGGTGGCCCACGTCCTTGGGTCCTTTCCATCCATGTTGGAGACCTGGATGGAGATCCTGCGTCTTGGCTTTGGTCTGAACCAGCCCTGGCCATCGTGGCCATTTGGGGCGTGAACCAGAGGATGGTTTGCCTCTCTCTCTCTTCTCTGTCGCTTTTTTAGCGACAGCACGTCAGACTGCTGGAAGCCCTGGGGGCCAGGTATGTGCTTTTTCTGTTGTGGAACTGGAATTTCCTGAGATAAGCCCTTGCAGGATGGTGTAACCAACCAACCATGCACAGGCCGGGGAGGAGCCTGGTAAGGAGCCGCAAGGTCAGGCTCTCTGTAGGGCCAGGTACAGAGCGCTGTGCACCTGCGCAGCACAGCATTCCATGAGGTGTGTCCTCGGATGGGAAAACTGAGGCCCGAGGACATGAGGACAGGGATTCAGGCTGCCCAAGGCTGGGTCCAGATGCAGCAGCTGAGACAGAGCCGCTGGCTGTGGAAGCTGGGGTGCAGGCTCCCCTCCCCCTCCCCCTTCTGTGCTTTGTGGAAGAAAAAGGGACTTCCCTCCTCGCCTGTGAGTGAAGTGAGAGGGGGACTCCGTGTCACGAGCATGGTTTAACGATGGAGCTCTGGGCTGCAGGCAACAGAAACCCAAGCACAGCCAGCATCAGCCCGGCTCCTAGCGCAGGGTCTGCACCCAGACGTGGCCCACTTAGAGGCCCCTTGGCCTCCTGCCGCAGCCTCCTTTGGGGCAGTTTCATTAGAAGGCTGGACCTCTCCATGGGGAGGTAGAAATGGCCAACTGAGCGACCTCACAGCGAACAGTCTTTCCCAGTAGTTAATGTGAATATTCCAGGGGTGGAATGGCCCTGTGGGCTAGCCGGGGAGGCTGGTGCCGGGACACCTGCACCCCATCACGGAGCATGTGGGATTCAGGCTCTGCTCGCAACTGTAGCTTCCCGGGAGGTGAACCCAGCAAGTGGCTGGGTTCCTGCCACCCAAGGGCGTGGTGTTGCTAAAAGGCTGATTTTTATTTTCCTTTTTTCTCAAAGCGCTGATTGCTATGGGCTTAGCAGGCCTAAAAGCAGTCTGGGAAGTGAAACTTGGGAAAGGAATTCCAGAAGGTCAAGGCTTTGCTGACTTGTAGAAAGGAGAGAGGCAGGGAGGGGACCCAGCCACATCCAAGCCGTTCTCGCTTGCTGCTGTGAGCCCCGCGGCTGGACACAGAGGGAGTGTGTCTGCTGGGCAGGTTGTAGCCGGTGCTCCTGCTAGTCTCTAGTTTAGTTCCAGGGGGTGCGGCGGTCTCCGAGGGTCAGCATAAGCACTTTTAACAGACTTTGTGAAGAATCTTCATATATGAGGTTTTCAGTGGTAGTAGTGGTTGGGTTTTTGGGGTTTTTTGGCACCAAAATAAGCTTTTCTTTCAATTCCGTTCCCTAAGAACTTTCAGAAGCACCCCGGCATCTCTGGGCATCGCAATCCCACTTTGCATTTAGGCACAGGTGTCTGTGGGCAACCACAGAACTTCCCAGCAGCCCCAGAAGAAGCAGGCGATGGCCTGGTGACCCTCAGCCTTCCTGAGGGTCCTTAGGCCAGGTGCATCCCTGCACTGTCAGTTTGTCTGCACATGACCTCTAGCAATGAACCTCTCAGTTTTCCAATCTGTAAAATGGGGCTGTGATCATACCGTTTACATAGGACACTGTGAGGATTGAACGGGGAAGCACCTGTGGTGCTCCCAGAAGCCCCGGGTTCCCCCCACCCGTTCTGATGAAACCGGACTTATACACACCGACCGGAGTCAGGGCTGGGGAAGGGGACCAGTTCCTGAACCACACTCTGAGCACACAGCGGGTGGGATCGCCCCCTGCTGGGCAGAGGCTAAATGACCTGTGATTGCCCTCTGTGTGTGTGTTCAGCGGTGCTGAGGCCACTCTGAAGCCACTACAGTGCAGAGGGACACACGCCAAGAGGGAACTGGACCTCGTCCCCAGCTCTCCCAGAGCACCCAGAGCCGGGGGGTCTTGGGGACCCACGGAAGAGCCACCACCCCCTACCTGTCTGCTCACTGCTGTGCACAGTAATTGAAATTATTTAAATTTATTTCATGGGGTACATCCACTGGCTCACTCCTCAGACGCCCACAGTGGCGTGGGGAGACAGGCAGGAGCTCAGTGTGGGTCTCCCACGTGGAGACCCACGTGGGAAGCGGGAGCTCAGCGTCTTGGCCTGTCACAGCTCAAGAATTTGGGGATGTCTCCAGCTCCCTGTGACCCCTCTAGGGCTGCGCCAGACTGTCAGTCTTATTCTGTGTCTTCATTTTTTGGGCTTGCCTGCAGGGATGAGGCGCTCCAGATACCTTTGGCATTCCGGCAAACTCTGGTTTCTAAGTCGATTCCTCTCGGGGTCCACGTGTGTGCCTGCAGGTGCGCACGTGGCGATCAGGGCTTGGGGGCCCGGGCCGGACCCAGAGGCCACCGCTCCACGCCGAGCCAGGCAATCCCGGGCCTGGGTGGGAGGTGGAAGAGGGGAGCCTAGGAGGAGGCGCGCCCGCCACGCCCCCTCCCGGTGTGAGGGCGGCTCCAGGAGCGTGGAGCCCGAGGCGGGGCGCGGTGGGCCCGGGTCCCCGCCCTCATGTTGCTCCTCCCGCGCGCGCTGCACCAGGCCGCCCCCGCCGCGCCCCGAGCAGCTTGGCCGCCGCAGCGGCCGCCAAACTTTCCCCGGAGCCGGTACGGGTGAGTCGGGCAGAGCGGGGGCGGTGGCGGCGGGGCGAGGCTGCGCGCTGGCGGGCCTGGGTCCGCGCATCCCCCCGGCGACAGGGACCCTCCCTGTGCAGCGCCGTTCCAGGCTCCGCACTCGTGGCCCCAGCGCCCAGACGCACAGACACCTGTGGCTGCCCGGGCTCCGAGTGCACGAGAGCACCCGCCTCGGGGCTCCGACGCTAAGAGCTAGCCCCCCGGCTCCCTGAGGCTCTCGGGGTCGGTGCTGCACGCCATCCGCGGTCTCCAGTGGGTTCTGCGCGCCAGGTGCTGGGGCCCGTTCGTCCCCCTGGATTGTCCCTGTAAGTCTTTGAGCCGGTTTTAATTACAGGAGAGGAAACGGGCTCGGGGAGGAAGCGTCTAGCCCAGGAGCTCAGGCGAGCCTTCGTGCCCAGACCCCACTTCGCGCAGGCGGCGCGCGCAGGCTCGGCGGCCGCGGGCCCCGGGCGCGGGCAGCGTCCCGGCCGGCACGCGCTCTCCTGCCACAGCCGGGAGCAGCCGCTCTTCAGGACCCGAGGGAGGGAAGGGGTGTGCGGTGTGAGTGTGTATCAGCCACGGCCAGGGAGTCGCTCGCGGTGGCAGAAGCGCATCCGGGCTGCGCTTCCAGGGCACCGAATTCTGTAAGTTGCTCAGTTTTTCTGGAAGAAGCCCCGGGGAGTCGGCCGCGGCAGCTGGGGCGCAGCGGTTCCTCACCGAAGCCCCTCTCTGGGGCAGCAGCCGGTGCAGAGACGCTCCAGGCAGGGTCGCTGTCCTCCAGCAGGCGGCTCCCACCTCTGAGCCCGGCCGCCAGGAGGGGGCGGGCTGGGAACACGGGGAAAGCCGGGTCCGGGGCAGGACCCGCCTGGGGCATCCCCTGTGTGCTGGGGCATGTGTGTCCGAGGAACACAGGGGCAGGGGGTCCCGGCAGGGCTAGGGGGAGGTGCGGGCGCCGCGGGCAGAGAGCAGCTGGAGCGCCCCTCGCTTGGCTGGAATCCCGGAGGCAGCTGGGAGCCAGGGAAGCCGGGGAGAGGGGGCACCGGACCCATCAGAGCATCGCAGTGCTGGGTAAGTACCGCTATTATTAGCCTCGCAGGACCGGTGAAGCAGTTTGTGTGAGCTCGCCCAGCCAGCCGGGCAGGCAGAGTTGGCATTTGAATACGGGTCTGGTCTGAGCCCTCCTGGATTATCACTAGAACTCGGGCAGCAGATGGGACTCCAGGGCCTTCTGTGCTTGGTGCCGTCAACAGCAACGCTGAAGAGGAGGGGATGCCAGGCCCCAGGGCCCCCAGCGCCGCTGCCCCTCTCCCTGGGAAGGAGGCTTAGTGCTAGGTGGGCGGTGGCTTGCTGGACAACCCCATGGGAATGCCCTCTGAGGACGCATCTGAAATCTGCTGGGCTATGGTGGGTTTTTCCATGGGGCAGGGGCCTGCCCAGCTGTCTCAAGTGGGATCTCCCCTGGTGGGCTGCTTGGTGCCACCCGTGGGCACTGCCTGTCTGCAGGAGCAGAGCTGGGAGTGGGGCAGGTGCTGCCCGTCCCGGGCCCTGTACCCTGGAGGAGTTTGGCCAGTGCTGAGCTGGGGACGGCCCCTTCTGGCCTCAGCTGAATGGTTCAGGAGGATGAACTGGTATGAGTACTTCTTCCCCGTGGCCTCTCTCTGGATTCTGCACCTGCACTTTTCACGGTCAAAATGTGCCCAGTAGAAACTGTGACTTTCCTGTAGCAAAGGGGCAGCAGAGCAGAGGGAACTGGACCATGGAGCCCAGCCTGGTGGCCTGACCGTGCCACCTGCGAACCACCGTGCCTCTGACTCTTTCTTGTGGCGAGGTAGGAGTAATTGGTAGGTGCCACGTGCGTCGCAGAAGACTTCCGGCAGGGTCAAGCCCTAGCTGGAAGTCTCGGCGCAGACCCGGGCAGGTGCAGACAGCTGGTGCTCCACTAGGTCCTCAGCAAGCACTGGGCGTCTCCATGGTTATCACCGTCGCAGAACCTTGCTGCTGCGGGCTGCAGCTGGAACCTCGGTGGGGGGCTGCGGATTTGGGAGTTTCCAAGCCAACGCTTTTCGACTCTCAGGGGTCAGGGAGGGGAAGGAGGGGCTGGGACCAAGTGCCAGGGACCTGGTGTGTCCTCCTAGCAATCTCTGGGTCGTCGGGGCTTTCAGCCCTGTGTGGTCATCATATCTGGGACACCCCAGGGACGAGTGTGGACGACCCGGTGGTCATGGGGTGGAGGAGGGTGGGTTTGAAACCGCTTGCACGAGGTCTGCTCAGGCTGTCCCGCCCTGGCCTCAGAAGTGGCCCAGGCAAGGGGTGCCACATCCAGAGTTGAGAGTCCTTTTTGTTCTCCTGTATGACAGAGCCATACAGGCTGGGGGTTGAGACCCCAGCCCCGGCCCTCAGAGCCGAGTGGAGTTGGGCATCGGTTTCCTTACGTACACCGTGGCTGGTGATCACGTGCCAGTGTCTGTTTCTCAGGACCAGTGCCAGGGAGGAAAAGCAGAGAAGGGGGGGGGGGGGTGGTTAAAGAAAAAAACCAACAGTGCAAATGGCAAAGAATTACATGCGATTGTAAGTGCTTCTCATTAGCATTCAGGCCAGGCGTTCCCTGTAATTGCTCCCGATCCAAGACATTTTTTCTGAAAGCCGTACCTGGCAGCGGATCATCCGAGCCCCAGTCACCTGCCGCCCTCCCTTTCCCCCGTGACGCAGGAATCTGGGAACGTAATTGTAATAAAGCTCCCGTTTCTTATTTATAAGTGACTCACTTCTGCCATTAATGGTGGCAGAGGACTCAGACGCACACTCTTCTGGAACAATGCGATTGATGCTGGGCGCGGGGGGAGGGGGCTGGCCTCCCTGGTGCATTCCTCCTCCCTGCTGTAATTCTCCAGTGGTAATGCAGGGGGTCGCAGGGGCCAGGATCCAAGCTGACAGCTCTCAGTCTGCACAGCAGCTTGGATGGCGAGGCCCGTGGACGCCTGCGGGCTGCCGGCACAGCCTGCAGAGAGCCAGCGAGAAGCCTTTCGCTGAGCCAGAGGGGAGGGAGCCCCAGAGGCTGCAGAAGGCGCCTCCACAGAGTGGTTAGCAGCGTGGATTCGGGTGTCCCACAGAGCCGAGTTTGAGCCTCGGTTCTGCTGGTTTGTTAGCTGACATATGATTTTGATGTACCTTTCCAACTAGTACATCAGCTGTTACAGAGCAGGGGCCACATCTTCCCTAGCCCCCAGAGCACGCAGAGCTCCCAGCACATCGAAGGTGCTTGTCTTGGAAGTCTGAAGAATGGATGATGAATTGGTTATTTGAATGCCAGTCTTTCCACCTGTGAATTGGGGCTAATATAGCACATGCCTCCCGTGTTGCCGTGTGAGTGAGGAAGTGTCACAGATGGAGTAAACTCTCAGCAGTGCCTTTGGTGACAGCGAGGTGGGCAGAAGTAGGGACACGGATGGCCCAAACTGGGAGATAGAACTTTTAAAAATTTTTTTAAAGATTTATTTATTTTTATTTGAAAGTCAGAGTTACACAGAGAGAGGAGAGACATTAAGAGAGAGAGAGAAAGAGAAAGAGAGAGGTCTTCCATCTGATAGTTCACTCCCTAGTTAGCCGCAATGGCCGGAGCTGTGCCAATCCGAAGCTAGGAGCCAGGAGCTTCTTCTGGGTCTCCCACACAGGTGCAGCAACCCAAGGACTCGGGCCACCTTCTGCTTTTTCAGGCCATAGCAGAGAGCTGGATTGGAAGTGGAGCAGCCGGGTCTTGAACCAGTGTGCATATGGGCGCCGGCGCTTCAGGCCAGGGTGTTAACCAGCTGCGCCACAGCGCCGGCCCCTAGGACTTTTTTTGAAACCTGCAGACCAACGAGGGACAATACTACTGGTTGTAACAGTGCCCTCTGGTGCTTTCTTAGCCACTGGTCCCTAACCAATAGGCAGGAGTCACTGGGACCAAGGTTCAGGGGAGTTGGTTGAATCCTGGAAGCAGCAGGAGCTGGACTATAAACCCAGGTTGCCCTGATTGCCAGCTGTTACTGCTGAACACTCTGCTGCCCTCTGCAGGTGGAAGGTGTGGTAGTTACTCTTCCATGAACATGGTATCTCTTCACTAGGCTGTGTTTGACATTTTTAACCATCTCGTGGCATGGTTTCTTAGTTTTCCATATACATGAGTGTGTTCCTCATTATTTGATATTCTGTGTGCTCTTGTACCTGTTTCATATTTATTCAATTAATGCTGTGTTGGCTACTTGATGGAGAAACATGCTTGGATTTCATAAAATGATTTTGTTCCCAGAATCTGGGCTTCTTGCCGGCATAAAGTAGGAAAATCATCAGTCAGACATTCTGAGTCAAGAGCTGTCTGTATTCTCTCGCGATGGCAGACAGAGGAGCCTGACTCCACTGACCCTTCCTGTCCCAGGGGCAAGACACACGCCCTCCCTATGCTGTGCCCGTCCTCATTCCCACACTCTGCCAGTTCACCCCGTCACCTTCCTCCCAAGGTAGCTGGACTGGAGCAAGTTTCTCAGATGGACTCTCCCGTTAGTTTCCTGCTATTAAAGTTCCAGGAGCCACCCTAAGTTGTAACATCGCCTTGTGTCCCTGTGACAGCATTGTGAGTTGATTCCTATTTAGGTCCATTCTTCAGATGAGGAAGATGAGGTTTCTAGCTGTTACTGTCCTGGTGGTTTTGCATTTTGCCACAAATTATCCCTTTATTTTCTCATTTAAGATACAAAGTTTGCGGGTTCACCCAGCCCTCGCCCTCCCGCGCCCCTTCGGGTTTAGCACATCTTCTCTCCTCACCACATTGCCTTCCTGTGTCGGCCATCTGTCTCTGGAGTCTGGGCGACAGGTGCCACTCCAGGAGACAACACCAGCGTGATCCTGTGTCTTGGGCCCCTGGCACGTATCTGGGAAACCCTGCCATCTGCAGCCGGTGTCTGTTGGGCTGGCTGCTGATTCCAGAAGCCAACTCTCGGATGGCAGCGTGGCAGGGAATAGGGCCCACGCTGGCTGGGTGATGGAGAAGCTTTTGGGAAAGGGTCTATTAGCACGTAGAAGCTTTTTGCTTTGAGGAACCAATGAGGGATCGTGTGTATCAGGTACATTTTCTGTTGCTGTCACTGAACATTGCAGACTGGACGACTGGTTAAGATGGGGCTTTGCTTGGGTCCCGGTCCTGGTGGCCTGGGAGGCCGAGGGCGTGACTGCAGCGTCCACTCAGCCTCTGGCAGGGGCCTTCTTCCTACACCATCACCTGGCACAGGGCATCCCAGAGCAAGCCCGAGAGAGCGCTGGCCCCTCAGCAGCCCCACTCATCGGTAACTGGCTAAGGCCATTCGCAAGGGCTACAGCCCTCATGACCCACTGCCCTCCCCAAGGAGGCTGCCAGCATGTGACGTGGGATCACATTTCCTGCACGTGAATTTGAACCATAGCAGTGCTGGACCCTCTGCCCTCGCGCACTGCGTATCAGTGGCGAGAGGACAGTTGTCACTGCCTGTGTGTTTGCCGGGACAAGAGGAAGGCGCCATGCCCAGAGCCTGGACAGAGAGAGGATGTGGGCAGAGCATGCAGCAGCTGCAGCAGCTGTGGCGAGAGACGTCCAGCCTCCCCCTCCCCTGCCTTCTGCCCAGCCAAAACTCAGCCAAAAGTGGGCAGACCATGACCCGCATGGTCACCCAGCCAGTGGAGAGGAGCAGGCTCTTCTGATGGTTGTGCAGTGTGTGTGTGCGTAGCTGGCAAAGGCACCTGCCTCCCCTTCTTTTCTCTCTCTCTCTCTCTCTCTCTCTCTCTCTTTCTCTCTCTCTTTCTCTCTCTCAGTTTTATGTATTTACTTGAAAGGCAGAGTTACAGAGGGACACAGAGAAATCTTCCTTTGGCTGCCTCACTCTCCAAAGGGCCACAACAGTCAAGGTTGGGCCAGGATGAAGCCAGGAGCCTGGGACTTCACCCTGGTCTCCTATGTGGGTGGCAGGGGCCCAAGCACTTGGGCCACCTTGCGCTGCTTTGCCAGGCATGTGAGCAGGGAGCTGGATGAACCAGCATTCAATGGGATGCTGGCGTCCCAGGCGGCGGCTTAATCTGCTGCGCCACAGCACCGGCCCCTTCTTGTCTCTCCTTTCAAACTTTTCCCGACAGTCGTCACTCAGTCTGGTCTTTCAGGAGAGCTGGTTCTGTTTCCTTTCTGGTCTTTCTTTGTTCCCCCTGGGGATCCCTGGTCACCACGCCGCTGCCCTTGGCCTGAGCCGGGGATGCTACTCCTTTGCCCCCCTGGGGCCCGATGGTCTATGACTATCACTGTTGATCCTGGGCCCCCAGGGTCCTCAATCCAAGGCCTGTACCACCCCGCCATGGGCCTCACAAGGGCTTCTGGGTACAGCTTGGTTTCAGCTGCCCTGAATAGTGCACAGGTTCTAGCTCCTCCCAGTGCTTGATGGGCTCCCCAGCAGATCTGGGAGAAATGGGACATTCTGCCTAGAAAGTCTGCATTAGAAAGAGGCAGAGAGGAGACGAGACTTGCAAATGCAGTGAAGTGGCTGAGAGGCCCCAGTGTGTTGCTTTGGATTCTGATCACCTCAGCCACATCTCTGGGGTGGCGACAGCACCATCACAGGCCATGGAAAGACGCTTTGGACAAGGGCCAGCTGTGTGTCGGTGACCCTGCAGGTGACGATGGAGCTGAGCAGGCACTGTTGTCACAGGAGCTGACTGACGGCTCCACGTGTGCAGCTGCCCTGGAGGTCCTTCGGGGATGCAGCGTGCAGGGGGAAGACCCCTCTGGATGGCAGAGACCCAGTTCCTGGAGCTGCCTCCCAGGGTGGGCTTTAGCAGGAAGCTGGAATGAGGAGCCAGAGCCAGGACTCTATCCAGGGACCCCTACATGGGATGTGGATGTCCCAGCCATTGTCTTGCCCAGGAGGCCAGATAGCCATCCCATAAATAATGTCTTAAATGGGGGAAAAGCTAGTAGAATAAGGGCAGAAAGAAAGAAAATATTTTTGTGCCATTGTACAAAGCGCATGTGTATGCTATAAGCTAGGTGTTTTTATGATGTGGGTCAAAAGAGTATACGAAGTGAAGCTTAGAGTAAGCTAGGGTTAATCTCTGGAGCTGGTGACGTGGTACAGAAGGTTACGCCTCCACCTCCAGAGCCAGCATTCCTCTTGAGCCCCGGTTCCAGTCCTAGTTGCTCCACCTCAGTCACGCTCCCTGATAGTACATGTGGGAAGGCAGCAGAAGATGGCTCAAGTGCGTGGGCCCCTGCATCTGTTGGGGACAAAAAATCAAGTACAGTTAATTTGCCCCTGAAGGAAGGGCAATGTTTGTTTGTAAACATGGCACAGCCTTGCTGTCCAGTGTGGATCGTGCTGGGCTGTGTCCTCCCACACCCAGTGTGAGGTCCAGCCCTGTAGTGCCCTGACAGGTGGATCCTTTTCTGTCTTTGAAGCTGTATCTTCGCCATAGCTTTCTGTGCCTGGATATGTTCACATTGTACTTCCCCTTGTGATACAGTTGCCCTCGGCGGGTAGAACAGTAGCCTGCAATTAGGGGAGGGGGGCAGGAGGAGAATCTGCCATCCACTAGTTCACTCCCCAAATGGCCTCAATGGCTGGACCAGACCAGAGCTAGGAGCCAGGGACTCCACCTAGTTCTCCCGCATGGGTGGCAGTGGCCCAAGCACTTGGGCCATGTGTTGCTGCCTGCCCGGGTGCATTAGCAGGGAGCTGGCTAGGAAGTGGAGTAGCTAGGACTTGAACTTGCGATCATCTGGGGTGCATGTGTCACATGTGATGGCTTTAACCTGTGCCCCAACACCAACTCCAATTTGTTTTTTTAAATGAGAGCCAGAGGGGCTAGCATTGTGGCCTAGCAGATAAAGCCACCACCTGCGATGCTGGCATCCCATAGGGGTGCCAGTTCACGTCCAGACTGCTCTTTTGACCCAGCTCCCTGCTAGTAGCCTGGGAAATCTGCAGAAGATGGCCCAAGTGCTTGAGCCCTTATACTTACGTGGGAGACCAGAAAGCACTGTCAGTGCAGTGCCGTTGAGTAACTCACGTTAGTAATTTCCATTTCGGTTTGTTTGTTCTGCCTTGTTTTTCTGAAACACTTTGGGTGAAGTCGCTATGGCCCTCCTAGGCCATTTGCAGAGCGTGCTGCAGAGCTTAGGCCTTGTCCTCCCTCCCCAGGACCCCGGCACTGGCCTTCCTGTCCCCAGCTGACCCCTTGGTCCTCACAGAGACCCACCTGATGGCCCTCTCACTTCCCAGGGCAAAATGCAGTGCCACCCTCTGTAGCCATTACGCCCAGGGAAGCCCAGACTGTGACCCTGGGGGAGGCGTCCGTGACCAGAGCACACGGTGGACTAACGCAGATGGAACACCCGGGACGCAGAGTGCTGGACCGGAAGCAGAGGCTCTGGGGCCTGGTTCCCCATTAGGTCCCTGGCTCCTACTGCAGTGCTGGGAACCTAGTGCATCTGGGGAAATGCCGTGAGTGAATGAACGAATTTATGAATGAGCGTGAATGAACGAATTTATGAATGAGCGTGAATGAACGGGTTTATGAATGAGCGAGCGAGCAGGGCTTGGGAATAAAAGGAGTCAGTGGGTGCAGATGTGGAGCAAGGGCGTCCCTGGCAGAGGGAAGGTCCTGAGCAAAGACAAGGAGAAGGGGGGCTCCCAGCCAGGAAGAGGTGAGGCCTGGGCTGGCCTCGCCCTGGGGCCTGATGAGTGATTAACAGGTGGCAAGGTGGGGAGGGCCGGGGAGGCAGGTGGGTTAGTAACTGGCGGGCCTGAAGAAGGAACGGGAGCCCCCTTCTTGTCCAGCCTGAGCGGTGGGACTGGCTTGGTGGCTCTGTGGCTCTGAGAATTTGTCTTAATGTAAGAGCAATGCCTGGTACAACCCCCCCCCCCCCACCAGACTGTAAACTCCTCAACAGACAGAAATTCATGGGTTTTTTTTCCTAAAAATGTTGTACCCAAAGATAAAGCCGTTTCCTCTCCGACGCCTGCTTTCCCTCTGCTGCACGGTGCTGCAGTCCATGCCGTGTGTGCCGGTGCTGGCACCGTGGCGCTGTCACTCCAGTTCTTGTGGGAGGGGTAAACCCACAGCTTCTGCAGGCAGTCAAACCTGCTCCCTGCACCCTGCCTGCCTCAGGGAGTCCTTGAACCAGACCTACGTCAGAGCTGCCCATAGGTTCATTCTGAGGTCAGCTTGCAGAAGACCAGGTTCCCACTTGGGTTCTTGGGGCTGAACTGGGTCCTGTTTGCCAAGCCCAGACAGCAAAGGGCAAAGCGACAGTGGGAGCCAGAGACTGCTGGTGGGCCGACTATGTGCTGGTGATGCCACGGAGGAGACAGGTGCTAGCCGAACCACGACCAGGAAGTGGGGTGTGACGTTCTCAGGTGGGGACGCACGTGGCTGAGAGGATGGGTCTCGCCCAGAGTCACACAGCCAGGAAGCAGCCAAGCTGAGGTTTGAACTGAGACCTCTGGCCCCTTCCCGCTGAGGTCAATGCCAGGAGCCTGAGACCTCTGTCCCAGGTGCTCAAAGCTCATCCTTGTGGTTCTTGGCTGGGAGTCAGGTTGCCTCTGTCCCCCCCGATCTCTCTGCCTCCGCGGATGAGTGGCTGCCCCTGGCACTGGGCGTGTGCCCTTTCCCCTGCATGCCTGGGTAGGTAACAGGGAATTCTCCAAGGTGACCCTGGGTTTCCGATGGCGAGGGCTCATGACACACAGAGATTTGTCCTCTTTCTGTTAGGAAAACCCTGCAGGCAAGTAGGGGGAAAAAATCCAATGACTTAGCTCTGGCAGTCACAGGCATTTGGACATCCAAGGGTTGGGGCTGATGCGGGACCCGATGTGCCTGTGCCAGTTCTGAGTGCTGAGGGTGTCTGTGCTCTCAGTCACGGGGACCCTCTGCAGAATCATGCGTTCTGACAGATGTACTTGACTTCCTGTGTGTCTGTCCGTGCACCGAGTGTGAATTTGGAAACAGTGCCGTTTGGAGCAGATCTCAACACCTGTGCTTATTCGTTTAAAATGTTCTCCCAAGAATCCGATTGGTACCACCTAATACGGCTTAGGTAGTGGGTACTGGGTAGCGGGCGTGTGCTGAGCACTTGCTGTTTGCAGCCTCAGTGGGTCATCTAAACAGCCCAGGGCTGTGTTACCTGCGTCTTTGAGATCAGCAGCTGGAAGCTGAGGAGGTTGCATTTTCGTGGCAATGGTCACACAGCTTAGGAGTGGAGGAACTGGGATTCGAAGCCAGGTCTTCTCCCAGCTGTGAGCTCGTGAGCTGCCTGCCTGAAGAGCTGACGGCCTGCCCTTCAGCACAGAGGAGGGGCTCAGGCCAGGGAGGGAGGGCCACACGCCCACGACCACACCTCCTGTTAGTGGGTTCACTTGAACCCAGAGCCCCTGGCCTGTTGGGGGCCGCCACCCATCTTCTTTCTGAGACCTTTAACCTCAGGTGTGGACTCTTGGCAGACCCCCAGGCTCTGGGTGGGTGGGCCTAGGCGTCCCTCATCGACCCCACCCCTTGTCCCTGTGCTGGCTCTGTCTTTGCTGCCCACCTCACCTCTCCCTTTTCCACCCACGTGGAAACCACGTCTCCACTGGACTGGACACTTAGAGCATGGACATTTGGGGTGGCTTAGTGTGAAAAAATATACATACAATGAGGGAACGCTCTGGTATGTGAATTATGTCTCAGTGCAGTGGCCTTTACAAAGAAAGAAAGGAGGAGGAGAAATGTCTCTTCCACCCCCACCCCCACCCCCGCCATGGCGCCTCCACCAAGGATGCTGGGCTGCAGGGAGTGGAGACGCGTCTGGGTTAGCCTCGGCTGTTGCAGGTTGTTGACTGACCATGGTGGGATGTAGTGTGGGCGCCGCACTGCCAGACTCCGTGGGGACCTGCCAGTGTGTTTGGATCCCAGTTGGCCCTGGGGCCCTGTTCTCCCACCTGCGCTCAGCATCAGGCCTCTGCCTCTCTCCCACGCTGGACAGCCAGGTGAGGGAGGCCTAGTCCGGGGCTTTTTGCTCTTCACGCCGACACCTGACCCCATTCATTCAGCTAGCATGTACTGAGCACCTGCTGCATACCAGGGACAGCAAGATGCAGAGCAGGCACGGAGCGCACAGTGCAGCCCGGAGGGTCAGTGGTGAGCAAGTGGGAGGGGCTGTCCAGGCTGGGTCCATTGGTGCCGGCTTGAAGAACACCCATGTCTGTGAGAGCGAATTCTGGCCAGAGAAAGCAGGATGGGGGAAGGCGAGCCAAGCTCAGTAGTGTGCATGGGTGAGGTCAGAGGTCACCGAGCTGGACACAGAGGGCCGTGCTGCCTCAGTCTCCTTACCTGGGGAGTAGGGTAATAATGGGTTACTAGCCGAGTGGGGTGGAGAGGGAGTGATGGCCTGGGGTCCTAGGCAGTGGGCTCTGGCTGGGGAGAGCTCCCTTCCCTGGTCCCCAGGCCCCGTATGGCTCCTGTGTGGCCGCCCTGCCAGCAGGTTGAAGGAGATGCCTCATTGCCAGACGCTGTCATGGAAACCGAGAGCTGGGGGAGTTGGAAAGGCCTGGAGGAAGGGTGGAGGTGGGGAGGGGACGTCATTCCCCGGCTCGCCCTGCGGCCCACCTTGGCCAGCTCATTATGACAGGCACGGCTGGAGGAGCGGAGTGGGGGCGGGAAGCAAAGCACAGAGCACACACAGTCGGTTGGAGCCCCGGTGCCTGCAGCCAGGGAGGGTGCAGGGCCCTGCTTGGGGGGCCGGGCACAGCCGTCTGCTGCAGCTGGAGCTGGGTGGTGACTCATCCTGCCAGTCCTGTCCCCCACGGTGCCCGGGGCCCTTGTGTTTCCCCGTGAGCCCCGCAAGTGGGAGCTGCCGGCCTCCCCTCCAGTTGCCGCTTCTCATGCAGGTGCCTGGCTCACTGTCTTAGAGGCAGGATCAGCTTCATGTGGGGTTCCCTGGTCCCCCTCACCCAGGTGTCCTGCAGTAACCAGACACCTCTTCCTGTAGCCCATGAGACCCCTCCCCCAGTTTATGCAGACCGCAAACCCAGCAGCCCCCAGAGCTCAGCAGAAGGCCTTCTGGGCTTTGAGTCTCACAGAGCTGAGCTGGAATCCTGGGCTGTCTGGCAGGTTAATTAACCCCTCAGCGCCTCAATTTTCTCATCTGTTCAAGGGGTCGATAGGGGGTCCCACCTCAGAAGACTCAGTCCAGGCAGAGCACCTGTTTATGAATTTAGCTCACTTACCAGAGTCAAAAAAGCTCCTCTAAACTCTTGCTCCGGAGGCGTTGTCAGCTTGGTTGTGGTTCACTGACTGTGGACTGTGCCTCTGCTCCGTGCCAGGTCCTGTGCTGGGAGCTGGGGACACGCAGGGGACACGCAGGCCATGGCAAGCTGCGACAGGTGCTGCAGGGAGGTGCATGCCGGGCACACACAGGCCAGATGGGGTTCCCGGGAAGGCTCCTCGGGGGAGCCGTGTGTCCCCTGGGCCCCGGGCTGGGAGGGACGGGCTCCACCGTGTCACACGGGGCACTCCGAGGAGCCCTGGGCATGGGTGAGAGGCCCCGCCATAGGCTGACGGCTAGGGCGAGAGCAGGGGTGGTGAGAAGCGGGGACCTCGCACGGTTAGGGATGGCTCCCTCCCGGTCTCGGTCCAGCCTGGAGTCCACCAATGCAATGAGTGGTAGTTTCGGGGATACCCAGAGACCCGGAGGGGCCGTCAGCGAGTGACCCCCAACAGCACAACTCCTGAGCCTGTTGGAAATGCAGAATCTCGGCCCTGCCCTGGCCCTCTAAGGAATCCTAATCTGTGTATAACAAACTCCCAGGGGCACACGCGTGTAACATGCCCACCGCGGTGCTCTGTGCCAGCCTTGAGCTTGTGCCATGCGGACTACAACGCCCTAGACCTGCCATGAGCATGCGCCATATGGATCAGGATGCGCTAGGCCAGCCATGCGCATATGCGATACGGACCATGCCGCACTGGGCCAACCACGCGCCTGCGCATGCACACAAGGTGACACTTGGCCAGGCGTGCGCCGTATGACCATAATGCACTAGGCCAGCCGTGCACATGCGCTCTGCAGACCACAGAGCCCTAGGCCAGCCATGCCGGGTTAGGGAGTGCTCAGACATCCTTGTGCTTCCTGCCCCTTGGCAGTGGGGGGAGCCCCAGAGAGCCACGTGTCTCTGGTCTTAAGGGGCCCCAGAGAGGACCCCAGTTATGGTCCTGGGGGTACACAGCCGTCTGTCAGTGCCTCCCAGGGCCCAGGTTGGCACGGACACCCCTCATGCTTCATCCGGGGGGGGGTCGGGCAGGGCGGCACAACCCGGCCTCCTGTCTTACTCTTTCTTCCTCGCTAGCCACAGTCTCTGGGGGAAACACCATTGGCCGAGCTCTCCTCCCCGCTGGTGGCTCCTGCTGTGCATTCCTGGGCCTCCAGAGCAGGCACCAGCCTCGGCCTGGACACTGGAGCTGGGCCCCGGGAGGCAGGGGAGGCCTGCGTCCAGGCCCTGTCGGCCACGCTGCGTCCACGCTCAGTGTCCACGGGGCCCAGACGTTCGACGAAGGGCATGGTTTTGAGGATTCTGAGTTTGGACTTTGTCCTTAGGCAGCAGCCGAGTTCACAGCGACCTGGAGCTGAGCGATGCCTGCCACAGAATATGGAGTCCTCTGGGGTGGTCACTTGGCTCCAGACGGCCCAGGGGCTGCCAGCTGGCATCTCGGCCTCTCCCTTGGGAGCCCCGCCGCCCCCAGGGTGCCGGCTGAGGCATGCGGGACTCCCAGGTGTGTCTGAGAAGCAGGGACTTGAAGCTCCCTTAGTTGCTTTCGGAGATTCTTCCGGCATGAGCCGGAACAGCGTTTCCAGAAGTGGCTCCGTGGAAGCCTGGGTGAAGATCCTTCCTCAGGGGTCACAGCACCCAGGGAAAGTGGGGACTTGGGGCAGGCAGAGCCGGTGCTGGCCCTGAACCTCATCCGCAGTGGCGACCTTGGGCAGTGGCCTGTGACTGGGTTGTCAGCCTTCTTGTCTGTAAGATGGGAATAGTGTTGGGACAGGTGACGTAAGGGTGTTAGTGACACTAGGCACTACAACGCCCTAGACCCGCGGCTGGCACTTGAAGCAGTGCGGATTGAAGGGTACCTGGGCCAGAGCCCAGACCAGGAGCTGGAAACTCGGTGCAGGTCTCCCACGTGGGTGGCAGGAACCAGTTACTGGAATCATCCCTGCTGCCCATCAAGGCCTGTGTTAGCAGGGGCTGGAGTCAGGAGCCAGGAGCCAGAGCCGGGCATTGAACCCAGGGACTCTCTGTAAGCTCTAGGCTAAGTGCCCACTACCTCAGGTTCTGTTTTGTTTTTAAGATTTTGTTTATTTGAAAGGCAGATTTACAAAAAGAGAGAGAGAGAGAGGTCTTTGATCTACTGGTCACTCCCCAAATGGCCACAACAGCCAGAGCTGAGCCTCTGAAACCAGGAGCTGCTTCTGGGTCTCCCACATGGGTGCAGGGCCTAACACTTGGGCCATCCTCCACTGCTTTGCCCAGGCACATTAGCAGGGAGTTGGAGTAGAAGAGGAGCTACTGGGACTTGAACTGGCACCCACATGGGATGCCGGTGCCACGGGCAGAGGCTTAGCCTACTACAGCACTGTGCCGGCCCCCTTGTTTTGTTTTGATTTCAACTTTAAAGTCTCTGAAAATCCTGCAGAAAAATCTCCCTGATTGTACTAAACTTGCGTGATCTTGGAGTCTCCTGTCTCAGAGAACTTGTGTGGATTCCCTGAGGAATTCCTGCTCTGTGGGACTCCCTGAGAGTTGCTGGTTTTGTGTTGTGAAGCAGTCTGGGGAAGGCAGTTTCCCTGGGCCAGGGTTCGGCGCCCACGTGGACTCCCCTGGGGGTGAGCAGCTGTTTCACCCCCAGTTCGTCCTGCATTTCCTCTCCCTCTGGGATTGTCGCTCAGCACTGCAAGCGTGGGCTCTGCATGCCGGGGTTGTAGGGCCAGGGGCCCTGCCCAATCCTGGGGAGGCTCCTGCTGGTCCATCAGCACCGTTCTAGTGCTGACCTTTCTCAGCAAGCTGTGCAGTGTACCCCGCCAGGATTAGCTAACCACTGTCACCCAGGAAGGCTTGGGGCCTCTCCTGGAACCCCACATGCAGCAGGTGCTGTGTTGAACCCTGATTTCTGTGCCCTGACTGCCTCCGCAGCCAGAGTCCAACCCCTTGGGCCCGCATCACGTGTGTGATTTCTGTGACCCCGGTCGGCCGCAGTCAGGATCCCATCTAGTTGGTCACCTCCTGGCGGCTGGGACGCAAGCCATCTGCTTCCTTCAGACGTGGTGCCTCATTTTCTGACAGAGTTGGGCGTGCCCAATCTGCTGTCCAAGTATAGGCGTAATACCAAGCCAGCCGTGTGGCGAAGGAGAAGCGGCAGGCAGAGCATTTGTAGTGAGATCAGAAAGCATGCCTTGCTGTGTGCACACCTGGGTGTCCCCCCACCCTTCCTCACGGGAAGATCTGCTGTAGCAGGAAACACACAGGTACAGGCAGGTGCCTCCAGGGGTGTGGAATGGGCTATGCAGACACCACCAGGCGACTGAGCTTGTGGTGAGGTTCCTGGCAAAGCCTGGGCTCCCGTTCCTTGCCTCTGTGTGACCGGAGCATGCCCCCACCCCCCTACCCCCAGCCCCTCCGGCTTCTCCTCTGAGCACAGTTCCTGCACCTCCTGTGTTACCATCACTCCCCGTTCCTGCCGGCTCTTGCCTGGCAGCCACACACTGCCTCTCTGTCTCTGTAGCTGTGTGTGTTTCATAGAGACGTAACCGTGGTTACATAGGTGGTGACTGTGGCCCTGAGTGCACAGCTTCTAGCACCTGGCCTGTTGGTGTGGGGCTCTTCTGCATGCCAGCCCTTCCTCCTTTTCATCGCTAGGTAGTATTCCGTCAGGTGGATCCAGCGCATTTTATCTCTCCATTCGTCAGCTGACGGACACTTGGGTTGTAGGAAGAGTGAGTGCTGCTATGAGCAGGTTACTGTAGGGACGTACGCCTCTGTTTCTGTTAGGTGTGTGTATGTGTGTATGCATCTGTATGAATGTATGTATATATTGTGTGAATGTGTATGTGTGAATGTATACATGTGTGAAGGTATTTGTACATGCATGTGCATATGAATGTAATGTATATATGAATGTATGTACATGTGAATGTATTTGTGTGTTTTCTGTGTATTATGTGAATGTGTATTTATGTATGTATGTATATATATGTGTGTGTGAAAGTATGTGTTGTATTCATGGATGAATGTGTATGTACTTGACTATATGTTTTGTGAATGTGTATATATTTTTATATGTGTGTGAATGTATATGTGGATGTATGAATGCATGTATACATGAATGTATGAATAGGTTCATCTGTGAAAGTATGGATGTGTATGAGTGTGTGCATATGGGTGTCTGAATTTACATGTATGTATTGTGTGCATGTATGAAGGCATATATGAATATGTGTGCATGGATGATATGTTTGTATTCTAATGCATGTGTTCGTATGTATGAAAACGTGTATGAATGTATGCTTGCGTGTACATGTATATACGTGAGTGTATATGCGTGGATGCATGCATATGTCGGTGTGGGTATACATGTATGTGTATATTAATGCATGTGTGTATCCATGTACATTATGTTCACATGCATGAATGTGTGTTGATGGCCTCAAGAGGGGGCAGCTTAACCCAGCCACAGTGTTTGGGGTACAGCTCTCCGAGGGTATCCTGGTGGCTTTCTGAGCAGAGCAGGGCACACAGACAGCAGCACACACATCCCTGTCTCTGGCCACGTGATGCTCACGCCACCTCAGAACATCATGGGCAAGAAGCCCCTGCCAGCTGGGCCCCTCAAGCCTGCTCCTCCAGAACCACAAGTCAGGATGAGCCCCCTTTCTCGGGAGAGAGCCGCTGTACTGTGGGTGTTTGATGACAGCCGTGCAGAGCTGACTGACAGAATGCAGGTGTGGGCCCTGCGGGGACCTCCCTGCCCCAGAGCAGCTGCTCCCCTTACCTGAGGGTCCCCATGTGCCTGCGTCTTTGCCTGCACTTACTGTTATCTGTCTGTATTTTAGCCTGTCCAGTGAGTGCTGTGGTTTGTGTTTCCCCAGTTGCCAGCTCTGTTAGGTACCCTTTCGTATGTCTGTTGGCTACTTGTGTATCTGTGTGGAGGAATGTCCACTCAGATCCTGTGCTCACTGGTTAGCTGTCCCTGTGTAAGAGGTATTTGAGTTCTCTGGCTGTTAGGCCCTCATCAGACACGCGAGGGCCCAGCTTCCTCCTGTGCCCTGTGTGTTCTCCAGATCTGAGAGAAGGTGTGAGAGCGGCTGACACGTGTGTGCCAGGCCGCTGTTAGCGTTGTCACCCACAGGAGGCTCTTCCACTTCGTGACATCCCAGGGCCAGGGAAAATTCTGGATATCGACCACTGCCACCCTCCCCCACACTGCCTCCTTTCACGCATGCATAGGCTCAGGCCAGCCAGGGAAGGTTACTTCCTGTTCCTGCCTTCAGAAATGACTCAGCACCGCGCTGCAGTGAGCCAGCTGTGGGCCCTTGGGCGGCTCCCTGCCCCTCCTTGCACCTCAGCGTATCTATGTGTAAAATGGGCAGGAGGGAGGCCATTACAGCCAGCCTGCCCAGGGTACCCCATGTGCATGGGCAGTACTCAGCCCTCCCAGCAGCCCATTTCACAGATGTGGAGACTGATCCTCCCTGGCATGAAGGCTTCTGTTTGGAAAGTGACCGAACCAGGGTCAAACCCAGGACTTACTTACTTTCTTTCTTTCTTTCTTTCTTTCTTTCTTTTTTTTTTTTTTTTTTTTTTGACAAACAGAGTTAGAGAGAGAGAGATGGAGAGAAAGGCCTTCCCTCCACTGGTTCACCCCCAAATGGCCGCCACGGCCGGTGCACTGTGCCGATCCAAAGCCAAGGGCCACATGCTTCCTCCTGGTCTCCCATGTGGGTACAGGACCTAAACACTTGGGCCATCCTCCACTGCCCTCACGGGCCACAGCAGAGAGCTGGACTGGAAGAGGAACAACCGGGACAGAATCCGGCACCCCAACTGACACTAGAACCCGGGGCGCCGGCACCGCAGGTGGAGGATTAGCCTAGTGAGCCACGGTGCCAGCCGTAAACCCAGGAATTTCTACCCCGACACCTGTCCTTGCCTTGCTGTCACAGCCCGCCTCCTGGGCTCCTGTGTCTCTTGGAACATCCCAGAGGCACACCTCTTCTCTTTTTTCTGATATTTATCGTTATCATCTCAAGGACTTTCTGATAACCTCAGAGGAACACTGAGGACAAGGGGAAATGCCTTCCCACCCTGGCTGTCACCTCTTATACCCCCTGCTTAGCTCTGCTGCTTGTGACGAGGCCCAGCTGGTCCCACCTTTCTGAAGCAGTGGCCTTTAGTAGCAGTGGGGAGGCTGGGAGGGAACCCCAGCCTCAGCAGCACAGGGTTTGAGGGGCAGAGCCCCCCTGCCCTGAGCCCTGCTTCCTGGGGTGGGGGTGTCAGACTTGGGGTCAAAGCTGTGGTTCTTAGTCACATATGTGTGTGCCCGAGGCAACACCAGGCAACATCCACAGGTGTTTTTGGCTGGCCTGGCAGGGCAGTGTGGAGGCCAGGGCCGCTGCTGAGTCCCTCCACCTCCCCCAGCCAAGATGTCAGGACCTCAGGGCTGAGACGCAGGCCCAGCTGCACGGTGCTCCACACGGGAGCCTGTGTGCCCCTGGCAGCCCGGGAGACCATCCCTGCTAGTGTCGGGCTGTCCTGTTGAGCTCCTGCGCCCCTCTCTCTGGTCCAGGCTTGAACGTGAACAGTGGGGAAGCTAGTTTTGCCGTGTCCATCATTGAGGCAGTGCCTGCTGCTCCACAGGCGGGGGCTAACCCTGGTGGCTCCACGACTCACCCTGAAGTCGCTCATTCGCAGCTGTGTCTACCGTGCCCAGTGGATGAATGCCCAGAGCCAGGCTCAGGCCAGGATTGCAGAGAGAAACAGCGCCCAGAGAACACGGTTTGGGTCACACCGCAAACTCCCTGTCTCCGTGCCCGCACGTGTGTGAGTCCTGCCGCCAGCTCCGGACTGCGGCTCCCTGCTCATGAGCACCCCGGGAGGCGGTGGTGGTGACCCAAGTGCTTGGGCCCCTGCCAACCCTTTGGGAGCCCCAGATGGAGGTCCAGGCTCTCGGCTTCTGCCTGGCCCGGCCCTGGCTCTTGCAGGCTTTTGGGGGAGTGAATCAGATGAAAGGAGATCCCTGTCTGTCCCTGCTTTTGAAATAAATAGTCAATAAATAATTGAAAGTACATTTTGGAAGGAAAAAATAAAGCTCTTGTCACAGCTGGTGGCCAGCAGCCGGTTTCCATGTCCGGCTCACATGATGCTGTGCCCAGAGCAAGTCATGACTTTGGCGGGCACTCTGCACACCCCTGCCGTGTCCCCAGGTGGCCTGTGAGAGCCACACTCCTCTCCTCTGTCTCCTGTGGGACCAACGTCACTATTCGCGTGTCGCACAGCCTGGAAGTGGCCGAGGCAGAGAGTGCACGCAGGCAGTGTGTGGCCCCAGGCTCCTTACCCTTGAGCTTCCTGCTCCCCCCGAGTGAGGCCACCTCCTCCCAGAGAGGTGGGAGATGGCACCGTCCTCATGCAGCAGGGTCTGCGTTGGGAATGGCTGCGTGAGCCTTCCAAGCCCACAGCAGAGGACCGAGCTCCCTGTGATGGGTTCAGTAGGCATGGGGTTTGTTCCTAGGGCTTCCAGCTTGGCTTTTTCATGGCATTGGGGGTTTTCATTAAAAATAAGTAATATTCATTTTATATTTTTTAAAGATTAATTTCATAGGCAGAATGATAGGAAGAGACACAGAGAGAGAGAGCTTCCACCTACTGGTTTGTACCCCAGATGACCTCCACACCCAGGGTTGAGCTAGACCAAAGCCAGGAGCCAGGAGCTTCATCCAGGCTTCCCACAGGGATGCAGGGGCCATCAACCCCTGCTTTCTCAGGTGCGTTAGCAGGGAACTGGATCAGGAGTGGAGCAGCCGGGACGCGAACTGGCACGCGTATTTGCAGTTGGTGGCTTAACCAGCTGCACCAGGACACTCAGTACCGCCGGCAGCTTCCCCTGGGCTGGTGGACCTCAACTTCTGCACCCTCAGAAAACCAGGGCACTGTGGAAAGATTCCGGTTCCTGGGCCCCAGGGCTGCAAGGTTGAGTTCAGAAGGTCGGGTAAGGGATGGCATTGCCACCCAGCCTCCCTGGGGATTCTAAAGCAAAGCCAGACAGGACAGCAGCCAGGAGCTCAGCCCTAGGGCCCAGCACCCTGAGTTTTCAGTCAGGGAGAAATGAACCCCTGCTCAGCACTGAGGACCTAAGCATCGTTCAGGGACTGGCTCGCAAGCCACCTCCTCCAGGAAACCTCCTGTGATTCTTCAGAATCGTCAGTGGCTCCTTCTGTCACCTCCTGTGGCACAGTGGGCATCCATTTCATGTGACTTTGCAGGGTACTTTTTGGCGTATTTTGTCCTTTTGAGCAAGAATGGCATCTTAGCTACCTCCATAGGCCCAGCTCCTATGCCAGATTCAAGTACAGAGTTTTATGTTCCATGAATGCTGTTTTGAGAACTTGGCGGTTAAATGGACGCTCTGCTCAACTCCTGTCCAACCTTCAGGCTGAAAAGACCTGAAGGGCCACCTGCACAGCCCGCATCCCATGTGGGTGCCGGTTTGAGTCCCGGCTGCTCCACTTCTGATGTGGCTCTCTGTTGTGGCCTGGGAAAGCAGTAGAAGATGGCCCAAGTCCTTGGGCCCCTGTACCCGCATGGGAGACCTGGAGGAAGCTCCTGGCTCCTGGCTTCAGATCGGCTCAGCCCTGGTGGTTGCAGCCATCTGGGGAGTGAACTAGTGGATGGAAGACCTTTCTCTCTACCTCTGCTTCTAACTCTGCCTTTCAAATACATAAGTCTTTAAAAAAAAATAAAAGACCTGAGTTCCAGGTTTGGGCCACTTACGTGTTGCATCTGAGCCTTGGTTTTCTTGTCTAGAAAGTGGGGATGACAGCAATGCCTCCCTCCAGGGGAGCTCGGATGAAGGCAGACAGTGCTCCCGGTGCCGTGCGGCCCGAGTGTGGTGGTGCCTGTGCTCAGACAGCTTGTGTTGCTGTCCCGGCAATGGGCCATCTGTTTCTGAGGAAGGAAGGAAGAAGGGAGTGAAAGAGGAAGGAAGGGGAGGATGGAGGGAGGAAGGGAAGGTGGGCAGGGGAGCAGATGGCACACACACACACACACACACCTGTGCTTGCAGGTGCACAGACAGGCCCTGGAGGGATGCACAGGGCAGCAGTCCCAGTCCCAGGGATGGTCTGTGCGCAGAACAGTCGCCAGGACACAGCTGCTGGCTTTCTGCTCCTTTTTCTATAGCATCGCATGTTTCTAGCCCTGTGCATTTATCTCATATTCAAGTAAATAAACAAAAGAGCAAAACGACCCTGAATAAATCTGACCCAGAGCACATGCTTGGTCTGTCAGTCCCTGCTTTGCAAACCTGGGATGCCGAATCCCAGCCCTGCTTTCTTGCGGCCATTGCGAGGAGCAAGCGCTACACAGCAAGAGAACGTGCTGTGAAAGGCATCTGACACCGATGTCGTTCGAGGCTTGTGTGGCATCCCAACCCCAGCCTGCTCATCCAGCTGACCGAAGTTCTCCCTGCCTGTGCCTTGACATTGTCACCTAGAGAATGGGCCCTTCCTGGCCTAGTGTGTCCTGCCCCTGCAAGTCTGGAAGGCGTCCTGCTTTTTCTAACTGGCGCTGCTGCTCTGCACTCCATGGCACCTGTCACCTGCTGCTCATGCAGTTCCAGGCCTCGCTGACTCAAAGCCTGAAATGACCCAAGCCCAGGGCCATCCCCCTGGGCCCTGCTTTCCACTACCGACAGAGCGATGTTTTTTCCTGCTGAACAGAATTCTGTAAGCAAGCCAGAAGCTTTTCATCTCCTGTGACACACACACACACACACACACACACACACACACGTTTAAAAGGAGATGGGGCTCTGCAGAAGCTGGGATGGCCCATGTAAAAAGTCGGTCCAACATGTGTGCTGGAAATGCCGCTGCTTTGAAAGGAGTTCCTGGCGGGTCACAGAGCAGGTGGCAGTGCGGAGCGGAGGGGCCATGTCTGCAGAGGCGCCCCACCCTCCGTCACACTTTCTGCGTAGCCCTGAGGTAGGCTGTTTCTTGTCCCACTCCATGCCGTAGCCCGTGTGGCTCAAGGCTGCATCCTCCCGCTGTACTGACCGTGTCATGTGCCAGTCACTGGCTGTGCCGTCATCAGCTTTGTGTTTCCCTGTTGCTGAATGTTTAGTTTTCACCTCATTTTCCTTGTTGCAAAAATTTGGGATGCAGATTTCTTACAGATAATGCAGAGTGGTTCTTTATGGGTTTGCTGTTCAAGTTAACAAAGAGATGTAAAATATCCAACTTCATCCATAAATAAAGATTCCTGTGCAGTGTCATGTGATTAGTTTTGTCAAGTTGACGTTACTGTTTTAAGAAATAGTTATTGTAGGAGCTGCTGCTGTGGTGCAGCAGGTTGAGCTGGTTTGAGTCCCCCTATGGGCACTGGTTTGAGTCCTGGCTGCTCCACTTCTGATCCAGCTCCCTGCTAATGTACCTGGGAAAGCAGAAGATGGCCCAAGTGCTTGGGCCCCTGTACCCACGTGGGAGACCTGGAAGAAGCCCTGACTATTAGCTTCGGAATGGACCAGCCGCAGCTGTTGCAGCCATTTGGGGAGTGAGCCAGTGGATGCAAGACCTCTCTCTGTGCCTCTGCCTCTCCTTCTCTGTAACTCTGCCTTTCAAGTAAAAATAAATCTTTCCAAAAATATGTATTTATAAAGACAGAGTAACAGAGTCAAGGAGAGACAAAGAGATGTCCTCCATCTGCTGCTTCACTCTCCAAATGTCCACCATGGTCAGGACTGGGCCAGGCTAAGCCAGGAGCTGAGGGGCTTCTTCCAGGTCTCCCACATGGGTGCAGGGGCTGCAGGCACTTAGGCCATCCTCCACTGCTTTCCCAGGTACATTAGCAGGGAGCTGGATCGAAAGTGGAGCAACCAGGACTCAAACTGGTACCTGTAGGGGATGCTGGCATCGCAGGCCGCAGCTTAACCCGCCACGCCAATGCCAGCCCCAACGTTCAATCTTTAATATTGACAACGTTTGGTCAGAAAGTGGGGAGAGCATGAAGTGGCGTAGCTTTTATGAAGAGCTCGTATGAGGTCACTCAGAGAGTTGATGGAAAATGGAATTAAAAGTTAAGTGCTTTTTGGTACAAAAAAATCTGAAAATCATGCATACATTTTCCATGAACTTTTTGAAGACCCTTCTTATTGCAAGTGTTAAGAAAACTTATGCTTTTTATAATGTAATTCTTCCTGGAGGAAGTTATCCTAAAAATAGTGAGACATACCTACAAAGATTTTTATATAAGGATATTTGTTGTAGCTCTGTTTATACTTAAACTCACTTAAATGTCTTTGAGTGTCCAGCAATGAGTTAGTGGTTAAATTTTGGTAGATCTGCATGGTGGGATTTTTTTGGGGGGGTAGGCATTAAAAATCATTTTGGGGGGCCGGTGCCATGGCACACTAGGTTAATCCTCCACCTGTGATGCCGGCATCCCATATGGGTGCCAGGTTATAGTCCCGGCTGCTCCTCTTCCAGTCCAGCTCTCTGCTGTGGCCCAGGAAAGCAGTGGAGGATGGCCCAAGTGCTTGGGCTCCTGCACCCATGTGGGAGACCTGGAAGAAGCACCTGAGAGAGATTTGTGCTCACAGGTGTCACTCATGTCATGTCACACAGGCATGTGCATGCCCACTCCATGCACCTGCTTGCACACCCACTCACATGCCCATCCACATTGGGTATGTTATGGAGTCTGAGGCATCTTCAAAAAGTTAATGGAAAAAGCATATTATGGAAAAACTATACATGAATTTCACAGTGTTGCACCAAAAGGTATCCTTTATAAAAATGCGTCTACAGCTACTTTTTAAAATTCGTATCATTATTTTTTTTGAAAGGCAGAGAGAAAAGGTGATCTTCCATCCACTAGTTCCTCCCCAATACCCGCTGTAGCCAGGGCTGGGCCGGGCTGAAGCCAGGAACCTGGAACTTCATCCTGGTCTCCCATGGAGCTGGCAGGGGCTCAGCTACTCAAGGCAGCTCGGCTGCCTCCCAGGTGCATGTTAGCAGGAAGCCGGAGTGGGAAGCAGAGCCAGGATCCGACTCAGGCACTCTGATGTGGGTGTGGGTATCCTGAGTGAAGTCTGAGCCGTTGCTTCAAATGCCTGCCCCTCCCTCTTTGAAGTGTCATTGTATGGACAGGGAAGAGGCTGAAAGGAAGTTTGCCAGAGGATGGGTCAAAATGTTAGCCTTAGGGCTTAGGATTACAAATAATTGGCCCGCGCCGTGGCTCAACAGGCTAATCCTCCGCCTTGCGGCGCCGGCACACCGGGTTCTAGTCCCGGTCGGGGTGCCGGATTCTGTCCCGGTTGCCCCTCTTCCAGGCCAGCCCTCTGCTGTGGCCCAGGAGTGCAGTGGAGGATGGCCCAGGTGCTTGGGCCCTGCACCCCATGGGGAGACCAGGAAAAGCACCTGGCTCCTGGCTCCTGCCATCGGACGAGCGCGGTGCGCCGGCCGCAGCGCGCCGACCGCGGCGGCCAATGGAGGGTGAACCAACGGCAAAGGAAGACCTTTCTCTCTGTCTCTCTCTCTCACTGTCCACTCTGCCTGTAAAAAAAAAAAAAAAAAAAAAGGATTACAAATAATTAAGAATATTTTCTTATTTATACTTTTTCCTCTGTTTTCCATAGTAATACTTTTTACTAGGGTAAAACAATAAAAATGTTTTTAAAAGCCTAATCACTATGAAAAATATCAGATTATCAAAGGAAATGAGACATACAGTCTTGTAATCTAATCATGTCTTGCCTCCCGTTACCATGAGCAAGGGGTGGGCCCTGGGCTGAAGCCATTTCAGAAGTAGATTTGGTTTGGTCGGCCTGCTCAAATTTCACATAAAATGTAGCATTTCCTGTTTCTTGTGAACCAAGGGATTTGCCCATGTGGGTCCACGTGGCCTCCTGGAGGGCCCTGGGTGTCCCCTGTTCATGGGCCACCTCTGTCCCTGTTGGCCACACCCGCCTGCCTGGCGCAGGACAGACAGGCTGAGCCTCCCTAAGCCAAAAATCTGAAATCCAAAACACTCTAGAACCCAAACTCTTTTGCGTGCCAATATTGATGCCAAAAGTGGGCAAATCCCTCCCCAGCCTCTTCGAATGGATCACTGTCAAAATACAAGCACGCTAAAGATATTACATAACACTGCCTTCGGGCCATGCAAGTAAGGTGCGTGCGAAACGTAAATGAACCTCACGTCTAGACTTGGGTTCTATCCCCAGGACATCTCATTACAGACATGATACTCCACAACCCCCAAAACTGAAATCCAAAACAGTTCTCGTCCCAAGCCTTTCTGTAAAGGACGCTCAGCCTGAGCCCCGCCCAGCCCCTGCCCTGCCTTGGCCGACCACACGGCTTTAGTCTGTCTGTCACAGCCCGTGGGAGTTGGTGGTTTGATGCGACGGGGAGCTTGCAGGGCTCGGGGCTTGTTCACAGCACACTCGCAGCCCTCGCCTGGGGCCACGCTCAGTGACAGGTGTGCAGAGCCTTGAGGAGGTGCTGAGTGATCTGAGGCCATCTGGTGACGCGGTGGCAAAGCCAGGGTCAAAGCACATCTTGGGGCATGGGGGGGGGCAGTGGCAGGTGACAGATGATTCCTTCCTGTGGGACAAGCCCTTCCCGGTGCTCCCTTTCTCCGCCCAGGGCGAGAGGGCATCCTCGGGATTCCCCTTGGGTGGAGGCGCTGGGCCTCTGGTGGCTGTCAGGAAAGAGAGTATGAAGCCACAGCCAGACCAGGTTCATTCAGAATACAGCCTGCCTTACAGACTAGCGGCTCATCTAGTTCATACAAAGTGGCAGGGAGGGGCTTGGGGGTCTGAGCTAAAGCTGTGCTGCCGAGGGAGAGGGGGAGCTTGGGCTCGTTCTAAAGGTCCCGTGAGATCACAGTGTGAGCTGGGAGGGGTTTGGGCCGTGGCTGAGTTTGGACCCTGGAGCTGAGCTGTTGAGCTGGGCCAAGTGAGCTTGGGAGGAGTGGGGAGAGCCCAGGCAGATGGGGTGTGTCCAGTGGTCCAGGCAGGGCAGGGCTGTATCAACAGGACAGAGAATTGGGGTCTGCTGGTGGTTATGTAGGTGAGGGCTCAACCTGGATCTAAGGCCTTTTGTCCTTGCTCCATCAGTAACCCAGAGTTCCATGAGTGGACAAGAAGAAGGATTTCACAGCGTCACAGGGTTTGGGAGGGAGGAGAGTATAGAAGGAACTCTGTATGCCCATGACTTGTGTGTGGGGTCCCAGGGCCACCTCACTGCCCCCACATACACACTGATTTCCGTGACCACGAACCATCAACTTACCACAGGCGACAAAAGGGTCAGGGAGGGGGCTGAAGGGGACCCGAAGTGCTGAGAGAGGTGCGGTCGTCCCATAGCTCGTCCCGGGCAGTTGCACCTGCTCGGTCTGCTGTTCCCTCCCAGTGTGAACCTGTAGCCTGCACGTGACCTGGGATTCTCCTTCAGCCTAAGGGCATTTGGCAGCCTCTTGAGACAAATGTTATCTACAAAATGTACAGAATAGAGGATGAGGAAAACAGACTGCTGATTAAAATCCAGAAAAAGTGAGCAAGAGAGAGGAAGAAAAAAACCTGGCTGGAAGATCATGACTTCGCGTTCTTTTCAGCTGACGTCTTAATTTCTGTAATAAGCCTGGCACAGTGCTAAGCATTAGTAGGGATCTGAGGTCAATAAAATTAGTTCCACGTGGCAGACAGGGTTGCGGTCACTTCGTGTTGCATGTGCTCCCCTGCCTTCCCCAGCTCTTGCCCCAATGCAGGTCGTGTAACTGGCTCAAGATGATCAAGGTCACAGGTCAAGGTCACAGCGCTGAACTGGCCAGTTCTTCCCTGGGGGCATTAATTCAGCAGTGCTGCAGGTGATGGAGCCTTTTCTTTTTTAAAATTAATTTGGAAAGCAGAGAGACAGAAAGACACACAGAGACTGAGAGGGTGGTCTTCCATCTGCTGGGTCACTCCCCAAATAACTTGCAATAACAAGGCTGGACCAAGTGAAATGCAGGAGCCAGTGACTGAAGCTGCGTCTCCCGTGCGGTGGCAGGGACCTGAGCACTTGATGTGTCATTTGCTGCCTCCCAGGGTGCACCTTGATAGGAAGCTGGGATCACAACTCCCATCTCTGTTGGAGCCGCTACATCCTAGTTCCCTGAGGGACTGTGTGGGGCCAAATCCTGCCGGCCCATGCTGGCCACGTGAGCTCCAGTGGGAAGTGAATCTTGGTTGCGCCCCTGAGATTCGGGGTTCCCTTGTTTCTGCGGCTGAACCTAGCTGGTGTTGATAGACAGAGCCCCTCAGCCCTGTGATAACAGCCGCCGTCTCTACCCGCAGGCACCAGCCCTTACCCTTGGGACTTGGTGTTTAAACACCTCTGCGGAGGCGGTGTGGCATGAAGCCTGTGCCATGCGTGTGCAGTGACTGCGTGGCGGGGGTGCCGCGGCCTCCCAGCCTTTCTGGTGTGGTTCTGGGAGGCCTTTAGGTTGTCATCACAGAAGCAGATTATCAAGATGGTGCTTAGGGGCTGGCGTTGTGGCACAGCAGGCTCAGCTCCCCGCTGCAATGCCGGCATCCCACATCGGAGCACCAGTTCAAGTCCTGGCTGCTCCCTTCTGACCCAGCTACCTGCAAAGGCACCTGGGAAAGCAGCAGGTGATGGCCCAAGAGTTTGGGCCCCTGCACCCACTTGGGAGCCCTGGGTGGAGCTCCTGAATCATGGCTTCAACCTGGCCTAGCCCAGGCTGTGTGTGTTTGTGTGTGTGTGTGTGTGTGTGTGTGACTCTGCCTTTCAAATAAATCTTGGGGGAAGAAAAGCAGGTGTTTAGCCAGGTGCAGGAGCACCAGTTCTGCCTAGCAAGTCTCAGTGCCAGTGCCCAGAGGACACTGAACAGTGAGCCCCTCTGAACCGGGGGCTCCAGAAGACCCCACAGATGGCAGATGACCTTGGCCAGCCAGACAGGGAGGCCCCCTCCCCTGACCCCTACCCAGGCCTCAATGAATGCCTCCCATGTGGCCTAGAGGCCAGCCTGCCCCGCCCTGCCCCCTGAGGCCTCCCATGGTGGAGGGAGACCCCGTGGCCAGCAAGTTGCTAGCCCTGGAACCTGGCAGCCCTAAGCAGCCCCACCTTCCCACCCTGGTCACTTGATCATGGTTAGGGAATCCTCTGTTCAGCCGATGCTGGCTCGGCCCTCTTCTGTCTGACTCAGTGGATTTTTCCTGTCAAGAGAGCCCACAGCCTAAATCTGCAGCAGGAAGCCATCACTTCCTTCTCCCAGCACCAGACGGATCCAAAGCCTAAGTCTGGTTGGTCCTCGAGGCTTCTGGGGAGCACTTGCAGGCCTGCCCGTGCTGGGAGAAGGAAGTGATTGGGAGGCTGAGCCGCCCTGGCCCTGCCGGCTAAGTGCTGGCAGCTCCAGCTGCGACAACGCCCCCAGGGCCGGCCGGCAGTGCCCCCAGCCTTGTGGAACTTAGCACAGTCCCAGACTCTTCTTAGGGGGTGAAGCCTGGTTAATAGCGGGAGGTGGTGGTGGTGGTGAAAAACAGAGATGTGATTTGGACTTTCTGTCCCCTGGGGCTCTGTCCTGGCTCTCCAGTCCCAAGCCGTCTCCGCCAGAGGTGATGGGTCAGCCGTTCACGGCCTGCATTTGGGGCCGGAGTACTTTTTAGTGCACTGTCAACAGTGCTGCCTGGCTCAGCAAAGGGGCTGGGTTGTGGAAGCTGTGTCGTTAGACAACTCCATCCTTGTGCGAACCCCATCGCATGGACTTAGACAAGGCGAGGTGGCTGCGCCGCTGTCACTGGGGCCACAAAACCCGAGGGGACCTCTGCTGCCTCTCTTGTCTGTTGTTGACTGAAGCACTGCTCAGGCCACATGGCTGTACCCAGGGTAGGTGCACATCTGGCTGCGGGTTAACCAGCCAAGCACACCTGTGTAGCTGGCATCCGAAGCCCCCATGCCTCCTTCCGGGGCTACCCCTGTCCGGATATGCAACCGTGGTTGTCCTCTGCCTGCTCTTGTTCCTGTTGCTGACTCTCGGCCCCATCCGTGTCTGTCAGAGTCACGCAGACAACTGTACAGAGCTGTAGCTTCATTCTCATCACCGTGTCAGTCTGTGGCGGCAACATTCTGAAACCTGGGTGTCAGCGGTGGGTGTCCCACCTGGGGCTGTGGGGAATACAAGCACACTCCGAAGGTTCAGAGTAAAACTGGAATTAAATGCCTGCGGATATGTGGCGCAAAAAAATCATGTTGAAACCCATGCATTTTTTTATAATATCCATTTGACACAAATTATGCAAAAAAAGTCTTTTTGCACTAAAACTTTCATTTATCTATCTAAAAGAGAGAGAGGAAAGACAGGGAAAAAGAGGCCGGCGCCACGGCTCAACAGGCTAATCCTCTGCCTTGCGGCGCCAGCACACCGTATTCTAGTCCCGGTCGTCCCTCTTCCAGGCCAGCCCTCTGCTGTGGCCAGGGAGTGCAGTAGAGGATGGCCCAAGTCCTTGGGCCCTGCACCCCATGGGAGACCAGGTTAAGCACCTGGCTCCTGCCATTGGATCAGCAAGGTGCGCCGGCTGTGGCAGCCATTGGAGGGTGAACCAACGGCAAAAGGAAGACGGCCGGTGCTGGATCAGGTCAAAGAACCAGGAGCTCCAATCAGGTCTCCCCTGTGGGTAGCCGGGTCTCAAGTACTTGGGCCGTCTTCTGCTTTCCTCCCAGGCACATTAGCAGGGAGCTGGATCGGAAGGGGGTCACAGTGACAGCATAACCCACTGTGTCACCACGGCAGCCTGGACTCACATTTTGAATTCTGTTTTGCACAGCCTGCTTAAAGTCCCTCATTGTGCTGCTGTCAGCCTTCTGGGTCTTTTGGTGCACGTCTGTGTGGCTCTCTGGTGGGCCACGGGCACTTGACCTCATTGGTACGCTGAAGGGAAATCACAAGGATCCAGTTGGGTGACAGCATCACCTGAGCAGATGACAGAGGCGCTCTGGGGTGGGGCTTTGGTTGGGGACACCTGCGTCCCTCATCCGAGTGCCTGGGCTTGCGTCCGGCTCCACTGCAGGTTCCAGCTTCCTGCTACTGCACAACCTGAGAGGCAGCAGGTGAGGGTTCAAGGACTCAGTCCCTGCCACACACCTGGGTCACCTGCGTGGAGTTCCAGGCTCCTGGCTTTGGCCTGGCCTAGCGCTATCTGTTGTGGCCATTTGGGGGTACACCAGCGAACGGAATATCTGTCTGCGTCTCCCTCTTTCTGGGTCTTTGTCTCGTTCGTTAGCCTTTCAAAGAAACAAATAGAATGGAAAACAAAAAGGCAGGGACGTGCCCGCTGAGATGGAAGTTCTGTGTCCCTCCATCGGTCATAGCTGAGCCCCTGGACACAGAGGCTGACCTCATTAGCCTATTTTCTTCCAAGACCTCGCCAAAAAAGACATGGATTTTATCGTGTCTTGAGCGACCAAGTTTAGCAACAAGTGAGAGTTTTAAAAAGTTATTTTCCGGCAAGGCTGCCAAGTATAAAGTTTTTTCTAATTCCTCATAGGCAGAGTGTCAACATCTAAATATAAACCTATGTGATTCACGTTTCGCGCTTCCTGAGGGCAAGCTAATCATAGCCGAGTCCTTTCCAAAATTCTCCCAGGTAGGCTGACACCTGCTCGCCCTTCTCTTCTCCCAAGAGAAGACAGTGAAAGGCAGAGCCTTTTCCACAGCTCAGAGGAGCAAGGTGGGAAACGGAAGCTGCTGATGAGAAACCGTTAGCAAGGGGATCTTCACGAATTCTGTGGAAAATGCCTGTTATGAATAACTATGCGTGCACGGCATGAATGTTCACGCCAAAATAAACATCTTCTTAAAAAAAAAGTCATTTCAGGGCCAGTGCTGTGGCATAGCGGGTAGAGCCACCAACTGCAGTACTGGCATCCCATATGGGTGCCAGTTCAAGTCCCGGCTGCTCCACTTCTGATCCAACGGCTGGAGCGGGGCTGATCTGAAGCCAGGAGCTTCTTCCAGGTCTCCCATGTAGGTGCAGGAGTCCAGGGACTTGGAGTGTGGGAGATGGTGCGTGACACTCCCAAGGAGCCACAAAGGGTGGTCCAAGGAGAGCAGCATCAGGATCGCCTGGGAGCTTGTTACAAATGCAGAACCGGGGCCTGATGCCAGCGCTACCCAGGTGGAGTCTGTATCTCAGCAAGCTGCCAGGTGATCGGTGTGCCCATGACAGTGAGGGAGGCGCTGGGCTCGGACGCCCTTTTATACGTCCCTGCGACGGCCCTGACCCTTTGCCTGCGTACCTGGGCCTTTCCTGTTGGATCTCTCTTCAGGAGCCGGGGTCTTCTGAGCTGTGCCCACGTCCACAAGCGCAGCATCTGGGCGGTCGCTTTGTGTACAGGCAGGCATGGCTTTTGCCCCTGAAATTATCCTCCAGAAAAGTGTCCGTGCAACATCTTCTGTATCATAGGAAGCCCTGTAAATTACTTTGTTTTGAACAAAGAGTACTGTCTGGGGAAGGCACATTAATCTGAAAATGACCTCAACACAGGTTGGGTTGTTTGTAGCATTCAACAGATTCAATTAAAAAAAAAAGGTAAAGAAATGCAATCCCATTTAGTGACCATTTCTGGAAAGTATGACTTCACCATCATAGTCGCCAGCTATTACTGTAAACAGCCCTCCTGAAGATCATCTTTAGAAGTGTTACCGGGCAGGGTTGCATGGTGGGGCCACAGTAAGCACCCACAGAATGAATTTAGAAGCCTGCCCATCTCACTGCAGGCCCCTGCTGTCCATCACCTCGCAACACTGGCCCACAAGACCAGGGAAGCTGCTGGTGATGACAGGTGCCTCTCAGCTCCGGCCTGGAAGGAGCCCGTGACGCTCCCAGGAACGGACATCCCAAGCCCTACATAGCTGCACAGCTACTGGAAACATGGTCCACGGACCGGCCACACCAGCATCACCTGGGAGCTCGTTAAAAGTACAGCGTCTCAGCCCGACCCCAGCCCTCCTCGGCTGGAAGCTGGAGTCTAACGAGATCCCCAGCTGCTGCGTGTGCATGTGAAAGTTTGCAAAGTGCTGGTGCTGCCTTCCAACCCTGCCTGTCTGCCAGTCTCATTTATTCCACCTGCTGCTAAAGCCTCCACCTAGGCCTCACCTGCCCCCGAGTGCCCTCCATCTGCTACCCCCGCTAACCCTCAACTGCTCGGGGAGGCGGGGTGTGGGGGCCTCAGGTCCTGAGAACCGGGGCTGCATCAGCTGCGCCCTGTACCTCCTGGGTGTGCACTCCCCGCCCTGGCCCTGCCCCTGCAGCCCCACCCAGGCCAGCGTCCACCCCTCCCCCGCTTCCCAGTTCCCTCCCTCTTACCTGTGTAATTCCTGTTTATTTAACAAAGGAGCCGGGTGACAGCAGCATGTGGGTGGGTGCATGGTGGTGAGAGCTGGCCTCTTGGTTGGACTTACACAGGAGGAGGTGGTGGTACCCGGAGAGGGCGAGGCCCCATCTTGGGTCTGCTCCCAGCATGTGTGGTGCCCCAGGCCAGCAGGAGTGTGGGTGGCCCGGAGCATGGCCGGGGTCCTCTGTTCTGTGGGGGAAGCTGGGAACTGGGGCTGTTAGGAGCCAAATTGTACTGGACCATTAATGTCACTGAGGAGTTGGCCTCAGAGGGTGCAGGGAGTCAGGCAGGGATTACAGACGCACCCCTTGCAGGCGACGCGACCTGATGCACATCCCAGGCAAACCCCAGGGGTGCTGAGTGTGGGGGGCAGGGCCACCTGCTGGGAGAGACTGACCATGTCCAGTCCTGGGCGACGCTGCAGCCTGGACATCGGCGGCCGCATGGAAGGGAAAAGGCAAGGATGCGAATGGGAGACGCCAAGGCCGAGAGGGAGGGTGAGGACAGCTTCAGGCAGGAGGAGCCCCCTGCGCAGGGGCTTGTCCTGGAGGTGGGCACCTGGTTGGGCCTGCGCCTGGCTAGTCAGACCCGACAGACTGGGGCATTGCCAGGATGAGCAGTTGAGGCTGGGCTGCAGAATGGGGCCAGTGTCCAGAAAGTGAACGTCCCGAGATGGTGGCCGGGACCAGAAAAAACCAGAAACGTGGACAAAGTTGGGAAGTGTTTGGGAGGCCGGGGCAGGGGCGGGGGTGGGGAGGGGGCATCAACGTGGCAACCACGGCCCTGGAGCAGGGGTCGCTGTCTGTGGAAAGCACCAGCAGCCGTGGAGAAGGGGACGGCTCAGTTGAGTTCTCCCTAAAGCTGACCTGGGCGCAGGGGTTTGGTGTGGTTGGGAGGTGGTCCCGATGAGCCAGGGGAGGAGGATGCTGGCAGATGCTTCAGGTTTGAAGGGTGCAGGCTCAATAAAGGCTCAGGGAGAGCACCTGCTAGACGCCAGGGGAGTGTCCAGACACTGGCCCCGGCATCCGAGTGAGCAGCTGGACAGGGAAAAGTGCAGAGTGCTGCTGAGATGCCAGGTGCACCTGGGGCAGGAGCTCTGGTGGTTGTAACCAGGTGTGGAGGGGGCGAGGCCAGCAGGGCAAAGGTCGGTGGAAGCGGGCGGGGCCAGCCAGGGGCATGGAGGACCCATGACGGGGAGGAAGGACCCGCCTATAGTTCTACACAGCTGACTGGCGGCAGGGAAGGGAGCAGCCGGGGTCAGTGTGTTAGAGTCCCTTCCTGGGAGTGTGCGGCTGCCTTGCTGGAGAGGACGCTGGCGTCTCTGGGGACACGGAACTCGGGACGTTCACTTTCTGCCACAAGGCCACTGGATTCCGGGCCAGATGGCCTGCAGAGCAGAGAAGGCTCAGACGCCCAGGAAGTGACTGCTGTGGGCCTCTGGTCCTCACTCCCTAGGCACCAGGTGAGAGACGTGGCCGCCTCTTGGGTTGATGCCAGGGGAGCTGTCCCAGCAAGGCCCCGGGAAGCTGCATCCCCAGCATTCCCCTCCTGCCCCACCCGGGTGGCAGCAAGCGCCCACGGTGTGCACACCTGCCTTCGGAACAGGCCGCCGAGGTTGGACTGGACGCCAGCATCTTGGGTGCAGGGGATGTCACAGCTTGGATGGCCCCAGAGTCCTCCAGCTGGGAATGGCGCCCCCAACACACAGGCCAGGTGGTGGGGACACTGAAGCAGCCCCCGGAAACCCTCCAGCTCTCTGCTCTGGGGTTGAGTGTCTTCAGGCTCATTTAGAGCCCTCAGGTACCCCTGACTTGGTTGGACTGGGTAGATGTAGCCAACTTGTGGCCCCGGGCTGGCAGCAAAGATGCTGCAGGATCCAGCTCCCTTCTGGCAAACAGCCCGGGGCTCTTTCTGCATCCTCACTTCTTTCCTAGTTTCCAGAGACCCCGAGGGCTGGGGGCAGGGCAGGGGCAGGTGATCCGGGCTGCAGCCCCGGCCTCAAGCCCCTCCTCCCCCTCTTGATCACAGAACACAGACAGGTGGCTGAGTGGGTCTGCCTGTAGGGTAGGATCCCACACATTCCTGGTGCTGTCCAGTAGGAAAAAGAAGTGAGCTGAATGTCACAAAGTCAACAGGCGTGGGCAGTTCCAGGAGTGGGCAGGCCCAGGCGTGGGCAGTTCCAGGAGTGGGCAGGCCCAGGCGTGGGCAGTTCCAGGCGTGGGCAGTTCCAGGAGTGGGCAGTTCCAGGCGTGGGCAGTTCCAGGCGTGGGCAGGCCCAGGCGTGGGCAGTTCCAGGCGTGGGCAGGCCCAGGCGTGGGCAGTTCCAGGCTGGGTACATCACAGTGTTGCCATTTGAACGCGTCCCCTCACAGGTCGGCAGGGACTCCCATGCCTCCTGAGACCCCCCAGGCACAGGTGGCCCTAGGCCGGATGGTGCAGGCCCTGCCCATCTGCCATTCCGGACCCCAGGGAGTAGCCTGTTTGGGCCCTGCCCGTGTCTCCTGGCCTTGCTTGGAGGAGGCTCTGAAGACGGTGATTATGTGAGCATTCTAGGGGGACCCGTTTGACCCCACACCCACTTGTGGGATGGTAGTCCCTGCGTGCAGGTGGAAGAGTTCAGGACTGGACAGGCGCACAGCTTGCCTGTGGTCATGCGTTCCGCCAGGGGTGACTCCAGCATAGGAGCCCAGATGCCTTTGACGTGGAGGCTTGGCTTAGCCATGAAGCCTGCTGCCAGTCCCAGTCTCTCACTCACCCCAGGGCCTGTGCACATGAGGTCCCACTGCGTGCAGTGCCCAGCATCTTCCTGCCTGGGCTTACTCCTTCAGGCCGTGAATTGACTGACGCTGCCTCCGGGAAGCCTTCCCTGCACACATCCTTCTCACTGTGGGTGTGGTACATTGGGTCTCCCTGGTCCTCAGTGCCGTCACTCTGGGCCATGGTTGCCTGTTGGCCTGTCTGGTCCTCCCTTGAGCTAAGCCCTGTGTCTGGCCCGTCACAGGCCCCATTGCACAGAGCCTCACACCTACTAGGGGCACAGGCGTATGCGTCACTGAGCATCAGCACGCCCCAGAGCGTGCAGAGCTTGGGACGCTTGGCTGTGTTTGGCTGATAGGTGAGTCAGTCGCTTGGCTTCCTGGCTGCCAGACATCTCGCTCTGTTCGGGTAACCACCCCTTAGGGAAGGCGACCCCATTGTTCGCTGAGCTGGCCACAGGAAACCTGTCTCGAGAGATTGGTTGAGTAGTAGGCATGAGACATCAGGGAGGCTGGTAGGGCGGGAACCTGGCTGCGTCCACAAAATGCCTCCTAGTCTCAGGAGGGAGACGCAGAGGGATGGGTGGTTTCTCGCAAGAATGATGTTACGTCTGGCTGTGACCTTTGGGATCTCGCAGCCATTTTGTGTCCAGGAGGTGATCCGGTTTGAGGACACAGCTGACAGATAAGGAAGACAAGCAGGGTCCAACGTGGAAAGAGCTGGAGCCCTTCATGTTGACCTTGAGATGCTCAAGGGACCAGCCCTGGAGCTGCCCCAACTCTGGCTTCTCGCTCGAGGGAGGACGCATTTCCTTATCTCATGCGCTGGGTGACTTGGGGTTTCTTTGGCCATCTGAGGCCCTGGGCCCAGCCTCGGGGGCCTGGGGCTTCCTTGGTGCGTAGCTTGGCAGCTGCTTCTCTGCCCAGCCTTACTGACAGCCCCGTCCTAACATCTCCTGGGCCTTGTCTCCTCTCCCGGCAGCTGGGAACTCACGGTGCATGGTGGGAACTGGGGGAGCGGCCGGCAGTGCACGGGAAGGTGAGAGCCTGGGCGCCGACACCAGCCCTTCTGACCTGGGCATGAAAAGGCGTTTCCCTTCATGCTCCACTCTTGACTGACGGGAGTAGGCCACTGCGCTGGTCCGGGACTCAGCTTTCTCATCTGTACAGTGGAAAGGTTGGGCTAGGTCCTGCCCACCAGAAACTCCGTGCACACGTGCAGGGCTGTGAAAGGCAGGCACTAGCCAGGCACAGCCCCCTCTGTGGCGGGGTTGGCGACTTGCTGGAAGCCATGTGTGTGAGGGCGTGGGGGTGCCTCTGCCCTCTGAATGCTGCCCACGGCCACGAGGACTGCATCTGTGGATCCTGGTGGACAGAGGCAGTCAGAGGCCACGTCCACCTTCCGGCTCAGATGCGGGCAGCAGGCCGTCCTTTCTCAGGAGTTCTCGATCCAAAGGGGAGGCTGAGTGCAGTTGCCCCCTGGAGAGGCAGTGACAGGGCCAGCCCCAATGGCAGACAGGAGGGAGGTTTGGTAAGGCCTGGGCTCTAAAGTGTAAGTAGGAGTTCGCCGGGTGGTCAGCTGGAGGAAGCCCTCATGCAGCGAGTATGAACGGCACCAGGGGTTATGGGAGGGGGCGTCTGTGTGCAGCTGGAACAGCGCAGGGAGGGGAGGGGCCCAGTGGAAGAACGCCCTGGGAAATGGGGGAGAGTGCAGGTTGCAGCAGGAGGACCTGAGGTCAGACACGGGGCTCTGAGACACAGGCCGAAAGGTCCCCGTGTGCTCAGATGTCGTCGGAAGGGGACTGCCCGGTCCTTAGGGTGTCGCCGTGGCTGTCCCTGCATCCTGAGGCCGTGTCCTGCACCTGCTGCTCGGGAGGAGTGCACGCATTGGGGCAGATGGAGGCTGAGACCTTGTTCCTCCTGTGGTCCCGTCCAGCTCCTCACACTGGACCTGTCCCATCCCCGAGGCTGCTGTGAGCATCCGGGGAAGATAAAGGAGGCTGTTTACCATTTGGTTAGAATTGGCTCTGCCTGCACCATTCCCCTGCCGAGGCTTGGCAACCCTGGGCAGGCACAGGGCTCACAGAGCAGGGTGCCCTAGACGCCTCCCCCTGCCCTGCTGTCCCCTGCCCACTGGCCACGAAGGAAGTTCCGGTGCTCCACATCCTCACCAGCACTTGGTGCTGTCGGTGTTCTGGATTTGGGTCACCATAGTCTCTCCTTGTCATTGCCAATTGCCATTTGTGTTTCTCTGCTGATGCAGGATGCAGAACTTTTTTTTTTTTTTATGTATATATTAGCCATCTGTGTATCTTCTTTTTTTAAAATTATTTATTCAAGGGATAGAGTTACAGAGAGATAGGGAAAGACAGACAGAGACTGAGAGAGGTCTTCCATCTGCTGGCTCACCCCCAAGGTGGCCACAACAACTTGGGCTGGGCCATTCTAAAGCCAGGAGCTTAGAACTGCCTCCAGGTCTCCCACGAGGGTACAGGAGCCCAAGCACTTGGGCCATCTTCTGCTGCTTTCCCAGGTGTGTTAGCAGGGAGCTGGATCAGAAGTGGAGCAATCGGGTCTCGAACCAGTGCTCATATGGGACGCCGGCGTCACAGGTGGCAGCTTAATCCGCTGTGTCACAGCGCCGGCCCCCGTGTGTCTTCTCTGATGAGGCACATGTTAAGGTCTTTGGCCCAGCTTTTTATCCTGCTGGGTGTTTTCGAGAGGTCTTTGTGGGTTTTGACGCAGTCCTGGTTCAGACACGTCTCTGGTCTGTCTTCTCGCTCTCCCCATGGTTGGGGGAGCGTCTCTCGCTGAGCGGAAGCTGTTGGCTTTAACGGAGTTTCGCCTGCCAGTTGCTTCTCCCGCGGGTCATGCCCTCGGGGTTGTGTCTGAAGAAGTCGTCACCAAGCTGAAGGCCGCCCAGGTCTTCTCCTGTGTTCCGTACTCTGCAGGACTTTGCAGCTTGGTGCTTCATTCGCGGGCGTGTGATCCGTTTTTTGAGTTGACACGTGTGGAGGGCGTGAGAGCTGTGTGTGGCTGTGTCTCCAATGTGGATTCGCATGTGCGAGGGTTCCACATCACTGGCTGGAGAGCACCTTTTCTCCAGGGTGCAGACTCAGCCCCTTCGTCAGAGCTCACGTCTCTGCGTCAGGCTGGTTCTGGCTCTGGGCTCTGGGCTCGCTCTCCTGCTCCGATGATCACTCTTTCTTAAAGATTTACTTATTTGGTTGAAAGGCAAAGTTATGAGAGAGACAGAGACAGAGAGACAAAGACAAAGAGACAGAGACACAGAGGTCTTTTATCTGCTGCTTCGTTCCCCAAATGGCCACTACCTCTGGGCCTGGGCCTGGTAGAAGCCAGGAACTTAGAACTCCATCCGGGTCTCCCATGTGTGTGGCAGGGGCCCAGGGACTTGGGCCATCTTCCTCTGCTTTCCCAAGTGTGTTAGCAGGAGCTGGATCAGAAGTGGAGCATCCAGGGCTCCAACAGGCACCTTATGAGACTCTGGCATCATAGGTGGCACCAGCCCCTTCAGTGACAGTTCTGACTGCTCGTCACCTGGCCCCACCCCGCCTTGATTATCATGGCTTACAGTGAGTCTTGGAGTGAGGTGGGTCAGGCTGCTGGCTGTGTTTCTCAGTGGGCTGCTGGCTCTTCTGGGTCTCTTCACCATGCCCTCTACACTTGACAACCACCTTGCTCATGTCCGTGGAATAACTCGCTGGGACTTGGATCCGGATCGCATTCGATCTGAAGATCAAATTGGGAGGCACTGGCATCTTGACTGCACTCAGTCTTCCAGTCTGTGACCCTGGAGTTGCCCTGGCTGGACCCACCTTGTCCTTTGAGCCAACTGCACTGTGGCTTCTGGCCTTCCTTCATCAGGAGGAATGAGGTCACACAAAGGTCATCCGCTGAGCACCTACTGTGTGTCCCAGATCCTTCAATCATTTCACAGCACCCTGTGGGTGAGGCTGTGCGCACAGTGTGCTCATTGGTGCGTTCGAGAAACATGAATTAAGGACCTACTGTGTGATAAGCACAAGCCAGGAGTTTGAGGTACAACAGAGACCACAGTAGAATTGGACTCTACACTCAGGCAGTTCGTCATCTAGTCAGGAAAGAGCAGTGGTAACTAAATAATTCTGCAGGTCAACTGAGTTGCCGGAGCTTTGTCTCAGGCCCTGGAAGGCTTCCTGGAGGCAGCGCTATGCGAGCTCAGCTTGGAAGAATGAGTAGCAGAGGGAACAGTGCTTGCAAAGCCCTTGAGACAGGAAGCCTCAGAGGCGTGCGCTGCCCGAGTGCCTGAGGCTCCGTGCAGATCGCTGACGGGAAAGCAGGGATCAGCCGTGCAAAGCCTCATGGGCCCGAGTCCAGACGCAGAGGTGGAACGTGGAGAAGGAGAACAAGCCGGGGCTGGCGCTGTCATGTGTGATCTCATCAGGTTCCCTGCGCCACACGGTGGTTGTCATTGTCCCCGTTAGATGCTGGGGGATACCGAGGCCCAGCTGGGCTTCCCTCCTTTGCATGGTTCCAGGACACAGGGGCCTGGGGCTCTGCTTCGATCCGTTCTGTGCAGCACCTCCATCCTCCTCGCTCAGCTATGAGACATCCTGCAGGGAGGACCCACCAGGCCTCCTTCGGGCTGGTGGTCTGGGCTTGGGCCTGTCTCTGTAGCTTGCCTGCTTGGATTCAGAGAGAGAAGCTGGGGCCTGGTAATTGTGTGCCGTGATGCTGAATTAAGATGCAAATGTGTGCAGTTAATGAAGAAGGCAATTTGGAGGCGGAGGGCTCTCAGCAGCGCCTCTTCTCGGAAGTAGATTGAGGGGATGGGAAATGTATGCGCTGCCACCCGCCAGGCTGCAGCTGGCCCGTCTCCAGGGGGAGGCTCTTCCTGCTGCAGGGCTACAAGCCAGCCCGGCTCGAACACACTGTACAGAGGCTGCTGGGTCATGTGGCCTTGGTGTGGGCATCGCCAGCGCGGGGTCCCTGGGCCCCCACCTGCAGGTTCTGCCCTGCCCTGGTGCCTGTGTGTAGGGTCTACAGTGGTTCTGTGGAACCAGAGCTGTGTGTCCTCAGGGGAGTTTCTTTTTTTTTTTTTAATTTTTTTAAATTTTTTTAAAAATTTTTTTATTTTTGACAGGCAGAGTGGACAGTGAGAGAGAGAGAGACAGAGAGAAAGGTCTTCCTTTGCCGTTGGTTCACCCTCCAATGGCCGCCACGGTCGGCGCGCTGCGGCCAGCGCACCGCGCTCATCTGATGGCAGGTGCCAGGTGCTTTTCCTGGTCTCCATGGTGTGCAGGGCCCAAGCACTTGGGCCATCCTCCACTGCACTCCCGTGCCACAGCAGAGAGCTGGCCTGGAAGAGGGGCAACCGGGACAGAATCCGGCGCCCCAACCGGGACTAGAACCCGGTGTGCCGGCGCCGCAAGGCGGAGGATTAGCCTGTTGAGCCACGGCGCCGGCCTCAGGGGAGTTTCTTAACCTCTTTGTGCCTCATATCAGTTCATATCAGCTCTGCCAGTCGTCCAAGCCTGAAGTGCACGGATTTCCTTTGGCTGCTGCCGCCTGGATGGGACCCTTCCTGAGTGCTGGATGCTACAACCCGTGATCCATTCAGCCTTGACGCCAAGGTCCATCCAGTAGCTGGCTGCGGGCATGGATTGCCACCCACTGGTCGGCTGTTTTTGCGTCTTTGGGCACCAGGGTTGGCCAGCAGACCTGGGCTTCCTCTCACACCTGACCCAGCTTCCTCACTGTCCCTCATGACCAGGCTGGTTTCGAAGTAGATGGCGTCACTGACAGTATGGTTTCTTACAGCGGATCTCTGTGCCGTGTGTTCTGCACCAAGTGCCTTACCTGTAATTATGTTCCCTCGTCCTCGGATTCACCGAGGCAGAGACGAAGCCTCGGAGAGCTCCAGGGGATCGCCTGGGATTACGCAGCTGCTACGTGTGGAGCTGGAACTCAACCGGCTGCACAGTCCCCCAGTGCCTGCGAAGTGCTGGGTCCTGTGCCCAACACATGGGGAGAAGCAGATGCACACTGACTTGTGGGAAGGGAGAGAATGACACAGCAGGGTGGGGGGATGCAGTAAAGAAACTGGGGGACAGGAGTGTGTGGGGCACCGAGGGGACTTTGTCTCTCCAGGGAAGGTTCGAGAAAGTGACCACACAGCAGGCCCTCTGCAAGGAGCAGCAGTGAGAAAGAGACAGGGTCAAGATCATGCTGAGCCCTTCGGGAGAGGCCAAGGCAGAACCTACTAGAAGTTTGGAGTGGTGGGTTCTAGAAACAGGTAGACCTGGATTGGAGTCCATGTTGCTGCACTGACTTTCTGCATTGACCTTGGACAAGACCCTTTGCCTCCCCAAGCAGTGGGTTCTACGGTGCTGAAGTGGGGGAGGGGCTGTCCCAAGATCCCTCTCCTAAGGAGATTGTGAGAAGATGCTGAGGAGCAGAGCAGGACCCTGTCAGGGGCGTGGTCAGCTGCACACGCCTGGGCGTCTGTTAGCCTGTGCTTTACTACTCAGCAGTCGGTCTTCCCGCACCGGGCGGGGAGGAGTTAGGACCGTGCCTGCCGGCTCGCACCCCTTCACAGTCCTGCCGCCGGTCTCCTGTCTGCTCTGTCTTTCCCTTGGTTGCAAGTGAACTCGCTTTGTGCGTGTGTGTGCGTGCTTACTTTCTGCCAACACGAGACTAGTAAGTCAGACATCCGAAAAAAGAAGGGCTTGAAATCTTCCTACCGAGGTAGAACCTCGGGAATCCGCCAGTGAAATGTCATCCACAGCCATACACGTATGCACAGGGGTTATCACTCAGCCCCTCCACTGGCCGAATGATCAGGTCTCCCATGGTCGTCGACATCCCTCCACTCTGGACCACCAGGGCTCAACCAGTCCCACACTGACGGCTGCTTATGTTGTTTCCAGCATTCGGTAACACAGACAGATCTACACCAAACATCTTTTTTTGAAAGGTTTATTTATTTACTTGGAAGGAAGAAAGACAGAGGGACCAAGATCTGCTTCCTGTGCTTCACTTCCCAAAGGCCTGCAACAGCCCTGGTGGGGCCAGGCGGAAGCCAGGAGCCTGGAAGTCTGTCCAGGTCTCGTGCATGGCAGGAGCCCAGGAACTCAGGCCGTCTCCCGCTGCTTTCCCAGGTGTGTGAGCAGGGAGCCGGATGGGAAGTGGAGCAGCAGCCAGGACATGAACTGGCAGTCCGGGATGTGATGCCAGTGTCGCCAGCGGCGGTTTAGCCTGCCATGCCACACGCCGGCCCTGAATGTCTCCTTGTTGGCTGTGAGCTGAGGAGGTTCTCACCCGTGGGATTGCTGACGTCGTAAAGGTTTCAGGTTGAAGGCATCCAGCTGCCCTCCTGCAGCCTGCAGTCAGTGCATCACCCCGGGTGAGAGGCTGGCCTCCCTCCCCTCCACCCCCCTCCTTAAAAAAACCCAACCAGGAGAGGCTTCCGTACAGAAAGATCTGGCAATCACTGCTTTTCACTGTGTAGATTCTTGACTCTGTTCTTCGTGGGTCTGGGCTGACGCTGCGCTGCCTCTAGATGGCAGGAGGGGATTCGGTGGCCCAGCTGCTCGCCGACTCCCAGGTCGCTGCTGTCCCAGCTCCACAGGCCCTGGCCCTAAAGCCCCGCGCCCCAAGCTGCTGCAGCAGCAGGTGCTGACGTCACTCTCTCGGCTCTGGAGGTTGGGAGGCCCAGGTCGGGGTGCCCGCAGTGTCGGGTTCTGGAGAGAACTCTGGCCTGGAGATGGCTGCCCTGAGCCTCACACGGTGGGGAGAGAGCAGCTCTGGAGTCCTCTGTGAGGGCCCTCCCCTCACTGCCTCATCTAAGCCCAAGTGCCTCCCAGTGGCGCCAACTCCTGACCCGGTTGTGCTGTGGTGGGGCTGCGGCGAGCGTGTTTGGAGGGGCCGTGACTTTCAGTGGGAACCTCACCGGAAGGACGAGGCTGAGAGCTGCTGGGCTGCTCACCCTCCAGGTGCGATTCCTGTCCATCAGCCCCATCGTGTGCAGAGTGCCCACCGTGCCGGGTTCTGTACTAGAGAAGCGTCTCCCACGTAGGGTCTCACCGAGTCGTTGGGACAGCTCCGTGGGGTCATGGCAGTCAGCCTGCACTGCAGAGGAGGAAACGTAGGCTCAGCTGGTGGAGGACAGAACCCAGGTGCGAAGGCTGCCTCTGATGTCACTTAGATGGAACATGGACTTCTGGGGGGCGGAGCCTTCCCTTGCTTGCCTCTGGGTCTGTGCTGGTGTCAACACAAGGTGGATGACATCAGACCTGATTGTTGCTGGCTAGAGTGAAGACCTTTGTATTAGATGATGTGTGTTTGAGCCAGCGCCACTGCTCACTAGGCTAATCTGCTGCCTGCAGCACCGGCACCCCGGGTGCTAGTCCTGATTGGGGCGCCGGTTCTGCCCCGGTTGCCCCTCTTCCAGGCCAGTTCTCTGCTGTGGCCCGAGAGTGCAGTGGAGGATGGCCCAAGTGCTTGGGCCCTGCACCCACATGGGAGACCAGGAGGAAGCACCTGGCTCCTGGCTTCGGATTGGTGCAGCGCCGGCCATAGCTGCCACTTGGAGGGTGAACCAAGGGAAAGAAGACCTTTCTCTCTGTCTCTCTCTCACTGTCTAACTCTGCCTGTCAAAAAAAAAAAAAAAGATGATGTGTGTTTGAATCCTGTCTCTGCCCCTTCCTGGCTTTGTGACATGGGTTTTTCTGTCTCTTAAACAGAGTTAACAATCCCTACCTTGCAAAACCACTTTGAGTATAAAACGAGATTGTGTATGCACCCAGTATACAGTAAGCACTATGTAAAAGCAGATGCTGTTTTTTTTTTCAAACGTATCCAGTGAGTGAAACACCATGGTGATGTTAGAGAGGGACTCTCAGAACATAACGTCATTCATTTATTCATTCATTCATTCAGCAAGGATCGGCTGAGTGTCTGTTACGTGCCAAGCATGAAAGCAGAGTGGTGAACTGGCCGCAGCCGCCAGGCACTGGCCTGCAGGGGTGAGAAGGCGGCAGGCAGATAGATCTGTGGTTCTGGCAGTGCCGGGTGCTGTGGAGGGCCCAGCAGAGGGTCTCGGGGAGGATGGGGGTTTAGAAGGGGAGGGCCCGCTAGTGGCACCTCAGCGGAGACCGGAGCCAAGTAGGGCACGCTGCAGGGACATTTCTAATGAGCAGTTTCAGTGCCCAAAGCGAGCCACTAACAGGGCCCTCCAGGCAATGTTGTGACTCCAAGGAGGACAAGCCAGGCCACCTGGTGATGCCGCAGGCGTGAACTGTCCACATGAGCCGCTGGCTCTCCTGTGTCACAGCAGGGCTTCACCCTCACCTGTGCAACTGGGGCTTTCCGTGAGGTCTGACCCCTGTCTGGCCAGAGACATATACAAGGCAGCTCCAACTCCCAGTGCCTGCAGCTTCCTGGCCAGCCCAGGCAGCTGGAGCCGGCTGAGTGAGGAGGACGGGGTGCATGGTGCAGAGGACTGAGAGGGTCTGGGGCCACCTGTGGTTTGGGATGGCATTTCTCAGATGACCCAAATCATATGTGGCATCTGGTCCTGGAGTCCGCATCGTGACAAGCTGCTGGACAGACACTCACACACTCTCAAGTCTGAGAGCAGCTGGGGGAGGGGGCGGTCGGTCTGGAGCATTCGCAGTCAGGGTTGTCCTGGGATTGCAGGTGCCTGCCGTCCGCCTGCCCAGATGGCGCTCCCTCGGCAGGTCGGCCTGGGCTGCCACATCCAGGGATTCCTGTGTGTGCCTCCGAGGGGAGTGGAGCCGGGACAATGGCAGGGATTTCAGAGCTGGTGTGCGTCTTGCTGTGAGGCTTCGTGGTGCAAAGGGGAGGAGGCACGGGCTCTGAGTGAGCTCATCACAGAGGCACCTTGGGTGGATTCTTTCCCGGCCTGGACACAATTTTCATCTCTCCCTGATCAGTCACTGCAGATGCTGCGGTTCCTGAGCTGCCTCTGGCGAGCCAGGGACACCGCGCAGAGCCCGGCCCAGGGATGGTCCTGTCTCCCTTTAGTACTCAGCTACCCTCGTTAGCTCAGCCCTTGCCCTCTCTCGGGCTATGCCACGGGCCTGACTGCGACCTGCTGGCCTGGAGCAGAAAAAGCCCCGAGTACCTTTCTGCACTCGCTCGTGCGCCCCGTCCAGTATGGAGCTAGGCAGTCAAGAGTGCAAAATCCTGGCAGGGTCCTCCAGGGACGCCTCATCTCCTTCAAAGTCAAACCTCACCTTCTCCCCCACTCTGTCTGCTGCCGCAATGGTGGACCCCTTGCTACTTCTCTAGCACGGCAGGGACATGCCCACCCCTGGGCCTTTGCACTGGTGGCTCCCTCCCCCTGTGGATCTGTGCGTGCCCGTTCTGCTCCCCGAAATCTGTGCTCGGAGTTCTGCATGTCACCCTGGCTCCCCCACTGCGGACATCAGCAGCCGTCTTGTCTCTCACGGCATTTTCACCCTTGACATAGTGTTTATTGACTCGGATTTCCCTGTGTCATTTGCCTCTTGTCACTAGAATGACAGCTCCCGGTGAACGGGCACAGCGGTTTCGTGACTGCTGTTCTCCCAGCGTGGCTAGCACATTATTTGATTAATGGATTGGATGGATGACTGCCAGGCTCTGTCCCTTATGGTGTGACTGTGAGTGCCTTAGCAACCCTGAGCCTCAGGTTCTGCATCTGTTGAATGGACGTGGTTATAGATGTTTGCAGGTTAAGCTGGACAAGTCTGTTCATGCAGCTATAACACAATGTGCCACTGGATGACTGACAGCAGTCCAAAGGTGGCAGAGTCCAAGATCAAGGTGCGGGCAGGCTCCGTGACCGCCAAGGGCCATTCCTCGGTGCCGTCTAGGTATCCTTGGGTGGCAGAGGGAAAGAAGCGCCCGGTGGCTGTTGGAAGCCTCTTCTTTAAGGCACCAATCCCCTCCACTGCACCGTCACCTCTAGAGGTCCTTGGATTTCAAGTGCTGAGTCCCAGCAGCCTGTACATCCTCGGCGTGGTGGCCCACATGCTCCAAGTTCACACAGGGCGGCTGCCCTTGTGTCGTTGGCACGCAGGCCAGTGAGGCATGAGGACTTGGACAGGAGTGTCCCGGGGAGGGACGGGAGCGCTTCCACCAGGTGGCTGCAGTCCGGGGGGGGGGGGGGGGGGGCTTCTCAGCAGGAGCTGAGAGGGGTGGAGGTGGGGCGCGCGAATTGGTGGAGAGGAAGACAGCCACATGAGCAAGGAGCCAGAGGGGCCAGCTCAGGGACTGGGTAGGTGTGCTTCCTGTAAATCAAGGCCTTGAAGATGTGAGTAGGGAGAGAAGCCGAGCAAGGAGCTGGAAGCATTGCTTTCTTTTCTGGAAGGCAGCAGCCGGTCAGCGCTTTCAGACAAGCTGCAGCACAGTGCGGCAAAATAAGTCAGGTCTAAGCCGCCTCCCTGCACAGAGTGCTCGGCAGCTGGCACAGCGGTCACCCGGACCTCACTTTGCTGGCTTCTCACAGCCCTTCTTGGGGTAGACAGGGTTTATGGAGTGTTGTGGTCTGATACCAAGGTCAACTGCAAATGACCCCATGTGAGGCATCATAGCCAGAGAAAGCCAGGTGCCCGTGGTGCGACTTCTGGTCACCGAGGCTTCCTACAGTCACAGCACAGGTGGGAGGGGACATGTAGGAGCAAGGAAAGCTGAGTTTGGGAGGCAGGAGACTACAAATTTGTCATTCATTTGTTTGTCTTGTTCAGTGAACTGAACCTTTACTGTGTAGCATATTCAGGCCAGGGGCTTAGACTGCGACTTGGGCTGCTTGGTTTATGCTTCATTTACTACCTGATTTAAAAAAAAAAAAAAGTTGTGTAACTTAAGGGAGCTGGGTCAGAAGCACAGCAGGCAGCACAGATTTCATGCCACGTGTCGGCTGGAAGTGGTTTGACGCCCGGAAGAGGGTTCTGTACTTACGGGGCGGGGGGGGGGGGGTTGGTGGGAAAGAAGCTGTAATGGGTTCATGCCCTGGGTTCAAAAAGATTTTTTATTTGAAAGTTACAAAGAGAGGGAGAGAGACAGAGAGAGCTCTTCCATCTGCTGATTCTCTTTCCTAGTGGCCACAGCAGCTAGGACTAGGCTAGGCCAAAGCCAGGAGCCGGAAACTCCATCCAGATCTCACCTGTGGGTGAAGGGGCTCAAGCACTTGGGCCATCTTCAGTGCTTTCCTGGGCACATTAGCAGGGAGCTGGATTGGAAGTGGAGCAGATGAAACCCAAACTGGCTCTCTTATATGGGAGGCCAAGCATTGTAAAAGATGGCTTAACCCACTTACCACAATCCTGGCCCCAAAATATGTTCTTGACTCTGCACAGTGGACGTGGTGATGTGGCTGATAATTTGATGCCCGTTTTGAACGTCCCCTCCCAAAGTGATGTTGAAACTTAATACTCCAGTTCTGATGCTGTTGGAGGTGGGGCCTTCAGGTGGTAATAGGAAACAGGCAGGGTCCCTGGCTGGGACAGGTGCACTTAGGAGAAGAGGGGCAGAGACCTGAGGTGCACCTGCCTGCTGTGTGTCACCACATGCTGCCCTCTGCTGTGTTTGGGTGCAGAAGGAAGGCCCTCACCAGGTACCGAGCAGGTGCAGTGCCAGGCTCTTGGGCTTACCAGCTTCTCAGAGTAGAGCCATGAGCTAAGTAAACTTCTGGGTTTTTAAAAAACATTTATTTATTTATAAGGCATCCACTGGTTCACTGCACAAGTGGCCACAATAACCAGGAACTCCGTCTGGATCTCTCATGTGGGTGGCAGGTACCCAAGTGTTTGGGCCATCTGCTGCTGCTTTCCCAGGCACATTAGCAGGGAAGGCTTCTAAGTGGAACAACCAGGACTCAAACCAGTGCTCACATGGGATGTGGCATCCCAGGCAGTGGCTTAACCTGCTGTGCCGCTGCACTGGCCCCAGAACTTCTGTTTCTTAACAATTAGCCAGTCTTATGTATTTTGTTACAAAAATAGGTATTTTGAAGCAAAATGGACTCACTCACCCTAGAGATCTCTGAATGCCAAGCACAGACCCTTCTGCAGGCTCAGGACTCAGTGCCAGCACTCAGGACACACAGAGGACAGAGCCCCATCCCAAGTGCATGGCCAATCCCATGTTAAACCCAATCCCAAGTGCATGGCCGGCAAACCCTGGGGGATGTGACAGGCACCTCCCAGATCCTTCCATCGAGAAGCATCAGGAAACCAAAGGGACGGATGAGCAACCTGTGCAGTAACCACATATTTCAGTGGGCAAGACCATGGTCTGTGGGGATGTACATTGTGTATCATTGTTATAGAAGCAGGAAGTGAGTCCCTGGAAGTCAAGATGGCAGCTTCCAGTGGGGACAGGGTGGGGCAGACACACGGAAGTGACTTATGGGATAGTTGGCATGGTCCTCTTCTGAGCTGTTTGCCTTGCAGTATGTATGAGTTCCTGTGTGGTTTGTGTAGTTATCTCTTTTTATGGTTTCTTTCTTTCTTCTTCTTCTTCTTTTTTTTTTTTTTTTTTTTGCATTACCTTTGGAAAAGGAAGAGAAGAGCAAGGGATGCAGGTGGGGAAGGGCGTCTGAGGGCCTGGGTCACACCCACCTTCTGCTCTCCTTGGGTCTGTGACCTTCAGCACCCACTTTACCCCCTAAGCCTCCGTTTCCTCGTGTGGAAAAGTAATTATGACAGCAGTCACGTGCTGGCATTGCAGTGGAAACGTCGTAAGACCCTGCTCATGTGTCCCCAGGCACCGCCTGGCCAGAGTCCGGCCACTTGTAGTTGGTTGTTTGGCCCTGGGAAGAAGTGGGCTTGGGCCTCAGCGGCCCTGAGGGCCGCTCTCTGGTTTCGGCGCAGCCCCGACTTCTGCTGGTCTTGGTGCAGTCGCTGAGTCTGTGGTTGGATACAGCAGAAGGGCTGTCAGAATCTCCACCCCAGCAGGATGGATAATGTTGGCTTGGAGCTCCCTGCTCACCGGGGCCAGGCAGGGTGCCTAGGTATGCGTCTGTGGGCGCTGGTGTTGGCACCAACAAAGTGCAGACGGGAATCATGGTCCTTCCAGAAAACAACAGGCAAGAGACGGCGTGGCATTGCTGAGGCCTCCCGTGCCCACCAGCAGGTGCAGATGTGGCCAGACACACAGCTGAGACAGTGAATTGGTTTCTGTCATCCCATGTGTGCAGAACCATGCACTGCTTTTGCCCGTCGGGTCCTGGGGAGCCTTCTGTGAGCCTGGCTTTCCTTCCTCTGTCAGGCTGTGCTGAACGTGAAGAAGGGGTAAGTTCAAGGTGATTAAAGCGTAAGCAGCACCCTCTGCCCAGGCCGGCACGCCTCTCAGAGCATCCTCGTGTCTGCCCCACTTTGCTTGAGCTCAGAGATAGGTCTGTGTCAATTTTAGAAAAAAACTTCATTTGTTAGGGTCGCATTTCATTCAGAATCCTGCTTCCCCCAGAGCATAAAAGACACCGCCAGCCCATCCCTGATGCTCTGCTGACAGGAGAAGTCAAGTGAGAGAGGAACAGCGTCCCTTGAACGTGGGAATCTGAGCTCTCAGACAATCTGACTTCATGTCTGGTATTTCAGTCATGACCAAAGACCATTAATGCAGCCTTCCCTGAGTTAAGGCCTTAAATGTCAGGTTCCAGAGAAAGACTTTAAAGAGCTACTTGGTTTCCCATGATTTTATTTTTAATTGTGGTTAAATATCCTTAAGATAAACCTTCTAGTTACAGCATCTGGCTCAGCAGCACGAAGCACAGTCAGAGCTGTGCAGCCGGCACCACCATCCGTCTCCAGAAGGTTCTTCATTGTGCAAAATGGAAACTCCATCCCCACTAAATTCCCCATCTCCCCATGCCCCAACTCCTGGTGATCACCTTTTAGTTTCTGTCCTCATGGATCCGACTCCTCTCAGGACCTTGCGTGAGTGGACCTGAGCGGCACATGTCCTTCTGAGAGTGGCCAGTCTCCCTTAGCGTGGCGTCCTCGAGGTGTGGTGGCCTGTGGCAGCATGGTCTTCCTTCTGGAGGTGGTGTGGCGTGGCGTTGTGTGCATGTCCACCCCACCGCCAGCTGTGCAGGGGTCTCCTCCACCTGCTGGCTGTTACAAGGAACGCGACTGTGAACAGGGCATGTCCATTCCTCTCTAAAATCATCCAGTAAGTCTCTCCTCCAGTTCCTGGGTGCTGCTTGTGACCACACGAGAGACTCACTTAGGTACCAGTGTTAGCTCTTTTGGCCACCTATGCCCTGGGCTCAGGAGCTGGGGAGGCAGCCAAGCAGCAAGAGGCCATGGCTGAGTGGGGGGTGGCCAGGGCTGGGCCAGGAAGAAGCTGCGCTACTGCTGGCTCTCACCTGTAACTTCCCTGAAGTGAGGGGGTTCTCTTGGGTGTGTTTTTCCATCTCCTGCACTCTGGTTGTTTCTGTAGGGAGTGAGTGGGCCCATGTAGCGATGTGCCCCACATGCTTTGTGCACTTGTAGCTACAGTGCTGTTTGCCCGTCCCTCATCCATTTGTTCAGTGTCCCTCAATGTGTTTGGTGCCCGATTTCTGTCACTTATGACCAGTGCAGGTTTTAGTGATTCCACAGGACAGGAGAAGGGAAAAGTCAATGGTGAGGAGCAGGATCGAAGCAGGTGGCAGACTGACAAGGTGCCGGCGTCCAGGGTGATGATAGCTGTGTGACCAGGGGCCACGTCTGGCATGCTGTCAAGGCACCACCGGCCCCAGGCCACCTTCCTCCCTCCCTGCCCCATCATGGTGCCTCGCCTGCCACCACACAAGCATGTCGAACCTGCAGCTGCAGTTGGGCAGATGTGGAGAAAGGAATTTCCCTTTCCAGAGCCGCTCAGTTAAAAGGCAGAAGGTCCCTAAAGAGCTCCCCTTGACTTTGTGTGGGCTCGTGGAGTCCCTATAGCTGGGCTGTCACCAAGATGCTCGGCACCCCAGGACCAAGAGGAAGGGGAGGAGCTGCCCCACCCCTTGCTTCAACTCTGGTAATTGGCTCTAATTGTGACTTTTTTTTTGTTCATGAATCAGGAGTTGTACCACCAAGCAAACAGGAAAGTTTGGAAAGTCTCTGGTCTCAAGCAAGCACCTTGTCTGGGGCCCAGAGAAGCTGAGGGAAAGGCTCAGGGTCGCACTGCCGATCCATTGCGTAGCTGTTGAGCAAGCAGCTGCAGTGCAAGTGGTAAGTGCACAGGTGCCCTGCGGGAGGGTTCAGTACCGCATGTCCAACCCTCAGCCTCCGTGAATGCAACTGCCGATCCTCGACCTCAAAGACAAGGTGGGCCACGAGGCAACAGAGTGCAGAGAGCGGTAGCAGGTGGCGGAACCCTGCTTCATCTGCCAGGGCTCAGAGCCATGCAAAGGAAGGGGCGATAGGACAGGAGGGGCCAAGCCAGGAGCACAGGGTCCTTTCGAGGCCTCATGGAGGCCTTGAGCTCCTGGAGCTCACGTTTTAGCTTTGGCCCTTTCCCTGTAGATTCCTCACTATTTTCCACGTACAAGATGGTGCCATCTGCAAACCAGGTCGGTTTTGTTTCTCTCTGTCGAGACTGGATGCCTTCCTTTTCTCTTCCCACCTGATTGTTAAGCGCTTTTTAACTCCCCCATCTCTCTCTCTCTCTCTCTTTTTTTTTTTTTTTGACTGTGTGAGAATGAGACCTGGCTGGAGTGACAGGGAGGGACAGACTGCTCCCTCTGTGGCCAGAGGGACCTGGGAAGAGCTGCAGGCCTGGCCAGGTGAGGACCAGGGCACATGTCTCCAGCTCTGATTTGGCAGGTGCTCCCGCTGTCCCCAGCTGCTGAGCAGAGCAGTGAGGCCGGGGAAACCTTCCAGAGAGCGTTCAGCACCGGAGCCCATCTCTAGAGTGCTCAGCAACTGTTCATTGAGCACCTCCCAGGTTCCTGGCTCGGAGGATGCTGAGATGACTCAGACGTGAACCTGACGCCCACAGCCTAATGAGAAAGTCTGATCAGTAATTAAGGAATTACAGCCCAGCAGGAGAAGAGTTCTCATGGAGGCCTGTGCAAAATCCAGAGAAACACTAGGGCAGGAAGCCAATTGGCTCAACAGAGGTTGCTGTAAAGGAAGCCGCATCAAAATAGGCTGCAAAGAATTAAGGGGGCAGGAACAGGCAGTGAGACTAGCACCTGCAAAGGTGTGGGGTGCAGAGGAGCAGGCCCAGCTGAGGAGATGGAGCATCAGACAGTGAGACGCTTCTTCCTTAGGACCAGCTCAGACTCCTGCCCATAATGGGTTCAAGGACATGCACACTGACTGGGCACTGCCGGCCCTCTGCCTCCGTTTCCACAGTAGAAGCTGTTTGCTCGCCTGCTGGGTGTGGGTCATGCTGACTGGCAATGTGGAAACAGAAGAGGTGGTGCTGGAAAACCAAAGCGGGTTTGTATCGACAGCGGCACAGCGCCTGGACCACAAGGACCAAGAGTTGGGGAGAGAAGTAAAGAGGGACAGTGGGGAGCCAGTGCTGGCGAGGGAAGGGGGACTCCAGGGTGAGCAGCGGCCATGGTCCGCGGCACTATGGGATACCAGGAGAGAGGTGGGAGAAGAGTTCTTTAGGATGTTTTTGTGTCTTTGAGAATATTGTGTAGAAGTTTAATCTTTTCATTGTTTTTTGTTCTCTGGGAGTTGATTTCTTTTGCATGTGATACCATGGGCGGACTGGACACAAGACTGCGCCGTTTTATTTGGGTTACTCTCGTATTCCCTGTGGGGCATGCGAGTTCCATTCTGTCCCGGTGACAGCTGTGGGTCGTTCACAAGTCTGGAGTAGAGGAACTGGATTTGTGGGTCTGAGAATGATCTTCTGCCCTCGGTGTGGCCGATGCTCTCAAAGATGGGCGCAGGAGGGCCTCGGAGGAGGCTCTTGGGACCCTGGAGAGGACATGTTGCCGAAGCCTGAGCCTGACCGGAGGCCGCACGAAATGGTCACTGTCTCTGCTTTCACACTTCCATAGTGTGGAGTTCTAACGCAGGTCTGAGAACGAGACAGCAGCAGCTGCAGGGGAGAGGCCCTCTCTGTGTGGGGTGATCAGGGCCTGAGTCGAGTCCTGGGACCTGGGGTCTTCTCTGTGTGCATGTGTACCCTGCAGGAGGCTTGCTGGAGCAGCATGAGACTTCTCTGTCACCCAGAAGACGCCTTTCACTTCTGCAGGGCTCGGGGGGGGTCTCCACGGGACCGTGTTCTCTTGGGTCTCTTGCCTGGCTCACACACCCCAGGCACTCCTCTTCCCAGGGGTTGGAAGAGCCTGTCCTTAGGTAGCACTTGCTAGAGGAAGCAGCCAGAGCTAAGACTTGCTGTCAGTCACTAGGGAAACCATCGCTGTTGAGACTGGCCAATTAGCCACAGGACAGAAGGTTCTTGGATGGACTAGGACCAGGCCTTAGCTCTCCCCAAGGCACACTGCACACGAGGGAGAGGCGGGAGACTTGTGCATGTTTCCATCTCCAGCAGAGCAGCAGGTCTGTAACAGGACACCTGGTGCCACATGGTTGCTTAATTAATAGTTCCTGAATGGATTAATGGATTAGCATAACGTGACACCCTGGGAATGGTCGTGTTAGGTCAGAACGGTGGTGTGTGAAAGGCAGGATTCATCCACGAATGCATCATTTCTTGAGCTCCAGCTACCACTCAGGTTTGGGCTAAGATTGTGGTTCACAACCACTGGAAGCATCTGGAGAGAAAAGCTCCTGACACCCAGATCGCAGCTCAGACTAATGAAATCAGAACACGGTGGGGGAATCTGGGCTTCGGTGTTGTTTAAAGCTCCCCATGTGATGCCAGTGTGCAGCTGCAGTGGAGAGCCACTGGCTAGAGGTACAGGGGACTGTCACAGTGTCCGTATCTTTGTGAGGATCAAAGTCTGGGGGAGGACACTTGAGTGCATTGGTTCAGGAGGTTGCAGGGCCCTGAGAAGCCATAATAGATGAAAACAGTCACAAAAGAATGTTTAGTGGCTAAAAGATACAGGCGAGCTTGAAAGAGGACAGAACTTAAGATGGGTTTTGTAGGCTGAATAGAAGTCCCTCAGTATCTTCCTCCTTCCTTCCTTCGCTTCCTTCCTCTTTTCTTTCCCATCTTCTTCATCAACCTTTCCATATCCCCCTGTCTCCTTTCCTTCCTTCTCACCTACTTGGTTCCTGTTGGGCTCCAAAGCAGATCCAGAAGAAGACAATGAGCAACAAAAATCAAGTTGCTATCTTGGAGGTGCATCCTCTTTCAGGAAAAGGGAAGAGCCCCTGTGGAGCCCCAGATGCTACAAGCAGCAGAGTGTGGGGGGCCTGCGACCTCGTTTTCAGGGAGCTAGTGGGGCAGACTTGAAGGAAACGTCACAGCAGTGTGTGAACCTTTGCTCAAGACATTTAGGAGCAAACACCCCTAGGAGATCGAAAGCAGTCTCCCAATGACACACCCATGTCATTGCTGATAAGCACTGACTCCCTGGTTTTTTATTACATTTTAGTCCCTCTGATTATCCTCAAGAGTTTTAATGTGGTGCTTTCTTACATTTGTGAGTCTTTCTCTTTAACAAAGCAACATCTTCATGGTATCTGGCTGACCATAATGACACTATTTTGTTGTCGTCCTATTTATTCTTAATCCTTCTTTCCCCAAAGCAGGTCGAGCTATTCTAGTTTCTTTGCCTTGCTGCGCAAATTTTAGAATAGCCTTATCTGTGTCCCTAAGACACCTTGCTGGGATCTTGATAGGAATAGCACTAAACTTATACACTGATTTGGGGAGAATTGATATTTAGTCTGTTGAGCCTCTGATCCATGAGCAGTGTATGTCCCTCCACTTAGTTACATTATAGATTTATTTCATCAGCCTGTTGTCACTTTCAGGCTATAAGCACAGGGTCTTCATCTGAGGATGTGCTGATTTCCTTTCATTTCTTAAGGATATTTTTGAGGAGTATAAGATTCTAGGCTGACAGAGACTTTAGCGCCTGAAAAACTGTTCCACTTCCTTCTTGTCTCCATGATTTCTGACGACAAATCTGCTGTTGTTCTCGTTATGGTAAGTTGTTGTTTCTGGCTGTTTTCGATACTTTCTTTGCCTGTAGTTTTGGAGAGTTTAATGATGTATGTTAGTATGAGTTGGAGGGTGTGTTACCTGCCTAGGGTTCACTCAGCCACTTGACTCCGTAAGTTTATGTCTCTTGCCAGATTAAAATGTTTGCAGTCGTTATTTCTTTGAGCACACTGTCATCTTCATCCTCTCCCTTGTCTCTTTCTGGGACACTGAGGATCACATGGGTGTTAGATATCCCATTGTGGCCCCACAGGTCCTTGGGGCTCGGTTCAGCTTTTCAGTCTGTTTTCGTTCAGATGGAATAGCTTCTGTTGCTTTATCTTCTAGTTTACTGATTCTTCACTTGGTTCCCCCATCCTGCTTTTGACCTTACCGTGGAGCTTTTATTTCAGCTATTTTATTTTTCTGTTTTAAAATTTCCATTTGATTTTATTTCATATGTCCTATTTCTTTACGGAGCCTAATTTTTCATTTATTTCAAGTGGGCTCACAGTTACACATTGAAACATTTTTGATTGCCTTTGAGTCTCGGTCAGATAATTCTAACATTGCTGACATCTTGGCATTGGTATCTACTGATGGCTGTTTACAGTTCTATTTGAAATTGCATGCGTTTCTTTTTAATATGACATATTTTTTATTGGAATATGGGCATTTTAGGTGTTATGTTAAGAAACGCTTCTATTTATTTTATTTCTATCTTCTGGTTTTCTCTGACACTTCTCTGGCAGAGGCCGCAGAGGGAAGTGGGGACAAGTGGGGGCACAATTGCTGTTGACACCTGGCAGGGGAAGGCCTGCTCATCACTGCTGAGCAGAGGTGAGAGCCCAGCCCCTGACCCTGCCCTTTTCAGATAACTGCCCGGCTGGAAGGAGTGGAAGGAAGTGCTCCTCACTGCTGCACACATGCCTCCTCTGACACGGGGGCGTGGGCACAGGGCTTGTCACCCCCTTATGGCTCCCTAGTAGGACTGTGGGGCTTCCATCCCAGCAGGTAGCCAGGTTGCCTTGTGATGGCTCCACACGGCTGGAAGCCTTGGCTCCCCATGGAGCCTCTGTGGCGAGCACGGGAGAAACACAGGAGCGTTTTCTGAGGGGTGTGGCTGGAACCTCGCCGTTGCTGTCTAAATGCTCATGGTTTTGCTAGGCTGCCCCATCCCTGGTCTCTTGGTGGCGACAGCAGACTTGAGCTGGGCTTTGTTTTGCCCACACCCACTGATGTCTCCAAGCTTCTGGCTTCTCCAGCTCAGTCGCAGGTGTAGGAGGCAGTTCCTCCCTGTGTTGTTCTTTGAGTCCCAGGTTTCCTGGCTGCTCTGCCTTCACCTCGCTGCCTGTCAGTCATCTTATGTTTATTTCAAACACGGTGTCTAGGGGGTTTGGCTGTACTTTGAGGAAGAGTGGGAAAAGCACTGACACTCCATCTTCCAGGAGGCAGAGGTCTCAGCAGGATTTGAAAATCCTCCTGGCAGCTGAGGTTCTCCACTCTGAGAAGGAATTCTGTTATATCTTAGAGGTATCACAACATCTGTGGATGACAGGATTTTCTGGATAGACGGATGGAGGGAGAGAGGATGGAAGGAGGGCAGGTGGTCATAGATGATGAATGAGTGAATGAATGAATGAATGAAAGCGTGGAACCAGCAGCCTGAATGGTTCACACCCACCTGTGCCTCTGCAGCCACATGCCCAGAGCCCGGGGAGGGCTTGACCAGCAGGTGGCGCTAAAGAGGATCTGTGGCATCGCAGTCGAGTCCCAGTCGGGCCAGGCCATGGTGGCTCCGCTGAGAAGGAGGCGGGAATGAGAGCCAGGCCACAGGCACCACCGAGCTCTCGCTTGTGAGCACCACCCGTGCCCCCCCCCACTCTCTCTCTCATCCAGCTCTTTCAGTTACTGCAATGTCATAAATATTTTTTTTTCTCAAGAGAAGAATAGCGAAGGTAACTTTGGACTTTGAAGATGTCTTCCTCAAGGCTCAATCTTCAGGGATTTGGAACAAAAAGAAAACATGAGTCACCATGCCCTGAAGTGACGCCCGGAGGCGCACTGGGCCTGGCGCTGCGCTAGCTGCGTCCCTGTCAGGGTTCTCGCGGCTTCCTGCGTGTTGCTGAGGCGATGCCCGGATGTGCGCTGGGCCTGGCCTGCGTGTTGCTGAGGCGATGCCCGGATGTGCGCTGGGCCTGGCCTGCGTGTTGCTGAGGCGATGCCCGGATGTGCGCTGGGCCTGGCCTGCGTGTTGCTGAGGTGATGCCCGGATGTGCGCTGGGCCTGGCCTGCGTGTTGCTGAGGCGATGCCCGGATGTGCGCTGGGCCTGGCCTGCGTGTTGCTGAGGCGATGCCCGGATGTGAACCGGGCGTGGTGCTGCCTTCATCGCGTCCCTGTCAGGGGTTCGTGCGTCTGCCTGCATGTTGCTGAAGTGATTCCCGGATGTTCCCTGGCCTGGCGCCGTCTTCACCGCTTCCGTGTCGGGGGTCCCGCAGCTGCCCGCGTCTTCACGTCCATGAAGTCGTTTTTACAGCGTTTCCTGACTCGCCTCTCCTCACAGGGAGCGGGAAGGTGGCCCAGCAGGTGGCCGTGTGAGGCTCGAGCCAGGTCTCCGAAGAGCCGAGTCACCGCGGCCCTTAGATGGAGCCTGCTACTCGGTCCCCTCTGGGTCTCCTGGTGCTGCGGACAAGCCCTGGGAACGAGCCGCGGTTTCCACGGCTTTAAGGTGGGGGCGGCGGGGGAGGGGCAGGCTGATCGCTGATTGAACACAGAAAATCTCCCATAGAAAGTCCTCCAAAAACAGTTCTTCCTCGCTGGCTTTCCTGGGCCAGGCGATAAGAGGAAACCAGCCCAGGCGTTTCTTACTCCTTTTGCTCCTCTACCTTCCCTTTGCCTCCTGAGGTGATACTGCCTAGTTACCTGCTGATCAGAAATGCAGACCCAGACAGACAGAGCTCCCATCCCTCTAGACGTCCACAGCAGCCGGGGCTGGGCAAGGCTAAAGCCAGGAGGCTGGAACTCAACCCGATCTCCCATGGCGGTGACAAGGACCCGACCACCTCAGCCGGCATCTGCTGCCTCCCAGGGTGCACATTTGAAGGAAGCTGGAGTCAGGAGTGGAGTCAGGACTTGAACTTGGGTGTTCTGCTGTGAGAGGTGGTGGCTTAACCATCAGGGTCAGTGCTTGCCCCCGTGGTGCAGAAAAATTTTAAAATCCATGCATATGGGAGAGCTTCAGGAAATTCATAAAATCTCATATTTCCAAAAAGAAAAATGTCATTATTTCAAAAGGTTTGCCACAAAACAAGTGTCTCTGGCCGGCGCCGTGGCTCAACAGGCTAATCCTCCGCCTTGCGGCGCCGGCACACCGGGTTCTAGTCCCGGTCGGGGCGCCGGATTCTGTCCCGGTTGCCCCTCTTCCAGGCCAGCCCTCTGCCGTGGCCCGGAGTGCAGAGGAGGATGGCCCAAGTGCTTGGGCCCTGCACCCCATGGGAGACCAGGAAAAGCACCTGGCACCTGGCTCCTGCCATCGGATGAGCGCGGTGCACCGGCCGCAGTGCGCCAGCCGCAGCAGCCATTGGAGGGTGAACCAACGGCAAAGGAAGACCTTTCTCTGTCTCTCTCTCTCACTGTCCACTCTGCCTGTCACAAAAAAAAAAAAAAAAAACAAAAACAAGTGTCTCTGTATTCCGTTTCCTGCCATCTTTTTGGAGTGCCCTTGTAAAATGAGGAGATCTTAGAGGTGCAGCACGGGAGGAAGGCTGCGTTATTTCCAGCCTTTCCTTTGTGGTGATTAACTCAAGAGACGTTGTTCACAGCATCTCACCGTGCCGCTGTGTGGGAAGTCGTGAGAGGTGTTCCGTCAGAGCCTCAGCATCGTCTCTCTGCTAAGCAGCCAGTTTGCTTCCGTTGAAGTGAGGTTGAGAATCTTGGAACAGATCCTGGGTCCCAACACTGGTGTAGAAAAATTAACATAAGACACAGGGGCCTGTGCTGTGGTGTAGCAGGTTATGCTTCTGCCTGCGGTGCCAGCGTCCCATAAAGGTGACGGTTCGAGTCTTGGCTGTTCCACTTCTGATCCAGCTCCCTACTAACACAGCTGGGAAAGTAGTAGAAGATGGCCCAAGTCCTGGGGCCCCTGCACCCATGTAGGAGACCCGGAAGAAGCTCCTGGCTCCTAGCTTCGGCCTGGTGCAGCTCCAGCCGATGCAGCCATCTGGGGAGTTAACCAGTGCTTTAGGCTAGGGCTTTAACCCACTGTGCCACAGCGCCAGCCCCAACCACTGGATTTTTCTTAAAAACAATTCTGTTGAGGCATAATTGACACACCAAGAAATCCTCCCATCCCTAGTGAATCTTATGCCCCATCATTGGCAGAAGTTCACAGTCATCAGAATCCAATTTTAGAACCTTCCCATCGTTCCCAAAGATCCCTTCCTGCTCGCACCCTCACCCCCAGGAAACCACTCATTTGCTTTGTCTCTGTAGATTTGGCTATTCTGGATGCTTCTATAGATAGAATCATACTGCGCGTTGCCCTTTGTGTGCGGCTTCTTTCATTTAGCCTGGTGTTTTTTTGCGGTTCACTCGTGTTGTAGTTTGCGACGGCATTCTGCTTCTTTTTGTTAACAGGCAATACTCCATTATGTGAATACACCGGTGTGATTACCCATCTCATGGATCATTGGATGTCTCGGTTGTTTCCCCTCTCTGACGGTTTTGATAAGCCCAGGGGCACTCGCATCCCAGCTTTTCTGTGGGCGCAGTTCTCTCAGCCATGGAGCTAGGCATGGGTCACCAGGTCCGCTGGTGACTGCACTTCGCCATTCGAGGCACTGCCCGCCTGTGTGGCACGGTGGCTGCGCTGTTTTGCCGTCTCACTGGCAGTCTGTATTGGCTCTGCTTCCTCCACATCCTCACCAACACTGGTGGTTGTCCCTCTTTATGAACAATAGTAAACTGCCCGTGGTAACTCATGGTTTTTGATTCGCTGGTCCCTGACGACTGGCGACGCTGAATACCGTTCTGTGTGTGTGCGAGTCTTTCCTCTGTCTTCGGTGAAATATCTGTTCATCAAGTACCCCCAATGTCTATTTTAAAATTGGATCCTCTTCTTAGGATTGGGCTGGAGGAGTTGTTTTTTGGTTTTTTTGTTTTGTTTTTTACCTATTCTGGATACATCAAGTATATAATAAATGCATATTTTCTCCCATTCTGCAGCTTTTCACACTCTTAGGTTTTTTGTTTGTTTGTTTGGTTGGTTGGTTGTTTACCTCTTCTGGATACTTGGCATACCAGATATATGATAGGGGAATCTTTTCTCTCCCATTCTGCAGCTTTTCACGCTCTTCATTGTGCCTTTGAAGTACAGAAGCTCTTCATTTTGGTGAAGCCCAATTCAGCAGTTTTCTCACTCTTATTGTTGTGCCTTCAGTGTCAGATCAAAACAAAACAAAGCAAAACTTTGCCCATTTGTCCAACTCAGGGTCCTAGATTTTCTGCTGTGGTTTCACCTGTGAACTTTAACTCTTCCACTGCAGTCTGGCCGCAACTTGGAGCGGATTCTTGCATTCGGTGTGAGGGGAGGGCCTGCCTTGCTCCCCACAGACAGTGCTGGTTGTGCACGGGAGTTGCTGTGTTCTGTCTGCTGCCTTCTTTTCCCGGCTGTGCTCCGGCAAAGCCGGACATGAGCAAGGGTGCCTGTGCTCAGCCCCCGCTCTCCTGTCCCTCTCTCTTCTGTTCATGAGCCCAGCAGGTGTCGTCACTGCATAGCCCTAGCTATAGTTCTCCTGAACAGAGAGCTGGTGCCATGGGTCTGTTCTGGCTCAGGTGACAAAGTCTAGTCCAGCCATGTGTGCCCTGGGCTCAGGGTGACATGGTTTACCTGCAGCTGCCAGTGCCCAGCCCTGGTTGGATAATGACCCTCAGAGTAGGAGCGTGCTCATGAGCTGGACACGGCCCCAAGGCTTGCCACCCGGTCATGATCCTGTATTGGACATCCTGGATCCCCTAGGGACTATCTTGAGATTTCCAGTGAGGGACTCACAGGTCATCTCCCCAAGATTTGTTTTGCTTATCCCGTGCAGTGTTCAAGAGAACAATTGAAACAAATCATTGACAGTGCTTAAAAGTTGAAAGAGTATTTCATGTACAAGGCTGGATGTCATGCCTCATTAACAAAACAGGCTGATGTGGGCCAGCTACATTTGGAGACAGCTGAGTGCAGAGAGGAGAGGCTGCCCAGGTTGCCCCAGTCCCCACCACTCCTTCTTGCTCCACACACAGTGCCCTATTCTTACCTGACTGTGGGGATGTTTGAGTGTGCACCTCCAGCCCTAGGAGATCACAGGGGCCCTGCCTGCCTGTGAGGTTGTCCACCTCTTGGTTTTTACCCCAAGCTTGGCCCTGAACCCAGCCTGCCCTGGGATTCCATATCAGCCATGATCTTTAGCGTGTGCGATTTTGCTGTTTGCAGTCTGCTCTGTACGCCATGGACAGTAGCCTCAGGTGTTTCATGAAAGTTGTCCCCAGGCCCAACTGCGTGGGAACTCATGGTGCTCACACTGCCCTTGTGTGTGGTGACTGTTTCTCAGAATCAGGATAAAGCCATGAACGTTCTGACTTACTTGACTGGAAGAACCATCTGTGCAAATGAGGAGGCCGGTGGAGCCTGCATGCAAAGCAGGGACAGTGATCAGTGCGGTGGGTGCGACGCCGCGTGGGGCTCCTTCACTCCACGCGGGAATGCCTGGGTCCAGGAGCCCGCTCTGCTTCTGATCCTTCTGCCCATACACGTGCCAGGAAGTCCTGGAGTCCCTGCCACCCCCTGGGAGACCCAGACGGAGCTGCAGGCTCCTAGCTTCAGCTTGGCCCAGACCTGGCAGTTAGGGCCAACTGGGCAGTGAGCCAGCAGACAGAAGATCCCTCTCTCTGTGTCTGCCTCTCTCTGTAACTCTGCCTTTCAAATAAATAAATATTAAACAACAACAGAGACACTCTCATTGAATTCTTGGATCATAAAAAAATAATAAATAGCACCCACTAGCCAGAGAAAACTCTTGTCACCTACCAGAGAGCATTCCCCTTCAGCCCCAGCCTGTCAGTTACTAGAATTAACGTCACCTTTTACAAGCCACATCCTTTGTCACCCTGGCTTTGTCATCAGTGTTTGCTGATGACAAACATACCCTGGAGCCCCAGAGTTGCTCCCCGCTGGAGAAGGAATGGTGAGGGCACGAGAGAAATGGTCTGCAAAGGGGTGTCGTAAGTGTTCTAGGGACCCAGGGAAAGCAGCGGCCAGGAGCTGCCGCAAGGGCAGAGGCTCTCCTAGGCCTTGGCCCCAGCAGCTGTCACCGTGTGCACCAGTCACCCGCAGTTTCTCAGCCCAGCACTGTGTCTTGGTCCTTGCTGTCCTCTCCCTTCCTCCTGTGAGCCTCCTCTCCTCCACAACCCCACTCCCACAGCACTCCATCACTGAAGCCCTTCCCAACATTGCTGCCCGGCCTTGTGAAGTCAGCTCTCCTCCCGCCTCTGCCCTGCCCCTTGCTGTGAGCTTACCTAGCATCCTGCTTGCTCCAGCTGCATTCTGGGGTTTTTTGATTTAATTTCTTGATGCTGCTTGTTTCTCTTGTGTCTTTCTTCTCTTACTGAGTTATAAACTCCTTGGCTATGTGGAATAGAAATCAAAGTTAGCAGTGCTGCGGTGAGAGGGATGTGAGGTTTGTGGGGAAAGAGGGAGCCTTGTGGTGGCTGGTTGGGTGTCTCCATGGTCATCATGGACCTGATTCCCATCCACTCTGCCACTTCAGCTTCCTCTTTCACTCTTCCTTGTGGTCCCAGTGTGGTTGCCTAAAATCCACTCATTGTGTCCACATTCATGTCAACTTGGAAGAATGAGGGACCAAGGAAGATTGCACACCTCCCCTTTGGGGCTGCCTTCCAGAGGCTGCAGACCGCACTTCCATTTGTATTCCCACGGGGACTTGGTCACAAGGTCACACCCAGCTACAGAGGAGCCCGGAAAATGCAGTCCTGACCCCAGGTGGCCATGGACTTGGCTAAAAAGCTGACCTTCCAGGAACAGCGTGAGCAGTTATTGCCATAGTGAGAAGCTGAGAGGTCAGGATTGATTCCTTTTTCAGCCAGCCTGGGACACCTGCGTATGGTGGTGCCGCAGCAGTTGATACTAGGAGAGCACCTTGTGTATGCCTGGCACTCTCCCAGGTGCCCATCTAAGACCTGCAGGTTGACATGGGTAAATAATCGCCCTTGAGAAAGCTGGGGCGGTCCTCACTTGGAGTCAGATCCATGCTTCCTGTCGTGAGAAGCCTGCTGTTTCTCACTGTAACTCATCGCACTGCTGCAGAACATCTAATTTTAGAAATCCCTGCCTAATTCTGAGCTGCAAGCTGTGCTCTGAGCCTGGCAGTGGAGCAAAGTAGGTCAGAGTGCGCGGGGGTCAGGCAGATCATTCATCCACGCCCCCAGGGGGCGTCAGGCAGTGTCTGCTAGCATTTCTAGATGTCCTGACTGGGTGCCAGCTCATGGTATCTGTTCAGTAGCAGGAGGGGAGGGGTGCTACTAAACAGACAACATGTAGGGCGGCCCCACACGACTTAACTTCCAGTGGTACCGAGGCTCAGAAGCTCTGAGTTCGTGGGAGAGACCTCACCTTGAATGCTGACTCAGCAGCACTTCCTGGCTGTGTGGCCTTGGGTGAGCTGCCTCACCCCTCTGAGCTTAAACCCAGTCAGCAGACCTCCCTGGTGAGTGCATGGTGGGCATTTAAGAACCGATGGATGGAAAGCGCCAGTGTTGGGGGGACGGGGAGGGTTGACTCCTTCCTTGACTGCCTCTGTGTGCTTGCTGGCACGCAGCCCCAATTGCAGTGGGCGTATGCGGTCGGGCTTGTCAAAGGCTCCGCTCCAGCTAGGGGTGTGGGGACGGAGCCCCAGCTGTGATTCAGAACTGCTGGCTGCTTGTGTCCCGGAGCCTCTTGCAGGAGAAGGACCCATTTCTGCTTTCTCCAAGAGGTGGTTGCCTCAGGGCGTTCACACGTTCCCACATCGCTGTCTTGATGGACCCTCCCCTGGCTTGCGTTCTGTCTTCCTGGAATACCCCGACTGGCCCACACTGTCTCTGTAGACTCAGCTTCAACCTCAGGAGGAGACCTCCGATCCTGCTGGGGTCTCCTGGCTGGTAAGAGACGACCCCAGATGTTTCCCAAGCTCTGCTCAGGAGAACCATCACACATCCGCCTTTCGAATCGTGCGCTCTCGAGGGCCTCAGAGGCATCCCGTGTTGCCTATCCCAGTGCTGGGAGCCTGCCTAAGACCTAGGTGGCTGGGGCTGGCTTCCTGGGCATGTGACCACTGTGGCGCACGGTGCACCTCGCAGTCACCGTCTTGAAATTAGGAGTCCTCTAGAAATGTCCCACTTTTGCACTGAGCCCTGTAAACAGCAGCTGTTCCTGAGTGGGAAGTGAAGTGGGTGCTGGTTTTCTAAGGCCCTAGAAGGAAGGGCAGCTCCCAGGGGGCCCCTCGGGTTGCCCTCCCTGTGTCTCCCGTCTTAGTGTTCTATGTCACATGGGTCTCTAGGGCTTTGCCGCCTTCCTCAGAACTGCTCTCAGCATTCCTGGGCTGAGCTCATTAGCTTCCCTCCTTTCTTGGAAGCTGCTCTGGCATTCCTAACCCAAGGGCTGTGTCTCCCCGCTGCCCCTGTGTGCTCACAAGTCTTCGCCTTCCTTGGCACTGTCCCCAGCTCTTCTCGGGCTGCAGGCTGAGCTCATCCGTGGCATGGGGGCCGCGGTTGCCTTTCCAGGAATTCTCAGTTCTGCAGCTTGAGGACAGACGCGGCCCCTTCCTCCCAAGACCTGTGGGAGGAGTACACTCGGAGCGGAGAGACGCTTCGCCCGGTTACCAGACGTTTGCTGACTGTTTGCTTTATCTTCCTGCAGAATGGCATAGCTGAGCTCCGCAGGAGGAAGTGTGATAAGCATGGAGCGTCCAGTAGTAGGTGAGGGAGATAAACTCAACGCTGCGTTAACCTAGTATGAAACATGGGTAGAATAGAAGAGCCGGGGCACTGTGCTTCGAATACCGTGCACCTGCACCTACATTATCATCTAACATTTGGTGGTTTTTTTTTACCCGATTAAGTATCTGTTCATTTATCCATTGCTCTATGTAACAGACCATCCAATTTTGAAAAAAGATTTTATTTATTTTATTTCAAAGATACACAAACACAGACACCAAGTTCTTCCGTCATCTGGTTCACTCCCCAGATGACTGCAGCTGTGGGCGTGATCCAAGACAAAGCTGGGAGTCCGGAGCTCCATCCAGGGCTCCCGGGTGAGTGGCAGGGGCCATCCTTTGCTGCTCTCCCAGATGCATTGGCCCAGAGTTGGGTCAGACTCAGAGCAGGCAGGACTCGAACCAGTGCTCCAGTATGGGCTGCTGACAGTGCAGGCAATAGCTTGGCTCACTGTGCCACAATTTGCTTTTTTGATTCATTTCAAAGTCATAGGCCTGTGTGGATTTCACCCCTCAGTACTCAATATGGTATTAAATATTTTGTTCAGCAATCTCAACTGAATGAAAGCTTTTTTTTCCATCAAAATGGGGAATGTAGATTGCTATTTATAAGAATGTTTTCTGTCAAACATTAGTTGGTAATAGAATATGCATGATTTCAACATAGCTTAGCTCCTCTCTGTGTGCCAGGCAGTGAGGAGGGGGGAGAAGAGGCACTGAGGGAGGGGAGAGAAGGGAGAGAGGGAGGTAGGGAAGGAGGGAGGTCCGAGCACCCTTGAGAAGGCCAAGCCATGGGAGCATTTTAGGGAACAACTTGCACTGCCTCCCAGCCAAAACAGTAAAAATAAAAATCCTGTAGTGACACGAGGGGTCTACAGAGCATTCATGAAATATGTGTATTATTAAAAGCAGGCCTGGAGGGGCCGGCGCTGTGGCGTAGCAGGGAAAACATCCACCTGCAGTGTCAGCACCCATGTGGGCGCCCGTGTGAGTCCCAGCTGCTCCACTTCTGACTGAGCTCCCTGCTGATGCGTTGGGAAGGCAGTAGTAGGTTACGGCCCAAGTCCTCGGGTCTCTAACACCCACATGGGAGACCCAGATGAAGCTCCCATAAGTCAGGCAGCTCACAGCAAGAGGACACACAAAGCCACCCCCAGGGATGTTCCCAGGGACACGGGGGAAGGCCTTGGAGATTGTTCATGTGACCCATGAGAACACAGAAATCATCCAGAGAACCAGTAGCAGGGACAGGCATCATGGCACAGCGGGTTAAGCCACTGCTTGCTGCGCCAGCACCCCATGTCAGAGCGCCAGTTAGAGTCCCGGCTGCTCCACTTGTAATCCAGCTCCTTTTAATGAGCCTGGAAGGGCATTGGAGGATGCCCCAAGTGCTTGGGTCCCTGCCACCCACATGGGAGACCCAGCTGGAGTTCTACACTGCTGGCCTCTTCCTGGCCCAGCTCAGGCTACGATGGGCATTTGGGGAGTGACCTAATAGATGGAAGAATTCTTTCTCTGTCTCTCTCTGTCTCTCTCCCTCTCTCCCTGTCTCCATCTCTCCCTCTCTCGCTCTTTCCCTCTCTCTGCATTTCATGTCAATACATCAAAAACAAAGCAGCCAGCCCGAGCTGGGCGCATTGAGTGCTACTGGTAGCAACTGGCAGGCAGACATCTCAGACATTCTCTCTGCAGACGCCATGGAGTCTGGATTTTTTTCTTAAAAAAATTTTTTTCTAATGAATGTATCCTTCTACTCGGTTTGCCCGGCTTCATCATGTAAACATCAGTTTTGGGAGAACTTGATTCTGTTAGTGTTCCTCGGTTTCCTGTGAACTCACGCCACTTCCTGACGGGTGCAGAAATCCAACAGCGCCCCGCAGAGGCTCCCCAGTCATGGGGTGGGGGGCGGCGACAGTATGCTTTCAGGCCCTACAAGCACAGGTTTTGTTACGCATCGCTTGGCAGGGCTTGCAAAACAAAAGGAGTTTTCGTTCTCCAAATATAACAGTAAAGGAATACATATGCTTTTCCACATAGCACAGCCCCCTTCCTGGTGCGAGAGCCACTCTTCTCAGGAGATGCGCTAAGTTCATTCCAAGACTTAGACATCTCTGTTCGGTCCCCTGATGACCTCCTGTATACCTTAGGGATGCTTTTAGCTGCAAGTACAGTGAATTCAGCAAAAAGGGCCTGGGATTATTTTCCATAGTAACGGGTGTGGTTGGTTCAGCAGCCTCCTGGTAATGGTGCTCTGAGCCGGCCTCTTGGTGGTTTCCTTGGCATTTCCCTGATGGTCCAAGGTGACTACCATTGCCCCAGACATCACCACCTTACTTCCTTTGTTGGAAGAAAGGGGTCTGTGGGAAAGGACACTTCTTGTGATTTTCCATGTTTTGCTCCTTTGACAGAGGGGAAGAGCTTTCTTGGAAGCTCACCCCTGCTTGGCCGTGGCTATGTCCCATGGCCACTGCTAGATGAGTCCCTGGCAAAGAGGAATTGGAGTGCCTTACTCAGCTTAGCCCTGTCAGGAAGCATCTCACTGTCCCAGAACGTGTGCAAGATGAGACCTGTACAGACCATTATGGGACCTCGCTTTTTGCCAACTCCCTCACTAGAGTATATGCTGCGAGAGGGCAGAGATCCTGGTCTGTTTCTTTTAAGATTCATCTGCATATTTGAAAAGCAGAGTGAGAGAGAGAGAGAGAGAGAGAGAGAAACAGACAGACAGACAGAAAAGTGTTCCATGCGCTGGTTCACTCCCCAAATGGCTGCAACAACCAGATCTGGCCTAAGCTGGAGCCAGGAGCCAGGAGTTCCATCCTGGTCTCCCACACAGATGCAGGGGCCCGAGCACTCCAGTCTTCCACTGACCTTCCCAGGTACACTAGCGGGGGAGCTGGATTGGAAGCAGAGCAGCCAGGGTTGGAACTGGTGCTCAGACATGGGATGCTTGCAATGGAGGCAGTGGCTTAACCTGCTGTGCCAGTCCCTTTTGTCTTCTCTCTTGTTCACTGCTGTATCTGCAACAGCTAGAAGAGCTCCAGGAATTGACTGAGTGGTCGTTCAAGGAATGCATGAGTGAATGAGTCAGGAGGAAGCTGACAGGGCTGCTGGGTAGGAGCCGGCAGGGTCCACAGTGCCCAGCCACGAGCAGCCCCACCTGGTAAACGTGGCGCTGTCAGGAGGCCACTGATCCCCAGAGCCGTGACTTTGCGCCTTCTGTCTTTTCTCCCAGGGAGTGACCACAGCTGGAGAGTCCTCTTGTGCCAATGACCCTTCCCAACTCCTCCTGCATCTCAGAAGACAAGATGTGTGAGGGCAACAAGACCACCATGGCCAACGTGCAGCTGATGCCGCTCGTGGTGGTCCTGAGCACCATCTCCCTGGTCACTGTCGGACTCAACCTGCTGGTGCTGTGTGCCGTCCGAAGCGAGCGGAAGCTGCACACCGTGGGCAATCTGTACATCGTCAGCCTGTCGGCGGCAGACCTGATCGTGGGCGCCGCCGTCATGCCCATGAACATCCTCTACCTTCTCATGACCAGGTGGTCCCTGGGCCGGCCTCTCTGCCTCTTCTGGCTTTCCATGGACTACGTGGCCAGCACGGCGTCCATTTTCAGCGTCTTCATCCTGTGCATTGACCGCTACCGCTCTGTCCAGCAGCCCCTCCGGTACCTGAGGTATCGAACCAAGACCCGGGCGTCGGTCACCATCCTGGGAGCCTGGTTTCTCTCCTGCCTGTGGATCATTCCCATCGTCGGATGGCGTCGCTTTCTGCCGCACAGCCCGAGGCCCCGGGACGACAAGTGCGAGACAGACTTCTACGACGTCACCTGGTTCAAGGTCATGACGGCCATCATCAACTTCTACCTGCCCACCGTGCTTATGCTCTGGTTTTACGCCAGGATCTACAGGGCCGTGCAGCAACACTGCCAGCACCGGGAGCTCATCAGCAGGTCCCTCCCGGCCTTCTTAGAGATCAACCTGCGGCCAGAGAATCCCAAGGTGGGTGGCAAGAAGCCGGGGAAGGAGTCCCCATGGGAAGTTACGAAGAGGAGGCCAAAAGATGCAGGTGGTGGCCCTGCCTTGAAGTCACCGTCCCAAGTCCCTGCGGAGACGAAATCTCCAGCTGGGCTCAGCGGAGAGGAGGCCGGAGAGGAGGCCACGCTCCACTGCTTCCCGGTTAACATGGTGCAGACAGCGATGGTGGCCCAGGGGAGCAGCCTGGGCTATGCCGCCATTGGCCAGCCCAGGAGCCAGCTCACGGCAGGGGAGCAGAGCCTGGGCGCGTGTCGCATCAGCGAGCTGTCGGAGGACCAGACGCTGGGGGACAGCCAGTCCCTCTCCCGGACGATGGACTCCGACGCCACCACGGAGACGGCGCCGGGCAGAGGCACGCTGAGAAGTGGGTCCAGCACGGGCCTGGATTACATCAAGTTCACCTGGAAGCGCCTGCGCTCCCACTCGAGACAGTACGTGTCAGGGCTGCACATGAGCCGGGAGCGGAAGGCCGCCAAGCAGCTGGGCTTCATCATGGCGGCCTTCATCCTCTGCTGGATCCCCTACTTCATCTTCTTCATGGTCATTGCCTTCTGTAAGAGCTGCTGCAACGAGCACGTGCACATGTTCACCATCTGGCTGGGCTACATCAACTCCACGCTGAACCCGCTCATCTACCCGCTGTGCAACGAGAACTTCAAGAAGACGTTCAAGAGGCTCCTGCACATTCGTTCCTAAACAGGGCCTCCGCGGGATTGCCACACAGGGCCGCTCGCGAGGCCCCCGAAGGAACCGGAAGGCTGAAGGTTGGTGCCACGCCAGGCTCCCGGGCTCTCTGGAATCAACGCCTGCGTGCCAGGGGCCGGGGAGTTGGGAGTTCCTTAGGCACCACTGGGAGCACAGCGGCGGGGCGGGGCGGGCGGTCTGCAGAGAGATTGTTCTTGGGGAGAAAGCAGAATATTTGCAAAATCTGCCAGAGCTCTCCGGCCTGCTGGAGCGGCTTAGCGCCCGCCTCTCACTGTAATTCAGGCTGCAGCCTGGAGCTATGGGGCAGCCCGAGAGCCGAGGGGGCGGCGGTCCCCTGGAGGATCAGAGCTCTCTGGTCTCCTTGGTGTGGAGCCTTCACCTGCGGGCAGATGCTGTCCCCGCCAGGTCCCCTTGAGAGGCAGGGCGGCTTGGTCTGCGGTGGCTGCGGCTCCTCAGTACGCCTCCTCTGAGCCCGTTTCCCAGCTTTCTGCAGCACCAGTGTCGGAACCCCCCGGCCACTCTGCCTTATTACTTCTCACCCATGCATGTCTTCGACCCGATTGCAAACGATGCCGCTCGCACCTCCTGCATTTCCAACCCCAAGTTCCTCTTGGCTATTGAAACAGCGGTGACGGATGCTGAGCACAAAAGAAAGAGAAAAATATTTTCAAATGGTTCCACGTTACAAGCAAAAACTGGGACTCAGGGAAGAAAGCTGACGCTGTTTCAGCCCCAGAACACGACGACAGAAAGGGGGTGTGACTGGCCCTGCGTGCATGGGAGCACATTGAGGTGCCGCCAGGTGGAAGGAGATGCCAAGGGCCCGTGGCTTTCCCTGGGAAAGTGAGAATGGAACTGCGTGGGGTTCCAGCTCATTTGTAACACATTTCTCTAAAAGGCATCAGTGAGTCCTGCTAAGCGGGTGTGTGCACGCATGCACACACAAACACACACACACAGAATTCCGGATAACACGTTGCGAGGAGGAAGAGGTGACATGTAACACGTCTGCGGGCTCAGCAGGTGACTCCCTGAATAGAAGGGTGTGCATTTTTATCTGTGAGTTGTGTTAGGTTTGTCAAAAAGTCGTGGTCTCTTGTCATCACACCTGTGCAGTATGAACTGGCCACGGCGTGGGGACATGTAGTTTCACTGGTATTTTATGTTGGTCGCAATCTGGACATGGTATGTGTTTTAAAACTCACTGATGGGCCCTCATGTGTGCGGCAAGCAGGAAAGGCTATACACGTACATTTTGTGTCTTGCCTTCCTGTTTGCACGATCTGTTATGTGGGGTCTTTCTGCCGACCTGAAGTGTGATCTGAGACGGTGCTGTCCTGTGGTTTGTTTGTGAACCTCTGGTCTGAGATGTATCGGGTAGACCCTCAAGCATTCCAGGGTTTCACGGAGGGATTCTCATTGGCTCCTGGTTGCAGTTGTAAACACCTCTCGAAAAGGAATCACTTTTTTAGTAAAAAGCTTGATTCTCACTTTGCCTTGCGTCCCCTACAGTTCTTGCTTGGATTTGGGGTAGGGGTGGGGCTGAGCAGACATCCATTGGGGTCTTAGAAACCACAGCTATTCTGTTTCCAGGTCAGAAATCCTTCTCCCGCAGACACGAGAGAGAACGCACAGCCAGAGAGAATCGCTCCCCAGGCCCTCAGGAACCAAGAACAGAGAACGCTGCCCGCTGGCCAGCAGCAGAGTGCGTCCTGAGGTCCATGAGCCGCCGGTGACAGGTGCCGAGGAGCAGTGACGAGCCCTGCCTGTGGGTTAGAGAGACCTGCATTTGAGTTTGGTAGGAACACGAAATTGCCGTTAAACATCGACTGCCAGAGTTTAGGGAGCAAAGTCGCTGCTTCCTTTTCCCCTGAGTCTGTGTCTGGTATCCGGCAGGTGCACCGAGGCAGTTTCAAAGTGGACTGAGCAGGTGCCAGGGGGTGGACTCGTGTTTAGGAACAAGTAACCCACGCACAGGACTCTGGAGTGTGCCTCCTTGTCCCCCGTCACATACTCCTGCACCCCCAGCCTGCAGGACTGAATTTGTGTTTGAATGGATGAAAAGCAATAGGCTAAGGTGCCCAGGCCCCCAGCTGCAGTCCATGAGGGAAGACGGAGTAGCGGATGGCTGGCGCAGCATCCAGGGGGAGCCAGGATTTCTGCACTGAACACGAAATACACACGTGCTAGCACAAGGCTGTCATGGAGGCCTGGTGTGCAGATGAGCACCCTGCAGGCTTAAGGCTGATGCACTTTGGTTATCCCGGTGACAGTCTGCCAAAATGACCAACTTAGCCGGCACTGCCTTCCTTATCACTCTTCGCAAGGTTTACAACAATTCATGTCCGTAGCGTTTTGTGAAGAACGGTTTCGTGCGATTACCAGGTAACTGATGATGTTTGTGTCCCTAGCAGCCTGTTGGGGAATGTGCCCTCTGTCTCGGTCTCAGCTCACTACTGCAAGAGAGGCAGGAGCCGGGTTCACAGGGCGGAGAAATGGAGGCGAAGGGACCAAGGGTGATGGAGGGAAGACTAAGGGGCAGAGCTGGGGGAGACAGGATGGGGAGATGGAGTGTTAGAAAGGTGGGACTGAGGGGAGAAGGTGGGGGACACCGGGGCGGAAGAGGGAGAGAGCTGAGCAGGAGAGGAGGATCCCGGAGGGCAGGGCAGAGCGTGGAGATGGAGACAAGTTCAGGGAGATGGGGGAGACTGACTTGGGAAGGAAGACAGAAACGGAGCAGTGGAGAGGGAAACAGAGTAGACCAAATGGCTCAGTATTAATGCATTCAGAAAAAATCCGCTTTCAGAAACTATTCTTCATGAATGTATCCATAAGTTAAATATAGTCAAAGGAAGAATAAACCGTCCTTAGCCTGTCATTAATAGAGCCTTCTCCGGAAGCCTTCTCCAGGGTTGGGCGTTCTTGTAGAGCTGCAGCTTAGGAAGCCCACATCTCATATCCATGGAGCTTCCTGCTGGCGCTCCTGGGAGGCAGCAGAGCATGACCCGAATGCTTGGAGCCAGCCCTGCTAGGCACGTGGGAGACCGGTGGAGTTCCTAGCTCCTGGCTTCAGCCTGGCTGTCTTGACTGTTGCTGCTTTTGGGGGAGTGAAGCAGCAGATGGAAGATCTCGTTCTCTCCCTCTTGTCACTCTGCCTTTCAAATAAATAAATACATAAATTTTAAAAAAATGCTTCCCTGAGGACTGGCACAGTGGTGCAGTGGGCTGAGCCGCCTCCTGCAACACTGGCTTCCTGTGTGGGCGCCGATTCGAGGCCTGGCTGCTCCACTTCTGATCCAGCTCTCTGCTGAAGGCCTGGGAAGGCAGTAGAAGATGGGCCTAGGTACTTGGGCCTCTGCTGCTCAGGATGGCATGGACACCAGTTGCAGGGGCCTTAAGTAAGGTGCAGGGGTGGGGGCACTGTGGCATAGTGGGTAAAGCCGCCGCCTGCAGTGCTGGCATCCCATATGGGTGCCGATTGAGTCCACGTCTAATCCCATCTTCTGTATGGCCTGGGAAAGCAGTAGAAGATGGCCAAGTGCATGGAGAGACCCATAGGAAGGTCCTGGCTCCTGGCTTTGGATCAGCGCAGCTCAAGCCGTTGTGGCCAGTTGGGGAGTGAACCAGCAGATGGAAGGTCTCTCTCTCTCTCTCTCTCTCTCTCTCTCTCTGCCTCTCTCTGCCTCTCCTTCTTTCTCTGTGTAACTCTGACTTTCAAATAAATAAGTCTTAAAAAAAAATAAAGGTGCAGGACCAGGAGCCACAGAAAGGTAGAGAATGTCCCCAGACACCGGCTGGCAACAAGACCGCAAGACTACAGCGATTCTGGTCAACCCACCTTCCCCGGTTGTCTTGCAGCTCAGTTAAGGAGGTGACCTGCTCCCCACACATGTTAAGCCAGGCTCAGAAACCCAGAGAACTCTGGCATGACAGGTGTGGGCTACTAAGATTTTTTTTTTAAAGATTTATTTATTTAGAACGAGTTACAGAGAGAGAGAGCAAGAGAAGCATGCGAGAGAGTCCATCCACTACTTCAGTTCCCAGATGGCCACAATGGCCAGGGCTGGGCCAGGTTGAAGGCCAAAGCTAGGAGCTCTATGTGGATCCTTCACATGGTGGAGGGACCCAAGCACTTGGGCCATCTTCTGCTTCTTTGCCAGGTGCATTGAAAGAGAGCTGGGTGGAAAGCAGGGTAGCCGGGTAGGGAACTGGCGCTCTGCTTTGGGAGGCCAGCATCACAGGTGTCTACTTACCCATTGCACCGCAACAGTAGCCCCCGTGCACCCCTTTTATGCGTAGAGTTCAATGGGTTCCGACAGATTTGTGCACCTATGTCATCTCTACCTTAATCAAGCTGTAGAACATTTACATCGACCTGGAAGCTCCTCGTGTTCCTTTGCACACAACACGTACACTGCCCCGTTCAGGCACGCCCTGGTCTGACTTTTCACACGTTCGTTTGGCTGACGTCAGAGCTCCAGGTGAGTGCAATCATGCAGCACGTGTTCTCTGCTCCACCTGCATTTTGTCTACAACTCGCCCACACTTCAACTGGGTCCTGAAGACCGAGAGAGGGTCCCACGAGCAGAGAGGAAGGGGGCACAGCAGGGACAGAGACCCGAGAGCAGAGGAGGTGTTGACTCAAATTCGTGTGCTGTGACCCAAGCCTGCAGTGTGAGGGGCGGTGGAGACGCTTTCCTAGGTCCTACGCTGCAGTGGTCAGAAAATCCTTCCACCCTCTGTGCTTCTGAAAGGATTCACGGCAAAGAAACACCCATTCCCATACGGCTTCAGGAAGCCCTAGATGCCTCCCTCATCTGCCTGTCTGAAGCCAGCCACAGCCCTGGATTCTCATTCTTTGCATCCTGAACGACTAGTTGGGCTACTTGTCTCAATCAGTCTTTCCTTTCCCCGAGCTGTCACCCTCAGACTGAACCAGCGCATAGCCTCCCCCCACCTCCACAAGGTGGCCTCAGGGCAGAACACCCGCTGACCTGGGCACCAAGCTGCCCTTTCGTCCTGCTTTCCTGTGTCCAGTTCTTTCTGCCTAACCCTCAAGACACCTGCTAGTCTTCCAGCCAGAAGAGCCTCCCTACTGTGGTCCCATCCCACCCCCCCATCCATCCATCTTTCTGATAGAGGATCCCCTTGCCAAGTCTGGATCAAACAGGCTTCCAGGTCAACCTCCACCCCAGAGAACTTGCGGTAAGCCCCTGAGCGCTCTCTGGCCTGTGCTGTTTGGTGAGGTACGGTGGGGAAGCATAACACCCGCCTTGCAGGGTCTTTGTGGGGTGGGAGGGGTGAAGCCTTGGAAACGAGGTAGATCATCAGTACGCCTGCCCCTGTTACCCTGAGCGCACAGGGCTACAGCAGAGTCACTTTGGGAAAGGCCTTAGGGTTCTATCCCCCAAATCTGCCCAGCGCTTCGCTCAACTAAAGATAGAACGAGTAACTTCATCCCAGGGAAAGCGGGGAGCTACAAAAAGATGGGGATTCTGAGAGGCAGGCTGATGGCTGCCTCTCCTGTCTCTCTGCTCCGGCTTCCATCATGGTCACGAGGCTCTGTCTGATGCCACAGCACAGGGAAAACGCAGTGATCCTGATTCCTGCCATCTTCTGAGTCAAACGACGCGGTACAGAGCGTTTTCCTAAAAGCCTAAGACACACACACTATTGTAAGCGGGTTTTCTGACCAGCCCCAGGCTAGGCCCCGCCCACCTCCTGGTGCCCCGCCTTCCCCACGACTCAAGCTCCTCCCATTTAGTCTGGTGCTAGGGACGCATTTCCCACTCGGCAGGCGCCCGCGCCTGTGCGCACGCGCGCCGTTCTCCCAGGCTGGCGGGGGCGGGGCCGTGTTGCGTCATCGGCGTGCGCGCTGCGGGCGGCGCTGTGGTTGCCGGAAGTTGAGTGGCGGTAAGTGAGCCGCGGAGGGCCTGAGAGGAGTAGGGGCTGGTGAGGGCGATTTTGGGGGTCTGGACGCAAGGGGAGCGCTCGGCGGCGGGCGAGCGAAGCAGGCGGTCACAGGTCCTCCTCCGGACGCGCTGGGAGGTCCTTCCACCTCCAGGCAGTTACTAACTCCGGCTGCCTTTCGGCCACGTCCCCTCGCGGGGTCAGCCCTGCCGGTTGTCCACCCCGTCCCTCCCGGCCTCTGAGAGGGAGAGCCCGGCGTCTCCGGTGTTGGGCCGCCCGCCGTCTCTCCTGGCCCTGCCCCGGGTCGCTGTGTGACTGGCGCGTCCTCCCCGTCTGAGCTGCTCGCCCTCGTCCGGGAAACGGGAGTGCGAATTCGTCGTCTGTGAAGTGGGGGGGTGGAAGTCGGGCTGCCCCGTGAGGGCTCTGCTGAACTGGGCTCCCCATCCGAGTGTGGTGCGGGGGTTACGAGCTCGTGCTGGCCAAGGGGGAAGTCAGATGAGAAGAAGTAGCGGCGAGACAGTTGCTTCGTCGGAAGTCACGCTGTCGTTTGTGCCGCATTGAGTTTCCTATGCACAGCACCAACGCGCGTTAGAGAAGTGGAACCAGAGCTCCGTGTGTGTGCGCGCAGTAATCTGATTTTCGAACAGTGGGGATGAGTTCAGTTCGTTTAGTTTTCTTAGAAAGGAAGAGAGACGTAGAAAGCAAGCTTGCGTCCCATCCTTCTCGCCCCAACGCCCAGCAGCTGGCGCAGGGCCAAGACAGCCGGGAACCCCGTCCAGGTCTCCCGTGCGCGTGGCAGGGACCCACGCCCTTGAGCCTTCGCCTGCTGCCTTCCGGAAGCTGGGGTGGGGCCTGGAGCCTGGACCCAGACCCCGATCGCCCCGTGCGGGATGCTGGAGTCCCAGGCGCCGTCTTAGCCGCTGCACACCTGCCCTTCGGTTTTGGTTGTTAATCCTGCAGGACGGGAATCAGGCGTATCTGTGGCCGCCAGTGTGGGACCTCTGTGCCCCAGACCCCCTCGCGCCGACGACTGGCATTCCTGGTGTGGCGTCACTGATTTCCTCGGGGACAGAATGCTCAGCACTTGGGGTTGCATGCTGCTTCGTCCTCACCCAGAGCTGACGCAGGACAGGTTGAGCTGTAGGCGATTCCTGGTAATCCGAGTCATCCCGCTGTGCATCCTTCAGGCTCACAGGGCTCCCCTTCGATGTCCTTGCCCTGTGGCTTTGGAAGCTGCTATGTCGTCTTCCTCTTCGTGCCTTTCCTTGGCTATGCTAAGCATATTCACCCACGCATAGTAAGCCCGGCAACAAAAGAATCTTGTCCTGTTTTATGTCTGTGACATCCCCAGGATATAGAACAATGCCTAGCGTTCTGTGAGGGTCCTTCAGAAAGTTTATGGGAAAACTGAATTCAAAGTTGTTTGTTTATGAGACATAAACGTAGGACCCACACATCTGCTGTTTTACTCCCCAAATGCCGGACAGCCAGAGCTGGGCCAAGACAAAGCCAGAAGCCAGGAGCCCAGTCCAGGTCTCCCCCATGGATGGGACGAACCCAACCACCTGAGCCGGCACCTGCTGCCTCCCCGTGGTGCACAGTAGCCGGCAGCTGGAACGGGGAACAAGCACTCTGGCTGCAGGCATGGCGGCTGATGTCTCAACTGCTAGGGCAGACCCCCACCCCTACGCACATTATTTGTGAACTTTTGGAAGAAATGCGTGGATTTCAAGATTTTTTTGCCCCCAAATAAACTTGTTTTGTAGTCCCATTTTCCATGAACTTTTCAAGTACACACATGCCCAGTAACTATTTGTTGAGTGACTACATAAAATGAGTATTTACATGCTGTATGTGCCAGGTATTATTTTACTGCTGTAACACCAGTCCCTACAATAAGAAAAAATGCTTGTTTCATGGAGCCTACCTTTCGCACGGCAGAGGTGGTGGTAGTGATGGCCAATAAATATACTTGTAAGGGTGGCAGATGTTTCAGATCTCAATGAGTGTGACCAAAAAGGGCGCAGAGAAATGGGATAGACATACTTTTTTTATGGAAACAGAAGGAGCAGTTTTATCTTTAAAGATTTATTTGTTTGAAAGAGTTACAGAGAGAGACACACACACAGAGAAAAAGAGATCTTCCATCTGTTGATTTACTTACTCCACAGATGGCCACAATGACCAAGGCTGGGCGAGGCTGAAGCCAGGAGCCTTGGGTGGGGCTCTCACGTGGGTGGCCGGGGCCCAAACACTTGGGCCACCTTCTGTTGCTTTTCCCGGGCCATTAGCAGGGAGCTGGGTCAGAAGTGGAACCTGCACCCACATGGGATGTTTGTGTCACGGGTGGTAGCTTTCCCTGCTGTGCCTCAACGCTGGCCCAAAGGAGCTATTTTAAAAGCTAGCTGGGGGGAGGGGCGGGAGGTCTTGTGGCACGGCAGGTTAAGCTGCATCTCGGATCAGCGTGCTGGATTGAGTCCCCACGGATCCACTTTCCAGCCGGCTTCCTACTCATATGTCCTGGGAGACAGCAGATGATGACTCAAGTGCTTGGGCCCCTGCCACCCACATGGCAGGGTGGAGTTCCTGGCTGTGGGCTGGCCCTGTGCTGGCTATTGCAGACGTTTGGAGAGTGGGCCAGCAGATGGAAGCTCTACCTTGCTTTATTTTTCAGGTAGATGAAAGTAAACCTTTGTGCTAGCTGGTCAGGATGAGCTCCCTGGAGAGGTGACCACTGAGCTAACACCTGAATGAAGCACAAGCCCGACTCGCGAGGGCTCCCGTTGCCTGCCACACTGTTCCCCTGGTCCCCACCTAGGCACAGGGCTTGTTAAATTGCCTGCAGGTGGGTCTCAGCTCCCTGCTTCTGCTGCCTCCCTTCCCTTCCCCTTCCGTTTTCCATGGCTGACTCCTCCCTGCTCTCAGCTGAGGTTGTTTTGAAACCATTTAAGAAACAAGTGCTAGACTCTGTTTTTCAACCACAGGTTCCTTTTTCTGACCCTGGCCAGCTTCTCATTATAGAGGATAAGCATAAATACTTGCTAAGCCTCTGCTCTGTGCCTGACCCTGACCCTGTATTATTGGTTGGAAGCACAACAATGAGGAAGACCCACAGCCCTGTCCTAAAGAAGCTCAACCGATACCCTGGAGGAAGGAGAGGGGGAGGAGAAACGATGGGCCCGTACTCATGTATGTAACAACTAGTCTGGGTGCAGACTGGGTTCTCAGTTCTTTTCTGAGATGCCTGTCTGGTCTGTTAGGTGTATTCTTTCTTTATTTTTTAAAAATTTATTTTATTTATTTGAAAGAGTTATAGAGAGAGGTAGAGCCAGGGAGAGAGAGAGAGAACTTCCATTCCACTGGCCCACCCCTGAAATGACTGCAATGGCCAGAGCTGAGCTGATCAGGAGCCAGGAGCTTTCTCCGGGACCCCCACGCGGATGCAGGGGCCCAAGGACTCGGGCCATCTTCCACTGCTTTCCCAGGCCATAGCAGAGAGCTGGATTGGAAGAGAAACAGCTGGGACTTGAACCGGTACCCATATGGGATGCCGGCACCGCAGCCTGGGGCTTTAACCCAGTAGGCCACAGTGCTGGCCCCATAGGTGTATTCTTTAAACTTGGCAAGTGTACTTACAACTCAAAATTAATTAATTAATCCATTATAAATAAAACTAGGAGCGAGGTAAGAGTGATGTGGTATGTGGCGTTGCAGAGGTATGGTAGAGGGGGAGCTGGGGTGCGTGTAAGCCAAGCTGACGCATCAGAGAAGGCTTCCATGAGGAGACATCACTTTATCCCAGGCCTCAAGGATGTGCAGGTGAAGAGTGCAGAAGGTCGTAGGCGAGAATGCGTGGCCTGCAAGTGGCCCACAGGAATTGCAATGCAGTGTTGCAGGGTAGGGGTGACTGGGCAGGGAAGGAAGTGCACGGGGGAGGATCTGTGGCAGTCACATGCTAAGGGAAGTGATTTTAGAGTCAGATTCATGTATCCCAGCGTGAGCTTTGCCACAGACCTGGTTTTGTCACCTTGGCCACATCATTTTCTCTGTCAGCTTCAGTTCGCTCAGCTGTGAGAAGGGGATATATAAATTAAATGCAGTGATATTGTTACTTACTTTGGACTGGTAGGTATTTTGCAGATAAAATAAACACTCGAGGGGCAGGTGTTGTGACACAGAAGGTTAAGCAGGCCCCTGCGATGTCAGCATTCCCAATGGGCACAGGTGTAAGTCCTGGCTGCTCCACTTCTGATCCAGCTCCCTACTAATGAGAGAGTGTCAAAGATGTCCCTAGCACTTGGGACCCTGCCACCCATGTGAGAGACCAGGATGAAACTCCTGGCTTTGGCCTGGCCCAGCCATGGCCATTGTGACCAACTGGGGAGTGAACCAGTGGCTGGAACATCTCTGCCTCTCGAACTCTGCCTTTCAAATCAATTGATAAATCTTCAGAAAAATAAAAACACTCAATAAAACAGTAGCAGTTAATATTGTCAGGCTAGGAAATTTGGATTTAAGCATAGGTGTGGAGAGCTGGGGACTGGAGAATTTTAGCCTGGAGCGTGACTGGTCTCACTGTTTTGGTTCCCGGGCGGCAGTGTGGTGATTGCATTCCCAGGGCAGGATCTACAGGAGACCTGTCAGCCCTGCAGCAGATTCAGGTGACAAGATGAGGACAGAACCCGTGGCTGTGGCAGTGGAGCAGGGTGGATCACTTTGAGAGACAAAGGAGGTGGCATTTGCTGGGCTTGGTGACTGGTTAGATGACAAGGGAGGGAGCCTAGACTCTGGGGTGTTGCCGGCGTCGAGGACTCTGGGAAGAGGCAGTCACAGAGTTCCTGGCTCTGTGTCTCCTGTTGGTCATCCCTGGCCTCCTCTGAGGTTTTATAGCGAAGCCCGTTGGCCTCTCCTCCACTTTAATCCTTGGGAGTGAAGCTCACTAATGAACACCGTCCTCTTCCTCTCCTCTCCACCTCCTGGCGTACTGCTTTCTCAGTGTAGTTAAGACCTTCTTGTGTAATCAAGGAAGAATAAAGTGGCGCTGCTCTGTGTGGACAGTGTGTGTTCCGTGGTCTTGGCAGACTGGGTAACAGCCTGGTCACTGTGTCGCCGTCCAGTTCCAGAAGGATCCCCTTTGGTTTTCCTCCCCTGCCTTGTCCGTCCCGGCTACCAGCCTTGCAGCCTGTCTCTGTGTCTGAGGGCGTGGTGTGGAAGGATGCCTGCTTTTTGCAGGAGTCCGGCCATGAGGCCAGCTCTGTGCTTCCCTGGCTTACCCAAGGCAGACACAGCATGCTGTCAGCATTTGCACGCTAGGTTACCCAAAGGTTCACACAAACATGGGATTAAAGGTATGTTTGTTTCAATGTAAAAATTTTTTAAAAATCTGCACAGTTTTCTTATGCACATTTTCTACGTATTATGAAAAAAATTGTTTCCTACCAAACCCATACTTTTAATTTCTTTTTCCCAGAAACTTTTGGTGTTGCTTTGTGGGGATGGAGATCCCCAAGTTATGTTGTGGGGATTGAGAGCCCTGGCTGGCTCCAGGTAGACTTAGTCTAGGTTCTTGTCTTCCTGCTTGTAAGAAAAGAACCGGGAGACGTAGGTAGAGGTGAACAGAAGAGGAGCATTTATTGAAAGGCAGAAAGATAATACGCACTCAGACATGTACTATCAAGAGAGAGAATTCCCCCACCCAGGCTGGGGTCATCCTCTTGGAGGGTGGGGTGGTGTTCAGGGCAGGGCCTGCCTGATGATGATCCAAAGGAGCTGGGACTGGGGGTGGGGCCGCAGCCACTGGGGGTGGTGACAGTCTCCAGGAAGGTGTTACTGTGCCTGGATCATGATGGAGAGTGAGGCTTGGCTGCAAGCTGAGGAGTGGGTGTGCTGGGCCTTCAGCCATGCTTAATCGGTGTGGAAGGTGCTAGGCTTTGGGCAGTACGTATGGCTTGGGTGTTTGCCGTTCTTAGTGCCTCATCCTTCCCGACTCCCTGCCTCACCCACATCATTGCCACCTCTGCTTCCTTCAGTCTTCCTTCTGTGGCCCTGTGGCCGCCACACTACTCCACAAACCTGTTCTCCCTGAGTCCTCAGAGCCCAGTGCTGATGTCCCTTCCCTGAGGCAGACCAGTCCTGCTCTGCCTGCTCTGCCTTGCAAATGAGTGCTTTGCTTTCCTTTGTCTCCCAAGCCTCTGCTTCCTATTTACCCCTGGATTTACCTCATTTATGTACCCATAACCCCTCCTCCGGAGCCCAGATCTCTTCTGAATGCTGCCCTCAAGCTCAGCAAGCCCAAAACCTTCCCTCTAAACCTGTCTTTTCCCATTCTTTAATCTTGCCCGTGACCCTCCTTCTGAGTGGTTGTCTGAACAGAATGCTGGGAGTCATCTCCGGCTCTTCCTCTTGCACCATCCCTACTTTCCCTCCCAGCCCGGAAAGTCCTCGGAACACCACAGATTAATTTTCCTTGGTGTCTCCTGACATGTTTCCTCCCTGCTGCCTTCATCCCTGCCTTCCTGCACTCCTGCTGGCCTCCCAGCTGCTGGCCCTGCCTCCACAGGCAGACCCTGGCCGTTGGTGTTTGGAGTGCATTTCCTACAATGCAGATGTTGGCCTGGCAGTTAAGACTTGTGTATCCCATTAAGAGTGCCTGAGTTCATTTTCAGTCTCCAGCTACCTGCTGGTGTGGGCCCTGGGAGGTAGCAGGTGATGGCCTTAGTAATTGTGTTCCTGGCACCCACATGGGAAACCTGCACTGAGTTCCTGGCTCCCAGCTTTGGCCTGGTCCAGCTCTGGCCATTGCAGGCATTGGAGAGTGAACTAGAGGATGGGAGTTCTTTCCCTCTCTGTCTCCTTTTGTCTAAGAGAAAGGAAGGGAGAGAGTGAGGGAGGAAGAACAGATCTTTGCTGAGATGCAAAGCACCACTTTTCACCTAATTTCACATTATCTTCATTGTTCGGCGTTCACCCACTTCCGTGCTGTGACTTGGAGCTGCTCGGCTCTGTGCACCTTTGCTTCCTGCCGTCTCTGGGCACCTCCTAGCTGCTAGGGCTGCAGCCAGTGCTGGAGAGCAATGGTGGGCGTGGGGATGAGAAGCAGACATGGTCCCTTTCCCATGCAAGTTCTGTTCTACTAGGAAAGACTGACCTTCACAATGTAGGCAAGACAGTTGCCCCTGTCCCCAGAGGTGTGGTACACAGTGCTCTGTGAGGACACGACAGAGGACAGTTGACCTGACGAGGAGGTTGGGAGTCAGGGAGGTGATTCCATCCATGTGGATAAATACAGTGAAAATAAACAGGATAGGGCCAAAATCCGAGACACAGACTTGGCCTTCTTAGTTCCTTTCTAAGGAACACTAACTTATTACACAATCAGCCTCTCCTCCAATAACATTGTTTCATCAGTTTTTGCTGTCTCTGCTCAGTATCCATTCCTGTGTCTTCGTCTTGTCTGCAATGATTGCATGAGCAGCCTGGTCAGAGACGTTCCCGAGGCCCAGTAGCCTGTGTCTCTAATTCTGTTCTGATCAAGGCAAAAAATGTGCTTACTCTATACTGATTTTTTTCTTGAAGAAATCATTCTGGTCTCTGGTGATTACTCAGGTCTGCTTTAGACAGTGGTGTAGGTTTTGTGCGTGCAGCAGCCCACATCAGAGGATGTTTTGGGGGCTGGCACCATGACTCACTTGGTTAATCCTCCGCCTGTGGTGCCGCCATCCCATATGGGCACCGGTTTTAGTCCTACCTGCTCCTCTTCCAACCCAGCTCTGCTATGGCTTGGGAAACCAGTAGAAGATGGCCCAAGTGCTTGGGCCCCTGCACCTGCATGGGAGACCTGGAAGAATTTCCTGGCTCCTGGCTTTGGATCGGCACGGCTCCGGCCATTGCAGCTAACTGGCGAGTGAACCAACAGAAGGAAGACCTTTCTCTTTGTCTCTCGCTTTCACTATCTGTAACTCTATTTCTAAAGTAAATAAATAAATCTTTAAAAAAAGATGTTCTCTTTATATCATAGGCATATTTTTTAAAGAAAGCTTTAATTTAATGAATGCAAATTTCTGTTTTTTTTTTTAAAGATTTATTTATTTATTTGAAAGGCAGAGTTACACAGAGAGAAGGAGAGTCAGAGAGAGAGAGAGAAAGAGAGAGAAGTCTTCCATCTGCTGGTTCCCTCCCCAGATGGCTGCAATGGCTGGAGCTGTGCCAATCCGAAGCCAGGAGCCAGGAGCCAGGAGCTTCCTCTGGGTCTCCCACGCAGGAGAAGGGGCCCAAGGTCTTGGGCCATCCTCTACTGCTTTCCCAGGCCATAGCAGAGAGCTGGATCGTAAGTGGAGCAGCTGGGACACAAACCGGCACCCATATGGGATGCCAACACTGCAGGCAGCGGCTTTACCCGCTACGCCACAGCCCTGGCCCCACTAAGTAAAGATTTCCACAATTCGCACCCCCACAGACACACAAAGTATAAAGTATTGTTTGAAAACAAGTTTTACAGTTAATTCTCATAGTACAACTTATTAAGGACAGAGGTCCTACATGAGGAACAGGTGCACAGTGACTCCTGTCGTCGATTTAACAATTGACATTCTTATTTATGACGTCAGTGGTCACCCGAGGCTATGGAGGCTATGGAAGCCTTTTGAGTCCACAAACTCCAGCCTTATTTAGACAGGGCGACATACAAAGTGGAAGTTCTCTCCTCCAGAGAAAAGTACCTCCTTCTTTGATGGCCCCTTCTTTCCACTGGGGTCTCACAGAGATCCTTCATGTAGATCATTTCTTGCCAGTGTCTTGGCTTTCCATGCCTGAAATGCTCTCATGGGCTTTTCAGCCAGATCCAAATGTCTTGAGGTTGATTCTGAGGTCATAGTGCTGTTCAGGGCATTTGTCCTTCTATGAGTCTGCTGTGTGGACTGCTTCCTATGTTGGAACATTCTGTCCTTTTTAATTCTATCTGTTGTTATTACCAAACACTTGATCTTATTTATGTGATCCCTTTGACACTTAATCCTATCTATATGATCAGTTACACACTTAATATGATCAATTTAACACATAAGATGGCATTAGTACCACCCAGCTTAATGGGATTTGCAGTCCCATGGCAAAGTTTTAGCTTTACCCTTTGGGGTAAGTCCATGGGAATGTTTCATAGGCAGATATTTGTAATGACAGTTTTCTGGTAGACAGGAGTAAAATGTCATGAGCTAACCTAATGCACATATCACAAAACTTTTTTTTTTAAAGATTTATTTTACTTATTTGAAAGGCAGAGTTACAGAGACAGAGAGAGGTCTTCCTCCCGTTGTTTCGTTCCCCAAATGGCCTCATTGACTGGAGCTGGGCCAAGCTGAAGCCAGGAGCTTCATCCGGGGCTCCCACATGGGTGCAGGGGCCCAAGGACTTTGGCCATCCTCTGCTGCATTCTCAAGCTCATTAGCAGGGAGCTGAATCAGAAGTGGAGCAGCTGAGACTTGAACCACCTCCTATATAGGATGCCAGTGCTGCAGGCAGTGGCTTAACCTCCTGTGCCACAGTGCTGGCCTCATTGCACCTCCCTCCCTCCCTCCCTCCCTCCCTCCCTCCTTCCCTCCCTTCCTTTCAGATTTACTTATTTATTTGAAAGGCAGAGTTACAGAGAGGTAGAGGGAGAGAGAGAGAGAGAGAGAGAGAGAGAGGTCTTGCTTCTGCTAGTTTTACTCCCAAATGGCCGCAAGGGCTGGAGCTGGCCAATCTGAAGCTAGGAGCCAGGAGCTTCTTCCAGGTCTCCCATGTGGGTGCAGGGGCCCAAGCACTTGGGCCATCTTCGACTGTTTTCCCCGGCCATAGCAGAGAGCTGAGTGGGAAGAGAAGCAGCCGGGACTCGAACCGGCATCCGAATGGGATGCTAGCCCTGCAGTTGGCAGCTTTACCTGCTAGGCCACAGTGCCAGCCCCACACAGTACTTTTCTAAAATAAATAAAATGTCTTGGAGTAAGGGTGCCATTGTCTGATTGTACAGTGATGCCTGGGAGCAAAACTTTCATCCATTGGTCTGTGGATGCAAATAATGCGGGTCCTGCAGGGGTCCAGGTGGCTCGGAGGAAGTGAGGGACACAGCCCCTCCCACCCCCATCCCAGCCATCCTCCTGGCCTCATGTGGTCAGCTGGGACCACAGGAGCAGCTGGCAGCACGGTCACAGAACAAGCTGTCTTGGGCATCCTGGTGACTTGATGTCTTGTGGAGACATTAGTTTGGCTTAAGGGCATCTTGGCTCAGGTAGTTTTTAGGAAGAAGCGAGGCTTCTGGGCTGGGCTGGTTCCCTGTGGGAGTCCTGCATTTAAATCCTTCAGGTGGAGGACTCCTCCCTGGCCCCCTTTCGGCAGAGAAGGCCTTTTTGCAGCCTTGTGTGTTGCCTGCACAGCTCCTGACGGGGCAGCGCATCACCAGCCCACAGAAGTGCACTGGGTTCCAGATGCCAAGGCAGCCCCACCCCGCAGCTGCCTTTTGTTCACAGGCACCTGGGAACTGCCCTGCTTGTCACTTGGGTTGTGGCTTTTTAAAAATGACTGCCAGAGCCTGCAGCCCTGCAGCTGGGAGGAGGCGAGCAGAAGCCAGCTGCCTGTGCGCCGTCTCAGCCCAGAGAGGGTCCATGAGAGCCAAATTGTGGTCCTTCATCCTGGCGCTTCTGCTAAGTGACCGGCCCCCATGCCCTCTGAGTTGAGGGGAGTGCCCCGCCCCTTCGCACTTGTTCCTTCGGGCTCCTGGATGAGCTGCCGCAGGAGCCTGAGCAGCTCCATTTTCATGATGCCACTGCAGGACTCCTCAGAGGGAGGCGGGACGTTTCTCAGGGAAGCTGAGCCCTGGGAGTCAGGACTGTCGGCAGACACAAGGTGGTGACCAGAGCACAGACAGCAGGTGCCGGCCACTGCCTGCCTCCCCTGTGCGAGGCACCGCAGCTGGCGTGCCACCTGCATTCTCCGTTGGCCCTCCAGTGCCTGTCTGGGTTAGGCCTGACTGCCTATCTCTTACAGACCAGATCAGGGTACAGGATGAGGGCTTCCCAGGGAGTGAGCAAGCGAGGAGCTGAAACCCATGTGAGGGTTTAGCTGCCTGCAGACTAATGGGCTGTTGCAGAACTCCGTCTGATTTTAGCACCCTTTCTCTGAACCTTTGAAAACAGGAAAGTCCAAGAGAATTTTCAGTAGTGTCAGGCTCGGCTGTTCACCTGCCCTCCTAAGGGTTGGTTTCCCTAAAGATCAGTTGCTTTGTTTTGGCTTTTTTTTTTTTTTTCCCCTATAGTTGTTTATTTTCACCAACTTCATTTCGCGTTCCTGACAATCCTGCCCTGGCCTGGTATCTGCTGTCTCCAATCCTATTAGACTCCTGTGGAGGGAGAACGGTCGCCAGCCTCGCCCCGGGAAGCACTTCTGCTTCAATTAATTTTGTAAGCAGCAAAGCCAAAATGCCTTCATCTTCAGTGACTTTAATAACAAAATGCCAGGAGATGTTATGGAAATGGTGTTTCATTGAGGCTTCCATTTAGAGCAGTGGATTTCTTTTCACCAGAGCTGGGTTAAGTAGCTCATCTGCTAGCTGTTGATTGAATGCATGGAGGTTTTTGAAGGATCGCTGTGCCATGAACGTAGGGGATTCTGATCTGTGTTTTTGTTCAGATGTGATGTACACATAGTAAAGTAACCTGATCTTCAATGCAAGGGAAATTCTAGAAGTTCATGGAAATGGAATTAAAAGACAAGTGTATTTTGCTGTAAAAAATTTTGAGAAAGTTCATAAAGGGGCATGTGTTTGGCCTGGTGATTAATATGCCATTTGGGATGCCTGCACCTTCTGTTGGAGTGCTGTGCTCAGTCCTGATGGAACCCTGAGTTCAGTCCTGATGGAGTGCTGTGCTCATTCCTGATGGAGTGCTGTGCTCAGTCCTGATGGAGCGCTGAGTTCAGTCCTGATGGAGTGCTGTGCTCAGTCCTGATGGAGCGCTGTGTTCAGTCCTGATGGAGTGCTGAGTTCAGTCCTGATGGAGTGCTGTGCTAGTCCTGATGGAGCGCTGTGCTCAGTCCTGATGGAGCACTGTGCTCAGTCCTGATGGAGCCCTGAGTTCAGTCCTGATGGAGTGCTAAGTTCAGTTCTGAGGGAGTGCTAAGTTCAGTCCTGATGGAGTGCTGAGTTCAGTTCTGAGGGAGTGCTGAGTTCAGTCCTGATGGAGTGCTGAGTTCAGTCCTGATGGAGTGCTGAGTTCAGTCCTGATGGAGTGCTGAGTTCAGTCCTAATGGAGTGCTGAGTTCAGTTCTGATGGAGTGCTGAGTTCAGTCCTGATGGAGTGCTGAGTTCAGTCCTGACTCCATTCCCAGTCCCAGCTTCCTGCTAATGGGCACCCTGGGAGGCAGCTTAAATGATTGGCTCCCTGCCTTCTGGGAAGACCCAGACAGAGTTCCTGGTTCCTTGCTTCAGCTTGGCCCAAGTGAGACTTTTGGAGCATTTGAGGAGTGAACCAGTAGATGGACGATCTCGCTCTCTCTCTCTTTTTTTTTTTAAATACATTTTTTTCTAGGTAAGTTCATGAGAAATGCATATTGTGCAGAAATTTTGCGTAGACTTGACAGTTTTTGTGTACCAAAATTTGATTCCCTTTTCCCACACATGATTTGAAGCTCCTTGTCCGTTGCTCCTGGCTTTCACACAGGCGTGTACCCTGTAGCTTCCAGCCCCTGGAAGGCCACTTGTCCCTGTCTCAGCCAGCAGCCCCACCCCACCCTGGAGTTAAGTGCTGTAACTCCCCTCCCCCGTCTTGTTCCAACTGGTGAACGTAGCGTGGAACTCTGGGTGCTGAAACTGCTCCTCTCCCTGGGAGTGACCTCTGGGAGGTTCCCAGCATTCGTCTTGAGAAGCTGGAAAGCCGCTCTGCTGGGGACCGGCATGTGGACTGCAGTGTATGTGTGGAGATTACAGTGTGCCCAGAGGCAGATGGGTAACAGAGAGACGGAAGTGAGGGACTGCCACCGCGGCCCGCCGCAAGGGGTGCAGACTGAGGCGGGGAGGGTCCGTGGAGCTGGATGTGCGGAATACCAGGAGGGGTGCTTCTCAGGTGGAGACAGCTGTCAGCTCGCGGTGCAGAGGCACGGGGGCAGCTCAGGCTTGGCAGGGCCATTTGACGGGAACAGAACAGCTGGGAAGCAGCAGCAGGCGTCCTGGAGAAAGCAGGAAGGAGGCCCCCGAGGTGTGGCCGGCCCCTGACGCAGCCTCCCCGCGGGTCAGAGAGCGCACGAGCTCCATCCTGGCTCCGTGGGGCCACGGCGTGTGCCAGAGTTCTGTGTAGGCCGTAGTCTCCTGTTCACCGAGAGCTGCAAGTCCTCGCCCAGCAGATGTGGCCTTAGAACCCGGCCTGGGGACCCGCCTCGCCCTTAGTAGCCCCTGCGGGGCTCTGCGGCCCTTTAAAAGATCCTGTCCGGGCAGGCGCGTGGTGCAGTTGCCTGTGTCTGGACCACAACACTTGGTTTGAGTCCTCACTGCTCTGCTTCCAGTCCAGCCTCCTGCTGGTGACACCCTGGGTTCCAGCAGAGGATGTCTCAAGCACTTTGGTTCCTGCCCCGTGGAAGGGTTGAGTTCCAGGCTCCAGGCTCCAGCCTGGCCCGGCCTTGGTTATTGTGGGCCTTTGGAATGTGAACTGGCTGATGGAAGACCTTTCTTTCTTTCTATCTGTCTCTCTGTCTTTTCAGTCTCTCTCTCCCACTGCCCTTTCAAATAAAATGAAAATGAATAAAAATTTTAAATTAAATAAAAAGATTGTATCAAGCGTGGTAGTCTCTGTAAACAAAGTACATTATTGACAACTTCAAGAATCAAAATTAACAGGTTTTAAGATCATCTGGCTCCAAGGGTTATCAGACCCCAATCCTGTGGTCACTTCCTGCCCAAGGCCTCCTTTTGTGCTGTCTCTGATCTAAGAATGATTTTACGTTTTCCAGAGGTTGTGAGACATGCTTTAAAGACGCGGCAGAGGATTATGTAACAGGAGCTGCCTGGCCTGTGAAGCCTGAGTGGTTTCTGCCCCCTTTCAGGAAAGCCTGCCAACCGCTGGCCTCGCCTCCCTGCTGACACAGGGATCCTTTACACAGCTGCACTTGGCAAACACGCTGAACACTTCCCCTGATGGGAAATTCATTGTCCTTCCGATCAATCTATTTCCTATTTGGACAGCTCAGGCTAGTAGTAATTTTTAAACCCTGCGGAAGCTTGTCTTATCATTTTGCATCCGTTCCATTGGCTTCTTGTAGAAGAAGAGAGCTATTATTTTGTGTCAACATCTCTGAGCCTGGATTATATTTGGCACTGTGCTGAGTGCAGAAAAGAGAGGCGTGAGATGAGGCTTTGTGTAAGGTTACCTCCTCAGATGCCAGGTGCGAGTTCTTGGAACCAAGAAATCGGTTATTGAGGCTTTTTTTTTCCTCTATCATTCCTTTTTTTTTTTTTTTTAAAGAATTATTTATTTATTTATTTATTTGAAAGTCAGACTTACACAGAGAGGAGAGGCAGAGAGAGAATTAACCTACTATGCCATGGCGCTGGCCCCATAAACACATCTTTTAATTTCACTTTGCATGAATTTTCTGAAGTACCCTGGTATGCAGAGTTACAAAAAGATTAGGTAAAATAACTAAAGGACAAATGTCCTAACCCAGTGGTAAGAAAAAAAGGGAGGCTGGTGCTGTGGCATAGCAGGTAAACCCGCCACCTGCAGTGCCAGCGTACCATATGGCCGCCAGTTCAAGATCCGGCTGCTCCACTTCCGATCCAGCTCTCTGCCATGGCCTGGGGAAGCAGAAGATGGCCCAAGGTTTTGGGCCCCTGCACCCATGTGAGAGACCAGAGGAAGCTCCTGGCTCCCAGCTCTGGATCAGCGCAGCTCCAGCCATTGTGGCCAATTGGGAGTGAACCAATGGATAGAAGACATTTCTCTCTGTTTCTCCCTCTCACCGTCTGTAACTACCAATCAAATAAATAAATAAAATCTTTTTAAAAAATGTTTGTTTTGGTGCAGAAACTTATGAAATCCACACATACAAGGATTCTAGAAGAAAAAACTACGTAGATTTCAAGAATTCTTTACACCAAAATAAACATTTTTATTTTATTTTAAAGATTTATTTATTTGAGAGACAGAGTGACAGAGAGAGAGGCAGAGAGACATAGAGCAAGTTCTTCCATCCATTGGTTCACTCCTCAAATGACTGCAATGGCCAGGGCTGGGCCAGGCCAAAGCCAGGAGCCAGGAGCTTCTTTCGGGTCTCCCACATGGTGCAGGGGTCCAAGGACTTGGGCCATCTTCCACTGTCCTTCCTAGGCCATTAGCAGAGAGCTGGATGGGACGTGGAATAGCCAGGACTGGAACCAGCATCCACATGGGATGCTGGTGCTGCAGGTGGTGGCTTGACCTGCTACAACACAGTGCCGGCCCCAAACTCATCTTCTAATTTCATTTTCCATGAACTTTTCCGAATGTCCTCACACAGAATACAAAAATTAAAAGGCAAAAAGGTTGTCCAGTGAAAGCGAGCTTGCGCACCGCGTCCTCTGCCCCTCTACTTTCGTTCCTGGGAGGCTGCTACTGCCGTACCTTTCCTTTCCTGTGAGCATTTGACCTTCAAGAGCAGCACTAAGGAACGCTCCAGCTCCATTGGACGGCAGCTTTCAGCCCTGGTCACTCACTGGGACCGCCTGAGCTCCCTCATGGAGGCTGCTGCATGTGACTAAGCTGTATGTTCGCGAATGTCTGAAGCTTGCCCAGAGTTTGGAGAGTGGACACAGCCCAGGGTGGGGGTGGGGAGTGCTGTCGCTCAGCCAGGTGCCCTGCTGTTTGACGTCCGTCTCTACTGATTGCTGTTGGGATTCTTGTCATTATGGGTTGACTCCTCATCAGAGCTGTTGGAAGTGACACAATCCTGTGCCAGAAACGCTTTGAAGTCATGGGACAGACACTTGGTACAACAGCCTAAATCAACACTTGGGACTCCCTCCGCATCCCGCATCAGAATGCCTGGTTGTAGTCTTGGCTCTTTGCTTCCCATCCAGCTACCTGCTGATGTGTACCATGGGAGGCCACTGATCATGGTGCAGGTACTTCAGCCCTGGAGGCCCAGGTAGAGTTCCAGGCTCTGGGCTTTTGCTTGACCCAGCCCTGGCTCTTGTGGACATCTGGGGAGTGAACCAGCAGATGAATGATCTCTCTTTCATTCTTGCTCTCTTGGCCTTTCAAATAAAATGAAAATAAATATCATTTTTAAAAATTAGTTTGGGATAAAAATGAGCGATATATCTATTGATGCCTCTGCAGTTTCTTCCCTTGAGTGTGTCTGAATGTAGTGTTGAAATGTGATAGAAGTCATCTTTTAGCTTTCTAAGCTGATCGGGAACTGAGATCTCACCTGTGCTGTCCAGGTCATCCGGACAAGCCTTACTTTTAGGGCAGCAGGTAATGTTTGGAATTCGATTAGTTCCACATAAATAACCGTACCAGGGGTTCACTACCCCCCCCACACACCTTTTCTGAATTTTCTTATTGAATTTTCCCTTCCTGTTTAGGGGCTATGGTGGTGTGACGTAGATGTATGTGTAGGTTCGTAGGTGAATCATTTATCCCAGAACAGCCTATTCCAGCACATTCCTCTTCACACCTTGCTGCCGTTGCTTAAAACCTCTGTGTTTCCTTAGCTTGTTGCGTAGCAGGCTGCTCCAGCAGCTGACCGGCAACGTGTCCTCTTGTGAAACAGGCTCTTGTGTTCCGTACAGAATTTCTCAGCGGACAGAGAGGTTGGAATGTGCTGGAAGGCCGTGCCTGTTACACAGATTACTTTCTTAGTGCCCCTGCCTGTTATCATGATCGGTGTCTTTTTCAGTGGCCTTATGAAGTCTGCCTGACACTACAGATCGTCTGTTACCTTCTTGGCAGTCGCCCTGAGTCACTTGTCCCCAGCTGCTCAAGTGCGGAAGAATAGTTTTCTTCTTGTCTCTGGGATCCTCATCTTGATGACCTTAGCAGGCCGCCACAGTTAGGATGAAAGTAGGTCACGTTTGACCTTTAAGAATGTCGAGGTGGCTCACACACGTGGCGCCCGATGATCTGTCACATCGAGCATTTCAGTTGAGCTTCCTTTGGACCGCTGTCTGCTGCTGTACTCATTTCCTTCCGTCTAGGGTGAGGGCTCCGGGCATGGCCTTTCATTTCCTTGAGGAGAGGAGAGATTCACAGTGATTGGTTGTCTTTTAGCATCCATGGGCTAATGGAGCAGTGGTATAAAGGTTCTGAAAAGAGCTAGCTGCCTTTAAGGCAGTGCAGTGATGAGACAGGGGCTTGGAAGCCAGCAGGCCTGGGCCATAATTGAAGCTGTCCTACCTCCTAGCTGTGATTTTGGGCAGTTTATGTAACCTCTCCGTGCCTCGGTTTTCTTTGCTCTTAAGTGGGCATAATATAAGCACTCTGGGGTGGTTGTGAGAGTGATATGAAAATGTTTAGTGCTTGGCACACAGTAAACATTCAGCAAGAGCAGTGTACTATTACTGTTGCTGTTATTTAAATAATTTTTAAAAATCTTGTCCAAGGAGCACGTATGGGTTGTGTGTCCATATCCAGAGTGCTTGGGACCAGGAGTTTCCAACTGTGAGTTTTTTTTTTTTTAATTTTGTAATATTTGTATACTCTTGGTGAGATGCTTTGTGGGTAGGACCCAGCGCTGAACATGAAGTCCGTTTGTGCTTCATTTACATCATTTTTTTTTTTTTTTGGACAGAGTTAGACAGAGAGAGAGAGACAGAAAAGTCTTCCTTCCATTGGTTCACCCCCCAAATAGCTGCTATGACTGACGTGCTGCGCCGATCCTAAGCCAGCAGCCAGGTGCTTCTCCTGGTCTCCCATGGGGTGCAGGGCCCAAGCACTTGGACCATCCTCCACTGCACTTCCAGGCCACAGCAGAGAGCTGGACTGGAAGAGGAGAAACTGGGACAGAATCGACTCCCCAACTGGGAGTAGAACCCGGTCTGCTAGCACCACAGGCAGAGGATTAGCCTAGTGAGCCACGGCGCCAGCTCATTTACATCTTACACACATAGATGGAAGATAATTTTTTTTTAAGAATTTATTTTGGCCGGTGCTGCAGCTCAATAGGCTAATCCTCCGCCTGCATTGCCGGCATGCCAGGTTCTAGTCCCAGTCAGGGCGCTGGATTCTGTTCTGGTTGCCCCTCTTCCAGGCCAGCTCTCTGTTGTGGCCTGGGAGTGCAGTGGAGGATGGCCCAAGTGCTTGGGCCCTGCACCCCATGGGAGACCAGGAGAAGCATCTGGCTGCTGGCTTCGGATCAGCACGGTGTGCTGGCTGCAGTGCACTGGCTGCGGCGGCCATTGGAGGGTGAACCAACGACAAAGGAAGACCTTTCTCTCTGTCTCTCACTCTCCACTCTGCCTGTCAAAATAATTTTTTTTTCTTTTTATTGAAAGAGTTATAGAGAGAGGTAGAGCCAGAGAGAGAGGTCTTCTATCTGGTAGTTCCCTCCCCAAATGGCTGCAACAGCCAGAGCTGAGCTGATTCGAAGCCAGGAGCCAGAAGCTTCTTCCAGGTCTCCCACATGGGTGAGGGGGCCCAAGGACTTAGGCCTTCTTCTTCTGCTTTCCCAGGCCATAGCAGAGAGCCGAATCGGAAGAGGAGCAGCCAGTGCTTGAACTGGCACACATGGAATGCTGGCCCTGCAGGCTGGTCTTTAACTTGCTGCGCCACAGTGCCAGCCCCTGGAACGTAATTTTATACAGTAGTTTAAAGAACTTTTGTGGGAAACAGCTTGAACACATTGAACCGACAGACTTGTGGTGTCACGTTGGTGCTCAGAAAGTGGGGAGTTTGGGAGCATTTCAAGTTTCAGGTTTTTGGATTGGGGAGGCTCCACATACAGTCCATGGTGATAAATGCTCTAACCAAAGTTTCTCTCTGTCGCCATGGTGAAGGGCCCCATGGATAGGAGCTGTGAGTGTGAGTGACTGCTTCGTACATGAGAAGGAATTTTCTTGGTAGAGAAGGGAAAAGATTTCCTAGGAATGCTGGCTAGGTGGAAAGGTGCCAAGACCAGCAGTGCCTTACTCTGTGTGGTCAGGTCTGTGAGGCATATATGTAAGTATGTGAGTCTGTAGGTATGTATGTGTATAAGTAGGTAGGTAGGTAGGTATGTGTATATGTAATAGGTATGTATGTATGAAGGTATGCATGTATGTAGGTATGCATGTGTGTAGGTGTGTTTGCACATAGGTATGTAGGTAGAAGATATGTATGTATGTAGGTGTGTATGTAGGCATTTTGTATGTGGATATGTAGGTCGGTAGGTATATAGTTGTGTATATATTTAGGTGTGTATGTATGTAGGCATTTATGTATGTGAATATGTAGGTCTGTAGGTAGGTATGTATATGAGTAGGTATGTTTATGTGTATGTAGGTCTGTAAGTATGTATGTATATACTTTATCTGAAAGACAGAGAGAGACAGACATGGAGCTCCGATCTGCTTGTTTATGCTCCAGGTGCCCTCAGTGGTCTGAGCTGGGTCAGACCAAACCCAGGAGCCAGAAACTTTTTCTGGGAGTCCCACATGTGGCAGGGACAAGTACTGGGGTCATCCCCTGCTGCCTCCCAGAGTGTGCACCAGCAGGAAGTGGGACTGGACATGGATGAGCTGGAACTCATACCTGGGCACTCTGACTGGGGATACTAAGTTAAACCGAAACAGCTGCTGTGCCAAACACCCATGGTACGGCCTAAGAGGCTTTAGTTATTTGTTTCTTTTAAACAAGGGTGCCCTCTTGTTTGGAGGAGACAGTGGCCTGAGGGTGAGTTACTGCAGATGCTGAAGTGGGAGGTGCAAGAAGAGGGCGTGAGCTTCCAGGCAAGGAAAGAAGGGAGCCCACCTAGACCAGAAGCATCAGGTAGCCTGAGGCACTTCAGTGTGAGCCCAGGACCCCCATTGTTAGCCACAGGCCTTGTGCAAATTTCTTACTCTTTGAACCTCAGTTTCTTCAGCTGGAGTGTCCCGGGCTCCTGGGAGAGCAGAATTCCGGGGGGCAGCCCTGCTGCCTTGCCTGCCCTGACCGGCGCTTGATAACTGTTGCCTTCTTATCCCAGGAGCTGTTTAAGGTTGAACCCCTGGGGATTAGTGCTTTATTCCATGTGGAAGAGAGAAAAATTGAAGGTGACTTTGAGTTTCCATTCTGGATCTGGTGTTCTGCTAAGGAGACCAGGAAATAAAGACAAGAGGGCAGGGTTTTGGGAAAAGACAGGTTGAGTTTTGGATTTGTTGCATTTGAGATCTAAGTCTTGGCTTTAGGAGACAAATCAATGGTTGGTGGATCGATGGAAATTGTGTTGAAAAGGAAAGATTTTGCTTTGGGGAGAGCTTATAGACTAAAGAGAAGGCTGAAGCTGGAATCCCTCACAGACCAGCAGCAGGTGCACTGCCGAGGGGGAGAGACGAGGGGAGAGGAGAAAGGCCCGGCACACAAAGCAGCAGGCTGGAGAGTCCTCCTTCCCATGTGGGTCCTGAGTCCCGTTTCCCCACGAGGTGCTGGAACCACAGCATCAGTGTCCATGAGCTCTGCAGGGGCCTGTGGGAACGCTCAGAGTGGCCTCGAAGAAGGAGTGAGAATGCCGAGGGTGCACTTAAATACGTGTGGTGTGATTTGGAGGGCCTTCCAAAGTGAGCGTGCCTGTGCCCCGCAGGCAGCACAGTGGTGCCTGCCGGTGTCAGCATCCCTGGGCGCTGGGCGGGCTCCCGGCTGCGGCCCACACCCCGTCCCTTCTCCCTTCCACAGCCTTCAAGGTGATGAAAGTGTGCAAAGCCTTGGGCAGGCACTGTGTGGCCATGTGAGGCTGCAAACGCTAGGAGGCAGTGGGGAACCTTGGGGACAGCGTCATGCTGTCCTTCAAGGTCATTGAAGCTTATTGATTATACGGAAAAATGTTTTGTTATTGCCATTCCCACCTCTGGTGTTCTGTTTGGTTTTCTCAATCTGTTAAGCACCCATTGTGAATTTTTCTTTCATTCACAACTGGACATCTGTTGTCAAAGCATATTTTTAAATGTGGAGAACACATTGAACCTGCTGAAAAGCAGCTGCCCGTGGGAGCCCAGGAGCAAACTAACCTGCCTCCTGGAACTTGCCATGGACGGTCAGGTGCTCCCCAGCGGTAATCCTGCCTTTTCAGCCTGTTCTCTTTTTAGCAATTTTCTATCAAATTGCGTTTTAGGAAGACACTGCTGAGTTCCTCTTAAGCTTCAGAATTCAGTGGCATTGACCGTTCATTTTCTCTGACTTCTCGTGGCCTTTGATCACTCCTCTTCTCACAGTTTCTAATTGCCTTGGGTCAGCGACGCAGTGTCCTGGTGCTCCAACTATTCCTGTCTTCGTCGTGCTGGGTCTCAAATTTCTGAGGCAGTGTGGCTTCACAAAATAAAATGAGATTTACGTTGGCTCACAGAGAGCAGGTGGGCCCCAGGGGCTTGGCCTCTGGTGTTGGCATTCTTGCTGGCCTGGGGCGTCACTGGCAAGAGGCAGGGAGCATGCACAAGTCTCTTTGTGGTCGCTTGCAAAGCCTTCAGGATCATCATGGGGTTCCACCCTCACAACCCATTCCACTGTAATCACTTCTCAAAGGCCTCACTGTGGTGTGAGTAGGTTACGAATTGGCAAACTATGTATGGATGGTATAGGGTAAGACGCCCAGTCTCATCCAGATCATTAAGTCCTGAGGTCACAGATTGGTGCGGCTAGGAGGCTGGAGGCTTGCTCCAATTATGACGCCTCTTTGGAGGTGGACATATGGGAGGATCTTCGGTCCGTGGGACCTGCCCTTGGAAGGTAGTTCCTGCGAGGTTTGCTGTGTGTCAGCCTGAGCTGGGCCTGGCCCTTCTCGCTCGCTGCCTCCTGGCCCCCCGTTGGTCCTTCCACTGCACATGCTCTGCTGTGTGTCCTCTGGCCTCATAGGATGTATGAACCAGCGGGGTTCACCTGGTCTTGGACTCTAAACCTTCAAAATCGGAAGCCCAAATAAGCCTCCTTCCTCCCCAGGAAGCTTGCCTCGGGCATTTCATTGCAGCTCACCACTACAAGTGTCCCAGCTGGGCTCGGCGTCTGCTCTCCTAGGACCACAGCTTATGACTTCAGGGTTTAACATGGTGAGTGCTAGGGCCACATGCCATGTTGACACCCACCCATGGGACCCACCCCAGCTCTTACCGCAGTGTCGGTGACTCATGAGCCTCTCTGGGTCCAGCTTCTGGTGCCGGCCCATTTCCTGGCACCGGCTTCACCGTCGCCTCCCTCCGTGCATACCGTCTGTTCTTCCAGGACAAGCTCTGCCTCTGAAATGTGTCCTTCTCCAGGCCAGCCATGGCTCGGCACGCCCAGGGCTCGTTCCTGTCTTGTTCCTTGAATTGACCAAGACGCCAGTTTTTTCTCTCAAAAATATCCCCAGTGAAGGCCTCCTCCTGTCTGCTGTTGCTTTCTCTGCTTTCATCCAGGTTGTCACAGACCCTTAGACTCTTAGCTACGTTGCCAGTGTCAAAGGAAAGTTTCCTTGAATCAGTTAGATTTAACAGCGTTTGAGAAAAATAAAGCAGAACCATGCTGCCTGGGTGGGGCAGCTCCCAGAACCAGAGTTGCTGAGATTTATGGGAAAGCAGTCCCTGGGGTTATTGCCTACTTGTTGGCACCTTAATTGGGTAAGTGGATACGAGACTGTGCAGTCCGCCCAAGCTCAGTGCCGTGATCTACTCTATACTGGTGTGGTCTGTTGGGCCAGGGAAGGTGCCCAGTCCAAACCCACGACTCCCAGACAACGCTCTTTAGTACCTGTCTGTCTCTTCCGAGGCCCTTTAACTGCGGTCGATGTGCCACACTGCCTGTGCGAGCACCAGTGGCTGGCTGCTCTGAAGTTCCTCAGCCACGTGTTGGCGGCGTCTCTGTGCGTGCTCACCCGCAGCCTGTTGAGCTTTGTGTGCGCTGCCGCACAGCCAGTCTCAGACCAGGAGAAGCACCTGGCTCCTGCCTTCGAATCAGCATGGTGCGCCAGCCGCGGCGGCCATTGGAGGGTGAACCAACGGCAAAAGGAAGACCTTTCTCTCTGTCTCTCTCTCTCACTGTCCACTCTGCCTGTCAAAAAAAAAAAAAAAAATAGAATGGCAGGACACAAAAAGGAAACACCAAAATGCCAATTAGATGTTTTGTGGGGTTTGGGGGCCACAATTCAAAAAAAAAAGTCATAGTGCCAATCCCTCTCATTACCTTGTTTGAGTTCCGCTTCGTCACCGCTGGTCCTTCTCACATTTGCCTGGCTCTACCATCATGTCATGTTCTGTCCTGTTTCTCAGCGGGCAGCCAAGAATGGCGGCAGCTCCGGGTGACCCCAGCCTCTCCAAACTGCAGTTTGCCCCCTTCAGCAGCGCCCTGGACGTGGGCTTCTGGCATGAGCTGACGCAGAAGAAGCTGAATGAGTATCGGCTGGATGAGGCGCCCAAGGACATTAAGGGTTATTACTACAACGGTAGGTGACAGTGAGCCCCTCGCCCCTCATCCTCTGTCACCTCTCTCTCCTTCAGCGCGGGAGGTGTCAGTGCGTCTCAGGAAGGGGCCCCCATCTTGATTTTACAGGTGACTTTCGAGCCCTGGTCATTGCATTTCTTTGCCCAGGTTGTGGGGAGAGGAAAGGGGTGCTGAAGCCCGAGACGTCGGGCCACATTTTGCCCATCACCCAGCACTGCTGAGAGGAGCTGGGGGAGGCTGGAAATACTGATGTTTCCAGTGCATCTATTTTTATATTCTTGGCAAATCCCTTGTATTCACGAGAGCTGTGTCACATTCTGCCAGTATCTGTTCAGATGTTGTTTGTGTATCATAGATGATCGGAAATTGGACGGAGCGCTTTGGGCTCAACAAAGAGAACAGAGCTCTTCACAAACGCTTTTGTTAGGAATGCTGCTATTTCTGACTTTAATTGAAATTACGATGATGCTTCTGTCCAGGTGATTCTGCCGGGCTGCCAGCTCGCTTAACGCTGGAGTTCAGTGCTTTTGACATGTGAGTATTTATTGATTCACGATCTAAAGTGAAGAACCCCGTTGGTTTCTGGAGAGGAGGAAGTGTCCTTTAGTTTCCTGCAAGTGGACCCCGGGAGGAGCTAAGGTGCCCCTGGGGAGCTCGAACATGGCCCTCCGACTCTTCCCATCAAGACAAGTGCTGGATGCTTGGGGCCCTCTGCTTCACTTTCTCAGTGGAAAAAAATGATTGTTTTTCAGAGCTCATTAGGGCCAAGTATCATCTAGATTAATTAAGACTTAGATAACATCCCTCCTGATTCCAATTGTAGTTAATATTTTGTGATGCTCGAGTTACGCGTTGAACTGCTGGTCCCTGGGCATCAGTCACTGAGCGTTTATTAGGCTAGTTCTGTATGCCAGCCACCTTGTAAGGCATTAACGGCATCCATGTGGAAATGTAACACGTACATCCTCAAAGTATCTTTTTACCCTCTTGGGAGCTGTGGGGGAGAAGAGAGTATCTCCTGAGCACCTGAGTAGCTAGGCAGTTTCTTGAGCTTAGTCATTGCAGACCTGCCTGGTGTGCTGCTTCTCTCTTTGTCAAATGAGACTGAAATGGGTCCAAAGGTGAGAGGGCCTGCTAAAGGTCACACGTCGCAGCGGGGAGAGAAAGATAAAAAGGCGTTCAGATAGGTGTTTCTGAGATCCGGTCTGAGTAGCTTCGGGGGTTTCCTTCTACGGAAGTAGAGACCTGCGAGGGGATACGATTTCCAGAGGAGGTTAAGTTTGTTTCAGGGCATGTTGTGTTTGAGATTTGCAGTGTCCACATCCAGGGGCATTGGGGTCAGTCCCTGCGGAGGAGCTAGGCTGTGCGTGTAGTCCTGTAGCCTGAGGATCACCCAGGGGGCGGAGTGTGGCACAGCCTTTACCATACCAATTGGGATGTTCCCATTCCATTATCAGGGTACCTGGGTTGGAGTTCCAGCTCTGCTCCTGACTCCAGTTCCTGCTAATGTGCACCCTAGGAGACAGCAAGTGGTGGCTCAAGTAGTTGGGTCCTTGTCTCCCACATGAGAGACTTGTATTGAGTTTCTAGCTCCCAGCTCCTGGCTTCAGCCTGCTCCAGCCTCAGCTATTGTGTGGCATGCTCTCTCTCTCTCTCGCTCTCGCTCTCGCTCTGTCTTTCTCTGTGTGTGTCTGCGTCTCAAATAAAAAAGACAAAAATTATTTTAATAAATATCCCTGGAGTTTAAAAAGCTCAAAAAATTGGTGCATTTTATTCCTTTTTTTCAATCAAATTGCAAATTCAAAAGCATCACATAAATCCAAAACAGTTTTAGGTTTGTTTTCTTTTTTTTTTTTTTTTTTAAGATTTATTTAAAAAGCAGAGTTAAGCAGAGGAAGAGAGAGAGATAAAGTCTTCATCTGCTGATTCACTCTCTAAATGGCCACAACAGCTGGAGCTAGGCCAATCTGAAGCCAGGAGCTAGGAGCTTCTTCCAGGTCTCTCACGTGGGTGCAAGGGCCCAAGGACTTGGGCCATCTTCTACTGCTTTCCCAGGCCATAACAGAAGTAGAGCAGCTGGGCTTCGACTGTGTGGAATGCCGGCCTAGCAGGTGGCAGCCCTACCCGCTACGCCACCAGGCCGGCCCCAGCTGTGCTTTATTTAAACGGTGTGTGGGGGTGTTTCCTGCCTCTTTCTGAGGTTTCTTGTCCCATCAGAAATCCCTTATGGTTACTTGTCGTCAAAACGCATTAAAGCCCGATAGTCTCTGCCGTTTTGGCAACGGCTAACTTCCTTTTGGAGCAGTGACAGTCTAATGCAGAAGGTACTGAGAGTGTACAAACATGGAGCCGTCTGAAGGTGATGGGCGGGTTGTCAGTGGTCTGGTTTGATCAAGTCTGAAATGTCTGCACCTCATGCTAGTGCTTGTGCTGCCTGGGTGCTGCTGTGATGCTGAAAATGTGGTTGTAAAGATCATAATCGTTTCATTCTCTACACCAATTAATTACAAAACAACAGTTTCTGGAATTTTAGTTCAGTCTTGCTGTGAAATTCAAGCGTTTAAAGGTCAGTCATTCAGGACTTTTAGTTGAAGGAAATGAGAAAATCTGTGCTTTGTAGATCATACTTCCATAAGCACTGCTCAGTTTTGCTGGGTACACTTTTCCTTGGAGCATTGAGCACACACAGTGTGCGGGCCACTCCGTGGACAGCACACGCTGTGTGCAGGGTACTCTGGACAGCAGTAGGGAGGGGAGCACGAGTCAGCGTGGTCCCTTCAGCTGCAAACAGAACTGAAGACCTGGGATTTGAGCTCCTTAACTGTGCTACCTTGAATCAGTCTTTAAAAAAATTTTTTTGAGAGGCAGAGAGAGAAAGAGAGAGAGAGACACCTAGACAGACAGACATCGAAAGGGCTCTTATTTGCTGGCTTACTTCCCCAAATGGCTTCAACGACCAAGACTGGACCAAGCAGAGGCTAGGAACCAGGAACTCCATTAGGGTTTCCCGTGTGGGTGGCAGGGATCACTACTTGATTATCACCTACAGCCTCCCAGGGAAGCTAGGATCAGAAACAGCTGTGACTCAACCTAGGTTGTCTGATGTGTGCAGCAGGTGCCCCAGATTGTCAGCTTAACTACTGAACCCAGTGCCTGCCCCACCCCCGCCCCCTTTTTTTAAAGGTTTATTTATTTATTTGAAAGTCAGAGTTATATAGGGAGAGAAGGAAAGCCAGAGACAGAGAAGTCTTCCATCCGCTGGTTCACTCCCCAGTTGGCCGCAATAGCCGGAGCTGCACCAATCCAAAGCCAGGAGTCAAGAGCCTCTTCCACGGGTGCAGGGGACCCAAGGACTTGGGCCATCTTCCACTGCTTTCCCAGGCCGTAGCGGAGAGCTAAATCAGAAGAGGAGCAGCCGGGACTAGAACTGGCGCCCAGATGGGATGCTGGCACTGCAGGTGGCAGCTTTACCTGGTACACCACAGTGCTGGCCCTGTCCCTTTGATTTTTTGCAGCTTCATTTATCTCATCTTTGAGTTGGGTGCTGGGCTTCTAATGTTCCTTCCGTGGTTTTTCCAAGTCCTTCTTTCTTAGGGTGATTGAAAAGTTCAATGAAGGCATTTGGGATTCCTCCAAGGGCCTGGATTATTTACATCCAGACGAGCTCTGCTATTACCATCCCAGCCCTATTTTCTTTTTTAAAGATTTTTAAATTTATTTATTTATTTGTGAGACAGAGATACATACAGAGAGAGGAAGAGACAGAGTGAAAGGTCTTCCATCTGCTGGTTTTCTCCCCAAATGGCCGCAATGGCTGGAGCTAGACCAGTCTGAAGCCAGGAGCATCCTCTGGATTTTCCTTGTGGGTGCAGGGGCCCAAGCACTTGGGCCATCCTCCACTGCTTTCCCAGGCTGAAAGAGCTGGATTGGAAGAGGAGCAGCCAGAACACCAACCAGTGTTCATATGGGATGCCGGTGCCGCAGACACTTAGCCGGCTACACCACAGCGCCGGCCCCTCTAGCCCTGTTTTCACTGCTACATTTCTGCATGGGTGTGTATATGAATGTATCCATCAGACAGCAGTGTCCACGACATGCAGGGTGTGTTGGCATCAGGAGTACAAAGCCTTACGAGATACGTCCCCAGAGACCCCCGTAGTGTAAGAGAGTGGGTGCTGGGAGGTGTAAAGAGGTAATTGTTACTGAGGACTCCTGTTGATGGCCTGCTCTGGGTCTCGGCAGTAGAGCGCAGTAGGCGGTGGGCACACAGAGAGGAACAAGACGTAGCTCAGGAACCCACTGTCCTGGTGCTTGTCTGTGGACGCCTAGAATGTCTCAGTCTCACACGGCACCAGATAAATCCCCTTTGCGCCAAGTTCCTGGAAGTCTTAAGAATTGCTGCTACAGTTAGCAACACCAGATCCTTTTCTCTAAATTCTCTTCGGTGCGTTGTCAGTCAAGTGGCATTTTCTCAAGCAGCAGCCATTGTGAGCTGGAGGGTGCTGAACCAGACCCCACGGCAGAGGGGCCCAGGACAGAGGAAGTTTGTTTCTTGCTCACTTGGCAGTCCAGGGCTGGTGGTCAGGCTTCTTCCATTTTATGGCTCCTGAAGCCCCAGGGGCTTGGACTCTGCATGCTCATTAGGGCTGGCTCATCACTTTCAGGTGACAGTAGCTAGGGAAAGAGAACTGGTGTGAAAACAGGTGGAAGAGACACACCCAGGCTCCCAAAGGCTGGGGAGAGACAGCATCACTCCACTCACTGTCCCTTGGGGAGAGCTGGGACCTACTTGTCTTGCCAAGCTATCTGGGAAATGGCTGCCCAGCTGTGGCGTCCCGTGTGTATTCTGTTCTGCAGAGAAGAGAATAGATTTTGTTAGCCCGTGGACCATTGGGACTTGTCTTGATGAGTTACTTTCCTGGGTCTCACATGAACATCTGAGGTTTGGGTTTTTGAGGGTTTTTTAAATTATTTTATTCTTTGAAAGGCAAAGAGAGAGAGAGAGAGAGAGTTGTCTCCTTTCTGCTGGTTCACCCCTCCAGTGCCCACAACAGCTGGGACTGGGCCAGGCCAAAGCGGGAGCCAGAAACTCATTGCAGGTCTCACGTGGTTTTCAAGGACCCAACGACTTGAGCCATTGGCGCACCTCGCAGGGTGTGCATTAGCAGGAGGCAGGAATTGGGAGCGGAGCTGGGATGGGAACCCAGGCCCTCTGAGGTTGGATGTGGGTTTCCTGAGTGGTGCCCTAACTGCACGTCAAATGCCTGCCCCTGTAACGTTGGAAGGGGGGCATTTCCCTGGCCCCCTTCCTCTCGCTGAGTGTTTGTCTTCAAGGTGACTTAGAGAAACAGAAGGGATCATCCTCGCCCTCCCAGGACTTAGGAAGGAGCCGCGCCCACTCAGGGCTGGGTGTGTTCTCACTGCTCCACGCAGTCTCAGTGCATGGCTGTCAGAATGGGATGCAGTGCAGCTGTCGGACTGATGGTGTGGACTTTGTTAGGGGATGCTAGAAACGGAAAATCAGAGATTGATGCAGAAAGCGAGAGGTCACGCGTCACCCCTCTGCCTTCCCAGGTCCCAGAGGTGCCTGCAGGTGTCAGAAGCTGCCTGGCACAGACAGGATTCAGCTCCTCCTGCCCCCTGCCTGCTGTCAGGCATGTGTGGATAATGTGCAGAACAGCTCCAATGCTTTCTGAGTAGCCACTGTGAGACCAGGCGTGCACAGGCCCAGTGTTAAGGCAATGCGCCCATCCGGGCCAGGCGAGGGTTTGCATCCCTGCGAGGTCACTGTTGGCTCAAGGATATAACTGAGATTTCTGATTCAAATCATTTCAACAGCCTCAGTGAGCTGTAAGTCACGTCCTGTAAAATTCACCATTTAAAAATACACAGTTCAGAGGCTGGCTTTGTGCTGTAGCAGGTAAAGCTATTACCTGTTATGCTGGCATCCCTTATGGGCACCGGGACGTGGTTTGCATGTCCCGACTGCTCCACTTCTGATTCAGCCCCTGCTAATGGCCTGGGGAAAGCAGCAAAAGATGGCCCAAATGTTTGGGCTCCTGTCACCCATGTAGGAGATGTGGAAGAAGCTCCTGGCTCCTGGCTTCAGTCTGGCCCAGTGTTGGCCATTGCTATCATCTGAGGAGTGAATCAGCAGATGAAAGATACCTCCCTCCCCCTTCCTCCCTCCCCTTCCCCGTGCCCTGACTCTGTCTTTCTCTGTGTAACTCTTTCAAATAAACATATATATATATATATTTTTTTTTTTTAAAGCGCAGCTATTAGTTTTTGGTAAATTCAGAGTTGTACAACCACCATCACTCTCTGATTCCAGAACATTCCAAAAAGAAATGCTTAGTAGTCCCTCTGTGTCCCCTCCCCCTTCCTTTCCTCCAGTGCTAGGCAACCAGGCATCTCCTGACCATCTGTCTGTCCCTGAGCATTTGCCTGCTCTGAACATTTCATATGGATGGAATCCTAGGAAATCTATGTGTCAGGGCCAGGACTGGGGCTAAATTCTTTTGTCTCCAAGTTGCCAGCACTTCCCTTCCGTTAGCACGTTTTCTGATGTGTTTCACCTCCCCGGGTGGAGCTTCCGTCCTTTGTAACGTCAGGTTGGCCTCACTTACTCACATGCATGCTGGGGCTCCCACCACCTGGCTCTCATGGCAGCGACTCCTGGCCTCAGGAGGCAGGTTTCTCCCCTCAGAGTGAGGCTTCAGCGTGGCTCTCCCGACCTGGGCACCTGGACATGTAGGCGAAGGCTGAGTGACTCAAACTGGGTCATGGCATCCTTCCTCCTGTGCCGGCAGTTTCACAGCTCAAGCCCCAGTGTAGAGCGAGGTGTACCAGCTGCTCTGCTTCCTTCTCCTTCCCTGTGAACTTAATCTTGTCTCCCTGTGATTTCCCTGCCTCCTCCAGACTGTCTGATGTCCTCATTTAACCTGGATGGTGACACACAGCCTGTGACTTGTGAACTCAGAGCTCCCACGGGAAGGCTCTGGCTGTTGAAAGCAAGCTGTCCTGTAGGCGGTGGCATTTGAGACACACAGTATGTGACAGAGCCACTCTCGTTCACTGCACCCCTCAGCACCTGCGCCAGGTTTCGATCTGTTCTCCTTCAGCTCCCCAAACCCTGTCTTCACAGACTCTGAATGAAGCAACCCTGGGCTGCGAAGCAGTGCAGCCCCCTCAGTGCAGTCAGTAGGAGTGCATTCTGTCCACAGTAGTTCTAAGAGACAGCGAGGGTAAGCTGCTAATGAGATGAAGATTTCCATTCAGCGTCCAAACTTCTGGAACACAAGCTAAGCATTTCAGAAAAGAGAGCAGCTTTGCCTCCATCTGAATTTATATTCAGAATCCACTCATTTTCTTCTCCTGACTTTGATTGCTCTGAGGACTGGGAGACCATTGGGGACAGCATAGAGAGATTGACAGGTGGCCCAGGTGGAATACGTTTTGTCTACGTGGCTCAGACAGCCGGCAGGTGTGCTATGCAGCAGCTCTGGGCAGAGCCATGCGGGGACAGGGAGGGCTTGCTGGGCTCTGGCTGCAGGTATGCAGCTGTCCTTGAAAATGCTGTGGAATACTATGCTTTGACTTACATGGGTAAACAGATAAACTTTTTAAATAGGAGCTGGCTTCCTGGAAGAAGATGGATTGGAGCAGGCCTCGAGGCGGGGAGGGTTTGAGCAGGAGGTTTGTGCCGCGGCACCTGGAGTCCACTAGTTCTGGCTTGAGAGTGAGCTCTGGCCATTACGTGGCCTTAGATAAGATGCTGAAACTTTACAGTGGGCAAGGAACTGTTATGATCCAGACCTTGTGCAGTTCCTAGCTCAGTAAGACTGAAGAATAAGGGACAGGGAAGGCAGTTGGGGAGCAGCGCTGGGGGCCCCCAGTTTCAGGCGTTGAGTGATGATAGCCATCTCCCACCAAGGAACCTGTATGCCCTCCGGAGTGGCACCCTTGGTCTTCAGCTGCCAGGTGGGTTAGTGTCCTGCCCTGCTGGCTGTGGTGCCTGGATAACGGCGTGTCTTCCTCTCGCGTCCAGGAGCGCCCCCACTCCTGCCCGTTGCTGCCCAGCCCTGGGAACCCTGTACAACACCAACACGCTTGAGTCCTTCAAGACTGCAGACAAGAAGCTCCTCCTGGACCAAGCAGCAAACGAGGTCAGCCGGGAAAACGTGATGTGTCTGTCACAGAAACCACGGTGGGCGCTCAGAGTTGTTTGTGGACCCTGGGTGGTTTCCCCGGAGAGAATACTCCCAGCTCCCTCCTTCTGTGTGGGCTGGAAGGTCAAGGAGAAGACATCCAGGGGAAATCCAGGGGCGGCAAGGTGCAGAGGTTGAAAATCGGGTGAGCTGGGAAGCCGCGTGGCCTCTCTGAATAGCTTCCCGCGACTCCGTGTCGTCTTTGTCTTTCGGAGACTTTGACCATTCCTGTGCTTTGTGATTCTAGGAGGTGATCGTGCAGCCTCTCCTGAGTCATCAGGGCAGAACCCAATCACTTCATCTGACTGGCAAGGCCCTCGCTGGCCTGGCCCCTGCTGACCTGTTTGTCCTCTGTGTCCTGTCATTCTGTCCCTGCTTCCTCTGTCTCCATCACAGCAGATCACTTGAGGCGCCCTTCAGCTACTTGTGTCCGCTTCCCTCTCCTGGGAACGCAGTGTTCTTTCTGCCTGGAGTGCCTTGCCTTTGTCTCTCTCTGTGGGAAATGTCCTCATCTGGCCATGCAAGAGGTGGACCTGGACTCAGGAAGCTCAGTGAGAGACTGTTATCGGTCTTGCGAGATCGGGTGTCCGATGAGCAGGCTCACCCACAGCAGGTACAGCGAGCAATTTCTGTCATAGCACACAGGTCCCTCCCTCGTCCCCTACTAGCTGTGTACCATGGAGTGTACAGTGTTCCCAGATGTGGCCTAAGTTACAAAGTTACCTTCCTCTATGAGTCGGCTGCTCGCTGACATCCTGTTTTCTGGGGGAGTGTGGCGCCATCTGCAAGTCAGACGATAGTAATTTTCCAATCCCTGTTGAAAATGGACCACCAGACATTCTGCACTCCATGTCTGAGTTAGTGAGAGCGAAGAAAGTGGAAGGTGGGGGCGTTTATCCCAGTCTGTTACCCACTGAGTGGAGGGTAGCCGCAAGAGATGGTAGAGTCTGATCTGTATGTGTGCAGCGGTCGGGGGAGGGAGTCTCCACCTTGGGCCTTGAGGCGTCCTTCGTGGGAGACGCAGCTCCTGGTCAGCGGTGATGGTCAGTGTTCTTGGCCTGTGACTTGACTTCCCTGGCCTGCTGTTTGAGCTGTACCCTTAGAAGGGCATCTACAAAGAGTTGGGTCAGGTGTTTTCCACACTGGACCAAAACAGGATGCTCCCCTCAGGAACACACCCCCACCCAGGCTCAGACTCCAGCTCCCCAGCTTTGAGGGTGTCCCCCACTTGTCTGAGGTTGTCAGCAGGCAGAGCTTCTCCTGGCTTATTTCCTTCTTGACCCGTAACTGGGGGATGGTTCTTACCGGCCCAGATGTTGTCGTGCTCAGTCGGTAACACAAGGTTGAACAGCTGGCGCCCCTGAAACCTCTTGTCATCGGCAGCTCTGGCCAGTGCCAGCTTCTGCTACATAAACCTGAATTTTCTCTTTTCTTCATCTCGCAGGACAGTCAGGGGAAGCCCAGATGAGGGTTTCAGAAGTCCCCAAATACAATGCATCTCCAGAAAATGCATGAATGTCATGTTTTCGTTTTTTTGTTTGTTTGTTTGTTTTGTTTTTTGCATTGAAGTAGGCTTGTTTCAGTTGCACTCTTCCACAAACTTTTTGAAGTGCCTTGTGTATTGCAGACTGTCTCCTCTGAGAGTGCATGCAGGCTCCTTCCCCTGCTGCCCCCCCCAGCCCCAGGAATCCTGCCTGCTTTTCTGACAGCCAGTCCTGGGTGGTTTTGAACTCAAATCCTCTGTGCCTGTCTCTCAGCTTGGAGTGACTGTGAGCTTCTTGAACACAGGGACTGTTGTTGATTTCTGAAGCCCACCTGTGGCTTGTGTGTAGTGGACGGTAAGGAATTGCTGAAGGACATCAAGAAGGCACGAGGCTAACTGCAGAGAGCAGGTGCCTGGGCCTCTCACTTTGCTCAGACACCAGAGTGAGTGGGGTGGGGCAGAGATGCGGGCGGAGTGAGGTGGGCACAGCGGGATGGCAGCCCTTTCCGTGCCTGGCGGAAGCGATGGCAGGCCGGTGAGAGAGACGAGCTCACCTTTTGGCTCCACGTGTCCCTCAAGAGTGAGATGCACAGATACTGACTAACCTGCCTCCGCACTTTTCTTTCTTCCGGCAGATATGGGAGTCCATTAAATCAGGGGCTGCTCTTGAAGACCCCGTGCTCCTCAACAAGTTCCTCCTCTTGACATTTGCAGTAAGTACGGGCTCCTGGGGCTCGGGACATCCCCTGTGCAGTCCCCGGGGGCGTCAGGGCGCTCTGCGCTCTTCTCTCTGAAGCTGTGGCTTCGCATTACTCGTTGAAGCTGCTCAGCAGTCGCGCGATCCCCTCGTTGGACTGGGAGCCAGCCGGCGCTGGCACCTGCGACTGTTGGCAGAATTAATTCGTTCCTGCCGAACTCCTGCAGTGAGTGTGTACGTTGTGTGCACAGTGCCCCCACTCCTGCTACTCCGCGCGTGAAAGCAGGGATTTGTGCGCCGCTGGCATCCTTACTAAACGCCGTCCTGCAGAGCAACGTGGCTGCGTCCAGCCAAGTACGTGAAAGGGGCTTCTGGCCTTGAGGTCATATCCAGGCTTGACCATGCGACTGTTTAAAAAAGAAAGGAGTGAGAGCTGATTAAAGTGAACACTGAGGGCAGCATTGAAAAACAAGAGAAATCTCAGGAGTGTGGCACCTGCTGCCCAGGGAAGTGGGAGTCGAGAGCTGGAGGGAAGGCCCTGGTCTCCAGGAGCGGCAAACAGGGAGAGGCAAAGGCTGATTGTGGCGACATGAGCTGCTCACGCACACGTAGCACACACAGATGTGTTCTGTGTGCATGCAAAGGCACTTCAGAAGGTGTGTGGAGAATGGAGTTAAAAGATGAGTTTACTTTGTGCAGAAGTTTTTGAAGTTCATGAGGTCTATATTTATTATTTTTTATTGGTAGGTGGAGAGAGACAGAGGGTGGTATCTGAAACTCACTGTTTCAGGGCCAGTGCTGTGGCACAGTAGGCTAAGCCTGCACCTGCAGTGCAGCATCCCATCTTGGTGCCGGTTCGAGTCCTGGCTGCTTTTCTTCTGATCTAGCTCTCTGCTATGGCCTGGGAAACCAGTAGAAGATAGCCCAAGTGCTTGGACCCTTGCACCCACATGGGAGACCCAGAAGAAGCTCCTGGCTCCTGGCTTTGTATCGGCCCAGCTCCAGCCATTTGGGGAGTGAACCAGTGGATGAGAAACCTTTCTCTCTGTCTGCCCTTCTCTTTGTCTATAACTCTATGTGTCATGTAAATAAATAAAATCTTTTTTATTTATTTGTTTTTTTAATTTTTTTATTTATTTATTTATTTATTTTTTTTTTGACAGGCAGAGTGGACAGTGAGAGAGAGAGACAGAGAGAAAGGTCTTCTGTTGCCGTTGGTTCACCCTCCAATGGCTGCCGCGGTCGGCGCACTGCACTCATCCGATGGCAGGAGCCAGGTGCTAGGTGCTTTTTCCTGGTCTCCCATGGGGTGCAGGGCCCAAGCACTTGGGCCATCCTCCACTGCACTCCTGGGCCACAGCAGAGGGCTGGCCTGGAAGAGGGGCAACCGGGACAGAATCCAGCGCCCCGACCGGGACTAGAACCCGGTGTGCCGGCGCCGCAAGGTGGAGGATTAGCCTGTTGAGCCACGGCGCCGGCCAAATAAATAAAATCTTAAAAAAAAAAAAAAAATTCGCCGGAGCCGCGGCTCAATAGGCTAATCCTCCGCCTAGCGGCGCCGTCACACCGGGTTCTAGTCCCGGTCGGGGCGCCAGATTCTGTTCCGGTTACCCCTCTTCCAGGCCAGCTCTCTGCTGTGGCCAGGGAGTGCAGTGGAGGATGGCCCAAGCGCTTGGGCACTGCACCCCATGGGAGACCAGGAGAAGCACCTGGCTCCTGCCTTGGGATCAGCGAGGTGCGCCGGCTGCGGTGCGCTGGCCGCGGCGCGCCAGCCACAGTGACCATTGGAGAATGAACCAACGGCAAAGGAAGACCTTTCTCTCTGTCTCTCTCTCTCACTGTCCACTCTGCCTGTTAAGAAAAAAAAAATCACTGGTTCACTTACTAGGTGCCCATAACATCTTGGATGCCCACGGGTCATCCAAGCCGAAGCCAGGAGCCAAGAATTCAATCGCGGTATCCTATGTAAGCAGCTGAGACTCAAATATTTGCTTATCTATTTCTTTATTTGAAAGATAGAGTTATACAGAGAGGGGTAGACAGAGAAAGAAAGAAACCCTTCATCTACTGGTTCACTCCCTAAATGGTCGCAAAGGCCCAAGACTGGGTAGGCAAAAGCCTGGAACTCCATCCAGGTCTCCCACGTGGGTACAGGGGCCCAAGCACCTGGGCCATCTTCTGCTGCTTTCCTTGGAGCATTCACAGTATGCTGAATCAGAAGCGGAACACCAGGACTTTTACCGGCACCCATGTGGGAGGCTGGTGTCAGAGTGAGTGGCTTAACCCGCTGTGCCACAATGCTGGCCCTGGGACCCAAGTAGTTAAACCCTCACCTACTGCCCCCCAGGGTGTATATTAGCAGTTAGCTTGATTAAAATCAGAGCCAGAACACTAAGCAGGCATTCTGATAGGGGATACAGGTGTCCCAGTTGGCATCTTAACTACTGATAAGTGCCCGCTCCCAGTTTTTTTGTAATAGGCAATTATATGAACTTTTTGAAGACTAGCTCGTATATGAATTTAAGTTTTTTGTACCAAAATAAGTTTATCTTTTAATTCCATTATCCATGAGCTTTTTGAAGTACTCTAGTGTGTGTGTGTGTGTGTGTGTGTAAAACTACCAAATCCCCTGTAATTATGTCGGCTGTTTTGTCACACGTGTGTCTCAGACGCCCACTGCGCACCCTGTTGTATCCAGTGTTCACTGTTATAAAAGACGTTGTAGTGAACAGTGGTGGTCGTTTTCCTCTTTATTTCACTTCTTCAGAAGAAGTTTTGTGGGGCAGGCCTGTGAGTGTTAATGTTGCCACCTGGTAACTGGTTTCACCACAGCTTCTTCAGCTTTGGTTGTCTTCTTTCCCACTTTGCTTTTTTGTTTTCACCAAGTTGCAAGTTTCACCCTTCCTGCTACCCCACTGTTTGTCCTGAATGTTGTCTTCCTAGTGATAATGTGTGTGTGTGTGTGTGTGTGTGTGTGTGTGTGTGTGCTTATGTCTATCTGAGAGATAGAAAGAGCTCCAGTCTGCTGGTTCATTCCCCAAGTGCTCGTAATGGCTGGGATTGGGTCAGGCTGACAGATGCCAGGTGCTGAGAACTCATGTGGGTGGCGGGGACCCATGACCCCTGAGAAGTCGTCACTGCCGTCCTACCGTGCATTAGCAGGAAGCTGGGGTGAAGTGCCAGAGCCAGGGCTCAAACCCAGGTACCCTGCTGGCATCCTGACCACTATGCCAAACACTTGCCCCTTTGAAAATATTAGAGGTTTCTATCTTTTCAAATCTTCAGACACAAAGAGCTTTATGTTTAATTTAGGCAAAGTTCTTTGTAATGTGAAAAGAATCCCAAGAAATTCAAGGCTTTTGACTTCTGAAGATGACCCGATAAAGCAAGCTTCTCAGACTGTGTGAGGTCCTTCATCTTGAATTGTTTAACCTTTTACTAAGACGGGCGAGGACGAGTCACTTAAGTACAAAGAGTAATCTGTGGGAGTGATTTTGCTTCCTTTCTGCTGTTGTGAGGACTGAAAGGACCAGATATGTCATTCATTTCAGTCTTGCTGTTTGTTTTGCCCTTGTGAAATGGGAGTTCTGCCTTCACTGATCAAGCAGTGGCAGAATTAGAGACTGCAGAAACTGTGGTTACTCAGCTTTCTCATCTGGATACATACTTAAATATATAAGTGTATATTTAAAAAGTCATCGAGTGGCTGGCGCCACGGCTTGCTAGGCTAATCCTCCGCCTGCGGCGCCAGCACACCAGTTTCTAGTCCCGGTTGGAGCGCCGGATTCTGTCCCGGTTGCCCCTCTTCCTGTCCAGCTCTCTGCTGTGGCCCGGGAGTGCAGTGGAGGATGGCCCACGTGCTTGGGCCCTGCACCTGCATAGGGAGACCAGGAGGAGGCACCTGGCTCCTGGCTTTGGATTGGCGCAGCGCGCTGGCCGTAGCAGCCATTTGGGGGGTGAAGCAACGGAAGGAAGACCTTTCTCTCTCTCTCACTGTCTAACTCTGCCTGTCCAAAAAAAAGAAAAAAAAAAAAGTCATCAAGTATGATCCCACTTATGGGAAGAGTGGTTGTCGGGGGAGAAGGGGAGGAGAGAGAAGGGAATTTCTGTTGGTAGGTTTGGGGGGAGGGGGTTGGGGGTATTCAAAGTGTTTCGGGACTAGTAGCTGATGGTGGTACATAAGCATCCAGGTATACTAAAAGAAAGGGCCACTAAACTATATACTTTAACAGTCAATTTTAAGCATCCAGGTTTCAGTGGAAAATATTTTTTTTAAGATTTATTTGAAAAAATTACAGAGAGAGGGAGGAGAGGCAGAGAATTTCTCATCCGCTAGTTCACTCCCCAAATGGCTGCCATGGCCCGAGCTGGGCTGGTCAGGAACTAGGAGCTTCTTTCAGGTTTCCCATATGGGTATCCTCTGCTGCTTTCCCAGGTGCATTAGCAGGGAGCTGGATGGGAAGCAGAGTACCCTGGACTCAAACTGGTACCCATATGGAATGCCTGCACTGCAAATGCTGGTTTAACTCACTGTGCCTTGGCACCAGCCCCCAAAATATTAATTAGTCAGATTGCATTAGTGGTCAAGCATGGCAGAGTCCGTGGGAGAAGGCTGCCTGGGAATAGCCATGTGACTCTGGGATCTACCACATGGGTGACTTGGGCCCCCAGGAGGCCTCTGCCTGAGAGACAGCCCACGAGTCCCTGCAGCAGGCCACTTCCCCTGGCTGGAGAGTGCTCAGAAGTAGGCATGGCGCTGGAACTCTTCTAGCCTCCTGGCTCCACAGGCCTTAGAGCCTGTGGGGCTTCCAGCGACTCCTGCTCTCGCGGGATCGCCACTGCTCGAGGAGGGTGGCTGATTCCAGAGTTTATTCATCTTATTTGTGGAGGGACTCATGTTTGCTTTGTATACAACAGGTGCTTAATTGTTGAGTTTCACCATTAAGACGTGTCAGAAATCAAAATTTCATTATCGCAGGCATGCATAGGTACAGTCATCCTCAGTATCCCAGAAACTGGTTCCAGAAGCCCCCAGTGGATACCAGAATCGACCGTGCTCCAGTGCTGATGTAAAATGGTGTTGTTGTTGCATGACTCACACACATCCTTCAGTGCTGCATAAACGGTGGTTACCCTGTGTTCTTCAGGGAACCCACAAGATAAAAAACGTCTGCACGTTACCACAGGTGCAGTTTTTATTTGAATGAATATTTTCAATCCATGATTAACTTCATAATTACAAGACCCATGGATCCACAGGGCAGCTGTACGTGAACAGCATGGCTTCCTTCGTAATGTGTGTAAAGTGTTAGAGAATGGTAGCCGTGTGGAGGCCATGTCTGCTCACGTGGTGCACTGGGTGTGCATGGTTCAGTGAGGAAGAAGCTGAGGGTCCAGGAGCCAAGTTCTGATCCTCATTCTGCCACTTGCTGTCTTTTCCATTGTTGTTCAAGTGTCTGTTACAGAGCTTCAGTTTTCTGTCTGTATAATGGGGGGACAGCAGTGACCTCCCAGTGCAGTTTTGTGAACTGATACACACGTGATGGGTACAGCAAATTGTGTTCATCGTTATATTGTTAGTGTGTGGTGGGTGAGAGTATTCAGAAATCAGAAGCTCTGGGTGCTGGGTTGTGTTTGAGATAAGAATATGGCAAGTCAGCCATACTTTCCTCTCTTATTTAGCTGTGAAAATTTACGTGAATACATGTGTTTCCATTTAATGTTTGGTGCTGCACTAAAACCGTGTGTTATGTCTTTTATTCTAGGATCTAAAGAAGTACCACTTCTACTACTGGTTTTGCTATCCCGCCCTCTGTCTTCCAGAGAGTATACCTCTCATTCAAGGGCCAGTGAGTTTGGATCAGAGGTTTTCACCAAAACAGGTATCAGCACATAAAGTACAGGTGACATTGGCTTCAGTGTGCAAATGTTGGTATCTGGACAGACGGGCACTGCCTGGACAAGGAGGTGCTAACTCTGGAAACCTCCAAAGCCAGCACTGGGAGCAGGCTTCTTTCTTTCTTTTCTTTTTTGGAAGACAGAGTTACCAAGATACAGAGAGAGACAGAGGTCTTCCATCTGCTGGTTCACTCCCCAAATGGTCATAATAGCCAGAGCTGTGCCAGGCTGAATCCAGGAGCCCAGAGCTTCTTTCAGGTTTCCCACGTGGGTGCAGGGGCCCAGGTACTTGGGCCATCTTCCGCTGCTTTCCCAGGGAGCTGGATCACACACTGGCTGCCATGTGGGATGCCAGTGTCACAGGCAGTGGCCTTACACACTACGGTACAGTGCTGGCCCCAGGAACAGACTTCTTGACAGAATGTTCACAGAGTCATTTTGCAGATGAGGTGAGCAGGCATTTTCCAGGTTTTCCATGGTGTTTGGTGAAATGCTAAGCCAGTAAGGAGGGGTTACAGGAACATCTGGAAAGACTGCAAGAATCTACCAAAACGGAGTCTTCACACTGAGTGGAGGGAAACCTAAGGCATCGTTCTGCGGGAAGAGCGTCTGAAATCACACAGACCTCTGCCCTGGTGCACGGCGGCAGGACTGCCCCCCTCGGGAGTGGCACGTGCACAGCCAGTGGGTGCCATCTCACTGGGAAAGAGGGTGAGGTCCTCGGAGGTGATCTGAGAGGAGCAGCTGGCACGATCAGGCTGCGGAGCTGAGACCCCGAGCCTGAGCGTGCCAATGGCTGTTCAGGCAAGGATTGAGCGTCAGCACGACTGCATCATTACAACGCTGAGTGCTGAAGCCCGGGGCCACTGTGACTGTTTTGAAGACAAAACCAAAAACAAGCTCTTTAGTACAAACCCAAGGTTGTGGTTTGTGGGACTAATTTCCAGAGAAGAAATCCTAGGAGAAAGGGGGTGAGGGACGCTCGCGCTTGGGGATTGACTGCTGGCAAGTGTGGGCTTTCTTGTAGGAAAAATGAAGAACGCTATGAAACTGTCACTCTGATGGTGACACCCCTGTGACTGGATTAAAAAACTCATGAGGTTGTGTACTTTAGTGTGGCGTTGGAGTGGTGTCTCAGTAAAGGTCATGGCAAGGTTCCTTGTTAAAGATCGTGGGAGGCTCAAGGTCACCTTGCTCCATGGGGCATTCATGCTGGCCAGCACAGGAGAGATGGAATATCTGTTTGCTCTCCGACCCTCTGTGATTGGCAGACTAGGGAGCCACCATGCTGTGCCCCTGTCTAAGGCGCGCACCGTGCACCTGAAAGGGGTTGCGCAGAAGTTAGGTGGTAGTGTCTGGGTGCACATTTACGTTCATTTGCTGCAGAAGAGGAGCAGGGGTGCGGTCGGTCATTTCTGCTCTGCAGGCTTCAAGGTAGCTTCATCTCATGTCAGGTTTTAGCTCAGAACGACAAGTGTTTGTCCAGAGAATAACCTCCTGTTTCCTGTTTGCAGATAGAGGCCCTGAAGCGTGCATATGATGATCTTTGTCAAGGAGAAGGAGTCACGGCCCTGCCTTACTTCTTAATCAAGTATGATGAGAACACGGTGCAAGTCTCCTTGCTTAAACACTACAGTGATTTCTTCCAAGGTCAAAGGACGAAGGTCAGAGAAACTTTGAATATCACTTTTTTATCCAGTTAAAAAAAAAGTTTGAAGTTTATGTTATTGTAGATCACTGCGAATTCAGACTCGATCAGATTCCCTTAGCTCCCCAGAGGACGTCTTAGAACATCGCTTCATCCCTGCGGCCCTGTCCTGGGTTCCCACGTTCACTGCTCCTTCGGAGGTTCCTACCCCGTTACACTCAGGGGAGCTGTGGTTCCCTCCCACTGGTGGTTAAGGTGTCTCAGTGTCCCCCCTGTTTCCTCATCCTCGACTTAGTTCACCTCTGGACAGTGGGAATCCTTGATTCCCATCTCGCTTGACACCACTAGGGACACTTTTCCTTCAGCGACTCACGATCATTGCCTCATTCATTGACCCGGCCCCACCTAGTCTCCTGCTCCGGCCCCCTGAAACCATTGCTGTGGCTAAGCTTGTCTGTTTTCCAGCAGACGCCTGCCACCCCCAGGCTGACCAAATATACCCAGAACTTTTCCCTTTTTGCTCCTGTTGTGTCATCTTTCCCAAACATACGGTGCCAGGGAAAGTCCTACGAATGTCTCTACTGAGATCCTACCTCTGTCACCAAGCCTTCCCTGGGGCGCGGCTGTGTGTGATCCCTCCCTCTCTGGACTCTGCTCTTGTTCTCTTGTTCTCCTGTTCTCCGTCACAGAGCCAGGGCTTCGGCTACCTTCCTTCCTGCGCTGTGCTGGGCTGTGTGTTCCCAGAGGGCAGGACCTTTGCCTCAGGGATCTGTGTCTGTTAGTGTCTGGCACTTGTCTTTGAGTGAGCAGAAGAATACAGTAAGCATCTTTGAGATGTCATCTGCTATATAGTAACAATAATTTCAGCAGCCATGGAGGAAAGCGGTCTTACCTGATGGCCCAATTTCCTTTAGCCAGGCCTGTCTTTTTTGAGAGCTTTTTATATTCCCACATTAGCATTTTCTTTTTCAGAAGAGGCCCTTTGTAAAGTAAGGATGGAGGATTGAATTCTCATTAAAATTCTCAGAACTGCAGCTGAGTAAGCAGCAGTAAGACTAACCAGGAATGACTGAAGCCCAGTCCCGAGGGGTCACGTGGGGACAGCAGGCAGGACAGGTGAATCCGACAGCAGCCAGGGGTCGGGTCTCTCACACAGCGCAGCTCTGCTGAACCGAGCAGGAGTGATCTGAGGAGCGCTCTGCTGTGCGAGAGGGGCTTTCACCTCCTTGATCTTGTCATGCTAATTCTGTGAAATAGGTGTTATTAGAGTCTGCGTTTTCTGTGTGAACAAGAGACACAAAGGCGTGGGGTCAAATTGTCTGATTCCCCAGCTCTTGCCCTTAGTGCTTCCCACTTGCTCATTCGAGCAGAGGCAGCCGCTGCTTGACCTTTGCAGTCGACACTGCTGGAGAGCTCTGTGACCTCGGCGGAGCTGCCGCGCCCGGCCTGGCCTTCGTTCATCAGTGAGATGGTGCCGGCACTGCCTCCTCACCGATCTGTGAATGAGGTGCCCGCACGTAGCAGGGGCTCAGTATGCATCCGCTTTCTTTCTCCCATGATCAGATCCCTGGGGGGGTTCCCAGTGTCCTGTCCCCGAGACCAGCTGCCAACCGTGGCCAGGCACGGTGTCCCTGTAACTTGGCTGGGGCTGTGTCTCGGGAAAGGTTGTGATTCCTCAGCGTGTGTGTTGGGCCAGAAATTGGGAGATGCAGTCAGACCTGTTCTCACGGGACCTCGAGGGGCCTGGACAGCAGAGGCCTCGACTCGTGGGCAATTCACTGGAAGTTGTGCGTGGGTAGGAGAGGAGCAGAGCAGCGATGCACGCACTGCCCTGCCTGGTTCTAGAGAGCATCAACCCGGCTGTGCCCACTGGTGCCCTTCAGGGGTTCCTGGTCTCCTGGCTGGCCTCTCTGGCCATGGCCCACTGCTGCCCAAGTATGGTTTCCAGCCTGCACACTTGTTGACGTCACTCTTCTGTTTGAAACTCTTCTGGGTTCCTGTTGACTGTGCTCTGCACTCAAGGCCTCTTCACGTCTGGCCCCACCCAGCCTGTCACTCCAGCCTCATCTGGTGTTCTCCAAGATGCATCCCATCTTCCAGCCACAGCCCTGCCCTCCCAGTGCCTCCTCTTGCCTCCAGCTGTCTCCCTCACCCCAGGAAGCACTGACTGATTGCCCACAGCCTCTCGCCTCCCTCCTTTGCATTCTGGTAGCAGCCTCCTTCTGCACCCACGGGTTGGTTTGCTCGTCTGTCCGCCTGTGCACACCTGTGGCACAGGGACCGTGTTTCCCCCCACTCTGTATCCTTTGCACGGAGTGCGATGCCCGACACTGGTACAGCACGTGATGGGGGTGTGGAGAGGCAAAAGAGGGCCCTGTGGACGGATGTACTCGGATACGGCTTCCAGGAAAGTAAGCCTCGGGCAGAAGCCCAGCGAACGGAACTTTGTGTAACTTGGCGCGACTTGAAGTCGTTCCTGCCTCTGTTGCGCTGACCCAGCTCACTCTCATCAGCCAGGTCCCCGTGGCTCTGTGGTGTTTCTTGAGTCAGGACATTTCACAGGCGGTTTTCACCCTCCTCGTCCAAAAACAGGCACCCCCTTCAGGTTGTGTGCAGTACAGCGGCTGTGCTCTGGCTCGGGCTCTCCGTCCCTGGCCTCGTCCAGCCACCAGCACCTCGGCCCCCAGAAAGGCCCTGCTCTCCGGTGAGCCTTGCGTCCTCACTGCAGGGGGCAGAAGTGTTCGGGTTTCTCTGGGTTTCTCTCTCTTCCGTCTCTGTTCTCTCCTTGGTGATTTTATTGTGCCCCTGAGTCCAGTGCCCATCTCTCCACACGTGTGACGTGGTTTTCTGTCCCCAGCCTGACCCTCCCTCTGGACCTGGGGCCCCCATACCCAGCCAGCTGCTTGTCCTCAGCACCTCACACCCCACAAGTCCAACCTGATCTTGGTGTCTTCACCCCGAGGCCAGTCCTCTTCCAGGCATTGCTGTCACATGAACCACTCACATGAACCAGAGGTCAGGGCTTTGTGCTGGGTACTCTCCTCCAGTTCCCTCCTGCGTGCCCTGGACGTTTCGTGTCCTGGACTTTTCTCTGTCCGCCATCTTGGCTGCTTCTGCCATCACACCCTCCTAAGCTGCTGTCGCTGTCCATCCCCTTTGCTGCAGGGCCCATCTGAATGAGTCTCCCCACTTCTTCCTCCAAGACACCCCCAGCTGATTTTTGGCAAAGTCCCTCTGATTTCTGCCTCTCCCACAGTGAAACCCCTCACTGTCCTCTTCCCTGTGCTCTGAGAGTAGCGCTGAAGTCCTTAATTCAGCTCCAGGACTTGCTGCTGAGGCAGCTTCCCTGCTGCGGGACTTTTGCGTAGACACCCTTTCTCCTCTTGAATCGCTTCTGCCCCAGCCTCCCCTTTGCCCTCTTAAGTGATCATTCGTTCTGTAAACTTAGTCATTTCCACAGGAAACCCTCACTGACTTCTATTGAAATGTTCGTGTCTCCTCTTACGGGTTCTTACAGCTTTGTGTATCCCTTCTTCGCAACAGTTAGTACAGTCGTTTTGTTTTGTTTTTAAAGAGAGAGACAGACAGACAGAAAGAACTTCTGTCTGCTGGTTCATTCCCACATGCTTTTAATGGCCAAGGCTGAGCAAATCTGCAGCCAGGAGCTGGGAATGCAACACAGATCTCCTGTGTTGGTGGCAGGAACCTGACTACTAGAGGCATTACTGCAGTCTCCCAGGGTCTGCCTTGGCAGGAAGCCAGAGTCAAGAACCAGGGCTGGGACTTGAACCCAGGTACTGCAGTGTGGGACATGGGTGTCTTCATTCCTGAGCTAAATGCCTGTATTTTCCTGGGTAATCTTTGAATCGTATCCCCTTTTCTCATTTAAAGGTACACTCCACCAGGCAGGTATGCTGTGTAGTTTCCACCCTTGTACCTGATGATGTGCAGGCACTCGGGGTTGGGAGCATCTCCGTTCTGTGCCAGCGGCTCTACCATGGCTCATTATATTTAGTGTGGCCATTCTGCTGTATGAGTAAGGCCGTGTGGTTTACAGAGACTTCCCCAGGTTGTCTGTACACCTGTAGTTCACGTCTAGTGAGTCACGGTCATGGTGCGTGGTCTGACAGGTGGGGGACGGATGTGGTCTGCAATGGACAGTTTAGAGCAGTGGTTCTTTTTTATTGTTATTTACTATTTTAAAGACTTATGGATTTAATTTTTTTGAAAGCAGAACTACAGAGCGAGGGAGACACACACACACATGCAGAGAGAGAGAGTGTCTTCCATCCTCTGGGTCATGCCTCAAATGGCTGCAACAGCTAGTGTTGGGCCAAGCTGAAGCCAGGAGCCAAGAACTCCATCCTGACCTCTCACATGGGTGACAGGGCCCCAGATACCTGGGCCGTCTTCCCTTGCTTTCCCAGGCCACTAGCAAGGAGCTGGATCAGAAGCAGTGTAGCCAGGACTTGAAGTGGCACTCCGATACTGGATGCATGTGTCAGCTTTACCTGCAGTACCACAATGCTGTCCCCAAAGCAGTGGTTCTTACTTTGGGATGGGGTACAAATGAGAAAGCTCTTTGAGAATGTGGTGGCAGCTTGCTTCTGGCCTCAGAAAAACACACGTCTGTATGCAGTTGTGCATCTATAATGTTGGGACTCACAGAGCCCTGTGACCCATTCGTGAGGGTTTGAGATCCTGGCTTGCAGGAAACGAAGGGAGGACAGGAGTTAGCCTGCCTGGGTGGGTGCCTGTCAGCTACTGAGGTCAGGAGGGGAATGAGCCATCCCTGTGTACAGTCAGAGTGGGGCCTTGGCAGCCTGTGGCACTGTTCATTCCACACCCTGTGAGCCTGGGCTGGCTCTGAGGGATCATGGCTTTGCCTCAAGGGAGCTCACACTAGCTGCCGGCGGCCATGCGTGCCATGCCCTGAGGGCTGACCCTGTGCCCAGGTGTCACCACTCAGCGTTGTGAGCCGCTGCCAGGGCGCAGTGTTGGCCTCATTTGACAGACAAGCAGGATGGAAAAGAGGTTCAGGGCTGGCAGCCTCTCGCTCCCGCCTCCTGTGGGCATGCCTCTCAGGACAGGAGAGGGAGCAGTGCCTTTGCGCCCTCGCTCCGAGCTTGCTGTGGGAGAGCCGGAAGGCAGCCATCCGGGCGCAGCAGCCTCTGTGTGCACGGAGCCTCTGGGCCCCGGCGTCTTCGTCCTGTGCAGGACACGGAAAGGACACCCTCCTCCTCGGGGTGGGGTGAGGACTGAGAGATGAGGGGTACAGACAGGCCTCATGAAGTTGTACTCACGTGGTGTATTGTTTCCACTGTATTTTCTTGGAATAGTCTGTTCGAGAGAAGTTTTGTTGGGATTACCCTCAGGCTGCAGCTGTTCCATCAAAATGAAGGGTTGAGGCCCTGAGTCATGCAGCCAACTGTGTCTTTGCCAAAGAAAAGCAAACTTTCTTACCCATTTGATTTTCAAAAAACTTGAAGAAATGAGGAGTGGCCGCCCTGCGAGGGAAGCCCCTCTCCAGATTGGCAGCCCTGGTCCGTCCGGGAAGCTTTGGTCGTTCATTATTGGTGCTGTCTTCTGTGACTGGTTTCCTTCCATTTCTGGGATGGCGTGGAGCTGTTCTTGTGGTTTCTTCCTGCTGGCTCTTTCGGCCTGACTTCCAGTTACAGACGCTGTGGCACTGCGACTCAGTACTGTTGCTCCTGTGTCTTTGACTCCCTGCACAAGCACAGAGCTGAAGCAGACTTTCACAGAAGTTATTCTGTTTTACCCTCTTGGAAAACCCTAGTTGTGATGCCCGAATGCTGTCCGAGTCACACGTGGCTCACCACCTGTGGGCTGGGAAATGCTGTGCGACCAGCAGGTGGCTGTTTTGGGAATACTGGCAGATAAGTGAACTGTTCTAGGTGTGGTTCATTGGTTTTATTTCTATCTGCTTCTCTCCATGTTTGAAATCTCAAAACGTTCTTCAGCTGTTGTAGGTTCTCGGATTTTTTTCTGGGTAAATGTTTTGTGTCTGAGTATCTCCTTCTAATCTTCGTGTAGTGAAGAGTGTGTTGTCTCTTGTCCTGGATAACTTTGCAATGTGGTATTATACTGTACATCTGCATCCTTTATGCAGGACACTATCATTTATGATGTTTTTGCATAGCGGTCTGTCACAATTCTTCCCTTTTAGGAGCTTCTTTGTGTGTGAAATTCTTCCCGTCTTTCCTCAACTGCAGACTAGCTCTCCAGATGCAGAGTTGCTGGGTTAAACAGCTCGGGCATTTCTAGGTTTATACTCAGTGATTTCACTGGTAAGCTCACAACAGCCGGCTCTGTAGCGCTTGCTCATTTCCGTGGTGCCAGCACTCCAGCTATGGCCAGCTGCGGGAGCCCAACGTGGAATCCCAGAAGCCGGGGTTGAGAAGAGATGGGAACAGTCTACCGTGCCAGCCTGGACGAGCCAGTGGTAACACAGGAGTGCTCGCAGCTGTCAGCGTCCCCAGACTCACCCTCCCAGCATCGGACATTACGTAGCTGATTTAGGATCTGTATCCCTCAGTGAGATGCTGGTTCTACTTACTGGTCACAGTGGTGCTGCGTTGCCGTGGCAGGTAGTCAGCTTCGGGGGCAGTTCTTGTGTTCATGTCAAAAGCAGCCCAGGATACTGTCCCACCTCCGTTCCTTTGGAAAAGCTGGCTTGAGTCTCCTGCGCGTTTCAAAGCACTTACTTACTGGAGAGCACCGTCTGGGAAATGTTTTGCCTTGGCCTTTTTATTTGCGTGTTTTTTTTTTTAATTCTGTGCATAAATGGCAAAGGAGCAACAATTCCTAAGCTGTTGACAGGGCTCCTTCACTTAGTGATCTGTCTGCGTGGTGGCAGCTGTGACCTTACAGTGCACTAGGTCTTTGAATATTTTCCCCATACTTTTAAACACTTAATCTCCTGTGTATATGTCCTGTTATCAAGTGTGTAGAATAATATCTAGCAGTCATTTATTTGTCAGATGGACACATTGCATGAAAGCATTCTTGAAAGTTCTCAAGCTGAAGTCAGCCAACCTCTCTTCGCTCTCATGTTGTATTTTTTCTAGCACCTCACTTGGTGGACTGTAGCCCAAACAGAGCTGTCCCGCTGCAGCAACTTGTATTCATAAACCTCCTAAACAAAGTACTTTATTTTTAAATTATGTTTTATGCCTTCCTGCTCATTTGCATTATAAAAGGAAGTAATTTTCCCAAGTTCACACGATTAATTTGCAGTAAAGCCTGTTCGGAACTCAGAACTCATAGCCAGTGGTTATTTCTGAATGCCATTAAGAAAATAAATTTTCTGTACCCTTAGTGTGAAGCTGGTTTACCTGGTGTTGTCCCAACTGATTCCTATCGTGATTGAGGCTCCTGACTTGGTTCTGAAGGCACTTAAAGACATCAGAGTTACTTCTGAGTCATCAAGGAATGACAGACGCGGCATGGACCCTGTCGTTTTCCTGCCTTCTGCCCTGTGCGGGCCTCATGGTGGCGAGCAGGCTCTCAGCGTCTTCAGCTGACCTCTCTTTGTGGCTAAGTCATAGATCTCCCTCTTTAGCAGATTGTTCCGGTTCTGTATTGCTCATCTTAGGTCAGGATGCTCTAGGAAACTTATTCTTTTCTGCTCAAAAAAAAAAGATGCCTTATTTTTCTTAATACCCTCTTTCCCCACTGCCTTTGCACCCAGTGTCAGAACTACATTCATTCTTTGCAAGTAGGTATCTGCTTAGATCATCTGCTACAGCCTTCTAGTTTGTGTAATTTAGAAACCACTTAGTCACAGGTCTGCATTTAGAAATGAGAGAGCCTGTGATGCACTAGAACTTATCCCCTTATCATCCCCGCCACCTCATTAGCCGTAACCTTGAAACTGAAGGCAGTTGACTGTCTAGTGGTGCAGAATTGAACTGACCAGAGCATCAGTGAAATTAGATTGGAGAGTGTAGAGTGTATGTATGTTGTTGTCATAGTAATCATCTGTTAAGTGCTTGGCTTGTTCCCAATCTGTGTGCTAAACAGAAGTAAGAGTCACCATGTGGGTGAGAAGTTCAGCGGTAGAGAGATCAAGTAAATGCTGAAGGTCATGTGGAGGGTGAGTGACTCAGGACCTTTCCTGAGAGCCCAGCCTCTGTGTAGGAATAGCGTTTTCTGCATTGATCCCGTCTCGGTGCTTCCCAGAAAACCTGCTGAGTGGCCTCTAGGCCCCGTAAGATGAGTTGTTAATGGAATCTGTGTTGTTTGTGACCTGCCCGGGACATTTTTCTCTTTCATATTCTCGGAAAGTTCTCTGCTTCTGGAACCCAGGGGAATCCTTTGAGAGGAAATGATTTGGTTCATCCATCCTGCAGGTGAGGAAGGGACTTCCCCCGGCAGAATTAGAACACACCTCCTTCCCTGCAACGGGCTCTTCTCTCCCTGTGAGCTCTTGCTGTACTGCTGAGGAAGACACGGCCCCTCCCCCCGCTCCCTGCTGGCTTTGTGGATAGAGTGGCAAATGGAATAAAAGGAAGTGATGACAGCTTCGTAGGTGCAGTTCGTCTGTCAGATGCTGTCACCATGGCCAGCGGAGCCAGGACGGGGCAGAGTGGCAGGTGGTGGCCCTTGGGACCCGAAAGCTCCAGGGAGGCCACTCCTTGATTCTGAGGCAGCCCCAGGCTGGGCATCGCATTCCCAGAATCCTCTTGCTTCTCATGTGAAACACTCCTTCAGAGCCAGCTCCATCCCCACCCAGGCGAGTCCGTGTTTGGAGAACCTGTAGTGTTGAGACAGGCGAGAGGCAAGGAAAATGCACTTGCCAGGGTCCCCCTTCTAGGGCTCTGTATGTCAGCCTCAGGTCTCTGCCTTTCAGACTCCCTTCTCCCCTCTGGCTGCCCCCCACAACCCCCATCCCTGGTGCTGGGGTTAGGGGACGGGGTCCCTGTAGTGGGTTCTGAAGAAGCTTCCTAGTTCTCTGTTCGCTGGGGAGCTACTGAGCTTCAGGTGCTGTGCCAGGTCCTAGGTTTGGAAGAATGCCTGTGACAGAGGCTCCTGCCCGCACAGAGCCAGACCAGCAAGGGAACAGACGGCAAAGCTGTCTTGTAATTGCCCCTTCTACAATGCTTTTTGCTTCGTGTGTGCTTTTTCTAAAGTCAGAGACTTCTCATAGTTGTGCAATGTGTTTAATCTGGTGGCATTTCCTTCTCATTTTCACTATCAAGTTTGAAAGGGCAGTTTATAATCTATGGAGCCTTTGGATCAAGAATACACTGTGGCTCAACAAATAACCACGATTGCCCTAAGGGAAACCATAGGGTACAATGAACACTGTTTTAAGCAAGTCTCCTTCTCCCTCTTGAGTTCTGGGCCACAGTGCTGCAGTGATGGCGTGCCTACACATCCTGGGTATCCACTGAACCTGCAGCTGTTGGTGCCCAGAGAGTCTGGCATGGGATTGGGTATCCCTGCTGGGGGCTGTGCAGGTCCTGGGAGCCTCCAGGTAGTGCTGATGCAGTTGGTCTGTGGGTGGTCCATGCTTTGAGAAGTCTAGAGCAGACTCTCAAGCAAGGATTTGCAACCAGGATACACGTTAGAAGTGTCCCGGGGATCTTCCACAACTAAGACTAGGGCTGGGCCCTAGGCCCCTGGAGGTGGGACCCAGGCAGCAGTGTATTAGCGAGCTCTCTGGGTGATGTCGAAGCACACTCCCATTTGAGGACCACGGCTATAGAGGGTGGAAGAGCCCAGCAGTGCTTCTGAAAGTTCTGTGGACATGGGAGTCACCTGGGCTCTTGTTGAGTGAGATGTCCACTCCAGTTCAGCCATTTGGGGAGGAACCTGAGAATCTACATTTCTGGCTGCTGCTTGTGCATGACCCCTGTTTTGAGATGCGTGGAAAGACATAGAGGCAGTGCAGGGTGTTCACGGGACTGAAAAATAGCCCCAACGAGAATTATATTTCTTCCTCTGGTCTTTGAGACTACCGTTCTAATGCTCCCCAGACTCAAGTCCACAGCCTAGACTGCCAAGTCAGAATCATGCAGAAGTTAGATGCAAATGCAGGCACGGGAGGCCCGGCCCTCACTGGGGATTCTCAGGCATTAATGATGGGCCTGCCCTTTCACAGCCAGTGTTACCTCACTTACCCCTCATTGCAGCTCTGTGGAGTAGGTGCTGTTATTCCCTGTGATTCAGATTTTTTTTTTTTTTTTTTTGGACAGGCAGAGTGGACAGTGAGAGAGAGAGAGAGAGAGAAAGGTCTTCCTTTGTCGTTGGTTCACCCTCCAATGGCCGCTGCGGCTGGCGTGCTGCGGCTGGCGCACCGCGCTGATCTGAAGCCAGGAGCCAGGTGCTTCTCCTGGTCTCCCATGCGGGTGCAGGGCCCAAGGACCTAGGCCACCCTCCACTGCACTCCCGGGCCACAGCAGAGAGCTGGCCTGGAAGAGGGGCAACTGGAACAGAATCCGGCACCCTGACCGGGACTAGAACCCAGTGTGCTGGTGCGGCAGGCAGAGGATTAGCCTAGTGAGCCACGGTGCTGGCCGTGATTCAGATTTTTTTTTAAAAAGCACCTAAGCCCTAGAGGGGTCAGACACTTGTTAGCCTGAGGCCATTCGTGCAGTAAGAGGCCGTCCTCAGAGCATTCTGGGTAAGCCCCATTTCTGTAAGTTCCCCAGACGCTGGCCCTCCCTGCAGAAGACGGAATCGCCAGTGAAGGCATCTTGAGTTTCCTGAAGGGAGATCTGTTTGTACTGAATGAAATATGAGTCTGTCTGTTCACATTTAAGTCAGGAAAGCGCATCTACAAAGAGACGGCTTCAGTTTTAGGAATAAAATCTTACATGACAGAGAAGGCACCAAATATTTTTAAAGAATATCTTTAAAAAAAGGCCGTAATAATCTGATAAGACAGTGCGTTTTCAGAGATTTTTCTGAGCGTGGGTGAAGACTGCTTCATCGTCTGCAGGAGCAGTGGAGCAGCGTTTGCCGTATCAGCAGAATGGGGTCCCCGTCACCCGGGGCTGCAGGGGCTGTGGGGCAGCACGTGCTGGGGATGGAGACAGCAGGGACAGCCTGACTCCACTGTTGTCAGAGTTACAGTAATGCAAATACAGTCCTTCAGAGGGCAACGTTGTGGGCAAGACACTAAGGGAGGTTGGGGTCTGGATGTTGGTTCGCTCCTCTGTGTGGCTGACACCGTACTGAGCAGTGTGGAAGGATGCGGAACTGCTGCTTCTGTCCTGCAGGCTGACGTGGTCCAGGGTGAAGATACCAGCCACCTTTCTCTTCACCGCACACTGTGCTTGTAAAAGAAACCTGGGAGTTATTTCCTGGTTTCTCTTCCCTCATTTCCAGTTCTTTGCCTCCCACCACCTGTTTCTGTCTCTCCATTCATCCTTGGCAAGCATTTACTAAGTATCTGCTATATGCCTATGGAATGAGGAAAAAGATACTTCTGTTAAACACTCCTTGTCTTCTGTTTAGAAAAAAAAAAAAAAAAGCTCTCTTATTTAGGAATACTCTTAGATTTACTGGAGATCATGAGTTTGAGTTCCCATCACACAGTTCCCTTCTTGCAGCGGGCAGTATCCATATGTCAAGTATTGTTTGGAAATCTTTTTTTTTTTTTGTATTAAAAAGCAATTTATTTGACTTGTAAAGGCACATTCATTATGGGTGAAACAATTGTTAGGTATTTCATTAGAAACTTTTTTTTTTTTTTTTGACAGGCAGAGTGGACAGTGAGAGAGAGAGACAGAGAGAAAGGTCTTCCTTTGTCGTTGGTTCACCCTCCAATGGCCGCCACGGCCGGTGTGCTGCAGCAGGCACACCGCGCTGATCCGAAGCCAGGAGCCAGGTGCCTCCTCCTGGTCTCCCATGGGGTGCAGGGCCCAAGCACTTGGGCCATCCTCCACTGCACTCCCAGGCCACAGCAGAGAGCTGGCCTGGAAGAGGGGCAACCGGGACAGAATCTGGCACCCCTACCGGGACTAGAACCCGGGGTGGCAGCACTGCAGGTGGAGGATTAGCCTATTCAGCTGCAGCACCAGAGAAAGCAATTCTTGTAAAAGTGTCAGGGTCTACAAAAATGAAATTTCATCTCAGTCTCTGGGCGTTTTGTATCTTGTATTTCCCATATGTCAACCTTTCTTTTAGAAGTGGTATAGAATAAAAAGGTAGTAAGTTGTGGTAGGCTGCTAGCCAGAAGACGTGGGAATATGAACCAGGAAGGTCTGATGCGTCAGGGACATCCCTTTTTCAGGAGAACCACTGGTGATCCATACAGACAGGCAGTTCTGTGTGTGTTGGCTCTTGAGAATGCTCACTGAAAGGATTGTGCTTGTCTTCCATCTTGCTGGGCCTTCTCAAAGCTCCTATCCTGTTCTCTGTTGTTTTCTTTGTATTCTTTTTCTGTTTGTTTGGAGATCTTTAAGGAGGACCTATCTCTTCACCTGTGCTTCCTTTTTATTCTGTAACTTATTTATGTTAGTGTGGACTCTGATATTTATTTCATACTTTGTGTTACAATCTAACAGTGTGTTATTTATCTTATGTGCTGGATTATTCCAAACCTGGCCATTGAGAGCTTGTTCAGTGGGCTCCTGTGTGCCCTGGGTGTGTCCCTATCCTTTTGTGTTTTGAGCACCTCCTTATCTTCCGGTACTGCAAGATGCTCCCAGCTGTAGCCCTAAAATTGGCCTTGTATCCAAGGAACCCCAGTTTTCTTGATTGGAGACTGGTATTCACAACTCCAGATATGGGTGCTGGACGCTCACTGAGAGGAAGGGAACAGGAAAAGGAAACACATTATACGACAGGTAGAGGAGCAGGGGGCGCAGTGTGCTTCTCCCAGGGGAGCCCTGGCCCCTATTTGGAGTTGAATTCAGTGGGAGTAGGAGAGAACTATATCAGACGTATCAAGGGCACCTGGCTTTTTCATTGCATCTGATGTTAAACTTACAGTGATAGTGGCCCAGATTGGATTTTCTCATTACCCAGAAATGAGCCGCTTTCACGGACTCTGTGTCCTTTCGTGGGTGTTCTCTGCAGCCCTGACAATTAACTGGGCTCCCTGTCCTTCCAGCCTTCCTGCCTTGCAGATGCTCCTAATTCCCACCCTGCCAGGCCCAGTGCTAGGCACCGGGGGTGCAGAGCCTGACTCCACAGTCCCTGCCCCGAGGAAGTTCTGTAGTTGAAGGTGAGATCCTGCCGCTGTCCTGGCTTCCCCGCAGCCCTGCACCGAGTGTCTGATTAGCGCTCTGCAGAGTAGGGGGAGCAAGCAGAGAGGAAGAGTTAGTGATGTCTGTGTGGTGCATTGGACATGGAACTCATTTCACTAAGAAACTCCTTTCTGTTCACAGATGACAGTTGGTGTCTATGATCCCTGTAACTTAGCACAGTACCCTGGATGGCCTTTGAGGAATCTTTTGGTCCTAGCAGCCCACAGATGGTACTTACAAGAATGTGTATGTCTGTGTGTCTGTCTTTGTCTGTCTCTGTTTTCCCAAATGCATTTTCCTGTTGCTGGTGCTGAGCCCTTAAGCGTGTCTGTTAGGGAGTCACAGACTCTCTTCAGACTGTACTGAAGATACCCTAGACTTAGACGGGCAGGTGCACAGGGTCCTGGCTCCAGAATCATGCAGCCCTCCATTCCCATGGTCTGATGGCTTCTCCTGTTGCCACCAGCCTCCTTTATTCCTGACCCTAAAGTAAGTAACACAGAGGGTATCTGAAAAGATGCCCAGCATCATTAGTCATTAAGGAAACAGAACTGAAACCAGAGTGAGGTACCGCCACGCAGCCAACCAGAACGGACTGGCAAGAACGAGTGTACCAAATGCTGAAGGCGTGGAGCAATCGGAAGTCGCAAATGCTGCCACAACAGCGTTTAGCAAAATCCCCCAGATTCAAAACCACGTGGGGTTCAGTGTTTTGTGCAAGAACTGCATGCATAGATGCAAGCAGAACTCGCAGCCTGGAATGTGGAGGCCCACACACCCTCCTGGAATGGGTGGTGTATTATAGCATACGCCTGAGAGCGGGGCTCTTGTTGGGATGACTATGAGCACACTGTCTATACAGGGCATCCACATGGACGCATTTTTTAAAACGATGTTTTGTGAAGTTTATTGACATGTCCTGTGGTTTTCTGGATGTAAAAATCAAACCCAGGTGTGGCCTCGGAATGGCTGTTCCTTAGAAGGGTGGTGCAGGACTGAGAGAGGGGCTGAGCCAGGCTGCCGGATGCCTCAGACTCAGCCCTCGCATCTGCTCTACCTAATAAACATGCTGATTGAGAAATCTGGAGATAGATCCAGGATGCACTGCCCCCCGAGGGGGACTGGTTATCTGCTGCTGACCCACGCGGTTGAGTCTGTTTACCGCAAGTGGGCTTCCCCTCCACTGGGTGAGATGCCCCTTGGTGAAGTGGAAGTTGAGGTGCAGAGACCTGGGGCCAGGGGTGCCTGTGTCTTAGAGCTTCTTTCCTTATGCCTGTGAGCATTTTCCTCCCTGATTTGGAAGATGCATTTCTCAGAATTATTAATGTACACTGCGGTTGCTGTATAAAATTCATCTAGAAAGAAATCACGGGCACTTCAGCACTCAGCCGCCAAGCACTTGGAGAAAAGAAGCGCGCATGAATATGCTAACCACCCCTCCAAGGTTAAGGCCGTCCCTCGAGGGTGTCAGGCATAATTACAGTGAGCTGAGTTCTCTCCAGCTGGTTTGCTGAAGCTCTTACGTGAGCTCTTTCCTTTCCTTCCCTTCATAAATCACTGAAACCCGGGGACGGCAGGAGTAGCAGTTTCCGGTCTGTTGAAGTCCTCTGCTTCCGGGACCGCACCATGCAGGGGCTGAGGGACGTCGCCCACAGCATCATCTTCGAAGTGAAGCTTCCAGAAATGGCATTTAGCCCAGGTAATTTGCCAGTCTTTGAGAATGCATATAATTATCATTTGTCAGAACCCGAGTCAGCTCTACTTCCGTTTCATCCCTTCACAATGGCAGCAGGAGGAAGAGAAAGCCACAGCTCCTGCTTCTTTGCCAGAGCCGACAGCTCCTTTGAACCGAGCCCACACTCAGCTGTGGAGCCTGGGACAGAGGCAAACGCGGTCACCAGGAGGTTTTCTCAGGGCAGCGTTTTCAGTCGTTTTCATTTGTATGTAACGCACAATCTTTATTCCTGGCCCTTCTTAAAGGAAGGGTAAAGTTGGGTGCACATGTATCTTTATGTGTCCTCTGCTTCAAGTTGTATGTGGTCCTGTTCTCCAGGCCGTTAGCCAGGCAACACAGTGCTGCTTCCTGTCCACGTTCAGCATCTGACCTGGATTCTTGTGGCCCGTTACCTGTCTATGAGTTAGGAAACTTAGGCTGAGAGGCGTTTTATGTAGATGTCTGTGTGCATGTATGTGCATCTGCATACGTAGGTTTTTACACAGATGCACATTTATATTTCCGTACATATCACAGAGGTAGACTGACTGCGCAGGTGTAAGGAGTGCCACTTCACGGTGAATTCCTGATGAGGCGTCTGTGTGCTGTGTGAGAACAGGGATTACAGGTGCTTGGTGAATTACTCCCTGTTAGTTTGCCTTCTTACATAACCCCAGTGCAGTTTGTACCTGTGCCCAAAGTAATCCTTCATATTTACATGCTTTATTTGCTTTCTAGAGTACTTTCCATGTACAGAAGTACTTGGTGGAAAATAGAATTAAAAGTTTATTTTGGTGCAAAATGTTTGACATCCATACAAGTTTTTATCTTGTTCATGGAAAATATGTAATGAAAAAATGGGTTTAAAAATTATCTTGCCATTTAATTTTCCACAACTAACTTGCCATTAACTTAACCAAAATTAATTTGTTAATCAGAGCCAACTTACCTTGTCATTCAGCTTTTCCATGAACTTTTTGAAGTACCTTCGTATTATTTAATTTGTTCCTCAAGACATCTCAATGGTTCCATGTCACATTTCTTTCTTTAATCCTTGGGTATGTCCAAAGTAGGGAGTGGGTGGGTGTGGGGATTTTTAAATCTCTTTTGTGTGTTTTCTAGAGTTCAGAGGTTAGAAGGATTCTGGATCGGCCCAGGTCCTGATCAGCAGTGCCCTCTCCAACCTGCCATAGGCACGGGGGATAGAATCTAAGATCCCCTTCCCCCAGTGGATATGGGAAGCCATGAACTCTGTGTAGACTGTGTTTTTCCCTATGCATACAGACTTACAACTTACAAAAGAGATACAGTCAGATATTAACAAGAGTAATTTATTATAAGTTTTGGCAACCTCAGTGTCCAATTTTTGTTCTTTGCTTCTTAAGTCAAGAGCTTTCACCTTTTCCCTCCGAGGAAGCTCCTCTGGGCTTCTCTTGTCATGTCCAGGTCGCCAGCATCAACACTGTTGCACCTGGGGGCTGTGATCAGGTAAAATAAGGGTTCCTTGAACACAAGACCCGCAGCACCGTCACAGCCGCACGGTGGGTCTGACAGCGCCGGCGGCTGCTGGGTGACTAGTGGGTGGCTGGTGTGTGCAGCCCGCAGACGACGACAAAGGGATGATTCATGGTCCAGGCAGGACAGAGTGGGACGGTGCCACATGTCACACTGCTCAGAACAGCATGCGACCTAAAAAATTACAAACTGTTTACTTCTGAAATTTTCCATTGACTCTTCTTTTCTCTCTCTCTCTCTCTCTCTCTTTTTTTTTTTTTTTTTTTTTTTTGGACAGGCAGAGAGAGACAGAGAGAAAGGTCTTCCTTCTGTTCATTCACCCCCCAAATAGCCGCTACGGCCGGCGCGCTGCGCCAGTCCGAAGCCAGGAGCCAGGTGCTTCTCCTGGTCTCCCATGTGGGTGCAGGGCCCAAGCACTTGGGCCATCCTCCACTGCCATCCCAGGCCACAGCAGAGAGCTGGTCTGGAAGAGGAGCAACCAGGACAGAATCTGGCACCCCATCTGGGTCTAGAACCTGGAGTGTCGGCACTGCAGGTAGAAGATTAGCCTAGTGAGCTGTGGCGCCGGCCCATTGACTCTTTTGGATCCATGATTGCCCCCAGCTAACTCAGAATGGGGACTGAACCCGGGTGAGGGAGGACTGCAGGGTATCAGTGACCGTGTGGCCTAGCGCTGATGCCTTAGGTGGGCTTCTCGGAAACACTGGCAGATCTACCTGGTCAAAGCAGAAGCTGCCTGCTTTTTGGTTTAGAGTCCTCACTGTTTGCATTTGATTTAGCACCCTCTTCTGGCACATTCTGAAATAGCTTCCATGTAATGTTTCACTAAACCACAGTTTGAAGGCAGTCTAGGAGAATGAGGTGGCAGTAAGTTACAGAGTCATGTCTGGCCTGTCTCTCTGCCTGTCAGGCCACTAGGACACCCTGCGATGAGCCACTTTGCTCTGCTTCTTTCTGGTTAAGTCTCTGAGTTACCCTTACTCTCCACTCCCCATGCGTGGCTAGTGCTTGGTGCCGCTGTCAGTCAGGCCCAGGAGCCTTTGCTGCATGTTTCCGCTGGAGGAAGGTTTTCTCCCACCCAGTAATGCCTTCACCACGTCTTCTGTATGCTTGACATTAAATGCAGATTATTTAGAGAAAGGCACATTTTCTTCTGCCTTTCATGTAAGAGCATGCTAATAAAACTTTAAAATAAATAAAACGTTATGTGGCCTTTGAGTTGCCCCTTCGCTCATGGAAACTAGTGAATGTGGGGTCAAAAAAGGCATACAGGGAGTGCTTTGCAGCCTTTTCCTGCCCTTAGACTGTGTGTCTTCCGGGCAGGACTCCCACAAGTGACTGTTCCTGGGATGGGAGGCGTAGGGGTGGGATGCAGGGGTGGGGTTGTTCTGAGGAATGACTCTGTATCTTAATGTGAACTCAGTGTATTAGCCTGCAAGGACCTTTCCGTATATGCAAGACGTCCCTTGGTTGCAAGGGCAGAGGTATGAGAGTTAGTTTAGATCTTCTGCGCCTTGTGCTGCCCCCTCGTGGTGCAGCCAGGCCCCCTCCAGAGCTCGTAGAAGGACATTTTGGCAGCAGCAGTGCTGAGAGCTGGGGGAGACCCTCCTCCCAACCCTGCCCTTCTGGAGCTCATCCTGGCTCCCCGCTGCGGTGGGTAGCACCTCATTCCCCAAAACACTTTCTCAGAGTTTGGACCTGGGAGCAGACATGCTGGGTCGTCACTGGCATATACCTTTATAGTGTTTTTTTTTTTTTTCCCCACTGATCAGTTTACAGAACATCAGATTTTTTTAGAAGTGGACATGGTCTTTTGAGTATAGAGATGTTTTCATTTGAAGGGGTATTTTTGACTTGTGGTTTCTTATCTGTACCAGAAGAAGACCGACTTGTTAAGAACTTCAGTAACTTGGGGCCGGCGCCATGGCTCACTTGGCTAACCTGCGGCGCCAGCACCCCACATGGGTGCCGGGTTCTAGTCCTGGTTGCTCCTCTTTCAATCCAGCTCTCTGCTGTGGCCTGGGAAAGCAGTGGAGGGTGGCCCGAGTGCTTGGATGCCTGCACCTGCGTGGGAGACCAGGAGGAAGCATCTGGCTCCTGGCTTCGGATCGGCACAGCGCCGGCCATAGTGGCCATTGGGGGGTGAACCAACAGAAGGAAGACCTTTCTCTCTGTCTCTCTCTCTCTCACACTGGCGATCTCTATCTGTCCAAGAAAAAAGAACTTCAGTAACTTAAGAGTTACTGCTTACGGTTCTGGACTGTGGTTCCAAGGGTTCCTGTGCTGGCAATTAGAGAGGGACTTGTGTGTTGAATAATTAGAGAGGGACTTGTGTGTTGAATAAACGAGTGGGGTTATGAGAATAATTCGTAGGAAAATATGAGTCAGTCACAAGGCTGAACCCCTTTTTCCGCTGAAGAACTCTGAAGTGTTAACCCCTGTAAGAACTCAAACGGGTTGTTTCAGTTTTCCTTTTTCACGGCGTGAGGACAGGACCACAGCAGCGTGCCTGAACTACAATGAGAAGGGATATTTCTGTGTGGCTCCTTGCCGTGAGTGACAGCGACAGTCCTAGCCAAGCTGGAAGCCAAGCAGCTTGCAAGGATAATTGGCCCTGTGGTTCTCCTTTAGTCATCCTACCCCAGCCACAAAAGATTATGCAAAGAAAATCAGCACCTTCTGAACCCTACAATTACATGGAGCAATAGGATTTTAAAAATTAAAAAACAAATTTTGAAGCTAAAAGTTTCCCAAGGAAGGGAAGATGGAGGTGCTTTTAGAAATTCTGAAAGATGAATGGCCTGAGAGACCCACCAGCCAGTGAGCGGCATAGGGCTGCTCCCCCGAGGCCTGTGTCTCTCAGCCCAGCCAGGCGCTCTGTTCCCTCAGAGCCTCTCCTGCGACAGACACTGGGGTGATGCTGGCGGGGCAGCCTGCGGTGGATTTGGGAGGGTGACGGAGGCCCTGAGACACAGGAAGACAGAACAGTAGGTAGCTCCCACGGGCAAGGCGTGCAGCTTCCACTAATGTGAGGGAATAGCAGGAGTGCTCCCCAGGGCAACGAGGATCTCTCAGGGAACAAACTTAATTTATTTTGAAAGTTAGATTTACAGAGAGAGAATCTTTCACCCACTGGCTCACTCCCCAAATGGCCACAGCAGCCAGGCCAGGCCAGGCCAAAGCTGGGATCCAGGAACTCCATGCTGGTCTCCCACTGGGCTGGCAGGGGACCAAGCACTTTGACCATCTTCTGCTGCCTTCCCCAGGCACAGTAGCAGGGAGCTGGATTGGAAGTAGAGCAGCCAGAACTCAAACCGGTGTTCAGATATAGCACCTACTGCACCACCATGCTGGCACCCAGTTTAAGAGAATTTTGCCCTGGTAGAATAAGCAGCATGTGTCTGACTGTGCTTCATGGGATTTTTTTTAAAGATATGTATTTATTTATCTGAAAGTCAGAGTTACACAGAGAGAGAAGGAGAGGCAGGGAGAGAAAGGTCTTCCATCACTGGTTCACTCCCCAATTGGCCGCAACGGTCAGAGCTGAGCTGATCTGAAGCTAGGAGCCAGTAGCTTCCTCTGGGACTCCCACATGGGTACAGGGGCCCAAGGACCTGGGCCATCTTCCACTGCTTTCCCAGGCCATAGCAGAGAGCTGGATCAGAAGTGGAGCAGCTGGGACTCGAACCGGTGCCCACATGGGATGCTGGCACTGCAGGCGGTGGCTTCACCTGCTATGCCACAGTGCCAGCCCCGCTCCATGGGATTTTAATTGGTGTCAGAGGGTGGTGGAAGGAGACACGGAGAGTTCCGTGCTTCCGAGAAATACAAACCCAGGTCAGGTCAGGTGGTTTCCTTCCTCCAGGCTTCTCAGAGCCCTTCTCTGCCGTGGGAGTCTCCAGGTCTGGGTGGAAGTGGGCACTGGGTATAGAAGCACGAGGTGAAGGTGCAGAGCGCTAATGAGGCACGCTCAGGAGCTGTTGGAATGGAGTGAGAGATCCCCAGGCAGGGATTAGGAAGAGGGCAGCAGCAAAGGGTGCAGTCAGGGCTGGGTGAGCTCTGAGTGGCTAAGGTCGAGCTTGAAGGATGGAGGAGAGGGCAGCTTCCCAGAGGGCCCATCACCTCCGACTGCGATCCACATCCAGGCGCACAGTGACGAATCGAGAGGCTGAGCAGAGGGACGTGATCAGGATGGGGATCAGAGTGGACATCCTGTCCTTAGAGCTTCAGGTCCCAGGCAAGTGCAGTGAGAGGTGTGCTCAGGTGCTCTGGCCTCTCCTGCGTCAGCACAGAGCCCTCCCTGATGCTCACCCTGCCCCAGTTAGGACTCTGTCTGTCTGCCTCCCTCTCCCTCTCCCTCTCCCCCCTTCCCCTTCCCTTCTCCTCCCTTCCCCTTCCTGTCTCTCTCTCCCTGTCCCTGTCCCCCCTTCCCCTTCCTGTCTCCGTCTCCCTGTCCCCCCTTCCCCTCCCCGTCTCCCTGTCCCCCCTTCCCCTCCCCGTCTCCCTCTCCCTCTCCCCCCTTCCCCTCCCCGTCTCCCTCTCCCCCCTTCCCCTCCTGTCTCCCTCTCCCTCTCCCCCCTTCCCCTTCCCGTCTCCCTCTCCCTCTCCCCCCTTCCCCTTCCCGTCTCCCTCTCCCTCTTCCCCTTCCCGTCTCCCTCTCCCTCTCCCTCTCCCCCCTTCCCCTTCCCTTCTCCTCCCTTCCCCTTCCTGTCTCTCTCTCCCTGTCCCTGTCCCCCCCTTCCCCTTCCTGTCTCCGTCTCCCTGTCCCCCCTTCCCCTCCCCGTCTCCCTCTCCCCCCTTCCCCTCCCGTCTCCGTCTCCCTGTCCCCCCTTCCCGTCTCCCTCTCCCTGTCCCTGTCCCCCCTTCCCCTTCCTGTCTCTCTCTCCCTGTCCCTGTCCCCCCTTCCCCTTCCTGTCTCCGTCTCCCTCTCTCCCCTTCCCCTTCCCCTTCCCGTCTCCCTCTCCCCCCTTCCCCTTCCCGTCTCCCTCTCCCTCTCCCCCCTTCCCCTCCCCGTCTCCCTCTCCCTCTCCCCCCTTCCCCTTCCTGTCTCCCTCTCCCTCTCCCCCTTCCCCTTCCTGTCTCCCTCTCCCTTCTCCCCCCTTCCCCCCCCCTCCCCCTTCCTCTTCCTTTCTCCTCCCTTCCCCTTCCTGTCTCTCTCTCCCTGTCCCTGTCCCCCCTTCCCCTTCCTGTCTCCGTCTCCCTGTCCCCCCTTCCCCTCCCCGTCTCCCTCTCCCCCCTTCCCCTCCCATCTCCCTCTCCCTCTCCCCCCTTCCCCTCCCCGTCTCCCTCTCCCTCTCCCCCCTTCCCCTTCCTGTCTCCCTCTCCCTCTCCCTCCCTCTCCCTGCCCCCCCCCCTCCTGACACACTTCCCATCACAGCAGAAGTTGAGGGGTTTGGGAACAGGGTTGAGGCTGTTGCAGAAGCGCCTGTACCAGAAGCCAGTGCTTGCCTCTGAGGCTCTCTAGCAAGAGTCCCAGGTGCTGAGCGCGATGGGGAGCCCACGGCGCAGCAGCCGGGCATTCAGGGCCGCAGAGCTCTGAGGAAGGAGTGAGCTGAAAACTTCACTGCAGCCTTTTTGAGGACGCCTGCCTTACTTGTCTTCAATCCCCTCAGTCATTAAACTCAGTGTTTTGTTTGCCTTAAGATTGTCCCAAAGCAGTCGGATGGGAAAAGAACCAGAAAGGAGGCATGGGCCCAAGGATGGTCAACGTCAGCGGGTGCATGGACCCTAAAAGGTACACGCGCTTTGGGAGTGTGGCTTTTCATCACCAGGATGTCACGTGGGGCCAGCTCTGTGTGGCACAGGTCCATCCCAGAGGGGCCGTTCACAGCGACCGTGAGTGTCCCGCACACGGCTCACCGGCTCTTCCCAGCAGTATAGACTTTGTCCTTGCTTCAGGCTGTGCGTCCCTGTGTCAGCTTTGGTCCTCTGTTCATCTCCCGTTGGCGTTGTCCTGTTGGCCCGTGTTACAGAAACACTCATGGACGCCAGCACTGGGTAGAAGGGTGGATGGAAGTGCACCTGTGTTAAGGAGACAAGGAAGAAGTTTCTGTTCTCAGTACCAGGGAAGACCTCCTCTCAACCAGTAGGTGTGTGGTTGTCTTGACTGCTGGCCACGTGTCCCTTTTCTCCTGGGCTGCTGGGAGCTCCGTGTCAGCGGAGGCCGCCCAGGTCTGCGCTCCGGCAGCGGCCTTTCCCCCCTGCCCACCGTGAGGTCTCCTTGTTTCCCTTTGGTTCCCATTTCCCCCTTTACTTGCTGCTTGTTTTCCCCCACACTTATTTTATGTGGGCATTTAACAATTCTTAGAAAATAGAATGGAAAGATAAGTTTATTTTGGTGGAAATGAACTTCGAAATCCCTGTACATGAGAAGCTTTCAAAAAGCTCATGAAAACTGCATGTCATGAAAAACCTGCGCGTGGATTTCGAAATTTTCTTGTACCAAAATGAGCTTATTTAATTCCATTTTCCGTGAAAAAGTGCCCTGGTGTATCCATCAGGCAAAGTCGGCGTACCAGTCGGTGGCTGAGTAACTGAGCTCTCGTCTTCCAGGCTGGCTGAGTCGTCGGTGGATCTCAACCTCAAGCTGATGTGTTGGAGACTGGCCCCGACTCTGGACTTGGACAAGGTGGTGTCGGCCAAGTGTCTGCTGCTGGGAGCCGGAACCCTGGGCTGCAACGTGGCCAGGACCCTGATGGTGAGTGGGCCGGGGCTGCTGGCCCCTCAAAGCCATGGCCTCTCTTGTTCTGCCATCTCCCAGGTGCCCCTCCTCGCTTCCTTTCTCTTTTTCCTTTTGTGAGTCTCTTGCGCTCTTTGCACACGGGGTAATGGAAACGCTTGTTTCACCCCATGCTAGTTCCATTCCTGGCGTGCAGCGGCATCACAGGTGAGCACACCACACATGTGTCCTGGATGCTTCCCTGGGCCCCTGAACACACAGACACCTCTGTCGTCTTTGCTGTGGCTTACTTATTTAGATTGACAAAAATCATAACACTCCAATCGTTTTGAGCAACTAAATGACTGGTTTATCTGTTCGTCCTGTAGTTTTTATAGCAAAACCAACAAACAAAATTCTGCTTTTGGATTCATTGAGATCTATTTTTAAAAGGCCATGTGTGATTTATTTTTAAAAATATTTATTTATTTGAGAGAGAAGGAAATCTTAAGTCTACTGGTTCACTCTCCAAATACCCAGAATGACTAGGGCTGGTCTGGGACTAAAGGTGGGATCCTGAAACTCAGTCCAGATCTCCCATGTGAGTGACAGGAACTCAACCACTGCAGCCGTCCCCTGCTGCCTCTCAGGGTCTGCCTTCGCAGGAAGCTGGGGTGAACCCAGGCACTGTAATGCGAGGCGCAGGCATCTTAGCTGCCAGGCTAAACACCACCCCAAAGTCCACTTTTGTCTTTACTGACTTCTTCCCGATTTTGTGAAATTTTTTTATTTTATTTTTTCAAGCTTCTAGAACTATCAGGTGCTTACATTTTCTTTACATTTTTCCAAGTTATCCAGTTAGTATAGACCCATTATAGAAAAATCTGCAGTCATAAAGCAGGGTAGAGAGACACCCATGTTCCCACCACTTTTTCACTTACTTCCTTTTGTGTTTGTTTATTATATGTTTGAAAGTATTATTTTATATGTAATAATGTCCTTGCTTTTACCAGGTGGCATTGTAAGCACTTTCCTCTGTTGCTGAAAGCGATGACCTCAGCGTCTATTTAACGGCCGTAGAATGTGTCTCTTTACGTGCTGAAGCGCTAGGCATGTCTCATAGTTGTCTGAGACAGTCATCTGATTTTGGCGTTAGTGTCATTTCCAGTTTTGTACTCTTATCAACTCTGTTGCAGAGAACAGCTTAGGGGTCACATCTTTTCAGCATTTCAGATTATTTCATAAGCTAGATTCCTGGAAGTACATCAAAGGATATGAGCATTTCTTTCTTTCTTTGTTTTGTTCTAAGCATTTATTATTTATTTGAAAGGCAAAGTCACCGAGAGAGGAGGAGAGACAGAGAGAGAGGTCTTCCATCCACTGGTTCATTCCCCAAGTGGCCACAACAGCCGGAGCTGGGCTGATCTGAAGCCAAGAGCCAGGAGCTGCTTCTGAGTCCCACACGTGTGTGGGGGCCCAAGCACTTTGGCCATCTTCCACTGCTTTCCCAGGCCATTAGCAGGGAGCTGGATTGGAAGTAGAGCAGCCGGATTCAGTCTGGTGTCCATAGGGGATGTCAGCACCGCAGGCAGTAGTTTTAGCTGGTATGCCTTAGTGCGGGCCGCAGATGTGGGCATTTCTGAGACTCTAGAAACACGTTGCCAGTTTGCCTTCCATGATGTGATCCCGTTTTCAGTCTTGCCACCACATCCTCACCAGCACCGAGTGCTGGATTTTCTTTCACTGGACAGTTAGCCTGAGAAGCATTCCACAGCAGTGCAGAGTGAAAGCCCATCGGTGGGTGGCTCCCGGGGGCATGTTTGCAGCTTGTCTGGCCTTCTTCCCACTGCCCAGCACATTCCTGGCTGCCCGCTTGGCACTCGCTCCAGGGAATGCAAGAATATTCCAGAAATAAATATCCCAAGCCAAGCACACGTGACTTGGGAAGTTCTCATACAGTTGTTCCCTCTCCATGGTGGATTGCCTAACCTTAGGAGTGGGTAGGAAACCAAAAAGGTAGCAGTGGGTTCAGCCTCAGCCAGGCTTCCGAAGCGGGTTCTGGCTTGCCAGCCCCAGCGCTGGAATAAATCCTGGTCCCTGCTGACTGTCACCCTGACGCCTTCAGTCTGGTGGAGCCCCGGAGGCCCGACTGGAACGAGAGTGGGCAGGATCTGAGCTTTTGCTCGGCTGCTGTTCCCCTGAAATGTGCCTGCCCCGTCCCCGAGAAGTGGCCTCTTCAGTCGGTGGCGGCACCATCGGCCAGGCGTGTGGCCTTAGACGGATCTGCTCCATTTCCTGAACTTCCATTTCCTTTTCTTTTCTTTTCTTTTTTTTTTTTTTTTAATATTTTTGACAGGCAGAGTGGACAGTGAGAGAGAGAGACAGAGAGAAAGGTCTTCCTTTGCCGTTGGTTCACCCTCCAATGGCTGCCGCGGACAGCGCGCTACGGCCGGCGCACCGCGCTCATCCGGTGGCAGGAGCCAGGTGCTAGGTGCTTCTCCTGGTCTCCCATGGGGTGCAGGGCCCAAGCACTTGGGCCATCCTCCACTGCACTCCTGGGCCACAGCAGAGGGCTGGCCTGGAAGAGGGGCAACCGGGACAGAATCCGGCGCCCCGACCGGGACTAGAACCCAGTGTGCCGGCGCCGCAAGGCGGAGGATTAGCCTGTTGAGCCACGGCGCCGGCCCCATTTCCTTTTCTGTGAGATGAGTGACGGGACTGAGGACTGTAGCAGTAGTGTGCACCTGTCCAGCCTCTGGGAGGAGTGGCTGCAGTCTGCAAAATCCCAAAACCCCAGAGAGGATGTAGAACCGTCCCCTCAATGCCCGATGATTACGAGACTGTTTATGTCTGGAGGAAGGGTTCACGGCCGTCTCCCATCCCTCACAGGGCAGAGGACTGGTGAGCCAGCACCCAGAACATGCATTTCGGGTTTTACTGAGTTGTAAGACATGTGTTGCGTGTACTCATTGTCCATGAAGGAGAACCAGGACGTTGTGGGTAGGGGCTGGGGCATTGCTAATCCTTTTAAGACAGCAACAAGGACTGCCTATGGAGTTCACCTCCAAATCTTTCTCCAGTGCCTGCTCTGACAGTACGTGTTCTCATTGCCGCAGGAAGCCAGGCACTGAGTACGTAAGTATATTGTCTGTTAAAGGAAGTTGACATTCTTTTGATCAGAATACAAATGTGTAATTCAGCTTCTGCAGTGTCTTGTGTTGTGAGATTCCTGAGCTGCCTCCAACCAAAGCCCCTTAAGAGCTTGCGAGACAGACCCTGTGAAGTGTCCCTCAGAAACCCACCCTGGTCTCCTGTTTCCACACAGGGTTGGGGCGTCAGGCACATCACGTTTGTGGACAACGCCAAGATCTCCTACTCCAACCCCGTGAGACAGCCCCTCTATGAGTTTGAAGATTGCCTCGGGAGCGGGAAGCCCAAGGCCCTCGCTGCAGCGGATCGGCTCCAGAAGATATTCCCCGGAGTGGTGCGTGGACGCTGTAGGGGTGTCACGGGCTTCCCCCTGTGTGTTCTTAAGTATTCACATCCTGGCTTTGCCTCCCGCTGGGCACTCCCGACATGGCTGGTCAGCACTCTCACATATTCTCATGAAAATGAAATGAAGAATGCATGACCACATGTTTTGTCAGTCGCCACGTGTTGTGTGAGGTTGTGCTGTGAGATCTTGGCACCTGTGGGTTTTGATGTCCTGCACGGCCCAGAAGGGAACTGTGGTGGTGCTGATGGATGTTGTTAGGTTGTCCTGCGTGAGCGGAGCACTGGTTGTTAATTAGTATAGTTTTATGAAATTAAATTACATGCAAGTCCCTGCACAGGAGAAAGACTGGATGTAAGTTTAAATTTTTGCTCCAGCTGCTGTTTATTTTTTGAGTTATGTCATTTACTTCACAAACTCTAAAATAATGAGAGAGAAGTCGTTCAGTTCATTGCATTCAGCATGTTGAGGGTTTGTTTTGAGGTCATCCAGCGAAAGGAAATGTGCATTCTGAATGCTCCATCAGTTTATCTGACAGGAGGCAGCTGACGCATCTCAGAAGCATCTGCCTCTGTGGAAAGCGCCAGAAGAGGCTCCGAGACCTCAGCAAGTACAAGCCCGCCCCGAGCTCCTCTCCCGTGGCCCAGCATGGCTCCCGCAAGTCGAGAAGGCTTTGTGTTAGAAGCAGTGTTGTCCATCTCACCTTCTGTCCCTGAGGCACGTCATGTATTGGGTTTATTTATCAGTATTGATGGAGTGTCCAGTCTGCACCCAGCCCTGTCCTGGATGCCTAAAGAAATAAGAATAAATCAGTCCTGTCATCAGGCAGGCACCTTAGGTCTCTGTGGCGACGGCATTGCCTATCACACAGTTCCCAAATCTCAGTGGCTTCCGGTGTTGAACGTTTGTTTCCCACTCGTGGGTGTGTGGGTTGGCTGTGCTTCAGCCGCAGGGCTAGGCTGACTCCAGCCTTTTTGTCAGATTCTGGTCTGTTCTGTGCGTCATTGTGTCATTGTCTGTGCCTACGGAAGAGCAATCGTCAGGGACCTGCTGTTCTTACCATAGAAGGTGGACGCCTAGAAGGGCTGGCGATTTTCGTGGCTGTTCAGGTTCCAGCTCCACCATGGCACAGTGCAGTGTCTTCCGTTTCCATGACCAGAGCTAATCTAGGGCCACGCCCAGGACAGTGTGGTTTGTTAGTGTACTCTGCTGTCCTGGGGGAGGTGCTGTAGATTCATGTGACAAAGGGCATGGCCGTCAACGTCAGCTCGAGGGAGGAGAGATACAGTGGAGAGAATAATTAGTCTGTCACTGGAGAATATTACAAACTCCCCTTGAAAATGTTTTTTTAAGATTTATTTTATTTATTTGAAATACAGAGTTAGAGAGAGAGAGAGATTGAGATCTTCCATTCACTAATTTACTCCCCAAATGGCTGTAATAGCCAGGTCGAGGTGAGACCAAAGCCAGGAGTTAGGAGCTCCTTACTGGTCTTCCATCTGGATGAGAGGGGTCCCAGTAGTTGGCTCTTTTTCCGCAGCTTTCCCAGGCACGTTAGCAGGGAGTTGGGTTGGAAGTGGCGCAGGCAGGACTTGACCAGTGCTCATTTTGAATGTCAGCATCACAGATGACACAACGCTGGCCTGACCTCCCCAGAATTGCAGACAGACCCGGCTTCGAATCTGAGTTCTGGCGTTTATTAGTTACACACAATTTTTACTTTTCCACGTTGTGCTGTTGTCTGTGGCCCAGTGAAGTTCACTGCATGTATTCATTCAGTTTTTCTGTTACTTACTCATTCACGTGTTCACTCAGTTCCTACAAGTACTTAACAGTCGTGGCAGCTCCGTGGAGCAGGAGCTCAGTTGCCAAGAGAAGGTGTCAGAGGTAGGCCTGGCCTTGACCGGGAGGGGAGCCGGGAAGATCCTGAAACAGGAGTGGGCGTGAGCTCGACCCAGGGTGACGGAGCTGTCTCTGCGGCTCCTGAGGTGGTGCTTTGTGGAGCTCAGGGAAGACAAGGGTGGCTAAAGTGTGGAGGTCATGGGGACTGAAGGGAAAGCAGAGGTCAGCAAGGTCAAGTGCAAGTTTTCAGGGAAACTTCAGTCCACCAGGGTCGAGCCTGTTCCTTCGCACTCACATGACGTGCCTGTTTTCCCTAAGGAATTAGTAAGTCCTGAGGCCGGGAGTCAAGTCTGGTATGCTTTTATCCCTCATGCTTTGTCTATACTTAATAATAGGTATTGTGCAGAACTCATCAAAGTCCTGGTGTAGTCCATGAAATTCGTGAGAGATGCTTGTGAAACTGTTGAACTAACTGCTATCCAGGCTTCAGGGGTTTTCCTTCTGTTTGATTTCATTTAGTCCTTTCTTTTCTTTTTTTTTTTTTTTTTTTTGACAGGCAGAGTGGACAGTGAGAGAGAGAGAGAGAGAGAAAGGTCTTCCTTTGCCGTTGGTTCACCCTCCAATGGCTGCCGCAGACGGCGCGCTGCGGCCGGCGCACCGCGCTCATCCGATGGCAGGAGCCAGGTGCTAGGTGCTTCTCCTGGTCTCCCATGGGGTGCAGGGCCCAAGCACTTGGGCCATCCTCCACTGCACTCCTGGGCCACAGCAGAGGGCTGGCCTGGAAGAGGGGCAACCGGGACAGAATCCGGCGCCCCGACCGGGACTAGAACCGGGTGTGCCGGCGCCGCAAGGCGGAGGATTAGCCTGTTGAGCCACGGCGCCGGCTTCTTTTTTCTTTTTTTTAAGACTGTACTTACTTATTTGAGAGACAGTTACAGTCAGAGAGAGAGAGAGAGACAGAGAGAGAGGTCTTCATCTACTAGTTCATTCCCCAAATGACTGCAATGGCCAGAGCTGGGCCAATACAAAGCCAGGACCTAGGAGCCCCCTCCGGGTCTTCCATGTGGTCAGGGGCCAAAGGCCTTGGGCCATCTTCCACTGCTTTCCTGGGTCATTAGCAGGGAGCTGGAGGAGAAGTGGATCAGCCGGGACTCGAACTAGTGCCCACATGGGATGCCGGTGACAGAGATGGAGGCTTAACCTACACCACAGCACCAGCCCCTAGTATTTTCATTCAACAGGTGTTTCTTCACTGTCTTCCTTAGGCCAGGCCACAGGACAGAAGCTGGGCCTGGTAAACATGGCATCGTGGCTCTGCCCTCTGAGAGCTCATGCTAGTTGAGGAGGTATACAGCGAGTAGTGTGAGTTAGTTGTTTAATTCCAGTAACTAGAAGGTGCTGAGGTCGTGTCTGAGAGCGGGGCGTATGCAGGCCTGGGCTGTCGGGGGAGCTTTGTTGAGGAAGTGACAGTGGCCCTGAGCCCCAAGGAATTCATTAGGAGAAGGGGTGGAATAAGGAGCCAAAGAGAGAGAGCTGGGCACAGGCCAGGGCCAGGAAGGGTGGTTCAAGCCAGAGAAGCTGGGCGACGTGCGCGATGCAGATTCCCCACACACATTTTCTAACTGAATGGAAGTTAGAAAGATTGATTGTAGTATAATGCAAGATTATGTAAATTGTGCTTTTCTTGTTCAGTTACTGCAAACTCCTAATCTTCCTGCTTGAAGTCTTGTGACATTTGTCTTAGAAAAAAATAATTGGATGATAGACTTCTTTTAATTTCTAATTTTGAAATAATGTATTCACAGGAAAGTTCAAAGAAATGTCCCAAAACATCTCGAGATCCCTCCATGCAGCCTCCCCGGGAGACAGACTTCAGGGGTCAGAGTGGTTTCGTTTGCACAGCTGAGCTGGACAGCCATTAGCGCTCCCTCAGAACCACAAAGTCAAGCTTTTGGCTTTGCTTCAAAACACTTGACCCTCGCTAAGCATGTTGTGGCCACAGACCTTGCGGTAGCTCAGAGGCCAGCTCCTGAGAGACTCTTGATTCCTGTCTGCCTGACAGACAGACTGGGCTCCTCTTTTCCACTCCAGAATGCACGCGTCACATTTATCCTTTTTTTTTTTTTTTTTTAAGATTGATTTATTTACTTGAAGGTCAGAGTTACACAGAGAGAAGGAGAGGCAGAGAAAGAGAGAGAGAGGTCTTCCATCTGCTGGTTCCCTCCCCAGATGCCCACAACAGCGCTGATCCGAAGCCAGGAGCTTCTTCCAGGTCTCCCACGCAGGTGCAGGGGCCCAAGGACTGGGACTGTCCTCTACTGCTTTCCCACACCATAGCAGAGAGCTGGATTGGAAGTGGAGCAGCCAGCACTCGAACCTGCACCCATATAGGATGCCGGCACTGCAGGTGGCGACTTTACCCACTACACCACAGTGCAGACCCCTCCTTTTTATTTATTCGAAATAGTTACAGAGAGAGGTAGAGACAGGTAGAGAGAGAGAGAGAGAGGTCTCCCATCTCCTGGTTCACTCCCCAAAGGACTTCAACGGTCAGAGCTGAGCCAGTCAGAAGCTAGGAGCCAGAAGTTTTTCTGGGTCTCCCATGCGGGTGCAGGGGCCCACGTACTTGGCCCGTCTTCTATTGCTTTCCCAGGCACATTAGCAGGGAGCCCAGCTCCCTTTAAAAGCGCTCCAGTGCAGGTACCTGAAAAGAACTGCTCTGCTGTGAATGCAGAACCCAAGGCTGAGGCTGTTAGCAGAACAAGAAAACAGCTGATCGTTTATGAATGAAATGACTATCTGAGGGAACCTTTTTTTTTTTTTTTTTTATGGTGAGGCAATAAAATGTAGGATTATGGAGCCACACTCGAGGTTTTAAAACCCAACTTTAGGCACCTGCTTCCGACATTAATGAATAGCTGATGCTGGGCTAGCTCCCTAACCATGAACAGTTACACACCTGAATATAAAGTACGTCCCAGGACTGTAAGCAGTGAGCAGTAGGCAGGGAAAGGCTCTGGTTTCAGGTGGACAGGAAAGAAGGAATGTTTGTCCCAGGTTAGCACCCGCGGGCACTTCTGGCCCACGCCGGATTCCTGGAGGAGCTTGGTCTTGGTGAACTGAGATGATGAGAGTTCTGAGCCGCTGCATTGGCCAGAATCTGCAGGGTGTCATGCCAGACCTGGGGGTGCTGTGCAGAGAAGGGGGTCCCAGGAAACTCACGGGCAGCACCTTGAGTCTTCGGCCAGATAACCAGCTGCACATGTGCATGGCACAGCTCTGTCAGGTGGTCCGGAAGCACCTCCAGGGAGCTCACTTAAAGACCCATGACGCTGTAGTCCCCACGCACCAGAGAAAAGCAGAAACACCCTGGCGGGACTGTCAAGAAAACTCTTGAGTGACAGCCCAGAAAGCCATAGACTAAGGATCTAAGACAGAGCCTTCTAGAAGAAAGCGTCTTAGGGTCTTGGGAGAGATGAAGTTTTCCTAGGACCAGTAAATACTGACACTTTGCCAAAACTTGAAAGTTTGCCTTCTCAACAGGTGCCATTAAGCGAATGCGAATACATTCGCAGTACATGTTTTTGGCAAGCAGCTTTTATCCAGCATACATAAACTCCCACCACTCAGGAAGAAGAAGAGAGACGGACCGACTGTCCTTCAAGGGGAGTGAAGGCCTAGGCATGGCAGTGAATTCTTGCAAGTGCCAGCGTCGGCAGTCATCAGGGAACTATCAGTTAAAACCATGCAGATAGATCACGGCGGCTCCTGAAAGGACTGACAGTGCTAAACGCCGTCAGGCTGTGGGACTCTCACAGCTCTCCCACTTTGCGGTTGAAACAACCACGAGACAGAAAGTACACCTCCCCAGTGACCCAGAAGTTGTGCCTCCAGGTATCTCCCTAAGAGAAATGCAAGCATATACACACTAAATACTTAGGCAGGCATGGCCATTGCAGCCTTATTCATGCTGGCCCAAACCTGGAAAGAAATCGCTGTCAGTGGAGGAATGAGTAGTAAAAAATCGTGCCGCAGTCAGGCAAAGGAAAAGGAATGTGCTATTGGCACTTAAGCGTGTGGACAGATCTGCACAGCCTGTGCCGAGCACAAGACACGCAAACGAGTGACTATTCCAGGATTTGATTTCGCTGAGTTCTAGAATAGTCAGAGCAGTGCTGTCTGAGGTGATGGGGATTGGCTGGGGAGGGACACAAGAGCGTGATCTGGGCCTGTGTCTTGGTGGACGTGTGCAGGCGTTCATCGGCACCATGCAGAGTTCAGAGTATGTTGACGTGTATGTGCGAGATCTGCATATGGCACTTGATGCTCATTGTCCCTCACCCTCGCTGCACCTTTGGATCAGCTGGGGAGGTTTAGACGATGTCCATGCCCACAGCCGCTCTCGGGGATTGCAGTTACAGTGGTCTGCAGGGAAGCCTGGGTGCCGGGAATCGTGAAAGTGTCCGAACGGTTCTGAGGCTCAGTTCTGACATTGGAGCTCCCTGAATCCAAGCCCGTGGAGTGCAGTCCCCTCTCAAGAGGGCCCCTCTGTCAGCTTCCGGGCCAAAACTTCAGCAAGTATAGATTCATTTCAGTTATCAAAGCTAAGGGGAAGGGACCACTTACTTTATTATTGGGAAAGTCAGGGCTGGTATTGCGTATTTAGGCTTCAGTCTTGGCGTCCCTGAAATCCCCTCCTACTGGCTGCTTGGCTCAGGCTGGCGCGTGCACCATCAGCTGTGTGATGCCAGCAAGGTGCTGTTGCTCCGATGACTGCAGTTGCTGCTTCTGTTGCTGTCTGGTACAGCGTTGGTACATGGGAGGTGCACGTGTTTTCCCAGAGTGCCAGAGGGTACAACATGAGTATCCCCATGCCTGGACATCCAGTGAACTTCTCCAGCGTCACCCTGGAGCAGGCCCGCAGCGACGTGGAGCAGCTGGAGCAGCTCATTGAGAGCCACAGTGTCGTCTTCCTGCTCATGGACACCAGGGAGAGCCGGTGGCTGCCTACCGTCATCGCTGCGAGCAAGAGGAAGGTAGAGAGAGGGCCGCGGGGTGCGCAGCTCTGATCGCGTCTGCATGCCCCACCACCCCAAAGGGACACGCGTCCCTGCCTTCCCTCCCCCGGCGAGCGGCCTCGTGGCGTGGAGCCAGACTGGCACGTGTGGCGCAGTGTAGCGGTTGCCGCCTGCTGTTAGGTTTCCTGGAGCCCCCTGAGTCCCCACGGCAGAAGGCATCTGCCCTCGGGTGGGGATGCGGCTTTGCTGCACTCGGCCTGTTTGGTCCCCAAGGTCGCGGAGGGCCAGCAGTGCTGAGTGGGTCACGTCATCGTGGTGCGGGTCCAGGTGTGGGTTGCAAGTTTTCTGTTTTCTAGTGTGGTTTTTCTTTACTTATTAAACTTTATGTGGTCAGAATTTTAGGAAAATAAATTAATTTACAACAAAGAAAATTTCTTATGCTATGAATGGAAAAACTAGTCCTTATAAATCTGTGTGGAGGGTGGATTTTATTTCAATAAAGCAGTTATGGAGAAACGTCTCTGGACGTGGCAGGGCCTGAGAACGGTGGAGATGGGGTCTGCTGCGCCTGTCTGTCAGCTGCAAGCCCTTAGGTGGGCTGCAGAAGTAACCTCTCTGACTTGCAGAATCTTCACTAGAAATGGGAAACGTTTGTAGAGAGTTTTAAATACAATTAAAAAGACAGTTTATGTCAATCACTTGTCACATCTTTGGAGCCTAATAAGCCGTCAGTGTTGGCTGGTTTTTATCATCATTAGCTTTCAGCGTCTGATCATGCTCACAGGCGAAAAATAATTTGGAAAGTTGACCCAGTAGTAAATTAGCCGTGGCTTGGAGTCTGATGTCTGCTAACCTTGTCCTTTTGTTCCTCGACCTCACAGCTGGTCATCAACGCTGCCCTGGGGTTCGACACCTTTGTGGTCATGAGGCATGGCCTGAAGAGACCGAAGCAGCAGGGGGCCGGAGACTTGTGTCCCAGTCACCCGGGGGGGCCTGCAGACCTGCTGGGCTCATCCCTGTTTGCCAACATCCCTGGGTATAAACTCGGCTGCTACTTCTGCAACGATGTGGTGGCCCCGGGAGACGTGAGTGGATTTCTTTGTGGTCCCTAATGTTTCCTGTGACCATCTTGGGCATTTTTGTTCGTGACTCTTCAGATGCTGGCTTTTAACAAAGAGCTCTGATTGGGGCACCAGATTCTGTCCTGGTTGCTCCTCCTCCAGTCCGGCTCTCTGCTGTGGCCCAGGAGGGCAGTGGAGGATGGCCCAAGTGCTTGGTCCCTGCACCCGCATGGGAGACCAGGAGAAGCACCTGGCTCCGGGCTTTGCATCGGCGCAGTGCGCTGGCCGTGGTGGCCACTTGGGAGGTGAACCAACGGAAAAAGGAGGACCTTTCTCTCTGTCTCTCTTACTGTCTAACTCTGCCTGTCAAAAAGAGAGAGAGAGAGAGAAAGAGACCAACTGGGGTGGGGTCAGGTAGAATGTCGTCATCCCGCCGTGAGCTTGCGTTGGCACTGTCAGCTACACAGCTGCACACCACTGCTGTGGAAAGCCCGGCGAGGAACCAGCGCCGACTGGCTCCTGACAGCGCTCGGCATTGTCTCGGGGCATGGCTGGTGAAGAGCGCAATGCACCTGAGGAGTCTAAAGACCCCCGTTTCACTCAGGCCCTGACGCTCCCTGTGGGGCATTCCCAGGAGGTCTCTTAGGCCCCTTCACACCATTGCCCTGCACAAAGGGAGCCGGGCGTGGGCGTGGGAGCCTGAGCAAGCAGGAGCGCTGTGTGTTCCAGGTGGATGTGGAGCAGTCCTGTGGTGTCCTGAGCAGTGCACCACGCGGCCAAACTCCACTGGCACTCTGCGTCTGGTGTTCTACCTGGCAGCACGGCAGAGGGGGAGGCACTCTTGCCTTTCAGCTCAGTGCACAGTGGTCCGGCGGGAGAGAGCAAGGCCACGCTGAGCGGGTGGGATGGCCTCTGGCTTTCATGGCACCCCTCATGTCAGTCCGCGGGAGTGGGCGTTTATCAGAACAGAGAATAGTTTCCAGGGAAGCAAACAGAGACGTTGTACCCTCCCCTCCATTGTCTCCTCCTTTTAAAATGCATTCCTTAATGAACCAAACCCTTGTGAATGACTGGCTCTTATATCCTGTCCATGGAGAGAAGCTGGGGGCATGTGTACCCCTCTTGGCGGGTGGGGGCAGGAACGCAGCTGGCCCTGTCATTTCTTTGTTGCCAACAAGTAGGATGAGGCTGTTGCAACAAAGTCACATCCGTTCATGAAAGTCAAAGTCATCCCATCAACCCCTAAATTTTCCCAGTATGGGAATGTTAGGGTCTCTAAAGTTGACCTAGTGAAGGCTTGGGTTTGGAGCTCTGGACCCCTCTCAGGGTGGTGAGAGGCACGCAGGAAGCCAGGACTGCAGGTAGCAAATTCTCGTTGCTGAGTTGAGGCCCAGCTGAGGGCGGCAGGCGGAATCCCTTGCACCAGTGGGATCGCGGCTCCTCCTCTGCCTCTGTGTCCGAACTAGCAGGCACAGAGGAGCTGAGTCAGCGAAGGAGCCCGTGAGCAGCTCGGCCCCGTGAGCAGCTCGGCCCTCCTTTTTGGTTGCTAGTCCCCAGTCTGCCATGTGCTTAAGCTGCTAATTCTTTTTAGAATGTTGTCTCATTTGGCTATTTAAGTTCTATATTCTGTTTACCTTTTTAAGAAGTGTTTGTTTACTGGGGCAGGTGTAGTGGCGCAGAGGGTTGGGCCACCCCTCAAGATACTTGCCCCCCGTGTCAGAGTGCCATTTCAGTCCCAGCTGCTTTGCTTCCAGTCTGGCTCGCCGTGTATGTGCTGGGAGGCAGCAAACAGTGGCTCAAGTACTTGAGTTCCTGCCACCCACAAGGGAGACCCAGGTGGAGTTCCTGGCTGCTGACTCAGCCTCATGCAGCCGAGTAGTTGCAGCCATTTAGGGAGTAAACCAGCAGATGGAAGATCTCCCTATCTTTTTCTTTCTACCACTCTGATTTTCAAATAAATAAATACATACATACATCCTGAACATTTTATTTATTTAAGAGAGTATGTACTCCTGTCCACTGGTTCACTTCCCAGGGCTGGGCTAGACAAAAGCCAGGTCTCTCCCCTGGATGGCAGGAGCCCAGGTCCTTGAGGTATGACCTGCTGTTTCCCAGGGTGTGTGCATTAGCAGGATGCTGGAATCCAGATGGAGCCGGGACTCAGACCAGACACTCCTGACGTGGACGCGGGCATCTCAGCTGCCAGGCTGAATGCCCCCCGGTGTTCTGTCTTCACCCTCCCGGGCAGGGACTCTGTCTGCGGCTGGATCTGCTTTGCTGACCCTGAGGCCTGGTTACACAGCACAGCTCTGTCAGGGCCGGGGGTTGGAGGCTGGAAGTGCGTGGCCTGGCACTCCCCGCACACACCACTGCTTGTCTCTCCGCAGTCTACCCGAGACCGGACCTTGGACCAGCAGTGCACCGTGAGTCGCCCGGGACTGGCCATGCTTGCCGGAGCGCTGGCAGTGGAGTTGATGGTTTCCATTCTGCAGCATCCGGAAGGGTGAGTTTGCTGCTCAGAGACAGCGGTTACACAGAGGACGCGTGTGGGGGTGGTTGCAGATGCGTGTCCCCCGTGGTCCTTCCTCAGAGGCCTCCAAGGGTGTTAGCGCTCTTTTTTGTCCTCAGAAAAATATGACTAAGAAATCCTGGTCTGCTTCTTGGGCCTGAAGGAGCGTCCCATGGGGTCCCTGAGGCTCCAGCTCCACGTCCTCCCGGAGCCGAATCCTCCTGGGGTTACTTGGCAGCTCATAACAGGAAGTAGAAGAAGGTCGGTGGTAGCTTTAGGACTTTCCTGTGTTTGTTCTCTTAGACAGTTTGGATGTTCTTGATCCTGAACTTTGGTCCAGCAGTCCTTGAATCAATGTGTTCAGGCTGTCTCAGAGACGAGTCTCCAGTGGCCTCACACCTGAGGCTCTATCTCGTTTGCTGGAAGTTTAGAGGCAGGCAGTCCAGGACTGCTACGGAAGCTCTGTTAGGCCTTCTGGGGCTTGAGCTCCTTCTTAGTGTCCACTCATCCACTCTTAGCTTTCTTACTTATGAGCGCGGTCACGAGGTGGCTGCTGTGCCTCCATTGTTGCATCTGTGTTCCAGTTGAGAAGAATGACCAACAGATCAAAGGTGTGGGCAAGCACCACTTACTCCTTCCCTGCTTCTTAAAAAAAAATATTTATTATTTGAGAGGCAGAGAAAGAGGAGAGAGAGAGAGAGACCCTATCCACCAGTTCACTCCTCAGATGCCTACAGTGGCTAGGGCTGAAGCTGGGAGCCAGGGGCACCATCTCACGTGTGCAGCAGGAACCCAGTTACTTGAGCCATCACCGCTGCTCCCCAGGATTTACATGAGCAGGAAACTGGAGTCAAGAGCTGGAGTTGGGGCTCAAACCCGGGTCCTCTGATACGGGGTGCCAGCCCCTTCACTGTGAGGCTAAATGGCCCCTCCAAGTCTGCCTCCCTTTAAAAGAACTTTCCAGAAAGACACAACCATCGATTGCCAGCCAAAAACACTGGGAGTGGGGGGCCGTGACGCGGCGCCTCTCTGAAAACGGTGGACCGTGGGGAGGCCACCACCAGCGCCCACACAGTTCTTCCGAAGTTCCTCTCTGTTTCAGACTCCAGAGTTACCTTCACTCTCGCATGGTCTGTCGGCATTCACTTGGTCTCTAGCACTTTCTGGTTTTGTTACTTTTCGTTTCTTTCCAGGTCTGTGAGTTGTCAACCCACAGGGCATTGTCCTTCCTCCTGGAGAATCCCCTTGGTATTTCCTTGACAAATACTAGCGGCAGATTATTTCAGTCTTTGTTTCTCTGGAACTGTCTTTGTGTCTGACAGCAGTTTCGCCCTGTTTGATCGGAGTGTAGATGGAGAGTAATTTTCCTCTAGTGCTCTGAGAGTCGAGCGCAGTGCATCTGGCCGCCTTTGGGCTCGCTGAGAAGTCGGGAGTTGGTCTCCCCTGAAGCCTTTTGGGATTCGCTCACGGCCATGGTTTTCAGCAGTCTGTGCTGTGCCTACTCCAGTGTTTGTGCCAAGTGTGCTTGCCGTCGCCCGTTCCGTGCACGCTCGATGCTGCCCCTCCGTGTGGAACGTCCTCAGCCGTCCTCCGAAAGCACCGTGTCTGCCCTGTTCTCTCTCCCTCCCTTCTTCTTCAGCTTCAGTTGCGTGCTGGTTAGAATCAACCTGTGTGGTGTTCCTGTTATTTTCTGTTGTGGGGTTTTTTTTATTTTATTTTAATTGAGTTTAGTTTATTTGCAAGGCGGACAGAGGCAGACAGAGGTCTTTTATCCATATGTTTACTCTCAGAATACAAAAGCAAGGGCTGGCCATGCTAAACCAGGGACCCTGAATACAACGTGTGTCTCTCACATGGACAGCAGCGACCCACAGGAACCGAGTACTTGAGCCATCATCTGCCTCCCAGGGTGCATCAGAAGTGGAGGAGCTGGGACTCCCAGCAGCTCTCCCAGACGGGAGGCAGACATCCCAGCAGCTGCCCAGCCACTGTGCCCGACGCCCACCCCCCATTCCCATGGGCCTTTTCCTGTTGTCCTTGTTGTTCTTGGCTTTTAGTCATGTCTTATGTCCTCTGGGACCTGCTATTATTTTTGTTTCATTTTTATTGTAGAATAATTCATATAAATATTATGAATTTATATTTATGATTTATTATATATAGGACATGTATAAAATAAGTATATATGTGTGTTTTCAGTCAGTTTGTCTCTGCTTACTTCACTATGGTAGTTTGCTTTTGGCTTATCTTCTAGTTTGCTAATTTTTCTCTCTTGTGTATCTAATACTTATATGTGTTAAAACCATTAATCAAGTTTTAAATTGCATTGTATATGTTATGTCTGTAATTTTCATTTAATCTTTTCTACGTTTGCTGTTCTCTACTGAAATTGTAATTTTGGTCTATTTGATTCTTTGAAAACATTTGGTCAGGTCTCTTTAGTAAGTCCTTATCAGTTATCTCCATTATCTGGGTCTCCCATGGGTATTTTCCTATTGTCCTTGTATTTCTTGGCTTTTAGTCACGTCTTGTCTGTTTATACGTCTGTTATTTTTCTTTAATTTCTTATTATGGAAAAAGTCATATAAATATTATAAGACTATATATATCTATAACATACTTATATATTAAGTATGTTACAGTAATAATATTACTTAATATATATTATTACTTAATATATATATACTTACTTAAGTATATTAAGTTAGTGTGTATGTGTGTGTGTGTGTGTGTGTGTGCGCACACCACCAGCCTTAGCAGTTACTAACACGTGATCGGGCATCAGTTATCTATACTGCTATCCACACTTTGTTTCTCCTCGCACTAGCTTGTTTGAAAGCAGATCCCAAGCATAGCATTTTATTTATAAAAATGTATCCTTTAGTCTGAAGCTCTGCTATGTTTACTTTAAAAACCGGAGGTGGTTCCTTAATACCGTCACACGTCCAGTTAGCATTTGAATTTCCCCAGTTGCTTGAGCGTGCTTGGCTATTTCTGGCTGAGTGCTGGACATTCCACACGAAAAATCGTGTAGGTGATGAGGCTGACCTTCTGTTCTCCAGGCTGCTGGACTGAGTGCCCTGGCAGCCCTCAAACACCGTGACACAGCAGGGACCACTCTGTTTCTGGTCCTCCCTTACTCTGAGAACATGGCCCCAGGGCCCAGTGCAAATCCTGGGCTGTTTGCCATGAGTCCAGTGTTCTGCTCTGTCAGTGGTCAGCAGCCACCGGAGGGGAAGCTCCCCTTCACGCTGTCAGGTTCACCTCGTGGGCTCCTCTCGGCTCGCAGGTCTGGGCTCAGCCGTTCTTCCCTCTCCCGGTAGCTCTCTGCTGCTGCCAAGCAAAAGTGTTCACACTTTGTCTAAATTTTTTATTTATCCCTGGTGGGAGGGTTGGTCCTGACCACACGAGCTTTTAAAATGCAGTGTGGTTCTCTGAGCGCTCACGGTGCACTAGGCTTTCCTGAGAGAAGAAACCTGAGCAGGCTGGTGCTGTTTGTTTCAGCGGGGCCCTTGGCATTCTCGTAGTCTGCGAGTGGAACACATTACATGTGCTGCATTCCAGATAAAAATCAGCCCAGTGTGGACTGGACAAGCAGGACAAAATTTAATTTAATTTCAAAAACAGAGTCAATGATTTGTTTACTTGAGAAACAGAGTCTCAGACAGAGGGAGAGAGAGGTCTTCCATCCGATGGTTCACTCCCCAGATGGCTGCAACAGCTAGAGTGGGGCTGATCCGAAGCCAGGAGCCAGGAGCTTCTTCCGGGTCTCCCACGCAGGTGCAGGGGCCCAAGGATTTGGGCCATCTTCTATTGCTTTCCCAGGCCATAGCAGAGAGCTGGATCGGAAGAGGAGCAGCCAGGACTAGAACCTGTGCCCATGTGGGATGCTGGCAATGAAGGTTGAGGCTTAGGCTACTACACCACAGCACTGGCCCCATAGTCAATGATTTAAAAAAGAAGAGGAGAGAAAAGAAAGGAAGAAAGAAGAAGGAAGAGAATATGGTGCCTTCAGATTCTCACTCTCTGGTCCTGACTCTGTGGTCAGGTGTCCAATAGTCAAGCCACACCTGGCTGTGTCGCTCATGTGCCGTGACTTATTTCATTTTCAAGTGCTTTCCATAGTGCTCTCTCTGTGCCAGGTCCCATTCTAACACTTTACAAATATCAATTTATGTAACTCTGGAGCTTAGCAAACCCACTAGGAAATAACTGTTATTACTGACACTTAAAAACAATGTATGTGAGTGGCAGAGAGACAGAATAAATCCCATTTTGTGGTTTGCTTCCCAAGTGTCTAATGCTGGGAAATGGAAACAGTCCAGGTATTCCACAGGGTGGTAGGAGCCTAATTACTTTTTAAAATGTATTTATTAATTTGAAAGGCAGAGAGAGAGAGAGAGAGAGAGAGAGAGAGAGAGAGATTTTCCATCCACTGGGTCACTCCTCAAATGGCTGTGACAGCCAGAGCTGGGCCAAGCCGAAGCCAGGAACTTCTTCCAGGTCTCCCACGTTGGTGCAGAGGCCCAGCTCCCTGCTTTCCCAGGCCATTAGCAAAGAGCTGGATAGGACATGGAGCAGCCGGGACTCGAACCTGTACCCTGTGGGGTGCCAGGACTGCAGGTGGACGCTTAACCTTCTATGCCACAGCGCAGGCACTGAGCCTAACTACTTGAGCTATCAGCCTGTCTTCCAGAGTGTTAACAGGCATGTTAACTGCTAGACCAAATGCTCCCTACTCCTGCTGTTAGTCCCATTTGTTGGGGAAACTGAGGCATGGTAACGGTAACCAAGTAGCCAGGATTCATGCTGTTGCTCAGTGGGAAGGCTGGGATGTAGCTTGGCCAGTGTGACGCCAGGCTGTTTCGATCACTGTGCTGTGCTGTTGATAATACAGGCAGGGGAGAATCATGTTTTTGAAAGATTTGCTTTCCTGATTCTCAAAAAGTCAGTGTGCAAACTCTCAAGAATACCGTGGTGACTGTGCAGCTCAGAGCTTTTCTAGATGGTTAGAATATGGCCTCTGTACACTTGTGGTCACGTATGTAACCAGTGTGGACGCTGCAGCAGCAGTTTGTCCGCTTCTCGTCTTGGTCGCTGTAGCTGCCCCTGCCGTGTGGTCTCTTACCAGCTCCTGACGGGGAGTGTTTGGGGTGCAGGTTCTGAGAGCTGGCTCTGGGCTTCCTTGACCGAGACCTCTGCCTGCCTCTTCTGTGGCACAGGTAGATGGCACCTTTGCTCAGGGAGAGGTACGTTAATTAATTCTTCCTCTGCCTCTGTGGCCTTTGTGTCAGTTCAGGAAACTCAAAGTTTTCCGCTTCAAAGTTGCTATACAAAAATATGCAGTGGTGTTGTGCAAGACTGTCCCAGGTTGAGAGAGTTAGTGTTTGTTGGCTGACCATGCACCACACATTGTTCTGGGCCATTTGTTAACACACTCCTGACTGGCTGGTCCTGCTGCCGAGAGTTGCAGCTCTGGTCTTTCTAACTCTAGTGCACGCGTTTTTTTCTTGCTCTTGTGCCCTCCCTCCCAGGGACATTCAGGTTTGCCAGCTTACGCTGCTAGGCAAGGGCTTTTTGGTTGTCCACCTGTGTGCTTGGTGGCAGCCCCCAGGCGCCTGGTCCTCCTCACAGGGGTTCTGCATAAGCGTGATGAAGCCAGCAGCGCTAATTGTTTCCTCTCCCCAGGGGCTACGCCATTGCCAGCAGCAGTGATGACCGCATGAATGAGCCTCCGACCTCCCTTGGGCTTGTGCCTCACCAGGTTAGTGATGTGTACGTGAAGTCCAGCTCTGGACGGCATCCCTTCAGCACACGGGGAAAGCGTGGGGCATCCCTCTCCCGCCAGCAGTGCAGGCCACCTCCCGTCCACCCCACTGACACCCTCCAGCTGGAGGCCAGAGGCGCCCCATGCAGAGGGCTGGGGACAGGAAAACCTCATGGACACAGGGATGGAACCAGCTTGCACGTCTTCCTTGTGGTCAGCATGCTGATTAGAGGCCTTGTCACGGAGACGAGTGGCAAAGAGCAGGCAGGGAACCAGCCAGCCTGTGGTTAAAGTTCCAGGCCGGTAGTTACGGTGGCCTTCCTTGGCCAGGCCACTAACCTTCCCTGACTCTTAGTCTTCATGGCTGTAAATAATAGTGATCTCATCTGGTGGCTGGAGAAGTGCGTGTGGTGGGCCCACACTAGATGATGCCTGCTCTGTCCTTGCTGTTGTTACTAATTCTGCCCACATAGAAAGGCTTCGCAGGGGAGCCTGGGAAAACCCTGGGAAGTGTGCAGCGCCACCACAAAGCGGGCAGTGTTTGCAGGAAGCTCCATCCCCTAGGGAATGAAGAAAGAGCAACAGTAGGGCAAAATGTGGACCTCATGCTGCCTCTTTTATTTTTTTTAAGATTTATTTATTTATTTGAAAGGCAGAGTTGGAAAGAGGCAGAGGCAGAGAGAGAGGTCTTGCATCCACTGGTTCGTTCCCCAGATGGCCAAAATGGCCGGAGCTGGGCTGATCTGAAGCCAGGAGCTTCTTCGCGGTCTCCCAAACGGGTACAGGGGCCCAAGGACTTGGGCGATTCTTCTACCGCTTTCCTAGGCCATAGCAGAGAGCTGGATTGGAAGTGGAGCAGCTGGGCCTTGAACCAGCACCCGTATGGGATGCTGGTGCTGCAGGCTGGGGCTTTAACCTGCTGTACCACAGCTATGATCCCTCGTGCTATCTCTTCAAGTTACAGTCTCATGTCCAGGTTCTGGGTGTGTGTTTCAGCTCAAAACATGAACACTGGCCCCATTAGCACAGTTGTGACTGGGCCACCAGTCCCATCTGGGGACGCTTGAGGGCACACTCAGAACGGAGTGGCTGACCCCACTCACACTTGCCTCTCTTCCTCCCCACTGCCTGCCCCCTGTGCCTGGGTCTGCCGTTTCATTCGCCACTACCGGATGGCCATCAGAAAAAGGGAATGAGTTGTCCCAGGTCACACAAAAAAAAGTTGAGGATGAGGTCCAATCCAAAACCAAACCTGATGTGTAAAAAAAAAATTGGGGGCTGGTGCTGTGGCATAGTGGGTAAAGCTGCCGCCTGCAGTGCTGGCATCCCATATGGGCTCCGGTTCGAGTCCTGGCTGCTCCACTTCCAATCCAGCTCCCTGTTGTGGTCTAGGAAAGCTCAAGTGCTTGGGTCCCTGCACCCATGTGGGAGACCCAGAAGAAGCTCCTGGCTCCTGGCTTCGAATCGGCTATTCTCCAGCCATTGTGACCAACTGAGGAGTGAAATAGCAGATAGAAGACCTCTCTCTTTCTCTGCCTCTCCTTCTCTCTGTGTGTAACTCGAACATTCAAATAAATAAATGAATCTTTTATAAAAAAAAAAATGGGATTTATTGACTTATTTGGAAGGCAGATCACCGAGAGAGGAAGCAGAGAAAGAGAGAAATCTTCCATCCCCCGGTTCACTCCCCACATGTCTGAAACAGCTGGGGTTGGGCCAGGCTAAAGCCAGGACTCTGGAGCTCCATGTGGGTCTCCTGTGTGGGTGGCAGGAGCCCAGGCACTGGGACTGTCTTCTGCTGCCTTCCCAAGCACATTAGCAGGGAGCTTGATCTGAAATGGAGCAGCCATCTGGGGTGTCTGCCTGGAAGGCGGGGGCTTCCTAACCTGCTGTGCCGCAGCACAGCCCCCACCCTCGGGCCCTTCGACTGTTCTAGAGCTTCTGTGAGTGGCAAGAGCCCTGGCCTGCGTGTTGGGAGACTTGGTTTCCGGGCACTGCCCTTGCCCCTTGTGCTCAGCCACCCAGAGCGAACCTTCCGCTTGCATCTCAGTAAAAACAGGTGCTTCTCTTTGTGTCCAGAGTGATGTAGACCCTCTGCAAATGTGACCTGTCCCCGAGCCTCACGCAGACTGGCATCTGTTTGACACACATGTGTAAATCTTCCCTGCGGGGGCGTGTGCTGTAGGACCTGGCAGACCCTGCAATGACAGGCATCCCCCACGAGGCAGCTCACTCCTGAGCCCACCTCTGTGCTTCCTGCTCCCGATCTCCTTCACATCCTGTGCCGGTCTCCCTGCCTTCCTCCTGGCCTGCAGGTGTGCCCCACGCACTCTGAAAAGGGTCCTAAGTCCCTTGGCAGCCCCTGTCCCGCGCTGCCTCCCCTCCCTAAGTCCTGCACACTCAACTGCTGCAGCTGTGGTTCCTCCATGCCCGAGCCGGGGGCAGGACGGTCCCCGAGGAGGAACCAGCGTCAAATGCGTGTGCCTGTGTTTTCACACTGCCATGGCAACCACACCCTCCTGGTGAGTGTTTCTCATTCACCAGCCCCTCAAGTTCCCTTCCCTCCCTCTCAGATGTCTGAAGGATTATTTTAGTGGTTGGCCATGTCTTCATCTGGCCTCTCAGAGACTGAAGAATAGCACGGCCATAAATGGGAAAAGCCCAGTTTTGTGCCTGTGTGTGTGTGTCATTCCATTATTTCAAGTTTCGAGCCTTTATTTTTAGCTTCTTTCTAAAAAAGAAAGTGGAGAAAGAACTTGACAGACCAGAGTTGGGTGGTTCTCATTCGTAGGCTTCAGACAGCCTTTTGTGGCCCGACATGGAGTGAGTCCATCAGTACCTCTGTGTTCTGATGAAGGTGCCGTCGACTCCGCCAAAACACCGGGCTGTGTGGCATCGCCCACTGCAGACACCTGAGGTGGGCTGTTTCCTGTCAGCGCAGCCTGGTCAAGCCCCTTCGTGTACTTGGTACGCGGAGAACAGCCAGTGAAGTGCCTGGGCTCATTTCTCTCAGCTCCCCAAAGGAGAAGACTTGTTCACTGGCCCCTGTGCCCAAGGAAGAGTGGAGCAGTGGCCGTCCCTGCAGGCCCCGCCAGCCGCTCACTGTGTGACAGGGAGACAGCTCCCTGCTCTCTCTGGGCCAGGCCGGAGCCGGGGGACTCACTAGCTGTCCTCTGCATGGGGCCCCAGGCAGAATTTGGCCACGTACAAAAGAAGATGTGATTGGGCCCTGAAATTCAGTGTATTTCTGCCTGAAGCAACCTCTTCCTGCATTTGAAAACCGTGGAAAGCTGTTTTAGGTGAGGAAATCGGCTTAGGGGCTCTCGACTTCCTGTCCTCGTTTTTCCCAGTGTATGTAGAGCAGATTCTGCCTGCAAAGAGATATTTCAGAAAGCCACTTGATTGATGCACAAAGTACATACAGATAAGCACACAAACCGTGAGCGGCTCAGCTCGATGAACAGGCACAGAATGATCGCCTCGTCTTCCCAGCACCCGGATGGCAGGAAGATGGTTCCAAGCAGCCTCAGCCCCTCAGGGCCACCCCCACCCCCCACCCCTCGTGGTGGGCACCCCTGGCCTCAGCCCCGGGGAGATGGTGCTCTGCTTTGGAACCTCCTGTAAATGGGGTCCTGTGGTGTGCACTCTCGGGTCTGGCTGCTTTTGTAGACAGAACGTTGTCATTGTGGAGCTTAGCATGGTCCTGTTATTTTCTCTGCTTCAGCCAGGGTCTTTGATGTAAACAAGGCTGCTGATGGCATGTGTCTGCTGATGGCACGTGTCTGCTGATGGCATGTGGCTGGTGATGGCATGTGGCTGGTGTCTCCAGGAAGGTGGTTTGCAGCCTGGTGAGAAATCCTGACTGAGATAGAAATTCGCAGCCCCATGCCTAATGGTGAAAACCAGGCAGCCTGACTGCCACAACCCACATCATGCCCCCCCCCCCGGCACAGTTTTTGTCTTGCAGTAAATATACTCTTGGTTCTAATGTCCTGATGAGGAAAGATCCAGACTGTGTGTGTCCTTCCTCTGGGTTTGGACCTGCCAACTTCCTGGTTCTCACAGGGTCTTGAATTCTTTTTCTAAGTTAGTTACGGGAAAGTAGAACAAAGGCAGAACTAGGGCAGGACCCTGGGAGGGCTGTGGCCTGGCAAAGCTGTAAGGGAGGCAGTGCTGAGACGGAGCTGCGGGCTCCTGTGCATCCCAGCCTGCTGTTTGCTTGGCCTGTGTCTCGGGCTGCGCCGCTGTATCCTCAGGCCTTTAGCTTTTAACAGAGGTCTTTTCACTCTGCTCAGAAATGGATTCCTCGGGGTGCCCCAGGGTGAGGTCAGCCCAATGCTCAGGAATGAGGTCTAGAAGAGGAGCAGCAGGGTGGGTTTCCCAGGAACGGGCTCTCCCTCTCTTCTAGTGCTGGACCCCTCAGGGTGATGACAGTGTAAACAGCCAGGAAAGTGGGCATTCCTCACGAGATTCTGCACGGCAGCCATTGTGGCTGTGACCCATCCATCCCATGTCCCTCCCCGCCTCCAGCCATCCCTTCCGCAGACAGTTCCCAGACCCTCTCTGTGAGGAGCACTGTCAGGTTCAGGGAAGGTAAGTTGCTGGCATGGGACGCATTTCCTTCTGGAGCCACCTAAGGGGGTAGATGCCCCTCTAGTCACTCAGATGCAGTGATTCTCATGCTACTGGGGGGCCCTAAGTCCCTGTTTCCTGTTGCTGTAACAAGCTACCCAAGGCTGGATGCTTTCTAAAGCAAAGAGGTTTCTTTAGCTCGGTTTTGGAGGCTGAGAGACCAATAGTGGGCAGCTTCGTTGATTCCAGCCCTAGTGAGGGCCCCGTAGCTGGATCACAACTGCCCTTGGGCAGGAAGGGCCATGGGTGTGGGGTGGCCTTGCTTTGTAACAAACCCCGGCTGCCAGGACTGCCTGAGTCCCTGCAGGAGCCACAATAATCCCTTTAAGGGTCGTACCCCAGTGGCCTAGCCACCTTCCAGGAGGTCCCCCACTCTGGGGACCAGGCCTCTCCCATGTGACCTGGGTATCAGGTCTGGCAAGGCCCGGGCTTCCTCTGTGAAGCACTGGAAGAAGCTGGGCTCCACGGTAAGGGGATGTGTCAGAGTTGGAAAGCTGTCAGATGGCAGCCCCTGTTTGAGTAGGAGTGGGACCCAGCTCTCTGAGGAGGTGGTGTCCCTTGGCCCAGCACTCTTGGTATCCAAGTGGGGCTGTCCCCTGTCAAGTGGCACCATGCAGGAGCAGCCTGCAGGCTTTGTGACCATATACATCGATTGGAACCCATCCCTGTAATCTTGATCTCCCTTTACAGAAGGATCTGAGGCAGCTCTTGCCACTCGTCACTCTGAATTTGACAGGGTCCGTATCTTGTTCACAACATGATAAGCTCCTGGAATTAACATCCAGGCCAAATTGCAGTCCATTTACCGAGCCCTAGCATTGTCTACACACAGATGAGCCACTTGAAAACATTGGTCTTATGTCTCACTCTCACTTTGTTTTTTTGTATTTTTTTTATTTGACATTGATTTTTTATTTTGTTTTTTATTTTATTATTTATTTTATTATAGACATTGAGAGAGAGAGACAGAGAGAAAGGTCTTTCTTCTGTTGGTTCACTCCGCAAATGTCCGCTATGGCCAGCGCACTGCGCCGATCTGAAGCCAGGAGTCAGATGATTCCTCCTGGTCTTCCATGCGGGTGCAGGGGCCCAAGCACCTGGGCCATCCTCCACTGCCTTCCCCTGCTACAGCAGAGAGCTGGACTGGAAGAGGAGCAACTGGGAGTAGAACCAAGCACCCATATGGGATACCAGCGCTGTAGGTGGAGGATTAACCAAGTGAACCACGGTGCCAGCCCATCACTTTTTTTTTTTAATTTATTTATTTGAAAGTCAGATTTACACACAGAGAGAAAGAGAGGCAGAGAGAGAGAAAGAGGTCTTCCATCCACTGGTTCACTCCCCAGTTGGTCACAACAGCCAGAGCTGCACTGGTCCGGGACCAGGAGCCAGGGCCTTCTTCCAAATCTCCCACGCAGGTGCAGGGGCAAGGACTTGGGCCATCTTCACTGGCCATGGCAGAGAGCTGGACTGGAAGTGGAGCATCCGCGACTCAAAGCGGTACCTATATGGCATGCCAGCACTCCAGGTGGCGGCTTTACCCACTACATCACAGTGCCGGCCCCTCTCTATCACTTTTAATGAAAAGGGTTGCTTTTCTCCATCCTAAAAGAAACTCCTGAAATTCGGGGAGCAGTGAGTGAGTAGGGGCCGGTTGGGAGGTTTCACTGCCCTCTGCACTGTTTTCTAAGGATAACACCAGCTCATCCCCAGCTCAGCTCTTGCGCCCCTCGATGACTCCTGTTCTGTAAGGAAAGGCTGGTCGGTGGTGGTGGCCAAAGCTGTTACAGAAGCAGAGCACTGTGGTGTGCCTGGGGTTTTGCCGTGCTGAACTCCGTCTTGGCACTGCATTTGATTAAGACTCATCTCATCATCCAACACCTGATTTCTATAGACCCTAAGCTCTGGAAACCTCGCAGGGCAGTTGGAAGCTGCTGTGAAGTGCCAGGCGGCAGGTTCACGTTGCAGCTGCTCCTGTGCCTTCCAGAATGGCCGTTCACCTGTGGCTCGTAGCTTAGGTGAGGTCGGCTCGGTGCTCAAGGTAACTTCCCCGAAAAAGATAACAGGCTGGGCGGCCGCTTTCTGCACCTGACCCATTGGTTTTGCAGTCACCTGGGCAGAACTGACTGAAGATGCGTGGGTCCAGCTGCTGCGGTGCAGCCCCCAGGCGCTGAGTTCTGTGGTCGGGGGTGTGTTCTCAAGTTCCTGTCATTTCTCTCTTCCTTTTCCTTTTGCTTCCTCCTGGTGTTTCAGCACTTGTACCCAGGCTTTCGATCTAGCAAGAACAGAATGTAGATTCCTGGCGTTGTGGCTTGGTCGTGGTGAAGCCTCAGGCAGTCCCTGCCCCTTGCCTGAGCCCTGACTGCCTCCTGTGGAGGATGCGCAGGTCACAGGACGGAAGGGAGGAGAGAGGAGCCCGCCTGCTCTGCCCCCTGCTCAGCCGCCAGGGTCAGGCCGCAGCGGTGGTTTGTGTGGGAGGGAAAAGGCAGAGGGGTAGGTGCTTTGAGGGAGGCACAGGACAGAGGCCGAGACCCAGCTGGGAAGGAGCTCTGAGAGTGAGGACCGGAAGGCCGGTGAGCCTGCGGCACAGAGGTTGAGGGGCCTGGCGGAGGCTGCAGGGCCGCACAGGTCGTTTGAAAGGTCTGGATCTCCAGCTCAGGGGCAGCAGGAAGCTGTTGAAGGCCGAGGCCACCGTGTAAGATTTGGCTGCCGGAGATTGGATGGCTCTGGGTGGAACACTGGACTTGTTTAGGCCTCAGGTGAAAGGCGGCCTGGTCTCGGGGTTCTTGAACCTGACCTTCTCTCTGAACTGCCTTGGGAGCTGTTCCTAATTACACTGGGCCAGGCCGCTCCAGAGCCCTGAGTGACTGTTGCTTCCATCTGTGCCAGTGTGTTCCACGGTAGATCCCGGGCACAGCATGCATCACGCCTCAAGGTCTGTGAACATGTCTTTGAGTCTTGTGCGCCCACCAGCACTGCTTGTGTTTGCAAAAAGGACTGGTAACACCACATCCCTGACCCCCACCCTCAGCCCAAACAGGTGTTGCTTCCCCATAGCCTTCTGCCATTGGTTAGACGATGCACAGGTGTGCCTGATGGATTCCGTCTGCACATGCGCAGGCCTGCGTCTACAAAGGCCCAGCTGAGGCCACTGCCCCCGTCTGTCTTCCCTCCTTACGGTGAGGCAGGGTCCTGTCTTCTAAGGCCCTGTTAGCCAAGCTCAGGCACAAGCGAGGGCCACATGTTCCCCGGGCTCCCAGCTCAGGCTGCTGGGCCCTGTGTGGGGCCTGGGACCCCGGCATCACAGTTGTGTTTCCCAGGTGCTGTTGTGGCCAGGTGAGTTTTTAATACTAGGGGGCAGCACAGATACGCTTACTTTCAGGCTGGTTCATGCATAAAGGCTTCTTTTGTCCCTGGGAGGCTACACAGGACACTGATTCTGAGGATGATTTTGGGGGAGAGGGATGAGGGCAAGAGGGACCTACACTTTGTACTCTGCTTTTGCATTGTTTCGGCATCAAGCTAATCAAGGTCAGTAAACTTGCTCACCATCACCCCTTCTGAGGCCTGATGTATATGAGTGAGACGAACCTGTTTTCAAGCGTGGGCCTTTATTATTTCTTCCTGATGTTTTTCTGAATTAGGCGGCAAAAAAACTTCATCCAAGTTTAAGGTTAAAAAAAAATGCAGGGGCCGGCGCCATGGCTCAATAGGCTAATCCTCCGCCTTGCGGCACCGGCACACCGGGTTCTAGTCCCGGTTGGGGTGCCGGATTCTGTCCCGGGTGCCCCTCTTCCAGGCCAGCCCTCTGCTGTGGCCCAGGAGTGCAGTGGAGGATGGCCCAAGTGCTTGGGCCCTGCACCCCATGGGAGACCAGGGGAAGCACCTGGCTCCTGCCTTCGCATCAGCATGGTGCACCGGCTGCGGCGGCCATTGGGGGGTGAACCCACGGAAAAGGAAGACCTTTCTCTCTGTCTCTTTCTCTTTCACTGTCCACTCTGCCTGTCAAAGAAAAAAAATTCAAGGAGAGGAGGCTGGCAAGGTTTGGTCCTTTTGAGAAGTCCATCTTCCTGCTACCAAGTGAAGTGGAGCAGAGGAAGGGGTTTAGAGGAGGCTGTTTAAACCAGAGGACAGTTAACTAAAAACGTCAACAGAGCGGAAGTTTGGCAGTGGGGATTATTTGCTCTTTTGTCTCCTGTCTTAAGCTATTTTGTATGTACCCTGTTTTTGGAGAGCCTGTCAGTTATATGAGTGGTAGAACAGGAGTTGAAAGGATGTACCGTGAGCTGTGTTGAGCACCCATGTGGATGGTGAAACAATGGTGACATCACTTCATGAAGCCTCTAAACGTAAATGCTAGCTTAACCCGGGCTGAGCCCGGTGGCCCCCTGGCAGGCTCGTTGTCCTGAAGCTTTGTTTAAAGGGCTCGAGGCTCTCTGAGCATTTTCCTCGGTCCAATTTTCTACCTCTAACAGGTGAGGTGGGTTGCAGAGTAAACCACTGGTGATGCAAATGAGGTTCCTAACTACAGGTGTCCTGTTCCACCTGTTGCAATTCACCTGCTGGGAACCGCCTGCGGCTCTCTCAGACCCACAGAGACCTTCTGAGTCCGGTTCCAGGGCTTTCTTGTGCTGACACAGCTTAGAGAAACAAGGCACGAGCATATTGCTTCATGTGCCTTGCACACTTCTGAGTAAGAGGCCTTGGTGAATGTGTGTCCACCGAAGCTGAGGACACGTCTTCCCTCCTGCTGGAACGCGAGCTAGGGCCTGGCCTAAGTAGATGGGAATACACTTGTCGGGACTCGGGTGAATTTAGGCTGCGTGGATTTCAGATTGTTCTGGGGTTTCGGGGTGTGTCTTGCATAAAGCTTGAAGCATCTGCCTGTGTTCTTGCCGCTTGGTCCTTTTTCTGAAGGACCTGGGGAGGGCACAGCCTGTGGAAGCTCAGTGTGTTTGTGACCCTGGGGATTGAGAGCATCGGCAGTGGGATGGGAAAGGCTGCAAATGGCCTGGAAAACAGGAATGATGCTGAGTAAGCATTCTTAGCACATGTGGGCACCGGTTCCTGTGCCAGGTGCTCCACTTCCAATCCAGCTTCCTGCTACTGGCTTGAAAAAAGCAGCAGAAAATGGCCTCAGTGCCTGGGCCCTGCCCCCATGTGGGAGACCCAGAAGAAGCTCCTGGCTTTGGCTTAAGTCAGAAGTGAACCAGCAGATGGAAGATCTGTATCTCTGTCTTTCAAATAAGTAAATCCTAAAAAAAAAAACACCGGGGTTTGGGCCTTGTCGGGGCGCCGGATTCTATCCCGGTTGCCCCTCTTCCAGGCCAGCTCTCTGCTGCGGCCATTGGAGGATGAACCAACGGTAAAGGAAGACCTTTCCCTCTGTCTCTTTCTCTCTCACTGTCCACTCTGCCTGTTAAAAAAAAAAAAATGTACTTAAAATCAACAATGCAAGACAGGCCTGTAGACAGATATATAGACCAATGGATTGAAGACTGCAAAAAATGAACCCATACATTTATGGTCAGCTGTTGAGAATTCAATGGGAAAAGAAGTCTTTTTGATGAATATTACAGGTACAACTAGAGTCCCCCAAAGCATGACATTAGATCCTTATATTCATCGAACATACAAGAACTAACTCAAAATAGACCATAGACTTCACGCCAGAGCTGAAACTGTGAAACCCTTAGAAGGAAACGTCACAAATCTGAATGACCTTGCAACGCTTTTGTATATGACCCCAAGCAATGAAGCAACAAATGAAACAAGAATTTAGCAATTTAAAAAAAAAAAATTCTATGCTTCAAGAAGGTGAAAAGATTAATGCAAGGATGATTTGCAAGTCCTACATCTCAGAAGGAACTTGCATTGAGAATATATTCAGAATCTACAGCTGGGCCGTAGAAAGACAACAACCCGAGTTAGAACAAGGCGGAGGAGGGGCTCAAGGAGCACCTGGCAGGACTGTGGGACTTGAGGGGTCCACAGAGCAGTGCAGCCGGAAACCCCAGTGAGTCAGGGCATCCCGCCCAGCAGGGGGGACCTGGACACTGTCAGAAACGGTGACAAGTGTTGACAGGGGTGGAGACGTTGAAGCCCCTCCCTTGCTGCCGGGAATGCAATGCGGTGCGGGCACTTAGGAAAGCAGTTGGGCAGTTCTCCAATAGCAGCTCTTTGAAAAGCTCAGGGAAAATAGACTACGGGAGAGCTGTGCGTCCGTTTCAGAAGACTTGCAGCCCCAAAAGCTCATCTCTGGATTCCGTTGTCCAGAAGCTTTTTAAGTCCCCTCATGTTCAGCCCGGCTACATGTGACCTGGTGACTGCGCTCTTAGTGTACACCCGGGAGGAAGGGGGCTCTGCCGAAGAAAGGCCACAGGAGTGGGGTGCCACAGGAGTGGGGTGCCGCCACCCCGCTGTGCGGTGCCTGACTGAGGGAAGCAGGGTCCTGGGGCAAGCAGCCTTTCACACCTGCCCCCATTCATGGGAAACACACAGAACGGAATGGCTGGTGATCGCCAAGGCGTGAGAAAGCACAATGAGGTCTCAGTGCTTTGGGGCTCAGGGTCTACTTTGGGATGGTGGACTTAGTGGTCATTGTTGTGCTGCCCTGAGTCTACACTGAATTGTGGGCTTGTGAGAAAGAGCTTTCTGGAATGTGACTTGTATCAGAACTTACTGTAACAAACTTACTAAACTCTGTATTCCAGAAGGTAGAGACGTTGTTTCTAGGTGCAGTGGTGGGTGGCTTGATCAGGATGAAAGAGGAGTTTGTGAGCTGAGTGGCTTTGGAGGAAGCTGAGGGAGAGTTGGGAGTCACGGCACCCAGTGCGGGCGGGATCAGAAACTCGAGAATGCCCCTGAGGGAAGTTTGAGTTCAGCTTAGCAGGTGCTCGGAGCTTGTAGAGATTCGGTCCCAAATGGAGTTGGAGAGGCGGGTTGGACCCAGCTCTAGGAAGGGACAGAGAATGGAGGGCCTCGGAGCTGTGGGTTAGAAAAGTCAGCTCATGGGCCGGCGCCGTGGCTCAACAGGCTAATCCTCCGCCTTGCGGCGCCGGCACACCCGGTTCTAGTCCCGGTCGGGGCGCCAGATTCTGTCCCGGTTGCCCCTCTTCCAGGCCAGCCCTCTGCTGTGGCCCAGGAGTGCAGTGGAGGATGGCCCAGGTGCTTGGGCCCTGCACCCCATGGGAGACCAGGAAAAGCACCTGGCACCTGGCTCCTGCCATCAGATGAGCGCGGTGCGCCGGCTGCAGCGCGCTGTCCGTGGCAGCCATTGGAGGGTGAACCAACGGCAAAGGAAGACCTTTCTCTCTGTCTCTCTCTCTGTCCACTCTGCCTGTCAAAAAATAAAAAAATAAAATAAAATAAAATAAAAAGCTCAGCAGAGCGTGGCGTGTGGCGTCCTCCGGGATGTGGACAGCCCACCCTGGGAGCTTCCCCCGGGAGGCTGTTGGCCTGAGGAGAACCAGGATGAGTTTGGTGCAGTTCTGGGCGTTGCGACGCCAGCTTGGTGAATTTGGAAGTTCTCACGCAGATTCTCCTCCTTATGCTGGGAAAACGCAGCACTGTGCCTGCAGGAGCTGTCAGGGACGCCAGGCGTGGTGTGTGGGCCTCGTCCCTGCTCCTCACCGCCTGTGTTGTGTCTTCCCTTGCTGGGTCTGCTGCTCCCTTCCTCTCAGCCCTGCTCCGTCTGCATGTGTAAGACTGGAGCAGAGAAAACTGTCCACGCTGGAGACGGGCAGTGCTGTCCCAGCGCGTGTGATGGGAGGTGGGCAAGATGTGATGGCGCATTTGCCGCGTCTGTGGGGGAGAAACGGTACGCGGGAGGCTCGGGGGGAGCGGTCTTCAGGCCTGTGGCTTCTGAGCCCTCGGGCGGGTCAGCAGTGCCAACTGTGACTTTCCAGGAAGGTCCCTGGGGCTGTTTGAGTGTCTAAAATCATGTATTCATGGCCGTGGCTCTGTTTGAGGTACTGGATTACGAAGCCATCGCCACATTCCTGAGATACAGGGAACCAAAAGATTGTCACGTGTTCGGAGGGTCTCATTTTCCCTCATTTCTGTGAGACTCCTTTGATCTTGGATTATGTTGAAACAACACAGCGTGGTGATAGAGACGTTCCCACAACTGCGATAGGCGTTCCTTCCCTGTAGGCTTTCCAGAGGAAGAAGTGTGCACGTTGGGTAGGAAAACGGGCTGGCCACCCGGAGAAGGACGCCGCTCTCCTGGAAGAGCCCGTCAGGCCAGTCCTGGGCTTCCTGTGCTGTGGGGCTGCTGCTTGTGGGGTGGCTGGGGGAGTGGGGGCTCTTCTGCTCAGTTGAGGTTCAGATTGTGAAGAGACCTAATATTAATGCTGGAAGCTGAGCTTTGCTACCCTGGGAGAGGGAGGAAGGGGGAGGGAGCCAGCCAGCTTTGGGGTCCGAAGTCTTTGAAGCTGGCCCCATTGCTGATTGATTACCTCAGCCAAGTGCCTTCACCTTTTTGAGGCTGAGTTTTATCAACGTAAAATGGCATGGTTGGGACGGTGCAGTGAATTAACCCACAGGAGATGCATGTTTGTCTGAGTGCAGATGCTGAGTGCTGTGGAGTCTTGAGAAATTTTGCCATTTGGCCTGCCCCGCGGCTCACTAGGCTAATCCTCTGCCTACGGTGACGGCACCCCGGGTTCTAGTCCCGGATGGGGCACCAGATTCTGTCCTAGTTGCTCCTCTTCCTGTCTAGCTCTCTGCTGTGGCCCAGGACTGCAGTGGAGGATGGCCCAGGTCCTTGGGCCCTGCACCCACATGGGAGACCGGGAGGAAGCGCCTGGCTCCTGGCTTCGGATCAGCACGGTGCGCCGGCTGCAGCGGCCTTTCTCTCTGTCTCTCTCAATATCTAACTCTGCCTGTCAAAAAAAAAATTTGCCATTCGTATTTTTGGTAAAACACTTTAATGCCATTCTACAGGTTTAAAAAACACTGTGATGTAAATATAGTTATCTGGGCATAATGTGAATAGATAATAGTGCTAGTACAGTTTTGTGAATAGTCTACATGTAAACCAGTTGTAGTACACTAGTGTGTGCACTAGGTGGTGCCATTTCCCCATCAATTTGATGCTGTTGAAGTTTGCTTGAAGTCAGCTGGATGTATATTTAGGACTGTCTCTGCCTTCCTTGGTCCCCAGCCCATCTCCCCTTGTGAAACCCCACCTGACATCAAATTGACTAAGTGTGCATTTACCCCATGTCCAGCTCTCACATCTGTGGAGAGAGGCCACGTCCATCATGCCGGGACCCAGAAGTGCGTTTCAGAGATGGGGCCTTCCCCAGCGTGATGTGAATTCTTCGTTCTGTTTGTTTTTAGATTCGGGGATTTCTGTCCCGGTTTGATAACGTCCTTCCCGTCAGCCTGGCGTTCGACAAATGCACCGCTTGTTCTCCCAGGGTAAGTGGTCCTGCCTCCCGGCCCCAGAGCGAGCCCAGCCACCTCCCACCAGCCAGAGCCAAGGAGACCAACCCAGGCCTCTGTGTGGGGGAGGAGTGGGGTCCTGACACTGGAGAAGGACACTGTGCTCATTGTGTTCTCGCCGAGAAGTGGCCTGTGGAGACTGCATGGGCAGTGGACAGAAGAAGCCGAGCCAGTGTCTGCTCTGTGCTGAAGCACGCACGGCAGGCATTTTGGCTTGACCTTGAACTTCACTGGTCTCTGATCACCCTCTTCACACAGAGTGGGTGGGGGTTGTTTGCAGGCAGCCCCGTCATGCCTCCTTGGGAGACCAAGGCCTGACAGAGGAAGCATAGGCAGAGATGAGGGGCCTGGAGGGGAGCCGTGAGAGGGCCCTTCGCCTTTGATCTTTGCAGAGGCTCTAAAAATAGCGCAAGCAGTAATGGGAACCGGCTGGTGTATCTCACAGCTACAGTGATGGCATCTCATTTTTTAAGAGGCTTTGAGAAACTGTCGGAGTTATTTTTACATGTATACTCAGTATGATGGCTGATTTCCTTTTGGGTGTCCTTTTAAGCCTTCTAGCACCCCGTGGTTTAACTTGGGCTTTAAAAACTCAGGAGTTTCTGTATAAGCACAGATAGTCGTGTTAGAAATCTGTGCAAAACAGTGTCGTGGTCATGGGGCCAAACCGTGGCCTCCCTCTTAGAACCAGGGGTCTCTGTGCCCGCACCCTGAATCTGGCAGGGTGGAAGGAATTCCGTCCTAGAGAAATGGTCTGAGTTGGCAGGCTTCTTCTGAAAACTCTTCTTGGGTCCTGTCTTAGGAGAACGGTCCTGACAAGTGTCAGTAACAACTGAGCTCAGACTTGATAAACACTGTTGAAGTTTGGTTAAACTTAGATGCTCCAGAATTTATTTTTGCTTCAAAAGTAAGCTAAGCCCGTGTCGTCGTCACGGATCGCAAGTGCCCACGCGGAGGTGTGGAGCTCACTGTCGGTCAGTAATTGCCTGTGAGAGTGAGTGTGTTCCTCAGCCTCTTGGCTCTTTGAGATATCTCACATCTGCACAAGGCAGGGTCTCGGTGTCCGGTGTGGCTCTGTCTTGAGAAATACAAGTTTAGGGATTGTGTGGTCTTTAGAGGAGTGCTTTCTTTTTTTTTTTTTTTTTTTTCCTTTGAATGGCTGAGTAGATTGGTCTCAAGATAATTTGACAGGGTTAATTTTTGTATTGAACTCATTTGGCACAGGTGCCAGAAGTTTTTCTATGGTATTTTGTAGGCCTGGCTGGCCAGTGAAATAAAGATAATTGGGTGCTGTGAGTGCAACGCAAACACGCCTTGGTTCTCACTCTGATGCAGTTAGCGCTTGCAAGAGGGACGAGGGCACGCGGGTGAGCGGGTGAGCCGGGCTCCCCGATAATCTCGCGACCGAGAGTAGCTGTACCTTACTCCTGCACGCTGGCTGTCAGCGTTACAGTGAGGCATCACTTTTTTTGTTGGCAAAATGATTTCCTGTTGGTGGTGGTTGAGAGGTGCTGCTTTACATAAACAGGCCGCGCGAGCTAATGCAGGCTGACGTGGGTTTTCACAGCTGTGCGAGTCCCATGGCGATCCCGTTTCATGTGGTCTGGGTGTTGGGTTTCTTGTGTTCTGAAGAGCTTGCCTCACTGGGGCGCGTTGTCCTCCCCGCAGAAGCTCGGCGTCTGCTCTCTTGGCTACCTCCTCCCCTCGCTCAGGAGACTGTCGTCCCCCATTATCTGCGGGCCCAGCAGCAGGGCTGCGGAATGACAAACCCAATTATATTTTCATCTCTGTGCCTGTGAGGTTTTCTGACTGCGTACGTAGCGCCCTGCTTTTTACTGAGCCAGATCCGGGGCCTCAGCAGGACTTAGGAGAAGGTCCCCGTTGACATGCGTGCAGTGGGTTTTTCCCTCCAGTGGCTGTGCTGCATTCTCTCCCAGGAGCATCCTTGCTCATGTCTTGACTGAGGCACGGAGCCAGCAGAAAGGTTGGAGCCGTGGCAGAAACTGCTGCGTAGTGAGGCTCTGGCGCGTGACCTGGTGGAGAGGAACCACAGTGGTGCGTAGTGAGGCTCTGGCGCGTGACCTGGTGGAGAGGAACCACAGCGGTGCGGATCTTGGGGCAGTCTGAGCAGGGGCGGAGCACAGCCCGCGGCTGCTCTGCCCACAGGTCCACCGTGGCGGTTGGCCCTTGCCTTGGCGCAAGGGCAGCTGCGCGGCTCTTTCAGGACTAATACCAAAGCATCCCCCAGCACAGGTGGGTGTTCCAGAATTTTCTAAATGGGGGTGCCTGGAGATTCGTAAGGGCCCCTTTGGAAGCTTAGTGGAGGGCTTCAGGAAGCTTATGAAAACCAGTGACAAGGGGACTGTGTGTCCCACCAGCTGGTGACGCCCCCTTGGGTGAGGTTTTTCTCTCTAGCTGGGTTGAGAGCCAGCTAAGGGACTGGTGGCCACTGCCAGAAGGAACGGTGTGATGCGGAAACCAGTGTTCCTCAAAGACTTCCTCGTGATGCCTCGGCTCAGAGGTAGTGATGAGCCTTTCACCTACACTGTCTGTTGGCTCTCAGGGTATCTGGGGGTCGCTTTCTGCGGTGATACAATTTCAAACTCCAGAACAGTTGCAAGACTAGCACAAGGAAGTGGGGTAGGGTCTCCACCCAGAGCCACCCTGTGCTTGGGCCCAGTGGGTCTGGGCTCCCCTTCCTCCCTTCTCCCGCTTCGTCCCTCCTCCACCTTGAAATTTTGGGAGTTAATTGGATTGTTGTCCTTTACAACTGAATACTTAGATGTGAATTTCTTAAGAACAACAACCTTGTTTTACCTAAAGACCTTGCGAGCTCTAGTGTGGACTCCTTAGTCTTTGTTAACTTCAACTGTTCGGTAGAATTTCCCTCCATTTGGATCAGTCTGTTGCTGCCTTTTGATGAGATTCAGGGATGCACTTCCGGCAGGAATGCCAGGGCCGTGTTTCGTGTTTCGTGGCTTCATGTCTCTGGTGATACGGTTTCTCCCCCTAGGTATTTATTTCGCCCTTCCCCCTGTTTGTCACTCCTGTCCCTGCCCTGGGAAACCTGACACTCCTTGCTAAGTCTGGATTGTGCAGACAAAGTCTCCGGGCTCGTATTACTACAGAAAATGCGTGCAGTAAGGAGAGTTCAGAACTTGTGCATTGTTGTTTTCTCCAGGCAATATTTATAATGGGTGAAATGCATGAATCTTAAGAAAGGAATTCTGTAAGTTTCAATGAATGCATCCCTCCCGGTTAGGAGCACTGCTGCGGTCTGTGGAAGCTGCTGTCATTCCCACGCTGTTGCAGGGCAGGGAAATTTGTTGAAGTATTACTTTTTTAAGATTTATTTTATTTATTTGAAAAGCAGCGTTAGGGGGCGGGGCAGAGTGGGGAGAAAGAGAGCTTTCCATCTATGGGTTCACTCCCCAAAAGGCCAGGACTAGGCCGGGCTGAAGCCAGGAGATTCATCCACATTTCTCACATGGGTTGAGGGGCCCAACCCCTTTTCCAGGCCATTAGCGGGGAGCTGGATGGGAAGTGGAGCATCCTTATAGAATGCCAGTATCACAGGCATGGCTTTACCTGTTGCCACAAGGCCAGCCCCATCTGTTGAGTCAAGCACCTGGGATGTACGAGCAGCTGCAGCCTTGTCCGGGGACCCAGGGGTTGTCCAGGAGCTGCTGTCTGGTCTGCGGGGTGGAGGCAAGGCAGAGCCTCGGGAGGCTGGTGTTGCAGTCGTGTGACTCACCACTCCTGTGAGACTGCGACAGCGGCCTGCTACCAAGATGCAGGCTCCAGACGTGGATCGCACACCGCCAGGGACCTGCCCACTGCACACATGAAGTGTGTGTGCCCAGAAACCCGATCTTGAGGTCACCGTGATGAGCATTCTGATGATAGACTCGTTCTGGAGTTGGGTACGCGATAAGATCACAGGTGCATCCACCGTGACTTTGTTTTCAAAATGTCTGTGTGTGCGTCGGGACGGGCGCTTCCTGCCGAGTGTCAGGGAGAGGGTGGGCGGGGACACTCTGCATCAGCTGGGCCCTCACACAGTGAACTGTGCTTCCTTCTTGCCTCTGTCAGGCCCCCTGTTCATCCTGGGCAGTGTATAATGCCACCTTCCATCACACTGCGGTGTGAGGAAACATGACACCCAAAAGAAGCCTACTGTTTAAACTGTACCTTAGAAAAATCTCTATCCTGGTGTGCTGTTGTGTCTGCGACGCCAGCTTCACATAGGGCTCCTGGCTGCTCCACTTGTGATCCAGCTTCCTGCTAAGGTGCCTGGGAAGGCATTGGAAGAGGGCACAAGTAAGTCTTAAAAGCACTGTACCAAAGCCATCTATCACTAAAAGTTCTAGACATGTACTGTCTTGGGGACAGAAGGGCAGACTGTAGATTTGGAAGGAAGTGTGTGTGTGTGTGTGTGTGTGTGTGTGTGTGAGAGAGAGAGAGAGAGAGAGAGAGAGAGAGAGAGAGAGAGAACACTCACGCGAGCGAGCATGTTTGAGAACCTGCTGGGTGCCTGAGGTACAAGATGATTGAGACGCCACCGTATTCAGGGAGTGCGGGGTGGAGGGTGAGACGGGGCTAGAAACCAGAGGTGCTCTCTGCGACGTGGTGCTGTTCTCCACAGCCAGAGGGCACACTCTCCTGACAGCGTCCTTGTAAACTTGGCAAAGCCTTGTAGAGAATGACCTGAGCTGATGTCCAAGGACAAGCGGGAATTGCTAGAAACAGGCTAGGGGGAGCAGGAGGCGTTCCCAGTGGGGAGGGCTGCAAGTGCCCCGGCCAGAGGCAGGGAAACGGGGCACACCTAGGCAGCCGTCCAGTATGGCAGCTGTGACCGAGCCTGGGGCACCCAGCTCCCTAGAACTTGGCCTCTTGTCACTGTGAGCAGTGTTGTGATTTCAGCTCTCCTTAGAGTTGGAATCCAGAGTGCTTTGTCTAACACTCGAGGCTGCTGTTTTGAACTTTACAGTTCCATATAAAACTGCTTCTCACCTAGCACCAAGCTCAGGGGTTTCCCAGCCTCGGCATCCACAGCTGCTGCTGCCTCGTGGCGCTGGAAGACGGGGGATTTCCAGGCTGCTGGCCGTGTCCCTCACAGGCCACTGAGTGACCGCCAGCTAGGTGTCCCCCACCCCCTCCACGCCTCCGTCTCTTGTTGGGTGAGTCAGCTGCATGAGATAAGCTCTGGCTCCCTGTTGACACTTGAAGTTACTAGCTTTTATATTTTAGATTTATTTTATTCTTTGTTTCCCAAGTAATGTATTTGAATCACTAAAAATTCAGAAATACATTTGAGCAGAAGGAAGACAGTGAGCCCTGGGGGTTCTTCCTGTCTGACTTTCTCAGAGCCTGTTTGCACATTGTTGTGCGTGGATCATTTCTTTTTTCCAAACATTCTTCCCCTGAAATTTGCTTCAGATAGAGGGATCTGTGGTGCTGCATCAAGGCTACTCCCCACGTCTTGGATTTGATAGGTTTTAAATCAGCCATTTACAAGGACTGGCCAGGGCCCAATCGGAAGAGCGCTGCGGAATCGATGCCAGGAATTTCTGTGTGCAGCTTCTTAGTGGCAACCGTTACTCAAAGTGGGGCCACAGCCAGCTTTCTCTTCTCCTTTCCAAAGGGGACATAAATCTTTGATTTGGAAAATGATGAGTAACCCCTAGGTTCTCTTTCCCTATCTCATTTACCCAGTGAGGTCTCAAGTCGTCTCTGTGAACCAGTGATGGGTTCCATATGTACGGCTGTGTGGTGTAAACCGTATCCCACATCTTGTCCATAGCAACTAGTGTTTCTCCAGTCTCCAGAATGGTCTGGTTCCCAAAAGGATGTGGACTGTGCAGCCAGAGCCCCTGCACCGTGCCCAGCTGCAGGCCCTGACCCCAGTGCTCCCGGCTCTTCTCCCCCTCAGAAAACCTCAGACGTTGGTCCCTTTGCTTCAGTTTCCTCATCCGTGGAGCAGGGAAAATATTTTCTGTTTCCTAGGAAAACTGCAATGGCTGCCGGGTATCCAGTTCCTTGTGGCCAAGTACACGGCCTTTGCCCACTCCTGGGACTGGTGTTGACACCAGAAATGAGGGAACAAAGGGCCCCATGATTGCGCCAAGTCTCCTGGGTGTGCGGTCCTTCGCCGGGCTCGCACTTGGTCGCTGGTCTGGTACAAGGAGAGGGATTGCACTGGGGGCCAAAGGGTCAAGGCTGCCCTGGCTGTGAAGGCTGCGGAAACCTCGCACTCACGTCTCCTGGCTGCTGCTGCTGCTGCCTTGCACCTCAAGACCAGCTCCTCGGAGGTTGGAGTTGGTGCTGTCTTTACTATGGTCACAAAGAGGTGCCCAACCTGCATAGACACCTTTTTTCTTTTTTTTCTGAGATCGATTTTATTTGGAAGGCAGAGTGGCAGAAACAGAGTTTTCATCCACTGGTGAACTCTCCAGATGGCATCAATAATTGGGCCTGGGCCAGGATCAAGTTAGGAATCACGAACTGTGTCCCGAGTGCGTACAGGGGGTCCAAATACTTGGGCCATCCTCCACTGCTTTCCAAGGCGTATTAGCAGGGCGCTGGATTGAAACTGGAGCAGCCGGGACTTGAACTGGTGCTTCAATGTGGGATCCAGTGGCTCAGGCAGCGGCTTAACTACTGCATCACAGTGCTGGCCCTAAACACTTTTTTGCCTATAGGATCCCTTTTACTGTGCAGACTGGGGCTGTCCCCTTTGTTTCAGCGGTTCCTCAGGCTGCCTCGCCCACCTGCAGGTGGACTCTGGGTTCCTGAGAATTAAGGTTCTTTGCAGTTGGGAATGAGTCTCATTCACTTTCTCACTCACCTGCTCCCACGGGCACACCCCTTGGTTCTCAAGTTTTTTGAAGACTGTTTAGATTGGTGAAAGCAGCCACCCCAGCTCCCCCTGCAGAATGCAAGAACACACCCAGTTTGGCAGACGATTTCAGTGCCTTTGCGAAGTCCTTTAAACTTGCTGGGTGCTGTTCCCAGGTTCTCCTGGGTGAGACCTGGCAGAGGAGGGTGGCAGCCCACGCCGCTGCGGTGCTCTGATGGCTTTGAGGGGCTCCAGGCCTCTTTGGAGCCTTGCTTCCCTGAATGCAGTAGCGGGAGATGCAGGTCAGATGATGGCTGGGTCTGTTCTCGGGCTCTGAGGATCTCTCTCCCGTGAGCAGCTCTGTCGTTGGCGTGAGCCTCGCTGCAGCCAGATGCCTCCCTGCTGGCTGCTCTGGGGCTTGTTCCCCTCTGCTGGTTGGGAGCCTGCGCTTGGCTGCAGGCCGGTAGAGAGCCCCGGCTTCATTGTTCCTGTTCCTCCTTTCCTTTTTTATTGGTGGAGGACGTTTGTCTTCCTCCTCCGTCTACACCGAGAATCCTCGTAAGAGAGAGGCGGAGAGGATCAGGGAGCCGTCAACTTGAACTTGGAAAGCTTTTATGACTTCAGAAAGTTTGTGGGAAAATGGAGTTGAAAGACAGTGTGTGTGTTCTGTGAACTTGAGGAAGAGCCCTCGAATATGCTGTGCACACACCGCTGTATGCAGTGCCTGTAACTCTGCACGCAGAATGTTTACAAACACCCAGTCATGACTCTTGTCGTAGAGCTCCGTAATTCCATGACGTCTCTTTGGCGGACAACGGGTGAACAAGACACAGGTGACGTTTCTGAGACTGTCTTCTGACAAGGCGGTAACGGGTTTGGGTTATGGTGCAGCGGGTGAAGCTGCCACTTGCTGGGTCCACATCCCACATGAGCGCTGAGTGGAGTCCCAGCTGCTCCACTTCGGATCCAGCTCCCTATTCATGCACGTGGGAAAGCAGCAGCAGATGGTCCAAGTCTTTGCACCCTTGCCACTTAGGTAGGAGACCTAGATGGGGTTCCAGGCTTCTGGCTTCAGCCTGTCCTAGTCCTGGCCTTCAGCAGGCATTTGGGGAGTAAACCAGCAAGTGGAAGGTCGAAGTCCATCTGTTTGTCTCTCTTTTTGTACTGCCTTTCAAATAAGTACATACATCTTGTTCTTAAAGGACATAATGTTACAGACTCATCTGCTTCATCTCTCCCCCAAGAACTGTACCAAGTTTGGAAAGGGTGATTATCTTCTCACGAGCAGTAGAAACTGTGGTGACTGTTGGCATATGAATCAGTGAAGAGTACGATGGGAGAGTGAGAGGGTGGCCTGTGCCCTGCTCCAGGAGCTCGGCTCTGGCGTAGGAACCCCCTAGACGGACTCGGCTCTGCAGAGTAGGAACCCCCGAGGCGGAACGCCCTTTCCTGTCGGTGAGCAAGCACCATCTGTCATTGAGCCCGAAACCGTGGGTGTGAGGTGTTCTGACCACTTGCTCAGCGGATGCTGTCCAGTTTTGCGTACCTCGTTGACCTTGTTCCCGCTTCTGATGATGGTTGCTGTGCTGAGCCATCGCTGCAGGAGTGTGTGGAAACGGGAAGCCTATGCGGTTGGGAAAGTGACTTTTCAGCGAGCGAGGAGTCCACTTCATAGCGTCAACTCTTGGAAGGGCTCTGCTAGTTTTCTTAGGGATTTTTAACTGTCTCCATTTTGCTCTTTCTAAAGAGCCTTCTAATATCCCTCCCAGGTATTTCTGTTTTGTTTTTTATTTGATTTGAAAAGCAGGGAGACAGATCTTCCATCTGTCGATTCACTCCCCCCAGTGCCTGTAACAGCCAGGGCTAGGCCAAATCCAGGAGCTGAGAACTCAGTTTGCATCTCCCCTGCCAGTGGCAGGAACCCAGGTACTTGAGCTGTTACCTGCTTGCTCTCAGGCTGCACGTGAACGCGTCGTCAGAGGGAAGCAACAGGGTGAGCGGCTCATAGCAGAGGGCACGACCCGAGAGGTGAGCGGTGTGGATGGGCAGGTGGTCGGAGTCTGCGTCTTTTCCTTCCATCCTGGGGTTTTCATTTGGAGTTTAATTATTAACCAAAACTAAACTTCAAGTTTGTGTTCCCTAGGGGCTTGTGGGTAGGACGGGCGAGTCCTCTTCTTTCCTGGAGGCCATGGTGTCTGGGGCTATGTCGATGAACGTGGCCAGCACCAGGTCTCTCATGCTGGGGGAGCTGCCTGGACTCCTGGGAGTGGCTTGTTGTCTTGGTTCCCTCTGAACCCTTAGAGGCAGGGCGGTGTAGGGTTCAGCACGGTGGTCTGCATCCCTGCCCTCCCACTTGTTGCCCCCATCCTGAGCCTGCACGGTCCTGCTGTTCCTTGCTGCAGCCGTCAGTGGGCTGGAGGCCAGTGCTTGTGTGGGCAGAGGACAGTGAGCTGCCTGGGCTGAGTCTCCCGTGTGCTTGGGAGCCTTTCAAGTTCTTTGTGAAGTGGCCAGCAAGAGAGCTTCCCAGTCCATCACGTGCAGAGAACAAAGGGCTCAGAGAAGTCACATCAAAGGCCTGGGTTTGCGACTTGCAGCTCACTTACCTGCCATGTAGACAGCACTACGTTCAGTGTTCAATTCACACTCCCAGAATCCCGTTGTACTCACTTGCGGAGGCAGCTTGGAGGACTGATGGCTAAGCTCCTCCCTCCTATGGGGGATTCTGGTGCTCCGAGGTCACTTGTGAGACCGCACCTCTGGAGACTGATGTGTGCTGGGGCAGGTGCTCCGTGCTCAGCAGTGTGGAAGCCACGCGAGCACAGAGTTCACAAGGCTCTCCTCCACAAGCCCTGTGTGGTGTGACGTAGCTCGCTCACTTTCCCATTCTGGTTAGTGCTCAGCTTAAATGGTTTTTGAAAACGTTGGGAGGTAGGGACCTGCAGCTGCCAAGAGTCCAAGACAGTCCTGTTTTGAAAATGCAGATTCCTCTGGCCTGCATTTACTTGAGGAATAGGGTGGTTGCCTCCCATTCATTCCTTTGATTACAGATATTGTTTAAATGACATCATATTGAGTAGAGTACAGAGTCCAGGTGGCTTGGGAGAAATCCTTTTTGAAAAAGGAAAAAGCAAAGCAAAAACCCTTGGGTATCTTTGCATTCTAGGGGCCAAGAAACAGAAAGATGGTATTTCTGGCAGGCTCCCAGGCCCAGCTAAACCCACACCCCAAGGCCGTCTCTGTAGCTTCCTGTGGTTTTCCCACTGAAGAGAAACAGCCTTTCTCTTGGAGGCTCCAGGATGGCAAGTTTGTGCATCAGCTTGATGAGAATCGTATCCCTGCCTTGAGCTTCTGTCCCACAAGCTTCTTTATGAAATGGGAGGCACCACAGTGGTCGCAAACTGAACTGAGCCTGTTTGGCTGCTACCAGCAGTACAAGTTTTTTTCTGTAAAAATCAATAGTTTCCAATATTAGTGGTTATGCCACCAGGTGGTCTGTTCACTGTAAAGTCGCAGACCAAGTGTTGCTCTCCACGCAGGCACAGAACGTCGCTGTGTGCCGCAGGCTTGTAGGCTAGGAAGGGCCCCAGCCTTCCTCCTTGTCCTGGGTAACCCCTCCTGGGCGTCAAAGGCTCCACAGAGACAGATGCAGAAGTGTCAGTCGGGCCAGGTGATAGAATCCTCTAGGTACCCAGGCCCAGAGTACTGCTGCAGGCGGTGGCTTTGTGTGTTGCACCACAGGGCTGGCCCCTGCAGAAGTCTTTAAAGATAAGGCAGCAGTAGGCATCTCTTTATTTGCCCTGGGATATTGTGAATGACTTGAAATGTCTTATGACCACAGTGAGTTAGCCAGAGCCGTGAATGAACGGTTCACCTGTAGGGTGGATGAAGGAGGGAAGAGGATGGTAGTGTTTCTTGTTTTGTAGGATTTTTCATGCTGCTTCTGATTCTTTCATCAGAAAGATAGAGACAGAGAGGTCTTCCATCTGCTGGTTCACTCTACTGATGGCCGCAACAGTTGGAGCTGGACTGATCGGAAGCCAGGAGCCAGGATCTTCTTCCAGGTCTCCCATGCAGGTGCAGGGGCCTAAGGACTTGGGCCATCTTCCACTTTTTTCCCAGGCCATGTCAGAGAGTTGGATCAGAAGAAGAGCAACCAGGACTCAAACTGGCGCCCATAAGAGATGCTGGCACTGCAGGCGGCTTTATCCGCTACCCCACCGCCTTGGCCCCCATCTGATCTTCCGATAGGTGTGAAGGTACCGTTCTCCCCCTGCCAATTTTGCAGACGAGTCTTTGTCAAGGAGTATGGAGTGCATGACTGCAGGTTACTTGAACCGTCAACCTTCCTAGCTGGCTCTGCGTTGTAAGGATGAGTTCTTGCAAGAAGGGACATGGCCATTCTTCAGAAGCTGCTGCCACACGGCACCCTTACAACAGTTCCGACAAAGTGGGGAGATGCCCCAGGATCTAGCGCTTGGCCCAGTGCTGCAGGATTTCTGCCTCAGCTCTAGGGCCGTGCCAACCTCTGCTGCTGAAGTCACCTAAAGAAACTGCATAGTCTTTTTTTTTCTTTTTGTATCTATTTATTTGGAAGTCAGAATAACATGGTGGGGTAGAGAAGAGGGAGACGGGGGGAGAGAGAGAGAGAGCGCGCTTCCATTCACTGATCCACTCCCCTGATGGCCACAGTGGGCCCCGGGGCTGGGCCAGGAAGAAGCTCCCGGCTTCTTCCTGATCTCTCATGTGGATGGCAGGGTCCGGAGCGCTTGGGCCATTTTCCACTTTTTCCCAGGCCATTTAGCCATTTTGGGGGTGGGTCAGAAGCAAAACAGCCAGGACGTGCATTGGTGCTTGTGTGACAGCTTGACCTGCAGTGCAACAAAGCCAACCTCAGTTTCTTCATAATAAGCATTTTCTGTGAACTTGGAGAAGGGAATTTCTAATGGATGTTTTGCAAGTAGGAGGATGGGGATCCAGTATAGCAAGTCAGAAAGTGATAAACAGATAACTCTAAATGAATGTTGCATGTTGGGTGGGATTTTTTTTAATAGAAATTTAAAGTAGGACAAGCGACATGAAAATCTACAGGCAGGAAATTATTATTATGAGCTTTTGCAGAGTCTTGGGGGAGGGTTAGGTGTTAGTATTCAACTTTGATAAGTCAAGGATATAATTCAAGGACTAAGTAATGAATAAAAAAATTGTGTAATCTCCAACTAATAAATGAACAACCTGAATGATGAAAAACAGTTCAAAGGAAGAATAAAGAGAAAAACATAGAACAAGTAAAACAGATGCAGAGAACAAGAAGCAGTGGTAGACCTAAACCCATGTATATCAATAACTCCACTAGATGTAAACTGACTACATGCTGGTGATTAAAAGACCAAGATTGATAGGCCAAATTTTTTAATTATTTTTAAGATTTAATTTATTTTATTTGAGAGTTAGAGTTACAGACAGTGAAAGGGAGAGACAGAAAGGTCTTCCTTCTGTTGGTTCACTCCCCAAATGGCCGCAACAACCGGCGCTACGCCAATCCAAAGCTAGGTGCCAGGTGCTTCTCCCTTGTCTCCCATGCTGTGGTGCAGGAGCCCAAGGACCTGGACCATCCTCTGCTGCCTTCCCAGTCCATAGCAGAGAGCTGGACTAGGAGTGAAGCAGCCAGGACTAGAACCGGCGCCCATATGGGATGCTGGCGCTGCAGGTGAAGGATTAACCCACTGCTCCACAGTGCCAGCCCCCTAGTTTTTTAAATTACATGAATATATAAGAATTATATCTTAAATGTAAGGATACAGAATGATTGAAAATAGAAAGACAAAGATGTATTCACTGTGAACACCGTGAGAAAGCTGGTGAAGCTGTGTTAACATCCGACAAAACAGACTCAAAGGCAAGAAGCTTGAGTTCTATTCCTGTTGCTTCATAAATGATCATTTTAATTCACCGGGAGGATTGAATTCTAAATGAGGATGTGTCTAGTAACATGGCTGCAAATAAATGCTTATAGAACCGCAGGAGAAATAAACAATCCGTTATCGCAGTGGAAAATTTTAATGAATGTTTATAAGTAACTGATGAGAAACACACACAAAAGAAATGTTATTGAAACTTTGGTCAGCATTATTAATAAGCATATCTAGTGAACACATGTAGAAATACCACACCAGTGTGAGGCACACACTGTCAACTGCACACAGAGTTTTACCAGATTATCAACAAGTCTCAGCAAGTTTCAAAGTGAAGTAGGAAATGTCTACTCTGATTCCAGTGTAAGTGAGAAGTCGGTGTTAGGTAACCAGCAAATTATCCCCAATGTTGTTGGAAATTCAAATATATACTTCTACATAACCCATTAATTTGAAAATGAGTTTATGTTTATCCTATTATAAATATTTCTATTAAAGTAATAGTAAGAAATTACTATTACTGAAAGAAACTAATATGTTGTAGTTTGAAAGGGACAGATAAAGTAGTACTTAATCAAAATTATACAGTATTAAAAAAGGCCCCAAATTAGTGAGCAAGTATTTATCCTAAGAAATAAGAAACGTGTGGGTGTTTGGCTGAGCAGGGACACTGCCTCTGAAGTTGGAATCTGAGTTCAGTCCCCAGCTCTGACTCCTGACTTCGGCTTCCTGCCTCTGCACATCTTAGGAGGCCTTGGTGGGTGGTGCAGACAGATGAGCTCTTGACAGCCACATGGGAGAGCTGGGCTGGGTTCCTGGGTCCCAGCTGCAGCCTCAGCCCGGCCCTGGTTGTTAGAGATGCTTGGGGAAGTAAACCAGTAGATACGAGCTGTTTCTCTGCTTTTCCAGAAAAAAAAAAAAAAAGTGCCATAAGTACGTACATAGAAGGTAGAAATTACTAACAAGGATGTGCTGTGAAAGGACTTGTGTAGTTAATAAGCCTGTGGTAAGACTGGGCAAAAGGAAACAGAAGTTACAGATAATGTCTATCTTAAGACATAGTATGGAATGTTGAGACACAAAAGAATAAACTTGTCAGTTTGACGTTGAGTGTGGGCAAAACCTAGTGATGCTGTTGGGGCAGCAGGTGTGGGTGAAGGCGTATGAGGAAAGGCGAGGAAGCGGTGCCTGGGCTCTGTGCCCGTGCAGTGGCTCTGTCGGGACTGGGAGCACACGGATGATCCTCATGGTGTTGTGCTGACTCGACATGATTGCAAGGGGCTGTAGATTGCGTTTACTCGTCTACGTGATTTCACAGTGACAGAGGTGGCAGTGAGCACATTTTTCCCGTGAGTCCACAGGTATGTTACTCTTCTCGCCAGACAGGACGAGAACATTCGGCCCAGCTGAGGGATGTTAACACGGAACTTTGCAAAGATCTCACGACTCATCCATGTTTGGCACGAGAGGCTGAATCCAAAGTAAACCTTGAGTAATTGACCAGCCACACCAGACTCACTCTAAGCCGGAATACGTGAAACATGGCCTCTTCTTGTGCTGGGCGTGAGGGACACAAGCCTGTAAATAGCGAGGAGGGGCACTAGTGTGAGCACAGCAGGAAATGAAGAGGCTCTGTGGGCAGCAGGAGCTCCTGTTCTGTCCGAAGGGCAGCTGCACCAACTCTGGATAATCGGTGACCTGCAGAAAGTTGAGAATAATATTGCCAGGTTGTCTGTTTTTTATTTTTTTATTGATTTGAGAGGTGGAGTTACCTCTGAAATCAATGAGAGAGAGGAAGAGACAGAGGTCTCCCATCCACTGGTTCACTCCCCAGATGGCTGCAACCACTGGAGCTGCGCCAATCCAAAGCCAGAAGCTGCTTCTGGGTCTCCCTTGTGGCTGCAGGGGCCCAAGCACTTGGGCCATCTTCCACTGCTTTCCCAGGCCACAGTGGAGAGCAAAGGATTGGAAGAGGAGCAGATGGGGTGTGAACTGGCGCCCATTTGGGATGCCGGGCTGCAGGCGGGGGCTAATAAACCTTCTGCAGCACAGTGCAGACCCCGGATTTAAAAAAAAAAATTGATTATTTATTTCAAAAGCAGAGTTCACTCCCCAGATGGCTGCAGCTGCCGGAGCTGAGCCGGTCTGAAGTCAGGAGCTTCTTCTAGGTCTGCCACACTGGTGCACGGGCCAAAGGACTTGGGCCATCTTCTACTGCTTTCCCAGGCCATAACAGAGATCAGAAGTGGTGCAGCCAGGACTTGAACCAGTGCCCACATGGGATGCTGGCATTGCAGGTGGCAGCTTTACCCACAGCCCGATTTTTTTAAGACCGGATGGAAATCTGACTTTTAATGTAAATGTGCCTGATTTTTAAGTGCTGCCTCAAACATTTTTTCCCTCCAGTATGGTCGGTGAATCGAAGCAAACCTGAGGCTGGGCTGTTTGCAGCTGTGGGGCTGTTAGTTTGACAGTGCCCTCAGCACTGTGAAGAATGGAGAGAGGGAATACTGCAGAGAATAACTCAATGTAACTTCTCAATGGAGCTGGCCTGCCAAATGTGCGCGGACGTGGTTCTCGGTTCAGGACTGAGAGAAGCTTGCTGGGCCCGAATCCACACATTCCACGCTGCTCGGCTAATAGTTTTCTTAGTGAAAGCTGGCTCCTGTGCAGGGGCGTGCAAGGCTTTCCCTGTTTGTCTCTTTTAACAGGAAGAACATAGTAAAGGGTGAGCGAAGCTGCTGAATGAACAGTGACGCTACACAGCGTAGCTTCTTTCACAAGGAACAACCACAGATGCGTTTCTAAGGTTAATTTCAAAGACGCACACGTGCCGCCTCATGGTTTGGGTTTCACGACAGGGTGCTGTGCTTAGAGGGAGCGTGCGTTTTCAGAGGGTGGCCAAGGGCTGGCAGAGGGACTGAAACTGTCAGACCCCTGCCCACATCCAGGTTATCCACAGCCCCGGTGGCCGGGGTGAGGGTGGCCCGCTGTCTGGGTGTGTTCTGATGCACACCCGAGTTGTGAGGACCTCTGGTATGGAGCTTAGGTGGGCTGTGACATATTGAATGATGACTTCAGAAAGGTATACTTTGGGGGCTGTCACCTTGGCACAGTAGGTTAATCCTCCACCTGTGGCGCCAGCATCCCACGTGGGCACCAGGTTCTAGTCCCAACAGCTCCTCGTCCAATCCAGCGCTCTGCTGTGGCCTGGGAAGGCAGTAAAAGATGGTCCAAGTCCTTGGGCCCCTGCACTCATGTGGGAGACCCAGAAGAAGCTCCTGGCTCCTGGCTTCAGATCGGTGCAGCTTTGGTTGTTGTGGCCATCTGGGGAGTGAACCTTTCTGTCTCTCCCTCTCACTGTCTGTAACTCTACCTCTCAAATAAATAAAGTCTTTAAAAGTATTCTTTGTTAAGTTGACATTTCAAGTGTGTGTTTTTTATAGTGGCATCCTCCAACTGTTCTTTCCAAGAATATGTTTGGTTTGTCTTAAGCCACTTTGTAAAAAAAAAAAGGGGGGGGGGAGAAATACATGATTTGGTTCAGCAAGATGCCTGGGAAAGGAAAGATGGACCCCTACACGACACCCATGTTGAGCTGAGATTTGTGCAGTCGTGGACCCTGCTGCCTTTCCCATGCAATACTCGTGTGGTGAGCCTCACGACAGAAAGCACTCTGCTCACATTCGGGGTGTGCGGACAATCTGTCGCACACAGTGTAACAGGTGCTCGCCCTGCTCCTTCCCTGTGAGGAGCCATTCCGTGTGTGAGTCCACAGTGACGTCACGTGGAATCTGCCTGGGGAGCCCACGACTGGAGCTCCCTGTGTCCGTGACGCTGTGTGCTGTGAGCAGTGCTGGTGGGTGTGGAGCAAAGATCTTGTTTGCGCTGCAGCCTCAGCTCTCAGCATGGGCTGTGCGGCCTACCCGACACATTTGTACTCTGTTTCAGCAAGACACACGTGTTTGCATTGCACTGGGAGCCTCGACTTTTTTACATGTAAAAATTTATTTGGGAGTTGGAGAGCACCCAGCTGCTGGTTCACTCTCCAAATCCAGGCAACAGAACTAGGCTGATAACATGAACTGGGAGCAGGTCTCCCACATGACTGGCAAGGATTCACATACTTGAGTTATCACCTGTCATCCCCCCATGCGGGAAGCTGGAATCCGGGGCAGAGCCGGTTCTCCAACCTGGGTGATTGGTCTGGGGCCTGAGCATCTCAGCAGTGACTTAGCCTCTGGGTCAAGTATATGTCCCCTTTAAACTTCTGTTTTGTGGGTTTTTTTAACAAATAGTAAACATTTTTCTATTGCATTACAATTTACAGACAGTAAGTTGCACTAATGTTAAGTGTACAATTTGATGAAACATACTAACTCCATTCACATCCTCATGATCTTCCTGGGCCTCTGTGTCACTTTGGCCAAGGGTAGCCCCTATTCTGCCCTCTGTTATCATAGGTTGACTTGCCTGCCTTGGAATTTCAAATTTTTTTAAATAAAGATTTTTTTTACTTATTTGAAAGAGTTACAGAGAGAAGGGTAAGCCAGAGAGAGAGAGGTCTTCCATCTACTGCTTCACTCCCCAAATGACTACAGTGGCCAGAGCTGAGCTGATCCAGAGCCAGGAACCCCTTCCCGGTCCCCCATGCAGGTGCAGGGGCCCAAGGACTTGGACCATCTTCTTCTACTTTCCCATAGCAGAGAGCTGGATCGGAAGTGGAGCAGCCAAAACTCAAACCAGCACTCATAAGGGGCGCCGGCCCCGGAATTTCTAATTTCCTGAGTGTCTATTTGGTGTCTGGGCTGCTTTGAGTCAGCATTATGTTTGTGCGATTCAGACATGCTGCATGCATGATGACAATTTCTCACTGCCGGATGGTGTTGCATTGTGTGTCGATTCCACAGCTATTCCCTCTAGTGAGCCGTCCTATGCTGTGGTTGTGCATGTCACGTCATCACCCCTAGCCAGTGACTGCTCACTCCGTGCCAGGCACTGGGGATATGGGGAGGAAGAAGACATCGAGGTGTTTATATGTGAGTGACTCAGAGGGTGAGTATAAGGTAGACAACTGATCTTGATTGCCAGCCATAGGTACCAGAAAATAATGATAAAACAGTGAGATGGAGGGGGATGGGGTGAGAAGCTGTCCTAAGGAGGTGAGGTTGAGCTGGGATCTGGAGCCAGTAAATGGCCACACAGGGATCTTCAGAGTGTTTTGGGGCAGAAACGTTGATGGTGCTGAGGGGGAGTGATTTTGCACATTCAGAGAAAGGCCAGGTGGAATAGAGAGGGCTGGGGGGTGTTAAATGCTGAGATGGCAGAGGTGAGACAGACCAGATTACATAAGGCCTTAAATGCCAGTGCAATGAGGGAGGATTTTATCCCTGAGAGTAATGTGTAGGCGTGGGAGGACTTAATCACGGGGGATAGTGGATAGTTCTGTTTTACAGATTAAAGAAAACAGTAATAATTTTGCCCACACAAGGACAGCGTGAAAGGCAGGGTGAGCATTGGGAAGTTCTCTGGCAAACTGGACAAAAGATGACGGTGATTTGTAGGCAAGTCAGGTTCTGAGTGCATTGTGGAGACTGAACAGGATCTCAGTGGCTTTGATAGGGGCCCAGCGAAAGAGGATGAGCAGAGAGCTCCTGGCTCTTCCTGAGCTGAACAGGGTGGGCGGGACGGGCAGGAGGCTCATGGGGTCGCCACTGCCTGTGCAAATTCTGAGTTGAGGTTTAGCTTCCCAAGTGGGGACTCAGAGTGGTCAGGGAACTGGGAGTCTTGCCAAGAGCCATTTTTAGAACAGGAGAGGAAATCCTTGCTGGAATAGGATAAAGAGAGAATAGAGAATGAGATACTTCAAGTTTTTGGGGTTTTTTTTTGTTGGTTTGGTTTGGTACTGAGACCCTCTGGGGTGAGGAGTTAGAAAGGGAAGGAGAGATGATTAATAGAGGAGAGGGGAGTTGATTTTTAAGTTGGTTTTAAGATGGTAGACATTTCATCTTCTTTGTGTTCAGATGAGAACACTGGGGAAAAGCGATAGTTCTTGTTCGCTTCCTTCTGGTTGGATAAGGGAAGATCACTTAAGAAATACATTTAGGGGCCAGCACTGTGGCGCAGTAGGTTCAACCAATGGTTGGCACTTGAGTGTCACATGTTAGAGTGCTGGTTCGAGTCTCCATTCTCCGCTGTGGTCCAGCTTACTGCTCATGAGCCTAGGAAGGCAGCAGATGATGACCCAAGTGCTTGGATCCCTTCCACCTGCGTGGGAGACCTGGCTGCAGTTCCTGGCTCCTGGCTGCAGCCTGGCCCAGTCCTGGCTTCTGCAGCTGTGGGTGTTTGCTTGTGGGTTGCTTGGCTTTGGGGAAAGGGGAGCAGGATCTTTGTTTTAACTGTTGTTCATTAATTCTTAAATAGGGAATGCAGTTTGGTTCCTTTCTCCTTTGTCGTCCTGAATTAGTTTTAGAAATTGATGAGAGTTCTAATGAACAATAACCAAAAAATGAACACAGTAACATGCAAGCAAACCTGAGTCCAAAGTAGGACTATCAAAAATAAATCTGCTTACTGTGCGTTTCAGTGGGTGTTTGGGTTTTTCCTTGACAAAACATGGAAGGACACTGGATTTCTGGAAGAAGCCCATAAACCAAAGCAGACTTTCTGTGAACAATGAGTAACGTATGGAGTGCTTTGGGCTGTTATTCCTCTTAGAGCCCTTTCTTGTTTGCATCTTTCCCATTTTCTTCCTTATTGACTAATGCCGATGTTTAAAATAAGCCCCCCTCAGGGCTGGCATTGTGTCATAGGTAATTAAGCCACCATCTGCCACACAGCCATCCCACATGGGCACCAGTGTGAGTCCTGGCTGCTCTGCTTCCAGTCCATCTCCTTGCTAAAGTGCCTGGGAAAGCAGCGGAAGATGGCCCAAGTGCTTGGGCCCCTGTACCCACATGAGAGACCTGGGTGAAGCTCTTGGCTTTGGTTTGGCCCAGTCCTGGCTGTTGCGGCCTTTTGGGGAGTGAACCAGTGAGTGGAAGAATCTCTGCACCTTTTCCCAGTATCTCTGCTTTAAAAACAAAATAACTCCTCTCGCATCTTTTTTTAAGATGTTTTAAAAAATTTATTTGAAAGAGTTGCATCCACTGGTTGATTTCCCAAATGGCCACAACATCCAGAGCTGAGCCGATCTGAAGCCAGGAGCCAGGAGCTTCTTCTGGGTCTCCCACATGGGTGCAGGGGCCCAAAGATTTGGACCATCGTCTGCTGCTTCCCAGGTGCATTAGCAGGGAGCTGGATTGGAAGTAGAGCAGCCAAGACTCAAACCTGCACTGCAGGCTGGGACTTTATTTATTGAAAGGTAAAGAGACACACAGATATCACCCATCCTTTGGTCCATTCTCCTGATGGCTGCAGTAGCCAAGTCTGGCCTAGGCTGAAGGAGGGGCCAGGGACTCCAAACATCTTCCATATGGGTAGCAGGGGCCCAGATACAAGGGCTCATTCCCTGCCTGCCCAGGCACATTAGCAGGGAGTTGGATTGGAAGCAGAGTAGCTGGGACTAGAACTGCCACTGTGATATGGGATGATGGCTTAACCCATGGCAACACAGTACCAGCCCCCTCCATCCTTTTGTTTTTAATCTGTTTGTGTCTGTGAAGCTAAAGTGTATCTCTTATAGACAGCATCCAAGTATGCTTCAAAGAGTTCATGGAAAATAGGCCTAATACTGAGGTTTATTTTGCTGAAAAATTATTTTGAAATCCATACAAAAAGGTCTTTAAAAAGCACAGGGGAAATGTGCATTATGAGAAAACTGTGCATGGACTTCAGGATTTTTTGCACCAAAATTAGTATTTTGTAATTCCCGCTTTTTATCCATTCCTCCATGTCTGCTGGAGTGTCTGATCTATTTACATGTAATGAAGTTATTGATAAAGTAGTACTGAATTTACCAGTAAGATACTTGTTTGTGTGTGCACTTCCATGCCTCTTTTACTCCCATGTTCTTCCAGCCCACCTTTTTTTTTTGAAAGAGTGGACAGTGAGAGAGACAGACAGAGAGAAAGGTCTTCCATTTCTTTGGTTCACCCTCCCAATGGCCGCTGCAGCTGGCGCACCACGCTGATCCAAAGCCAGGAGCCAGGTGCTTCTTCTGGTCTCCCATGCAGGTGCTGGGCCCAAGCACTTGGACCGTCTTCCATTGCACTCCTGGGCCACAGCAGAGAACTGAACTGGAAGAGGAGCAACCTGGACAGAATCCGGCGCCCGGACTGGGACTAGAACCCAGTGTGCCGGTGCCGCAGGCGGAGGATTAGCCTGTTGAGCTGCGGCACCAGCCTAGCCCACCATTTTTAAATAGTTATTTTCTCGGGGCTGGCGCTGTGACATAGCAGGTAAAGCTGCCACTTGCAGTGCCACCATCTCATATGGGTGCTGGTTCAAGTCCTGGCTGCTCTACTTCTGATCCAGCTCTCTGCTATGGCCTGGGACAGCAGCAGAAGATGGCCCAAGTCCTTAGGCCCCTGCACCCACATGGGAGACCCAGAGGAAGCTCCTGGCTTTGCTTCGGCATGGTTCCAGCCATTGTGGCCAAATGGGGAGTGAACCAGCAGATGGAAGACCTCCCCCTCTGCTCCTCTCCTCCTCTCCCCCCTTCCCCTCTCCCCCTCTCTCTCTCTCTGCCTCTCCTTCTTTTTCTGTGTGTAACTCAGACCTTCAAATAAATGAATAAATCTTTTTTTTTTTTATTTTTTATTTTTTTTTTTTTTTTTTTTTTTTTTTTTGACAGGCAGAGTGGACAGTGAGAGAGAGAGACAGAGAGAAAGGTCTTCCGTTGCCGTTGGTTCACCCTCCAATGGCCGCCGCAGACGGTGCGCTGCGGCCGGCGCACCGCGCTCGTCCGATGGCAGGAGCCAGGAGCCAGGTGCTTTTCCTGGTCTCCCCATGGGGTGCAGGGCCCAAGCACCTGGGCCATCCTCCACTGCACTCCTGGGCCACAGCAGAGGGCTGGCCTGGAAGAGGGGCAACCGGGACAGAATCCGGCGCCCCGACCGGGACTAGAACCCGGTGTGCCGGCGCCGCAAGGCGGAGGATTAGCCTGTTGAGCCACGGCGCCGGCCTTTTTTTTTTTTTAAATTACTTCCTGAGAAGTTTTTGATTCTCCTCTTTTTTTCTTTTACTTATTTTTGCTTACAAAATTCCTAGTCTTCATTTTTTCAGTTTGATGATGGTGTTGAGGTGTGGAGCTCTTTAGACTTTATCCTACTCGGGGTGAAGATGCTTGGATGCATAGGTTAATTTTTCCCACCAGCTGTGGCGTTTGTGCCGTTGCCGATCTCAGAAGTTCTTTCTGTCCTTGTATCTGTGCTCTTCCTTAGGCTGACGCTGGTCTTCTCCTGTCATGTCTCACAGGCCCAGGTCATTTTTCTTCATTCCTTTCATTGTTTTTTTTTTTTTTTATTTCTCTCTGTTCTGCAGACTAGATAATTTCAGCTGACTGACTTTATTTATTTATTGACAGGCAGAGTGGATAGTGAGAGAGACAGAGAGAAAGGTCTTCCTTTGCCGTTGGTTCACCCTCCAATAGCCACCGCGGCCAGTGTACTGCGGCCGGCGCACCGCGCTGATCCGATGGCAGGAGCCAGGTGCTTTTTCCTGGTCTCCCATGGGGTGCAGGGCCCAAGCGCTTAGGCCATCCTCCACTGCACTCCTGGGCCACAGCAGAGAGCTGGCCTGGAAGAGGGGCAACCGGGACAGAATCCGGCGCCCCGACCAGGGCTAGAACCTGGTGTGCCGGTGCCACAAGGCAGAGGATCAGCGTAGTGAGCCATGGCGCCGGCCCAGTGACTGACTTTGAAGTTTGCTGAGTCTTCACCCTGCTCAAGTCTGTCACTGAACCATTCTAGTATATTTTACACCTGTCCTGTATTCAAGGATTAAATCCTTCTTGGTCTCTGTGTATACTCCTTTTAATATAAGAGGTGACCTTATATGTAGAGAGCTCTAAAATTCTACCAAAAACTTGATTGAAATGATAAATGAATTCAGGAAGGATGCAGTATTGGTATTTTATTGAGGATTTTTGAGTTACTATTTAAAAGTGATAATGGCATATAGTTTTCTTGTACTGTCTTTGTCTCTGGAATGAGTTAAGAATGCTCCTTCCTCTTCAGTTTTTCTTTAAAAATAATTGGTAGGATTCACCAGTGAAGTTATCGGGTGTAGGGCTTTGGTTGTTGGGAAATTTTGGATTATTTATTCAATGTTTTACAGGTTACAGAGCAATAGAGATTTTCTATTTCTTTGTAGTTTAGTCTTGGTAGATTTTGTGTTTCTAGGAATTCGTATTTGACTTGGTTATGATACTTTTTATAAAAAATTGATTTTATTTGAAAGGCAGAGAGAGAGCTGGAAAGCGAGCTTCAATCTGCTGGTTCACTCCCCAAATAGCTACAGTGGCTGGGGCTGTGCTAAGCTGAAGCCAGGAGCTAGGAACTCCATCTGGGTCTCCTGCATGGGTAGCCGAGGCCTGAGCACTTGACCTGTTTTCTGCTGATATCCATGCGCATTGGCAGGGAGCTGGATGGGAAGTGGAGCGGTCAGGACTCGACCTAGCGCCCATTATGGGATGCTGGTGTCACAGGCGGCGGCTTCACCTGCCGCACCACGGCAGCCCCTCTCTGATTTATACACAGCATTCCTCAAGAGTGCAGAACGCTAGGTTGTAGATAATTATCTCTCCACTCTTTAATTGCTTGTGTGGTTCCTGAGACAGTGGAAGTAATTCTTCTTTTGTTCCTGTATAGTTGAGGTGTTGTTTTTTTCCTGACTTGTTTCAGGATTTTTTCTTTATATTTGATTTTCAGTAATTTGGAAATAATTTTTTAAAATCCTCATTTAATTTTTTCATTTCTTATTTATTTATAGGGCAAGGGGGGAGGCAGGCAGAGATCTCTCATCTGTGTGTTCACTTGTAATTTGGAAATTGCGTGCCCAGGTGCCCCCCCCAACACTTGGCCTTATCTTGCTCGGTGTTCTTGGTGTTGCTTGGGGAAACCCTCAGTCCTCGTTTCCAGGATGTCTTCCATCCCTTTCCCTGCTGTTGTCTGTGTTGAGCTTTGTGTGGCTGTCACGTTGTGTTTTGTTTCAGTCTTGCTCTGTTTGCTTTTCGGTTCGGGTAGTTTCCAATGATGTGTCTTCAAATTCTGAGGCGGATTTGTCTTCTGATTCTGAGACGTTTTTCTTGGCCGTGTCTGTTCACCAGCCCATCACAGCTTTCACTCCTGTCACGGCGTTTTTGAGCTTACATTGCCCGTCTATTTCCTGTATTAGCACCCTTAACATAATCATAATACAATTCCCTGCCTGATAGTTCTGCCGTCCTTGCCTTGTCCGGTCTTGGTGCATGGTCTCTTCCAACTCTATTTTTCTCCTCTCAGTATACCTGATAATTTTTTCTTGGCTGTCCTGGGTCCAGGGTACTGCTGCAAGTAGCCTTCGGGGGTGTGGAGCTAAGGTGAGGGTGCAGAGAGAAGTGTTCTTGGGATCAGGTCTGGCTGTTGGTGAGCCTGTGCCTCCAGACTGAGTCCTGCCCCCACCTTAGGACTCAGAGAAGGCTGCGGCCGGCTTTTCCCTCGCCCGAGAAAAGCCCGGCAGGTGAGGTGAGGCCCTGGTTGTCTGCCTTCTGCTGTGGGCCCGCCTTAGAAGAGCAGGCCTGAGATGAATTTCAGAGCAGTTCTTTTTCCCGAATTCGTCAATTCTTCCTTTTTTTTTTTTTTTTTTTTTTGGTTAGGTTTATTTATTTGAAAGGCAGAGCATCAGAGAGAGAAAGCAAGTGAGAAATACCTTCCATCTGCTGGTTCACTCACCAGATGCCCATAACAGGCAGGGCTGGACCAGGAACTCCTGGTCCCACTGACCTGGTTGTCAGGAATCCCGGTATTTGAACCACCAACTGTGGCCTCGCAGGCACGTCAGCAGGAAGCTGAGTGAGAAGCCCGAGTCGCTGGGTCTCAGCCCAGGCCCTCTGATACAGGATGCAGAGTCCCAAGCAGTAGCTTCACCTGCCGTGCCACAGCGCCCGTCCCGTGGGGGCATCTTAACCACTAGGCTGCAAGCGACCCACCGCCAGGCTGGTTTGTCTTGTGTTTTAAGGTGGAATGTTCGTTTCTGGCTGTCCTGGTTTAAGACTAAGAAAAAGAACTGTTCATCCTTTTTGTTTCCCATGTCATACAAATGGTTAGCTTTTATTGTCAGATCTTAGACTGTGTGAAAGGCGTTTTCCACAGAGTTCCTAAAACCGGACGGCCCAGCTGGGGACGGCAGGTTTGAAGTCACGAAGAGTGCAGGGTCGGCGGAAGGCCTGAGTGGAGCAGGACTGCCCCACCGTGGCGTTGTCAGCAGCGGTCGCACCCCTCAGTCCAGAGGCGGCCGTCACGAAGGAAGAACACCTGGCCTGGCCAGCAGTGCAGGGGGAAGTCCCGGATCAGGCAGTGAGCCGATCTCTCTACCCACAGCCGGCGCTGAGCGTCTCCTTAGCAGACTCTGGCTGTTCCCACAGAGTACTCGGCGTCTTCGAGACGCACTGGGCTGCCGCTCAGCATCAGCTGTTGCGTAATTCACTGGAGAGGCGCCGTGCAGCTCTGCAGGACGACAGGCCATGGCTGAAATTCCTGCAATAGTGTCTTTGCCTTTCCCTGCCTCCAGTCCTCTCTGTTTCTTTCTGGATGGCCTTCAGCGCATTTTCCCCCTGAAGAAGGTAATCTGTTTGCGAGGGGGAATACACTGCTTGTTCGCGAGCCGCAGACCAGCAGCTACCTGCACACGCGGAGCACGCTGCAGCCCTGTGCGACTCCGGTGGTGGGAGCGGCCTCCCTGGCTGCCGCCCTGGCAGCTCCGGCTCCCGCTGGCGGCTCTGCAGCATGCAGTTGTCCCTGGAAACCTGCGCCTCGCAGCTCAGAGTGCAGCTCACCTCCCGCAGAGTCTCGGGACAGGAGTCACTCCAGCTTGTGTTGAAGGTTTTTACCCATTTTTCAAGCTTGTTCCTTGGTTTGCTGTGCGGGCAACTAAACACAAAGTGGCCGTTGGCTGAGCTCAGGGGTTCACTCAGAAATAAGCGTTGACTGAACACATGCGTTCGTCATTTCCAAAAAAATAATTGAATTTGCACACACATTTTTCCTGAGATTACACTCTGGTTTGTCAGGAATCCCGTTATTGCACATGGATTCCATTATTTATTAAACATGTTTTTACCCAGGAATTGGGTTACCCAATTAATTTCCTGTGCTGATCAACCCAAGACTAGGGTTTTGAGCCCTGGACCTCCAGCTCTCTGGCTGTGTCCCCGCCGGCCTGTAGGGGGCTCACTGCTGGCGGGGCAGTGCCCAGCCGCTTCTGTGCCTCACCAGCCCTGGCCTCGGGGCTCTCTCCTCTTCCTCTCATCCTGCCAGGCCCCAAGCACAGGAGGGGCCTTCATGGCCCTTTGCCCAAAACTTGTATTTTCTGTCCTGAGCGGGGACCTCAGGGTGTGTGTGTGCCTTCACTTTTGAAATGTGTTCATTTCATGTCTCTGGCTTTTCAAACGCTGTACCTGAGTAGATTCTGTGATTCTACTGATTCTACTGATTCTGCTGATTGCTGGTGGACAGTGCTGTGTGGGGACCCCAGGCAGGTGAGGCGTGGGCCGCCGCCCTCCTCACCAGCCAGCCAGGTCTTGGCTGCAAGCTCAGGTAGCAAAGGCAGTTCCCACCCTTCCCGTCTCCTTCTTTCAAAACGTTTTTATTTCTAACCGGCACACACGGTACTTGGGCAAGTCTGTGGGCCCAGAGTGACACTGATGGCTGCATATAGCACGTGACGGTCAGGTCAGGGTGGCTGGCAGATGCGTTGCTGTGGACCCTTGTCTCTTTGTGCAGAGAGCATTTCGGCATCCTCTCTCCCCGCTGTTTCGGGCTAGCCCATCAGTTGCTGTCACCCAAGGTGACCTAGGGACCTCAGCATTACTTCCATGGCAGTGCTCAGCTCCCTCACGCCCCGGCCGTGGAGGGAGCAGGTGACCTGGTGCCCGCCGTGCAGACTCCAGAGCCCCCACTGCCCTGTGCCTTGTGTGCAGCAGCTCTGCTCTCTCAGGCCCTGCACTTCCTGTCCCAGGGAGGCTGCCTGCCACCTGCCACCTCTCGGAGGCTCCCACGTCTCCCGCCTCTCCTGACTTCCTTCTGCAACACGGAGGAAACACCCCACGAGATGAAGATTTTCCTGCTATTTAAATACGAGTAAAGCCGGCGCATGGTTCTAAAAATTCCCTTACGCAAAATGCTCGGGACCAGACACGTTTTGAGCTTCCAGGTTCTTTTGGGCTTGAAGTATTTGCATAGACGCTTATATAATGAGCGATCTTGGGGACAGATAAATAAGCACGAAATTCCTTTGCTTCCTGTACACTTTATCCATGTAGCCTGAAGGTAGTGCGCTTGTGTTTTAAGCGTGACCTATCACAAGGTCAAGTGTGGGATTTTCCACGTGGAACATGGCATTGGTGCTCAGAAGGCTGTGAGTTTTGGAACATTGTGAAATTTGTGTTTCCAGGTGAGAATGCTCAACCTACAGAACAGCATATACAGAGGTGGCAATGTGACACCAGCCTGTGTGTATTTGTATGTGCGCGTGTGTATGCATGTGTGTGGGTATGTTCTTCCTGAGCTGATGATACAGGTTTTAGCAAGCATATCCCTGTGTTCATGTCCCCTCTTCTCTCCTCCTCCTATTCTCCCCCCACCCACTGGTGTTTTTTTTTTTTTTAAACACAAGTGTTGTACATGAAGTCTGGGTATTGCTTTTTAAATGTATTGCTGTTTTGGAAGACACCTAGTGCCTCATTGTTTTAATAGATGGAGCTGTGCCACTTGATGCTAAACACATTGTCACATGACAAGGCTCTGGTAAAGGGCAGCTGTTTCCAGTCCTTGGTACTCAAAGCCATGTTTATGTGAGCACCCTCATAACATCCACCTCTGTTTACGCACAGTGGGGTCTCTGTGAAGGGTGTTAGAAGTGGAATCACTGGCCTGAAGGGTTTGTGTACTTTGTTTTCTGAAAGAGATTGAAATTTTTACAAATTTACTTCTTTGAAGGAAGAGGGAGAGCCAGTGAACGAGCTTCCATCTGCTGGTTGACTCCCAGATGCCTGCAGCAGCCAGGGCCGGGCCAGGCCAGAGCCAGGAGCCTGGAACTCCATCCAGGCCTCCTACGAGGCTGGTAGGGACCCAAGTCCTTGAGCCATGTGTGCTGTCTCCCAGGGTGTGCACCATCGGGAATTTGGAATCAAACAGGATTGGGACTTGAACCCAGGCACTGCAGTATGGAATATGGGCTTCCCAACTAGCACCCCAAACCATGTATCAGACACCCACCCTTAAACTGCTTTTTCTGTTTCTAATGTTACTGCTTCTCCAATCTTTTTATTCATGTGTCATTGATTTCTTAGATTTGTCTTCAGTTTCTGCTATCTTTTTACTACACTTGATCTTAGCCAAAAGGCTGAGAAGCGCTTCTGCTATCTTTTTAAAACACTCATCTCTTTTTCCATGTCTTTGTTCTGGGAGAATTTCATTGTTTACATTCTACAGTTCACGGTTCCTGTGATCATTGGATTCCTCAATGTGCTGCTTACTTTCTGTTGCTTTTTTTCTTTCTTTCTTTTTTTTTTTTTTTTTTTTTTTGACAGGCAGAGTGGACAGTGAGAGAGAAAGAGAGAAAGGTCTTCCTTTTGCCGTTGGTTCACCCTCCAATGGCTGCCGCGGTCGGCGCACTGCGGCCGGCGCACCGTGCTCATCCGATGGCAGGAGCCAGGTGCCAGATGCTTTTTCCTGGTCTTCCATGGGGTGCAGGGCCCAAGCACTTGGGCCATCTCCACTGCACTCCCGGGCCACAACAGAGAGCTGGCCTGGAAAAGGGGCAACCGGGACAGAATCCGGCGCCCCAACCGGGACTGGAACCCGGTGTGCTGGCGCCGCAAGGCGGAGGTTTAGCCTGTTGAGCCACGGCGCCGGCCACTTTCTGTTGCTTTTAAGAACTCGTTATTGTTTTCATATTGTTCTCTTGTCAAAACTGTAGACCTTCTATATTTTGGTCTTTTTATTAAAAGATAACGTGTATGTAGAATGTGCACAAGTTTTAATCGTTCAGCTTGATGAATTCTGAAAAAGTATTACATGACCAAGACTGTGACAAAGAAGCAGGCAGCCCTGGAGTGTTCTTGTTCACTTTCCGGTTGCAGTCTGTCCAGGGGTAGCCACAAGAGTTAACAGCATATTTTCACTTGGCCTTTATTTTTTCTTTCTAATGTTTATTTGAAGTACAGAAAGAGAGATGACCTCCCATCCATTGGTTCACTCCCCAGATGCCTGCAGCAGCTGGAACTGAACCAGACTGAAGCCAGAGCCAGGAGCTCTATCCATGTCCCCCAAGTGGGTGGCAGGGATGCAAGTATTTGAGCCATTACTTACCACCTCCCAGTGGACGCATAGGCAGGAAGCTAGAACTGGACTTGAACCAGGCACCCTGGCCCAGGTGCAGGCATCCCGAGTGGCACGCTCATCACTCCGCCAAATGCCTGCCCCTGTAGCATGTTTCCAAACCTCACAGCGTATAAGTCCCCAGTACATGCTGCTACTCCTGTGTGCACCATTATGTTTGATGGACATGGCTGTGGTTCATTTGCAGACTGTTCCACTTCCTGCATGTGCCATGGTTCCTGCATTCATTCTTCTGCTGGTGGATACGGGAGTGTGTTCCTGTTGGGGGTGGCTTGGATGGTGTTACTGTGGCCGCTTCTGCTGGTGGATACGGGAGTGTGTTCCTGTTGGGTGTGTCATGAATGCTGTTACTATAGCAGCTTCTGTTTGTGTCCTCCATTGCCCACAGGAAGGGGCTGTGAAAAGCTGTGCATTATGAGAAAACCATGAGCAGATTTCAGTTTTTGTACCCTGTTTTCCCATGAGCTACTTGAAGTAGGCTTGTGGTACACGTTTATGCTGAGTGTGTGTTTCTGGCAGGAGCATTGCTGGGTCACAGGGGAGAGAGTGTGTAAACTCCTAAAGCAGCGGCTTCCTTGTGCACGGCCCCTGGAGTCCTGGCTGTGCTGCATCCTGGTCAGCGCCCATGTCTTCTCTTCGACTTCAAGCATGTCAGGGACTGAGTTGCGTTTCAGCACGGCATTGGTTTTCTCTTCCTGCTCGCGTGTCGCCTGGACCATGTTTCCATTGGTGCGACATCAGTCTGTTGGATATCCTCCTTGGTGAAGTGTCTTCTGAAAGTTATTCTCTCATTTTTTACTTAAGTTTTGAAACATTGTTGTAAAGATTTATTTATTTACTTGAAAGAGTTACAGAGAGAGAAGTCTTCCATCCACTGGTTCACTCAACAAGTGGCTGCAGCAGCTGGAGCTGCGCTGATCAGTAGCCAGAAGCCAGGAGCTTCTTCCAAGTCTCCCATATGGGTGCAGGGGCCCAAGCGCTGGGCCATCTTCTGCTTTTCCAGGCACATGAGGAGGGAGCTGGATTGGAAGTGGAGCAGCCGGGATACAAACTGACACCCATATGGGATGCCAGAGCTGCAGGCAGAGGCTTAACCTGCTATATGCAGCGCTGGCCCCTACTTTTTTTTTTTTTTTTTTTTGGTTATTTTTTAAAAAACCTGTGGGCAGCTCACATTTCACCTCGGTGAACAGAACTCCTTTTGTCCTCCTCCTTCCCGCTGTCTTTTCAAGGTTTTTCTTGGTCCTTCCTCGGTTGTTGCTTATTTTCTAAGAAGTGAGCTTCAGAAGCCATAAGCCCAGTGCTCCAGAACCTGATGAACCTGCATGCAACACGTCCCTTGAGGAACCACGTCCCTTGATCTGGCCCGTGATAGTCTGTCCTCCTCAGAAAGGAAACGGGGAACGCTGTCCTCCGGGTTGTGTTGCCACGCCGTATTCAGTTCTCATAATCATGCCATCTTTGACAAGTGCTTGTTTGAAACGAAAAGCTTTTAAATATGCATTTCAGATCTCCAGCTCCTTTTTAAAACGATGTCCACGTTTTGCAGGTTCTGGATCAGTATGAGCAGGAAGGATTCGGTTTCCTAGCGAAGGTGTTTAACTCGTCACATTCCTTCCTGGAAGACTTGACCGGTCTGACCCTGCTGCACCAGGAGACCCAGGCGGCCGAGGTAAGAACGGGGCGGGCTTTCTGTCCTGAGGACCCATGTGTCCGACGCCTGTCTGATATCAGCTTCGTGCAAGGGGAAGGAACCAGCCGGTTTTTTTTCCTTAGAGAAGCTGTTAGTGACTTAGCCTGCTCCTTACCAGAGCAGAAAGCTCTGGAGGCCTTGCTGGGTGCTCTGTGTGCAGCAGGTGCTGAGGGCACAGATCTCTCAGAAGGCTGTGCGGGGTGTTGGTCTCCAGCCCCCTCTGGTCCCCACGGCAGACCTGCGTGTACCCCGGCTCTGGTGTCCACATGGCAAAGTGCAGGTCAGCGCGCACACTGGACTCTGCCGCGGCGTTCACAAAGAGCGTGCCCGGCCTGCATCGCAGTTGCTTGTGTCTGCTCGGGCTCTGAACCCCACCGTGAGCCAAGAGCCACACTGTGTGCTGTGTTTCTTGGCTGGAGTGTCTTGTAGATCTTCATTTCCTGGATCGCTGCACTTATTTTTAAGGACTGAGCTGTTAACAAATGGGTTCTCATTTGGCCTTGCCACATGTTCGCTATGCTTAGGAAAGGGAGTGCCGTGAGTGGTGGTCAAGCCACAAGTCAGCGTTTCCCCGTTGGGTATCTGGGAGGAACGTGGCCCGGCATGGCATTTCTGCCGGCCACGTGAGGGAAGCCTGGACTCGCGTGTGCTGCAGGAGCGGTGCAGTTGCATTAGAAAGTCCCTCCAGGCTGTCCTGCTCGTGGCCCTGTGTCGCCAGTGAGTAGTTGGCCAGGCCCAGTGCCAGACCAGCCCCTGGTGAAGCACTCGCTCCTGGGAGGTGAGGGTGCACCGAGTTCAGGGAAGCCCCGTGGAAATGCCGGCGCCACACTAGATGGAGCTTCGAGTGGTTTGGGTGAGATTTTCAGGCATGCTGGGGGGGCTGGGAGTGTCTCTCTAGTGCTGGGCTTAGAAGGGAAGCCAGTTCCTCTGTAATCCATTTGGGGTCCTGCAGGCATTAAGCGGATGATGTTTTGCACTTGGGTCCAATGGTCGGAGCCGGGCGTGTTGCTCACCTGCAAGCCGGGAGGTGAGTGGCTTCTGTGCAGGACATGGACATTCCCCCCAGGACTGGGGGGGGTTCCCCTGATTGTGGCCGCTGTGTAGTCCTTGGTGCCGTGCCGTCCTGCCTGATGCTGCGAGTGACGTGGCCATGGGACGGGCAGACTGCTTGTTTCCGCCTGGTGCACTTTGCACCCTGGATGAGGAACACTGCCAGCCTGTTGGCAGACTCGGGAGACGGAGGAAGTTTAAGAGAGCAACAGGGAGTCTTCTTCCATGGAACGAGATGGCTGGTTGTGGAATCCAAAGGCCCACGTCACATCTTAGATCGCAGGTGGTCAGCTGGCTGGCCTGTGAGTCAGAAACACCATGCGGGCGTGCGTCCTTGGCCTGCCCTAGGTGTTAAATTCTGAGGGAAGCCAGCTTTGGAAATTACGAGTTTTACGTACAAGTCTGAATTTTCCCATTTCCAACTTCTTTGGAAATCAGCTCTGGCAGGCTGAGGCCTGCGTTCCCTAATAGCGGTAATCAGCTGGAGCCAAGGCACATATTTGGAAGATAAATAGTGCAGAATTTACAGGTATGAAGATACTCTGTGAATAGACGCTCTTCATCAGACACCGCCCCTTAAGCCGCAGCTGCCTTCCTGGAGACAGACTTGGGGGCCAGCTTGTTGCCCAGGGATAGCCCCCAGGGGACACTGTCCACACAGCTGCTCACCCATGCCGGCACCTGAGGACTGTAACACCAGTCTTAGAAAAAGGAAAGTTATTTTTAAATTAAAAAAAAAAAAAAGCTCCAAATAGAACTTTTTTGGAAGAGAAGGGCTTTGGCGCTCGTTGGAGAACCCTCTTGTAACAAAATTCATTGTAACAGAAGTGATTTCACGCAACTGTGAACATGTGAGTCTTGTAAGATTTATATATATATATGTCTATATAAATCTACCCTTGTGTGTGGGAGGTAGCATCTGGATTTACATATTTGATTCCCGGTGCATGTATAGATTTTTGATAATAATACAAAACTCTGCCTTTCCTATGGAAAGGTCCAACTTACTTATTTTAGCAATGCACTCAAGATCTGAATTCTCAATTTTGGGATGCTTTCTGTGGCCAGTGGTTGAATTGTAGAAGATTCAACTAGATAAGTATATGTGACGGTAGCCTTGGCCTCCTTGTTGGTGAAGTAAGTCATGTTTTTACAGACTGTCTGTGGAAGTCTGTTTCCAGCCCTGTGCTAGCGTGTGCATGCAGAAGGTAACAGGACGCTGGCCCTCGGCATGAGAGGCAGACTGAAACCCTGAGCTCGCATCCCGGAAGTGCCCCTGGGATTTTTACGTGAGGTGCTTTTGAGAGCACTGTCCCTGCCTGCGGGCAGGGGTGGCACAGAGACCACACCGGCAGGGGATTCTAGGCAGTTTGAAAGGGGAATAGTCTGGTCCATAAAGTTGAGGTTGGGGTTTTGACAGGGAAGTGGGGTGTGGGCATCGTGGCAGACTCAAGGTCGCTGAGGCCCCAGTGTCTGCAGTGTGTCACTCGGAAGCCTGAGCACGCAGCGTGTCGGGGCGGGGTTCCCTGAAATCTAGGTAGTGCTCTTTAGTAACAGCTCTGCTGAGTCAGGGGTCACAAAGCCCACAACTCAGCCTCATAGTGCAGTGTCCAGTTGTTCCCTACTGCATCACAGAGCTCCCTGCCGTTACCTCTGTAAGTCGAGAACATACTTGTGAGCCCAGGAGCAAACTCCAGACCCACAAAGTGGCCGTTCCCCTCTGCTTCCAGCCCAGGGCAAGCACTAGTCGAACTCTGTCCCCTTGGTTTTGCCCACTGTGAACACGTCACACAGGTGGGACAGAACAGGGTCAGCCTTTCGTGCCTGGCGCCTGGTCCTCAGCAACACGTTTTCCAGGCTCATCTCTGTTGTGTCAGGATAATTCTTTCTGATTTAAAGGAGAAAAAGCATGTTTTGAGGTGATCCATGTTCCCCGTATCCTGAAGCTCCCTGGTCTGCCTGCCCCAGTATCTGTTGCAATGACAGAGGCCTCACACGAGGCATGGAAGATGAACGCAGACCCTGGGTAGGGCCTGGCTGGCTGGGCCTGCCAGGATGCGTTTATTTTATTTAGTGGGTGGACACAGCTGGGTGGTGCTAGAGGTGGAACAGGGAGGCAGGGAGCAGGATGACCAGCTGAGTGGGCCGGGTAGGGAGCCCTGGCTTCCTCCACTTCGCACAGTGTGGAAGCGAGGAGAGGCTGTAGGGCTGGCCTGCAACTTAAAAAAAAAAAAAGAAAGAAATGAAAAATACATGTGGTAGATGAATTTTGTCTTATCAGTTAGTTAAAAATACCACCTAAATACTTTTTGCCTATGCTGTTACAGGATGTTTTAAAAGGTTCATGGAAAGTGAATCTGAAAGATACAGGGTTTTGGTGCAGCGACTTTTGGTGTCCCTGTGTCATTTTTGTAGGATACACATTTCCCATGAACTCTGTGAAGACCCCCTCTAGGATCTAAAATAAAGTTTTTTCAATTCCATTTTCCACAGAGTTTTTGAGGTACCCATCAGTATTTCATAAAGTGCCTTGGCCAGACAGTGTATTCTTTTTTTAAAGAGATTTATTTATTTATTTGAAAGTCAGAGTTGAACAGAGAGAGAAGGAGAGACAGAGAAAGGTCTTCGATCCGCTGGTTCATTCCCCAATCGGCCACAATGGCCAAAGCTGTGCCGATCTGAAGCCAGGAGCCAAGAGCTTCCTCCAGGTCTCCCACGTGGGCGCAGAGGCCCATGGGCATGGGCCATCTTCTACTGCTTTCCCAGGCCACAGCAGAGACCTGGATCAGGAGTGGAGCAGCCAGGACTTGAACCCATGCACGTGTGGGATGTTGGCACTGAAGGCCGCGGCTTTACCCACTATGCCACAACGTCAGTCCCCAGACACTCATATTCGGGTCCAGATCACAGGTGGACCCTGCCCTGTGGAGGAATGATCTCACACTGCCTCATACCCTTTAAAGCATCACCGGGTGATTCAGGGGGTAAGGCTTCAGTTCTGATGGTGGCCAGGAAGGCCCCTGCTGCTGAGAATGGGTTTGGGCTGTTTGGAGATAGACCCGGACTCCCTGTTCCTCCCAGAACTCAGGGTCCCAGGCAATAGCCTGGACATTGGTGAGCCACAGAGTGTCCATGTCGGGGTACTCTTGAGGTGCTGCTCACTAGGTGCTTTTTGAATTGCTACATTCGTTGATGACTCAGTCTAAATCAAACATGTGGGTGCCTTAGCCCTGTCTGATAGGATTTGCTGTGACTCAGCTTCTTAGGGTTGTTTCTCATCCACTGTAGAGTGAGAATCTGTTCTTGTGTGTCTGTTGTCCCAACTTTGGATTCAACATCATGCTTTAAGAAATGCCGCAGTATTTTCAAACTCAGTCCACCTAGAAAGAAAGAAATGGATTTATGAGAGGATTAATAAAACAGGCTGTATTGGTATATCCTTGAGAAATTCTAGCTCCCAAATCCCATAACCCTACTTCAATGAAAGACTTCATTCTTTTTATTTCTTTTTAAGATTTTACTTATTTGAGAGGTAGAATTACAGAGATAGGGAGAGACAACACAGAGGACGGCCTTCCATCCATTGGTTCACTCCCCAGATGCCCGCACTGGCTGGAGCCGGAGCTTCTTCTAAGTCTCCACGTGGGTGCAGGAGCCAAAGCGTCTGGGCCTTCCCCTAATGCTTCCCCAGGTCATATCGGGGAGCTGGGTCGGCCCCTGGACATGAACCTGTGCCCTTGTGGGATGCCAGCGCCTCAGGAGGAAGCTTAGCCTAGAGCACCCCAGCACCGGCGCCTTCATCCTCATTTTCGAGGGTCTGCGAGTTCCGGGATTCCAGGAGTGCTTTCAGACTGTGCCCTCTGTATCGATGCTGTGTGGTGCAGTGACGACCTCAGGGTCACAGTTACAACACTCGGTTAATAAAATTTACATTTTTTCTCAAGCTTTTGCTCAATAGAACTTCCTCTATGCAGATTTTGAGGTTAATGCGTGACTGTTTAAAAAAAAAGTTAAGCATCCACGATGACACAGCCTGTGAAATCACAAACAGGCTGGCAGAGGGAGCCAGGCTGGGCTGATGGGTTGGTTCTGAACTAAAATTCAGATTCTGACTCATCCACTGCAGAGTTCAGAATTCCAGAAAATAAAATGCCCGTTTCTCCCGCAGCAGGCGAGTCGTATGAAAGGCGCTAGTCATGTGATGAGACTCGCTGGGCATGGCAGTTCCCTGCTCTGTAAAGTAAATAACACAATTAGCAAGGGCCCCGCCGGGCCTTCTGCACTTACTCTGTGTTTGTGGCCTGCCTGCCTCACAGCTGGTTTTGATTTGGTTCCTGTGGGATAGTTTTTGTTTTGTTTTCTATTCAACAACAGTCAGATATTTATGTACAGCTTCATCCAGAGCCTCCGATGACAAACGCGCCTTTGGAGGCCAGGAGGAGCTGTGGGACACCCCTGTGTCAGCACTCAGACCTGCTCCAGGAGGAAAGCGCCTGGGGCCTGACCTCGCCTGCGCGGGCCTCAGCCCTCTCTGCCCAGAGCCTCTGCGAGCTCCCTTCCAACCTGCACCGGCCCCTGCTGCACAGCGCCCTGCCTTGGTTTTTCCCGACGCGGCCTTGGCCATGAGGGAGGAAAGGCGGGAGCAGCAGGCAGAACGCTCTGCAGTTCACAGGTTGGAAGCCAGGGCCTGATTTTGGAAACAGTGCTTGGCAGCGTCTCACTCGGAACTCACTTTATGAAAGGGGAGCCTCTTTTGTTGGCGCCCAGAGTCATCTCCTTGGGTTTGAGATGTTCGGGTAGGCCGGTGACGGGGAAGGATTCAGCTGGGGAAGGGGTGGTGGGGTCTGGGCTGAGCCCGCTCTCCGCCCCCTCCAGGGAGTCTTCTGGGGTGCTGTCATCTACGTGGAGGCCCAGGGCACAGAGCAGAGAGGAGAACACAAACACCAGGAGAGCTTAAGGACAGCTGGTGTTAAGAAAGAAATAGAACATGGGAACCAAGAGCTGCTTCCATTTTGGTCCTGGTTCTGCTGGCGTTCTCATGAGCAGTCTTGGAGGGATAATCTCGGCGTTTTGCGCATCAGTTTTCCCACTTAAAATGAGGGTGTTGGACCGTATGTATAGTCCTTTTAGTTCTACTAATGCAGTGGGTTTGATTCAAATATAGTCCGTAAAGAGAAGAAGGGAATAGGTGGCCAGTTTTTGTGTCCAAATGTGTATTTTACATGGAGGCACAGTGGGGGAGCCGACACTGAGTGCCTGGGTTCGAGTACTGACTCTGCTGTTCATCCCAGCCTGCTGCTAATGCATGCCCTGGGAGACAGCATGTGATGGCTAAGTACTTAGATAGTCGCCACCCATATGGGAGACCCATTCTGAGCTGCTGGCTGCTGGCTCTGGCCTGGCCCAGCCATAGCTCTTGTGAGAATTTGGGGGGGGGGGGTGAGAGTAGGGGTGAACCAATAGATGGGAGAGCTCTTTCCCTCTGCCATTCAAGTAAATAAAATTAATAAATAAATGGCCAAATGCCTAAGTGTTTTTAAATATTTAAAAATCTATTGAAGTTATTACCTTTTACACATCTTATAAATACTCTCTGGTGTTTATTTTATATGGCTGCCATTGCTAGAAACATTTTTGGACACATTATTTTGAGATCTGGACCTAACTTTGAGCCTTCAGAGAACATTTTCCATACTTTGTCCATAGAAATACACAACGCTGCAATCCAGCCCAGTGACTTAACATTGTTCTCCAGGCTTAGCCCCAGGACTGCGGCTTCTTCATCAATGCAGGTCCCCCTGGCCACAGTTGAGTGGATACGTAAAACACGCTGTTACTACCTATCAGTACAGCTTCCAAGCGGGAGCCTCCAAGCCCCCTGACTTCAAGTAAGATCAGCATCCTTGGAATGCTCATTCACCGGAACCCTCATTCAGAATTCTGCAACTTTGGAAAACATTTTGGTGGTTCATTAAACAGGTAAAGATAGAAGTACTGTGTTGGCCTAGAGAGTGCACTCAGAGATAGTAAGCCAGGAGAAGTGCCGACATTGTTCTTCACTCCTATGTTCATGATATGTTATTTGTGTAGTTAAACCAGTCAAGATGTGGAAACAACCCAGATGTCCATCAGCTGATGAATGGGGGAACACAGTGTGGCTAGTGTGTTGCAACAGTAGCAGAATTACTGGGCTGAAGAAAGGCAGGAGCCAGGATGCGCTACACAGTGGGTTGTCTAACGCTGGAGGGTTTCTTCTTTGTGAGATGTGCAGATTGTTAGAATCCACCCAAGTGGAGGCAGGTGAGGGAGAGGCTGCCTGGGTGTGGGGTGGGGGCTTGGTAAATGTTGCCTGGGGTTTAGTGGTGTCTTTGCGGTGAGGAAATGTTCTCGTCTTGCACAGTCGTGAAACCCTTCAGCAGTGCGCTCTAAGTGGACGAGCTGGGCAGAGTGCAGACTGCGTGTCAGTGGAGAGGCCTCAGAGGCCAGCGAGCCACAGCCCCCGAGCACATGGCTGGGGCACTGGGCGTTTCGTCTCCCTGGCTCTGGCTCTGGCTCTGGCTCTGGCTCTGGCTCTTTGTGTGCAGTGCTGGTTGTCTGGGCCGGGCTGCCATGGGATGGCCCCCTGTGGGTGGAAACAGATTTTTGCTTCCGGCAGTGACCGCTTACGTTTGTGCTGTCTTTTCAAAGTGTGCGTCCTTGCTCCCCTCATGGAAGCCTTTCTTGGACTGTGGGTCTCCAGTGAGCGCTGCGGGCAGACGCCTCCTTGCACGCCTACTGGCTGCATGAGAGTTGGCGAGCAGGAGTGAGCTGAGCTGCTCCTGTCTGGCCATGTACGTGAGGGTCTGGACGGCCTAAATCCCAGCCTAGGTGTGAGTTTACACACTTCTCCTTGATGTCTGGTTTTCCCTTTTTGCCTAAGACATTTTAGTTTGAAAATTCTTAAATTTAGAAAAGTTGACCACAGAGTTCCTCCTGGGTTCAGCAGTAAACATTTTCCCATACTTGGGTTTCTCTGTCTTTACTTCTCTATGATTGCTCCATGTGCTTGAAAGGCAGAGTGACAGAGAAGAAGAGACAGATCTAGTGTGCACGCGTCCACTCCCCAGCTGGCTGCAGTGACCAGGGCTGTCCGGCCCAAGCCAGGATCTGGGAACCCCATTCAGGTCTCGCACGTGGGTGGGAGGGCCTAGTGCTGCTTTCTGAGGCATATTCGCAGGGAGCGGGATCCAAAGCGAAGCAGTCGGGGCTGGAACCTGCACTCGCACCCTGTCATGTATCCGGTCACACTCACACGTTTTCCCTTGGGCAGACTGTTAGAGCCCGCTCCTGTGCAGTGACACTGTCCCCCCAGGTGTTTGGCATGGATCTGTAAGAACGCAGACGTTGCTGGATGTGAACAGAACACAGCACAGTCACAGCCGTGAGTGGCAGCTCCATCCTCTGACTCATAGTCCAGTCCCTGTCTGCGTTTCCCCCGTACTTGGCTTTGCCCTCAAGTTGGTAGCTTTACCCTTACAAAGTTGTCAGGATCACCGAGAAGGCACGGTCACTCCCTCCTCCCCCTTCCCAGGAGGCGCCACAGCCGGGCAGCTGCTCCAGGCAGACCCCTCAGAGAAAGGCCATCCCAGCCTGACCAGGGCAGCCCTCCGACCGAGCAGCAGCCTGTGAGGAGGAAGGGATGGGACCGTGAAGGCTGTTCTCAGTATTCAGAAAGCCGCACAGAAAGGAAACACTTAAGGCTTGAGAAGCCTATGTGGAACAGCTAAACCATCACACGTTCACACGTGTGAATTCTGTGGCCTCTGTGGTGTGGCACGCCGGACGGCCTCATGCAGCCTGACGCTCTGTTTAGAGCCAGCTGTGTCTTTGCGTTAGCAGAGGGCTGGGCTAGGTTTGCAGGAGAAAAAACATAGCTGAGAGCGGGCACAAACTACAAGAGTCTCTGGGGTTAGGAAGTGGAGGCTCCACGCTGCCCTGGCCACAGCCCTGCCTGACTTCCTGGCTGCCCGTCAGCGTCAGCGTGGGGGCGGCCCCGGGAGGGCCTCTGGCGTCTGCCCTGGGACTGTTTTTTTGGGGCTGTGTTTTTACAGCTGACCCTTCTCACTTGAAAACCTAACAGCCGCCATGTGTTGAATTTGGGGGCCTTCCCTATTTGGAGGCTGTGAAATTAAGTGGAGTCTTGGTGCAGAGCTCTTCGTTTGGATCCATCGTGCTTTTCCACTGTGGAGATGCAGAGCGGAGGGAAGGAGAGGTGTCCAGAGGTGTCTGTGTTTTTAAGAAACAGATCTTGCTGGTATTTTATGATGACTTCTGTTAGGGAATATTCACTGGCCTTGTGCCGAGTTCTCGGTCATGTGGAAGTCAGAGTGTTGCACCCCAGCCTGCAGGGCAGTGGGTGTGGCCGGGGTCAGGGCACCCTGCGGGATTTCAGGAGCACAAGGTGGAGAGAGGAGCTCAGGCCAGATGTGGGTTTGGGGAGCTGGTGCTTGAATGCTGGAGCCTGGAGCACGGAGGGGAGTGAGAGGAAGCCTTCAGGACTGGCCCATGGCGTGGCCAAGGCTGTGCCAGACAGAGTGCCCCGGGGCATAGCCGCTCATGCTGTGCACCGGGGGTGCTTTTATACCTCCCAGTCTGGTGACTGCACTGATTGGATGGAGTGGATGTTGCCACCCATTACATGAAAGATTGTGAAGGCTCAGCTGAGCAAACTGGTTAGTGAAGGTCATTGACCACTGTTAAACTTGGCCATCCGTGCTCACTACTTACCTCCCTCTTGGAGTGTGTGGGGTGATGTGGTTACAGAGAGTGTCGTCCCCCGCAGTCCCCGCCACACTGAACAGTTTCCAAGAGCAGCTTTGCTTGCTGGCTGTTTGGTGAGTGCCAGACCCGGGCACGCCGGGCATTCCCACTCTGCACCACTTCCCATAGAGTCTGCGAATGAGGTTTGACTCTCCAGCACGGCAGTGGTTCCCTTTCTGGATCTGCCTCTGGGAGAAGGGAAGGTGATAGACCATTTCTTCTTTCCTGGCTGTCAGTTTTCTCTGCATTAGAAAGGGACATTTTTAAAAATTTATTTTTTTGAAAGAGTTAGAGGGAGGAAACAGAGATCTTCCAAATGCTGGTTTACTCCCCAAATGGCCACGATGGCTACGGCTGGGCCAGTCCAAATCAGGAGCCTGGAGCTTCATCCCGGTCCCCCACGTAAGTGCAGGGGCCCAAGCACTTGAGCCAACTTCCTCTGCTTACCCAGGCCCATTGGCAGGGAGCTGGATGAGAAGTGGAATAGCTGGACCTGATCCAGAACTGCGTGGGATTCTGGGGGTTAACCTGCTACGCCATAATGCCAGCCCCTAGAAGTGGACATAAAGACTGGCTGCTACTAGCTTTTGTTAAACGGTCTGGAGAAAATTTAATTGGGTTAAACTGGAAATGTCTGTATCCTGCTGTTACAGGAGAGAATTTTTAAAAAGGTTTTTGTGTTTCTGCTTGGGTTAGTTTAGTATATTTAAAAGGGGTGGGAGGAGAGAGAGAGAACTGGTTCACTCCTCAAATGCCTAGGAGCCCATAACTCAATGCAGATCTCCCACGTGGATGCTAAGGACCCAAGTGGTTATGCCATCTCCTGCTGCCACCCAGGGTGCATTGGCAGGAAGCTGAATCAAAAGTAGGGCAGGAATTGAAACACAGGTACAGCAGCAGCAGAAGCCATGTATCCCATGCTGAGTCTTTTGTTTTAAGATTTATTTATTTGAAAGGCAGTTACAGAGATGCAGAGGCAGAAAGAGAGAGAGAGAGATGTCTTTCATCTGCTGGTTCACTCCCCAAATGGCTGCAAAGGCCAGACCTGTGCCAATACGAACCCAGGAGCCAGTAGCTTCTTCTGGATCTCTCGCACAGGTGCAGGGGCCCAAGGACTTGGACCATTTTTCACTGCTTTTCCAGGCCATGGCAGGGAGCTGGATTGAAAGTGGAGCAGCCGGGACTTGAACTGGCCCCCATGTGGGAGGCTGGCACTGCAGGCGGTGGCTTTACCTGCTATGCCACAGCACCAGCCTCCCATGCTGAGTCTAAACCCCTATACCAAGTATCCTCTCCCTAGGATGAAACTACTAACAGGTAAACTGCTCAGGGATTGTTTTGTTTTCATTTTGTGCTCGCTTAAAGTATTTGTGTTTAAGCCTCCCTTGGAGAGGCCGTATCTAATTCTGCTTAGCATTTTATGAAAAGGAAAGAAACTTGGCTTTAAAGGAGATTTAAAAAATAAGTTCATTTTCATAAAAGAGACATACATCACTTATGTTAATCTTGTCTTAACTTCAGTCTAAACGAGTGAGAGCCAGTGTTTCAGAAATAGTTGTTCTGAGTTTGTGTGCCCCAGTGTTCTCTGGTTTATTTATGTTCTGTTCCCCATCCCCTCTTCCCCCCACTTTCCCACAATGACCTGCGGAGCTAGAGCATCCCGCCTCAGGGCCGCGGTAGCCAGGCTGAGACGACTATGGTGAGCCCAGCTCTCCTGAGCACTCAGCTACGAGGGCTCCGGGAAGGAGGGCAGGATATGCAGGTTTTCACTTGCTCCTGCCAGTAGCTGATGGCTTCCCCTGTAGACTTGGGATAACCCCTGCCCCACAGGGTCGCTGTTCTGATGCGCTTTGAGGTCTTTAGCAGGGTACTGCAAATGTAAATTACTGGAACTAAATTCTGAGAGCCTTGTGGTGCAGCAGGTTAAGCCGCCACTTCCTTTGTTTTGTTGTTGTTGTCGTTGACAGGCAGAGTGCACAGTGAGAGAGAGAGAGAGAGAAAGGTCTTCCTTTTGCCGTTGGTTCACCACCACCACCACCCCCCCAATGGCAGCTGGGGCCGGCGCACCATGCTGATCCGAAGCCAGGAGACAGGTGTTTCTCCTGGTCTTCCATGCGGGTGCAGGGTCCAAGCATTTGGGCCATCCTCCACTGCACTCCCGGGCCACAGCAGAGAGCTGGCCTGGAAGAGGAGCAACCGGGACAGAATCCGGCGTCCTGACTGGGACTAGAACCCAGTGTGCCGGCGCCGCAGGTGGAGGATTAGCCTATTGAGCCGTAGTGCTGGCCTTTTTTTTATTTTTTTTTTTAGATCTTCCTTCTGTTGGTTCACTCCCCAGATAATCTGAAAGCCAGGCTCCAGTCTCCACATAAGGGTAGTGGCCCACACACTTGAGCCATCATCGCTGCTTTCCCAGGCCAATGTTAGGGAGCTGGACCAGAAGTGGAATGGGGTTGCCATTGTGGCTAGTGCTGGCATCCTATATGGGTACTGCTTTGAGTTCCAGCTACTTCACTTCTGATCCAGCTCCCTGCTAATGCACACAGGAAAGCAGCAGCAGATGACCCAAGTGCTTGGGCCCCTGCGCCCATATGGGAGACCCGGGTGAAGGTCCTAGCTCCTGGCTTCAGTCTGGCCCAGTCGCGGACATTTGTTGTGGCCATTTGGGGAGTGAACCAGCAGATGGAAGATCGATCTCTCTCTTGGTAACTCTGCTTTTGAAATAAATAAAATAAATCTTAAAAAAAAAAAAAATGGAGCAACAGGAATGAACCAGGGCCCATGTGGGATGCCAGTGTCACCGGTGGCAGCTTTACCCACTACACCACAAAACTGGCCTCAAGCCACCACTCTGGACACCAGAACCTCATATTAGAGCACCAGCTTGACCCAGCTTCCCACTCATGAGCCTGGGAAAGCAGCAGAGGGTGGCCCAAATTTGCACCCCTGCCATGTCTGTGGGAGACTTGTATGGAGTTTCAGGCTCCTGGCTTCAACTTGGCCTAGCTTAGCTCTCAGTGTTATGGCCATTTGGGAAGTGAAGCATCAGGCAGAAGATTCTATGTCATTCTCCCTTTCAAATAAATAAATAAATGACTTCTTAAAAAAATTCAGATGAGCCAGTTGGAAAACCACTATAGTTTTTGTTTGTTTTTGTTTTTTGTGACAGGTAGAGTTTATAGGCAGTGAGAGAGACAGAGAGAAAGGTCTTCCTTCCATTGATTCACCCCCCAAATGACTGCCACAGCCAGCACTGCGCCAATCCAAAACCAGGAGCCAGGTTCTGGGTGCCTCTTCCTGGTCTCCCATGCAGGTGCAGGGCCCAAGCACTTGGGCCATCCTCCACTGCCCTCCTGGGCCACAGCAGAGAGCTGGGCTGGAAGAGGAGCAGAACCCTCCTGGACTAGAACCCAGTGCCCATATGGGATGCCAGCGCTATAGGCAGAGGATTAACCAAGTGAGCCGTGGTGCCGCCCCTCCCCCCCCCTTTTCAATAAAAATAGTTCTTAGGGGCCAGAATGTTAAGCCTCTGCCTGCAGTGCTAGTATCCCCTGTGGGCGCTAGTTCAAGTCTTGGCTGTTCCACTTCGGCTCAAGCTCCCTGCTTATGTGCCTGGGAAGGCAGAAGATAGGTATAACACCTTAGGTCCTTAATTATTAACCATTAAAATTGTAGTTCATATTAAATGGATAGTAGAGTGTCAAAGAGATTAGTAACAGATAGTTTTGTAGTAGAACATAAAAAAATTGATTTCAGACAGGGTATATGAATGCACGTTATCTCTTTTTTTTTTAAGTTTTATTTCTTTATTTGAAAGGCAGACTTAGAGAGGTAGAGAGAGAGGGATCTTCCATCCACTGGTTCACTCCTGAAATGACTACAACAGCTAAAGTTGGGCCGATCCAAAACCAGGAGCCAAGAGCTTCTTGTGGGTCTCCAATGTGAGTGCAGGGGCCCAAGGACTTGGGCCATTTTCTGTTGCTTTAAGTACATTAGCAGGGAGCTGGATCAGAAGTAGAGCACAAGACTCAAACCAATGTCCATAGGGGGTGCCGGCGCCACAGGTGGCGGCTTTACCTGCTACACCGCAGTGCTGGCCTCACAGTATCACTCTTAACATTCAGCTCAAGGGCTGCTGTTGGGGCCTAACAGGCAAAGCTGCCACCTGCAATACCAGCATCCCATACTGGTGCCGGTTCCATTCTCGCTTGCTCCATCCTGATCCAGCTCCCTGCTAATGGCCTAGGAAAAGCAGTGGAAGATGACCCAAGTGCTTGGGCCCCTGCCACCCACATGGGAGACTGGAATGAAGCTCCAGCCTAGCCTGCTGACCATTGTGGCCATCTGGGGAGTGAACCATCTAATGGAAGATCTCTCTCTCTCGCTCACTCCGACTTTATAAAAAAAAAAAAAAAGGTCAAAAACTTCGTAATATAAGACAATGGCAACTGCTTACAGGATGATTTTTTTGGACAGGCAGAGTTAGAAAGAGAGAAAGGTCTTCCTTCCATTGGTTCACCCCCCAAATGGCCACTACGGCTGGCGTGTTGTGCCGATCTGGAGCCAGGTGCTTCTTCTGGTCTCCCATGCTGGTGCAGGGCCCAAGCACCTGGGCCATCCTCCACTGCCTTCCCGGGCCACAGCAGAGAGCTGGACTGGAAGAGGAGCAACCTGGACAGAATCTGGCGCCCCAACTGGGACTAGAACCCCGGGGTGCTGGCGCCGCAGGCAGAGGATTAGCTTAGTGAGCCGTGGTGCCAGCCACATCATGATTTTTTTTAGCTGGACATTCTTACCTGATTTGAAATGAACTCATCAGAAGGACGATAGAGCCCATGCTCCCTTGACTTGAGCTACATGCACAGTACTGGTCCTTTAGCAGCAGGGACAGGTTCATTCTGAGAATGCATTGTGAAGCGATTTCGTAGTGGTGGGAACATCTTAGCGTGCACTCCCAGGTAGCTGTGACGTCACCCACCAGCTGAGGGTCTCCTGGGACCACTGTGAGTGACTGAAAGACGCGTCTGCATTGAGGCCGGGCTTCTCCTCAGTGGCTCTTCTCTCTCCCACCTGTGGACTCGGTTCCCCACTCTTGCGGAAGCCTTTCCCTTCTGAGACCCTGCCTGGTGGTCCTCCAAGTCTGTCTGACTTCAGCATTCAACATCCTTCGAGAAACTGGTTCTGACTCGCTCTTTGCCACTAAGGCTGAGAAGCAGATGCGATTGTGTAAGCGCAAGGCTGAGAGTACCGTGCACATTTGGGGTAGTTTGTATTGTGAGCATAGTTAAATGACAGATCCAGAACTCCCAGTCACCCACACCCCCAATTTTCCTTTGTATTTTAATATTTTAAAATGGCCATAACACATGCTGAAAACGTTTCTCTGGATGGAAGTCTCTTAGCATTTTTTTTTTCACTTTTTCCCCTCTAGAGAAGAAATGTTGCTAAAATTTTGGAAATTACAGTTATGTTAACTAATACTAAAGCAGAGGGTTTTGTTGGGTAGGTTGAACTTTGCAGAGCAGCTGACCGTTTTATTATCTGACATTTTGTTCACACGTGGGACATGCGTTTTGACTGCTTTGGGAGGTGATGCTACCCCTCCAGAGAATGCATCTTCTGGTTCTTCCTCTGGGGCTGGAACAGTCAGGTGATAGGAAGGGCACTGAGCAGCCGTCCTCCAAAGCAGTGTTACCCATTCTTTGATGACTGATACCGTGGGGAGTTTCTGTGGCTCCATGTTCTTACTAAAGTCCTGGTACCTTCTAACTTTAAAACTATTGCTAATCTGCTAACTGTGTAGCAGTGTCTCATTAGACTTCTGTGTTGGGTTTTCCCGATTGCCAGTGATGGTTGATTCCTCATGCCTGATGGCTCATTTATCTCTACTGTAATTCTTAAAAATCCTTGTTACACTCATGTAGCCCCTATTAAAAGAAAGCACAGTAGGATAACCTAGTTATTCACTTGAAAAATATGGTGGAATCCGCTGACCCCTGTTCTCAGCTCGGATGAGCTGTTTGGCTTGGTCAGAGCCCTCAACCTACGGCCTCTTCATGCTCACTTGCAGATAGGAATATTGGCTTGGTTACAGCAGTGGTTCTCGGATTCAGCCGCCCACATCAATTGCCTGGGGTGTTTTTTCCTAGTTCTAGTTCTAACCCTGCAGCAGGAGGCTTGATGCAGCTGGATTAGAGATTGCTAATCCCTTCCAGCCTGAGAGCCTGTGATAATGACACAATAGACCTTTCATGCCTGGATTCCGTGCTTCCAGTCGTCGTCCTCCTCTGCACCCTGAAATGAGAAAGCTGGAGACCGAGTTCTCTGCGGGCCGTGGTCTATTTTTGTAAGCAAGTCGTGAAAAGGAAGCAGCTCTTTAATTTAGTGCACAGAGGAGAACTTGGCCGCAACACTTGCAGCACGTTTTTGAGGCTGGTTTGAAGGACAAGGTAAAGAAGTCCCCAGTGGCCCTTAAGGAGAATGAGGCACCATGTAGGTCGTGGTGCGTGAGCACAACACAGGCCCTGTGAGGCTGAGGCAATGAATTGCTGATTTTTTTTTTTTTTAAGATTTTGTTTTTATTTGAAAGTCAGTTAGAGATCTTCTACCCACTGGTTCACTCCTCAGATGACCCCAGCAGCAGCACAGAACCAAGCCAAAGCCAGGAGCCAGGAGCTTTCTGCAGGTGTGCCACAAGGGTAGCAGGGGCCCCAGCACTTGGCGTATCCTCTGCTGCTTTTCCCAGGCCATTAGCCTGGATCTAGATCTGAGGTGCAGCAGCTGGGACACCAGCTGGCACCCATATGGGATGCCGGCACCACAGTGGCAACTTTACCTGCTACGCCGCAGTGTCATCCCTGATTTGCTGATTTCTTACTTAAGATTCTGTCCCATTCCCAGGAGCCCTCTGTATCCTCTGTATCCAGTCACTGGTAGAATGGCTCAGGACTGGAGCCGTGGCTCCATCAAGGTGAAGCAACTGCGCTCCAGGGGGACTGATGAAAACCCTGGGCACAAAGTACTAGGCTGTGTGTGGATGGCTACTGGGGTGAAGAAAGGTGGTGCGAGAGGCATCATATGACCCGTCTACCTGTGTATCGCCTGTCTTCCTGTGTATGACCCGTGTACTTGTGTATGACCCGTCTACCTGTGTATGACCCGTCTACCTGTGTATCGCCCATCTACCTGTGTATTGCCTGTCTACCTGTGTATGACCCGTGTACTTGTGTATGACCCGTCTACCTGTGTATCACCCGTCTACCTGTGTATGACCCATGTACCTGTGTATCACCCGTCTACCTGTGTATCGCCTGTCTACCTGTGTATCACCCGTTTACCTGTGTATCACCCGTCTACCTGTGTATGACCCGTCTACCTGTGTATCGCCTGTCTACCTGTGTATGACCCATGTGCCTGTGTATCACCCGTCTACCTGTGTATCGCCTGTCTACCTGTGTATCACCCGTCTACCTGTGTATCGCCCATCTACCTGTGTATTGCCTGTCTACCTGTGTATGACCCGTGTACTTGTGTATGACCCGTCTACCTGTGTATCACCCGTCTACCTGTGTATGACCCATGTACCTGTGTATCACCCGTCTACCTGTGTATCACCCGTCTACCTGTGTATCGCCTGTCTACCTGTGTATCACCCGTCTACCTGTGTATGACCCGTCTACCTGTGTATCGCCTGTCTACCTGTGTATCACCCGTGTACTTGTGTATGACCCGTCTACCTGTGTATGACCCGTCTACCTGTGTATCGCCCATCTACCTGTGTACTGCCTGTCTACCTGTGTATGACCCGTGTACTTGTGTATGACCCGTCTACCTGTGTATGACCCGTCTACCTGTGTATGACCCATGTACCTGTGTATCACCTGTCTACCTGTGTATCGCCTGTCTACCTGTGTATCGCCTGTCTACCTGTGTATGACCCGTGTACTTGTGTATGACCCGTCTACCTGTGTATGACCCGTCTACCTGTGTATTGCCTGTCTACCTGTGTATGACCCATGTGCCTGTGTATCACCCGTCTACCTGTGTATCGCCTGTCTACCTGTGTATGACCCATGTGCCTGTGTATCACCCGTCTACCTGTGTATCGCCTGTCTACCTGTGTATCACCCGTCTACCTGTGTATGACCCATCTTCCTGTGTATCACCTGTCTACCTGTGTATGACCCGTGTTCCTGTGTATCGCCCGTCTACCTGTGTATCGCCCATCTACCTGTGTATTGCCTGTCTACCTGTGTATGACCCGTGTACTTGTGTATCACCCGTCTACCTGTGTATCACCCGTCTACCTGTGTATCGCCCATCTACCTGTGTATCACCCGTCTACCTGTGTATCGCCCATCTACCTGTGTATGACCCGTCTACCTGTGTATGACCCGTCTACCTGTGTATGGCCCGTCTACCTGTGTATCGCCCGTCTACCTGTGTATCGCCCGTCTACCTGTGTATGACCCGTCTACCTGTGTATGACCCGTCTACCTGTGTATGACCCATGTACTTGTGTGTCACCCGTCTACCTGTGTATCACCCGTCTACCTGTGTATGACCCGTCTACCTGTGTATGACCCGTCTACCTGTGTATCGCCCGTCTACCTGTGTATGACCCATGTACTTGTGTGTCACCCGTCTACCTGTGTATCGCCTGTCTACCTGTGTATGACCCGTGTACTTGTGTATGACCCGTCTACCTGTGTATCACCCGTCTACCTGTGTATCGCCTGTCTACCTGTGTATCACCCGTGTACTTGTGTATGACCTGTCTACCTGTGTATCACCCGTCTACCTGTGTATCGCCTGTCTACCTGTGTATGACCCGTGTACTTGTGTATGACCCGTCTACCTGTGTATCACCTGTCTACCTGTGTATCGCCTGTCTACCTGTGTATCGCCTGTCTACCTGTGTATGACCCGTCTACCTGTGTATCACCCATCTACCTGTGTATCACCCGTCTACCTGTGTATGACCCATGTACCTGTGTATGACCCATCTACCTGTGTATCGCCCGTCTACCTGTGTATCGCCCGTCTACCTGTGTATGACCTGTCTTCCTGTGTATCGCCCGTCTACCTGTGTATGACCCGTCTTCCTGTGTATCGCCCGTCTACCTGTGTATGACCCGTCTTCCTGTGTATCACCCATCTACCTGTGTATCGCCCATCTACCTGTGTATTGCCTGTCTACCTGTGTATGACCCGTGTACTTGTGTATGACCCGTCTACCTGTGTATCACCCATCTACCTGTGTATGACCCATGTACCTGTGTATCACCCGTCTACCTGTGTATCACCCGTCTACCTGTGTATCGCCCATCTACCTGTGTATCACCCGTCTACCTGTGTATGACCCATGTACCTGTGTATCACCCATCTACCTGTGTATCACCCGTCTACCTGTGTATCGCCTATCTACCTGTGTATCACCCGTCTACCTGTGTATGACCCATGTAACTGTGTATGACCCGTCTTCCTGTGTATCACTCGCCTACCTGTGTATGACCCGTCTTCCTGTGTATCACCCATCTACCTGTGTATGACCTGTCTACCTGTGTATGACCCACCTACTTGTGTATGTCCGGAGGTCTCTGACCCAGTGCCTGGCACCAGGTCAGTGGTGCTTTCCAGTGCCCGTCAGCTACCGACAGCTGTATCTGTGTGGCTGGGACATGACACTGGCTGGTGCCTTGTAGTTGCCAGAATGTGTTGCCTTGCGTTTACTGAGTTAATCATCAGAGCAATTGTTGGCAGGGAAAAACACTTTGTAGTTGTCTAGACCCTGGTTACGAATTGCAGAAACCAAAAGCTTGAATGAGTTTTAGCATAAATGACTCATTCGCTGCTTCATGGAACCAGGCCACAGGGTCCTGGCCCCGAGGGCTCCAGGTTGGGAGAGTCAACGTCTAGACCAGGTTTGTCTTCCTGCTCATCTCTGCTGTCTCTGGGATCCTTTGTCTCTTGCTGGTGGGGATTTTTTTCCCCATGTAAGAAGAAGCATGGCCTCAGGCAGTTCCAGATTCTCGCTCTTCCTTTAAGAGCCGCTTTTCCAGTGGCTCCAACAGGAAGACCTCAGGAAAGGTGTGTGCTGGGCCAGGCTCAGGTCGCGTGCCTTCTCTGACTACTCACAGTGAACAGGAAGGGTTACGTTGATTGGCTGGCTTGGGCCATGGTCATGGGGCAGTGATTGGCCATATGATAGGAGCGAGGCGGGCAGTCCACCAAAGGAGAGACTGGCACAGGTGCTCCTTCCATGTATGTTCCCTTTTTTTTTTTTTTTTTTGACAGTCAGAGTGGACAGTGAGACAGAGAAAGGTCTTCCTTTACCGTTGGTTCACCCTCCAATGACCACCGCGGCCAGCGTGCTGCGGCCAGCGCACCGCGCTGATCCGAAGCCAGGAGACAGGTGCTTCTCCTGGTCTTCCATGCGGGTGCAGGGCCCAAGCACTTGGGCCATCCTCCACTGCACTCCCGGGCCATAGCAGAGAGCTGGCTGGAAGAGGAGCAACCGGGACAGAATTCGGGGCCCCGACCGGGACTAGAATCCCATGTGGCAGCGCCGCAAGGCGGAGGATTAGCCTACTGAGCCGCGACGCCAGCTCCTTTCTTTTAAGATGTAATTATTCATTTGAAATTTGGAATTATACAGAGAGAGAAGGAGAAAGAGAAGGAAGACAGAGAGAGAGAGAAGTCTTCCATCTGCTGGTTCACTCCCCAGTTGGCCGCAACTGCCGGAGCTGCACCAATCGGGAGCCAGAAGCTTCTTCCCAGTCTCCCACGTGGGTCCAGGGGCTCAAGGACTTGGACCATCTTCCACTGCTTTCCCAGGCCATAGCAGAGAGCTGGATGGGAAGAGGAGCAGCCGGGACTCAAACCGGCGCCTACATGGGATGCCGGCACTGGAGGCTGGGGCTTTACTCGCTATGCCACTGCGCCAGTTTCCCATCCTGTTTTAATTCTACTCCTGTCTGTTCCTGTCCCCTAAACAGTTCTGTTGCTCTGTGAACAGGAGTTCAGTGCAAACCATGAAATTCTAGCCTCCAGATTTGTCCCCACATTTGCCTCACTGTTTCCCAGATGACCCCGTCCTCTCTGCTGACCACAGACTCCGGATGAGAGCTCCCTGTCCCTCAGTCTTGCAGAAGACCGGCTGCATGGCTGCCCTCTCTCCATTCCCCCAGAGCAAGGAAGAATGCGCTGTGGGACTGAGCGTGGGGCTTCCTGTTCCCTCTCTAGCACACAGTAGCCTCGCCATGGGTCCCAGCTCCCTTGGGCCACAGGGAGACCATGCTCATTGAGTGGGATGCAGCTGTGTGGGGACTGAGCCTGGACTTGGGCTGAGTGACCTGAGGTCAGCTTGAGGCCACCTGGTTGAGCCCGGATGGGCCTGATCACCCTCTGCGTGCTGCCTTTGGTCTCCTTTGCGTCTTACTCGTGCCCGGCCCTGCTGACCCTGCCAAGCCTGTAAATGGGAACGTGGAGGATGTAGTGCAGGCTTGCACAGTGAACACTGTGGGGTATTGTGGGCCCCTGTGGCTTGCTGGGCGGGGAGAAGGAGAGGAGAGCTGGTGGCTGGAGAACAAATTGCAACCAGATGTAGATTCCAGTAAACACCACGCTGCTGTCCTCTGCTCAGAGGTGCCGTGGTTTCTCGAGGCAGCAGAGTGGTAAACTAGAGGCGTTCCAGGCAGAGTGGGCCTCCTGGGGGCAAGGCAGAGCCTGGAGCCCTCCCCTACCTGCGATTTTACACCGCAGTAATAGACTTAGAGTGTAGCACCCAGACCCTGTGGAACCTGGAAGGAGCCTGGGACTGTGGTTTAAAAAGGAGGCGTCCCAGGTCGGGTGGAGGTGGGGGTGTCTGCACCCCTTCACGCATATCCGAGAGCCTGCCTTGTGCTGCTTGCTGAAAACCATCTGTCCTTCCCCTCACTGACCTTCAGACCCCGGGGAGGGCCGGAGGAGCCTTTGCGGGCCGGCAAAGGAGGCGGCCTCTGGGCCAGAGACATGGAGCGGGCGGGACTGAGCAATGTAGGGAAGTGCCAGAGCCTTTCTGCCGCGTCCCTGTTTAAGGGCTCCTGGAAAACTTCCTGGACTGGAGTTAGCATGTTGATGAAGAGGGACCAGCACTGTGTTGTACTGTAGTAGGCTAAACCTCTGCCTGCAGCGCCAGCATCATAGAGGCACCAGTTCCTTTCCCGGCTGCTCCTCTTCTGATCCAACTCTCTGCTATGGCCTGAGAAAGCCCCAGAGGATGGTCCAAGTCCTTGGGCCCCTGCACCCATGGGGGAAAACCTAGAGGGAGCTCAGCTTCAGCCACTGCAGCCTTTTGGGGAATGAACCAGCAGATGGAAGACCTCTGCCTCTGCCTCTTCTCTCTATATATAACTCTGACTTTCAAATAAATAAATAAATCTTAAAAAATTTTTTTAGTCTTTAAAATCATCTCTTTAAAAATAAAGAATATAAAGGGCATGGCACTAGTCCAGGTGAACTCAGCAGCAGCAGGGCTGTGCTCCACCCTCAGTTGACCTCTGCCCTGACTTGGGCTCCTTGGGGGGCCTCCCTCACCCCCGTCTCACTGGGTGGGCCATTCCTCCTGGGGGCAGTGACATGTAATGCCTACCTGTGCTCCAGAGGCTGTACTGAGCATGCGTGGGGTGAGCTCATGGACTCTTCACAGACGTTGATTTTTCACACGAGGATCCTGGCAGAGGCTGGTGGAAATCACGTGAGGCGCCCGAGGTCAGGTCACTGGTGGGAGCCACTCTGCAGGCCCCGTCTCTAGGCCTTCTGGCACTCACCCCGGCTTTCTCGCTCCTCACACCTCCGTATTCCAGATAGGCACCTTGGTCGGCCGTTGTGTGCCATGGTAGTTGCCAGAATGTGTTGCCTTCAGGCCCGCAGCCTATGCAGGAGTCTCCAGGGGACTAAGTTCCATGAACCAAGCCCACAGAGACTGTGTGCCTGAGGAGACAGCAGCTGGGGGGACACGTTCACCGCATGGAATCACGACTCCTCCTGTACCCCAGAGATCTGCTTTCCAGACAGAGAGCATCTTTCCGACTTCTGGACACTCAAAGGGTCATTAGCAAGCGTTTGCACTTGGAGCTCCCTCTTACAAGCTGTGCCTTGGCCCTGGTACCAGCTGTGAACAGTCATCTCCAGTTAGTAGGATCCAGCTTCCCAGGTAAAATCCTGTGTCCTGAGGCCACACCTTTCTCCCTGTGCAGGAAGTTGGCGATTCCCATCCTCCCTGAGGGCCTTTTCACAGATGGCTGCCGAGTTCCAAGCTGTCTCCCTCTGGCCTTGTCCTCTGAGACTCACCTTGTCCTCCAGACAGGCAGAGCCCCAGGCACTGCCCTGTGCTTGAAGCACAGTCACTGAGGAAGAAACGTCTCCCATCCCTGCCTGGACACCCAGGAAAATACTCCTTTGAACCGAATGGTGTGGAGAAGACAAGTTGGCTGCGTCTATTTAAGAACAAATCAGTGTCCAGTGCTATGGCATAGCAGGTAAAGCCGCCGCCTGCAGTGCTGGCATCCCATTTGTGTGCTGTTTCAAGTCCCAGCTGCTCCACTTCTGATCCAGCTCTCTGCTATGGCCTGGGAAAGCAGAAGATGGCCCAAGTCCTTGGGTCCCAGCACCCGTGTAGGAGACCCGGAAGAAACTTCTGGTTCCTGGCTTTGGGTTAGCCCAGCTCTGGCCATTGTGGCCATTTTGGGGGAGTGAACCAGTGCACAGGAGAATTCTCTCTCAGCCTCTGCCTTTGTCTCTCTGTAACTCTGCTTTTCAAACAAATAAATAAATCTTTAAAAAAAAAAATCAAAAAAAAAAAAAAAATCAGGCCGGCGCCGTGGCTCAACAAGCTAATCCTCTGCCTTGCGGCGCCGGCACACCGGGTTCTAGTCCTGGTCGGGGTGCCGGATTCTGTCCCGGTTGCCCCTCTTCCAGGCCAGCCCTCTGCTGTGGCCCGGGAGTGCAGTGGAGGATGGCCCAAGTGCTTGGTCCCTGCACCCCATGGGAGACCAGGAAAAAGCACCTAGCACCTGGCTCCTGCCATCCGTGGCAGCCACTGGAGGGTGAACCAACGGCAAAGGAAGACCTTTCTCTCTGTCTCTCTCTCTCACTGTCCACTCTGCCTGTCAAAAAAAAAAAAAAATCAAACTTTCTGAATCTACCACCGAGGGCAGGTTGGGTGCAGAGACTCAGTGCAATAGAAGTAACAGCCACCATTTCTAGGCCTGATCAGCAGATGAGGTGGAGCAGCAGGTGGCGTGGTCAGCCTTTATAGCCCAGGGGCAAAGGGCTGCTGCCCACTGAGGCGGAGTGTAGCTGTTGTGCCCGAGGCAGAACCCTGGGAGTCGAGCACTGAGCAAGCATTTGCTGTGGGCCCTGAAGGCGGGTGCCAGGTTTCACTCCCATCCGTGATCCCAGCACCTGGCAGAACTGTCCCCCACAGAAAATACAGCACATACGTTGTTAAAGAAGTGACTGAGATCACCTTTACATGAAGTGTTCGGGATAGGCACATCCATAGAGATGCAGCGTCAGTCCGTGGTCACCAGGGGTGTGGGGTAAACTGGAGTGTCTGCTGGGGGGCCGTAGGTTTCTTTCTGGGGTGCTGTGATCTGGAGTTAGGAGAGGCAGCAACACTGTGACTGCACTGGGGACCACTGAGCTGGACGCTGTGATGTGTGCATTAAATATAAGTAGGGCTGGCGTTTTAAACTTGAGCAAGAAGGTGAGACCCCTCAAAAATGCAGGGCAGACCAGAGTGCTCTAAAGGGTGCCCCAGCCCTGGGCTCGGCCCCGGTGGGTTGGGAGCCAGCTTCTGAGGCTCGTGTGCCCGGGCCTGTTGTAATACAAGCCGTTCTACAGGGTGAGCCCCTTAGGGGTGAGGGCTCCGGGACTGGGCTTCTTAGGTCTTACAGAGTGAAATGGAAGAGATGGCGTTTTTCTGTATAGGAGACAAATGTTGCAGATAATCTTGTAAAGACGAAAGACTCTCTTCAGTGTTTTTAAATGCATGGTAATGTCTGCACGTTGCAAATACTGTTCCACACTGCACCAGCATTCAGTGAGCACCTGCTGTGTGCCAGGCGCCAGGCTGGGCATGGATGGACTCTCACTGGCAATGGTGTATCAGTCTGATGGGGAACAGTAGCACTGACCTGAGCTGTCAGTCAGAACCCAGAAAGGGTGTTCGAAACAAGCAGTCCCTTGCCTGTTAGCAAGCTGAGTGTCGTGTCTGTGGCTCTGTCCGTTGTGTCTAGAGAGAACCACACTCAAACGGGAAGATCTGCCTACAGTGGGAGGAGTCAGTAGGCACTTCCTTGGAGGCCTTGAGCGTCCTCTTCATTCTCAGGGAGAAGAGAGGGGGCGGACGTGTTCCTGCCACGTGACCCGAGCACCGCACGTCCTTGCGGTGTGGAGAGGGCTGTCGGCGAGCTTCCTCCACGTCTCCTCCCTAGAAGCCAGGAGGTTTCCGGGCGATGCCTGCAGTCGCCTGAGCCACCCTCACAGATGGTGGTACCAGAAAACGCAGAGCAGAGCCGACGTTCTGCCAGTGCACCTCCCAGACCCTCGGAGCCAACAGCAGCACAGGCTCGGTCCATGTGCGCTGAGAACGGACAGCTAGACAAGGGTGGAGGAGGCAGCGATTTACAAGACCCTCAAGGACCACAGCTGTTGGGGCTGGTTTTTCTCCTTTCAGTGATGTTCCAAGCCCTTTGTCTGCTCTGTGAGGCGAATTCATTCTGCACCCTCGTGAGTCATCCTGCCCACAAATAACCTCTCTCGGAGTAGCCCTTATGAAAATAGACAATTCCCATCGCATCGTGTGAGCTGGCAGCTGGTGTGTGCCTTCCGTGGGTGGGCTGTGCTACATCTGCCTGCACCCACGCATGTCAGGACTGCTAAGGTTGGGGGCCACAGCGGGCCAGGGGGACGTCTGGACTCGGAGGCCGAGGCCAGCGTGCGTAGGGGAGGCTGGTGAGCACCTCCACCCAGCTTAGTTCTGTGCCGGTTCTTTGGCTGGGTCTAGGAACTGAACTGGCACAAGAATGATGAATATGAGAAAGCACACAGGTCACGTCAGCCATTGCCTGTGCGCAGGGACCCTCAAAACAGTGGAGAAAAGGCCCAGGCCCAGGTCTTTCGATGTTTGGACGAAAGACGGTAGTATCAAGAAGGCAGGGTGAGAAAGAGGGGTCTGGCCCAGGGCAGCGGATACCAAGGAGTGCAGCACGCAGAAGCGAGGTGTTCCTTGAGCTGGTTTGTTTCTACAGCCCACTGCAGTGCCGCTGCCCAGCCGCCGGGGATGGGACTGTTTGCTCCCACTGGCACAGGGAAGGCGTCTCTCTCAGCCGGAGTTGAAGGCTTGCTGGAAGTAGGGGAGGCCGTGCAGGTGGCCCCCGCTGTGCGGGCTGCCTCTCGGGAGCCTTCCGCGGGCCCACGGGGAGCACCTTGGGGTGGTGTGTCCTCCAGCCCTTCCCGTGGCGGCCCACTGACGGGCAGCCTGGCTGCTCCTGCGCCACCTTCAAGGCTGCCGGCTCTCGTGGCTGTGGGCCCTCTCACAGAGGTCCTGTGGGGATCGTCTCCAGAAAAGGAGACCGCGTCAGAGAAGGTTCTCAGGGGAAACCTCATGTCCCTTCAGCCGGGAGCTTGCTCGCTGCAGCTTTTGCTTCTGTGTTGCCTCTGCTTTACTCCTGAGCAGCGTTGTTGTTAAGGTCGCCCTCGACAGAGACTGGTGTGTATCGACGTGTCCGTTTTCCTGCCCGGGAACATGGACTCTGCCTCGGTGATGGTCCCCGCGGAGCACCTCGAGCACCTGGCTGTCCCTAGCGTGCTCCTCTAGTGGGGGCAGCGCCACCCATGAGTAAGCACTGGAGGTTGGTCGTGGAGGCCCGAGACGAGCCACACATGGCATCCCCTGGCTGTGAGGGTGGTTCAGAAATGGTTCTGTGACCAGAAGTTGTAACCAGCAACTCCTGGGACTAGGACCAGGAGCTGGAGCCTGGCGGTGTGGGCTGGGCTGGGGCAGCCTCATAGTGCTGCTGAGAGGAGAGCCAGCTCGAGGGTGGTGAGCACACAGGAGAGAGAGCCAAGGGGGGACAGGTGGAGTCCTCCGAGCCCAGCCACACTGCCCGGAAGGCACCGTCCTCGTGATCTTTCTGACTGTGGGAACCGTCCACTTGTTCTCCGGCCCTGAGTTCTGGCTCCCTGCAGGGTGGTGTTTCCCCCTCGCCCGGCGTCCCGCAGTGCAGAGGCCGCCCAGGCTGCGTTTGCTGAGTCAGTTCTCCTCGAGTTGACCAGGCAGTTAGCACACAGCAGAGGGGAGCGAGGTCTCGTAGCTTCCGCAGCGCTGCGTTGCCCAGTGCTGCAGCCACAAGAGGCAGTCCAAGTATACGTCTGAGTTAATGCAAACAAAGGTGGAACTTCCTTTCCTGAGAGACCGCCCATGTTTCAAGTGCTCAGCAGCCACACGAGCTGTGGCAGGGAGAGAGGGTGGCTGCAGAGCGCGTCTTGGCCAGCCAGGGCCTGATTGAAGCCTAGGACTTCCCCTGTACCATGCAGCCTGAGTTTATTTTCCCATCAGGTTACTCTCTATCCATGGGGAGCCACGTGTAGGGGTTCACAGAAATCATTAATTCATTCTTCAGAAGTTGAGTGGATCCGTAGTTTGCCCAAGACGCACAGCTTTCTACTGTGCCCCAGACTTCAATCCAGCAGGGACTCGGTCGTTTAAAACAATGATTTCTGTGCTGTGGGAACACGAGGGCAGGAGCCCTGTCTGTGCCGGGTCAGGAAGTGTCCTGTCGCTGGGTGCGTGGAGCTTCTGACGGTGCGATTGGGGGGGCCACGTGGGGTTTTGTGCCTGTCCCACTCAGAGCGTGTGTGTGTGTGTGTGTGTGTGCGCGGTGCCACTCTGAGTCATCTTTCGGAGTGTTGAGGCAGTGTCACACCCAGCAAGGGGAGCGCAGCCGGTGTGTCACGATGAGCCAGTGTCTGAGCAGGTGAGCGGTGAGGAGGACCACACTGTGCAGTTGGAGCCGTGAGGCCAGGCCACAGCAGCGTTCATCTGAGGCCGTCCAGTGTCCTTTGGGAAGCGTGTTATGTGCAAGGATCTGAAAGCGAAGGGAGCAGTGATGGCATCAGAAATGGCAGAGCTGGGGCTGAGCAACCGAAATTAAGGTTGTCCTGGAGCGGACCTTCGGTAGGGTTTGACTGCAGCCCCGACAGGTGTGTGCGGGGAGATGGGGCCTGGTGAGGGAGATGAGGAGTTGGCCCACGTGAGTGGGCTGACGCTGTTGTCTCGGGAGCAGGTGTGTTCAGACACGAACGTGTGCGCTGCTCCAGCAGCGGAGAAACGGACTAAGGCCCCTGTGTTCAGAGGCAGCCTCGCCCTCGTGCTGGTGAAGAACCCCACACTAGAGCAGTCAGACCTCGTCCCTTCCCATGCCCTGAGGACAGGCTTCCAGGGTCCCCTCCGCAGTGCACACTCAGGCTGTGTCTGAGCTCCCACGGGGAGGTGGCAGGCTGAGAAGCCGGCACTGACTCTCTCAGCCGCACCTGCACTTAGTGCTCAGAGGAGGGGGACCCTGCTCCATGGCTGGGAGAAGACGGTGAAGCGTTAGCCCGTGTTGAAGCACCTAGAGACAAAGCATGATGGCTGCAGACGCTTGGGAGATCGTCTTGCCCGGGGTCCTCCTCCAGGACGGGGGTCTCGGTCTGAGGAGCAGCCCAGGTAGCTCGGGAGCGTGGTTCCGAAGGTTTCTGTTGCTGACAAGAGGCCAGTGCTGCCAAGTGCCGCTGGCGAGCCCCTGCTGCCTCCATCTGCACTCGGATCAGGACCTGCCTTCCCGCTTGTTAAGGGCTCATCTGTAAGAGGGGACAGGAGGCTCAGCAGGCAAAGCTGATGATGCGCTCAGGGTCCATTAGCAGGATGGGCATGACCTGCACCCAGGGCCATGCGGGGAAAGCCGCCAGGGTGGCCAGGAGACAGAAGGTTGGAGCCTGGCAGGTTTAGCTCCAGGCCTCTGTTGGGGTTCTCCTTGGAATGTCAAGGTAAAGCAGGTTGGCTAGGCTGACGAAATCAGTGGCTTCCTTTTTTTTTTTTTTTTTTAAAGATTTATTTTGTTCATTTGAAAGACTTACAGAGACAGAGACACAGAGATCTTCCACCTACTGGTTTACTCCACAAATGGCTGCAAGGGCCGGGCCTGGCCCAAGGTGAAGCCGGGAGTCCTAAGCATTCAGGTCATCTTCTGCTTTCCGAGTTACAATAGCAGGAGCTTGAGTGGAAACCAAGCAGCTGGAACTGGAGCCAGTGCTGCATTATGGCACGCCAGCATTGCCGTGGTGGCTCAACCTGCTACGCCTCATGCTGGCCCGGCCTCTGACTTTAGGGGCTTCCAGGCTACAGGTGTGGTTTCCAGTTGTCTGGTGCCTGGCCGTGGGGATGGGTAAGGCAGAACAGCTCCACCTCCTGGGTGTTTAGGCCACACAGAAGTGCGGCTCTGGACTGATGAGTCTGGCTGCAGGTTGGGCCTTTGCCGTCTCCAGGAACTGGCTGGCCTCCCCCGCCCTCTGGCAGTCTCTGCCCAATTAGAAAGAGTGTTTTTTTTTTTTTTTCCTAGTTATACCTTAAATAAGGCTGGGTGGGTTTTTTTTTTTCCCATTCCATTGCTTTTATTTTTAATTTTTCCCTACAGAAACTTTTATTTAAGGAATACAAACTTAATACATTTCATTAAAACTTTAGGAACATGGTGATTCTTCCCACAGCACCTACCCTCCTACTCCTCTTCCTCCTCCCTCTCCTATTTCCGTTCTTATTTTTTACTAAGATCTATTTTTAATTAACTTTATATATATTTGATGAACTCTATGTTAAGAGTTCAACAAATACTATGAAAAAAACTGTTCCTCAACAGTCAACACAAGGGTTGTTCCAAGTCATTGCCTCTCAAAACATCAGTTTCGCATCTGTAGATCGCTTTTATAGGCTCCCTGTTAGCCATCACAGGTCGTGCAGAACATACGGTGTTTGGCCTTTTGGGACTGGCTTGTTTCAGTAAGTATGATGTTTTCTAGTTGGATCCATTTTGTTGCAAACGACCAGATTTTGTGGGGTTTTTTTTAGCACTATATAGTATTTCATGGTGTACATATCTCATAATTTCGTTATCCAGTCCTCAGTTGATGGGCATTTGGGTTGATTGCATATCTTAGCTGTTGTGAATTGAGCTGCAGTAACATGGGGGTACAGGTAACTCTTTCATATGCTGATTTGATTTATCTTGGGTGAATTCGCAGGAGTGGGATGGCTGGGTCATATCGTAGGTCTATATTCAGATTTCTGAGGTATCTCCATACTGTCTTTCACAGTGGCTGCACCAGTTTACATTCCCACCAACCGTGGATTAGGTACCTTTTCCTCCACATCCTTGCCAGCATTTCTTGTTAGTTGATTTTTGTATGAAAGCCATTCTACTGGGGTGAGGTGAAACCTCATTGTGGTTTTGATCTGCATTTCCTGATGGTTAATGATCCTGAACATTTTTTCATGTGTCTGTTAGCCATTTGGATTACCTCTTTTGAAAAATGCCTATTTAAGTCCTTGCCGTTTCTTAACTGGGTTGTTTGCTTTGTTGTGGTGGAATTTCTTGATCTCTTTATATATTCTGGTTATTAACCCTTTATCAGTTGCATAGCTGGGAGATAATTTCTCCCATTCTGTCAGTTGCCTCTTCACTTTGCTGAGTGTTTCTTTTGCAGTACAGAAGCTTCTCAACTTGATGTAATCCCATTTGCCAGGCTTTGACTGCCTTTGCCTCTGGGGTCTTTGCCAAGAACTCTATACCTATGCTGATGTCTTGCATGGTTTCCCCAATGTTCTCTAATAATTTGATGGTATTGGGTCCTAGATTTAGGTCATTAATCCATTTTGAGTGGATTTTTACGTAAGGTGTGAGGTAGGTGTCCTGCTTCATACTTCTGCATGTGGAAATCCAATGTTCCCAGCACCATTTGTTGAAGAGACTCTTTGCTCCAGGGATTGATTTTAGTTCCTTTGTCAAAGATAAGTTGGTTGTAGATGCTTGGGTTGATTCCTGGTGTTTCTATTCTGTTCCATTGGTCTATCCATCTGTTTTTGTACCCGTGCCAGGCTATTTTGATTTTAACTGCCCTGTAGTATGTCTTGACATCTGGTATTGTGTTGCCTCCAGCTTTGTTTTTGTTGTGTAAGATTGCTTTAGCTATTCAGGTCTCCTGCATTTCCATGTGAATTTCAGCATCATGTTTTCTCTAGGAAGAATGTCCTTGGTATTTTGATTGGTATAGCATTGAATCTGTTAATTGCTTTTGGTTTATATATCCAGGAATCTACCCATTTCTTCGAGGTTGAGAAAGGGTTTTATAGATGGGCAGACAGCATGATACGCAGGACAGGAACCCTGGCCCTTGCCTTACTCAGACTCCCCTATTTCCCTGACAGCCTCTTGGTGTTGGCTGCAGCAGAAGGCAGCTTTTCTAGGTTCTGGAGGAGTCACGGTGCCCACACAGGCACCAGGTCTGCTACGTACCGGCTTCCACGGTCATGGGAAGTAGGAACTGCAGCCTCTCTCTCTTGCCTGTGTGGAGTGTTGCATGAAGTCCATGGCTCGATGCAGAGGTCAGATGCTTTTCACGGCCTCCTGGACTCCAGCCTCGTGAAGAAGCCCAAGGCGAGAGTGGGCTTTTCCTTGCCCTGGATGAGATGTCTCTTAGGGCCTCCCAGCCCACTGCTTCTCCTCCTCTCCTGTGCTCACCCTTCGTTCCGTGCACCACTCCTGAGTCGTTCAGGACCCACTGGGTGTGGGCATAGGTGACTGAGGACACCGGAGCAGCGCGTGTAATGGAAGGAAAGTTCATCCCGCAGCCGTGGGCCAGCTGCAGCCTCCCCACATCCTCTGGCTTCTCATATTTAACACTGCAGACCACGTGGGGTCTGTTGCTTGTTTCAGGGCTGGCCAGTTGGTCAGGGGGCGAAGCCGCAAAGGAGTGTGGAGTAAGGCAGGTGCTGAGGCACAGTGCATTAATCTCCCACCTGCAGGGGCTGGTGCTGTGGCGCAGTAGGCTAAGCCTCTGCCTGTGGCACTAAATCCTCTATGGGCGCAGGGTTGTGTCTCGGCTGCTGTTCTTCCAATCCAGCTCTCTGCTTATGGCCTGGGAAAGCAGTGGAAGATGGCCGAAGTGTTTGGGCCCCTGCACCCTTGTGGGAGACCCGGAGGAAGCTCCTGGCTTCAGATCATCCCTGTTTTGGCTGTTGCTGCCATTTGGGGAGTGAACCAGTGGATGGAAGACTCCCTTCCTCCTTCCCCTCCCTCCCTCCCTCCCTCTCCCCCCCCCTTTCTCTCTGCCTATCCTCTTTCTGTGTAACGCTTTCAAATAAATAAATCAATCTTTTAAAAAAAAAAAAAGAAGCCTATAAGGAAGGAGTCCCAGGGAGGGACAGGGAGCCAGGAGCCAAGGACATGCAGGGGCCAGGCATGCTGTCTGTCACTCAGGCAGTCTGCTCCCTCGGGAGAGCTGGCCAGAGTCCTCTTCCCAGAGCAGTACTCATTGCTGACCTAACCACCTTGCACTGCTCCCGCTTCTTAAAGGGCCTCTCACCTGACCACGCCAGGACCAAGCCTCCGGCCCCAGGAACCTCAGCTGTATCCAAACCATTGCACCCCCTTACATCAAATCCCAGCTCACTGCTAGGCATCCTCGGGCAGGTGCAGAATCACCCGAGAATGAGCTCTGTTCCTGTGTAATGGAAATACCAAGCATGTTGGGTTATATTAGAATTAAATAAAATAAAGTAATTAAAGCATTTGCCAAAGTTCCAGGCGTATCATGTGGTAAGCACTTGGTGACTGCCACGCCTGTTATCATCATCGTCATCATAACAACAACCACGGCACTCATTGGTCTCCTGTCAATGTGTTTCATGGTTCAGTAAGTTTAGTTGTTTTAATAGTAAAAGTGATTGTCCATAAAAGAAAGTAATTTTTTATTAGATGACTCCCTGAAAAGCTAAATCATTTTTTTGTATGTGTGTGTATTTGGAAGGACAACTCAGGAAAGTTCTAGAACTAAGTGGCAACCTGGTGTGCTGGAATGAGCCTGCAGCACCACCCTCCCCCCCCCCCCCCCCCCCGGGATGTTTGGCCGGAAACAGAAAGAAGGGGAGCTCACTGGGAAGTCTCGAGCCGGCCGTAACAGCCTCAGTGTGGCAAGGCCATACCGGCTCTGTTCACGGCTCTGTTCACAGCTCTGCTCTCGGGAGCAGCGTCCGCGAGCTTGGTACGTTCTCTGCGTTGTCTTCACAGAGGGCAGTCACATTTAGCTCTAATTATATTTAGGGCATCTGGATTCTAGTCAGCATGTTGGCTCCGTTGTAGACCCTAAAGTCTGCGGCTTACTCCTAATGTGGAAAATGGAATAATCCCCCAGGCGCAGGCAGCTGAACTCCAACACGCGGGCTGCGTTACCCTAGTGAGAAGCTGCCACAGACATCACAAGACTTGTTATACAAGGAAACATGATTACAGTGGATTAGCGGAGCTTGCCAGGGGCAGGAAGGATTTATTACTTTTTGAATTCTGAATGAGACATAAATATGTTTTTCCCCTTTTAATTTTGGACCCCATACGGCAAAGGTGAGAAAATTCCTCCGCAGATTCGAGAACGCTTAGTTGCCGGAGATCAGTTGGGTTTTGTGTCCAAGTCACACTGCAAAGGGCATGAATACTTGCCTGGCAGAGACACAAAACAGTCACTCACTTCTGTCGCCGCTGCCAAGTTAGTTACTGCCTTGTCTCCCAGTGGGAGAGAAATGTAGCTCCTTGGGGAGTCTTTTGGAAGGCAGCGTGGTGTAATGGAAAAAGCAGCACACTCAGGCATGTGGCCTGGATCGCGGCTCCCGCGATTTGCGGCAGGCTGCTTAGCCTCGCTGAGCCGAGACACCGGGACAGGGGCCCCCGTCTCAGAGGGTCGTGTGGGGGGCTAAAGCGTGCTAAATGTCGTGTTCACTGGGTGCGTCAGCGTCAGACTCCCAGATCGGAGTTCAGGGACGTCGGTTTTGTGGATGCTCTCCAAGGAGCTTCTGAAGTCATCGTGAGCTCTCAGGGTGTCTTTCACAGGTGGTTCATTTTCCCTGGCAGCTGAGACAGCACAGGGTGGAGGGTGGGCTTAGCTGTGGCTTCAGACCTGAGGGGAAAGGGACCGCCTGCCACTGTGAAGCCTGCGGCAACACACCTCGCCTGCTGGCCTCAGTTTATTCATCCGCAAAACGGACGGGAAAGAGAACCTCAGCCCGGCTATACCCCCCTCTTCCCGTTCTGTTTTCTGTGTGGCACCTTCTGCGATTTGAGATTACGTGTTTGCGTTTTTGTGTGCTTGTCTGTCCCCCACCCAGCCCCTTCTCAGACGTAACCTCCATGAGGACAGTCTCCCGAAGGCAGTGACCGGCACGCTGTTGTTGTTTATGCCTTTGACCTTCAACATGCACGCTGTTGTTGTTTATGCCTTTGACCTTCGACATCTTAAGTGCTGACTTAATACAGACTTAGAAAAAACACTCCTCCCCGAGCGCCGTGGCTGTGTTTATGTACAGTAGCGAGCTAGAACCTGGGCGTTTGGAAATACCCGCGTTCTCACAGTTGAGCTTCTGTTTCCCAAAGGTGCTTACTCAGCCTTGGATGGCGCAGTGCGACGTGTGGCATCAGAAGTCTGACTCAGGCGTTCAGCTGGGAAGGATCTTGACTTTGAGCCCGGCTCGCCCTTTGAGGTACGGCTGGACAGGGCTCAAGAAGGTCTTGGGTTTCAATTTATCTAGGAAGGTATTTAGCAAATTATTTTTAACCATTTGGATGTGGTACAAATCACCCAAGGAATCTGCAGCCCGTGCGTAAGTGGAGGCCGAGAGCAGAGCCGAGTGGCAGAACACAGACCTGCTCCAGCCTTCCCCAGGGCCTGCGTCCTCCCGGCCTGCCCGCCCGGCCAGCCCCGGGCCCCCGGTGCCTCCTGGCCGACCTTGGACATCACTAGCACCTTGGACATCACTCTGATTCCCAGGGTTTCCTGTGCCACGTGAAGTTAGGCGCTGGGCACTCGGGACCAGTGCTGGGGCTTTGAGGGTCTCGTTCCTTAGCTTCCCTACAGTGTGGTGGCACTCACGACACTGAGCTGTGACACAGAGAACATGAGGAGTGCTTGGCTGTCTTCCCTCATCCTCTCAAGGGGCTTTGGGGACTTGAAGGAGGGGTTCCTGTATACCCAGGGACTGCTTGCGGAAGACTGCACAGCCTTGTGTCATGGGCAGCTCAGGAAGGCTCGGTTTTCTTCACGCTCTCGACAGATAGCATCTCTGGTTTAAAATAGGCTTGGAACCATTACCAAGTGGACGTAATAGACACTACACGCTTGCCCTGCTGGCCCCCCAGGCCCTGTGTGCGTGGGTTGGGCACAGAAATGCTGAAGCAGTGTGCAGCTGCCCAGTCTTGTTGGGTTTCTGTGTTGTGGCTCTCCCAGCTCTGCTCAGTTTGCTCATTAGCACAGACAATTAAGCCAGGCCTGAGTAGCCAGGTCCCGACTTGTCAGCAGCAGACGGCCTGGTCCAAGAGGGCACTTGGGAGCTCCACAGAGACATCCAGAACCACCCCGCCGGTCATCTGCCTTTTCGTCCCAGATGTGCTGGCACTCCAGGGGCAGAGGTGGTACCCTCGGCCTTCGCAGCTCGGGCCACCCTTCACATGGGGGAGCAGCCTGGTCACTGCAGGGCTGTAGAGACTGTGTTCTCGTGTCCGTGTGCCTTACCTCCCCGGGGAAGTGCCTGTGCCAGAATGAGATGGACTGCAGAACCTGGAAGAAGCCACAGCTGGGTGTGGGTGTGGCCCTGTTTCTAGGCGGTGCACCTGGTGTCACTCGAGCACGCGTGTGGTGGCTTCTTGCCGACGTTGGCCATGAATTGGTCGTGCTGAATCCTGTCCCGACGTGCTGCGTGTCAGCATTCCCATTCTGCAGATGGAGAAGCTGAGGCCCCATGGAGTGTGGTCAGTGACCAGGTGTGAAGACGTGTAAGGTGGCGTTACGTGGGGAGCCGAAGGGGCCTTCCCACAAGGTCGCTGGGACGCAGAGTCTGGCACAGTGCTGTATCGCCCTTGTTCACTCTTTCTCCATCACGGGGCAGGCAGTCCTGTCCTTGACCAGGATTCTTCCCTGATCAGCTGCACGACATGCGTGTCTGGCACCTTCCCCATTCAGACAGGGCTTTTCTCCGTCCCACTGCCACCACTTCCCACGCCTGGAGCAGGCCACAGCGAGTCTGACCTCAGCTGTGTCCCCTGCAGCTTGGCCTCCGTGGGGGCCACAGTCTGAGTCTGTCACTCAGGGACTTCCAAAGACTCGTTGACCTCACCTATTTCTGCGGCACAGACAGCTTTTGCCGCCTGCCTCCAGCTTGCGTCTCGCGCTGGTCCTCGCCACACGCTGGGTCCTGCCTTCTGCCTGCCCCCTCACACCTGCTCTCCCTGCTGGGCACTTGGCCTCTCAGCCTTCAGGACTTGGTCCCTCCTGAAGGCCTGCTGCCTCCTCATCGTAAGCACGTGGAGAAGCAGCTACCTGCTGTCATTACATGCGTGTCTGTGTCCTCGCACCTGGCAGGACACCTGGACGTGTGGACAGTGTCTGAACGTTCGGGGCTCCTGTGGGGAGATGAAGCAGCAGACCAGGCGCAGCATGCACATTCAACAGCTGCGAGTGCGCCGTGCAAGAAGTCAGGTCGCACCCCAGTGTCGTACATAGCCCAGCTCTGCCTCTTCAGTACGGGGAATTCTGATGGGTGCCTCATCGGCTGTCTTCTCAGATAACTCCTTTAGGGTGAGGTTCAGCAAGACGTTTGTGTGAGTTGAACTCCTGGGGCTGGAAGTGGGACCCCAGTCCCAAGAGAGGTACATGGGAGTGTGTTTGCTGGAGAACCTGAACGGCTCTCGGCTGGATCGCTGGTTGCGGTTGTTAGAACGCATGGCTGTGCTGTCTCCTTCTCCTAGCTGGCTCTTTGCTGAATTACATCTCTCTCAGGCAGACTCTTGGCTCGGGAGCGCAGGACAGTAGCTGGTGGCCCCAGGCTCACATCCCCAGGCTCAGTGGCTGCCATGGAGAGAGCCTTGTTCCCAGTGGCACTTGTTAGCCCTGCTTCACTGGTCCCCTGGGGACCCAGCTGCTGTGCTGGGTTCAGGAGCCCTGCAGCGCTCACTCCTGGCCCGATCTGGAGCACGTTCCCATTTCAAGTGGGAGTGGGGTGGTAGAGCCCTTTCCAAGTCATATGACCTGAGAGCAAGGGAGAGATTGTAGAAAAATTGGGGAAGTGGAGTAGTTATCACAGGCCCGGGCCAGCAGAGCGATGCCCGTGCACTGGGCTGCCTCCCTCCCCTTGTTGCCGCTGCCTCTCCTGCTCCCTAGAGCTAAATGGTGTGGTGGGTCCGGGCAGGTGGCTGGGCTCTCCCCCTGCACCCCTGCTGCACTCCCGTGTTGGTGTGGGAGCCCCAGGTCCAGATGCGGCTGTTCTCACACAAGTTTTCCGTGAGAATGTGTGTTTCTAACATCAGTGAGTACTTAAGTTCCCGGAAGTTCTCAAGCTCAAGTCCTGTCGTGAGTTCTCTGACACTGCGCAAATTTAAAGCAAATACCATTCGCAGCAACACGCCTTCTCTCAGCTTTCCCTGTGTGGTCGACCTTGGGTTCCCGAAGTTCGGCAACTGCTGTTCACAGCTTTGTGACATTCGGCCGCATCTCCCACCTGTTGCTCTGACCGAGCCATAAAACACGGTGCCACTGCCCCTGTTTGGGGAGCAGTCGTGAACACCGTGGCACGCTGGCCCTTGTTTCTTTCCTTGCAGTCCACAGTTGGGTTTTTCGTGTGGCTGTTGGCACACTTGCTTCCCTGCAGACCGGGGACTGTCCCTGTCACTGGTCAGGTCAGCTGGAATTGTGATGCACTGAGAGTCTGTTTTCTGAGAAGGGCACGGAAGGGCCTTCCCTTTAAACCGGCCCATTCATTTCTCATCCCTTTGTAGCAAGGCTGTCATTGTCACCACTTGAAAGACGCGCAGATGCAGGCTAAGAGGGGAGATGAAATTTGCCAAAGGTCTCAGGATAGATGGAGAACCTGAGCTAAAACCTGAAGATTCTGAAGCGTAGGAGCTGGACTTTGTGACCTAAGTCCCGGGGATGAGACTGACATGTGTGAAACAGAATTCAAGACAGAGGTATTGCCGGTGGCTGTGGGCAATGTTATGTAGTTTATGGTGCTTTTACAGTTCAGAGAACGGTGAATTCTGCCTCCAGGTTCTACTCTGCGTCCATGTGAACCTGCCTGGAAATAGGACAGTACTTCAGAAAGTTCACTGAAAAATAGAGCTAAAAAGATACCACACCGTTTCTGCATATGTGTATGTGTATACACACACATACACACACACAAATCAGGACTTTTTTCTACATTTTATTATTTGAAAGCCAGAGCATCGGAGAAAGAGGATGAGATGGAGAGAGAGACAGATCTTCCATGTACTGGTTCAGTCCCCAAATGGTTACAACTGTCGGGGCTGGGCCCAGCTGAACCCAGGAGTCTGGAACTTAATCTGGGCTCCCACGTGGGGATCAGGGGTTCAGGCACGTGAGCCACCATCTGCCGCCTTCCCAGGCGCGTTAGCAGGAAGCAGAGCTGTTGCGACTCCAACCAGCGCTGCAGTATGGGACACAGGCGGCGGCGTAACCTGCTGCACAACGCACACCCCAGGAACTTACTCTAGAGGTCACCCTGCACGGATGCACAGTCTGCCCCTTCACTGCCTTTGTTTTTTCCTTTGAATTTAGACGTCTGTGTGACCTCAGACTTGGGTTGAACCCCAAACATGTGAGAGCCCTAAATATGTTTGCATGGTTCTGTTAGGTTTTAGGATTTTAGGATTCAAAGAAGGAGCAGAGGCAGCTAGTTAGAGAAGACTTTTGGGGGTACAGGGTGTGGGGACAAAGAGTCGGGGTTGAGCCTGCCCGACAGAGAGCAGGGGGTGTGAAACCAGGCTTCCTTCTGTGTGAGCAGCGGGCAGAGTCCCTTCCTAAGCTGCTTTCTGGGGGAAGGGCAGCGCCCCCCACCATGGCCCCTGATACAATGGGGGGGAGGGTTGCAGACTCTGACAATACACTGAGCAGTTTGGAACGTCCGCAGGTGCAGGGCTGTGTGGAAAAATCAACATCCCAGTAGCCTTTAGATTAACCATCTGTGCCATTTCATCAAGCCTGGGGGTTCAGGCCCAGTGTTCTCCCAGGTTCAGCCCTCAAGTCCCGCTAAGCACAGGTCCCAGTCAGGAACTGACTGCTGTCATCTGATTTGGCAGGACAGTGGCTGGAGGAAATGCTCATCAGGACAGTGGCCACTTGGCTGAATTCAGGTCAGCAGAGGCTGCAGTGAGTGTGCAGTGGGCCTGGTGGCAGTGGGTGCAGCTGGGATGTGGGTGCTGGGTGTCCAGCGGAGTGTCCAGTATCTGTGATGTGCCCGCTCTCCAGGTGTGGGGGTACAGCGGTCAGGGCAGACCAGCCAAGGTCTCTGCTTTCACAAGGCTGACACTGTCGCTGTTCGGGCTAGAGAGGAACTCAGTGAGGACTTTCAAGGGGATGCTGGAGTAGCATGAACTGGGGTGGTGGAGGTGGACAGTTAAGGAAAACTAAAGGTCCATGAGGGTGTCCCTGAGAATGAGGAGCAGGTGGAATAGCCTAAGGCAGGTGAGATTTCCCCAAAAGACCCCAGAGGAGAGCAGGCTCGGCCAGTTCAAGGAACAAGATAGGGTCACAGCCTGCGTGGCAGCAGCATTGCGAGCTGGGGAAGAGTGGTAGGAGAGGAGGTCGGAGAGGGGCAGCAGGAGGGCCAGGCTCTCCTGAGCCATGGGCTTGCATTGCCTTCGGAGCAGGAGGAGGGTGAGCATGACTGGTTCAGTGGGCAGTGGATTGGGGTGTGGACAGGTGGAACCAAAAGCATCTGGGTGCGTGGTGAGCCAGGTCAGTTATGTTGGTACTGATCTTACCATGTGCCCGGCCGGTGATGGCACCCGTCCACCAAGGACTCACTGTGCACGTCCCTCATCATGGAACCCCTGCAGCTGGGCTTGTCATTAGCGACCCTCCCAAGGGTGGCAGTGCCCAGGTCCTAAGCCCTCAGCAGTGAGGAGAGGACACACAGCTGTGTGGTAGGTGGAGTCGGGGCTGGCCAGGCACGCCAGGGAAGTCCCTGGAGTTTGACAGCGACTTGGGGCGTGGAGGGGAGGATGTGTATCAGGAGCGTGCACCCACCGGCATCCTTCCTGTGTGAGTACCACTGGGGTGAAGGCTATAGAGGACTCGGGGAGCAAACCCCAGCAGGGTACAGGCCAGGAGGTCAGCTGCACCTCCCACCCAGCTCCCTGAAGGAGAGGCTGTTAATGCTCTTAACCTAGAACGTCAGAAAGACATCTCGTGGTCAGAGTCGAATTCCTGCATTTTCTCCTAGGGTGGTTTTAAGCCAAGCTGGCCTGGGACCATCTGTCGCAGTCTGTGTCCTCTAGCCAGGTGGTCGGGTGATACTTTTTCCTAACCCATTAGTCTGTGTCTGTCTCTCTATTCACATTCCACTCCCAGGACTTGGGTATCTGGGGTGTCTCAGCAGCACCAGAGTGGTTTATTTTGTCCTGAACGTTTGCCTTGAGGCAAGGGGCAAACATGGACGCCCCACCTCCCCCCATGCTGTTTTGTTCTCCACCCACATCTCCACACACACACACAAAGGATCCTCTGTTTTGCTTCAAACTTTTATTTATTTATTTAAAAGAATAACAGAGAGAGAGATCTTCCATCCACTGGTTCACTCCCCAAATGGCTGCAATAACTGGGGCTGGGCAGGGCTGAAGCCAGGAGCCTGACCTCCACCTTAGTTTTCCACGTGGGTGCAGGGGCCCAAGCACTTGGGTCATCTTCTGCTGCCTTGCCAGGTGCATGTTCGAGAAGCGAGATTGGAAGCAGAATCGCAGAGACTGGAACCTGCACTCCGCTGTGGGATGGCAGCGTCACTCGCGACAGCTTATCCCTTGCAGCACTCCCACAGCCCAGTGTACAGAACTCAGACCGCAGCGCGGTTGGTCAGGGCCTGCACCTCGGCACCCTGGGGTGCCCACCTCGGTGCACCTCCAGGGACACTTGTTCTTCTGCTGTCCCTCCCACTCCGTCCCTGAGGAGGCTTGCTGTGTGGCCGGTAGTTTTCTCCCAGCGTTCACTGGGGCAGGAGCTGGAGGCTGTGGTGTTGAGCAGGGGCCAGGCCGCAGATCAGTTCACAGAAAATGGCTGCAGTTCCAGGAATCGCCGTCTTCGTGTGTTAGCCAAACACCCCGTCCGGCGGCGGCAGCCAGAGCCGCCCGTTGATTGGAGTTTTCTGTGGCGAGTTTGTTGTTTTTCCGTTTTCCCCTTCGAGGAGAACTACTGTTTCCTGAGCTGAGATCTACTAGCCTGTCCTGGTCAGCCGGTGTCTGGATCTGAGTCCCTTCCCGGGCTCCGTGCCCCAGTCTGCAGGGCGCATTGCGGGGAGGGGGTGACTGCTGGTGCAGGTGGGAGCAATGGAGAACTCTTGGTTTGAGAAATCAAATAAAACCGGTTCCTACTTACTTGATTTTATTTTAGCCGAGTATTCTTGTCCAGAAATGAAAATCAGATGTTTGTCTCTTTTTTTTTGTACATTTTTTTCCCAAAGCAAATGGTTACAAACAGTTACTTAATATAATTTACTGAAGCTTTTTCCTAAAAGAACATTTATGTTACTTTCTTTTATGCGTGCAGTAACTTTTGATCAAAACAGGACTCCGCGCCATCGTTTAATGTTGAGCGTCTGGATTAAAGGCTTCTTTTAATCTTAAATACAGATTAGGACTCTCTCCCTTTAAGCAAACCGCCATAAAACCCTGGCGCCCTTCCAGGCCTCTCCATCACGGCTCTCGACTGCAGCGTTTTCGGATGGCAGCCATTAAATGATTGTTAGGCACAATGGGCACTTGATTGTAATTATTGAACTGGCAATCAGTTATGGCAGCAGTTGGGTGGTGTAATTAAAAGGGAACGTGTTTGTACCTGCCAGCGTCTTTGAGATCCTGGGCTCTGGCTAAAGGGGGAGAGGCGGGACATAAACACATGGCAGGAGGAATCGAGCGCGTCCCTCAGTGGGAGCTCTTCGTCTCTTCCCCTCCTGCCTCGTTCTTGGCCTCTTTTGTTCCATGCGGTAGATGAACAATGGTGATAATATGAGGGTAAGAATTTGGGGGCTACAACCCATGGAATGAATAGATGCATTCAGCAAGGATTGTCAAGTTTCTCCATGTGCTGAGAAATGCTAAATGGACAGAAGTGTATTTATATAATTCTTAAAAACACACACACACACACAAGCATGAGAGTGTTTCCCCCTTTCATGTATGAAGTTCCACATGTATTCCCTGACGTACGAATGGGTATGAAATGCCACTGATAGAAATGGGTGTGAGAGCTCATGGCTCTGGTTAGCGCACAGATCAGTGAGGAAGGCAGCAGCGACCGGCGCTATCCCCTGTGAAGGTGGCCCTGCCTCTCAGCGATCTCGGCTGTGACGCATTCTACGCAGCCTAAGCAGAGAAGCCAGAGTCTTGCTCATGGAGTGGGAATGTCAGCAGCAGCGCACATAGGACTAAAGGAGGAGCTGTGGAATGTGGGCTTAGGGCTGGGAACTGGGATCCAGTGCCTCCCAGGCTGCCTTTGTCTGTGAGCCTGTGTCAGGTACAGTCTTGTCCCTGTGTAGGAAGCATGGCCGTCAGCAGCGACGTCCTGCTGGCTGAGCAGCAGTGGGAATAGCGCCTGTCCTTGTACCTTGCGTTCATCTGTCTTCCATTGGCCCTACCTGGGTTATAAAGCCAGCCCTGGACTTAGTCCTGTTGTCACAGAAATGGCACCATGTTATTGGCCAAGCCTGGGTCACATGTCAAACCTGTAGGCCGGACAAGGAAGATGGAGTTCTGGGATCATCACTCCTGTTAGAGACATGAATATGTACACATCGGTGGTACCCCAATGACTGAGGAATAGCTGATGACAGCTTTTAAGAATGAATATGAAAACCTAAAGTACAACTTAAAAAAAAACCCCTGCATGTTTCCCCAGAGCAGCTCTCTGTCTTTTAGAAGTATCCCACCTTGTACGACAAAGGCGTAAAAGTGTCCACCTGGGTTTCGGATGATGGCCTGCTCTCAGCCAGAGTCACGCTCAAGTCCCCAGCTCCCCTCCATCCTGTGGATGAAGAGCAGGCTCCTGAAGATGAGGCACGACACAAGCCTCAGACGGCTGCCACGTGGCTGTCTCATCAGGGAGGGGCGCTGTCCCTGGGGGTGCGGGGAACACAGCTTTCAGCCACTCTGGGCATACCCAGCCACTCAAAGCCGTTGGAGTTGACAAAGTCGGTTCCTCTCTTGCTTTGGTTCCGTGTTTGAGTCTGAGTGCAAAGGCCAAACGGTCTACAAGACATCAGACTTTTATCATAAAAATCCTTAAAAGAGAAGGAAAGCATATTAAAAGTATAAGAGGAAAATGCCCCTCCCCCAAACATGGTACAGTCTCACAGAGCAGTTATAAATCGGGCCGTTTGTTGAGCAAAGAAGGAAGACATTTGCAGTGCGCAAGCTCAGGCTTGAATAAAAATAATTCTCAATCCACTCTTACCCCTGTTAATGCACATGTATTATATGATGAGCGTGAGGAAGTCTTCATACAACTCAGGGACAATGCAAATGATGAACAAAGAACTGTGCCTGGATTGCAAACTGCCCTTCACACCAAGATAAACCCACCTTTTAATTCCGCTTGTGCACAACTCTTTGAAGTCCGCCTGTTTGTGTGTCCAGCTGAACTCTTTAAGCTCTGGGTGACATGAATGAGTAAGAGGATGCTATTACCTGAGCACAGAGGGCCGGACGCACTGCTGAAAGAGGCGTGTGGTGCTCACACACGTTCTCTCTCTGTGTCTCTGTCTCCGTCTCTCTCTCTCTCTCATCTAGTTTGTGGATGTTGGCTGCAGCTCCAGGAGTTTCTTGGGAATCTGATCTTCTGAATGGCAAGCTGCAGTGCTGCTGCTGCCAGTAGTTGAGTTCATGTGGACTTGATGCCAGCTTTCTTTTCACATATGTGGATAACAGTTTGGCGCACAGCGAGCAGAACAGTGACTCCACAGAGAGAGGAGACTGGGGCTTTTCAAACAGGGAAATGGGCAGGTTCAGAACTCATTTTTTTGTAAGGTGAACTGAGCTTAAATTGAATTAAATGTTGCAAGAGATTACCGTATTTGTGTGCATCTCAAGGAAGCAAAGGCCGTGGCAATAAAGTATTTTCATTTTATGGAGTTTTTCTTGGAACGGCTGCACACCATATGACAGCAGAGGGCTTAAAACTCAGAGCCTGGTGCCAGCACAAAATCCAAACATCATAAAGTTCCTTCCAAAGCCCAGATGCTTATCGGTCTCCTCTCTCGGTGGAGAGTGTCTGTCAACTCGCCTGAGTCCGCCAGCTCAGAATCCCCTTCCCGGCCTCGGGTTCGAGTGTGAAGGCTAGAGTAGGGCAGACTCTCCAAAGAGGAGAGCCAAGCTGCGGCACCACCACTGTCAGACTGGAGCGAAAGGGAGTCCAGGGCATGGCCCCGTTGTTGTGGTGCGTGTGGTTCTGTGGTCAGCAAGGGGCCCACATCTCGCCCGCTCCACGTTCCACCAGAAGAGAACGTGCTGACGGGAAGGGGCCGTTCGCCCAGGCTTCCCAGGCTCCTGCAGCGCTCTGGGCTCCGTTAAAAATCTTCCTAATCCATAGCCTCTTGTTCCCCAACTTCTCGTAAAGGGTGTCGGGGAGCCTGTGCCCCCTCTCCGTCCTGGATGTGTGCATACGCCTTGGACAGCTGTGCTCACCAGCACGTGACTCCCAGGCTGCTCAGTGAGCTTCCAGAGGCATTCCTGGGAGAGGGAGGGCCATCTCTGAGTGACAGCCCAGCACACAGCGGGCTGGGCCTCCTCCTCCCCCCTGCTCCCCGCACCTGCCACGGCATCTGGGAGAGTGCGAGGTGGCTGGCACACCAGTGTTCAGCACTGGCGCCAAGAGTGTAAGCCGTCCTAGGGGACCCTTTGTTCTCCTGCAGTGACTGCCACTATCATGTAGTTCTGTGACAAACACCCCCTTCACCTGTCGTATCCGTGTAGTAGTTGATAGTCTTGTCTGACTATAAATTGTAGTTTTCCTCCCCACACACCTCTTTAGCGTGTGTGCTGTGCACAGTGTTGGACACAGCTGCTCCTGAGGACAGTGTGCTTTGGGGGCAGCTGACCCAGCTGCTGCCCCCCAGAGCACACATGAGCAGCAGCTGGAATTGGGAGTGGAGCCAGGACTCAGACCCAGGCACTGTACTGTGAGATGCAGTCCCCACCGGATCTCAGCCCCCGTGCCAAATGCCCACCGCTGCGCTGTGCTTCACTGATGGCTAATTGTGTGCTTGCTGTAGCCCACGAGTTCTGCCTGTGTCCCCTGGTGGAATGTGAGTGGACGTGACCTACTGCCAGGACCTGGGCTCGTCCTTTCTTAGAGTCCATCTAGCAGATGTTGAGGTCATCATTCTAGCAATTTCTCTGATTATCAGGACGTAGCAGAAGATCCTGTTCCAGTTAGAAAGGGTTGTCCTTTGCAACAGATGTGACAACAGAATCTTCACTCCTGAACCGTGTTCCCCTCCCCTGAGTAGGGCCTCAGCCCTCACACCAGTGCCCTGGTGCCAACAATGACACATGCTCTGTTGAGCTTGGGGCACCGGACTCCAGATCCTATCTTGAGGTGTGCGAGCAGGCCCCAGGCTCCACTCCATGCCCTGCCCGTGCTGGGGTGCGACCGTGGGCCAGTCTTCATGTTGTAGGCTGTGGTGGCCCTGTCAAGAGAGTGGAGTGCCGTCTGCCCTGGGCCTCAGTGACAGAGGAGAGGAGTGCAAATGACCACCTGAAACGGCCTCTTCTTCCATGCTGGGGGCTGGGGGCCGGGAGCCCCCCTGCTGTTGCGCAGGCCCCCTTCCCGTCTCCCCGCCCTGTGCTCTGTGACTGCTGTGGACTGGCAAACTCACGAGAGGCGTCCATTGATGCTGTGTGCGAGGAGGAAGGGCCCGCCTCGGAGCCCTTGGCCTGACGCCCGCAGCAGCTGTGGGAACACAGTGGTGCTCATTGTGGCGCGCGGCTCGGGGCTGCACAGAGCCTGCCGGGCCTCGTGGTCTCCCGGCTCAGATGCTCCGCCTCCCCCAGCTCAGAGTCTCTTCCTCCGGGTTTCTTTTGACGTCTGGCCCCTCAGTCCAAAGCCCCTTTTCCTCAGCAGAGCAGGAGAGGAGCCCCCCCAGGCCCGAGGCCCTGCCGGCCTTCCTCGGCACCTGATGGTGGTTGCGTCGAGGGCCCTCACCTTCCCTCCCAGGCGCTCCGCCCTGGCCCTCCTGGCTCTCGGCATGAGTCTGGCCTGGCACAGGGCCTCACCAGGAGCCAGGACCCAGCTTATTGGGAGACTAGAGGATCTTGACTGTGGCAGAACTTGGCAGGCTCCCCTCCTGACCAGCATCGTCTTCGGCCGGAGACCCAGCAGGAACAAAGCTGAGTACCCGTTCCCTGGCAGCACTGGGAGTCGCAGGGGAAGCCAGTGCCAGGCTTCCCTCTCTAGCATGTTCCTTGTTATTTGTGGACCTTTTTGTTGAATGTTGCATCGTTGATGTACAGTCAAGCACAAAGACCTTGCCTGTGCACCGAGCAAGGTCTACAGCATTTCCCAAGGTCCTGCGCCTCCCTGCCTCCTCCCAGGCATTGCCACCAGAGAGCACTCCTCTTGTGACCTCTGTCACCTCCATCACTTTGCATTCCCAGCCTCTTCCCCCCTATACCCAGCCCTCGGCCCCACCTCTCCTGTGTTTAGAACGCAAAGTTCATTCTGGCCCCAGCCAGCCCATCGTGACAAAAAGAAAGCGTGTGATGGAGTGGTGCCTGCCGGGTCCCGCCTCCCTGCCAGAGCTCTCCTCTGCCCTCTGCCTCATCTCCACCCACCAAACCAGATTGTGCAGGGCAAGGTCAGCCGTGCTGCACCCCAGAACCCAGAGGCAAAGAGAAGCAAGCGCCAGGGGACCCCCGTCCTGTCTTCCAGGTGCCCAGGCCTCGCAGTGCAGGGTCTTCTGGGCTGAGCCAGGCTGGTCCCTGGATCCTCAGACATCGCCCTGAGCAAGCACCCAGCGTGAAGGGGTCTTGCTTTCCTTTTCCTGTCGTCGTCCTCGGGTTTTCTCTGCCCTGAGTGCCTTTGGATTTCCTCGGGCAGGGGTTAGGTCCCCTCCCACCGTGTCCTTGCGTGTGAGCTGAGTGGGCAACAGCGAGCATGGCGAGGAGAAGGTCATTGTCCAGGGGCGCACAGAAGCCCCTGCTCTGGCCAGGGCTGCCATATGCAAATCCTTGTATTTAGAAGTGGAGCTTAATCTGTTTATCCAGCAGCAGAGATATCTGCAAGAAGCTGTTACTGTGTGGACACTGGAGCCAGACGGGAAACCGGAGGACTTGCAGATGTTATCTGCTCTCACGCAGCCGATCAGGGTGGACCCGGCGCTGGGGTTCACAGAACGCGCTCTCGACGTCGCGTTCCTGGACTCCAGGGGCAGAGAGGAGAGTGTTGAGAGGGGAAGTGAGCCAGCAAGAAGGAATCGGGACAGAGTCGGTCCTTACCACGCGTGTGTGATTACAGCGTTCTCTGACAGGAGGTGGATGCGCTGTGACTGAGCCCCTGTGAGGAAGTGTTCATTCCATGCACAGAGCCCGTTGGACCAGCCGCAGGCAGAGGTGATGAGCTGGGGGGAAGGGCTTCCGGAACACCCCTGATTTGGATTGGGACAATAGGGGCACATCCAGCAAGTTCACGAATGGCGCTAAGCTGGGACAAATTAAATGAGGATGTAAGGAGATGAGGCAGACAGAAGGCACAGCGCAGTAGGCGCAAGTGCTCGGATCTTGGAGCTTCCTGTGGGGCCAGGATGCGGAAGCAGCCCTAGAGGAAGAGGCTGTCCACTGCGGCGAGCACGGCCTGAGTGAGGCCATGGTGTGGAAGGGCAGCCCGGACGGCTGCTGCGCTGTTGAGTTACATTTCCAGAAGTTTCCCTAGCCCAGGACCTATGTCTTGTCTCCACCTTAGCGTTCCTCGCCTGTGAATGCTGAGCAGCTCCAAGGACCGAGGAGGGAAACCGTGTATGGAGGAACATCTTAAGAATATGAATAGTCAGGCGGAAGCAGAGGCGACCAAAGCGAAGCTTGAATTCCGTCCGCAGATGGGGGCGGCAGGGGGCTGTCCCGTGTGAGAGTGAGGGTGAGGACGAAGTTGCAGGAACAGCCAGCCTCGGTCCTGCTGGGCCAGTCCTCGCCTGGCGCTGGGAGCCCTTGAGGCCCTGTGGAGGACACACTCAGGGAGACTGTGTTGCCCGCAGGGTGGGCGTCTTTGAGATACTGGGGACGAGAAGCATTCAGATGTCTGAGCTTTTCAGGTTTTTGGAACGTCTGCATAGATTTTACCATTTGATCATCCCCAGTGAATAAAATATAATCGGGTTACAATTTGAGTATCATTGCTCGAAGTTACAGTTCTTGCAGTGTTTTAGACTTTGGGTTTTGGGGTTAGGGTGCCCAGCCTGTGCTGGGCCCAGGGACTTGCCAGCCACTTGTCAGAAGTGATAAGCAGAGAGTCAAGGGCACCAGAGCCTTGTAAAGCCGCATCAGCCTCGTTGGTGTGTCCATGATCGAGCCCACAGTCGGGCCCCAGGGGAACGAGGCAGGGCTTGCCATGTGGGCAGACTTAGGAGTACAAGATAAAGCTGCAGGCTGCATGACAGGGTGGAGCTCGGGAAATGAGAGTTGTGATAAGGTGGGCAGCAGCGTGGGAACCAGAGCAGGAAGTGGAGATGCAGCTTCCTGCACACGGGGATTTTCAGTGGGGGCAGAGTAACGTGCTTCATCCTAGGGAGACGAGGGGCCCTGAAGTCCTGGGACACCCTCGCTCTGCAGGTGGCTCCTGCAAGGACACCAGACGCCAGCACAGCCGAGTGCCGCCAGCACCCCTCTCTTCTGCTGGCCTACGGCTGCGGAAGGACCACGGGCAGTTTCCCAGAGTGTGTGAGAAAGGGACCTAGCTAGGAGGTGAAGATGTGGGCTTCCTATCCACCTGTCCTTTATGAGGTTGCATGTCTCTGCTCTCGCGGCCTCTCAGGCTTGAAGCCACCACAGCTGCCAGGGATCCTGAGCTTCCATTTTGCCGTGTTCCATGCCGCTTTTTGGGATACTCCGGCATAGTTACCCCCTGAGCACGCTCCACCCAGTTTTCTTCAACTTCCTGCCTGATTTGCCCTTTGTTTTCTTAGGCAACGGAAAGAGGCAAAGGTGGGCATCAACAAGGTTCACTCACCCCTCCTCACCAGTGCCAGCCTCTGCACGTGCCTGGAGTCCCCCCAGCAGGGAGGCTCCTGCAGAGGTGGGGAAGCGTGGCAGTGAGGGCAGGTCCCTGCCGTACCCAGAGCAGTCTGGTTCGCGGGAGGAAAGGGCTCTGGAAAGAGGACGTTATCACTCCTTAAGAAAACATGCGCAGAGAATGGGGTTGGCGTTGCCAAGGCCAAGTTAAACAGGATGCAGGTTCTCTGCAGGCGTTCCCAGGGCCCTGGAGCCTCTCCGCCTGCCCGCCCGCCCGCCCGTGCTGTGGGGTCGCTTCCTAATCCGTGACTGGTGCGCTGACCTGTAGGGAGGTGGGGTTCATGCTTGTGCTGCTTGCCGAGGGAAGTGACCCCACGGACTGCCCCGCCCTTCCCATCACCGCCAGAACAAACACATCCCATCCCCACCTTGTTCATCACGGTCCTCCCTGGAGCCAACGCTTTAGGGCGAGGGGCCTCAGAAGAGGCCACACTGGCCAGGGCCATTTACGAAGTGCAGACTCCTCCCCAGACCCTGAGGTTTCATAATCTCACCACTCCGGGCGTGGGGGTCCCCAGTCCCATCTCGGTTGGTCTCAGACTTGGCTTGAGTGAACTTGTTCACTTGTGCCCGGATGTTTTATGCGCTGGTTCTGCGTGATGTGTTCTGCCTTCTGAGGCTGGGGAGCAGAAATAAAGCTGTTAATACTTGGGTTCAAAAAATAACAGATGAAAGTTCTCAGCACTTTCCTGCTGTCATTTTTGTTTTGTTTGAAATTTGTATTTATTTTCATTTCATTTGAAAGAAAGAGAAAGATCTTCAACCTGATGGTTCACTCTCCAGATTCCCACAACAGCCAGGACTGAGCCAGGCCAAAGCCAGGAGCCCAGGGCTCAGTCTGGGTCTCCCTTGTGGGTGGCAGGGAGGGACCCAGGTAGTTGAGCCATCATCTGCTGTCCCCAGGGTGTACATTAGCAGAGCTGAATCAGGAGAGGAGTAACTGAGACAGAAGCAGGCCTTCTAACGTGGGATGCAGCTGTCTTAGGCAGCGACTGAACCACTGCACCGCACACCTGCGCCCCGATACAATCTTTTGATGAAGATTATATGGGGGTGGCCGTGCGTGGTGTGCTGGGTGGGGCTGCCGCCTGAGGCGCTAGCATCCCATGTGGGCACCAGGTCAAGTCCTTGCTGCTCTGCTTCCGATCTCGCTCCCTGCTGTGGCCTGGGAAAGCAGTGGAAGATGGCCCAAGTGCTTGGACTCCTGCACCCACGTGGGAGACTCGGGAGAAGCTCCTGGCTTCAGATCAGCCTGGCTCTGCCTGATGTACCCACTTGGGGAGTAAAAGAGCAGGTGGAAGAACTCTGTCTTTTTTTTTTTTCTCTCTCTCTCTCTCTCATGCATTCTTCCTTTCAAATAAATCAATAAATCTTTTTAAAAAAAGGAAAAGAAAAATTTATGGGGTGTTCATATTTATTTCAAGTTTTAAGTAAGAGACTACTTCAAAAAAAATTCATGGAAAATGAGTTTAAAAATAACTTCTTTTTTTTTTGACAGGCAGAGTTAGAGAGAGAGAGACAGAGAGAAAGGTCTCCCCCCCCCCTCCCAAATGGCCGCTACGGCTGGTGTACTACGCCAACCCAAAGCCAGGAGCCAGGCACTTCCTCCTGGTCTCCCATGCACGTGCAGGGCCCAAGGACCTGGGCCATCCTCTACTGCCCTCCCGGCCACAGCAGAGAGCTGGACTGGAAGAGGAGCAACCGGGACAGAATCCAGCACCCTGACCGGGACTAGAACCCGGTGTGCTGGCGCCGCAAGGCAGAGCATTAGCCTAGTGAGTCAGGGTGCTGGCTTAAAAATAACTATTTTGATACAAAACGAATTCAGTATGCATGCAGATTTCCCTGGAGGACACACTTTCCCTGGATTTCCTGAGGACTCTCCTGTGCGTATGCTTCACACGTATTTAGCTTCACACATATTTAGTGTCACACATTTTTAGCTTCACACATATTTAGCACCATAATTAATTTGTCTTTGAACTCCACTTCCCTGAACCTGGTGACACAGGCTCGCACGTTGTTCTGTCCCCTGGTTTCCCCTGATTTCCATGGTCTCTGCCCCGCTGTGCTGGGACCTGCTGTGGTCTTCAGGTCACACCGCGCTTGTTCAGTGCGTTGAGATACACAGCAGAGCTGGCGTCTGGGGCAGCTGTGGTGCACGGGGCTGGGCTTGTTCCCCGGGAGGCCGTGCCGTGCTTTCTCCTGTTGTGTGTGATCCCTGTTCTGCCAGTGGCCACAGAGATCCAGAGCCCAGAGGGGCCATGCAAGCACGCGGGCACTTCGCGGGCTGAATGAAAACATAGGCATGAAATACTCAAACAGACTTGCCTGTGTTTATCGGAACGCAGAAGGAGCTGACCCGACTCGGGCAGGCACAGACGTGACACTTTTCTCGCACCGCAAGTCGAGGGGCCTCATTTCAGGGGAGCAGGTGAGGCCGGCGTGCGCTGCGGAGGTCTGACTGGGACTCAGCTCCAGGTCTCCTGCCTCGCGTTCAGCGCCTTCCCTCCTGATCCGCGATGCCCCCTGTGCAGGGTGCTTACTGAAACCGGGGGTGTGGCCTCGGTTAGAGTTCTGGAGCAGTGAGCTTCCCGGCACTCAGGGTGCAGTCCCTCCACAGGGGTTGTATGGCAGCTCTGCGGGGAGTTTACAGGTGGTGCTGCAGTCGACAGGGGGCCTAGCCTCTGCCCTGACTTTATCCAGGCTTTCACTGTGCGCATAGATTGCATTTCTGGGTGATAAAACCTCTTTCGTGGGCCTAGCTGGCTGCTGCCTGTGCCTTCTCACCCCTGCTGTCCATCCATAGCTCCCTCTGGGATTAGTCTTCCTGAGACACAGGCATTCACTGTATGGCCGCTGTGACCAGACACCTCCCTGCTGACCCCAGATCAAAGCTGCAGACTCTCAGCCTGTCCTCCAGGAGCCTGGGGCCGGAGCCCAGGGCCAGCTCCCTCCTTGTGTCCAGAACAGACCACTTGTGGTCCCCAGTCCTCATCACTCTCAGAAAAGCCCTGTCTCTTCTCTGTGGCTGGGCCCTACCCACTCATCTAACTCTGTCCTGCGTGTCCTCCAGGCCCTGTGGGCTTGCTCCTCTCTCTACTCCCGAGGTGGCTGATAGCCCTGGAGAGCGAGCCCCCTGGCCGGCCCCCTCCTCCCTGCACTGCTGCTGTGAATTCTGCTCCCTGAAGCTCAGCCAGGCGCCCCCGCAGTCCGAGAGCCACTCCACAGAGCCCTGGGATGGGCTGCGGTCCCACCTCTTCAGTAATTCAGACCCAGCAGTTCATTGCGTGGTTGTGTCCAACAGTTTAGCAGCCGCTTGAAAAAATACTGCACAGAAGTACCCAGTTAGTTGTGATAGCCCGTGTGCTCCTGTTGGGCACCGCACGGCTTCCAGCAGTGTCGGGGGCACTCTGCAGCACCCGGGAGTGTCCCACTTGCCTCCCAGTGAGGCTGTCCCCACGGAGAAAGCCAGTAGGTACTCAGGAGCATCTTAACTCAAACCACCCGGGGGCACAAACCGCTCAGCTCAGCAACGGGCTGGGCACTGTGGGTGACAGTGGTTCAGATGGACTCCGTGGGCACATCTGGGGCAGCTAGCAACGACTTTCTGTACCAAGAGGAGGTTGGCTGGGGGGCCTTCCGGGGCAGAGAGTCCCTGGTTTTTTTTTTTTTTTTAATTTTTTTTAAATGATTATTTATTTGACAGGCAGAGTTACATAGAGGGAGAGAGACAGAGGCAGAGAGAGAGAGAGATGTCTTCCATCCACTGGTTCAGCTTCCAGATCGTTCTATCAGCTGGAGCTGGGCCAGGCCTAAGCTAGGAGGTTCATCCATCTTCGCTGATTTCCCAGGCACCTTAGCAGAGAGCTGGATGGAAAGTGGAGCAGCCGGGACTTGAACCGGTGCCCACGTGGGATGCTGGCACTGCAGGCGGCGGTTCTGCCCGCTGTGCCGTGGCACCAGCCCCAGTGCAGAGATTCCTTAGCGGCAGTGACGCTGACCCTGAGAGCAACGTGAGCACAGTTGTGTGACCGAGATGATGGCGCCGTGTCTCCAACCCCCACGTTTGAAGTCCAGCGTGTGGACGCTGTTGCCGAGGAAGGAGTGGAGAGGTAAGGCCTGTGCTTTCTTGGTAAGGTAACTTACCGGCTACCTCCTTCCAGCATTGGCTGTATAGGAGGGCCACCGAGCAAAGGAGTAGGAATACCCCCAGAACACGTAGCTGTTCACTGTGCCATACAACTGAAAAATACAAAAATAAAAACTGGAAAATCAATCCCTAACATGGGCGAGTTTAAGAACTCCTCTTGGGTCCACGAGGAAATGGAAACTACAGTTGTAGGCTGTGTGAACAGTGTGGAAATTCTGAGTACAGCTGATACAACTCAGGAAAACTCGCCAGCCTCGGTTCCGATATGAATGCCAGAAATGAAAAGGCATAAAGTAAATAATGCAATAAACCTAAGAAGTTATAGAGAGGCCAGCGTTGTGGAGTAGCGGGTAGAACCGCATGCATCCCAGTTTGAGACCCAGCTGATCCACTTCTGATCCAGTTCCCCGCTAGTGCACATTGGAAAGTAGCAGAAGGTGGCCTGAGTGCGTGGGCCCCTGCACCCACCTGGGAGACCTGATAGAAGGTGCAGCCCTGACAGCTATGCCCATCTGGGGAGTGAACCAGCAGATGGAACATCTCTCTCTTTTTTTCTCTCTCTCTCTGCAACTCTGCCTTTCAAATAAATAAATCTTTATAATAAAGAAAATTACAGAAAAAGAACAAGGAAATTGGCTCACGGATGGCAAAAGCACCTGCTGGGAAGGGTGCCTTTCAGGTAATAACCACCGGAGACCGTACCTGTTAGGCGTGTAAGTTGTCAGACAGATGGGGGAGTACCTGTTAGGGTGTAAGTTGTCAGACAGATGGGGGAGTACCTGTTAGGGTGTAAGTTGTCAGACAGATGGGGGAGTACCTGTTAGGCGTGTAAGTGTCAGATGGAGGAGTACCTGTTAGGCCTGTAAGTGTCAGATGGAGGAGTACCTGTTAGGGTGTAAGTTGTCAGACAGATGGAGGAGTACCTGTTAGGCGTGTAAGTTGTCAGACAGATGGGGGAGTACCTGTTAGGCGTGTAAGTTGTCAGACAGATGGAGGAGTACCTGTTAGGCGTGTAAGTTGTCAGACAGATGGGGGAGTACCTGTTAGGCATGTAAGTTGTCAGACAGATAGGGGAGTACCTGTTAGGCGTGTAAGTTGTCAGATGGAGGAGTACCTGTTAGGGTGTAAGTTGTCAGATGGAGGAGTACCTGTTGGGCGTGTTAGTTGTCAGACAGATGGGGGAGTACCTGTTGGGCGTGTTAGTGTCAGATGGAGGAGTACCTGTTGGGCGTGTTAGTTGTCAGACAGATGGGGGAGTACCTGTTGGGCGTGTTAGTGTCAGATGGAGGAGTACCTGTTGGGCGTGTTAGTTGTCAGATGGGGGAGTACCTGTTAGGCGTGTTAGTGTCAGATGGAGGAGTACCTGTTGGGCGTGTTAGTTGTCAGACAGATGGGGGAGTACCTGTTGGGCGTGTTAGTGTCAGATGGAGGAGTACCTGTTGGGCGTGTTAGTTGTCAGATGGGGGAGTACCTGTTAGGCGTGTTAGTGTCAGATGGAGGAGTACCTGTTGGGCGTGTTAGTTGTCAGACAGATGGGGGAGTACCTGTCAGGCGTGTTAGTTGTCAGGCAGATGGGGGAGTACCTGTTAGGCGTGTTAGTTGTCAGACAGATGGAGGAGTACCTGTTGGGCGTGTTAGTTGTCAGACAGATGGGGGAGTACCTGTTAGGCATGTTAGTTGTCAGACAGATGGAGGAGTACCTGTTAGGGTGTAAGTTGTCAGATGGAGGAGTACCTGTTAGGCGTGTTAGTGTCAGATGGAGGAGTACCTGTTAGGCGTGTAAGTTGTCAGACAGATGGAGGAGTACCTGTTGGGCGTGTTAGTTGTCAGACAGATGGGGGAGTACCTGTTAGGCGTGTAAGTTGTCAGACAGATGGGGGAGTACCTGTTAGGCGTGTAAGTTGTCAGACAGATGGGGGAGTACCTGTTAGGCGTGTAAGTTGTCAGACAGATGGAGGAGTACCTGTTAGGCGTGTAAGTTGTCAGACAGATGGGGGAGTACCTGTTAGGCGTGTAAGTTGTCAGATGGAGGAGTACCTGTTAGGCGTGTAAGTTGTCAGACAGATGGGGGAGTACCTGTTAGGCGTGTAAGTTGTCAGACAGATGGGGGAGTACCTGTTAGGGTGTAAGTTGTCAGATGGGGGAGTACCTGTTAGGCGTGTAAGTTGTCAGACAGATGGAGGAGTACCTGTTAGGCGTGTTAGTGTCAGATGGAGGAGTACCTGTTGGGCGTGTTAGTTGTCAGACAGATGGAGGAGTACCTGTTAGGGTGTAAGTTGTCAGATGGGGGAGTACCTGTTAGGCGTGTAAGTTGTCAGACAGATGGAGGAGTACCTGTTAGGCGTGTTAGTGTCAGATGGAGGAGTACCTGTTGGGCGTGTTAGTTGTCAGACAGATGGGGGAGTACCTGTTAGGCGTGTAAGTTGTCAGACAGATGGGGGAGTACCTGTTGGGCGTGTTAGTTGTCAGACAGATGGGGGAGTACCTGTTAGGCGTGTAAGTTGTCAGACAGATGGGGGAGTACCTGTTAGGCGTGTAAGTTGTCAGACAGATGGGGGAGTACCTGTTGGGCGTGTTAGTTGTCAGACAGATGGGGAGTACCTGTTGAAGCAGCCACAGACAGCGTCCATGATACATGGCTGTGTTTGTGGCCCTGGGGGCAGCATGAGTGTAGCCGTCATAGGTGATGTGATCGGATTGAAGGCCACGTTCTCGGGTGTGCTGCTGTTACGGTTGTATACACGTGATGTCTCTGAAGGGATACCTGGAAACTGAAACAGCAGGCGCTACTGGGAGGGGAACTGGTTAGTTGTGGTTCAGGCCCAGGAAGGAGACGTAGCTGTTGGATCTTGTACCGTGTGCTTACTCTTCCATCTAAAGATGCTGAGCAGTGTCTTCTACTCCTGGGCCCTGTGTCCTGAGCTCAGGTCTGCCACTGTGCCCTCGTTCATGAGATGAGAGCGTCCGGGGGTTGGGGGTCCCAGGCATAGCCTCCTGTCTGGGCTGCGTTCTCGGTGGCTCCCTTTCTGACTGCCCAGCAAGGCTGGCGTCCTCCGGAGTGAGCCGCCCGTCACCCTTCCTGCCCCAGTGACCAGAGCCGTTCTCTGGCCTTGGCTGTCTGGAGCCTTCCCGAGGGCGACTTGACAGCTCACGGAAGGGGGCGGGCACAGGGGGTGGGCCTCGGCAGAACCAGCTTCTGCCGTGACCAGGCCCGTGGTAGAGCGCCTGTGGTGCTCAGAATACACAGCTTGTCGAGGCTGCACAGGGCAGAGTCCTGCTGTTGGAGTTGGAACTCGAGGAAAGAGGCCAGGCAGCTTCCAGGGTGAGTGCCAGACTCATCAGTCTCCGGATGTGGCTCGTGGGTCAAAGGGTCCAGAGCCGGGAGGGTCTTCATCCAGGCCTCTCGTTTGGTGAATGCAGATGCTGCACCTGGTATCCACACAGGCAGTAGGGAGCCCTGCGTCCCTGAGCCACGTGCCTTGTGCAGGCACTGGGCCCCTCTACGTGGCAGCTGGCGGTGGAGCGCACTCGAGCCTCGCTCGCCCTCAGAACAGCGGCCGCAGTGCAGGTCGGTGCTCGCAGGAGGAGCGTTAGAAAGGAGGGGAGAGTCACTGAACACCATCACTCGGTTTTGCCCATGCAAAGCCTGGCAGGAACCAGGCACCTCCCCGGAGAAGGAGCCGCCAAGTTCGGAGGCTTTCACCCTTGGCCCTCACAGCATTGGGGCCGTGGCCCGCGGATTGGCCTGGGCTGCTGAGTTTACGATGAATGTGATGAAACCGTGTGGACCAGCATACAACTGCAGTGACCCGAGATCCAGAGCTGGAGGCCCGTGAGGCTGCTCTCCCTGTGGAGTAGCCGTCAAGAGCCGGCCTCCCCTTCATCTGGACTGGGGAGGCCTGGGCGCCGGTTGTTGCTCCGGTGTTCCTTGTTTGGCTGTTTTGACACTTTACACGTTGGTGTCAGGTTACACAGACCCTTGCACAACTTGGTTTGTCCTCATGTCTTTGAGATTTCTCCATGTTGCCGGGTGTAGCCGTAGTGCTGCCATTTCCACCGCACCTGCGCGTTGGACAGTCCATCCATTCTCTGTCAGAGACACTGCGGTTCTTTCCAGGCTGTTAGAAACAGTGCTCCGCACTCTGTGACTGTGCTCTGGGAGTGGTATGTTAAAGTTGCCTGCAGATCCTCCCACGACGTTCTCCCCACCCCACCCCACCCCAGCCCAGCCCCGCCAACGCACACACCAACTCGGGAGCTTGCCTTAGACGTGGAGGTGTCAGTGGACATGTCTTGGGAGAGGGGAAAACGCCGTTTTTCTTTCTTGTGACCAGTGCCCTTGCGATTTGCTACTCAGCTGTGTCTTTGGCAGGCCACACTCTGCCCACAGCTCGCCAGCTGGCCCTGAGAGTGACTGGCTCCCGGGAGAGGGTTGCTGGGTGCGGCAGGAGGTACAGTGTGCCTTTGACTCCGTGCCTTTGACTCCTGGCCTGTGAGAGGGCCTCACAGAGTCCACAGAAAGAGCACACTATACGGAAGCTCTGCGTGGATCTCAAAACATTTTTCAGAAAATAAACATATCTTTTTTAAAGAATCGTTGTATTTATTTAATTTTTATTTGAAAGCAGAGTCACAGAGAGGAAGAGAGTTAGAGAGAGAGGCAGAGAGAGAGAAGTCTTCGTTCTGCTGGTTCACTCCCCAAATGGCCTCAACAGCCAGAGTTGTGCCATTCTGAAGCCAGGAGCTTCTTCCAGGTCTCCCGTGCGGTGCATGGGCCCAAGGCCTTGGGCCATCGTCTACTGCTTTCCCAGGCCATGGCAGAGTATTGGATTGGAAGTGGAGCAGGCAGGACTAGAACCGGTGCCCATAAGGGATGCCAGCCCTGCAGGTGGCGGCTTTACCCACTGTGCCACAGCACTGGTCCCATAGACGTATCTTTTAATCCCATTTCTCTATGAACTCTCTGAGCCACACTCTGTCTCATCTCTTTTGGGCACTGTTTTGTGAATGGTGGGAAGAGGAGGTAAAAATAGCTCTCTTCATGACTATTTTATAGAAAATCTGAAGAAATCCATAAAAAGTATTAGAATTACTAAATGGGTTCAGCAAGGTTGTAGGGTACAGGATCCGTGTGCAAAAGTCAATTGTGCCTACAAATACTTGAAATGAACAAATGCTGAAATTAAAAAAGGAGTTCTATATGCGATAGCATCAAAAAGACTAAAGTATTTAAGGTTAAATTTAACCCAAGTACTAGACTTGCATACCAAAAACTACAAACCACTGACAAAGAACTTAAAGAAAGTGAGTGGCAGACATCTCATGACCACCTTGAGTTGGGAGGATTAATATTATTGAGTCGATAGACTACCCCAGACTGGTTGACAGATTCAGTACCTTCCCCATGCAAATCCCAGCTACCCCCTTGGAGTATTGGCACGTGTTGTGAACATCTCTTGGAAATTCAGGGACTCAGGTTGGCGGAAACCATCCTGAGTGGGCGGGAACAGACTGCAGGCCGCGCGCTTGCTGGGCTTGGAGGTTGGCATGTCTGTGTAAGGATGGAAATACAGGCCAACTGGTGAGAATTGAAAGGTCAGAAGTAAACCTAGAGCCAATCAATTTTTGACAATATAATTCAGTGGACGGACCATATAATGCCTATATAATAAAAGCAGAAATTAGCAATATTCAGGATTTTGTTTGTAAGCTATTAAGTGACACTCATTACTATGTATGAATTAATAGATGAATAATTAAATGAACACATACATAACTGAAGACGAGTTGAATCATATTTGACCTAGTTGTGAGAATGCGTAATATAGTCATACTTCTAACACATTTCTGAAACAGTTCCAACATAAATTGATTAAATGTGTGATATCTATTTGGGTGGGGAGCATAATGAGACAAGTACCTAAAAATCCATGTTTTTGTCCTGCACTGTTTAAATGGTGCTGGTTACTTGTCAGCAATACAAATGTTACCTACTTGTTTTTTTAAAAAAATGTTCCTTTCAACAAATGGTGCTGGGAAAATTGGCTATCCACCAGCGAGAAGTATAGAATTGGATCCTCAATTCATTCCATTTATAAAAATTAATTTAAAATGGGTCATAAACCTGATGTAAAAGGTAAAACTATGAAAGTTCTAACGTAGATGTGAATCGTCATGACCTTCCTTAGGCATTGCTTTCTTAGAAGGGATACCACAGGCAACTAAGGAAAAAGAAATAGTGACTGTCGAGGGACAGTATCCAGAGCATATAAGGAGCTCTTGCACCTTGCTAATACAATACAGCCCAAGAAAACAAACAGAAAATAAGCAAAGATTTGAATGCATTTTCTTCCAAAAAATATACAAATGGACAGTCCAGTGAAAAGGTGCTTAATATCATTAATAACTAGAGAAATGCAAATCACAACCAGTGAACACATCTAGGATGGTCATACTAAGTTGGACAGTAACAACTGCCAGTGGGGTGGAGGGCAGCTGGAGGCAGGCAGTGTTCGTGGCTTGTTCAATGGTGCTGCCCTAGGGCATTTGAAGATGTTTGAAATTCCCATAGAGGGATAGAACTGTAAGATAAGTCTATTCTGGTGCAAACAAAAAATTGAAATCCATGGATAGTTTCCTCACATATGCATTTGCCATGGATTTTTGAAGTGCCCTTGGATTAAATAGGCATCTTCACATATCAGTAATTGTACTCCTAGGCATCTGCACAAGATAACTGAAGCATATGTCCACACAGAAGCTTGTGCGTGGATGTCACAACAGCATTGTTCTTCATAGCCAAAAGTGGAAACGAGCCATACGTTCACCAGCTAGGAGAGATTAAGTATTTCAAAATGTGCATATCCACAGTAAAACACTGGCGATCAGCTTGGCCAGCTCTGGCTGCTGTGGCCGTTTGGGGAGTGAACCAGCAGATGGAAGATGGACCTCTCTATTCTCTTTCTCTCTTTGAAATAAATAATTTTTAAAAAAAAAGATTCCATGCATTTCCATCAACTGGGGATGAATTGCAAAATACTTGCATTTACCATGACGTGATATATGAGACTCGTGCTAAAATAAATACTCCAGGGTCATCCTCCAAAGAAGGCACAGAGGGTGCAGGATTAAAGGAACGTGTGGACAACTGTTGAAGCTGTGCATTCGTGGAGGTTCCTCGCACTGTTCCCTCGATTTTGTGTGTGTTTGAACTTTTCCAAACTAAGTATGCAGGAAGGAGAAGAATCGGGGCCGAGTCAGGCCAGAGTCTGAGTTGTGCTGGCTTACTGGAGCGGCAGGTACTGGCTGCCCTCGATTGTCTTCATGGTGGCTTGCCTTGCGTCTCTGAGAACCGTCTTCCAGTTTTCAGCGTGCTTACCAAGCACTTAGCAGTGTAGGAAGTGGGCTCGGCGACCTTGAGTTACAGGGAGTAGAAGTGACTTTTATTACTCTTTTATTTGCATTTTAGATTTTATGAACCATAGAAATGAATCAATATAACTTAAGTTCCTCTCACAGCACCAACATTTCCTTTGTCTTTTTTTTTTCCCCCTGCCTGGTCTCTGTTCATAATCAGCCATTAATAATGTGAATACGTCGTTGTTTGCCTATCACAGGGCATTTCCACTGCTGTTTTTTAAAATGAGCACATGTGCCATGCTCAATTAGATCACTGAGCTTATTCAACTCAAGGCATTTTAGGACTCGCCGCATTTATGGCTGCAGGCTGATCGCCCCTGAGTTTCACAAGGACAGAGATTTGTGTGTTTCAGTCTCTGTTCCAAGAATAAATTTCCTATGCATGCAATAAATACTTGCAGAATGAATGCATGAGTTTTATTTTGAGCGCTGTGGGTAATAGTATATTTTCCAACATTGTAGACGTTATCTGCAGAGGCAAAAGCTACAGCAGGTGTAACAAGAGGCTTACACATTGCCTGCCACAGAGGAGGTGCTCACTAGGTGCCGGGTGGTCAGTGTGTGGTCAGTGCACCCTCTGGCACGGACAGTACTAGTGGGAACACGGTGTGGCCAGCCCTGCACGTTCTCCCTTCAGATTGGCTGGGCTCTAGCTCTAGGCATGTTAATGCCGCAGTTAACACTCGCCTTGGTTGGCGTGTGACTGTTCCTTCTCCCCAGCTCCCTGCTTACAGATGATGTCCACTTAGCTGTGTCGCTCTGTAGTGGGCTAACCTCATTCACCACCTGCCTCACTCCACCAGGGTCCTTCATCTATCCATCAGCTTTAAGCCTACGACTTTAAAAATAGTGTGAATGCACGTTTTTGGTAGGAAAAGGGAAACCATTTTTATCATTTCTTTTAGATCTATCTCATTTTTATTCCCAGCTCTGATTTATTTATTTCAAAGCTATATCTGGTACATGGTTAGGATAGTGATATCTTTCTGTTGAAATGTTTATTGTAAAATATCTCCAGTTAAATCTCGTAATACATCTTAATTTAACATCTATGAGTATTTATCTAATGATAACATAGCTATCATAATTTTCTTTTAGTTGTTGTTTGCCTAGTATCAATAGCTTAGATCATTTACTTGGAGTCTGTGTATTTAAATTTTATTTCTTATAAATAACATATAGATGGATTTTTTTTTAAAGTCAGCTCTGCAAACTTTGATGTTTTAATTAACATATTTACTGCATTTATCTTTAATGTAATTACTGGTATAGTTAGGTTTGACTGTCTTATCATTTGTTCCATATGTGGTCACTCTGTTTTGCTTCCTTAATCTCTCTCTCTCTAAATTTTTTAAAGATATACTTATTTACTTGAGGGGCAGAGTTACAGATACAGAGAGGGGGAAACAGAGAGAAAGGTCTTCCATCTGCTGGTTTGCTCCCTAAATGGCTACAACCGGTGGAGCTGGGCCAATCCGAAGCCATAAGCCAGGAGCTTCTTCCGGGTCTCCCATGTGGGCACACGGGCCCAAGCGCTTGGGTCATCTTGCACTGCTTTCCCAGGCCATTAGCAGGGAGCTGGATCAGAAATGGAGCAGCTGGGACTTGAACGGGCACAAATACGGGATGCCGGCACCTCAGGTGGAGGCTTAACCTACCATGCCACAGCGCCAGCCCCTTGTTGCTTAAATAAATCACATGCTTTTATTATGTTTTATTTGTGTATTAGTTTTTTTGTTGTCTGGCTTAAATAATTCTTCTAGTGATTACTATAGAAATTTCCAAATTAACCTATTAGAATTTGTCTCATCAAAAAAGTACAGGAATCTGGCCGGCGCCAAGGCTCACTAGGCTAAACCTCTGCCTAGCGGCGCCAGCGCACCAGGTTCTAATCCCGGTTGGGGCGCCGGATTCTGTCCCAGTTGCTCCTCTTCCAGTCCAGCTCTCTGCTGTGGCCAGGGAGTGCAGTGGAGGATGGCCCAAGTGCTTGGGCCCTGCACCCCCATGGGAGACCAGGAGAAGCACCTGGCTCCTGGTTTCAGATCAGCGCGGTGTGCCAGCCACAGCATAATGGCCACAGCGGCCATTGAGGGGTGAACCAACGGAAAATAAGACCTTTCTCTATGTCTCTCTCTCTCTCTCACTCTCCACTCTGCCTGTCCAAAAAAAAAAAAAAAATGAATGTACAGGAATCTTAGTATATTACATTTACCCCTTGGCAAGTTTTTTACTACAGTTGCCTTGTGTTTTATTTCTGCAGAAGTGATAAAGTCCACAAGGTGTTTCTGTTGCTTTAACCGTCAGTAGTCTTTATATTATCAGCATACTGAGCCTTCTGAAGCTATCAATTTTTTGGAATAGTTGTGTGCCTCCACAGCAGATCATTTGTCTTTGAACCTAAAGACCATTCCATGGTATGTTCATCATATTAAATATCTTACAGTATTACTTGCAGAGAAATGCTCCGTAGAAACTTATGAATTCTTTCAGTTTTTGTCTGACAAAATCTTTACTGTTCAGATTCACTTATTTTTGTTCTATTTGAGAGGGGAAAAAAACAGAGAAAGGTAGGCAGACTGGGAGATCTTGGATCTGTCAGTTCATTCTCCATTTGCTCACAACAGCCAGGGCTGGGCCATCACAAAGCCAGGAAACTGGAACTCCATCCCAGTCTCCTGCGCGGAGGGCAGGGACCCCGGCAGCTGAGCCTGGCTGCTGCCTCCCGTGGTGAGAGCTGGAGCAGATGCAGAGCTGGCTCGGCTCTGACACAGGAGGCTGGTGTTCTCGTGGGAAATGCCCACGCCTCATGTTCATTGTAAAGTGGCATCCTCCCTGAGTGTAAAATATTGAGTTGTCATTTTTTCTTCCATAACTTTTTTTAAACATTTATTTATTTGATAGAGTTACAGAGAGAGAGAGATCTTTTTATTGACTGTTTCACTCCCCTCATGTCTGCAATGCACAGCACTGGGACAGGCCAAAACCAAGAGCCAGGAGCTTCATCCAGAACTCCCAAGCATTTGGCAGGGGCCCCAGCATATGGGCCATCTTCTGCTGATTTTTCTCAGGCCATCAGCAGGGAGCTGGATCAGTAATGGAGCAGCCAGGACACAAACCAGCAACCATATGGGATGTTGGTATTGCAAGTGGTGGTTTTACCAGCTATGCCACAGCACCAGCCCCTCTTCTACAACTTTTTTTTTTTTTTAAGATTTCTTTATTTGTTTGAAAGGCAGAGTTAGAGAGAGAGAGAGAGAGAGAGCGCACGTGAGAGCGAGCTTCCATCCACTGGTTCACTCCCCAAATGCTCAAAATGGCCGAAGCTGTGCCCATTCAAAGCCAGGAGCCAGGAGCTTCTTCAGGTCTCCCACACGGGTGCTGGGGCCCAAGGGCTTGGGCCATCTTCAGCTGCTTTCCCAGGCCACAGCAGAGAGCTGGATTGGAAGTGGAGCAGCTGGATCTAGAACTGGCGCTCATATGGGATGCTAGTAACTGCAGGTGAAATCTTTATCCACTGTGCCACAGCACTGGTTCCTCCACAACTTTTAAAACTTTTGGTCTGTATGCTTTGTGGATATTTTCTTGGGAAGTTGACATTCACTTTTTTAAAAAAAGTTTATTTTTAATATATATTTGAAAAACAGAGCTGCAGAGAGAAGGAGTAGGGGAAGGGGAAGAGCAAGAGAGAGAACACCCTTCCATCTGTGGGTTCACTCCCCAAATGGCCACAACAACCAGGGCTGGGCTTCTTCTGGGGGAGCCCATGCAGTTGGGCCATCCTCCACTGCTTTCCCAGGAGATTTAGCAGGGAGCTGGGTTGGAAGTTGGAAGTGGAGCAGCCGGGACCTGAACTGGTGCCCATGTGGGATGCCGGCACTGCATGTGGAAGCTCAGGCCACTGCCCCAGCGTGCCATCACCCGACCTTCACTCTGTGTTTTCCTGATGATTGTCTTTTTTTTCCCCCCTGCAGTATCTGCTTTTCAGATTTTGCTGTTCACTGGTTTGAGTTGTGCCTAGATTTAGGCTTCTTGTGATTTATCTTCCCTGGGTGTCAGAGCTTTGTGAGTCTGTTTGTTTACATTTGAAAATTTATTTGCCATGATTTTCTTTTTTTATTTTATTTTATTTTATTTTTTTGACAAGCAGAGTGGACAGTGAGAAAGACAGAGAGAAAGGTCTTCCTTTGCCGTTGGTTCACCCTCCAATGGCTGCCGCGGTCGGCGCGCTGCAGCCAGCACACCGCGCTTATCCAATGGCAGGAGCCAGGTGCCGGGTGCTTTTCCTGGTCTCCCATGGGGTGCAGGGTCCAAGCACTTGGGCCATCCTCCACTGCACTCCCGGGCCACAGCAGAGAGCTGGCCTGGAAGAGGGGCAACCGGGACAGAATCCGGCGCTCCAACCGGGACTAGAACCCAGTGTGCCAACGCCACAAGGCAGAGGATTAGCCTGTTGAGCCACGGTGCCGGCCTCATGATTTTTTTTTTCAAACATGGCTTTGTTTTCTGTTCTTTCTTTCCCTTTGATTGCAGTCTCATTACCTGCATGTGAGATCTTTAGACCATGTCCCAAATCCATGTTACTTTTTTTGCCTTTTCTGGTTTTATTCCTCTGTGCTTTCTTTTGAATAATTTGTACTGACCTGGCTGCTGGGTTCACTCATCCTGCTTGCCGCTGTGCCTCCTCTGCCGTCAGACCCCATCAGTGAGACCTGGATGTCAGGAATCGCGTTGGGAAGTTCTGGGAAGTGTTTTGGATCCTCGTTTGCGTTGGTCAGCCTTGCATGGTTGCAGTGAAGTGCCTGGGAGGGGCTCCCTAAGAGGAAGGTTGATTCCAGCTTACGGTTGTAGAGTGTGGAGGGTGCAGTGTGCAGTGTGGAGTGTGCAGTGTAGAGTGTGGAGGGTGCAGTGTGCAGTGTGGAAGGTGTAGTGTGAAAGGTGCAGTGTGGAGTGTAGAGGGTGGAGTGTGGAGGGTGCAGTGTGGAATGTGGAGTGTGCAGTGTAGAGGGTGGAGTGTGCAGTGTGGAGGGTGCAGTGTGGAGGGTGTAATGTGAAGGGTGCAGTGTGCAATGTGGATGGTGGAGTGCAGAGGGTGGAGTGTGGAGGGTGCAGTGTGGTGTGTAAAGGATGGAGTGTACAGTGTGGATGGTGGAGTGTAGAAGGTGAAGTGTGCAGGGTGGAGGGTGCAGTGTGGAGGGTGGAGTGTGCAGTGTGGAGGGTGGAGTGTGAAGTGTGGAGGGTGCAGTGTAGAGGGTGGAGTGTGCAGTGTGCAAGGTAGAGGGTGCAGGGTGCAGGGTGGAGTGTGCAGTGTGGGAGGGTGCAGTGTGGAGTGTAGAGGGTGCAGTGTACAGTGTGGAGGGTGGAATGTGGTGGAGTGTGCAGTATGGAGGGTGCAGTGTGGAGTGTGCAGTGGCGACTGTGCAGGGTGGAGTGTATAGGGTGCAGTGTACAGTGTGGAGGGTGGAATGTGGATGGTGGAGTGTGCAGGGTGGAGAGTGCAGTGTGGATTGTAGAGTGTGCAGTGTGAAGGGTACAGGATGGAGGGTGGGGTGTGCAGTGTGGAGGGTGGAGTGTAGAAGGTGCAGGGTGGAGGGTGGAGTGTAGAAGGTACAGTGTGCAATGTGTAAGGTGGAATGTGCAGTGTGGAGGGTGCAGTGAGGAGGGTGGAATGTGGAGTGTGGAGGGTGGAGTGTGGAGGGTGCAGTGTGCAGTGTGGAGGGTGGAGTGCGCAGGGTGGAGTGTGTAGTGTGGAGGATGCAGTGTGCAGTGTGGAGGGTGGAGTGTGAAGTGTGGAGTGTACAGTGTGCAATGTGTAGGGTGGAATGTGCAGTGTGAAGGGTGGAGTGTGGAGGGTGCAGTGTGGAGGGTGGAGTGTGCAGTGTGGAGTGTACAGTGTGCAATGTGGAGGGTGGAATGTGCAGTGAGGAGGGTGGAGTGTGGAGGGTGGAGTGTGGAGGGTGCAGTGTGGAGGGTGCAGTGAGGAGGGTGCAGTGTGGAGTGTACAGTGTGCAATGTGTAGGGTGGAATGTGCAGTGTGGAGGGTGCAGTGTGGAGGGTGGAGTGTGCAGTGCGCAGGGTGGAGTGTGTAGTGTGGAGGGTGCAGTGTGGAGAGTGGAGTGTGCAGTGTGGAGTGTGCAGTGCGCAGGGTGGAGTGTGCAGTGTGCAGGGTGGAGTGTGGAGTGTGTTGTGGCCCCCCTGCAGGCACGCAGGTTCGGTGTCTGATGCTGGTGTTCCTGCCGACAGTCTCAAGGCCACACAGGCATCACACAGCAAGAACGAGCACATGTGTGACTGTGACTCTGCTTGGAAAGCCACCACGGTTTCATCATGTGGCCTCCACCCAGCCAGATAATCCAGCCTGACACTCCCCACTGGTCCCGCCTCTAAACACCGTAACTGGGTTAATTTCTTGCCCTCTTCCATTGGTAATCTAAGACTTTGGGATCCAGGCCGTATAATGAGTAGACCTTTGGCAGACTTCCAACATCTAAACTGTAGCACTGTAAAAATACTGTGTTTTATCCAGTTCATCTTTTTCTCTTGTTCATACATCAGTTACTGTCATCCCTGCTGCCACATCAGATATTTGGCTCCCTCTGACCTGCATGTATTCGCTGTTCTGTCCCTTGATTGGTCACTGTGACAGCTTTGTTGAACGTTCAGTAATTTTCCTGGTGTGCGGATGTCGTCCGTGACAGATGATCGAGGCTGGATCTGTGTTGCAGAGAGGAGAAGGGTGTTAAATTCTGTTCCCACAGTAGCTAAGTCCCTTCTCCACAGCCTGGACCGGGCTTCTTGGGGTAGATCTGCTCCGCCGGCTGCCCGTGGTCTCGCGGCTGGCCTTGCAGGAGTCTGCCGTGTGCCGTGTCTTCCACTCCAACTTGACCTCAACGGCAGCATCTCCTGGGAGCTGGGTGATGTCTGCATCTCTGTGGAGCCTCTGTTCCCAGCAGACGCGTCCTTTGAGGCGCTGAGGCATCTCTCCCTCCACTCTGCATCCCAGGGTGCGGAACAATCCCCATGCAGGTTTCTGGGTTCTGTGCCAGAGCCGGGTCTGTCGCTGGCACACTCTGGGTCCTGCTGCCTCCCCTTGTCGAGACGCTGTCCTGCCTGTGCCCTGTGTGGTTTCCCTCACAGCTCTGGTCGTGAGTGGCAAGGTGGCTGGGATGCCATCTACGGTATCACGGCCAGAACCGGGAGTTAGAATCGTGCCGGCTTAGTTCCACTTCCTTAGGTGCTCCTTGTGCAAGGCGGTAGTTAGGGATTGTTTTGATTTTGAGTTTACACTCGCTGCGTGGGGGCCTCGTGATTTTTCTCAGCATGTGGACCTGGGGTCCCTGGGTCATCTGGAGAGAACAAGGCAGTCTGTTTTTGAGCCGTGCCTTTGTTAACAGGCGAGTGCTCTCACTGCCCGGTCCCGCCTCCGTGCATGCTCTGTTATGAGAAGCTTCTTTGGTATTCGCTTGGCGCTGAAACCTGCTGCTGGTTTTCGTCTGCTCCGGCTTGACCTCGTGTTCCTGGTAAGCAGGGTCCTGGTAAGAGCTGATCTTGGCAGACGGGCTCCTGCAGAGGTTTATCTCCCGTGTAAATCCAGCTGCTTCAGGGCTGGGCTGCTCTGGTCCTTGACACCTCTGCATGAACAGTCTCTCAGATACCGTTTGTCTGGCTAGTTTGACAGTAGCTGGGATGCAGACCTCTGTGGTCACTCCTGGGTGCCTGAGGTCGGGCAGGGTTGACGAGAACGTGTCTGGAAGACAGAAGAGATGGTGTAAGTGAGCCTGATCACCATTTCACTCCTCCACCTGTTCCCTGGAGAAGTCCCCGGTACAGTGTGCTGGGGGCACGAGGCCTAAGACTGTTCAGAAGCACTGAGGAAGCTGAGCAAGAACCACAGTGGCGGAGGCGGGCCGAAAGGACGCCGGCAGATCCAGGCAGAGGCCAGCAACCAGTGCTGATGGTTTCTTCCTCCTCGGAGACCTGGTAGCTGACGGTTCAGGGTGGGAGGGAGACTTTGTTGTATATTCTTTATACCTTTTGAATATTTCTCTTTTAAGTTTCTCTTTTTAAAGATCTATTTATTTATTTATTTGAAAGGCAGAGTGACGTAGAGAGGGGAAAAGACAGAGATCTTCCACCCACTGGTTCACTCCCCAAATGCCTGCAGCAGCCAGGGCTGGGCCAGCATGAAGCTGGGAGTTCTCTCTGGGTCTCTCATGGGGTGACTGAGGCCCAAGCCCTCGAGCCGCCATCCGCTGCCTTCCCAGGCACATGAGCAGGGAGCTGGACCAGAAGCAGGGCTGCCAGTGCTTCGGCCAGCACTCCAGGAACGTGATGCTGGCGTCCAGGTGGCAGCTCGACCAGCCGTGCCACAGCAGGCCTTACCTTTTTGAGTCTGGAACCTCACGGATGTGTTACTCCTGAACCCTGTGAATATACTACTCAAAAAAAACAATGGTGACCAAAAACCAACCTGTACTTTTGATCCCTCCTGAAGCTTCCCAAATTGGCAGCGAAGATGTATCTTCTTCAAAACCATCAAGGAGAACAATAGGAAAGGAAGCAACAAACTTGGAGTGTTGAAGCTGGACAGCGGGGTGGACAGCAAGAAAGCGGGCCAGGAGAGAAGGCTGCCATCTCCCAGATTTCCCTAAGACCTGGAAACCAGGGCTCCTGGGTGCCTCCGAGCGGGAGAGGTCACAGGAGGCTTCAGGCAGACGCACCACATCCCAGCTCCCACCCCAGGTCTGTGCAGCGGGACAGAGCTGTCCTGCCGTCCTCTCTGGACAGGCTCAAACAGGCCCTCTGGCCTAGGCCACACCAGCCCCCAGCCAGAGACAAGGCAGAGGCAGAGCCCTGACGACACTGCGGTTACACGGAGGTCAGCAAGCACGGAGACCTCCAAGTGTTTCTCCCCAGGTCCCTCAGCCCAGGCCGTCAGACTCCCCCGCCACGGGGCAGCCCACAGAGACCACACTGGGGGCTCTGTCGCGTCCGAGCGCAGCCAGGTGACCTGCGGTCACGTTCCAGAATTATCTGCAGCAGCATCTGTGTTCTCAACAAGAGAAGAGACGCGACTTTGATCAAACAAGCCCAGAGTGCTATAAAAAGGAATATGCAGATGACTTAAAAGAGCTCTCAGTTAAAAGCCACCAGAGGAGATGGCACGGTGAACTCCAGAGTATCTTGCAGAAACCAAGCCAAAAGACAAAGGCACGGAAAGTTGGGGGGAACACGTAAGCAGAAATGTAGGTCCGGCTAAGAGCACGACACCCAAGTCAGAGTCTGCACCAAGAGAACGTGGAGGAGCAGTTCTGGAAGGCTCACCAGCACTGAGGGACAAAGTCTCTGCATGTGACGGGTCTGCTGACTGGAGCAGATGGAAAATAGACCAGGTTAGGGTCCTGTAGCAGAAGAGACTTGCAGCTGAAAGGAAATGCATAGGTCCCGTGCAACCAGTCAAGAATCAGAATGATTTTGGATTTCACGGTAACGACACTGCAGGCCAGAAGTCGGAGGAACAGGGATTTCAGCCCACGGGGGTCAAGTGTTTCTGCTCCACACTTCCATGAGGGGTCTTCAAGTGGAATTAAAAGTGCAAGCTTGGGGCCAATGCCAGGGTGTTGCGGGTAAAGCCGCCGCCTGCAGCGCTGGCATCCAATGTCGGCACCGGTTCGAGTCCCGGCTGCTCCACTTCTAATCCATCTCTCTGCTATGGCCTGGGAAAGCAGTAAAAGATGGCCCAAGTCCTTGGGCTCCTGCACCCACGTGGAAGACCAAGAAGAAGCTCCTGGCTCCTGGTTTTGAGTCTGTGCAACTCCAGCCGTTGCAGCCATCTGGGGAGTGAACCAGCGTATGGAAGACCTCTCTCTCTCTCTGCCTCTCTATAACTCTGCCATTCAAATAAATAAATATTTTTTTTAAAAGTGCAGGCTTATTTTGGTGTAAAAAAATGTTTTAGATGAAAAATAGTTTTCCTGTTATGTAGAATATGTCTGTTAAGGAAAAAGAAAACTACATATGGATTCTGAAATTTATTTCACCACAGTAAACTCATCCCTTCAGTTCATCATTCCACAAACGCACCCCAGAGCCCAACCACGAGTGGAATTTGACAGCAGGGTGAGGGTGTGCAGGTGCTCCAGAAGAAAGCGAGCCAAGCAAGAGGAAACATGGGATGTAGGAAACTGTCCGACCAGGGCGTCGAGGCAGTCCCGGGGTGATAGCCAAGGGAAGTGTCGGGGATATGCCTGGAGTTGACAGTGGGCCTGGAGCCAGGGCGGCTGCAAGAGACCAGTGAGGTCAGGAGGCCCCAGGACAGGTCTGTTAAGAAGATGGAATTGCCAGTCTCGGAGGATGTCCTTCTGAAATGCAGACAACTGGTAGAGAGAGTCGGGATTAAGTTCTCGGTCAGTATAGAGAAACAATATCAACACCAGAAAGTCAGTTATGAATTCCAGGGAAAGCAGTTCTGCTCGAGACTTAAAAAGTAATCCCAGAGTGGGAGGGGGTAGGCGTGGTGATACGGTGATAAACACGCCCACATCCCATATGCGAGTGCCTAGGATGGAGCCCCCCCCCCCCCCCCCCCCGTCTGCTTCCTACTGATGTGCACCTGGGGAGGCAGCAGATGGTGACCAAGGTACCTGTTCTCTGCCACCCATGTGGTGGCGCTCCAGGCTCCTGACTGCAGCCTGCTCCAGCCCTGGCCGTTGGATTTGGGGAGTGAACCAATAAATGGAAGATATTCTCTCTCCCTGCCTCCCTCACTCCCTCCTCTTCCCCTCCGTTCCTCACCTCCCCTCTCCTCTCCTCCCTACCCCCACCCCGTCCACCTTCCGGTAAATAAATAAATGTAGAGAAAATGAAAACTTCTTTAAAAGACTGGAATGACAGAGGGATAGGAGAATTGGTAGCATGGGTTTTTAATGTGAGTCCTGTAGGCCTGGCAGGTGGAGGGTGTGGAGCTGAGCAGGGCCACAGGCAGCCCAGTGTAGCCTGCGTGTGTCAGCTCGGATAAGAGGTGCAGTCACACTCAGGCATAGGTGTTTGCCCTGTGTTGTGTCAGTGGGGTTGATAATTTATGATTTTTTAATGTCTTTATTTTGCCTGAAAGGCAGAGATACAGAGAGAAAGAGGGTTTACGACGTGGACCTTTTGTTACGTGGTTAGTTTCTGTCCAAGAATAGCATTAGCCCTTGCATTGATTCCAAGCAGAGGGAAGTGAGCTGTCCTTGAAATGGCCTTTGTGGGATGTTCACCGTGAAAGCAGTGCCCTCTCGGATCCACCACGTGCAGCCCCCAAGAGTCCTTGCACGACAGTGGAAGGAAGGAAATGAGAACTTTCCTGAGAATTATGGCCATAGAAGGCGTATGCCTGTCCCAGACCCCTACAGCCAGAAACAGGATGTGGCAGACACGTGGACAGACGTTTGGCAGATGTCCTAGTGCTAGTTTTAGGTCTCCTGCAGTGCGGTCACTTCCCACCTCCCTGGGACACTCAGACAGCTGGAACCCGGTCGTGGTGGGATCTGGAGTTGACCCTTGTCTGCCATCTTAGTGACCTCAGCAAGGTCGCCCATGCCTTTGGAGAGAAGACCGGCAGTCCTAAGGGACATCACAGGCGTCGTCAAAAACTGACCTTGGGAGTGGTGTGTAAATGGAGAGTTCCTGTACACATCGTGTTGACTTTGTCTCTCTACAAACGTGCCTTAAAGTATAGGGTTAGGTACTGCCACAGACCCCGAAATATGGTGATTAAAAATTTGTCCTGTAACCTGATAACAGTAGCCGGGGGGACATGTGCCTATTGGACTGTAAATGAGTTAAAATTCAGTAACACAGCAGGCTCCGTTTCTCAGCTGCACTGGCAGCGTGGCGGAAGCTGCTCTGTTGGCTTCCAGATGGGGCGTTGCCAGGGCTGCAGAGGGTTGTGCCGGGAGGCCCTGGTGGAGTCGGCGGCGAGGTCCAAACGCGGTGGGGGCCTGCTCTCCAGAGCCCCCCGGGAGCCCGAGTTCTTCAGGTGTTACGGCTCTGCCAGTCCCTCGGTGTGAATACAACAGATCTTCACATAAGTAATGGAAAATTTGTATTCTGAAAAACTGAGGAGTTAAAAAACGGTTTGCATAGAAATGGACTTACCTTTCAATTCCTGTTTCTCTACACTTTTTGAAGTACCACTGTAGATACCTTGGGCAGTGTGCTAGGCAGATACGTTTCTGATGGTGACAGTCGTAGATACTGTTAGCGGAAATGAAGTTAGAATTTCCTTTCCCGTCCACATTTACAGACCAAAGAATTTGGGGTCTGGGGCCTCCCGGGTTAAGGCGCCTGCTGTTCGGCGGTGGCTCTACCAGCTCCACGCTCCACAGTGTGGGGAGACAGAGCAGAAATGGAGGACAAGTGCTTCCTGCTAAAGGTCACGACCTCAAAGTTGCTCACACTCTGTTGGTCAACAGTGAAGCCACATGGCCACAGGGAGTGTGAGGCAGGCTGGGAGATGTAGTCCCTAGCCGGGCAGCCCTGTCCGTCCCTTGCTGCTCCAGTACTGGGGAGTTCATGATGACTCCTAACATAAACATTCTCTGCTACAGCTCGGTTCTTCCCTGTGGAGTTGAAGCAAAAAGTGTCATTTCAAAAACGTGCTGTTACTGTCTGTCGCTTTGCACTTACTCTGGTGGCAGTGGTCAGACCCCTCCCCAGGGAGACCACTTCCTGTCAGAGGGAAGTCACATGTTTTGGATAGCGAGAGGTTGCCTCTGCCTGGATTTGCTGGCAACGTTGAATAATTCACACAGAGCCCGCGTTTCCCGCGGCGTCTTCTGCGTGTGTCCCCCACTGAAAGCAAGCCCAGCGTGCCGCGGGGTGTGCCTGTGGAGCCAGCGGCAGCCCAAGTCTAAATCCTCGTGCCAGGGGCTGACAGGCTGTGTGTGAGGGAGGGTGAGCGGGAGACAGACTGGATCCAGACACACGGAGCTGTGAGCAACTGCCCTTTCTGAAGGTTAAAATAACAGCCCCTTGTGTTAGCTCTCACTACCTCCACTCTCCTTACTCTGTGAGAGTGCCAGGTCAGGGAGTTGGGTTTTTTTCTTCTTCTTCTTTCCAACTTAGTTAAATAAATAGACGATGATGAGGAAGTGTCCCGTGGCCAGCGGCCTGTAGGTTGTAGCATCAGGCTTCAGAAGCAGCACTAGGGGCCCACTCGGTTGGCTTCTGCTGCCCGGGGATGGGCCGAGGCAGCACTTACAGGGCCAGATGAGCCCTTGCACACTGGTGTAACGCAGGAGGTTTTTCTGGTGCAGCATGAGTGTCTGGAGCCTTTTCCTGTGAAATGCCAGATCACGAGCTTCCAGCTGGCTGACACTGGGGTCTTCATAGCCCCCACAGAGACTGGTCATCCCAGACATGGCTGCATGTGCTGACCAGTCATGTGTGCTTTACATGTATGAAGGTCTTTTAAAGTGAAAGTTTGCTGAACCAAGGGTGATCCTTTTTTTTCTTTCTTTTTTTTTTTTGTTAAGACCAGAGATGTTTGTTGGTGTAAATGGTTTTTTGGGGGGTACCCGCCCTTCCCCCAACCCAACTCTAATTTTGAAATAGGATTCACTAGGAAAATGTGGTTTCGTTAACTCTGTTCCTCGGAGCCGGCTTTTCAGGAACCTGCCCATTGGTGTGGCGCGAGATCCCGCGTGGGCGCCGGCCCTCGGAGCCTCTGACTCAGTTGCTCCAGCGCTGTTTGGGCGTCTTCCCGTACACCGTACACCGTACGCGGCAGCCTCCCTGAGAAGGGACTTACTGGGTCTTGTGATTCATCTCGGATCCTGATAGTGATCTCGGACAGGGATATAAATAGGCCAGGACCTGCCAGTGGCTATTTTTGTAAGGAAAGCTTTCTTTGAACTTCCGCCCTCTGGCGTCTCCCCCACCAGGCGATCCTATCTGTATTCTGCTGGGCTGTCTTCTGCCCTCTCCCAGCTGATGTGTGCAGAAATGAGAAGGACGCAGGGTTGCCTGGGACCATCCATCTTCTCCCTGTCTCCAGGCCCTCATTCTCTCCTCGGGCTGGCGGTGGTGCTAACCCGGCCACGAGGCTGCCTGGTCTCTGGGCCCGCTGCCTCATCTACAGTAGGCAGCACCCAGCTCCCAGGCAGACACTCAGCCACGTCCACGCTCAAGGTTCCTGCAGGTGTGTGCCTGCCCCAAGTGTTAACAAATAAACAGGTAACACACCACCTCATCGCGCCTGCACCAGTCCCACAAGGAGCCCAGCGAGGCAGGTGCTGGGTTGCCTGTTGTGGCCTTCACGAAGGCTGTCCACTGCCCGGATCTCTTGCCACCTCCCTGCTTGTGCCCAGCTCCTCCCTGCCCCCGTCCACCACAGCCCCGGTGCTGTCAGTGAGGGGCAGGCAGCTTGCCATGGTGCAGCCCTCTCCTGCGTCCTTGTCCCAGGTTTCACACTACGAACAGCACATTCTGTCCTGGAATACAAGGTGGTGCTGCTCTGTCTCACCTTCCGACTTTGACCCTGTGAGTCACGGCGCTCAGACTTGTAGGCTTGTGGTAGAATGGACGGCTGAAGGTGTAAGCAGTTAAACTGGCCGGTGGTGCCCCGTTGTGGCCTTAGCGTCCTTGTGCAATTGACCAGTGCCTGTGGCTTCACCCACTCGGTGACCTTGAGAGACTCCCTGACTCCAGCTGCCTTGCTGTGCCAGGCCCCCTGCACCCCCGTCAGATCCTAGTGCTGCAGCCTGGCCAAGGGGACCGCAAACGCGGGGCCTCGTTCCGCACTCTGCCTTTTCGTGGGATTCCGCTGTAGTCCCACCGTCCCTGTGAAGCACCCGTGAGACCGTGCACTGATGCTGGAGACGGCCTGTGGGAGGCGCAGAGCCTGGCATCAGCAGGGGTGGGAGGAGCGCTGCACTGTGTGAGCACCCGCTGTGTGCCAGGCCCCCACGGCTGCTCTGTTACTAGACAGGGAGGGTCGGTTCAGCAAGGAGCTGTCCCCGGCCCAGGGTCGCAGTCCCAGGGAGAGTGGCGGCATCAGGATTTGAACCTGGGCATGCGGCTTCAGGGCCCGCGCGCCCCTCTGCTCAGTTGCGCGTCCCTTCCCGGGATCTGCAGGGAAGCACAGTTGGCTTTGGAAGCAGGCAGGACCGTGATCGCCATTGCGCTCTTTCCCTCCTCGGGACGCCTGTCTTATCTCCTACTCTCGGATCAGGATCAGCGAGCAAAGCACTTTCCTGTCCCAGGCCTCATTCCCCTCCACCGGACTCGATGGCTTTCCCACGGGGAGCGGGGGCCATGAGATGTGGCTGCCCACTCCGAGCCGCCCCAGCACTGGCTGGACATTGGCTGCCCCGCCGGCGACTCGTGTCAGCCCCTAGTGCTGCCAGGACCAGAGCTCAGGGAGTGCGTGCTCCGCTTCTCGGTGCTGTGCACGTGGCTCAACCCCGCTTGCTGCAGACCTCGAGGAGGTGTGGGTCAACGAGGTCACTGGCACAGCCCCTTGGTGCCCACAGAACTGGAAACAAAGACAGGACAAGTGTCGCGACTGCTCACCCCGCGTCTGTCTGCCCCAAACAGGAAAGCATCCAAGGGTACGTGGTCAAGGCTTTAGAAGCTTCGTTCTCAAAAACCGGACTCGAGTTTTAATTCACGGAAAGGCGTGAGGTGTGGTCCCGGCTTGGCCAACAGGTGCTGGCGGTGCCGTGTGCTCTGCTGCGGCCACAGCTTCACACGGTACAGTCCCAGTGGCAGCGAGGGACCCAGAAGCCAGTGGCCGTGTGGCTGTGGTCAGAGAAACACTCGGCTATGCTAAAAGGAAGAGCCAGTTTCACTGGGCCGGCGTTGTGGTATAGCGGGTGAAGCCGCGGCCTGCAGTGCTGGCGTCCCCTGTGGGTGCCGGTTCTGTTCTGTTCCGGCTGCTCCACTTCCGATCCAGCTCTCTGCTGTGGCCTGGGAAAGCAGTGGAAGATGGCCCAGGTCCTTGGGCTCCTGCACCCATGTGGGAGACCTAGAAAAAGCTCCTGGCTCTTGGCTTCAGCCTGGCCCAGCCCTGCCTGTTGTGGGCATTTGCAGAGTGAACCAGCAGATGGAAGACTGCGCTCTTTCTTTCTGTCTCTTTCTGAAAATGTGACTTTAAAATAAGTCTTTAAAAAAGTTTTATCATATGTAAATTTTTTAAAATATTGACTTCAAAGGCAGAGCGACAGAGAGAGAGAGAGAGAGAGAGAGAGAGAGAGAGGAAGAGAGAATCTTTTATCTTCTGATCCACTCCCCAAAAGGCCTCAGCAGCCAGGTGTGGGCTGGGCTAACGCCAGGAGTCTGGAGCTCCGTTTCCCAGCACTGGGGCCGTCAGGTACTGCCTTCCCAGGTGCATTAGCAGGAAGCTGGGTCTGATGCATAACAGCAGGTCTGGAATCACACTCAGATAAGGAATGCAGCATCGCAAGCGGTGGCTTAGCCCTTGCAGCTCTTGTCAGCCCTGTCATATGTGAATTTTTTTAAAAGATTTATTTTATTTATTTGAAAGGCAGAGTTATAGAGAGAGGTAGAGACAGAGAGAGAGAGGTCTCCCATCCACTGGCTAAGTCCCCAAATGGCCACAATGGCCAGAGCTGAGCTGATCGGAAGCCGGAAGCTTCCACGTGTGTGCAGGGGGACGAGGACTTGGGCCATCCTCCGTTGCTTTCCCAGGCTCCTTAGCAAGAAGCTGGATAGGAAGTGGAGCAGCCGGGACTCGAAACAGGGCCCATATGGGATTGGGATGCCGGAGCTTTAACCCACTAAGCCATAGTGCCAGCCCCTGTAATACGTAAATTTTAAAAATTATTTTTAATGTGTCTAAGATGGGCTGTTTTCCTCAAAGAGCTCACAGTTTAATGGGGAGTAAGATAGCACATTGTCTTGCTTGACTGAAAAAGCTGGAGAAAATAATGCTGTGGTGGCTCGAGGCTAGCCGGCGCCATCGCTGTGGTGGGAAAGGCTGGGGTGAGCAGGCAGCCCCTGGGAAATGAGGGGCCAGGGTACCGGCAGGGGAGCAGGAATTGTTTCCCAAAAGCCTCCCTCCCGCCCCCTGGCCCTCTCGCCCTCAACATAAGACACAATTTCTAAGCCGATGTTGGTTGAGCACTGATTCATTGCCAAGCAGTGTTAGGTGCCAGGGATTGTGGGGCAAAATGAATACATTTCCAGCTCACCCTGGAAGATACACAGATGAAAAACATGCGTGTAGGAGCCGGCACTGTGGCGCAGTGGGTTTAGCCACCACTTGCGTTGCCAGCGTGCCGTGCCGTGCCATATGGGAGCGCTGGTTCTAGCACTCTGCTTCCAATCCTGAGAGAGCAACAGATGATGGCTCAAGTGCCCTGACATTCATGTGGGAGACCAGTGGAGTTCCTGCATCCTGGCTTCAGCCTGAACCCAGGCTGGACTGTTGCAGACATTTGGGAAATGAACCAGTGGATGGATCTCTCCCTCCTTCCCTCTCTTTCTCTCTCCGTTACTCTGCTTTCAAATAAATAAGCAGATCTTAAGAAAGACAGTCACGTGCACATCATATGCCGTTAGAGAATCTGACCCATCCAGCAGTGAGAGACCAGTGTGTGGCTGTTAGAACCGGCAGATCCCAGACACAGCTTGCACTGCTGGCCACGGGGAGCAGTAGGGGCTGTCAGTGCAGGTGGGGCTGCAAGATGGGTCAGCCACTTGGGGCAGTTTCTTCAACAGCTCTGTACTCTGACCATCTAGTTCAGCACTTGTGTTCGCCGGCTTTTACCGGAGCGGGTAGAAAACTCAGGTGGACTCGGAAAGCTGCTCTGAGTGCTTCAGGCTCTGCCTGAACTCAGAAGCCACCAGGGTGTCCTTGAGGAGCTGAGTGGATGGATACACGGTGGATCGTTCAGACAGGAATGTTAGTCTGTGATAAGAAGTGAGCTGTCAAGCCATGAAAAGACTTAAAATGCATATGCGTATGACTGAGAGAGCCTGGTGATTCCAGCTCTCTCAGGATCCTGGAGACAGGAGAGAGATGGGCCAGGGGCCAGCGGCGTGTAGGGGTTGGGGCAGCCAGGCAGAGTGCAGAAGACCTTCAGTGCTGAGATCCTGTCCTTGAGTGTGGCTGATCCAGCTTGGGGGACAGACACACAGCACAGCAGGAGGGGAGCGGAGGCCCTGGCGGCTCCTCTGAGGCGTGAGCTGGACGGAGAGGGAGCGGGAAGAACATCCTGGGCCCAGGTGACTTGAGAGCGGTCCAGCTGGGCAGCTGGGGTCCTGCCAGGCTTCACCTGCCAGGGCTGCAGGTGCAGAGGAGGCGGGCACACTCACAGACGGGCTAAGTGACAGGAAGAGGAGGGAGTGGGGGGGAGGTTGATGAGAGCCATGCTGGGAAGGTCGACCTCCAAGGTCAAGCCTTGGTATGGAAACATTGGACGGGACGGGCAGATCACCGCTGGTCACTGCCCATTCCTCTGGCACATCAGACTGCCCAGAACCACCTTCTTGAACTGTTAGATTCTGGAATAAACATTGGCCAGCCTTCGCATTCCTGGAGGGACCCACACCCAGACACACAGAGAGAAACCCGCTGTGAGCCCAGCACTCATGCAACAGAGTCAGGCAGAGCTTGGCATCTGACGTGACCTCCTAGGATGCCGGTGAGCCAGGAGAAGGGGCCTCTGTCTCCCCCGGCCTCAAGCCTCTCATGTGGCAAACACGGGGACAGGACCTTTGATCTGAAGTTTTCAATCCAGTGCTGCCCCTCTCGTCTAATAAAATGTTTCATTAAGACTTGAAAAGATGGCCGGCGCCGGGGCTCATTGGGCTAATCCTCCGCCTGTGGCACCAGCACCCCAGGTTCTAGTCCCGGTTGGGGTGCCGGATTCTGTCCCGGTTGCCCCTCTTCCAGTCCAGCTCTCTGCTGCGGCCCGGGAGAGCAGTGGAGGATGGCCCAAGTCCTTGGGCCCTGCACCCCATAGGAGACCAGGAGAAGCACCTGGCTCCTGGCTTCGGATCGGTGCAGAGCACCAGTTGTAGCATCCATTTGGGGGGTGAACCAACGGAAAAGGAAGACCTTTCTCTCTCTCTCTCTAACTCTGCCTGTCAAAAAAAAAAAAAAATACTTGGACAGAAAACCACATGTGTTCACAAACACAGAGCACGCCCTCCCCTCCCGAGCTTCCCCTATCTTTCCCCCCAGAATTTTCATTTTGAAAATCCAGCTTGCCTGATGTCCCGGAGTGCAAATCCCTGGACTGCTGAGCTGCTCTTGTTTGAGAATACTGCAGCTTCTGCAGCCCTGACTTCATCTTAGAAAACCAAAACCCAGCAGAAGAAGGTCCTGTATCTATAGTCACGACTCTCCTGACAGCGCCAAAGCAGAGCCGGGCAGGGACCCTGCTGGGATAATCCCCCTTGTGATGCACAGGATGGATTGAATCAAAAGGGAATGACTTCAGCACCCAGGTCTCCTTGCTGGCGAATTTCTGGGAGTGTTTTCTAAAGATTTATTTATTTATTTGAAACGCAGAATTACAGAGAAGCAGAGGCAGAGAGCAGTTTTCGATCCGCTGGTTCACTCCCCAGTTGGCTGAAACGGCTGGAGCTGCGCCGATCCAAAGCCAGGAGCCAGGAGCCAGGAGCCTCCTCTGGGTCTTCCCATGTGGGTGCAGGGGCCCAAGGACTTGGGCCATCTTCTTCTGCTTTCCCAGGCCTCAGCAGAGAGCTGGGTGGGAAGTGGAGCAGCCGGGACTAGAACCAGCGCCCATATGGGATGCCAGTGCTACAGGCGGCTTTACCTGCCCTGGTCCCATGACAGTGTTACTCAGTTTTATCTCCATGCTGTTCTTAGAATTGGCCCAGGAGGCTGCTTGTCAGTCCTCTTCCCAGGGCAGAGGCGTGCGAGGGGCTTGTGCGAGCTGCCGTCCACAGCCTCCATCACATTTGTTGTTGTCATGGGGGCCAGGCAGCAGAAGAAATGCGCTGCTCCCCCAAACGGCTTTGGTTTCCACCCAGATGGTCTTGCCGCTCCCCTCCCCTCCCCTACTTCCTGCTGTCGAAGCCTGTGTCCTTGGCGTGTCCTGCCGGGAGCCGCGTTCACACAGCTTGCGCGGAAGGAAGGGAAGGCACCAGCCTGACCCGTACTCACATGGCAGCCCCGTGCGTGGCACTCCAGCACGTGACGTCAGTCAGTTTTCACAAGCCCCTCATGTGGCTCAGAGAACTCAGTAAACTCACCCCGGCGCGGCAGAGCTGAGCGAGGAACCGCACCTCCACACCCCGGCACTCCCTGCTCCAGCAGACGCCAGCGTGGCAGTGCCGCCGCCGCCCGCTGTCGGCTCTTGGCCTGTCATCTGCGGGCTCAGTAAACAAGCCGAGATGATGCAGGCATCCCCCTCGGAGGCCGCTCTGAGGCCTAACGGGCCGTAATCCACAGAAAGCTTTGGGCTTACAGCTTGGCAGGGAGCGCCTGCCAGCCAGTAGCTCTTGTGGCTGCTGATGGCGGCTGCTGCACGTGGCGCCGCGCCAGCTGGGCTGCAGGGGTGGGGATGGGAAGGCGCCCCCTCGGGGCATGAGAGCAGGGCCTTGGGACCACCTGGGGGACTCGGTCATAGCCGTCATCCTGGGACTGGGGCCTTGGCTTGTCTGTGGCCAGCAGTGTGTTCATGAACTGAGTTTTCCCTCTTTGAAATGTCAGTGCAGAATATAATTCACAAAGCCAGCATTGAGGAGGAACTCGCCCCAGGGTGTGGCAGGCCTGGCGCAGCCAGGGCGGCTAAGAGGAGCCTCACCGAGGGGGGCTCCCCATCCCGGCGCTTAGGGCCCGGGGTGGCGAGGAAAGATGGGGACAGCCCAGCTGGGGGCCGGCAGCCAGGTGGTCTCGTCCTCGCCTGCTCCCGGGGCCTGTGCTGGGGCCCTCGGGGTGTGGCCAGCCAGGAGGCTGTGTGGGGGAATTTCCCACACATGGGGCCGTGCTGCCTGGCCGCTGCTGACTGCGCCAGGGACGACGTAGCTAAAGCGTTTGCGTGTCTGCTCGTGTTGCTCCGAGGAGGTGGGCCACCAGTGGTGTCCTGGGGGGCACAGAGTCAACAGGCCTCGTAGGGAGTGGCCGAGCCAGAGTTCACTCCGGATCTGTCCGTCCCCAGAACACAAGCCCCTCCCCACGTTTCAGGGCAGTTCTCAAAGGACGGAGACTGATGCGGCCCGGTCTTCACCTGCTTCCCTGTAGTCACCTTGTACTGGGGACAGTGACAGGGAGGGGCCAGGCCGCCGCGGCACAGACGGCACAGCTCTTTGCTGGCTGCCCAGGACCCTCGCAGCCTACGGCCAAGAACCGTGCGTGCTTCGGCTCCCTGCCTGCGCGCCGTCAGGCCTCCTATATGCAGGCGGCTTCCGGTTCCTGGGCCGGTGATCCATGCTCCCTGGGAGCTGTGGGGAATTCCTGAGCGAGCTCAAGGCTTACTCAGCCTGTGGAGCAGTGCCCAGGCCCTGTGAGGATCGTAGTTCCACGGGGCACTGAGTGAGTTGCCAGAGGTTGGGTCCAGCCACCGAGACTCCCACCCCAGGACCCCAGCCGCCAGGAGTGTCATGCGGAGCGGGGGAAGGGGTCGAGACCCGAGTCCTGGTGCTTGTTTGTATGCAGATGGGGCGCCCAGGTCTAAGAGCGTTTCGTGGGTTCCCTGTGACTCTTGGGGCTGGGGCTTCAGGGGGCTGAGCGTGCACAGGGTCCACGTTCAGCCTGGGAGCCCCCTCCCCATCACAAATCAGTAAGCAGCTGTGGAGCTAGAATCCAGCACGTGGCCCCGGCCGCCGCCTGCCAGCCACGTGGCCCCGGCGCTGGGTTCGGCTCTCAGCTCAGCTTCCCCGTGTGTGAAGTAGACATGCCGACGGGCTGAGGAGGAGTGCGTAGAACACCCTGTGGGTGTGGTGACTTGTCGTCCATCAGAGGGAGTGCTTCCTGACTCCTGACTCCTGGCTCCTGACGAGTCCCGGCCCAGTGCCGCCTGTGAAGAGCCCCAGGAATCGGGACGAACATCGGGCCGTCGCCTGAACTCCATGCCTTCCCTGCTGTCCCCGTTCTTGGTGGGCACAGGCACTGCCCGGCTCTGTTCACACGACCTGCATGAAGTCCTTGGGGGGAGTCCTCCTGCCCTCCACCGCGGTGCCCCCGCCATCTGAGGTTTGCCCGTCCAGCCCGTTGGAGGCCCGGAGTGAGGAAGGGGGAGATTGTGGTAACTTGTCCCATGCATGAGACCTGTCCAGGGGTGGGTGGAGGGGGCCGGAGCTGCTGGTCCACAGGGAGCCCTAAACCCAGGTCTCTGTTTAGGGGCTGCCACAGCCTGATTTACAGCCCCGCCCTGGGGCTGATTTCCTCTCCTGGCCCCCCCACCACCCGGAAGTGCTCTGGTGCTGCTGGCACTGGGAGAAGCAGCACAGGTTGTAAACCGTCAGCTCTGGGAACAAAAGTAGGCCTGTGATGGTAGCGTAATTATCCCACACTTGATCTCGATTGCAGCCCAAACAGCAGTGGAAGCGCTAGGAACAGAGTGGGGGTCAGCAGCCAGACTCCAGGGGCGGGGCGGGCCCGGGCTGCACACGTGATCGCAGGTCTCTGCCTGTCGGCTCCTGACTGCAGGACGGCCAGGCCCCAGCCCCCAGCCCTGGCTTCCCCGGAGCCCTAAGCCCTGTGCGTGTTGCTGCGAGCCGTGGGAACTCTAACTGAAAGCGCAGTTCAAAGAACTGCTTTTATCATCGCCAATATGCAGCCCCAGGCCAGAACCGCAAAAGCAGTTTTTAAAAGTCTCACTTCAAAGGCATCTCAGAATCGTCCTGTTTCTCCCACCAGGACATCTCTTTCAACAGGGACCCCAGCTCCCTCCCCTCTCTGTGGGCGCTCAACCTGCACGCTCCCCTGCGTGGCTGGCGCAGCTGAGTCCCCAGCACATAACACGGAGGGAGGCGTGGCTCCCACTCCACTGCAGTGTCCCCTGGGAAACCCAGTTCAGAGGTCTGGAAAGTGGGACAGTGTGGCGCACGCACAGGCCACATGACAAGCAGGGCAGTGTGGCACACACGCTTGGGACACGCATAGCAAAGTGTGTGTGCACCCCTGCAACACAGAAGGGAACTCCTGATTCTTGTTTCTCAGGAGAGCGGGATTACGGTTCAAAACATGCAGTGTGTTGTTAGTGCGCTCACAGCAGGCTCCCCGTTGTCCTGCCATCCTCCAGGTGAGCCTCTACCTTACATGACCCTTGGGTCAGACGTGTGCTGCCGTAGGTTACGTTGTCCCCTGGGACCCCTGTGTCCACAGTTGAGTGTCTGGTGCCGGTCCCCCCCTTGCCTGCCGTCCTGCCCGCTCTCACGTACAGTCTGGGAGGCAGCAGGCGATGGCTCAAGTACTTGGATCTCTGCCACCCACGTGGGAGACCCAGGTGCAGTTCCTGGCTCCTCCCTTTGGCCTGACCCAGCCCTGGCTGCTGTGGGCATTTGGAGAACAGGCCAGCAGATGGAAGATAACCCTTTGTCTCTGTCAGTACATGGAAGACACTCAGTTCTTCCTCTCTGCCTTTCGATATTTCTTTATTTTTACAAAGGCATGTTCAAAAAAAGAGAAACTTTCAGGAGAACATGCCTGTTGTACAGCGTGTATCTGAAACAGCACAGGGGCACCCTTTGTGTGTTCTGTGTTTTCCCTAGCTGCTGTGCTGTTTGGCATGAAATTTAGGGGCGCTGATCCCCTGTCTGCTCGAATCTCACGTGAGTGATTTCTTGAGAGGTAGAAACGAAGCGTTCTTCTTTAACGTGAGCGTTAACTGTATTCCTCGTAGGCCTGCGGTAGCTGTTTTACTCTGCCTGTGGACAGGTGTGCCGCCGTTGCCGTGTTTTTGATAAATGCCTCTGATTTGATTGGTTTAGCGACTTGTGTTAAGCCGGTGTTAATGTATGACTGAGTCAGGAGACCATCAGTGTAGAATGTGACCTTCCTCCTGTCCAGGAAGAAATGCGGCGGAGGACGGACGGCGGGCCGTCGCCTGCACTCCATGCCTTCCCTGCTGTCCCCGTTCTTGGGGGGCACAGGCACTGCCCGGCTCTATTAACACGACTTGCTGAGCACCCCTTCAGCCGAGCCTGGGACTGGAGCTTTCACAGCCTGAAGGTGTAGCTTTCTTAAATTTCTTTATTCTTTCTTAAATTCTTTATCCTTTTAGAAACTAATGGTACGGGCTAATTCAATGGCTAGATTTTATTTTTGTTACGTTGAGCCATCCTTGCATTCCTGCTATGCTGCCACTGTTTCACCTATTCCAGGTTAGCCCGTTTATAGCAGAGTTAAGGATTGGCCTTTTGAGAACTAATAGGACATCAGCGACACTGGATGACCTTCCATGCCCGGTGGGTCTGTGTTGGGATTGTCGGGGAGGTCATAGGGGTGGTGGTCACAGTGTACGACCCCACAGAGCTGTACAGGAGGTGGCTGTCACTGTTGGAGAAGCCCCTGTCCTAGAAAAGACCCCAGGTAGGAAACAGGACAGGACTCCCTCCCTGCCCCACCTGGTCAGGACAGAGCATGGGGAGGAGGGGCCAGGCCAGGCCGTGCCGTGCCGTGCCGTGCCGTGCTCTCTGTGAGAGGCTCTCGCGCCCCACACAGTGGACCTGGGTTGGGCCTTGGTTCCAAAGAAGGTGTTTCCATGGCTTCTTCCGTGCGCCAGAGGCGGCCGCTGCCCTGGTCGCCGCAGAAATGCAGGAGTGGCCTGAGCTGTGACGCCGCGCTGCCCTGCCTGTGGCTCGAACCAGTAAATCTTCCTGCCTTTGCTGCTCCGCGGCCACCCGTCACCTCCTGGGTTCTGTGCCGCCTCTTCCCGTGGGGCACCACGGACGTGGCTCTGCTGTGAAAGCCGGCGTCTCAGAGCAAGGTCTCCCGGGGTCAGCCGTGTGTAGCCCTCGGCAGCTGTTCCTGAGCTGCCCTTAGGAAATGAGCACGTTTCCCACCCTCGGCCAGCCCAGGCACATCGCAGTGAGGGGGTGCCCATCTGCCTTCAGTGGGACAGCTGCGCGTAGGAAGGTAGACTGCCGGGGAGGTGAGCTGTCAGCCGAGACCCCGAGACTCCCACAGGCCGTGTCTCTGGCAGCGCAGTCTAACACACAGCCCAGCATAGGGCCCGACAGAAGTGCGTGGAGAAAGTTAAAACCAAGATTACATGCGTAAGGACAGGGCAGAAGAGAGGTGATGAACAGAGCCGCTCGGCGGTCGGGCGGAGGCAGGAAGGGCTCCTGCAGGATGCCTGCGGCTGCTGACCTGGCCGGGGATGCAGGTGAGAGGCCCAGCTGGAGACCGGGCGTGGCCAGTTCTGGTGGCTGAGGGAGTGGCATGCTCAGAGCCAGCCGCGGTGAGGTGGTCTAGTGTATGTGTAAAGATGCCATGTGCCACAGGCACAGTCAGGAACAGGCACAGTCAGGAACAGGCACAGTCAGGTACAGGCACAGTCAGGAACAGGCAGTCAGGTACAGGCACAGTCAGCAACAGGCACAGTCAGCAACAGGCACAGCCAGGTACAGGCACAGTCAGGTACAGGCACAGTCAGGAACAGGCACAGTCAGGAACAGGCACAGTCAGGTACAGGCACAGTCAGGTACAGGCACAGTCAGGTACAGGCACAGTCAGGAACAGGCACAGTCAGGAACAGGCACAGTCTGCTACAGGCACAGTCAGGTACAGGTACAGCCAGGTACAGGCACAGTCTGCTACAGGCACAGTCTGCTACAGGCACAGCCAGGTACAGGCACAGTCAGGTACAGGCACAGTCAGGAACAGGCAGTCAGGAACAGGCACAGTCAGGTACAGGTACAGTCTGCTACAGGCACAGTCAGGTACAGGTACAGCCAGGTACAGGCACAGTCAAGTACAGGCACAGTCTGCTACAGGCACAGTCAGGTACAGGTACAGTCTGCTATAGGCACAGTCAGGTACAGTCAAGTACAGGTACAGGCACAGTCAGGAACAGGCACAGTCAGGTACAGGTACAGTCTGCTACAGGCACAGTCAGGTACAGGCACGGTCAGGTACAGGCACGGTCAAGTACAGGCAGTCAGGAACAGGCACAGTCCAGTACAGGAACAGGTACAGTCTGCTACAGGTACAGTCTGCTACAGTCAGGTACAGGTACAGGCTGGGAGGGGGACCCTGGGGCCTGTCATTCCCGTGCCAGTCATGTGGATGAAGGGACTCAAATGCACATCTTGCGCCCCTACAGAAGTGGTCTCTGAGCGCCTGGGCGCATGTTACGTTGCCGCCACCAGGGGAGCAGAGCCCAAGGGTATGGCAGCCACGGCAGGGTGAGTCCCTCATCTGCTGCCTGCCAGCTCTCCACCGTGGGGGCTGGGGGCTGGGGGCTGGCATATCGGTGGGTCGGTGGGCGTCCCCCACATCATACTGTTGGTGGAAGTGTTCGTAGAGCAGACCGGGCAGAGGGCAGGGCGCCGAGATGGCCCTGTGCCAGCCGCTGGCTCCTGAGCCCTCCTGCTGCTGTCACCAGGCCCCGGCCCGCCTGCCCCTCCTGAGGACCCAGGAGTGCAGGCACCTTCCGCCGACCTGTGCCTCTGGAAAGGGGGGTGGGTCTGCCACCACCAGCCAGTGCGCCCTTGGCTTCCGGGAAGCGGCCTGCTGTGCGTGCCTGGAGCCTGGGGCGTGGCTGGCCAGCTGGGCCCTGGATGAGCCGTGCGTACAGAGCCAGCCCGTGTGTGGTAACTCCCTCCCCGCCGCAGACATGACCCACTGTCTGCCCTGAACAATCGATTCCTTTGTGAGGGCGGCGGCAAGCAGGGGCAGGATCCCGGCGTGTGCGACCCTGCGGCTCCCCACGCAGCCAGCGGTCCTGGGAGCTGCACCTGGGCCCGGGAGGAGATTCCAGAGTGCCCCTTTGCTCCGTTTTTGGGACTCCCGGTGATAAGCTGGGAAGTTGCGGTTTGCTTTCGTTGAAGAGCGAAGTGCAAGAAAAACCCGAATTCTTTGCACCCAGCGCCCAACCCAGACCTGCGAGAGCCCCGCGGAGGCCGGGATTCGCCGTGAACCTCCTGTCTGGGTCTCCATGACGAATGATGAGTCTTTGCGTTTGTCTCACACCCTGGCATGAGGCTGCCTTCTTCCCCGGGGCCTGGCTGGGCATGCGTCTCCTCACCCGGGGCCGTGCAGTGTTCTCCATCAGTTGGGTGCCAGCGGCTGGAAGGTTCTACCCCAGGCCTGACCCTGCAGGATCTGGCGGGGTGTGTGTGCGCGCACACCTGGCTAAGCCCGGGGCCCAGGAGGGAGTGAGAAGGAGTCAGGGGGTCAGAGCCACTTTTTTTTTTTTTAAAGATTTATTTATTTATTTTAAAGAGTCGAGAAAGGAGAGGCAGAGAGAGAAAGAGGGGTGTCTTCTGTTCGTTGGTTGACTCCCCAGATGGCTGCAATGGCCAGAACTGCGCCAATCCAAAACCAGGAGCCAGGAGCTTCTTCTGGGTCTCCCATGTGGATGCAGGGGCCCAAGGACGTGGGCCATCTTCCACTGCTTTCCCAGGCCATAGCAGAGAGCTGGATAGGAAGTGGAGCAGCTGGGACACAGGCCAGCACCCACATGGGATGCCGGCGCTGTAGGCAGTGGCTTTACCTGCTGTGCCACAGCCCTGGCCCTCATAGAGCCAGTCACTTTGAGAGGTGGGGGTGCCCAGGAACAGGGGCGCTTGGCTCTCCCCTCTGGGCTCTTTATTTTTTTAAAGATTGTTTTATTTATTTGAGAAGCAGAGTTAGGGGGAGAGAGAGGCTGGTTCACTCCCCAAATGGCTGCAACAGCTAGAGCTGTGCCGACCTAAAGCCGGGAGCCAGGAACTTCTGGGTCTCCCACGTGGGTGCAGGGGCCCAGGCACTTGGGCCATCTTCTCTTTCCCAGGCCACAGCAGAGAGCGGGATGGGAAGAGGAGCAGCCAGGACTTAGCTTAGCCCCCTACACCACAGCACTGGCCCCACTTGCACTTTATGGAGGAGCCCCTTCCCCCTGGGTGCCGCCCCCTTCATGGGCTGCCCCAGGTGTTTGTAAATTTCCTTCAGTGCCAGCAGGCTGGTTTCCATAAGTTCCACCCTGATAGCAGTGTGAAAGCACTCTGATAGTCACGCAACTAACACTTAGTGAGCACTTACTGTATGCCGAGCGCTAAGTACTAGGTGGGCCTTGCTTTATTTAACCTGGCCCAGAATCTCCTTAATAAAGTGACCGCTCGTTTAGAGTTAAACTGGAAGATTGCATCTGATAGCAGCAGCCAGGTCCATCCTTGAGCCTCTGTGCCGGGCACTGCAGGCTGGGCTCCTTGGTCCCAGGTGCTTGAGTCAAGATGGTGAGAAGGAGACGCGCAGGCTGAGTAGAGCCAAGCGGGTGACCTGTTCCTGAACCGCTCGCTGCAGCCGTCTGCGGAGGACTTGTTGACGGCCGCACGCCGGGATTTATGGGACGTTGGTGGGTGCTGATCCTCAGAAGCTGGCACGCCGGAGGCCGGGGAGGCCCAAGGTGCCTGGGGCAGGTGGAGTGGCGGAAGGTCGGGGCCTCTCTGGGAGCTGAGGGGCATCTGGGCAGCATGTGTGGCGTGGCTGGCACAGGGCCTGGGGTGAGAGGTCACTCTATTAGTGCAGGCAGAGCGCCGTGGAGGCCCTGAGCCTCGTCCTCGTGTCCCTGCGGCCTCCCTGCCTCCAGCATTGGCCCTGGCTCTGGTGCAGCCCTGTTGGCATCACCGATGGGCGCAGAGGGAGTGAGCCCCAGCCTAGGCGGGCAGGACTCAGGGAGAGGCCTGCAGGGCACCCAGGGCAGAGCGGGGGGCAGCAATGCAGGGGCAGCTCTGACTGCCGGGGGGGGAGGGGGAGGGCTCACCGAGCCGTTTGGCCCCAGCCCTCCTTGCCCGGCACCTTTTGGCATCACAGCGAGCGGTCACTTAAACGCAGCAAGCCCCGTGCCAATGAGGACGACAGCTCTGAGCGGGCTCTCATTGAGGTGCTGCAGTGCGCGCTGCAGCCCGCAGCAGAATGAGGGGAGAAAGTGACGCTCAAGGACGATGTCACAGGCGCTCTGCACGTCCCCCGCTTTTGGTTCCTCTTGGGTTTGCTTCGGCCTTGTCGACCGTGTGAGCTGGGCTGATCGGTGGACGGTTCGGGAAAGAACCCCACTCTGAGCACCGAGCCCACGCAGGCTGCCCCTGCTGCCCCCGGGGTGAGTGGCTGGGAGGGAGCCCGTGCGGCTGACTCCGGAAAGCTGGGCTCTTCTGAAGCCCTGTGCGCCTGCTGCTTCTCTACGCAGGGAACGGGCATGGAGGAGACTGGAGCAGAAGCTGCGTGGTTTTTAATGCGTTGTAGGAAACATTCATGAAGTGCCCTCTCCTGGCTGCGCTGAGGCCCGAGCAGTGCACAGCCAGGGCTCAGCGCGGGGCCACGCTTCCCGGCGTCCGGGCGGGAGCAGTGCGGGCAGCACAGAGCCGCGTGCCTGCACCTGCGCCTGCGCCGGCCCGGCCGTCCTCTGTGGCCGAGGCCGTTCGTGGAGGTGAGGGCATATGGGACCAGTGGCAGTGAGAAAAGCCGGCCCGTCTGGCCTGAGCTGGTGGGGCTGTGGCAGCGGGCAGAGGCCTGTGTATCGAGGTGTGGGCAGGAGAGCGCCAAGGTAAAGCATGACGCGGTTGGTGTGGCCTGGGATCCCTGTTGGTGCTGGAACAGAGGACCCGAGTCCCTCCGAGCGGCGGCCCACATGCAGGCCCTGGGCTGCCCGGAGGAGGCGGCTCCCCACGGCCTGGAGGTCTGGGAGCCGCATTCAGAGCCTCCTGACAGACTGTCCCTCATGCCAGTGGCCAGCTACGTGCCGCCAGGCAGGGACCGCGCACTGTGGCTCCGCGTCTGCCGGGCGGGGGAGCTGCTGGGCGCCCGGGGACCCCAGCGTGGCCACTGGCTCGTCCTCTCCCAGAAGGCCGTGCCGTGCTCCTCCCTCGGCCTCCTGGGCCTGCTGACCGTTCGGCGACAGTCACTGCTGCCGTGTCCTGGCCACCACAGGACTCCAAAGCGTCAGAGGGGGCGGCTGTGCCCAGATGCGTGGCCATCGTGGGCAGACGCCTCCGTACCTCTGCTCTGGCCACTACCTGGTGGGAGCCCCGCCGCCCCAGGCCTGCCCCAGCCCCCACCCTGCTGCCCCAGGCCTGCCCTAGCCCCCACCCTGTACCAGCCCTTCAGGTTTCTCCCTGAGACCTCTTGGGGGGGGGCGTCCTCTGGCATTTCTACTGGAATGTTCCAGCCCTTAGGGCCGGGAGCGGGCCACCCATGGCAGAGCCAAGCTGAGTGCCAGCCCCACGCCCCTCCTTCCCGGAGCCCCGCCTGGCCGGCCTGCGTGCTAGAGCGAAGCGCTGTTAGCAGCCCCTAGGGTGGAGCCCCTGCTCCTGCAACGCTGGGTCTCCGTCTGCAGGCCATGTCTCTGTGCACTGCGAGAACAGGCCCGGGGCGGCTGTGAGGAGCGAGCCCCGAGAGCCAAGGGGCCCCTGTGCAGCTGAGGGTGTGGCATGGGGCTAACCGGGCCCTCAGCTGTTTGTGAACATGTAACTCCCTGGGGAGCCACCGGGCACCCTCAGCACCACCCCGGTCCCCGCCAGCCTCAGCCCGCACCCCCGTGACGAAATGCCCTGTGCATTCCATGGAGCTCTTCCTGCTCTGAGGCATCATGGGAGAGGGCCAGCCAGTGCCTACGCCACCCAGCCGCCTGTGCCTCTGGGCCCCCAGTTCCGAGGGGTCAGCAGGGAAGGGGTGTCACCACTGTCCATGGAGGGAGGGTCCCCTCCCAGGAGCAGGACTTGGGGTGCCCTGGCGGCTGCCAAAGCTGGACTTGGGAGTGCAGCCCCTGTAGGCCCCAGGTCAGCCACTGACCCTGAGCAGCCCAGCCCGGGGCTGTGAAGGTGGAGGGCGGGGCCTCGGGTCTCCCCCTGCCCTGAGTGCAGTGCACAGAGGAGACTGCACGCTGGCACTCTCTAGAAGGAACTACGTTGACCATCAGTGGCGGAATGAGGCAGAGCAGGCTGGGACCCCATGTCCCCTGCAAGGGCAGTGCAGGGGAGGCGGGCGTGCAGGCGGACAGGTGCCGCCAGCATCCACGTTTGCACTTCCTGGCGGTGATGCGAGGGACGTGCACGCGGACAGTCTGGCGTGGACATCTTGCTTTCATTTCTTGGGCAACCGAGCTGTTGCATGTGGTAGCTCCAGACTCCACGTTAAAGCTTCTTAATAGAGCTCAGTTTGAAAGGGTGATGGCAGGGGCGGGGGGGGGGGGGGGGCAAAACTGTCTGCGGGTTCACTGCCCAGCTGGCCACACCAGCTGGAGCCAGGAACTCCACTCGGCCCCCGGTGTCCCGGTGTGGCTGACGGGGCCCTCTGCAGGGGCCTAACCCACCCACGCGCCATGCCTCCAGCCCCTCGTTCTGTTTTCTTTAATGAACTGCCGGACACTCCCATCTGACAGCACCGTGTGAGGTGTGCGGATGTGCAAGGGTCTCGTCGTGTGCTTGTCGGCAGTGGAGCGCGCTTGTGCCACAGTGAGCTGAACACGTCTGTGTTCCAGACGGAAGCTGGTTACCTCCCGTCTGCGCGTGGTCTGTAGAGAACACGCGTTTTCGATTTTGGCGAGGTCCGATTTCCGTGGCTGCTTGCTTTTGGTTATCTAGCTTTCCCGATGTGTTTGGTTCCAGGTCAGGGGCCTGTGCGTGCTCCGTGCACACCCAGCCCTCTAGGTAGGCATGTGAAATCATTTCAGGTGGATGAAGCCTGTGTTTATTTTCAGAAAATCAATCGTTTTCTTTCCGCTAACGCAGAAGGTGACCTAGCACAGGCATTCCATTTTCCCATGGCTCTCCAGATGAGCCGTGGAGTCAGCCCCTCTGCCCCACGCTCACCACCTCCCGCTCGCGCTGCTCAGGCCTCAGGCTTTTCTGCTTAATCCCAGACCCCGCGAAGCTTCCACAGTCACCCGCCATACTGGGTGGTGGCGGTGCTGGCTTGGAGGCTCATTCCCTGTAGTTCCTGTGCACTTGACCATGTTCACCGTGTCGTTTTAACTGGGATGACGCCGTTGGCTTCTCTGGCTACGAGGTGATCCCTGAGCAAACTCGCCCAGTAGAGGAAGGGTTCCCGCAGCTCACGGCCTTGGGGGTTCAAGTGGTGGCCCTGTTGGCTTGGCCTCTGGCCAGCTGGGGACACTTATCACTGCAGGGCCCCCCCCGCCCGTCAGCGCCCCCCGGAGGCGGGCAGGCGGTCTGTAGAGGGCCGCGTTCCGCAGGGCTCGCCCTATGCCCCCTCACCGCTGCAGCAGCGCCATGGGCCCGGGCCATGCTGCCTGCCCCCGTGGTGTGCCAACTGCAAGTCGCCCGCCCACGGAGCACTCCACGGCTGTGTTCCATGAACTACAGAGAGGGAGACCAGGGTCCCCCCGACTCAGCCGTGGAGAGCCAAGAGGGCCCACGCGGAAGGTGGGTGCACAGGGAGCCAGGCTGCACGGGCTGTGCACTGTGCTCGAGTCTGGGGCCCCGGGCACGCGTGCTGCTGTCTGCATCTCACACTGCCCCGTGTGAAGTCCTGAGACAGCCGAGCTTGTGTAAAACCGGGGCTGGTGGCCGGGATGCCCCCTACTCCCACCCCTGGCTCAGAAAAGTGAACTTCCTTCTCGCTGTAGCTACTTCCTTGACTTTGAAAGCCGGAGTGGTGTTAGTATTTACCTTGATCGGCCCGCTGGCTCCCCAGGCCCGCCTCAGGTACACACAGCGTTTCTCCCCGCGGCGGGGCCAGTGTCACTGCAACCCGTCCGAGGGTGGAGGTCCACTGGGCCAGGGTGTGCGGGGCCCGGAGACCTGCGTGCTGTCCTGGCCGCCTGCGCCGCGGGGTTTCCTGTCGAGGACCTGTCCCGCTCATCTGTTGCCCTCGTAGTGGCGTCCCCGTGCTCGCCCCAGGGGGGTCAGACTCTGAGGAACCTTGGGTGTGCCCTCCCCACAGGACACACACTGGAGACCCCACCCAGACCCTCTACAGCCAGGTGGAGCAGCCTTGCTCTTGCTGGACCTCACCAGCTCCTGCCTGAGTCCTTCGTGTCGGTCGGCACCTAGGCTAGAGGTCAGAAGGGCCCAGCGGGCGGGGAACTCGCAGCCAGGCGACAGTGACGTGCAGGCGTGCCCCGCTCTGCACGGCTGGGTCGCTTACCTGGGGAGTTCCTCTTAGATCCGGGTCACTGTGCGGCACGCCCCCGCACCCTCCACGCCTGCACAGCTGTGGATGACAGCACCCCGGCTGTCTCCCCTTTTCCACACAGATCTGGGACATGAGCGACGAGGAGACCGTCTGAGTGCGAGACAGCCACCGAGGAGCGCTGTGCTGCGGCCCCGCCCCAGGACTCCGCCGCTCTCCACCCAGAGGTGCTGTGCATTTCGTGGCTCCTCATTCCGCCAGCGCTGAACTCAGTAATAACCTTGGCTTTGGTATCGCCGCTGATCCGGGGCTAGCTTCCACCACGCAGTTCTTTGCTTCTTGTCACGGGTGTGTTAAGCTTCCAGGGGCAGGGGCCCAGCGGAAAAGCTCCTAGTGGGAGCTGCTGTGGGGGCGTCACCCTCAGCCCCCGCACTGCTGGGTTCCCCGCCCACGCTGGGTCTGCCCTTCTCGAGTCGCCTCTCAGCGCTGGGTGGAGAGGGCGCCTAGTGACGCCAGACCTCCCAGCTGTCCTTAGTGGTGGGTGTGCATCCGTGCCCCCCACTCGGGGCCCGGGGAGAAGCTGCAGCCCTGTAGGCTGCTTCCCCCGCCCACGCACTCAGCACGGAGAGCCAGAGGGCACGTGGTGGCTTCGAGAGCCGGGTGTGCAAACCCAGGAAAGGGCCTGTCCTCGGCACCCGTGATGACCCTGCCCGAGGCGCCAGGGCCGCCGCTCCTCGCCCCTCCTGCAGCGCACACAGCCAGGCCGTGGTTTAAGAGCACTTTATTATTGTTCTTAAGGCTACTTTTAAGTACAAAAAAAAAAAAAAAAAAGATGGCCTGCCAAACCTTTTTTTTTTCTTCTTCTTCCAGGAAAAACAGGCCACAGAGAATGGTATATTACAGATGTACAGAGGGGGCGGGGCAGCACGCACCGGCTCGGCTCTGGTGCTCACCGAGAAGGGTGCAGGGTTTGCTCCTCTGTCGCCCCTCTGGGCACCGCCTATCCCAGATAGGTGGGTGCGCTGGGGCCCGGCCACCAGCACCGCCGCCCCCTCCACTGACAGCCGCGCAGAGCTGGCCGGCAGGGTGCTCCTGGGGACGCTCAGTAGCCTGCAGCAGTAACAAACTAGTGGCTATGAATGCAGACGCAGTGTTCTCAGATACCTGTGCTCCTGCACTGGACAGACATCTACGGTAAAAAAAAAAGATCAACTTTTTTTTCCCAAACAACAAACAAAATGAATGATTACAATAGGAAAGGGAAATTAAATAGCTACATATCATTAACAAATTAATTGTTCTTCAAAAATACCTACAAATGTCTGTACATTCTTTACGCGCAGCGTAATGATGGTCTTAGTTACCTATATAAAAAAGGGGTCGCAACGGCATTTTTCCTACAGGAGACCCGGGACCTGGATGCCCAAGCCTGGAAGCCCAGGAGGGTGGGAGGGAGACGTGCGGGCAGCCAGATGTGGCTTTGCTTTCTGGAAGGCTGCGGCCGCCCTGCGACCACAGCGGGAGCTCGGCCCCTCCCGGTGCCCCACGCGGGCCCTGTCCTGGGTTTACCAGCGACCCTGCGTGTCCCTGCTCTCTCATGCAGGGGCGGGGGTCCGGCAGGGGCACCCTCGTTTCTCGTTAGTAGCTGTTAGTTCAGCGAACGGTAATAGACGCAGCAGTAACGGGGTGGGGTCAGGAATGTCTTGGCGTGGGGCGCCCGCAGGGATCCACGCGCCTCTCAGCACAACTGGACCAGCAGTCAGTCTATCGGGCTGCAACTCTGGAGAGAGGCCAGGTACACGAGAGTCACTGTGCTGCCTGGACACCGCACCAAGGTCAAGGCCTGGGCCGGAGTGCGGGTAGGCCGCCAGCGCCCGGCGTCCACACGGAGGGAGGCCTGTGGCCTGCACGGAACAGCGCCTTTGACCCGTGCACACGGGGAGCGCGCACGGCGTCCTCCTCCGCAGTGCAAAGCAGACCCGACAGTTCTCTTCAAGTAGACGGCCACACACGCCCTGCCCTCGGAAGGCGAGAGCAGAGCGTGCGCGGCTGCGCGTCTCCTCGGGCCGGGCGGAAGTTTCTTTGGTAGCGAGGCAGGAGGACGGAGTTTCCCACGTCGCTCCTGCGGTCGTATCCGAGGCCCACGAACAAATGCCAAGCGAGAACAGAACAGTCATCCCAGCAACGCGGCTTTTGCGAAAAAACCAGCCCGCTCCCCCCTCCCACCCCCATTTTTTCTTTTTTTTTTAAGCACTGACTGTTCGAAGCTCTGGCAAACCATGCAGATCCGCGGGTCGCTGGAGGCGGGGCCCCGTTCAGGAGACCACGGAGGGGGAGTGGCTGTGGCTGACCATGTGGGCCGAGGGGCTGGCGGGCTGGCCCCGGCGCGAGGCTGACTCGGGGCTGCTGGACGCGCCATCCTTGGCCGCCTTGATCTGAAGCCACGTGTCACCCAGAGCTTTGGCAAAGTGGTCGTCCACGGAGCCTGTGATGGACACGGAGTTGGCCGCCGGCTCGGGCTCCTTGTAGTTCTTGCCCAGGCTCCTGCGGAAGTGCTCCTCCACCACTGGGTCGCAGGAGGCCGCCGCTGCAGGGGAAGTGGGCCGGCGGTCAGCACCAGCTCGCAGCCGGGCCGAGGCGCAGGCTCAGGGAGGAGGTAGGGCATCGGATACTAGTAACGGTGGGGCCTGGGGGTCTTGGGGGGCATGGGCAGTGGCCCAGCACTCACCACTGGGTGGCCTCCGGTAGCTGGCAGGCCCGGGTGCGGCACAGCCGCTGTGCGCGATGGGGCAGTGTGAAAGATTGCAGTTGCGGGCGCCGGCAGAGGCGCAGGTGATCACAGAGGGCCGGTTCTGCAGGACAAAGACTCGGTGAGCTTCCCAGGCACTCAGCCCACCCCCAGGTCCTCTGTCCGCTGCCTGTGGGGAGCCCATCTGTGCCTCTGTTCAGAACTGGAGTGTAACTGCTAAGCGACAGCAGTTCTGGACGGGTGTTTGAGCAGCGACGGTCCTCAGTGATGGACAAAGGCCTGGCTGCAGAGAGCGGTGTGTCCCCTCCTCACTAGGTGACAGGAAGGCCCACGCTCCCACTGTTCAGGGTCCTGGAGTGGCCTGGCCCCGGAGTGTCTTGTTCCGTCCCTGGAACCGCCCTCTACCTGCCTATCAACTCTGGTGTGGGGCTCTTGGGGAAGCCAGCTCAAGCCATTTCCATGGTGCCCAAAGGCCCTGTGATGGAGGCAAGGACCACCCACTGCCCCAGGCTGGTCTGCCCTGACCCTTCCAGAAACAGCTTCCAGGAAGCCCCCCCCCCCCCCCCGAGCTGCGGGTCCAGCAGGCCCAGAACCATGGAGCTGAGCCCCACCCCGGGCATCAGTCAGAGCGTCCTGCTGACGCCGGAGACCAAGATGGGGACACTCTGCACTGCAAGTCACCAGGGAGGACCAGGGCCGAGGCTGACGGGTGCCAACCAGAGGGAGGGGCTTTCCTTCCAGCCCTCTCCTCTACAGCAGGCAGCCAGGAGGGTGGTAGGGGACAGGCGGCTCCGCTCTGAAGGGCGGGCTGGCCTGGTCAAGGCCTCCCTGGCTCTCAACTCCCTTTTCTCTGTGTGGGAGACAGGAAAGGGGGGCATGGCGAGGGCTGAGGTGTGCCCCTCACCTGGGGAGCAGCCCGAGCCCAGCCTGCCCCGCTGCTGCTACACTACACGCAGGTGAGCACGGCTGAGCTGCAGCCCTCAGGAGCCACGCAGCACCCACTCGGCCGGCCCTGGGCTGAAGGTGCAAACAGCAAAGAGCATCAGGTCCTGCCGCCCGGCCTGCTCAGGCCAGGGCGGGGCCCTCCTTGGTGAACCTGGCTGTGCCATGACCTTGGGCTCCGGGGACAGTCCACAGTCTGCCACTCTGCATGCCTCATCATCTTCAGATTGTGTCAGAGAGGCAGGGGGTGAGGGGTAGTGTCACAGAAGCTCCCCCAAAGACACACATGCTCAGCACCTGGGTGGCCCCCTCGCCTTTCCCCACTCAGGGGAAGCCAGACATTCACAACTCGTGCGTCCAGACAGTGCTGAGGACGGTACAGTGTGCACTCCCACAATGTACCCTGGCTGAGGGCTCCAATCCCAAGGTATGCCCCCAGGTGTACAACCCCTGGGTCTCCTCCGGGCCCAGGCCACCCTCATGCTTGCTTTGTCCTCTCCTTAAGAGCCAACGGTTTGGCAGGTGCCACGGCTCACTAGGCTAATCCTAGTCCTGGTTGGGGCGTATGCACTCTGTCCCGGTTGCCCCTCTTCCAGGCCAGCTCTCTGCTGTGGCCCGGGAGTGCAGTGCAGGATGGCCCAAGTGCTTGGGCCCTGCACCCCATGGGAGACCAGCAGGCGCACCTGGCTTCCGATCGGCACAGCGCACCAGCCTTAGCAGCCACTGCTGGGTGAACGAACAGAAGGAAGACCTTTCTCTAACTCTGCCTGTCCAAAATAATAAAAAACGGGCGACACTTCCTGCTGGGAGTGTGCTAGTCCCACTTTCCAGAGAGCTGAGCACAGCACTGCTGGGGCTCCAGGCAGCCATGTTCCTGCTCGGAGCTGTGTCTGGGATGGCGCATACTCCCCGCACAGCTGCCCCCGCCAGCACCAACCTGGGACTGTGTGCTGGGAACGGAGGGACCTCTGAGGGCTGGCCAGCAGGGCTGTGGACCCCACACCTGCTGGTGCAGGCAAGAACTCAGCATAGGGCTAGGAAGCGAGGGCAGCATGGCCAACCAGCAGCCAATGCCTCTGGGCTGTCGCTGGGATAGGTGCCTGCTCCACTATGTTCCATAGCCAGAAATCCCCTCAACTCAGGGCCCCAGGGCACAGAGCGCAGGCTGGGTGTGCAGGGACCAGCCAGTGCCTTCACAAGGCAGCCATGACAAACACCCAACTGCAACACACTCGGGAGCATGTCCTGGAAACAGTCGGGCCAGAAAGCCCAGAGGGGACACAGGGCCACCCCGTGCCTAACCTGTCCCACCCTGGGAGGCTGCCAGGGCCATGTCCCCAGATACCACAGCCCAAAGGCTGCACATGGGGTCGTGGAAGTTAGGTTCCAGTTGGATCCTGCGCCACACCACTTCCCAAGGCGACCCGTACATCCCAGACAGTTCATGGAAAACATCCCACAAACTGCAGACGTTGTCAAAAATCTGCAAAGATCTCCATTTCTTGTCAAGTGCCCCATGGCTTGCACCTTCTGGGCCCTGGCTGATGGCGCCTCCACATACTCACCCTGGCCTGAGAGCCTGACACCCTCCTCTTGCACCCATTTTCCTGATGGGACTCCATGCCGCTCAGGGGCCACAGCTGCCCCCTCCCAGCCCTTCCATATCTCAGGGTCCCCAGAGCTTTGCTGAGGGCCTGGCAGACACAAGTGAACAATGAGCAAATGCAGCCCCAGTTCTGATCAGAGCAGACCAGCACCCTTGCCGCCACACAGGTGACCAAATGACCACACAGCAGCTGCCTCTGCTACACAACGTGCCTGCCAGGCTCCCAGCACGAGACCCTGCACGGCAGGCATCCGCACCGTTTGTTAAAAGAACAAATCAATGAGAGGGGGCTATGAGGTCGGGCTCCCCCATAGTGGGCAGCTGCACATCAAACCTCCAGCGTCCACCATGTCTCTGTGCAGAGGCAGGCAGACTGTCTCCTCATCGCCGTCCACCCTCTTCATCTCTGCACCGCTGCCCAGGCCCCACTCACAAGACCAGCCTGTCTCCTCCCTCCCAGGAAGCCTGTCTTCTAAACCTTGCAAGTGATAACGATTTCCTTGTAGAGTTTGTATGTGCCAGGCCCAAGTATCTGACCAGCATGAATTAATAACCTCTGCAACCACTGATCTCTGACCTAAACCACTCCAATGCTGATGCCCGGAGGGAGGCACGGAACTCCTAACCCAGCTCCACACAAGCCTGGGCGTTCACTGTGCTGTCCCAGGCCGGTGGTCCTGAACGGAGAGGCCCAGGCAGAGGCAGGGTGGGGTGGGGCCCTGACAGCCCCTCCCCCCCGGCTCCTGTGCTCGGCTGTCCAGTTCTTAGTCCCTCTCTCTGACACCACTCCACCAAAACTGGCTTTAGGTGTCCTGCATGGGGCATACCTGCTGCCGCTCCACGGGCGTCAGGGTAGGCGAAAGGCCTGCCGGCCTGCTGGTGTCCACACTGCTCTTGGTCAGCGCGAGGGGCTGCTCCATGCTGAGGCTGGGGAGGGAGGTATACAGGTGGCCACCATGCAGGCTCACTGCAGGGGCCACGGCACGCTCGATAGGGCTGCGGCTCCGCTCCCGGAAGTCCTTGCGGCAGTCTCCATTGGCAGTGGACTTGTTCCTGGAAAAGAGGACAGTGCACTCAAATCTGCGTCACCGGCACCTTCTGAATGGTAAAGGGACCAACGACGGCCATCACACCCATGGCTCCACTTCTTCCCTGCAAGCTCCGATCATGGACCTGGCCGGCCTGCCTGACTCCCACCACCTGCAGGTGGCTCTGCTAGGGACGACCAGAGGAAGACTGTGCCGCCCTGAGCAGCACCACCCTCTGTGTCCCTCACCAACCGGCTGCCAGTGCTCACAGCCTGGGGAACTGACCCGATGACCCAAGGCCAGCTCTGTCTGACAATGGCCTGCCACTGAGGCAGGGAACGGGGTCGATGATCAGTAGCCAGATGCTGGCTGTGTGCTAGGTCCTGGCCTGAGCTTCCACAGGCATCTGCTCATGCCATCTTGCCCCAGACCCACGGCACGGAGCGACTGGCCCCACAGAGCCGTAGTGGTGTCCGCTCCCATCAGTGTCACCTGTTGCAGCCAGAGAGCGACAGAGCGTAGGCCAGAGAAGGCAAACCTGGAAGGGCTCAGGCCAGGCCCTCACTTCCCTGCTGCCCGTTCCAGGTGTGCCTCGGGTTTCACCCATCAAGTCCATCACACCTTTTTTCATAACTGATGAGCAAGTCTTTCAAATAAAAATGCTGGACAAGATTTCGGCGGCTCTTTAAGAAATGCCCCTTGCTGTGGGTCTGTAAGTGCGCACAGCCTCGCGAGCAGGCAGGATGGCCTGAGACTGACTGCAAAGCACAGGCCTCACCCACCAAGACCCTGGGAAGCAGCAACCACAGGCACCCGGGCCCGGGCCGGCTCACACCAACACGATTCCAGACAGCCACATGTGCCTGCTGGTTCTCCAGCAAGTTTCACTAACACCCCTGCGTGGACTTCAGGGTTATGACCCAGAACACAGAAAGCCATGAACTGCACGCTCCACAAGCCTTCTGAGCATCCTCGTGGGGGTCTGAGGCAGGGAGTTGACTTACAATTTAAGAAAACACAGTGGTCTGTGTGCTCTGTGCCTGGCTCCCCACAGGGGGCCATCTTAGAAAAGTGCCAGTGCAGCCCCCCAGGACACAGGTCAGGGAGCTCACACCGTTCCCTGCTCCACTGTGCCCAGCTCAGACCGTCTTTTCCTAAGGCAGATCTGCACACAGGAAGCTCTCGCTAACATCTCCGTGGCCTGTGGCCCTTGCCCTCCTGTCTGGGGCTCCATGTCCCCAGACATGCCCCGTGCACTCCTGCTTCTCCAGTGTGTGCATTCTTGCCACCTCTGCACTGCCCACCACAGACCCAGACAGGGCCACAGGGTGGAAGCTGCTTCGCAGCGGGTAAAGCTGCCACCTGGGAAGCCCACATCTCATGGTGGAGTGCTAGCTGGAGTTCCGGCTCTTCTACTTCTGATCCAGCTGCCTACTAATGCACCCAGGAGGCAGGAGCTGATTCCTAAGTACCTGAGTCCCTGCCATCCACGTGCGAGATCCAGATGTAGTTCCCGGCACCTGGCTGTGCCCTGGCCCAGCCCTGGCTGTTGTAGGCATGTGGGAAGTGAACTGGTGGATCGAAGATCTTTGTGCGTGTGTCCATCTGTCACTCTGCCTTTCAAGTAAGTCTAATACATAATGCTTAAAAAAAACCCACCACACCACGGTTGAGGGTTTCTGCATCCACAGCAACCCCCACCCCCCACGACACAACACAGCGTCCTGCTCCCCTCAGCCTCCTGAGTGCCACACGTCCTGACCATTTTCAAACAGCCACAGCGCCAAGACACCTGGGCACTGGGACCTGTTTCCATGACACAGGACACACATGGGCTTCCAAGACAACTCCCTCAGCCACCACCATACCATCCCTGGACACAGGCACGAGTGAGGACGTGACCTCCCGATGGCGGCGGTCAGCCCGAGGGGCGTCGCTTTCACCTGAGAGGACTGAGGCCGAAATCCGCGACTCAACAGCCATCACCACACATGCTCCTCTCCAAAACCATCTTCAACGCCTGGCAATCTTTCTCCGCTCCCCCCAGAATGAGGCTCCATGGGCCACGGAATGAGCCCTGTGTCCTCTCGGGGAACACACTGGCTGTCAGCGGTGTCCTGCCTCTGTGGAAGCAGACCTCAACCTATCCAGCAACTATCAGCTGAGCCCCCTTTCCAGGAAGGTTAAGCCCTGGCTCCTCACGGGCTCAGGACCCGGCAGGGACAGAACCCAGGGAGCAGCAGGGGTTCACAGTGACCGCGGAGCCAGCAGGGGCTGGACAAAGCCCAGGGATGATGACGGCTGGCCGTGGACAGCAAGAAGGCCCAGGCTACAGCTCAGCTAGTGCCCCCGGGCAATGCTATGGTCACCACATGTCTCACGCCAAGTGAACTGCAATGCTGGCCAAGTGCAGTCCCAAGGACACACCCAGTGCAGCCTCAGGGAGTCCACCTCAGTTGTAAAACTGCATCATGGAGGAAGGGGCACCCCATGAACACGGCTGAGGGCACGACGGCCAGTGCATGCCTGCAGCTGCCCCTGCACCCACACTGTACAGGGGCAAGGAGGAGAGGAATTCCGGGGTCACTCACCAGGAAACCGGGCCACTGAAAACAGAAGGCAGCAAGGGGGTCTCTGGGACAACGGTGCTGAGAAGCAGAGCCGTCGAACCCGTGCAGGGTCGTCTCAGTAAACACATGCCACGCATGCTCCTACTGCTTCCTGCTTCCCTTTCTCACCCCCCACCCCGTGCTGATTCACATCCCTGGGCAGGGCATGCATCCTGCCCCCCATGCCTCTGAAGATGCCAAGTGTCAGTGAGACACCAACTGCTGCCCTAGATGGCCTGAGGGCTCGGGGGACCCAGCACTCGGCTGCGTACTTCCATGGCCAGGGCTTGAGCCAAGAACAATGGGAGAGGAAACGGAAGGCATAGGCCTGCCCACTTTTGCGCAAGAGAGGATTTTCTGGGGGATGGATGCCCTCTCTGAGCCGAGAAATGAAAAATGTGCACAGCATTTGCAAAGAGAACTAAAATACTCCAGGCAGAGGGGGCCGAGAGGATGCATTTGCAAGGAGCAGTCATTTGTCAGGGTGACCAGGGCACTACGTGGGACACCCGCATCCCATACGGGCGTTTTGGGTTTGAGTCCTGCCTCTGCTTCCAATCCAGCTCCCTGCTAAAGCAGATGACAGCTCAGTCACTGGACCCCTGCCACCTGCCAGGGAGACCTGGATTGAGCTCTGGCTCCTGGCTCAGGCCTGGCCCACTCTGGGAGTTGCAGGCATTTGGGATAGGGAAACCTCACTTTTCAAATAAGCAAACTGAGTGTTAAACCGCATCACGAGAAGTGCCACACGTCCACCTGTGAGCTCCGAGACTCCCTAAGGGGAGCACAAAGCAGCTCAAACCTGCCCGAGCACACACTCCCTGACATTCCTGAGAACAAGGTGCAAGGGAGAAAACCATGTGGGCCTGAGTCCTTTTGGCTGGGAAGGGGTGTGGGGAGCAGACATCTGTCTGTGCCTTTGAGGGAATACTCTGAGGATCCCTGTGCCATCTGCTGAACCAGGCATCCGGGTGCAGGTGGCAGGGCAAGGCCCCTTCCCGCCTCCGGCCTAGTTCCCTACAGATCATTCTGAAGGTGGCACACTCCAGTTTCTCCAGGCAGCGGGGGGATAGAGGCATGGGTGCAGAGGTCAAAGCAGGAGGGACAGGAGCCATGGAAGAGCTGGGGGAGGCAGTCCGCAGGGGTGGCATCGAGGCGTCCTCCGTCCCTCTCCCGCTCTCTAACTGCAGCGGGAACACAGGGTCAGCACCAGGCCTCACAGTAACACTGGTGGCAGTAAAGGTCCTCGGCGTCTTCCACCTTGAACAGCGTGCTCAGAGAAGGCAGGCAGGTCCACGCTGCATGCTGCAACACAGTCCGTGGTCCCTGTGTGCTGTGCACACAGGGAACCTGATGTTCACAGACAACAGCACAACTAGCCAAAGCACCAAAACAACTGCGAATCTGTGCACAGATTTTTTCTAATGCTTTTCCTCAGACCCTCCCAAAGAAGCCGTGTGTTTGTTGTAACTTTTAAAGTAATAAACTTTTAGGTAACTTTAAGAAACCTTCATCCTCACAACCAACACTTCCTGACCCTTGGGATTTGGGCTGCAGACAAGGCCGGAGGCGTGTCCCCAGGTGTACTGACTGCAGTGGAAGATGCTTCACCTAGGCCCTGCCAGACACCCACCAGCACCTGCCGCTCTGATGCAAGCGCCCAGGGGCCAACCCCACACACACCCTCCCACGCCCCGACTCCCAGATGCACGACAGGAACTGCGTAGAGGCACCCAGCCGAAGGACACAGATGTCCCGGATTACCTGTTGGTCCCAGGGCACCAAGACCCACCCCAGAGGCCCAGGCCCCCATCTTCCAGGCTCTGAATAGGCTGCAGCACTTGGCCCAGGGTAGCCCACAGAACAGATGTTTTCACAACTATTCATTGACTAAATGACTCACTACAGTGCACAGACGATGTGTGAGTCCAGTTCACAGCATCTGTGATGAATGAAAAACAAATTAAGGGACATTTCAGAGGAAAACGACCAGTAGAATAGACTTTTCTGGAAAACCAGAACTTAGGGAGCATTAGAGTCTCCAATATAAACTGCGGGCAGTGCCGCCTCCACACCGTCACTTTCTCGGTCACCCCGGCTCATCCTCACCCACTCCCCAGGACTAGGCTCCCCACCCGCTGCGCCATCCTGGTCAAGCCCCACACATTCTGCACCAACTGCAGACACGTGGTGGGGGTGGCGGCCACCAAAGAAGGCTGAGTAACTGCAGTGCCTGGGGGCAGAGGCGCAGGGCATGAGGGAGACCCTCCTGTGATGGCAAGAGGTGGGCAGCAGACAGCTGGGCAACCCTAGTGTCCAGATGGCCCAAGATACAGCAGGAGAGCCCTGGCAGCATGATGTGAGGTGCGCATGGTCTGCCTGACTATGCACATGAGGACGAGCACTCGGTAATCCAGGAGCAGCCACACCCCTGCCACTATCCCAAGGCCCAGGGGACAGCACCGGAGCGTGAGGGCCATCGCAGCTGGCCCCGCTGCTGTCGCCCCTCTTCACCTCCACCCCATCTTCCCCCAAGGCACCTCACAGAGCAAGCGTTCTCTTGCTGCTGGTTCAGATTTCAACATCGCACTACAGGCATCCGCGCAGCCGGTGCTCCTCTGCCTACTGCGGGACAGCCAAGGTCTGCTGCCCACTGCAGCAAAGGCTGCCTGTAGACAGCAGCATCCAAAAACAGAGGGTCGAGTGCTCCACTTCCATTTACTGAACGACACATGCTCACGACAGGCTTACACCTCGTCATCTTACTGGATCACCACAACGCCGCAAGATAACCATCACTCCCACTTTACAGATGAGTACACTAAGGTTCAGCGAGATTAAATAACTTGTCTACACACAGAACCGATTCAGTACAATTTCCACTGGACTGCCTCCACGGCCTTCCCTCTGCACCTTGCTTGGGGGCGGGTGTTTGGGAAAATCATGCATGACTGGCCATCCTACTTTCTTCTGTCAATGACCTTTAACTTCTGTATGGGTTGAGTTGCATTTCCCCATAAGATGGAAGTCCAGCCGTGAGTATCTACGGATAGGAGCGTCTTTGGAAATGGAGTCTTCGTAGATCTAGGAAATGAAGCCCTTAGGCTGGGCCTCCATCCACAGCTACTACTGTCTTCTTATTAAAGAATGCAGACCTGGGTAGAGTGACAGTGCACATGGAGAAGTCAGCAGTCGACAGCCAAGAAGCCCCCAGGGCTACCAGACGTCCTAGGTGAAGCCCGGGTGCTGGTGCCATGGTGCGGCCTGCAACTACAGCCCCAGTGCGCTGCCTCCACCCCAGCTCCCTGCTGACGTGCCTGCCCAGGCAGCAGCAGATGGCTCCAGTAACTGAGCCTCTGCACCCACCAGAGACCTGGAGGAAGCTTCTGGCGTCTGCCGTTAGCCTGGCCCAGCCCCAGCCATTGCGGCCATTTCGGGGAAATGAACCAGTGGATGGAAAATTTTTCTGTCTCTCCCTGTCTCTCTGTTAACTCTTTCAATTAAATAAAATAAATCTTAACCAAAAACAAACAAAAAAGAATGGAGCCTGCAGACATTCACCCTCGGCCTCATGGGAACTAGCCCTACTCACACCTTGGCCGTGCACTTCCAGCCTCCAGAAGAGACGTGGTTTCTGAGAATCAGGCGCCACACAGGGACACTGCAGTCAGCGACAGAGAGCACATGTGGCAGTGGTCCCCTAAGACGATACAGGAGCTGAAACATTCCTGTGGCCCAGTGGCGTCCAGGCTGCGGCAACGTCACGGTCAAGGCCTTAGTCACGAGTGGGTGGTGAAGCTGGTGTGAACACACACCCATGGCACTTTAAGCATGTAAAGCACAGCATGTAACAGGAAGCAACTGTGTTACTGTATGTGCACACTCATTATTACCTTGCAACGTTACTCCAGAGCACACTGCTCCTGAGAGAAGTCAGCTGTGGAACAGCCTGAGACAGGTCCTCCAGGGGCACGCTCACCAGCACTGGCCCGCAGGAGGCAGCCGCTCCCTGCATGCCCCTGCCCATACAGGCCTCCCGCAGCACGAGACACCAGCAACGAAGGCAATGACGCTGATGCTACTGACCTGCGCAGGCCTAGACACTCGTGCACTGTGTCTAAGTTTTAATCTTTGTGTGAAAAACTAAAACTGTTTTAAAATAGAAACAAAGCTTATAGAGTAACAATATAAACAGAGAATGTTTACGCTTTAAGCTAAGCATTACAACAAAATAATCAAAGTTTTAAAAATGTCATGAAGTGAAAGTCGCAGTGAGGCCAGGGTGTGACACGCTGGTTAAGATGCCACTTGGGACACTCACGTTGCATCTCGGAGTTCCTGGGTTTCTTCTTGCTACTCCACACCCTGGGGAGGCAGCTCAAGTAATTAGAAGACCCTCGTGCCCACATGGGAAACCTGGTTAGAGTTCCCAGCTCCGGGCTTCAGCCCTGGTTGTTATGGACATCTGACAAGTAAGCCAGCACGTCTGTCAGTGTGTCTTTCTGCCTTAGCTTCAGTGTCCAGTGTGGATCACGCCCACCAGCAGTGCACAGCCGTCTGGGAGGCCTCCCGAGCAACTCCCAGGCCTGCGGGTGCCGCTCACGGGGAGTGTCCGCACTGCTGGAGCACCCTTCATCCCTCAGACTGGATTGCCACCCTGGCCCCACATGCTGGGTGTTCCGATTCACACACGTGCTGCCATGTTCCAGCTGCCTCCAGTGTTCACCCAGGAAGTATTTGCAGCTTTGTGGCGCAGGGTCAAGGCCACAGCAGAAGGCCCAGGCGTGCAGGGAGCTCACACCACAGCGCTCACAAGCTGCCCCTGCCCCATGTGCTGTTCCTGGAACACGCCGTCCTTTTGTTAAGGGTGTGTGCCCCCATAGGAAGGTGCTATTTGTGGGCCTGAGTGACAGCAGCTCTATAGGGCAATGCACATTCTGTGCCCGCCCCCAATGCGTAAGTCTTCAAAGTCTCCACACCCACGTTTCCTCTGCTTATCTGTAGTTTCTAAGCTTCAGCAGGACACTTTTAACAAGGGACCCCTAAGATCCCCTGCCCCCCCATCTCCAACCACATGAGGCATATTGTATGTGTAAGGACCAAGAAGCTGTGCAAGCACAATCAAGGGTGTGGCCAGGTGGGCCCAGGCCCGCCAGTGGGGAGCTGGAAGCCAAGCTGCCCCCACCCAGTGCAGCTCGGGAAGCTGGGAAACTGCCCCACCCACCCTGCCACAAAGGAGGGAAGAGGCCTGGCACCAGGTTGTTGCCAAGGCCTTCAGGCGCAGGGACACTTGGGTGGATGCCAGTGACATTTTCATTATTCCTGCACCGTTAGGCCCAGCAGCACAGACACCCCAACACAGCAGGCAACTAGCTTTCTCCTCCACGCAAGGCTGTGCCAGGCCCATTGCACACCAGAGGAGGGAGCCGAGAGGTGCAGGAACCAGAGCAATCACACAGCTAGGAGGTGGCAGAGCCAGGACTCAGCCAGGCCAGCGCGCCCGTCTCTGCTGTGGTTCTGTTAGGGGTTTCCAAAGGAGCTCACTGCTGTGATGGGGGGAGGGGGGAGCAGGGGCAGAGAGCAGCTGAGGAGGAACCCTCGCATGGCCTCTCTGCATGCGGCTGACAGGATCAAAGGTCTCCTAAGAGTGCATGTCAGCCAGTGCTGCGGCTCACTAGGCTAATCCTCCGCCTTGCAGCGCTGGCACCCCGGGTTCTAGTCCCAGTTGGGGCGCCGGATTCTGTCCCGGTTGCCCCTCTTCCAGGCCAGCTCTCTGCTGTGGCCAGGGAGTGCAGTGGAGGATGGCCCAGGTGCTTGGGCCCTGCACCCCATGGGAGACCAGGAGGAAGCATCTGGCTCCTGGCTTCGGATTGGTGCAGTGTGCCGGCCATAACGGCCATTTGGAGGGTGAACCAATGGAAAAAGGAAGGCCTTTCTCTCTGTCTCTAACTCTGCCTGTCAAAAAAAAAAAAAAAGTGTATTTCCTCAAGGGAGCATAACCAGCGCCTGTAGCGGTTCCCAGCCTCCAGGTCCTGCGTCTCCCTCTGACCGCCAGCAGCTCGGCAGTCCTCTGCCCCTCGCTCCGCCCCCAGACTGGCAGGAGCTCTGGGGGACAAGTGCGTCTCTCCCTTCCAGAGGCACAGACGCTGTGCAGCTCGCCTGAAAGACCAAGGGTTCCTGGCACACCGGAACAACGGGAGCCATACGGCAGCCCTTACCTAGCTAAAAGCTCCCACACAGCTCTGACAGGAGTCCAGGCAGAGCGAGCGGGGTCACAGAGAAACCTGCGGGAGCCCTGGGGGCTGAGTCCCTTTGCTGCACTCCAGGGCTGGGACGCGGCAGGTGCCGGGACTGGCCTGAGCTCCAGCTCTGCGCCAGCAAGGCCCCTTGGCTAGCGTGTTGGCTCCAGGTCAGCTCCTTAACACATCTGCTTTCTGCCTATGACCATCAGCATGCAGCCACCATCCGTGGCCCTCTCTCCTTCTACCCCATGGTAGGCCAAACAGCTCGACAGGCACATGTGCTATGAGGCGGTCACAGCCAGCTTCTCCAACTTCTCCCACACCCAGTTCCAATACTCCAAGATTATTCACTGGGGAAAATGGAGGCCTCCACAGACATGCAGCGCGGGCCAGTGGGGCGGAGTCATGTTTCTCTAGTCCACTCTGCTCCAAATCTCTGAACACGTTTCCAGTCACTGGCTGAGGCAGGAGCAAAGATCAACGCTGCAGAAACAGGTCAGCCCTGGGATCCTAATGGCTAAAGCCTCTCACCAGGCCCCACCCCACAAGCAACTGTTGACACAGCAGCACTGGGTCTCCACTGTGGGGCTTCTTCATATGCAGGGCAGGAGGCATGTGCTCACCACGCCCTGTTCTCAGACGGAACACATCATTTGCCCCACATATGCACACTGGAATAGTCTGAATGGAGAAGGCTGCTGAGATTCATAAAATATAAATCAATTTAAACTTTCTACTGCTACTAAATTTGTGGTGGTTCCATCATTATGCATCCGCTCAATGAATGCTGATTAAAATTACAGGCCCTCATCTCGCCGACACTCAAAGTCCTGGTAGCAGAAGAGGGGAGACGCACAGGCTTTGCAGCCAAGTGGCAGCGTCTGGGTGGGCAGATGCAGAACCAACACGCTGGGGCCTGGCTTTGCTGCCCACTCAAATGTTGATGACTCAAGATGGCTGGGCGCAAGGACAAGCAGAGGAGGCTGCCTGGTGTGGCCTTAGATGAACGGTGGCTGCCCTGGGTCGCCCATGTACTCAGCCTGCCTGTGCTAAACAAAGGGGCATGGCTTCATCTTCCCCCTCAGGAGAGTGGAGGATGGAGCCAGAGGCCACGCTCTGCATCCCCCGGAGCTTGGGCAGAGGATGAAGTCCCTGCAACATGCCTGGAGTGAAGCCTACAGGAAGCCGACTCGCCGCAGGCTGCTCGGCCATTGCCCCAAGCCAGGGTCTAGAACTGTACCTGGTTCAAGGTAACTCTCTCATGAATGAACTCAAAGGGAAAATTCCTGGAATAGACTGGGTTCGAGTAAGGTAGAGGGGCTCATGATGGGCCCTGGGCCTGGGCAGTGATGACAAACCCACCAGAAGCTCATGGCGGGAAAACTGTCAGTCCTGTTTCCTATTTGATTCTTCCTATTAGTAATGTGTCATTTTCCTTTTTTAAAACTCGGATATGAAATCTTTTATTTGAGTGGCAGAGAAAGACAGGCAAGCAGAGATAGCTCCCATTCACTGGTTCACTCCCACAAGGCCTCAAACAGGAAGGACTGGCTGAAGCTGGGAACAGGAACTCAACGTAGGTCTCCCACATGTGTGGTGGGGGCCCACCACTGGAGCCATCACTGCTGCCTCAGTCTGCACAGCAGGAAGCTGCAGTCGGGAGCTGGGAGCCGGGAGCCGGGAACTGAACCTGGGTGCTACGGTGTGGGACGTGGGTACCTTTACTGCTGCCCCCAGTGCTCACCCATATTAGCCTTTTTTTTTTTTTGACAGGCAGAGTGGACAGTGAGAGAGACAGAAAGGTCTTCCTTTGCCGTTGGTTCACCCTCCAATGGCTGCCGCAGTCGGCGCGCTGTGGCCGGCGCACCGCCCTCATCCGATGGCAGGAGCCAGGTGCCAGGTGCTTCTCCTGGTCTCCCATGGGGTGCAGGGTCCAAGCACTGGGCCATCCTCCACTGCACTCCTGGGCCACAGCAGAGGGCTGGCCTGGAAGAGGGGCAACCGGGACAGAATCCGGCGCCCCGACCGGGACTAGAACCCGGTGTGCCGGCGCCGCAAGGCGGAGGATTAGCCTGTTGAGCCATGGCGCCGGCCCATATTAGCCTTCTTAATACCAAATTCTTTTGAAGGCTCATGTTTAGTTACTCCATATTTTAAAGCAAACCACAAAATACACATATTACAAAATGGCTCAGGGACAAGACTGGCTACTCTGTCCTCCTTGGAGGAACAAAATTCCACGGTAAAGAGGTTGGGAGTAAAAGAGGAACTGCAGAGGTGCAGAGTCCCTCAACGAGGCAGACGGCCTCACTCCACTCAAGAGAACATCAGTGTCAGGTACCTCCTCACCACACCTTCCAGGATGAATCTTCCGTCCCAGGTATGCCCTGTGGAAAAACTCAACGCACTCTACTTCCTCTTCTAACCACTGGAAACCTTCTAGGCCAGCCTCACCATACCGCAGTTCCCTTCACCAAACATGAGTCCCTTCAGATGGCTGTGATCTCATACCCATTCTCCACCCTGTCACCCCCAGCCGTCACTCTAGGTTTGAGCATTTGTCTTTAAGGAGAGGAAGACAGACTTCCAGAAAAGCTAAGGACAGAGCACACAGGGGCAGGTGCTGTGCACACTTAGGATGCCGGCAGCCTACACTGGAGTGTCTCAGGGTAAGTTCTGCCTCTGCTTCAAATTCTACCTTCCTATTCATGTGCACCCTGGGAGGCAGCAGGTGATGACTCTGGCTCAAGTACTGGAGTCCCTATCACTCACATGGGAGACCCTGGCTTCTGGTTTAGCATGGCCCAGCCCCAGTTACTCTAGGCATTTGGGGAATAAACCAATGGATGGAAGACATCTGTCTCTGTGTGTATGTGTATGTGTCTGTCTCTGCTTCTGAAATAAATAACCTTCCTTAAAGGAACAGAGCCAGGGCCAGCGCCATGGCACAGTAAATTAATCCTCCGCCTGCAGCGCCAGCATCCCATATGAACTCCGGTCCTAATCTCAGCTGCTCCTCTCACAATCCAGCTCTCTGCTGTGGCCTGGGAAAGCAGAAGATGGTCTAAGTGCTTGGGCCCCTGCACCCGCATGGGAGACCAGGAAGAAACACCTGGCTCCTGGCTTCGGATTGGCACAGCTCCGGCCATGGCAGCCATTTGGGGAGTAAATCAATGGAAGGAAGACCTTTCTCTCTGTCTTTCCCTCTCATTGTCTGTAACTCTGTAACTCCACCTCTCAAAATAATAAATAAAATCTTAAAAAAAAAAAAAACAGAGCCCACCAGAGAAGACACATCTTCCCCACTTCATCATGGCAGTTTGCACTGCAGTAATAATCAGGTACACAGCCTAGTAAAAATGAACCGGGGTGGGAGGGGACACTGCTGTAGTGCACTGGGCTCAACTGCTGCCTGCAGCACCTGTATCCCTTAGGAGCACCGGTTCAAGTCCTGGCTGCTTCCCTCCCCCAACCCATCTCTCTGCTGATGCACCTGGGAAAGCAGTGACGGAAAGCCCAAGTCCTTGGTTCTATGCACCAATATGGGAGGCCCAGAAGAAGCTCCCGGCTCCTGGCTTTGGCCTGCCTCAGCCCCAGCCATTGCAGCCATCTGGGGAATGAACAAGAGCATGGAAGATTTATCTCTCCCTCTTCTCTCTCTGTAATTCTGCCTTCTAATAAATGAGTAAATCTTGAAAAAAAAAACAAAAACATATAACATCAGGACTGATCTGAGAGCTATAGTCACAGTAACTACATTAAACAATTTATTCTGTTTACTTGGAAGGCAGAGTGAGAGTGAGACAGAGAGAGACACAGGTTCAGGAGCGCAAGACAGAGATCCTCTGTTGTTTCACTCCCCTCTACATGGCTGCAGTGGCTGCAGAAGGCCCAGAACAGGAGCCAGAACTCCAACATGGTCTCCCATGTGAGTGGCAGGGGCTCAAATACTTGGGTCGACACTCGCTGCTTTCTTGTGCTTTAGCAGGGAACTGCATTGAAAGCAGAGCAGCTGGGACCCCATCTGGGCAGCAAGGGTGTCAGGCAGCAGCTTACGCCACTGCACCACAGGTCCGTCCCCAGAACCTCACTCTTAATAGAGCAACACAGATGCTGGTAGTCTCCTCAGCGCCCAGTGTCACATGATCAGCACGTGGTCACTTGACAACATCCTTTCCTCATGTCCTTTTTAATCCAGCTACAACTGCAACCCAATACTGGCTCCCAAACAGATGGAAATGAGCTCCCAGACACTTGCCTCACATGCGCACGCCTGTCCTTCCGACGCTACTGCATCCTCACTCCACGCTGCACACCTGGGTGCTGGCAGCATTCCCGCGTGTCCAGCCCTCTGCTTGGCAAGAAGCAGCCCTGAGCGATTTCCTAGACTCCTCTGTACAGAGGACAGCCTTGGACTTGGAACAAGCCAGCAGCACCTGACACGGATTAAGAAGCTGGCCTTTCCTTTAAAGCCATTCTGCTGCTATGACTTCAGCACCAGCGAATAAACAAACCCAACACCTGCATCCAATCATGGTCCACTGTCCTGAACAGTGAGGGAAGGGAAGCAGCGTGTTTAGGAAGTGATCAGGTTTCCTCCTGCAAGAAGGGACCATGAAGGCCTCGGCCTGAGAACGATCGGCAAGCGCGTCAGTTACCTCTCAGAGCACCAGGACAAGCATCCAGTAAAAGGCTCACCAGGACAAGCATCCAGTAAGCTGTTTTCTTTCACATCACAGATAGCATTATAGAAAAAGAATTCAGTGATTTAAAAGGAAAGTGATTCTGAGTGCTCCAGGTACTCAGAAAGGCTAACATGGGGTCACTGAGGAGCCAATGTAAACCCAGCCCTTTCATTCTCCAAGCTATCTTGTGAAGGGACCTGGAAAACAAGGTAGTGCTAAGGGCCAATTATAAAACTGCATTTCTGGCCGGCGCTCTGGCTCACTAGGCTAATCCTCCACCTGCGATACCAGCACACCGGGTTCTAGTCCCGGTCGGGGCGCCAGATTCTGTCCCGGTTGCTCCTCTTCCAGGCCAGCTCTCTGCTGTGGCCCAGGAGTGCAGTGGAGGATGCCCCAAGTGCTTGGGCCCTGCACCCGCACGGGAGACCAGGAGAAGCATCTGGCTCCTGGCTTCGGATCAGTGCAGTGCGCCCAGCTGCAGCGCGCCAGCCACTGGAGGGTGAACCAACGGAAAAGGAAGACCTTTCTCTTTGTCTCTCTCTCTCTCTCACTGTCCACTCTGCCTGTCAAAAAAAAAAAAAAAACTGCATTTCTTTGAATATCTGCATAGAATTCAGATTTAACTGTTTTTTTGGTTTTTATTTGACAGGCAGAGTGGACAGTGAGAGAGAGAGAGAGAGAAAGGTCCTCCTTTTGCTGTTGGTTCACCCTCCAATGGCCACCGCGGCCAGCGCACTGCAGGCAGCGCACCACGCTGATCCGATGGCAGAAGCCAGGTGCTTTTTCCTGGTCTCCCATGGGGTGCAGGGCCCAAGCACTTGGGCCATCCTCCACTGCACCCCCGGGCCACAGCAAAGAGCTGGCCTGGAAGAGGGGCAACCGGGACAGAATCCGGTGCCCCAACTGGGACTAGAACCTGGTGTGCCAGTGCTGCAAGGCGGAGGATTAGCCTATTGAGTCGTGGTGCCGGCCCAGATTTAACTGTTCTTAAGCGATCCGTTTAGCCTATGACATCACCAACTCCTCAGAGGAAGCCGCTGGCAGTTCTGAACCCAGAACCCAAGCCCTGCCAAGAGGATGTGATCATCCCATTCCACAGTGAAACAGCCTCCCCCCAACACTGAGAGCTGACGGTTCCACAAATGCTTGTAAAGAATTAGGAGTAGGTGAGCCCAGCACCCGAGGGTCACACACCTTTCCTTTCCGAAGATCAGGGCTGATGGTGACTCCTCAGCACCTTGTGAACTGAAGTCACCACCCCCAATCCACCTGGCATCACAGCGCTTGTTTATTAGGCTCAGGGAGATGAACCAGTGTTTTGCAGACACCTGCCCGTTCCTTCCCACAAGGCTTACCTGCTGTGGACAGTGCACAAAAGGACTCACACCAAAAGGACTCCACCAACATGCATCTAGATGAACTGAAGTTAAGCCTGAGGCCCTGGAAGGGTCTAACTATGGCAAAGCATATGTAACAAAATTCACCAGCTGAATCATTTCTAGCTGCCGAGTTCAGTGACACTAAGCACTCACACTCACAAGTGACCGTCACCATCCATCTCCCCAGCCCCGGCCAGCATTCCTTCCCTTCCCTTCCTTCCTTCCATCATCTACCTACCTTCTACACACCCACCCTGTCTGAGAGACAGTGACAAACACCACCATTGTACTTTCCATCTCTATGAATCTGACTACTCTGGGAACCTCACACAAGTAGACTCCATAAGCAGTTGACCTCTTGTGACTGGTGCATTTCAGCCAAGGCTCATCCCTGTGGTAGCATGGGTCAGCATCCCCTTCCTCTTTAAGGTGGAATGACATCCTGCTGTCCACACAGACCTCATTCGTCATCCATCCAACCACATCTGTCCATCCGCCCACGGACACCAGGTCAGGCCACTTCTTGGCACTTTGAGTGCTGGGGCTGTGCACACATGAGTGCAGGCATCTGTTCGCTTCCCTGCTTCCAGTTACGCCACGCGTCCCCAGCAGTGGACCTGAGTCCCACGGGAATCCTGTTTCACTCGTGGGCCTCCGAAGTGTGCAAATCCCACTGGAAGGAACAGTGAGGTGCATTTTCCAGTGCACGTCTGTCCCCTCCACCAGAGGGGAATCCACAGACAGGTCTAGGCTAGCACAGCCACAGAACCTGCCTTTGGGAAAAGAGCCCAGGCGACTCCCGTGAGAAACACACGCCAGCGCCACGTAAACATCTGACAGAAACAAACGACGTCCTCCCCAGGCTCTCCCAGCTCAGCAAGTGCAGCAGCAGCTTCTCCCGGGAGCAGCTGGAGACTCACAAGCTACGTACGTGTGTTGCACACTTCTCACTGCGGGCAAGCCCCCAAGGATGGCTAATGGCAGCCAACAACGGTAACTACCACCTGCACAATACAGGGGCTTCTGCCCCTCCCTCATTCTTCTTAGCCTGGCTCCCAAGAGAGGATGTGACACCTGGCTGCACCTGTCTGCACCAGGTGAGCGCCCCCAGCTGGCTGAGCTCAGCAGTCACTCAGTCCCCTTCAGAACCGGGATGGGGAAGGGGATGGGAGGAGGAAAGGTTGCTGGGGAGTTACTTCACAATGTGTGAGAGAGAAAAATGAAGGCACTCATTTCTCGCTGAGTCTCTCACTGATCCTACACTCACAGAGCAGAAACCCAAGTGAGATTTCCCGGAGGGAAGTGGTCAAACTGCCAAGGTCAAAATAGACAGACTTCCATGTGGCCACACGCTTTTATTTGCCTTGTAATTTTCTTTAGGAACAAAGGTGAAAACTGAAACGTGCCTCCCCTTGTGGAGATCTGGGAGCTGGGGAGCTCTGTGTGCCATTATCTGAGGGCTGTAAGACACTTGGGGACCCACACCCTCACTGAAGGGGGGTGGGGGAGGCCTGTCCCAGCCTCTTGCTCCTGCCTTAGGACAGGGATGCTGGTTGTGCCGTGGGTCTCCATGGGACAAGAGGGCGTCTGTTGAGGCCAGTGGGAGGGGACACTGTCCCTTCTAAGCAAAGCCCACGCTGCTTCTCCTAGCACTTGCTGCCTCCCAGCTTAAATTAATTACAGCTGAAAATACAGGGTTGCCATCTGGTTTGAGAAAGCAAGGCTAAGGGAATAAAATGAAAGAGTTTCTGGTACTAACCTCACTTTAATCATTGCCAAAAAGCATGAAGACAGCCCAGCCTCCTCCCACAAGAAAGCCCTGGGCCTCACAAACTTGGCAAAGCAGCTGCTGGGACTGGAGAGGCAGCGCCTGTCAGAATAAGAGTCCCTGCGCAGGGCTGGAGGTGAGGGCCGGCTCACGCCCCAGCAGAGTTTCCTGTGGGCCTGGGCTAGGGCAGGCGCTCCGGGGGGGTGTGCTGCCAGAGAGGACCCCTGCCAAGATGTCACAGGCACACTGCAGTTCCGTTCTGTGAGAAAATGGCTCTGCTGTCAGAAGTCCAGTGTGTGAGTGCCTCTTGCTTTGTTCCTCTATCGTCCCTACCATAAGGCTTTTCTGAAACTCTGAAACAAGGCTCCACACCCCAGGCTGAGGAGAGCAGAGTGCAGAGGGGTGCAGAACCAGAGAGGAGGAAGGCTGGGATCACCCTGGTTTCCTTCATGGAGTCCCCAGCCACGAGTCCTCCCACAGCGCAGGGTCCCCTGGCACCCCTCCAACGGGCACAATCCCACGGGAGAGGCTTCTGATTTGGGCTAAAAGAATTGCTGACTGCCAGCTGCACACGGGAGGCAAGGGTGCCACAGCCTCCCAAGCTCACAAAACACACAAGTCTTCAGATTTCTGAACAGTTCCCTAGTTCCAAACGACACACAGCACGGGGGCATTTTCTGGGGCATTTTTCTAGAATTTCACCTGCCCACTACCTGATTCCTTTAGACCCAGGTATGCTGTACAAAGAAAACGGACATGTCCCTGAGCCTGCCTGCGCCTGTGAAGTGACACGGACCGCATCACTGTAGTATTTACCGGAATAAGCACTGACCAACCAGCTACAGACTTTCATAAACCAGAGATTGAACCGTAACAGGAGAAGGTAATGGCGGATTATGGAAAGAGCATTTCCATAACCTTGCTCGTAGCAACAGTGTCCATAACACTCAAAATCTTAGCGGTGTGCCTTTCTAGTAAAGGGCACAGCTGCTGAACCACAGGAAACACCTGGGAAGTCAGTCAAGTACAACAGAGTTCAAGCTGCTGATTTCAGAGCTCACGAAGGGTCCCCACCAAGTGGCCATTACAAAGACACTGCTCACTAAACTCCAGGGTGAAACACGTGCCTGTGGATTTTGTGAGCACCAGCGCGGTTGTGCCCTACCCTCAGCTCCTCCTGCACATCATGACACCCCCCAACCACTCCCCACACCCACAGCTCCCCCAGGGCCTCAAACGCAGTAGTATCAGCAAGATTTGGGTTAATGAACTGATGAAGTAACAGGCACACAGCACACAGGTATTAATAAGCACCCATAATCATCCTACCCCACGGCATGTCCTAGGTGTGTGCTATGCCAGCAGAATTCAACCAGAAAGCTTTTCCAGTTTTACAAAAGATTTGTTGATTTTATCACATCAAGTAAAAAAATCACCTGTTTCAAAATACACAGTAAATAAAGTTGAAAAGCAAAGAGCACTATTTTCCGACCATCTGACAGAGGATCCTTAAAATCAAGAGCTCTTAGCCCATTTACAGATGCAGGTATGAACAAGATAGTCAGCAAGTATTTAAAAAAAAATTCACAACCCCTAGTAATACAGAAAAAAAAAAAGCAAGCAAAGACCATGACAATGCTTCCCTATGACACTTACTAAAGTTAAATAACAGTAGCAGTCACCCCTCGACCATGCATGCCATAGGGAGAGGCAGGTGCACACAGCTGCTGGAGGAACGTCAACCCCTAAACCTCCCCAAGTCCAAGTCGGCAGGACACACCAGTGGAGAGAGAAACAGATGCCTTCTGACCCAGAAACCACACTTCCAGAAAAATGGCAACTACAAGGTAGACACAAGGCTGGAGATTCCTACAACTTCTCAGAGCGATGGTGGAACGCTGTAGACAACCTAACCAGCCATCTTAGCAAACAAGTTACTCTGGTTACAAGCTACACAAAACAAGGTTAACCAGCTCAAAAAGCGCGGGGGGATGGAATGTTTCCTGGAAGGAAAACACTTGCTGTTTCTTGGAAATCAAAGAAAACAGCTGAATAACCAATCCTTGAAATGAGAAAAAAAAAATGAGGCGGCCCCAGAGACTCCACAGGAAAGGCCACCTAGTGCACCTCTGGCGGGAAGCCGCCCCTAGCCCTTCCTCTCCCTACATGAGGGGTCCCTGCCACTTATCCAAGTCTCCCCACCCAGGCCTCACTGCTCACAAGTGAGGACTTGTTACTAACATCAAGTCAACATGTCTGAGGTCATTTCCATGAGCTATCAAATGAGCCACTAAAAATGTAGGATTCCCTTCCCCACCCCCAACACACACATAAACGCCTCCAGTCTTCACAGTCAGGAGACTTCACCTGGCTTCAAATGGATTACTTTAAGAAAGAAATTGGCAACCTCCCATGAAAGCAATCTATCAGGGAGTTTCATTTAGTCTCAGGTTGAGAGAGAGAAAGAAACCTCTCCCATGATTAAATGAAGGTATTAGGTCTTTTTAAAAAGTAAAACTGTTAGAACTGCTGGCTACCAAAAGATGTGCCTTCGGGGCAGAGATCAAACTTAATGAAAAATCTACTGAACTCATCTTAAAGCAGGCAAGAAATGTCTGACTCCCCCAGGACTCTGAGCCATCCTGTGTCTCCCAGCTGCTGCCTTGCTCCCCCACGGCATGTCTCACCCTCGCTGGCCCTGTTTCTGAGCGACCCCATTCACACACACGGCAACCACACACAGCCACGTGCTCTACCTGTTTCCTGGAGCCAACCTGACCACAAGGCTGAACACCTGCTCTGGAGGGAGGAGTCTGCAGTGCTCCTTTCTGCTCAGAATTCTGCCTTGGCTCCTGGGAGCTGCAGCCTATCTGAGCAGACCTGTGCTGACCGTTGTGTGGAGACGTCTGCCTCCTGAGCTCTGGTGCTACAAGCTCACAGAGGCAGCACACCCCATCCTGTCCAGGGGAGTCAGAGCTCAGGACAGTGTCTACTAAACATCATGGGAAAGGATCGCAGGTTACAGCGCATGCACTTGACACATACATGCCAGTTTTAACTTACATCCTGAAACAGAGATGATGAAAAAGTTTAAAATCAATTGAGAAGACTTGGGAGCAGGTTTGGCTAGTTGGTAAACACTGAATCCCACACCAAGAGAGACTGATTTGAATCACAACTCCAGCCTCCCGCTCCTGTGCACCCTGGGCGGCAGTGAAGGGTCCAGTGGTTGGGTCCCTGCACCCACTGCGGGAGAACCAGAGGGAGTCCCCAGATCCCAGCTTTAGATAGTAAGCCAGAGGATGGAAGCTGTCTGCTGCTCAACCTGGAAGAAGAAGAGCGAGCTGCGGCCAGGGTGCTGCTAACCAGTGTGGTGTTCTCGCTGAGAGCTCTGGACAAACACCTGCAGGCTGCAGTGCTGCCCGCCCACCAGCCCTGCCCGCACCTCCCTCACAGCCACAGCCTCGGTGCAGAGAAGTGGAGTTCCTGTCACCAGGATCTTTGCAAGCTAACAGCCTACCCCAGATGACATGGTGCCATCCAACACCAACACTCGGGGCACAAGGGCCACCAGCGACACAGGCACAAAGCTATCCAACAACACAGCAACAATGAATCCATCAGAAAACAGCTGGAAAACAGTGTCTTAGAGGACTTTTTCAGGTAAATCTGAAACCACCAGAAGCTGAATATACCTGGGCTCCATCTGTTTGCTTTTCTAACACGAGCATATCGACTCTTTGGGTGGATTTTCACCCGGAGGGAACGTCAGGCCACCTCTGCCTTGCAAGGCTCCTGCAACTGACTCAGATCCTACCTTTCCATCCAACTCATGGGGAGCAGAGCCAGAGTACGAGAAATACATATCAATAGAGGGGTAAAAGAAACATCATTTCATTCACACAAACAACTTTGAGGGCTAATTACCCAGAGTCACCACTAGGATAAGGTCATCTGATCCCAAACACACATCCCAAGCAGGGCAAGTAACAGACTATTAGGTATGCATCTGCAGTATTGGGTCCATTCTTTATTGTTTCTTTCTTCTTTTTATTTATTTATTTATTTATTTATTGACAGGAAGAGTGGATAGTGAGAGAGAGAGAGACAGAGAAAAAGGTCTTCCTTTGCCGTTGGTTCACCCTCCAATGGCCACATGGCCGGCACACCACGCTGATCTGAAGCCAGGAGCCAGGTGTTTCTCCTGCTCTCCCATGGGGTGCAGGGCCCAAGCACTTGGACCATCCTCCACTGCACTCCTGGGCCACAGCAGAGAGCTGGCCTGGAAGAGGGGCAACCGGGACAGAATCCGGCACCCCAACCGGGACTAGAACCCGGTGTGCCGGCGCCACACGGCGGAGGATTAGCCTAGTGAGCCACGGCACTGGCCCTTTCGTCTTTTTAAAAAACATTTATTTATTTGAAAGGCAAAATGAAGGGAGAGAGAGATCTGCCATCTGGTTCACTCCCCAAATGGCAACAATGACCTGGCCTGGGTCAGGCCAAAGCCAGGAACACAGAATTCCATCCACATCTCCCACATGGGAGGCAGGGCCCAAGAATTGGGGTCATCTGCTGCTGCTTCCTCAGGTGCATTAGCAGGGAGACCTCGCACTGGCGCTCTGGCACAGCATACAGGCAGGCATCACAGATGATGGCCTCACCCACTAAGCCCCAACATCGACCCCTGATTGTTCTGTGTTTTGCGGGGAGTGGGGGCAGGGGTTGGCAGTCAGTGGCGCAGGTGGAGGAGACCCTGTGCCTGTTTGCACAGAATGGGCAGAAGGCTTAGGACAAGGTGTTCTAAGCCATGTGTAAGATCCATCCCAGTCACGAGGAAGATGCTTTCCCAGTGCTCCTTCTCATTTAAACTCTGGCTCAGCAGTCAGCAGGTGCAGGCAGGAAAGAGCCGAGTATCATCCAGCTCCCAGCCTAGAGAAGCTCACCCAGTCTGACGAAGGGGGACATACAGACAGGCACACAGTGACAGCCACATGCTACAGTCCTAACAGAGAAACCCTGACCTCAAGGCAGGAAGGGTTGCCACTTGCTGAAGAGGCTTCAGAACACTGTACATGGGCGGGAGGGCGGGCACTGACCCCTCCATCCACCTATGGCACTGGGAACTCGAGGGCAGACACCCACGATGCAGGTCTGCTCGGCGATGCTGCAGATGTCGAGAGTCAGGGAGGAACTCTAAGAAGGGATGGACACTTCAGAATCCTTTTTCCAGAGCAGGTGCTCACCCTCGTGGTCAGGACCGCATTCCACACTGGAGGTGCCTGGTTCCAGCTCCAAGTGACTGGGTCCCTGCCCACTCCTGGGAGACCTAGATGGAGCTGGTTCTGGCCCAGCCCAGGACCACCGCAGGCATCTGGAGAGTACCATCAAATGGGAGCCTGCTCACCTGTTCTCTCTGCTGCTCTTCCCACCTCTCCCCAACCTTTCTTTCTCAAATGAGCACAAATTTAAAAAGAAAATCAAATATTCTTCAGAGGAGGGAGCTGCCACAGAAATGGGGTCCAAACCATGACCTAGGCTGGTGGACAGAAGGTATGGGGCAAACTTGGTCAAGTGCTGGGAGCAGCCACGAGCAGCTCCTGAGGTCAATCCCCAGGAGGCAGGTGCAGAGACAACCCCAGAAGGCGCACAGATCGTGAGGTGAGGCTCCGGTCCTGGGCAGAGTTAGAGATTCCGGGTTCATCAACCCATAATGGGAACTCAAGTCCTGACTTGGCTGGTGATCTCATGATGCCTCTGTGGGGGAAGGGCAGGGAGGAGCAGGAAGGAGGAGTGCCAGGGTTCTGGTGAGGGCTCTGTGAGGACGGCTTTCTCTGTCTTGAGACCAGATGCGCTGTCGCAGGAGCACAGGTTAGAAGCAGGTGGCACCCTGTCCTTCCTGCCTCTGCCCCGGCCTGCTCATCTTTCAGCTTCTTCTGCCCTTTTCCAACACAGCCTGAGGTCCTCCCCGGCCACCGTGGCCCCATCTCAGACATGCAGCTTCCGGAACTGGGAGCAAAACACATCTCTTTTCATTATGAATTCCCAGGTCTCAGGTCTTCTGTCACAGCAACAGTAAGCAGACTAAAGACAGCCTCCAAATTCTGGGAGGAGGAAAGGACCACAGAAAGCCAGACAGGAGTGCTGGGAACCAAGGAAGAAGGGACTGCCAAATGCAGGGGGTGAGGCTTCGTTAGAGCTGTCAGTGTGGAGAACAGCACTAGACTGGCCAAGTGGAGGTCGAAGCAGAGGTGGTCTGCTCTCGGGACAACTGCAGAGCAGACAGAGCAGGGTTTGGAAGACAGAGTGGGGGGAAGACTAGGCCTCAAGCTCCCTCAATTCCTCTGGCATCAAGAAACCTCCTGAAAGCCCCCAGCAGGAAATGAAGGCACCCAACAGTCCCTAGCAAGGGATCATACAACTGCTCCACTCCAACAGCCCCGCCTGGTCACCAGGGCTCTGCAGGTCTAAGTATTTGTAACAGAATTTTGAAAGCAAATAAAAACTCATTTTGCAGGCAATATCTGAGAGACAAGTGTGCTCTACTGAAGATTAATGCTAAGTCTCATGAAAAAGGGATAAAGGATTCTGTCTTAGCTCTGGCTACAACACGAAAATACCACAGCAGAGGGCTGGGGGGGGGGGTGACCAAACACAGTCCTGGAGGCTGGGCTCTCAGAGCAGGTACCCACACGGCCACCCCCCAGGGTTCTCTATCTGGCCGGAAGACAGCTGGCTTCCCACCACGCCCTCACAGGGCACAGGAAGGGAAAGGGCAGGCTCTCTGGGGCTTCCTGGAAAGGCCCCATCCCGTGAGCTCAGCCATGCCTAACTACCTCCCCAAGGCCTCAGCTCCACACGGATCTGGGGCAGGCCACAGAGCGGGCACACAATGCAGCCTCCGAAGAGTCTAGGGTCAGTGACCAGAGACACGAGAGGCTTCTGTCTCCTCAAGCCTGAAACGGATGACCTCACTAGCAGACCCAGGGGACAGTGTGGTACTTTGAGCTTTGATTGGGGAACCCTCTCAAGTAGTCTATGGGCAGTAGAGAGGGGTATCTGACACAGCAGAGGAACTGACTCCAAACGAATCAGCAAACCTGGTAGCCATCCCAACAGGCTTGATGACGCACCATGTGGAGGGAGCCACAGCTTCAGATCTCAGGCCTGCTTCCACAGACTTGTCCAAGACTCCTCAAGGAAGGGCAGGCAAGGGGCTAGAGGAGGGGATGGCCGTGAACCTGCCAGCCTGTGTCCATTCGGCGCTACGCCTTCACTAGGGCTACCAGGGCCTGGACCCGAAATGCGGACCCTGTCTCCAGCTACTGCCAGGCCCAGAACACTACTGCAAAACTAAGTTCTCTAACTACACCAAGGAGACTAGCTGTCAAGAAATTTCTAAAGCAAAGTGTGTGCATAGTAACTCAAAGCCAGACTGAACACAACTCCACCGGAGACAGAGCATGGGCGTGGACACTGCCCCAGGGCACTCCAGCTGCACGCAGAGGCAGACAGACACCTACAGCACCCACAGCTCCACCAACTGCTCAGTCTCTTTCTGGAGCTCAAACCTATGAGGATTATGGGGACCACACTTCCCATACAGGCAGGAGTTTGAGGGCTCAAGGCCACACTGAGATGGGTACTCTGGCTGTGCAGAGCTGAGCAAGTGTCCTGGGGTAGAAGCACCTTTGGGACAGCTCGAGATACCTCAGGACAGCCCATGAGCCACAAAGAACCAGGGCTGGGACAGCAGAGTCCCAGGCTGCTTTGTCTCCTCTGATTTGACTTATTGATTCCATCCATCTAAATGTGCGTTCCACTGGCTGCTGTCAGCACCAACCGTGTGCCAGAAGCACTGCCCCAATGCAAAGCCCTCACGTCCCAAGGGCCTTGCCCACCTCTGTAACCCCCATGATGCCGAGAGCCCCTGAGGCTGCAACAGACATGCAAGGAAGGCCCCCCTGTGTCCTGCGACCCTCACTCCTGGCACCCTTAGCCTTTCTTCATCTGGCATGTTCTGTGCCCAGAGAGGTGCCAGCAGCGAGGCCATGGTCTGCCCGCACAGCTCTCAGCAAAGACTCTTAAGGCAAAAGCGAGGTCTGCTGGGAAAAGGCTGATGTCAGCTCCTTAGAGCAGAGCCCAGCTAGGATAAGGAGGCCTTTGTTTTCAGCTCAACTGTGAAAATGAGAAAATGCCTCCAGCCTGACAAACAAGAGCCCACACAACACAGGTCAGGCCTGTGGCCTGACTTAAAGGTACCACACTTCATTAGCACAACATGGCCCAGAGCACACGGTGCGGTCACCGTCGGCTTCAACTCGAGTGTCAAGGGCACAGCAACTCTCACAACACGGTTCTCAGAATGTAATTCCTTAAAGTAAAACCTGAATGAAGAACCCAAACTCCTTTCAGTATTTACTTCTGAAAGTAAATACCGATCATTCATATATAGTGGGCGGGGGGGGGGGGGGGTGTGCAGGAATCATAAAAGAAGGGGAAAAAAATCCTAACTTAAACAGAATCTTGGTTTCTAGTCACGGTAATTATAATCAAGGCCACTGACCGTTTTCTTAAATCCCCAGTGCACTCCTGGAAATATCTGCAAGACTGTGGGTGAAAGCACAAAGAAGAGACAACAAGAGGCTTCCGCCACTCAAGTGTGGACCACGCCAGGGCCAGGGTGGGGTGGCAGACGGCGGGCGTGTGCGCCGCTGTGAAAGCGGCTAGGAGACTGATTTTAAACAAGAATTCAAACAGTTAGAAGAACACTGTGTCGAGCACGGACATGGAGAAAATCCTATCCAAAACCCTAGTTCGGGCCTCTCAGGGCAAGCTCAGAACAAGGCTGTCTTCCGCAGTCCTTGAGGGCAAGAGTCAGCGGGCTTTGAGGACCAAGTGCTCTGTTATTAAAAGGACCCTCACCACCTCATCCCCGCCCCCGCCTCCATGCACACTAAGAGTCTCCGGCTCTCCGCTCTGATGCATCAAGCTGCGCTGACAGCAGACCATCCACAACGCAGGGCGCCGAGGATCCAGAGCAGCCGGCTAACGGCGAAACTGCGGCCAGCACTGGCCCCACTGCCCCGCGGCCTACAACTGAAGCCTGGCTGTGTTCTGTACCAGTCAGTGAGCAAGTTACAGAATCTCAGAGCTACCGTCTGCAAAAGGGGTTAACAACAGTATGCCCTTCTCAGGGCTACAAGTTCCATGAGGCCACAGCCAGAAGCACAGACAGTGTTGGGTGCGGACACTGGGGCCCCAGGTCCATCATCAGCTCTCCGTGAGGGAAGGCCCACCCCTCCCTGAGCGCCCTGTGGACACACACACGACATCAGGCAGCTCCATCACAGTCACACCTGACTTCTTGCTCTGGCAATCTCTGCTGCCAGGAGGCTCCCAGCACTACAACACCCTCAACTTCCCCATCTCCTCTGGAGTCAGTTCTAATCCGACTTTAGTTTTAAGTTGAAATGAGGAATTGCTTCTTTCACTTTCATGGCGTTTATGAAGCAAACAGTCTCTTGGGAATGCACACATAAATACACACACACACACACACACACCTCCAAACTAAAGGGATGAAAAGAGCCACACCGCACCGTGGCACAGGAGGTTAATTCTCTGCCTGCAGCGCCAGCATCCCATATGGGCACCGGTTCTACTCCCAGCTGCTCCTCTTCCAATCCAGCTCTCTGTGGCCTGGGAATGCAGTAGAAGATGGTCTACATCCTTGGGCCCCTGCACCTGCATGGGAGACTGGAAAGATGCACCTGGCTTCTGGCTTCGGATTGGCACAGCTCCAGCCGATGGGGTCACTTGGGGAGTGAACCAACGGAAGGAAGACCTTTCTCTCTGTCTCTCCCTCTGTCTATAATTCTACCTCTCAAATAAATAAATAAAATCTTAAAAAAAAAGAGCCACAAAAAGCCACAGACGCCCCCCAAACACAAGGCCCCACTTTATATAATCGACTCCTTAAAAAAATAAAACCCAGAGGAAAAGCCCAGATTCCACCCGAGCCAGGAATCAATCTCTCTCACATATGTAAGACACTGATATATATATAAATCTCTCTTACTCTCTCTATATAAACCGATTTTTAACAAAGTTTCCATTAAATACCCAGCAACTGATTGCAAAGTCTTCCCCCTACCTTCTGTTTAACTCCAAGAATTACTGGTTTCCCCACTTTTTCTCTTCATCTTTATGAAGAAAAGCAACTAAGGCCTGGGGAAAAGATAAATGATGGGGGTGGGGGGAGAAGAAAGCAAAAAAGGACAAGAAAAAGGCAACAGCAAAGGAAGCAGATACCCCCAGGTGCAGAGTATGGAGCATGCAGCAGCATTGCTCCCCTGGGGTCCTGAGCTCCCACAGGAAAGCCAAGGCCACAGGAGCAGAGACAACACTGGGCCCATCAGGACAGCGCCCACAAGATGGAAGCCTCACCCACAAGAGGCCCCTCCTTCAGTCACCAGGCACTGCCAAATGCAAATGGCAAAGGCAGCCAGTGAGAGCGCAGGCTGGTCAGTAACCATGGCTTTACCTGCATGCGCTTTCTCAGGCCAACACAACATAAACTCTGAGCACCCACAGAGGGCCTACTCCAGCCAGCATATGAGCTGAAAGAACAAGTCCACTAGGTGGTAGATATGACCCACTCAACTCAACACAAAAACAATCCAGCCCTATCATGAGCCACACATGGGAGGCATCAAGTACATGGCACTCATCTCTAAAGCTGCATGTGATCTGAGGGCAAAAGACAACTGGCATGTAATCAAATCATCCTTGGTTTAGGGGTCACACATGGCAGGGTGAGTCCCAGTTCCACTATTCTAGACATATTCTTTCAGAGCCGCAGTGTCTGCTTCCGCCAAACAGAGCTGACACAGGCAGGCAGGGCCAATCGACTCGTGTGAAAGGGTCACCTCACTGTGATGGGGCAGTGCCCAGCACAATCTACGAGACTCAGCCACACAGCAAGTCCCAGAACCAGTATGAATTCCACCTACTATTACTACATCAATTGCCTTCACAAGCTCTTATTTTAAAACCTTATTTGTGGGGATGGAGCTGTGGTGCAGTAGGTTAACACCCTGGCCTGCAGTGCAGGCATCCAATATGGGTGTCAGTTCGAATCCCAGCTGCTCCACTTCTGATCCAGCTCTCTGCTATGGCCTAGGAAAGCAGTAGAGGATGGTCCAAGTGCTTGGGCCCCTGCACCACTGTGGGACACCTGGAAGAAGCTTCTGGATCCTGGCTTCGGATCAGCACAGCTCCGACTGTTGCAGCCAACGGGGGGTGAACCATCAGATGGCAGACCTCTCTCTCTCTCTGTGTGGAACTCTGACTTTCAAATAAATAAATCTTCTTTAAAAAGTATTTGTTTGTCTATCTACCTATTTATTTGGAAGGCAAAGCGACATGGACAGACAAAGAGCAATCTTCCATTGCTACTTCACTCCCCAAATAACCCCAACAGCCAGCACTGAGCCAGGCCAAACCCAGGAGTCGGGAACTCCGGGTCGTGGGTGACATGTACTTGGGCCATTACCCACTTCCTCCTAAGCACTTTAGCAAAAATACTGAATACTGTTATTGGAAGCACAGAGTAGTCTGAACTTGGTCCCAGGCACTTAGGAAGTGGACCAACACAAGAGATGTTATGTATATTGTGTGTCTGTAGGATACGAAACACAGGCATTCCAAGTGGTGGCTTAACCCGCTGCACCACAATGCCGACCCTAAGAGTCTTTATTCTACTGCAAATACGAGAGATATCACAAGATACTGGAAATTACCTAAATGTCCAAACACGTGGGACTGCTGCACAAACTCTGGCTCATCCAAGCAATGGAGCCCTCCACAGCCGTAAACAGAGGAGATGGGTGGGAAGAGATTTGCACAATATACTGTGGAATGAAATGAGTACACAGAGAAAGAGGGGAAACGAGAAAGCATTTGTGTATTTGCTCAACTTATCAAAAAGAAACAAGAAGGATGCTCACCTACAGGGAGAGAGAGGAAAGGAGGAAAGAGACAGGGGGCAACCCTTCTCTGTGGGTTTACTGCTCACTAGAGTTCTGACTTCTAAAAACAAATTAATGGTTTAAGCCAATCAACAAGGACAGAAAAAAAACTCAAAGTGCACACATAAATTAATGACTCAACCCCTATTTATTTATTATTTTAAAGATTTATTTACTTGAGAGGCAGAATTACACACAGAGAGAGGAAGAGACAGAGACAGAGGTCTTCCATCTGCTGGTTCACTCCACAAATGGCCACAACGGCCAGAGCTGGGCCAATCTGAAGCCAGGAGCCAGGAGCCAGGAGCTTCCTGCAGATCTCCCACTTAGGCGCAAGCGCCCAAGCACTTGAACCATCTTCCACTATTTTCTTTTTCTTTTCTTTTCTTTTCTTTTTTTTTTTTTTTGACAGGCAGTGTTAGACAGTGAGAGAGAGAGACGGAGAGAAAGGTCTTCCTTTTCTGTTGGTTCACCCCCCATGGCCGCTGCAGCCGGCGCACCGTGCTGATCTGAAGCCAGGAGCCAGGTGCTTCTCCTGGTCTCCCATGCAGGTGTAGGGCCCAAGGACCCGGGCCATCCTCCACTGCACTCCCGTGCCACAGCAGAGAGCTGAACTGGAAGAGGAGCAACCGGGACAGAATCTGGCGCTCCGACCGGGACTAGAACCTGGTGTGTCGGAGCCACAGGTGGAGGATTAGCCTATTGAGCCATGGCGCTAGCCATCTTCCACTATTTTCCCAGGACATCAGCTGGGAGCTGGATAGGAAGTAGAGTAGCCAGGATGTGCATCGGCACCAATATAGTATGCCAACGCTACAGACAGAGGCTTAACCCACTACGCCACAGCACCAGCCCCATGACCCAAATCCTATACCTGTGTGTATTTAACACAAATACTAAATAACATAGCAATACTGGCAGGGGAAGGGAGTAACTTCTGGAGATGATATTTTGTTACACCCCAGTACAGTCAGAAAACACTGCCAATATATGAACACATCTTGTAATCTTTGTAGTAGGCTTGTTTTGTCAAGTTATGGACATAACAATTCTGTGCTATAGGACTGAGCCATGGAAAAATGTGTTGACAATGTTGGGAACCAGGGTTCTTAACTAGGGGAGAAGAGAGACACAAAAATTTGTGAGGCTGAAGAACTGCTGAATGTAGCTGGATTCATGTGGGAGTGCGGACAGGAACTCACAACACATCCCAGGGCTGCTCAACAGAAATTTGGGGACGATGGAGATATTCTCATCCGTATGGTCCAACATGCCGATACTAGCCAAAGGTGGCTACCCAGTTTAGAACAAGGCTACTGCAACTGAGCAATTTTCAGTTTTGGTTCATTTTAGAACTAAGTTGCCACACGTGGTTAATGTGTATCCTATTAGACAACTCAAGCCCAGAAGGAAGGACAGCATAGTAATCGAAGGTTACCATGTAACATTCTGTAACACCACAAGAACAGCAGTAATAGCCTGCACACTCAGGCCCCACCTCTCAAATACTGGCCCCACTACAGGAGTGAGCATCCCCAGGGAAAGTGGACAAGTCCATGACTGAGCCAGGCCAGGTGGGTTACCAGGTGAACTCAGAACACCCTGTCTGCTAAAAACAAGAAGGTGCTCAACAACAGCAATGGAAACGAGATAATGGAAGCACGGGTGGGAGTCTGGCTTAGCCGGGGTTGATACCTGGCCCCTAACCCTAGCTTCCTGCCAGTGACCACACTGGAAGGCACAGCCAAAGCTCAAGTAGACAGGTTCTTGGCACCACGAGAGATCAGAACCAAGTTTCTGGCTCCTGGCTTTGGTTCCCTGCCCACTGTGGGCATTTGGGGAGTGGAACAGTGCATCACAGTGCTTGGGCCTCTCTCTGAACTTCTCAAATAAGTAATTTTTAAAAAATAACTTAAGTGGGCCGGCGCCACAGCTCACTAGGCTAATACTCCCGGTTGGGGCACCAGATTCTGTCCCGGTTGCACCTCTTCCAGTCCAGCTCTCTGCTGAGGCCCGGGAGTGCAGTGGAGGATGGCCCAAGTCCTTGGGCCCTGCACCCACATGGGAAACCAGGAGGAAGCACCTGGCTCCTGGCTTCGGATCAGCATGGCACGCCGGCCACTGCACACTGTCTGTAGTGGCCATTTTGGGGGGTAAGCCAACGGAAGGAAGACCTTTCCCTCTGTCTCTCTCTCACTAACACAGTCAAAAAAAAAAAAAAAAACTTAAGTGTGTAGCAAAGACACAGGAGCCAGCTGAAGGGGCTTGGGGGACAGTTATTCCCAGTGACTGAAACAGGAATTCATAAAGCCACGTGGAAAACAAAAAGGAGAGAAGGGAGACGCCTTCTTTAGCCATCGTTCTTTACCAATCCTTAGAAAGAATTACTGACATTTCCTCAACAACAATCCCACTTCACACTAACCAATCCTTAATCCACTTTCCTTCCAATTAGCAGAGTAATTCTCATCCTCCAGACAGACATTAATGGTCCGAAGAAACAAAAAACAAACAAACAAAAAAACGTTCTCAGGACCACCTTATTAACAAGAAAGTTAACAACACGTGACTCTGGTTTTCAGGGGCTGGAGCAAGAGGCCAGGACCTGGAATTTTCCAAGAAAACTCGCTTCTCTCCTGCCCCACCCCCATCAAATCGGCTGAAATACAGTTTCTGTCCAAGCCACTCCAACCGCATCTCTCTACGGGAAAACATTCCACACGATGGTTACACTGAAATGCAGCCTCAGCATACGTCGCAAACTTGTTCAGTAACACTCTTTTCCCAATTTATTGTGGCTTCTTCAGTGATAAAAATAAACATGTCTTCATTACACATCATTAACAAATCTAGGATGATAAGGCACAATATTAATTTTTGTAATGTCCTTAATAATATCCTTAAAGACACAAATACACTAGGCCATTTTTGCCCAAATAACTCAATCTTTAGAGAAATCTCCACAGCCTTGGTCAATAAAAAGGAGGAAGACACAGCAGCCCACAGGGGAAACATGTCATCAGGCTCAGCCCACAGCACTGCAGTGTTCCCTACCACCTGAAGATGACCACTGGCCTTGAGCTGCAGCACGACCACAAGCACAGCAGGTGTTCCTAAAGCACCGGGCCACACAGTCCTCAAGGGGTGGCCACAGGGAATAACCTTTCCTCCTAGAGTTCAACTCTGCCAAGTCCAAGGTCACAGCTCCTCGGTGAACAGTGATGGTGAGGTCGCTGTACAGAGAGGGGTGACAACCCGTGACAACGCACCTTTTATTCCACAATGTTCTCTTTTTCTAAGTTCTTACCACACAGAAATGGGAGATGTTTAAGGTGAGTGATATGCAAATTACCGTACCTCCGCCATTATACAATATATGCATGAATTAAAACATCACACTGTGTGAGCATTGACTAAAATCTCCATTACAACAGGGCGCCTGTCCGGTGTTCGAGGGGCGTGTCTGAGGTTGCCTCGTTAAGCTATATAAGATCAGACCACTGGCACATGTCTGCTTTAGTTGTGGATATGTGGACAGTGATCCCTATACTCTACTTAAGGTGCCCCTGTGCGTGGTCCACCCATGCCTGCGTGACCTTTTCGCTGACGGGCTCCCCTACTGCGCATGTCCTTCATAAGCTTTACAAGCCTGTACACTTCTTCAATAAAGCAGTGCCTGCTTCGACAGAACTCACGGGTGCTTGTGGTGTATTCATCACCCGTAGACCTTACCCTTCCCGTTCGCCTTGTTGGGGGTGTCTGTACTGGCCCCTGCTAGTCAGGGGCCAGCCTCGGACTTGAGACCCTGACAACATTGCACCCCACAAATACATAGTACAATTATTATGTTTCAAAATCAAAACACTGAGGCTGGTGCCATGGCATAGTAAGTTAAGCCTCCACCTGCAGCACCAGCATCCCATATGGGTACCAGTTTGAGTCCCAACTGCTCCACTTCTGATCCAGCTCTCTGCTGATGGCCTGGGAAAGCAGTGTAAGATGACCTAAGTGCTTGGGCCCCTGCACTCACGGAGGACCCTGAGGAAGCTCCTGGCTTCCTGGTTTCCTGGCTCTGGCCATTGCAGCCATTTGAGCAGTGAACCAGCGAATGGAAGACCTCTGTCTCTCTCTCTCTCTCTCTGCTGATAACTCTCTCTCTCAAATAAGTAAGTAAATCATTAAAACAAAACAAAACTCAGAAAATCTTTTCAATGGTTAAAAGGATAAATTTAATGATATGGGTATGTTACCATAATAGAAGAACTTTCTGGAAGGAAAAAAAACCCAAAACCTGCTCTATTTTCCTACAACTCTGCATAATGACATCAGTTGTGAGCTGTACATGAAATGTAGCAATTCCTTTATTTATAGGGTCATCACACACCTGTACCACAAGGTAATATTTGTAATTACTCAAGGAGTTACAAAATAACTTTCTAAAAGCTTGAGCATTCAAACAGTGTCTTAGGCAGAATACTAAATATTGACTGCTGGTCAGGCACTGCACTGAGCACTTTAAATAACCCTGTGGGTAGGATGCCAGTACTGCTCCATGCCCCGCCCCCGAAGGAGAGAGAGGCCAGAGCACAGGCACTGACTGACATGCACTCAGTCCTCTCCACATCATCACTGCTGCAGCTTACAGACAGAATTATCAACAACAACAGGACAGCAGCCAGCAGCGCAGCGCTGCACTGTGCCAGCAGGTACTCTGCGCAGTGTGCCGCCCAGGCTCTCAACAGCTCCACAGAGTAACCACCATCAGCGCTGTTCTGCAAACAGGGACACTGGACCCAGATCAAGTGTCCAGTGCAAGACCTCCCCGCGGTCAAGAGGCAGACTCAAGATTTAAATTCAAGCATGAGAGATCACAACACACAGTCGCGAGGCCACCACTCTCAGGAAAGAAAGAAAAAACACAAGAGGACCAATGTCTCTGGTTTGGGTTTGGGGGAAGGAAGGGGAAGGGAGTAAGAGTAAGTACTCAAAGGAGGAACTTCGAACAGCTGAGCAGCGGGGAACACATCCTGAGCCTGGGCGGGCGCACTGTCCCGCAGGCCCCGCTGCTGGACTCCTGAGGGCAGCAGATGCCAGGGCCCAGACTGCAGGCTCAGCCTCTGACTAACACTGCAGTGATTTATCTGAGGATAAACACCTCTGTCAGTGTCTTATGACCCAACACAACAGGCCGAGTCGGCTGGAACGCAGGGAATGCGGGCGCTGTGCGGAGGTGGTGACGGGTGCACTTCGTCTCCAGAGGAACCTCAGCTACACCTTCCTGCCCCGAGTGGCAGCACCCCCACCCCGGGTGGCAGAATCCTGGCTGACTGAAAAACATGTGCACAGGCTGGATGGGGGCTGGGGGCAAGTAGGGAACACAACCTTTGAACCTGGATGCAGAAAGCTACTCCTTCCAAGAACCAGAGACCCCACCATTTCTGCTAAGACCCATGTCTCTAATCATTGCCACCAATGCACAGCTGTGGGGGCCACACCACTCTCTCCAGTTCTGGACCCACAGCAATGTGAATTCTGCTCCCCAGAGGAAGAGGGCATTAGAGAAACATGGTCATGTTCAAACACCTTTAGTTCTAATTCGTCCATTTCACAAATATGGAGACAGGCCCAGTGAGTTTAGGCAACTTGCGTCAAAATAATGTAGAGCAGAGTCTGATGGCAGATGGAGGAGCAGCACCCGGCCTCCTGGCTCCAAGACTGAGTCTCCAGCCCACGCTGGGGCTAACGCTGGCTATGAACATGCAAAGCCACTTTCCCTCTGGGGAGGTTCCCAAGTCCACAGCATGGGCACACAAGGTGAGAACGGGAGATGTCCTAGCGGGTACAATCCCAGGCTCCACATAAGGACCTGGTCTGTGAGGTGCAAGCTTTCCTTTCTCTGGCACATGGAGATGCTCCCCGACAACCAGCAGTGCACAAAGGTGAGAAAAGGCCTGGTTTTCAGACAGCCACCCCGACATGCTCTCAGCGAACGCTCACTCCCACAGGGAAAACACACAAAGGGCTGCACAGGTACAGAGAAACAAAACAGTATCTTTCCACAAACCACCGAAATCGGCACAGGGACTTACAGATGGGGACTGAAGATGCGCGTCATCTTGGAAACATGGTCATTTTCACAGTCTCGGTCCTCATCACCAGGCTCCAGGCTGAACTTCCTCTTGCTGGGACTGATGGGGGGAGGGCCGGTGCGGTGGCTGCTGAGGGCGGAGGCCACAGGAAGGGTCTGCATTCTGGGCTCTCCCCTGAGAGCAGCTTCACCTGTGCAGAGAGAGACGACGGAGTCACGACAGGAGAAGCACCCCCATCCCAGTCCCCTGGCTCAGCCCCTTGCAAAACTACTCCCAGTGGAAAGTTTCTGGCAATGCGTCGGGCCGCCTGCCATCCTCCGAGCTTGGTCTGCACCCACGTCAGCTGCCAAGCATGAGACATTTTACATCAACATGGTCTTCTAGCACAATTGCTCTTTGGGGTAGAGTTTAACATGAAAAGCAGCAAACAGCAGAGGAGAACAAAGTATTCACCATTAATATCTCCAAAGTCCACTGAACACACTAACGGCCCCCTGCCTGGTGGATCTTCCACTCGGCACCTGGGAGAGAGAAGGACTGAGTGGAACTCACTCAGCCCCCAAGCCAAACCCCCTTACTCCCCCCCCCCCCCCACACACACACCTTTCTGCCACATTTCAGGCACGCTACAGAATGCGGGAAAGTTATGAGCGAACAGTTCATATGCTTACTCCTGAAGCTAAGACAAGCAGACACTTTTTATTGTTAAATAACATTGTATTCTTACAGAACACTAAGAAACTGCAAAAGCAAAGTACTATGTACATTACGTGTCATCTTTCACAAGCCTAGCACTCAAGTGCAGGTCTCAGATCTTTCTCAAAGTGACACATGCAGATGAGGCTCTTCACTTTGCACAGAGCGGACGGCCTAGGTTTCACAACTGCTGGACAAGGCTTTATACACTGCCTCATTATGAATTTTTAAAAAGCACCTCTTCCAAAAGTTATGGGAAATAAAAGGAATAATTATTTTAAGAGAAAACTTCAAACTTTCCAAAAGTCATCACGGAAGGGGACACCTCAATTTTTCACAAATAATGATCCTTTTGTTGTGCAATTCATGTTGGTCTGAGGCTGGACCAATGTAGGAGCAGTGTTGGGGCCAAGTCAACTCAGTCTGAGGACCTGTGGGATGTAAAAAAAAGCAGCCTTTGTTTGCTCCTCGCCTTTTCCTATCATCACAGATGTGTGGACAGGTTCCACAGTGGCTTCCCACAGACACTTCACAAGCAGCATTTTGTCAGGGAGAGGGGAAGGGCCTTCTCAGTGTTTACCAGGAAAACAACAAACTTTGCCAATATGGTTAGCAAAACAGAAACCAGCAAATACACAGGGACCCACAATATAGCTCCAGTCAGGATTTCTTGTAAGGATCCTGGCCCTGTAGCAGACTGGAACTTTCCATCTGCAGCAGGAACCTGAAGAACAGGCCTAGTGCTGGCCTGAGAGGCTTAGAAATGCAGCATGATTTTGGTAGGTCTCTACATTCTATTCAGTAACTCTTGGTTTTAGTACATGACAAGTAAAACACACACACACACAAATGAAAACGCAAACATGTAAATCTTGATTGTACGATAAATGAGGGAGCACCTTTCCAAAAACCCCTCTCCTTCCATCTCGGCTTTCGCCCCCAGAGAGGAAGGGATGCCCCAGGGTGAGGCTACAGCAGCGCTGGCCCAGAGTACTTTTCCAGGCGCCCTGATGACGCCCCAGGAACTGACACCCGCTGCCTGGCTTTCTCAACACCTCTGGCAGGAGGGATGCACCAGCCCCGTGGGGACCCCTGAGATTTGGTCAGAATTTCATCAGATGGCAGCTGCACAGAAGCTCAAGTTACTACAGAAAACAACCTCCCCAGCAACAAATGGAAGCCCCTGGGGGACAAGGACTGTGGCCAGAAACTCCAGCATACGGTGTTGCACAGAAGCACTCATGCAGGTAAGGAATGGCACCCCCACCCCACTCCCCATTCCCACTCTCATCAGAACCGTGTGGTTGCCCTTGAAGTTCAAATGGATGCACCACTGCTTTTTAAGACTCTAGCACACATGTCTAAAAGACAAAGAAATCAGAGATCTGCACACACTGGAGGTTTCTGAGCCAGAAAGGATGCTAAGTGGTCCCTGGAGTGCGGGTACATGCCCCTTGCAGCACAGCAGCATCTTGGAATGGGGGCCCAAGGAGGCTCATCTGTATCGTCCACCCACCTGACACCCACTTTCTGATGAGAAAACTATGCCCCCAAACACAGAGTGACCCCCCAGGCTAACAGGAGTTCAGAACCTGTGTGCCGTGCCCATCAGACTAACACCATGCAGCCGGCATGTGACTTACAACAGACAAACAGCAGGGCAATGGGGTAAAGGGCAACCAGGTGTGATCTCAGGAGTTGCTGCTGGTGGTTATGTCGCAAAGAAAGGCTAAAGTTGTTGAAGCAGAACTGAGAATGTTTGGTCTGAGGGTCAAGACCGGGCTCTCTAATCTGATTCTTCCTTTCCTTAGGACAGGTAGACACCAGCATGCAATTCTCCTCCGGGCTGCCCACAACGAAGAGACTGGCTGAGGCCTGACATTCTTTCCAGCCCTTAGAAACTGTTATAAGTCAAGTGACCAACCAACATTACTGAACTAAGACAGCGATATTTCAAGTATGAACTTTAGATGTTGTATGTTTAAACAAACAAAAAGCCATGTGAACCCATGGTCAAATAAATTTGGATACCAAGAGATCCTAGGACTTTAACTCCATGCCTTTTTGCTGTCTAATGCACATGTCTGTCCCCACAAGAGAAGCCCAGGAAAGCAACTTTCAGGGAACACCTCCCCATCATCCCACGCATCCCATCTGGTCTAGCTCGCCTCGCTGCTCCCAGCTCGTCAACCCATCCTAACCCCCAACCTAGCGGCTCATCACCTCGGAAAGCCTGCCCAGTCTGTTCCTGACTCCAAACCAGCAGCTAGGAGACACCTGCGTCCCATGCTGGGCTGCCTGATTTGAATTCTCACTACTCCACTCTGCGGTTCCAGCTCCCTGCTAACGCACCTGGAGAAGGCAGCAGATGATGGCCCCAGAACTTGGGTTCCTGCCACCCATGTGGGAGACCCAGACAGAGTTCCTGGCTCCTGCCTCAGCCTTGGTTGTTGGCAGGCATTTGGGGAGTGAACCCAAAGATGGAAGCTGTCTCTGTCTCTCCCTCCGTGATTATACCTTTCAATAAACAAGTCTCTACAAACCAATCAACAGGTGGCCCCAGCTACCTTTTCCATCTTATTTCCTTTTTTTTTTAAAAGATGTATTTATTTATTTGAAAGTAAGAGTTACCCAGAGAGAGGAAAGGCAGGGGGGGAGGGTCTTCCATCTGATGGTTCACTCCCCAGACGGCCGAAACGGCCGGAGCTGTGCCAATCCAAAGCCAGGAGCCAGGAGCTTCTCCCGGGTCTCCCACGTGGGTGCAGGGGCCCAAGGACTTGGGCCATCCTCCACTGCTAGCCACAACAGAGAGCTGGATCAGAAGTGGAGCAGCCAGGTCTCGAACCAGCGCCCATATGGGATACCAGCGCTTCAGGCCAGGGCAGCATTAACTCGCTGCGCCACAGCGCCAGCCCCTCGGTCTTCCTTTCTACTAGCCGTCTTTCTGAGTCCTGAAAATCTCAGCACTAAATGTTAAACTAGACTGGACGCCACAGGGCTCACCCTGCAAAGGCCAATTAAAACTCCACTTCCTTCAGGCTGTCTTTCTTGACTCCTCTTCCTAGCTACATGGACAGAAGTTCATCACTGTGCTATCTCCCTACTTGTTCTGTGTTTCCTGAAACAGCAGTCTTCTTCTTCACTGACACAGGAGCATGCAGAGCTGCACAGGAGCTGCTCGGGAGACCAACAGAGGAATGAACAAGGGAGGGCAGGCTACACAAACTCAGGACTCCACAGAACAAGTGTGTTCATAGATCTACTCAAGAACACACGTATGTCAGAACTCTCAGGACTCAACAATTAGATAACCCAACTGAAAACCAGGAAAGAGGGGCCGGCGTCGTGGCTCACTTGGTTAATCCTCCTCCTGCAGCGCCGGCATCTCCTACGGGCGCCAGGTTCTAGTCCCAGTTGCCCCTCATCCATTCCAGCTCTCTGCTGTGGCCCAGGAAGGACGTGGAGGATGGCCCAAGTACGGCTTGTGCTCCTGCACCCACATGGTAGACTGGGAAGAAGCACCTGGCTCCTGGCTTCGGATCGGCACAGTGCCAGCGGTAGTGGCCATTTGGGGAGTGAAACAGCGGAAGGAAGACCTTTCTCTCTGTTTCTATCTCTATCTGTGAAAGAGAGAGAGAGAGAGAGAGATAGAGAGAGAGAGAGATAAAGACAGAAAGAGAGAAAACTAGGAAAACTCCTCAGTACATGGTAAAAGGCGCAAAGCCACCAGCAGCCAGCACAAACCAGCACTACAATGAGGTGCCACATCCTAACCACTGGATGGAGAAAACCCAAAGATAGAAAATAACAAGCATCGGTCAGGATACAATAGTGGGAGCCCTCCTTGCCCTCCTCCACAGCTGTGGGGCTGAAGACCTGAGCAGACTGTGAGCAGCAGTCTGTTAAACAGTAGCCATGCAACCCACCAACTCCACTCCCAGGTCCCTCTCCGAGACACAGGAACATGTGTCCACAGACAGGCACACATAGCAGCACCACCCAACAATCCAGGGCCAATATGACAACTGCAGCCTATCCAGGTATCAGCCCTGAAAGGAAAGAGCTGATTTACGCTACAATGTGGAAGAACCTTGGAAATAGGTCACCAAGTGAAAGGAGCCAGACACAGAAAGCCACATACTGCCCAGTTCTGTTCCTCCAAAATGTCTGGAACACAGCCACTGAGATCAGGCTGCAAGCAGATGCTGGAGAAGTGGTTCTGTGAGTACCCGTGAGGAACTAGGAGAAGTGGTTCTGTGAGTACCTGGGAGGAACCTGTGACCCGGAACTTCTCACTCCCGACACAAGACCGCGTCTCTACGCCAGTGACACAGATGTCAAAACTGTCAGACCCTCTTCTCTCTCAAGTTTTTCCACACTTAACTGTTAGACAAATGCCATCTATTACCAGTAACATCTCTCTACCATATTAAATATGGGTGATCTTTAAATATTACTTGTTAAAGTTAAAAGATCATATATCTGAGAAACCTTTAGGGTTATAGGGAACTCAGGTTCACAGGAGTCCTACAAATTCACAGCCCCAATTCTAACCACAGTGCATGCCCACATTGGTGGAAGGCCACGCCAAGTCCTGTCTAAAACATCAACAGTAGGAATTCCACAGGCCCTGCATCCAGAAAACACGCCCCCACTAGCAATTTCTCTTGGGGGTGGAGGAGACTGTTTTCCTATTGTCCCATCATGCATTCTAAATTTCACGAAGGCCTGGCAAGTGAAAAAGGAGAAAAGATGATCTCTGTGTCTCTCTGAAACACAAACAGAAGGCAAATGCGAGCTGAGTCACCCAGCACTTCAAGTTTCCAAAGTAGGCCTAATAACAATTTTCAATTTAAAATGGGTTTCTGTTTTTTAAAAACTCACAATTTTAAGTTCAATTTTTACCACATACACATTTGGCCTTCTTAAGGAAGGGATTTGACCTGGGTGTGTGTAGTCATGAAAAATACTTAATATACAAGAATTATTTAGGTACTGTTTTTAGCCATGGTGCCTGTTCAACAGACAAATCACAAATACTCCTTAAAATATTTTATCCAAGTGAAGATAGCAAAGATTTTGGCCCAAGATTTCACAAGAATCAACAGATATCTATTTTACTTTTTTTAAAGTGCAGTGTTGGCGTTTAGCCTAGTGGATGAGAGGCTGCTTGGAATATCCGGACCCTTAAGAGGAGAAGGTTTGACTCCTAGTTCTGCTCTCGAGTCTCGCTTCCTGCTCACGTGCTCCCTGGAGACAGGGCTGACGGCTCAAGTAGCCAGGTCTCTGCCGTTGCATGGGAGAGCTGCGCTGACTTTCCGGCTCTCACCTTGCCCTGGCCCAGCTCTAGCTCTGGGGGCATCTGGGGGGTGGGCCAGCAGATGGAGTGCTTCCAGGGGTGCGTGCTCTGCATCAGTTTCTCTAACAAACTGTCAGAAATTCCAAAAGAAAAATGAAAAAAGGATCACTTAGCTCTTTGATGTGACGTATCACTAGGCAACCCTACTTTCAAAGTCGAGAGAGAAGGGGGAAGGCTCACAGCTCCAAGGGGAGGCCACAAAGAACGCAGCCTCCCTTCAGGGTCGTTTTAACTCACATCTCAAAGATCCCCACTGCTTCCTGCATTTTAATACTGAAGAGGTTGAGGATTTTTAAGCACTTGGTCTATTTTAGTGGGCAGGATGGTTTCTTCCTTAACAGAACTCAACTTGAGATACCTGAAGAGCACCTTGGAAGTGAATGGCTCAGCCAGATCCCCTACACAGCCTGCCTGGGCTCTGCTGAGAAACACTTAACCCAACCCCTACAGATCTCATTTTACATGGGAGGAGGGAAAGAAAACAGATTCAACTACGTCTCTGTAGCTAGTAAGATTGGTCAAGATTAGCTCATCACTACCTTCTTGTGACTGGAGGAAGCTTCATTAGAAACCAAAGCTCTCCTGATCCCAGTGTCCGTGTCCCAGCTGCACTCATTCCTGACAAGGGGAGAATCCTCCCCACCAAATGCAAATGAGATGTTTATAGGGTGAACTCTCAATGCTGAGACCTTCTATACACAGGGGACAAATGGGGACAAATGGGTTACCTCAGGTCAAAGGGAGCCAGTACCAGCACCAGACCTGTGGAGAACCCACAGAGCACGGGGGAGCGTGAGAGGTCTTTATGAAGACGCAGAAGGGAAAAGCCGCGTGCTCCAGCTCAGAGGCAGATCTTCCCATCTTTCTTGCCAGACAGAGCCTCATTCCACTGACACCCCTGCCGTGGCCAAGAGTCTCTGTTGCAGCCCTCCCACCCTCTTTTTATTATATGTGAACATCTCATTCAAAGACCATAGCCTTGTCCACCAGGCAAGTGGCTGGGCTACCCTCCCTGCAGCCCACCTGACCCTGTCCGAGTTCCACCCTGACATAGCCCTGCAAATGATAAAGAAGTACATATGCACATCTCACAGCCATGACCATGCCAATGCCAGGCAGGGTCTGTGCAGGGCAGAGGCCCTGGCAGCCGCTTCCCCATTTTCTGTCAGATAATTCATCTTTGTTCTGGGGACAGCAGCTGGGAGAAGACCCTGTGAAGTAAGCCCATTTCACAGAGCTGAGCTTGTGGCAAGTCCATTCTGTTGGCTTTTTTCCGGTGTGTGAACGAGGGCTGTGAGGCAACGTGATGAACGGGGCCAGTCCAGCACACAGAAGATGTGACTGTGACGCACTGTCTGTCCTGCCCACACGCTGTGACCCAGCCCCTCCCCCACCAGCAGGGCCTGATCTTACATCAGGGGACGGTCTAGGGCAGCTCTGCAGGGTCCAAAGCCCTGCCTGGGATGCCTGGAGCAGGGCTGTCTTTCCTTTAGAGCAAAGTCACAGGCCACTAAGGCTAAGGACGATGGAGGATGACATTCGTGACACATAGTAAAGCCTGGGGCATCAACTCAGACACCTTTTAAACTAGATCACCAAGGAATCCAAATAATCGCACACTGGGAGCCTTTCTGTATCTTCTGTTAGTGTTATTTTGAAGCATTTAAAAACAATTCTGATTTTCCTGCTGTTTCCTCAGGACAGTCCATGTTGTAGCTGGGGAAACTGGTGAACCACTCCCAGTCACCATGCTGGCGAACACAAAGCAACCTGGGAAGTGGACTCCCAGGTTTCATGTTCTTCACCAGCTGAGAAAAAGAAACGGGAGGAACACAGCTGAGGCAGAGGAGGGAGGAGAGGAAGGACAGAGTGGAAAGGCAGAGAGAGAGGCAAGGCAGTATAAAGGGCTCAGCCACACCCCACAGACTGCCTATTCTGAGTCCTAACCCCCAGAGCCTCAGAGCACGGCTCAAGTTGGAGACACGGTCTTTGAAGAGGTCATCAGGGTGGGCCATGATCCCATATGACCGCATCCTCCCCAAGGGGGAGACCAGAACAGAAACACAGAGGGAGACACCGTCAGGGTGCAGCCATTCAGGAGCCAAGAGGGAGACACCATCAGGATGCAGCCATTCATGAGCCAAGGGGAGGCCTTGGAGGCAGCAACCCTGCTGCAGCTGGGTCTGGACTGGCAGTCCTCAGATGAGTGGGAATCGCACATCTGCTGCCCCAGCCAGTCTTGGGTATTCTGCACCGCAGCCCCAGGCGCCAAGCACAGAGGGAAGGAGAAAGCGAGAGCGGGCAGGGCTACAACCCAGGTCTGACTCGGACATGGCTCTTAGCTTTGGAAGTAAAGTAGCTACTGTCTGCTCCACCCATCTGACCCAAGGTGACCTCCACCCATCCAGGAGGATACCCACTGAGGCACGAATGCCAAACCCAACTGCAATAACCTGAGGCCAGGAGCAATCTAACGGTGGCCACCGAAAGACACTGGACTCCATGACTGGGTACCAGCAGAAATACACAGAGCAGTCCCTCATCTGAGGAGGAGGGCTCCCAGGCCCTCAGAGGAGGCCTGAAACCACAGACAGGACCAAACCCACACAGGCAGCGTTTTTCCCTACACATACATACACACTTGTATATGTATATGTATATGTATATGTATATGTATATGTGTATGTGTATGTGTATGTATATGTGTATGTGTATGTGTACGTATATGTGTATGTGTATGTGTACGTATATGTGTATGTATATGTATATGTGTATGTGTATGTATGTATATGTGTATGTGTATGTATATGTATATGTGTATGTATATGTGTATGTGTATGTATATGTATATGTGTATGTGTATGTATATGTATATGTGTATGTGTATGTAGATGTATATGTATATGTGTATGTGTGTGTATGTATATGTGTATGTGTATGTGTATGTGTATGTATATGTATATGTGTATATGTGTATGTGTATGTATATGTGTATGTGTATGTATATGTGTATGTGTATGTATATGTGTATGTGTATGTATGCATGTGTATGTGTATATGTATATGTGTATGTGTATGTATATGTGTATGTATATGTGTATGTATGTATATGTATATATGTGTGTGTGTATGTATATGTGTATGTATATGTATATGTGTATGTGTATGTGTATGTATATGTGTATGTATGTATATGTATATGTATATGTGTGTATGTATGTATATGTGTATGTATATGTGTATGTGTATGTATATGTGTATGTGTATGTGTATGTATACATACAAACCTGTAACACCTTTCCTCCTTTAAGCACTTACCAGGCACTGTAGCAGTAACTTTTGCAGACTCAGAGCATGGATTTTCTTTTCCTTCACAAGTTCACCGACAGATAGGCTCTTGTAGTAGACCTTAACGACCTCTGCGATCTTTTCTCTTTGTGAATTAGGAACTGTCACCTTTTTTCTGAAAGGAAGCTAATCTGAGGCCCAAGTAAACGGCCAGCAATACCACTCCTGCTCTGTGGGGCCGCAAAGGTCATGGGAACACAAACACCATGTCGGCACCATCGACCTAGATGCTGCGGGGCGATGACCAGGCTGGCAGCACACATGGTGTGGAGACACTGGACCAAGGGATGCTCACACCCCAGGAGCGAAAAAGCCAGGCAGCCTGAGAGTTCACCACTCTATTCAGAACAACATACCACTAACAACTTACCAACTGTTATTTCTGGAAATCCCTTTCAGTATTTTCAGGCCAAGGTCGACCACCGGTGACTGAATCCATGGAGGTCGACACCACAGGGCAGGGAGGATGACTACAGAGGCAAGCTGTGCCTCACCCAGACACACAAGGGAAGAGGGTTCCCCCCGCAAAGTACCGGTTAGGGGAGGGACCCCTGATGGTGGGCTGCGACCTGACCTGTAACTAACCAGATGAATGAACTTTACTAGGGCCCTGTCCTCAAACCAGGAAATTACTCCGGACAGTTCTCCAGATAGCATCAATGCTGCTAGGTCAGGGCTGAGTAACACCCCAAGTCACTTCTGGTTTTAAGTTTCTAGGCAATTCCATAAGGGCCAAGGACTTAAGCGCACACACACACACACACACAAAGAAGTAAGCTGTCTAACTTTCCACATCCACGGTGAACACACACTAAAGTGTTTTTAACAAAATGGAAAGGTTAATAGGATTATCAAAAGGCACTGAAAGATATTGTAACAACTGTTACTACCACACTCATGCATGGCCATTCATGTAACCTGCACGTTCTACACCATTTGTCTTTGAAGCAACAAAAAAGTTCCGGCCACCTCACTCACCCCACTGACATTACAACCAAACCAGGGATGCACCAGTGTCACCTGACTGGAAATATCACAAGGCTTTACTGTGCACATCACTTCAGTATGAAGAAAACTTAGGTGACAACAGTAACATAAACAGACCCAAGACCATCTAGGTTTTAGGTTGGATTTTCACTCACAGCTGGGATTTACAATGATGCAACACCTGTCCGCTTCCTTGGTCTCCTTATGGGAGACCTAACAACCACACCACCTTTGTTCTTGGTCCTCCACTCCTGGGCCTGTAGCTTGGACACAACTCCAGGAGGTCCCAGGTGGCTTAGGTGAAAGCTGGAGCTCACTAAGAGCACAAGGCCAGCTCCCACTGTGCCAGTGAGGGCACACGGACTCAGTGTCCACCTGAACATGCCCAAGGGGTGTAGTGAGTCACATCCTGACACAGCCCACACATGACCCTGAGCTCCAAGGAGATAATGGCAGCCCAAGAGCCTTTTTATACCAGGTACACAGAACCCTCCAAAATGGAAAAGGCTCTTCCAGCCTGTCAGATTTCTTTACACCTGATTTACCTGCAAAATATCTACTTTTACAACATTTTAGTGAATTGCAATCAGTTACCTGCTAGCAGCTTTCACTTCCTGGCAGAGCTTACAAGTGTTTAAAAGGGGGAACTGTACAAGAATTCACAGACAGCATGTTCAGACCCCAGGAGCAGCTGCATCAGGCCTCTTGAGGAGCTAGGAGCTCTGAGCTCCAGGGGCCCTTAGGGGAATTAAGGGGAGGAAACAGTACTAGATCTTCAGAAGTGAAGTGTTCTGGTAAAAATACCCAAAGAAATTCTCCTAACACCCTTGCCATGTGACAGGGGGAGCATCCACGGCTGGAGATCTCGGGTCTGTGTCTGTGTCTCTACCTAGAGGGATCCTGGTAGAATCAATGGGCTTTGAACAAGCTGAAGCTTGGAATCCGCCACTAACCACTGGAGGATGGAAGGGGGGGAGAGAGTGAGGGAAACTGTAAGAAGCCTAAGCATCAACTGTGGAGGGTGAGGGAGAGCCTGTTAAACCCCTTCCCGTGAACTTCTGGGCAGTACCTCTCCCTGCCCACTCTTCTGGGAATACCTTTTTAGTGGGCACCTTGTGAGTAGGCACTGTACACAGCCCAGGGAGGCCTGGGGCACCCATTCACTTCTGCAGCCCTGACCACTAAGCCTCTGCAGACAACACTGTGATCCCAGCAGCTTCATCCCTCCTGAGCCTGTATCATCTACCTTGTGGAGTTTTTTGAGATTCAATCAGAACTTCTGGAAAGTTACCAACTCGAAACAGGTTGCTACCACGCCCATACTGAGGATGAGAAGATGGGACCAAGGACATTCTCCCCTCCTCTAACAAAGTTCACACAGACACCATCTTCACCAGCTAGCAGGAAAGGCAAGGGGCACGGTGCCTGGCAACCTGGTCAGAGAGCACTCCTCACCGGCTCCCCCAGGTACCAGCTGTGTGATCCTGGGGTGGCCACCGACTGTCTGGGCTGTTTCCACCCACGTGACAGTGGCATCGTGAACCCACAGAGCCCCAGGGCTGTTTCAAGGATTGAGCAAGACACCACCCACAGCGCCCAGCACGTCACTGGCGCCATGCCTATCAGTGAAGATGAGAGGAGGCAGGTGTAAGAGACACAGCAGAGAAAGGCTGGAGAGCTGAGAGTATTTCACACAGCCCCTTCCCTGACCTTTTCAAAACCAGCCCTCCTCCCCTTCTTCCCAGTGATTCTCTCAGTACTCAGTGCGGGTCTTTCCTTCCGTGTGCACTGAGAAGCTGTCTGAGCTGAAAAACCCAGAAAGCTACATTTTTTTCCTAGCTTATCTACATAGGAGCAGGACAATAAAGATTCAGTTAGCAGGATACCCACATATTTTAAGTTCCAAAGGTTAACCTAAGAAACTCTAACCTCTACATGCGTATTTTCATGACTGTCAGTTGAAACTGTTAATATTCTAGTAAATTTATATTTGTATTGATGGAGAAAGAGAAAAAATCAACGTAACAAAATTCATTATGTAAATAAATAAGACTGGTATCTGTCGTTCCAGTGGCAGGGTTGTTCTGAGAGTTTTCAATCACTCATGATGAATTAACATTCACTCAGCAGACGTTTCCTGAGTAAGCTCTGAGTTGTAAAAAAAAAAAATCTTAACATCTGAAACAGTGTGTAGTATACAAGAAAATTTCTGAATGGCAATTTAAAACTAACTAGATGAAATCTACCCATACTTAACAAAAACAATTTCAGTGAACTACAACATGGCACCCTCCATTAAGCTGGTATCAAGGTAATACACAGTTATGTGGGGTTTTTCACAGTATGTGATATACTTTGCAGTTCTTTGAAGGAAAAACTGTACTTGATAATTATAGCTTACAGAGTTATTTTAAAAGGTCTACATTCAGAGCCGGTGCTGAGGCACAGTGGGTTAAAACCCTGGCCTGAGGCGCCGGCATCCCATATGGGCGCCGGTTCTAGTCCTGGCTGCTCCTCCTCCGATCCTCTTCTGATCCAGCTCTCTGCTATGGCCTGGGAAAGCAGTGGAAGATGGCCCAAGTCCTTGGGCCCCTGCACCCATATGGGAGACCTGCAGGAGTCTCCTGGCTTTGGATCGGCGCAGCTCTGGCCGTTGTGGTCATCTGCAGAGTGAACCAGCGGACAGAAGATCTCTCTCTCTCTGTGTAATTCTTTCAAATAAATAAAATAAATATTAAAAAAAAAGTAGCTTTAAAAAAAGTTTACATTCTCCAACAAGAAAATAAAGTCTCAGAGTAGGCTAACTAGCTGGAAAGTCTCAAAACATTTACTGGAGACTTACTGGAGAGACCAACACCTAATTCCATACATGTAGAATAACCGTATCAAAAAATGGCTTATGGGTAATGAATATACAAGTTCCTCTCTAAAGGAGTGACTGTAGTAGATATGTTGCTCATATTTTAATGTTAATTGGAAAGATTAAGTTCCTTCTGCAAGTTACATTTAATCAAGGAGAACCTTTTCTGTCCTTACCAAGCTCCAAGAGACTAGTCAACAGTAAATGAGGAGACATAAAACAGAATCTAAAAGGAATACTCTACTAGCACATAAAATTCCATGTTTCTAAAACACAGCCTCTCAGCACTCGGAGAATCTTTACACAGGAGCAGAAAGGTGAGGGGACTAGTCCCAAATTAAGCAGCTTAAAATTGGGGGAGGAGGCTAGGGGACAGGGAGTGGAGGTGTTGTTTGCTATTTCTATTTCCCTTTAGCTCCTCACCCTACCTCTCTTTCAAAGTTTACTCATGAACAAACTTTATCAATGAGAGGCCAGGAAGGGCCAACTCCCCTTGGGTATATTTACTTAAGATATGAAGGTCAACCAGCCATTGTGCTCTTACAAGTTGTGGCGGTCCTTCGGCTCTCTCCTTACCTCCAAGTGACTTATTATGAAGCCAAAGAAAGAGGAAATCTGAGCTGATCAAAGGCCAGGCTGTCATTAGGTGAAAACGACGGCAGATCAAAGGCCCTTGCTCCACTTCAAAGGCACAGCTGAGCTGGCATCAGGAGCCAGGATCAGAGGCACGGGGGCTTAATGGACAGGGGGCCATTCCAAGAGCCGTGCATCTTTCTAGCAGTTACACCACACTGAAACACAAATGTCCACGTTTTCTTCACCAAAGGCAAAGAGGAGAAAGGAACCCACAAAGGAACACAGCCAGTATCACTTCCACTAGTGTAGAAATTCCAATTTTAAAAACCTTAGTAAGGGTCAAGGCCTGCTGCCTCTGGAAACAGTGCAGAATGATACTTAAATAAAAGTATTTCCTTATGCCCTAAGTTGTGTAACATGATAAATCCGAACTCTCAGATCCTAGATCTAGCAATTAACTTCAATTCCCCAATGCAATAAGGCCTCTACACTTGTCCCAGGCTCTAGGGTCACAGCTGGTTTAGAGTCGGTAAAGCAGCAAAACCAGGCTATGGGGGAATTACATACTCCACCCCATCCTTCTCTGCTCCTTGCCACACACGGAACCTCAGCACAGATAAGCTCAACAAGGCATTCAACATCTTGCAATGAAAGGGGCCCCTGAGTCACCGAATCCAATCTCCTTTCTAAGATGCCCTAGGATGACTTTAACACCTGGAACCTAGCTTATAGGAACTGACAGCCCCTGCCCCACAGTTCCAAAGAGGAGAGAGGCCCCATGCCTGAAATCAACAAGTGGGGGGGGGGGGGCACTTACTTACTTGGGCTGGGAGGGGTTTCAAAAGCTTTTTATAACATGCACTTATGGTATACTAATTACTTATGAAGTAGGCACTGTCACTAGTGGCAGCAAAAAGGGTCTCAGGAACTTGAAGGTCACGTGGCCTGGAAATGGAACGCCTTGAGTAGCGTCCAGGTCTGGCTCCAGGGACCTCACATCTTCAACTTCCATGCCAAACACACAGCAGGACAGGGCAGGTGGCAGAGGGTGACAGGAATAAACAAAACCCTGCAGGTGCACAGAGGTGAGGAAACAGCTCAGCACCCTTGAGCCACTGGGATCTATGGGTGCAGGAAGCAAGGGCAGAGAAAGCAGTAGCTCAAGGGAGAAAACCACCATCATCAACACCATTGGCCATGGGTGGGGTTCCAGCCATCCTAAGGATCTAGCACTCCAAGGCCCCACCCCCTGTAACAAACCCTTGTTATTCGTCCAAAGTTTAACACCAGTGCGTGAGTTCTCCCTCCACTCAAGTCTGATCAGCCTGCTTAGCAGCACTTTCTATGAAGCAACATTCATCTAGACTGGCAGATACTTAGAAGCCCACGACAGCACTCAAGGAGCACCTGCCTTGTAGCTTGCCTGTCACCTCTAGTCCCCAATTCCCCATCATACCACACAATTTACTCTCTGAAAATTATCTTAATTTACTGTGTGCATGATGTCAAGTTGTTTCTTATTAGATGGCTAATATTAATTGTGTAGAAAACAACAGTGCTAGACTGCTCCTTGAGAAGAGCCACTGGGGTCTACTGGGGTCTGCAGGGCTCAATGGTGAATGCCCTTGGCCCTTCACACACTTAGCACACAAATAATCACGGGATCGGTGATATTAGTAGCAATACTTCACAAAAATATTTTAATAGAAGCAAATATGCGCACATGTAAATAATCTTGCGAAGACTCAAGGTCAGAATTTACATGCCATGTCATCTACCCATTTAGAGTGTTCCACTCAGGATGTCTGTGCTGTTCATGGGGTTGTGCCATACTCACCACAATCTAGCTTTAGGAAACTTCATTCTCCCCCTACCAGAAGAAACCCCAGACCCATCAGCATTCCCCAGTTCTCCTCTCCCCAGGCTATCACTCTTCTACTTTCTGTCTCCACAGAAAGATTTGCCAGGCTGAACATTTCATATCATTGCAATCAGAGTGGCTCTGTATCTGGTTCCTTCACTCAGCCTGTCTCCAGGGCTCACCCATGCTCTGTCAGTACCATGTGGCTTTCTAGGGCCAAATAATACTTTATTACACAGATATGACACACTCCATGTTTCAAATCATCAGCTCTTGGACATTTGGAATGGACACTGAACGCTGCCTTAGATGCTCGTGGACAAAGCTGCACAAAGATGTACTTATTTTCAATTCTCTTGGATATGGCCTAAGACAGGAATTTCTGGTTCCAATGTTAATTCTACGTTTGACATTCTGAGGAACTGACACCATTTCCAAATCAGCTACTCCACTTCACACTACCCCAGGTAGCACAGGAGGTTCTAGTTTCTCCACATACTCACCAGCACCTGGTAGTGTCTGTCTTCCCCATTTCAGGGATCTCAGCCAGTGGCTCTCCCTGCAGTTTTGATTTGCATTTTCCTACTAATTAATGTTTTCTTAATCATTAATGACAATGATTTTCTCTTGTACTTACTCATCATTTTACATCTTCTTTGGAGATACGTATATTTAAACCCATAACCAGTTTTTAAAATTGGATTCTTGGCCTCAGTACTGTTGAGTTGTTAAGAGTTCTTCACATAGTCTACATACAAGTCCCTTACTGGATACACAATCTGCAAAAATATCCTCCCCTTCTATGAGCTGTGAATGTTATTAGTTACCGCCTATCTTCGACAGAGGAACAAAAATCCTTCACACAACCTCAGGCCTCCCCACCCCCCCCATATCTTGTAGGAATCTGATGAGTGACACCCTGCTGAATGGCACCGAATTGTCTTCTCAACCTGTTTTGCATAGGGCTGCCTGATGAAGGTGAGGCCTCAGCTACAGCCCAAACCCACCTAACACCCCTGGGGTGCACACATTCACAACGCACATGCTGGCATTTCAGAAAATCAGCCCCATCTTTCTAAAGCTGCATTTTAACTGTTTAACAAGATAAAGAAATACAATATCACATTATTAATAGATTTTGTAACCTACATGTATTCTGCCAATTCACTTTCTTTGAAGCTATACTAACAATGATGGTTCAAACTGCTCCCACACTAGAAGACTCCTAAACTGTTTCATTCCTGACATGAGGTCAAGGGGAATTAAGACTAATAAAGAAATAAAGCAAAATGGCAATACTTTAATTTGGAGTCTACTGGACTTTATTAACTTCCAGCACATGAAATGGATGAGTGGTTTGCAGCCACTGACATGTGTATTTCACTATTAGCTCTTCACACTCCTCACTCTCTCTGTGCCATTAACCTTGAGGTCTGGCTCTCTGTCAATCTCACTTCAATCACGCTTTCTAGGGATTGCGGCCCCAGCGACTGCACAGCACAGCACGGCGCACACCCCATCAAACCCGACAGATGTGTGCTCCTGTCACTGAGCGGTTTCCATCTGCTGGGTGGGAGACTGAAGCAGGAAAGCCTGGCACTGTCTCGCTCATCCAGGCTGTTCAGCTTGGCACCAACCGTTCACTTAAACACCTGGCATTTCAGCAAGTATCTTTTTTTTAAAGACTTATTTATTTCAAAGGTAATTAGAGAGAGGTAGGGAGACAGAGAGATCTTCCATCTGCTGGTTCATTCCCCAAATGATGGCCGCAATGGCAGGAGCTGGGCTGATCCAAAGCCAGAAGCTTCACCCAGGTCTTCCCCGCAGCTGCAGAGGCCCAAGCATTTGAGTCATCCTCTGCTGCTTTCCCAGGCCACTAGCAGGGAGCTAGATCAGAAGTGGAGCAGCTAGAACTTGAACTGGAGCCCATATGCGATCCAGGCACTACAGGTGGCAGCTTTACCTGCTAAGCCACAGTTCTGGTTCAGCACATTCTTTTTTTTTTTTTTTTTTTTAACATGCAGAGTTAGTGAGAGAGAGAGACAGATAGAGAGAAAGGTCTTCTTTCCGTTGGTTCACCCCCCAAATGGCCACTACGACCAGTGTGCCGCGCTGATCCAAAGCCAGGAGCCAGGTACTTCCTCCTGGTCTCCCAAGCGGGTACAGGGCTCAAACACTTGGGCCATCCTCTACTGCCTTCCCGGGCCACAGCAGAGAGCTGGACTGGAAGAGGGGCAACCGGGACAGAATCCGGCACCCCGACTAGGACTAGAACCCGGGGTGCCAGTGCCGCAGGTGGAGGATTAGCGCCAGCCCACATATCTTTTTTTTAAAAATAATATTTATTTATTTAGTTATTTATCTGAGATGCAGAAAGAGAGTCCCCACTCACTAGCTCATTCCTCGCACGGCTGCAATAGCTGGGACTGGACTAGGACAGGCTAAAGCTGGGGGCCAGGAACTCAATCCAGGTATCTCACAAGTGGCAGGAAGCCAATTATCTGAAACATCAAGGCTGCCTCCCAGGGCCTGCATCCACAGGGAGCGGGAGCCAAGAGCCAGGGACTGGTCCTAAATCCACACACTGCAACATGGAAGGCCAGCGTGTTAATCACTAGGCCAAATGTCTGCTCCTCAGCAAGCCATCTGCCTTAAGGAGCTCATGTACCCACCTTTCTTGCCAAAGGTGGATGACTATCACTGGAAAATTCTTCCTTGAGACTATGACGGTCCCACAGGTAACTGAAAACACAGTGAAGAAAGTGATGTCGCCCCCTCCATATCCAAACTGTAGCTCCCACAGTAACCCACAATCAAGTTCCTTCTTGTAGACAACAGGTCAACTCCAGGATAACGTCAAAGCACTGCTAATTTTCTGATGACAGAAGAAAAGGCTACCGAATAGGAACAGCCAAGGATCTTACTTGCATCACAGTTAGAAATGGGCAGTGCATACTCAAGAAAAACTACACTCTTAGAGCTGGCGCTGCAGCATGGTGGGTTAAGCAATGCTGACATGCCATGCAAACACCAGTTCCAGTCCCTGCTGCTCTGCTTCCCATCCAGCTCCCTGCTAACAGCCGGGGAAAGCAGAGGAAGATGGCCCAAGTGCTTGGGCCCCTGCAGCCACGTGGGAGACCCCAACAGCTTACCCGACTCCAGCCACAGAGGTGTTCTGGGGAATGAAACAATGGATAGAAGACCTCTCACTTGCTCAGTTGCTTTGCATCCCCTTCTGCCTTTCAAATAAATAAATAAATTTTTAAGAGGTCTTCAGCAGTAATGGACAGGATGATGATGTAAGCACCTCGGTGTTCAAACATCCACTCAGCAAGTGCCTAGGAAACTGAGGGTCAGAAAACCAACAGCACCATGTAAGACACTTCAGGAGAGCTCTTCTGTTTCCAAACAATGGTGTATTTGTCCAAATAACTTTTTTTTTTTTAATTTTATCTTGTTGATAAAAAGATTTATTCATTTTATTTGAAAGTCAGAGTTACAGAGAGAGAATGACTGAGATCTTCCATCCACTGGTTCTCTCTCCAAATGGCCACAAGACCAAGAGCTGGGCCAGGCAGAGCCAGGATCCAAGATCCAGGAGCTTCATCTGGCATGCCTACACGGTGCAGCGCCCCAATGACTCGAGCCATCTTCTGCTGCTTTCCCAGGCCAAAGCAGAGAGCTGGATTGGAAGCGGAGCAGTCAGGACCGACACTGGCACCCATATGGGATGTCGGCACTGCAGGCAGTGGCTTTACCCACTAGGCCAGAGAGCCGGCCCTCCCCCAACCAGCTAATTTTTACAACACTCTACCCCCTTAGAGGTCAGAACATTCATTAAGTGACCCCTTGCTGGTTCCTCACTTTCCCTATATGGAAAATACACTATACTGCCATATATTTCCCAAGTGTCTCTTGCATAACAAAACTAATTTCTCCTAAAACTATGAGTTGGGTTCACAGGATAGAGGCCATGGGCCTAATTTGCAGATTTCTTAAAGTCTAGACAAAGGATGGGCAGGGAAGGAAACAACAAACTTAACACTTTAACTGCAGAAATAGGTCCCCATTGGCTCAGAAGGGGAACCTGGGCACTTTCCCCTACAGGGGCTTCCTGAGAAGGTGGACCACAGAGTGGCCCTGCCCACCACGTGAGCACAACAAGACACCATGGGCATGGGGAGAACAGCCCAGTAGGACCCAAGTGAGAGCATGCAGAGGGTAGAACACCCTGCGGGGATCCAATGCAAAGACACCTCATTTCACCTCACAAATGTGACAAACAGTATGTTTACAATATTCACAAAACAAGAAAACAAAACCATTAACACATCCAGAAATAAAAAATCAGATGCTAACTGCTATGTTTCCTTACCAAAAAATGCTGTCATGCCAGACGCCTTTTCTTTTGTCCCAGACCATGTTTCAAGGCTCCACTGGACAGCAAGGGTCACTCACGGCCCCAGCAGCTACCAGGTGCATCAGGCAATGCAGCCAGAGCAGGCCTGGGACAGAGCTGTTAGCCTCTGCAGCCACAGACTCTGGACAGAATGTCTCTCAGATACACAAAGTCAACCAGGCTGCTGTTGAGGGTAGGTGTAACACCACAGGGGTGGAACCCTAACATTTTGCAGGGAGTTTGAGCACAAATCAACAAACCAAATGACATGCTTTTCTCTGTCTTTTCATAGCTGAAGAAGAGGGAAGAAAAAATGGTCTGGGTAACTGCGCAATTCAGCGTTCACTGAGAAGCCAGCACTGCTCCCTGAAAATACTCTTTCTGGTAAATAAAGCATGGTACATGCAGACAAGGGACTACTCTGCAGCCTTAACCGCGTTCGCTTCAACACAGATGAAACTTCTGTGATGCTAAGTTAAAGATATCAGTCAAAAAGCCACTGTATTTCAGGGTTCCATTTCTAAGAAACAGGGTGAGCACATCTACAGACAGGAAGTCAGTGGCTGCCCAGACTGGCAGGAGAGGGGAGGGAGAGCTACTGCTAATGGCTGTAAGCTTCTGGGTGCAAGGTAAACACTTTGCCTTTACAGGGTGAACATGGCAGCCCAGTACTGCACATGTACTAAAAACCTCTGACATGAATACTCAGAACTAATGAACTGCACAGAGTATGAATTACCTCTCGGCAAAGCTGTTAAAAACTACCCCAGCCACAGACATGGACTGCACGTGCTGCTGGCTTCCTTCCCCAGAACACAGGAGATGAGGGATGCGTTACAACTAGAAGGTGTCCAGAGCCACCACGGAGGTCCATGAGCTGAGGCCACCCCTACCTCAACATCGAAAATGGGGCATCTGTGCTACAGAAAGTCACTTATAAACATAAGTACTGGGGACAACACCCATAAGGTGAAGCGAGGAACAGGTTGCTGGAATCTCCCAAACAGCCACTTGCTACGTGCAACACAAAAATGAGAGCACAAAGAGTAAAAACACGGATGGACATGTTGTTGACCCAACTGTCCACCTCTAAAAGAAGGGCTGCAGAGCCCCACCTGTTTCTTTGGCGCCTGCCCTGTGCACAGGAGGTGCCATCAGCAAAGGCACAGCAGACACTGTGCTCCCGATACCTGCCGTTCTGGATGGGGTGTGCACAGCAGTGAAATGGGACTTCTTAGATTTTCCAGTGATCATGTAAGTGCTGTCATTTTCAAGGAATCACCCCAGAATGACTTGAACCTATGTATTCCAAAGAAAACGGTCACTGATGAAAATCTATTCCCCAATTCCACTTGCGGAACGGGCTGCAGAATGATGAGAAGAAAATGAGCTCTCCCTTTAATAGGCACAGAGCTGTGCCTGGCAAACAGAGAGCGCTCCCTCCCTCAGGTCTGCCCTGTGCCTACACTCCTGTGTTTTGTTCTGTTTTAATTACCAGCCATCATTTTTAAAAAACAACAATGTTCTGAGAATGAGGTCATCAAACAGTTAGGTGAAATGTGTAATTTTCCAAGGCAACTATTTTGAAGATGGGCTTAAGCATTTCACTTAGATGTGTGAATTGTTACATTTATTTGCTTTTAATCAGTTACACATTACCTACACAATAGACTACAAGGTGACTTGACTGCCAAGTGAATATGACAGAGCACAAACTACAGAAATTGAAGAGAGGGAAACACATATCCTCCCACCCGTTGGCATAAGACAGGCATCTTGCTTGGCAGGCTAAAGTACAATCCCTACCTATAAATGTCACACGTACAGTGTCACAAAGGGAAGCGGGCTCCATCCTGGAGGACACACAGAATGCACGGGCTGGACAGGGGCAGAAGGTGATGGCTGGCAACCCAGAGACAAACTGCACTGGGGCTAAGAGCACCTAATCCTAGGGATTTATTGTAACGGGCCAGTGGCTGAAAGAATCGCTACCAAATAAGAAATAAAGCAAACAGCACCACACTAAGGTGAAGTGTCCTCAAAACAGAGTCCTCTGCGCCACGCTGGTGTTTTCCATCCTTTGGTCTGGCTGCCTGCTGGTTTCCATGGTTGGGACAGACCCGTGTGGAAAAACAATCCCAGTTTCAACAACATCAAAATCACTATTTCTGCCCCGATGTAGTCAAGAAAGATACACAGCCCAGCCTCTAACTCAGACCACAACTTCAGCAGATTTAGGGAACATGTCTTTATTTACACACTACCAATCATCAGTGTCCTAACAGGTATTATAAATAATAAGGAAAGAATTCTCAGTTAAGACAGGGTAACATAGTAACACAGTGTCTCCAACAAGGCTAGAAATTAAAAGGCTAGCACTGCAAGGACTGACAGAGAGAGGCAGAAATCCTGGGAGCTCTACACGGTGCTAGCAGGAGACAGATGGTATGGAAACAGCTGGGAAGCTACTTAGAAAGTTAAACAAAGCCAGTGATCAGCAAACCCGCTCCTAAGTATCTATCCAAAAGCAATGAGCACACAGGTACACGAAAAGCTTATATAAAAATGTTCAGGGGGCTGGCAATGTGGCACAGCGGATAAAGCTGCCACCTACAGTGCCAGCATCCCATAGGGGTGCCAGTTAGAGACTCAGCTGCTCCACTTCCCATCCAACTCTCTGCTATGGCCTAGGAAAGCAGTAGAAGATGGCCCAAGTCCTTGGGCCCCTGAACCTCTAGGGTAGACCTGCAAGAAGCTCCAGGCTCCTGGCTTCTTCGGATCAGCGCAGCTCCAACCAATGCGGCCAATTCAGTAGTGAACCAATGGATGGAAGACCTCTCTCTCTCTCTCTCTCTCTGCCTTTCCTTCTCTCTGTGTGTAACTCTTTCAAATAAAATAAATAAATCAAAAAAAAAATGTTCAGGGGTTGAACAACAAACTGAACCAACTTAATACCACTGAACTAAAAGCCTGAAATACTTAAAATAACACACTTTATGTTAAGTATAAAGTACTTTAACACAACAAACAGAAACACTCTATTCATAACTGCAAATCTGAAACAGCTCAAATGTCCATCAATTTTAGAAGAGACTAGTAAATTGTGATTTATTCATACGCTAACGCTACACTACAGAATAAAATACTGATCTGTGCAACATGGATTAACCTCAAAAATAGTACGCTGCAAGCAAGAAGTTGGGTTCAAATATCTCTATTTATACAAAGGGCAAGAGCAGGCAAAATTAATCTGTGACTATAGAAGTAAAAATAGTGATTATCTTTTGGCAGGGAAGCATGAGGGAGCTTTCTGGGATCTGGAAATTCTATCAGGGGAGCCATATACATGAAAAGGCACAAACTGTTAAAAGTAAATAAATCAAAATAAATGACACAGTTTAGATGCCCAACAGCAAAGCACCTGAAGTCAAATCTGAAGTCATCGTGATTTCTTCCTGGGGGAACCTAAACAGAAACAACCCACGAAGGTCAGTTTTTATCCTTATCAGCACCCCATCAGCTATTCAATCACCTTCATCAGCAATGTATGCCTTTAGAAAGAATACATGACAATCATGAAAAAGGACGAAACAGTCCCTCTTGTGTGTTCTACACTGCAAACTGGGAATGTGCCACTTTGCGGCTGGAGAGCTCCCAGTCTACAAAATACTCTTTCACAGGGACAAAAATCCTAAGAATAAAATGATTGTTTTAATGTATCTGAAAGGCAATTACAGAGGGAGAAAGAGATCTTCCATCTGCTGGTTCACTCCCCAAACGGCCACAACGACCAAGGCTGAGCCAGGCTTAAGCCAGGAACTTCATCCAGGAACTTCACCCGTGACTCCCATGTGGTTGACAGGGGCCCAAGTACTCGAGCCACCTTCTGCTGCTTCTGCAGGCACAATAGGAGGGACCAAATCAGAAGCGGAGTAGCTGGGACTCCAACTGGGACCCACTGAAGTGGCAGCAGCTTAACCCACTACACCACAATGCCCAAAATAACCTTTTATAATTCTAACCGGTTTTATCCTCGACAAAATACAGGAAAGAAATCATGAAGCCACACTTGGAAAACTAGCACCGTGAATTATGCTTTGACAAAAAAGAAAGAAAAAAGAAAACTTAATGGGTGGAAAACCCCAGTTATCCAATTAAGCCCAAGGTTGACATGTTTTCTTTAAAAAGCCTGATTTTATTTATTCATTCATTCATTGATTCATTCACAAGGCGGAAAGAGATCTTCTATCCTTTGCTTCACTCCCCAATTTCCTACAACAGTTGGGGCTGCACTTCGTCAAAGTCTGGAGCTTGGAGTTCCGGCTGGGTCTCCCCTGTGGGCGGCATGGACCCAAGTGCCTTATTTACCATCTGATGCTTCCCAGGGCGCACCTTAGAAGGAAGCTGCATCAGAAGCAGAGGCAGGACTCGATCCTAGGCAATCTATATGGGAGACTAATGTCCCAAGTGGGGACTGACCTCACTGCGCCACCTTGTCTCAGCTCCCCTCTCCCCAATACGTCAATGTCACAGGGTAAAAGCTCACAAGAGCCTCCAGGGGGGTGCTGTAGGTTCTGTCCTACTCAGCTCTGCAAAGATTTGGCCAGAGTAGCTTAAAAACACAGAATTCATCTACCTATTTCTTTAATTTTTTTAGAATTCATGAAATTTTTTCTTCTGTTTTATTTCTATTACATTCCATAGGAATATTTAATCATTAAAAGTTGGCAATACATCAAAAATGCTAGGTCCCTGAACAGGAGTGAGGCACTCTTGCTCACTGACTATAGTTAAAAAGCCAGATAAAACATCCCACACTTCTTAGATTCCAAACAAATTTTCTTTTTTTTTCTTTTTTTCTTTTTTTTTTTGACAGGCAGAGTAGACAGTGAGAGAGAGACAGAGAAAGGTCTTCCTTTTCCATTGGTTCACCCCCCAGTGGGCCACTGCGGCCGGCGTACCACGCTGATCCGAGGCCAGGAGCCAGGTGCTTCTTCCTGGTCTCCCATGTGGGTACAGGGCCCAAGCACTTGGACCACCCTCCACTGCACTCCCAGGCCACAGCAGAGAGCTGGACTGAAGAGGAGCAACCGGGACAGAATCTGGCGCCCCGACCGGAACTAGAACCCGGGGGTGCCGGTGCCACAGGCAGAGGATTAGCCTATTGAGCCACGGAACCAGTTGAAAGTTTTCTTAACATATATTAAAGCTTTCACATGACCACTGGATAAATAAAGCATCCATTGTCATTTGCAACAAAATGGATCAAACTGGACAACACCATACCTGGTGAAGTAAGCCAGTCCCCAAAGGACAACAGGGCAACTAAAAGGTAATCTACAGAAGTGAAACTGACACTCTGAGACATGATGACCTTGAACAGCCCTTGTCTCAACTGTTGAGTAATGTTTTTTCCCCCCTATACAATATGTTGAACTTTTTATTTAGTACAATCTTAAGTGTATAAAATTAATTAAAAATACATCTTAGTAAAAAATAAGAATGGGAACAGGAGAGGGAGGATGAAGTAGGGTGGGAGGGCAGGTATGGTGCAGGAAGAATCACTAGGTTCCTAAAGTTATATTTATGAAATGCATCATGCTTGTACACCTTAAATAAAAGGTTTCGGGAGAGGGGGGAGAGAGACTCTTCTGGGAATTGGCGCCGTGGTGGGCTAAGTCTCCACCCACAGCGCCAACATCCCTTAGGGGCGCTGGTGCGAGTCTGGCTGCTCCTCTTCCAATCCAGCTCTCTGGGATGCCCCAGGAAAGCAACAGCAGATGGCTGAAGTGCTTGGGCCCCTGTACCTGCATGGGAGACCCAGAAGAAACTCTGGACTTTGGATCAGCACAGCTCTAGCCATTGCAGCCATTTGGGGAGTGAACCAGCAAGTTAGAAGACCTTTCTCTCTGCTCTCCCTCTTTTTCTCAAATAAATAAATAAAAATTTTTAAGAATCTATTCTGTAGTTAGAAAATAAAGCGTTTAATTTTCAAGTCTGAATGTATGTACACAATCAGCTAACAGATATCAATCCCTAATACGAACACTTGCGTTATCTGTAATTATCTTCTTTAGCCATTTATCAACTGTCTCCTCTGCTAGAATGGAATCGTCCTGAAGTCTGTTTTGCTGATTGCTCTATCCCCAGCACAGAGAACAGTGCCTGGCACACACATCAAGTATTTTCCCACAGACGCTGTGTCCAAAACCAGGCGGACAAGCAGAGCAGTTCTTCTCAGCCCACTTTCAGTATTTTTCCACAGAAACTGAACTTTAAAGAGCTTTTCCTTCTTCTTCAACATTCATATCCCCCCTTCTCCCAGCTACCTTTCCTTCCCCTGACAGCAACATCCTAAGAATTAAGAAAGTTAACTAACCAAGTATCCTAGGGATAATCACACAGTTCAACCTTCATCTTTAATGAAAACACTAAATACATTCATAAGCAGATACCACTTGCTTGCTGCAAGTAAGGAGATGCAAGACGACAAGACCCCAGCACTCCAGAAGCCACAAGAAGGCGGACAGCCGAGAATGAAACACAGCAGGGCAAAGGCCAGCACCAGGATCAGGTGAGCACCTCCCCACACTGAGAAGGCAGGGGTGAGGAGGGCCATGTTCTGCAAGAAGCCCTGCCCCTGAAAACCACAGGAGGGGAGCGGCCCTCCTCCCAGATGCTTCAGATTTCCAGCTGAGCATTCCTAATCCAAGAACCCAAAATCTGGATTTCAAGTTTCTGGACTAGGGATGCTCAACTTGTAACAGAAGCCAAGAGAAAGGGGCAGAGGGATTTCAGAGAGACACAATGGCTCACTCATGGGAAGCAGTCTGCTCACTGAACGGGTGGGAGAAAGAAGGAAATGGGAATGACCCTTGAGTGACATGGACAGAGCTGGGGTAGAAAGGGATAAGCCTAGAGGCGGGGCATCTGTGGGATTTTTATAGCAATAAGGAAGAAAAGTGATGGAGACCTAATTAAGAGAAGAGCCCCTGAGCCCTCTTCAACTTCCTCTATGACTCGCGTCTTGCGGGCTTTCTTGGCCAAAGCTTCCCTTATTCTCTACTCCCAATCAGCATTTCCAGCAGCAGCTTCCCCTCTGAGCTCTAGAACCACAGACCCAATTACTCTGACATCACAAAGACCCTTTTAACTCAGCACATCCAAAAGGACTCCTACCATCTCACTCCAGGACCCAGTCCTCTGCTGCACTTCCTATCTGCAAACAGCAGCCTCATCTGCCCACATGCAGAAGCTGGGAGTCTGGAAGGCACCCCAAACATCTTCTACATCTCCTCCCTCAACCCACTTCAATCCATCACTAAGCCCTATCAGGCCTCTCTCAATCCGGTCTATACCCACTACTCTTCTCCATGATCACACCATAATCTGAGTCACTCCCAGCGGCACAGGTTCACATCCTCTTATTTCTTTATCATTCTTATTATCTTCCAATCTATCCCAAAGGCAGCAACAGTTTGTTGCTAGTGTTTATCAGCTTGTCTCACCCATTCACATCCTGTTAGCCACCCTAGAAGCCCCACAAAAGCCCTACTGACTGATGCTGCTCACCAGCACAGGGCACTGCCTGACGGAACAGGCGCCAAAGCAATTAAGAATTCCAAGAATTTGTGAAGATCACCCAATAGCACAAAGACATCAAGTAAGAACTAAGCATGCGCACTGAACTCAGCACTAGGATGTCAGTAACCATGCCCTGAACAGTGAATGGAGATGCGGGAACAAAATCAGATGACAGCAGATTGAGGTGAACCAGACGAGGAATTAAGTAGAGAAACGCTGACCACTTTCTTCCAATAACTCAAGTAGCAAGGAAAAACTAACAGCCAAAAGGGACACAAGATTTAAGAAAAGCCATGATTTGGTTTTAAACTTAGGAGATAGGGGTATGAGCCCATAAGGAAGAGAAAACATCAGGGACCGAAGAAGGGACACTGGGTGGGTGGGGACACAGATCAGGGCAAGTGTCGTTGCTTGCTGTGTCAGCATCCCAAGTGGGCACTGGTTACAGTGCCAGCTGCTCTATTTCCAATCCAGCTCCCTGCTAATAATGCACCTGGGAAAGCAGTGGAAGATGGTCCAGGTGCTTGGGCTCCTGCACCACATGGGAGTCCCAGATGAAATTCCTGGCTCCTGGCTTCGGATCACCCCAGCTCCAGCGGTTGCAGTCATGTGGGGAATGAGCCAGTGGATGGAAGACCTCTCTCTCTGTCTATAACTCTATGTCTCAAATAAATAAATAAAATTTTTTTAAAGAAAAAGAACAGATCATGCCTAAGTCGTGAAGGCCAGGAGGTTGGGACTTGTGAGCAGCCTTGAAGATTGCACCTTGCACAGAGCCTGGGGAAAAGAAAACAAGGATGGAGCTGGACTATGCAGAGCACACAGAGAGGAAAAGCCAACAAAGGGGTGGTATGTCCTCAGTTTTTTTCTTCAGAGGCTGTATAAGGATTCTTCCAGCTGGACAAGAAGGCCAGCACTCTACTGGACAAGATACAGATGCATGCACATTATACATACATACAGGTGTGCATACACCATACATACGAATATGTATAAACGTATCAGAGATGAAAGATACAGCAATGCTTGATGCCCACTGTTACTCTAGTACTTTCCTTCACTCCATCTCTTCTCCTACCCTTATAAACCACCTTTTATTGGGATGAAGCCTCTGGTAGAAAAACAGCTCCTGCTCTGGTCTCCAGGCACTGGTGGGAATTGCTCTTGATACTGAACGTAGCAGGTCAGTGCAGGAAAAGCTGACACGGGTTGTATGCTGAGGACACCTAGTGCCCTCCACCCCTTCTAACCTCCACTCAGGAGGGCCTGGGGCAGCTGCTATCCTGCAGGCTTCTGGGCAACAGCACCAGATCACGTTCAGCAGTGGTTCTAAGCATCAGCAAGAAGGACTCAGTTTCTCGGCAGTAAAGTAAAACAAAGGTTCTTTGTGGGGTCAGCCAGTAGTTTATCAGTTAGTCATGAGAAAAACAGTAAGAAGAACAAAGGAAAATGGGTAAAGGAAAAGCTGCTGACATTAAAATAAAACTTTACATTCAGCCCTTGTCACTTTAACGGTGCTGCCACATAATAGAAGATGTGTTTATTTTCAAAAAGGGGGAAATGTCCAGAAATCTGCACTCATCACTCCCTTAACTATTACCAGGGAAGGAGGACAGACTCAGTCCAGCTGGATTATGGGTAGTGTAAACAGCTTTGCTAAATTGCCTGGCAGAGCACATCTGCATGGGACCACTGCATTCTGGAATCCACTCCATGAAAATCAAGTCGCCAGCCAAGAAGAATTAACAGGAAACTATTTTCATGCAAAGCAGACATAAAATAAAAATCAAGGGCAATCCATGTGGCTAATTCCTTTTCATTCATGATTTTAGACTGTGTAGAAGACAGTGCTGTTGCAGATCCCTGTTGCTGTCTCTGTATACAATGTAGAGCACTGTCTGAATACTGAAGCAACTAAAGCTTGTTCCGTGTATTCAAAAGTCCCTGCTAGGGCCGGTGCCACGGCTCACTTGGCTAACCCTCTGCCTGCGGTGCCGGCACCCGGCGGTTCTAGTCCCGATCGGGAGGCCGAATTCTGTCCGGGTTGCTCCTCTTCCAGTCCAGCTCTCTGCTGTTTCCCAGGAAGGGAGTGGAGGATGGCAAAAGTGCTTGGGCCCTGCACCGCATGGGAGACTAGGAGGGAGTGCCTGGCTCCTGGCTTCGGACTGGCGCAGCACCGGCCGTACCGGCCATTTGTGGGGTGAACCAACGGAAGAAGGACCTTTCTCTCTCTCTCTAACTCTGCCTGTCCAAAAAAATAAATAAAATAAAAAGTCCCTGCTTTATATCCAAAGAAACCTGGCAGTGCAACAAAGTTGACTTGGACCAAGTCTCAGCTTTTAAGTAAATCGCTTATTGATGCAGAACCAAAGCTGCTGTTCAGACCAATTAATGCCAGGTATCTCCCCACCCATGCTCACTCTGCACTCTCCCAAAAGCAGCAGTTTCTTACACACAATTTTCCACTACAGCACAGGTGATGGAGACCTTTCACAGATGGGGAAGAAGGTGAACAAAATAGGAAGGGGGAGGGGGGGCGCGGAGGCAACTCAGGCTGAAGAATCCTCAGCTCAGTTTAATGAGAGGTGGAGCAGTAGTGACTAAGAAGGAAGGCTGGGGCATCTGCCTCAATTCTCCACCCACACCCCCACACACACGTGCCCACCCCACACACATACCCCCACACACAACCCCATACCCACACACCCATACCCATGCCCCACACACACACTCAACCACACATACACCCACATACACACACACACACTCACTCACTCTCAGATAAGCTGACTTCGTGTGGAAAAGCAAACCTCTTGGGACATTTCCATCACTTTAGAACACATCAGGTGAAAAAGACACAAAAGATGGCGTGCAAGGCAACTCCAGCTGCACAGGACTCAAACACATAAATGGAGGTACTTTGTAAACCTATGAACTACACACAGTTGTGTCTATTTTCCAGTACGTACGGTATACTTCCTAACACAGCACGCCACGAGATACAGTACCCTGACACACTGCTCGGCAGACTGCAGGCATCCCCCGTTTAACAGAATGGACTCTAGTTGACCAGTGGGAAGTCCTCACCAACTTCAGTCTGTTAGGCTCACAGACTCCCTTGCAAACACAAGGGTGAAATGTTAAGAGTCTGGAAAGAGTATACATATAAATAGCAACAAACTGAAAACAGTTTATCACTGGTAAGTAAACACTTTTTTCAACTAAGACTGATTCAAATGATTAGGATTAAAATATTCTATCTACAGTATCCTGAACTGAAAACAATTTGTAGAACTGAGGGCTGACGTAGTGGCAGTGGATTAAGAGGTCACTTTTGATACCAGGGTTCTATCAGAGCGGCAGTTCCGGTATCCACTTCTGATTCAGCACCCTGCTAGTGTGCCTGGGAAAGCAGTGGAAAATGACCCAAGTGTTTGGGTCCCTGCCACCCAACAGGGAGACCCAGATGGAGTTCCTACCTCCTGCTTTGTTCTGGCCAAGCACCAGGTGTTGCAACCATCTGGGAAGTGAACCAGCAGATGGAAGATCTGTCTGCCTGTCTCTCCTTTTGCCTTTCAAATAAATAAAGCAATCTCAGGGTTAAAAAAAAAAATCCCCTTAAAAATTTAGAAAAGGCAGGACAGCAAAGCAAACTTACAGAAATAACTCTGTAGAATTTAGCAAAATACATACCATTCAAACATTCAGGAGAGAGGAAGCCCATGCAAATGGGTAAAGTAAAATCATTTTCAGGTCCTACTTTCAAAATAAGCACCACGGTATGCACCATGGTACATGTGTGTGTTGTATGTGTGTGTGCGTGTTGTGTTTTAGGGGGAGGAGCAGTACCCTAACATGAGTTCTTTGAAAAATAAAAGCGGAATTGGGAGTGAATGGATTACTTAGTACTACAAATTTAATTTGCTAAGCAAAGCTAAAAAAACAGTTATGAGGGCTGCTGGTGTGTCGCAGTGGGTTAAATCACTGCCTATGACACCAGCATCCTAATCAGGCACCTGTTCGAGGCCCAGCTGCTCCACTTCTGATCTAGCTCCCTGCAATGTGCCTGGGAAAGCAGCAGAAGATGGCCCAAGTGCTTAGGTCCCTGTCACCCATGTGTGAACCCAGCATAAAGCTCCAGCTTTGGCCTGGTCCAACCCTGACAGCTGCAGCCATTTGGGGAATAAGCCAGCAGATGGAAGGCAGACAGATCTCTCTCTCTCTCTCTCTCTCTCTCTCTCTCTCTCTCTCTCTCTCTAACTCTGCCTTTCAAATGAATAAACTTTTTTTTAAAAGTTACCATGAACTAAAATATCCAATGCAGATAACATTAAATACAATTCTCCACGGAATAAATGTCAGAGATGAAACAGTCAGAAACACTCCCTACATTGGCATACAACCGCTTTCTTTACAACAAAACCTACTTTTCTGCAACACCCTCAAAGGCCCAGGTCCTTCTGGTGGGTGACCAGCAAAAACTGCAGTCCATCTGCACAGCGCGTTTTCAAAAGTCGCCACACAACCACAATCCATGCACCCTGGGAACACAGGACAATCAGGGAGGGGAGAAGGAGGAAGGAAAAGAAACCTGCCTTCCCACCCGAGCCAACCACAGGCTCCAAAAGATAAACAGCCAAGGAAGATAATCCTTCAAGAGGGGGGTTGAGAAACAAGGAGGGCTCTGGCAGGAAGGAGGGCGGCACAGCACCTTCACAGCACAAGGCTGTCAGAGGAAACACAGCACAACTGGGTCTCCCAGAAAGGAGTGCTCTGGCGCTCACCTGGGCCACGCCATCAAGGCTCTCCCCACTGCCCGCACCTCCCCTGCCAGTAGACAATTCACATCAAACAGATCACAGCTGTTCCCGAGGAGGCCCTCCCGGATCCCAAGTGGTCTGCAGGGCTGGGGGACTAGCTGGGGACACATGACTCTCCTCTTTGGCCTCTTCACCTCTGCAGGACTTTGCCCTCTGAGCTCATCAGACAAAAAACAATTGAAAGCAGGACTCCACAGGCCCGTGAGGCCTCAGTCCCCACGCAGCGCGTCGCGTGGGCACGTTCCTGCCGACTCCACAAGCTCACTTAAGTGCAGCCTGTGAGCGAACAAGTGCTAATTGTGCTCGAAAACAGTTCTATAACGTGCGGAACTCAGAATACTCTTAAGCTTTAAGACCAATCACAATATACAATTTATTCTTACTTTCTTCCAATATAAACTATGCTTTTAAATTAAAAGGAGAGAATTCTTCCAAATTACATACTAATGGCCCTTAACCTGTAATTAAAGAATCACTAGCAGCAGCGCAAGCCACTGCACATTTATTAGACCCTAAGGTTTTAAGCACTGAGGAATTGGGTGAACCTGAGTGTAGCTGTCAGCCATCTTGAGAAAAGCTAATGGCCAGCCCTGCTCCCAGGAGCTCACCCTGGGCACTGGCATCCCCACAGGGCCACCAGCTCCTTACCTGCACAGTCAGGAAACAGGAAACCAAACCCAAGTGCCAAGGCAGAAAGAGGCAAACTCCAACGAGGCTGCTCACCTGCAGGCACCATTACCTACTCCCTCCCGGGCAGTACCACGGCCTCCACTTGGACCAGCGGGTGGTTTCCAGGCAATGAGGAACCAAACTAAGATTCAACCTGTGCTGTAAGCCAGTACATAATCCCATGCGGGGGCTGTGCAGGCACACACAGCAGACCACGTCCCTAACATTAAGAAGCGAGTAATTAATGAAGGAGACAAGACACGTGCTAACTTATAGGAGAGAGCCAGCATCGTCAGAACCACTCGGCCCCAAGTGCAGCTTAGCTCTTCAACACTTTCTGAATACACTTCTCCAGCCCTCCGTCGCCTTGGCGAAAACAAGGCAAAGGTATGACATGACGTCGGAGGCCCTGGATAGCTCTGCACAGGCTGATAATTACAGAATACAAGACATCATGTCATTAAATACTAAATTATACAGTAGTGACTGCAACCACCGCTGGAGAAACTGTGCTTGTGTGTGTGTGTGTGTGTGTGAGTCAGCCTTCATTTTAAGCCACTTCCTTAGAGCCCATCAGGCACTGCGCTGCGACCAGGGGAGGCAGCGGTCACTAAGAACCCTGCCTGCAGGAGGCTTCCATCCATCCAGTGGGGCTCGGAGTTCAGAGGGGGGAAAATAAGGGCTGGGAGTGGGCCTGTGACTTTCCTGTGGAGACAGAGACAGCACTGGGCCATAAGAGCACACAAGTGCAACCGTCCATGGGGGCAGGAGGCGAGGACGAGTGGTTACCCCGGAGCGCAGTGGTGATGACGGGGGAAGGAGGCAAGGATGAGCCTCGGGAACAGCCGTATCAGCAAGCTCAGTTAAGCCCATGGTTGGTCCTCAGCGAAGGTAGTTTCCAGAAGTTGGCCACACTGAGATTCTTCCTACCCTTCACCTACACCCATCAGGCCCCAGCCCAAATCTACTACTTTATGGTACACTGTGCCCTTGACAGTCTTTTCAGTTCAGCTTGCAGGGAGCAGTCACCAAGCAGGTGGTCCACAGCTCTACCTTCCACTCGGGGCTCTCAAGCTGCAGGGGAGTCAAGAAAGATGGCGCAGATGAGTGGCTTATACTGCAGGACCAACCTGTGTCAGGTGCGACTAACCAGCCAACACAGTAAGAAAAGTCAACCCTCCACTTCTTAATTTTCAGAAGTGCATATGCCCCCTATGTGTCCTGACAACGCTGCAACCTGGGCCCTCATGGATATCGAGTGTCGCCCACCGACTGTAGCTTCCACGTCCCAGGTCACCTGCCTGGGACGCTAGGGAGCTGAACTGTCGGAAATGCTTCCACTCAAGTAATAAGAACAACGACTGTTCCCACCTCTCCTACCCCCAAATCCTATGTATTATTTATGCCCATCCTCAAAACCCCCTTCCGAGTTCAGACCAGATGTGTGCAATGTTTACACTGAGGAAACCACCAGGACGTAAACAACTCACTATAAACACTCAGAATTCTGCTGCGCTTTTCTTCATTTCCTGTGTACTGATTTTGGTGTTAAAATAATGTTAACTTTCTTAATAAGGAAAATAGAAGCAGATGTTTAAGCCAAACAGACTATAGGCTATTATCCCCCAAATCGGCCCAACTTTCAACAATCAGAGTCTGTTCCTCGCGAGTCATGAGGGAGAGGAGATGGGACTACTCCCACGAACGTCCCGCTGAACGTCACCGACTACACTGCGATTAACCATCGACGGCAGGCCTGCCTCTACCAACTGCAGACATAAAAAATTAATCCGGTATCGATTTCCTAACCATCCTTCTTCCAGTCCTCTCTTGGGCTCATCATTAGGCTTTGTTGTTAAAATATCGTATTACACGTTAACAAAGACAATGCAACAGAAACCACCTTAAAAGTCCTAGTTTCTTGTTCAGCGGGTACATGCTCTTTAAAAACTGACGGCAGCATGTTAACTGCACAGGAAAGCCGCCCAGCCGTGGAGAAAAATCGGACTTTTAATGAGCGAGTTCAGAAACAAGATGACCCTGGGCCCAGCAGCTTCAAAGAAAGCAGCTCGCCAAACTTCTCCGAACTGGAACGAGGCGGAGTGGAGAAAGAGAGGTCCTTCAAAATAAGGAAACCCGTAAAACTTCAGATGTGAGACCCCTACCCACAGCTTTAGGCGAAAAAGCCACTTCGGGGAGAGCGTCCCTCCGAAGAGGAGAGGCTAAGTTCTCAACCCACAGGACACAGGCCTGACATTTTCACAGGAAAAACACAGGCGAGCCCGACAGCCCTCCCCCCAGCGAGGGTCAGTGTTTTCTTTCTCCAGCAGCAACGTGGAGCTCACGGGGGCCAGAGCTCGGCCCGGGCCCGCGGGCCATGGCCCCTTCTCCGCGGCGCACGTCAGCCGCGGGGCCTCCGAGCAGGCCGGGGAGCCGCCCCGCCGCCGCCGCCGCCTCCCGGGGCTGCACAGGAAGCGGGAGGCCAGACAAAGAGCCGGCCTGTGCCCTCGCGGGCGCCCGCGGCGTGCAGGGTGCGGGGCGCGGTGCGGGGCCGGCGCGCGGCCGCCTCCCCCTCCCCGGAGCCGCGTTCCAACTTCCCCTGGCGCCCCACGAAGAAAATGCCAAGGAAACTTAAAAAAAAAAAAAAAGAGGAGGGGGGGCTTCGAGAGTTAAGCATGTCAGGACGCCGCAAGCCGAGAGAAAGCCAAGTTCAGCAAGGCGGAGCGCAGCGCCGCGGCCCGCTCCCCGCCGGGCCGCGGGCACGCACCTTCGTAGCACAGGATGCCGATGCTGTTGTTCATCTTGTCCAGGTACTGGTAGTTCAGCAGGTCCATCTTCATCGACAGCATGTATCGGACTCGCGAAGAAAACCAGCTCTCCGCGCTCGCGCCCGACGGGACAAACTTTCCGATCACTTGTTGCTGACTGCGGAGCCCCCGGCTCTTCGGCTTCAGCCGCGCAAGGACGGAGGCCCGGCCTCGCAAGCGCACAAGAAGACAGAACAGAACAAAAAAAACCCAAAACCGAAAAAGAGAGGGGGACACGCGCGCGAAAACGCCCGCCCTCGCGGCGTGGGCGGCTGGGGCGCAGCACCGGACCTCAGGCCGGCATGGGGCGGGCGCCTCGGCACTGCCTGCGGGCCGCCCCGGCGCGCGCGGGCGGCGGGAGCGGGCTGAAGACGGCGACCACGCAGCGCATCGCCAGCACAAAGCCCCGCTGCCCTCGCTCACAGCCCGCTGCGAGCCGACTGCGCGGACATCCTGGCCACGCTCGCGGGGACGCGTCCGCGCCGCGGCTTCCTCCCGCCGGCGCGCGCGTGCGCACTGGTGCCCGGCGGGCCGCGAGCGCGAGCGCACGGCGCGGGGCCGAGCGCGGGGCCGAGCGCGGGGCCGAGCGCGGGGCCGAGCGCGGGGCCCGCGAGGGGGGCCCGGGCAGAGCGGCCTGACAGGAAGCGGCCAGGCCCCTGCAGGACCGTGGGAGGAGAAAGTTAAGCCCCGGAAGTTTCTTTCTTTTTTTTCCAGGAGCTGAGTGCAAAGTTAGAAAAAAAAAAAAAAAAAAAAAGGAAAGAGGAAAGAAAGGAAAAAGACATCCATCATGGAAGCGCACGGAAACTTTCGGCCAACTTCTCTTAGGGGCTTTGCAAACCCGAAGGGCTTGGCTCCGGTGTAGAGCTGCACAAGGCGTCTTTGTTTCTTTTTTAAGGACGGCTCCTGCGGCCTGCGTGCACTGCAACTGTCCGCGGCGTGGACGCCAGTCTGTACTCCGCCGACGGGGGCTCACGGCGAGCCCACTGCCCTCAGACTGGCGGGCGGGCGGCAGGGCTGCCAGCAGCCCACGCCCCGTCACCGCCCAGCGCCCACCGCCCCCAAACTGGCGGACCCAAAGCTGCTGGAACCTTCTCCCGGCGGGTGGGCGGCTGGGCCCTCTCCCCATTATAACCAGCCATCCCCCAGCGGGTGGGCGGCTGGGCCCTCTCCCCATTATAACCAGCCATCCCCCAGCGGGTGGGCGGCTGGGCCCTCTCCCAGCTAGAACCCAGCGGGTGGGCAGCTGGGCCCTCTCCCCGTTAGAACCCAGCGGGTGGGCAGCTGGGCCCTCTCCCCATTATAACCAGCCATCCCCCAGCGGGTGGGCAGCTGGGCCCTCTCCCCATTATAACCAGCCATTCCCCAGCGGGTGGGCGGCTGGGCCCTCTCCCGGTTAGAACCCAGGAGCTCTGCCTGAGGCACAGCAGCCCTTGGCTCTTCAGCACGTGGGAACCTTGAGGGACAAGGTTTTATCAGCGCGCATGGTTCCGGCGGTGGCACCACCAGCAGCCCAGGCCTGGAGCTGGCGCTGTGGCGCGCGTGCGGGGTTAGGCCGCGGCCTGCAGAGCCAGCATCCCTTAGGACTCCCGGTCCAGTCCCGATTGCTCCACTTCCTGTCCAGCTCCCTGCTAACGCCACCTGGAGAGGCGTCAGAAGGTGCCAGTGTTTGGGCCCTCACCACCCAGGCTGGGGACCTGAAGAAGCGCCTGGTGCTATGTCTGCCTGGCCCAGCAACGGGTGAAGCCTCTCCCTGTTTGAAACACACAAATCAATCTTTAAAAAAAAAAAAAAAAAAGGAGTGGGGGTAGCCTAGGGCTTCTTTTCCGGACTCTTCAAGCATGGAGGAGTGTGCCATATTTAAATGGATAACCTCACAGGATGGCTTGTGTGCTAAAAAATCTAGCAAGAGGGGCCGGCTTCGTGGGGCAGTGGTTACAGCCAGGGCTTCTGGTGCCTGCATGCCACGAGTGCTGGTTCAAGTGCCCCGGGTTGCAACCCCTCCACTGTGCAGCCCCTTCCCCTAATGTGCCTGGGAGACAGCAGAGGATGGCCCAAGTGCTTGGTCCCTGCCAGGAAACCAGGATGCAGTTCCTGGCTCCTGGCTCCTGGCTCCTGGCTTCCATGTGGCCCAGCTCCAGCTGTTGTGTCCATTTGAGAATTTTTTTTTTTTTTTTGACAGGCAGAGTGGACAGTGAGAGAGAGAGACAGAGAGAAAGGTCTTCCTTTTGCCGTTGGTTCACCCTCCAATGGCTGCCGCGGACAGCGCGCTGCGGCCGGCGCACCATGCTCATCCGATGGCAGGAGCCAGGTGCTAGGTGCTTATCCTGGTCTCCCATGGGGTGCAGGGCCCAAGCATTTGGGCCATCCTCCACTGCACTCCTGGGCCACAGCAGAGGGCTGGCCTGGAAGAGGGGCAACCGGGACAGAATCCGGCGCCCCGACCGGGACTAGAACCCGGTGTGCCGGCGCCGCAAGGCGGAGGATTAGCCTGTTGAGCCACGGCGCCGGCCAAGAATTTTTTTTTAAAGATGTATTTATTTATTTGAACGAGTTACACAGAGAGAGAAGGAGAGGCAGAGGGAAAGAGAGGTATTCCATCCACTGGCTCACTCCCCAATTAGCTGCAACGGCTGGAGCTACACTGATCGGAAGCCAGCAGCTTCCTTTGGGTCTTCCCACGCGGGTGCAGGGGCCCAAGGACTTCTACTGCTTTCCCAGGCCACAGCAGAGAGCAGGATCAGAAGTGGAGCAGCCAGGATTCGAACTGGCACCCATACGGGATGCTGGCGCTGCAGGCAGAGGCTTTACCCATATGCCACAGCGCCGTCCCCCATATGAGAAGTTAAGCAGTTGATAGAACATCTCTGCCTTTCAAATAAAATAAAACCTTAAAAAAAGAAAATACAACAAGAGTTGCATCTGGGGTAACAGGCACATTTGGGACAAGTTGTTCTAACCAAACATTACTTGCAAATTCCCATGACACCCAAATATTGCTGTCGTCACCACTGCAGTAGTAATTGGATTACAGCAGCCCAGTAAGCAACAGAAGAACAAATATTTCAAAAGCTTCCCTTTGAAAGGATATTCAGCGATGCCGCAGTGCATGTGGTAGATCTGAAGAAGCTGCACTGAGAGAGGCCAACAACAGTAGTTAAAACACCTAACGGCAGGAACCCCCTTGTGGGGCAGCAGGTCAGGCCACAGCCTGCGGCGCCGGCATCCCCTATGAAAGCACTGCTTCGACTCTCGGCTGCTCCACTTCCAACCCAGCTTCCTGCTAATGCACCCGGAGAGGCAGAAGTTGGCCCAAGTGCATGGGCCCCTGCCACCAGAGTAGGAGACCAGGATGGAGTCCCTGGCTCCTGCCTCCAGCCTGGTCCAGCCATGGCTGTTGTGGCCATTTGGGGAGTGAACTAATGGATGGAAGATTCTCTCTCTCTGGTACTCTGACTCTCAAATAATTTAAAAACCAAAAATCTTAACACACCTAATACTGATATTTGGCAGGGGAGGTTGGAGGAAAATTCTTACAAGGTCTAGTACATACAAATTGCTCTGAAAACAAGTTTAATAGCTTTAGGAGTCAGATTCCAATTCATCCAGTAGTTTTGGACAAGTACTAGCTGTGCTAGGTTCTTTCACATAAATGCTCCATCAGAAAACTTGGCGCACCATCAGCACATCGTGGAATGGGGAGAGCTGACTGCACCTGAGGCTGTGTCTCAGACTGATGTGAGGGTGGCAGCCCACGGCTGTGGCTTCTACAGGGCCCCAGGAGACCCAGGTGATACCCCTTGCCTCCGTACTGCGTTTGATATGCTTACTTTCAGAAGGAGGGTTTAAAAATACACAGCGGATCTGAGTGCAGTGATTGGTAACTTCCCTTTAATGACTCGGCATCACTGCCGGCAGTGGTCCCCAGAGGGCCTCAGCACTTTCCGGTACATCGACCCGCCCGCTACCTTGTCTGTGTTTCAGTGAGCCGCTGGTTGGTACAGCCCAGTCCCATGCCGAAGTACCTGGGTCTGATGACTAGCTGTGGCTCCTGATGCCGGCTTCCTGCTAACACAGCCCCTGGCAAACAGCTGGTGTTGGCTCAAGTAATTAGATTCCTGATTTCCACGAGGGGAAACCTGGATTGAGTTCCCGGCCCTTGCCTCTGGCCTGGCCTAGCCCAATCCCTGCTGTGGCCGGCATGAAGGGAGTGCTGTCTCCATCTCTGCCTCACAAATTGAAACATATGTATATATACAAATGTACACACATAAATAAAACAGTCTGGCACCAAATCCCAGGCCCCAGCTGCACCCTCCCCTCTGAGCCGGGAGACTGCCACAGTGTGGACCGTGAAGGGGCTGTCACCAGCCCGAGAGAGAGAGAGAGAGAGAAGCTGAGAATGAGCAATTGGAAACTTTTATAGTGCTAGGAAAGACTAATTTAAAGTCTCAAGTATGAACAATTAAAAAAAATAAAGGGTGTGTTTTTTTCATATTTCTAGCTATTGAGTCTCACTGCGTTTTACAAGGTATTAATCTGCCACAAAGCCGGAAACAACAAAAAGCCAACAAGAACTTGGTTTCCATGGGGAAGCCCTATGTGGCAACAGCCGCTCTCCGCAGCGGGAGAAGCCCTCGGGGGCTGGCCCAGGCCGGCCACCCCAGCTCCTCACAACTTTCACCAAGTGCTTTCCCCCACCAGTCACATGGCCTCGCGTCTCAGGACACGTCTGCACGTCCACCCTGCAGGAGAGCTTCTCCAGCCTGTCCTGTGACACCCCCTGGGCCCATCCTCCCGCCCCCTCACCCCTTCCCCTGTCGCCACACACCTGCTCTCACCCTAACCTAACCAGTCCAGGTTTTCAGAGCAAGGGCTCTGCCTTCCTAGCCTGTTCAAGGTCAGTCTGTTACATGGCAGGTCAACAGTAAACACTTGTTGATTAAAATCAGCAAGACTAAAACATCTAGCACACCGGGTGATGCCACCACTTGGGATGCCTGGGATCAAATCCCGCCTCCGCTTCCACTTCTAGCTCGGGCAGCAGATCATGGCCCAAGTATGGGTTCCTGCCGCTCCCATCAGAGACCCAGGTGCGGTTCCTGCTGCCTGGCTTTGGCTTTGCCCAGCCCAGGCTATTGAGGGCCTTTGGGGAGTGACCAGCAGATGGATCTCAGCCTCTCTCTCTCTCAAGTACAAAAATAAATAAATCTTGGGGGAAAAACACCCACATCTAAGAGGCAGGCTCTCCACATGCCCCCTCCTCACTGCTGGCATACCTGGATGATAGGGCTCCATGTTAAATGTCCATCAACACCTCGTAGGGACCATAGGGACCTTTGAGGACCATCTGGAGTCCAACTGTACCTCAGGGTACCATCAAAAAGAAAATCCAGGGGCCAGTATTGTGGCATAGTGGGTTAAGCCACCACCTGCAGCACCAGTATCCTATATGGGCACTGGTTCATGTCCCAGCTGCTCTGGGCTAATGTGCCTGGAAAGGAAGCAGTATTTGGGCTGCTACACCCACATGGGGGACCCGGAGGAAACTCCTGGCTCCTAGCTCTGGCCTTGCCTAGATGCGGCCATTTGGGGAGTGAAGCAGTGGATCAAAGACCCTTCTCTATCGCTCCCTCTCTGTTACTCTGCCTTTCAAATAAATAAATCTTAAAAAAAAAAAAAAAGGAAACAAAGAAAGAAAGAAAACAGAAATCCAAATTCTTGGAAACTGTCAATTCTTCTTAAACTCATCTTAAGGCCAATACAGTCATAACTTAAAAACCAAAAGACTAGTTTTTAAGGAAAATCTGAAAGACTTTCAAATTGTTTTATGTTTCTATTTGTTTTTCTTATTTATTGGAAAGACACAGAGACAGACAGTGGTCTCCCATCTTCTGGTCCCTCCCCCAAATGCCTGCAACATCAGGCTGAGGCTACAATCCAGGAGTTTGAATGGGGGTGGCAGGGCTGCACTCCCGCCATCACCTGCTACTTCAGTCTCTGCACCGGAAGGAAGCTGGATACAGGAGGAGCCAGGACTCAAACCCGGACACTCCAACGTGGCATGCAGGTGCTCCAAATGGCATCTGCCCACTAAGCCCCGTGCCTGCCCCCAGGTTCTGAATCTTACCCACCGCTCCCCCAACCCACACCAACAAAAAAGATAGAAACAGCTAATTTGTTAAAAAAAAAATCTAGAAATTTGACCTATCAGGTATTTAAAGCAATTTAAAGCATGAGTAAAGAACATTTATGGGTTTTTACTGGTACTAGGTACAAAATATGCAGCATTTTTTTTTATAGAGATTTCTAAGATATTTTCAAGAGATTTATTTATTTGAAAGGCAGAGTTACAGAGAGGGAAAGAAAGAGAAAGACAGAAATCTTCCATTGACTGGCTCACTCCTCAAATGGCTGCAATGGCCATATGGGACGCCGGTGCCACAGGTGGCGGCTCTACCCACTACACCACAGTGCCTGCCCCAGAACAGATAACATTAAACACAAAATCTCATACATAAGAATCAGAAATCCAGCCAGCGCCGTGGCTCACTTGGCTAATCCTTCGCCTGCGGCACCGGCATCCCATATGGGAGCCGGGTTTTAGTCCCGGTTGCTCTTCTTCCAGTCCCGCTCTCTGCTGTGGCCCAGGAGGGCAGTGGAAGATGGCCCAGGTGGCCAGTGGAAGATGGCCCAGGTGCTTGGGCCCCTGCACCCGAATGGGAGACCAGGAAGAAGCACCTGGCTCCTGGTTTCGGATCGGCACAGCGCCGACCATAGCGGCCATTTGGGGAGTGAACCAACAGAAGTTAGACCTTTCTCTCTGTCTCTCTCACTGTCTGTAGTTCTACTTGTCAAATTAAAAAAAAAAAAAATCAGAAATCCAGGCCACTGGGCAAGAAGTAGATCATAAAACAAACGTTGGGGCCAGCACTGTGGCATAGCGAGTAAAGCCACCACCTGCAGTGCTGGATCCCATATGGGCGCTGGTTCGAGTCCTGGCTGCTCCACTTCTGATCCAGCTCTCTGCTATGGCCTGGGAAAACAGTAGGAGATGGCCCAGGTGTTTGGGTTCCTGCACCTGCCTAGGAGACCCAGAAAAAGCTCCTGGCTCCTAGCTTCAGATCAGTGCAGCTCCGGCCGCCGCAGCCCGCAGGGAATGACCATCAGAGCGAAGACCTCCCTTCTCTCTCGTTGCCTCTGCCTCTTTATAACTCTGCCTTTCAAATAAATACATGAATATTTTTTTAAAAATATAAATGTCAATGGGCAAAAGAGGTTATGTGGTAAAGAACCCAAATAGAGCCACACCTTACACCATACACCAAAAATAAGTAGAAATGCCCTAAAGCATGGGTGGCAGGCCATTTGTTTGTCAAGGGTCATGTGAATATGTATAACACCATTTGTGGGCCACACAAAATCATCAACCTAAAAATTAGCCCGATGGAGGCCAGTGTTGTGGCACAGTGGGTAAAGCCTCTGCCTGCGACACCAGCATCCCACATGGGCACCAGTCCCAGTTCCATTTCCAATCCAGCTCCCTGCTCATGGCCTGAGAAAAGCAGCAGAAGGTGGCCCAACTGTTTGGGCCCCCGTACCTACATGGGAGAGACCTGGATGAAGTTCCTTATGGGAGTGAACTAACGGATGGAAGATAGATTCCCTCTCTCTCTCTCTCTGTAACTTGGGCCCCAGCCACCCATGGGAGAGACCTGGATGAAGCTCCTTATGGGAGTGAACTAATGGATGGAAGATAGACTCCCTCTCTCTCTCTCTCTGTAACTTGGGCCCCTGCACCCATGGGAGAGACCTGGATGAAGCTCCTTATGGGAGTGAACTAATGGATGGAAGATAGACTCCCTCTCTCTCTCTCTCTGTAACTTGGGCCCCTGCACCCATGGGAGAGACCTGGATGAAGCTCCTTATGGGAGTGAACTAACGGATGGAAGATAGACTCCCTCTCTCTCTCTCTAACTCTTTCAAGTAAATAAATAAATCTTTGAAAATACATACATATTTCTAAAGTGAGAGCAAACAGCAGTACATTTTCGAAAAACTATTCAACCTAATTAATAATCTAAGAAATTAAGTGATTTTTCCATCTGCCAAATTAACAGAAAGATTTCACTCAATCATGTGGATCACTGAGGGAGGCCAGAGGAATTTGTGTCTGCCGCTAGAGATGATGTAACAGACGAGGCTGTTCTACAGCGCTCTGGCACACACATCAAACCATTCCTGCCACTCTCCTTGCACTGAACACTGCTTCCAGTCTGCTGTCTTAGGAAAACAGGAAGATTTAGTCATAAAGTTGCATTAAGATGGGGCCGGCACCGTGGCACAGCAGGTAAAGCCACTGCCTACAGTGCCAGCATCCCATATGGGCGCCAGTTCAAGTCCCAGCTGCTCCACTTCTGATCCAACTCCCTGCTAATGTGCCTGGGAAAGCAGCAGAAGATGGCCCAAGTGCTTGGGCCGCTGCACCCATGTAGGAGTCCCAGAAAAAGCTCCTGGCTCCTGATCAGCTCAGCTCTGGCTGCTGTAGCCATGTGGAGAGTGAACCAGCAGATGGAAGACTTCTCTCCTACCTTTAAATAAATACATAAATCTTTTTAAAAAAAATTCACAAGTCAAAAAAAAAAATCAGAGAATGCCTTAAAACCACAGCTTCTGGTTGACAGAATATCACGCAGCCATTACAACACCTTCAACAACACAGTGACAGTCAGAAAAGCAGTGTGCTGTGTCCTGCTGTGTACAACTTAATGTCTATCCCAAAAGGCCTCCCACCGAGAGACCTAACAGCCGTGCTTCTTTGTGCCAATACGTCTACGATGTTTTCCCGCTAACACGACTGCCTAATGGTGCAACTTTCTGAATGCATCCGTCATTAACTGCCACATGACTGGACCCTGTGACGACACACATGTGAACTGAAAACAGGGTAAATGATCAGAAACAGGGTAAAAGATCACAACGCTCTTCAAAGAGTTCACAGAGATCCCTGCTGTGGAAAAACACAGCACAAAGTCTGAAAACTTTTGCACCACCAAAATACATTCTTGATTCCACTTCTCCGGGACTTTTTTGAAATACCCTCATGCATACACTACACACCACCTTGTGTATGTATTTGTGAGTGTATACACATAAATGGGAGGTGGCAAGAACATACACATACATTAGAAAGACTGGGAAGTTTGGGGCCAGTGCAGTGGTGTATCTGGTAAAGCCACTGCCTGCAGTGCCAGTATCCCATATGGGCACCAGTTCAAGTCCTGGCTGCTCCACCTCCGATCCAGCTCTCTGCTATGACCTGGGAAAGCAGCAGAAGACAGCCCAAATCCCTGGGTCCCTGCACCTGCCTGGGAGACCCGGAAAAAGCTCCTGGCTCCTGGCTTCAAATCAGTGCAGCTCTGGCCACTGCGGCCAATTAGGGAGTGAACCAGCAGACGGAAGGCCTCTCTCCGTCTCTCTCTTTACCTCTACCTCTCTGTAACTCTGCTTTTCAAATAAATGAATTTAAAAGAAAGAAAGAGGGAGAGAGAAAGAGAGAGAGGGAGGGAGGGAGGGAGACTGGGAAGTAGACCAACATCTTCACAGTGCTCATCTTTCCCTGCCAGGGGTTTTCATACCTTCCATGCATTTCCAAACACAACCACATAGAATATTTTTCTTAAATAATAATAAGGTGAGGGTGAGGATAATGCACGAGAGAATATTTCCCAGCAAGAGCAAAGCCCGGATCGTATCTATCTTACTTTGAAAAACCAAGACCTCTTCTTTTGACTTAAATCCTAACAACCAAAGGAAATAAAAATTCGAACATTCGTTTAGACCTTCGGGGGATTCAAAGCACGCAAGACGAGGTATGTGCCCTGCAGAGCAGAGCTGACAGGACAGCTGTCTGCCTAAGCTTCTAGCACCTTTGTCCTCTCCAGTTTACGGATTGTCATATGTCAGTGCCAGTTCCCCAAGCGAGATCATCAACGCTTGCAGAGGAGGACAACAGGCCTTAATTTCCATGTGAAACCCTCCACAGCACGTGTTAAGAGCTGCATGTACGGTCTTCACGAATGCGTGTCCGTGTCTGTGTGGAATAAGGATGGCAGAATGGCCAGAGAAGAGCTCAGGCTCACGACTGGACTGAATGGTGAGCCGCTTCCTAAAAGCCCAGCGGTCAAAATCGCTCTCCAGACACTAATTTCCGCCTGTAGCGCAGGGGACATCTTGGTATTCACAGTGATCTCTTAGACACTGGGAAACAGAAATAATGCAAGGGGCTGTTAGCCTCCCCATGACCACAATCTCTCTCATCCTCCCGGGATGTTAAGACAAAAAGGTAAGCTCTCTTCCTCTCCTCAAGGAGTTTTTAAAACTGAATACGTGAATAACAACCAAAACAGACCTTACCAAAGGGAGACACTGGGTCTGGCCATGCCTGGACCAGAGGCATCAGAGAGGCCAGGAGCCAGGTGTCATCATCACGTCTAGACACGTATCTGCGCAGGGCAACGGGGTGACCGTGACCAGTCATGTGTAAGGCACCGCACTGCCCGGGCACCTGTCCATCTGATCATCTCAACTGCTACAGTAAGGTTGTGAGGAGGAAAGCATACAGGAGGCGTTCAATTAAAACCTAGTAGTGAGTGCTAAGACGACTTCAAACTGTTTTCTTGGAAATACTGATTAGAATGTGAATTCCGGAGAGGCCTAGCAGAAAGCTGGCTAAGGACCATTAGCTGGGATTACTCTCCTCTGGGCAACACCGCAGCAGAGTTCTGCACACAACCTTAAGGCAAGGCGGTCAGGCCTCACATGCCACTCTGCAAAGACCGCCTGGCACACAGTAGGTCCTCCACGGAGGGACTGCACAACTAATAAACAAAAACAGAACACAGTTCAAATGCCTCAAGTATCAATCACAGAAAGCAGACTATCTAGGCCGGCGCCGTGGCTCAACAGGCTAATCCTCCGCCTTGCGGCGCCGGCACACCGGGTTCTAGTCCCGGTCGGGGCACCGATTCTGTCCCGGTTGCCCCTCTTCCAGGCCAGCCCTCTGCTGTGGCCCAGGAGTGCAGTGGAGGATGGCCCAGGTGCTTGGGCCCTGCACCCCATGGGGAGACCAGGAAAAGCACCTGGCTCCTGGCTCCTGCCATCGGACGAGCGCGGTGTGCCGGCCGCAGCGCGCTGTCCGCGGCGGCCATTGGAGGGTGAACCAACGGCAAAAGGAAGACCTTTCTCTCTGTCTCTCTCTCTCTCTGTCCACTCTGCCTGTAAAAAAAAAAAAAAAAAAAAAAAAAGAAAGCAGACTATCTATTAAATTCAAAGAATTCCTAAATATATCATAAAATATTGATTACTTCCCCAATTTGGAGATGCCCAAACTCAAAGTTTTGTCAAACTTTTCACAAAAGCAAATATTACTAAGCTGTGTTTTAGATTGTAGTATGCATGAAATGGTGCCATTTGCAGGTTAAAACACTCAGCTTCTACTCAGAACTAGCTCATTCACTGTAATGAGGTTTTAATATATGTGCTTTGCAAAAATGTAAAATGGTTCAAACTCAATGATTAAACTTTTAACACAACAGCACCCTCTAGGGATAAATTTTAAATTGCAAAGAAAATTTTCAGAAGGGAACCAGTCTATGCCGTTCTCATTAGATGTACATTTATTTACACAAAAATCTTTTTAATCCATTAAAAACACAGAAAATATATTTTGGGCCGGCGCCGTGGCTCAACAGGCTAATCCTCCGCCTTGCGGCGCCGGCACACCGGGTTCTAGTCCCGGTCGGGGCACCGGATTCTGTCCCGGTTGCCCCTCTTCCAGGCCAGCTCTCTGCTGTGGCCCAGGAGTGCAGTGGAGGATGGCCCAAATGCTTGGGCCCTGCACCCCATGGGAGACCAGGGAAAAGAACCTAGCACCTGGCTCCTGCCATCGGATGAGCACGGTGCGCCGGCCGCAGCGCGCCATCTGCGGCAGCCATTGGAGGGTGAACCAACGGCAAAGGAAGACCTTTCTCTCTGTCTCTCTCTCTCACTGTCCACTCTGTCACAAAAAAAAAAAAAAAACAGAAAATATATTTTAACAAAGTTTAAATCTTACTAAACTTTGCAAAAATTAAAACAAAACACTAACAACTCAATTCAGTTGATATCAAACGATTGAATGGAAAACCTGCTTTAACATGAATGTAAAAACAGTTGCAGTTTTTAAGGCTGGAGGGCCGGCGCTGTGACCAGTAGGCTAAGCCTCCACCTGCGGCACCGGCATCCCATACGGGCACCATTCCATGTCCCAGCTGCCCCTCTTCCAATCCAGCTCTCTGCTATGGCCTGGGAAGGCAGTGGAAGACGACCCATGCTCCTGGGCTCCTGCACCCACGTGGGAGACCCAGAAGAAGCTCAGCTCCTGGCTTCAGATCGACCCAGCTCAGGCCATCACGGCCATTTGAGGAGTGAACCAGCAGGTAGCAGGTGGACCTCTCTCTAGGTCGGCGCCGTGCCTCGCGAGGCTAATCCTCCACCTACGGTGCCAGCACCCTGGGTTCTAGTCCCGGTTGGGGTGCTGGATTCTGTCCCGGTTGCTCCTCTTCCAGTCCAGCTCTCTGCTGTGGCCCGGGAGTGCAGTGGAGAATGAATGGCCCAAGTGCTTGGGCCCTGCACCCCATGGGAGACCAGGAGAAGCACCTGGCTCCTGGCCTCGGATTGTTGCAGCGCGCCAGCCATAGCAGCCATTTGGGGGGTGAACCAACAGCAAAAGGAAGACCTTTCTCTCTGTCTCTCTCTCTAACTGCCTGTCCAAAAAAAAAAAAAAAAAAAAAAGACCTCTCTCCCTCTCTGTAACTTTGTCTCTCAAATAAACAAACAAAATATATAAAAAAGAAAAGAAGAAGAAGAAAGAAAAGAAAGGAAAAGAGAAAGCAGACAAGCAGACTAAGAACAATGCTGTAAGTACGTTAGTGCTAGCACAGGGAGCTAATCCAGTCACTGTTCCCAAAAAAGGAAGCTTCCCTAAACGCGACGTCACTCACTCTACTGCAGCCTTACAAGCTGACCCAGGAGAAACGATCACTTCAATGATACGTACTACAGCCAACGATGGATCGGTTCGGGAAATCCCATCCAGAGATTACTTCCCAGTGAAGTGTCATTCTGATGTTCATATTCTAGTAAATCATCAACCATACATGTATGCCTGTGAGATCAACTGGAACTGATTGACACACTAAAAATGGGAGAGTGAAGCCACTGAGAGGGTTGGGCACTGTGCCACAGCATGACAAGCCACCACCTACAATGCCAGCATCCCACAGGAGTGCCGGTTCAAGTCCTGGCTGCTCCACTTCCGATCCAGTTCCCTGCTAATGTGCCTGGAAAAGCAGCAGCAGATGGCTTGAGTGTTTGGGGCCCTGCCACCCATGCAGGAGGCCCAGACAGAATTTCAAGCTCTTGCTTTTGAGCTGGCCCTGCTCTGGCTCTGGCTGTGGCAGACACAGGGGAGTGAGTGAGCCAACAGATGAAGACTCTCTCCCTCTCTCTCCCTTTCAAATAAATAAAGAAATCTTCAAAAAAAATTTCTAAAATAAAAAAAGAAATCCACTGGAAGATATATCCCAATTATTGAACATACTACTTCACAAGATAACTGAATGTCCCCGCTCCAAGCCCATGCTCCCTTCCAGTGACTGCACCCCGTGAGGTTATCTATACTGTGCTAACCTTTAAGTGCAGACATCAGTCTGGTCACTTTATACAGACAAAATCGTATGTCCTACTATTATATTTGTGAGTGTTATCACTGTTCCTACTGTTTATTTCAGAGAGAGAGATCTTCCATCTATTGGTTCACTCCCCAAATGCCTACAAAAACCAGGGCTGGGTCAGGTGGAATCCAGAAATTTAGTCTGGGTGCCCCACATTGGTACAGGGACCCAAACACTTGAGCCACCATCTGCTGCCTCTCAGGAGTATACGTTAGCAAGAGGGGAAGCAGGGCCAGCACGTGAACCCAGGCTCCAGTATGGGTGTGGGCAGCTCACGATGTGTCTTAACCACTTTGTCCAGGGCCCAGCTGCCCCGTATCGCTGTTTCCACGGGTAGTTGCATATCATTAATTTCCACTGCTGTACAGTGTTCCACTGCCCCACTATACCACACTTGCTTCATCCTACTGTGGATTTAGTTTCTATTTGAGGCTACTGATGTTCTAGTACGAGTCTCTGGTGAGCACTGAAGGCAAACGGAGCTCTTTAAAGAATGTGGGTCACACACAAGGACTAGCAGTGATCTGGGTCCTTCAAAGTCAGAGACAAAGACAGATGACGCCTACTGTGTGCCAGGCAGGTGCCTGGCAAGGCGCCTGGTTCTTGCACCGATCTGGTTTCAGCTTTAATCCTCCCCACAAGGCCCCAAGGACTACCGCCTTTCCCATAGACAATGACACAGATGGGCACAGAAGTTTGTCCAAACTCACACAATGAGCGGCAGACCTGGGACCGACAGCTGTGACTCCCCACTGTACTCAGGGTCTTACTTTAAGAGTTTTTAAAAGTCCTCTCAGTGGCTGTTACATCGTACAGGACGTGCCTTGCATTATTAGCTCCACAGAAAGCTACTGAGTAAAACCATGCATGCAAAATACATCACATGCACCTTTAAAACTTTAAACAAGCCGCCGCCTGAAGTGCTAGCATCCCTTACAGACACTGGTTCAAGTCCCAGCTGCCACACTTCCGATCCAGCTCTCTGCTGTGGGAAAGCAGTGGAGAATGGCCCAGGTCCTTGGGCCCTGCACCTGAGTGGGAGTCCAGGAAGAAGCTCCTGGCTTCAGATAAGCACATTTCCGGCTATTGCAGCCATCTGGGAAGTCAACCCACAGATGGAAGATCTCTCTCTCTCTCTTTGCCCCTCCTCTCTGTAAGTCTTTCAAATAAATAAATAAATAAATAAATCTTTAATTTAAAAAAAAAAGAACTTTAAACAAGCCCATTCTCCAGACCACACTGTGATCTCCCTGAGGGGAAAGCCCCACCTTATTTTCTCCATTTGTGCCCCAGCGCCTCCAGGAACAAGCGCTTAACAAGCTCTTTAAATAATTAAATACATATATATATATATATATACACACACACACACATATATATATATTTGTACAGGTAGAGTTAGGAGTTAGAGAGAGAGAGAGAGAAAGAGAGAGAGAAAGGTCTTCCTTCTGTTGGTTCACTCCCCAAATGGCCACTACAGCCAGGGCACTGTGACGATCCGAAGCCAGGAGCCAGGTGCTTCCTCCTGATCTCCATGCAGGTACAGTGACCCAAGCACCTGGGCCACCCTCCACTGCCTTCCCGGGCCACAGCAGAGAGCTAGACTGGAAGAGGAGCAACTGGGACAGAATCCAGCACCCATATGGGATGCCGGCGCCGCAGGCAGAGGATTAACCAAGTGAACCACAGCGCCATCCCTTTTTTTTTTTTTTTTTAAAGATTATTTATTGCTTTCTCTCCCCAGTTGCCTGTGAAGGCTGACTGCCACCGTGAATGACAGAGTCACTTGGGGACCAGGAAGTTCGAGACAGAGAAAACAAACAGTCACCAAAGTTCTCCACCCTGGGAAAACAATTGTGCGAAAGACAGAAATCCGGTAAAAGCTAGGCCAAAACATAGAGGACCTCTGACGACGTCATCTTTGTATCTGGATCCAGGACTCGTTTAGGTGGTGGCCGTACAGACAGCTCTTGCATGATTTATGATTCCTTGGGTTATGCAAAGGAAAATGAACCCAGGCATAGACTTTTAAGACACGGCCTGTATGAGAAGAAAACAGCCAAGGGAGCCCAAGAACAGGAAGGAGAGAGTCAGGGGCCTGCCCAGGCCAGCGCGGCACTAGCACAAAGCAGGAGGAGGGAACTCTGCAGCGACTTTATCTACAGTTGATGGTGCGAATTTCTCATGGGGATTAATAAACCATAAAAACTTAAAGATTTGTTTGTTTCATTTGAAAGATACAGTTACAGAGAGGGAGGCAGCGAGATCTTCCACCCGCTGGTTCATTCCCCAAACAGCCAGGCGAAAGCCAGGAGCTTCAGACTCCATCCAGGTCTCCCACGTGAGTGGAAGGGGACATTCACTTGGGCCATCACCCACTGCCTCACAGGCGCACTAGGAAGCGGACTTGGAAGCAGAGCAGCCATGACTCAAACCTGCATTCTGATATGGGATGCTGACACCACAGACAGCAGCTCAACCTGCTGTGCCACGAAGCCGGCCCCAGCAGACACATCTTTTACTTTCATTTCCCCTGGCATTTGTGAGGACGTTAACAGTAGCAGGCCCCCCAGAAATCCACCCATCAGAAAGGCAATTTTCACTCCCAACGGCGTGTTGGAGATTCTGAAAGCCACAGACGTCCAGGCCCCACATCCGGAGGGTGAACTGGGGGAGCCCAGGAGGGTGAATTTCAAATTCACACCCAGAAGATGCCAATGCTTTTCGGCACAGTTTGACAACAGCTGCTCCCCTGGGGGTGAGACTGCACCCTGGGATCCTGAGCTGACTGGGCACAGCACGTTGCTCCATCCACACCTGGAGAGCTCCCTGCAGCCCTTGGGGTCAGGCAAGCTGAACTGACACAGCCGGACTGTGGCCAGCATGGTTGTTCCCATTTAAACAATCCTCAGCAGATGAACCCTGCCCTCCAGCCCTCTCTTCTGCACCCAGCCTGGGACTCAGAACTGATGTGGCTGCACTAAGACCAGAAACATACCCTCTAGGATTTCTGGTTCATCTCCACCTGCAGAGGGGTGTGGAGGGGAAGGGGTCACAGAGAGGAGACACAGCAGAGGATGGCCAGCCAAGGCTGATAACCGTGCCTTCCTGGGGTCGCGCTCTCCCCACACCGGGCAGGTGCACTGATATTCCCAGGCTCCTCAGACTGACAGCCGTCTCCTCCTGCTCACGTCCACGCTGCACCTAATATAGCCGTCTCCTCCCACTCACATCCACACTGCACCTAACAGCCGTCTCCTCCCACTCATGTCCACACTGCACCTAATACAGCCATCTCCTCCCACTCACGTCCACGCTGCACCTAACACAGCCGTCTCCTCCCACTCACGTCCACGCTGCACCGAACAGCCGTCTCCTCCCACTCACGTCCACACTGCACCTAATACAGCCATCTCCTCCCACTCACGTCCACGCTGCACCTAACACAGCCGTCTCCTCCCACTCACATCCACACTGCACCTAATACAGCCGTCTCTTCCCACTCACATCCACGCTGCACCTAACACAGCCGTCTCCTCCCACTCATGTCCACGCTGCACCTAACACACTGGAGCATCTGGTAGGTAATCAGCAAATATTTACAGCGAGCACCACAGGAAGTAGAGTGCCAGGACCTAAGCTGGAGCAGAGAAGGGGAGGGGACTCACGTCCAGAGCAGGAGAGAAATGAACTCCACCAGCTGGGCAGGAATTGGGAGGGAGGACACACTTGGGGCACCTAGAGATACAAGGTTACTACAGGAACTCAAAGAAAGATTTGGTTTATCGCCATGGAAAAAGAAAAACAGTGGATTTCTCCTCCTGCTCCAGATGCTTACAGAGGAAGAGAACTGTGTAGAACACACCCCCCAGGGGACATGCACGGTCGAGGTCTGCCAGTCACACAGCCAGTGAGTTCCAAAATCCCCAGCTGTCCAGCTGCTGGTCACGGTGGAGGTACCCCAAAAGAGCAGAGTCCAAAGGGTGAGGTGCACCTTTACACAAGGGTCTCAGGAGAGAGGGCATCCTGCACCCTGGGGGTCCATGTTCAAGGGCAGTGTGCCACTGTGGAGGGCGGAGCTTCCTGCACTTCCACGAGAAGCTCAGGAGAGAACTGAGCGCAGCCTGGGCACGGCCGGAGCTCAGGCTGACGGTGCAGCCTGTCACAGCCTGAGCGCTCGAAGCCATCTGCCCAACTCCTGACCTGATGGGTGTTCTGCAGTCCGGAAGCTGAGGTCGGTGACCCCATACGGGGTCTGGAGAGACATCACCCCATTCAGGGGAGGGGCCGGCACACACCAAGTTAGCATCACATAGCACAGGGCACTCGGGCAGAAGCTCTGCAGGTGTCTACAGTCGTATGAGAGCTATAGAAGGTGCAAACGTGAGGGACAACTTTGCAAAAGGTCCAGGTTTCTAATCAGGCTTGGAAGATGAGGGGCCCACTAGCCTCTGAAAGAGGCCCAGCCCCATGTGGCCCCAAGAACAGGACAGGGCCCAGGGATGGACTCTGACCCGAGGGAAAGAGCAAAAAGGGTCTGGGACTAGGGATCAAGGCCAGGAGGAAGAGGTCAAGATGGCCACGCCAATGGCAGGTAAGGCCAGGAGAGGGACAGCAGAGGGGCAGAAGGCTGGCAGGCCCCAGGTATATAGCCCTGACGGGACCTCTCTGCCATCTCATCCTGGATACGGAGTCAGAAACACTGGGTTTCCAGTATGACCCACACTGAGCCACGCTGTCTGGATATAGTCATCCCATTTCCCGGAGCCTCAAGTTCCACACCTCTGAACTGTGTACAATCAAAACTTCACCTGTCCCTGACAGAGGGCTGTCAGGGGCCAACGAGGACGCCGGCTCCCACGGCGCTGCATGAACTACAAAGCAGATGCAAGAGTGGAAGCGTCACTGCCATCCTCCTGCAAGGCAGGGGCTTCCCAGGAATGCACGAGGTCAGGGTTTGGGGCCAGCGCAGTGGTGTAGCGGGTCAAGCTGCCACCTGCAGCACCAGCACCCCTTATGGGATCTGGTTCAAGTCCTGGCTGCTCCACTTCCTATCCAGCTCCCTACTAATGTGCCTGGGAAAAAGCAGTGGAAGATGGCGCCCGTGTGGGAGACCCAGGAGAAGCTCCTGGCTCCTGGCTCCTGGCTTCAGCCTGGCCCAGCCCTGACCATTGTGGCCATTTGGGGAGTGAACCAGCGGATGGAAGACCTCTTCTCTCTGCTGCCTCTGCCCCTCCTTTTCTGTAACTCTTTCAAATAAACAAATAAATGCTTAAAAATAAAACAGACAAAGAGAACCAGGTCTGCTCAGAGGGTAAGACTGCCTCCCCCCTTCTCCTCAAGAACATCAGAAACACCTATAAAAAGGAGCGAGTACAAAGGTCATCTTCCTGCAGCCCTAGACAGCAGGGGGCTTCTGAGAGGCCTGACCACAAAAGCCACGGCCCAGCTTCTCACCCACTTTCAGGAGGGGCAAGGAGTCTGATGCTGCGAAGCTGTGACGCAGTGAACACACAGAAACACCATTAAGCAGCAAGTGCTGGACACAGCGGTTCAGACAACCCATGGGACGGCACAGCCCTGTCGGTGAGCCTGGCGCAAGTCCCGGCTCTGCTTCTGGTCCAGCTTCTTGCTAACGTGCGCCGTGAGAGTCAGCAGATGATGGTCCCAGACACTTGTGTGCCTGCCATCCATGTGGGAATCCCACACTGAGCTTCTGGCTTTAGCCTGGCCCAGCCCTGCAGGCATTTGGGTTCCCAGTAAATCAGAGATCTGCCAAACAAATAAAGTTTTAAAAAAATAAAAATAAGATAACACACGCTTAGTTAGATGTAGGATTCCTGTTTGAAAAGTTGTCAAACACTCAAAAACTACAGCGTCTACTTGTCTGCTACCCAAATGAAGTGGACGGGCATCCCGAGGACTGCTTGAGAAACAGGGACGTAAGGCCAGAGAGGCCCTTCTCTGCCGACCTCAGACACAATGTGCCACATTTTCCCACCCATCTCCCCCACCCCGTCCCACCTCTAACCCAGCACAAGACCCCTGCGGCAAGGAGACCACGTTTTCCCCCCGACTCCTATAGTTCCTGCTCCTGCCCTAAAATCCTAGGGCTCTAGGGAATTCCTCTTGGTTCATTTTGCCCCTCACTGTGAGGCTGTTAGCCCATTTGCAATCTCAAGAAAGAATTCTGTGTCTGGGGGCTGGCATTGTGGCACAGCAGGTCCTAACCAGGATGCCAGCATCCCACACGGGTGCCAGCGGAAGTCTCCGCTGCTCCACTTCTGGTCCAGCTCCCTGCTATGTACCTGGGAAAGCAGCGGAGCATGGTCCAAGCCCTTGGGCCTCCACCACACAAGTAGAAAGCCTGGGATGGAGTTCCAGATTCCTGGCTTTGGTCTGGTCCAGCCCAAGCTGTTGCAGCTATCTGAGGAGTGAACCAACGGATGGAAGATCTCTGCCTCTGTCTCTCCCTCTAACTCTGCCTTTCAAATATATCAATAATCTCTTTTAAAAGTTCTGTGTTTAACAACAGATTTATTTATTTTGAAAGAGCTGCAGAGAAGAGAGAGAGAAAGAGAAAGAAATAGATTGATTTTCCATCTGCTGGTTCACTCCCCAAATGGCAAAAGCCAGGATCCAGGAGCTTCATCTGAGTCTGCCACATGGACAGCAGGGACCCAAACACTTGGCCCATCTTCTGCTGCCTTCCTCAGCAAGGAGCTGGATCAGAAGTGGAGCAGCCATGACACACACCACGCACATGTGGGATACCAGCCTCACAGGGGGTGGCTTCACTCGCTGCAACAACAGCCAGCCCGAGCGACTGTTCTTACTATCCAGAGAGGGTTGTGATTCTTACCGGCGAGGGTGGGGAGTGAGTGACATCTTGGCAGACATTTTCACCCCAACAAGAGACCGAGACAATTATTTAGGCCATTTTCCTATCGTGAGAACATTTGAAGCAGGGTGTCAGCTACGTAGAAGGAATCTGGCTTCTCTCCTTCATAAAAATGACCACGTGCAAAATTCCCCAGGGGCTACGGAGCTACCCCTGAGCCCACAAACATTTCAGGTACACTCCTGTTCCTTCCGAGAGGCCATCCGTGCTCTGCACGGGGTACCTGGTACAGGTACAGGGTACCTGGGTAAGGCCCAGTTGGACACAGTCTGCCAGGAAGAAACCCAGGATCCCAGGTGCTGCAAGCCAGTGTACACTGCACGTAAATAAATGACTTCCTGCTCTCTCCCCCGTTTCCCAGTAGAACTTGTTCTAAAAAAGAGGGCGAGAAACACAAGAGGTAAACAGCACTGCACCTGTGCACTCCCCACCACAATCACCAACGTGACTGAGAGCTGCTGCAAACCGCCGGCTCACAGTCCTGGTTTGCTCTGGACCCATGCTACCTTTCCCTTGGGAAGACTGACGCCTCCAGAGAAGCCATCTCCCTGTGACAGAGCTGTGCACGGAGCCCAATACCTCCCAGCCTGCTCAGGACCCAGCCTTGCGAAGTATTCCAAGAAACTTCTGAAATCTCAAGTGGGAAAAAAAAATTTTAAAACAAGACGTCAGGGAGACATAGTCGAAGCAAATGAAGAACTGCTCAAAACAACAGGAGAACGCAGGTAAGGTGGCCTCTTATAAAACCGATGCATCAAAGCACAGTGTGGGTGGATACTGTGCTACCGTGGATTAAGTCCCTGCCTGGGACACCCACATCCCACACGAGAGTGCCTGGCGTGAATTCCGGCTACTCCGGCTACTCCACCGATTGCCCATCCAGCTTCCCGCTGATACATCCGGGAGGATGCACGATGGCCCCAGTGCTTGGGTACTTTGCACTGGTGTGTGGGCAACCTGCATCGAGCTCCTGGCTCTTGGCTTCAGGCTGGCCTAGTGCTGGCTGATGTGGGCATTGCAACCAGCAGATGGAGGATCTTCTCTGGCTCTTTCGAATAAAAAAGTAACTCTTTTTTAAAACCCAACATCCTGATTACCTTCACAGGACACGGAACACCCACTCACCCCGAGGCCCATCACCTGAATGTACAACCTGTTTTCTCCCTCACCCCCAGACGGTTTCCTCCGCTTCTCCGGGAATGCTGGCCGGGAAAGCGCACTCACACCACTGGCGGCTACCTGGACCCAAGGCAGGCCTGGGCAGTCAGGTGGCAGCCACACAGACATCACAAGTTTCTATTAAAAAAAAATTTTTATTATTGACTTCAGTGGCAGGAAAGAGACCTCAGTGGCTAAGTGTCTGATCGGAGACTTTCGCTGAAACCATGTGTACAAACCCAGCATTCCAGAGGCGCAGGGACCAGCGCCATCCGGCTCCCGCTGCAGAGGGCTCTCTGGCTCATGGGCGCCTGTTTTGCCACCGCTGAACACAGCCTTTGCATTCGAGATTTTTCACTGCAGAGGCTGCGGTCACCTTCTGTCATTTCATTAGGTCCCTGGAGCCACGCTGACCAAGCCTGGGTGTCCCTGCAAAGCCAGGTCCCTGTCTCAGCTGCACTTCTTTCTGTATTAATCAATACAGAAATCAGCCTCAACTCTGTCAACTGCAGGAGCATGCCACAGTTGCTTTTTCTTTTTTTTTTTTTTCTTGAAGACTTATTTATTTATATGAAAGGCAGATTACAAAGAGAGAAAGAGAGAAAAAGAAAGACATGGTGGGGGCAGGTATCTTCCATCTGCTGGTTCACTCCCCAAATAGCTTCAACAGCCAGGCCGAAGTCAGGAGCCAGGAACTCCATGTAGGTCTCACTTGGGCCATTCTCCACTGCTTTTTCCAGGTGCACTAGCAGGTAGCTAGCTGGACTGGAAGTGGAGCAGCTGGGACTGGCTGCAGTGCAGCAGCTGGGATGCTGGTGTCACCAAAGGCGTCTTCTCATGCTGGGCCCCAGTGCCAGCCCACGCTCCAGTTTTAACTCCGCGCCATCTGCTTCTTTGTGTAGCACAGAGCTGGCCGCTGACCTCTCTGCACTGAACACACGTTTAAGAGCACACCAACAGGCAATGGGACTGTGCTTGGGGACAGGTCTACACTATTGACTCTTGACTCCCACCTGCTTCTTCCTGCTCAGGCTACGCCTCCCGCCTTATCCAGCCCCAGATCCTCTCCTCCAGCTTCCTTGTTGCTTGCTTCTAGGAGTAACTGAAATAAATCAAGGCAAACACAAAAACAGAACCAAAAAACAACTCACATAGCACCAGATACCAAGATAAGGTTCAAAACCTATTTGAAAACACATTTGGAACTCGTGGGACCTGTCTGAACAGAGAAGTCATGGGCTCCATAACCCAGAGAGTCAATCATCTGACAGCTGAAACTCTTTGCTGTCGAACTGTGCCCAGCAGAGCCACGGCAGGGTCGAGTTTAGAAGCAGACACCTCACAGGTCAGTATCATCCGATCGAGGTCAACCTGCTAACTGCCTGTCAATAGAAACTACCTAACTCACGGACACAGGCACAGTACACAAGCTACTTTTACTGTAAGCAGTAACTGTGGTAAACTCCATCTTACTTGAGGCTTGAGAGGAACAGGGTACTAATCAAGTGCTCTGATTAACTGGAAGTTTCCAAACACAAATAAGTAATTTTCAGTTACTTATAAGACAACCACAAGGCAAAATTTATTTATTTATTCATTTTTATGAAAGGCAGAGTGACAGAGACAGAAACAGAGAACCTTCATCTGCTGGCTCGCTCCCCATATGGCCACAACATCTAGGGCTAGGTCAAGTCAAAGCCTGGAGCCGGAACTCCACCCTGGTCTCACACGTGGTGGGGCAGGGGCCCCAGCACTTGAACCATCTTCCTGTTTCTTTCCCAGTGACACCTGCAGAGAACTGGATCAAAAGAGGAGCAGCCCGGACTCAAATCAGTGCTCCAACACGGGGTGCTGTCACAAGCAGTATCTTAACCCAGCGTGCTACAATGCCAACTACAAGACAAAAAAAAAAAAAAACTTTTAACATTATTTGAAATGCAGAATTACAGAAAGAGAGGGAGAGAAAGACAGACTTCCACATGCTGGTTCACTCCCCATACGGCCACAACAGCAAGGGCTGAGCCAGGCCAAATCCAGGAGCCTAGAACTCTATCCGGGGCTCCCACATGCACCCAAGTACTCAGGCCATCTTCTGCGGCTTTCCCAGGTGCATTAGCAGGGAACCGGATCAGAAGCAGAGCAGCCAGGACTCAAACCGGTGCTCATATGGGGTGCCAATGGCGGCTTAACCTGCTGCACCCCCATGCTGGGTCCAGGACAAATATTTTAATGAAGACCCACAGCACCCAGACCAGCACGTGCCACACATCCATGCAAGAAGGGCTCGGCCTTCCTCTCGTCCCTGACATGCTACAAGCCAGGTCTGCAGCAGGGTGGTTGATCATCCCGGCCAAGGGCTAATGGGATAACAGGGATGAGCCCGTACCTGCGGGGTCTCCAGAAGTTCATGGAGAAAGAATATTACCAGAAATAAAAAAGAGTATTACGAAAAAACATAGATGGATTTAAAATTTTTGTGTACCAAAGTAAACAGATATCTTTTAACTCTGTTTCTGCATGGACTTTCTGAAGTAAACCACATATGTATTAAAAATTTGTAACTCCATTTTCTAAGCCAATTCCACCTTCACCTACTTTTTCTCTATTATATACAATTCTTTTAAAGCAGTTAAACACGATTTCTCTACCTTAGTGATAATGCCTCATCTAACATATTCATGAATCTGAAATAAAAAACTATCTGTGACCACAGCATCCTAGTTGAAGAAAAGTAACCTCTGTACCTACTATACCCCCAGCAAACCACCTTTTAAAGAAAAACCCTCTAACAAATACAGCTAGACACGTGAGAAATGCTTAGAATAGTACTGTTTCTAGCAGAGGAAGAGCCAAAATGTCTGCACTAACTAACTGGCGAGGCACAGGAGAGCACGCCTATAGAGCCTGTCGTCTTAAGGATGGAGTCAGGGCTGCCAAGGGCCACGTGGGTGGTGACAGCATCGTGCACGGGCCATACACAATTATCAACTTCAAGATGAGACTGCTATGGATTGAATTTCGAGTCCCGTCTGTGGTTGCCTCTGCAGGACCAGAGCAGATGGCGCCAGGGGCTTTTTACGGCCCACAGGCTGGACGCCCACCTCTCCCATGATGGAGGACTTCAGTGATCTGGGGAAATTTGCTCACAATAATTTTAAGTGAAAACGGCGAGCAACATACCTGGTACAACCCCAGTTTTGTTTGCATATTCTTGTTTTGTATACAATAACAACAAACAAATCCCACCTTATACGTTATTCCATTTTCATGATGTGCTACAGACTTACAAATGTTTAAAACCTAATTCACCAACACTAACTGTAAAGTCATGGAGGACTTTAGCCGATTTCTGTTATTGTTCTTTATAGACTTTCCAATTTTATTTTTTTTAAGATTATTTATTTATTTGAAAGACAGCCAGGCATAGAGAGAAAAAGAGAGAGAGAGAAAGATCTTCCATCTGCTGGTTCACTCCCCAAATGGCCACAATGACCAGAGCTGCACCAATCCAAAACCAGGAGCCTCTTCCAGGTCTCCCACGTGGGTGCAGGGGCCCAAGGACTTGGGCCATTTTCTGCTATCCCGGGCCATAGCAGAGAGTTGGATCAGAAGTGGAGCAGCCGGGACCAGAACCAGCGCCCATGTGGGATGCTGGCACTGCAGACAGCAGCCTTATCTACTACGCCACAGCGTCAGCCTCCAACTTTTTTTTTTTTTAAGATTTATTTTTTTATTTATTTGAAAGCGTTACAGAGAGAGGTATAGGCAGAGAGAGAGAGGTCTTCCATCCACTGGTTCACTCCCCAAATGGCCACAACAGCCAGAGCGGCGCCTATCTGAAGCCACGAGCCAGGAGCATTTTCTGGGTTGCCCATGAAAGTTTAAGGGCCCAAGGACTTAAGCCATTTTCCACTGCTTTTCCAGGTGCGTATAGCAGGGAGCTGGGTCAGGAGTGGAGCAGCCAGGACTTGAACCAACACCCATATGGATGCCACCACTGCAGGCCTGGGCTTTGACCCACTACACCACAGCACCGGCCCATATTTTCCAACTTGTAGCCGGTGAGCAAGAAGGAATGACAAGGAATTAAAATTCTGTAAATCCCTGATACTGGTTTACTTCCTACCACTCGTCTTGTTCTCAACAAGACACACTTACGAACCCAGGGGCTGTACAAGTTCACTGCATTAAGACCACTGGAGCTGAACAAACCTTCAGGAAAGCTCCTGCAAGAACGCGGGGCACTCCCACAGCTGACCTCTCTTTCTGGACACACCCACACTTGTCAGGGGTCAATACGGGGACCATGTCCTCAGAGGGAAAAAGGTTCTGGAAGGAAACATCTCACCAGAAACACATCGAACAGGATATGCACTCATCCCAGAGACGTGTCTAAAACAGCCCCACGACCCTGTAAACCTGACCTCAAGTCTAACAAAACACTTGTACATATGCAGCCCCCCGGGCACCAGGCCAGGGCAGCGCCTTCCCGCACCTGCTGCATGACACAGGCTCGTGGTAGCAACTCCTGGAGATTTCCTTTGCTGTCTCCCCTAATTTTTTTTAAAAAATACATTTGATTAATTCCAAAATAAAAGTTTCAAAGGTTGCTGACCAAAACAAGGGAGACGTGAGCGTCCTCCTTTGGTCTCCGAGCTCCAGCATGTTCTAATCCCGACATGCCCTCTTCCACCCACACCTGCGCCAAAGCCAAGCTGCCGGCCCCCAGGCTGGAGCGTGAGTAACGGCTGAGTGGGCAGGAAGAGCTGGCTGGACAGCTGCGGAGGAGGACGGCGGGCACTGGACAGGAGGCCGCGTCCTGCCCATGCATGCAGGCACTGACCCAGCCTCCCCCTGACGACCACCACGCGCCAGGGCAAGGATGAGATGGCACTCACTCCTCCAGCACATAGCACTCAGCAGCTACCGTGTGCCAGACTCTCTTCTGTACCCTAGAGATTCTAGCACAGGCAAGACGTCCTGCACTCAGGGCTGCCTTGGGGTGCACCCGTAACCCGTATCAGAGTGCTGGTTCAAGTCCCGTTACTCCAGCTCCCTGAGAAGGCCACCCCGTTCTGAGAGACCCACAGGGAATTCCAGGCTCCTGGCTTTGGCCTGGCCCAGTTCTGACTGTTGCAGCCATCTGAGGCAAGTGAACCAGTAGACAGTGTCACTCACGACACACCCAGGTGCCCACCGTCCTGGTGGCAGTGCCCGCCCTTCCCAACTCCTCCCTCGGGGACGCCTGCCTCCGCACTCTCACTCAAGGCACCTGGATGCGGGACCTTCCCAGGGCCTTCTGTCTCTGCAGTCTCAGTCAGCAACCTGCAGCACCTCAAGCCACAAGCCCTTCAAAGCGCAGAGCACGCAGCCGCCGGCCCTGGGCCCTGGGCCTGCAGCTCTTGGCACCACAGCGGGCCTAGTGACGCCATGTGCCACCCGCAGCTCTTGGCACCAGGGTGTGCCGAGTGATGCCACATGCTGTACTTCCTGTGGCAGGCCACGATCCCGAGGCCCAGACAGAGCTGCTAATCTTCAGTACCCCCTTCGGCTATTGCTGGAGAAGCCACAGGTGTCACAGCCTGGGCTCCATTCAGTGGACAAAGCGGAGACAAGCAGGGCGGAGTGCTGCCTTATCGCTCCCTCTCCCTTTCTGAACAGCTTATCTGCCTCACCTTTATGGTGCGTGTCACCTCTGTCTACCATCAGTAGGTAAAAAGTGACAGATGCTATCTATACACCTCTGTGTAGGCTGGGCTGTGATAACACACTACACACCGATTATCTGTTGTATCTTCCTTCCTAGACCACACCATCCAGGACTGCTCTGACTCACCTGGACACCTGCGTGTAGCAGCACTGTGCAGACGCTGCTGTAGGCGAGCCAGAGCAAACACTTCCTGCAGCAGCATAGACAGATATGTGAAAAACAAGGGAAAATGCCTGACATTTCCCTCAATTTGAAAGGCAGCAAAAGGGGAAGCGGGACAGGTGCACAGAGAGAGAGACTGATCTTCCATCCACTGGTTCTCTCCCTAGATGGCCACAGCAGTCAGGGCTCGGCCAGGCCAAAGCCAGGAGCCAGGAATTCCATCCAGGTCTCCCACGGAGGAGAGGGACAAGAAACAAGCCCAAAGGGCAGCAAGGGAGACAGAATTTCAAACATCAAAAGAGTTTTGGGGGACAGGCATCATGGCGTACGAAGCAGTTTAAAGTTCTGCTTCGGATACCTGCACCCCCCATCAAAACGCGTGGTTCCTCTGCTTCCGATTCCAGCAGGTGACGGTGCAAGTACGTGGGCCCGTCACCCACACGGGAGTCCTGCATGAAGGTCCTGACTCCTGGCTTTGGCCTAGCTCAGCTCTGCCTGTTGTAGGCATCGGTGAATGATCAGCAGGTGACACTGGGGTGCGTGCGTGTGTGTGTGTGTGTGTGTGTGTATTTCAAATAAATAAAAATAAATCAAAGGATGTGGTGAAGACAAAGCCATGTTTCTTTAAAAGAAAAATGTTTCCTAAAACCAGCTGCGCTCTCACCCTCTAAGTCCCACATACAGCATTTCTGAGTACCCACCATGTCAAAAGGCGCTGTGACTGTTCCCAGAAACCTCCTTAGCAAGCCATCAGTCCAGTCACCCCTGTGGCCACCGACCAGCAGCACCAGCCACAGCTGGACACTTGAACGAGACGCAGATTAACGGGCCCTACCCCAGACCTACGAGACGCAGATTAACGGGCCCTACCCCAGACCTACTGATTCAGATGCTCACTGGGGCAGGACTCCTAACCAAACAGGCTCCGGGGGTGAACACTGGGGAAGAGCCGTCACATCTTGAAAACACATCTCAGCGCACCTTCTCTCATCAAAAACCATCGATGGCTACAGGAAGAAAGCCCAAACTCCTTAGCGAAAAGTTCCGGGTTTCCCAGCTGAACTGTGGAATCTGCAGCTTTCAGGAACATGGCGATGAACTCGACTCCCTGCTCTCCTGGAGTTTGCCCTCTATGGGGTCCGGAGGGGGAAGGACTTCAGACCTCATCTCCCACCAAGTACCCCCGCCCTCATGTTCCCACCCTCCCTTCTCCAGACGACTCCGTGCTCACTGAACACTGGGGACCCACTCTCAGAAACACCTTATGGCGGATTTCATCATCGGGCAAACATCACAGCGTGTATTCATACAAACTGATGCGATCGAGATGCACATGAGGCTATGGCCGGAGGAACACACACAAAGCCTTTTGGTGTAAAAAATAGGCAGGAGCACACTCTAAAAACGGTACAGAGATGCAGTGCAGGAAGCACACAGACCACGCTACGGCAGACACAGCCCGGCGGCTTGGACGCTTATTATGCAGCATCTTCGGCAGCACTGGCGGTGCTTACACCAGCGTCCCCACAGACGGGTGAGAGACGCCCATGCTGCAGCGTTACACACCAGATGTCTCCTCCCAGTTCCACGGAAACAGTTCTGCAGCACTGGACAGCAGGTCCATGTGCTTTACTGGCTTCTTCCTTCCCCCAACCCCAATCAGGCTGGACTAACCCCCTCGGCCCCCACTTCCTCCAGCGCCCTGCACATCCTGCAAGACAGCATAGACGGCGTCAGTACATTTCCTGGGAAATCTCTCAGTTCCCAACACAGGCGACGACCCTACAAGGGGTGTGCATGAGAGGGTGATGGAGATGAGCGATACAATCACACTCCAAAGCAACACTGAAGTGCCTCCTTGCACACTGGCTCCCTACACCTCCCCCCACCCGCCCACACCGCCTGGCAGCTGAGGCACCTCCAGCATTCCCTGGAAGACCTTTAAAACCCAAATAATGGGGCGGAAGGGGTGGGGATGGAGGAACTGCAGGATAAGCTGGGGAACCGTGGTCCTGGTCCTGTTGGGACCTCGGTTTCTTTACATGTGAACTAAGGAAATACTGGGCTCCTTCCAGCTGAAAACACAGTCACTCTCCCAAGTCCTCCAGCATCCCGGACAGCAGTCACCCTTCCAGGGTGCGGCTAGCACAGCTGAATCACGTGACCGTCACTGAAATTCCTGAACGCTCATAGCCTGAGCATGTCCTCACTCCTGAACTACATACAGAGAACAGGATCAGCATCTACATCAAATATTAGCAAGGCTCGCTTTCGTGCTTTAGACAAACACAAATGTGGTGTGGTTAGACCAGTGACTGACAGCAGCAGGGACCACCCACGGGGGACGGGCACCGGTGGAGCCCACGGTGGATTCAAGATACCGAGCATCCAGCCCTGTCCTTCAGGAGACTGGGCTAGCCTCAAGCACAAGTGATATTTTCATGAAGGACTGAGGTGTGCATTTTATTATGACTATTTGAGAAGAGTTCCCACTGCTGATTCATTCTCCAAATGTCTGTAAGGGTGGGAACTTGGCCAGGCCAAAGTCAGAAGCCTGGAACTCAATCCAGGACTCCCACGTGGGTGGCAGGAGCCTAATGACCTGGGACTCTACAGCTGCGCCCCGGGGTGTGCATTAGCAGGAAGCTGGAGCAAGGTGCTGGAGGCAGGCATGGAACCCAGGTACTCCAGTGTGGGCTGTGTCTACCTCATCCCCCCAGAAAGGAGGCGAGTACATCCACATAGCAAACTTACTCTGCAAGAAAACCCTGCAAGTCTCTACAAATCCAGTAAGAAAACGTGGAAATCAGAAGAACATCCGTACCATGATGCAGACCTGGGCTTCCAAAATTTTAGGGTGCCCGGGACCCACTCCAGGGTTGTGCTGGGCTTGTGCGGGCTCGGCAGCTGCCACAGACCACACTGCTGCAGCAGAGGGCTGCAGAAGCCAACAGCTTCCTGAAGGGTCCCTTTCTGAGGATGTAGCATCTTAAGATCCTTTTTTCTTTTTTTTTTCCCTCCAACTGGGAAAATTCCATGAAGCCAGATCCTGGCTCAAAGCCCAGGATCCCAGCCACACGCCTCTTAAAAATAGGTTTTCAAAATGCCTAGCATTTTTTTGTTGTTGTTCAAATAGGATATTTGCCTAAAATCCTAGCCAAAATCCCTGACGCTCACCAACCTGATTACAATTTCCATGAACCTCATCCTGGCTTCACTGTTCACTTCCTGCCTGGCCCTGTCGTTCAGCTGTCACCAAATCTCAACCACTGCTGGGTTCTTGGTGGGCAGGAAAACCCCTGCTCTGTATCTGTTTATCTCCTACAAAGCACAGGGAGTCTTTTTTTTTTTTAAGCAGTTTTTCCAAGTTTTTGAAGATTGCAAATGATATACAGCATCGCACAGAAGAGGTACAGAATTAGGAAGCCAGTAAGAAATTTTGTACTTTCTGAAATTCAAATCATCCTCCTACAGGGAGAACAATGACGAGCCTTCTTTGCAATGCAAAAATGCTATTTGACTACAAAATGAGAATTTAAGTACAGTGGGACAACTTTAAATGAAATCAGGATGCTAAAGTCCTTCAGACACCCGAGGATTAACTTGATTTTCTGTTCTCAGCGTTTAATAGCTTGAGAACAGAGCACATGCTTCTGGTTAGTGTCTGTCCCCTTCCTGCTATACATTCTACTGCCCCACTGTTTTCTTGTTTAAGAATATCTTCATTCTCAGCCAACACCCCTGGGGCGGCATGCCTGGCAAACCCTTCACCATTCTCTGTGAGCCCTCAGAGCGGTGAAGGCTCCCAAGTCGCAGCTTGTGCAAACGGCACCCTTCTCATTCCGAGCCCTGCCTTCCTTCCTTGCCTGGGACTTGGCCAGGATCCTCCGCACGGCCAGGGACTGCCTACCAGCTTTCGCCAGCCCCTTCATTTCACAGGTGAGGCCCTGGGACCAATGCAGCAACCAGCAACTTGCTGTACAGACAGGAAGGTCCTGTACAAGAAGCTATGATGCTAGGGACACTGGGTCTCCTGGCTGCTTCGCCCATGGGCAATTTCTAATAACATACAGAAGGCAGAGGCAGCCGACTTCAAAAATAAAAGCTCTCCATAGATGTTTACCTAAGGAACTACTGACTTAAAAAAAAAATCTATAAAGAAAAAGAGAATGCTTAACTCTTACCTGAACTGAAAAATGAAGGGCAGACATCACACTGAGTTCTTAGGCCTTGAAAAAAACAAATTCAGGGTGGGTTCTGGTGCTAAAGTTAAGGTGCTACTTGGCATGCCTACAACCCATATCAAAGTGCCTGGGTGCACATCCCAGCTCTGCTTGCAATCCAGCTCCGTGCTAAGGCACACCCTCCCCTCGGAGGCGACAGCCCAAGGGCTTGGGTCCCTAACACTCACTCTAGCCCAAGGGCTTGGGTCCCTAACACTCACTCTAGCCCAAGGGCTTGGGTCCCTAACACTCACTCTAGCCCAAGGGCTTGGGTCCCTAACACTCATTCGGGGGACTGAGACTAAGTTCGAGGCTCCTGGCTTTTCTACCTGGCCCAACCCCAGCTCTTGCAGGCATCTGGGAAGTCAGTCAATGGACTGAAGACACGCTTTGTCTCCTTCTCTCTGTCATCTTATTCTCCCCCATCTTATTCTACCAGGCCCGTTTATGGCAAATCTTTGCTATTCAGTACAGGAAAGAGACCACCACCACCACCACCACCCCCTTTTTTTTAACTTCCACTTATTTATTTTATTTATTTATTTGAAAGGAAGAAAGACAAAAACAGAGACATAGAAACATCTCCCACCTCTTGATTTACTCTCCAAATGCTACAACAGCCAGAGTTGGGCTAGGCCAAAGCAGAGAGCCCAACACTCGATCCAGATCTCCCCAGACACCTGCTGCCTCTCAAAGTACACACGAGCAGGAAGCCGGAATTGGAGGTGGAGTAGGATGAAGCCGGGTATTCCAATACGGGACACGGGCGCCCTCAGCAGCACCTTAACCACATGTCAGACACCTCCCTCTTTAAAAAAAATGCATTTTCCACTTCACTTAAACTAACCTAAGGGTGAAAACAGGTAATACTGCAGCAGGGATTCAGCAAAAATAGGGTACCATTCCCTGTCACTAGTGGACTTGGCCTCTTGAGAGTACTTTTAAATACCCAGAAACAGTGTTTTCTACAAATACTGTGCTGTCACCTTCCTGAAAACACTCGCCCTTCCCCTGCCCTAATCCCCAAGGACAGCAGCACCTGAGAAGTCTCTGTGTTACATGTGGCTATCTGTGCACACAGCACAAGTAACATTCATTCTAACTGCCTTCAAGGATAGTTTTATCATCACTAATGATGCCAGCTCCCAGAGTTAAGGGCCCGAATGTGAGTTAACAAAATTGTTCTTGATTTCTCAAAGCCCCATTTTGTAACAACAGCCTTTCATAGGTTTTAAAAGCATTTTTCACAAGATCACCTCATCTGAACCTCAGCTAAAGCAGGCAGAGCAGGTATTACTCCCACAAAGACAAACGGAACATAAAAAGGTTAAATAAATAACAGGTTTTACTGCCAGTGCAGGGGCTAAACTACAGGCCTCTGCCACATTATATATTTAGCCCAAACCCCGTCATTAGCTCAATGTTTTTCTGCTTCAACAAGCAGCCTCTCAATTATGTCCAAAAGGTGAGAGCAAAGGATGAGTGTGGAAGGGGAGGAAGCCCAAATTAGCCCTTGCAGTGAAATTCCACTCATTAAGCAAACACTGAAGCCTTTTACAGACCAGGCCCCATTCTCGTTACTGGGGACAGTAAACAAGACCTGGATTGAGTCCCGCCCCTGGCTCCTAGCTCTGGTCAGGCCCAGCCCCAGCCACTGCAGGCATTTGGGGAGTGAATCAGCAGATAGAAAGCACTAGTACACGCCTGCTTGAGCTCTCTCTCGCTCTCTCTCTGCCTCTCACATAAATCATAAAACTTAAATAAGTAAATTTTACAATCTCCTGTGGGATCAGCTGTATCAGCAGCAGCTACTATGACGACTGTATACATGGGGAAACGGATGCTCAGGCAGGTGCATTTCCCCAAGGTCACGTGGCTGTACGTGGCAGACACAAAGACTCAAACACAGACACACTCACACTCGTCGCCACCGCAGGACACTGTGAGATGAAACAGACATCTGAAATCTGAGGAAGCAAAGCACAGGGATGAAGATGATGAAGAGGAGACGAGAAAGAGCCGAAGGCTGGGTGTTCTGCTGTTCTGTGTGGTCAACATTCCTCTGTATACACGGGGCAGGGAGGGGGGTTAGTTTCAGGACCTTCCCCCCCATGGATGGCTGAGACCCTTAACACAAAACGGTGCAGTATCTGTATCGGTAGCTTATCAGACACCCTCCCAGCCCCCCATACACTTCATATAATCCCTAGGTGGTTTCTAATACCTAACATGGCACCAATGCTATGTAAACAGTTTTTATACTATATCATTTAGGAAATACCGACAAGAAAAATAGTCTACACGTGCTTGGCACAATGATTTTCCCCAACGTCCTTTCTGCAAGTTGACTGAACCCACGATGTGGAACCCACAGATACAGAGAGTCAACTGTGCTTACTTTCTGAATTCAAAGATTTTCCACGATGGGGCCAGTGTTGTGGTGCATTGGGTTAAGCTACCACCCATGATACCAGCATCCCATATCAGAGGGCTGTTTGAGACCTGGCTGCTCTACTTCTAATCCAGCTCCCTGCTAACGTGCCTAGGAAAGGAGTGGAGGATGGCCAAGCGCTTGGCCCACAGCCACTATGCAGGAGTAGAACTCCATGCATGGAGTTCCTAGCTCGTTTCTTTGGCCTAAACCAGCACTGGCTATTGCAGCCATTTGGGAAGTGAACCAGCGAATGGAAGATCTCTTTCTTTCTGTGCCTTTCTCTCTCTGCCTTTCAAATAAATAAATCTTTCTTTTTTAATTTCCAGTGTTAAAAATGTAAAAGAAAAGGATGCAAAAAAAAAGAAGAAACTTCTAGGTAAAGGGTAAAAAAATAAAAGAAGAAGGAAAAAGACATGAGGCTGAGGAGTACAACTGAAATTACACACCTAGAGGTTCAGAGCGCGTAGCCTTGCTTCTTTGCCACTGAAAGACAATTTTACTGTAACTCACAGTTCCCTAGAAATGAGACACATGGCACGTCCCACAGGGTCACGTGGAACCCTGCCACAAGCTACAAGACATGAACCAGGACTACGTCTCTACTGGAGAGGCCCTGGGGAGGAACAAGGTGGAGATAGGCCTTACTGGGCAGGGAGCAAAAACATGTATTCTGCCGTTTGTGTTGGGGAAGTTTGTGCCATGACTCTTGTGCACCTGCCAGAGCTGGCTCAAAGGAAAGATGCAAACAACTGCCTATTATTGTAATTAGTGGTTACCAGAGAAAGCACAGAACAACTGCAGGAGGGCTTGGCCTTGTAGGTGTTCCAGGACCAGCTTGCAAAGAAGCTGCAGGAGCCAAGGTGGGCAACAAGGGCCCTGCATGCCAACCACGGGGAGAATCTGTGTTCTGACTGCTGCTTCTGACTATGGAGAATCTGTGTGCTGACTGCTGACTGCGGCTTCTGACTATGGAACTACAGACACACAGGCAGCCGCCACACTGCAAGCCCCTGGCCCTCCAGCTCAAGTAATTTCCAGGAGATTAAAAGGGCTAGCACCTCCTCTCTCTCTCCACCTTTCATTTTTTTTCTCTATTTTATTTTTCCTTTGGGGAGCCAGTCATTTAAGAACTGTGACACTGAAAGGTAATGGCGTCTAAAGAGGAATTTGGGAAGACATAATATATGCCCAAAGTTGCTGACTCAGAAAAGAATCCAGGAAAGATCTTAATTTACAGTTGAGACTAACCTCTGGCAAGAAACTGCTTACAAATGTTAACAACAATAATAACAATAAGATAACAACAAGCAGAAAACCTTGTGGAGGGGGAAAATCTGGCTGCCTGGGGTTACCCTATTAGATTCAAATATTTAGTCTTTGACAGTAAAATATGGCTCATTCAAAGGAAAAACCACATCAAGAGAAACCCCCCTGAGAAAGACCAGAGGGCATACCTACTAGACAAAGACTTGAAAACAGCTGCCCTACAGACGCTCAGGACACTAAAGGAAGTAGTCAAAACAAAATCACACATAAAATTAAAAAAAAAATGTACAGAGAGAAACGTGAAGGGGAAAAAATGAAGAGATTCTAGAGCTGAAAAGTACAACAACCGACATGAAAAATAAGTACAGGGATTAAAACAGATTTGAGCAGGGAGGAAAAAGATCGAAGCTTGAAGACAGGCCAATTGTAATGATTAATTCTGAGAAAGAGAGAAAATGAAGTGCAAAGAATGGCAAACAGAGCACAAGGGACCTGTGGGAGGCTGCCACAGTGGGAGTGGAATGACAGAGAGAAAGGGGCAGAGATCAACTGAAAACACAACGGACAGAAATTCCCAAATTTAACAAGAACGTCAATGAACTCCTTGTAGGATGGAAGTCAAGAGACCCACATTGAAACACGTTCAAACCAAACTGCCGAAGGTCAAAACCAAACAACCTTCAAAGCAGCAAGAGGTGACCTGTCCTACACAAGGGGTTCCCAGCAAGAGGATTCTAACTGCGGAGGCCAGAGGCTGTGGGCTGCAGCCACACGTGCAGAAGACGCAGTCCTCACAGCCTGTCCCGCCTCCAACCACAGCAAGTGTCAGCTGCTACTCAGTGACCTCATCCAACGGATTTCCACATCCCTTCAAGCCATCTTCTCAGTTTCAATCCAAACGAAACACAGGCCTATGCAGAATGCACTTGGACTAGGCTACAGCCATGAGATGCACGCTGTGCTGACTACGCAGAGGGTCCCAGGTAATGTGTGGGTGCTCACCTAACTCTACAGACTCATGTACCCACAAACCAACTGAGACGTGTCCGGTCTTGCGAAAAGCAGTTACAAAACGCTTTACACACATGCAAAACCCTGGGGAGAAAGAAAAGCTGCAGGAGGATAACGTAAGATCTCTGCTCCACATCCACGCAGAAGTTCACCTGAGCAATCACATTCCCTAGAGGTGGAAAACTAATCACGGAGCATCTGCAAACCTGCTCAGAGAAAATAGACCAATTGAATTATTTTTATGTTAATTTTTTAGAAAATTTTATTGTTTATTTGAAAGGCAGAGTTATAGAGAGAGATAGGGAGAGATCTTTCATCTGCTGGTTCACTACTCAAATGGCCACAAAGGCCACGGCTGGGCCAGGCTGAAGCCACAGGTCTGGAACTCCATCTGGATCTACCAGGTGGATGGCAGGGGCCCAAGCACTTGGGCCATCTTGCACTGCTTTCCCAGGCCCATTAGCAGGGAGCTGGATCAGAAGAGGAGCAGCCAGGACTCATCGGTGCCCATATGGGATGCCAGCGTTGCAGGTGGCAGCTTAACCCACTGCGCCACAGCACAGGCCCTTAGATTATTTTTAAAAGATTAGGACAACGTATATCATTTGGTTAATAATTTTCGATTATAGCAAACATATTACATAAGCTGTAACCATTAGAGTTGAGAAATCCTACTCAATAGCACTAACTGCTAACCAGGTAAACCCTGGGCTTGATAAGGAGTGCTTTACATTGATTCGTGTTCTCCTTACATTTTATTCTCACACAGTAACGTACACTTATCTTATGTAAGAAATAGACTTTGCCTTCAAGAGAACCTTTGCTGTTATACTTTATTCTTCACTTTCACTTTTGGTGACAGCCACTACGATGCCCACAATCAGACAGCTAGCAACCATGAGCGGTTCCAAACTCTCATGGATTTGTGTAATTTTTTTTAAATCTATGAGCTATTCATCTGAGTTACTAACTTAAAAAGTCCAAGAGGACGCACACTGGAGCACACTTAACATAACAGTACTTGAAAAACAAAACCAGAGGTCAGTACCCAATACAGGAGAAATTAATATAGTGGTAACTGGGAGGGGACTTGCTCGAGTTCATGGAGAATGAAATTAGGGGCGGGCTCTGTGGCGCAGCGGCTGAGCTCTGCTGGGGACACCGGCACCCCGTATCAGACTGCGCGCTCCTCCACTCTCCATCCAACTTCCTGCTGATGTGGCTGGGAGGGAGTGGATGACAGCCTAAGTCCTTGGGTCCCTCCCACCCACACGGGAGACCTGAATGGAGTCTGGGTTCCAGGCTTCAGCCCAGACCAGTCCCAGACATTTGGGGCATGAACTGGCAGACTGAACGTCTCTGCCTCTCTCTTTCAGTGGATTCCACATGAGTGGTGGGGAACCAAGTACTCGGGCCATCATCTGCTGCTTCCCAGGGTGCACGTTAGCACAAACCAGGATCACAAGTGGAGCTGGGACAGGATCACAGGCACTCCACATGGGATGCTGACGTGCACATGGCAGCTTAGCCTGCTGCACCACAACGCCTGCCCCCAATATGTTAATTTTTACAAAGCACAGCAAAGGAATACTCCTAAGAAATGTCATCTCATTCTTCCTTTTTTGTTTTTTCAGTATTCCCTGCTAGTACAATACTGCTGTTTTCCACAACAGTATGATAATCAAATACCCAAAAGCACTGCCGAACGTACACCTGTTAAGAGAAATAACAGCATACAAGTTAAACTACAAAGGTCAGCTTACACAAACGAACACAAGGATACTCTGGAACTGACAGGGAAAAGAACCCTCGACGCTCACAACGCCCTGGGGAAGGTGACGGGCTGACCTGTCCACACCAGTCTGACGCAAGGTGGACTGCACCTCAGCGTAGGTGGCGTGATACGCTAAGAGAATCCCAGGAGGCCAGGAAGGAGGACAGCGGGCAGGCATTACAACCGGGCAGGCATTACAACCGTCTTTGTGAATAAAAGACGTTCACAGTAGTTTTACACCTAAAAGGAAAACGTGAGAAGTTTAAAATTCAACAAGAAAAAAGCATCTGATCTACCCCACGCACTGCATGACATTCAACCATCAGAGTACTGAGAAAGACCCAGTGGTACAAAGTGCTTCCATCCTGTCAGGTGGGAAACAAAGGGCATGAAAGAGAACCCTGGGTCTCAAGGCGCTCACACAAAACAGGCGAGACCTCAGGGAGAGAGGGAGCAGGCGGCCCTCGCAGGATTCCTCCGACTGGACTTGCTTCAAGAGGTGGGGTTTGCGAGTGTAAGAAAACCTTACTGAACATTTGAACGCGCCATGCCGGCATCCCAGCTGCTCCACTTCTGATCCAGCTCCCTGCTCGTGTGCCTGGGAAAGCAGAAGATGGCCAAGTGCTTGGGGGGCTCTTCCACCCACATGGGATTCCTGGATGGAGTTCCAGGCTCCTGGCTTCAGCCTGGCAGAGTCCCAGCTACTGGGGGAGTGAACCAGAAAATGGAAGATCCACCTCTCTCTCTCTCTCTGTAACTCTGCCTTACAAATAAATAAATCGTTAAATAAAAAAATGTTATGAAAAAAAAACCACAGTGCTTCCGTGCTTTGGTCAGGGCCGGGTTCTACAGGTGAAGCCTTTCTCTGTTCACTCATTCATTCATGAGCTTGGCTGTGCTCCAGATACCAAGAATTCAACGGCAAATAAGATGGGCACCGTGACAGTGAGACACAGAGCCCTGGGCGCCCCGCCCTCGGAGGACACCATTAGGCTGACTTTCCATGAGAAAGACCAGCCCATGGAAATGGATGAACTGTGTCCTAACCTCAAAAGGAAAAAAAAAAAAAAAAAGGTCTATCAGGCTAGAGCAAATGTTTTCACATTAATCCACTCATCTTCACAGCAATGCAGGCACAAAACCCAGCCTTCAGCTGGGTTTTTCAAGAGGGAAGGAGCCTTCAGAACACAAGTGCCCCCAGGCCGACGGGGACGCGTCTGAGTCTGGAGAAGAGAATTTCAGGTGGAGGCAGCGCTGGTACAAAGCTCTAGAATGAGGCGATGCCTGTAGGAGAGCCTGTGTGTATGGGAAGTGGAGCACGGTGACAAGGCCGGGTCGCTGCCACGCGCACGGTGGGACAAAGACAGAGCAGGACACAAGTCAGCCAGCGTGACAGGGATCCAGAAAGCTCAGGTGCAAGAAACAGGCCAGAAGGCGGCATTTCTAGAGGGCAGAGAAAACGCCAAGGAAAACGGGGCAGCTTCCCTGAGACGCTCCCAGTGGCAATGCAGAAGCAGCGCTCCCGGCAGCTGCGGCAGCTAGAGGTTCGTGCTCACCAGTGGCCAGCAGTGTGGGGAGGTGCACCGCCCCGCACCCCACCCCACCCCCCACCCCCCCGCCCGGGACTCTGCTTCCCCCGGCTCTGACTTTCCGAGGATTCCGTGACCCATGGCTGGCCACAGTCTGGAAATATCAAGCGGAAAATTCTAGGTGTGAATAATTCTTAAATTTGAAATAACTTTTGTTCCAGAATATCGTTACAACCGATACAGATGCCTAGGGGAAACAGCCAACACTGCACAATGTGGGGCAGCCCGTGGGGCCCTGGGTGTGGCCTCTGGGGAGGGGGGAAGACCCTCCCCATCTCCGACATCCAAACCAAGGAGAGAGCCAAACAGCGGAAGTCACACCCCCGAGAGAAGGCCACGGAGGGTCAAGCAGCGAGTCCAATGCACCCCTAGAACCCTGAAGTCCTCCAGGGGCCGTCCACCTGCTGTCGGGGACACTCCAGGGAGCACCCAGCCCCCTCACAGGAGAGGGACAGTGAGGGCGTGCGTGAGGCTGAGCACTCACCGAGGGCAGGCTGCCCCCAGGAGCGGGTATGAGCAGCTGAGGCCAGTGTCCCAGGCGGGCACAGCAGGAGGGGACGGGCATGTGCACGGAGACTAATCCAGTCAGTGACAGAGCCGAAGCCAGCCTCGAGCACGTCTTCCACACTTTTGTAAGACACTCAGCTCCTCGCTGGTCTAGCAAGGAAACACGGCGGCATAAAAACATCACTCTATTTATAAATAAATCCAAGAAAAAGGGAAACCTCCTTTCATTCTGTGCGGAAACTCCCCACCCCCATCTCCGCAGGCAGAGTGGAGGGGGCCGGGAAGCACAGGCAGGCCACGATGGCTGTGTGGATGTGAAGATCAGCAGGGACCGAAGCTGACAGTAGATATAAAAACTCCTCTGTCCTCTCTAAGACACGAACAATTCGGAGCCAGTGTTGTGGTGCAGCACCACAGCATCCCTTAGGGCACCAGCCGGTCTTGGCTGCTCCACTTCCAATCCAGCTCCCTGGATCTCTCTCTCTCTCTCTCTCTCTCTCTCTCTCTCTCTCTCTCTTTCTCTCTCTGTAACTCTGCTTTGCAAACAACTAGTTTAAAAAAAAAAAAAAAGACATAATCAATTAACTTACCCACAGGAAACACAGGCTGAAGCACACAAGCATTCAATCTCAATGAATTATCATCATCTTTTTTTCCTAAGGTTTATTTATTTATTTGAGACACAGAGAGAGAGAGAGAATGCGTGTACGTGAGAGAGACAGAGAGAGAAAGAGAGAGAGCTCTTCCATCTATTGGTTCACTTTCCAAAAGGCCACCACGGCTGGATCTGGGCCAAGCAAAAGCCAGCGAGCTCCATCCAAGCCTCCCACATGTGTGCAGGGTCCCAAGCACTAGGGCCCTCTCCCACTGCTTTCCCAGGCACATCATCAGGGAGCTGGATCACAAGTAGAGCAGCTAGGACTTGAACCAGCGCCTGTACGGGATGCTGGCATTGCAGGCGGTGGCTTTACCCACTACACCACAATGCTGGCCCACTGGATTATTTTCTTAGTGGTGAAATCAACCATTCTATAGACATCAGGACTTGGATTTCTTTATAAAATTATCTGTGGCACACATCTATGAAATCTAAGTGTCCACTAACAAAGTTTCCATAAATCTCAACTGAACTGAAATTCAATACCATGAAAAACAACCAAACTCAGAAGAAAAAAACAAACCATGACACCACCTCCAAATAGGTTTACTTCAAGAACAGTTAATTACTTTTTATTTTAATCCCATACTCTAAAAAAAATAGTGAATAACATATATGGTCAGGCCCCCCACCCCCAGCAGATGAGACAGACCACAGACTGAAAATATTTAGACTCTGCACCTGTACTGAACACATCCCATATGGGCGCCAGCTGGAGACCCGGCTGCTCCACTTCCAATCCAGCTCTCCGCAGTGGCCTGGGAAAGCAGTGGGGGATGACCCAAATCCTTGGCCCCTGCACCCATGTGGGAGACCCAGAAGACAGGAAGAGGCTCCTGGCTCCTGGCTCTGGATCAGTGCAGCTCCAGCCATTGCAGCCAACTGGGGAGTGAACCAGCAGATGGAAGACCTCTCTCTCACTCTGCCTCTCCTTCTCTCTCTGTGTAATTCTGACTTTCAAATAAATAAATAAACCTTTAAAAAATAAATAAATACATATGAGTAGAATCTTTTGAATGTGTGTGTGTATAAATTCTTTAATCCATCTGAAATTTATTGGCATATGGCATCGTGAAGAAATCTTCCTAACTTAACTTTCCTCCAGATGATTATCCAACTGCCTTAGTGTTTTCTTTTTTAACAAAGTGAACAGGCAGCATACAAAATGAGAAAAAAAAATTTTGCACATCATTTCTGTGATCAGAGTCTTGTCTCCGGCATACATAAAGAACTCCTACAACTCCATATCAGAAAAGCAAACAGCAATCAAAAATAAGCAAGACACAGAAAAGGCTAACGAGCCCATCAGAGAAAGGCTAATCAGTGTGACGCCACTTCGCAGCCCCTGGGATGGCTACTCCACAGTAACAAGCACCGTGAACACGTGGGGGCATCGGAACTCCCTCGGACTGCTGGGGGAGGGGGGCGGGGAGTGGAATGGGGCAGCCACTGTATGCACGGTACGGCTCAGTTCCTCAGGAACCTGCAAGAAGTGCCACGGGGCTCCTGGGTACACGCTCAGAACAGCTGCAAGCGGGGCCTCAGACAAACAGGGGTGGCCAGTTCATGGCAGCATCCGCGGCAGGAGCTCAAACATGGGAGCAACGTCCTCCAAGTCCAGGCACTCACGAAGGCGGAAGCAGAACACAAACCGCCTGGACGTCCCACAGCACAAAAGGAGCAAATCCTGACACGTGTTACGTGCCAGAGCCTCGAGGACACCACGCCAGTGAAATAAACCCGCTGCAGAGAAACAGCACGGGGGACCTCACTCAGACGAGGCGCCTAGAAGCACAGAATCCAGGGCTGGGCGGGATGGGGAGCACACAGGCACCGGGCTTCAGTGTCACCAAATGAAAGCAGTTAGAGATGGACGGTGGTGAGGGCTGCATAACCTTACAGATCTGTTTACTAACGCCGAACCGCACATGTAACAACGGAACTGTCAACTTTCAGAGTACTTCTGTATTCACCCAAAATCGTCCTTTAGCCACGGATCTGAAAGGCTGCCTTTATTAAGTAGTATGTGCATGCCATTACTCTATCAGCATTCTTTAGGCAGCACGACACAACCTATTAAGTCTCCTAAAGTCTGTTTAATAACCACCACTGCTGTTGCCTGCTAATGAAGCAGACTAGGAAGAAATGGCACAGGATTCTGATAGTCAAGAATTATCTTGTCGAGTTCACAAGGCAGGTGTTGCTATAGATTCCTAGCCAAAATCACTTAATACTACCTAATATTGCAGAAGTTATCCTTAGGCCAATATTATCCCATTTTAATTACCTAACAGTAGAAACATTTACAGGGCATCTTAATGTTGGAGAGTCATCAAGTCCCTTCTCTTCCCACACTTAAGAAAAAATTTTTTTTTTTTTTTTTTTTTGCAGGCAGAGTGGACAGTGAGAGAGAGAGAGACAGAGAGAAAGGTCTTCCTTTTGCCGTTGGTTCACCCTCCAATGGCCGCCGCGGTCGGCGCGATGCGGCCGGCGCACCGCGCTCGTCCGATGGCAGGAGCCAGGTGCTAGGTGCTTTTCCTGGTCTCCCCATGGGGTGCAGGGCCCAAGCACCTGGGCCATCCTCCACTGCACTCCTGGGCCACAGCAGAGGGCTGGCCTGGAAGAGGGGCAACCGGGACAGAATCGGTGCCCCGACCGGGACTAGAACCCGGTGTGCCGGCGCCGCAAGGCGGAGGATTAGCCTGTTGAGCCACGGCGCCGGCCAGAAAAATTTTTTTTTATTTATTTGAGAAACAAACAGAATTCCCATCCACCGGTTCACTGCCCAAAAGCCTGCAACAGCCAGGGCAGGACCAGGACTAGAGCCAGGGGTCAGAATGACATTCAGGTCTCACAGGTGTGTAGCAGGAACCCCCAAATGCCTTCAGTCATCTCCACTGCCTTCCAGGGTCTGCCCTGGTGAGAAACGGGAGGCAGACAGCGGACCCAGGTACCCCACAGTACAACACAGATGCCTGAACCACCAGGCTAAAACTTTGCTCCCTCCCACCAACCCTTTATTTTTCAAATATTTTCAGATAAACTTTAGAATCACCTTATCAATGAAAAACATGACTTTTGATATTACAATTAGTATTACATTGGATTTACAGCCTAATTTGAACATAAAATAAATGACATCTTCATTTGAGGGCATTTTCCTACTCAGAAATGCAGCACATACTGCTTTTATTCAGATCATCTCTATGTCAGTCAAAGGTGTCTAATTTAATCGTTTAGATACTTTCTGCCAGACATTGTCCTAAATATTTTACTTCTAAGGTTGATACATCAATGGCATCCTTTTAGAGATTTCTAATAGGTTATTGCAAGTAAATAAGGGTAATAGTGATTTTTATGTTATTTTTTTGTAAAATCAGTCTCTTACAAGCCTCAGCTTTCTTCCATGCTGATGTCATGATTTTCTGAGAGGCTCTTATAACATCTAGAAATCACAGTTTGCCCTATTCTTTTTCTCAGTATTTACATCTTTTATAAAACCACCAGCTGGGGGGCCATGCTGTGGCATGGCAGGCTAAGCTGCTGCCTGCAACGCTGGCATTCCATATGGGCACCACTTTGTGTTTCAGCTGCACCTCTTCCAATCCAGCCCCCTGCTTACGGCCTGGGAAAGCACTGGAAGATGACCCAAGTGCTTGGGCCCCTGCACCCACATGGAAGACCTGGAAGAAGCTCCTGGCTCCTGTCTTCAAATCAGCCCAGTTGCCGTTGCGGCCATTTGGGAAGTGAACCAGCAGTTGGAAGACCTTTCCCTTTCTCTCTGTAACTCTGCCTCTCAAATAAATAAAAAATAAAAAAATAAAAAACAAAACAAAACAACAACAAACCAACCACCAGTTGGGGCTGGTGCCCTGGCACAGCAGGTTGAGCCACCGCCTTCGATGCTGGTGTGCCACAGCAGAGGGCTGGACTGAGTTCCAGGTACTCCCCTTCCAATCAAGACCCAGACAGAGTTCCTGACTCCTGCTCTCAGCCCGGTGCAGACCTGTTACGTCATCTGGGGAGTGAGCCAGAGGACGGAAGCTCTCTCCTTCTCTCCCGGATCCTCCCTCTCTGCAGGCTCAACACTGCTTGGGTTAACTCGCCCCTAACTTAGACTGCTTCACCATCAAACACACTCATCACAGATTCTTAGCAAATAAACAGACGGTAAGTTAAGAGAGTGGCTTCTGGCGTGGGGGTAAAGATGCCTGCATCCCACACTGGGAACCTGGATTTGATTCCCGGCTCCAGCGTCTCACCTCTGCAGGCCCCGGGAAGCAGCAGTGATGGCAAAAATCACCAGCTCCCGGCCACTCACGTGAGAGACTTCACACTGAATTCGCAGATCCTGGCTTCAATCCAGCCGGCTCCAGGCCACTGAGAGCATTTGGGAAGTGAATCAGCCAAAAGGGCTCTGCCTCTTTTTCTTTCTTTTTTTCCTTTCTTTCTTCTTAATATTTATTCATTTTACAGGCAGATGTAGAGATAAAGGAAGAAATAGAGAGAGAGAGAGCGAAAGGTAGTCTTCCACCTGCTGGTTCACTCTCCAATGGCCGCAACAGTCAGGGCTGTACCAGGCAGAAGTGAGCAGCCAGGAGCTTCCTCTGGGTCTTCCACATGCGTAGCAGAAGCCCAAGCACTTGGGCCACCTTCTGCTGCTTTCCCAGGTGCATTAGCAGAGATCTGCATCGGAAGTGGAGCAGCCGCGACTCAAACTGGCACCCATGTGGGATGCGTTTCACAGGCAGTGGCTTGACCCTCTCAATCACAATGCTGCCACCACCCCTCACCCTTCTTCCAAATAAATAAAAATTAAACCTTAAAAAAGGTTTTCTTTATTTTCATTTATTTGAAATGCAGAGAGACACAGACAGAAAGAGGTCTTCTATCTGCTGATTCACTTCCCAAATGTCTGTGACAGCCAGGGCTGGTCCACAATGAAGCAAATCACCCATGTAGGCAGCACAGACCCGAGTGCTTTGGCCATCACTGCCGCCGTCCGGGGTGCATGGTAACAGAAAGCTGGATCAGCAGCAGAGCCAGGACTTGAACTCAGTAACTGACATGAGATGTGGCTGTCAAAGCAGTATCTTAACCGCTGTACCACGCACCCCAAACTTCTATTTTTTTTACTTCTGATTTGCATTTCACTAAGAGTCTAACCATGAAAAGATGCTGGATTTCATCACATACTTTTTTTTATTTCTTTCATGAATATTAAGTACATTTTCCTTCTTTTAAATTACTTGAGTAGAGGCCGGTGCTGTGGCGCAGCAGGTTAACACCCTGGCCTGAAGTACCAGCATCCCATATGGACGCCGGTGTAAGACCGGCTGCTCCTTTTCCCATCCAGCTCTCTGCTATGGCCTGGGATAGCAGTAGAAGATGACCCAAGTCCTTGGGCCCCTGCACCCATGTGGGACATCCAGAAGAAGCTCCTGGCTCCCGGCTTCGGATCAGTGCAGCTCTGGCCATTGCAGCCAATTGGGGAGTGAACCATCAGATGGAAGACCTCTCTCTGCCTCTCCTTTCTCCGTGTAACTCTTTCAAATAAATAAATAAATCTTTAAATTACTTGAGTAATGTAACCTGTCACATTATAGGGTTAGTCTTAGTGAACCACCCTTGCATTCCTGGGATGCAAATGACACACCTGGACATGTGGTATGTTAATTCTTTTAAAACAGAATCCTTTAACTTGACATGCTCATATCCACGCGTAAGTGAAACTGACTTGAGTGAGTACACACACTTTGCGCTTTCCCCGACAGTCTCAGAATCACGGTTCTACCCTCCGGGCAAGTGCTCTCTCCTGCAGGATCGCTCATAACACAGGGGAATCCGTTTCTGGAAGTTCTGATTTAATTCACCTAGAAAACCCATCCAGGCTTCACATCTCCAGATCTTCTGTTTTTCTCTTTTTTCACTATGATTACTGACAAGTGTAGGTTTTCCACCCCATTGTAATCCAAATAAATGCATTCATTTCATCCGTATTTTCAGTTTTGTGGATTACTCTCCTCTACACTCATCATGTCTCTCTTCTCTTTTCAAATGTTCTGTTATTCCAGAATGGCTTTATTTTCACTTTCATTTACAAAGTTAAAGACAGAGGCCAATTTGCTGCTTTCTGGGGGTTGGGAAGATACTGGTCAAATGTACAACATTTGAGTTTCTACTTTGGGTTTGTTCTTTCCTTGTTTGTTTGGCTCATTCCTTCCTTCCTACCTCCTCAGGATCTCCTGCCTCACGCAGCGTCCAGTGGATGGCTGTAAGGCCCCGGGGTCCACACCCACTCCTCCCCCTCGTCCCCTGGGCCCTCTCTGTCTCCTTGCTTCACATCTGCCCATCTTCCAGTTCCTTAAGTTTCTCTCGAATTACGTACATGGGACTCTCAAGCTAACTTATTTAAGCTTTTAACGGTTCAGGAATCCTGTTTTTTTGTTGTTTTAAAGATTTATTTTATTTATTTGAAAAACAGAGTTAGAGAGAGAGGTAGAGACAGAGAGAAAGGTCTTCCATCCGATGGTTCACTCCCCAGATGACTGCAATGGCCAGAGCGTTGCTGATCCAAAGCCAGGAGCCAGGAGCTTCCTCCTGGTCTCCCACATGGGTGTGTTACCGGAGAAATTTGCAGGGTTCTTGTCTTCGCGCAAGAAAGAATTCAGGCGTGAGACAGAGAAGAGTGGGAGGTAAAATAGCAAGGTTTATTAGGGAAGGGACATCCGTAAGGACGGATGGGCACCTCTCCAGACAGGACCTGAGGGGGGGGGGGGGGGCAGTGGAGAGAGTACACCTGACCAGGTCAGGCGGGCGGCTCAGCGGACAGGCAGAGGGGCTGAGCGCGCAGTCCGGTTGAGGCCGGGGGTTTTTAAGGAGATGGGTCTTGCTTTCCCACCTCTGCTCCTCTTGGAACAAAGGGCTTTTTGGATGTAAATAGAAAAACTCTTATCTGAGTTTGTCCCTGAAGGTATCAGACAGGAGGAAGGCTAGCTGGCGCCATCCTGGGTTTGGAGGAAGGGTGAGCAAGACCTCCTGGAGAGTGGGAATCCGGAGCAGGGTGTTTGAAGTGCAGATACTGGGCTGTACCTGGGAGAAGGGGCAGGCACCCCCACCAGGCAGGTTATCAGGTAGAAGGGGGCAGGGTAGGATGTGGAGGCCTGACTGCCCCTGGAATGTTGCCGGGCTGCCGGGATGACTCTGAGGTGCAGATGCATACGCTGGACATAGATGTCTTTTCCTTAGGCATTTATGTCACACACACATAAGCTCATAACTAACTTCCTACCTAACAGGTGCAGGGGCCCAAGGACTTGGATCATCTTCTACTGCTTTCCCAGGCCATAGCAGAGAGCTGGATTGGAAGTGGAGCAGCCAGGTCTTGAACCAGCGCCCATATGGGATGCTGGCACTTCAGGCCAAGGCATTAATGCACTACACCACAGTGCTGGCCCCAAGGAATCCCATTTTTAAAGTCCACAGACTCTGTTGCTCTAAATGATCTTTCCTCCCTAGCATCCTACTGCGATTTAGCATGTGCACTATCTCAACACTCGGGACCCCAACAGCACGTTTTGGGGTTCACCTGCCTCTGCTTGCTCCGGGCCTTTCTTATCTGTTTGCCTCCAATGATCCTCAGATATGCTCCTCTGATACCCACTCCTTCTTCAGAATTAAGTCCATCAACAAGGTAACCAGTTTCACGCTTCCTCTCCAGTCTGGGGCTCTCGTGGGAGGGCCAAGCACAGGGTCCGAGTGCGAGGGCAGAAGGTGGCAGGCTGGGAGACAAATGCAGAAACCTGCCCACACAGGGCCACTGCCCCGGAGGTGAAGGACATCCCACACCTGTTACAGGGCCGACAGCTGCTCCTGGGGGTGCCCGCGGCAATCTGGAGGCTCGGAATCCAGAATCCAGAATCCTCCACCACGCCCTCTAGCACAAACGGGCTATTTTAATTTCCTAAATGCGCCTCTGGGCCCCTCCCTGTGGGGCTTACTCGCTGCAACCTCTGCTTTTAATTCTGTTTTCTTTTGCTCCTGTGGTTTGAGTTATGATTTTTCTAAAATCCCTGTTTTTGTTTTCCTTTTGTTCATTTAATCCCACCTGCTTTCAGTCTCCCAGGAATTCCTTGTAACTTTTATTTCCTGAAGGGAAGGACTCTTCCCAGTCCTCCAGCACCAGTACTTCTCAACAGCTGTCTTCTCTCATTTTAAAGGATTTCTGAGGAGAAGGAAGCTGGGTACACCTGCTCAGTCTGTCACTTTATTCTAAAAATATGGTTTGTCCGGGGCCAGCGCCATGGCTCACTTGGCTGATCCTTCCTCCACCTGTGGTGCCGGCATCCCATACGGGCACCGGGTTCTAGTCCCGGTTGCTCCTCTTCCAGTCCAGCTCTCTGCTGTGCCCCGGGAGTGCAGTGGAGGATGGCCCAGGTGCCTGGACCCTGCACCCGCATGGGAGACCAGGAGAAGCACCAGGCTCCTGGCTTCAGACCGGTGCAGCACCAGCTGTGGAGGCCATTTGGGGGGTGAACCAACGGAAGGAGGACCTTTCTCTCTCTCTCTCTCACTATCTGTAACTCTACCTGTCTCATAAATAAATAATATATATATATATTTATATATAGTTTGTCCTTCTGAATTCTTAAATATTTCTAAGTTAAGTTTTTTTTTTTTTATTATGTTTATCTGAAACGCTGAGAGACAGAGCTCTCCCATCCACTGGTTCATTTCCCCCAATGCCAGCAACAGCCAGAGCAGAGCCAAACAAAAGTTGGGAGCCAGGAAAAGAATTCAGGTCTCTCCGCCGGGCGGCAGAGACCCAATTACGTGAGCCTCCCAGGGTGCACGTCCCCAGGAAGCTGGACTCCGAGTGGAGCTACACGCACACCCAGGCACTCTGACAGGGAACGTGGGCATCCCGAGCGGCGTCCCAGCCACAGGCCAAACGCCTGTCTCTGTGACTGCAAGCAGTTTATCCCAGGCACCCTAAACTAGCACCTTTCTAGGGAAGCCCTGGTGACTGGGGAATACAACAGACTTGGTATTAAAAACTGACGACAGTGCAGCCAACAAAGGCGCGTTTTTGTGAAACGCAGGCTGAAGCAGCGACGTGTGTCCAAGGGAGAAAGAAACACTCGTGAGTCGGGGCTGGTGAGAAAGGCAGTCCTGCAGGAGGAAGGGGAAACCTCACCAGACCTCAAACAGGAGGAAGATTTATTCGCTTCATCTACAAGGAATCAAGAATGTGATCCAATAAGGCTGCTGCCGTAAATCCAAAGCCGCTGGGGACGTAACAGTTTGATTTTCTCAGACTTGACCCACTTTCTCCAGCAGTGTGAACCCCAGATGCATTGCTTCTACAAATCACATCCACCTCGAGTGCCAAGTCAGCCAGCATTTCACACGCACGCAACATCAATCTCCAGGGAGGCAAAGGAGGACCCGGCAAAGATGGGGCCTTTGTGTTTTGGCAACAGAAAATCTGAACTGGAAGGAAAAAAAGGAAGCACAAAATCCACATTACCTTCCTCACTGAGACAACGGTGACCTAGGTGACGGCTAGGTGTCCCCTTGCCCCGCTGGGAGAACTGCGATGGACAGCAGGAGGGGACGCCTGCAGGCACTGCTGTTGTGAAACACCTCACAGAGGCTCAGCAGACATCCTGTCCCCATATGTCTTGAACAATCAGAAAATCAGTAAAACCTCGCTTCCTCATTCAACCGCCTGGAGCCAGGGTTGGTGAGCTTGTAAATGTTTATACGACCTGCCACAGCAGACAACAGGGACCCCAGAGCCCTGAGGGGCAGCATTGGCCTCAGGGTACACACCCCCACAGGGGCAGAAGTCAGGGGTCAGAGGTCACCAGCTCTCCAACCAGCTCCGGCACAGCACCAGGGCCCCCCCCCCAAAGGAGGAAGGGGCCTCGGCTCCCCCGCGGCTGACCCTGCACTTCTCACCAGCCTAGCCCACCTCCTTTCTTCCCCCTCACTGAGCTGCACCCAAGCTGACCTCAGCTGAGGACAGGTGGTGTGGCGAAGACAGCAGCAGCAGCACGTGGCAGGCTCGGCGGGGACCTCCAGCCAGACACTGGGGAGGCCGGTGACTCCCAGGGGGCAGAGGTGCAGTAAGATGGGAGAAAAGGGAAGTCCTTCCTGGAAGCATTCCTGACTCTGTTAGCTGAATTGCAAATGACACTGCAACAGCTCCTATGTGTATTAAAAGGCAAACACGGACTTCAAGAAGACTGAGAGACAGTCAGTGGAAGGAAATTTAACCACCATCCCTAAGCATCCAAGCAGCATCTCTTTGCAACATCTATTATGCTAACCAGTGAGCCATTTTATTTTCCACAACACCTATTATGCTGATTTGATCTGATTTTAAACTATGCAGGTGGCAGAGCCGCTGGCTGGCAGTGGGCACAGGCCCTGTCTCTGGAGGACGGCCCTCCGGGTTAGATACCAGATGCCTGCCCTGGGACTCAGGCTGCCTGCTGCTCCGGGCACGCCTCGAGGATGGCTCAGGGGAGCACACACTGGCACCCCTCTCCTGTTTTGTGTGTCTGGCAGATGATGCTCTGGCTACTGCTGTGCACGAGAGAGCAGTGACTGGACAAAGACAGCGGTGACAGACAGCAAAGACAGACAGCAGTGGCCCGACCCTTTGGACAGCACTCAGGTCTCTCCTGACCTAAAAACCTGCAGGAGGAGGCACAGCACAGGTCCAGCGAGAGGAGGACAGAGCTCCCCAACACACAGAGCGCTACACCCCGAGAAGTCTGCGCTACCGGATGGCACTCGCGCACCAGCGAACAGACCACAGCAGGGACTGCATGTGAGGCCCCGAGGCAGGAAGAGCCTGCGTGCTTTCTGTGTACTGGAATCTTCGATCAGGCACCCAGCTTCTCCAAGCGCCCTCTCTTCCTCCGACACCTCCCGCCGGAGCTGCCGCGGAAGCTCTGGTTACGAGAGACTCCGACCCAAGTGTCCTGCAAACTGTGAGGTGCCAGCAGATGAGCAGAGCGCTCCAGTGATGGTGAGGGCCACTGCTGCTGCGGGGTAAGTAAATGAACTCCTCCACTCCAGCGGCGACTTCGCGAAAGCGTTGTTTAACGTCCGTGCTGGGCACACAGCACAAGGGAAGAGAGCCCTCTCCTACCACACACTCACGGAGCCTCGGGTCACCTCCAGATGCCCACCCTGCCCACGCCGCCATGCTGCTCCAACTGTGAAGCAGCCCGTCATCACAGAACCAAGTCACTTCCCGGGAGTGGCCTGAGGTGCTGGCTAGCAGAGGAAGCTCAACACAAAGAGCTCAGAGCCTGCTCCGGAGTCCCAGGCACCTGGGAGGAGGCGGAGCTACGCCTGGAATTCAAGGCCAGCTCCAGTCCGGGGAGGGGACAGGCAGGGTTTGGGAAACGCTGTTTCACTGGACAAGAAACCTGTTCCAAATGAAAACCTCTTTGCAGCTGGAGTAGCGGAGGCAGTGTGTACACAAAGCTCATTTTGCTGTGGGTTTTCTTCTCTAATCAACAAAGTCCTTCCTGCCCTCTACCTGGAGACACAAGGCAGAGGCATCCAGCACTCAGGCCTCAGACGGTCCGCTTCTGTCCAGAGCTCAGTTCTGCCAGTCCCAGCCAGCAGTCCTTGGGCCAATTAGCTGAGCTATGTAAGCCTCAGTTTTCTTACCTATAAAATGGGACTAATGATTACATACTTACTAGGGCTGTTGGGAGAACTAAATGAGATACACAGTATATACAGAGTGTGCAGGGTCTATGAGAAATTTTTACTCAGGTTATTTTGGTGAGAACTTTTTTTTTAATACTAAAAATATTTGAGAGACAGATGGAGAAAAAGAGACAGAGTCACTCCTCAAATCCCAACAGCTGGGCCTGGGCCAGGTCAAAGTCAGGAGCCAGGAGCTCCATCCCGGTTTCCCATGGGGGTGGCAAGGACCCAAGTGCCTGAGCATCCCCTGCTGCCTCCCAGTGTGTGCACCTGCAGGAAGCTGGAGCCAGAAACAGATCAAGACTGGAATCCAGGCTCTGAATCGGGATGCAGGTGCCAGATCAGCAGCTTAACAACAGGCCAAAACCTCGCCCCTGCTGAGAATCTTTTTAAAAGTCGGACACAATCGCATTCCGAATGGGAAGCCATTACATAAACAAGCGCTGCCAAATGATGGCTGGGGCTGTGCTTGCCTTTCATTGCCAGCAGTCTAACGAGAAAGCGAAACCAACCTGATTTGAAACCGAGACATGCGGGGGCCAGCACTGTGGAGTAGTGGTAGAGCTGCAACCTACAGTGCCAGCATCCCGTATGGGCCCTGTTCAAGTCCCAGCTGCTCCACTTCCCATCCAGCTCTCTGCTGTGGCCTGGGAAAGCAGAAGATGGCCAAAGTCCTTGGCCCCTGCACCCACAGGGGGAGACCCAGAAGAACCTCCTGGATCCCGGCTTCGGATGGGTCCAGCTCTGGCCATTGCAGCCAGTCGGGGAGTGAACCAGGAGGTGGAAGACCTCTATCTGCCTCTCCTTCTCTCTCTGTGTAACTCTTTCAAATAAAATAAATAAATATTAAAAAAAAGAAATTGAGGCATGCAAACTAACAAAAAGTCAAATTATGCAACCACAATCTGTATAATAAAATATTTTATAACAGTTTGCAAGATAAAAACTGATGTTGGGGGGCCGGCATTGTGACGTAGCCAGTAAAGCCTTCTCCTGAGATGCCAGTATCTCAATGTCCAGTCTGTGTCTCGGCTGCCCCACTTCGATCCAGTTCTCCTCTAACGGTCTGGGAAATGCAGAAGGTGGCTTGGGTCCCTTTCACCCACATGGGAGACCCTGAAGAAGCTCCAGGCTCCTGGATTTGGCCTGGCCCAGCATGGGCTGCTGTGGCCAACTAGGGAGTGAACCAGCAGGTAGATCTCTTTCCTCTCTCTCCTCTTCTCTGTGTAACTGCTCTGATTTTCAAGTAAATAAATCTTAAAAAAAAAAAAAAAAAAAGTGATGGGGGGGTGCGTTAACAGAGTAGAAAAATCAAACTGAGCGTGCCGGCTGTGGATCTCACACCAGCTACAACAGATCACCATCTATTCCTAACCTTCAGTAGCTGTATTCAACTTATATGTATGTATTCTAGTTAACAAAGCTGTAAGAGAATTATAAGCCTAATGCTGTGCCCATTTTTATGCGTACATATATAAATATATATATGAGGGTACTTCAAAAGGCATATGGGAAAATGGAATCACAAGTACGAGTTTTTTTCGGTGCAAAAAAATTTTTCATTCTGCAAGAGAACACCCAAATGGCCCATGACGCCGGTGAAGCAGGAAGCCCCCGACAGGGCCTGGAGCTTCCATGGTGGCTTTGGCAGAGGCACCCGGGGCCACAGCTGAAGCCAGGGTCAGAGCTGGGGCTAAGGCCAGGGAGCTCACAGCGGCAAGGCTGAGGGCAAGGAGGGGACTCCCTGTCACCAAGCTGGGTCAGCAGTCCAGGACAGGAGAATCGAGTCCCTGGAGGAGACTGAAGTCACTGACATTTTCCTGGGGGCCCGGGGACGGGGTGTAAGGCATTTGTCCCCATCTGGGACTACAACGGCCCTGCTGGCCTGAGCATGAGGTGGTCCAAGGAAGTAGCCACAGCCAACAAGAAGCCAGCACCCTGGCCAAGCTCCCCACGGTGCAGATGCAGAGAGGCCGGTAGGAGAGCAGGATGGGCAAGTCCCACACGGGGGCGGGGGGGGGGCGGGCTTACTTCTCCCCCCCTCCCAGAGGCCCCAGCATCGCCTCAGCCCTATCCCCAGGAGGTTGCCGCTGACGGCTGGGACTATGACGACTGTACCCTGCACAGCTCGGGCAAGGCCACCTCTGAGGCCATCTCCAACATCTACGGCCACCTGACCCCACCTCAGGAAGGAGACAGTGCTCGCTAAGTCTCCCTCTCAGGAGCTCCCTGACCAGCACCACGGTCTCGGGGCAGAGGACCCAGACTCCAGCTGCGGCTACAACAGAGTTTTACACAGGAAAAATAAAGTGTTTTTTAAAAAAGCTGCAAATAAAAAAAAAAAAACTGTCTAAGACATTGAAAATGCATATTCTGACAAAACTATGCATGGATTTAAAAAAAAATTTTTTTTTGCCCCGAAATAAACTCATACTTTTAATTCCATTTTTCCCACAAGGTTTTTGAAGCGCCTTCATGTTTAAGTAAGTTTATTATAATAAAGACAGCCATATGCGGTTATGTAAGAGAACATGCTTATTCCCTGAAACATTTCAGGGAAAATGCTGCACACACCACACACGCACGTGCAGAGACACACACAGAGCACACGTGCATGATACAGGAAGGGGGGAACGGAAACCATTGGTGAACCAGTTCCAGAGCAGGTGCAGTTGCAGACACAGCATCTCCAACCAGGATGTGTCTCTCCCTCTAAGAATTCTTCTGCAGGTTTGACCGGTGTCATCTCTCACCCGGGAGAAGGGCCCAGGTTCACACCTGGGAAACGACCCACACTGTGAGCCGCGGCCCTCAAGCACTGGAGGATGTGAGGGTAAAAATCAGCAAAGCAGCCACAGGCCGGCTCACTGCTAAGGAGGCCCTGGGAGGCGGCAGGTGCTCCAGTGCTCGGGCTCCCGAGACTTCCAGAGGGTTCTATCAGGAGTGCACGAGGGCATGGAGTATGCTCTTCTCCCGTGAGCCAGGTCGAAGACGTCCCGAGTCAGATGCCGAGAGAAGAGGGAGAGGGGCCGGGAGGCGGCCCCAGCGATGCAGGTGAAGGCGGGAATGTTGACCCGCTAAGGGGCGGCCCTTGCTGACGCCCCGCTGGCCAAAGTCGCCCCGCTCTCTGAGGAACAACATGTGAGAACTCGAGTGCGAATGGCTATTTTATAATTTATCTGTTAGGAGGCTTCTTCCCCTTTTAAGGCAAAATAGAGTCCAACCCAGATACACAGAAATACTCCACCGGCTGGGACCTCGGTGCCCATGGCAGCTGACGCCTGAGTTCCCAGGGACTCCCCACGTGGAAGGATTACAGTCACACCTATTTTTTCATTTTAAAAGAGAAAAAAGAGAGACAGACACAGCGAGCTCCTGCCCACTGGCTCACTCCTCAAATGCTCACAGCGGCTCAGGCTGGCTAAGGCGGAAGCCGGGAGCTTGGAATGCAATCCAGGTCGCCCACAGGGATGAGAGAACCCCTCCACGGCTGCCTCGCAGGGTCTGCATCGGCAGGAAGCCGGGGTCAGCAGCAGAGCTGGGAGCCTACCCCCGGAACTCGGAGGTGGGACACCAGGCTACACTCTCGCCCCAGGGCTGCAGTGCCTTGCGCTTCATCACTCAGGAGCCTCACTGAGCACACAGGTGGGCAATTTCAAGGAGCAGGGCTCAGCTTCTGTTCGCCTGTTTCTCCACCTCGATAGCGCCAGCCACATCTCTCTGTCTGAACACCTGCATATTCAGGAGAACAAGGACTGTACTCTGCTCTGCCCCGAAACATCCTAAAAAACCAAGTGATTCTTCACGCAAAATCATTTTCATCTAGGTAAGGAAGTCAGAGGATACTAGGAGGTCTAAGGATCCGAAGACGCAAGAACAGAACCGCCGCAGACAAAACACTTTATAAACATCGCTCTACAGCAGGGTGGGGAGGCTTCCTCCTGCCAAGGGCCATGTGGCTATTTATAACACCATGCGCGCGCCACACAAAATTATCAACTTGGAAATGAGCCTGCTACAGAGGGACTGACCCCCGGGTCCCCGCTGCGGTGGCCTTGGCAGGACCAGACCGAATGACTTCACAGGTCCCGTAGGGCCCGCGGGCCAGACGGTGCCCAGCAGAGCTTGCAGCGAGGCGGTGAGGCATCGGGGTGAAGTGCCCCGCGCTCTCCTTGTGTCCAGTCTTCCACTAAGACACAGGAGAGGGGATAGGGCTCTGCCCGAGGGAGCATGGACACCACCCATAGCAGAGGCTCCTGGAGTGCAGGAGGAGACCCGAGCCCAAGCTGTGCCCAGTCAGGCCTTCCAGGACTACCCTGGGCCTGATTAGATCAGCGCCTCTCTCTAGTGGAGGGATGAGTATTTCAAGTAAACTCCTTCCTTCTGGGCCATCCAGATACGCAGCTATTGTGTGACTACAAAATACCCCTTTCACTGGGGCCTTTAGCTCGCTGGTGTACTGTTCAGCTATTTCTTTTGTCCTCCGCTCGCAGACATAACGAGGCCTCCAGCCTATCGGGCATCACACCCTTGGTTCTCTTCAAAACGCTCAAACAATAACGTCTCCAAAATGCCCAAGTCTTGGGTCTGCGGGAGCCAAGACAAGGCAGACAGCATCATCTAGGTCACTGGAGGAGCCGGGAAACCGATCTGGAGTAGCCCAACACAGACGCTCAAATCAGATTACACACAAGGCTCTTCTGAGTGTCAGAGACGGTCAGCCTGCCCGAAAGGTAAGAGCAGTCCCTAACAAAAGCTAGCACTGAGCTAACCCAGGGCAGAGAAAGCCGAGTCAGGTGACCCAGGCCAGACAGGGCTCAGCAACCTGCTGAAAGACATGCACCTCAATGTTCAACTCTGCACGAATCTCCACACGCTACCTAAGAGCACCTTGTTCTTGTACTGGGTGACAGAAAGTGCAATGCCCGGGTTTTGGGCCCTGCACACTTGACAGTGAAAAAACACCCCCAAAAATGTGCCTGCACTGGTGGGTATTGTGGCACAGTGGGTTTAGTTGCCATCTGGACTCCCAAATCCCACACCAGAGTGCTGGTCTGAGTCTACACCGTGCTGCTCTGCTCGGTCTTCCTGTTAAAGCATTCTGGGAGGCAGCAGATGGTCCAAGTGCTGGGGCCACCCACGTGGAGACCCAGGGTGGAGTTCCGGGACTCCTGGCTTCCACCTGGCCCAGTCCTAGCTATTGTGGGCAGCTGGAGAGTGAACCAATGAAGACTTGGACTATCTTTCTCTCTTTCTCCTCTCTCTCTGCCTGTGGCTTTCAAATAGACAAAAAAACAGATAAATAAGCAGTTTTCTAAGAATTGCCGCTTACATGTAAACCTTATGATTACAGGTATTTGTCAGCTTCCTTCCTCTCTTTTCAACACAAACCCCAATCCTTAGAGGCCAAAGCTGTGACAGAGGGATTCCAGAATGGAGCCACCCATGCCTACACCACTGAGAGTCACCTAAAAAACACTCAGAATAAAGCCCACTCAGTGATGACACTGGCCGTACATGTGGGCAACGGTGTCTCAACAGCTCGTGAGAGCGGCCAAGCAGCCCAGCTTCGCGAAGGCTCTCGGCCCACCGCGGCCCGCGGGCACCCAGCACGCACCCTGCCGGCCACCAAGATGCCCAAGAGGAAGGTCAGCTCTGCAGAGGGGACAAAGGAGGCACCCAAGAGGAGGTCGGCGCGGTTGTCGGCGCAGCCCAAGGCGGTGATCATGAAGCAGCAGGCAGCAGAAAGCGCGAGCAACAGGGAAGAGAGAGGCACAGGAAAAACAGGCCGAGCTGCTCCCCAAGGAGCTGAGAAGACTCGGCTGCAGGAAACGGAGAAACTGCAAGTGAGGAGCGGCCAGGCCCTGAGGAAGCAGAAGCGGAAGAAGCTACCAGCGGTCCCTTCTCCCTTCTTGTACAAGCCAGGGGGATGCTTTTATCAACTGTGTCGTAAATCTAAGTTTTTTTTTCTTTTTTGGAGTCATTTTATTTATTTGAAAGACAGAGTTACAGAGAGAAATAGAGCCAGAGAGAGAGAAAGAGAGAGGTTTTCCAATCCACTGGTTCACTCCCCAAATGACCACAACAGTCAGAGCTGTGCCAATCTGAAGCCAGAAGCCAGAAGCTTCTGGGACTCCCACACAGGTGCAGGGGCCCGAGGACTTGGGCCATCTTCTACTGCTTTCCCAGGCTACAGCAGAGTGCTGGATCAGAAATGGAGCAGCTGGGATTCAAACCAGAGCCCATATGGGATGCTGACATTGTAGGCTGGGGCTTGAACCCACTGCACCACAGTGCTGGTCCCTAAATGTAAGTTTTTTAGTAGCTCTAGAAACATTTTTAAGAAGGAGAGAAGGGGCCGGCCCTGTGACATAGTGGGTAAAGCCGCCACCTGCAGAGCTGGCATCCCATATGGGCACCAGTTCGAGTCCTGGCTGCTCCACTTCTGATCCAACTGTCTGCTATGGCCTGGGAAAGCAGTGGAAGATGGCCCAAGAATCGGGGAGTGAACCAGCAGATGGAAGACTTCTCTGCCTCTCCTCTCTCTGTGCAACTCGGACTTTCAAATAAATAAAAAAATTTAAGGCCGGACCGCGGCTCACTAGGCTAATCCTCCGCCTGTGGTGCCAGCACACCAGGTTCTAGTCCCGGTCAGGGTGCCGGATTCTGTCCCAGTTGCCCCTCTTCCAGGCCAGCTCTCTGCTACGGCCCGGGATTGCAACGGAGGATGGCCCAAGTGCTTGGGCACTGCACCCGCATGGGAGACCAGGAGAGGCACGTGGCTCCTGGCTTTGGATCAGCGCGATGTGTCGGCCGCAGCGGCCATTGGAGGATGAACCAATAGCAAACGAAGATCTTTCTCTCTCTCTCACTGTCCACTCTGCCTGTCAAAAAAAAAATTTAAAAAAAAAAGGAGAGAAGCCCACCTCATCCAATTTTTTAAGTGTAAATTATTTTTTTTAAGAGGTGAAGTCATTTGCTGGTTGGTTGTTTTTTGGTATAACGAGAAAACAGTTGTATACTGAATTTTGGGAGGCTTTGACTGTCTCGGATGTCAACTTAATATTCCATAGGTGGGGTGGTTTTTATACCCTACAACACAACACACACTCAATGGCAATTTGGAGTCTCACTTGTGCAGTTAATCTGTCTTGAATATTTTCAATTATTTCTCCCATGTTGTTTAGCAGAACTGTTTTGCTACGGAAAACCTCTCCTTGTGGTGTCTTCGGTTGGGGTAGCCCAGTTTTCCTAATGATTTTGTTAATGTGCCGTGAAAGACTGAAAATGTGAGTATGTTGCGTTTATGATACTAACCTGAATGGGTGGGGTTTATGTAACAGCAACCTTTGAAGAGACTTGTACTTCACAGCCTCCTAGGGAAGAGTTGCTTCCAAATTTGAAGCTAGAAAGTCAGCAGAGCAGCTTTTAAAGAAACAATGACAATGCATGGCTTTTTAGATTTTGGGTACATATGTTAAGAACTGTGTACAAATTAAAATGTGTGTGCTGATTCTCAAAACCAATAAAATCTCACCTATGAACAAAAAAAAAAAAAGCTCATAAAACAATGGAATTAAAAGACAAGCTTAGGGGCCGGCATTATGGTACAGCAAGTCAAGCTATCACCTGCGATGCCGGCATCCCATATGAGCACTGGTTCAAGTGCGGGAGTTGGTCCAAGTGCCTGGGCTCTGGCTACCCACATGGGAGACCAGGATGAAGCTCCTGGCTTCAGCTTGGGCCAGCCCCAGCCACTGCAGTCAGTTAGGGAGTGAATCAGCAGAAGGAAGACCTCTCCCTCTCCCTTTGTAACTCTTTCAATCAACAAATAAATCTTTAAAAAAGAAAAACAAATACCACTCTGCTTTTACTAAATAAAAAAGATGAGCTTAATACAAAAAATTTTCAAATTCATGCATAGGTTTTTCATAATACCATTTTTCCATTAATTTTCTCCAGAGTCCTTAATTAGCCCTGATTCTGCCTGACATTACTGGGGAAAGCGAGCATCGACTTTGCCCGGGCAGGATCATCCCATTCTCTGAAGCAGCTCTCCCAACCTGCAGGCCCCAAAGAGGCCTAGAATGTCCTGCACTGAACATCGCCCATCGCCCCCTCCCGCGTTCACAGCTGCAGAAGTCCACAGAAACACACTCACAACTCCACAAAGGCAGAGAGAGAGAGAGAAAGAGCGAGATCCCCTATCCACTGGTTCACTCCCCAAATACCAGCAACATCCAGGACTGGGCCAGGCTGAAGCTGGGAGCCAGTTAAACAATCCAGGTGTTGCACTTTTTTTTTTTTTAATGTGTTTATTTATTTGAAAGGCAGAGTTATAGAGACAGGGACTGAGAGGATCTTCCACTCACTGGTTCATTCCCCAGATGCCAAAACAGCTGGGGCTGGGTCAGGCTGAAGCCAGGAGCCTAGAACTCTGGATGGGTCTCCCACGTAGCTGCAGGAGTCCAAGGACTGGGGCCATGTTCTGCTGCCACCCCAGGCCCATCAGCAGGGAGCTGGATGGGAAGTGGAGCAGCCAAGACACGAACCGGTGCTTGGAAGAGATGCTGGCATTGCAGGCGGGGGCTTAACCTGCTGGGTGACAACGTCAGCTGCAGATCTCCTCCCACAAGTGTAGCAGGAATTCAACAGCTTGAGCCATCACTGTCGCCCCCCAGAATCTACCTTGGCAGGAAATTGGATGCCAGAGCTGGAGCCAGGAATCAAACCCAAGTGTTCAGATATAGGATACGGGTTCCTTAGCTAAACGCCACTCCCCTTCTTCATCCTTGTATGCGTAAGCGTTCAATCTCTGCTCACTGACTTCAGAATGTAGTTAGCCTACAACTTCAACAAATGACACACAGGCACTCGGTCCAGTGCTGAGACACTACCTGGGATGCCCACAGCCCGTATCAGAGGCCCTGGGCTGCAGTCGTGGCTTCGCTTCCAACGCTAGCTTCTGACTAACGTGCACGTGGGAGGCAGCTGGGGACCCCTCAAGTGGTTGGGTCCCTGCCATCCACATGGGAGACCTGGGCTGAGTTCCTGGCTGCTGGCTTCAGTCTCATCCAGCCTCAGCTGCTGCAGACTAGACCAGGAATGAACCAGGAATGGGAGGATCCTGAGGGTAGACTTTAGGAAAGAACCTGAGAAGGTAGCATAAAACAAAGTGGGCAGAGGAAAGGCAACATAAAACAAAGTGGGGGGAGGTGCCGGCACTGTGGCGTAACAGGTAAAGCCGCCGCCTGCAGTGCTGGCATCCCATACGGGCACCAGTTCTAGTCCCAGCTGCTCCACTTCCGATCCAGCTCTCTGCTGTGGCCTGGGAAAGCAGCACAGCATGGCCCAAGTCCTTGGGTCCCTACACCCGCATGGAAGACCCAGAAGTGCCAGGCTCCTGGCTTCCGCTTGGCCCATTCCTAGTCTTTGCAGCCATTTGGGGAGTTAACCAGCAGACAGAATATGTTTTTCTCTGTCTCTCCTCCTGCTCTATACCTCTACTTTAAAATAAATAAATCTCTCTCTCCTTTTTTTATTCTTTAGAGAAAGGTCTTCCTTTTCCGTTGGATCACTCCCCAAAATGGCCGCTACGGCCAGCGGGCTGAGCCAATCCGAAGCCAGGAGCCAAGCGCTTCTTCCTGGTCTCCCATGCGGAGGCAGGGCCCAAGTACTTGGGCCATCCTCTACTGCACTCCTGGGCCATAACACAGAGCTGGACTGGAAGAGGAGCAACCAGGACAGAATCCAGCGCCCCGACTGGGACTAGAACCTGGGGTGCCAGTGCCACAGGGGGAGGATTAGCCTAGTGAGCCGTGGCGCCGGCCAATAAATCTCTTTTTAAAAAAGAAGAAATTAAAAAACTCTTCTCTCACTCTCCCCACCAAGGACACAAAGGGCTACCTTGAAGTCATGTCTAACTTTTATTCGTGTGAACAGTATTGTGTTTTATTTATCCTAACTAAAGCTGGGCATTATAAACTAGACAAATTCAGAATATGACCTTACACCAAAACTTCCAAGTGAACTACACCAACGCTGCGGTCCACCCCATCCACAGCAACCTCGGAGGCAACAGCGAGCTCTCTGTGACGAGGTACAGCCTTCGTCGCGGCCACCACTCCCCAGCTCAGCGTCCTGGGGAAAGATACTCAGCTGCCCTGAGCCATACCTGGTCATCGGGGGTAGTTACACCCTCCCCACCGTGAAGGGCTAAATTAATGCGAGCTACTCAAGAGGTTGAAAGAAACTACAACAGCTATCTCACACAGGTGCTCCTGTAATGACAGCCTCGTGGCAGAGGTGACAGTGGGGGATCCCATCACGGAGCAGCCAAGGCCAGGGGGGAGAAGGCAGGACAGCCCCTTCCAAGAGCTGAAGGCAGAGGTCTGCGCCTTACCCACAACGGGCACAGTCTGTAAGCAGGTGCAGTCATTTCAAGTCACCACGCCGAGGCTCGGAAAGAATCAGTCCCACAGTGAGTACCACGGTGCAGCAACTGCCTCGGGAACAGGCACTTTCCAGGCCACCAATCCCTGACCAGGCAAACCAGGAGGCCGCTCATCCCCAAGAAGTCAACGCCTAAGAGCACAAGCTTAATTTTTTTTAAAGATACTGAATGGTCCCTTTTATTATTATTACTATTATTACTATTATTATATTTTAAAGATGTATTTATCTACTTGAAAGGCAGAGTTACAGAGATGCAGAGGCAGAGTGGGAGACAGAGGTCTTCCATTGGCTGGTTCACTCCCCAGATGGCCACAATGGCTGGAGCTGGGCTAATCCGAAGCCAGGAGCCAGGAGCTTCTTCCTGGTCTCCCATGCAGGTGCAGGGGCCCAAACCTTGGGCCATCTTCCACTGCTTTCCCAGGCCATAGCAGAGAGCTGGATAGGAAGTGGAGCAGCCGGACCTCGAACCAGTGCCCATATGGGATGCCAGCAGCTTTACCCACTACGTCACAGTGCCAGCCCCACAACCTTAATCTTCTTTTTGTTACTATTTCTGTGTTTAGGAAAAGAACACTTTCCATTATTCCCATATATAAGCCATTCCTGGGACCAGCACTGTGGCAAAGCTGCCGCCTGCAGTGCCGGCATCCCATATGGGCGCCAGTTCGAAATCCAGCAGCTCCACTTCTGAACCAGCTCTCTGCTGTGGCCTGGGAAAGCAGTAGAAGATGGCCCAAGCCCTTGGCCCCTGCACCCACGTGGGAGACCTGGAAGAAGCTCCTGGCTTCAGATCGCCCCAGCTCCAGCCGTTGCAGCCATTTGGGAGTGAACCCGCAGATGGAAGACCGTTTTCCTCGTTTTGCCTCTGTCTCTCTGTAACTCTGCCTTTCAAATAAATAAATAAATAAATAAGCTGTTCCTTCCCTCGGTGGATTCAGAGGAAGGCCTGCCAGGCCCAGCCGGCAAACACCTCCACTGACTAGAGGTGACCGAGTTTCTGGGTCGCCACCTCGTTTCGGGGACATTGTGTGCCCGTGTGCAGCATGCAGCGCGTCCCTGGGAGCAGGGCCAAGGCAGAGGCTCTGAGGCCGGGACACCTGGCCGTGAACACAGGAGCAGTGCCCCAGTGCCCGAGTCTCGCTGTGTCCCATGGGCGCAGGCGGGGGTCAGCGGGCAGTGCAGGTTCCTGCTCCGGCCGCGGCTTCTCTCTGCCATTCTTGCGAGGTCTCAGCAATTTACAGAATTTACTCCCTCCTCCTGCCACCCACCCCGCTTCCAGACGAGAACCACTTGTGTAACACCAATACTCAACTCAAGAAAGACATGCACTGCGTGGTTGTGATCCCGACCACCTGCTCACACCCTCAACGTGGGAACGATAAACAAAGCCAATCCATCTCAACTCCAGGGCAGTGCGGCTGACTTTTAAATGTAAGAATGGAATTCCAGACACTCAACCACATTCAGCTCAATGACAGAAAGGAAATCTATGGATATGGTATTTTGTGAATGATCTTTTAAATAAAAGAAAACCTTACGTAATAAAAAAAAAAAAACAGCTATTCCTGTACACTGTGAAACAAGTACTTCTGACTTTGAACAGAACTTTTAAAACGGGGTACACTTCAGGAGGAGCCGGGACATCACTGCAGCGTGCCGGGGAGGGGGGCGCTGAGCAGTCTCTCTCCTGCTGCCCCACCCCCACCACCGCAGGGAACCGGTTTCTCCCCCAGTAACTGCTCTCCCCCAGCTGTGCAAATACAATGTCCACAACTGCTTTGCATCAGGAGTGTCCTGCACACTTCCAAGGCCGCGGGTGGCCTGGGGTGATTTTCTTTTCTTCCATCTCTAGCTCTCTACAGGTCGATCAGTCTAGCAACCAACACCTATGTCTCCAGGCTCCCGAGACACCTCACGCAGAGGGAGCCGGCGGCCTTGGAGCCCACCGTGCAAGCTGTCGCACCCCAGGAGAACAGCCGCATGGAGGAGCCACACGTTCTGCGCTTGGAAGCAGAACTGAGGAGGCCACGCAGTGCCCTCCAGGGAAATCCAGCACGACTCACGGCGCACCATGGCAGAAGCGTGTGGCCGTGAGACGGCACGCGTGACGGGGTGGCGGGCAGAGCCCTGGGAAGAGGATCCCGACTTACGTTTCTCGTCGTCAGCGTGCACCAGAGAGGCTGCCCTGGACAGCACATCCAGGGGCGTCTCCATTCCTGGTCGGAGCCTAGAAGGAAAAGCAGACCAGAATTTAGACAGAACGCCGCAGGCGTGCTCAGAATCCTCGTGGCTGAGGGGACGGATTCCCCACCCCACCTAAGTCGCTCCTGCAGGGGTGAAATGCTTCCCACGGGGAGCAACAGAACAGCCGTGGGTCGGGAGAAAGGGGTGGGGTTCCATTCCGTCAACTAAGCTAAATGCTGCCAACTCCAGGAAGCAGCTCCGCGTCAGGACTGGGACGGGGTCTCGTGAACACTCATGCCCGTCCTATCTGTGCGTACAACATGCCTGCACCGACACAAGTCATACTAAAAGGCAGGTTTGGGAACAAAGCCTGCTCTGCGAACACAGCAGTCCCAACCAGCCTGAGGTTTCCGTTGCGGCCGTGGCCGCGGCCGACAGTTTATTAGTTTTAACAGCAGTTGCTGTGATTCAATCGTTGTGTTCTTTTGCCTCCCTCGCTGAGAAGCTGCTACGCTGCAGGGGAGGGAGGGAGGTCGTGGAGGGTGGGGGACAGTCTTCATGACTGTGTAATTGTAGCTTGGAGCACGCAACACCCGAGGAAAGGCTGGGAACCCCACGTGTAGCGCTGCTGGTATGTTAGGTCCAGCAAGAATCTGTTTTCAAATGTCAAGTGTTGTAGAACACCATATGGTCGCCACCCTCTGTCATCAATTTATCCAGCAGCATGATTTTTCTTAGTAAGCCTGGATTTTTGCTTTTAACTATGTCTTCTGAAATTACAGCACACCTGTAAAAGCAAAAAACAAACACAAAAAAACGAAAGGTGGAGGAGAAGGCCAGGAAAGCAGACGCCGTGTGCTCAGTCCTGTTTCTGGGTTAGGGAACTGACCCGGGCAACAGCTGAGGAGGACGCGTTCTTCACTGTGTGTCTTCACAGCCTCGGCCTGTATCCGGCATTCTTCACGAGAACCTGCTACCTGCATGTCAGTGGCGACATGTGGCAAACAAGCTTTTCTTTACAGTCCTCATACTTCAGGCCTCCAGAGGAACATCACTCTTTGTGTGATTCATTCCACATCTACCAGGTGCTAAGCAAAATGAACAAACCCTAGGATTTGCCCTTAGGGGACTTAAATCTATGGAGCAGATGTGTTAGCAAGAAACCTAGTTAAAGCAGGACTTATTCACAGGGTTTTATGCTAATTTGTAGGAAAAGAAAATTCTATAGCTGGAGCTGATGCTGTGGCGTGGCGGTTAAAGCCACCGCCCGCACAGCCAGCATCCCATTTGGGACTCAAGTCCCGGCTGCTCCACTTCTGATCCACCTCCCTGCTATGGCCTGGGAAAGCAGCAGAAGATGGCCCAAGTCCTTGGGCCCCTGCACCAGCGTGGGAGACCTGGGAGAAGCTCCTGGCTCCTGGCTTGGGATAGGTGCAGTCTTTTGGAGAATGAGCCAGTGGATGCAAGATCTCGATCTCTCTCTCTCTGCCTCTCTGTAACTCTGCCTTTCAAATAAATAAATAAATCTAAATCTTAAAAAAAAAAAAAAAAGGAAAATTCTACAGTCAGCAGGTGCGGGGAACCTTAAAGGAAACCAGGTCAGGCAGTGTATAACCCTCCAGTGCTTCCATCATGAAATGCTGTGCCTCGAGCAAGGCAGAAATCATTCGAAATCTCACACTTCATTGCTGACTCTTTACCCCTGAGGGAACACTTTACGAAACACCAGTGTATTTAATAATGTTCACGGAAAACAGAACTAAAAGGTAAGTGTATTGTGGTAAAAAAAAAAATTCTTAACATTGGTGCATGTCAGCGGTACAGGTTAAGCATCCCATCCCAGCACAGGTTTAAGTTCCTGCTGCTCCACTTGCAATCCAGCTCCCTGCTGATGCACCTGGGAGAGCAACGGAAGACGGCCCAAGTACCAGGGCCCCTGCACCCACATGGGAGAACTAGGTGACGATCCCGGCTTCTGACTTTGGCCTTGCCCAGCCCTAAGCGTTTCAGCTATTTGGGGAATGAACCAGTGGATGGACAGAAGATCTCTCTCTCTTTCTCTATCCTGTAACTCCATCTTTCAGATAAATCAATCAAGCTTATGTCCACTTGCCCTGAACTTTCTCAAGTCCCCACATATTGGGTAAAGGCAAAATGAACAACGTCAAAGCAGTGTGATAAGCAAAATCTTACAGACATACGAATACAGTGGAGTGTAGTCTTCATACGGGCTGGCCTCCTATCCAGGCAAGATCTGAGCTTCAAGTCTCGAGATTCTGAGCGACTGCTGATAAGCACTCCACTACTATGAATGCAGAATTCCGACAAGGTTGTGCCAAAAACAGACCTAAAGCTGAGCCTCTGAAGACGTAACTGCAGCCTGAGCAACTCTAACCCAAAAATTCCAAGTCTGAATTTTCTGAGCACCTCCATGACGCCACAACTGGAGAAGTCCACGCCTGACCCCACCTGACAGGTCACAGTCAAAACACAGGTGTGCTAAAACTCTCGTAGACAAATACCTTCAGCCTTGGTGTGCAAGGTGAATATGATATATGACGAATCTCATGTTTAGACTCGTGTGTCATCCTCAAGACATCCCGTTATATGTGCTCAAATACCCCAAAATCTGAAAAGAAAAATCTAAAATCCAGAACACTGCCAGTCCTACGCCTTTGAGAGAAGTGACACTCACTATTGTGGGGAAGGGAGGAATCCATCCACCGCTGCCAGCACTGGGCTGGAAGATGGTGAGGCGGGAACGAGGGTAACAGGAGGGGAACTCAGACCCCAGCCACACCACGGAAGGGCTGAGGGCTCCGGGGGGATGTGGGCCTGACTTCAGAGGCAGTAAGGAGCCCCTGAACCTTCTTAAGGCAAGTTATGGCTTGGCGGCCTGCAGGCCCTGGCGACTGTCCTGAAGGCACTGTGCACACGGACACAAAGCCAGGGGAGCCACCGGCAGGTGGACAGCTGGAAAGACAGAGCTACGGCAATGAGGGCCTTAGCATGGAGCAACGGGGATTCAGAAAAATCAGGGACGGCGCTGACAGCTCAGGGGTGCCGACTTGTGAGCACAGTCAAAGACAGCCGCGATCGCCAGGAGGCAAAGGTGCCCTAAGCCCATCAAGTCTTCCTGCTCAAGAAGCAGGCTGAGTGGATCTGGAGAGGAAACTCAGAGCGCTCACACCTCCGGTCCTCTGCGTGAGACACAAGAGATCGTCTCCCGAGGGTGAGCGTTTGTGAACTCGCCCAAAAGTGGAGACAACAGAGGCAAGCTTGGAATCGACCTTGCTCGCTCCCAAGAACTGGGGAACACGGCCACGGGCGCCGTCTGGGAGCTGCGTGGTGAGGCCTCACAGCCGTGGTGGGAATGTCACCAACTGCATCATCAGCCCACGGCACAGCCCCCTGCTCTGTGCACTGCAGTGAAAAGAACGCGCTGCTAACCAAGCCCAAGAGAAAATGATGCCTTCAAGAGACGTAGGGAACACAGCTGTGAGGCAGCGGCTGGCAGGACACGCACACTGCTACACAGTCAAAAGTAGGTAGAGCACAAATACACCGATAGGATCGAGTGTCACATACTGCACACGACTGTACACACAGCCTGCACCTTTCACCAGCCTCAACACGAACCCCTGAGGACGGCGGTGCACTGAGGTTACTGTCGCTACATCACTGGGCACCAGGAGCTGATCAGCTCCATTTTAATCTAACGGGACCACTGTCACACACAAGACCGCATTCCCCTGACTCCTGCAGACCAAGCAGCCGTGCGACCGTGTAGCCTTCACACGGGCTGGCCTCCTATCCAGGCAAGATCTGAGCTTCAAGTCTCGAGATTCTGAGCGACTGCTGATAAGCACTCCACTACGCAGTGCAGTGTTCAGAATGATTCCTTCCTTCCCCCATCAAATTGCAGGGCCATGCTTTCACAATTCTGAACCCAGAGACATACATTTGCCTTAACTGAGGCAAATTATGCATCGAAATAAGAGCATAAAGTACAAAAGCATCAAAGGAAAGAAGGAAACAGATTCAGAACTCTAGATATTGCAACATAAGCTACTGTGAAGTCTAAATGCCCCCAAGCCCCAGAGGCAGGCCAGACTGGGGGAAATACAGCAGAATAAATAACGCCCCCGAGCAACTTACACTCAGACTAGGTGGTAAGAGATTAGGTACCTAAGGCTCAGCTACAAGGCGTCTGCCCAGCCACCTGCTGCGAACTCCTCACGGAATCAGCCAAGTGTCAGTTACCCAACAAGTCGAGGTCAGCCAAGCGTCCAGAAGCTGCGGAAGATCCCGCATCTCAAGGTGCGATGCCCTTGTCCCTGTCTGTGACTAGGGTAACATGCGGCCAAATTAAAGAGGGAAAAGAAAGGAAAAACAGGATTTAAAACTACTTGGGTATTGTGTGACCAAATAGATTATGTATATTAAAGAGCTGGCCTGAGTATCAGTTTGTATTTGAGGACTGTGTGTGGGTGTGTCTCTGTGTGGGTGTGTGTATATCTGATCTGTGTGTGCATCTGTGTATGTGTATGTCTGTGCGTGTGTGTGCCTGTGTCTCTGTATATGTGCTTGTGTGTGCCTCTGTGTGTGTCTCTGTGTGTATGTGCTTGTGTGTGTGTCTGTGTGTATGTGCTTGTGTGTGCGCCTCTCTGTGTGTGTGCCTCTGTGTGCCTGTGTGTATATGTGCTTGTGTGTGTATGTGCTTGTGTGTGTATGTGCTTGTGTGTGTGCCTCTGTGTGTGTCTGTGTGTATATGTGCATGTGTGTGTGCTTCTCTGTGTATGTGCGCCTCTGTGTGTGCCTGTGTGTATATGTGCTTGTGTGTGTGCCTCTGTGTGTGTGCCTCTGTGTGTATGTGCTTGTGTGTGTGCTTGTGTGTGTGCCTCTGTGTGTGTCTGTGTGTGTGCCTGTGTGTATATGTGCTTGTGTGTGTGTGCCTCTGTGTGTGTGCCTGTGTGTATATGTGCTTGTGTGTGTGTGCCTCTGTGTGTGTCTGTGTCTTTGTATATGTATGCCAGTGTGTGCCCGTGTGTATATGTACCTGTGTGTGTGTGCCTCTCTGTGTGTGTGCCTGTGTGTATATGTGCTTGTGTGTGTGTACCTCTCGGTGTGTGTGTGCCTGTGTGTATGTGTGTGTGTGCCTGTGTGTGTGCCTCTGTGTGTATATGTGCTTGTGTGTGTGTGCCTCTCTGTGTGTGTGCCTGTGTGTATATGTGCTTGTGTGTGTGTGCCTCTCTGTGTGTGTGCCTGTGTGTGTGCCTCTCTGTGTGTGTGTGCCTGTGTGTATGTGCTTGTGTGTGTGTGTGCCTCTGTGTGTATATGTGCTTGTGTGTGTGTGCCTCTGTGTCTGTGTTTCAAAATCCACCGCAAAGGCTTCCTTCCGTGTGTCCCTCCCCGGCGCAGTCACTCTCCCCACACCTGGGTGCAAGCTTCCTAGCTTAGCCTGGGACAGGCGTGTGGGGTCAGAGGCTTGAATGAGCACCTGGGACAGGTAACCCAAGTCCATGCGAGAAGTGGTCAATTTGGAGGAGGGTGGTGTTACAACCTGGGCAGATTAGGAAAGAGCTGCAGGCTGCCCAGACAGGTGTGCGCTCTGCGTCACCAGGCCCTGAGCGGGCTCAGCGGCAGCAGCGAGGGAAGTGAGGAGCTCCTGACACAGGCGACCTGCAGGCTTCTGCAGGAGGCAGGTGTGAGATAAGGACAGCAGGCCGGTACAGTGAGACAGGTGGGAGACAAAGGCCAGGGCCCAGGCATTATCTAAGCCACCAAAGAACTAAGCAAATAAAGGTGGAAGATAGCGACGATAATAATAATAAAACAGAAAAAGTCTTCTGCATTTTACCTCTTGTACAACAGCCACAGCCCAACTAACCCAATAAAACACAGTGATAACAGAGGGGTGGGAGGAAACATTATAGCCACAGCAACAGTGAGAGGTCACACTGCACAGAGAACCAAACCAGCATCATGGCTGTGTGAGGGATCTCTGGACACGCACTTGATTCAAATCGGGCCCAGCCACTTTGTCCGTGTGACCTGGGATGTGCGTGCACCCCTGTGTGTGTGTGTGTGTGTGTGTGTGCACACGCTTCCTCCTCTGTAAAATGAGATCAGTATTAACGCCCTTAGAGGGTGTTCTGCGACATGAATGGGCTTCTTGGATATTTTTGAAGAGTCATTTGTCAGGGCAGCCATTCAGCCTAAAGGTTAAGCTGCTGGTTAAAGGGGTTGGAGCTGTGGTGCAGTAGGTTAAGCCGCCGCCTGCAGTGGCAGCATCCCATGTGGGTGCTGGTTTGAGCCCTGGCTGCTCCACTTCTGATCCAGCTCCCTGCTAATGCACCTGGGAAAGCAGCAAAAGATGGCCCAAGTGCTTGGACCCCTGCACACACTTGGGAGACCTGGAAGAAGCTCCTGGCTCCTGGCTTCTGATCGGCCCAGCTACAGCCACTGCAGCCATTTGGGGAGTTAGGCAGCAGATGGAAGACCTTTCTCTCTGCCTCTGCTTCTCTGTGACTCTGTCTTTCAAATAAATGACTAGATCTTAAAAAAAAATATGCTGGTTAAGACACCCACATCTCCAAGCATCAGTGTCTGTGCCCCATGCACTGCTCCGGCTGCTGACTCCTGCTTCCTGTCAATGCAGACCCTCGGAGGCCACAGCGATGGCTCCAGTAACTGGGTTCCTGCCACCCACACCGAGAACATGGACTGAACTCCCAGCTCTCAGGTTCACCCTGGCCCAGTCCTGGCCAGGAGAGACACTTAGGAAGTGAGTGAGCCAACAGGAATGCGCTCCCCGCCCCCCCATACCTCTCTACCTCTCAAACAAATAAAAAATGTTTAAAAATCATTTGCCAAAACCTATGGAAATAACGCTGAATAAACTGCAAAGTGGTCAAAGTGTAGAACGCAGACAGGCGCCGACCACTACCTCAGGCTCAGCGGTCTGGGGAGACTTCTCCAAAGACACGAAGGGAAGCTGAGACCAGAGACCAAAGGTGTGAAAGAACAGCCGAAGAGCAGCAACGCTCAGGGGGCCACTGCCCTTGGCCAGTGTGCAAAGCTCAGGCAGAGCTGGGGCAAGGGGCAGCGGCCAGCCAGTGCACCCCTGGGGCGCAGGGTGCCATGACTCAGAGATTTCATCCCAGGCCACGCTGCGTGGTCTCAGGACCACCTGCATGGACTGGGGGTACAGGTTGGGGGGTTGCTGCATCCAGCTTCTCTTAGACCCCTTATGAGCCATCACTGGGCTATGCAGCACCTTGAGAATGAATCTAAACAGATCCCAACGGTCTGTCTTACTCCTGTGGCAGCTTCTGCATTTTACTAGAGCAAAAAACCAAACCTGCAGCCACTGGACAGGCTCACACATGGCACACAACACCCCCATCCCAGCAGGAGGAAGGCGGCTGGGAAGGCTTAGCGCACACTGCAGGGGGTCCCCTCTGCAAGGCAAACCCGGTCCACCCACCCACCCACTTCTCATGGCTGTGGTCAGACGTGAGCGTGACTCACTGCGAACACAGCACACGCTCTGTGGAGTCTTGTTTTGTTTTTCAGGCAATGGGCATTCTATTTCCTTTGCCAGCTTCAAATAAACTCAGTGTTGAGGATCGGGGAACAACAGGCATCGACTCTAAAGCTGCTAAAATTTAGGGGCATTACCAGAGCTGTGGCGTAGCAGGTGAGGCTGCCGTGTGCAGTGCCAGCATCCCACATGGGTGCCTGTTCGAGTCCCAGCTGTGGAAGATGGCCTGAGTCCTTTGACCCCTGCATCCATGTGGGAGACCAGGAAGATGCTCCTGGCTTCAGATCGGCCCAGCTTCGTCATTTGGAGAGTGAACCAGCAGATGGAAGCTATCTCTAACTCTTGTCTCTGCCTCTCTGTAACTCTGTCTTTCAAATAAATAATAAAAATCATTTTTTAAAAAATGTAGGGGCATTCAGTGCGCAGGACAAGCTCAGCAATCAATTAGAAAGCCATGTTTCTGGCTTGCCACAAAGGATTGTCCTTTTTTGGTCAACAAAGGGGCATCTATCTCGGGAACAGAATTATGGGGTGTATGAGACATTTTTTTCGAGCAAGGGAATGGAATTCTCAGACACATCATGGAAGCTTTCCAAGGAGATGTGTGAAGTGCGAAGTCCGTGGCTCCCATGGCAGTGCCCAACGGAGCCACTCGGGCAGGGGACAAGCGGAGGGGGCACCAACGGGGCACCTGCCGCACCGTCACTCGGCCACACGTCAGACACGGGGAGGCCTGACTGCCACACGCACACCGTTCCCTGATTCCTGCTGGGCCTGTCCCACCAGCAGCCCACACTCTACTCCCCTAACAGCACCTCGTCCTGGGTGAACCACCTCGGTCTCCGTTGATCCAGGAGGGGGTCGGCTGTGCTACTGCACGTGGGGACACGGCCTTCCTCACCGTCAGGAAATGAGAGGCGTTCACTGGGAAGCTCTCCTTTCTCCTACACCCTGTACTGCACACCATACACTTAGCGCACGCCCACGGACAACTCACTCAGTTGCGACTGAGATGCAACACCTGGCCCAACTGTCCCCAGCCTCTGGTGGACACAGGCCACGGCTGCTTCTCAGCTCCACCATCCTCCCAGCTGGCTCCTCCCCAAGAGCAGGACCAAACCACGCCAACCAACCGCACGAAGCACGCATACCCCCCTTCAATGTCCAACCCTCAGCCCACCCCACTCTGCTCTCTAAAAATCCAGTTGAATCAACAGAGCCTGGAGCGGGCACTGCGGCCGAGAGGGTTAGGCCTCCTGCCACACCAGCATCCCCTATTAGCGCACTGGTTCCATTCCCAGCTCTTTTGCATATCAGTGGAGGACGGCCCAAGTACTGGACCCCCTGCCACCCGTGCGGGAGACCTGGATGGAGCTGCAGGCTCCTGGCTTCCCTCTCTGGCCCACCCTGGCCGCTGCAGTCATCTGGGGAGTGAACCAGCAAAGTGGAAAACCTCTTGTCCTCTGTGTCTCCCTGTCACTCTGCTTTTTCAACAAATAAATAAATCTTTAAAAATAAACAGAGGCAGAATTTCAGATCAGAAAGCCTACATTTGAGCCCTGCCTGCACACTTCCACTCACTCCACCACCCACCAACCACTGAAGGCCAATTACGCCCCAGGCTTTGTCCGTCACGCCTGAGAGGGACAGCACGGGCTCTCCAGGCCCGCGTCTTCTCCCCTACAGCCAACAGTAAGGGCACCGCCTAAGACCGTCACGTATGCTCATCACGTGGATTGACAACATGACTGAGAGACACCTTACACACGAGATGAGCAACGGATTCTCTCTCTGTCCCTCCCTCTGCCACCACCGCCACCTCACACCCTACAGCTCACACCTACCTCGCACATTCGCACAGGCGACCTCCCTGGATTCTCACCAGCAAGCTGTGAGCCAAGACAAACCGCCAAACATGACGATTTCCCTTCTACAGAGGAAAATCCCAAAGCCTAAAATCCAAGTCTCCTGGCCCTCTAGCCAGCCATCCTGACCACTCGCAAGCAGATCTCCATAGAGAGTTCTGGGAGACAGGCACAATCATTTAGCTGAAGCAGCTAAGAGAACCAGACACCCAAGACTTCTGCCCAGCACTCCTTTCGCTGGTACACCCTAACATGTTACAGGGCGGTCACAGGACAGTTCCTAACAGGCAGAGGGAAGCAAGGCCTCGCTCACCACCCCGGACTTGCGAGACAAGGACTCTTGCAGTCCCGTCTGCAGTAGCCAAGGCAAATAAGAGGACTGTCACCACGGGCCCCCGAGAGGCTGAGCTGGCGGGAATGTCCCTGGCAATCAAAGACAGAGCCCTACGCATTCCTGGGGCCCCAGGAAAAGCCCTCAGGACTCCGGGCTCCAAGAAGAGTGTCAGATGAGGAAGGATGACATCCACTTAGTCATGCTCAAGAAAACCTGCTATTAAGTGCCAGTGGCTAACTGTCAGGGCTCAGTGAGCCGCGTCTGCAAACCTCCACCTCCGGGCGGCGCTGTGGCACGGCAGGGTAAGCCGTCGCTGGCAGCGCCCACATCCCATACGGAAGCACCGGTTCTGAGTCCTGGTGGCTCTGCTGCTGATCCAGGTCTCTGCTAATGAGCCTGCGAAGGCAGCAAATCATGGCCCAAAAGCCTAGGCCCCTGCCCTTCCCATGCGGGACCAGAATGGAAGCTCCCGGCTTCCGCCTGGCCCAGCCCTGGCTGTGGCAGCCATTTTGGGGAGTGAATCACTGTATCAAAGATCCCTCTCTGTGACTCTTTCAAATAAATGAGTAAATATACCTTTAAAAAAGAAAACCTTCACTTTGGTGCACTAACCCTGTGAAATAAAAGCAGTCCCATTCAAAACGCTCTTCCCGTTCTCATGTTACAGACAAAGGACATACATAAGCAGATGGATGCCTCACCATCAGCACAGGCAAGTGTCAGTCAGAGCTGGGACAGTGCTCAAGGACTTGGCCAGCGTCTGCGCACACCCAGTGACTCCTGGAAACGCACTGGAATGACACGTGTCTGCAACGTGAACCTGCGCACGGGTTCCACGTCGAGACCCAGAGAACTACTGAACACACTGGCTTCCCCCGGGCGACAGCCACACGAGCACAAACCACAGAGCCAGAGCTCCCGCGGTCCTGGTCACCGAGAGACATACAGGCGGGGACCTCCTCCAAGGCTGGGCACCGCTGCCCTGCAACCTCGGCAGGAGGCAGCAGGCCCACAGGTCGACACCTGGCAACGTCCCGTCCTCCAAAGCAGGGCACCTTCGAGCTCAGGAACAGCTGGCCTCACCGCCACGGCCTCACGGCGCAGCTCCAGCTGAACCAAGGGTCAGCAGGCAGGACTCCACGAAGCCTGAACAATGCTCACCTCCGACGCTGGGGGTTTCCTGATGCCAAGGACGCGATACGCGGTCACCATGACAACCCTGGCGCCAGGAGCTGAGGGGCAGTATCACCACCCGCAGCCTCCAATCCTCAGTTAGGACAATGGAGTCTGGTAGCATAGGCAAGGTGCCCCGGGTGCAGCCGAGGGCCACTGTGTAAGCCTCAATATGAAAAACCAAATGTAGGTCATAGGTTATAGGTCACAACACGTCTTGGAACCCTCATGTGAGGCTGCCTGATGTGGGCATGAGACCTGTACTGCTGGCTCAAGTCACCTGTCTCCCTAAAGTGACCCCTGGAAGGTGACTGCACAGCCCTCACTGGCCCGGCTGAGCCTAAGGTGGAGGGGGGGGGGGGGAGTGTCAATTCTCAACGTTCTGAATAGAACACCAGTTCCCACCCTTTTCCTCACTGTTGCAGGCACAAACCACAGTGGGCCACCTAGGGCAGGCATTCGGCATGGCAGCTAAGGCACGGCTGGGACGTCCACGTCCGTCCCATACTGCAGTGCCTGGGTTTCAGCCCTGGCTCTGCTCCCAGCCCAGCTTTCTGCTGATGCAGACCCCAGGAGGCAGCAGGTTCCTGCCATCCACGCAGGAGAGCAGGACGGAGCTCTTGTCTCCCAGCTCCCGTCTGCCCCAGCCCTGTGGACTGCAGGCATTTAGGGAGAAAACCAGCAGGTGTGAGCGCTCTCTCTCTCCCCCACTTTTCAGATGAATTCTATTACACGTGTTTAATGAAGTATGCTCCTGTAAACCCGTCTCATTTTTCAGCCCTCAGCCTTCAATGGCACCGCATGTGGGAAAGTGAACTCTTGAGCATCTCGGGTGTACTCCAGACACGCTTGTTTTTCCAACTCTGCTGGCTGGAGTCTTGGAGTGTCCTGTGCACAGGGACTGAGGTACCACATCCTCTCAGGGACCCACTACTACCAGCACTAGCAGACATGACCTTGCATCATAGTTGAAAGCACCCCGGGTCTAACTCTGCAGTGTTCCCAAATGTCAACTCTCAGCCTCTTCAATGCTAAAGTCCCCTAATGCATGACACACTGGGTCACAGCCCAGGAACTGTCAGGACGTGTGATCAGTTCTCATTACCCAAGGTGGTTCTAGTCCATCAAACCTCCGAGAATCCTGAATGACTGATACTGAACCACTGTCTAAGGGAGTTAGAGGGTTATAGCCCTCCCAGCCGCAGGTCACATTTTCATCAACTGACCAATACAGAGCCTTATATTATGTACGTTTCTACTTGATGACACCTTGTTAGAATCCACGGTTGACTCACTAACCCTGAACCCACAGTCTACAGCACCACAGCTCATGGCGGAACCAGTCTTACCTAACACACGCATTTCTTCCCCAAGGTGCAACACAGCCTTGGAACACTGGCTAGCCCCTCAGCACCACAGTGGGGGCCGTAAAATCAAAAGCACATCTGTTTAGAACAAGGGGTGACCCAGGAGGCAGGGCAGGGGTGTGCCCTCGGCCCAGCGGTTAGGGGGACCACATCCCACATCAGAACACCTGAGTTCAGTTCCTGCCTCCAGCTTCCCACCTGTGCAGACCCGGGAGACAGCAGGTGACGGCTGAAGTAACTGGGTCCCTGTTCCCGCAGCAGCAGACCCGGACCGAGCTTCACGCTCCAAGCTTCCGCCCAGCCCAGGCCAGGCCATTGTGGGCACTGCAGTACACCAGTGGATGTCGGCTCTCTTTCCACCTCTCGGATACACAAATCAGAATGTAAAAGCAGAAGGCCGGGTACTGCCTTGGTCGACCCCAGCTGGGAAAACACGCGCTCAGAGAGTCAAGTCCTTCCGCATGCAGCACACGTCCACAGACGTCCACCAAAGCACTGCCAAACACGGTGTCTGGGGCTACAAATGCACTTCAGTGAGGGGCACATTCACGAATACACAACTGCACATAATAAGGACCCATGGTACCTGGCCATCACACCTGAGGCCCGAGAGGCAGAAAGTCCGGTCTGCAAGGTTTTCCTCCTTTGCCAAAGAGCAAGTACACCGTGTCCCAGGCAGACAAAGCGTCTCTGCTTCCAGTAATCCTGCTCTCCCTCCCCTCCTACCTTGGCAGTCAGCACCATTAAGATTTAGCAACCCAGCTCCTAAGTGTTTTGTTTTGTTTTAATGTGGACAGGTCCTGAATTGGCTACAGACTGTTCGGCAGCATTCGCTTTATTCTATTAAAACTCCCAAATTAACTTCAGGCAGGCTCCCAGCAAGAATTACAAACGAGGAGCTGGTGTGGCCGCACGGCAGGGAGCCACAGCGTGGGACGCTGGCATCCCACGTGGGTGCCGGTTCAAGTCCCAGCTGCTGCACTTCCAACACGACCCCCTGCTAATGGTCTAGGGAAAGCAGCAGGGGAAGACCCAAGCGTCTGGGCCCCTGCCACTCACGTGGAAGACCGGGATGAAGTCTGGTGATCCTGGCTTCAGCCTGGATCACTGCTGGTGCTGTACCTATCTGGGGAATGACGTGCAGGAACCAGCACTTGCTTAGCAGTTAAGGCCCAGTCCCATTTCAGAGCGCCTGGGTTCAAAGTCCAGCGTCTTGCTAATGGGCACCCTGGGAGGCAACGGGCCTCAGGTCCTTGGTCTCCTGCCACCTACCAGATTAAGATCCTGGCTCATGGCTTCAGCCCGGCCCAGGTCTGGCTATATGGCATTTGGGGAGTGAACCAGTGGATGGGAGATCTGTCCCTTCAATAAACAAATAAATAAAAACAAAAATTCCTAAATGTGCCTTAGTTAACCTAGCTTGCCGAAACCAAGTTCGCACAGCTGTAACATTTCACCTAACACAATCAAAAGACAGCTTGACAAATGTGTTTAGGCCAGCCTACAACGCCATTGTTTTAGTAGCATTGAGATTTTCCCACGTATTTGAATTTACTTCCTGTACATACAATCTCTATATTAGCATCAAGTCATATTACATGTTGCAAAACAACTTTAATTATTGGTATTCAACTTACTAGTTCATTAATTCATAACTCAAAATTGCACTGCTGGAACTGGCATAGCTTAGCAAGTTAAGCTGCTGCTGCACACACTGGCATCCCACATAGGAGCACAAGTTCAAGTCCCAGCTGCTCCACTTCTAATCCAGCTTCCTGCTAATGTACCTGGGAAAGCAGTGGAAGACGGCCCAAATTTTCAGGCCCCTGCCACCCATGTAGCAGGCCCAGATGGAGTTCCTGTCCCGAGTTTGGTCTGGCCTAGTCCTAGGTGTTGTTGCTATTTGGGGAGTAAACCAGCATTTTTTTTTTTATAAAGAATTATTTCAAAGTCAGAGTTACACAGAGACAGGCAGAGATGGAGAGACACACAGAGAGAGAGAGAGCTTCCATCTGCTGGTTCACTCCCCAAATGGCCCCAATGGCCAGGGCTGGACCAGGCTGACACCAGGAGCCAAGCGCTTTTCCTGGGTCTCCCACCTGAGGCAGGGGTCCGGGCACTTGGGCCACCCTCCGCTGCTTCCGCAGGCCACGAGCAGGCAGCTGGGTCAGAAGTGGAGCAGCTGGGACTGGAATCAGCACCCATTTGGGATGCCAGCACCAGGAGGAGAGGCAAAGTCAAGTCTTCCTGCGGGGAGACGAGGGCGGCCAGGCTGGGCCCAGGGGAGTCGGGAAGGCTTTCCCGTGACTGCAGGTTGGGAAGACAAAGCTTCACCTGCCCAGCTCAGGTAAAAGCAGGTCCACCTCCGCGCGGAGTGCCCATCTCGGATCCTCTTGTTCTCAAATCGGACCAGAAAACGGCCATCGTCCTGTCTGAGGGAGGAGGGCGGAGAGAGGGGCTCGCCCCGAGACCTGGGGGAGGCCCGCGCCTCTCCACAGACCCCGCGCCGGGGCGCAGTGTGCGCAGTCCCGGAATGCGGTCCGCGGCTATTTATAGCACGATTATCTTCCTAATTGTGTGGTGTTTGGGTCAACCCAAGAATTCGTTTGCATTCCTTTGCCCGCGCCAGGCCAAGGCACGCTGCCCACAGTGGTGAGGAGCCGGAGCCGAGGAGCCGAAGCCGCAGTAACCCCGCAAACCCGCCTCAGAAACTTCCCGGGCACCCATCACTCGGGTTCCCGGCACGCGGGGACCAAGGCCGGGGCCAACGCTGCCGCGCCCCCCGCCCCACCGGTTCAGCCGCACGCGACACCGCGACCCCTGCGCGTCCGTGGGCTCAAGTGTGCTGTCAGTCAGCACTGAGCGCTCTCGCCAGGCCGCGCGCCGGCCCGCTGGGTGGCCCGGGGGCCAGGGAGAGAGACCCCGACGCCCCGCACGGCGGAGCCCGGCCCCGCGCAGGGCCCCGGGGAAGGAAGCGTCCAGCCCGCGAGCAAAGCGAAAGCGAGTTTCCGACCGCGGAGCTCACGGCACAGGCACCGAGCCCGGGGCTCGCACCCCGCGCGTGCACGAGACCGGCCAGCCGGGCGCCCGTCGGTGGGACCCTGCGCACCGCCCGAGGAGGGGGGCAGCGCGGTTTCGGGGAAAGGGCCCTCGGCCCTGACCGGCGCGAGCCGCACGCAGGGCCCCGCCGACCCCCGCCTCCCAGCCTAGGCCGCCCCGAGCGCGCGCGGGACCCCTGCCGCGGCTGGGCCTCCGCCTCCGGGGGTCTCGCAGGCCGCCCCCCCCCCCCCGAGGGCACCAGCCGCCGCCGCCTCCCTCCAGCGGGCGCCCCAGTCCCGCTCCCGGCCAGCCCGGCCGCGGCCCGCCCAGGTCCCACGGGCGCCCGGCTCCCCAGCACTCACCGCCGGGCGGCCTCTGGGCCGGCGGGGCCCCGGCGAACTGCGGGGGCCGGGACCGCCGGGCACGCTCGGGGACGCGCGAGAAGCACCCTCGGGGGCGCGCTCCCGCACCGCAGGGGCCCCCAGAACACACGCACGCGCAGACGCGGGCCGCGCGCCGGGCCGGCTCCGCGGCGGACGCGAGCGCGGGAGCGCGAGGAATCCCTGGAATGAGGCGCCGCCCGCCCTCCCCCGGCGCGGCCTGGCCGGCGGGCCACGCCCCCAGCCACGCCCCTGCCGCTGCGCAGGTGGGGCCCGGGCTCAGGTGAGGCGGGCGGGGCCTCGCTGTCCGCCCCCGCCCCCGCCCCGCGTGCCCACCGGCGGTGCAGGCGGAGGGCCGCCCGCAGGACAGCGCGCGTGGCCCCGCGGGCGCACCCGGCCTCGCTCTCCCCGGAGGCCCGCGGTAGGCGCACAACTTCGGGGTGCAGGCTCAGCCCCAGCTGCCCACCGCTGCGGGCCGGGCACGTCCCCCTCGCGCCCAGTGGACTCAGCACTCGGGACGCCGCGGCCCGGGGACCGGCGTCCGAGCCCCCGCGCACGGCCGCCCTCCCCGCGTCTCGCAGCCGGCCACACACACCTGCGGAGGTGCGCGCGGGCGCCGCGCGGATCAGATGCGCCGCTGCGGGTCGGGGCCGTGGGACGCCGCTCGGCTCCCGCCCATCGCAGCCGCTCAGCCTCCCCGGGGCGCTGGGCTGCGCCTCCGCGCCGCTCCCCTCCCTCGCCCGAGGAGGAAGTCCCGGAAAATCCACGCCGCGCGGGGCTGGCGAGGGCGGCGGGGCGCTGCTAATGGGCGCAGGTTCTCGTTACAGCCCGGGCGCGGGCACGTGACCGCCCGGAGACAAGGCCTGGCTTTAATTTTTTTTTTCCCCTGTCGGAGATTTGGGGGCGGGGGCCTTGCCCGGTTGTTTCTTCGTTCCGCCGCAGCTAAGAAAACATTCGCTTAGCGCGGCCAGCCGCTAACTCCGTAAAACCGGTGGAGGCTGGCCTGGCTCCGCCCCACTTCCCTTCCCGGGGCTCCCCTCGGGCAGCTCTGGCTTGTCTCGGTCGGGAGCGACCCTAAAAACCGTTCCCGCTTCCTGGGGTGGGGGTGGGGGCTGCAGTATTCAGCCTGTTTCCCCGTCTGCCGCCCCACCCGGTCGTATCAGAAAAAGCCACGGCGCGCGGTCTCCCTGGCCCCTGATCCTGCTGCATCCTCAGGTCCGGGAGGTTAAATGGTTTCGTGAAGCAGGTGGAGGGGCTGCCCTGCACGCCGGATCCCGCCCTAGAGTACGCAGGTTGAAGCTGGGAAGGCGCCCCGGGCGTGTGTTCGCTTGGGCCATGTTTTAGCTCGTCCAGGGTCTAAGAGAAGACCTGAGCAAGACGGCCAAGTAGGGGGTCGTCATCCTGCCAGGGGGTGAGGAAACAAGGACGCAGTGTGGCAGACCAGGAAAAGGCTTTGGGATTCCAACAGACCCGGATCTGAAGCCAAACGCGGCCTCTTTCTTGGTTCCGGGATGTTGGGCAGGTTGCCCAGCCTCAGTTTACTCATCTGTGACAGCCCCCGGGCCTCGGACTGTGTGCACCGGGTCCCTGGCCGTTTGCTGCTTCTCTCCTCTGGAGCACCTGATGGCAAAGGGATCTGCCCCAATGCTGCCAGTTAGAGAAACGCCCCTGTTGCACGTGTACCCAACCGGCCTGGGGTTTGCAGAGCATTCCCACAGCCGATTATCTCATCTGACCTCCATGACGGCACTGCCCTCAGTTTGCTGCCCTGTGATCTCCACGTTGGGTCAGGGTAGAGGTCCTAGGTCTGCCTCTTTAATCTCCATCATTGCTGAGAGAGAGCCTTCCTCGGCAGTTAAATCACCGGGGCAGACGGCCTTCTCCCCGGCACGTGACCGGTCTCTGACCTTGGCAAGAATTACTCTCACTCCTCGCCTTACATCACCATTAGTGTGGACTTAGCACTGGCCACATCAAAGCACGGCCATTTAGCAGGAGAGAGACCTGCTAGGAAGACGGGGCGATTTCCGGTCTAGGGGGACTCAGACGGGAACGTGGCACACACAGGGAGAGTGTCACACACTGACCTGCTGCACTGTGGACGAATCTGGACAGTGTGAGAAACGTCAGCTCCCAAAAGGTGGCATGCGGCATAGTGCTATGTTGGTGGTGTTAAAAAATAAAATGGAAAATAACTTTAGGAACCCATACACCACCAGAGCTTCAACAAGTTCATTTACAATTCATGGTTTGAAAAAGAAACCAGGTGTGGATTCCAAAATGGACCACACCAAAATAAACATCTTGTGCTTCCGTGTGTTCCACAAACTCTGAAAGTCCCCTGTACCTGCAGTGAGGTTATATGCAACAGGCCAGCCATGTGGTACAGCCGCCGCCTGCGACACCAGCTTCCCACACCCGAGTGCTGGTTGCAGGTCCAGCTGCTCCACCTCCAACCCAGCTTCCTGGTGATACATCTGGGAAAGCAGCAGGAGATGGCACAAGTGCTCGGACCCGGGCCACCCATGTGGGAGATCCAGATAAAATTCCAGGCTCGGGTCAGTCCTGGCTGGTGCGGCCATTTGGGGAGTAAACCAGCAGATGAACGCTCTCTTTCTGTGTTTCACCCTCTCTGTCTTTCTGCCTTTCAAATAAATACAAATCAATCTTTTTAAAATATATATAAAACAGAAGTCAGGGAAGGTTGATACCAGGACGCAGGGTCGGGGGAGAGGCAGGCCTGGGCTTGGATGAGAGGTGGCCATCGGGTTCGATGTAGGGTACCGTCAAGGTCCTCGCTGTTGAGCAGTGAGTTCACAGATTCACCATTCAAGACAAGTCCTTGGGGCAGGCCTTTGGCCTAGCAGCTGAGCGGGTCCACGTCCTGTATCAGACGACCTGGGTTCCATCCTGCGCTCTGGTCTGTGACTCCAGATTCTGCTCATGCACACCCTGGGAGGCCCAGTGATGGCTCAAGTCACTGGGCTCCTGCCACCCACCCACAGGGGAGCTTAGCTCTAGTGGCCTGGCTCAGGTATTTCAGGAATGAACTGGCAGATGGGCGTACTTGCTCTGTCTCTCTCTCTCTGCTCCCACTCCTAGCCTCTCAAATACATAAAAATAAAATGTTTTCAAACATTTATTTTCATCTCCTTGAAAGGGAGAGTGCCAGAGACAGCAAGAGGTACCCTCCATTGGCTGGTTCACTCCCCAAATGCCCACAACAGTCAGGGCCGGACCAGGCCAAAGCTAGGAGCCCAGAAGTCAATCTGCATCTCTCATGTGGGTACCAGAGGTGCAAGCACTTGAACCATCTTCTTCTGCCTCCTGAGATTCACTAGCAGGAAGCTGGATCAGAAGTGGAGCACCGAGGACTTGAGCCAGTGCTCTGGTATGGGATGCAGGCATCCCAAGCAAGGGCCCGACCCACTGACCCTGGCCCCCCAAAATACAACACTTAAGTGATGGTTGCACAACAGCGGGAATACACTTAATGCCACTGAAGCACTTACTTCAGACTGGGTAAATTGGTAGATTTTATGTTACACTTTTACCACAATTTTTAAAAGTAAGGAAATGAAAAAAATGGGCAAATAAGAAACAAAAACCACTTAGGTAGGTGTCTAAGTAAAGATAAACTGTGTTTCCAACCAACAGTTTTATAAATGCATCAGAAGTCCTTAAAAAAAAAAATGAAGATAATCGAGCAGCTGTGTGCATGGAGGCCGAGGAAAAACAGGATTGGTCCCAAGCTCGTCATTGCTGAGGCCGAGTGACAGGTATGTTGGGGGTTGTCGGGGTCGGTACATTGTTCTGGTTACTCCTGCATGTCTGAAATTTTTCATTAAACATTTTAAAAACTAAAGAGGGGCCGGCACTGTGGCATAGAAGGTAAAGTCACCACCTGTAGCGTCGGCATCCCATATGAACGCCAGTTCTAGTCCCAGCTGCTCCACTGCCAATCCAACTCTCTGCTGTGGCCTGGGAAAGCAGCAGAGCATGGCCCAAGTCCTTGTGGGAGAAGCTCCTGGCTCCTGGCTTCGGATCAGCTCAGCTCTGCCCGTTGTGGCCATTTGGGGAGTGAACCAGCAGATGGAAGACTTCTCTCTCTCGCTCTCGCTCTCGCTCTGGCTCTACCTGTAACTCTTTCAGATAAATAAATCTTCAAAAAAATAAAAATAAAAAAACGAAAGGGAAAAGGACAAGGGACACTCCGTGCTGTACCTCCTGCCCATGGCCTCACCCTCATTTGCTTCTCAGTCCCCGTTTCTCTCTGCAGCCTCCCCGACCTGATTGTCTCTCATCTCTCTACCACAGAGCTCCTCATAGCTTTGCCCTCCTGTTCCTGTCCCCCAACAACTCCTCCACACCTCCATGGTTTCCTAACTGGCTCCTTTCATGCCTGCATAGTTCACGTTGCTGAGCGAGACCATCTGATCCTCAGAAAGGAGGACCTACCTGGAAGTCGTGAGCCCCAGAGGACCCACGACACCGAGCATGGGTGCAGCACCGAGAAGCTTGGTCCACCAATAGGGGCAGGGCTTATAGCCCCACGATGGCCCTGACCAATGTGGGAAGGCTCCGGGGAGTTCAGTTAACGAGGAATCGGGTCTTTGCCTTCCCGGGACTTCTTAAAGCTCTGCAGTTAGTCAGTATTGCAAGTAGCGGTTTTCTCTCCCACAAGACTGCGGGTGAGGTGGTGTATTTGTGCACACATCCTGCCTTGCTGGGCCGGCAGGGAGACGGGGAAGCCCCAGCGGCCGCCACGTGAAATGCTCGTCGTGCAGACACTGCTGTCCTCCTCCTGGCACTCCCGTGCTTGCACGGGTCTCCCCGGTTCTCTTGTCTTCACCCCTCCTGCTCCTCAGACTGGCTGCACGGGCACTCCTGAGAGCTATTCCTCAATGCAGAGGCTCAGGCCCCACCCAAAGCTGCATTTCCGCACACTCCCTAGCTTGCTCTCAGACTGCGCTTTGAGAAACACATCCTGTTGCCTTCTAGCGAAGTCTCCGTGGCCAGTAACAAACGTGTGCGGCATGCATGGGTGGCGCTAAGCGTTGTGTCTCCATCATTTCAGTCTAGTGAAAAGCTCTGTAAAGGAACGGCTACAAGATGCTTGGGTTGACCATTGTCAAAATCCTGGGTATGATACTGTCTTAGAGGTTTTTAGAAATTATTTATTCATTTATTTTTATCTGAAAGGCAGAGAAACAGAAACGGAGAGAGATCTCCCATCCAAATGCCCACAACAGCCAGGACTGGGCTAAGCTAAAGCCAGGAGCCAAGAACTAGCTCTGGGTCTCCCACGTGGCTGACAGAGACCTGAGTACTTAGCCGTCACCTGTTGCCTCCCAGGTGCACTGGCAGGAAGCTGGATTGGACGTGCAGAGTAGCTGAGACTCAACCAGCCACTCCACTGTGGAACGCAGGTATCCCAAGCGGTGCCTTGACTTGCTGGGCCACAATACCTGCCCCTATTTTCCTACTTTTGTGCTCAGGAAACCGAGCTTCGACGAGGCCTAGCGAGCAGCCCAGCTTAAGTCTGCCCTGAGACACTCCCACGTGCACGCACTGTTCTCAATCCTGGGGGGACGCCACGGTGAACAAACATCGCCTCTGCCAGCGATCATTCAGGACGGGGCCATCAGGACTCAAGCCCAGATCTGGCTGTCGGGCCCTCTGCTGCTTAGATTTCAGAGAGATGGTCACACAATTGCGATGTGACAAATGATGGAGCCACCGGAATTTGCAACATTTCTGGACACGTGTACAGAAAAGCATGTAGCAGTGCCAGGTACACAGCCAGCACTCAACAGAGCCAGAAGGAGCCTCACCTTCCCCCAGGTGAGGGACCAGGTGAGATGCCCCAGGTCTGTCTCTACCCTTCCCCCAACTGCACGGCGTCCAGAGGTGATGGTGTAGCCATCGTGAGGGGATTCATCTGAACTTGGCATCTGTTTCAGAGTTAGCCAGGGAACTCGGTGGGGGAGGGGGAGGTCCCCGTGCATTTTCCTGAATGCCATCTGTTTCCATGGCATGGTTCTCAATGAACCCCCGTAAGCAAGCACAGAATGATGCCAGAACCACCGTCTAGGCCTCAGATACCTGAGTGGTGTCTCACCCTGATGCAAAGATGGGACCTGTCCCCACACGAGGAGTTCTCCTTCAGAGACCTGAGGAACGGTGTAGCCGGACAGCACAGTCTAGCTCGCTTTGCTCCAGGCAGACGTCCCTGGGCGGTGACGGGACAGTCTGCAGAAAGGGATCCAAGGCCAGGCCGAAGTGCCTGCTTCTCAGGCCGTGGTTAGAACTGGGCCAGCAGGTGTTTTCCCTCGGAGTGCGCGGTTGCTCAGGGCAACACCCCCAGAGAGAAATCCCTTGCACTGGGATTGCCGTGTCTCTCTTGGCTCCAATTTCTTCTGCCCTTGGCTCTGACAAGTGTGTGCTCCATGGCGGCGAGAAAAGGGAGAACAAGGGAGGGGGGAGGGGGCAGGGGAGGAAAGAAAGGAGAGGAGTGTTGCCAGGCGCCCACCAGACGCGAAGCACCGTGTTCAGCATTCACAGTTGGTGCCGTGGGAGCCTGTGAGGAGGCCTTGCTGCCTGCTTCTACGGAGGAGGGAAGTGAGGTTCAGAGAGGCTTGCATGGGGCAAAGCCAGGCGGTAACGCAGCTGGCCTGACGCCACGTTCACCCGTCTTTCAACACTGCCTCCAAGTTCACCGGGAGAAGACCGGTTGGAGAAGCTGTCAGTGAGTCACTGAGTCTGCTCTCCTAGACCGGGCTCCCGCTCCGAACGGAGAGCCCTGCTCTGGGTGTCCCAGCCCCTCCGGGCTGCCTCGTGGAGCTGGAATGTGCTGGTGTTCCCCCCTCAGAGAAAGCGTGGAGAAGACACGTGCGTGCTCAACCTCCTGGGACAGGTGGGGCTCACGCTGCTTCTATTTCTATCCCATCAGAGAAAACTTGTGACACGGCCTCACCCGGGTGAAGGGGGCACTGGAGAGACGCAGTCCCTGGGTGAGCAGCCACCTGTCAACAGCTGTCCCCGAGGAACACGGGTCTTTGGTGACTGGTTGGCCATCCCGGTCAAGGTAGAGCAAGCTGAATGGTTTCTACTGGGCCGCCGGTGAGCGTCTGAGGAAGGGGAGGCTGCGGAGGAGAAATCTGGCTGTGGGCCTGAGCCGAAGCGGAGGGCAGACACGAACTAGAATGGGCAGCTGGGGCACAAGCAGGTTCCCACTGGGGACGGGGAGAACCAAGAGTGCGTGCTGTGCTGACGTCCTGTGAGCTGCCCATGAGACACCCAGAGGACACAGGGAAGGGCAGCTGGATGCAGGAGCCAGGGGTACAAAGGAGGGCTCAGCACGGAGGCTTAAACGTGCGCTCTCTCTTTTATCCAGGGGCTTCTTTTTTGTTCTCCCCTGAGCCAGGAAACTATTTGAATAGTTACGAAACATCTCCTTCTACAGAAGTAGCATAAAATTACAGTTGCTTTCTCCATAATTATCAGAATTATTTCTACTTGAGGTCTTAGCTAAGTGGGGCTGGAATCAACAAAAGATTTCGGTCTGTTGGCTCAGAGACACCCCCCGCCCCAGGAAGCCCGCCCTGTTGATGTCTGCCATGCTTAGCTCTCATAACATCATCCAGTCCTTGAAAAAAAATGCCTCTTTGTGTATTCGCAGCTTCAAGTGAATTCAGCAGCGTCCATTAAACACCTCCCAACTCCTGTCATTCACCACTTCAACGGTGAGTGCTGACTGCATCCATTTCAAAGACTGATGAAGCTGTTGACAGCTTTGACTGGCAGAGGAAGCCGTGGTCGGAACCACAGTGTTTAGTGTGTGAACTATTCTGTCATCCGTTGTCCTCGTGACCTTGAGTGGTTCCTGGAACCCGGTGAGCTGCACAGGTCACATCACCACTGGGCATCGCCACACTGGGGCTTGTGATCCTGAAAACTCCCTGCACGGAGCTCCGGGCTCCTCAGTGCACTTGACCCTACATCATTACCGCACCTGCATAATGTCTCAATGAGAGATGATGTTTGCAATTCTATTCATCAAGTAATAGCTATACTATTATATGCAAAAACTCATTCAACACATAGCTAACTGAGAGCCCACTGTGTGCTGCTGATTAGCAGGGAAGAAGACATAGTTTTTGCTGGTGGGAAAAGACAGGTAATAAACAAATAAAGAAGTAATTATAGAGGTGCCATGGCTCACTTGGTTAATCCTCCATCTGTGGCACCGGCATTCCATATGGGCACCAGGTGCTAGTGCCGGTTGCTCCTCTTCCAGTCCAGCTCTCTGCTGTGGCCCAAGTGCTTGGGCCCTGCACCCGCATGGGAGACCAGGAGGAGGCACTGGCTCCTGACTTCGGATCGGCGTAGCTCCAGCTGTAGCGGCCATTTGGGGGGTGAACCAATGAAAGGAAGACCTTTCTCTCTGTCTCTCTCTCTCTCACTGTCTAACTCTATCTGTAAAAAAAAAAAAAAAAAAAAAAAAAAAGAAGAAGAAGGAGGAGGAGGAGGAGGAGAAGGAGAAGGAGTAAATATAGAGTGAATCAGGTACAGAGTGCATGAGAAAGAACCGGGAGACCAGGGCTGGGATGACTGAAAAGCAGGAACACTTCAGCAATAAGGCATCATGGCCAGGGAGCTGAAGGAAGTTGAGGGAGCAAATCTCATGTGGACGATGGGGGAAGAATGCGATTCACCAGCCAAGGACATGGCACGTGCAAGGGCCCAGAGGCAGGACGCACCTGGCATGTTTCAGGACTGGCAGGGGAGGCAGCGCGGGAGGGAGGAAGAGCGAGGGGAGAGGTCACCGCGGTGGGTGGCCGGCAGCTCATGCAGTAACCGAAGCAGAGGGTTTTTTTCCCAGCACCTTCATGTAACTGGAGGAGGGAGAAAAACAAACCTATTTCCGGGTGCAAAACGCTTCGCAAAGAAAGCAATGCACAGGCGGGGACTTCCCGTGCAGCTGCAACACGAAACACCTTCAAAGCCAAGGGTGCGCCCCTGAAATGAGAAAGGGGCCAGCTCAAGACGTGGGGCACAGCACGAGCCGTCTCCCTCCCCCAGCAGGTTTTTGCACTGTTCAGGTTCACTGAGACCACATGCCGAGCCCCGCGGGGGGGTGGGGGGGGGCACAGGGACATGCTCAGGGGCCGGTGCTGTGGCACAGCAGGTTAACGCCCTCGCCTGAGGCACTGGCATCCTATATGAGACCCGGCTGCTCTACTTCCCATCCAGCTCTCTGCTGTGGCCTGGGAAGGCAGTAGAAGATGGCCCAAGTCCTTGGCCCCTGCACCCGTGTGGGAGACCTGGAAGGAGCTCCTGGCTCTTGGCTTCATGTCGTTGCAGCTCCTGCCATTGCGGCCAGTTGGGGAATGAACCATCAGATGGAAGACCTCTCTCTCTCTCTCCCCCTCTCCTCTCTCTGTGTAACTCTGACTTTCAAATAAATAAATAAATCTTTTAAAAAAAAAGTGTGGCCATCAGCCACCTGCACAGACGCTTCCCACCCCTCATGCTCACGGGCAAAACTGATGAGCCCAGGCCGATGGGACCAGAACAATGCTGATCGGACAGATACTCTGTTTTCTGAATTACAGCTCCAAAACCTGACCCAAAGGCCTTTTATTAGCTTGTCGATGTAAACAGCACAGAAGCTGGTCTAAACAGACTTTTTTGTTTTCAAGGAGGACAGAGTGTCCCATACCAGATAGATTACCTTGGATGGTTCCCTCCTACTGTGCCCTCCATAGGGAGAGTTAGCAAACAAAAAGCCGGGTGTGGACCCTGGGCCAGTTCACAGTGGGGCTGGCGGGTACTGCTCCAGCAGTAACCCCAGGGGTCCGGGCAGGGCTTCACTTGGTGCCCACAAGGCTGTCTTATTCAACACTGAGTGTGCGACACAGCCACTGTGGACCACGTGGGTTTGTTCCCCGCGTGTAGACACCCTGCCCATATGGGGAGATTCACCCATGCCTGGATCTAGAGAGGCCCCTGGGAGCTGAGGGTTCCTGCCTGGGGCTAAGAGGCAGGCTCGGCTGACTGGATGCTCCTGCCCAGGGCCTTCACTTTTATTTTTTTATGATTTTTTAAAAATTTTTGTTTATTTGAAAGAGTTACAGAGAGAGATAGACAGAAAAGTCTTCCATCTACTGCCAGAGTTGAGCTGATCCGAGGCCAGGAGCCAAGAGCCAAGAGCTTCCTCCAGGTCTCCCACATGGGTGTAGGGACCCAAGGACTTGAGCCATCTTCTACTGCTTTCCCAGGCCGTAGTAGCCAGCCAGCGCCAGCCCCCAAGGCTTTAGCTCTTGAAAGATGACTGGAAGTCTTCGTGGTGGCAGCATCGAGTCCTGGAAGGGCAGTGCCGGGACCACAAAGGTGAGTCCTGGGCTGGGAGGGCCCTGGGGCGGCCCAGCCACTTTCCCTCATTCCTGATCTCTTTGTACCTTTGATTCTCCAGCTTTCTCTTGTTCTTCTGCCACCCAATACCCACTCAACAAACTCCGCGTCTGCTTCTGTTAATCAGAGAGCATTGCTGTGGTCTGCAACTCAGAACCTCGGATTAATTTTTTTGTTTGTTTTATTTATTTAAAAGGTAGTTTTATAGAGACAGAGAGAGACAGAGAGAGAGAGTCTTCCATCTGCTGGTTCACTCCCTAAATGGCCCCAAGGAAGGGGCTGGGCCAGACTGAAGCAAGGAGCCAGGAACTCCATCCAGATCTCCCGTGTGGGTACAGCGGCCCAAGCACCTGGGCTACCCTTGCTGCTTTCCTGGGTGTATTAGCAGAGAGCTGGATCAGAAGTGGAGCACCTTGCAGTGCCGGTACACTGGGTTCTAGTCCCAGTCAGGGTGCCGGATTCTGTCCCAGTTGCCCCTCTTCCAGTCCAGCTCTCTGCTGTGGCCCGGGAGTGCAGTGGAGGATGGCCCAAGTCCTTGGGCCCTGCACCCACATGGGAGACCAGGAGAAGCACCTGGCTCCTGGCTTCATATCAGCGCAGTGTGCCAGCCGCAGCGCACCGGCCGCGGCGGCCATTGGAGGGTGAACCAACGGCAAAGGAAGACCTCTCTCTCTGTCTCTCTCTCTCACTGTCCACTCTGCCTGTCAAAAAAATAAATTAAAAAAAAAAAAAAAAAAGAAGTGGAGCAGCCGGGACTCAAACTGGCTTCCACGTGGGATGCTGGCGTCGCAGGCAGCGGCTTGACCTGTTGTGTGCCACAGCACCGGCCCCCCTCAGCCTGATCCTAAGCCATTTTGAGACCCCAATAAAGAATAACACTTCCCCAGCACTCCCAGTGTTGACGCGTGTTATTTTTGTTGTCCAACTCCAGGATGCACACCATCGAACTAAGCTAAACTCCTTAGAGGCTCGCAGCTTTTAAGCAGCTATAAAACACAAACACATTTAACGAGCTAAATACAAGCAACAGCAGCAAATCTGCACGCAGAAACGCACAGCACTTCTTGGCAAGGGCGGCTGGTGCTGTCTGGGGAAACGAGACGGCTGTCTGTTGGGCTCAGGCTCGCGTGGTGTTGGGTTTCACGCCACCGGCCTCTCCACACTGATCTCCCGTCTCTTCCGCCCACTTAGATCACTGACAACTCTTCATTTAGACGCTTCGCTCTCCCACGAATCTTCAGAGCAACGCCTTTTCTTTGGCTGGCTCCATATTGACAACGATGACTGCTCTGTCCTTAGGCCATTTAGCTGGGAGGATTAAAATTGCTGTAGCTGGCTGAATGCCATCGTATACACAAATGCACACACAGGGCCTGAAATCAGCTACAAGCATTGCTTGGGTGACGCAGTATTTTAAAAAACAGACAGAAAAAATACCAGGTTAAAAAATTCTCATAGAAAACTCAATTAAAAACCCCAAGAATATATTTGTAAACTCCGATTCAAAAACCATGATGCAGTGATTAGAAACATAAGCTTTGGAGTTAAAAATAAATCTGGTTTTAAATCCCAACTGTAGAGGCCAGCTCTGTGGCAAAGTGGGTTAAGCTGCTGTCTGCAGTACCAGCATTCCATATGGATGCTGGATCGAGTCCCGGCTGCTCCACTTCCAATCCAGCTCCCTGCCAAGGTGCCTGGGAAAGCAGTGGAGGATGGTGCTTGGGCCCCTGCACCACTGAGAGAACCAGAGGAAGCAGTCATTTAGGGAGTGAACCTGCAGATGCAGTCTCTCTGTTTCTCTCTGTGTATAACTCTTTCAAATAAATAAATCAATTCTTAAAAAAAAAAAGAAAGTCCATGTCCATCAGGGTGCCTGGATTTGAAAAAAAAATTGCACTGTACCCCTCACTTTTCATGCAACTTTTTTCTGTTTTGAAGTATTTGTTTAAATTGTGTGAAAGTAGATGGGTTATCTCCCATCTACTATTTCACTCCCCAAATGCCAACAACAACTGGGGCTGGGCTGGCGCCGTGGCTCAACAGGCTAATCCTCCGCCTTGCGGCGCCGGCACACCCGGTTCTAGTCCCGGTCAGGGCGCCAGATTCTGTCCCGGTTGCCCCTCTTCCAGACCAGCCCTCTGCTGTGGCCCGGGAGTGCAGTGGAGGATGGCCCAAGTGCTTGGGCCCTGCACCCCATGGGAGACCAGGAAAAGCACCTAGTACCTGGCTCCTGCCATCGGATGAGCGCGGTGCGCCGGCCGCAGCGCGCCGGCCGTGGCAGCCATTGGAGGGTGAACCAACGGCAAAGGAAGACCTTTCTCTATGTCTCTCTCTCTCACTGTCCACTCTGCCTGTCAAAAAAATAAATTAAAAAAAAAAAAAACAACTGGGGCTGGGCCAGGCCGAAGCCAGGAGCTAGGAATTCAATCTAGATCTCCCACATGGATGGCAGGAACCCAACTAGTTGAGCCATTACCTGCTGCCTCCCAGGGTATGCTTAACAGGAAACTGGACCTACAGCAGAGGTGGGAATCAATCCCAGGCACTCGGATATGGGACACTGACGTACCAAGAAGTGGCTTAACTTACTGCACCACAATATCCACCCCATCCACTCCTCTGTAGGGGAGACCCAGAGAGAGGTCCCGGCTCCTGGCTTCCGCCTGGCCGACTCCCGGCCATTGCAGCAGATGTTAGATCTCTCTCTGTCTCTTCCTCTCTATCACTCTGCTTCTCTAAATACATCAATTCTTTTGTTAAAAAGTCACAGTTATACCTGAGACCAGGATGCTATTACCCTACCACCAGGCAGGAAACGGGCACTAAGTGAAGACACGTGGCACTCCTGCAGAAAATCCCTCAGTACTTGCCCGTGGCTCCTGAAGTCGGAAATCCCTGGTGTTTTCTGGTTTTCCGCTGCTTTTTTTTTTTTTAAATGGAGATAATTCAGAGCCGGCACCATGGCTCACTTTGTTAATCCTCCGCCTGTGGCGCCAGCATCCCATATGGGCACTGGGTTCTAGTCCCGGTTGCCCCTCTTCCAATCCAGCTCTCTGCTGTGGCCCGGGAGGGCAGTGGAGGATGGCCCAAGTGCTTGAGCCCTGCACCCGCATGGAAGACCAGGAGGAAGCACCTGGCTCCTGGATTCGGATCAGCATAGCGCCAGCTGTAGTGGCCATCTGGGAAGTGAACCAACGGAAGGAAGACCTTTCTCTCTGTCTCTCACTGTCTATAACTCTACCTGGCAAATAAATTTTTAAAAAATGGAGATAATTCTATATCCACAAGTAGTCTTAATAAATAATACAGAAGAGTCCTGTTGCCCTATTTCCCCCACTAGTTTCATCTTGCAAAGCCATAGGACAATATTACAACAGGATACTGACATTGGTACAACCTACTAACCCCTGCTCAGTTGTCCCCGGTTTTACTTCTCCGTGTGTGTGTGCGCGTGTGCACACATGTGTGTGGCTTAGTCCTTTTGTGCGGCTATGACAAAGCACCTTAGAGTGGGCACTTTATAAAGCAGAGGAATTCGTCTCTTAACAACTACAAAAGCTGGGACACCTGAGATCAGGCACAGGCACAGACTCTGCTGAGGAAGTCCCTTGCGGCTGTGTCCTCACTCGGTGCAAGGCAGAGGACAAGGGAGCCAAGGGCACTCCCTTCAAGCTCCTTCGTGAGTTTCCAAGTTAACTCCTCCAGGCTTCACTTCTTTTTTAAAACAAGATTGATTTGTTTATTTGAAAGGCAGAGTCACACACACACACACACACACACACACACACACACAGATTTCATCTACTGCTCATTTGCCAAATGACTACAACAGCCAGAGCCGGGCAAGCCTGAAGCCAGGAGCCAGCTACTCCATCCAGGCTGGCAGAACTCAAGTGCCTGAGCCATCATCTGCTCTTCCCAGGCGTACCAGCTGGGGGCTGGATCAGAAGGGGAGCAGCCAGCACTGGAACTGGCACTCTGCTTTGGGATGTGGGCCACCCAAGTGGCAGCTTCACCCCTACTTAATACCTTCATCTTGGGGATCAGGTTACAATAATTCTGGGTGACCACACAGAAGCATACCACTGCAGCGTATGTATGTGTATATGTGTGTGTGTGTGAGTTCCAATCGCTCTAACACATGTGTGGTTCCGTGCCACCCTAACACACGTGTGGTTCCGTGCCGCCCTAACACACGTGTGGTTCCATGCCACCCTAACACACATGTGGTTCCGTGCCACCCTAACACATGTGTGGTTCCATGCCACCCTAACACATGTGTAGGTCCAAAACATCCGCTTCCAGTCACTGCTCACAACACTTCCATCGTCACGAGGACCCCGTGTTGCTCTTTTTAACCACACTCCCCTTCTTTCCCTGTGCACCTCCCCTCCCTACCCCTGACCCAAACCACAAATATTTTCTCTGTTTTTAGAATCCTGTCATCTCAAGATGGCTTTTGAGGGACTGTCAAAAACTTAATGGAAAATGCATATATTGAAAACAATTTGGGTGGTTTCCAGATTTTTTTTTGGCACCAAAATTGAACTCATCATGAACTGTGGTAACATGTTCTGAACAGAATCTAGCTTGAGCCACTAAGAAGGATAGACATTAATTTCAAAAGAGACCCTAGCTGGCGCCGTGGCACACTATGTTAATCCTCCGCCTGCGGCGCCGGCATCCCATATGAGCCATAGTCCTGGTTGATCTTCTTTCAGTCTAGCTCTCTGCTATGGCCTGGGAAGGCAGTAGAAGATGGCCCAAGTCCTTGGGTCCCTGCACCCACACGGGAGACCAGGAAGAAGCACTTGGCTCCTGGCTTCGGATCAGCATAGCTCTGGCCGTTGCAGCCATTTGGGGAGTGAACCAACAGAAGGAAGACCTTTCTCTCTGTCTCTCTCTCTTGCTGTAACTCTACCTGTCAAATAAATAAATAAAATCTTTAAAAAAAGAGCCCCTTTATGAGCAACAAGAATTCTGTTAACACTGAAGCAAGAACAGACTTGGATTGTAGTGAATCTTGGGGGGAAAAATGGGGAAATCACTGATGCTTTCTGAAATGTTTACGAGGGCAGTGTCCCAAAGAAATCAGTCGTTTCCAGTTGGATAACTCTGTTTAAAGAATGAGATGGGGCCAGCACTATGGCATAGTAGGTTAAGCCTCCACTAGAGGTGCCAGCATCCTGTATGGCACCAGTTCATGTCCTGGCTGCTCCTTTTCTGATCCAGCTCTCTGCTGATTGGCTGTAAAGCAGTATAGGAGAGACAAAGTGCTTGGGCCCCTGCACCCATGTGGGAGACCCAGAAGTAGCTCCTGGCTCCTGGCTTCGGAATAACCTAGCTTAGGCTATTGCCGTCATTTGGGGAGCAAACCAGTGGATGGAAGACCTTCTCTTTGCCTTTCCCTCTCTTTGTCTGTAACTCTGCCTCTCAAATAAATAAATAAATATATTTTTTAAAAAAAAAACAAGAAGGAATGAGCTGATGTTGAACATGCAGCCCATGGTGGCAGACCATGCACATCCCCCTGCAAGGGAACAGTTCCACGTGTTCAAGCCCTAACTGAAGAGGACAATTAACAGCTGAAACAACCGCCAACAGCTTGGGCATCTCAATTAGTTGAAATGACAGAATTATGGCTGAAAAATTACAGTGGCAGAAACTTCATGCTCCAGGGGTGGCCAACTATTGTGGTCAGGTCAGCTGCAAACAAGGACGAGATTTCAAAGGAACTTTAAAACAAGGGGGAGGGGTCAGGATCCTGGAGCATTCCTTCGAAGAACTGTGACATGAGATACAGCAAGGCGTTCTCTATGTGATCCTGAATTCAAAGTACAATCAAAGCAAGGGCCACCAATTGGAGGACGTGGCGCAGTCAAAGCAGAAGCAGGCCAGTCAAGAGCAAAGCCCATGGCAAGGGATTTTCTGCAAGACCAAATAGCACCGGCCGAGTGTTCAGAGAAATTTAACCAAAGCTTTAACAGAAAAACCAAGGAAACTCCCCAGCAAGTCCTTTCTCCACTTCTCAGCAATGCTCCTGCTCATTCTTCTCGTCAAATGAGGGCAATCTCATGAGAGTTTCGACGGGAAATCATTAGGCACCCACCTTCCAGGCCCGGTTCGGCTCCTTCTGACTTTTTTTTCCCCCTAATCTTAAAACAGATTTTCAGGTGCATGCCTTGTTCTTCAGTTAATAAACTGTGACACGGTTAAATTCCCAGGACACTCAGTTCCTTGGGGTTGGGCTAAATGGCCAGGACCATCACTTACAAAAGTGTCTTGAACCTGATGGAGCATTTGTGGAGAAATAACATCTACATTTTTTTAAAAATTTATTTGACAGACAGAGCTACGGAGAGGGGCAAAGAAAGAGGGAGAGAGGCGCGTGTATACACACACACACACACACACACACAGATCCTTCATGGCCTGGTTTACTCCCCAAATGGCTACAGTGGCTGAGGCTGGGTCAGGCGGAAGCCAGGAGCCAGGAGTTTTATATGGGTCTCCCAAGTGCGTGCAGGGGCCCAAGTGCCTGGGCCATCTTCCAGTGCTTTCCCAGGCACATTAGCAGGGAGCTGGATCGGAAGTAGAGCAGCCAGGACTCTAACAGGCACTCATATGGGACCCAGGCGTTGCAGGCAGCAGCTTAACCCACTGTAGCACAATGCCAACCACTCCATTTTTGTTTTCATTTTTGTCTTTCAATGCCAACTTCCCATAGACTCTTTGAAGGCTCCTCAGAGAAACGGGATCCTACGGTAGATGACCTCTCGGGACTGGTGTCTTTCAGAGAACATACTTCCCTGAAGAGCCGTCCAAGAGGTTATGTGCACTGACCAGCCACTCCTCTCACTGCTGGATACCCTCTGCTCTGGACCACACCCTGCTAATCAGTCCCCTGTTGACAGACATCTGGGCCATTCCCAGTCTTTCGCTATGCAAATATAGCTGCTAAGAACACGTGGGTGCGAGCTTGCTGTTTGCTAAGATTTACTTGTTTGAAAGACAGAGTGACAGAGAGAGCTTGTTCTTCCATCCACTGGTTCACTCCCCAAATGGCCACAATGGCTGGGGTTGGGCCCAGCTGAAGTCAGAAGCCCATAACTCCATCCGGGTCTTCCACGTGGGTGCCAGGGGCCCAAGCATGTGGGCCGTCTTCAGCTGCTTTCCCAGGCGCATTAGCAGGGAGCTGGATCAGAAGAGCAGTTGCTGAGACTCCAACTAGCACTCCGATATAAGGTGCTGGCGTCACAGGTAGCAGCTTAGCCCGCTGCACCGCACGCCCGCCCAGGGTGCATGCAAGTTTGTGTGAACATGCCCACTGCTCTCTGCATCCCTTCCTGGGACTAGGGGCTCCCTTCTGAAGGCCAGAGCAGCTCACTCCCGACTTCCGCTACATCTGGGGAGCTCAGGCTCCATCAGGCAGGTGCAGTCGGGCAGGATTTTGTTCAGAAGGGACCATGAGTAGGAGCAGGCGCTGTGCAGAGTCTGTCTGAAGGTAAGGACAACGGCACAGGCAACCAGCTCCTGGGGGGTGGCCGTGGTGCAAGTGTGTGCGCTGCGGCCCCTGAGCCAGGCAGCTTCAGCGTCCACAGGTGGTGGCAGTGGGGCCTCTGCTGCAAGTCCCTGGGGGTGGTCTGGCCCCCGGACCGCTGAATCTCATTCTCTAGCTCCCTTGGGAGCTTGTTTGGAGGTTCTAGCAGGGGAGTGCAGCTACTCGTGTACCCTTGATGGAAGACCGGTCCTCCTCTACTGGGGAAGTTCGTCCTCTTCGATGATGGACACACATGGAGTGGCGAGGGAAGAAGGGGACACCGCCCAGGCAGCCGGCCAGATCAGCCAATCAACCCTGGCCATCAGTGGGGTGACAGATGCCGCAGCCAGATCGCCCTCACGTCCTCTCTAGCCCTCCTGCATACATGAACTACATAATATCCTTTCACAAATGCAGTTTCTGCCCAAGTTCAAGTGCATTCTGTTGTTTCTAACCAAGGCCCCTCAGCAACCTCCCTCTCTGTCCTGAGCCCTCCGCCCACGGCAAACTGCTCTCAGCTCCTCAGATATGCCTTCCTCGAGCCAGGTGCTCCCCGTGAGGGCGCCCATCGTGCTGGACTGTTGCTACTTTACTGAACTGTCTCTCCTATGCAGCAGGAGAGCTTGCATGCCGCTGTGGGTCATCCTCAGTGTATGCTCAGTCCACGGGCAGATGAACCGGGGCAGGCATTTGGTGGGACGGGTAAGACTCCATTTGGGGCACCTACCTCCCATACGGGAGTGCCTGGGCTCAAGATCCGGCTTTGCTTCCAATTTCACCTTCCCACTAACGTGCACCCTGGGAGGCAGCAGGTGGTCCTTGCCACCCATGTAGGAGGCATGGATCGAGTTCCCTGTGTCTGGCTTCAGCCTGGCCCAGCCTCAGCTGTTGCAGGCATTTGGGGAGTGAAACAGAGGTAGGAGATTTCTGTCTGTCTGTCTGTTAGCAACAAACCACAATGACTTACAACTTCATACTAACACCCGAGAGTAAAAAGCCTGATGACAACAGATGCTAAAAAAGGAGGTGAACTATCTGTAGCTCTCATTCAGCATTTGGTATATTTCATAGACATTTAAACATGTAGAGGGGGTGGGCATTTTGTACAGCAGTTGAGATACCACCGGGGACCCCCACATCCCATATGGGAGCACATCGGTTCAAATTCCATTCTGCTTTTGTTTCCAGCTTCCTGCTAATGTACAGCCTGGGAGGTAGCAAATGATGGCTCAAGTACTTGGGCCATAGCCACCTACACGGGAGACCTAAATTGAGTTTCTGGCTCTTGGCTTCAGCCCCGGCCTAGCTTGGACTGCTGTAAATCAGCAAGTGAGCTCTCTCTCTCTCTCTCTCTCTCTCTCTCTCTCTTTCTCTCTGCCTTCCAAACAAAAATAAAATAATAAAGATTTTTTTTTTTTTTTTTTTTTTTTTTTTTTTTTTTTTTACAGGCAGAGTGGACAGTGAGAGAGAGAGACAGAGAGAAAGGTCTTCCTTTTTGCCGTTGGTTCACCCTCCAATGGCCGCCGCGGTCGGCGCGCTGCGGCCGGCGCACCGCGCTCATCCGATGGCAGGAGCCAGGAGCCAGGTGCTTTTCCTGGTCTCCCCGTGGGGTGCAGGGCCCAAGCACCTGGGCCATCCTCCACTGCACTCCTGGGCCACAGCAGAGGGCTGGCCTGGAAGAGGGGCAACCGGGACAGAATCCGGCGCCCCGACCGGGACTAGAACCCGGTGTGCCGGCGCCGCAAGGCAGAGGATTAGCCTGTTGAGCCACGGCGCCGGCCATAATAAAGATTTTTTAAAATGTAAGCAGACACTGACCATGTGACCCAGCCATTCTGTAGTAAGATATTTCCCTAAGAAAATGAAAACTCACAAAAAGACTTGTACACAGTTATCAGAGCAGCAGTTACCTCCAACAGTCAAAAGCTGAAAGCAAGTCAAGTAAACTGATGAACAAGCTGTGGGAGAATCTACCATGGGATGCTCGTGCTGTGGTGTAGCGGCTACAGTCGCCGCCTGCAGTGCCGGCATCCCATATGGGTACTGGTTGAAGTCCCAGCTGCTCCACTTCCGATCCAGCTCTCTGCTATGCCCTGGGAAAGCAGCAGAAGGTGGCCCAAGTCCTTGGGTCCCTGCACCCATGTGGGAAGACCCGAAGGAAGCTGCTGGCTCCTGGCTTCAGATTGGCACAGCTCCAGCCATTGTAGCCAACTGGAGAGTTAAGACCTCTCTCTCTCTCTCTCTCTCTCTCTCTCTCTCTCTATATATATATATATATATATATATATATATATATATATATATCTGCCTTTCCTTCTCTCTAACTCTGACTTTCAAATAAATACATAAATCTCAAAAAAAAAAAAAGACTACATGCTCTATGATTTTATTTACAATGAGAAATTTCAGAAAAGACAAATCTAACTTGGGTGACAGAAATTAAATCAGTGGTGAACTGGGGGTAGTGCTGAGAGGAGACTGTGGAGAGACATGAGAGAACATTCTGGAGTGATGAAAATACTTTGTATCTGGATTGGTGCTTACGCAGGAGCATGCATTTGTCCAGTTCCTTCAACTGCCTGCCTAAAATAGATCTAACAAAGCTTAGGGACCATGAGGCGGGACCAGGTGAGAAGAGTCCGCTCATTTGCACGTCAAGCCTGTTTTCTGTCCTCTTGCACGGGACAGTAACATAATAGTGAAACGGAGCAGAAACTGCGGCTTCTGAGTCATGGCCTGGCGGAGCACGTGAGACACGGATCTGTGTCGATCATTTTTGAGGGTCTCGGAGGTCCCAGAGCACCTGTGTGGCACGTTGACATGTGTGCCATCAGGTAACCCTCAGTGCCCCAGAAAGTAGCTTTTATCGCACTCATGTTTACAAACAACAAAGAGGCTCAGACTTGAACAATCACCGCAAGGCCTTGGTATCTGTGAGTTTGACATCTGTGGATTCAACCAACCACAAACCAAATTCAGAAGAAACTACATCTGTACTGCACATGTGCAGACTTTTCTTGTCAATATTCCCTAAACAACACAGTCTAACAACTGTTCACACGGCACCGACATTGTTAGATATACGCACTGTGGAGAGGATTTAGAGTGTCAGGGAGGAAGTACGCAGGCTATATCCAGAGACCAGGCCATTTTACACTAGGGACTTGTCTGCGGGAGGTCCTGGAGCCAGTCCCTATCTTATCTTTTCAGCCCTTGTTTTCATTTCCAGTTGTGTTCAGTGCAAATCAATTGCACAGCATGACAAGTTACTATAAATCAAAGCACAAATACCCTAGCACAACATGCAATGCAAAACAGTTGGAGACCACTGCACTGGTGTGGGGGGGAGCTCATTCACTCCCAGGAGCCTACAATCTGCTGCTTTGGCTCTGCCTGTCCCCTTGCTGGCTTCTAAGAATGACCAGAGTTGGTTTCAGTTAGTGAGACTGCTAGGGTCGTTTGGATACTTGAACATCATGATATCCGTGTACGTCCCTATGAGCCTAAGACTTCATGTAGGAGCTGTTTCTGAAAGAGGCTTCTCTGAACTGGGGCAGTTGGTAAAGATTTCCCGTCCAGAATCAAGCTGATCTCCGGCTTGGGAACAAACCTCTAACGTAACTCTTGGTTTCTAAGGGGAGGGTGTGTGGTGCCTGCATCTCACAGAGCGCATGGCCAAGTCCCGGCTACTCTGCTTCTGATCGAGCTCCCTGCTAATGTGCACCTGAGCAGGTAGCAGGTGATGCCTCAGGGGCTTAGGCCCCTGCCACCCACATCCCAGGCTCCTGGTCCTTGCAGTCTTTTGGGGAGTGAAGCAGAGAATGGAAGCTCCCTCTCTCTCCCTGTCTCTGCATGTACGTGTGTATGTTTTCCTCTCTAGCTATAACTCTGCCTTTCAAATAAATAATTTTTTTTTAAAGTATGAGTTTATTCTGGTGCAAAACAATTTCAAAAGAGGTTTTAGCTCACAGCTTGGGAGGCTGAAAGCCCAGCATATGGCTTCCCATGTGGGCATTTGTTTGTGTCCTGGCTGCTCCACTTCCAATCCAGCTCCCTGCTAATAAACCTGGGACAGCAGTGGAAGATGGCCCAAGTGCCTGGGGCCCTGCACGCACATGGGAGACCCGGAAGAAGCTCCTGGCTTCCGGCTTCAGCCTGGCCCAGTTCTGGCCATCTGGGGAGTGAACTAGCAGATGGAAGATCTCTCTCTCTCTCTCTCTCTAACTTAAATACAATTTTAAACCATGCCCTCTTTCTCTGTCCCTTTCTCTCTCTGTAACCCTTTTAAATAAAAATTTAAATAAATAAGAATAAAAGTCTCAGCGCCATGAGCTACAAGGGACTAACAGGGGAAGGGACGGGGTGGGGGTGCCGAGAGTTCCCCTGGGAAGGACGGTCCTATCCTGGGGAGGATGGTCCTGTCCATCTGCCTGGGAGGGAGAGCTTCAGCAGGGGCAGCTGGGGACAGGAAGATGCTGGACGCACGCAAGGGATGGGCGGGTCTGAGCGAGGAAGGGAGGCGACACAGGCAGGACAGCGCTCCCGGCCTTGTGGGCAGCAGTGACCAGGTAAGACTCCCTCTCTCCACCACAGGACACCTACGCCCCACCAGCTACTGAGCCTGGCCCTGCCCGGCTGTGCTGTTCTCCAGCTCCCCACCCTGGGCCACTGCTCTTCTCATTCCTCCTGGGGTAAGACTTTGTCTCCACCGGCAACGGAGACCTGTCATCTGGGCTTCAGGCATTGGCATCAAGCACCCACTGGACGGTCCAAGTGTGCAGCACAGCCCACAGTCCCCTCGAACACACGCAGGACTCCCGGCAACCTGCTCCTGCTCCTGTCCACACCCCCAGCCCCGGGAGAGCCACTCCCACTTCACCAGCTCCGCCCATCAGCAGCAGCTCCTTTCAGCCTCCGGAATGCTTCTCCCTGTGCTCCGCTCTCCTGCCTCCCAGACGCCAACACAGCTCTTTTCTGGGGAGCTCTCAGAGCCTGAGCCCCGTCCTCCCGGATGCACCCTTGGTACTGGAAGTGAACTCACGGACCTCTCTGCTGGGGGTGCAGCTGGGGCCCACTCGTGGAGGATGGACCCACCTTTCCCCTCCTACACCCAGCCCCTCCGCCTTGGGAGACACCTACGCTAGGATAACATGGGCACAGGGAGGTCGGGGTTGGGGGAGGGCTGGGGGGACTGAGAGGCCAGGGAGAGGCAGACGGCCCCAGAGCCATTGGCCGGCACACAGATCCAGGCTCTTGGGGAAGGCATGTGAGGGAATGGGGAGGAGCTCCTGCCGGAGGAAGAAGGAAGAGAAGGTCAAGTCCAAGTGAGGGGCGTGACCGAGCGGGCAGTGTCATAGGTAAGGAGCTGGGAAAGCATTCATGGAGACCCACTTCCGACGCCCTGGACACCACCGGGCTGCGATGTCCGGCTTGACCCTGAATCAACAGGTCAGGCTGTGTGCCCCTGTGATCATGAGCTCGCTGACACTTAGTGATTCCATGTGGGCTGGGGGCCGTATCATCGCTTGGCATGGGTGGTCCCTACATTCACCACTGCAGACACCCTGAGACACCCTGGCTGTTGTTAGCCCACTTCAGAGAACGGAGCAGCCATGGAGTGCTGACACAACCAGCCAGAGGCACTAAGCTGGATCTCAGGATGTAGGGACCACACACAGCGCCGCCTCTGTGTCCCTTCAGGGATCGGAGGAGCCAGGGAATCTGCCTGGCTGTGACCTGCCACTGAGGTGTCCGTGGTCACGTGCAAAGGCAAGCAGAGCGGGGAGAGGTGAGTGCACTCGGGGTTTGGGAGCCAGTGTGCAAGGGCGCTGATCCCCTGGAACTCTGCATGTGCCCGGGGGGCCCTCACCCTACATGGGCAGGCTGAGTCCTGAGGGTCACGTTGAAGGGCAAAGGAACCAGGAGAGAGCCATTCGTCATCCACCCCAGAGAGCTGCAGAATCATACGCCTGCCGCCGAGATGATTAGCAGCCTCAGAGACCACAGGCGAGCAGCAAACAGAGCCAGCAAACTCGCACAGTCCCACGGGAGTGTGTCACCATGATGTCACCTTGTTTATTCCCCATGTGGGAACCAGGCCCTCCTGGGGCTGGCTGAAACCTCGGGCCCCAGACAGCAAAATGACAAGGCCTTGCCACTTGTTCCCAGACCACCCGTGGCTGCCGCCTCCGTCACTCCCAGTGACAGTCCTGGAGTGCTTTATCTTCGCCCTGACGCTGTGACTTACAAGTGATTCCGTGTCACTTCCCCTCAATCACTGGCCATGTCACCTCTGAAGCGCAGGGGGACCGTCACTCATGCGGGCAGCTCGTCTGCGCCCAGGGTCTCCTGCAGAGCTCCCAGCTAGCGAGCCTCGCCCACTGTGCACAGAGCACGGCGTGAGAAAGGACGCTGCCACAGGCAGGCGGGGGCTCCAGGGCCCACTTCAGCCCTCCTGGCCAGATGGGGGGGAACCCCTTCACCTCTCGAGCCTCGACTTCCCCAACGGTAACAAACATAGGACAGTGCCCTCCCTCCAGGGCAGTGCATGGATTCAGCTCCCGTGGAAAGTACTGGGCGCAGAGTGGGCTCCTCGCCCCTCCCCCACCCCTTCTCCCTGCAAGGTGTAAGCTGTACAGAGCATGTAACTGTCCAGGCTGCAGCCAGATGCTCTGGGCCGGGTTTCCGAGCAGAAAGCCATTGCTCTGGACTCAGAGTAATGTTCCCAGAATGCAGTGGGTGTGGCCCAGGAAGCTTTTTTCATTTTTTTAAAGATTCACTTATTTATTTGAAAAGCAGAGTTACAGAGAGGCAGAGGTAGAAAGAGATGTTTTCCATCTGCTGGTTCACTCCCATTGCTCTGTTGTCGGGCACTTCCTGGCTGCTCCGTCCCGCTCCAGCTCTGCCCCTAGAACTGGGTCTTACATCGGCCCCTTGGGCTCCTGTCCAGCACTCAGCCCTCCGCCCACAGAGGGGAAACGCAGTCCGGGCACTGAGTCACTGGAAAGACTGGCCCAGGTCGCGGCCTCTCCGTCTCCTCAGGGACATGGCCTTACAAGCCACAGGACCAAACACGTGCCAGGTGCACAGAGCTTGGGAGCCTTTCACAGATGGAAGTTACGTGAGTGCACAATGTGAGTATGTGAGTGTGCAAGTATGTGTGTGTGTGCAAGCACACATCCACACACATGCCTCTGTGTGCAAATGTGTAAATGTGTGCGAGTATATGTGCACATGTAGGCAAGTGTGCATATGTGCGTGTGCACATGTGTGAGTGTGCACGTGTACACACCTCTGTGTGTGCAAATGTGTGCACATGTGCGAGTATATGTGCACGTATAGGCAAGTATGCACTTGTGTGTGTGCATGGGTGAGTGTGCAAGTGTATATATGAGCATGCAGGGGAGCGTGTGCAGACGTGTGAAGAGGGAAGCCCCTTCCCCGGGGACCTCATCAGAAGCAGGGGCCTGAGTCTGGTCTTGCTCCTCCCTGGGATCCCTGCACCAAAGCCTGACTCCTGTCTCCCGTCTGCTGCTCCGCCCGGAGCTCTGGGGCCCGTTTACTGCTTGTGTGTCTGTCTCTTCTCTCTTCCACAGAGCTATGTGTTATTTTCTCAGGGAGGCTATGCTATCACGCCTCTCTCTCTTTTCATGTTTTATCTGTCATTTCACACATCTGGAGCAGGGGGAAATTCTCAAGGCACAAGCCGAAGGCACCATCTTGACCTGACGCCTCTGTCCGGGCACCTGTCACATGGTATTTCTGTAACAGCTTCCACACCTGACACCACCACTTGCCCAAATCGTGGGTCAGGATTTACGCTTCAGTCCGTGACACCAGGGCCTCTTGTGCAGAAGAACATCAAGGAAGATAGCCCCAGACATCCCTGCACGCCCAGGGCCTCACCAAAACAGGTGCCCGGTTACCGGCTGCTGAGCGACTCCACCTCAGGCTGCCCACCGTGGTCTCCCAGCTTCCTCACAGCCCTGCTCCGCTCCCTTGGGAAACGCAGGGTAAGGAGCACCGAGTCCTCAGGCCTGCCCCACCTCTCGGGGCCTCTCCCTCAGGCTCTGGCCTTGCAACCCCTGAACGAAAAGCACAGCCCCTTCCGACACGTCTGCCAGGAGGCGCTCCTGAATCTGTGCAGACCACAGACGAAGCACGCAGGGGTCTCCTTCTACTGTTCTAGAATGTTCACTCCCCACTCTAGTGTTGGCCTAAACACAGCTAGAGACACTGTAATTCTGTGATCCTGAGTTATCCATAAACAGCCCCCAACTCAGAAAATTCACAATAACTCCCTACGCCACCGCTTTGCACTTGAGAAACATTCAGTTCATCTATTTTCAAACCAGTGCAGTGGTATCACCACTGATTGTTCACAGACACAGAAACTAGCACAGAGAGGCTAAGCGACTTGGCTGAAGTCACACAGGGGACGTGGGACAGGACCTGCTCCTGCACCCAGAGCGCTGCATTTCTGAGCTCCGTGCTGCCCACAGCATCCATGCTGTTTCTACCGCCATGCTGGTCTTGCTCAAGCACTACTTCAACCTTCTCAGTCATTTGCGTCTCACTGCCCTTTCCAGTCACAAGATCAAACATTCCCGGGACCACTGAGGTCTACGGTGGGTCTTGCCTGGAGGTTTTTGTGCCTGGTTTCATAGGTGAAGCCCGTGCACCCAAGGGCAGATGGCTTTGCGCCCTCAGTCGTAGCTGACAGCCAGGGCCTGGTCCACGTCAGCGCAGCCTCCAAACACACATGCCCACGGCCTCACGAGCTCTGGGCTCTGGCTTACCAGCAGCGTTCCGACGTCACAGCGTCTCGCGCCTCCCAGTGAAGACGACAAGGGGTCAGTGCGAAGCCAACTTCAAGTTGTATGAAAGTCTCTTCTCACACAAACCACCGCAAGTCACGCATGCCATGAAAAACAAGTTTTAAAAATTCACTTATCCTGAGCTGCGGCAAGGACCACGCAGTCACTGGCAGCTTGCTATTTGCATAAAATGCTTTGTGACTCAGCCGCCGCCCAGCCAGCCTCCCCGGCAAGCTTCAGCTGGCCTGGCCCGCCCATGGTCTTCCACACAGTGGCGGCGGCAGCTTCCATTTAAAACGCTGTCCGCTGGCGCCATGCTTTTGCCCCCCTCCTCCCACTGTTCCGCAAACCAACACAGCAAGGCCGTTCTCTGGCTCTGGTCAAGCGCGAACCCGGTATCCAATCAGGCCAAGGACGGACTGCGCTCTGAGCTCCTACCACCGCCCCAGTCACCCACAGACAGACATTGGGGACAACAGAGTGTGCATGACCACACGCAGCACTACTGTCTCCGTAACAGCCACCATCTGTTGAGTCCTTCCTGGGGGGTAAGTGTGTAGTACATGCACACAGTATTTTGTGTACCTTTACTGATTAAAACAACCCCAGGGAGCAATCACTACACTTCTTCACAATGAAGCTAAGACTCAAAAAACTTAAGGAATCCAAAGATGCACAGGTCCAAGAGGTACAGACAGAACTCAAAGGCGGCTCACTTCTGGTACTGAGCCCTCAGGACTCACACGTTAACCATGTGCAAGTACCACACACACACACACACGCATGCGTGAACACAGGAAAATGTGCGAATGGAGTGGTAGCTACCTGATACAAGACCAAGTTTTAAGGGCATGTGGGTTCATGTCCTGGTTGCTTCTCTCTTTTTTTGTATTTAAAAGCAAGATTTATTTAGGTAGGAGACCTCCAGCCAGAGAATACTCCACTTCCGGTCCAGTTCTCTGCTGTGGCCTGGGAAAGCAGTAGAAGATGGCCCAAGTCCTTGGGTCCCTGCACCTGCATGGGAGACCCAGAAGCAGCTCCTGACTCCTGGCTCCGGATCGGCCAAGCTCTGGCCATTGTGGCCATTTGGGCAGTGAACCAGTGGATGGAAGACCTTTCTCCCTGGCTCTCCTTTCTTCTGTCTGTAACTCTGCCTCTCAAGTAAGTAATCTTTAAAAAAAAATCATGTTTTATAGACATTAAAACATTTGTTAATGATTTTATGGTTTTATTGTCACTTTCTGGAGTCAATTAGTAGTTTTTCGTGCATCCAACACTTTGGTCAGCTCTTAAAAAATTCATAGTATCTGTGAGGTTGGCCTGTGGTTCCTAATGAGTACAAGGTGCCCTCAAACAGCAACATCACTTCATACACACAAGCAGCTAGGGACTGGGGGCAGTGAGTTGGGCCGCCATTTGGACTGCCCAGATCTCCTAGCACAGTGCCTGGGATCAAGTCCCCCTCTGTTTCCCATTCGACTTCCTGCTAACAAACTCGGAAGACAGCAGAAAACGGCACAAGTACTTGGGTCCCACTTGGAATTCCTGGCTCCTGGCTGTAACTGGGCGCTGCCCCAACTGCTTGTGGCATTTGGGGAGTGACCCAGAAGATGGAGGTTAAGTCTTAAAATAGATAAATAAAGACTATTCACATGATGCTCTTGGCATATTGTTTGTGGGGGAAAATGGGAATAGAGTATGCTGTTTTGTTCTACCAAACATTTATTTATTTATTTATTTGAAAGGTAGAGAGACAGAGAGAAAGAGAGAGAGAAAGATCTCCCATGTGCTGCTTACTCTTTGCAAGGAAAATATTTTCTTTCCATTTTACTTGAAAAGCAGAGGAAGCGATCTTCCATCTACTGGTTCACTCCCCAAATGCCTACAACAGCCAGGACCAGGCCAGGAAGGAAGCCAGAAGCTTACACTCCACCCAGGGCTCCAACGTGGGTGGCAGGGCCTCAGTTCCTTGGCCATTTGGGGAGTGAACAGGTGGATAGAAGATCTCTCTCTCTCTCTGTCTCTGCCTCTCTGTAACTCTTTCAAATAAATAAATAAATCTTTTTAAAAAGTGGGGTTTAACCACTGAGCCAACAACCACCCCAGTATCTGGTTTCTTTCACTTATCACACTTTTTAAAGATTTTATGTATTTATTTGAGAGGTAGAGTTACAGACAGTGAGAAGGAGAGACAGAGAGAAAGGTCTTTTGTCCTCTGGTTCACTCCCCAGATGGCCGCAACGGCCGGAGCTGTGCTGATCTGAAGCAATGAAGTCACTGTGACCACGTGTTCCCTGCATTTTCACGTTACGAAAGACTGCATTCTGTGTCCACTCACTCATTCCCACGTCGTTCTGAGCACCTAAGCCGTTCTGTCTACCAGGAGGAAATCCAGAGAGCTGATCACAAGAGGTGGCGGCATGGTTCCTACCATGGGTGCTACGGTTGGGGTCCCGGCACTTCCACGGACGCCCGCTTCTGCCGTACTCTCCAGAGGGTTCGTCGCTGGTCCTGGCAGGGACAGAAAAGGTCTGAGACACAGGCCCTGGCCTCCTGTAGCTGACCGCGTAGCAGGGAGAGGACCTCACCACACCCTGCTCTACCATGGTGGTCGTCACTCCACAGCACTCTGGGAGCACAGGGGGGGCATAGGGGAGGTGACATCTGAATCGGTTCATCGTCTTCTGGGTGGGGCGCATAGGGGAGGTGACATCTGAATCGGTTCATCGTCTTCTGGGTGGGGCGCATAGGGGAGGTGACATCTGAATCGGTTCATCGTCTTCTGGGTGGGGCGCATAGGGGAGGTGACATCTGAACCGGATCCCAGAGGACACTCAGCAGTTTGGGAGACGGTGAAAGGCAAGGCTGTGCCATCAGAGCTGAGGCTGTGCACAGTCCAGGGTGGTAGTGAGGGGCCCGGTGGCACAGACCCTACTGGGGAGGCTCCGTCTGCACAGCCGTGTTGGGATCTTCCTGCTGGCAGGAGGACGCCGTGGACAAGAGCTTCACCAGAAGGGCCTGACTCGGAGGGGCCCGGAGGGCCACAGGGCCTTCGCGGCCTCTCACCTCTGCCGCTGCAGGGGAAAGCCGCCCCAGACAGTGGGCCCCGGCAGGCAGGGTGGCTTTGTCCGGAGGGCCACAGTTCCCTGGCTCCTGGAGGAGACTGAGGACAGGATGAAAGCGAGCGGACCACAGGCCACAGGGAAGACCTTTCTCATCAGCAACGAAGACCACAAGGCGACGAAGGAGGCATGACCCACGGCAGAGGCCACCTTCAGAGTGGAGGCGTCCTCGGCAGACGCAGGGTTGGGAGGCAGAGCCCCCTGGCTAAGCAGCAGCATCACTCATCTGGGGCCCCCGCAGCCAGGTGGGAGCCGCAGAGCATCTGTGACAACCGCGCCCAGAGCTCACAGCCCGGGCGAGGACAGCCAGCTGGTGCAGCCCTCTGGACGATATCCCACATGGGACTGCCTGAGTTCCAGCTTCCCGGAACGCACACCCTGGCAGGCAGCAGGGGGCGGCTCGGGCACCTGGGTCCCCGCCACTCCTGTGGGACACCCCGATTGTTCCCGGCTCTGGCTCCAACCTGACCCAACAGCCTCTGCCTTTGCCGGCATTTGGGGGAGTCAATCACGGGGTGGAAGATCTGTCTTCCAAACACAGAAAATAAATTCAAAAAAAAAAAATTTTTTTTAAAAGAATGCTAGGTAGAAAGTCTTGGAAAAACATCACCTGGCTTGAAACACAGGGAGGCCTGATTCCGGTTCATCTAAGCAAAGACGAACTTGTTCAGGGGATCTCACGGCACCCAGCGGGGTGCGCAAACCAGCCCAGGCCTGCAGGAGCTGGGGCGCCCCGCCTCCCTGCACACCAGCGAGCTCCTCGGCCTGCGGCGTGCATTCAGGGTGCAGGCTCGGGAGCAGGAGTGGCCCCATTAAAAAACAAAAATAGCAAAAACACGCACTGCAGGGCTCCGGTTCTGCCCTCTGCTAACTCCCGCGCCCCTCCCCGGCCAAGCCCCTTCCCCCTAGCCGGGCCAGCGGGGGCTGAGTCAGATCCCCGGTCCCCACGTGGGGCTCGCCCACGGCAGTAACGAGGTCAACCCGCGCCTCTGTGCAGGCTTTCCACGAACCACTTCAAAGGCTCCGCCCGCTGACGAAAGCGCTCGGGGTCTCAGCGCCTGTCAGCCCAGGGCGGCGACACCAGCGGGCCAGGCGGGTCGGACGCTCTGATTGGCTGCTGGTGACGTAACGGGAAGTCAAGGAACACGATTGGCCCGCGGCCGAGCGCGCCGCCCGCCAGGAAAGCGCGGGCGCGAACGGGGCGGGCCTCGGGAAGGGGGCGGGGTCGAGCGACCTAACCGACAGCGTGTGAGGAGGCATCGGGCCGAGAATCTTCCAGACCCTTCGAGAATCCGCGTCTCCCCGACGTGCCGCGGGGCGCCGGGCTGCGGCGGCGGGCGAGCGCGGACACGTCCCGCGCGCCGCCGGTGCCCGCCCCTCCGCCCGGGCCTGCCCCTCGGCCCTCGGGCTCCAGCCGGCCTCGACGCGGCCTCCACACCGAGTGAGGCGTGAGGACCACAGACAAGGAGCACGAACCTGCAGGGCGTCCGGGGACGCGGGCTGGCCGCCGCCGCTGCGGTGGGGTGGGGGCCGTGCTGTCCAGCTCCTGCGCTGGACGAGGCAGGGGCTTGTGGCCTCCGGGGGCCGGTCAAGGCGCTGACGCACCCCACACAAGGCCGGCGGGGGCCTGTGGCCTCGGGGGGCCCGGATGCACCCCACACACGGCCGGCGGGGGCCTGTGGCCTCGGGGGGCCCGGATGCACCCCACACACGGCCGGCGGGGGCCTGTGGCCTCGGGGGGCCCGGATGCACCCCACACACGGCCGGTGGGGCCTGTGGCCTCGGGGGGCCCGGATGCACCCCACACACGGCCGGCGGGGCCTGTGGCCTCGGGGGGCCCGGATGCACCCCACAGCACGGCCGACGGGGGCCTGTGGCCTCGGGGGGCCCGGATGCACCCCACAGCACGGCCGACGCGGGCCTGTGGCCTCGGGGGGCCCGGATGCACCCCACACACGGCCGGCGGGGGCCTGTGGCCTCGGGGGGCCCGGATGCACCCCACACACGGCCGGCGGGGGCCTGTGGCCTCGGGGGGCCCGGATGCACCCCACACACGGCCGGTGGGGGCCTGTGGCCTCGGGGGCCCGGACGCACCCCACACACAGCCGGCGGGGGCCTGTGGCCTCGGGGGCCCGGATGCACCCCACAGCACGGCCGACGGGGGCTTGTGGCCTCGGGGGGCCCAGATGCACCCCACAGCACGGCCGGCGGGGGCCTATGGCCTCGGGGGGCCCGGATGCACCCCACAGCACGGCCGACTGGGGCCTGTGGCCTCGGGGGCCCGGATGCACCCCACAGCACGGCCGGCGGGGGCCTGTGGCCTCGGGGGGCCCGGATGCACCCCACACACGGCCGACAGGGGCCTGTGGCCTTGGGGGCCCGGATGCACCCCACACAAGGCCGGCGGGGGCCTGTGGCCCTGGGGGGCCCGGATGCACCCCACACACGGCCGACAGGGGCCTGTGGCCTCGGGGGCCCGGATGCACCCCACAGCACGGCCGACGGGGGCTTGTGGCCTCGGGGGGCCCGGATGCACCCCACACACGGCCGGCGGGGGCCTGTGGCCTCGGGGGGCCCGGATGCACCCCACACACGGCCGGCGGGGGCCTGTGGCCCTGGGGGGCCCGGATGCACCCCACAGCACGGCCGACGGGGGCTTGTGGCCTCGGGGGGCCCGGATGCACCCCACAGCACGGCCGACGGGGGCTTGTGGCCTCCGGGGGCCGGTCGGGGCGCGGACGGACCCCAGGACCCCACTGCACGGCTCGGTCCGGAGGCCGGTTCCGGGCCCGCTCCCTCGGCCCCTCTGAGCCGAATCAGTTCCCTGGGGCTGCGTTCAGGCGCTTTCCTAGCTCAGTCCGTGCCTCCTAATGCGGCGCGAACAGGGTGCCGGGACTCTGCCACCCGTGGGTGCCGGCCTTTCTGTCTACAAAGCGCCTCAGTACACTATTTCCTTGTTGGTTTTGCTAATAAAAATGAAAAACTATTAGTACTTTTTTTTTTTTAAAGATGTACTTATTTAGGGGCCCGTGCTGTGGTGCAGAGGGTTAAAGCCCTGGCCTGAAGCGCCAGCATCCCATTTGGGCACCGGTTCTAGTCCCAGCTGCTCCTCTTGCGATCCAGCGCTCTGCTGAGGCCTGGAAAAGCAGTAGAAGATGGCCCAAGTCCTTGGGTCCCTGCACCCGCGTGGGTGAAATTCGGAGTTACACAGAGAGAGAAGGAGAGGCACAGAGAGAGAGGTCTTCTGTCTGGTGGTTCACTCCCCAGTTGGCTGCAATGGCCAGAGCTGTGCTGATCCAAAGCCCGGAGCCAGATAATAGTTCACAAGAGCTGGTCAGGGAGGGTCAAGCTAGAAGCTAAAAGGGGCCTGGAATGCAGAACCCGATCAGGGTCTCCCATGCTGGCAGAAGGGCTCCAACTACCAGAGCCACCACCCGCAGCCCCCTGGAGTGTGCGCCTGGAGGAAACAGGAGCTAAGCCAGGCGCAGGCCCAGACACTCCCTACACAGGCCCCTGGTGTCCAAACTGCTTCCCACCTGCGGGGCCAAATGCCCGCCTCCTCAATTGTAAGTTTCCTTTGCTGACTGCAAACCTATCGCCAAGTCACTAGTATTGGGGCCACTTGGCAACCTGATCGAGTAGCCCAACAGCTTGCTTTCCTCCAGAGCCTGTTGCTTATGGCTGTGATTTTGTAACAATATGCACATTTAATTAAGCAGATTGCTTGTAGCCCAGCCCAGGCACTAAATCCCTGTGTTCTGAGCTAAACCATGGTTGGATAAAGAGACACAGAAGCAGGACCTGTGTCATGGTGCAGCCGGTTAAGCCGCCACCTGTGATGGTGGCATTCCATATGAGCACGGGTTTGAGTCCTGGCTGCTCCACTTCTGATCCAGCTCCCTGTAAATGTGCCTGGGAGAGCAGCAGCAGATGGCCCAAGTGCCTTGGTCCCTGCCACCCACACAGAAGACTCAGATGGAGCTCCAGGCTCTTTGCTTCAACCTGGTCCAGCCAAGGCCCTTGTTTGGGGAGTGAACAGTGGATGGAAGTGTTCTCTCCCTCTCTGTGTAACTGCGTCTTACAAACAACTGAAGCAAGTCTTTTTGAAAAGACAAACAGAAATGCCAGTGTTTCATCATCGCAAGCGGAGGGAGCAGTGACTTCATGTGGAAAACAGGTTTGCTCACCTCTGCTGCCCGACTTCTTGAATGCTGGATTCACGCACAGGAAAGCTTCCTGGACCAAGCAGGGAAGGGATCCCAGCTCTGGGAGTTTTCTTCTCCCACGGAGCTCCTTCTGTATGTACCCAGAGAGCTCTCTGTCCAGCCAAGCTGGCACAGAGAGGAAAGCAGTACCGCGGTGCTGGAGCGGCTGTTAGCCAGGTGGCAGGCAGGCCCGTGTCCGCTGGGGCAGAAGGGGGGCACATCCCGTAGAGCAGCCATGCCACAGGCCCGGGCTGGCGTCCGCCCTCACCCTCTCCCTCTGAAGTTTGCCTTGGTCCACCTGGGGAGCCATGATCAGGTGCCATGGGTGGGTGGCTCTGAACCACAGACGTCACGTCTCAGCCTCCTGGAGGCCGAGAAGTCCAAGGTGGGGTGCTGGCAGGCTCGGCGCCCTCAGATGGCCTCCTTGTCACTGTGACCTCACGTGGGGGAAGGGAGATGGGATCTCGCTCGCTCCCCACCCCCAACACCACCCTGAGCATTAGGGTTTGTGCATGTGAGTCTGGGGGGACACAAACATCCCCACCACATTAAGGTTCAAGCCACAAGCCAGAAGGGCTCTGGTCCCTCCCCCGTCACCACTCCTTTCAGCCGCATTCCCATCCTGGTGATTTCCCAAGAGCCTTCTGTGGGTGAACAGATAAAGAAAATATGGGGTTGGTGGGGGCTTTGAAAAAGTTCATGGAAAAATGGAATCAAGATAATGTGAACTCTTTTTTTATTATTTGACAGGTAGAGTTATACACACTAAGAGAGAGAAAGGTCTTCCTTCCATCGGCTCACTCCCAAAATGGCCACTACGGCCAGCACTGTGCCTATCCGAAGCCAGGAGCCAGGTACTTCTTCCTGGTCTCCCATGCAGTGCAGGGCCCAAGCATTGGGGCCATCCTCCACTGCCTTCCTGGGCCACAGCAGAGAGCTGGACTGGAAGAGGAGCAACTGGGACTAGAACCTGGCACCCATATGGGATGCTGGCACCGTAGGCGGAGGATTAACCAAGTGAGCCACGGTGCCAGCCCCGATAATGTGAACTTTCCACGAACTTTTTGAAGCACATTTGTGCATGTCTGTGCAATATTCCTTAGGCATAAAAAAGAAACAAACAGGGGTGGATGTTTGGCGTAGCAATTAATATGCCACTAGGGACTCCTGCATCCCACTCTGCAATGTCTGGGTTTGAGTCCTCGCTCTGCTCTGGGTGGAGTCCAGCCTCCTGCTTAGGCTCCTGCCAGTCATGTGGGAGACGCAGACTGAGTCCTGCCTGCTGGCTCTGCCCTGGCCCAGCTCCAGCTGCTGTGAGGATCTTTGCTTCTCTTTAACTGCCCCCTCCCATCTCTCTGCCTTTTAAATAAATAATTAAAAAAATTCTGGGACTCCCATTGTAGTGTAGTGAGCTAAGCCTCTGCCTGTGTCGCCGGCATCCCATATGGGTGGCGGTTCTAGTCCTGGCTGCTCCTCTTCTGATCCAGCTCTCTGCTGTGGCCTGGGAAAACAGTGGAAGATGGCCCAAGTGCTTGGGCCCCTGCACCCGCGTGGGAGACCCAAGAGACTCTCCTGGCTCCTTAGCTTTGGATTAGCCCAGCTGTGGCCCTTGCAGCCATTTGGAGAGTGAACCAGCAGATGGAAGACCTCTCTCTCTGTCTCTCCCTCTCTTTGTAACTTTCTCAAATAAATAAAATCTTTTTTTAAAGACAAGATTTAGTTCTTTAAAAATATTTCTGCTATTTGTGATCACATGGATGAAACACAGTAAATATGTAATTCACAGAAAGACAAAGACCCGTGACCTCACTCATGTATGGAAGCTGAAAAATTCAGGTCACAGGAGCACAGAGTGGAGTGGAAGCTGCGTGGTGAAGGTGGAAAGGGGAGATGCTGGGGAGAACTCCAGCTTGGGGATCTAATGGACGAGTGTGGTGACTGTGGCCGAAAATACTGCACATGTATTGTGTACCTGAAAGTTAAGCGAAAAGAGTGGCTCTTACGTATTCACTGTATACACACACACACACACGTGCTAACTGTGTGAAGTGACAGATATGTAACTCAATTGTGGTGGTAATCCTTTCACAGTGTATATACATTTATCAAATTATACACTTTGAATGCGCAGCATTTTTACTTGTCAATTATACCTCGAGAAAATAAAGGATAATCATTTCAGCTTTTCCTTTTTTGAACAAATTTAGATCTTTTTTTTTTTTTTATTTTTTTATTTTTGACAGGCAGAGTGGACAGTGAGAGAGAGAGAGACAGACAGAAAGGTCTTCCTTTTGCCGTTGGTTCACCCTCCAATGGCCGCCGCGGCCAGCGCGCTGCAGCCGGCGCACCGCGCTCGTCCGATGGCAGGAGCCAGGAGCCAGGTGCTTTTCCTGGTCTCCCCATGGGGTGCAGGGCCCAAGCACCTGGGCCATCCTCCACTGCACTCCTGGGCCACAGCAGAGGGCTGGCCTGGAAGAGGGGCAACCGGGACAGAATCCTGCGCCCCGACCGGGACTAGAACCCGGTGTGCCGGCGCCGCAAGGCGGAGGATTAGCCTGTTGAGCCACGGCGCCGGCCACAAATTTAGATCTTAAACGTTTCTGAAGGGCAGGCATTCGGCCCAGCGGTTAAGCTGCCCACATCCCATGCTGCAGTGTCTGGGTTCAAGTCCCAGCTCTTCTCCTGATTCCAGCTTCCTGCTAACACCGTCCTGGGAGGCCGCAGTTGGCTCAGGTGCTTGGATCCCTTCAACCCACAGAGGAGCCCCGGACTGAATTCCTGGCTCCCCAGCCCAGCTGTTGCAGGCATTTGGGAATGGACCTGTAGTTGAGTGCTCGCTCTCTCTCTCTCTTTCTCTCTCTCTCCGCCTCTCAACTAAGTTTTAAATGAAAAAAAGTTCAATCCTCATTGAAAATTATGTTTTAAAAGGAGGTGGGGGAGTGGTGAGCATTTCTAGTACGTAGTTGAGGTGCAGGGAAGTGATGTCAGGATTACCACTACTACAGCTTTACAGCTAAGAAGACTGAACCTTAGAATAAACGAAGTCTCCGAGGCCACGCGGTAAGTGGCTTATAGGAATTCCAACTACGTCTAAGAGGTTGTGAGGCTATCAACACCTGCCTGGCAGGGTGGTTATAACCGGAGTTGTTCACAACTGATGTGAAGCACCCAGTATACAGCAGGTACTTAACCTGTGTTCGCTTCTCTCATCTCCAGACTTCAGACCTGTGAGTGTGAGAGCACCTTCTACGGCACCACACTGCCTCTTAATCCCTGGCACTCACCAACGAGGATGTGACACTCCAGCTCCAGCATGGATTCAACTGAAGCTTCATGCCAGCCCTTGTATGAAGGGAAAGGCAACTTCTCAGAGGACAAGGGATCCCCAGGGCCACCAGGCCTGGGGGATTGGGATTTGAACCTGGGTCTGACTACCACCAGAGGCCACAGCTTTCCCATGAAACAGACAATGACTTGTTGAGCTGATACCGAAGCGCCTATCAGCAGTGACAGTTTCCAGGGGACAGTGAACAGCATGTGGAGATGCCATCTGGGTGCTGGAGGTGGGGGTGCTTTCTCCTCTGGCCTGCAGGTAAAAAGGAGAGTGGGCAGGGTGTTGGCTACACGACCACACGTCCACACGTAATGATGCATAAAGTAATTTGGGGTTCTCAGGCCAATGCCTGCAGGCAGTCTCCATGTTGCAGGGGTTGTACATCCCCAGGTTGTACATAACAGATTCAGTCAACTGCGGACGGTGTACCATCAGGCCTTCTACGGCTGTATGTGCGCTGACTACTCAGACTTGTTCATGTCATCAATCCCTAAAGAACACAGCATCACAGTACTTTCATAGCATTCGCGTCGTCTCAGGTGCAAGACATCATCCCTAGACGATGAGAGGGACAGGCGGGCGAGCGTGGCTCTCTGCACCCACTGTGCTGTTGCACAGAAGGGACTCGCGAAGCGGCAGATTTGTTATCCTAGACTCCCTGGAAAGAATCCCTCATGGATGCCAAGGGAGGGGCGACTGGATTTCAAAAATAAATGCATTTTACATATACAAATGAGTAAAGTATTTAAAAAAATTCTCATTCTTTTACTGGAAAAAATATGAGGTTTTTTTTTTTTTTTTTTTTTTGTCTTGAATAAAAATATCTGGAAGACATCTGTTTGTCACTCTGTTGAATGAAATCATTAGGGGCCGGCACTGTGCTGCAGCAGGTTAACACCCTGGCCTGAAGCACCGGCATCCCATATGGGTACCGGTTCCAGACCCGGCTGTTCCACTTCCAATCCAGCTCTCTCTGCTATGGCCTGGGAAAGCAGTACAAGATGGCCCAAGTCCTTGGACCCCTGTCTCTCTCTGCCTCTCCTCTCTCTGTGTAACTCTGACTTTCAAATAAATCAATCAGTCTTTAAGAAAATGACATCCCTGGCATCTCGGCATGTGTGGGAGCTGTGACTGCACTCCTCATAGAAGTCGTGAGGATCTCGCCCCAGCCTCCCCTCCACCTGCTCAGCTGGAAATGGGTCACCTCACAGTGAATTCACAGGTTAGCGTCAGGTTTTGAAATGGTTGAAAAACACATCTGGTGTACCAGCATCTGGTCCTCCCAAAAAGGAAACGTCACAGGCACCTTTGAGTTGAGAAAGATGCATGTTGAGCTTGCGTGAAACAACCAGAATGCATTTACAGAAGAAAAACGTGAAGACTCAAGTGAGGTCTAAACCAATACTGAAGTCACAGTGCAGACGCATGGGATTCACAAGCTCCATCAAGGTCTTTGAGTTAAGTCTTAGACTAGAGCCCTACTCATTTGGTTTCAATCAGTTTTTTTAATATTAAAAAAAAAAAGCTGTCACCCGCCAAGGGGCTGGGGTCAGAAGCTCACATCCCACATGGCCAGCAGGTAATGCAAACAGACTTTGAAGAGACGAATGTTTCCTCGCCTAGACAAGGAGGGTATTAAAAATCACGTCTCGGCCGGCGCCGTGGCTCAACAGGCTAATCCTCCGCCTTGCGGCGCCGGCACACCGGGTTCTAGTCCCGGTCGGGGCACCGGATTCTGTCCCGGTTGCCCCTCTTCCAGGCCAGCCCTCTGCTGTGGCCCGGGAGTGCAGTGGAGGATGGCCCAGGTGCTTGGGCCCTGCACCCCATGGGGAGACCAGGAAAAGCACCTGGCACCTGGCTCCTGCCATCGGACGAACGCGGTGCACCGGCCGCAGCGCGCCATCCGCGGCGGCCATTGGAGGGTGAACCAACGGCAAAGGAAGACCTTTCTCTCTGTCTCTCTCTCTCACTGTCCACTCTGCCTGTCAAAAAAATAAAAAAAGAAAAAAAAAAAAAGAAAAAAAAAAAGGAAAAAAAAAATCACGTCTCGTGGGACAGCAATGGGGATTGAATGATACAATGCCCATGGAAAGGCCTTCAGAGAGACATTGTCACAGCTGTTAAGGCTGCCCAAGTGGCACCAGTGTTGCCGGGTAAGCCTCAGCTGGCTGCTTGCTCTGAATGTCACCCTGTGTCCTTTGGCACACCTGGACACGCCCACAGCCTTTCTTCCCGGTCTGTAATGAAGCTAACGACATGGTAGACAATTGGTATAGCATCAGCTGCAGGAGGGAACTAAGACCCAATGGGATTTTCTTGCTTCGTTTTCCACAACAAGTGGCTGTGAAAGTCTCTCTATGGGTGAGGCATGAATTTCTAGAGGAGCTTCCTTGCCACCACAGGAAGAGAAATGCCTTTTCCTTCCAGAAAGAACCACCATGCAGGCAGTCTGCGCCGGCCTCGGTAGCATCATCTTATGTAACAGGGATGACGCGAGTCCCCATGTAATTCTTTTATTATTTTTAAATTTATTTTCCTTTCTTTTGAGAGGCAGAGAGATAAAGATTCACCCATCCCCTGGTTCACTCCCCAAATGCCTGCACAGCCAGGACTGGGCCAGGTTGAAACCTGAAGCCAGGAACTCAATCTGGCACTCCCACGGGAGGCGGAAACCCAGCACTGAGCCATCACCTGCTGCCTCCCAGTGTGTGCATGAGCAGGGAGCTAGGGTGAAGGTGGAGCTGGAATCTGCACTCTGGCACTCCGAGATGGGATGGGGCATCCCAAGTGATGTCTTAGCCATTGCGCCAAACACCTACGCTATACCTGTAATTTAAAATTTTCTAGTAGCACATTTGAAAAAGAGGGGGTGAAATTTGGATTAATATTAGTATTAATATACTTAGCCAATGTAGCTCAGATAGTTTCTGCTCAAAATGTAATCAGTATTTGGAATAACTGAGATATTCTGGATTAACGGAAATCTGGTGCACATCGCATCTCAGTCTGGGGCAATCACACTCCAAGGGTCCCATGACCACACGTGCCCAGGGCCACCCTGCCCGTCCATAAGGTCCAGACCTTCAGAAAGGTGCTGACATGTAAGTGTGTGACGCTGGAGTGTCTCCTTTGGGGCTTTACAGCTAACAGACCCACACCACCCAGGCTTGCCCCTAGACGCAGGGCAGACATTCTGCCGGGTGCCAGGACTGACAGCTGAGGGCTCACAGCTCAGGCCCTTTGTGGGAGTTACCGGCAGCTGCAGGACGGCCCTCGGGTCAAGTGAGGGGTTGTCACGGTGGTTCAAAGGCCACCACGTGGGACCCTTCGGAAAGGCCAGCCCTACTCTCAGGCATCTCGGAGGCCCCGCGAGGCCCCACTGCAGCTGCCTCACAGCCCAGCTTCTCCCTCCGCCTGGTCCCTGCCCTTTCTCCCAGGTGTCGCTAAGGGCTCCCCCAGGAAGCCTCCTGCAGGGAGATCTCCTTCCCGGGGTCTGTTTCCCAGGGCCCACCAAAGACGAGTGCCAACACACACACCGCTTGGGGTGCACAGTCCTCCTCCAGGGCACCGAGCTTTGTCAGTCCCACCTGCACAGGTCTCAGGACTGTGGGACCCTGGCAGGGGTACTGGCTACGTATCTACAGCAAGGAAGGAAAAATGAGATCATGGCAGATTCTACCTTGAAAGCCTCTCCAGGGGCCAGCGTTGTACCATAGCGAGTTAAGACACAGCCTGATGCCATCGTCCCATACGGACGCTGGGTCCATATGGCTGAGTCCCGACTGCTCCACTTCCAATCCAGCTCCCTGCTAATGCGCCTGGGAAGGCAGCAGAGGATGGCCCACGTGCCTGGGCCCCTGCACCCACATGGGAGACCCTGATGGAGTTCCAGTCTCCTGGCTTTGACCTGGCCCAGCCCTAGCTGTTGTGGCCATCTGAGGAGTGAACCAGTGGATAGATCTTTCTCTGTCTCTGCCTCTCTCTCTGTAACTCTTTCAAATAAATAAATCCTAATAAATAAATAAATAATGAAAGCCTCTCCAGTGTTAGAGATCACAGTGGCTTCTACAGTCTCTATAAAATGGTGAGGAATTTGCCCCTCGGTATGCAAATGAGGTAAGGTAGGCCCACCTTGTCTGCCCAGTTCTCTGGCCCACAGGGTGAGGTCTGTGGATTTTCAATACTAAGGTCCTCGTCACCTCTCAGTCTCTCAGTCTCCTTGCACCTGCACCTCCAAGGCGACACCCCCTCTTTGAGCACCTGTCCTCAGGCAGAGGGCCGGAAGTGGTGGCGCTAATACCCAGGTATTACCTAACCTTCATTTTCCATCAACTCTGCATGGTTCCAGACTGTATGCCCTTTCTCAATGCCTACCACTCTTCCACTCTTCCACGACCATCTCAAGTGACTACTCTCCCACGAAACCCTCCTTCTGTGTGTTTCCTGGGACAGAATTCATGTACCATACGATTTACCCATTTAAAACCCACAATGTAATTCTTGGGATATTCAGGGTTGTGCGACCATCGCCACCATCAGCTTTACAACATTTTCGCGAGCCACCAGCTAAAGCTCCTCAAACCTACCTCCAGCTCTGGGCAACCAGCAGTGTTCTTTCTGCCTCTGTCCACGAGTCTGCTCTGGGCATTGCCTGATTTGTCAGACGATGTGTGGTCTTCTGTGCGCGGTGTCTTTCAGCGGGCAAACAGCCTTCACGGCTGACCCATGCTAGAGCAGCTTCGGTGTCCCCTTCTCTTTGACTTGGTGATTGGTTCTCCGCTGTCTGGCACATACCACAATTCACTTGTCAGTTAATAAACAGCAGGCCGTTCCCAGTATTCAGCGACTGTGGATAACATCCATGTACACAACTCCGTGGTTTCTTTTATCATGGGCATACACCTGGGAGTGGAACTGCTGAGTCATGGTGCCTCCAGGTGTAACCACGTGAGGACCCACAGACTGTTTTCCACAAATATGCACCACTTCAAATTCCCGCCAGCAGTGTGCAAAGCACCCCTGTGAGCACCAGCTGGAGTCCCGGCTGTTCTACTTTCAGTCCAGCTCCCTGCTAGTGTGCCCGGGGAAGGCAGTGGAAGATGGCCTAAGTGCTTCAGGCCCCTGCCACCCATGTGGGAGACTAGGGAGACCGGGGAGTTCCAGGCTCCTGGCTTCATCCTGGACCAGACCTGGCTGCTGCAGTTGTTTGGAGAGTGAACCAGCAGATGGAAGATCTCTCCCTCTGTTCTTCTTCCATGTCACTGTGCCTTTCAAATAAAAATAAATAAATCTTTAAAAATTCCAGTTTCTCCACATGTTAACCAATACTTTTTAAAAAAAAAAAAGATTTATTCATTTATCTGAAAGGCAGAGTTACAGGGAGGCAGAGGCAGAGGTAGAGAAGAGAGATCTTCCATCTGCTGGTTCACTCCCCAAATGGTCACAGCAGCCAGAGCTGGGCCGATCCAAAACCAGGATCCAGCAGCTTCTTCATGGGTGAAGGGCCCAAACACTTGGGTCATCTTCCGCTGCTTTTGCATGCCATAGCAGAGAGGCAGATTGCAAGTGGAGCAACCGGGTTTTGAACCAGTGCCCATATAGGATGTCGGCACCACAGGCTCACCCCTTACACCGTATCGCTGGCCCCAGTTCTTGTTATTTTTGTCTCGTTAGCCTTTCTAGGGTATGTGAAGTGGATCTCACTGTGGCTGGATTGGCTTTTGCCTGATGGTTGGTGACATGGACATTTTCTATGTGATCGTTGGTCTTCTGTTTTTTTTGGAGAAATACATAGTCAGGTATATTGTCTACTTCTAAGGTAGATTCTCACAGTTTTTGGATTATGTTTTGAATATGTATCTTATCAGACATATGCTTTTCTTCCATGGGATTGTTCTCATTTTCCAGACAGTGTCCTTTAACACGAAAGTTTTGCTTTTGTAAGCAAGTTCCACAAGTTAATGGTGTCCAGTGTGCTTATTTGTTGCTGGTGTATTCTAAGCAGCCACGGCCTCACCTCACCTGAGGTCACACAGATCGAATCATTTATTTTCTTCCAAGGATTCATATTTAATCTGCTACATTTAAGTCTCTGATCCACTGGAGTTTATTTTGTCTATGGTGGGGGGGGGGAGGGGTGGGCCAACCTCATTCTCTGGCATGTGGATTCTCTCGCATGTTGGGCCAACATCATTAGCTGGACTTTTCTTTCCACCAAATTATTCCCCAGCACTCTTTTTTTCAAAAAGCAAATTTAAAAAATCAATAAACCAGTTGACGGCATGAAACCTCTTGTAACCCCTCAACTCTGACTTCCCTTCCTTGATGAGCCAGGACAGGCTTGACTGGACTGCAGAGCCAGGGGTTCCCAAGTCTCAGCAAACATCCGCTTCTCACGCATGCAAAGTGCGCAGGGTGGGTCAGTGGAGGCGCTGCTCAGTGTGGTCTTCATCCAGGACCCACGCTGATCAGCCTCTACCTGAACTGCTGCCCCGCCTGCAGCAGAGGGGACAATGAGACACGACATCTGGACAGGCTGTTAAAACGTTCTACTCAGAAGTGACCTAGTCCCGCTTCATTGGCCCAAACAAGTCTCAAGGCCAAAGTTCATGTCAGTTGGGGAGGGTACTGCAGAGAGGGAAAATGGGGCTCTTAGGGGAACGGTAATTCAACTGGACACATCCTTACTATCCACTGCCGTGCGATTTTTAAAAGATTAAATGTTTGTTCAGTTTTATTTATTTGAAAGGCAGAATAATAGAGGGTGACTTTCCATCTATTCATCCACTCCCAACAGTCAGGACTGGGCCTGTCCAGAGCCGGGGGCCAGGTCCTCAACCCAGATCTCCCACACGGGTGGCAGGGATGCACATCTGAGCCATCGCCGGCTGCCTCCCAGGATGCGTGTCAGCAGGAAGCTGAACTGGGAGCAGGGGAGGGGCTGGATCCCAGGCAGCAGCTTAACCGGCCACACCTAAAACCCACCGCTCTGCCTGTGACTTTGACTCCCTTTGTCCTGGGTGCTCTTTTGACCTCTAGCTACCTGTCCAGTGTCTCTGCAGTCTCTCTGCCTGTTCCCTTCCTGTTGGTGTTGGAATGCTCCTGGCTCCGTCCTCTTTGCACTCAGACTTTCCTGGGACATCGATGCTCACGTTCTCTTTAATCGCTATTAGCCGCTGGCTATTACAGGTGAACTTCCAGCTCTAGACCTGGGCAGCCAGCGGTCTACTGAACACTGCCCACAGACACCCCAAACTCAGCACGCCCTGACCTGGGGTCATCATTGTCTTCCTGGCGCTGCCAAGTCTGCTCCTCCTCCCAGACGCCCAGTGTGGGATGCAGTCTCACCTCTCCCCGAGCTGCCCGGTGAGAGCCTGGGGCACCACCTTCTCCGCTCAGCCATCAGGCTGTACTGAGTCTGCGCCAAAACCCGACTCCAGTCTGTCCCTTTAGGTCCATTCTCAATGAGCACCGTTCTCTCAGTAGACCACAGTTTGCTCCTTCTAATGCATTCTCCAGGTTGTAGCCACTTATTTTAATGAAATTGTAAATCCTGCCTTGTCCCCGTCCAGCTCAAACCCCTCGCTTGTCCTCCATTGCTCTGAGGAGGGTGAGGAACAGCACGGCAGCTGTCAGACCTTCTGTGGCCCGGCCTCGGTCACTGCGCGGGGCTCGCCCCTGTGTGCTAGCCATCAGGCACTCGATTCAGCTTACGCTGTTAGTTCCCTAAATGCACCGTGATCTCTTCACCCGGGGCTTCTGAACACCCACCTGCCCACGCCTGGGATATTCTCCCATTTCTTCTCTAGAACCCTTCTTTCTCCTTTTTTTTTTTTTTTTTTTTTAAATTTTAGGAAGGGAGGGAGGGAGAGAGAAAAAGACTGAATATGCAACTGTTGGTTCACTCTTCAAACACCCACAATGGCCCCAGGCCAGGCTCAGGGCCAAAACCAGGAGCCAGGGACTCAATCCAGGTCTTCCAGTGGCAGGAACCCAGTTACCTGAGCAATCACAGCCGCCTCCCATGGTCTAAATTAGGTATCAAACCCAGGTACCCCCATTTGGAACATGGGCGGCTTAATCCCTAGGCCAAACACCCAGGCCACTTCCTGTTCCTAAAGCAACAGGCTGGACCTCCCTGGCCCACTCTCTCCAGACTGGAAGAACGCTAAGTGAATGAGAGACGGTTTAGCCTAGGGGTTAAGACAAAGGGCTTTGGAAGTGGACGGTCCAGTTTCGAACTGTGTGCTAATCGTGACAGCAGGTGTACCCCTTCTCTGTGCCTGTTTCCTCATGCATGGAACAGGGACAGCAGGAGTCCCTGTTACCTAAGGCTGAGCTAAGGGCTGAAGGAATAAAAATGCTGGGAGCGCTCGGGGCAGCACCTGGCGCACTCCAGGCGCAGTCAGTGTTCGCGGTTCATCTGATGGGGCTCACAGCACACTACAATCATCCCTGTCATCGGGCCCCTGCAGAAATGTAACTCGGAACTCAATGACTCGACTTACTTTTTTGCACCGCAAGGTCCTTGGAGCTGGGACAGCTTTCCAGGGCTCCCATTCCTGGCACACGGTAAACATCTGTTCAACATTAGTTACATGACTAAAGGCGTACGTGAACCCACTGCAGCCTTCGGTTTATCTGTAGCTCAGCTGTTATACACACACACACACACACACACACACACACACACACGAAGGCTTTGAGGATGAGGACATTCAAGTTAAAGGTGGGAGTCACATTTAGACGGGAAGTCCTGTGATTTCTGAAAGAACAGTGAGCCCAGAGATTTTGTTCTCCCTCATCTTGTAAGTGCAACTGAGGAACCAGCCCCTGTGAGAATGCACCTGCACGCTGGGTGGGTAGAAGAGTGGGCTGCAGCAGAAGCAGCATTAGATAGGAAGAGCCCCGGCTTTTAGCCTAGGCTGTCGACAAGCAGATGTGACCGTGGAAGTCACAAGCTGCCTGGGCTCCTTCGGTCTCCCCGCTCAAGTGAGGGAGTGTATGAACCGTGTATGAACTGTGTGAGCTCCTCACGGATTCTGACCGGTCTCCCTGCTCCAGTGAGGGAGTGTATGAACGGCGTGAGCTCCTCGTGGATTCGGACACATCATCACATCATGTATCATTGTCAGGCTCCTTTTACGGAGGAATTTTTGTGCTCTGCTTGATCTTAGAAGGAAAAGGGAAAAACAAAAACTACTCCAGCCACAGCCGCGTAACCAGCGACGGCCGAAAAGCAATCACCGGAGAGCACCTGGTTCAGCTGCTCCCCTCTCCGCGCGCCCTCGGCCGGCCGCCCTCGGAGTGTCTGTGACCAATTCCCTGTATTAAATTCCTTCTGTTTGATAAACCTAAAGCGGCTTCTGCTCCCCTGACAAGGCCGACCTGCGCGTGTGGACTACAGGCAAACTCGTCATGGGACGTTCAGCACATATCTGTGGAAATAGGACTATGTGCCAAGAACCAGGCTTGGTGCTTTCCACACGTTACCACATTTGGTTCCAACACCGACCCTGACCTGTGCGTAGGAAGGCCCACACCAGGGACACAGAAACTGAGCCTCCGAAGGGCTGACCAGACGCCCAAAGCCCCACTGGACGCAGGCAGAGCTGGAATCCAACTCCAGGTCTGACCCCAAGACACACCTGTGTCTTGGGTCTTGTGGGATGAGAAGAGCTACTTCCTGCGAACAAGTTACACTTCTGCTCAGAGGAAGCCTCACTTTACATCCTGAGACACCTATCTGAGGAATCTCAACTTAGATAACGGTCTACCTTTCACAACAGATAGAGGCGGAGCAAGATAAGGATACACTTGGGGGGAGGGCACACAGACTCAAGTGTTCAGGGCCATGAGAGCTGCAGGGTGTGTGGGACTGGAGGCCTGGGGACAAGGCCCACTTATGGTGCTCACATCTGGTATGGCCCCAGGCAGTCACTTCAGCTCTGCAGGCCTCGGTTCCCATCCAGAAACTGAATCTGACCTGCTGGACTCAACTAAGTATCTCCTTTGGGAAAAGTTGTATCAGATACGGGGGACAGAGGTTAGAGCAGAATAAGGGAAGTAAACCCAATTCTAGAGGGCCTTGAATGATCGGATAAGAGATTTTTATTTTATCCAATAAGCAGCAGGGAATTATTTTAGCTTCTTGAGGAAGAGAATAGTAACAAAAACAGGGACTGGTGTTATGGTGTAGTGGGTTAAGCCACTGCCTGTGACAATGGCACCAGGTCAAGTCCCGGCTACTCCACTTCAAATCCACCTCCCTGCTAATGCACAGGGAAAGCAGCAGAAGATGACCCAAGTCCTTGGGCCCCTGCACCCACGTGGGAGACCTGGAAGAAGCTCTTGGCTCCTGGCTTCGGATCAGCCCAGCTCTGGCTATTGCAGCCATTTGGGGAGTGAAGCAGCCAGCAGCAGATCAATCTCTCTCTCTCTCTCTCTCTTTGTAACTCCGCCTTTCAAATGAATAAACAAATCTTTCAAAAACAAATTAAAAACAATATGAAACAGTAATGGTGTCACTGACTAAACGCTGGGTACTAGGCACTGCCCTGCAAAATCGTGGGAACTCAAGGGGCTCTATAACTTTGCCCCCATTTCACAGGTGGCCACACTGTTCAGTGAGGCTAAATCACCTGCCCAGAGTCCACAGCTCGTCAGCCTTGGAACTGAGACAAAACCTACTTTGGTTACTTCTGAAGTCTGTATTTATTTTTTTTTTATTATTATTATTTTTGACAGGCAGAGTGGACAGTGAGAGAGAGAGACAGAGAAAGGTCTTCCTTTGCTGTTGGTTCACCCTCCAATGGCCGCCACGGCCGGCGCGCTGTGGCCAGCGCACCACGCTGATCCAAAGCCAGGAGCCAGGTGCTTCTCCTGGTCTCCCATGGGGTGCAGGGCCCAAGCACTTGGGCCATCCTCCACTGCACTCCCTGGCCACAGCAGAGAGCTGGCCTGGAAGAGGGGCAACCAGGACAGAATCCAGTGCCCCAACCAGGACTAGAACCCGGTGTGCCGGCGCTGCAAGGCGGAGGATCAGCCTACTGAGCCATGGCACTGGTCTTTTCACTGTATTAAGAGGCTTTTAATTTGGGTTGGAATGAGTGGATTCCAAAGGCACAGAAAATAAGCAGGAAGATATTGTTCCAGTAGACAAGGGATCTTAAGGGTTTGCATCAGAGTTCTGGGCCCATGGAGACCCTGTGAGGTGAACAGAGACGATCTGAGGAAACAGACCCTGCGGCTTGAGATAACGGATGATGTGGGAGATGCGGCTGCGTCCCGACAGCCCCTCGTCCTCGATTTCCATTCATGAGTTCCCCCACCCCCACCCCTGCACTGCACCCTGGAGCTTGGGGTGGGAGGGGCAGGGCAAGTGGCTCAAACCTAAGCCAGACAGCTTAGTTCTGTCTCATGGCCATGCTGTTCCCTGGGGATGGGCCTGTCACCCAGTTAGTCCCCAAGAAACACAGGCTGCTGTTTTAAAGGGGGCTTCTGAAAAGCCTTCTCTCCGTCTCTCCAAATGAGGGCGGGGAAGTACACAGCCCTGGAAATTGCTCCGGTGGTCTCAGGACTAGGAGGCGACGCCCACACTGCCAAGGACAGGGAGCCTGGGGATGGAAGGGAACGGAGGCTAACCTGTGCTCTGCTGTTCCGGGCACCCTCACTGCAAGATCTCACTGGGGAAAAACAAGCAGACAGGACGGAGACCAGGGACCTAACAAGACAGGCAGGCCGGCCTGCAGCCCTCCCGGCAGCATGTTCACAAGCATGCACACCAGGGTCCCGGCTGCCCCCACACCACGATGCAGGCCTGGGACAGCCCACCACACGGGACCCTCGTGGTTCTGTTCACAGAGGGGATCCCGTCTGAGGCTTATGTATTCAGGTCCCGCTTGGCTAAGTGTCTGTGCTAACATTTTCACAAAACCGATTATTATACAAACCAGAGTATCTTCAAAGTCAAGCACCGGGTCAGAGTAACTAACACTGCTCCTTCTCAAAGGACCGAGCGCTTTATTCGTCTGTGTGCGCACCGGGGATGCCAGGCGGCATCAGGACGCTTTCCTCAGCCATCCTTTCCACATCTTGTGCAGCTTCAGTGAGCCGTAGACCACGGACTTCTTCACGCCTGAAAGAGAGCAGCAGCGGACGTGAACACGCAGGCTTCGTGAGGGCGCTCGGCTGGAGTGGCAGTGGCGTCCCGAGCACGGGCCCGTCTGTGGGGTGGCTGCGATGGGCTGACTAGCGGGCTCCAGGAGACCAGGGGGGAGGGGCTTATTAAACGTGGCCGTGATCACTGCTGGGGCAGAGATTCTGCCTAGGCATCGACTGACCCAGTGATGTGGCTGCCAGCAGTGCCCAGCTTCCTGGGATAAATGCATCTTTTGAGTCAGGAGCATGTTGGCAGTCTTTGAATTTAGGAACTTGTTAAAAGGGTAGGATAGGGGCTGGCACTGTGGCACAGCGGGTAAAGCCGCCACCTGCAGTGCTGGCATCCCATATGGGAGCCGGTTTGAGTCCTGGCTGCTCCTCTTCCAAACCGGCTCTCTGCTATGGCCTGGGAAAGCAATGGAAGATGGCCCAAGCGCTTGGGCCCCTGCATCCCCGTGGGAGACCCAGAAGAAGCTCTTGGCTCCTGGCTTTGGATGGGCCCAGCTCAGGCCGCTGCGGCCATTTAGGGAGTGAACCAGCGGATGGAAGACCTGTCTGTCTCTCCCTCTCTCTGTAACTCTACTTCTCATATAAATAAATAAAAATCTTCAAAAAAAAAAAAACCAGAAAAGGGAAGGACAGATGAGACTTGTGTGCAGTGGGGCATCCTGGCCCCAAAGCCTGCATCCCCAGCAGCTCAGCTCACGGCTGTGTTCCTGCCTGGAACACAGGCCGAACCCACTCCTTCCTGCCTAGCAGACTCCTTCCTGATTGTCCTTTAAGATCCTTCTCCAGGAAGTGCCTGGCTGCCTGGCTGGGGCCACAGCAGCTGAGCCACGGCCTCGCTGCTCTGTTCTGCCTGCCCTGTGAGCTCCTTGAGGACAGGGACCACGTCCTGCTCGTCTCTGTGTCCCCCTCGGAACCCAGCACACAGCAGGTGCTCGGCAGGTGCTTCTGAAACGTCAGAACAAACGTGTCTCTCTCAGACAGCTGCCCCCCACCCCCCACCGGATCCCCGTCAGCTTAATCACGCAGCCGAGGGGTTCTCGGGGGCCTCTGAGAAAGACGTGGAGGGGGTGAAGGAGACGGGCTGTTCTCTGTCCATTGGACCTCACAGCTCCTGCTCACGCACGCTGTTACGGACTCGGCTTCCTTTGTGTGAGCGTGAGGTCATCTCATCTGTGCTGCAGGGTGTGGCCCTATGATCCCAACAGTCTTTTCCCCTTGAGAAGCAAATGGCTGTGCCGCGAGCCTGCAGCGCCCTGTCCTGGCAGTGCTGTGGGCCGCACACTAACCAGAGAACCAGAGCACAGGACTCGGTCCGGGGACCCGGCACTGGGCTTTGAGTGATTTCTGGAAAATCTGGCCATTACCCGTAAACCAGCCGGCGTGGAATCTCCACAGAGATTACCGCAGGCAGTGGCAGGAGAGAGGCAGATTACCAGCAAAATCATTAACGAATACCAGATCCTCCGGCCCAGCCTGTCTACCTGCGGACTAGCTGCAAACCGCCACGGCCTCGTCACACACACCCAGGGCTCCTCCCCGGCCTCACCCGTCGTAATTCTCCCTGGAGCAGCCGCTCTGCTGAACCTCCCCCGCTTCAGCTCTGAGTGTGGAAACCGATTGCGTAAGAGGTGCTTTCTAACTCCAGCCAGAACCGACCCAGAGAGCAGGTGAAGCACAGGGAGCTGCACGTGATCGGGGCCAGAGGCGGATGCACATGCCGGTGACAAGACCAGCTCCCCTCAAAACACTCAGCCAGGGACTCCTCGGCGCGGACACTGAAGGTAAACACACAGGGGAGGCGAGTGACGGCACACAGCCCGGGCCCGCGACGCGGTCTCCGGCCACTGCAGCAGGAACTCCGTCAGGAAGAGCGCTGGAACGGCAGTCAGAAGACCCAGGTTCCACGCCCAGCTGGGCCTCGAACCGCGATGTGGCTCCTCTCTCTGCATCTCAGCGTCCTCATCCGCCCCAACCTGGGCTGTGCTCTCAGGGTCTCTCTAGCCAGGACCCCCAGGAGGGCCTGACGGAGCCCGAGAACGCCCTCCCTCACCGAACAACCTGCTGCGTGCATTATTATGCGTGCACACTCCTGGGCACGGGTCCTGGGGGCTAGCGGACTTTCACAGAGACCCTGGGTTTGTAAAAGGTTAAGAAGCAAAGGTAGGGGCTGGCGCTGTGGCGTAGCAGGTAACGCTGCCGCCTGCAGCACGCGGTTTGAGCCCCGGCTGCTGCCATTCTGATCCAGCTCTCTGCTGTGGTTTGGGAAAGCAGAAGATGGCCCAAGTCCTTGGGCCCCTGCACCTGTGCGGGAGATTGGGAAGCTGCTCCTGGCTTCGGATCAGCCCAGCTCTGGCCATTGCGGCCATCTGGGGAATGAACCAGTGGAAGTAAGACACCTCTCTCTCTCTCTCTCTCTTTGCTTCTGCCTCTCTGTAACTCTGCCTTCCAAATAAATAAATCTTAAAAAAAACAAAAAAAGGAGCAAAGGTAAAGAACGAAGTGTGCTTTCTGCCTTAATACTCTGATTTCAACAAAGGGTGGAAGATGTAAGTCCTATGAATGTGCAGTGGGCAAGAGTTTCCTAAACAGAACACAAAACCCTGCTAACCCTAAAAAACAAAATGGACAGACTGGATATGCAAAATTAAGAACCTCTGTTTTGCAAAAAGTCACCATTAAGAGAGTGAGATGACCACTCCCAGAGTGGGAGACCTGCATTACATGTGTCCAACATGGGACGCCTGTCCAGACCAGGCAGAGTGCTCAGCAAGACGAAGGCAGACAATGCCATGGAAAGAGGAGAGAAGACTGAAACAGATGCACCACGAAAGAGGATCTCCAGGAACGGGCGTCTGGCCCAGCCTGGAAGTACCAGTTTAGACATCTGTATGCCGTATCAGTGTGCAGGTTCAAGTCTTGGCTCTAAACTGGACTCCAGTTTCCTGTTAGTGCACACTCCAGGAGGCAGTGGTGATGGCTCCAGTAATGGGGTTCTTGTCACAAACATGGGAGACCCAGACTGAGTGCCTGGCTCCTGGCTTTGACCCTGCCCAGCCTGGGTGAATCAGTGGATGGGAGATTTCTGCCTCCGTTCATCTGCTTCTCAACATAGAAATACAAAATTTAAAAAGAGGATATCCAAATAAACCTCCCAAACAAATGTTCAACTTCCTTAGATGCTGGGAACACGCAAATCACAACGCCGGTGTAACACCAAGGCCTCTGTCAAAGTGCCTAGGATGCAAGAGACAGAAAATCAGGCACTGGCTGAGCAGTTCAGGCGCAGATGGGCCGAGTGTTAGCATTTCCTAAAGGTGAACGCCCCACCTGCCGATCCAGGCCTGTCACCCCAGGTCTACACCTGACAGGCGCAGAACGTCCACGGCAGACTGCTGGTGACACCCCCAAGCTGGAAAACAACCCGGCACCAGCCGGTAATGGAACGGGCCAAGAGTGGTCGATTCCTGCAACCGAACGAGAAGTGTTTGGTTACGTGCTACTCCCGGCCACGTGAGTGGCCTTGCGCCAAGTGCTGAGGATGCTCTGAGGCCGGCAGACACGGAAGACAGGTGAATCCCCCAGCTCAAAACCAGGCCAAGAGAACAACGGTGGCCTGCAAGTCGGCTAGCGCTTCCCGCTGGAGGGCGGCAGGGCTTGGCGCTGCTCTCCTTCCCCAGGGACTCCAGGCCCAGCAGGCACAGGCGGGCGTTGTGGAGGTCACCAGATTTACGACCCCGGTTCCTCCCTGCATAGTGGAGCCACTTCCTTCCACCACATTCAGAATCTTTCATTTACTTGGTCACAACTGAACAAGTATTTGCTCTTTGAAAATCTGCTTTTGTTTTTATCTGAAAAGAGAGAGAGAGGGGGAAGGAAGAAAAGGAGAGAGAAAAGAAGGAGAGGGAGGGGGAGGGGCAGAGGGAGAGAACAAGAGGGGCTTGTGCTGTAGCATAGCGGGTAAAGCCACCATCTGTCCATACGGGTGCCAATTCGAGTCTCGGCTGCTGCACTTCTGATCCAGCTCTCTACTATGGTCTGGAAAAGCAGTAGAGGATGGCCCAAGCATTCGGGCCCCTGCGCACCCACGAGCAGAAGCTCCTGGCTCCTGGCTTTGGAACGGCTCAGCTCCGGTCATCACAGCCGGACCTGAGGCTGTGAGAGAGACCTGAGAGGAGGACCTTTCTCTCTCTCTTTCTCTCTCTCCCTACCTCTGCCTCTGTCTCTCTGTAACATTGCCATTTACATACATAAATACATATTTAAATTAAAAAAGAAGAGACAGAGAGAGCGATCTTTCCATCTGCTGGTTCACTCCCCAAATGCCCACAGCAGCTAAGGCCAGGTCAGGCCAAAGGCAGGAGCCAGGAACTCCATCAGGGTCTCCCATTGGGGTGGCAGGGGCCCAAGGACTCCAGCCATCGTCTGCTGCTCCCCGGTGTGCTCAGCAGCAGGAAACTGGATCAGAAGCAGAGCTGGGACTTGAACCAGGTGCCCTGATGTGGGGTGTGGACGTCCCAGGAGTCGTCTTAACCTCTGTGTTAAACGCCTGCCCTGAACAAGTGTCTACCGAGCACTGATCCAAGCAAGACACTGGGCTAGCTGTTGGGAATCCACGGAGAACAGCATCAGTTTGCAATGCATGCAGTCCTACAGGAAGCCGACTCTTGGTGCCTGCTTCCTTTCTGAAGAAAAGATGGGGGTTTAGAAATTCTGCACATTCCAGACTGTGTCTCTGCGGGAAGACAGGGCTGCTCAGAGACAGGCCTCACTCCCTGAGTCTCACTATCAGCCGCATCTCCACTCCCTCCCCAGGGGACAGAGACACAACAGCTCTTCGGAGGGACTGCTATTACCCAGGCAAGCTGCTACGAGTGCTGTGTCTGCAGCCAGGCTTTGTTTCAGAAGCTTCGACAGAGCTCTTGGCTGATTTTCAGCAAGGAAGGGAGTGTGTGACCTTGAAGGATGGGTCCATGATGGACAGAAATCACCGGGAAACACCGTGTCCAGGCAGGGCGTGGTCTGTGCTTCAGCCCTCTGGGAGAAAGCGAGCAAGCCTCCCACATCCTCCCGATGAGCATCCAGCCGTAGGCACAGCTGCAGAGCAGGTCTCCTCCGGGGCGAGAGTACAGTCCACGTGAAGGACTTGCAGGCTCGGGGTGGGCATTCCGTCTGCTGGTTTAGAGGGCTGTGTCCCACACCACAGTGCCTGGGTTCAAGTTCTGGTTCTGGTTCTGGCTCCCTGCTGATGCACACCCTGGGAGGCAGCAGGGACGCCTCTCCGTGGGAGACCTGGATGGAGTTCTCAGCTCCTGGCTTCAGCTTCACCCAGCCCCAGCTCCGTGGGCATTGGCAGCGTAAGCTGGTAGATGGGCAGTTTCTCTTACCGTCAGATTCTTGCTCTGTTTCTATGCTTCTCAAATAAATAAACTGGAGCTAGTGTTGTAGCGTAACAGGTTAAGCTGCCGCCTGCGATGCCAGCATCCCATATGGGTGCTGATGCACCTGGGAAAGCAGCAGATGACCCAAGTCCTTGGGCCTCTGCACCTACGTGGGAGACCTGGATAAAGCTCCTGGTTCCTGGCTTCCACCTGGCCCAGCCCCAGCTATTGTGACCATTTGGGGAGTGAACCAGTGGATGAAAGATCTCTCTCTCTGTATCTCTCTCTCTCTAAACTCTTTCAAATAAATAAATAAATTCAAGGGAGGAAAAAGCCTTCCAGGTGTAAGTGTTACATATCATCGGAGAACTCTGTGATATTATTTTGCATTCTTTTTATTTAAGTGTATAGGTTTCCCCAGACAGAAGACATGCTTTAGTCACAAGAGATCAGAGAAGGGCGAACACCGACCTCTCCTCCCACGTTTCAGGCAAGCGCTCCTAAGGATCAACCGAGGCATGCCAGCAGCTCCTAAGGAACAAGACTAGACCTGTCTTCTTAATTCAGGCGAATCTTTTGAAACCCCAGAGTAAACAGGCCTCTGCCCCCACAATTACTTCTGATTGACCAGAAAGTCAGGTGGGCGGGGGCGGGGGAGGGCGAGACTTCACACATTAAATCCCTCACACTTCGGGGCATGGTGCCACGAGTCCCTGCCTCCTTCACCCCCCTATCCCTTCCTTCCCCAACACCTGCCCGCTGCTGTCTCACTGCTGCTGGGGTCTCTCCTCTTGGTGGGCACCACAACCACCTGGGCTCGGGCTGCGGGACCGCTCACCGGGCTGCTGGCAGGCAGACCTGACTGCCCGTGCAGTGGCAGCTGTAGCTCCCTTCCGCCCCTCTCGGCTCCCTGGCTGCCATGTGCCTTCCACAACCCATCAGAGGCTCCCCTCTGCCCGTGAGAAAAGCTCCGGATCCCTGAATGCAGCTTGAAGGCCCTCCGTGCGCCTGGCTCCTGCCCATGGCTCAGTCGGGTCACCAGATTCAGCCTCTCTCACCTCCCTGCTGCCACAGCAGAGCCCAGAGAGCCCCCCACCCCTTCCCTCCAGTCAGGCGAGACACAGTCTACAAGCTGGCTGCTCAGAACAGGACAGCTTGCCCAGCTGGCCACTCGGCACTGGTCTGAGACGGGACACCATCCGCGGCTGCCACCACAGGAGGCGCGGGCCGGCACAGGGGCTCCTGTGACCCGGGTCTGCCCGGGTGCCCAGACGGGGATTACGCTGTCATACGAATAGCACAGCCGGAGATGTCAACACGATTTCCTAAATAAGAAACTCCCTGGGGAGAGGAAAAGAAAACAGCACTCGGCTTTGCAAGCAGCCTTTCCGTACTCCTATCGGCCCACGACAGGTGCACCTGAGTCAGGGCACTCCAGGGCTACTACTACACACTGAGGGTCAGGCCACAGAACACACTGGCCACCAGGGTCAGGCCGCAGGACACACTGGCCACAGAACACACTGGCCACAAGGGTCAGGCCGCAGAACACACTGGCCACCAGGGTCAGGCCGCAGGACACACTGGCCGCAGAACACACTGGCCACCAGGGTCAGGCCGCAGGACACACTGGCCACCAGGATCAGGCCGCAGGACACACTGGCCACAGAACACACTGGCCACAAGGGACAGGCCGCAGAACACACTGGCCACCAGGGTCAGGCCGCAGGACACACTGGCCACAGAACACACTGGCCACCAGGGTCAGGCCGCAGGACACACTGGCCACCAGGGTCAGGCCGCAGGACACACTGGCCACAGAACACACTGGCCACCAGGGTCAGGCCGCAGAACACACTGGCCACCAGGGTCAGGCCGCAGGACACACTGGCCACAGAACACACTGGCCACCAGGGTCAGGCCGCAGGACACACTGGCCACAGAACACACTGGCCACCAGGGTCAGGCCGCAGGACACACTGGCCACCAGGGTCAGGCCGCAGGACACACTGGCCCCAGAACACACTGGCCACCAGGATCAGGCTGCAGAGCACACTGGCCACCAGGATCAGGCTGCAGAGCACACTGGCCACCAGGGTCAGGCCGCAGAACACACTGGCCACAGAACACACTGGCCACCAGGGTCAGGCCGCAGAACACACTGGCCACCAGGGTCAGGCCGCAGGACACACTGGCCCCAGAACACACTGGCCACCAGGATCAGGCTGCAGAGCACACTGGCCACCAGGATCAGGCTGCAGAGCACACTGGCCACCAGGGTCAGGCCGCAGAACACACTGGCCACAGAACACACTGGCCACCAGGGTCAGGCCGCAGGACACACTGGCCACCAGGGTCAGGCCACAGGACACACTGGCCCCAGAACACAATGGCCACCAGGGTCAGGCCGCAGGACACACTGGCCACAGAACACACTGGCCACCAGGGTCAGGCCGCAGAACACACTGGCCACCAGGGTCAGGCCGCAGGACACACTGGCCACAGAACACACTGGCCACCAGGGTCAGGCCGCAGGACACACTGGCCACAGAACACACTGGCCACCAGGGTCAGGCCGCAGGACACACTGGCCACCAGGGTCAGGCCGCAGGACACACTGGCCCCAGAACACACTGGCCACCAGGATCAGGCTGCAGAGCACACTGGCCACCAGGATCAGGCTGCAGAGCACACTGGCCACCAGGGTCAGGCCGCAGAACACACTGGCCACAGAACACACTGGCCACCAGGGTCAGGCCGCAGAACACACTGGCCACCAGGGTCAGGCCGCAGGACACACTGGCCCCAGAACACACTGGCCACCAGGATCAGGCTGCAGAGCACACTGGCCACCAGGATCAGGCTGCAGAGCACACTGGCCACCAGGGTCAGGCCGCAGAACACACTGGCCACAGAACACACTGGCCACCAGGGTCAGGCCGCAGAACACACTGGCCACCAGGGTCAGGCCACAGGACACACTGGCCCCAGAACACAATGGCCACCAGGGTCAGGCCGCAGGACACACTGGCCACAGAACACACTGGCCACCAGGGCCAGGCCACAGAACACACTGGCCACAGAACACACTGGCCACCAGGGTCAGGCCGCAGGACACACTGGCCCCAGGACACACTGGCCACCAGGGTCAGGCCGCAGGACACACTGGCCACAGAACACACTGGCCACCAGGGTCAGGCCGCAGAACACACTGGCCCCAGAACACACTGGCCACCAGGGTCAGGCCGCAGAACACACTGGCCACAGAACACACTGGCCACCAGGGTCAGGCCGCAGGACACACTGGCCACAGAACACACTGGCCACCAGGGTCAGGCCGCAGGACACACTGGCCACCAGGGTCAGGCCGCAGGACACACTGGCCACAGAACACACTGGCCACAAGGGTCAGGCCGCAGAACACACTGGCCACCAGGGTCAGGCCGCAGGACACACTGGCCACAGAACACACTGGCCACCAGGGTCAGGCCGCAGGACACACTGGCCACAGAACACACTGGCCACCAGGGTCAGGCCGCAGGACACACTGGCCACCAGGGTCAGGCCGCAGGACACACTGGCCCCAGAACACACTGGCCACCAGGATCAGGCTGCAGAGCACACTGGCCACCAGGATCAGGCTGCAGAGCACACTGGCCACCAGGGTCAGGCCGCAGAACACACTGGCCACAGAACACACTGGCCACCAGGGTCAGGCCGCAGAACACACTGGCCACCAGGGTCAGGCCGCAGGACACACTGGCCCCAGAACACACTGGCCACCAGGATCAGGCTGCAGAGCACACTGGCCACCAGGATCAGGCTGCAGAGCACACTGGCCACCAGGGTCAGGCCGCAGAACACACTGGCCACAGAACACACTGGCCACCAGGGTCAGGCCGCAGGACACACTGGCCACCAGGGTCAGGCCACAGGACACACTGGCCCCAGAACACAATGGCCACCAGGGTCAGGCCGCAGGACACACTGGCCACAGAACACACTGGCCACCAGGGCCAGGCCACAGAACACACTGGCCACAGAACACACTGGCCACCAGGGTCAGGCCGCAGGACACACTGGCCCCAGGACACACTGGCCACCAGGGTCAGGCCGCAGGACACACTGGCCACAGAACACACTGGCCACCAGGGTCAGGCCGCAGAACACACTGGCCCCAGAACACACTGGCCACCAGGGTCAGGCCGCAGAACACACTGGCCACAGAACACACTGGCCACCAGGGTCAGGCCGCAGGACACACTGGCCACAGAACACACTGGCCACCAGGGTCAGGCCGCAGAACACACTGGCCCCAGAACACACTGGCCACCGGGGTCAGGCCACAGGACACACTGGCCACAGAACACACTGGCCACCAGGGTCAGGCCGCAGGACACACTGGCCACAGAACACACTGGCCACCAGGGTCAGGCCGCAGGACACACTGGCCCCAGAACACACTGGCCACCAGGGTCAGGCCGCAGAGCACACTGGCCCCAGAACACACTGGCCACCAGGGTCAGGCCGCAGGACACACTGGCCACAGAACACACTGGCCACCAGGGTCAGGCCGCAGGACACTTGGCCACAGAACACACTGGCCACCAGGGTCAGGCCGCAGGACACACTGGCCACAGAACACACTGGCCACCAGGGTCAGGCCGCAGGACACACTGGCCCCAGAACACACTGGCCACCAGGGTCAGGCCGCAGAGCACACTGGCCCCAGAACACACTGGCCACCAGGGTCAGGCCGCAGAACACTTGGCCGCAGAACACACTGGCCACCAGGGTCAGGCCACAGGACACACTGGCCCCAGAACACACTGGCCACCAGGGTCAGGCCGCAGGACACACTGGCCACCAGGGTCAGGCCGCAGGACACACTGGCCACCAGGGTCAGGCCGCAGGACACACTGGCCACCAGGATCAGGCCGCAGAGCACACTGGCTACCAGGGTCAGGCCACAGAACACACTGGCCACCAGGGTCAGGCCACAGAACACACTGGCCCCAAAACACACTGGCCACCAGGGTCAGGCCACAGAACACACTGGCCACCAGGGTCAGGCCGCAGGACACACTGGCCACCAGGATCAGGCCGCAGAGCACACTGTCCACCAGGGTCAGGTCACAGAACACACTGGCCACAGAACACACTGGCCGCAGAACACACTGGCCACCAGGGTCAGGCCGCAGGACACACTGGCCACATGGAAGGGCAGCCCTCCGAGCTGCACAGGGAGGTCTGGCTTCCAGGTTTCCCAGGGACTGACAGACTTAGGTCTAGCCTCGTCCACGTGTACAAAACACCCATCAGGGACAAGGTACCAACTGACTGGACGCTTGGTTAAGCTGCGGAATACCTTGGGGGTTGGGTATTACTATCCCCTCTGTGCAGGGAAGAGGCCAATTAACACAGTAAGGTAACAGAAGGACAACCAACAACTAGAACGTGGGATCCACCCTCTCAGACCCCAGCTCCTGCCACGTCCCTGAACTTAACTGAGTGTGAGCATAAAGGGTGTATGAAGATGGGATCTTTGTGAGCCCAAGGCTGCACAGGCGGAGGCGTGGCCACGCTGCTCTGGGCTTCCACAACCCAAGTGGAGGGGAGGGAGCGCGGGTAGCCCCAGACACGAGGAACTCCGGGGGCCGCTTGTGTGATTCACTGCCCCCTGCTGGCGAACAGAAAGAATGCGTGCAAAGAGACCCAAAGGCCGACTTCGGCTTGGAGGTGTGAGATGATGATGATGGATTTTTTAGAAATCTTAAGAGAAAAATTTAAACATCGAGAACCAGGCAGAATCATCTAAGACATCCCCATATGCCTTCCCCAGCTTCAACGAGGCATCCGCTCCCGGACAATCCTGGGTCACCCACCCCCTGCCACCTCCCACTATGCTGTTTCCTGAAGCGAACCCCGGCCATTGGGTCATTTGGTCTGTACATATTTCAGTATGGAAAAGTGACACTAAAAGAAAAGGGATTCAAGAAAAACCCTAACAAAAACCATCAACATAACTCAAAGAACCAACTCACGATAACTCTTAATAATCCCTTATAGCACAGGAACAATCAGATCACCGAGCCTCACCCTCAGAGGCATTTGTGCAGAACCACGGATTAACAACAGGGACTCACCCACTCACCTTCAGTCTGGCCAAGGAGAAGCCAGCAGGAGCACAGATTAAATGAATCTTTCAACTGGAAATGCAAAGCTATGCAGCCTGAGCAGCAGGACCATCTTCAGTTCAGCAGATTTGGCACGAGTTGCCCTGAATCTCTACTGAATCGTTCCTACGATTTACGAGGACAACACTGTGTCCTGGGAGCCAGATGCTCGGATGGGCATCCAAGCAGTGCGGGGCACACAGAAGGGCGACCACACCAAGCTCCGGCACGGTCAAACCGCGGGTGCAGAATTGCTCTGAAACTGCACTTTCCTTTTTGGGCATCCTTGGTGCCATCTGTCCGGCTTAAATAGCAAATTTCTGCTAGCACGATTTTGAGCCCCAGCAAGGCAGGACGGCAACGAGCCCCTTGTGTATCCTGAGTGGCTTAGCACGAGAGGGGCTCCGTGGACGACGGCTGCGTGAAGAAGGAAAAGGCAACCAAGACGACACCACGAGCTGGGGAGGCTGGGGAGAACGCAGAGTTCTCATCCACTGGCAACCCCGAGGGTGATGTCCACGGAACAAGAACAGGATGCTTAAACAAAAAGAGGAGCATTCGGGGAACAACGACAAAGAGCGCCCGAAGTTAAAAAGGGCAGAAGGGTTGGAAGCTGAAGTTGAGAAAAATCTCACCAGAAGCAGAAAACAGGAGACAAATAAGAATGGGAGAAAGTTTACTCCTATTATTTTTTAAAGTTTTCCTTATATGTGTATTTGAAAGGCAGAGTGACAAAGAGGGAGGGAGAGAGATCATCTGCCCTCTGCTGCTTCAGTCCCCAAATGCCTATCGCTAGTCCAGAGCCAGGAGCCGGGACTCCACCTGGGTCTCGCTAGTCCAGAGCCAGGAGCGGGGAACTCCACCTGGGTCTTGCTAGTCCAGAGCCAGGAGCCGGGACTCCATCTGGGTCTCGCTAGTCCAGAGCCAGGAGCTGGGACTCCACCTGGGTCTCGCTAGTCCAGAACCAGGAGCCGGGACTCCATCTGGGTCTCGCTAGTTCAGAGCCAGGAGCGGGAGCTCCATCTGGGTCTCCCTGTGGGTGGCTGCCTCCCAGAAGCAACAGCAGGAAGCTGTACTGGAAACACAAATGAAACTCCATCCCAGGTGCTGTGAAATGGATGGGGCCATCCCACGGGGCAGCTTAGCCTGCGGTGCCACAATGCCCAGCCCCTACTTAGATCCTTGAGTTTGCAAGCTGGAAGGGCTAAATCAGATAAGAACGGACACACGTCAGTGCACACCACTGAGATTTCAGAGCCCTGGGGAAGCACAAGACCTAATGAGTGGTCCAGAGGGAACACACAGAAAGGACTCAGAGGCAGAATGACTTTGAACTTCAGCCGTGGTCCCGGAAGGGAGGAGACAACTGCAGTAATGACTTCAGAATTCTAAGGGAAAACGATTTCTGACGGATGCCCGGCCTGAGTATCAAGTACGTGCGAGGGCGGACATAGAGAATTTCCGACATACATGGTCTCTCCATTTCCCTCCCAGGCACCCTTTCTCAGGAAGTCACTGGACATGCTTCACTGAAATGATTGGCATGGAGAAAGTGGCAGGCCCGAGAGGCGGGGCACGGCCCCCACCAGGGAGGAACAGCCTATGACGTGCCCATCACCGTGCCAAGCTCTGAGCATGGACTCAGGTAAACCAGCAGAAAACTGTGCCAGGACAGAGGGACCAGATGTGAGGACGCTGGGGACAATGGGTGCAAGAGTCGGCTTCTAATCTCACAAGTCAGTAGCTGAAAGACAGAGAAAAAGCCATGAAAACTTATTGTAGAGACAAGTGGTGGTAAAACTGAGACTGCCCCCCAGAGAGAGCTGGGAGCAGCCGACCCGGGAGTGGCTTCACTCAGAAGGAGAGGAAGCCGAGTTCCTGCAGCGTCCTGCAGGGCCTGACCTTTCTAGACGACAAGGGTGCACTGCTGGGAGGCCTGTCTGGGTGGCACTGCAACATCCTAGTGCGTGCCCCTCACAGTCCAGTGTTTCACCAGTGCCTGAAGATGCGGGCAGAGCTTTGCGTTTTAATCGGGAGCCCCGACACCACCCTCCCCGCCGCTGCAGGAAGCCCAAGGTCCCCCGGGTTCTTACCGGCAGTAAAGATGCCTTTGGCGCTCTGTCTTACACTGGAAGCTCTCACGATTGCTGAGAGGCCTGTGAGCAAGAACCCACAAACAGGCGTCAGTCATTGCAGCAGCTCGGACACGGGGAACTAACACAACCAGCAACCTGAGCTCCGGCCCAGGGTCACAGAGCGGCATGAATGGGGAGTTAGGGCCGAGGGCCAGCAGGCTGTGTGGCCGGCCGTGAGCACAGCCAGACGACTGAACGGCGCTGGGCCCAGGCATGGCCCGGCTTCGGCGACCTCACAGGCCACGTTAGGACATCAGATGTGCTTCCGACTTCAGGTTTTCCAATCCGAAAGGTGAAAATAACAAATGTTTTAATTTAGTAGAAAAACTTCCATTCTGAAACCACAGATGAGGGTGCACCCGAAAGTTTCGAGGAAAATGAGTGAAAAATTTAGTTTTGTGTAAAAACTTTCAGGAATCAATGCATGCTTTTTTCATAATATGAGTCTTGCACACTTTCTGAAGACACTTCATGTGCTATGGACTGCCAAATTTTTCAGATCTAAATAATTTTTTTCCTTTTTTTATTTGAAAGGTAGAGTTACAGACAGAGAGGGGAGAGACAGAAAGACCTTCCATCCATAGCTTCATTCTCCAAATGGCCACAATGGCGGGAGCTGGGCCTATCTGAAGCTGGGAGAAAGGAGCTTCCTCCAGTCTCCCAAGTGGGTGCAGGGGCCCAAGCACCTGGGCCATCTTCCACTGCCTTCCCAGGCTATCAGCAGAGAACCGGATCAGACGAAGAGCAGCTGAGACATGAACCGGTGCCCATATGGGATTCTGGCGCTGCAGGCAGAGGCTTAGTCTACTATGGCACAGCGCAGGCCCCATACATTTCTCTTTTCATTCCATTTTCCTGTGAACTCTCTATTCTACACGTACCCAGCCGAACGACGTCGCCGCAGTCGGGGTCGTGGGCAACTCGCAGCAGCGTTTCTTCCACATCCCTGTTTTTGCCAGGCGGGTCCATGATACGATTTATCTGCTGCTGTAAGGTCTTGGGCAACGCCATGAGCTGGGTGAACTGTCCTTCAGGACTTTTATCTATCTGAGAAAGAAAGAATAAAAAAGAAAGAGCCATCTTTGGAAGTGCTTTCAGTTCTGCAAATATGCAAAGACACATGGATTCTATTCAAGATCCCACAAACATATGAGCACCCACACACGGGAGGATGCACGAGGCTAAGGAGACTCTATCCTTCCTGAAACTGAATGTATCAGGAGACCTAGGAAGGGCTGTGGACACATGGGATTCAAAGATGAGCTAGTCTGGTGCAAGAAAACTTTGGAATCCTTGCATGGCTTTCCCTCCCTACATACTTCCATCAGTTTTCTGGAGGCCCCTTGCATGGGTGGATTTCAAAGTTTCCACTGTATTCTAAAATACACTGTTGTTGAAAATACAGAAATGAAACCTATGTAAAACTGAGCATCAGACTTTACCTAGAAAGCAATGAATGAAAAGTCAGCCACATGGGTTTCAGTCTAGCGATTATGATCCTATGCTCGGGGCTGCTGTGGTGGCACAGCAGGTAGAGCTGCTGCCTGCAGCGCCAGCTTCCCAAATGGGTGCTGGTTCGAGTCCTGTCTCCTCCACTTCTGATCCAGCTCTCTGCTATGGCCTGGGAAGGCAGTGGAAGATGGTCCACGTCCTTGGGCTCCTGCACCAGCATGGGGATCCAGAAGAAGCTCTTGGCTTCAGATTGGCCCATTTGGGGAGTGAACCAGCGGATGGAAGACCTCTCTCTGCCTCTCTGTAACTCTGCCTTTCTAAAAAATATATAAATCTTAAACACACACACACACACTTAGAATCGACTCAAAACATTTAAAAAATAAATAAAAAGACCCCGTGTCGCCTTTCAGAGTACCTGGGTTCAATACTTGGCTCCAGCCCCTGCAAGGTAGCAGGTAAAGGCTCAAGTGACTGGGACCCTGCCACCCACACGGAAGACCCAAACTGGGTTCTTCAGTCCCAGGTTCAGCCTAGCCCAGTCCTGGCTATCGCAGGCAGCTGAGGAGTGAAACACGGGAGAGTTCCCTCACTCACAGAGCTGAGGCCAGACCAGCTTCCTTAACACCCAGTCTATCGTGCTTTGTTTCATGGAATTAAAGTTTTTAAAAATTCTATAAACACAGACTGCCTGCCAAGTGTAGAAGCAGTAGCACCTCCCTCGAAACACCATCATATTATTTTCCAAGAATCTGTCTTAGATATTTTTTTAACAAATGTTTAGATTTTAGCTTCAACTAAGAGAAAAGAAAAAAATTAGAGAAATTAATGTATTAAGCTTCAGACTGTCAACATACTACCAATTTTCTTAATAATTAGCATTTACTCATGTAATTCTTTTTCATTCAACAAATATTTATTAAAGAACCCAATGCCTGGGTTTTGTCTAGAAAAGTCTATGCAAAGCATAAAGTGCTGATACTTAGTGACTCCAGTAGAGGTAGAGTGACTTTACCTAAGCACCAGCTATTTTGGTTGGGTATTCCTGTAAAATATCCTAGAAATGACACTCAAGGACTGGTTTCAGGGCCATGTATCGGGATCGGCCAACAAGATTCTGTATTTCAGTTATGCTTTACCTATGAGATGTTCAGGAATTTCAAAGATGCCAAAAATGCCTTGAGCAACATGAGGAATTAGGAGTCTTCGCCACTGCTTTCTCTTGAACAACAACAAAAAAATGCACTGGGAATTTTTACTTGACAGCATGTATTTAAAAACAAAATATTAGGTGACATATTCAAATAAATCACTAAGTTCTGTCTGGTTTTCCTTCTTTTATTCTCATTAAAGCATACAAGCCAAAAGAACTCAGTTAAATCATAAAAGTCAAAGGGCATTTTAAACTTTATTGACTGATTTGTTTGAAAGAGTATCAGAGAGACAGGGAGATCTACTATTTGCTGGTTCACGTCCCAAACGGCTGCAACAGTCAGGGCTGGGCCAGGCCGAAGCCGGGAGCCAGGGGCTCCATGTGGGTTTTCCACGTGGGTGGCAGGAACCCAAGCATGTGGGCCACCATCCACTGCCTTCCCAGGCTCATTACCAGGCACCTGGACTGGAAGCTGAGCAGCTGGGACCCTCCCATACATAGGAGGCTGGCGTTGCAAGTGGCAGCTGGACCTGCTCAAGCAAAATGCCGGCCTCTCACGCTGCATTTTAAAGCAGATCTGGACAAGAACCCAGACTGTAGGACTGTGTTCACATGAAGTGTCCAGAGTGGGCAAACCCATGGAGCCAGCAGTGGAACAGTGGTGGCCTGGGGCAGTGGAGAGCCGGGAGGAGTGCTCAGAGGCACTAGGTCTCTTTGTGGACTGGCATTAATGTTCGACAACTACACTGCGGTGATGGTTTGACGGTGTGTGAACCACACGTCAGCAAAGCCCACATCTGGGCTTCAGGACCGAGGTACTCACCCTCCAAGATGCTGGGATAGCTCAATGACTTCCTCTCTCTGAGTGCTCCCCACAAATGTCCTGCATCCAACAACTGGAAAATGCAGGAGTGCAGAGGCCCCGCCTCTTGGCCCTGAATGGGACGACCCTGCAGGGCCATCTGGCTCCTCAGAGCTACCAGTGGGCCGGGGGAGGCCTTTGTCCAGATATGCCCAGTCCTGGTCTTATACAGCTGGTACCAGGAGCACCCTGGACAGCTGACTCCCAGGTGCCATCAGAGAGTGATCAGTGCACCCCAACACGTGCAGCCCTCTGAGGAGGCCACTCTCTCACCCTAGCCAACAGAGGAAGGAAAACTGAACTCACACCCCAGAGGGGATGGCAGGGATGGACCACTGGTGGACTACGTGGTGGCTCAGCTCACGTGTCCACTTGGCTTGGCCTCTGTGCTCAGCTGCAGTGAAGGTAGTTTCTTAGCTATAATAACACTCAGATCAGTAGACTCTGAGTAGAGCTGTTCCCCATCCAAGGCCTTAAAGAGGAAAGACCACGGCTCCCAGGAGTCTGCCTCTAGACAGTTCTCCCACCCAGGACTGCTGCATCACCTCTCACATCATTGAGACCGAACTAAGTCAGCCAATTCCTAAGTCTCCCTCCCACTCTTCTACACACACACACACACACACACACACACACACACGATCTTCAGAATGCTCATGAAAATGTAATTATGAAAAAACTATACATGAATTTCAAAAATTTTGCACTAAAATAGGTTTCTTTAAAATCCATTTCTCCATAAACTTGTTTCAGGTATTTTTATATATTTGAAAGGCAAAGCACCAAAGGAAAAAAAAGATACAGAGATACAGAGATATCTTCCAACTGCTAGATCACTCCCCAAATGCCTGCAACAGTCTGCTCAACCCAGGAGCTTGGAATCCACCTGAGTCTCTCACGTGGGTGGCAGGAACCCAAGTACGCGAGCTGTCACCTGTTGCCTCTCAGGGTGTGTGTGTGAATACGTGTAAATGCACACACACACACAACCCCTACTGGTCATGTTTCAACATGTGTGTGAATATGTATAAACACACATACCCTACTGGTCATGTTTCCACGTGTGTGCATGAATACATACAAATGCACACACACACCCTACTGGTCATGTTTCCACGTGTGTGTGTGAGTGAATACATATAAATGCACACACACAGAGATCCTACTGGTCATGTTTCCACGTGTGTGCATGAATACATACAAATGCACACACACACCCTACTGGTCATGTTTCCACGTGTGTGTGTGTGAATACATACAAATGCACACACACCCTACTGGTCATGTTTCCACATGTGTGTGTGAATACATACAAATGCACACTCATACCCTACTGGTCATGTTTCCACGTGTGTGTGTGTGAATATGCATACATGCACATACACATACATGCCGGACCCTACTGGTCGTGTTCCCACATGTGTGTGAATACATTTAAATGCACGCACACACCCTACTGGTCATGTCTCCTACAGAACTGTGACACACACAGGGGCTGACAGTCCCTGTCTATCCCTGCTACGTCTGGCCCTTACAAACACCAGATGGATCCTGGCAGCCTACAGAGACTCACGAGCCCCAGCTGCCTCTGTGAACCTGCTAGAGCAGAACTAGAGCCACAGCATTCCCACAGGGCCACAGACCTGGCGGATGTGTTCTTCCCCATGCCCATTAGGAAGGGAGACGGGAAGCAGCTCCATCACACGGAGCAGGCACGGCATGTCTTATGGCACGGCTGTTAGCTCTCCCATCCTTTGCCAGAAGACATTCAAAGGAAGCGGCGGGACAATCTGCACAGCATCATGCCTGTCCACTCTGCCAGTGAAGCCCTGTTACTGTCTCCTGGTGGGCCGTGAGGGGCGAGTACGGTGGAGGCCTGGCTATTCCCAGGTGGGAGACGGCTATGAGAAACCCTGTGAAGTGGGGCCAGTGCCATAACACAGTGGCTTAGACCACTGTTTGCAATACAGGCATCCCATACAGGAGTGCTGGCTGAGTCCTGGCAGCTCCACTATCAAATCAGCTCCCTGCTAATGTGCCTGGGACCCTGACACCCACACTGGAGATGGGGATGGAGTTCCAGGCTCCTGGATTTGGCCCAGCCCCCACCATTGTGGCCATTTGGAGAGTGAAACAGCAGATGGAAAATCTCTTTCTCTCTGTTGCCAACTTTCAAAAAAAACAAATAAATCTTTAAAAAAACAAATAAGCCCTCTGCAATGGGAGGATCCAACCACCTCAGTGAGGTTGGGACACCCCCTCCCAAGTAGTCTGTTTATTACTTCTGGTGCCTCTCTTTACTGGGAAGACAGCACATCCGGGGGCCCCTGCAGTACATTCCATGCTTGGGAAAAATGCTGAGACCATTTCTCAGGCGACACCAGAGGGGCACAGCTCTGTGAAGGGCCCAGAGCAGAAACAGCTCTGCAAGCCAGCCAAGGAGCAGAGCAGCCGGCCCACCTCTGGGGCTGCTCGGCGCTGGACTCCTTGGCTCTGCAGCAGCTGCGGTGTAGAGAGAAACCACGTGATGATTTCCAGCTCTGGGAATGAGTTGCCAACACAGACCCTGAGAGGCAGCAGGACTGGCGCAAGTGACTGGGTTCCTGCCCTCCGTGTGGGAAGTTCCGGCTCCCGGCTTTGGCCCGGCCCAGTGCTGGCTGTTGTGAACATGTAAAGTGAACCAGCAGGAGAATCGCAATGTAGACCTCTAGGGTTCTGCAGCAAGATCATGCCATCTGCAGTGAAGAACCATACAAAGCTGAAAATCAGCTCCAGGATACTGGGCTCTGTTACAGACGGAGCTTCTGACTCTCTGTATGAAATGATCATGCATGGGGCTGTGCTGTGTTCACCTACCCACACGGGCACTGGTTGGAGTCCCAGCTGCTCTACTTCCAATCCAGCTCCGGCTAATGCGCCTGGGAAAGCTGCAGAAGATGGCCCCACTATTTGGGCCCCTGCACCCACATGGGAGACCTGGATGAAGCTCCTGGATCCTGGCTTTGGCCTGGCCCAGCCCTGGTTGTTGTGACCATTTGGGGAGTGAATCAGCAAATGGGAGATTTCTCTTCTTTCTCTGTCTTTCCCTGAAATTCTTTCAAACAAACAAATAATTCTTAAAAAAAAAAAAAAGAAAGAAATGATCTTGTATCAAGACTTGTCCGACATGGGCTGTGATGGGTCAGGTTCACCAAGTCACAAGTCAGGCAGGCTCCAGAGTAATCCACTGTTAGATGGAAGAGGGTGACGAACACTAGGCACGAGCAGGCTGGAGGGCACAGCGAGCTGCACAGGCAGGAAACTGGGAACACTGTAATATTTAACGAGCATGTCTCTGCGGGCTGCTGCATATGGCTATGCTGAATGCTCCCTTGTGGCTGGCTTTTCGAGGAAGATAAAGAATGAACTTGCTTCACGGTTGGTTTGGCTGCGTATGTAGGAGCTGGACGGCACGTGCACGCCAGTCTCACTGAGGGAAACCTTCCAGGGTGCTTGTTTCGGCTGCAGCATCTGGTCATTCCATTCCCTTAGGTGGCTGCATCTAGGACCACACAGACTCATGGGAGTGGATGATGGTTCAATGGTTGGCCCAGGGCCTGAAAGACTGGAAGGGGGGGGGGGGGCAGGAATTTAGGGGAAGAGGGTCAGAGCTAGACCTGTGGGAATGGGGACTAAGTGTGAAGATCTTTGGGCTCTAAGTTAGTGCCGACCAGCAAGCATCCACTGTGGATGAGGACGCAACAACCGAAAGAATGACTCAGCCCCGCTGACTCAGAGCCTTTATCCTAGCGCTGGCACAGTGGGCTCGGAGAAGCAGTAACCATGATGGCAGGAACACAGGCTGTGCCTCCTGGAGGTCCACACAGCTGCTACTGTCCCTGCTGAAAGTCTCGCTTGACAGCAACAGTGGCCAGCGCTGACATCCCACACACACAAGACCACTCCTGAGAGCTGAGCCTGATCAGCTGAGTGCATCAGTCCCAAGTCAGCTACACTGGATCTCTTCCATGCGGCCGGGCGTCCATTTATCTGGCCTGGACGTGACTCACATTCTGAGTCTGGGTTTGCCGTGCCAGCCCACAACAGACACAGCACAGGACTTAGCAGAATGCGCGATCACGGACATGGTGTGCCATGGAGCATCACTTATGGGTCCCTCACTGGAGCAGAGAAGGTGCAGCAACAGGCACAGGTGGGCTTCAGAGGGTCCACAGTGGGCTCCTCTGTCCCTACCACGCTGCACCAAAGCTGCCAGCCCGCAAGAGCAGTGGGCCACCAAGAGGGTGATACTGCCCCTGCAACAAGCAACTCTCGGGCCTAAAACGTCAGTGTGCCACTGCTGCAAAACCCTGACAGAGGGGTCAAGGAACAGCTGATGCACCAGCCTGGCAAAGTTACCCTGTGACAGTGAGTGCAGAATATTCTAGATTAGTGACTGATTCATAGGAGTCAGTTCCCGACTGGTAGAAAACATGGGTCCAGGAATCAAAGGGTGGAAGGAGACAGGGCCTTGCTGACCACCATTCCCAGGGGCCCACCTACGCATCGGTGCTTCTCTAGGTCTTGGGGTCTTAGGTCCCAGAGCCCTGGGGAAGAAGGCTTCTCCCTTTGTGCACCATGGCTGCTTCCCAGCCATTTCAGGATCCCAGCCCAAAGTCCAGCAGTCAAGGAAATGCGTGGCACCACACTAGCTGGAGCAAGAGACCCTGACCATCAGGCAGGGAGGCTGACACGCCTCTCTCAGGACCTCTTGCCCAGCTGTGATGGGAGGAGGACCAGGGTGGCAGCCACGGTCTGAGACAGGCAAGGGGACCAAGGTTTGAGACCCTCCAGGACACAGGAACCGCACGTGAGCTCAAAGGGCGTCTGGAACGGGCAGAAGAGGAGAGAAGAGGAAGATCAGTTGTAGTCTGAAGATGAGCACAGCAAGAGGAGCTGCAGCTCAGGCCCCTCGCTCACTCTAAAGCTTCCCTGGGAAAAACAAGCAGCTGAAAACCAGATCGCGCAGGCTTTGGGAGGTGACAGGGTGGGGTCTGTCTAAGATTACCTTCAGAGTGAAAGGACTCTGAGTCCTTTTCCTTTGTCCTGTTTCTAGAAAGCTGGCAGCCACGCCCATGACTCTTCTCTGTCATCCAGCCAGGGTGTAAAGCTGTCTCTCGGTAGCAGGCATTTAGCCTAGCAGTTCAGACATCAGAGTGCCTGGGTTCAATTCCTGACTCCGGTTCCTGACTCCAGCTTCCTGCCAATGCAGATCCCGGGAGGCAGTGGTGACGGCTCAAGGAGCTGGGTCCTTGCCACCTTCGGTGAGGCCCAGACTGAGTTTCTTGTTCCTGTCTTTGCCCTGGTCCAGCCCCAGCTGTTGCAGGCATTTTGGGGAGTGAACCAGCAGATGGGAGCTGTCTCTCAGCTTCTCAAAAAATATATATGCAAATAAATAAAAGTGCCACATCCAAAGAACAAGGAATCTGAATGTCACTGGGCACTTTTATGCAACAATGGAAACCAGAAGAAATGATGCTATGACTTAACAATTCTAAAGAAAACTGATTTCCATCCTAGAATTTGGTATCTAGCGAAACTGTCCGTCAAGACAAGGTAGAATCTTCAGGAGTACCTGTTCTCAAAGTTTACCCCCTGCACAATCCAAGTTAGGAAGGTACTAAAGGACTCACTTCACCAAAATTAAAGCAGAAACCATGGACGAGGAAGACGCGAGACCCAAAACACCAAAGGCCAGGCAGGGAGAAATTCTGCGGCTGCATAGCTGTAAGGTCCTCAGGGGGCTGGAGGAGAACAGGGAACAGCAAGACCCTGCTGCCCCACATTCGCCAGAGTCCGAGGATGAGTCAGAAAACGAAGCAGGTGAAAAAACCGAGACGCCAGGGGAAAAAGTGGGACAGGAAATGAAATCTCACTTATGTCGGCAATAAGGAAACAGCTGTTCTAGTAAAGGAAACAATAACTTAACCAAAAATTATGAGATACCTGTATGTGCAGCATGAAGGGGGCAGATAGGAGGGAGAAAGTGAGAGGGAGAGGGAGGGAGCCAGCCAGAGCTGATGGGGGTCATGGAAGAATTTAAAAAAACCCTACACCTTCATAGAAGGATGGCAAAAATAAAGTATATATTATATACCTATTTATTTTAATTTTATTTGAAGCAGGGGAGGGTACAGACATCCACTCCCCAAATGCCCTCAATGGTCAGGGCTGGGAAAGTTCACAGGAAGTGGAAACTGGAAGTTCTCCCGGGTCTCCCACATGGGTGACAGGCACTCAGCATTTGAGCTGTCATCTGCTGCCTCCCAGGCGCACTGGCAGACAGCTGGATCAGGAGCAGAGGCAGGACTCAATCCCGGGGACACCAGTTTGGGACTACAGGCAACCCAAGTGGCATCCTAACCTGCTGCCCGACGATACTCACTCCAACAATTCCTTTTCTGTGACGTTCCCTTTGGGGGCCGGCGCTGTGCGATAGTGGGCTAAGCTGCCGCCTGCAGTACCGGCATCCCATGTGGACACCGGGTCTAGTTCCAGCTGCTCCTCTTCCAATCCCGCTCTCTGCTAGGGCCTGGGAAACCAGTAGAAGATGGCCCAAGTGCTTGGGCCCCTGCACCCACATGGGCAATCTGCAAGAAGCTCCTGGCTCCTGGCTTTGGATTGGCCCAGCTCCAGCTGTTGCAGCCATCTGGGAAGTGAACCAGTAGATGGAAGACCTCTGTCTCTGTGTCTCCCTCTCTCTGTCTGTAAATTTACCTCTCAAATAAATAAATTAAAAAAAAAACTTAAAAAAAAAGTTCCCTTTTCAGTCCAAAATTCCACTTACCAATTCAATACAATGTTAGTTGCCCCTACTATAAAATAAGTAAAAATTAGTGTTCTTTAGGGAGAAAAACAAAATTGTACTTAAGATTTATTTATTTATTTATTTAAAAATAAGAGTTACAGACAGAGGGAGAGAGATTTTGCATGAGCTGGTTCTTTCTACAGATGGCCACAACTGCCAGGGCAGGGCCAGGCCAGAGCCAGGATCCAGGAGCTTCTCCCAGGTCTCCCACACGGGTGGCAGTATCCCCAGCACTTGAGCCATCTTCTGCTGTGTTCCCAGGCCATTAGCAGGAAGCTGGATCAGAGGTGGGGTAGCTAGGGCTTAAACCAGTGCCATACGGCAGGCATGCTGTTGTTGCAGGCGATGGCTTTATCTGCTATGCCACAATGCTGGTCCCTAAAAAAATCTTAAATCCGAACTGCTTTTCTCTGAGAGAAGATTCTTCTGGTTTCTCTTCGCAAACACTTAGTAAGACTACTTGTAAAACCTCGTAGCAGGATTGGCGTTTAGCCTAGCAGTTAAGATGCTCGAATTTCAAGTCAGAGTACCTGGGTTCAGTGCCCACCTCGAGCTCCCAGTTCCAGCCTCCCGCTAATGCAGACCTGGAGTGGCAGCACTGACCCTGGCTGTTCTGAGGCTCTGGAGAGTGAATCAGCACCCAGAAACTTCCTTCTCCTGTCTGCCTGTCTCTCAGATAAATAAAAATATCTTACTCAACCAAAGAAGACCAAACCTCTTCAAACGTGTTTGTGCAAAAACGCACCCAGAAAGCTCTGAAGAACACACACCACGCTGTCACTACGGTCACCTTGGGGGAGGCCGGGGAAAGGCGGGCTCTGAGTGTGTTTTCAATGGTAGCTGAAGCACAGGGTAAGCGTTTCAAACGGCAAAAACACCACACACGAGGATGAGCGCTTCTCCCAGCTCCGCCTCTCCCCAGCTTCTCCAAAGAGGCCCCCTCACCGCTGGTTTCTGAGTTACCTTAGTGCAGCCCTCACACACTAAAGCAGATCTTTGCGGACGGTGTTTAATTTTACACATACGGGTGCTAGCACACTAGCCACGCTGCTCTGCCCGTCACTTCTCCCCTGCCAACAGCTCTTGCCCTAGGAACAGCCTCGGTTACCTCCCCACACAGGTTACCTCCAGTCTGCCTTGCTGGCTTTTATACACCACTTGGGGACTCTCCTGCAGAATGCTGCGGTACAGCTCCTGGAAGTGGGCTATGTTGGGCTTCACAATATTCAACACTTTTGACTTTTCCTCTCCAATCACCATCCGAAAGTCACCTAAACAGAAAAGCCAACACTCCGTTAAGAATTCACCCTCTGGGGGCCAGTGCAGCGGGCTAAGCCGCCAGCTCGACACCAGCATCCCATACTGGAGTGCTGCTTCCAATCCTGGCTGCTCCGCTTGTGACCCAGACTCCTGATAAGGAGCCTGGGGTGCAGCAGGTGATGCTCAGAGACCTGGATGAAGTTCCAGGCTCCTGGCTTTGACCTGGCCCGGCCCTGGCTGCTGAGTCATTTGTGGGAGTGAACCAGCGGATGGAAGATCTTTTTTCCTATAAACCAATCCTAAAAAGCAAAAACAAAAAGCAACTCCCACTCTGTTTCAGGAGCTACAGCTTGAAATTAACACTGAACAGATTCAACCGGGCAGGAGCCCTCATGAGAAGACTTGCTTTTCCTCCTTAAATCCCTGAACACGTGGCTCAGGCATACGGAACCTCGTTTAGGTAGGAGACCAGGCAGCAACGCCCTGGACGCCAGTCAACACACGGAGACCTCAGTCCACAAGGCAGTCACTAGCGAGAAGCGTTCTTCACTTTTGTTTTCCCAGCTAGAAGCTTCTACACTTAGAAACGTCCATCTTCTCAACACGACCCTGCCTGTAGTCGATCCCGGAGACCGGAGTTGCACGCCATCATTCTAGATGTGTCCTTGCCATCGCTGCCTGAACCATGACCTGCTGGCTGTGTTTCCATGCAGGGTTTTGAGGCGCCTGATGCACACAGTGAACCTATGACATCTGGTTAAGGGCGGGAGCAGTGAGTGGTAAAAGCCCTCGTGAGCTGCAGTTGACACATGAGACGAAGTTCAAAGCAGCTATAATTTCAGAAACTGTCGAGTGGTGACAAATGAAGAACGCTCCAGTTGCCTGTGCGATGGATGAACTGAGCTGCAAAATCAAAACTTCTGAAGGAACAACAAGCAAACTTCATGGCCTGCCTATGCGGCTGACAATCACCAGACATGGAAGGAGGGGCGACATCCCCTGGGACACCCGAGTGTGTGGCTGCTGCAGTAAGATGAGTGCAGGGGCTGGTGCTGTGGCTCAACAGGCTAATCCTCCACCTAGCGGTGCCGGCACATCGGGTTCTAGTCCCGGTCGGGGCGCCGGATTCTGTCCCGGTTGCCCCTCTTCCACGCCAGCTCTCTGCTGTGGCCCGGGAGTGCAGTGGAGGATGGCTCAAGTGCTTGGGCCCTGCACCCCATGGGAGACCAGGATAAGCACCTGGCTGCTGCCATTGCATCAGTGCGGTGCGCCGGCTGCAGCGCACCAGCCGCGGCGGCCATTGGAGGGTGAACCAACGGCAAAGGAAGACCTTTCTCTCTGTCTCTCTCTCTCACTGTCCACTCCGCCCGTCAAAAAAATAAATAAATAAATAAATAAATAAATATTAAAAAAAAAGATGAGTGCAAAAGAGGCCGGACAAGCTCCCTCAGAACCTGTGGAGAGAGCACTGTGCCTGAAACCTCTGCTGGACAGGCGACAAGCCACCAGGGGGGCAGGGCGTGGCAGGCGCAGGCAGGCAGACACCCCTGCACGGTGACGGCATCTGTCACCTGAGCCAGGTCCCTTTCAAGGGTGAACAGAGCGCTATAAATAATTACTCCAGGAAAAAAGGTGTAACCGGGGAAAGCTAGGCCCTAGCACTGCCCTGTTTGTTGTCTTTCCTCTGGAGGGGGGAAGGGATCGTTGAGGTCACGACCTGCACAATGTATTTTCTTAGACCCAACTGTTGGCTTGTACTGGAAAAACAACAACAGAGATACGAAGATGCCTAACAGGATACATTTCAGTCAGGGGTAAAATACACTGGGTCTTTAAGATTCGAACTTCTAACTCACACTGTGATTCGGTGCAACACAGCTGGGGACCGCGAGTTTCAGGGAAACAGGCTTCAAACCGCCTCTGGAACCTGGCCTGGGTGCGGGTGGTCTCAGCGTGCAGCAGGGTAAGCACAGGTGAGCCCCAGTCACATCAGGTGCTCGCCTGTGGGCGAATGTGCCTTGTCACCATTACTTTAAAGGCAAGGAGAATTACAGGGCTGAAACCTACATCACTGCTAACGAGGGTGTCGAAAATCAGTCCTTTCACATAATACTGCCAGTACCGCACACCGATAAAACCCTGCTGGAAAGCAGTGAGCCGAGAAACCCCTGAACAAAGAAACCAGGAGCGGACATTCACGGGAAACGTGAGACTGAGAGGTAGTGCTGACTTAGTAGCTGCCAGGCACCGTTCCAAGTGCGCTGTTGTCCCGCCTCATTTAATCCTCACGGCTACCCTCTCAGGTACACAGTGTTCTATCCCCGTGTAGCACAGAAGGCCACAAAGACGCACAGATTCAGTTACCTGCCTACAATTTCCCAGAAAGGGAATACGTTACATATGAAAAGCTGTTCACCGAAGCACCACTTAGAATACTGACATCATGGAAGCAACCCAGATGCCCAACAATAGGGGGATGGATAAGCTATGACGGGACACCCACACCTATCAGGGGAAACGTGCTACCATTAGACCTCAGAGCACACACAGCAGGATGGAAAACAATCAGGCAGTGCTGAGCAATAAGAAACAAGGAGACAAAAGCACAGCGAAACACAACCTGGAAAAAAAAAAACAGAAGAGGACTCTATTTTTGGTTTAATAAAATACACATGTACTATAGATTTTCTGTGGGCGTGCTTCACGTGAGCAAGCTTCATCAGTCCTGGCAGAGCCCTGTAAAGCAGGACTGCTGTTCTCTCCAGCTTGACAGTTGAGGAGATTGAAGGGCAGTGCTTCCCAGTGTTAGAGTGACGACACTTTGGAGGGCTATTTTACTTTACTTTGGAAGTTTCCTCCTCTTGTAGACACTGACATATTTTAAAATAAAATCATAGCGGGGTGGGTGTTTGGCTCAGTGGTTCAGACACCACTTGGGAGGCCTGCATCTCATACTGCAGGCTGCTTCCTGTTTGTTTATTCCTTTATTGCTATTTTAAGGTTTATTTATTTGAAAGGCAAAGTGACAGAAAGAGAAGGAAAGACAGAAAGAGACAGAGATGGATCTTCTATCCACTAATTCATTCCCCAAATGGCTGCAACAGCCAGGGCTAGGCCAGGCCAAAGCCAAGAGCCAGGAGCCTCATCTGGGTCTCCCATGTGGATGCAGGGGCCCAAGCACATGGGCCATTCTCCGTGGTTTTCTTAGGTGCATTAACAGGGAACTGGATGGGAAGAGAAGCAGCCAGGACTCAAACTGGAGCTCATATGGGATGCTGCTGCTCCAGGTGGTGCCACAACACCAGCCCTCAGCTTCCTGTTAATATACACACCGGGAGGCAGCAGGTGATGGCTCAGGTACTTGGGTCTCTGTCATCTACATGGGAAACTGAGATTGAGTTATGTGCTCCTGGCTTCAGCCTAGCCCAGCCTGGCTGCTGTGGGCTTTTGAGGAGTAAACCAGTAGATGAAGTTCTCCGTCTCTATCTCTTTGCATTTCAAAAAAAAAAAAAAAAAAAAAAAAACAACCATGAAAATACTTCCTAAAAACTACAAATGGCAGAGCTGGTGATGTGGTGCAGTGGGTTAAGCCACCACTTGCAATGCCGGTATCCCATATGGGTGCAGGTTCCAGTCCCGGCTGTTCCACTTCCAATCCGGCTCTCTGCTAATGCTCCTGGGAAAGCAGCAGAGGATGGTCCAAGTGCTTGTTCCCCTGCACCCACATGGGAGACCCAGATGATGCTCCTGGCTGTGGCCTGGCCCAGCCCCAGCTGTTAAGGCCAATTGGGGAGTGAATCAGTGGGTGGAAGATCTATGTCAGTCTCTCCCGGCCCCCACTCTGTAACTCTACCTTTCAAATAAATAAAATAAATCTTTAAACAAACATTTTCAAATTTCTAACATGGTAAATTATAAGTTGGCTGGGTTAACTCCCGGTCATGTTGGCCCTTATGCCTTCACTCAGGGCCTATGCATGGATCCTATCAATCTCTGAAGGGATGAAACACGTTTTGATGGGGCCAATTCTGAAGAGAAAGACCACTATGCATCACCTGAGTTCTGCACATTTGTGCTATTCCTTCTCTCTCGGAGAATTCTGCAAAAAGAACGTTCTATCTTAGCAACTTTCTGAGGGCAGGGAAAGCAAACACATCCGGAGCCCCCCTAAAAGAACAAGTGCACACTGTGACCCCAGGCCCTGGAGGACACTCTGGCCTCCCTGATAACGAGGGCTGGGGAGGCCGAATCCCGCTCTGTATCCCACTCCCTGGGCACCGCTGAGCTCAGGTAGGCACGGCAACAATCAGCTGCTGAATTGGATTTCTCCAGCTGCCACGCGGAGGAAGGCGCCTGGCCACGGGGAGGGTGAGCGTCCAGGCTGATTGCCTGCTTCTTCAGGGCCGGAGGAATAAAACCGTGCGCACAGCACGAACCAGCATCTGTTCTCTAGAGTCGATTTTTCTTGCCTTCAGAGACGTGTTTGCCATAAAACACAGGGATTGGGAAAGATTGACTGCTGACTTTGATTTACACCTCTACTGATGGTTTTAACCCTTGACTGTTCTGAGAACTGCCAGTGAAATACGACAGACGGGCACACAGAAGGAGAATTTCTCTTTGACTCTGAAATGAGACCAACTTGGAGGCTGGGTCCAGGCACGCCTCCAGCAGTCAGGGACCTGACCATGAACATGGGGACGCAGGGGCTCCCCCCGCACAGAGGCCTGGCTCTCAGGACTGGTAACGTCCCAGGGTGATCTGAGTAAAGTTGTCTCATCTTCCCGAGTCCATCTCCATTCTCTGGAAAATGGTGCCTCAGACTGAAGTGCTAGGCTTTGTAAGCAGCAAAGCAGTTACGACGGATGCTGTGATTCGTACACAGAGGAGACAGGGCGGGAATCCCCAAGCCTTGGAGGAGAATAAACTCCCCTCAGCACTGCTTTCTTTTCAGTTCAATGACTGTCTGGGTAGTGACTGAGTACTGAGAGCTGCGCTAGACACCAGAGGTACAGAGACAAGGCCCGCCCCAGGCAGCAAGTGACATGGATAAAGCGGTTCTGTACAGGCTCCTGTGGGGTCACGGTTAAGGACAGCAGCCCAAACAAAATGCTGATATGGTAAGCACTTGACAACTTTCACAATAGCCTTTCTTGAGGTCTGAGTCACCCATTTAAAGTGTACGATTCCATGATTTTTGTTTTTGTCTTACTTTATTTACAGAAGCGGGCAGCGATGATTCCGATCTGCACTGCGTGCCCTTGGGGGAGGCAGTACCTGTGAGCCTTCCTTCTGCCTCTCGCTACTTTCTGCCCCTGCAGATGTTCCTCGTCTGGACCCTTTACATGCATAGTATCGTACAGTACGGGTCTTCTATGGCCTTAGCAAAACATCTCTGAGGCTCACCGTGGTGCACACAGCACATAGCACTTCCTGTTGATGGCTGAGTAACACTCCATGGTGTAGACGGCCCAGGTTTATTTACCTGTTCCTCAGGCGATGCACCTGTGCATTGTGGCCACCTCCTGACGACTCACTACAAATAACGCTGCTGTGAACAGACACGTGTGAGTTTTTGGGTGAACGTGTTTTAAATTCTCTGGGATCTGTGACTAAGAACAGAAGTGCTGGCCACATGGGAACTCAGCTTCATATTTGGAAAAACTAGTTTTCCAAATACCTGGACCATTTTATGTTCTCACCACCAGTGAATGAAGATTCCAGTTTTTCCACATTCTCCTGAATGCTTATTACACCCACTGAAGAGGGCAGAACGAGTCTATGGTTCTGATTGGCTCCAAAAGATGTTGAGCATCTTTTTAAAAAAATTAATTCATTTATTGGAAAGGCTGTGTTAGAGAGAGATATAGAGACAGAGAGAGATCGATCTTCCATCTACTGGCTTACTGTCCAAATGGCCCCAAGAGCCAGGGCTAAGCCAGGCTGAAGCCAGAAGCCAGGAGCTTCATCTGGGTCTCCCATGTGGGAGCAGGGGCCCAAGCACTCGAGCCATCTTCTGCTATCTTTCAGATGCATCAGTGGGAGCTGGACAGGAAGTGGAGCAGCCAGGATTGAACGGGCACCCATACAGGATGCTGGTGCTGCAGGTAGTGGCTTAATCTGCTGCGCCACAGTGCCAGCCTATGTTGAATGTTTTTCATGGTTTATTGTCCACCCATATTCCTTCTTTGAAGAAATGAATCTTCAGATTCTTCATATGTTTTCAATTTGGGTTATCTGTATTTTTGCTGTATTCTAAGAATTCTTTTTTTTTTTTTTTTTTGACAGGCAGAGTGGACACAGAGAGAGAGAGAGAGAGAGAGAGAGAGAAGGTCTTCCTTTTACCGTTGGTTCACCCTCTAATGGCCACTGCAGCCGGCATGCTGCGGCCAGCGCACCGCGCTCATCCGATGGCAGGAGCCAGGTGCTTTTCCTGGTCTCCCATGGGGTGCAGGGCCCAAGCACCTGGGCCATCCTCCACTGCACTCCCGGGCCACAGCAGAGAGCTAGACTGGAAGAGGGGCACAGGAACAGAATCCGGCGCCCCGACCGGGACTAGAACCTGGTGTGCCAGCGCCGCAGGCGGAGGATTAGCCTATTGAGCCGTGGCGCCAGCCTAAGAATTCTTTATAAATTGTGGATACTAGGCCCTTATCAGTTATATAACATGAACATTTCATCTTATTTTGTTAGTTGCCTTTTCACTTTAATCTACTGTGCCGATTTTTTTTAAAAAGATTTATTTATCTGAAAGGCAGAGTGACAGAGAAGGAGAGACCTTCCATCTGCTGGTTCACTCCCCAAATGCTGACAATAGCCACGACTCGGTCAGGCTGAAGCCAGAAGCCAGAGAGCATTAACAAAAAGCTGGGTCAGGAGTGAAGCAGCCGAGACTTGAGACTCAAACCGGTATTCCAACCTGGGATGTGGCCATACCAAGCTGCTGCTCAACCCAGTGAACAACACCCACTCTTTCACTTTCTTGATGGTATACTTTTTTTTTTTTTAATTTGACAGAGTTAGACAATGAGAGAGAGACAGAGAGAAAGGTATTCCTTCCATTGGTTCACCCCCCAAATGGCCACTATGGCCAGAGCCATGCCAATCTGAAGCCAGGAGCCAGGTGCTTCTTCCTGGTCTCCCACGTGGGTGCAGGGGCCCAAGTACTTGGGCCATCCTCCATTGCCGTCCCGGACCACAGCAGAAAGCTGGACTGGAAGAGGAGCAACTGGGACTAGAACCTGGTGCCCATATGGGATGCCGGTGCTGCAGGCAGAAGATTAACCAAGTGAGCCATGGTGCTGGCTGATGGTATACTTTTTAAAAAATATATTTTATTTATTATTTATTTGAGAGGTAGAATTACAGACAGTGAGAGGGAAAGACAGAGGGAAAGGTCTTCCATCTGCTGGTTCACTCCCCAAACAGCTGCAACAGCCGGAGCTAGGCTGCTCCGAAGCCAGGAGCCAGTAGCATCTTCCAGGTCTCCCCCATAGGTGCAGGGGCTCAAGTATTTAGGCTATCCTCTACTGCTTTCCCAGGGATCAGCAGGGAGCTGGATTGGGAAAGGGCCAGACGGGACTAGAACCAGCATCCATATGAGATGCCAGCGTTACAGCAGAGAATTAACCTGTTACACTTTGTAGCACAAAAGTTTTAAATTTTTTTAAAAGATTTTATTTTTATTCATTTGAGAGGTAGAGTTACAGACAGTGAGACGGAGAGACAGAGAGAAAGGTCTTCTGTCCGATTGGTTCACTCCCCAAATGGCCACAATGGCTGGAGCTGTGCCAATCCGAAGCCAGGAGACAGATGCTTCTTCCTGGTCTCCCATGTGGGTGTAGGGGCCCAAAGACTTGGGCCATCCTTCACTGCTTCCCCAGGCCTCAGCAGAGAGCTGGAATGGAAGAGGAGCAGCCAGGACTAGAACCGGCGCCCATATGGGATGCCAGTGCTGCAGCCAGAAGATTAACCTACTGCACCACGGTGCCGGCCCCAAGTTTTAAATTTTTATACAGTCCCATTTATCTATTCTTTTTTTGTTGCTTTTGCTTTTGGTGTGTATCTGTGGAACTATTTTTGTTTTTTTACATTTATTTATTTGAAAGGCAAAGTTACAGATAGAGAGGGAGAGACAGAGAGAGAGCTCTCCCATTTACTGGTTCACTCCCCAGATGGCAGCAACAGTCAGGAGTGGGATAAACCAAAGCCAAGAGCTGTATTTGGGTCTCCCTCATGGATGAAGAGGGCCCAAGAACTTGGGCCAACCTCTGCTACTTTTCCCAGGCCGTTCACAAGAAGCAAGATTAGAAGTGGAGCAGCCAGGACTCAAACTGGCACTCATATGGGATATGGGCTGCTGGCACCGCAGGTGCTGGGCCCTATGAAACTGTTCTCTAACCCAAAGGCAGTCTTTAAAGAGTGTTACAGCTGTAGCTCTTACATTTAAGTCTTACATCCGTGATCCATTCTGAGTTAGTTCTGCATACGCTGTGAGTTGGGGTTCAACTTAATTCTTTCGCAAGCGGACAAAATAATAACTATTTTGATAAAAATGACTAGGGCGGCATATCTAGGAGGCAAAACAACGTGCCCTTCAAAATGCACTCTCAGAAGTGGCTCCACAGCTGTGGAAGACACTCAAGCGCACTAACTCACACCTGGACAAGCACGGGCACAAACCCGCCGGAACTGCGGAAAGCGTGTGGGCAATGGAGCTAAAAGGTAAGCTGTTTCAGTAAGATCCACACACAGTTCTTTTGTAATACACATTTTTCATGCACTATTGGAAGCTCCTCCTTATTTTTCCTCTCCTGCACTGCAGAGAGCACACAGTGGACGATTGTGGAGGGGCACAGGGTGGAATCGGGGGCACTGCTGTGGCTCCTGAAGGAACGGACTTTGCAGCCAGGTATCCACTCCCCCTGCATGCGCTGGGCACCGGGTGAGTGTGGGAGCAGAACAAGGCAAAAACTCCCCCTTCCTGATTCAAGTGGACAAATAAAGACCAGAGACAGAGCCATGAACAAACCAACGCCACGCTATGCTGGACTGCACAGGGGAGCTGCGATGGGGAGCACCCGAGTGTGAAGACGACAAGGGGTGGTGCCAGCACCACAGGCCCTCAGAGGACAGGGCAAGGCTGAGATCAAGGGCTCTAGGACTGCAGCATCAGGGACTACACAACACCCAGGCCAAGGTGGCTTCTCTGGACTTCAGGACCCTAAAAAGCAAACGGGCACCATCACGCTGACCAGCTTATCTGAAAGCTTTGGCCATTCAGTGAGTTAACACGTAGCAGGCAAGCCAAGAACGGCAGGTACTGTTAACCATCAATGTCCCCTCGGGAGCGTTACGTTCTCAGAGACGGGCAAGTGACTGCTGAGCACACGGAGTCCCGGCCCGGGCTCCAGCTGGGGGTGGACTGGCCAACTAGAGCAAGAGGCTTCCAGATCACGGACACTGGCAGCCCTGATCCTCAGCTCAGCCCCGATTGGGCCCGCGGGGGCACAGACACTGCACAGCTCTGCACACCGCTCGCTCTGGGGAACAAGCTTCTGTGCTGGTTTCTACTTGAATCCAGACGTAGGGATGTTTACTCACACTTTAAAAGTGCTGGCACCCCCTGCGTGTTTTTTTTTTTTCCTCCAAGAATCACTGGACTGACAACTTCCTCCCTGCTTTGTCTTATTCCTAGAAGTAGCTGAGCCAGTGCTCAGACAGCTTGGCCCTGAATGCAGCCCATTCTCTCTCATGCCACACTGCTCCAAGGTGTGTCTCACTCTGTAAGGACGTTAAAGGGCTAGGCGAACTGGAGATGTCAGGTTTAAGTTCACCCAAGCCAGGGACTCCGCTCATTTTTTAAAAAATATTTATTTGTTCATTTGAAAGGCAGAGTTACAGAGAGAGAGAGGCAGAGGCAGAGGCAGAGGCAGAGGCAAAGAGAGAGAGAGAGAAAGAGAGAGGTCCTCCATCGGCCAGTTCACTCCCCGGAAGACTGCAACAGCTGGAGCAGCCCCGATCCAAAGCCAGGAGCCAGGAGGTTCTTCCAGGTCTCCCACGTGGGTGCAGGGGCCCAAGGACTTGGGCCATCTTCCACTGCTTTCCCAGGCCACAGCAGAAAGCTGGATGGGAAGTGCAGCAGCCGGGACTCCAACTGGCATCCATATGGGATGCCGGCACTGCAGGCGGCTCTACCTGCTATGCCACAGTGCTGGCCCCGAACTTTGCTAATTTTGACAGGCATGATTTGTCCACGTTTTATTAAGTATCGTTTTTTAAAAAGATTTATTTATTTTTATTTATTTAAAAGGCAGAGTTACAAGGAAGGAGAGACAGAGAAAGAAATCTTCCAACCATTAGCTCACTTCCTAAATGGCTGCAATGGCTGGGGCTGGGCCAGACCAAAGCCAGGAGCTTCAACAGGCTCTCCCACATGGGCACAGGAGCCCAAGCTTTTGGGCCATCCTCTGCTGCTTTCTCCGGTGCATTAGCAGGGAGCTGGAGTACAAGTGGAACAGCCAGGACTGGGCCAGGCCGAAGCTGAGAGACAGTTCTCCATTTGGGTCTCCCATGTGGGTGGCAGGGATCCAAGCTTTTGGGCCCTCCTCCTCTGCTTTCCTAGGTCCCTCAGCAGGGAGCTGGATGGGAAGCAGCGCAGCTGGGACTGGAACCGGCGCTCCGCCATGGAATGCTGGTGTCACAGCCCCTTGTTTTATAACTCTTACAGCTGAAAACACAATTTGGAGAACATATCCAAGAAAGCTCGTGCCCCTTTGCCCTCTTCCCCTAACAAAATAACCTATACAAAGTGATTCACAGTGGGGTCATCCAAACAGTGACAGATGGAGCCAACCTATGTGTTCATCAACCACTGAAGGATCAAGCAAAAAATCCCTCAGGGGTCTGAAGCTGAGGAAATCCTATGAAACCAACAACAACAACACTAAAAATAAAAAACCAGCACTCATTGTCTGAACACTATCAGTTTTCTTTTCTGTGAAATGGAGAACACAGCATCCAAACCAAAAAGGTGTCGTGGGGCTTGAACTGGTTATCACATAAAAAGTACTGAGAGGGGCCAGCACTGTGGCGTGATGGGTAAAGCCACTGCTTGCAGGGCCAGCATTCCATAAGGGTGCCGGTTCTAGCCCCGGCTGCTCCACTTCCAATCCAGCTCTCTGCTATGGCCTGGGAAAGCAGCTGCATGGGAGACCCGGAAGAAGCCCCTGGCTCCTGGCTTCGGATCAGCCCAGCTCTGGCTATTGTAGCCAATTGGGGAGTGAACCAGTGGGTAGAAGCCTTCTCTCTCCCTTTCCCTCTCTCTGCCTCTCAATAACTCTGATTTTCAAGTAAAATAAATACAGTAAAAAAAAAAGTACTGGAAGTAGCTGTGGACACCCAGGAAGCCATGGGCCTCACCCCGTCCAGTGCTCCTTTACCAGACACGCTGCGTTTCTCCACGCCCCCTGGCCTTTTCCCACGTGTTGTTTCTTGACGTCTGCCACTGACTCATTGTGACCACTTACGGTTATTAACGGGAGTTCTTTAGAATAGATTCTCTCTTCAGTTCTGAGGGTATGGGCTGCTGACTCATCGGATCAATGTTAAATCAGGATCGTTACCTAAAATTAGTCATTTTAATAGCTGGTACTTAAACAAGAAAGTTCAAGGTGACTCTTAAAAACTTCATCTGGTGCTTCTTTCCAGTTTATTTAAATGCTGACTTCTAAGAGCAACTGCAGGATTAGAAAGCTTTCTCCTCCCCAACTCTGCAGGCTCTCACCCTCCACCTACTCCTTTCTCACCCTTCATTGACCATAACGCTGCTGTGAACATGGGCCCCAGGGCAGTCAAAGTGATCCCGTAAAACTATATAAAGTGCAAGGGGTTATTAGCACTATGGGAACACCCCGAGACCTGGCCTCTCCAGCAACGGCAGAACCTGCCTGGGGAACACAAGCAACTTCCTTCCCCAGCACGTTCCCACCCCTTTTTCTCTCCAGAAGAAATGCCCAACTTCACTTGTTAGGGACCACAGAGGCTCTCTTCAGTGGACAGGGACAGAAAATGTCAACTACAAAGACTGGCAGGTGACTGGAACTGTGGAAAACTCTGAGGGCTGGGGAAACGAGAGCAGCTTACTGGAAGGACAGAATCTGATCGAGTCAAAGATACGGGTTTCTCAGAAGCCTAGGAAAGCAGGAAGAAAACCTGCCTTTCAACACATGGCCTGGGGCAGGACTCGGATGAGAGAAGCAAGAGCAGAGAGAGACACAGTGTGAGATGGGGATCGACCTGCGGGGCCCAGGCCCTCCCATCCTCCATTCTTTACTTGCAAAACCAGCTAAAGACGGGCGGCACGCTCTGCGCCAATGCGCCAAGAGGTGAGAGCAGTGGTGTCACTCCACTGGACACGGCATCAGAGCTCACACCTTACAGAAAACGCTCAGGGTCCACCCAACACCAGACCACCCCCCAAGGCTTCCTCAGAGTCATCTCTGCCCAGGGGAGTGGGGAGGCAGTCACCCTCCCCAGAGCGCATGGGCCCACCGGCTCCAGCACGTGGCAACGCCACCTTGCCCCGCGCCCTCTTTGGAGATCCAGGGAAAGCTGGAAAGACTACTGCGTTTCCTTCCTCTCCAGTGCTGCAGCGACAGCCGGAGCCGTGCTGCACACGTTTTGGGAAGGAGACTGGAGAACGAGCTTTCCTCGGTCCTTTACGGCACTGAGTTTCCATGAAACCTTATCTGGATTCGGAGAATCCATTAACTGCTTTGGTAATGTTTTCAGCACAGGGTTCTTTGACTCATACTTAGAAATTGGGAAAGAGGTTGCGTACTTAAGACAAAGGTTTTCAAACTTTATAAAAACAAGCAGACTTTTTTTTTTTTTTGGTAAAGGAAATCTTACAGGGAACCTCACTATGGTAGAGATAAATGTGATACTTCTCTGGTTAGAGCGAGGGTTGGGGGACACAGGCTCCATCCTCTCAGCCACTGCCTCTCCCTTTAAGGAACCCCTAACATCTCTGGTTGAAAGGCAGAGGTCGTGAACATTCAGACAAATAAACAAGTGAGGTAACGAATGGGGATGAAGAAAAAGCTGTTTCTCAATATAGAAGAAGTGGAGCTGGGTAATCACTGTGGAACCATCGTGGTGAGGACTGGTTAGAGCAGGAATCAATGTACATGCCAACATGAACACATGCCTGATATGAAACAGGATGTAGGGGGCCGGTGTTTTGGTGCGGTGGGTAAAGCCACTGTCTGTGGTGCGGGCATCTCACATGGTCACTGCCTTGTGTCCTGCCTGCTCCACTCCCAATGCAGCTCACTGCTAATGGCCTGGGAAACAGTGGACGATGACCCAGGTGTCTGGCTCCTGCCATCCACATGGGAGACCTGGAAGAAGCTCCTGTCTTCTGCCTGGCCCAACCCTGACCATTGTGGCCATTTGGGAAGTGAACCATCAGATGGAAGATCAACCGCTCTCTCTCTCTCTCTTTCAAACAAATAAATCTTAAAAAAAAATAATAAGAAGAAGAATCAGGACATCTGGAAGATCTTCACGCAGTTTACATACAGGAAAAGAAAATATTGCTTTTCAGGGGCAAGCATTACCCATCTGTAGACTTCAAACATGTGAACGTCACGACACAAGGGAAGGCTGAGGAGGTGCCCTGGATTAAAAGACGGCGTGGAAATACGGCGGAGCGGTTAAGGTGCCCATGTCCCACACGAGAGTGCCTGGGTTCGATTCCGGGCTCTGGCTCCCCAAGCCAGTGTCCTGTTTGCTAATGCAGACCCTGGAGGCAGCAGTGATGGCTTGAGACTGGGTTCCTGGGGGCCAGCGTTGTGGTATACAGGGCACGGCTGCTGCATGCGGCACAGGCATGCATGTGAGCACCGGTTTGAGTCCTGTGCTGCTCTGCTTCTGATCCAGCTCCCTGCTGATGGCCTGGGAAAGCAGTGGAAGGTGGCCCAAATCTTAGGGCCCCTGCACTCTCACATGGGAGAGGCTGAGAAAGCTCTTGGCTTCGGATTGGCCCAGCTCCGGCCATTGTAGCCATTTGGGGAGGGAGAAAGTTGATGAAAGACCACCATCCCGGCCAGCGCCGCGGCTCAACAGGCTAATCCTCCACCTGCGGCGCTGGTTCTAGTCCTGGTCGGGATGCCAGATTCTGTCCCGGTTGCTCCTCTTCCAGGCCAGCTCTCTGCTGTGGCCCAGGAGTGCAGTGGAGGATGGCCCAAGTGCTTGGGCCCTGCACCCACATGGGAGACCAGGAAAAGCACCTGGCTCCTGGTTTCAGATCAGCGTGGTGCGCCGGCTGCAGCACGCCGGCTGCAGCAGCCATTAGAGGGTGAACCAACAGTAAAAGGAAGACCTTTCTCTCTGTCTCTCTCTCTGTGTCCACTCTGCCTGTCAAAAAAAAAAAAAAAAGACCACCATCCCAACTCTGCCTTTTTGCTGTTGTTGTTTTGAAAGGACTTCCTTTTCCTGAACTCGGTAACTGCACTGCGATTCTGTTACACAGCGTTCTTCTCGGGAGACACAGCTGAAACAGATGGCTTGCTTACAGGGTCCCTGACACAAGTGACCTACTCTCAAACTTCTCAGAAACAAACAAAAAAATTCAGGGTGCTCACAGGGACAGAGAGCAGCAGTTCTCAAATCAGGATCCTGGAGGAGTACCGACATCACCCCGGAACTCTATCTATACAGACCTTTGGGCCTCTCCCTAGCCTACTCAGCCAGCTGTCTGGACGCAGGGCCTAGCAGGCTAAGTTTTATCCAAACCTCCAGGTCACTCAGATGCAGGTGGTGGTGTGAAAATCATCAACATAAAGGGAGGAAACAACCGAGGTGAAATGTTACAACTGGTCAGTCTGGCGAATTTTCTATATGATTCTTCTCTAGGTTTGAAAGTATTTTGAAATAAAAAAGGAGGAATAACAACAGCGAAATGACTGGAGACAGTGTGTGATGTGGAGGGGAGAGCCTGGAGGCAGGAGGCAGGTCACGAAGGCAGATCCGGCCTGGGAGCCGATCTCGCCGCCACTCCAAGGCAGAGCGGGCAGTGGGAGAGCGGCGGTCTCCTCCCTGCAGAACGGGCGGGCGGCGGCGGCACTGACCTGAGTAGGAGAGCCCGGCGATCTCCACGAAGAGGTCTTCTTCGCAAAAGCTTTCGGGCAGCATGAGGAAGGCCGCCGTCACCGCACTCCGCAGGTTTTTATCGAGGGCTGATCTGAGGATGATGTTCTCGTTCATCGCCACGATTTTCACCTGAAAGGATGAGAAGGTTCGTTACAAAGACTCCAGAATTGGAGCACTGCTCAAGCCATGGCTCCATGCGTGCACTGGAACCGTCCCAAACTCTTACCACTGGAGACCTTGCAGTATTAGTCCAGAGGACACAAAATTATTATTGTTCCAATAAGCAGTCCCAGGATCTCCTGTTCTTTGCCAAATCCAGAGAAACTGTGATGCCAGAAACGTTCAGAATGCCAAAGAAAACAAAACAAATGTTCCTCTTTAATTGAGAAAGAACAAATACCCTTTTGGAAATTTAATATTTTTAAAATTTTTTAAAAGATTTTATTTCTTTATTTGAAAGGCAGAGTTACAAAGAGAGGGAGAGACAGAGAGAAAGGTTTTCCATCTGCTGGTTCATTCCTCGAATGGCCAAATGGGTCGATCTGAAGCCATGAGCTAGGAGCTTCCTCTGGGTCCTTGACACGGGTATGGGGGCCCAAGCACTTGGGCCATCTTCTTCAATCGCAGGCCACAGCAGAGAGCTGGATCGAAAGAGGAGCAGCTGGGACTAGAACTGGCGCTCATGTGGGATGCACGCTCTGCAGGAGGAGGCTTAGCCCACTACACCACAGCACTGGCCCCCTGGTGTTATTTTTTAAGAAAGTTAGAATGATTTTGTGATCATTAATCCGTCATATTTCACAGTGTTACACATGTGTAACACATAACCGTGTTACACATCAGGGAAGAAAAAACAAAAGAGGCTTACTTTAAAAAAATATTTTATTTATTTATATGAGAGGTAGAATTACAGACAGAGGGAAAGACAGAGAGAGGTTTTCCATGTACTGGTTCACTCCCCAAATAGCCACAATGTCCAGATTTGGGCTGATCAGAAGCTGGGTGCCAGGAGCATCCTTTGGGTCTCCCACATGGGTCCAGGGGACAAGCACTTGGGCATCCTCCACTGCTTTCCCAGGCCACAGCAGAGATGGATCGAAAGAGTAGCCGTCGGGACATGAACTGGTGCCCATATGGGATGCCAATGTTACAGGCAGAGGCTCACCCCACTACACCACAGCATCAGCCCTTATTTTAAAATTTTATCATCTCATGGTCCTTCATGTAATATTCTAGGGGACCTTAAGGCATTTTACTCCTGTACTCACCTGTCTTCTTGCTCATACAGGAAGTTCATGTTCTAATTCATGATTCCTGGATACACAGGTTTTAAACTCGACTAAGCAAAAAGCAAAGGAAAATAGAAAAGGCACGTATCTTGGAGATAGGCCTGGGTTCACCCATGGCCTGTGCGAGTCTCGGCAAATTATGTAACTTCTCAGAACTCGAGTCCTTATCTATGGGATAATAAATGCAGATCAAAGAACTGTCACAAAGATAGAATGCAGTAATAAATGTAAAGTGCCTATGGCCACCTCGCTCAAAAAACAAAACAAAACAAAACAAAACAAAACAAAAGGACCTTTCTCCTCAACACACAGCAAAATCTCCCGCCTGGGACTCTCCGCAAACCCATTAAGACGCAAAGAACCAGCGTGCCCTGAGGTTCTCTGTCTTAAAGACCACACTGTAATTAGGAGAGCTCAAGTCCCAGCTCCATCTCCTACGAGCTCTGTGGCTGCCGGCACAATCCTTTATCACTAAGATGGAGTTAATAACTGGACCAAGCCCCCAAGGCAGCTGGAAAGATGAGGGCAGATGCTGAGGACAAACCGTGGCTAAAGTGTTTCTTGGGGAACAATGCAAGGGCTTCTCTGGGCCAGGGGTTCTCACCTTAACCTACACACGGACTGGCCCAGTCCCCAGAGTGTGCACCCCATGCCGCTGACTCTGCTGCCCAGGAACTGTTTCGGAGAGTGACTGCTGTAGGATGCACGCGCAGAGGCACGGGTGCTAAGCTGCTCTTCAGAGTGGCCTTGTCCGTACACTCACACCATAATAGTTTAATATATCGGGTTGCTTTGACTGCCCTATACACAGGAAAGGGGTGCCGACTAGTAGCAGCATTTCCTATGTCCCACAAATGTGTCCACCATCTATACTATACGGCACCGCCAGTGAATCTTCTACTGTAGAAGACAGGGCAAAACTTACTCCTTATTTGTCAAACATGGATGACTGATGACAAAGTAAGAAGGCACATAAAAGACACTCTACAAGAAACAGCAAAATCAAGCGTGATTAGAAAAGAGAACAATGTATATTCCCCGGCTATTCTTCTCCCTCTTGTTTTTTAAATAACTATGGAAAACAGGATTATAAAATTGAGAACTATTTTATATATCAGGCTTAAGAATCTAAATTCTACCTTTTACTTTTTCTGACTTTTTTTAGGGGGATATTTCTAATACGCAAACCTTATGTCACTTGATTGATCAAGTGTGGACTTTATCCACAGGTGTGATGATGAGGACTCCACAGATCTTAACTAAACCTTTAGGGCTGGAGCCTGGTGTAGGAGGTTAAGCCTCCACCTGCAGTGCCAGTATCCCATATGAGTGCTGGTTTGTGTCCCGGCTGCTCCTCTTCCGATCCAGCTCTCTGCTGTGACCTGGGAAAGCAGTGGCAGATGACACAACTGCTTGGACCCCTGCACCCACATGAGAGACCTGGAGGCAGCTCCTGGCTCTTGGTTTTGGATCAGCCCACGTCTGGCCATTGTGGCCATTTGGGGAGTGAACCAGAAGATGGAAGACCTCCTTTTCTGTTTCTCCCTCTCTGCCTGTAACTCTAGCTCTAAAATAAATAAATAAATCTTTAAAAACAAAAAGGAAAAAAAAGAAATGAAAACTTAACCAAGGGACAGTGCAGGGAGATGCGTTTCCTAAGGATGCCTGAGTTGATGGCAGGAATCAGGGTAACACCTCAGACTCTGTCAATCAAGCTCTCAATGTTTTAAAATTATTCGCATGCATTCAGGTAAGGATGTATTCTGCTTGATTTATCTTGAAAGATGATTAGAGCAGATTTTAAGGTACTATAACTCCTGTGTTTATTCCTTGAATAATTTTCCCAAATCTTGTATTCCATATCGAACCACGGATCTAAGAGGGTGACCTCGTCATTTACTGAGGCTCAGAGGCGTACAAAGATTTCCCCAAGACAAGCAGTCACCCACCAGCCCAGGACCCAGGTCCCTGATCTGTCCAGGGCTCCACAACCCTGCGACGTCCACACCTCTGCTCTCACGACCAAGTCCTTCCCAGCGGTTCTGCACCCTTTGTTTCTTGGCTGGTTTTATAGAAGCTCACTGAAATGACAAGCTATCTGGGGATGCTATTAACTCAGAGATGGAAAGGGTTAAGTTTGGGGACATTTTCCTGGTTAACAAAATACCACTTGTTGTCCAGGAAAGCTGTCCTAGTTGCTCTGTAAGAAAGCAGCCTGCTTGCCAGTTTAAGGTTGATAGTGAACATAAAAGCATCCTTACTGAAAGGAAAAACGTCAACTCAGAGGGTCCTGCCACTGTGCTGATCTGGGTCTTCAGTGATAGGTGAACCAGGAACTGGTCTCAGCGGCACTGCTATTTGTTGTGCAGAGGGAAAAGCCAGAGAGCTCTTGGGGCGCTGCCAGAGAGGCCTGGGAAAAGGAGAGTCCTCAGACGTGGGAGCAGCGTTTGTATGTGACCGGGAGTGGCCCGACCTGAACTGCATCGGTAACGCTGCACAGATGTCCCTGGCCACAGGCAAAGAGCTCTGTGCTGCAGGGAGGCGGGGCTGGGAGGGAGGTTCAAAGGGGAGACCTGTGAGTACAGAGGGTCCCAGGTGGTCACAGGGAGACTGCTCAGCTGCGGGGAGTACAGCCCGACCCAGCGGCTCTCATCCTCAACCACCAGGAGGGTGACCTGTTCTCAACAGTCGCTGCTTGAGGTCGAAGAAGAAACAATGAACATCAGAGTGGGGGAACCCCTGAGAGCCAGGGGACCCTCAATTTAGCCTGGGAGACCCCCGATTTAGCCTCTCTTAGGGCTTTGCCGTTCCTTTGGCACACCAGAGAAGGAGCTCGGCTGTTCTCTGAACGGCAAAACCGATGACTCAGTCTTTGCATCTCAAAGGCAAGAGGCCCCCACACTTGCTCACGCGGCTCACAGCCAAGACCGGCTCTCCAATTCCCAGTTCGGGGATTTTTCCATTCACAGTCAATCAATGAAGCTATGGGAAGGTGACGGCTGTAAAACCACGAATATGCTAAAAGCCACTGAACTGTGCACTTTCAATGGCTGAGCTGTATGATGTATAAATTGTACTTCAAAGATGCAAATAAATTAAAATCCTCTCGATAAGATGGTAGATACCAACTCTGTTAATGCTTTAAAAATTCAAGCAAAATTATCAGTGTGAGGGATCTTCAAAAGAGAAGTTTCATGGAAAACTGAATTAAAAGAGAAGTTTATTTTGGTGCTAACATTTTGGAAATCCATTCACCTTTTTGATAACATGTATTTCCACGAGCTTTTCAAAGACTGCATACCTTTAGAATAACATGACAAAAGGATCCAACACACATGCACAAAACTTATAAAAAGTAAAGAATGTTTTTAAAAAGAAAACAGTGGGGCTGGTGTTGTGGCACAGCACATTAAGCTGCCACCTGTGAAACCAGTATTCCACATCAGTGCTGGTTCAAGTCCCAGCTGCTCTGCTTCCAATCCAGCTCCCTGCTAATACCCTGGGAAAAGCAGCAGAAGATGGCCCGTGTGCTTGGGCCTCTGCCATGCACTGAGAGTACTGGAAGAAACTCCTGGCTCCTGGCTTCCATTTGGTTCAGGACTGACTGTTATGGCTATCTGGGGGGTGAACCAGTATATGGAAGATGTCTCTGTCTTTCTCTCTCTGTAACTCTGACCTTCAAATAAATAAATAATTTTTTTAAAATTTGCAAAATTTTAAGACAATTATGAAACTTAAGACAATGTAACTCCCTTTAAAACACATAAAACATAGGGGCCAGAAGTGCGGCACAGCTGGTAAAGCCACCACCTGCAATGCCAGCTTCCCATAAGGGCACTGGTTCTAGTTCCGCCTACTGACTTCCTATCCGCCTCCCTAGTAATGCACCTGGGAAAGCAGTGGAAGATGGCCCAAATGCTTGGGCCCCTACACCCACGTGGGAGACCCAGATGAAGTTCCTGGCTCCTGGCTTTGGCCTGGCCCAGTCCTGGCCCATTGTGGCCATTTGGGGAGTGAACCGGTGGATGGAAGATCTCTCTCTGTGTAACTCTGCCTTTCAAATAAAGAAAATAAATCTTTTAAAAACATAGAAACAGATGCCTTACTCATATTTTTAAAATTCTTTGTTAAGACGTTCACTCCTATTTCTGTTTTTCTGCATTTTATTTGAAAGGCAGAGACAGAGATATCTTCCATTGGTGGTTCACTCCCCAAGTGCTGCTGAAGCCAGGATCCCAGAATTCAACCTGCTCCCCCTCGTGTGTGTGTGTGTGTGTGTGTGTGTGTAGGGGGGAGGATGGTGCCTGGAACCCAAGGACTTGGGCTACCACCTCTGCCTCCCAGGAAGCTGGAACTGGGAGCAGAGTCAGGACTCAAACTCAGGTGCTCCCATATGGGACGTGGGAGTCCCAAGTGGGGACTTGACAGCCGTGCCGAATACCCACTCCTCTCTTGTTTCTTGCTACCACACACGCTTCAGATTTGTTCATCAAGTTTGGTTGATCTTTGCTGCCACCTAGAGGCAAAAGTGGTTTATGTAACACTTGCTGAGGCTATGGGCGTTAGAATGGGAGGGAGAGTTAATTTGCTTATTTAGCTCATTTTTCTTCTTTTAACCATTTCTATAGTCAACACTTTATAATTATTTTTAAGATAGCTTAATTTTCTTGTGCTGGAAGCTTAATAAGCCTGAGGGATACTCATTAACAATAACATTTTCGTCTCCGTTTAGGATGAGAATTGCAGTTTTGTGCAGTATGAGTCTGGTTGCTACTCCTTGCCTTGACCTGTTCTTTGGAGAGCTGACACTTGGGTCAAATCTGAGGTCATTTCCAGTGCTTACATTCTGAGATTCCATGGCATTTCCAGTTTCTGAAGCTTTATTAAAAAAAACAAAACAAAACAAAACAACTTGGGGCTGGTGACGTGGTGCACTGGGTTAATCCTCTGTCTGCGGCTCCAGCATCCCATATAGGCACCAGTTCTAGTCCCAGACGCTCCTCTTCCAGTCCAGCCCTCTGCTATGGCCTGGGATAGCAGTGGAGGATGGCTCAAGTCCTTGGGCCCCTGCACCCGCATGGGAGACCAGGAAGAAGTTCCTGACTCCTGGCTTCGGATCAGTGCAGCTCCAGCCGTTGTGGCAATGTGGGGAGTGACCCAACAGAAGGAAGACCTTTCTCTCTGTCTCTCTCTCTCACACTGTCTGTAACTCTACCTGTCAAATAAGTATATAAAATCTTAAAAAAGAAAACCTGAACTATTTCAAGACTGTCGTGCAGAGAATAACACAACATTCTAACATTCCATCTCATTTTGTCTCAAAACAACAGAGACAGAAAAAGCCAGAGAGAAGGGAAAGACCCCTTCTGAGTGTGTGGGAAGTGCCAGCCACTTCAGAACCAAGGTCAGGGTCATCAGATCCACCAATATTGGGGAGACTGTTGGTGGTGCTGGGCCATACAGCGACCCTAGCCCTGGTCCGCCAGATTCAAGAACACCTGTGTTTTTTTCTAGTCTCACCAGTCCGCTTCCAGTTTCCAACACCTGTCTTTAGGCATGGTAAGTGCTGTTACCCCCATTCTACAGATGGAGTGAGGTTCTGAAAGATAAAACAAGTTGTCCAAGTTAAACAGCTACTAAGCTGCCAAAATGAATATGGTCCAAGGCTTGCAATTCAACATCCACTTTGCTTCCCATCAATCTATCTAGTTTTTGAATTAAAAAAAAAAAAAAACCTGGAAAAAAATAACTATTTGTAATTTCAATTCATTTGTTTGCGCAGGAGTTGTTTAGCTTAGAACTTAGTAATTCAATACTAAATTATTCCAGTAAGTCTATTGTTTCTGGACTTGCAAAACATGTTTTTCCTGAGACAGGTTCCGGGGTGCAGCCAGTTAAGCTGCAGCTTGGGACACTCTTATCACGTCTCAGAATGCTGGTGTGAACCCTGGCGACATGGTGCTTCTGATCCAGCTTCCTGCTAATGCACCTGGGAGGCAGTAGACGATGGCCTAAGCACTTGGACTTGGAGAAATGGATGGAATTCCTGGTTCCTGGCGTCAGTCCGGGCAGGCATTTGGGGAGTGAACCAGCAGAGGGAAGATCTCAGCCTTTCTGCTTTTCAAATGAATAAATTTTTGGAAAAATGTTTCTCCTGGGGCAGGCGGCCGGCACACAGTGCAGATGCCACCTGGGATCTCTGCATTGCCTACCGGAGAGCCTGGCTCACGTCCTGGCTCCCTCACTCCAGTGCCAGCTTTCTGTTAATGGGCATCCTGCTTATGAGGTGCTTGGGTCCTTGCAACTCACACAGAAAACCTGGACTGAGTTCTAGACGCCTGGCTTTGGCCTGCTCAGGCCTGGCTGTTGAGGCACTGGGGGAGCAAACCAGTGGATGGGAGCAAGCAGGCTCTCTCTCTCTGCTTTTCAAATAAATAAAATCAATCAATAAATAAAGAGAAAGAGAATCCTGTCATTAGGATGCTTTCTGTCTTTGCCTTTCAAATAAAATGAAAATAAATAAAAGAAGAAGAAATCATGAGCTTACAAAAGGCTTTTTCCGAGTGAAGATTACATGTGGTGAAGGACACACATCTTAAGGGCACAGCCTGATGCATTTCTGCATATGCATATACCCACATAACCTGCCCAGATCAAGCGTTTGTGGACTTTTTAAAAAATATTTATTTATTTGAAACAGAGTTACAGAGAAAGGTAGAGAGAGACAGAGAGAGACAGAGAGAGAGAGACAGAGAGGTCTTCCACCTGCTGGTTCACTCCACAAATGGCTGCAATGGCCGGAGCTGAGCTGATCCAAAATCAGGAGCCAGGAGCATTTGCCAGGTCTCCCACGTGGGTGCAGGGGCCCAAGGGGTTGGGCCATCTTCTGCTGCTTTCCCAGGTGCATTAGCAGGGAGCTGAATCGGAAGTGGAGCAGCCGGGACTTGAATGGGTACCCATATGGGATGCTGGCGCTTCAGGCCAGGGCTTTAACCCACTGTGTCACAGTGCTGGCCCCGTGGGAATTTTAATAAGCTATACTTGGGGCCGGAGCTGTGGCGTGGTCAGTAAAGCCACCGCCTGCAGTGCCGGCATACCAGGTGGGCGCTGGTTCACATCCTGGCTGTTCCACTTCTGATCTTTAGGTTCACCTTTCCCACTTCCAGCATGAAAAGGCTTTTCTGCAAAACAGTCTTCCAGAGGTCCTCCTGAGTTCTAATGTTGTTATTAAATAGTGTGACTGGGGCTGGCACTGTGGCACAGTGGGTTAAAGCCCTGGCCTGAAGCGCTGGCATCCCATATGGGTGCCGGTTCTAGTCCTGGCTGCTCTTCTTCCTATCCAGCTCTCTGCTGTGGCCTGGGAAAGTAGTGGAAGATGGCCCAAGTCCTTAGGTCCCTGAACCCACGTGGGAGACCCGGAAGAAGCTCCTGGCTCCTGGTTTCAGGTCAGCGCAGCTCCGGCTGTTGCGGTCACTTGGGGAGTGAACCAGCAGATAGAAGACCACTCTCTCTGCCTCTCCTTTTCTCTCTGTGTAACTCTGACTGTTGAAATAAATAAATAAGCTACACTATTAATAGGAAGCCCAGGTACAAGGCAGGGGAATCCTGACATCCCATGTTTCTCCGAAGAGGTTTTTACGACACAAGGGAGCCACCACTGTGCAGTCCTTGCTCCGCCTCCTCCACAGCTGTCTAGAGCAGCCGCAGCACGCCTCGGTGCCAGGAGCCCCTCACGGTCAGTCCACGCCTTCCCTTGGGGAGCCCTCGGCCCTCGGCCTGCACACCAAAAACTCCTTCACTGCGGGATGGGCGTGAGGTTAAAGGCATAAAAGAGCCTCTCTTCGTGCCCTGAAAAAGAGGGTCCTCACTTGCACAAGTGCTCCTCCTGCTTCCCTTGGTTCCCTCCGACCAGGTCGTGACCAGGCAGGGAGCCCTTACCAGGGCCAATGCTGCACTGTCTGGACTTCCCAGGCCCCAGAATCAGGAGCCGGACAAATCTCCTTCTCCCTCTCCCTGTTAACGCTTTGTTACAGCAACACAGAACAGACTGAGACAGTCCCAAGCGAGGAGGAAGTAAGAACAAGACATCACCCCGAGCCCGAGGAGGACAGTGGCAGCAATCAGAACACGTCCCCAGGGAATTCAACCCACAGTTCCCAAATGCATGTGATGTGCCAGGCACTCCCTGGCACCTGTGGGCCACACCAGCGCCAAGCACAGCCTCCATGGCACTCAGGCCATAGAAGCGCAGGTGGGCCGGCGCTGCGGCTCACTAGGTTAATCCTCCGCCTTGCGGCGCCGGCACACCGGGTTCTAGTCCCGGTTGGGGTGCCGGATTCTGTCCCGGTTGCTCCTCTTCCAGGTCAGCTCTCTGCTGTGGCCCAGGAGTGCAGTGGAGGATGGCCCAAGTGCTTGGGCCCTGCACCCCATGGGAGACCAGGAGAAGCACCTGGCTCCTGATCAGGGGGGTGTGCCAGCCGCAGCGGCCATTGGAGGGTGAACCAATGGCAAAGGAAGACCTTTCTCTCTGTCTCTCTCTGTCTCTCTCTCTCTCTCACTGTCCACTCTGCCTGTCCAAAAAAAAAAAAAAAAAAGCGCAGGTGATCTCGGCAGTGCCGAGAGGCTCCGCTGCAGCCCTGGGAGCCTCCCTCATCTGCACCTTTCTCGGCATCAACAGCAGATCCTAAGCCGGCACCTGGCGCATCCTCAGCGAGCAGCAGCAGCCGTGTGGGCATCCCTAGGGCTGCTCTTCCACTACCAGCACAGTGGACTCTCACACCTGTGGGGTTTCATCCCTTCATCCCAGCCCAAATGCCGACTCTGCACACACCAGCTGGAAGTCCTACAATGCAATCTGCCTGTGACGCTGTCCACTGGGCACTAGAGTCGGATCCCCCAGGACTGCTCCACTTGACCACACAGCTGAATTTCGGAGTCTCCCACCACTCCCTTCTCTGGTTTGAGAATTTGCTAGAATAAAGTCTCTTTGTTGCCTATTACCAGCTTATTATAAAGTATATGACTCAGGGAGAGATGGATTAAAGACACACAGGGCAAGGCACCGAGGGGGAGGGACTGAGCTTCCGTGCCCTCAGCTGGGAGACAAACCTGCTGGCGCCTCCGTGTGGTCGTCACGGAAGCTCTCCCAAGCTGCTGTTCAGGGTTTTCATGGTGGCACTGCCTGGGCACAACCGATCAGACTCAATCTCCAGCCTCTCCCCACTACCCAGAGGTGGGGTGGGGACAGCTGAAGACGGATGCTCCGGGGCTCTCATCATATAGCTACTGCTCTGTCCTGAAGCCATACAGGGGCTCATCAAATGTCATTCAACAGCATAAGCTCAGGGGAGGCAGAAAGGGTCTCATGACCCCATTCGCTAATAAATGCCAAGGGGTTTTAGAAGCTCTGGGCCAGGACACAGGGATGAACAGCAAACACATCTTTCTTACTGTAACAGCATCGCAGGGTAATATCTCGATATTAATATAATGGCATTAATATGATAATACTAATATCACGATATTGTTTGGCAATGAATTTCACAGGGAGTAAGAGGAAACTGAGAGTCATTTCCACTTGCTGGGGGTGAGGTCGGGGCGGGGTCCTATCTCATTGCAAGCCCAAGGCTCGGAGACCCGAGGCATCCCTAACTGTGGAGCCCCAAAAGCACTCACAGGTTTCTGGAGCCGCCCAGCGATGTACAAGTTATTCCAGTTGAGGAGGTCCTCGATCAGGACGCTTGTGCTGATAACCCCGTATTTGATGAGCTGGAAAAGGAAAGGAACGGGCGTGAAAGAGAGCAACATACCAGGTTGACGCTTACACAAGGATAAAACCTAAGGAGACAGGAGAGATGTGTGACCACAGTAGGACATGCACTGCCAAAGCAGCCAAAATTCTGGCCTGACGAACGTGCGTCTCCACCAAAACCTTTCAGCTTCGGTGTCCAAGACTCACCCAACCTTCAGTGCGTGAGCTGACGACTAATTCTGACTGAGGTCTACGAAATATTGCTGGCAGAATGGCTCTTAGACACCATCTAGGTCTGGTCTTTGATGGATCAGAAACCAAAAAACAGAAGCGACAATTTAGCTCACGCTCCTTGTATGAGAAGTAAGAAACCCAAGGCCCACAGAGAATCCCTAAGAATCAAAACCACGTTCCAGAATTTGTCTTTCTCCCGATGCCTGTTTCATCACCAAGGACAAGAAATGTTCCTGAATTACAAGTTTCTACTGAGGGCTGGCGCTGTGCACAGTACACTAAGCCTCTTCCTACGGTGCCGGCATCCCATATGGGTGCTGGTTCGTGTCCTGGCTGCTCCTCTTCTGATCCAGCTCTCTTCTTATGGCCTGGGAAAGCAGTGGAAGATGGCCCAAGTGCTTGGGGCCCTGCACCCAGGCTGGAGACCCTGAAGAAGCTCCTGGCTCCTGGCTTCAGATCAGTGCAGCTCTGGCCCTTGTGGCCATTTGGGGAGTGAACCAGCAGACGGAACATCTCTCTGTCTCTCCCTCTCTCTGCCTGTAACTCTACCTCTCAAACAATAAAGAAATCTTTTTTTTTTTCAAGTTCCTACTGACATCCTTTCCATAGTAAACATCTCTTGCTACTGACATTTCAAAAGCTTTTATAATTACAAAGCAACATCCAAAAACAAAACCTCTTTATCAGCACTAACCACATGGAATTAGGGGTAAACCTGTTTCAGGAATAATTTGTGTAAACCCTGAGCGCAGAATTCTCAGGTTACAGAGCCCCGTCTGTCAACAGAGCTCTTCAGACCCACTTTGCTGAGCTCCAGGATCCAAACAGCCTTCCCTAAATACCTAAAAAGCAGCCAAAGAATTTCAGTGAAAAAGCACAGTCCCTTTGACATCCAATTATGTCCAAACATTTGATTACTGGAGCTTGTAATATTGTCTGAAAACTATTAATTAGAGATAGGCTCAGCCTAATATTAATGACGGAGGAAGGAAGAGCAAAGCGGGCTGCTCCGCGTGACTACAGGCAGTGCACTGCTGTGCCCGGCAGCTGCCCCCAGCCGCAGTACCGCACAATGCTCTTCCGCTGCGGGGAGGGAAAGGAGACCCCACGGGCCTGGAAGTGGAGGCCTCGCAACCTTGGAGAAATCGTTTACTCTCCCTCAACTTCAGTTTCCTCATTTGCAAAACGTAGCTGGCAGCAGGCATGGGCCTCAAAGCCGAAAAGCAAATCTGTGGCCCTAAGGGCCTACGGACATCGCCCACCACAGCGCTCACTGCCCAGCCAGGTTCAGACAGGTCTTCAGCTCCGTCTCTGGTCAGAAGTCCAAACTCCTGCCCTTCACGGTATGGCCCTCTGACTGGCAGCAGAGGGAGCCAGTTCAAAATTGCAGAACCTCAGGTTCCATCTCAGGCCAGCTGAGTCACCAGCTGCAGCTCCACCAGACCCCCAGGTGACCTGTATGCTGGTCAGAGTCTGATGGCCCTAAACACTCAGCAGACGAAACCCACTGTCAGCCCTGGCCGGGCTCATCCCCAGGACGTGTCTGACCGACACCGGCAGTGGTCCCCACAGGGACTCTGCCTCGTTCTCGGCATCCCTCTTAGGGCCTGGGGTGCTTCATGTGAACGACAGCTTGGCAGGGCTCCTGCTGTAAGAAAACCCGAGCGTCTCAGCTGCTCGCCAGTATCCCACCGTCAAGTCCCAGCCAACTGTGGCAGTCAGAGGTCCTCACCTACCACTTGGCATCAAATCCCCTGCACGTGCGGCATATTTCTGGCGATGATAACTCTCACCTGCCGTTTCATTCCCTCCACCAATACCTGCAAAGCCAGGAGCCAGGTCTCCCATCCAGGTCTCCCACGTGGGGGGCAGGGACCCAACCACCCACACATTACCACCTGCTGCCTCCCAGGATGCACAGCAGCAGGGAGCTGGAGCTGAGACTCAACCAGGCATTTCGAGTATGGGGTGTCGTTGTTCCAGGGGTACCTCAACCACTATGCCGAACAACTGCGACCGCACCCCCAACAGCACCGTAACGCAGCAGCAAAACTAGGCAACCACCTGACCAAAGGCAAAAAAAAAAAAACCAGTCACATCTGACCACATTCTCACCCTGCACTCAGAATCAAGGACACTTTCTGATTGCAAGGACACAGGCACGAGTGCGAACCGGCACTCTAAGAACAAAGGGTGGCAACCCCTCCAGTGAACACACAGGCCTGCTGTCACGTACCCTACCGTCACACGTGATGAGGGGGTTGTAGTAAACCCCAGCTCCGTAGTTATTCTGGATCGAGGAGATGATCCCGGGCCCCAGCACCTTCAGGAAGGAGTAGTGGCTCCTGTTTTTCTTGAGGTTCTTCGAATGCCACGCCACAGGGTCATCCACTGTAAACACGAAGTCCAGCATGGCGTTCTGCGAGGTGAAGAGGAGAAAGAGTTCAGTACCGACTCCTGCAAAGGAAGCCGGACGGGGCAGAAAGTCCCAGAACGCTGTACTCCTGTGATTAATACACCTGGGGTTGTCATCAGAAACGTAAGCAAGCCTCTGGCATCGATCTGAGCTCTGTTATCATAAACACAAATAACAACTGGCATTGCTGTACCAGCAGGCTTGTGAACACACTTTACATGTAGCACAGCCAGTGACTGTATCCTCAAAGCAACCCCGTAAGACAGGAATGACTTCATCTAGTTTCACCATAAAGCAATCCAAGGCCCAGGGCAAGCTCTCTGCCCAAGGGCAGAGTCGGAGAGCAGCAGAACTAAGCAGTGTGGTTGCTGAAGCACCGGCTGCACTGTCCTACGGCTGAATGTGCCCCACTCCTCTTCCTGATCAAATTAGCAGCCTATGGACAAAACACTCTCGAGCACAACACAACGGGAAATGCTCCTTGAACGCTTCCCATTCGCTCTCCACTGAGGACCCTTCACGAGCTCCGACAGCCCCAGAGTGGAAGCACAGTGCTCAAAGGCTACCGGAGAGTAAACTGTCGCTAAGTGGACTTGACAGAGGAACACAGAATGTACTAACTTCATCCAGGATGGTGGGGTGAGCAGGAGAAATCTGCCTAGAGAGACAAACGTGAAGCTTTTTTTAACAAGGTTATTTATGTAGTTGAGAGGCACAGTTACACACACAAAAAGAGAGAGGGAGAGGGAGAGGGAGAGGGAGAGGGAGAGGGAGAGGGAGAGGGAGAGGGAGAGGGAGAGGGAGAGGGAGAGGGAGAGGGAGAGGGAGAGGGAGAGGGAGAGGGAGAGGGAGAGGGAGAGGGAGAGGGAGAGGGAGAGGGAGAGGGAGAGGGAGAGGGAGAGGGAGAGGGAGAGGGAGAGGGAGAGGGAGAGGGAGAGGGAGAGGGAGAGGGAGAGGAGAGGGAGAGGGAGAGGGAGAGGGAGAGGGAGAGGGAGAGGGAGAGGGAGAGGGAGAGGGAGAGGGAGAGGGAGAGGGAGAGGGAGAGGGAGAGGGAGAGGGAGAGGGAGAGGGAGAGGGAGAGGGAGAGGGAGAGGGAGAGGGAGAGGGAGAGGGAGAGGGAGAGGGAGAGGGAGAGGGAGAGGGAGAGGGAGAGGGAGAGGGAGAGGGAGAGGGAGAGGGAGAGGGAGAGAGGGAGAGGGAGAGGGAGAGAGATGAATTTTCCATCCACTGGTTCACTCCCCAAATGGCTGTAACGGCCAGAGCTGGGCCAATCCAAAGCTAGGAGCCAGGAGCTTCTTCCAGGTCTCCCACAGGACTTGGACCGTCCTCTACTGCTTTCCCAGGCCATTGCAGAGAGCTAGATCTGAAGTGGAGCAGCCAGGACTACAACCTGCGCCCATATGGGATGCCAGTGCTTCAGGCCAGGACATTAACCTGCTGTGCCATAACGCCAGGCCCCACAACAGGAAACTTAAAGAACATGTCAGAGGTAAGCAGGCGAGCTGGGAGTACCGGGGGCAGCAGGGAGGAGAGAACCACATTAGAGGTGGGTGGAAGAGCCCGGCCTGTTCCAGAATGTGCCATTTCCCACAGCGGGAACAGAACACGGCTCCTGTGCTGGGAGATGAGGCCAGAGGGGGAGGCTGTGGGCCATGCTGGCACGCCTTCCTGCAGGTGAGGTGCTGATGGGTGGAAGGAGACATCGTGGCTGGGCAAACCACGACAGGAAGCCACTGCAAGCTTCCAGTTAGGAAAGGAAAGGGTTTTAGTAGATTTTGAGACGGACGTGGATGTGAGAACCTACAAGACTTGTTAACTTTCATGGAGGGAGTCAGAGAGAGGGGAAGGGGAGAAAGGATCTTATTGGAGAGAATTCCAGGTCTGCTCAAAGCAAAACCTTCATGGAAAAACAAAGAGGTGGCTACCAGCCTGCGATGAGAGTCCCACAGTGTGACCCGTGCGGAGAGCGCGGATAAACATGTTTTAAAAATGTGTGACTATGGGGGCAGCCGCCTGCAGTGTCGGAATCCCATACGGGTGCCGGTTGGTGTCCTGGCTGCTCCACTTCAGATCCAACTCCTTGCTAATGTGCCTGGGAAAGCAGCAGAGGATGGCCCAAGCGCTCAGGCCCAGCCTCTGTCATTGCGGTCATTTGGGTAGCGAACCAACAGATGGAAGATCTCTCTCTCCCTCTCTGTAACTCTGCCTCTAAATTAAATAAATCTTTAAACAAAATAGTAACTCTGTCAATGCATAATGGTCATAAGCACCTCTCATGTATCTTGCCAACCATAACTTGTAACTTTGCATATCCTGACAATTTAAAGGGAAGTACTGAACAGCAGCATAGACGGGACAGAGGAGTTCCATGCAACAGTACAGGCAGCCTCACCCGGAAGTGAGCACACGTGAACGAAGGCCCATCACAGCCAGGTGTGCAGAGCCGGGCTGTCCTACACAACCTGCACACAAGGGAGACCTAACCCTCAGGCTGTGCTCAGCCAGCTGTGCCCAGTAACCACGCTCGGCCCAAACAGGCCCTGGTTAGCAGTGCCCAGCCTGGGGACCCTACGGGTCACCCACTCACTTCTGCTGTTAGTGACCTCCAGCAGAGTCCAGCAGCTTCCTCAAGTCCAAGGGTCCTTTAACGTTTTCTCCTACTGCTAACACACGTGGTCCTCAACGCGGGTTGCTCCTGAGAACCCCACGGGAGGCTGTTTCAATCCCTGAGGCCTAGGACGTAAATCAGCATCCAGAACTGCAGTCCACGCATCGCTAGTGCCTCAAAACCCCGTCCCCACTCCCCCAAAATTCCAATGCGGGGCCACTGAACCGGAACCTCGCAGCATCTCGCTCCCTCGCCCCGCAGCTCACGCCTGCACACGGTGTGCACGCTGCTAGCGGGCACCAGGCGGGCTCCGAGGGGCTGCAGGGCAGCGGGCGGGGCTGCACCGGGAGGCTCCGCTCTCCCCGCAGCGCTCACCTTCTGGTCTGAATTGGGCCCCGCCTGGCGGAACACCCCGGAGCCGTAGGCAAAAGCCAGGCTCAGCTCGTCGGGGAAGTGAGACAGGATCTTTCGGAAGGCCACCCCCGAGCTCCGCAGCGCCTGCAGCGCCATGGGAGCCAGGCTCGCGGGCGGGAGGCCCAAGGCTGCAGGGCGGAGGCCGGGGCAGCGGGCGAGGGACCGAGTGGGAGCAAGGCTGCGCAGGGGGACGCCGGGGAGGGGACCGCCCGGGACCACACGGCCTCGGAGGCTTCAGGAGCGCCGCCCAGCAGGTGCAGCCGCGCCGGGCTCGGGGAGCAGCATGGGCGCCGCCCTCGCCCCGCCCCTCGTGCGCACCGCGTCTCCACGACGCCAGAGACGGCGCCCGCCGGCTTGCGGAGACGCGCGTGCTTTGCAGCGACCCCTGGTGGTCGGAGGAGCGCGCTGTCGGCTGGGCCCGGGACGGCGCCTAGGACGGATGGGAGAGTCCACCCAAACCCCTTGAGAATCCTTTCTCATGCTCTCCTCAAATCACAGTTTAGAAAATCCATAATGTCATGCGTATGTACCGCGTAAAACTTTTATTAACGAAGTGCAGCTCACATCACGTAGAATCAAGCCTAATAAAGTGTACATTTTAGCAGCATTTAGTGCATTCATAATGCTGAGCAACCATCGACTCTATCTAGTTTCAGAAATGCAGAAGGTTTAACAAGTTCAGTGCAACACAGATAAAACCAACAACCTTCTCAGCTCCTCCATCTGGAGTCACCACTGTCAGACTGGCTGTCATTTCTTCCCGTTAAAGCTCTTTTCAAATCTGAGATGGACTTCAATGGTGAATAAAGAGTGTCTCCCCTGCCCCCCTGGGAGTTGTTTGTATCTGCTTTCAGGGTGAGGAAGAGGCTTTGTCCCTTTGCCTTGGGATGAAAGAAAACAGGACCTGGGGTTAGAAAAAAACCCAAGCACGCTGCCGCTCACCTGTGGCTAGAGAATCTTGCTCGAGATCACGAGGCCACTCATGGCGCAGTCTGACGTCTAGGACTGGGGGCGCTCAGCCTCGTGAAAACAATAGGAGTGAAACCCATACCGAGGGACTGCTGTAGACATTGGAGTCCCTGCTGGGCCCTGTGCAAGGAGGTCATGCTACCATTTTGCAGAAGCAGTTGAGGGCACGTTTGCCTGTGGCAAGACTGGAGTTAAAACCCAGGTCTGGCTCCCCCTTTAGAGTTCCTTCTACAGCTCTCTGTGCTTCAAGGGTGCTGAGCACGGACCTGCTGCGGTCAAAGGTTGGCTTGGATGGGTGTGGGGAGGAAAGAGGCTGGGAGACCAGTTAGGAAGCTACACTGTTCCACCATGAACAGAAAACAGCCAGGCAAGGGTGAAATCAATTCAGCTGGAAAAAGTACTGTTTGAATTCACACTCGGGGCCCAGCACTCACATAGGTACTGAGGATTTTTAGGTGAAGGAAATCAGAGTAGCTGCCTTGCCGAAGCTCGGAGTCAGTCTACAGATGAGACACGCAAGCAAATAAGAATACATGGTGCAGTGGTGAAGCGGGGCACCTGGCCCCCTCAGGGAGAGAGCATTAATCAGTCCTGGGGGTGCAGAGGACAGACCAGAAGTGGATTCACAAGGCTGGCCATTTCAGCCAGGTCCTGGAAGGTGGGAGCGAGTTGTCAGGCAGATGATGCATGAGAAAAATTCTACCGGAAACGAGTTGGTGGTACTCAGTGACAATAATAATCATATGAGGTACCTCAGCAAGTGAGTGGACATTGGGCACAGCAGGCAGCATGCTGCTTGGGATGGCCACATCCCACATCAGTGTCCATGTCCAGGTTTAAGTTTCAGCTGCAGTTCAGGCTCCAGCTTCTTGCTCATGCGCATGTTGAGAGGCAGTGGTGATGGATGAAGTTCTCGAAACCTTGTGCCCACGTGGGAGACCTGGGTTGAGCTCCTGGCTCCTGGTATAGCCTTGACTGTTGCAGGCCTTTAGGGGGAGAACCAGCAGATGAAAGATCTCTCTCAATCTCTCTCTCTCTCTCTCTCTCTTTCTCTCTCCCTCTTATTGTCTTGCAAATAAAAAATTAGAATAAATAATTTAAATCTTGCACCAAAAATAAGTTTATCTTTTAGTCCCATTTCCACAACTTTTTGAAGTTCCCTTGTGGGGTCACTTACTAAGTGCCCACATACTTTTTATACTTTTCTCTCTCCCAAAGACTCTATGAAGCAACTTCTGTAAGAGGACCATCATTTTTTTTTTTTTTTTACAGGCAGAGTTAGACAGTGAGAGAGACAGAGAGAAAGGTCTTCCTTTCCGTTGCTTCACCCCCCAAATGGCCACTATGGCCAGTCTCCCATGCGGTGCAGGGCCCAAGCACTTGGGCCATCCTCCACTGCCTTCCCGGGTCACAGCAGAGAGCTGGACTGGAAAAGGAGTAACCAGGACAGAACCGGCGCCCCAACAGAGACTAGAACCCAGGGTGCTGGCACCGCAGGAGGAGGATTAGCCTAGTGAGCCGCGGCGCCAGCCAGAGGACCATCATTTTTCACACAAGGAAACAGAGGCCTTAAGAGGAAAAGCAGATTGCCAGAAGTCGCATGCTCAGGAGAGTGTCGGAACGGGATTGTACTCAGGGCTGGCTGACTCCAGAGAACGAGGTCATGGCCACCGAGTTTAAGAGGCGAGAGAGGGAAATGGGGAATAGACTGGAGCTGACTCACCAGCCAAGGCTCAAGGGCAGCGATAGCCAAGGATACCAAAGATGACCAGAGAGGGAGAAGACAGACACCGTGGGGCGCAGCCGCCTGGTATGAGCAGGGCCGCTTGGGATCGTGCTCACTGAATGCCACTCTGGTTCAGAAGGCTGGAACCCGGTGTTCTCTCACCGTGGAACCCACTCCAGCCTTTCACCCCAAAACGTGCATAAACCCCATCAGCTCCCGTTTCTTTTCTATCGTCTTTCTTCCCTTGAGGAAGTCATCCAACTCTGCTGGTTTTATTTCCTCAAAAGGTAATATCGCTCCTCAGAGACAGCTACTGGCAGCCTTTGATACCTATTCCTGCCGGTATTTCTCTATGGCTATTAAACATTTTGAAATGGAGCCACGTATTAGCTCCTGTCTGGCTCCTTGCCTTTCCCCCACTTGACAGATTAGAATGTCTAGGTCAGCTGACATTGTTCTGGGTCAGGATAGGTAGATCTATCTTAATTTATTTTCCTGCTATGCCACAGCACCATCCCCAATCTTATCCTAGTTGTTAACAGCAAGTGATTCCAAATATGCATGTATCCTAATTTGTTTAAATGCTTTCATCTGTGAAAGTGTGGATTTTTCTATTTTCCACATGTGCAGACAAGGCTACTGAACATCTGTGTGCATATACCTTTTCATACATGTGCAAGTATTGCTGTAAGATTGATTGCTAGTGAGGCTGGGGCTGGGGCTTAGCTGATTAAGCCTCTGTCTGCAGTGTCAGCATCCCATATGGGCACTGGTTTGAGTCCCATCTGCTCCACTTCCAATCCAGCTCCCCACTAATGTGCCTGGAAAAACAGCAGAAGATGGCCCAAGTATTTAGGCTCCTGCACTCACGTGGGAGACTGGGATGAAGCTCCTGGCTCCTGGCTTCAACCTGACCCAGCCCTAGCCATTGCAGCCATTTGGGGAATGAACCAGTGGATGGTCTCTCCCTCTCTCTGTAACTCTGCCCTTCAAATAAATAAAATAAATCTTTAAAAAAAAAAAAACCGACTGGTAGAGTGGAATGTTTGTGTCAAAGTGTCAGCACTTTGCTAAATTCCCCTCCAAAAGATTGCAGCCATGCACATACCCACTCACCGGGTTGAGCCCTTGATATAAATAAGGGTTCTGCAACGTTTCTCCGTTTTTCTCCCTTCTGGCTTTCATGCCTAATTATTGGTAATTTTCTTTTTCTCAAACGCATTTCCCTCTGATCATCAGAACCACAGCTGCGAAGCTCCGTCACGTTCCTGTGTGCCTTCTGCCTTTCCCCAGAAAGAGGCAGAAGCAGTACTGCAGAGAAGGCATTTGTATTCCTCAGCAGACACCTCCAGGCTCCTCTCCGCTCATCTGCTCTCTGTGAAATCACCGTGGCTGCTAAGTCAGAAGCTATTAAAAAGCCTCAGTGTTCCATAGGATCGCCCGAGAGTTCAGTTAGAAAGCTCAGACCAAGGGAATCAGCATGTCAGCACACCATTTGTAAATACAGATAACGGCACTTGATCTGTGTGCAGGTTGGGCCTCATTCTTCTGGTTTCTCTATCAGTCATCTCGTGTCAGCAATGACCTTGCTGGCCGGTTTCACTAGCAGAAGGTTCACGGTCGTCCGTTTTGGGAAAAGCTCCTGCGTGTTAGGCCTTGGCTTCTCTTCTCATCTGTGTTTAAATAACAACAGAAAAGTGAGAAGCGATTCGGCTGCTGTGCGTCTTAGGTTTGAGGTATTTGCTGTCAAAGAAGGACTCTGTCTTGTCAGAGGAGGGTCACCCTGTCACACAAGTCTGTCCGATGATTGACGTGTCACAACTGGGACAGACTGAGAACATCTTTTTAAAATTTTTTAAATTTATTTGTTTGACAGGTAGAGTCATAGATAGTGAGAGAGAGAGAGAGAGAGACAGAGAGAAAGATCTTCCTTCTGTGGTTCACCTCCCAAATGTCCGCTATGGCCAGAACTATGCCGATCTGAAGCCAGGAGCCAGGTGCTTCCTCCTGGTCTCCCATGTGGGTGCAGGGGCCCAAGGACTTGGGCCATCCTCCACTGCCTTCCCAGGCCACAGCAGAGAGCTGGATGGGAAGAGGAGCAACCGGGACTAGAACCTAGCGCCATATGGGATGCCAGCATCACAGGCAGAGGATTAACCAAGTGAGCCATGGTGCCGGCCCTAAGAACACCTTAATGATGGGTTTGAAACCAGGTGCCAGGATTTCACGGCTGTGTTCCCTTGGACAGGACAACTTAACCTCTCTGTGCCTTCTTTTCCTCATTTAAAAGATTATTTTATTTATTTGAAATAAATGCATGCACTCTTTAATAAAAATATTTATTTATTTATTTGAAAGAGCTATAGAGAAAGAGAAGTAGAGACATAGAGGGAGAGAGAGAGAAAGAGAGAGAGAGATCTTCCATCAGCTGGTTCACTCCCCAATGGCCAGGGCTGGGCCGGCTGAAGCCAGGAGCCAGGAGCCTAAGCATTTGGGCCATCTTCTGCTGCTTTCCCAAGAGCATTAGCATGGAGGTGGATCAGAAGTGGAGCAGCCAGGATTCAAACCGGCATCCAAATGGGATGTTGGCACTGCAGGTGGCAGCTTAACCCACTAAGCCACAGTGCTGGCTCCAATAAATACACTCTCAAAACAGAATGACAAAGAGAAAGGGAAAGACAGCAAGGGACATCTTCCATTCACTGGTTCATTCCCCAAATGGCTGCAAAGCCAGGGTTGAACGAGGCCAAAGTCAGGAGCCTAGAATCTCTGGGTGTCCCACGTGGGTTCCGGGGGCCCAAGGACTTGACCCATCTTCTGCTGCTTTCCCAAGAGCATTAGCAGGGAGCTGGATTGGAAGTGGAGCAGCCGGGACTTGAACCTGTGCTGGTATGGGAAGCCCCTATCACAGGTAGCAGCTTAAACCACTGTGACACAAGGCTGGCCCCTCTTTGCCTCATTTTGTCTCTCACTTGTGAAGTGGGAAGAATAATAATACCTGCCTCATAGGACTGTTGTGATACCAACTGCAGTTCCAGAAAATGCATAGCATGGAGCCTGCCAGCGAATGAGCCCTCAGTCACTGTTCTCCATCTGAGTTCTTAAGGGACACGCACAGACGGAATTAAGGAGCGTAATGACATCGAGAATCGTCATTGCATGTAGCACCAACAAAAACACTTTTCCAGACAGCGTTTTACTTCTTAAAAAAAACGCTGGGAAGTGAGTGGCTATGTTTCCAGTTTCACAGAGGCACACAATGAGCTCAGACTAATGAAGGCATTTGCCTGAAGCCACACAGCTAACGACAGTTGCTGCCAGCACAGTCCCCAAGTCCGATCCTCTTCTAACACCAAGGGATCCACTCATTTATTTCTTCATTATCCCGTTAAAAGCTTCCTCCTCCTTTAGTCCCAACTCAGATACCAACTTGTTCCATTCTCTACCTAAGTCCTTTACTTACAGCTCTCCAGCACTCATCTTGAGTATCAGACGGGGCCGTCCTGAGCAGTTACAGAGGCTCAGGGTCTCCAGCTTGTTCCCCTTTCTACCCTTCAGGGCTTTGTGCAGTGTCTGAAACAAAGTCTCTGCATCCGTCTGGTGACAAAAAAGAAACTTGTATGCACAACCAATACAGTACCACATGGAGCTCAGACAAGGCCTGTCCTCCAGCTGTGACAACACCAGGGATGGCTTGCTCTCTGCTTTCTGGGCAGTTTTCTTACAGGAGGCGACATTTGGGCCCTTGAGCAGTGAATGGCCTAGAGCAGTTCACTAGATGCTACAGAGTGTGAAAAATTCCCGAGAGAAAGCCAGTGTCTGCAGCGGTGGGAGAATTGTCACCTGGGAGAACATGTTTCCCAGAGGCTTTCTGGAAAACCACAGACTGACTGCCAAAGTCAAACACAGACAAACCTCCACTAAAGGAACTTTTACTTGGGAAGTGGGGCTAGGATTGCAATCCGGGACACAGTCGCCTGGGTAGAGTGGCCTTTGGTGTGTCCAGAGAGCAATGGAGAGCTGGGCCAGGAGAACTCTTGGGCCCACCCGGGCTGGAAAAGAGATTGGCAGCTCCTCATCAACTGCTACCGCCTGACCCTGTAGCCCCACTGTGAAAGATTCACCCTAGGAAAATGGAATACTTTCATTTACTTATTTTTAATTGTAATTTTTAATTAGTTTTGAACAGATTCAGTGAGTTTTCTAGATACAATTCTAAGAATAGGATGATATCACTTTCTTCTCTTCCTCTCTCTCCTTCTCTCCCTCCTGCCCTCTCTGGTTTTATTTTTATTTTTTTAGTTTTTGAGATAACATATATATATATAACATATGTTATGTTATATATATATATATATATATACATATATATATATATATATATAGTGACAGGCAGAGTGGACAGTGAGAGAGAGAGAGAGACAGAGAGAAAGGTCTTCCTTTGCCTTTGGTTCACCCTCCAATGGCCACTGCAGCCGGCATGCTGCGGCCGGCGCACTGCGCTGATCCGAAGGCAGGAGCCAGGTGCTTCTCCTGGTCTCCCAAGGGGTGCAGGGCCCAAGCACTTGGGCCATCCTCCACTGCACTCCCGGGCCACAGCAGAGAGCTGGCCTGGAAGAGGGGCAACCGGGACAGAATCCAGCGCCCCGACCGGGACTAGAACCTGGTGTGCCGGCGCCGCAAGGCAGAGGATTAGCCTGTTGAGCCACGGCGCCGGCCGAGATAACATACTTTAAATTTACATTACCGTGGAAAGACTTAATATTTTGTCAAATAAGAAGTTTCACAAATAAAAAGCAAAAGACCCTAATTTAGTGGGAATATAGACAATAGCTATAAGCAATAATTTAATGGCAAAATGACTATTTCACCCATATACAGTAAATTTTAAAGTAACCATAGATCATTACAACTATACTAGTATAATATTCTCTTTTAAACGATTTATTTATTTATTTGAAAGACAAAGTTACAGAGAGGCAGAGGCAGAGAGAGAGAGGTCTTCCATCTGCTGGTTCACTCCTCAAATTGCTACAATGGCCAGAGCTGGGCTGATCCAAAGCCAGGAGCCAGGAGCTTCTTCTGGGTCTCCCACGTGGGTGCAGAGGCCCAAACACTTGGGCCATCTTTCTCTGCTTTCCCAGGCACATTAGCAGAGAATTGGATCAGAAGTGGAGCAGCCAGGACTCAAAACAGCACTCATATGGGATACTAGTACTGCAGACTGCAGCCGGTCCCTACTTATGATGGTAGGTTATACTATCATAATATTGTAGTCCAAGCTAAGTCATCTCATTAGCATCAGCTGAGGGGTGAATCTCCTACCACCCAGGAAATCCCAAGGGCTCCAGTAGCTCTGTGCCAGGACTCGAATGAAAGACACAATTCTGATATGCATGAAAGCATGACAGTAAGTTCTACTTACAATAGTGAACCAGCAGATGGAAGATCTCTCCCTCTCTCTGTGTAACTCTGATTTTAAATAAATAAACAAGTCTTTAATAGAAAAAGAAAGAAGAAAGAAGCCAACTCAAAGGTTATGTTCTGTATGACATTCCACTGACAAACCTTTTTTTTTTTTTTTGGACAGGTAGAGTGGACAGTGAGAAAGAGACAGAGAGAAAGGTCTTCCTTTTCCGTGGGTTCACCCCCGAACGGCTGCTGTGGCTGGCACGCTGCGGCTGGCGCACTGCGCTGATCCGAATGCAGGAGCCAGGTGCTTCTCCTGGTCTCCCATGCAGGTACAAGGCCCAATCACTTGGGCCATCCTCCACTGCACTCCCTGGCCACAGAAGAGAGCTGGCCTGGAAGAGGGGCAACCGGGACAGAATCCGGTGCCCCGACCGGGACTTGAACCCGGTGTGCCAGCGCCACAAGAAAAGACTCAACTACAAGGACAGGATCAGTGGTTGCCAGATATGGGGGTGGCAGGCTGTGCTTACAAGTACAGGGGTGAAGGAATTGTTTTCCACTCTAATTGACATGATAGTTACACGAAACTGTACATGTGTTAAAATACACAGAATGAAATCAACACATCAATGAAAAGTTGGTTTTACTGCACAACAATTTAAAAAAGAAAATTGAAAAAATAATGATATAGTAGAACTTTTCTCCTAAGATGTTGGCATTTCATAAAGGAAGCTACTAAAACAGGGCTGTCTGGGGTGTTTGCAAACATCAGCAACCAATTCCCCAGATACCAGCTGGATGTCGCACCACGTAGTTCAGTTCCTGGCCTACGTGGAGTCAGTGCAGAGCTCTCTTCACCTGGCGGTCACGGGGAGGGGCTCTCCAGCCCACCCACCCTTCTGCCTGACTTGGCTGTACCGGGCGCTACAACAACCCCTCTCTCGTGGTTTAACAGTTTCGGCAATGACTCGCAGAACACAGGGGAACACTTTCCTTCTGCCTCTCCGTGTGTTACACAGGATGTGACAGAGAACACAGACTGACTTGCCAGATGTAGAGGGTCGAGGGGAGAAGCAGGAGGGAGCAGCATGAGCTGGGCCAGTCCTCTCTGGGCCAGGACCTTCCCAGCACCTGTCTGGAAGCCCATCAAAGCTGCCGCTGAGGAGCTGTGATGGAGCTTAATTGCCGGCTCCCAACTCCCCTCGGATCATTCAGTCTTCCTGGAAACCAGTCTCATCCTGAGGTTATCTAGGGACTCCAAGCTAAGTCACCTCATTAGCTTCAACTCAGGGTGGTCCCTCCTATCACACAGAAATCCCAAGGGCTTCGGGAGCTCTGTGCCGGGAAGCGGATGAAGGACACATTTGTGATTATACCTCACTGTGTTTGTGCACCAGCTGTTGTCTTTGTCAATCATGCCATCCGTAAGAGGTCCAGAGGATCCCCAAAGGAGAATATACCAGCTGACAGCGTCACATTGTGAGACCCTGGCTGCTTAGAGAGCATCATTCTAATTTTTTTAATTGGTTACAGAATTGACATTTTAGAAAGTTACTTATTTTCACTTGCTATTTCAAAGGCAGGGAGAAGGGAGTGGGGAGAGACCCTCTATCTGCTGATTCACTCCTCAAAGCTTGTAACTGCTGGGGCTGGGCCAGGCCAAAGCCAAGAGCCTGGAACCCAGTCTAGGTCTCCCATGTGAACGTCAGGGACCCAAGTACCTGAGCCATCATCTGCTGCTCCCCGATGTGCTCAGCACCAGGAGGCTGGACTGGAAGTGCAGCCAGGACTTGAGCTTGGGAAGTCAGGTATGGGGTGCAGACAGCCCAAGCATGGTCTTAACGTCTATATCAAATGCCCACCCCAGGACACTGTCAATCTAAACAAGAAGACTCTGCCTAGAATTTTGTCAGTTCTGGGTATGAACAAAACATGTTCAGAATCAAAAAGCATAGAAATCTTTTGGGAAAAAATAATAAAAGAAAAAAAGATATCTTTGGGGTTTTACAGCCATGAATTATAATAGTAACTCATGTATCAGAAAGCTCCGGAATCTTCTTAGGTTGTTAGACCGTCTAGTGCCTTCAGGCAGAAGAGGAAAGAAGCCAGTTAGTCCTGATCAGTCTGGGACATTGAGACGATGCTGTGACAGCACAGGAGTGCTTGTGCCACCAGCTCTTAAGATGATGCCACAGAAGGTAACCACAGATGTTAAGAGTGAAGGGGGTGGATCGTAAAGGGAAGATAGATGGAGAAACCAGTCTGGGAAATTAGAAAATGCTATATGTTCTTTTTCTCTTTTTTGGACATTCACAATGATTATTAATAGATTAGTGCTCTGAAAAATCCATTTGTACCTCTTCACTTTCTTAGAAAAAAATTTAAAATATTTTATCTTATTTCAGAGGCAGAGAGCAACAGAGACAGACACAGAGAGGGAGATCTTCCACCTCTCCCTTCATTCCCCAGATGCTGAGACCAGTCCAGGTTATGCCAGGGCTGAGCTAGGTGCCAGAAACTCAATCCAGGTTTTCTACATGGATAGCAAGAACCCAAGCACTTGAACCACGACTGCTGCCTCTCAGGGTGTGCATTAGCAGGGAGCTGGAGTCAGAAGTGGGGCAGAACTCAAACCCATTCCCTCTGACAGGGAATGAATGTGTTTCAAGCAATGTCCTGACTCCTGTATCAAGTGCTCCTCCAATTTGTTTCTATTTAATCCAGAATTTCCCAAACTTGGGTCACCATAGAAATTTTTTTTTTTCCAAACATTGGTTGACTATTCCTTATTTGAAATGCTTTGGACCAGAATTGCTTCATATTGAGATTCTTTTGGATTCTGGAATATTCGCATACACATAGTAAGATGTTTCAGAAGTGGGACTCAAGTCCAAACACTTATGTTTCATAGACTCCTTATATGCACAGCCCTGGGAATTTTGTCCAATATTGTTAGTAACTTTGTGCATGAAACAAAGTTTCATGACATGGAATTTTCCCCTCGTGGCACCATTTTGGTGCTTAAAAAGTTTCAGATTTTGGAACATTTTGGATTTTGAATTTTCATATTATGGATATTCAGCCTGCATTTAAAAGACTTTTGTTTTTCATTTTATTTGAAAGGCAGTAGGACAGGCCGGCGCCGTGGCTCAACAGGCTAATCCTCCGCCTTGCGGCGCCGGCACACCGGGTTCTAGTCCCGGTCGGGGCGCCGGATTCTGTCCCGGTTGCCCCTCTTCCAGGCCAGCCCTCTGCTGTGGCCCGGGAGTGCAGTGGAGGATGGCCCAAGTGCTTGGGCCCTGCACCCCATGGGAGACCAGGAAAAAGCACCTAGCACCTGGCTCCTGCCATCAGATGAGCGCGGTGTGCTGGCCACAGCGCGCCGTCCGTGGCAGCCATTGGAGGGTGAACCAACGGCAAAAGGAAGACCTTTCTCTCTGTCTTTCTCTCTCACTGTCCACTCTGCCTGTCAAAAAAAAAAAAAAAAAAAAAAAGGCAGTAGGACAAAGGGAGAGAGGGAGGGAGATAGATCGAGATCTCTTTTATCTGTTGGTTCACTCCCCAAATGCCAACAACAGCCAGAGCCGGACCAGGACCAAGCCAGGAGTTCAGAAATTCATCTGGTTTCCCATGGAGGTAGCTGGGCCCAAGTACTTGAGCCTCCATCTACTGCCTCCCAGGGTGTGCACTGGCAGGAAGCTGGATGGGAAGAGAAGCCTTCAGGCATCGCATCAGATGCCTTGACCGCTGCGCCAAACACCTGCTCTCAACCTATAAATTCCCTGTTTGATAATTCCCACATTTGTGACATATTTGACTCTGGTCCTTAAGACTGCTTTTTCCCCCTTGCCCTTTAGCATGTCTTGTAATATTTTATTGAAAGTTAGAAATGATGTATCTGGAAATGGGAACTGAGATACACAGGCTTTTGGAGTCAGGATTTTGCATTGTTTACTGTAGTGAGCAGTACCTGAGGCTTCACATTCTTGTGTGTTCTTGCTTCTGTCTTTCCTGTTGTCTCTGGACTTCCCTAGAGATCCCCCATCAGACCAAGTCTGCACGCACCTTGCAGCTGTAGTCCACTGTCATTACATGGGAGCATCACTGGTTTGTCTTAAGGGGTGAAGAAAGGATGTATTCTGTAACCTTGTGATTAAATCTTTAACTGTGTAGTCTTTTAGTGGGCTTGAATCCCTGGGCTGTGACTTTCACGATGGATTCTCCACCACTTTCAGTAACACAAGAAGGCTGGGGGGCTGGAGTCACAGAAATACCCTCCCCTAGTGGAATACAGCTGTGGGAGACCCTGGAGAGTTGCCCTTTGCTGCACAGAAAGCTCTGGGCTATGTCACAGTGGTCACTCTTGCCCTTCCCTCCCAAGCCAGGAGGGGAATCTTTCTCAGTTTTTCAACTGGTTGGGGTCCACAGAAGTAAAATCTGCTCTAAGACTGTGGCCCCCAGGAATTTCTGGTTCCTTTGCTAGTTCACGCTCAACCTTCAGCGATTCATTAAAATTCTATTTAAGCAATCTTATAATTGCATGGATCCAGCGATTTCTATTCCAATTATGTGAATCTCAGGTGTGACTCCCTGTATTCATTTCTCTCTCCAGATTCCCGGAGTAGGGGAAGTTTGTCTTGAGACTTCAATTCTTTAATGAGTTCAAGAAAAGTCATGGATTTCAGTTGCTACTGCTTTTTTCTTGCTGTCTAGACAGGAGTGGCGCCCCCAGGCTGTATACACGTGGAAGCTGTGGCTGAAGCTATGGCTGGAGCTCTTGTCTGCAGTTTCCAGCACACAGACCCCGAACGTGTTGGGTTAGATTTATTCCCCAGAGTGTTTTGTTGCTGCTGTTGCTGCTGCTGCTGAGTTCTACTTGGTTGCTTTCAAAATGTCGTTTTTGGGGGCCAGCTGGTTAAGCTGCTGTCTGCCATGCTGGCATTCCATGTCAGAGTGCCCTGCCTCCAATGCATCTCCCTGCTAATGTGCCTGGGGCAGTGGAAGATGGCTCAAGTACTTGGACCCTTGCCACACACGTGAGAGACTGAGACGGGGTTCCTGGATCCTAGCTTTGGTCCGACCCCCCCATGCTGCCTTTTCAGAAGCGAATCTACAGGTAAATCTCTCTCCCTATGTTGTCGTTCTGCCTTTCAAACAAATAAGTCTTTTTAAAAAATAAAGCTTCAGGGGCCAGCATTGTGGCATAGCTACCACCTGCAGTGACGGCCTCCCAAATGGATGCCGGTTCGAGACCCGGCTGCTCTACTTCCGATCCAGCTCTCTGCTATGGCCTGGGAAAGCAGTAGAAGATGGCCCAAGTCCTTGGGCCCCTGCACTTGCGTGGAGACCCAGAAGAAGCTCCTGGCTCCTGGCTTTAGATCGGCACAGCTGCGACGATTACAGGCAATTGGGAAGTGAACCAGTGGATGGAAGACCTCTCTCCGTCTCTCTCTCTCTCTCTCTCTCTCTCTCTCTCTCTCTCTCGGTAATGCTGCCTTTCAAATAAAATAAATAAATATTTTTAAAAAATAAGTTTCATTTTCTAATTGTCACTGTTAGTAGGTAGAAGGACATTTGGTTTTTGTATGTTGATCTTCTGTAATCTTGCAAAACATTTATTTTGTAAATTTCTTGCGATTTTGCTGCACAGAAATTCATGTTATCTGTGTTTTGGGACCATTTGACTGCCCCCTTTTCAATGCCTTATTGCACTGACTAGGACTTCCAGGATAAGGGTGAGCAGGAGTAGTGGCAGTGGGCATCCTTGTTATATTCCCGATCTTAGGGAGAAAGCGTTCAGTCTTCACTGTTAAGAGTGAGGCCAGCTGTGGGCTTTTTTATAGATGGACTTCATCAAGTTGGTGAAACATAGACATGAGTGAACGTTGCAGTTTGTCAGATTCTTTTCTGCATAAAGTGATGAGATTATGTGGTCTCTCCCTGTTTCTGATGTCTCAAGTAGCCTTCTCTCGTGTCTGAAGAAATGCACTAGCCGTTCTTTTGGATGAAGTCTGCTGGTGATGACTTCTCTCGGTGCTCATTTTGTGGGCAATGCCTGTTTTGTCTTCATTCCTGAGGTACATTTTTGAAAGATGTAGAATTCTTGGTGAATGGCTCTTTTTCTGAGCACTTTAAATGTAATGCGACTGTGGTCTTAGAACAACTCTGGTTCCATCTATTAAATGTGACCTCGTTTCCTCATCCATAGAAGCCGCGGAGAGCTCTGCCTTACGCTTTGAGACGCATATCCATTTGGCTACTTTATGCTATACATAATAGAGTTGGGCTCAAAGGAGCTTAAAATAAATTCAGACATAAAGTAGGCTTCACCTGGGGAACAGGGCGCTGGCTCCATCTCTCTGTTCTTTTCTAGCTTTACCCTCCTCTGGCTTGGCCAGAGATGGTTGCTGCTGGCAGTTGAAGCAGCGTGCTTCCTCACTGCGCACAGTTCAGCAGGACAGATCAAAACTCTCTCACCGTGCTGTTTGCCTCCAGTGTGGTTGGGTCACATGTTCACTCCTGGACCAATAATGGCTGCCAAGAGGATAATGTGTACTGATTGGCCTGAATCTGGGTGCCTGAGCCAATCAGAGCAATGTGAACTGTCTTAGTCTAATAGGAAATCTCCAGAGCTGAAGGTGGTGTCAGCATCTCCCTGCCTGAGTGTGTGTGTGTGTGTGTGTGTGTGTGTGTGTTGTTAATGTTGTTGTGTCTATAAGTCCCTTGGACAGAAACAAGCGAATGGGTAGTGGGCTGGTGTGACAGAGGTCATGCTGTGTGTTTACCGTTCTGCTTCCTTCTTTCTGGGCACTCAGGAAGACTACATTTCCCAGGTAGGTTGGGGACCTATGGTTGAGATCTGGCCAGTGGAAGGCTGGAAGAATTGGTGTAAACCCGCCTAAGCATTGCCCTTTCAAACCATCGCATGTACTTCCCAGTGCTTTCTTGCTCTTCCACAGTTAAGTTGGCATTGTGCTCTTTGGAGAGGATTCTCCAACCTGCCTTGGATAGAGATGTGAACAAGTGGCGTTAAGCCACTGAGATCTGGGGTTTATTCCTGTAGCACAGCACAGGCTATCTGATCCATACAGCATAGCAACTGATTTTCAAAAGGTGGTCCTCAAACCAATAGCATCAGGCATTGCCTGGGACCTTGTCGGATAGAATTCTCTTGTTGGATAGAATTCCCTGCCGACTGGAACAGACTCTCTCTGGGATGGGAACACCACTCAGTGCCTTACCCAGGCCTCCACGTGATTAGGATACACACTGAAGTTTGAGAACCACTGTCAGGGATGAGCAGCATCAGGAACAGCTCTCTGGTCTCCTCAGCTGCATGTGGGCAGTGCCATGTTCCTCCTCTTCCAGTTGCTGAGCCCAGCTGTGGGGGGTGCAGAACCTGAAGGCACTCCTTTTTCAACTGTGATGCTGTTTTTTTCTCCCACAGTCACACGTGCCTGTTCAGATGTGACACCGTTTCCTTCGTGTCCAGTTGTCACCGCTGTGGGCTATGCTCAAAGCACCCTTCCCTTTGCTGCCTCTGAGATAACTTCCCTACCTCTGGCCCCCCTGAGGCAGCTGTTACATAAGCTCCCTCCTCTACAGAAATTAGAGCTAATCACCTTTGCAACCTCTCCAATGTCCTACAATTCCAGTCTGCAGGAGATAAGCCTGATGGTTTTGATTGCTCTGGGAAGGCTTTTGGGAGGTAAGAGAATGATGTTATTAGGTTTCATTTGGAAATATTGAAACTAATTAGAGGGTTTTTTTAAAATAAAAATACGTTTGGTGTCCATAGCGCTCCTGAGACTACAGACTGGGAGTAGGAATTGATTCAGTCTCACTGCCATCTCCCTCACAATGAGACTCTTGACTGCAAGGAAGTATGTGGGCCTCCAATTTAGTATGAGGGACTTTCCTTATACTTTCCTGTGTATCTTTATTGATCAATGTAATAGTTTTTAAAAATGACAGGGTAAAACTAGGCAACTATGACATCATTTTACTCATTAGAGTACTAAAATATTACAGAGATCATACTGTATTAGGGCAGGGATTTGTGCTGATTGTTGACACCCACATCCTACATCAGAGAGCCTGGGTTTAATGTCTGCCTCTAGATCCTGACCCAGCTTCCTGCTAGTGCAGACCATGGGAGGCAAGGTGATAGTTCAAGTAATTTGGTTTCTGTTAACCGTGAGGAAGATGTGGATTGTGTCCCCAGCTCTTGGCTCCTGCCGTGGCCCAACCTCAGTTGATTCAGGCATCTTGGTAGTCACACAGTGGATGGGAGCTACCGTCTACCCATTTTAAGTTTACAACTGAGCGCTGATAAAACCCTTGCACTGTTGTGCACCCGTCAGCACCACCTTCTGAACTTTTCATCTGTTCAAACTGCAATTTTCTACCCACTAAATACTGACTTCCAATTGCCCTAGCCTCAAACCCTGTGTTCAACAGTAATCAAAAAAATCATGCATTCATCTCTCGAGAGAATTGTTATCAGAATTAATGGCTGTAGATCCCTTTAAGAGAATTATTGTGTATGCTGGCCATAGTGTGGCAAGTGTCCTTCATCTTGGGGACCCAGCCTCCTTTTCAATCAAATTCTAAGTTCAAAAACTGGCTTGGGTCTGGAATCCAACAGCAGATACTGCTTTTCACTGGGACAAGCATCCCATGCCTCCAAATCCCAATCAACCCTCCTTAATTTCTCTGATAATGCAAGCAACCCATCCCTGAGCTTACTGCCTTAGGACAAACGTTATGCACTATTAACTGGCTCTGTGGGTCAGGTCCCCTTGGCTGTGACTCTAACCCTGCTGCTCAAAGGATAATTGTGTCTGCCTGGCCTCTGGCAATGGCATTCAGCCATCTGGCCTCTGTTGATTTGGGGTCCAGTCGTCTCCACTGCTGTCCGCGAGCCTTACCAGCCTCTCCTGCTGTCAGTCTGGCTACAGAGCAGCACTGGCACCAACGTTTTAGTGATGCCTTCGTCCGTCTCACCAGGGACACAAACATGTGTCCTTATGACCTTGGATGATGGTGGCTCTCCTGGGCCTTCTTGTGGAGCATAATCTTCTGGTGCCCCACCACCACCACCACCACACACTGCCTTGGAACTCAAAACATCTGCTCTTCCTGAGCCTCAGGCCATCTGGCTGGCTCTGCAGAGGTCTCCCGCATCTCCAGCTTGCTGACTGCAGATTGTAGGACTGGTGAGCCTCCATAATCACATCAGCCAATTCCCTATAATCAAGAGACTATATATGGACATCTTACTAGTCCTGTTCTCTCTGGGAAACCAATACAGATCCACTTCTTTGAGCTTTGTAACCCTTTATCTGTAGTCTTCCATGCCAATCACCAACTTCACTTTGTATGGGCCAGCACGTTCCCCATTCCTTGAGGAACCATCCTGAGGCAGAAGTCCATCATCTCCTGGTGTTCTTTGTCAGGGTGTCCATTCCTATATCTTGGGAGTGTGCTCAGAAGTCAGTAAGCTCTACTACATCCAACTTTATTTTCTTTTCTATGAAATTTATGTATTTGTTTTCATTTTCATTTTATTTGAAAAGGGGAAAGAGAAAGAGAAGACAGAGACAGAGAGAAACAGAGAAATATCCCATCTGTCTGTTCACTCCCCAAATACTTGTAACAGCCAAGGTTGGGTCAAGCTGACCAGGGTCCAGGAACTCCATCCAGGTCTCCCACATGGGGGGCATGGACCTAAGTACTTGAGCATCACTTGCTGCCTCCCAGGCTGTGCATCAGTAGGAATCTGGAATCGGAAACAGAGCAGTTGCAGCTTGAACCACGCACTCTCACATAGGATGCAGGTTTCCCAAGCTGTGCTGAATGCCTGCCCCGTGCCTCTTATTTTCAGCTGTCAAGTTTGTGGTAATTTGTTATGGCAGCCCTAGGAAACAAGTACTCCATCCAACCCCATGGTCCCTACAGCCGCTACTTGCCTGTACTTCTCAGATACCTGATGTATCACACCAGTTCACGCTGCCCTCCCAGCATCCCAGGTCACTGCAGGCGAACGTTGTCATAGCTGGACTGTCATCACCATCTGCCAGGGCTGTCTGCCCTACCTGCCGTGCAGTTCACTGCTAAGCAGTCTAGCTCCAAACACTTGCCTGATCCCTGTTTTCTGAGTCCTCCTGATACCAGTTGTCACAGATAGGCTTCTCAGCAGTGGCTGAGATGGAGTTTGGCCTGGAGGATATTATCAATCAGGGATCAATAGCTGTGGAAGACAAAGGGAAAAAGACACAGGGGTGGAAGTTTAACTGTGATGCAGACACGACAAGGCCTCTGCTGACACATTCAGAGATGCACTGTGGTAGGCTGAATTGGGCAGATCTTAGGGCCCTGCTGACATCAGTCTTTGGTGAGGGCCTGCCCCAAAACAGTCCCTTTAGGAGCTGACAACAGTGACAAGTCCCTTTGGAAGGGCATCCGGGCAGGTCTCCTCTGTGTTTGCCACATCAGCATGAAGGTGAAACGAAGCAGAAAAGGTCTATGTAACCGTCAGCAGACTCAAACTATGAAACTTCTAGAAAGAAAGATGCTAATGGTGACATATGCCAGGCACATGGAGAAATTGCCATATTTTGATTTAAGTTTTAGTTAATTAATTTTTATTTGCTTGAAAGGCAGTTATCTCCCATCTGCTAGTTCACTCCCCAAATGCCCTTAACATCCAGGTTTGGCCAGGCCAAAGTCAGGAGCCAGGAACTCCATCTGGATCCCCTACATGGGTGGCAGGGACTTAAGTACTTGACATCACTTGCTACCTCCCAGGGCCTGTATTAGCAGGAAGCAGGAATTGGGGGATGGGGCCAGGACTCAAACTCAGTCACTCCTAAATGGGTTCCAAGCAGCATCTAAAAAATTATTTATTTACTTGAGAGGCAGAACTACAGACAGAGAGGGGAGAGACAGACAGAAAGGTCTTCTATCTGCTGATTTACTCCTCAAATGGCTGCAACAGCAGGAGCTGGGCCAATCTGAAGCCAGGAGCCAGGAGCTTCTTCCAGGTCTCCCATGTGCGTACAGGGGCCCAGGAACTTGGGCCATCTTCTACTGCTTTCTCAGGCCATCATCAGGGAGCTGGATTGGAAGTAGAGCAGCTGGGACTTGAACCAGCACCTATAAGGGATGCAGGCACCACAAGTGGATGCTTAACTTACTAAGCCACAGTGCCACCCCCCCCTTAAAGATTTATTTATTTATTTATTTGAAGGGTAGAATTACACACACACACACACACACACACACACACACAGAGGAGAGACAGAAAGATCTTCCAAGCACTGGTTCACTCCCTACATGGCTGGAGCCAGGAGCCAGGAGCTTTTCCCAGGTCTCTCACATGGGTTCAGGGGCCCAGGGACTTGGGCCATCTTTTGCTGCTTTCCCAGGCACATTAGCAGAGAGCTCAATCAGAAGTGGAGCAGCTGGGACTCTAACCTGCGGCCATATGGGATACCAGAGCTGCAGACCCACTGTGCTACAGCACTGGTTCCCTGAGGAGCATGGTAACTGCTATGCCTTTCTAATTCGAGAAAGGATGAAACTAAAGCTCAGAGGAATAAAGTACTCTGCCTGGGGTCAGTGGAGTTAGTAAGAAAAGGAAGCAGTTAGAGTTTGAAACCAGGTCTGTGTGACACCATCATCTCTGAAGAAGCCGGGTGGGAACTCTGCCTCTCACGTGCATATAGAAAGCAATTCCGAGAGAAGCATATCATAATCAGTGACAGCTCAGCTATTATCTAGCAAAAGGCACACTGTGTTTCTAGTCTTTATTTAGAACAACATAATTGCAGCAAAATCTAAACCAGAGATATTGTCTGGCAGCTTCAGAGAAAGCCCCTTGTTGGAAGGCTGATTCCTTCTTGGGTGTTTTGCTTGGCCACACATATCACAGAGAAACGAGGCTGACTTACTGGAAAAAAGTAGAAAAAAGGGCTTAAGGCAAAAAAAAAAAAAAGCATTGATAATTTGCTATAAAGGAATCCTGCTATCGGAGTCAAACAAGTTAAATTCTTTTTCTGTTTACAAAAGTAATCCTTATCTGTTATATAAGAACACTGAAGAGCAAACAGGAGAAAATCACCATTATTTAGAGTCCTACCATGCATAGATAATCATGACTAGCATTTTGATGCTAAGCCTTCTGGTCTTTCTCTTGTGAGTAAACAACTCTTGCTATATCTAATATAGTTAGGTAGAATACATATGCATGTATATATAATTATGTGTCTTACAGATTTTTTTTAACCAATATGGAATCATAATGTTACAAGTTGGCTTTCAAAAAATAGCATTTCTTTCTAATTAAAAAGCAATGCATGTTCATATAGGGATATTTGGGAAATTAAAAAAAAACAGAAAGGAGAAAATGAAAGACATCTGTTATGTTATTTCCCATAATATTGATTGTTCCATCACCTGCTTTTTTAAAAGTTCATGTGAAAACAGAGCTCTTGAATCAGTTTCATAAGATTCCCATTTGACTCTGCTTCCTGCTAACCGAAGGCAAATTCCTAACCCTTTCTCCACGCCCCAGTTTGCTCACCTGGAAAATGGAAATTATGGAAGTATCTTGACCAACACAGGTAAGGCACTGCGCCAAGCAGCTCCTCCCTGCGTGAATGCCACCCCACCTGCTGCCAGGGGCACTGGCAAAGAGTCAGTGCTTGCGATTTTTCAGCCTCTGTTTTGAGGCCTCTGCTGTCCACTCTTGCTGATGAGGAATGAGGATTTCCTTCAAGAACAGCCAGTGAAGTCCTAAGAGATCAGGCCTATCTGTCCCTCAAGGTGGCTTGTTGCCCATCCGGCTGCATGGTCTAGGGTACAGGGTCCCTCCCAGCAACCCCTCTTCTACAGTCAGGGAAACTTCTCATCCTTCCAAGAAGAAGCCGAGCTCGGATCTGAGTTTTAGTGCATGGTACACACTAAGTCGGATACATCAACTAATACAATGTTCTTAGTCATCATTACAGGAAAAAATACCTAAAATAGTGACACTGAAGCCAGTGCTGTCTTATCTGAGGTGTCATCTTGGCCGGCGCCGGGTCTCAATAGGCTAACCCTCTGCTTTGCGGCACCGGCACACCAGGTTCTAGTCCTGGTTGGGGCACCGGATTCTGTCCCAGTTGCCCCTCTTCCAGGCCGGCTCTCTGCTGTGGACCAGGAGTGCAGTGGAGGATGGCCCAAGTGCTTGGGCCCTGCACCCCATGGGAGACCAGGAGAAGCACCTGACTTCTGCCATCACATCAGCGCGGTGCGCCGGTGAACCAACAGCAAAAGGAAGACCTTTCTCTCTGTCTCTCTCTCTTACTGTCTACTCTGCCTGTCAAAAAAAAAAAAAGAGGTGTCATCTTAAACCTCGGGTGCCATTTTAGGCTGTGGCCATCTTGTATAATAACTTTCTGCCTCTCCAGAATAAGTTCAGTTCCTAAGTCCAGCCGGGCTTACTAGAAGTCAATTGACCAAATGGCCCAACCACAAGGGTCAGCTCCACCCCTACGCTAGTGGGACTTGCTGCTTCTACTTCCTTACCTCTGCAAGGCTGTAATATGACCTGTTTTTCTGCACAGGCTCTCCCTCACCCTCTCTCTTCAGGGTGTTGGGTCCTTACCCCCACCCCCGCCAATAACATCTTTCCTTTAACTCGGTGTTTGGTGTGTTTTGTGGTGGCTTTCAGAGACTGCTTTTGTGTCCCTTGATATTTGTTGTTTCTCGTAGTATTTGTGTGTGTGTGCGTGCAAAGATTTATTTATTTGAAAGTCAGAGAAAGAGAGAGATCTATTTTCTATCCCTTGTTTCGCTCTCCCATATGGCTACAACTGGGCGGGAAAAACCAGGAGCTTTATCCAGGTTTCACAAGTGGGTGCAGGGGCCCAAAAACTTGGGCCATCTTCCTCTGCTTTTCCCAGGTCATTTTCGGGGAGCTGGATTGGAAGTGGAGCAGCCGGGACTAGAACCTGTGCCCACATGGGAAGCCGGCGTCGAAGCAGTGGCTCTATCAGCTATGCCACAAATCTGGTCCCTCCAGGCATATTTTCAATTCCTCCTTGTTTTTTTTTTTTTCTAACCCACTTGTTTTTACTACTCAGCCATCCGCTCAGCGTTGGAATCGCCCGGGAAGCAGAGGTGTAGTTAAAACAGCTGCTGGCTGAGGTGGGCTCCAGTGAGGTCCCAGGTGACGCAGCTGCTGCTAGTCCAGGACTCACACTTTGAGAGGCACCAGGCTAGACTATTTGGGACAACTCATCCCAGGGACGGAGTGTGTTGGCAGAGGAACGGGTGCTGCTTCTGGTTTTTGCGTTTCAAAAGCCTGGACTTCCAAGGGGATGGAAAGAACTCAGGGCACATTGAATACATTTGGGGGAGAAATCGAGGGTTCCAATCAAGGCTGTTGTCCTCCAAGCTGGAAAATGGTTCTCAGCCCTGACGTGGAGGAGGCAGGGGAGGGGAAGCATGAGGAGGTAGCGAGTTTGTGGGTTTGGATCTGAAGGTGTCACATCCACAGCTGCGGCGCCAGCTCCGCCCCACAAGCGGCTTCTCCCTGCATGCGTTCTGTCCCCACCTACCATCAGGAGCACTTGGGAGAGGAGTCTTTCGGGGGCTTTCCCAGACTCTGCTTGAAGGGCTCTGCTCTCCCCTCTTGCTGGTGAGGAGTGAGGATTTCCTTCAAGAACGCCCAGCGATGTCCTCGGGGGTCATGCCTGTCTGTGCCTGTCCAGCAGCACTGACCAGGGCACAAGGCCACCACCAACAACTCCCTTTTCTACATCCAAGGACAATTTTCATCCTTCCCAGATGAAGTGCTAATCCTGGATCTCTACCCCCCAGGCAACTCTATCGACTTTTCTCTGCAGATTCTTTCTCCCAGCCTCTGAGTGGAATGTGAGGAGGTGCTGAGATGACCCCATCCTAGTCCAATCATCTCTCAGGTGCTGCTGGTCTGAGCCCCCACGTAAAGGAGCCATAAATATAATGATCACCTGTTCACAGGCGCATTGCACCCTGGGAAGGCAGGTGCTGTGAGGGCTTTGCATACATGGTCTATTAACTCCCAGCACAGCTCTGACGGGCATGTGTAGTAAACCCGATTTGGCAGAGGAACAAATTGGGGTTCAGAAGGAAGATGTAGCAGGTTCAAGATCACACTCTGGGCTGGCGCCGTGGCTCATTAGGCTAATCTTCCACCTACGGCGCCAGCATCCTGGGGTTCTAGTCCCAGTTGAGGCGCCGGGTTGTAGTCCCTGTTGCTCCTCTTCCAGTCCAGCTCTGCTGTGGCCCGGGAGTGCAGTGGAGGATGGCCCAAGTGCTTGGGCCCTGCACCTGCATGGAAGACCAGGAGGAAACACCTGGCTTCTGGCTTTGGATTGGTGCAGTGCACCGGCCTTAGTGGCCTTTTGGGAGGTGAACCAATGGAAGGAAGACCTTTCTCTCTGTCTCTATCTATCACTGTCTAACTCTGCTTGTCCAAAAAAAAAAAAAAAATCACATTCTGAATAATGAAAAGCCACATATGGTGACATTTTCTTTTTTTTCCATGCCAAGATGCTTTGAAACTCCAGCCATTCAGCCCCCAGGGCTGCAACTGAACATGCACCTGGCAGGAGTCTTCAATAAGGTCATGGAAGATGGGTATTACGAAAAAAATGATGCACAGATTTCATATTATTTTTGCACCAAAATAAACTTACCTGAATTGCATTTTTTCCCATGAGCTCTTGGAGTTCCCTTTTGTGTGTGTTGACATCACACTGCATTGCACACAGCTTAGTTCACGGCTGAGGAGAGCAGGGGCACGCGTTCCAGGCTTGGCCACTTGACCTGGAGCCATCAGCCGTGCCGAGACTGGGCTGGAGCTGCAGAAATAGGTCGCTTATAGCTTCTCCTGTTCTGGGGCAAGGATCAACCCCTCTGTTCCCCAAAGTATAAAATGGAGATAAGACTCTGTGCCTCATGGGGTCGTAGCAAAGGCCCTGGGCGTTAGGTGATTCACCCAGGTAAGGAGTGGCTTAATTCCTTTTCTTGACTGTGCACCCTAGTTATTTCTGAATCTTAGTTTCTTTGTGGGGTTGGGAGGATTATACAAGAAACTTTCAAGGAAAGCGTTTGCCACAGTAGATGTTTCACAAACAGGGAGTCCTGGTCGTTCTTTCTTTTAATCCTTAGTAGTTCAGTAGAGGAAGGAAAGGAAGGAGAGAAGGAAGGAAGGAAAGACACAAGGAGGGCATTGTCTCCTATACAGTTCTTCTCCCAGGACACTGTGCCTTCCTTTACTTCCCCTACCTGTCTTACAGAATTCCCTGAGAGAGTGATAATATGATCACCCTTAGTCTACAGATTCAAGAAACCCGGGAACTGAGGCTTGGTGAGATTCGGTGGTTTGTTCAAGATTCATCTGCTAGGAAGCAGGAAAGCAAGTTTTAAATTCAAGTCTGCTGGGACCAGCACTGTGGCATAGTGGATAAACCTGGCGCCTGCAGTGCTGACAGCCCATTTGGGTGCCGGTTTGAATCCCAGCTGCTCCACTTCTGATCCAGCTCTCTGCTGTGGCCTGAGAAAGCAGTAGAAGATGGCCCAAGTCCTTGGGCTCCTGCGCCCATGTGGGAGACCGAGAAGAAAGATCCTGGCTTCGGATCGGCGTAGCTCCAGCTGTGTGGCCAGCTGGGGAGTGAACCAGCAGATGGAAGACCTCTCTCTCTCTCTCTACCTCTCCTTCTCTCTCTGTGTCAGGCACATCCGACTCAGGACTGCTTCCTCCACTTTGGGCCAGCTGACAGCAGAGGTGCCGAGACATGTGGTGACTCGCCGGGCCATGAAAGGGTAACAGAGGATGGATTATAAGCACCTCGAGGGCAGGGCTCAGTTTTGTTCTCTGATGTGTCCCAAGTACCTGGCACGTAGCACATAACAGGCACTCAGTAAGGATTTGATGAATTTTAGAAAATGGTGTTCTCAAAGCTGGTGCTGAGGCATAGCGGGTGGGGCCACTGCCTGCAGTGCTGGCATCCCATATGAACGCCAAGTCAGTCCCGGCTGCTCCACTTCCCATCCGGCTCTCTGCTATGGCCTGGGAAAGCAGTGGAAGATGGCGCAAGTCCTTGGACTCCTGCACCTGCATGGGAGACCTGGAAGAAGCTCTAGGATCCTGGTTTCGGACTGGCCCAGCTCTGGCCATTGTGGCCAATTTGGGAGTGAACCAGCAGATGGAAAATCTCTCTTACTCTCTCTTCCTCTTCTTCTTTGTATAACTCTGACTTTCAAATAAATGAATACATCTTTCAAAAAAAAAAAAAAATGGTGTTCTCAGTGGATTTCCAGAGATGGGAAACAAACAGTGCTGAATTGACCATGTGTTACCTTCTGTGGGCTTCACATTTATATTGTTAATAACCCCCGGGTGGGACAACTTTTTGCTTAAAGAACAGTCTGGTTTAAGATGCAACCTTTTAGGGCACTGTTGCACCAGGTCTGACAACCGGTAGCCACAGCTGTGTAGCTGCCGCCACCATGAAGACAGGGAAGAGTTCTGTCCTCTCCCCAAATCTCCCAACCCCTCAACCCCTGGCAGGGACGAGCCTGTTTTCTGACCTTCTGCCTGTGCAGAGGATGTTGCAGAAGTGGAATCACGTATTCGGCTGTCCGAGCCTGGCTTCCTCCACGTGGAGTGTCTGTCCAGGGTATCTCCAAACGTTCCCCAGGCACAAACCTTGCTCATGTTCTTGCAGGCTCCTTTTTCTTTTTTTTTCCTCTTTAGGATGCAGAGGGAAAAAATTCTCTGTAATTTTCCAAAGGCCATGTCTCTAAACAGTGGACATGAGGGGGGGAGGAAAGAAAGGGAAATTTAGGCTGTTTTCTCTTAGAATCATCTATGCCCTTGGAAACACAACACAGAGGCTTGCTAGCTTTTTATATTGTTAAAAAGAAAACCCACATCAGACTAGGTGACTGGTCATTTCTGATTAAGCCTCTGAGATGCTTAGAAATCAGAGCAGCATTTAAAGAGAAATTAGTCTTGATTTTTGAAAGATTTATTTTATTTATTTTTGAATTTGAAATTTATTTTCAAATTTGAATTTTAAAGGTAGAGTTACAGAGTAGGGGGTGGAGATAGAGAGGTCCTCCGTCCTCTGGTTCACTCCCCAAATGGCTGCAATGGCCAGGGGTGGGCCAGGCTGAAGTCGGGAGCCAGGAGCTTCCTCCGGTTCACCCATGTGGGTGCATTGGCCAGAGGAATCAAGCCATCTTCCATTGCCTTCCCAGGCACATCCACAGGGAGCTGGATCAGAAGCAGAGCAGCCAGGACTGGAACTGGCACCCATATGGGATGTCAGCGCTGCTGGCAGTGGCCCAACCCACTATACCACAACACTGGCCCCATTAGTCTTGATTTTAAGCAATGTAAGGACTAATTCCCAGAGAAGAGGCATTTTCTTGGAAAACAGATGTAGTGAATTGGTTAGAGATGAGCAGGTGGGAGATGCCAAGAATAATTAATGGGATGATTTTCACTGGTTAGCAGACATAGAGACCAAGTTCTGTATCCATCCATCCATCCATCCATCCACATACCCATTCATCATCATCTAAGCATCTATATATTCAGCAAATATCTTCTGAGCACACATGTTATAACAGAGTGAACAAGATATGGTCCCTCTGCTCCTCTAGGGAATCCCAGGGTTTCCCTGTACGGTTGTGTAGGGTAGACACTGCATAAATCTAAGCACCACTCTGCACATCACTGACCCTTGTGAGTTGTGCAATGTGCAACCTGTGTAGCTATGCCCAAGTCTAGAGAAGACAAGTAATCAGGAAATTATAGAACAGAATTTAAGTTAATCACATCGTTGGATGTGGGGAGAGATTCAGATAAGGCTTCCTGGAGAAAATGATTCATAAGCTAAGCCCTGGGAGTAATATGAGTTAGCCAGGGTCCAGAGATGACATGGCATATTCAGGGATCTCTGAGGTTGGAATGAGGAGGTAAGGACTTAGATGAGTCTAGACAGGTTGGCAAGAGGCACACCATAGCTATCTGTGAGCTAAAGAACATGGGCTTGATCCTGGAGCCAATGAGGGCCCCCTGAAGGGTCTTCAGGTGGGATGCAGCATGGTAAGAGTCACTCTGTAGAGAGGTCACTCTGGCTACTGTGTGGGAAATGGGTTGGAAGGGGACCAGAAAAGGAGTGTGGAGTTTAGTTAGGTGGCCTGGACAGTGATTCGGAAACAAGATGAGAGTGGCCTAGAAGATGGTCATGGCACTGGGTTTGCACACAAGAGGCTGGAGGTGAAATGTATTAGTAGGTGGTAGAATTGCAAAGATTTGGTGGCTAGCTTCTTGAAGGCATGGAGAGGCTAGGAATGAGTAGGTGAATGAAGGTTGCTGGCTTGGTCCTTGCATGGATAGTAGGGCCATTTATTGAGCAGCAACCAAAGAGGTGAGGTTTGTGGGAAAAGCAATCAGCTCCTCTAGCGATCGTTGAGTTTGAGGGTCAGTGGGCCCCACGAGTGCGTGTATCATGAAGGTATCACATACAACCCTGACACTCAGGGGTGATTTGGGGGTTCTCATAAATGCATAGTCATTGGAGATGACCACCCAGGGAGCTTGTGAAAAGTGAGAGGATGGGAAGACCTAGCACAGAATTCCAGGAAGCATTAACACTTTAATGTCCAGGCTGGGGTCAACAAGGGAGATCAGGGAGGCAGCTGCATGATATCACTCCTTTTCCTGTGGCTTCCTGGGTTGCCCAGTTTGGCCTAGGGTGATGAGTCTTAAAATATTCATCTCTGTACCCCCAACAATTGGCATACAGCATGGAAAATAGAACTTTTAAGATGTTGGTTGGAAAAAAAAAGATTAAATGAATGCGTCCAAAAGCGTGACTGACTATAAAGCCCTGGGATTTTACAAACAACATATTAGTGTTTATACAATACGTCAAAACTATATTGCTCCCAGGAAAACAGTTGTCTTAATGAATATTTATCTCTATATAGGAAAGGCCTTTTAAAATACAGAAGCAAAGATAGAAACCATATAGAAAAAAATGTCTATGTAGTGACTAAAAAGTTTTAAAAAAGGAAGTTAATAAAATCACTTAAGATGAAAAAGCAAATGACAAATTAGGGAAAGCAACACACATGACATTGAAGGGTGTCTTCAAAAAGTTCATGGAAAATGCTTATTATGAAAAAAGTATTCATGGGTTGCAATTTTTTTTACTCCAAAATAAAATTATCTTTTCATTCCTTTTTCCCATGAGCTTTTTGGGGTACACTCAGTCAAAGTGTTTGTTCCTTTAGTGTATAAGCATCCTCACCAAAAAAGCCACTTAGCCTAGGAGTGAAGAAGCCAGTTAAATGCCCACACCCCTTATCCCAGTGCCTGGGTTCAATTCCCAGCTCTGGCTCCTGACTCCAGTTTCCCACCAAAGCAGACCCCAGGAGGCAGTAGCTCAACTAATTGGTTTGCTGCTACCCACGTGGAGACCTGGCCTCAGTCTCAGGTTGCTGTCTTTGACCTTGCCCAGCTCCAGCCATTGCAGGCATCTGGGAAGTGGAGGGAAGTGTATGCACTCTCTCTCTTAAATAAATAAATACGCATTTTTAAAAACAAAATAATAAATACATCAATATAAAAATAGGTAGAAGTCATGAACAGGCAGTCTGTGAAGAAACAAACAGGAAATAAACGTATTTAAAAGTTCCAACTTATTAAAAATCAAAACATTCACCTTGAAATGAAACAGCATTTTTTGCTTAGCAACTTGGCAATGAATTTTGAAGATTTTAAAGGTACACATAGGGGGCCGACACTGTGGCGTAGTGGGTAAAGCTGCCGCCTGTCGTGCCAGCATCCCATGTGGGTGCAGGTTCAAGTCCCAGCTGCTCCACTTCTGATCCAGCTCTCTGCTGTGGCCTGGGAAAGCAGTAGAAGATGGCCCTAGTCCTTGAGTCCCTGCACCTGTGTGGGGGACCTGGAAGAAGCTCCTGGCTCCTGGCTTAGCAATGGCACAGCTCTGGCAGTTGTGGCCATCTGTGGAGTGAACCAGCAGAAGGAAGACCTCTCTCTCTCTCTCTCTCTCTCTCTCTCTCTCTCTCTCTCTCTCTCTCTCCCTGCCACTGCCTATCTGTAACTCTGCCTTTCAAATAAACAAAAAATTGTTAAAAAAAAAAAAAAAAGGTACACATACTCCTTGGCCCAGAAATTTTATTTCTGGAAAGTTGTATTAGGGAAATAATCAGGGATGTGCAAAAACCACATAAATATAAAAATATTCACTGCAGCATCATTTAATAGCAACAAAACTGTAAACAACAAAACAATAATAGGAGATTACAAGTAATTGATGTTTTTGATCTTTTCTATTTTCCACTTTCCTCAGTAAAGACAAATGGCCTTTGCAATTCAGAAAACACACAAATCCTGTTTTTCTGGAAAGGAAAAAAAATCACCGTCACTACAAATATTCTTCTGGGAGGTTGCCACTGCAAAATCTTCCAGTGCCCCCTTTTTAACAGTCTTAAGAGCTAGTCTCTGAGGCACACAGGAAATCAGTTTCATTACTCTGCAGTCATCATTCCATTTTACATAAACACAGGCGTGATTCAGGTCTCTCGCCTACCTCAGTCATCTGCCGCTGTACAAAATGACTCCAGGGTCATGTGCAAAATCACTCTCAAAGGATGAAAATTTCCCCTTCACTGAAGAAATGCAAAGGAATGCTGTTTGGATCTTAGATAGGCATCTCCATGCTATGGCGGAGCTCAACATATGGAACTCAATAAATAGTAGCAGTTGTTATTCTCATTTCTTATTTGGTTTTATTTATTACTGCAGTTGGCTAGGAGGCCAGATTGCTGAAGGCAGATGGGTGAATTCTGCAGCCAATGCTTTTGATAAAATACTAACTCATTCTATCACTTTATTTCGGGTGGACACACTGTAGCCTCCCACCTTAAAGTGTCAAGATTTCAGGATCCAGAGAACACAATTAACACTGTCAAAGAAATGCCTTAGCAATACCCACGGACGGTGGAGGTGGACAATGTGATTCTTCAATGCAGTTGAGCCCTGGTCTGCTCCCACTGCCATCTAGAGGTATGGAGGGAAAATCCTGTCTCTCTGGCCGGGCTGTACCATTAGGAGAACATTGTCACCTCTAGGGGGAGCTCAGGCTTGTGTTCACTCCAAAGCCCATCTTGGGGGCCCGATTGTGGTCAGCGGCGGGGTGCGCCACTGCCTGCTAACGCTGCCATCCAGTTTAGAGCTGGTTTGTGTCTGACTACTCCATTTTTTAAAAAAATATTTATTTTATTTGTTTGAAAGACAGTTACAGAAAGAGAGTCTTCCATTCTGCTGGTTCACTCCCCAGATGACCTCAACAGACAGAGCTGAGCTTATCTGAAGCCAGAAGCTTCTTCTCAGTTTCCCACGTGGGTGCAGGGGCCCAAGGAGTTAGGCCATCTTCTGCTGCTGGATTGGAAGAGAAGCAGCAGGGATTCGACCCAGCACCCAACTGGGATGCCAGTGCTGCGGGCTGGGGCTTTAACCTGCTGCACCACACACTGGCCCCCTGGCTACTCCACTTTCCACCCAGCTCACTGCTGATGACTTGGGGAAAGGATCAGTGCCAAGTGTTTGAGCCCCTGCAACCCATGTGGGGGACCCAGATGAGGCTCCTGGCTTCAGAACCAGCAGAAGAAGGATCTCTCTGTCACTCTCTCTCTGTAACTCTGACTTTCAAATAAATACATGAGTCTTAAAAAAAAAAGATGCAGTGAATAGGAGGACAGATACTGGAATGCAATAGATCTCTGATTCGATCCAAACTTCATTTTCCTCTCTGAATTTCATCCTTTCTCTCTCTCTCTTTTTTAAAGATTTATTTTATTTATTTGAAAGCTGGAGTGACAGAAAGTGATTTTCTATTCTCTGGTTCACCCCCCCAAATGGCCTCAACAGGGCTGGACCAGCAGGAAGCCAAGAGCCTGTAACTCCATTGGGGTCTTCTATGTGGGTGGCAGAAACTCAGCAACTTGAACCATCTTCTGCTGCTACCCAGGTACATCAGCAGGGAGCTGGACTGGAAGCCAAGCAACCAGGACTTGAACCAGTGCTATGATAAGGAATGCCGGCATTGCAGGTGGTGGCTTAACCCGCTGTACCACAACGCTGGCCCCCTCCTCCTCTCTTAAAATTGGTTTATCATGATGGCTGTTTGTCTAGAAATTTATTTTCAAGGAAAAGAGAAAGAGAGATTTCCCTTCTACTGATTTTTCTGCCCAAAATACCTGCAAGTTTGGGCCAAGCCAAAGTCAGGAGCCCAGATAGAACTTAATCTGGGTCTCCCACAGGGGTGGGCAGAGACTCAAATACTTGAGTCATCAGCTGCTGCCTTCCCAGATGCATAAAAGCAGGAAGCTGGATTGGAAACGGAGGATCCAGGACTGGAACCAGGCACTCAGAATGGGAAACGGATGTCCCAAGTAGAGTCCTAACCAAACACCCATGCCCCATAATGACCTTTTCTTCGGATGTTAGATGATGAACGGAGATAGAAAAAACAGTCACTAAGTCTCGTACATTGCAGGTGCTCCACAGATGGTGTCTCCACTAAAAAATTCAAAGCACATGATTGGGCTATACTCGTAGGGTGATGTAAAGAAATCCATAAATAGACTGGATGGAGTGGGTATTCCTTGGCCTCTCCCCGCCTTTTATTTATTTATTTGAAAGTCAGAGTTACACAAGGAAGGAGAGGCAGAGGGAGAGGGGAGAGGGAGAGGGAGAGCGGGAGAGAGTGAGAGAGAGAGAGAGAGAGAGAGAGGTCTTCCATCCACTGGTTCACTCCCCAATTGGCCACAATGGGGAGCCAGGAGCCAGGAGCTTCTTCCAGGTCTCCCACACAGGTGCAGGGGTCCAAGAACTTGGGCCATCTTCTACTGCTTTCCCAGGCCATAGCAGAGAGCTGGATTGAAAGTGGAGCAGCCAGGACTTGAACTGGTGCCCATATGGGATGCCGGCACTGCGGGGGGCAGCTTTACCCACTATGCCACAGCACCGGCCCCGTATCTTTTGTTTCCTTTAAACTTCAGAACTATACTTCTCGCTCTTCCCTCTAGTGAATCCAGCGCTGAGGCTGCCTTTCTGACTGGAGAGGGTGGAGTGGGTGATCAGGAGAGCCGCTCTGCACTGTTAGTGGAGCCAGGATCAGTGCATGGACCCCGACAAAAGGCATCAGGAATAGTCAATAGTTTTGAATTTACATATCCACTCTGATTTTGAGAGTGGATGAATGTGTTGGAAAGCAACTGGGTCTGGGCTAAAGAATGAGTGTTGTGATCAACTAGCAATGTCTATAGCAGTTGTGTTTGCTTTCTGTGGCCTGCCCAAGTGCTGCCCGATTATGGTTGGTGGACCAGCGCTGGTCTGTAACATTTAGTGTGCACAAGGCAAGAACTGAAATTCAGAATGGTGAGAAACTTTCTAGCAATTTGACAGAGTAATTTTCCATCTATTGAATCTAATAATGAAACATTTGGTCTTTTATGTTGTAAGTCTTTTTCCTTTTCTTTTTTCCAGTAATTCATTTTTATTGCATTTTATAGAAATATCAATTTGTGATAGATTGGAGAAAAGTGGTCCTTACTAAAGGCTTTAAACAAAACTGGCTGAGAGCTTAGGCAGGAATGGAAAAGAAACTTTTTCTGCTCATTTGCAGATCCCAAGCTTGTGGGAAGAGGAGACAACAAGCAGGAAGGCATGGGCATTGCCTGGATTTCTGCTGCTCTCCCTGAGGAAACTGCAGCATTCAGTGTTGCAGAAGTCGGAATCTGGGGCTCCTGGCTCTTTTGCCTCAGAGAATGAACAACATGCTGAACATTCCCATTTGGGTTTTGCCTTCTGTCCTCCCAAAAGTCCAGTTTTTTTTTTTTTTTTTCCGGAAGGAGAGCTCAATAAATAACACGTATGTTCTCACCAGAAGGTTCTGAGGTGGAATTCTTCGAGAGTGTGTGTAGCCCTCCTTGGAGACCGTGGGAAGAGAACGCACACACTCAGGTCTGTGTAGAGGCCTCGTGCGTGGCAGGTCCTGAGATGCTCGGCTGATTCTGTGACAGGTGGCAAGTGTGGTGGGCAGCCTTCTAGCTCATCTCTGATTCTTGGAGGTAAAGGTACCTGTACTTTCTTCAATTCAGCTGTAGACTGGGGCAATCTGACTTCTGTAGCAAGTTGAGACATCTAGGGAATGATAGTTCCCAGTAAATTATGCTGACATAAAAAAGAGGCCTTGATAAAGAAACACAGAGAAAAACTGAGGGCTTAGCAGAAGAGTATTGTCTTGCAGGCTTTCAATCACAGGAAGGATGGGTAGTTGAATGGCAACCTTCCCCTTCCCCTGGGGGCACTTTGAGCTCCAACCAGGAGCAAGACCATCTTTGCAGCGGATGGTTTGCCCGGCTGGTTCCAGAGGCACTGCTCCTGGGAGGATTCTCTGTGACAAAGACTGGCAGAGGCTGCACGTGGTGGTGGTCCAGAGCCTGGGCAGGGGTCAGACAGGAATAGCTTTACATCCTGGGTCCACTGCTTATTAGTGGCGCCATTTTGGACAATTTGCCTTACCTTTCTGGCTCTTAGTTGCCTAATCCTGGATATGGAGATAATAGTAGGACCTCCTTGTAGGGTCCTCAGGGTCTAAGCTGACAAATACTGAGTGACATCGTCCCCTTAGCTCATTCTCACAGGATGGGTTCTGGAGTGAGTTGGTTTGGATTGAACGTTGAGAGGCCCTCTGGTCACACTCTCTTGTTCAAAGCTGGAGAAACTGAAGGCCAGTGATGTGTGGGATGAATTAGGCAGTTAGTGCCAGGAGTGAATTAGACCCCAGGCTTCTTGACTTGCTTGTTATCTAAGGCCAAAAGTGCTTAGAAGTCAAAAGGATTCTCTGGCTTGTGCTCTCTCACAGGTGAGTGAGGATTCAGGTCCGAGTCTAGTGCCTCCCGGGCAAGAAGTCATCCTAAGGGAAGATGGCGCCCAGCACAGCCAGCTTGGCTCTGTAATAAGTTCTGGTTTTCACAGTGTGCACGATGTGGTAGTTCTCACTCTATTCTAGGCTCAGCCCCAGACCTTTGTATTGAGGTCCCAGCAAAGGTGAGGGCTGTAGGTGCACCATTGTACCTGAAAATCCACCGTGTTTGAGCACGAGTAGCACTCCCACGTGAGAATTCTAACCAGGGCAGCACAAAAGGAAGCAAGAAGCAGTCACCCAGCTCGGCTGCTCCACCACTGGGCAGCTTGTCCACTTGGAGCCTCCCCAAGCCATGGCAGAAGCTAGTACTGTCCAGAAGAAACACAGAGGCACAACGCCAGCAGGTGCAAGAGATAGCAAGTCAAGGCCTGTCATGGAGGAGGAATGTGTATTGGGGTTTTGCAGGCACTGCTAAGTGCCTACCCAGCACCATCTTCTCTTCTTTGCCAACTAAACTGTGTTCAGAGGCGATGTGTCTGGCTCAGATTATATATCTCAGTCAACTGGGATAATTCCATATTCTACTTTCCCAGGCTCCCTTGAAGTTATCAGAGACCATGCGTCCTATTTCATGTGACCTACTTCTGGTTGCCTGATCTGCAATCTGTTCTGAGGGCTTCTGGGGAAGTATTCAGCGTACAAAATATGATGATCTTGGCTCCCTTCCTTTTTCCCTTGCCTTGCATTCGTAAATGGAACTGCAACAGCCATTTACTTAGAATCTCCTTTAGGTGACTCCTTGGGCAATGACACAATGGTCAGATTTTTCTGTTCTTTGGGACAGAAAGCTTTTCTAATTTGATCATGAACATAGGTAAAGAATACTTGCTGTAAGATTCCAGGAATTATTGAATTGAGGAAGAAAGAATGTTCTACGGAAGACTCTTACGTTCTACATAGGAATTTGAATTGTAGCATAGTAATTAAGAAATGAGATCGGTGTGGGCCAGGAGGTGTCTGGTGCAGTGGTTAAGATGCTACTTGGGATGCCTGTATCCCGGTTTGGAGGGCTTGAGTTTGAGTACCAGCTCCACGTTCCACCCCAGGTTCCACCCCAGGTGAATGAAAACTGTGTTGGTGAGGAAAATCCCTCTAAAACATTACTGAGATAAAATAAAGATCTGAAAAAATAGGATAGTCCATTTGGAAGGCCCACTCTTGGTAAAGATGTTAATTCTCTCCAAATTTATTCATGATTTTAATGCAATCTCAACTTTAAAAAATTCTAACAGGTGTTTTGGTGGAGACTGACAGGTCTAGCAAAGAGTTAAGAATAGCCAAAGCAAGCCTGAAGAAGAACAAAGCTGGAGTAATTATACCATCAGATAGGAAGGTGTAAGAGACAGAGCCGTAACAGGTAAGGCAGTGTGGTCCTGGCCCAAGGGTAGACAGACCAACTAAATGGGACAGAGAGGACAGAAATAGACTACTGTATAATCTTCTTCCCATTTGTTGGTTCACTCCCTAAATGGCTGCAATGGCTGGGGCCAAAGCCAGGAGCCTAGAACTCCATGGGTGGCTGGGGCCCAAACTCTTGTGCCATTTTCTGCTGCTTTCCCAGGCACATTTCCAGGGAGCCGAATAGGAAGTGGAGCACCTGAGACTTGAATTAACACTCAAATGGGATGCCAGCATCGCAAATGGTGGCTTAACTCACTGTATCACAATGCCAGCAACTTTTAAAATTTTATTTTCCTTTAATTTTTTTCCTGATTTATTATCAATAAATTATTATGGGTCAATTAATGTTCACAAAAGTGTATTCCAAATTAATTGTAGCTCTACAAGGGAGAGGCAAACAAATAATAGTTTTGTAAGGAAATATAAGAAGAATATCTTCATGACATTGGAGTAAACAAAGCGTTATTAAATAGCTCACAAAATTAATATCCACAAGAGGAAAACATAAATCAGACTACATAAAAATAAAAAAGTGCTGTAGAAAGTAGATTTGTGACTGCCTAGGGTTGGAGGTGGCGGTGGAAGGAGACAAGAGCGACTGCTAATACGAATTGGGCTTCTTTCTGGGATGATGAAAATATTCTAAAATCAACTGTGGTGATGATTGTGCACTTTTGTAAGTGCAATAAAGCCACTGAGTTGTACAGTTTACGTGGGTGAATTGTATGGCATGTGAGTTATATCTAACGCTGATAAGATACTTCTCACCCATAAAAACCATGGTGAAGAGAATGAAAGTCCCAATCACAAAGTAGAAGATAGCAGCAGTGCATATGAGGAATCTTAAAAAAAATTCCACATCTTTGCTAACAGAAAAATATATTTTATGGAGAGGAAGAAAATGAAGAATGGGTTCCAAATTTTTTTTGCACCCAAATTATCTTTTAATTCCATTTTCCACGAACTTTTTGAAGCATACCCTCATATATCCAATGGAGAGCTTGTACTCAGAATATTTAAAGACTTCCTACAAATCAATAAGGGAAGGCACAAAACCCAATAGAAAAATGAGAAAAATACAAACCAGGACTTTACCAAGGAAAAACTCAAAATAGGCAAGAACCTTAAGAGAAGAAAGTACTCAGCGTCATTAGCCTTTGGGTCAATGATGTTATATCTATGATACAATACTACTCTATACCCATATGCATGGCTCTCATTTTAAAAATGGACAAGTAGGCATTATGGGATAGCAGATGAGGCTATAGTGGGCTGCATAGACAGGTGAGACACTGAGGTTTTTAGCAGGAAACAGCACTGGCTCAGCAGATTCACATGCAAAGGCCGGGCCCTGACCACAGTGGGGCATTGCCTTATGTACTCTTTGTTAATTCCCTCTACATTATTAGTTCCTTTGTCCCTTTTATAAGGTTACATACATTGTGACTGGGTACTCTAAAGCTACAAGATTGCTACAAGGTAGTGTATGCATACATAAATAATAAATACTGATTAGGCCATGTTGTCCTTTCTTTGTTCCCCTTTTACTTTGTTCCTGGAAGACCCTATCACAAAGCCACTGCCTGCATTGCCACCATCCCATGTGTGCCCTGGTTCCTGTCCCTGTTGCTCCACTTTCAATTCAGCTCCCTGCTAATGGTCTGAGAAAGGCAGCAGAAGATGGCCCAAGTGTTTGGGCCCATGCCACCCATGTAGGAGACTCAAGTGAAGCTCTTGGCTTCTGGCTTTGGTCTGGCTCAGTTTGGGCTATTGCAGCCACCTGGGGAGTGAACCAGCAGATGGGAAGACCCTTTCTCTCTCTCTCTCTCTGTGTGTGTGTGTGTGTGTGTGTGTGTGTTTTTCCCTCTATTTCCATAATTATTTCAAATACATAAATAAATCTTAAAAAGAAATGGACAACTAAGTTGGCAAAGATGTGGAACAACTGGAATCCTTATATACTGCTGATGGGAAACTATTGGGCAGTAATTACTAAATTTATATACAACTATATATATATATATATATATATATATATATATATATATAATGACCTAGCAATTGTGCTCCTAGGGATATGACTGACAGGAGTGTATACATACATCCATGAGAACACGGGTGCAAGAATATTCATAGCAAGACTATTTGAAAGTGTCCAGCAGGAAATAACCCAAATGTCCAACCAAAGCAGAATGAAAAAACTGTGGGATAGACATACAGTAGCATACTATATAGCAACAAGATCCCACTCCTCTGATGGCTTTTTTATCATGAGCAAGCTCAACAGGACAGACAGGATCACGAATCTGGCCTTTTGATGGGTTTTATCCCCACCCTCTGTTAGCTGCTGTTCTGTTTTCCTTCCCCCAAAATTGTGCTTGAAAGGCTCCACTGGTCACAGTTTCTCAGGTCTGCCTCTCTCAGAGCCCCCCTCCTGCCTGCTGTGGCAGAAGGTTTCTGACTTAAATAAACATTGCTTTTCTCTCTGCCTTGTCTGCATGGAAATTCTTCTCTCACGTGAGATAAAGAACCAACCGAGGTGGCCTTTCTTCATCTTTTTACCCATAACAGAACCTTAAAAACCCTTAAAACCGGGTCTGGCCAGTAGTCAGCACTGTCAGGTTTGGCCACCATTATCCTGTTATGTGACCAATTTGCAGCCTAAGCCTTTTGAAAAATGAAAGTTATACCTGATAGCAAGAGAAAGAACTAGGAAGAGATTAACATCTCGGATTTCTAGCCAAAATGATTAAAAAAACAAAACAAGATAGCTTCCCAAATGATTTGCTTGTAAGCTTGCTAGCTAAATAGTTTCCAAACCAAGATGGATTTCAGCCAAGAGAAGAGTCTGACACCCACCAAGGAATCCAGTTATCCTTTTGCTTGTTAGCTAGCTCTAGATTTGAGGGAAGAGATTTTCTCATTAGCTTTAAAGTTAAGAAAGCAAAACAAGGAAATTCAAATTCTCTGCTCACTGATTTGTTAGCTAGCTAAAAGCTGCAGTTGGAAATTGCTTCCAGCAGCTTTCTGCTAACGGTTGCCCCCACCATTTCTCTCATGGCTTGCTGAAGGGCAGACTCAAGATTTGTGATGTTTCTAGGTCTTCGCTGGCTTAAGGTCTGGAAAGACCTTCCCTTGCTTTCCTCGTGGCTCTTTGCCTTTAAGCCTTGTCTCTAATTATGGAATGAAACCTTTTGTCCTCCCATGAAAGGGTTTTCAGGCTTCAGGGATCAGACACGGCAATGGCAAACAATGTTAGCTCCCAGGAGTCACCTTGGTGGAGGACACAGAACTATGGCTTGCCCTGGGGCCGAGGGATAAAATAAGAATGAGTAACAATCCCGCTCTCAGGAACAAATATCTACCGGCTGGTTTGAAATGTCACCTGGCCCTTTTTTAAGCTAGTAAATGAAATGACCACACCTGTACTTGTACAGAAGGCTTGCCAATCCAGAACCCCAAAGCAAATTAAAGCAGCATAGAGCTCTGATGAGAATCCAGAGGCCACCCGTGCAGAGCCGCCTCCCTCTCCCTGGTGCTGGCATAGAGCTCTGATGAGAACCCAGAGGCCAGCCATGCAGAGCCGCCTCCCTCTCTCTGGTGCTGGCACCCTGCAAAGCCGGGGACATTCGTTAGTTCTCTCTTTGGCACCCTCCAGCTCTCTCAGAGTCAGGCTCTTTCATGGCTGCAGAGCATGGCCTTGAGAGATGGATGTGGGTACAGAGGAGCAGCTGGGCTCCGTTTCTTCTCCTAGGCTCAGCAGGGAAGAGCATTACACTCCTTACACAGAGGAAGACTATTTCTTCCTTTGTCTAAAGACCCAAGTGGGCAGTGATCTATGACACTCAACTACAAAAGGGAGAAGCAGAACATGAAGTAGTTAAAAGAGAGGGTTGAGTTCAAACCCCAACTTTTCCACCTGCTAGCTCTGTGACCTTGAGACTTCTCTCATGAATCTGAATCCCCTTACTGATGCAGAGGGGCCAACAGTAACTACTTCACAGACTTGTGGTGAGGATTAAATGAGTTAAATCATAGAAAGTACTTAGCATGGAGTCTGGCACATGGCAGGTCATTGATAAATGACAGCTTTTATTTTTATTATTTTTGTCAGGTGGTGCCTCTCATGGCTTCTGAAATTACAGCCAGTCTTCTCTGACATCCCTCCTGGCTTAGAATCTTCCAGATGAATTTTGTGGCTAGAATGTTTGTCTCCGGTACTCTGGTGCATTCTCGTTAATCAGGCCACAGACCTGTAGCCCCTGGAGACATTTTGCTGGGATAATTGTTAGGAAATTGAGTTAGGGGCTGCTGCTGCTTTCTCAAGGTTGAGCAATCCTGTCTCTCTCATTTCGGGCTGGGACAGCTGGCCCTTGTCTCCATCTTTAAAAAGCTATGAGCGTGGGTGTGAGGTGAGCTCAGGCCTCCACAGCTGCTTGTGCTGCCTGGAAAGTTGCCAGCGAGAGAGGGATGTGACATACACCCACGTTTGTCTGCTTTGTCTGCCCACAGCTGGGAGAATGAGAGCGAGATTGCTCTTCTAGAAGATGCCCTGGTTAACTCGTGGCTGAATCTGACCGGTGCTTCCAAGTTCTAGATTCTGCCATCTTTGTGGAGCCTTCTCCCCACCCCTGCCAATAATGATATAACTAGTATAATAATAATAGTTATCATTTTTGATAGCTTGATCATTTTTGATCACTTGACTGTGAGGTCACACAGATATAGGTTCCCATCCTGGTGTGGCCATTTATTAACCGTATGAATTTCAACTTGATGACTTTGCCTGAGCCAGTAGGTTTCAAATTTGGCTATATAGCCTTCCCTCTCAGTATCCACAGGGAATTGGTTCCAGTACCTCCTGTGGATACCCAAACCCACCAATGCTCAAGTCCCTTCTGTGAAATGGTGTAGTGCTTTCATTATGCACATTCTCCCTTATATTCTGAATCATCTCTCTCCATACTTCATTACAATGCTATGCAAAGAGTTGTTATATTGTTGGTTAGGGAATAATGGCAAGAAAAATATCTATGCATGTTCAGTACAGGTGCAATTTGTGTTTAGACTGTTTATGACCCACGGTTGGTTGAATCCGCAGATGTGGAACCCAAAGTTACAGAGGGCTGACTACCTGGTAGAATCACATGGGAATGTTTGAAAAAACCTATTTCCCAGGCCACACCTCCAACCAATTACATCAGAAACCTGGGGTGGGACCCAGGCATCAGCATTATTGCTGATACCAGTGGGCAACCACCTGAGGATCGGTGAGCTACCTGCAGATCTAGACTACCCCTTCGCAGTTCAGTGTGGGCCTCAGTCCAGCTGCACTGACGTCACCTTGGAGCTTGTAGGAATCCTGGCCCTCAGGCCCTGCCATGGACCCTACTGAATCAGAATCCCCAGGTGATTCTCCTGCATGTTAATATGCGTGGAGAAGCACGCACAGATTAAGATTCACCTTCCTTAACCCAAAGTGCGGCCATTCCAGCTCATGAAAAACACTGGCAAGTCACCTGATGACGCTGTGGGTTCTTTAGGTCTCACCCCAGTCCTACTGAATCAGAATGCTCAGGACAAAGGTTTGAAAATCTGAATTTGTACCATGTTCCCCCCAGGTGATTTTTTTGGTAAACACTGAGTTATAATCCTCCGAGGATTATTGTCAGGATTCAATGAGAAACTAGAGCTCTTTTTAAAATTATTGTCACATACTGAGGATTTATTGTGTGATACCATGCTAGCTGCTTTGTGTATACTCTGACAGAGTGCGGAGAATATTTTCATTTTAAAGAGAAAGAACCTGAATTTCAGAAAAGGTGAGGAGCCTGCTCTAGGTTCTGTAGCATGGCTGGTTGGCTCAAAGCCTGTGCCTTCATCACTCCCTGCCATCATGGGAGTTGAGTTTATGTTGTTCCCTCCCTTCAAGAGAAATTTCACCTTTAAGCCAGTTATGAAAATTCTGGATTCATCTACCAGCTCATGCACCACTTGGTTTATTCACCAAATCTTTACTGAGCACCTGCTATGGACTAGGCCCTGTGCTAGGTAGTAGTGAAAAAGATAGACAAAGCTCTTTGGATCTTACAATTCAGACATCCACAAGCAATCCCATCGATGACTCACTTCAGTCAGCCTCCCTTAGTCACATGGTACATTCTAAGACCCCCAGTGAATCACTGAAACTACAGATAGTACTGTTCTGTGTTTTTTTCCCTATATTTATCTATGCATGATACATTTTAATGCATAGACACAGAAAAGGATAAACAACTAATAATAAAAGAAAAAAGAACAGTTGTAACAATATTCTGTAATTAACATGATTTGAAACTTAAGAATTATTTCTGGAATATTCCATTTATTATTCGTGGACCATGATGAACTGCGGATAACTGAAACAGCAGCTACCAGGGAACTGCTATAATTCCAACTGAGGAAAGTACTAGAAAGACAACCTACTACAAAAGCATGGAAACATCTCCTCATGTGGGAAGCCAGGGTGGGCTTCTTTCAGAAAGTGGCACTGAAGATGAGAAGGGGTTACGAGGTGCAGATGTGAGAGAAGAAGTGGGTACCAGGCAGAGGGAGCCTTTGGCTGATAGGAGCGGGATGTGTCTACATACAGACTGATAGGTTGAGCTACCCAACTTGTGACCCAGTGTTTTACTTGTATGAATCTGGCCTGTACCTAAGTGCCAGAGGGATCTAAAATGCACATATTCCTTCCTACTCCGGTTCTCAGGTAAAAATCCTTCAAATGTTCTCCTTCTCTGGCTGCATCAAGCCAGTCATCTCCAAGCAAGTAAGATTTCCTCAATATCTTCTTCCAGTGAGTCCGTGTCCTGTCATTCATTCTGCATCCATCTATCCATCCATCCATCCTTCAGGAAGAGGGAGCTATTCTACTCATTATCCAACACAGAGCACAAAGTGTATTTCTTCCATCATTCAGTGGAGTTAATTGACCCCTAATCCATGCTCCCGTAGATCCTATCTATACTATATTATAGCCAAGACTGATTGATGGTAGACATACAGGCACCATGGGCAGCATTTTATCTAGCATAGACAAGATTATGCTACAGTGGTAGCAAATTTGCCCTGAAATGTCAATGATGGAACACAGAAAACATTTATTTCATTTAAAAACAATTATATTGAATAAAATTCAGCTATCATAAAATGGGTGAATATCATATTCACCCATTTAAGTGATACAATTCAATGATATTAAAGATATTTATAGAGTTGGAAAACTATCACCACTACCTAATTTTAGAACATTTTCATCATGCCAAAAAGAACCATATACCTATGAAGAGTCACGCCCTATGACCTTTCCCAGCCCAGCTCCTGGCAACCACTAACCTACATCTATCTATGTCTTTGCCTATTCTGGACACTTCATTATAAAGAAACCATACAACTTGTGACCTTTTGTGTGTGGCTCCTTCGACTTTTTTTCTCTTTTTTTCCCCAGAAATATTTTATTTAAGATATATAAATTTCATGCATTTCATAAATACAACTTTAGGAACATAGTGATAGTGATTCTTCTCACTGTACCCACCCTCCCACCCCCATTCCCACTCTTCTTCCTGCTCCCTCTCCTATTTCAATTCTTATTTTTTATTAAGATCTATTTTCAATTGACTTTACACACAGAAGATTAACTCTGTACTAAGTAAAGAGTTCAACAAATATTATGAAAAGAAAACCCTGTTTCTCAGTAGTGTTTTAATTTCTCTTTTGATTTCTTCTATGACCCACTGTTCTTTCAGGAGCATGTAGTTCAGCTTCCATGTGTTTGCATATGCTCTAGAGATTCCTGAGTTGTTGATCTCCACCTTCATTCCATTGTGGTCAGAGAATATACAGGATATGATTTTAATATTTTGACCTTGCTGAGACTTGTTTTTTGGCCTGGCCTGTGGTCTACCCTAGAGAAAAGTTCCAGGCACTGGTGAGAACAATGTGCATTCTGCAACTGAAGGATGAAAAGTTCTGTAGATATCTGTTAGGTCCATTTTTGATCTCTAGTGTTGATTAACTGTTGTTTCCTTGCTGATTTTCTGTCTGGTTGCTCTGTCCATTGCTGAGAGTGAGGTATATCTCACCATTCTCTGCTAGCCCATAGGGTTTCTGATGAAAAGTCAACTGTGAGTCTAACTGGAGATCCTCTGAAAATAATCTGGCATTTCTCTCATAAACATTTCAGAAAATTTTTAAAAAAAGCTTTATTTATTTATTTGAAAGTCAGAGTTACAAGAGAGAGGAGAGGCAGAGAGAGAGAGAGAGAGAGAGAGAGAGAGAGAGAGACCTTCCATCCTCTGGTTCACTCTCCAATTGGCCGCAACAGCCAGAGCAGCACCAATCTGAAGCCAAGAGCCAAGAGCTTCTTCCAGGTCTCCCACACAGGTCCAGGGACCCAAGGACTTGGGCCATCTTCTGCTGCTTTCCCAGGCCATAGCAGAGAGTTGGATAGCAAGTAGAGCAGCCAGGTCTTGAACCAGTGCCCATATGGGATTCCAGCACTTCAGGCCAGGGCGTTAACCTTCCGTACCACAGTGCAGCCCCAATTTTAGAATCTTTTCTTTATGTTTTATTGTGGAGAGTTTGACTGCAATGGATTGTTGTGAAGGTCATTTCTGGTATGTTCATTAGGAGTTCTATGTGCTTCCTGTACTTGGACGTCCCTTTCTTTCTCCAAATTAGGGAATTTTTCTGTAATTATTTCATTAAAAGGCCTTCTAATCCATTCTCTTTCCATGCCTTCAGGAACTCCCAAGACCCATATGTTAGGATATTTGTTAGTATCCCATAGATTTCCAACACTGTTTTTTAGTTTTCTAATTTCTTATTCTTTTATTTGGTGTGACTGTAAAATTTCAGATTTGTCTTCTGACTTGGATATTCTTTCTGCTGCCTCACCAAATCTGTTGTTAAGGCTTTCCACATTTAAAAAAATTTTTCTACTGAATTCATTTTGATTTCTAAGAATCTCAATTTCATAAAAATTTTCTTTCATGTCATGTACAGTTTTCTTTAGTTTGTGGGTTTGCTTCTGATTACTTCTAAGTAATCCTATGATCAGTTTTTAAAATTCCATTTCTGGCATTTCTTCAATCTCATTTTCACATTCTATTATTGAAGTGTTGTTGTGTTCCTTTGGGAGCAGCGTGTTGTCTTCCTTATTCTTATTTCTTGAATTGCTGCATTTATTTTTAGGCATTTGTGGAGATACTTATTGTTTATTTTTTTTCCTGTGATAGCTTTTATCTTTGGACTATGCCTCTGTGAATTAGTGGAGTGTGTGTTCTTTCAAAGAATACACTGAGGTGTGTGCTGGATGTGGCCAGGGAGCTCTAGTCAGTGCTCCATGGTGAGAGGAGTGTCCAACGTGGCTGTCAAATTGGGCATGGTAGATCTCCTTCTTATTTTATTTTATTTTTTTAATCAGAGGGGAGATTTGTTCAGCACTATTGGAATAGTCTCACACTCACCTCCTTTCCTCCAAGGAAAGCAATGCCTGGGTGCTAGCCCCATTGGGCACAATATTCATCAGCACTAACACAAGAATCACACAAAGGATCTGTGAGTCCTTGTTGTGAGCACAGATCCCACAGTAATGATCCTCAACAGAAAATCAGGGAGCCCCAAGCATGTGGAACCACCCACAGCGACTGCCCAAAGTTCCAGCCACAGCTTGTGCCCTCCCATGCAGCAACAGTATTTTCACAGTCCCTGCACACAAGGCTCCCACAGTCATGAGCACCCAGCCCACTGCCAATTCTTGCAGCCAGACACAGGCGTTTCCTCTTGGTTGGGTGCTGGGTGTGCCGACACTAGCCTGCACAGCTGTTACGTATGTCCAAAATGGTGCCTGCCTACTCCTGGCTAGTTGCAGAACAGCAGTGCCGGGTGGTTGGGGAGAGAGAAATGTGTCCCCCCTTTTTTTCTTCTCAGTTGGCAGGTACACTGTCCCCCATAGGGATCCAAGCCAGACTTATGCCAGGCTCTTCCAGCAGCTTTATCACCAGTGGCTTGGGCTGCTGCAAGTCTGGTCTCACATCACTCTTCAAAGCTGGTGCTGAGGCTCTTGGCTGCTGGAGTCCTGAGTTATGCATCCACACCCTCCACATAGATCCACAGTGTCCCTCTAATTTGTGTGGAGTTTCCTCTGCCATTTTCTCCCTAGTTCTTGAGATTGCACTCTCCACATTTTTTTTTTCTATCTCCCCCTAGAGTAGAGCAGTAAGCTCCCTCTCAATTCTGGCATCTTGGTGCCTCTTCCTCCTTTGACTTTCATAATGTCTTCAAGGCTCATCCATGTTGTAGCATGTGCCAGCAATTTTCCTTTTTATTGCTGAGTAGATTCCATTGTACAGAGACCACATTTTATTCATCCAGTCTTCAGATGTTGACTATTCAAGTTGTTTTACTCTGGGGCTATTCTATTTCTAGAGCGACTGAAGTCCATTGGGAATCCCCCTCCCAAATAACACCCAGGATGGCTATCCTTCACGTGCCAACACTCAGGATCGTAGGTTGCATCAGGGTGTCACCATCTCAACAAAAGACCTCAACATTCACCATGGCAGTGGAACAGAGAAGCAATGAGAACCCACATATACTCCTGGATCTTGGAATGAAAGACATCACCCTTCTGGCCAGCACTAGTTCCATATCCCTGTAGACCTGAAGAAGGCTAAGCAGCACACTCTTCCCGTGCTCAGAAAGAGGAAAAAGAACTAGATATTGATGAGCCCAAGTAATTATCCCAGGCAGGCTAATAAATTGGCATCCCTCCAAACCATTATTCCTCAAATATTTGCTAAGAGAGTATTTGGAGAAATGGATGAATATTTTTGAGTACTAAGAATGAAAACAAATAGGGTTCTTGGCAGTGTTTAGTATCTCTGTCATACAAGCAAAACAGCTCTGGCCTCAAACTCAGATTTGCATTCAGCAAAACAAAAGACTTGTGGTTAATATGAACCCTCTTCCTTAAAAGATGATTTAGGGACTCATAAATCTTGGAGCAGGCTTCAAATGGTTCCTCAAAGAATTCACCCAGCCACGCACAGATTTACCTCAGAAGGAATTCTAAGGATGCGGCTTGAGAGTCCATGGTTCTTTTTCCGTTCTGAAGGTAGGATAGTAGCAGGAGCTAACTGCTTATCTAGAAATCATTCTCCTTGCTACTTAATAATAGGATTCTGGTTTTAGCTGGAAGTAAAAATGTGCCCACCTGAAGAACTGTATTGTTTAGTCTCTCCCAGGGTGAGAGAACAAATGACAGTACTTGAGTGAGGAATCCAGAAAATCCCTGTAAAGTGCAATGACTGTGCAGAGCCACCTCTCAATAATCTGTCATCCTTCTACTACTTAGAATATAGATGTGATGGCTGGGAATGTACCATCCATCTTGTCACTCTCAGGAGACTTTGAGAATGGAATGGAAGTCATGAGCTAAGCAGGACTGCTTGATGACAGAACTACCACACTTGCCCAAAACTACCCACTTGCAGACTTCCTTTATGAAAAAGAAAGAGAAGAGAAAACAAACATGTGATTTATACACTAGAGTCGGGTTTCTGACACCCAACTGTATAGTCAGCTCTTAGCTCCAGGAGAGAGATAGAGGAGAAATATAGGTAAAGATGGAAAAACTGGGTAAGGTCAAGAAAAGGACCTTTATCCCAGGAATGTGCAGGAGGAGTTGGGTTGAACAGGAGTTGAAGGAAGCAAGGTGAGGGGGGAGAAAGTTAGAGATGCTGAGCAAAGGCAGGTTAGCGGTTAGGAGGGCTGATTCAGAACCAGACAACATTGAGGTTAAATCCTGGCTTTCCCCATTACTAGCTTCACCTATTCCTAACCCTGGGCACACAGCAGGTGTTCAATAGAATAATAATAACAGTAATAATAATAATAGCAGCAAAGAGTTAAGCGACACATTTGACATGCTATATAACATTTGATATGTTAGGCATTGTTCTAAGTTGCTTTAGTGAAGGCATTATCCTAAGTGCTTTAGTAAAAACTTGGAAGAATCCTTAGTGGAAATTCATTGCATCTCTATGATCCTGTAAATACTATTATTATTCCCATTTTCTGAATGAACAGACTGTGACATAGAGGTTTGTGTAAATTGACCCAGGTCACAGTTACTAAATGTTGGAGTCATGATTTTAACCATTTGTGCTTAAAACTGTATGCTACTGGTGCCAGCGCTGTGGTGCAGCGGGTTAATGCCCTGGCTTAAAGCTGCGGAATCCCATATAGGCACCGGTTCGAGACCTGGATGCTCCACTTCCAATCCAGCTCTCTGCTATGGCCTGGGAAAGCAGTAGAAGATGGCCCAAGTCCTTGGGCCCCTGCACTCGCGTGGGAGACCCAGAGGAAGCTCCTGCTCCTGGCTTCAGATTTGCGCGGCACTGGCCATTGTAGCCATCTGGGGAGTGAACCAGTTAATGGAAGACCTCTCTCTGTTTCTACCTCTCTCTCTAACTCTGTCTTTCAAATAAATAAAATAAATATTAAAAAAAAACTGCATGGGATCGTACACTTGGTAAATTGAGTGGCTTCTCAGAGTCTATTCATAAATCTGCTCCCTTCAAGTCCACTCTGCCACTTACAAGTACTGATCTGTTGACAGCATAATTGTGACCTTCCGCTCTGGTTTGTTACTTGTCTGACTTCATAATAAGGCAATAATGGGCTGGAATATCAAAAGTTGTTGAGCTTCTGTATTGATAATAATTTCTATTGCTATGCTTAACTGAGCACATACTAAGCATTGGATACTATGTGAGAAGCTGAGTTAGCTGAGTAAGTGCTAAATAAATCCTTTGAAATAAGTGATAATATTTTTATTAAAAGATGAAGGATTTGAGGCCTAGAAAGCTGAAGCAACTTGCTCATGGAAGTAAGCAGTAGAAGAACTGGATCCTGGTACAGCTGACAGCAAAGCTGAACGGGGCTCTTTCTAGGAGTGAGACTTTTTCAGGAGTGGTGAGAGAGAAAGGCTGGGCAGAGAACATAGAGGAGGCCTGCAGAGGAGGCAGGAGGGACGTGGAGAGGAAAGGAAGGTCAGCATGGGCTTTATGAACCTGACTCAGTGTTGCTTTGGAATGTGGGAATTGGGCGTTTATGCTGTGCTGAATTAACCCTTACTAGACTTGCTATCAACAAAACTGTGAAGTCTCATTTAGAGGCCTTCTGGTATTTAACATCAAGTTAATGAGGTAGAAAAATCATAGGATTTGAAATGTGGCATAAGCATTGTCAAGAGTTTGCCATATACCTTTGAAAAAGTCATTTTACCTTCTCTTAATACAAGGGTAAGACTATATAGGGTGGGGCTAGAGCTGAGTCATAGTGGGTAAAGCTGCCACCTGCAGTCCTTGGGCCACAAGCCCACATGGGAGACCTGGAAGAAGCTTCAGGCTCCTGGCTTTGGATAGGCCCAGTTCCTGCCATTGTGACCATTTGGAGAGTGAATGAGTAGATGGAGGACCTCTCTCTCTCTCTCTCTCTCTCTCTCTCTCTCTCTGATTCTGCCTCTGTAACTCTGTCTTTCAAATAAATAAATACATAACTAAATCTTAAAAAAAAAGATGATTTAGAAAAGACTATATAGGGCAAGGAGTTGGGAGAATCAAATGAGGCAGTATATTTGATTTCTAATTATTATTTATTTGTTTTTATTTAAATATAGCACTTTAAATGCAACACTTGTCAACAGTGGAAAAATTATAAGCTTCAGAGAAACAAGAAGAAAAAATGTAAATATCTTTTATAGTAGGCACTTTTGACTGAGTAACCTAAAGCCCACCTGCCCCTTGGTTTTCCCAGCTTCCCTTACAGTTGAGGTGGTCATGTGACCCAGTTCTGGCAAACAAAATGAAAGTGCAAGGTTTTTGCTTTTCCAGCTCAAGTGAACAGATGGGGCTCATGCCATTCCTTCTCCTTTGTATGTGGGATGTAAAGTGTGGGGTTGCAACCATCTTGAGACTGCACAGAAAGCCCAAGGAGAGTGCACAGATGCTGGCCCTAACAGTGTGATGCTGCTGGGCCAGTGCCAAAGCTAAGCCAGCAGTCACCTACCTCCAAGCTTCTTATTTTGTGAGAAGAACAGACATTGTTATTTTAAGCCACTGTTAGTTGGGATCTCTGTAGCTTCTACCACAACTAATACATTATTATAATCTCATCATCCACAGATCATAACTGCTAACACCTCAGCGTGTATCTTTTCAGATCTCTTCCTGTGTATACGCAGCAGGAAAATATTGTGAATTATTAAGAGGTTGTTTGCTCCTAACACAGGTTCCCTTGTATCTTTTGTGTTTTACACCCACAATTCAGGTCTTTTACAGGTTCTACCCAGGAGGGACAATATATAGTCTATAAAGACAAAAAGCCAAATTCTTGGCTACTCATAAAGTGACTTGAAAACCTGTAGGAGGACCAGAAGTTTGGAAGCCAACATACTCTCCATCCAAGAGACCCATGATTTTTTGACAGTATAAAAAATTATACATTTATATATATACACACATATACATATATATGCACACACATATATCTCTCCAAATTTGCAACAGCCTGGCTCGTATAAGAAAGAACAAGCTTTAAAGATTTAGAACACATTGTTTATAAGATAAAGCCCAGAATGAAGAATGCATGGCCAAAATAAGTTAGGAGTTGGAATATCTGGGAAGGAAAGGGCGATATAAAGGGATGAGACCAGAGCTGACACATCACTTACACTCTGAGAAGGGAATCAGAGCTCTGGCCTAAAGCTGGACATTAGGAATCCTAGATAGGTTTAGTGAGAGTACAAAACAGAAGACAGTTGAACTTCTCTTCCTGGGATACAAATTCTTTAGAACTTCTCTATGTCAATGGAAGGATTTGAACCGATAACTTTGAAGCCAGAAACACCCGCTTCACCGTGAAGTTTTCTGCAATCATCAGGAATGTGGTTAGTAGCCTAAGATAAGTTTAGTTTAAATAAATAAAATGATTTTTAAAAAAGATTTATTTATTTGAAAGTCAGAGTTACACAGAGTGAGGAGAGGCAGAGAGAGAGAGAGAGAGAGAGAGAGAGAGGTCTTCCATCCACTGGTTAACTCCCCAATTGGCTGCAACAACCAGAGCTGCGCCAATCTGAAGCCAGGAGCAAGAGCTTCTTCCGGGTCTCCCATGTGGGTGCAGGGGCCCAAGGACTTAGGCCATCTTCTACCACTTTCCCAGGTCATAGCAGAAAGCTGGTTCACAAGTGGAGCTGCCGGGACTCAAACCAGCACCCATATGGGATGTCAGCAATGCCACAGCACTGGCCTCAAATAACATGATTTTTTTTTGGACATTTAATAAATATTATGTAAATTTAGCCCAATATTACATATGCTTACGTTAATAACACTCAAGGGTCTTCAAAACCTTCATAAAGAAAGTACATGGTGGAAAAACTCTGCATGGGTTTCAAAATTTGCACCAAAATAAACTTGCTTGAGAGAGAGAAGGAGAGTGGGTAAGAGAGAGAGAGAGAGAGAGAGAGAGAGTGGCTCCCCATCTGTTAACTCCCAACCTGCAATGGCTAAAGCCAGGAACCAGGAACCCAACCCAGGTCTCCCACAAAGGTGGCAGGAACTCAGTCACTTGAGCCGTCACTGCTTGGCCCAACATCTGCATTAACAGGAAATTAGAGTCAGGAGCTGGGGCCAGGTGTGGAACTCAGGCACTCTGATGTGGGACACAGGCATTCTTAAGTGGTGGTTTAACCACTAAGCCAAACACTGGCCTCTGAACTTCTCTTTTAATTCTACTCTCCCACAAACTTTGTGAAGTACTCTCATATGTGCAGTTTTTCTAATATGGAGAATATTACAATAACTGTTATGTAAATTTGTGCTCCTCCAAAATAATGTCAGCATCTTCCTATATCCATAAATACTAATTTGTAATAGTGATTCTTAAACATTTTGAAACTTTTGAAAATGTGGTAAGAATGATAAGTGTACCCAGGAAAAGGCACCCACATGTCCACACAAAAACATCTGTATGGAATTTAAGAGCACAAGGTTGAGAATCCCTAGTCTGCAATACAGTTTCAATCACTGAATAGAATTTCATACAGGACCACCCCATAGTTTTTCATCAACTTGTTATTGTTGGTCATTTAGATTGTTTCCGGTTTTTCCATTATAGATGACGTCTGTGATAGATTTCAAGAACTAGAATTGCTAGATATGTTAGCATACTCAAATAACTGTTTGTTTTTCTCACAGAAAAAAAATACTCAGAGGAAGCAGTCCAGTGCAGACTTAGTAATAACCAGTGGCTCATATTTTTGCTGTGTTTGTACTCTGCTGCACTTCACTTTCTGCCTCGTCACCTCAGGGTTACAAAATGGCTGCTGTAGCAACAGGTATCATACCCTTATTTAAGGTAGAATGCAGGGGGGAAAGACTCTTGCTTGAGTCTCAATATCCAGAACTAGATCACATGTCTATAGCTGACTAAAGGGAATGAGAAAGTAAATATTCAGTTTTCCCAGGCTATTTTTGTGGAAGCAGTTAAAGGGGAAGAATATGGGTTAACTAGTCCGCCATATAGAGCCCAAGTTTCTAAGCATTTTTAAGTGAGCTGATCTACAGAGGCAATGTATTTCAAAGGGCTTTATAAACCAAAAACCCTGTACAAGTGTGAAATATGTAATTTATTGGAGGCAACACTGTGTTTTCTCAGCAGATCAAATATACAGTATTATTGCTAGTCCCTGGGCAACTGATTTGCTAATTGGCCACCTCTGTTCAGACAGACATTGTTAAAACCTTTGTACAGAGGCAGCTTTTCTGTACCGGAGACCAAACTGCTTGTTTAGACTCTGGATACTCCAGTCACCTCCCACAGGGTGTCAGGGAAATAATATCAGGCATGGGGTCCGACGCTCTGAGCTGACTTCTTAGCTCTGCCGCTGCCATAGGTAAAGGCATTTCTCGAGGCTTTGGGTGCCTTGGAAGACGAGTGCTGGTTTCTGCTTCTCAGTGTTGCTGCAGAGACCGTGTGAGACGTGGGTGAGGGGGGGGCTGTGAAGGATGAAGAGCTGGTTGCTCTTGTGTCTTGTGCAGCAGCTGTTCTTGTTGACATTTTTGGGGAATGTTCAGTCACATGGCCTGTCATCTGCTGGTAAACTGACTCTCCAAGAGGGGAAATGCCCTGCTCTGTAGGGTTTGGTAACATCCATGGTATAAACACTCTCATCATGGCTGATTTCAAGTTACCAGTGCCAGCAAATTCCTAAACGTTTAACAAATCATCTTGTCAGCTTTTACAAGTCAGCTCCAGCATACCACTGGTCCAGAGCACAAAATAAAACTCCTTGTAGTGAGGCATCCTGGCTGGGCCACAGTCGACATTTGGATATACCTGGCAGATGGAGTGATCAGCCCAACCTCACTTCATCTCTTCTGCACCTCCAGTATCCACACACACACACACACACACACACACACACACTTTCCCAATTTGCAAAAGGGATTTGTAAACACCGAAAAGCCATACTCTGGCAAGTTGTCTGGTGAATGAATAGATATTTAATGGCAAGTAGTTCTAGGCCCACACAAAGATTAGACTTACAAAGACAGAAGTCATGGAGACCTCATCCTGTGTTACTCAATTGCTTGTAGGTGACCTGTTACTAAAATGGCACAATCTTATCTGTGGTGCCATCTATGCCCCAGACACCATCCTAGGCGCTAGCTCCCGCCACCATTGCTGGAAGCCAGGTGACCAGATGGCCCAGTCACCGGTGTCAGCTCCATCCCTTCCCTAATGGGATTTGTGGCTCTTACTTGCCTGCCCCCCCCCACGCCCACTGTTTAACTGGATCTGTTCCCAAACACGTGCTCTGTCTCTTAAGCTCTCATCCTCCCCCTGGCCTGTCGAGCTTCCCCCACCCAACAGTAAACCTTTCCCTTGACTCCGCTGTTTGGTGTGTTGTGGCAGCCTTACGTGACCAAAAACCCAGTTCAAACTGATAAAAGGAAAATATATTGGCTCCCACAGTCAAAATGTTCATGGCTAGTTCTGGCTTTATGCAAGCCTAGATTCAAGTGTTCAAATAATGTAACCACGAACTCGAGCACACTTTCCCCTCTTGGGACAAAATGACCATAAATGTTGCAGGAAAACTGGTGGGATGAGTCCAGTTTGGTGTCCTGGTCTCAAAGACAATTTACAATGCCGGACACAATGGTGAGAGGAGAAGAAATGAAGTTTTATTTGAGTAAGAAACAGAGAAGCTCCCTGCAAAGGGCAGGGGCTGGTGAAAAAGAGACCCAGCCACTGGGACTTGCAGTCTGGGGGTATCTGTATATCTTTAAGAGGTTATCTCCAAGGAACAAGTGTGGTGGTTATACATTAGCTATTGGGAAGGCAGGGGGCAGTCCTTCAGCAAATATTGGTTACTACAGGCATCCATCCTGTTTTGCTTAGTGTGTTCCTGCTGGCAAGGAGCAGTGGGATAGTCAGTTAGTCCTGGGCTCCTTCACAGGTAGCTCCAGTTTAGCAACCCTGGTGAAAAAAGAGCATTTCTGACAGTGTCAGTCAGATTCCCAGGATTGGCTCTAATTGGCCCAGAGGGTGTCGCATGCTAGTCTCTGAGCCAACCATGATAACCGAGAGAATACAGTACTCACAGTGGGCAGGTCTGAGAGCTGGGGATGTTTCCTACCCATCCAAACAACACAGCTGGCGATGGAGGAGGGTGGTTCCCCAAAGAAAACATGGAATTCTGTTAGCAGAACAGGAGGGGATTATGATGGTTACTTTTATGCTTCAACTTGACTGTGCTAGAGGACAGCTGGTAAAACATTGCTTCTGGGTGTGTCTATGAGCATGTGAATGGAGAAATTAGCATTTGAACTGGTAGGCTCAGTAAACAAAGATGGCATTGTCTAACCCATGGGGACCTGAGTAGGAAAGGGCTCTCCTGCCCTTAACATCAGTGTTCTATGTCCTTTTGCCACTGGACTCCCATTTTCAGGCCTTCAGACTTGGACTGAATCACACCAGCAGCTATTCTGGTTCTCCAGCCTGCAGACAGCAGATGGTGGGACTTACTGGTCCCTACGTTACGTGAACCAATTCCTATAACAGACCTCCTCTTATCCATGTATCTCTGTCTATTTCCTATTGGTTCTGTTTCTCTGGAGAACTCTCACTAAAACGGGCATCAATGCTTGACAGATCAAAACAGCAGATGTCCACTACAAATGGGCTGTGCTTCCCACTGTCCTGGGGGAGATCTACGCAGCACAAAAGGCAGGTGTTCCAAATATAACTCACACGTCCCTTGGCGTCATCAGCTGATGATGCTCAAGAAGGAAGTTAAGGTCATCTTAACAGAAATACTCATATTTTATTCATTTCAAAAAAGCGCATTTAAAGGTGGCCCCCACAGTTTGCGGCATCTTCAGAATGTACATGGAAAAGGCATGTCATCGTGTAGCTTCCTTTTTCCATGACCTTTTTAAAGTACCCTTGTTTCTGCCAGTGCCTCTGGGATACATGCACATGGACTCTGAACACAGGCTGGGCTCCTGCTTCCTGCAAAGCTGCTTGCACTTGTCCTGTTGTTCGCTGTTACACTTTAGAGCCAAAAAGATGAAAAGACCAAAGCCCTGTGCTCAGAACTCCCAGTCCAGCTAGGAGGTGAGTGAGAAACAGTAGGTATTGCACATATACTAGGTACTGGGCATTTGTTCAAAGGCCTTTGCTCCTTCAACCCCCTCAACTACCCTCTGCGGTGTGCACTATGACCTGCACTTTCCACTTGATGTAGCTAGAAGTCTGTCTAGGCTCACTTGGCTCCCAGGGATACAGCCAGGAATTGATAATCAGCTCTCCTGTTTTTCAGTCCAACACTCTTTCTCAATTCCCTATCTCCCTTCTGGACAAAACAAAATCTGATTCGCTTTGGCCCACCCTACAACAGGACTTCTCTCACAAAGGCTTCTCTGTTTAAAAGTCTGCTTGCCTAAAAGGGTGCAGGCCAGTATTACGGGCTGACTCGTGTTGCCCCAAAATTCGTAAGGACAAGTCCTAACACCTACTACATCAGAATGTGACTATTTTGTAGACACAGTCTTTAAAAAGCTGAATAAGTTAAAACAAGGTCATTAGGGTGGGTCCTAATTCAGTATGACTAGTATCCCCACAGGAAGAGGAACTTCGGACACAGACACACACAGAGGCATGGCCATGTGAAGACACAGGGAGAAGGTGACCCTTCCGCAGGGCAAGGAGAGACGCCTCGGAAGGAACCAACCCTGCTGACATCTTGATCTTGGACCTTTACCTCTAGGGTTGTGAGAAAATAAGTTTCTGTGTTTTTATTTTTTAAGATGTAGTAATTTATTTGAAAGGCAGAGTTACATAAACAGAGAGAGAGAGTGAGAGCAAGAGCAAGTCAGAGAGAGAGAGAGAGAGAGAGAGAGAGAGAGAGAGAGAGAGAGAGAATCTTTCATCTGCTGTTTCACCCCCCAAATGCGTCTAACAGCCAGGGCTAGACCAGGTCTAAGTCAGCAGCCTGGAACTGCACCCTGGTCTCCCACATGGGTATCAGGGACCCAAGTTCTTAGGCCATCTTTCCCAGGCTCATAAGCAGGGAGTGGATTGGAAGTGGAAGAGCCAGGAGTGGAACTGGCATTCATATGGATGCTCGTGTAACAGACAGTGGCTTAACCCATTGTGCTACAAAGCTGGCCCCAAATTTCTGTTAAGCTCTCAGTTTGTGGGACTTTGTTATGGTAGCCCTAGCACACTAACACAACCAGGAGGAAGAATTGTTATAATTTTGATAAGGAGACAGGGATCAGAGAAAAAGCAGAGGAAATATGTCATCATACTCTCCCCTCTAGGGTCACCTCTGAAACTCCTCCCATGGGCAGCGACCTGAAATCATTATTGTCACAAAGCCACCACCCAGAACCAATGCCAGCTGAGAATATCCAACATGGTTCTTCACTACATCCCTGTTGCCTGTTATAATATTATTATAATAAAGTTGCCAAGGCTGACACTCCTACTCCCATCATGCATTTGATAGAGTAACACTTCCAAGACTTCATAAAAAGGCCAGAAATTGGGCAGTCACCCAATTCCTGGAAACCACAGCCTTTTCCTGGAAAATGCCACCCAAAATATCGCCCCCTTGCCTCTGGCTCACTTGAAAGGCATGACCCCAAGCTTCGTGGGTTGCAGCTCATTCTTGAGTGGGGCCACATTTGCTGAGTGTGTACTTTTGCCTTGCTAGTAAATCTTATTCCTCTGCTAACTTTTATCTATGTTCCCTCAAATTCTTTTTCATGCATCAGAGACAAGAAGCTGGACCCCTCAGTTCCCCAACAGAATGACTACTGATTTTTAAAACTGACTAAAAATATATACATACAACCGGCACAAAGTCCCCCTCCTACTTTGCCGCTCCCCTATCCAGTTTCCCTCCTGGGAGGCAAATGGGTTCCTTCTAGAGATATCCATTCTTTCTCTCTCCACAAACACATGCACATCTATGTTTAAATTCTTTTTCTCACCCTATATAGACTATTCTGCACCTTGCTTTTTCATTTAACAAAACATCCCGATGATCCTGCAAGGATGACTTTAAGAAAGTATGCTTGGAAAGTCAGAGAAATGCCCTGGTGAATCACCAGGACAAAGGAAAATAAAAGCAATGCACTAAACACTGCCTCCCTGCCAGATATTTTAAGCCTGCTGTATTCTGGGGGGAGTAGGGAGGCAGCACCAGGAAGTGGGAGGGGCACTGACAGAACCATGAGTGCCAGCAGCCTACTCTGTAGAGGGCAAACCTTTGGTTCTCTGCTCTCCGCCCCTTCCCCCAACAAAGTAGGTCAGTGTGAGAGATGCTGCCTCCAGTGAGCAGGAGGGAGATAGTCCATGCTGAGTGGGAGGGCACGATTCTGGGCCCATATTGGGATGCCATCTGTAATTGTAGACTCAGAGCTGTGAGAGATCTTAAAGATCATCTTGTCTAATTCCCTCATTTTGCAGATGGAGAAGCTGAAGCCCAGAGTAAAAAATGAAACTTTCCGAAGGTCACATAGCCAGGTGGGGAAGTGTAGGGACCAGAGGGTGGGTGTCCAACCTCTTGGCCAGTACTCTTTTTCTTTTGTCACAATGCCTCTGTTGGTTCAGAAACCTTTATCTGGACACCCAGATTTTACTTTGCCTTCTTCATTGTGCCCTGCATATCTCCCCTTGACAGGTAAAAATAGAACAGATTGAGAAGTCACACATGCGTTCAATAGTTGGTCTGCTCGCTGGCTTTGTGACGTTAACTTGCCTCTCAGTGCCTCAGTTTCTTCTATAAAATGAAGTTTGAGAATATCGACCTCTTGTTGACAGGGCAGCCACGTTACACAGCTCTTACAGAAACCACCCACAATACAGTCCACAATGTAGAGGGTAGATTAATGATGCCCCTGGAGTTGTGCACAGTGGGCCTGGCTATAGAGAGTTAAATGAGGCTATGTTTACCAATTCATTGGCATACTAAGAGTTTATTAAATCTTCATTATTATTATCATCCTCATCTTTATTGTCACCATGAAGACCCATTTGTCTTGTATTTAGAAGCAGCAAGGAATGGGGAAGCTAAGGGAAAAGTGATCTTTTTCTAAGTTTTAATTTTTATAAATAAAACTAATAAGCATTCAGTACAGAAAACCTGGAAAACGCATATAATAACAAATAAACACATGTAAGAACAAATAAAACAACAAAAATAAAAAACTCACCACTCAGAAATCACCCCTTCTGACACATGGTATATGTTTTCCACACTCTTTCTATTTTCCTGCCTGCCTTTTTTTCACTTACGAAGACACTTAGAACAATTTTCCATGTCTATACATTTTCATCTACAAAATCAGTTTCAATGAGAGTAGCAAGACAGCACAATGATCAAGGACATGGATGCATGGGCTTGGCGTTTGGCAGGGGGGAAGCTGCTTCATGAGATGCGCATTTCCCATACTGGAGTACCTGGGTTCAAGCGCTGGCTCCACTCTCCAGTCCAGCTTCTTACTAATGTGCATCCTGGAGGCAGCAGATGATGGCTCAAACACTTGGGTCCCTGGCAGCTACTTAACAGACTTGGATTAAGTGTCTAGCTCCTGCCTTTGGCCTGGCCCAGCTCTGGATGTTGTGTTCATTCAGGGAATGAACCAGCAGTTGAAAGATTTCTCTCTGTCTCTTTGTCTTTCACATAATTTGTTTTAAGCAAAGGAAATGGATGGACTCTTTATCTCATGGCCTGCTCTCGAATGTCAGCTTTGCCACTGACCAGCTGTGCGACCCTGGGCACGATAATTCACCATTCTGTGTTTCAAGTTTTTTATCTGTCAAATGAATCCTTAATTATATTTACCTTGTGGAAGTGTTGTGAAGATTAGATGAGTAATTATATAAAGTTCCCAGGAAGGACTTGGTCTGGAGCGCTTGGCATGTGACTGTTATGAGAGAAGTCTATTTCTTGGATCCATTGTCATGTGCTCAGCTGGTCCCCTTTGTTGGCCCTTTAGCTGGTTTCCAGTTTTTCCCTATCGTAAATAATGTGGCCACAAATCTTCTTGAACATATCTTCCCCATATTCATGGTTGTTTTATTAAAATAGATTCCTAGAAATGGAACTTTTGGTTTATAAAAATGTGTGTGCCAAGTTATCCAAATTTTATGACAATTCCATTCTGGTTCTTTTTATTTTATTTTTTTTAAGATTTAGTTATTTATTTGAAAGGCAGAGCTACAGAGGCACAGAGGCAGAGGGGAAGAGAGAGAGAGAGAGAGAGAAAGAGAGAGAGAGAGAGAGAGAGAGAAAGGGAGAGGTCTTCCATTCATTGGTTCACTCTCCAAATAGGTGCAATAGCCAGAGCTGGGCAGATCTGAATTCAGGAGCCTGGAGCTTCTTCTGGATTTCCCATGTGGGTACAGGGACCCAACGACTTGTGCCATCTTCCGCTGCTTTCCCAGGCTCATTAGCAGAGAGCTGGATGGGAAGTGGAGCAGCCGGAACTTGAAACTCGAAACGGTACCCACATGGGATGCTGGTACTGTGGCTGGTGGTTTTACTCACTATGCCACAGCTCCGGCAGCTTTTAACAGGACAAGAGAACAATATGAATCCTTGGGGTCCCTGGAAGCAGAATGAGGGACAATGGGGGCACAATCTGAGACTAGGAAATGTGTTTTTGTTGTTGGGAGATCCTTGTAGTTCCCTGGAGACAGTCTGTGTCTCTGCCCCTCACAGAAAAATTTCAGTACCATCATGGTTTTTTTTTCTCCCACATCCAAGATTCACCTATGTATACCATACTAAATTTAATATTTTGAGATAGTTTCACTTTTAAAAAACATGAGTGGGGCCAGCACTGTGGCATAGGGGGTAAAGCTGCCACTTGCAGTGCAGGCATCCCATATGGGCGCCTGTTTGAGTCCTGGCTACTCCACTTCTGATCTAGCTTTCTGCTGCAGCCTGGGAAAGCAGTAAAAGATGGCCCAAGTCCTTGGGCCCCTGCACCCACGTGGGAGACCCGGAAGAGGCTCCTGGCTTCGAATTGGTGCAGCTCCGGCCGTTGCAGCCAACCAGGGAGTGAACTAGTGGATGGAAGACCTCTCTGTCTCTGCCTCTCCTTTTTTCTCTGTGTAACTCTGACTTTCAAATAAATAAATATACAAAAAAAAAAAGCCACATGAGTACATGTACTTTAAAAGAATATTTTAAACCACTGCAATAAATGGAAAACCAGAATTATCTGCCATTAAGGAGAATAACAGTGAAACTCAATGTAACAAAAACTAACCTTACATAATTATAGCTAGACACTGTTGCCTAGGAGGGCTTGGAGGTGAGACTCTGCTTTGCATTGTTAGGGAGGGGGAATTAGCAAAATCCCAAGGCTAGAGAGGCGCTAATGGCTCATCAGCAGCAAGCTGACACTTTCTCCTTGGTATAAGCAGAAGGGAGAGGTTACCTGTCCCCACCCCACCCCCACCTCGGTAGGGTGCGATGGAGTAGGAGGAGGAGCAGAAAGCATGATTTTACTTTGAAGGACTTACGAATTTATCTCCTATAATTGTCTCAATAGCCACCATTTTCCTCTCCTGGAGAAACCTCAGTACAGTTGCCTCACTGAAGGGCAGCTTCCTAGTTGTGAAATAACTCTTCCTGCACGGCTCAGGTCATCCTCAGGATTACCTTGTCAAGAGGATGCTGCACTTACCACTTCCATTTTACAGAAGAGGAAACTGAGGCATGGTCTAACGAATGTGCCATGGTTGGTACAGTTAAGCAGTAGTAGAGCTGGGATTTGGAATTTGGATGTTCTGGCTGCAGAGGCCAAGCTCTTAACTCCAATATTATCCTATCAGTGGATATCCCACTGCCAATTATCAGCTGTATTCTCAGAGATATGAGATACATTCAGACAATAGAATTCACCTTGAACTCTTTCAACTGTGCTGGATACTGGACTGGTTATCTTGCCAGTTTGACCCTACTTTCGTCCTGGCCTGACCTTGTGAACTGGAATGGTGACTCGGAGATTCTTAAGCCCTTTGCTGGTACTGATAGCTAAAGTCTGTCTTACACCAGGGATGCTTGGGTCCAGAGGTGAGTACTGCATTTGCATGAGCCTGAGGCAGGGTGTGTGTGGAGGGAACCAATGGAGAGGTGAGTGATTTAACTAAGTCTTGAAGGTGATGGTGCTGTACTTCTACCACTCCCTGGACTTTCTTATGTCACAGGGACACTTTACCTTCAGGATAACTCTCTTACTTCCTTTTCCCTGAGATTCTGGGAGACAGACATTATTGTGAGTGCTTTAAAACAGGAAACCAAGGTCACAGTAAGGTCACAGTAAGGGTCCTCTTGCCCCCATTGGAGGAAATTGCCCCAGAGAGCAGCATGACTAGGACTGGAACCCACTCTCCCTCTCTTCCCACAAAGTGCCTCACATCCATTTCTGCCTCTCTAATGTCTTGGTCCTAATATTACCTCCCATTTCCTAAGACTGTGAATGGTTCATAGTAAAGTGTGGATGACTGTCCCCAGTCTCCTGAGTATCCTTATCTGGGTCTGCTTGAAGAGGGTGCTCCCCAGAACAACTGAGGCATTCCTCCCTATATAATTAATCTGTTGCTACCCAACACATCACCCCAGAATGTAGTGGCTTGAAGCCACACTCATCATTTATTATTTCTCACGGTTTCTGTGAGTCTAACTTAGAAGGGCAGAGAGCAGAGGTCAAGATTGTTTCACAATGTCTTGGTCCTCAGTGGCAACACTCAAGGGCTGGGGGCAGGAGTAATCTGAAGCCTAACTCACTCACACACGCCCTCTTGTGGTGTTCCCTTGTGGCCCGAGTTTCCTTCAACATGGTACCTGGGTTCCAAAGGGAAGGATTCCAACAGAGAGTTAAGCAGAACTCACACTGCCTTGATGACCTTGTCTTGGAGGCGTGCAGTGTCATTTCTGCTTCCTCTCATGGACTGAGGCAGAATCAAGGGTCCTTCCAAGTCTCACAGGCAGGTAACAGACCCCCCCCTGCCAGTGGAGGGATGTTTATGTCATAGTAGAAGAAGTATGTTTGGGATAGGTACGCATTTGTGTAGCTATCTCTGGGAAGTATAATCTGGTACAACTCTAATGTTGGGATTTCATGCACAAAATAGCAAACAGATTTTTGGGCATTGTGTGGTGAGGTGGTCTGCCTGGTATGACTCTGATCAGATCCAGCTGGTCCTAGGGTTGCCTTGCTCCATTCTCTGCATTCATAATTCTGATTTTCTCTGCATTATACTGCGGTTAGTGATCCATTTTCCTCAGACAGCCCTCACAGCTGATGGGCAGGGGCGTGATCCTGCCTGCCAAGAGGCCTTGACATTGACAATAAACAGGAATAGAAATTGCTGATCTGCTTCTGTGCCATCAAATGGAGCCCAGCCAGCCATGACTAGAAAGTTTCCTGCTTTGAAGTAGGCTTTCCCTTTACCCAAGAGGAGGCCTAAAAACTGAAAGTGGGTTACCCACTGGGTGAGGCAAGTGTGCATGTTGGGAGTGGGGAATCAAGTTCTGTTGGTGGTGTTGTAGAAGTTCTAGAATTTCTATATGGCAGCTTTATGGGTAGAAATCTGGTTGGAAGAAGGGATTGAAAGTTCCGTTTTCATATCACTTTACATATGTTTGAGGAAGCATTAGTTATTATGTCAAAGACCCAGGAGTGGGAGCTGTCTCAGTTTGAATCTAACTAGAAGACCCTGAAATAAAATCTAAGAGTCGGGAAGAAAGACATACAAGGGATGGCAGGCATAACGCGCACACTAAGGCAGCCGCTGCTTTCCTCTGGGGAAACTATGGGAGCCAGCGTAAAACTCTTGTCTCAGAATTATCTCACCCAGGAGATGAAAGATCTCTTTGTACTCCAGTCGCTATCAAGGATGCTCCCAAATAGCAGTGTTCTAAGTAGCACAGGCTTCAGTGGCTTTGCAGAAAGCTGTTAGAGAGAGATACAGGTACTACTAGTGGGAAGGCAGCTGGCGTACACCCAAAGGGTAAGGAATACAGGCAGGGCAGTGACAATCTAAATTACAAGCAACTGTCTTGGTGTGTCCAGGACTAAGGGGGTTCCCAGAATGTGGGAATTTTAGTTTTAATAACAGGAAGGTCCTGGACAAACCAGGAAAAGGTAGTCAATGTATTAGCTAGAGGAGCAAAGCAACAGATGGAACTAAAGCTCATCCATACCCCCGAACTATTGTCTATAAAAAAAGGATCAAAAAAAGATTTACGGATAATAAAAGTGTTTTGGATTGAGACAGCGGTGATGGTTGCATGGGGCACAGTTTTATGAATATACTAAAGCCACTGAATTGTATACTTTAAATGGTTGAATTTTATGGTACATGAATTGAATATCAATAAAAAATTCACATAAGGATATACGTAATCAGTGGAACAGAATTGGGAATCCAGAAATAAACTTATTCTTATTTTTGACACTTGTTGGATTTAGGGCCCATCCTAAGATTCTTAATCATATCTGTTATCACCCCTTTTCAAACACAATTATATTCACAAATTCTGGGGATTAAGGCATAAACATATCTTCAGGGAGGGGCACTACAATTTCCATTTTATAGATGAGGAAACTGAGGAACTTGCCAAAGCAACACAGCTAGTTATAGGCAGAAATACAAATCTAGACAGCCTGGCCCTAAAGTCCATTTTTTTTTTTTTGACAGGCAGAGTTATACAGATAGTGAGAAAGAGAGAGAGAGAGAGAGAGAGAGAGAGAAAGGTCTTCCTTCCGTTGGCCCCCCCCCCCCCCAATGGCCGCTATGGCCGGCACGCTGCGCCAATTCGGAGCCAAGAGAGCCCATGTTCTTAACCACACAAAATTCAAGGATCACACTGAATAAGATTTCTCCTGCTGTGTGATAAAAGGTGGATGGGAGATGAAGAGACAGAAGGCATACAGACCAACCAGGAGGCCTGAAGTAAGACAGTAACAAACGAGTGGAGAGAAGGGCAAGAAACTCAGTGTCCTGTCCCGGGAAGTGATGCCTCTGCAGCCTTCCCTGGGCAGACCTGATGGTCCACCTGGCCTTCAAACACAGAACTTGTTTACTTGGGGGGCTGATTTAGGCCTTTCCTGCCCATGCTGATGGAGATGGAATAGAGGAATGTGACTTATCCCACAGATGCAGCTGGGAAATCTCTTATCTCTATGCCCTTTCTCTTTCACTTTTAATGAAAACTGGTGAAAATGAATGTCCAATGCGGTCTGGATTTTGGTATGCATGGCTTAAACAATGGAAATTTATTCCACACTGTTCTGGAGGCTAGAAAGCCAAGGTCTGCAGGCATCAATTTAGAGATCCAGGAGAACAGTGTTACAGTTCCAGCCCAACTCCGAATACCTGGGATTCTGGAGAGATGTTGGCGTAACTTTCAGTCCAAGTCCAGTGGCAGTAGACTGATGTCCCAGCTTGCAGACTGTTAGTCAAATAAAGAATTCTTTACTCAATTTTCACTCACTTCATTCTCTTCAGGCCTTCAACAGATTGGCCCATCCACCTTGGGAAGGATAGTCTGCCTGTCTGTCCTATAAAATGTTTGTCTTATATAGAAACACCCTGTAGGCCCCAGAAATAATATTTAACCAGTTATCTGGGTACCCTGCGACCCAGGCAAGTTGACACAGACAGCTATCCATCACAAGTCAAAATCCATTTTAGCTAGGCCTGCTGTAGCAAAATACCATTGGCTGGATGATTTCAACAACTGAAATGTCTTTTCTCACAGTTTTGGATCCTGGAAGTCTGAGATCAGGGTAGCAGCATGGTTAGCTTCTGGTGAAGGCTCTCTCCCTGGAGTGCATATGGCCGCCTTTTCACAGCAGCCTCTTAATAGTGGGAAGAAAGGGGCTCTGTGGTCTCTCTTCTTCGAAGGGTATTAATATCATCACAAGCGACCTACCCTCACAACCTTATCTAAAACTAATCATCTCCCAGTCTCCAAATACCATCACACGAGAGATTAAAGCTTTGACAAGAATTTTAAAGGGACATAGTTCCATCTATAGCAGTATATGAGACGGGATAACTGACATTCTGCTCGCTCTCGGGGCACTGAAGAGTCTTCAGCAGCTCAGACCACAGCCTACATGCCAGCTCCTTTAAGCCTGAGGGAAAACCAGGCAACAGGGCTGCACTGATTGAGAATATCTCCGAAGACAGCAATATCAGTTTGCAGGACAAGAGCTTGTTTCGATGAGTCTCTCTCGGCCAGAGATAAGAATGTTTTGGCTGAACATCAAATATTCATTCCTTGAACACTCTTGGATTCCACTGGGTGGATTCCACCGCAAACATCTGTCTAGCTTCTTGCCTCCAAATTTTTTTCATACCCCCAGCTGAGATCCCCACCATCATCTACCCTGTTGCTTCAATACCAGCCCTGCCATCAGGCAGGATCTAAGGAGATCAAGGACAGAGGAGAAACATCATCATTACCAATGAAATATCATTCCAGGGGGCATGTGTTAGGTGTGGTGGTTAAGACAGCACTTAGGATGCTTACATCCCTCATCACAGGGCCTAAATTCAACTCCTGACGTCAATTCCAATCTAGCTTCCTACTAAGGTGCACCCTGGGGAGGTGGCAGGTGATGGCTCAAGTATTTGAGCCCCTGGCACCCATGTGGGAGATTTGGATTAAGTTCCAGCCTCCTGGCTTCATTCTGGCCTCACCTCAGCTGTTACAAGCATTTGGAGAGTGCACCAGCAAGGGGGAGATCTCTGTATTTCAAATACAATAAATAAACTAAAAATGTCATTCTATGGTTAAAATTTTTTCTATATTTACTTCACACCAGATACTATGATAGGAGGTTTATAAGCATGTTCTCCTCTAGTCCTGCCAAAAACTTCTAAGAGAGGTATAATTATCATCCCCATTTTACTGATAAAGAAACTGAGGTCCAAATAAGTCATGTAAATTGCCAAAGCCCCTAAGCCATAGCTGAATAGATCAAAATTAGACAGTTGACCTAAGATGGGTCTCCCAGAAATTTGAGTTGGATTTGTGAGACAGTTTCTGCTCACTTATAATGAAGACAAACTTGGACACTGTGGGGTCTTAATGGCATACACACAAAGGCAGAAAAGCCCTTCTGTAGAGGGGAAAGAATAAGGTAGACTTGGAAAAAGAAACAGATGAATAGGCCTTTGGAGAAAGAGTGTGAGAAAATGACTAGCTTTCTGGATTCCACAGTTCTACTTGTCTCTATTAGGATTCTAGGAAGAAAATATTGTAAATGCAACTCTTACAGGCTTAAACAGCAGAGAATCCATTTGCTCTAAAAATAACATGGCTTCAGCCACAGCTGGATCCAGTGTTCGATGCTGTCTCTATTCCTTGGATCTACTTTTCTCTGTGTTGGTGTCCACTTCGGGTAGAGTCTTCCTTCATGACAGAAACATGGCTTCTGGGCTGGCACCACGGCTCAATAGGCTAATCCTCCGCCTTGCGGCACCAGCACACTGGGTTCTAGGCCCGGCTGGGGTGCCGGATTCTGTCCCGGTTGTCCCTCTTCCAGGCCAGCTCTCTGCTGTGGCCAGGGAGTGCAGTGGAGGATGGCCCAAGTGCTTGGGCCCTGCACCCCATGGGAGACCAGGAGGAGCACCTGGCTCCTGCCATTGGATCAGCGCAGTGCGCCGGCCGCAGTGCGCCGGCCACGGCGGCCATTGGAGGGTGAATCAACGGCAAAGGAAGACCTTTCTCTCTATCTCTCTCTCTCTCACTGTCCACTCTGCCTGTCAAAAAAAAAAAAACAAAAAAAACAAAAACAAAAACAAAAACAAAAACATGGCTTCTGGAGGTTCCAGGGATAGATTTTTTTTCTTTTAGGATTGTATTTATTTGACAGGCAGGGTTACAGAGAGAGCAGAGGAGAGATCATCCATCTTCTGATTCAATCCCTAAATGGTTGCAAAGGCTAGGGGTGGGCAGGCTGAAGTCAGAAGCCTAGAACATTTGAGTTTCCCACATGGATGACAGGGGTCAAAGTACTTGGGTCATCTTTCACTGCTTTCGCATGAGGATTATGAGGAAGCTGGATCAGAAGCAGATCAGCCAGGACTTGAGTTGGTGCACATATGGGATGCCTCCTTTGCAGGCAATGGCTTAATCTGCTTCGTCACAACGCCAGCTCCACGGTATAGGTCCTTACACTTTTATCCCAAGTAGACAGTGCCTCTTTCCCAAAAATTCTGAGACTGATCTCACAATTGAACCAGTGGCTGGCTTGGGTCATGTGTCCAACTCTGGAGCCTTTACTGTGCTCCGGGAGGTGGAATGCCTAATCAGCCACATGTAGTTCCAGAGATTTGGGTCAATTCTGCTCAATTTACATGAACTAAATGGGGAATTGTGATTCCTCAAAGGAAAACCATGGTTCTCAGGAAGAGGGTGACTAAGTATAAAGGTAATAAATTCAATAAATGTTTGTCACATGCTGCTCTATTTTTATAATACATTTCTTTCCTCTTATTTAGCCAGATTAAGATTTTTATTTGACAGGTAGAGTTATAGACAGTGAGAGAGAGAGACAGAGAAAGGTCTTCTTCCCGTTGGTTCACTCTGCAAGTGGCCGCTACGGTAGGTGCTGTGCCGATCCGAAGCCAGGAGCCAGGTGCTTCTTCCTGGTCTCCCATGTGGGTGCAGGGGCCCAAGCACTTGGGCCATCCTCCACTGCACTCCCAGGCCACAGCAGAGAGCTGGACTGGAAGAGGAGCAACCCGGACTAGAACCCGACACCCATATGGGATGCCGGCAGTGCAGGTGGAGGATTAACCAAGTGAGCCACGGTGCTGGCCCCAACCAGATTAAGATGGTTTTGAGGAAGGTTCTATTATTTGGAACTTAATCCTTGACTGAGATTGCTAGGTTTCTATCACATGCTTCTTTATTTTCTGGTGCCATTTCCACCCAGCCACCAGACCCAACAACTTGTCCTACCAGCTTGTATACGTAATTGTAACACAATTAAAGATCATTACATTGTTTTCTCTCCTACCCACCTAACAGAGACCAGCACCATTGAGGCTCTGCTGAACTTAGGTTCTTGAATCACCTCTTAAAGAAGAACCACCATCAAAAATACTCACATTAGACTAAATGCACACAAAAAGTAATCCATTATGTTAAAATTCAGACTTGAGAGTTGATGTTTTTCATCAGGTGCCATTACCAAGACTAATACAAAAATTAAAGGGCTTTGTAGACCAGGTGAAGGAATTTAGACTTGATTTTCATGGATGATCTTAGCAGTCAGGTGTCTTACTTGCAAGTAACAGAAACAGGTTCTGTATTATGCAAGCAAGTAAGGAATTGATTGAAAGGATATTGGGAAGCTCATAGAACCACCAGCAAGGTCAGGGATCCAGAATTAGAGAGTTGGCAGGAGCAAAAGGAAAATTCATAACCAGGTCACAAGTAGAAATCAATCTCAGAACTTGTTGAGGATACCACAAACCTCACTGCTGAATACTGTATGTTCCAATCTAGTCTGTATTTCTAACCCTGAATAGCACTGTGACCTCCACTCCTAAAATTGGGTGTTGCAACTGACTGCTCCTCTGTGTTTCTTTTCTTTTCTTTTCGTTTTTTTTAAAGACTTATTTATTTGAAAGAGTTACACAGAGAGAGAGGAAAGGCAGAGAGAGAGAGAGAGAGAGAGAGAGAGAGAGAGTCTTCCATCTGCTGGTTCACTCCCAACTGGCTGCAACAGACGGAGCTGTACCCATCCAAAACCAGGAGCCGAGACCCAGGAGCTTCTTCCAGGTCTCCCAAGTGGGTGCAGGGGCCCTGGAACTTGGGCTGTCTTCTGCTCTCTCAGGCCATAGCAGAGAGCTGGATCAGAAGTGGAGCAGGCAGGACTCAAACCAGTGCCTATATGGGATGCCAGCACTGCAGGCAGCGGATTTACCCACTACACCACAGCACCAGCCCCTGTGTTTCTTTTCATCAGTAACTCCTGCTTCAAAAACCCAAAAAGGTAAGTCAGTGTGGTCAAATCTAAGTCATGTTGTCCAGGTTCTGGTTGCCAGATCTGAAAGAAGAAGCCTATAGGGGCTTTCGGCTTCTACACTGGGAGACCGGGTTGGTCTTCCATTTGGAGTTTGAGGGTTGATGACTTCCCAAACTGTCCCTCCAAAACAATGAAAACTCAAGCCAACAGCAGCAGTAACAACCATAGCTACTACTATTAACATTACTACATATATCAAATGTCTATTCAAGGGCTGCTGAAGGGTTGTAAGCGGAGAAGTGACACTACAAAGCTCACTCTAAATAGAACCTTTTATTGGCAAAATACGTATTGGATTGGAAGGAGGCTGGGCTGCAGGCAGGGAAATAAATAAGTAGCAATTCAAAGTATGTCTGTGGAGGAGCCACATCAGTCATCAGCTGGGAGTTTGGGACCCTCCTCCTGATCTGGTCTAGTGCAATTATTTCAAACTTTAAGGTACATATGAATCACTCAGAGATCTCATTAAAATGCAACATCTGAGTTGCAGGTCAGGGCAGAGCCTGCAGTTTCACATTTCTAACATGTTCTCAGGTGATGCCCATTCTGAGGGTCCATGGATCACATTTTGAGAGTAAGGATCTAGGAAAGATAAGAGAAGGGCTTGACCTGGGTTAGTAGCCATGGGATGGAGCATTGCGGATTCCTGTGTTATTGGGGAGGTAGGCCTGATAAGGCCAGGTGATTGTTCTCGTTACCCCAAGATGGGTTCCTCCAATGTGCAGAGTCAAGAATGCCTTCGCGGGGTCTGGAGTGGGTAACTTGATGGCAGTTTGGGGGAGGTGTTCTCTTCTTTTTGCTGATCTATAAACAACCAGCATTTACTTGTGCATTAAATAAAGGGAATACCAAAGAAAACAGTGTCATTGTAAGGAGCTCCGGTGAGTTAAGGAATGTTTTAAAATATGACAAACATTTTAACTTTTGATGAACAAACCATAGAATTTCTTGGGTGTAATCTGTGCTGTGTGAGGAACATTGAAATTGCCACAACTTTATTCTCAGGATTAATAAATTATATTATTTTTCTCATTGTTAAATAATTTAAAAATTAATTATGTTATCATCCTGACCAGGTGTGACATACCGATTACTCCTTAACAAATACTTTACAAGGAGCTGATTATGAAAATAGGAGATAATGTGCTTCTTTCAACACTGAATCCAATTAATTTCAGTGACTCATAAATGCTAGGGTGAAAAATTAGAGTATTAAAGCTCCATTTGTTTAAGAAAGAAATAATTTCTTCGTTCTCAATAGACTTCCTATTGTTCTAGACATAAATTTATCTCTGAAGTCAGATGAGAGAATCCAGTAAAACTAACAAAAGTTCATTCCCATACTTTTCTGAAGGAATATCCTCCTTTCAGGTGACACACTGCTGCATGAAGAAGAGTTGATCACCCCTCAACAAAAGGCAGTGGTTACAATACATGCAGCACACATCTTGTTGAATTTCTCACAACACTGTAGGGTAGGTACTGCTTATTCCCATTATATATATGTAGAAGAGAAGGTTTAGTGATTTAATGACTTGTCAAGTTCTCGCCAATGGTGACAGAAATGGTACTCTAATCCAGGTCTGAATACTTCTGAGTCATATCCTCTAAAAAAAATCTACCTTTGAGGGGCTGGTGCTGAGGCATAGTGGGTAAAGCCACTGCCTGCAGTGCCAGCATCCCATATGGGCACTGGTTCAAGTTCCCATTGCTCCACTTCCCATCCAGTTCTCTGCTATGGCCTGGGAAAGCAGAAGATGGCCCAAATCTTTGGGCCCCTGCACCCTCATGGGAGACTCAGAAGAAGCTCCTGGCTCCTGGCTTCAGATGGGCCCAGCTCCGATCCTTGCAGCCATCTGGGTAGTGAACCAGAAGATGTAAGACGCCCCCACACCCACCTCCACCTCTCTGTAACTCTGCCTTTCAAAGAAACAAATCTTTTTAAAGAAATCTACCTTTGAATTCTACAATGTTAAACACAAAATTATAAGGCACAACCACCAATACTTATATATGAGGAAAACAAAGTTCAGATGATTTCTGGTCCAGTGTCCAGTGTGGTTTCTGATGCATCACACTGTCTCTTACTGAAACTGGCCCAAACCGATAAAGCTGGTGACATTGATCGGATTCATAATGCATATAGGTTGTTTTTTATTGATATAACTTTGGGGCCCTGGGAAAACTTTATTTCTCCATGCCTCCCCCCTTAGATGGTCTCTGAAGTTCTACCATTAAATATTAATTCCTCTAACCTACGCCATTTCTTTCTCCTTTTTAAAATGCAGTTGTTCAAGCATTCTTGTGGATATGTGTGCCCTTTCCTGAGAGTGTGTTTTAGTTGGAGAGAGGGATGAGGGGGCATAACACAGCAGATTGAAATGAGTCTTAGCACAGGAGGAAGAGGAAAAAGGAATAAAGGTGGGAAGTGGGGAAGTCTGAGAATCTGTGTGACAAACCACTCCTTTATCCACTTTGCTGAAGATCTGAGTTAGAATAAAAGGGTTCTCTTTGGGGCCAATGGTAAACTTTTATTTTGAAAAGAGAAAAAGATGACATCAAGCAGACTGGCTTTTTCTCTTTAAGATGGTCTACGACATAGAGTTGGAGCATAGCCACAAGCAACTCAGAGAAAAAGCCTCGAATCTGTCACCTCCTTGCTCTGTAACCCCAGTCAACCCCACACCTCCGTCCCCCCGGCCCCCAGCCTTGCCTTGTTATTAGAATGGGAAGACCAGAGGGCCAGCAAGGAGAATTGGCTTGGCACATGTTGTTGAAACACTCTGAATCTCCCTTTGCATTAAATCCTGCTGGAGCTTATCCCTGCTGGACAGGCTCTGAGCAGTATTTGCCTTAAATGTCCTTCCCGGGTCTTCCCAACCATATCCCTTTCTTATTAGTCATTCCGGGATGATCATTAGTTAGAGCAGCCTCAGTTGTGTTTGGCATTCGTGTTCTGCCAGGGAGGTCTCTACCAGGCTCTTTCTATTAAAGGGGTCCTTTCCTACCTCTGGGCGAAGCAGAAAGAAACAGTTTACATAATGGTGTGATCACACCAATGCCTCAAATTCATTTTTTCCTCCAATTACCACATTTGCTGACAGCTAGTTTAGCAGTTGTTACCAATTTTTTTTTCTAGTCAGAGAGCTTTCAGTTATAGATCCAAGTTTATCAGAGCATGACGTTAAAAAACACATTTAAACACAACTTCAGGTTTTCAAACAGAGAAAAGTGAGTGCTTTTTCACCAGTGACACAGCTTGAGCAGAGGGTGATTCCTCCTCTGAAATGTAATAAAGGATATTAGTGTCTGGGAATTTCCCCAATTAATGGCATGGGTGAAATCTGTCTTAAAGCAGCATACCTTTCATTGTGGCTCTGTGGAGAGAGCAGCAGACCCACTGACACAGCTGATCACAGAGAAGACCCTGAGAGGAAGACAACAGGGCCTTGACGACTAGCACGTTTTTGTTTGGGTGGTGAAATCAAATCTCTAAAACCTTGGAGGTAGCTGGGACCTTGTCAGTTCATGACTTTAATAGGGAAGAAGAAAAAATGGAGAAAAGTGTCTGCAGGTTTGACAGTCACAAATACCCCAGTTAGAACTCTTGCTTTGCCGCTAACTAGCTAAACGATCCTAAGCAAGATTCTATACTTTTCTGAACTTAAGATTTTATTTGAAGTGCAGAGTTACAGAGAAGAGGGGGTGGGGGGAGAGAGAGAGAGAGAGAGGTCCTCCATCTGCCAGTTCACTCTCAAAGGGCTGCAGTGGCTGGAGCTGGGCCGATCTGAAGCCAGGAGCCAGCAGCTTTCTCCAGGTCTCTCACATGGGTGCAGGGCCCCAAGGACTTGAGCCATCTTCTACTGCTTTCCCAGGCCATAGCAGAGGGCTGGGTCGGAAGTGGAGCAGCCAGGACTTGAACTAGCATCCTTATGGGCTGCTGGCACTGCAGGTGGTAGTCCTACCTGCTATGCCACAGTGCCGGCTCCTCAAAATCCTCTTATTTCTAGTTGAATTGTATACAAAGGTACTTCAAACAGTTCATGGAAATGGAATTAAAAGATAGTTTAGGAGTGGGCATTTGGTCTAGTGGTCAAGACACATGTTGGAATGCCTGCATCCCATTTTGGAATATCTGGGTTCAAGTCCCAGCTCCACTCCTAATTTCAGTTTTCTGTTAAACTGCATCCTGCAAGGATGGCTCATGTATTTGAGTCCCTGCCACCCAAGTGGGAGACATGGATTGAAATCCCAGCCAGGCTGTTGTCTGCTTCTCAATTAGCTAACTACGTAAAAATAAAAATAAAAAAATAGCAGAAGATATTTGGCATGGTGGTTAGTATGCCATTTAGGATGCCTCACCACATATTAGGATGCCTAGGTTCAAGTGCTGGCTCCATTTCCAATTCCATTTTTCTGCTAATTTGTGCCCTGGGAGGCAGCAGGTGATGGCTCTGCCATCCATATGGGAGACCAGGATGGAGTGCCAGGTTTTAGCCTGGCCAAGATCTGGCTGTTCTGGCCATTTGGGGAGTGAACCAGCAGACTCAAGATCTCTGTTTCTTGCCTCTCAAATTTAAAAAGAAACTTTAAAGGCAAAAAATAAGTAGATGCAAAAAAAAAAAACCTGAAATCCATGCCTAGTTTTTCCATAATGTATATTTTCACACTTTTAAAATGATTGTATTTGTTTATTTGAGATGCAGAACTTCAGACAGAGAGAGGGAGAGACAGAGAGAAAGGTGTTCCATCTGCTGGTTCACTTCCCAAATGGCCCCAGTAGCTAGAGTTGGGCTGATCTGAAGCCCAGAACCAGGAGCTTCTTCCAGGTTTCTCATGTGCATACAGGGGCCCAAGAACCTGGGTCATCTTCTGTTGCTTTTCCAGGCCAGAGGAGAGAGCTGGATTAGATGAGAAGCAACTGGGACAAGAACTGGTGCCCATATGGGATGCTAGTAATGCAGGTGGAAGCTTAGCCTATTATGCCACTGGGCCGGCCCTACATTTTCACATTTTGAAGGCCCTTTGTATACATGATGTCAACATTTTTGCAGTAAAATAAACTTACCTTTTAAATCCATTTTCCATGAACTTTCTGAAGTATCCTTATACTGTACAGGGGGAAATGGGCAAGAGGATGCCATGGAAATGCTGAATACAGGGCCTGGGGTATAATGAGTCTCAAACTGGAGTGTGAGAGTGGCTTGTAAGACCATTTCCTGGCATCTACCCCCCAGGTCTCATTTCTGAAGGACATGGCTTCTCCCATCCAATGTTGTCATAATATTCTGGCTCTCAGATCATTTCTGGGGATGTGAGGACAATCTGGCTGCAGTATCTGTCACCCCACTGATCACCAGGGTCGATCCATCTGATCTGGCCGGCTAGGCAGGTATCCCCTTCCTCCCTCACTGCTGTGTGTGCCCCTCCTGAAGCTGCCCACTTGGTCAAAGAGGAGAACCTCCCCAGCTAGAGGAGGACCCGTCTTCTGTCAAGAGTATATGACTAGCTGTGCTGCCCTGCTAGACCCTCCAAACAAGGTCTCAGATCATTTCTGGGACTCTGCATGCCAGTGAGGTCTAGAAAGGGGTCAGAGATACAACGCCACTTTAGGGAGTCACACAGCTCTTCAGTGGCTCCTACAGCTCCCCACTGCCTCATAATCAAGTTGTCTGTCTTTAGTCGAGGAGGCAGTATGGTGGCCTGAAGTGCCTTGCCTCTTGAATTAGCCAGCTCTGCTCCATCCTTCTTGTTTGACCTTGGTGAAGCCATTTTACTTGCTGAGCATCAGTATCTTTCAGCTATAAAAAATGGGATTAAAGCAGTGCCTATTTCACAGGACTGCTGAAAGGACTAAATGACATAACACACGGGAACTTTTCAGTGCAGGTCTTGGCATAGGTCAATCACGTTAGCTTTTTTTTTTTTTAAGATTTATTTATTTATTTCAAAGTCACAGTTACACAGAGAGAGGAGAGGCAGAGAGAGAGGCCCTCTGTCCGTTGGTTCACTCCCCAAATGGCTGCAACCAATCTGAAGCCAGGAGCTTCTTCCCCATCTCCCATTGGGGTGCAGGGGCCCAAGGATTTGGGCCATCCTCTACTGCTTTCCCAGGCCATAGCAGAGAGCTGCATAGGAAACGGAGCAGCTGGGTCTGGAACTGGTGCCCATGTGGGATGGCGGCGCTTCAGGCTGAGCGGTAGCGCCGGCTCCCCACATTAGCTTTTGTTGATACTATTTATTATCATTATTTTGATCATTTTCGTTATTTTATTATCTATCACCACCTGGTTCCAAATCATTTCTTCAACTTCACCACTCTCCTTGGTCTTCACAGACCACCATGATTCAGCTACTTTGAAATACTACTGAAAACAAAATGTATTGAGTATTTACAATGTCCCAGGCCCTTTGCTAAGTATTGGATATCCACTAAAGGATAAGACTCAATTTATAAGACACAGGAGCTTATGGCTTAGGTAAATTCAACCCAGCATTTCTGAAATGTCCTCAGAATTTGACATCATCAGAGCAGCTTCCTGCTGCTGAGCAAGACATTTTTCTTTTTCTCACTGGTATAGCCTTATTTATCTCTACAGTCTGGCTTGGCTGTAAAATATTTCCTGATCCCTTTAGGCAGAATGAAATGCTCCTTGCTCTTCGGTTCTATAGCACTTTGCAGGTAATTCTATCAAGGCACTTACTGCATTGGAGTTTTAATAATGCTATTTTTGCAACTAGACTGGGAACTCATTGAGGGAGAGACTCCATCTCATTTGTCCAATAACTATTTATTGAGCCACATGTGCTAGATTTGAGAGAGAGAACACACAGTTCTTACTCTTGAGTAATTCATAGTTTAATAAAGGAAGCCATTTATTCATCAGATTTAATTCAAACTGACAATTGCTACAGGAAATACCTACATCAGTTCTCAGTTGTCTTTATATTCCTAGTACCTAGGTGCTGCTAGTTAGCTTTACTTGAATTCTTGGGCCAAAAATATTTCCACTAATGGTTGGTCACAGTGCTGAAATTTTTTTAAGATTTATTTTGAAAGTCAGAATTAGAGAGAGAGAGGAAGAGACAGAGAGAGATAAAGAGAGATTTTCCATCCTCTTGTTTACTCTCTGGTTGGCTACAATGTCCAGTGCTGGACCAGGCTGAAGCCAGAAGCCAGGAGCTTCATCCAGGTCCCCCATGAGGGTGGCAGGGGCCCAAATACTTGGGCCATCTCCATTGCTTTTCTCGGGCCAATAACAGCAAGGTGGATCAGAAGTGGAGCATCTGGGACATGAACTGGCACCCATATGGGATGCTGGTCCGGTCACAGGTGGTGGCTTTACCCACTATGCCACAATACCGGCCCCACAATGCTGAAATTTCAACATTAATGGCTGTTTCCTTTATTAATCAGGATCCTTTTGGTTGCAAGTGACAGAAACTCAGTTAAAACCAGAGTAAGCAAAAAGAGAAATTTATCAGGTCAGCAAGGAAAATGTGAGTAAAATTATGTGAAAGGCAGAGAAGGCTGGATTTCAGAAGAAATAGCAGCAGGGCTGAGTGCCAGGGATTTTTTCTCTACCCTTTTCCTCAGGAAGTTGATGTTGTTCTTCCTCTTCGTGTGGAGGCTTTGTAAATGCACCACTCAGATCTCAATGAGGTGGCTGCGAGAATGGCCTGAGAACTGAAACTATGGAGAGCTTCACTGAGCCTGGCTGCTGCAGCTCATTGTTCAGACTTTCCCTAAGACTCTGTTTCCCACTACTGTTTCCAGCCAGTAACTGAGTGTGTCAGGGATACCAAGACAGCTCAGTTCTGGACAACCAGCACTCTCTGATGATTGATTTTGACTTGAAGACTCCCCCACAGACTTGGCAAGCCTTCCTCGGATCTCATGATAGTCTAAGATGCCACCATCTTGCTCTCTTTCACCATGTGTGCGTGTATGCGTGTGTGTGAGACTTGCATTGCAGCCTGATGGTTTTCCCATCTTTCTCCAGCTCCCTTCCCCATTTTCTCTCACTGGTGATTGATCCAATCAAATCCTTGCACTTTTGGGGGTCTCAGTGTTTGCTACCTGACTCCTTTTACAGTGTCTGCTATGGAGAGCAGCGCAGATTTAGAAGCCTGGTTGCACCCCCTTGGATCCACAGTTGTGCTTTGCTGAACCCATGCTTCCCCCTAGACTGTTTCCAATAACACCCCTGTGGGGGTCTGTTGCTGGCCCAGGCCACCAATGAGGAGCTTTGGCTTGGAGTCTCCCCACAGGCCTGGCCAAAACTCTTAAATGGTACCAAGGTCTGAGACTCTCCCTCAACAATCCTTTCTTCCCTCTTTCCTTTCAAAGGTCTCAGAGCTGCATCATTGTCTGAGGCTCTCACTATCCTACTCCTGCTCCTTCTTTAGCCTTTGCAGTGTTTCCCTAAGAAACCCTTCCTTGTTCAGTCCTACCCGAATACCTGCTCTTCAAAACACCTGAACTGACTCAAGTGCTAAAAGGGGTTGTGAATAAATCTTGCATTTTTGCCTTATGGTTCCCATCACTAATTATCACTCTTCATTATAGTTTAAAATAATAAGCTCCCAAGGAAAGACTGATTGTCTTGACCTGGGTCAAATGAACCAAATCACTGTAATCAAGAGTGGGTCGTGTCAAAATGTGGCAGTTATGTGGAAGGAATATGAAAGAAGTTACCTAAGAAAAGGCTGGGAAGAAGGGAGGAAGTATGATAGACAAATAATATAATTAAAAATTTCCACATTGTCTTAGAAGTGTTACAGACTTTTGGAACTCCTTGGAAAATCCATGGTTTTAGGTTGGGGATCATTCCTAAACCTTATTGATTAGTGTCCACTACTGTCTAATGATGGCCCTCAATGCATTGTGGGTAGTGCTCAGGGAGAGCAAGAGCACTGAGCATGTGCAAAGAGTCCTGGAAAGGGGGTGAGAAGGCAGTAGGGCAACTTGTATGTTCTTCCCAATTCTCTTGGGGACAAATCCTATTTCAGTTCCTCTTGATGGGGGAGCAAAGCTACCAGGCTTAATCACTAAAGTGTTAATGCAAATCAAAAACTATTTAGGAGTTCTGAAGTCCAAATGCCAGGAGGAAAGACAAGATACAAAAATCCAGAAGGGGACAGCGTTAGTGATCAAAGTCAGCGAATGGAGCCTGGAGTTCAGAGCAGAGAGACAGTATCGATCGGGGTGCGTTAAGATCAGATAGCAGTGGGGATCAACTGGCTTTGAAGGATTGCCCAGGGTGTCAGCTACCATTTATAGCTGGCTTTTAAGGTCTGGCAGGGATACCAGGAGTGGGTGGGATGGCCTTGTTGACAGGTCCAGAGGAGGATCAGTCATGGCATGGTGCAAAATGCACACATTAAACTCATAATGCAAGCCAAATTGAGCCACAATTATAGATCAGTGTATTTAGAACCTGAGTGGAATTTTCCAGGAGAAGTCAGGGCCAGAGAACCGTGTACAAGTCAACAAAAATCTGTTAATTCTTGGGTATCAGAGGCTTTGGGAAATAAAGAGAATAATTGCAAAAGAGGAGTTGATATATGTACTTTTAAAGATCTTCTGAGACAAAGGAGCTGGCTTTGTGACTGTCAGACTGGAAGTGCAGACACAGTCTTACAGTCAAGCTGGGGGAGCCAGAGATCTCAGACCCTTTGCGGATCCTGCATTGCCACTAAGCTGTCACACCCACTCTCTCCAGAGTGCAGTCAAGGTGACCTTCATGTGTTTACCATATGCCAGACATTGTGCTAAGCACTTCTGTGTCTCATCTAAGCTCAGGGAAACCCTCTGGGATAATTTCTATGATTCCATTTCATACATGAGGCCACTGAGGGTCACAGAAGTAAAGTCAATTGTGAATGTCATACAGGTAGCACTTAGTAGATCTGAAATTTGAACACCAAAGCCTGTGTGATCGATCATTTAATTGTGGCCATCTGCTTTTTTTTTTTTTTTTTTTTGACAGGCAGAGTGGACGGTGAGAGAGACAGAGAGAAAGGTCTTCCTTTTTCCGTTGGTTCATCCCCCAATGGCCGCTGCAGCCGGCACGCTGTGGCCGGCGCAATGCACTGATCCAAAGCCAGGAGCGAGGTGCTTCTTCTGGTCTCCCATGCAGGTGCAGGGCCCAAGCACTTGGGCCATCCTCCACCGCACTCCCGGGCCACAGCAGAGAGCTGGACTGGAAGAGGAGCAACCAGGACAGAGCCAGTGCCCTGACAGGGACTAGAACCTGGAGTGCTGGCGCCACAGGTGGAAGATAAGCCTAGTGAGCTGCAGTGCCGGCCTGGCCACCTGCTTTTAACCCTTCACTCTCTCAGCTACCAACTTGGATTACCTGTTTTTCTATATATGTCTTGAATGTCTGCAATTGTCCTTTTAGCTGGTACACTGGGCCTTGTTATTATCAAACATTATTGTTTTGAACTAGGTAATGTAGGCAAATGGTACAACATTGAGACACAGAGGATATTCAAGCAGTTCTCCCAGTAACCCAGTTTTCTTAGTGTACACAAAGCTTAGAAGCTGTTTGTATTTTTTCTTGATATCTATGACCTGTCTCACAGATAGGATTGTTGATTTTCTTCCTATGGCAACATAGAAGCTTTTAAGATATTAGAGAAGCTTGTCCTATGACTGTGATAGAGATTGAAAGTATTTTTTCCCAGTTTCTCATTTGCTTTTTGAATTTGTGGTTTTTTCCAGTGGAGAAATGTTATGGTAGTCAAATTTATCAATTTTTAAATTTTATGGTTTCTGTGATATATCATTCTTAGACAGCTATTCCTTGTTCCAAGATTATAAAAGTTTCATACATTTTCTTCTATTATTATTTTGCTTTTGATTCTTCCGGAATTTTTTTATGTAATGTGTGTGTTATGGACCTAACTTAAGTTTTTCCCAAGACAACCATCCAATTATTCCAGCATTTATTGAATAGTGTCATTCCCTGCTGATCTGAAATATCATATTTATTCTACACAAGGTTTCTAGAAACAGGTATATTATGAGCTTCCTATTTCTTGATCTCTTGATGCAAAATTTTAAATTATAGCAGCTTAATATCATTTCTAATAAAGGGAGCGCCAGTCCATTCCTCTTTTTCTTCTGTTTCTTTTCAGAATTCTCTATTTTTTCCTGCTTGTTTATTTTTTTCAAATGTATTTCAAAGTCAATTTGTCTAACCCTCCCCTAAATTGGTTGGTTATTTTCCTATTTGAACTGCATTACATTTTCAGATTAATTTAGGGAGAAATGACAGTTTTATGATGTTGTACCTTTCTGTTGCTGTTTTTTTGGTGTCCTTTAGTAATGTTAATTTTTTCAAAAAGAATTTGCAGACATCTTCTTACTTTTATTGATGGATAATCCATCATTTTATTGCTATTTAAATATTTTATTTCTCCCATATTTCCTAACTGGATGTTGTTTTGACAATTATTTTAAAAATCCCCATTATGGCTATTTTGGAAATCTTCATATCTGATTTGACTTGGGTTCCAGTGTCTGCCCCCAGCTTATAGGTAAGCCCAGACCTTTTTTTTTTTTTTTTTTTTTTTTTTGACAGAGTGGAGAGTGAGAGAGAAAGACAGAGAGAAAGGTCTTCCTTTCCCGTCGGTTCATCCCCCAAATGGCTGCGCTGTGCCAATCTGAAGCCAGGAGCCAGGTGCTTCCTCCTGGTCTCCCATGCGGGTGCAGGGCCCAAGCATCCATCCACTCCCATCCTCCACTGCCTTCCTGGGCCACAACAAAGAGCTGGCCTGGAAGATGGGCAACAGGGACAGAATCCGGCACCCCAACCGGGACTAGAACCCAGAATGCCAGCGCCGCAGGCGGAAGATTAGCCTATTGAGCTGCAGTGCCGGCCAAGCCCAGACCTCTTGAGAAAGAGATAGCCTCTGGGCGTCTGGTGAAGGGAATGCCCTGTCCACATACTGAAAGACCTTTAAAGTGGGTGTGATGGGCATTAAAACACATTGATGATGTTATATGCGTCATAAACAACTCAAATCTGTATGAATTTAATTCCTTTCAATCCATGTAAGATGTCCACAGTAAGGCAGAAGATGACAAGTTAAAGCAAACGTTGCTTCAATCTGATACCCCTTTGGGTAGACTTATTCTTGGTGTCTTTACGACTGATCACCTCGAGGAAACTGAGGTAGTATCAATATCATACTTTCTAAAGATGTGACACTATCTTCTCCCCAATGTCCTCCCTGAAATGTGGAATTTTGGTTCCCTAAGAAGATCCTTCTAACTGCCAGCCATTACTGTGATTAATCAATGCTTATTAATATCCTCATACATCACTAATATTTAATAAGCACTTGCTGTATATATGCCATCTCATTCTAGGAGTTTGGACACAGAAATGAATACATTCATACTTCCCACCCTAATGGAGTCCATGGTCCAGTGTGTGGGGGGAAGATACGCAGTCACTCTAATGCACTGGGATAAATAATCAATAGAGCTGCTTAAACATGCTCTGGGAATCCAGAGAATGGGACTGTGAAGAGATGAGAGTATTGATTGAGTTGTTCCTTGAAAGACAGGGAGTAGTTAGCTAGACTGGCAAGTGTAACAGATAATGCTAGTACCCTGGCACTCTCTTATTGAGAACTGGCTCTGGGGCAGGCTTGTCATGGGCTCTTGCAAAGGGAGAGCAAAGGAGCTGTATCTGACCAACCTTGAGTGGTATTTGGTGGGTAAATGCCCTCACTTTCTCCTTGGGTGGAACATCTCCAAGATATGTTCTGCAATATCTTCCAGGGTTCTTTAGTGGGATTGGGCCTCAGTTTCCCAGAGTGATCTCCTGCTCACTGATGTACTTTTCCTGCCATGCCCCCATTGCTGCTTCCTGCAATTGCCTCTTGAGAAAACTGCACTCAGATCCTAGTCTCAGGATACGCTTCGAGAAACTGACCCTGACACAGCAGAGCACTGGCGGAGTGTGCTCCAGGAGGAAACAGCATCAGTAATGGCACATAGGTATGATAGACAGAGCTTGCCTTGTCTGGTGAACAAACAGAAGTGGAGTATGGCTGAAGAGCAGCTCAAGGAAGGCTAGGAGACGAGCTAGAAAGTAAGTATGTAGAATCATAAATGCCTTGGCCAAAAGTGGCTGTACCCTCCAGGGAGGATGGACAGTGGGGTCAGAACGGAATTTCTAAAAAGTCCCTCAGGCGGTTTGGTTGTGCGTGGGGAGCCAGGAGAAAGAGGATCTTTTCCTCCTGTGCGTTCTTTTGCCTAAGGCAGGGGCTCCAAGCTCCTGCTCCATGGAGCTCTGAGGCTCAGGCCCGGTCTCAGCAGGCCACCTGCCTTCCTGCTGAGCCTGTAGCTGCCTTCCTCACCTGCCAGGCTGAGCTGTTGCTGGGCTGCAGCCACAGTTGCTGGGGGGGTGGGCGGAGCTCGGTCAGCCCACAGCCGGCACAGGCTGTTTGTTTCCAGGCCTGGCGCTCTAACTCTCCCCATTGGCTGCACAGACGGAATTTTCCTATCTGCAGCTGTGCTTTCCCACTCATCACTTGCCTGTCTCCACTCTGGGTGCAGAGCTCATCTGACGCTTCCTATTCAAGCAGTCATTGATATTCCTGTCTCGTTGGCTACTGTCAATGGGGGAATAGGGAGACATTTGCAGAGGAGGCTGGGCAAGGACCAGGTGCTTTTCCTGTCTGCCTGGATACAGAGATTTTTTTTTTTTTTTTGAGCAGGTTTTTATAAGCACTCTGTGCCTTGTTTTCTTTTCCTTATGTCTTCACTTTTATTCTGTTCTCTCTCTCTCTCTCTCTCTCTCTCTCTCTCTCTCCCTCACTCCCTCTCTCCCTTCCTTACTCCTTCCAGGCCTTAGACTAAGCATTCAAGATTCAGAAATGACTCAGACAAAATCTGCTCAGAAAGATCCAAGTCTAACGGGGCAAGCAGAACAGGACCCAGTAATTACAACATCATGCTGCTGTCATGATTGACTTGTTTATGATTTTTTTTTTTAATCTTTTGGTGAATGAAAAAAGAAAAAAGTGAATGCAGGCCAGGGCACAGAGGAGAGAGGCACAGTCAAGGAAGGCTTCACAGAGGTGATGGTGCCAGAGCTGCACTATGAAGGATTGGGATAATCATGAACACCTGCTTTAAGCTTGAACACCCCTTTAAGCTTGAATTCTCAAGATATCATGAGGTAGATAGTCTTGAATTGCAGAAGAAGAAAGCCTCAGGGAGGTTAGAAAAACTGCCTGAGACTGTAAAGCTGTGGGTGGTCCTGTCAAGACCCCAACAGCAGCTCTACCCACTACACAGCCTGTGGTTATGGCAGCCCACCTAGCTGCAGGGCATGGGGAACCATATCTCAAGCAGAGCAAACCACCTGGGCAAGAATTTCAGGTGCACTCACAGGGGCTGATTCCCTGGGACCCTTGGCTGCCGTGCTCTGTAATCTCCAGCATTTTCCAAGCACTCACTGTGTGCTGTTGGAAAAGCAAGTGGCCAGTGAGTGTTCAATTCTTCCTCCAAAAGTCGGTAATTAGGGCTTGAATCTCAGCTCTTCTGTAACAGGCTATGCGACCTTGAGGAAGTCTCCTTTACTCTCTGAACCTGTTTCTTCATGTTTAATGAGCGTATGAGTCCGACATAGTAGAAGTGATGTAAGAATTCAGGACAATATGGAGCCATCATTGCTATGGATCTGTTCAAGGTGACTTTAGGATACCCAGGTCTGGCTCAGGATGGAGGGGTTGGATGAATCATCAGGCAGGGGGACTTTTAGATAATTGGATGGGGAATGCCTTTCATTCGCCAAGAAATGAAGGTATTGGCAGACAGCCTACAGCTAGCCTGCTTCGAATGGACCAGATGCTATTTTGGAGATGAGAAAAGACATTTTCTTGACACTGGCAGTAAAGGGAGGAGAGAAAACCAGGAAATAGGAATACTAGCTCACTCCTTATCAGAAACAGGGGGCAAGCCAGCCAGCCAAAGTATCTTTGGCTTCTCCCATACAAATTTTCAGGTAGCACCTCCTGCAAATGTGCAGGGGAAGGTGGGAAGGGATGGAGAGAAAGTGCTGATGGGTTCTCAAGCAGAATTGTACTCATTAAGACCATAGTCAGGTGCGAGACCTTGGATTAAGAGTCTGTTTTCCCAGATCCCTGGAGCTGGCTGTTTTCAAGAGAAGAAGAAACGGGGCCATCTGCTCAGAGCTGGCCCTGGCACTAAGGAACATTTCCCTGGGGATGGCCATGCAGGAACTCACACCATGTGATGTCACTGGGAAGCAGTGGAGGATAATTTTTTTCTCAACGTTCAGATATTGTAAGGGCAAAGTTAGGATTTGTTCATTTTTATTTTGCAACTTACTAACAGGTTGCCCATCATCCCCTGCTTCAGACTTGTGAAAATGATTCCTACCTCACAGGGCTGTTGCCAGAATTAAATGAGAGCAAATGGATAGCATCTGTCACAGTGCTTAGAACACAGACCATGCTCAATAAAGTGGCAACTATTATGACATGCCATTTCGTCAGTGAAGAAGAGGAAGACACTTCCTTGTCATTTTAATCCAAATTTATAGATTACCCCTGGAGATCTTGTGATCATTCCTTCAAAATAGAATCTTCACATAGAACCTCCAGGGTTACCCTAACTTATTCATTTTACATATGAGGAGGAAACTTGAGACTCAAAATAAAATTGGCTTCAAAATATTACATAGCTACTTGTGTTAGGTTATTAAGTGATGAAACAGGGATTCAAACAGATCTGTCTCCAAATAGATTGTGTTTCATTAATTTTCTTTCTTTAAAATAATTGCTATCATGAATACAAGAGCATTCACGCAATTTTTTTTATAATAGGCATTTCCATGAACTTTCTGGAGACATCACATATGCATCAATTTCAAAGATGTTTTTGCAACAAAATAAACTTATCTTCTAGTTCCATTTCCATGAACTTTGAAGTGCCCTCCTATATATCTACCATGTACCAAACGTGGTATTGGGCAATATTTATACATAATCTCATTTAATTTGCTTCAACAAGTTTCCAAAGGATAATTCGTCCCACTCTCCATTTAAGTAAACCAAGTCTTATTAGAGAAATGGCATGATAATTGCCTTGCTAACAACTGGCTGAGGCAGGGGATTAAATCCATGAGAGTCTGACTCAAAAGATCTCATTGGTCCCCAGTCTGCAAAGTCAGAGGTTTCCCACTGACTCTGGCTGCTCATTCACTGGCCTCTTGTGAGTATATCCTCCTACCACCTGGAAGTCACCAGAAACTATCCCAGCAGTGGAGGGAAGGCTGGCCTTCTGCACCGGCTTGGAACAGAAGCTCAGCACTGTCCCTGGGTGGGCCGGATGCTAATAGAAGGAATGCTTCTTCACTCATCCTTGAAGCAGTGTGAGGATGCTGCTGCAAACAACCTCTGATAAGCACTCTGAGTTTCCCAGGCAGGGGAAACTCTGTGCTGCTCGTGTGTGTATGACAGAGATGTGCCTCCATTGCCATGACAACAACCAAGGCACTAGCAATCCTGAAAGAGGCCAGAGCTGCTCTGTGCGGAGCTGTGGCCCTAGCTGGGTGGGAATAGGAGTGGGGTCTGTTGGGGGGAAGGGGTGTTTCATTAGCTGGATTCTTCTTGCTTGAAGCCAGCTTGTTCCTTGGTCAGGATTGTTTACAAAGGCTCCTTGCTATACCAAACCTCTTATGTCTGCAGGACTCTGTGTGAAGGGAGATGGCAGGGAAGCTTACCCAGGGAATCCAGAAGGGCATGCTATTTCTTGTAAGGCTTCTGGTAAATGTGTTTACTGGGCAAGCGGATGATGGATGGCCCCTTTCTTAGGGGCCTGTCTGTATATCCTAATGGGGAATCTCATGGGCTTTGCAGACAGCCAGCCTGCAGCGCTTTAGTTCTAACATCTTATGTTAGTTGGTGTAACTTCTCCAAGTCTACATTGCTTCACTGGTAGAAAGGGAATATTTAACATCTCCCTTGTGGGGGATTAACTAAGATAACACATGGGCAGTTTCTGGCATGTGCTCAGCATTTAATCAGTTGTAGCTACAACTATGTCCCCAGTAATACTGTCAGTGAAGTGTAGACTTGGCAAGGAGACCATTTTTGACTTCCTTAATTTGGGGCAAATCTGGAATTACATATCACTCCTCCTGAAACCATTGCCAGGGTTCAGATGTTTGCACCCCAGATCAGGCCCCTGAATTCCCTGGCTCAGCCTGGTGACATCAGGTACTTGTTTCTCCCTGTGGGGCTCTGCCAAGAGAACCTCACAACAGTAGACCTTAGGGATCACCTAGCTCAGCTCCCTCTGCCTCATCTTCCAGGCCAGGAAATGGAAACTTGGAGGAGAGAAAGGTGAAGTGTCTTGTTCAAGGTCACCCATGAGTTGAAGTGGTTGTTGTGTTTATTTTAGCAGGTGTGAATAAGTCTGAGAGGTGCTACAAGAGGGTTGACCTCAAGACTGCCTGGGTTTTCATGAGTGTTTAATATTGGAATAATCATATGTGGGGAGAGTCTTTTTTTTTTTTTTTTTTTTTTTTGTAATTTAGTTGCAGAGCTGGAGACCTCGGTGGTTTCTTGGGAGTGAGAAATATTCAGAGCTAACATTTGCACAGTGCTTTCCAGCTTATGAAATATACTCACATATTCAGTCTTATTTAGTCCTCCCAATAGTCCTTCAAGGTAGTTATGACAATCATCACCAGTCTTTTACACATGAGCAAACTGAGCCTAAAAGTGACCTGCTCAATGCTACACAGTTAACAACAGACAGATTTAAGAAATGAATGTGTATTTGTGTGACTCCTAATTACAGCAAACTGGCCCAGCTGTTATAGCCAGTTTGGGGAATTTAATGTTGCAGGCAAAGCTGTCCTCTGCTGATCGTGTACAGAGGTGGGGGAGGAAGGCATCCTCAGGGCTGACACTAGTGAAGATTGGAGATGATTAACTCTTGTCAGGGAGCTCTCCAAAATGAAGGGTAACAAATGGTGTGGAAGGTGATGATGGTACCTCTTCTGGTAAAGCTTGGTACTTTCAAAGTGCTTCCTGAGAGGCCCAAGGCAGGGAGACATTATCATCCCCTATTCGCACATGAGGCCGGGAGACCTGAACAACTGGTGTAAAATCATTAAGCTGATTAGTGACAGAGCTGGAGTAGGATACACAATTTCTGAATCTCAATCTTTTGACTTCTACTGAGAGCAGGTGGATCTGAATAGGGTCCTGATCTTGAGAAGTGAGCAAGAGTCATGGATGGCATGATTTCATCAAACTTCCTTGTTTGGGAGTAAACTCTCAGACAACAAGCATTTTGCCAAGTAGCTGAGTGCACCCTGTTTTCCTCTAAGATAGGTTTTTGAGCTCTGCCTACAGAAACACTTCAATTACTACTCAGTCATGTACTGAGCCTTTTTTCCTATGAGCTTTCTCTGTTGCACTGTTGTTCAGGGGGGGAGAGAGAAATCAGAGAGGCGGTAAAGCATTTAAATTGGTTTCTGATTTTAGCAGAGTTCTTTCATCTGCAGTCACCAGATGCCTACTTGAGTTTACAGTTCAGTGGGAAGGTGAAGATTACACAAGGAAGGACCTCAAAGAGTCCTGGGCTTCTAGAACTGGACGAGACTTCTGCAATTCTGGCATTTGGCTTAGAGGTCACTGAGGGGTCAAGAAAAGTGGGAGAGACCTCCTCTGCTGATTGCTCTGGGACAGACACCTTGTACCTGAAGATGGGAAAAACTGGTTGACGTCAGAGGGAGATAGCCAAAAAAGGCTCTAACCATGCCAGAGTTTTATATTTTGTAGAATTTCCTGACTCTAAATCCAGTTTTCTCTTGAATTCCATGTAAGAGGTAGGTCAATGATAGCACTGTATCCTTCCTGCATCTGCAACCTTGGTCCGCAGGTAAGGGTAAAGAAACTCATCAAAACACAAGCTCATTTATAATTAGGTGCAGGACACACAAGCACTCCTTAGCAAGGGCTCACTGGGACATGGACAGAGGTGATTTACCGTTGTTCAACTAATCAGACACTTCTGTCACATGCAACTGATTAATGACCACCTATGCCCAATTATAAGTAAATAGTTTGTCCTTCCATAAGAATATTCTTATTTGGCATAAAACAATGTAATAAATTAACATAATATTTGATAAATACTCTTCATGGTCTTCTAGGTCTCCATCATTTCAATGAAGGAATCTGAAATGAAGTAGTTCTCTGCGAACCTCCTGCTCTAGCCCCATGATTGGGATACTTACTGTGTGTGACACATCATACTCGTATCAGGCTCTGTAGATCATTCTGAGAGCAGCAGAAGGCACAATTCCTCACATTGAGGTGCTTGCAATCTAAAGAGAGAAGATTGATAGACATTAACAACATAAACATATTCAGTAGTCCTCTCTTATCCATGGGGGGATATGTGCCAAGACCCCCCAATGGATTCCTGAAATCCTATAAATATTATGTTTTTTCCTATAGTTACATACATACCGCTTATATAAATTAGTCACAGTAAGAGATTAACAAGTGGTAATAAAACAATTATACCAATATACTGTAAAAATGTATATGAAGGTAGCATCTCTCTCTTTCTCAAGATCTTTAGTGGGCATATTTTAGCAACCTCAGGACACAATTTTTTTTTATTTCCTATTGAGAACTTTCTTTTTTTAAAAAAAGATTTATTTATTTATTTGAAAGACAGAGTTACAGAGAGAAGAGAGGCAGAAAGAAAGAGAGGGAGAGGTCTTCCAACTGCTGGTTCACTCCCCAATTGGCTGCAATGGCCGGAGCTGCGCTGATCTAAAGCCAGGAGCCAGGAGCTTCTTCCAGGTCTCCCACGCAGGTGCAGGGGCCCAAGGATTTGGGCCATCTTCTACTGCTTTCCAAGGCCACAGCAGAGAGCTGGATGGGAATTGGAGCAGCTGGGTCTCGAACCGGCGCCCATATGGGATGCCAGCACTTCAGTTCAAGGCGTTAACCTGCTGAGCCACAGCCTGGCCCCAGAAAACTTTCACCTTTTCACTTAAGGAAAGCATTTTGTTGCTTCACTTTGGTATATGTGAGTTGCCAACATCACTATTCTTGAGCTTTGGGCCATTAAAAGTAAAATGAAGGTTACTTGAATATAAACACTATATAACATAATAGTCAATCTGATAAATGAAATACCCACTAAGTCACCAGAGGGGAGGTAGCATACACATCATGGATACATTGGACAAATGGGGATGATCCATGCTTTGGGCAGGGCAGAGAGAGATGGCATGTGTTCATCATGCTACTGAAAATGTCATGCAATGGAAAACTTATGAGTGTTTCTGGAATTTTCCATTTATTATTTTCATACTGCTTTGACTACTGGCAACTGCACTGTGGAAAGTGAACCCCTAGATGGAGGGGTGCTACTGTACACATCTACAGTCTCTCAGAGCCTCCCTACAAATAATGGAGTGCATACTACAGGCCAAGTGCTATGCAAAGGCTCAACACAAAGATTTTGCCTTCAAGGAGTGGATCTCTATTTCTCATCATCCCAGACTGCTTGTCTCTGCTCTTGTTATCTAGGTTGCCTTGTCCACTCTTTCTGGCCTATCTGAATTCCACTCATTTTGTAAGGCATCACCATACCTCCTCTGTGAAATCTGTCCCTGCAATCTCTTCTTCCTCTGGCTCCTTTAATATTTATTGCCTACTCCACCTTCTGGTCACTCACTGAATGCTATGGCTAATTATGTGTTCACATGTTTATAAGTTGTTTTCTTGGATTAAGAACTTGGGTTTTGGCCGGCGCCGTGGCTCAACAGGCTAATCCTCCGCCTTGCGGCGCCGGAACACCGGGTTCTAGTCCCGGTCAGGGCGCTGGATTCTGTCCCGGTTGCCCCTCTTCCAGGCCAGCTCTCTGCTGTGGCCCGGGAGTGCAGTGGAGGATGGCCCAAGTGCTTGGGCCCTGCACCCCATGGGAGACCAGGAAAAGCACCTGGCACCTGGCTCCTGCCATCGGATGAGCGCGGTGCGCCGGCCGCGGCGGCCATTGGAGGGTGAACCAAAGGCAAAGGAAGACCTTTCTCTCTGTCTCTCTCTCTCACTGTCCACTCTGCCTGTCAAAAAAAAAAAAAAAAAAAAAAAGAACGTGGGTTTTATTCATTCTTGAATCTCATTCTTCCTAGTCCCTAGCATAATGGCTTGCATGTTTTAGGCACACAAAGCATGTTTGTTAATTGGTTAATTTAAAAAATATTATGCATACACCACAAGATGAATGATAGCAGGGATTACTTGGAGGTATATACATATATGTAAATATATGTAAAATTTCTCAATTATCCAAAAAGAGAGAATGACAGTAGAGACACCTGCCTTTATAAGACTCTTTGATTCTTAAAAAAAAAAAATACTTCTAGGAAGGACATTAAAGAAATTAAGTTTGATTAAGCAATTAGTAGCTTACCAGTTTTATTCTCCAATAAGCATAAGGACTGAATTGGGTAAGTTGTTCAAATTCTCAAACAACCGAGTCCTTACAAAATGCCAGGAATTGTACTTGGTGTTGGGGTATAAAGATGACTAAGACAATCGTGTCCTCAAAAAGCTTATATTTTAGTCACCAGACTCTTTTGATTTCTTCAGAGGCTATAAGAAAGCCAAGCACAGGATGTGAGACATTTGGCCCACCCTGAAAGATTGAGGGAAGGCTTTCTCCATGCCTTCTCTGCCAGAATGCTTTCCCCACTCTTGTGCTCATGAACTCTTACAGAAGCCTCAAGACCCTCCTCTTTCGTCACTTTCTCTGAGAGGCCTTTCCTAAGCCTCATTGGCAGAAGAAATCCTCCCCTCATTGGTGCTCCTACACCAACCTGCCCAACTGCATTGCAGCGTTTCTCATGTCTTTTTGTGATTCATTGTTCCTCTGCTGATGATTCTACACGGCTCTCACAGATTGTGGACCCTACCCATTCATATTGATCTTTCCAGCTCCTTCCATTGATCCTGGGATGGACATGACAGATGGGACGGCCCCCACATTATCATAGTTGATTGGAGACCTCTCTGATACCACTTGTTTAAGACCTGGATTGTGCAGGTCTAGCTGAGTGCCACCTGGGACAGAAGCAAGGTCTGCCTGCCAGTATTAGTGACAAGCCTCTCAGTGACTCCATTCAGTACAGCAAGTACTGACTGGGAACCAAGTCAAATAAAAATATTCAAGCACCACCAGTGCAATACCTACTGTGTCATCAGTTGCATGATGTTATTTATACTCCGCATAACAACTCTGAAGTGTTATTTATCCCCTGAGGTAAGGAGGCTCAGAAGGTAGTTTGTCCAAGGTCAGGTACAATCCAGGGTGGTATAACTGCCAAGTATGAGGGTACCTCATAAGTTCAGGAAAAATGGAACTAAAAGATGTTCATTTTGGTGCAAACAATTATAAAGGGTCTTCCAAAAATTTATGAAAAATGCATATTATGACAAAACTATGTGTGCATTTCAAAATTGCTGTGCATAAAAATAAACTCATCTTTCAGTTTGCTTTTCCACAAACTTTTGGAAGTACCTTTATATATCTGTTGTATCCTGCTGCCAAACAAGACAGATTAAAGGCTAGCTCATGGGCTGTGACGACCTCATGGGTGCAAGGGTCCCAGGAGATGGAGAGGGTGCACAGGGGAGGGCAGCAATCAGAACTCTTCACGGAGGTCAAGGCAGGGCTGACCAACGAGGGAAACGGATCCAAGCAGAAAGAAAGATCTTGGCGATGCCCTTGGCACGGCATTGGATGCGTCACGCATGACAGAGAAGCAACCACACGCAGGGCAGGGGAGCGTCAGACGGCTTTCTCGGAGGGATGCCCGGGGTCTCATCCTTCTCGGGGTCTCCGCTCTGTGCTCAGTGAGGAGGGGGGAGAAGTGCGTGCGCTTAGGGGAGCCACGCAGGAACTGCAGGCGCGGAAAACGCACCCCACACCTCCTTCTAGTCCCAGGGGCGGGAAGCTGTGTCTCCGCCTTCCTCCCCAAGGTGGGGGCAGCCTGCTCTTGGCCCCTGCGGTCGGGGGCCTTAGTCCCGGGGGAGGGGGCGTCTTCCTCCCGCGGCTCTGAGGAAGCGGTGTGTTCTGTCTCGTCACCGGGCGCGCGTGCGAGCGGGGGCGAGTACGCGTCCCTCCCTCACCTGAGGGCCGGGGAGATGGCACCGTTCTCCTCAGCGAGCCCGCGCGTTCTCACCTCAGCATAGGTGGCTGACACTTCTTCCCTCCAAGGGAGTGGGGGCCGCTCCCCCTGCCTCCACCTCGGCTAGGACTGGACCCTCCCCCCCGAAAGCAGCTGGGGACTCTAGGCTCCCGCCCACTCCCGGCGAGGTCACGCTCGGCTTGCGGGGCCGCAGGGCTTCCCTCCCCCTCCCCCGAGTCCCTGGAGCCGGGACGCGGCGGCCAGGTGGCTCCAGCGCCCGCTCCGAGGCGGGGGCGGCGCCGGCTCTGCGGCGCGGGGCGGGGCGACCCGCGGCCCCGCCCCCGGCCCCGCCCGCTCCCCGGCGCCCGAGCCTCGCGCAGCCGGGCTCCCCCGGCCCAGTCCGCCGCCGCTGTCTGCTGGGCCAGCGCGACGCGGACCGGGGCTCGGCCGCCGCCACCGCCGCTGTGAGCTTCGGCCTCCCTCAGCGCCGCCCGGCCCCGCCGCCTCGCGCGCCCCCAGCCCCTCGAGCCAGATGATGAACTTCCTGCGGCGCCGGCTGTCGGACAGCAGCTTCATAGCCAACCTGCCCAATGGCTACATGACCGACCTGCAGCGGCCCGAGCCCCAGCAGCCGCCGCCGCCGCCGCCCCCCGGCCCGGGCGCGGCCTCAGGCTCGTCGGCGCCCCCGGCCGCGTCGCCGGGCCCCGAGCGGAGGCCCCCGCCCGCCCAGGCGCCCGCGCCGCAGCCCGCGCCGGCGCCGTCGGTGGGCAGCAGCTTCTTCAGCTCGCTGTCCCAAGCCGTGAAGCAGACGGCCGCCTCGGCGGGCCTGGTGGACGCGCCCGCGCCCGCGCCCGCGGCCGCCAGGAAGGCCAAGGTGCTGCTGGTCGTCGACGAGCCGCACACCGACTGGTAGGTGCGGGGCCGCCCTGGCTCGGGGCTCCGGGGGCCGGTCGGGGGGCGCCCGCGGGAAGCCTGTCAGACTCGGGAAGGAGAGCGAGGGCGCGAGGGAGGCGTTGCGTGCTGTCCCGAGGGAGAGGCGGGGTGCGGGGGGCGCGGGCGGGCAGGGAGAGCGGGAATCTGAGGGAAAATGTCTCGCCTCAGATCCCCCGGGTCGCACCCAGGAAGGAGCTACTTTACGCAACAGGGGGGAGTCTTCAGAAGTAGTTGGCATTGGGGTGCGGGAGGGGGCATCCTTGGCCGAAATGCGGACAGGCCGAGGTGACAGTGGTCCCAGACGACCGAAGGGACGGTCACTAAAGGCCCACGCCGTTGGTGAGGCGCGGCGTGAATTTGGAGTGGAAATTTGGTGTTAGGGGCTGTGCTCTCCGGACCCCCCGCGGGTCGGATTCCGCATGGGGTCGCCCAGGTGCCCACCGGCTGGCTCGCCCTGCATAGCCCAAGTCTGTATTTTGTGCTGCGGGGGGAGGGGGGAGTTGTGTGTGTGTGTGTGTGAGTGTGTGTGTGTGTGTGGTGCTGATGGTGGTGGAAGTGATGGTGGCTTTTTCCAGGTGGAGACGACGACCCAGGTAAATAGACTGGATGGTGCAAGGGGCGCAAATGGAGATCTGCTTTCACCCAGTGGATGGAAACTTCAAGATCCCACCCCCACCCCCACCCCCTTTAAAAAGGGGGGCTATGTGGCATTTTTCCAACAGTGCTGAAGGCTGGGGGAAATGTTAGCTGTTGGTGGTAAAAGTGGGGTCCATTTCAGGCTAAGACCGATGTAGCTGGACGTTAACCCAGGGGATGGTGGGGTGGTGGGTTTGACTGGAGAAGGGCTTGAGGAAATGAAGACCGACACTTGATCTTCAGGAATATGAAAAAGGGCCTTTTTTTGTTTTGTTTTGTTTCTCACAGGAGTGAGGTTGGGGACCGGACCCAACAGGGAGGCACAGAGGGCCCATGAGGCTGTTTATCTCCGTTTCCTCTTTGGGCTGCTTCCCAGCTTTTTCTCTATCATTTTCTCACTGGGAGCCCCAGAGGGAGGGTTGGGGAGAGAGAGGGTGTGGGCAGCGGCATGGACAGGGTGGAAGTGAGATGAGAATGTGGGGATGCCTTCCTGCTGGCAGCCGCTGTCACCAGTCTGCGTAGTTTGTTTGGATGCCTTGTTTGGTTGATTTTTTTCTCTTGAAGGGACATACAAGAAGGCAGTGGGGGAAATAGAATATGACAGGCCATTGACAGCCCCCTTAGGAGAATCTCTGTAACTCAGTTCAAATCAACAAGTGCTCATTAAGGGAGAAGGGAAGGGAATCAAACTGTGCTGAACATCTGTTATACACCAAACTGTACTGGGTGCTCACAATAGGTTATCTCATTGAATTCTCACCACAAGACTGAGGCTTTGAAAAGGTAAGTACTGTTTTCATACAGCCAGCAAATGGTAGAATCAGAGTTTGAATTTAGGCTCCATTTGAGTTCACTGTTCCCACTCCACTATATCACCTCACTATTATTATATTACTGGCCATTTTAATAATATGCTTCCTGTAGGGGCTAGGCAGTGTAGGGAGGGCTTTTAGAGAATCACTCCAATTTGGGAGATAGATTGACTGCATGAAACATTTAACAAAAGGAAATCTAGAATTATTGCTGGGCACTTGTGTTTCAGCGAATGGGGTGATTGGTGAGAGCCAGTGTTAATGGAGAAGGCTTAACGCAGGTGAATCTCCAAAGAAAGGCCAGGAAGAGGGAAGAAATGAGAATGATGTTGTTTGATTTTTCTGTGCAAGAATCTGACCTTTATGCACCTTGTCTTTATCTCCCATCCTGTTGAAGGCATTTGTTTTGGCTATAATTGCTAGTTAGGTATCTAAAGGTAGGTAGATACTCATTTGTATGGTTATGGTGAGGCTGCTGTAGGTTTCTGTTTATAAATGCCTCAGTGGCTTGAGATTTGAAAGTCTCCTTGGATAGTATTATTTTCTAGAAAGACAGACTTGCATAAACCAGAGAATTTGCCTTGCCCTGGAGACTAGAATTCTAATGGAAGTAATAGAAGCTACTTTTTATGTGCTTACTCCCAACTGTTTTCTGGTTTTCTCTGAAGTAACAACATTAATTTATTAGAACTCTTAAGCCTCATTTGAGTGTAGTGCTTGACAGCAGTTTTGTGCCTCTGTTTCTGTGCTTAATAGCAATTTCCAGAATTTTAGAGTTTGTCTTCCAACACAGTTCTAAATTTGTTGTAAACATCTCAGTTAAATATTGGTGAGTGCTTTTATTGAAAGATCTCCTTGAATTAAGGAGCAGGTGCTTGCTTATGACAGGTACCATAATTTACAAAGGTGGTTTTTGCTCTGAAGGCTTATTTTAGTAAATTTGTCTCACACCTTAAGCTATCTAGATGGTATTCACTGAGGAGGTAGCATATGAAGGAGCTAAAGAAGTTCTTGGGAAATTAGAATTTAAAGATAATGGGGGTGCTGGGACCAGCATTGTGGCGTAGTGGGTAAAGCCGCCACCTACAATGCTAGCATCCCGTCTGGGTGCTGGTTTGAGTCCAGGCTGCTCCACTTCTGATCCAGCTCTCTGCTATGGCCTGGGAAAGCTGTAGAAGGTGGCCCAAGTGCTTGGGTCTCTGCACCAGCATGGGAGACCCAGAAGCAGCTCTGGCTCCTGGCTTTGGATCAGTGCAGCTTTGGCCCTTGTGGCCAGCTGGGGAGTGAACAAGCAGATGGAAGACCTCTCTCTCTTTGTTTCTTTCTCTGTCTCTCTTCTCTCTATGCAACTCTTTCAAATAAATAAATAAATAAATAAATAAACATTTTTTTAAAAAGAAAGATAATGGAGGGTAGAGAGCAGGCATTTAACCTAGCAGTTAAGATGCCTGAATCCTATGTCAGAGTACCTGGATTTGATATTTATATCTGGCTTCTGACTTCAGCTTCATGCAGTTTGTACTCTGGAAGGCAGCAGTGATAGTTCAAGTGACTGGGTTCCTGCTACGCACATGGAAGTCTTGGATTGATTGTTCAGCTTTAGGCTTTGGCATGGTGTAGTTCTAGCTGTTGCAGGCATTTGGGACTCAAACAGAGCATGACAGCTCTCTCCCTTGCTGTTTTTCTCTTTCTGTCGCTCAAATAAATAAGTAATTAGAAATTTTAAATGTGCATTTTCTGTGACATTTCTGAAACCACCTCATACAGGTCCAATATCATTATCTTGGTGCTTGAGTAGGAAGGCAGAGTATAGTCTCCCAGTAGAACTTCAGAATATTGGTTCCTTCTGATTTATATAATACTAAAATAAAGAGGGTTTTTTAACAACTATTTAAATAATTGGAGATTTAAAAGAGTGCTTAAAATAGGTAGCATCTCAGAGCATCCTTAATACACAACAGAGTCTTTTGAATCTTTATCAGTATAATTGCAAGCAACAGAATTTGTAGACTTTACTACTGACCAGGTTGATGGGAAAACTGGAAGTTTTTTTTTCTTTCACTTGAAATCTTTTCATTGGTTGCTGAGATCTTTAGATTAGTGGCATACTAAAAGATCATTGAAAAATTTATTTGTGCTACACAAAAAATGCAATCAAGCTCATTATATACTTCATTAATATTATTAATGTTAGTTTTTATGTTGCCATGTCTTTTAAGGGTTGTCATAAATTTGAAGTGCATCTTTCACATTTATGATCTTTGTGCCTAAACAAAGAACAGATGCCCCTTTGAGTGCGTCTTTGTTTCTTCGATATATTACACTCTCACTGGTTAAAAGGTAAGTTTTCTCTCAGATTCTTCCTTCTCTCCATTCTAGAAATTCTGACTCCAATGACAAAGAGGGCTTTTCATTGTGGGACTTCTCAGTTTTAATTTGAAATTTGGTATAGCAAAGGCACTCTTGATTATTTAGAGGTTGCAGATATGAATAGTCAGCAGGTGTTTATTGGGCATCTTCTTTTTAGGGGAATATTTGTTATGAATCAATGAGGCCTAGCATCTGTCTTTTAGGATCTAACTGTCCAGTGGGGAGGTAAATTTATATTTTTGAAAAAAGGTGATTACAGATTACCTTTTGTATTCAAAGTGTGGTCCTTGAGCCAAAGTATTGATAGCAACCAGTAGCTTTGTGAACTATAGTATCTTAGGTCCCATCTCACGCCTGTGGAATCATAATTTGCATTTGAGCAAAACCCCCAAATGATTCATAATCACATTAAATTTGAGTTGTGATGAACAAATGGATATGTGGTTAGTGCTATAGGTGAGACAACACCACCAACTACTGTTATTTATTGACCAATTACTTTATGAGAGATCTTCAAAAGTTGATAGAAAAATGCATATTATGAAAAAGCTACACATAGTTTTCAAATTTTCTGTACCCAAATTATCTTTAAAAAAAAAAAAAAGATTTATTTACTTGAAAGGCAGAGTTACAGAGAGGTAGACGCAGAGAGAGAGGGGTTTCTGTCTGGTTATTCACTCCCCAAATGGCCGCAAAGACTGGAGCTGACCCAATCCAAAGCCAGGAACCTGGAGCTTCTCTGGGTCTCCCATGCAGGAGCAGGGGCCAAGGACTTGGACCATCTTTTACTGCTTTCCGAGGCCATAGCAGAGAGCTGGATCAGAAGTGGAGCAGCCGGGATTCCAACCGGTGCTCACATGGGATGACCCCAATTATTTTTTAATTCCATTTTCTACAGACTTTTTGAAGTACCCTTGTATGCAGATGTTGTACTATTCTCTTTACAAATCTCGTTTAATCTTTCTAACACCAATGTAGTATAGAAATTTGTTTTAAAGATTTATTTATTTATTCAAAAGGCAATTACAGAGAGAAGAAACGTCAGGAAGAGAGACAAAGAGGCAGAGAGTGAGAGAGTGAGAGAGAGTGTTTGTTCTTCCATTCACTGGTTCACTCCCCAAATGGCCACAATGGCTGGAGCTGAGCCGATCTGAAGCCAGGAGCCAGGAGCTTCTTCCAGGTCTCCCATGTGGGTGCAGGGGCCAAGCACTTGGACTATCTTGCACTGCTTTCCCAGGCACATTTTCAGGGAGCTGAATCAGAAGTGGAGCAGCTGAGACTTGGTGGCAGCTTTTTCTGCTGTACCACAGTGCTTGCCCCCATGATACAATTTTTGAGTCATTTCTTTCCAAAACTTTAGCTCTGTAATTTTTTTCTATGTGGTAAGTCTTTGAAAGAAAAGGCAGATGTCTATAAGTGACTGAACATTTCCTTGAATGATAAATTTACCTTTGACTACTCCATTCAGTACCTCCTTACAATATTGGTACCATGTGGTATTGTGAGGAAAAAAATGCTAAATCCTGTTATGTCTCCATGTGTCCTCATCAATAATGGAAGTTGGAAACTTGTGGTTGGGTTCCTTTCTTCCCAATAAACCTGAGCACATTTGTATACATATTTTGAATTGTTGGTGAATGGTATTATTTCTTGATCCCTGCCCTGTGAACAGTTTATACAACATGTTCTTACCTGTCATCTCATTTTATCTTTGCAATGATCCTGAGCATTGGGTAGAATAACCATTTCATAGAACAGACTCAGAAAAGTAGTGAGTTGCTGGAGATTATGTAGCTACTAAGCTCAAGTATCTGGATCTGAACTTAGATTAATTGATCTGCAAAAAAATGCCACATTTTCTGGCAGAAGAATTAGGTGATGGTTTTCTTTTTCTTATAAAGAGATTGTTTCTCTTGCAAAAATATTTACCATATGATTTATTTAAATAGCAAACATCCCACTGCTTTTGAAAACTCTCATTTTACAAAACTTGATAGGCTAACATTTTTTAAGTTATTTTTATTTAATATGAATATAGCCACTGCAGTTTTCTAATTTTTCTTATTAGTATGTTATATCTTCTCCTTTACTATTATCTTTTTTTCCAAGATTTATTTATTTATTTATTTGAGAGGTAGAGTTACAGTCAGAGAGAGAGGGAGAGACAGAGAGAAAGGTCTTCCATCCGCTGGTTCACTCCCCATATGGCTGCAACAGCTGGAGCTGAGCCAGTCCAAAGCCAGGAACTTCTTCTGGGCCTCAAGCATTTAGGCTGCCTTCTATTGCTTTCCCAGGCCATAGCAGAGAGCTAGATTGGAAGTAGGCAGCTAGGACTAGAACCAGCACCCATATAGAATGCTGGCACTGCAAGCAGAGGCTTTGCCCACAATGCCACAGTGCTGGCCTCAGGTAGGCCATGTCTTTCAGGATCAGATCCACCAGTTGGAGTGAGGGCATGGTTAGTATAGTGGCCATAGGATGGAGAATTGCATCTGATTGTTAAGTGTGTGTTTGATGGTACTTCTACTGTGGGTGCACCTCTAAAAACGAGTGAGACCTGTTCATTAGGTGGCGGTGTCATCTTTAATTTTTGCTTTCTACATAGATGCAGTTGGGTGCCACAAGGCTATAATGTCTCTCTTTATCTTTTTTTTTTTTTTTTTTTTTTTTTACAGGCAGAGTTAGACAGTGTGAGAGAGAGAGAGAGAGAGAGAGAGACAGAGAGAAAGGTCTTCCTTCCGTTGGTTCACCCCCCAAATGGCCACTATGGCCGGCGCACTGCGCTGATCCGAAGGCAGGAGCCAGGTACTTCTCCTGGTCTCCCATGTGGGTGCAGGGCCCAAGGACTTGGGCCATCCTCCACTGCCTTCCCGGGTCACAGCAGAGAGCTGGACTGGAAGAGGAGCAACTGGGACAGAATCCAGTGCCCCAACTGGGACTAGAACCCGGGGTACTGGTGCCTCAGGCGGAGGATTAGCCTAGTGAGCCGTGGCGCTGGCCTAGAGTGTCTTCCTAGAGGGTAGACAGGATCATCTAGAGGGCTTTCCTGTTTTTCTGACACTGCTGCAGTGAAGTGGGAAGAAGTAGGTTAGAACGGGGTAAGTTACCTATAGAGAGAATAAAATGGGCCAATAATACAAGTCTGTGAAATCTTAAGGATTTCAGCGTGACTGATAGTAGGAGGAAGTATACTAGTCTTGGTGGTTGCTACTTTACAGCAGTCATTTCTGATATTTTAACCAGTTCACATAAAATTATAAAATACACTGAAATTATGCTCATTTACCCTACCACTTTTTCCTGTTTTTAGCAGCATGAAACAATGTGAAGGTATAGGATTAAGGGTCAAAACACCCACAGTTGAGATATGGTACCACCATTAGCCATATAACTGTATGAGAGTTATATAATGTATTTTAGCCTTTAGCAAATTTTCATTGAGAGTCTGTTAAATGCCACACACCATTCTAGTTCCTGGAGGGACACATACAAACTTAGTTTTCTTATCTACAAATGGAGATAATATGTATATGACATAAACTGTTGTGAGAAGATGAGCATTTTATGAAAAATAACCATAGTAGTTATTGTTTCACTTCCACATTTTTAAGAGGATTTATTTTGTTTTATTTGAAAGACAAAGTGTCAGAGAAAGAAAGACAGAAAAAGAGATCTTTGCTCGTTCACTCTCCAAATAGCTGCAATGGCTGGGCTGGGCCAGGCCAGGCCAAAGCCAAGAGCCTAGAACTCTATCTTGACTCTATGTGGGTGTTAGGGGCTCAGGTACTTGGGCCATCTTCTGCTGCTTTCCCAGGCCCCAAGTACCCTTGTGGGCAACCCAGATGAAACTCCTGGCTTCACTGTGGCCCATCCCCGGCCATTGTCGCCCTTTGAGCAGTGAACCAGTAGAAATAAGAGCTTCTTTTCTCCTTTTCTCTGTAATCCTGCCTTTGAAATAAATAAATAAATCTAAAAAAATAAAAGAAGACCAATCCTTTCCTGTCTTCTCCAAGACCTTGCTCCAAATTCTTTTCCTTCTTCTTCCCTTCTATCCATACTGTCATATTGTATGGGTTGCACTATACTTGTAAATAAAGAAACAAATGAAAAACTCCTCACCTTCTTAATCACTCTTCAAATGTGGAAGGGAAACCTCAGTCTTGTCTCCATCCTTATCTGTGGTTTGCCTTTCTCCACTGACACTGGGCTTATGCTTTCTATGTAATAATGAAATAATTCTTACTAGGAACCCTAATTGCTAAATCCAGAGGAAGATGTCAGTCTATACCTACTTGACATTTCAACTTCCCTTTGGAAGTCAGTTGGCTTCTCAACACAGCATTCTTGGTTCTCTTCATACCTGTCTTTTTGAAGCCCTTCTCAATTACTTAGCCTGCTCCGTTAAATGTAGGGGCTCCTCAGGGCTCCATTTTTTTGTCTGCTTTTTTCACTGATGCTGTGTTTGGTCTGTTTACTCTCAAGATGTCAGTTATCTCCTAAATACAGTAAGTTCCCATATATATTTTTTTTTAAGATTCATTTTATTTATTTAAAAGACTTACAGAGAGAGGTAGAGAGCCAGAGAGAGAGGCTCTGGTTCACTGGTTCACTCCCCAAATGACCGCAGTGGCCAGAACTGAGCTGATCTGAAGCCAGGAGCCAGGACCTCCTTCCAGATCTCCCATGTGGGAGTAGGGGCCCACACACTTGGGCTATCATCTACTGCATTCTAGGCCATAGCAGAGAGCTGGATCAGGAGTGGAACAGCTGGGACTCAAACTGGTGCCCATATTTTGACATTTAGCCAAAGCTTTGTTCTGATCTTCAGATATATGTTCAGTTGTGCTGGATATCTCCATCTCAGTAGCTAAGGCAACTCAAGGTCATTTATTCCAATATTTAATCTCTTATTTTCTTTCCTATTTCAGTGCTTATATTCTCTGTCTCAACTGGGGACACCAGAGATTGGCCATTTGAAACCTATTTGAGATTCTTCTTTCACCTAGAACTTCTGAGATTTCCATTTAATAGCTTGACCACACTATTTAAAATGCAGATTTGACCTTTTTACTCCTTTGGTTAAGGCTTTTCATTGGCTTCCCAAGTCTTATGTTTAAAGTTCATGGTCCTCCAGTGATTTGACCCCTGTTTTATTTCCCAGCTTCCTTTTAACTGTTTTCTTCCTTAACCTTCATTTTCCAGTAGAACTGAAATGTTTGTGATTCCATGTGTGCATATGACGTTGCTCCTCATCTCTGCTTCTGCTGCATATTGCTGCTGCGGTTGGTTTTCCTCCTCTTTCCTACCTTTTCTCTCAAAAACTCATGTTCATCTTTGGAGACTGAGATGAGTATTTCCTTTTCCAGAAATCCTTCTCTGACTCCCTAGATTGTTTGGCCATCTTTCTTCCCTTCATGCCTCTTTTAGTTGTGTGGATATCCCTATCACTGGACCGATCACAGTGATCTGTTGATGTGTATGCCTTTCCTTAGACTAGGTAGTTCTTTGAAGGCAGGCTTATTGTTTTACTTGTTTTTGTGTCCTTAACATACAGCAGAGTGCCTGACACATAGTTTGAGGTTATTAAATCTTTGTTTCATTGAAGAGAGAAATTCGGAGAATGAGAGAAGGAACAGAAGGAAACAATGGAGAGAAATATCCAGGATTCAAGGTGTATGTTACATCACGAGTCATCATTGATTATCTACAAATGTAAGGAATCTTCAAAAGGTTTCTGGGAATTGTGTATAATGAAAAAACTATCCATAGATTAAAACAAATTTTTGTGCTAATGTAAACTTTAATTTTCTATGACGTTTTTGAAGTGCCTTTTATGCTTTAGAATGCTTTTGCTCTTACATGTGTTCTATAAAATATAAATTTACTTAATTACTAATTTTCTACCATTCCAAATCATAAATCTCCAGAGATTTAACTCTGAATGAGAACCATAGCAGCCCACAATTCTGAAAGTATAACCTGATCCATGGTAGCTTTGCACAGAATAAAAGCAAATGGAATAAAATTGAGGACTGGGTTTCTCTCAGTTAGTCTGTATTGATACTTGACTCCCAAGCAGCCATTTTCCTGAGGTTGATCCTGCCTTCTTGCCATATCCAGAGAATTTTTCCATTGCCAGTTTTGAAAAACCCAAGCTGCTTGTTTGTTTCTCATTGTGAAAACCTTTTGGGAGTGGTGGTTATTGCTTTGCCTGTATCCTTATCAGAGTTTCTTAGTGACACACACTGTGGTGTAGCTGCCTTCTTCACACAGCTTCTTGGGGATCCTTCTTTTCTCTGTTGGGAAGTGAGAATGTGGGAATGGTTTAATTTACTGATGTAAGAGGGCTGTTCAGAATTATAAGAAACAGGGTATTTTCTTGAAAGGAAAATAACCTTAATTGTTGTAAAGAATATAAAGGTAGGATAGAATTTTAGGGACCTAGAACACCATTGTGATTAAAAAATTGTTGAAAGAAAATATTCAGCAAGGCTGGTGCCGCGGCTCACTTGGCTAATCCTCTGCCTACGGCACCAGCACCCCCAGTGCTAGTCCCGGTCGGGGTGCTGGATTCTGTCTCGGTTGCTCCTCTTCCAGTCCAGCTCTCTGCTGTGGCCTGGGAAGGCAATGGAGGATGTCCCAAGTGCTTGGGCCCTGAACCTGCATGGGAGACCAGGAGAAGCACCTGGCTCCTGGCTTTGGATCAGCACAGCGCGCCAGCCGTAGCAGCCATTTGGGGGGTGAACCAACGGAAAAGAAGACCTTTCTCTCTGTTTCTCTCACTGTCTAAATCTGCCTGTCCAAAAAAAAAAAAAAAAAATATATATATATATATACACATATAGCAAACCTTCAGGATCTGATTTTGCTTGCCTCTCCAGTCTTAGTTTTATGCACCCACTTACTATAACCATGGCAGACATAGCTCACAGTTAGCTGAATGTGCCAGGCTCTGGCTCCTACCCGCAAGGCTTTTTTTCTATGCCTTCAAGACTCAATTTAGTTGTCTTCTAGAATCAGGACTATTCTCTATTCAAGGGGCCTAATGACTTTATATAATAACTTCTGCCTAGCTTAATCATGCATAAAGAGGCTTGGGCTTTGTGTGGGAAAAAATTGAGGTCTCCTTTTTCTGTTGTGGATTTGAATCTTTGGAGGTCTGCAGTACTAAGAATGATAACACATCTGAAAACTGTTTCTTTTTTATTTTTAGGTTTTGGTGGTACAGCATCCTTTCTTTGTTGGACCTCGTGGTATAACTCTAGGGATATATGCATGTGTTTTACTTTTCTGTCCCTGTTTCCCCCAGTGTATAGCTAATGGTCAGAATTTAAGGTCTACATTGTCCTGTGTTAACTCAAATTCTAAATGTTATATAAAAGGGCACGAACAGAATCTCAAAGAAGACAAAATTAGGGTAGTATAGTGGAAAGAGAATTAAAAAAAAATTTTAGATTTATTTATTTATTTGAAAGAGTTACACACAGAGAGAAGGAGAGACAGAGAAAGAGAGAGAGAGAGAGAGAGAGAGAGAGGTCTTCCATCCGCTGGTTTACTCCCCAATTGTCTGCAACGGCCAGAGTTGCGCTGATCTGAAACCAGGGGCCAGGAGCTTCTTCCGGGTCTCCCATGTGGGTGCAGGGGCCCGAGGACTTGGGCCATTTTCTGCTGCTTTCCCAGGCCATAGCAGAGAGCTGGATCAGCAGTGGAGCAGCTGGGACTCAAACCAGCGCCCATATGGGATGCCAGCACTGCAGGCGGAGGCTTTACCTGCTGTGCCACAGCACCGGCCCTAAACTGTTTTAATTCAAATTTGTCCTCTTCCAACTTTTTGTGTCACTATAGGAAATTTAATTCTTTAAACTCTAATTTCTATTTCAAAAATTAGAGATATAGACTAGGTGATATATCTTCAGAGACCATTATAAAATTGATTTCCATAAATCAAATGCTTTGTAAAGGTTGTGTCTTTGACATTATAAAGAGTTGTTCACTGAAGGAAGAATTTGTTGTGAACTAGAACATTCAGAAAATGTTTCAGAGGATGATTACATCTGAGCTAGACTTCGAAGGATGAGTGAAATCTAAATTAGTGAGAAAGCAGACATTTTAGTTAAAAGGAAGAGAAAAAGCAAAAGTGTTAACAACAGTATGATGTGAATAGACTGTGTTTAGTTGATAAAGTTTTCAGGTCAGGGAAAAGAGAAAAGTTTGGATAGAGAGGTAGGGGGAAATAATAAAATGTAGTGTTGGGGCCTGCACTGTGGCATAGTGGCTAAAGCCGCTGCTTGCAGTGCTGGCATCCCATATGGGCACTGGTTTGAGACCCAGCTACTCCACTTCTGATCCAACTCTATGCTGTGGCCTGGGGAAGCAGTAGAAGATGGCCCAAGTCCTTGAGCCCCTGCACCCATGTGGGAGACCCAGAAGAAGCTCCTGGTTTTGGATCAGCTCAGCTCTGGTCATTGCGGTCATCTGCGGAGTGAATCAGCGGATGGAAGACCCTTTTCTCTCTGTCTCTACCTCTCTCTGTAACTCTGACTTTCAAATAAATAAATAAATCTTAAAACAAATAATATGTAATGTATTGGGCATGATCTATGTGACACACAGGTACTATTGTGAGTAGATATATTCATTTTCTATATTATGAAATGAATTACTATTATTAACCTGATTCTACAAATGAGGAAATTGGAGTTGATAAAGTTGATCTAAGATTTGAACTCAGGGACGACAGCTCCAGCATTAATGCCTCTACCCAGCATGCTGTGTAATCAGTAGATAACAGTGTTCTGAATTTTTCTTTCCCATTAAATATATTGATGTTTCTTTTCTTAAATGACTCAGACTCATATTTGACTTATGATAGTTTATTCTCTCCAGACTTCATTGTTTTCATCTGTAAGAAGATGATTACATATACTTCAGAGGGTTGTTATGAGAATTAATTGAAATAAACTTTGAATACGTCTGACATTGGGAATGGCACATGAGAGATGCTCAATAAATGTGCCACCATGGCAAGCAGATTTTCATAGAAGCTTTAAGACAGCAACTTACTACTTGGGTATTTATAGGATTCTTGGAGTCAAGTAAAATTGCTTGTGGACAGTTTTCCATTACATTAAAGATAATTTTGAAAAATAGAACAAACCTAGAAGAATATTCCTTCATTTTAGATGGAGTAGTTTGTTGCACATAATTTATCTACTTGGTTTTATTTATTTTTAAATTTATTTTATTTACTTGAAAGGCAGAGAAAAAGAGATCTTCTGTTTGCTGGTTTACTCCCCAAATGGTTCTGATGGCTGGGTAAAGCCAGGAGCCAGCAATTCTATCCTGGTCTTCCATGTGGGTGGCAGTGGCCCATCCTCTGCTGCTTTCCCAGACTCATGAGCGGGGAGCTGGATCAGAAGTGGAGCAGCTGGGATGACAACCTGTGTCTCGATACGGGATGCAGGTGTAGCACATGGTATCTTAATCTTCTGTCCCACAATGCCAGCACTTACTGCTTGTAGTTTAGGAAGCATTGAATGCAGGTGTTTGGAAGCAAGTTTCAGTGAAGATGTTATGACCTGGCTTATCTGTGGAAATAACAGTTTGAGCACTGTCACAATCATATCTCATTTAATGCTCCACATAGTAGAACATGTGGTGCAATAATTCATATATTTTACATAAATAGGAATTAAGATTACCCAAGCTTATAGCCAGGAAGTGATAGATACCAGATTGGTACTTAGGTCTTTGACTTTGGATTCTGCATATGTTTCTACAGGCTTCCTAAACTGAATTTCAGGTGGTATAGAGCTAAGTGGTTAGTTATTCTGGTTGGAAATTTGTGTTAAGTGGGCAAAAATATCAACTTCCTCGGACATTTAACAGACTTCCTGTTTTCTAATGATTTCCTTTTGGTGCTTGCTTGTGGTTCTCTTGAGGAAACTGCCTGATTCCACCACAAGGAGCCAGTGTACAGGGCCAAGGAAGGTGGTTATGGAAAGGTTAAGACTGACTTAATTTAGGCTGTAGCAAAATGCTGTTCCTTTTTTCTGAATTTTTAAAACATATTTTATTTTATTTATTTGAAAGGCAGAGTTGCAGAGAGAGGTAAGAGACAGAGAGAGAGAGAGAAAGAGAGAGACAGAGAGAGAGAGAGAGGTCTTCTGTCCACTGGTTCACTCCACAAATGGCTGCTGTGACAGGAGCTGGGCCAGGCTGAAGCTAGGAGCCAGGAGTTTCTTCCAGGTCTTCTTGGGTGCAGGCGCCCAAGCACCTGGGCCATCCTCTACTGCTTTCCCAGGTGCATTAGCAGGGAGCTGAATCAGAAGTAGAGCAGATGGGACTCCAATGGGCACCCAAGCGGGATGCAGGTGCTGTAGGCTAGGGCTTTAACCCGCTGCGCCACAGCGCCTGCGCCTATTTTCTGAATCTTAGTTTCCTCATACTTAAAACTAAAACAATAGCACCTGCCATACTTTCCTAATGGGATAATATGTATGGAAGGACTTCGCAAAGTGTGACAACATAAACCACAGATTTCAGTACTCATTTTATTGGCTGCAACTGTAGTAACAGGTGGGATTCAGAATAAATATAACAAGGAATTTCCCATTTAATTTTCTTTTGAGTATTGCTGTGGGTAATTTTCTGTTCATTACAAGTAATAATTCAGGAGAGGAAATAGGTTTTTCCCTAGAATCAGGGCAATCAAGTCTGGTGATTCTGTCTCGTACTATGGCAGTAGTGAATTTTATTTTCTTAATTTTCAGTTTTTTTTAAGATTTATTTTATCTGTTTAAAACATAGAGTTACAGAGAGTGACAAAGATACACACACAGAGAAAAAGAGAGAGATCTTCCATTTTCTGGTTCACTCACCATATGGCCACCATGGCCAGGGCTGGGTGAGACTGAAGCCAGGAGCCTAGAACTTCACCCAGGTCTCCCACCTAGGTTGCAGGAGCCCAAGTACTTGGCTCATCTGTTGCTTTTCCAGGTTCATTAGCAGTGAGCTGGCAGAGCTTATCCTGCTGCACCATAATCCCAGGCCCTAGTCTCTTAACTTTTTCTGCCTTCTGTCCCTCTGTACCTCTTCTTCTCTGGCCATGGACAGATGTCCTATGACTTGGGACTCACAGAGGTGAACATATTTGCTCAAACAAAATTGGGAAATGAAGTCTTATTTTCCAGTGCAGTAACTAATCTGGGAGATTTTTAGATGCAGAAATGTTTGGGAGAAATTTTGGTGGTGAGAGATTATGGGACTGAAAACTTGAAATCAGCATGTTCTTGGAAAATGAAGGTAAAATTGTTGGCATCCCTATTTCCTGGTCTTTAGTTTTCAGCAGGCTGTGTTAATCTTAGATCTTAGCTCAACTATAACTTGTCAATGGTTATTGGCAATTTTTTTAAGATTTTTGCATTTTCATATAACCTGGAAAATAGAAAAACTTCTCTAACACTAAGTCATGAATGGTGGAATTTTAGCACTAAGATTAGGAGGAAAGAAGAGTCATCAGTTGACTTGGCAAAGTGGAATGATGACTTAGGCACTCAGGTTGGATGTTAAAAAAAGGTACTCAACTGTGACCCTGGAAGAAAATCGTAGCATTTGTGATTCTGTAATAGGGTCATATATTTAGGTAAAGCTTTGTATTTGCTTATGGACTTTGACTTGTGCAGGTATGCATCAACTCATTTAATTGTCACCGTTACTTTATGAAGTAAATTGGTATGACCACCCAGTTAGATTTAGAAGCCAAGTCTCAGAGAGACTGCGATTTGCTTAAAGTTGCAACATCAAAATACATGGATCTGTGTCTGAAATTTAGATTATTCTGACTTGGTGCTCCTTTTCTCTGTGCAGCTAAACCCCTTTCTGAGCTCTGCATTAGTCAATGGATGGTGCTTTTGCATAGAAGCACTAAGGATGAATAAAAAATTGCTTAAGCAAGAAAGAGCTTATGGTTTGTGACAGGTGTTGCGTAGGTTGGCTGAAAAATAACTTAAAGATTGTCTTCTTTCCCTGTGTGTTTTTGTTAATGCTTATAAATACTTTCATGGCTTAGAGTTCTTCTGGTGCCTCTGGTATATTTCTGATTGATTTTAATTTGTCAGGAAAGGGGATTTTCACCCCAGAACTAGATTCCTTTAAAGCTTCTTATTTTTCTTTATACCTGGAAATGTAGTTCTTAGCCAAACTCAGGGTGGTGTCAGACTTAAGTTCCTACTGAAGTCTTTTTTAGGGGTGGCAGTTTAGCCTAGTGGTCAAGACACCTGAGAGCTGTTGGAAGTACCTGATTTTGGTACAATTTCCTGACTCCATTCTCTGGTAATGGGCATGCTGGGAGGCAGCAGTGGTGGATCAAGTTGTTGGATCCTTGCCACACGCGTGGGAGACCTGGATTGGGTTCCCTGCTCCTGGGTTTGGTGTGGCCCATTTCTGGCTGGTGCTTGCATTTGGGTGAGTGAATTAGCACATAGGAGTCCCCTGATTCTCTGTCTCTCTCTTATTTTATTTTTTAAGATTTTATTTATTTATCTGAGAGGTAGAGTTACAGTCAGAGGCAGAGGTCTTCATTCTGTTGGCTCACTCCTCAAGTGGCTACAACGGCCGGAGCTATGCTGATCCAAAGCCAGGAGCCACGCACTTCTTCCTGGTTTTCCTCATGGGTGCAGGGGCCAAAACACTTGGGCCATCCTCTCCTGTTTTCCCAGCCACAGCAGAGAGCTGGATTACAAGAGGAGCAGCCGAGACTAGAACCAGTGCCCAAGTGGGATGCCAGCGCTGCAGGTGGAGGATTAACCTACTGTGCCACGGTACCGGCCACTCTCTTTTAATTTAAATAAATAAATAAATAAATAAATATTTTTTGGCAGGCAGAGTTAGACAGTGAGAGAGAGACAGAGAGAAAGGTCTTCCTTCCGTTGGTTCACCCCCCAAATGGCTGCTACAGCTGCCGCACTGCGCCGATCCGAAGCTAGGAGCCTGGTGCTTCTTCCTGGTCTCCCATGCGGGTGCAGGGCCCAAGCACTTGGGCCATCCTCCACTGCACTCCCGGGCCACAGCAGAGAGCTGGCCTGGAAGAGGGGCAACCGGGACAGAATCCGGCACCCCAACTGGGACTAGAACCGGGTGCCAGTGCTGCAGGTGGAGGATTAGCCTAGTGAGCCGCGGCACCTGCCTAAATAAATATTTTTTAAAAGCCTGTTCTGTGCTGATTTTTTTTTAAACCACTTTTCATCTCTGTAGTCAATTCCTCTTGCTACATTCCCCCCACTCCCCGCCCTCATGTCCCCCCAGCTGATACGGAAGATTCTGGGAGTCAAAGGCAGTGAGTTTTTGAAGGTAGAGAAAAGATGTGACTCCTCCACCCCTTCTGACTCGCAGTACTCCCCTCCCCTAATTTTGGGAGCTCTCTGCTGCTCTGGCCCTTTCCCAGGCCCCTGTGCTTTTCTTCAGACCCTTTAGCTGCTGAGAGCTGGGGAATAGCTCTGAAGAAAGACAAACCCCAAAGATTCTTCAGTGGGTTGATTTGTGTTTCCCTTGGTTAAATCTTAGAAACAGGTGCATGAAGAAACCTTTTATTTGTTTTTGAAAGTACATTTCTCCTCTTCTTGAGAGTGTTTATTTTGAGATTTCTCATATATTTTTTCATTTGTTTCGTGAATTTTTCTCAGCACAAAAGACATTGTCCTGTCTTCACAAAGTTTATAATTTAGTGGGGGAGACAGGTAATTAAGCGATGTAAATAACTGTGATTTATTGTTATAGCAATGTGATTAAGGGAAATTTTAAATACAATTGTTTTCTTATAATTTCACCATGGCAGTAGAGCAGCTGCTTTTATATTTTTCCAAATTCTCTTCCAATATTTACCCATACACAGACATATTTTTACATAATTATGATTGTAGTCTATCCTTTCATATTTTTTCTGCTTGTAAATTTTTACATATATATTGCAGACTTAAATTTTCCTGTGACTGAACCATAATATATTCAATTATATTAAGTATAATTGAATAATTCAATTATACGTCTATCAAACAATGGTGGTTGACTTGCAGATTTTCACTATTATTACATAGCACAGCCATAGACATTCTCAATTTTCAGGAGAAGCAACTACTTGATTAAAAATTATTATGGGGGCTGGCGCTATGGCATAATAGATTAAGCCTCTGCCCATGGCTCTGGCATCCCATATGGGCATTGGTTTGTGTTCTGACTGCTCCTCTTTGGATCTAGCTCTCTGCTTATGGCCTAGGAAAGCAGTGGAAGATGACTCCAGTTTTGGCCCCTATACCCACGTTGGGGACCCATAAGAAGCTCCTGGCTCCTGGCTTTGGATTAACTCAGCTCTAGCCATTGTGGCCGTTTGGGTAGTAAACCAGTGTATGAAAGATATCTCTGTCTCTCCTTCTCTCTGTCTGTAACTCTGCCTCTGAGATAAATAAATCTTTTAAAAAATATTATCATGATATATTTATCTTTTGGTAGATATTACTATTTTATGGCATCCACAAAAGGTTCTATAAAAGGTTTTTTCAATTTGCAGCTCATTAGCTATTTCTATTTCACTTTCTAGCACATAGTCTTATCTTTTAAAATGTTAATTTAGTGGGTATAACACAGTATTTGACTATTTTGACATGTATTTCTATTGAGTACAGATAAGGTTGAATGTTTTCCCTCCGTGTTTGTTTAAAATTATATGCAATGTCTGTTCTTGTCTTTTGGCAGTTCAATTGATTTGTTTGCTGGGTGGTTTTATTTTGAATGGATCATTCATTGTCAGTGATGAGGAAAATAAGGCAGAGGCTAGAATGCCTTATTTGTTCCAGCATCTGTGAGGGTCTGGCGTTGTGGGGTAGTGTGTTAAGCTGCTGCTGCAGTGCTGGCATCCCATGATGGAGTACAGTTCAAGTCCCAGCTGTTCTCCTTCAGGTCCAGCTCCCTGCTAATGTGCCTGGGAAGGTAGCAGGTAATAGCCCCAGCACTTAGGCTCCTGCCACCCACATGGGAGATCAAGTTAAAGTTGCAGGCTCCTGGCTTCAGGTTAGCTCAGCCCTGGCTGATGGGGCCATTTGGGGAGTGAACCAGTGGATGAGAGATCTCTTTCTCTCCCTCTCTGTCTCTTCCTCTCTCTCTGTCACTCTGCCTTTCAAATAAATAAATAAATCTTTAAAAAAGAACCTGTGGTTGCACGGTCAAGAATCAGATTCTTTAAGCTAAAGTCAGTGTTACATATAGGTCTGACACTGTGGGGTCTACACCGGCCGTATGTTCCTTTAGGGCAAAGGCCATGTTTTACTCATTGCCTCCGTTTTTAGCAACATGGCTGATAATAGGCCCCACAGAATTGCTGAAGGAACTAGGAGTTCTTGGAGCATCAGGTAGTCTCTTTCTCCAAATATCATTTCCACATTTTATTATGTTGCCTAAAATTTCATCAGTTTTCATTATTTGGATCTTCAAAAAAAAATTCACTTATTTGAAAGACAGATAAAGAGAGTAAGAGAAAGAGAGAGAGAGAGATCTTTCATTTGTTGGTTCACTCTTCAAATGTGGCCAGTGATGAGACAGACTAAAGCTAGGAGCCTGAGATTTAATGTGGGTCTTTCAGGTGGGTACCAGGGACCCAATTACTTGGGCCATTGTCTTTTTTCCCAGGCACCTTATCACTGTGGGACTTGAACTGGCACTCATCTGGGATGGCGACATCACAGTCAGCAGTTTACCCTGCGGGGCCATGATACCAGCCCTAATTATTTGGATTTTAAAGACTCTCACCTTGAGGGCCTCTAGAAAATTATTAATATTCATTAGAGCATGAATATAGTGGTCTCAGGCAACATATTCATCTGTAGGGGTGGTGATTGGGTGAGAGACATGCTCAGAAGAGTAGTAAGAATCTGTCAGAAATTAACCTCATTCATTGCAGAGAAGCCCAGGAATCTGAGAACTGGCAAGCAGCCTTTAGTGTTCATCTGAGCTTAAGTGTCCTTATGCATAAATGTGAACAGATCTCCTGTTTTGTCAGATTATTATGATCCTTAGTAAAAATGAAAGTGCTTTGTAAATTCTAAACTGCCATATAAATTAAAAAAAATGTTAGTACCATCATGTAGGAAATCAGAATAGAGATAGAATTACTTTTATTATTTATTTTCATTTTTTTAAAGAATGTTATTATTTTATTTGACAAGTAGAGTTATAGACAGCGAGAGAGAGAGAGACAGAGAGAAAGGTCTTCCTTCTGTTGGTTCACTCCCCAAAGGGCCGCTATGGCCGGTGCTGTGCCGATCTGAAGCCAGGAGCCAAGTGCTTCTTCCTGGTCTTCCATGCGGGTGCAGGGGCCCAAGCACTTGGGCCATCCTCCACTGCCTTTGGGCCACAGCAGAGAGCTGGACTGGAAGAGGAGCAACCAGGACTAGAACCCAGCGCCCATGTAGGATGCCGGCACCGCAGGTGGAGGATTAACCAAGTGAGCCATGGCGCTGGCCCCCACTTTTATTATTTGTTCGAAGCTAAATTTATTCTTCATATTTTGAAGCCAGTCTTTATCATTTGGAGATGAAATTGAAGTTTCGACAGTATTATTTTATCTCCAAAGAAATACTGAGGAAGGATTGAGGATGGGAAGGTACCTTTAGAAACTGTATAGACTTCGTTAGCTTTTTATCACATTAGCAAACAAATAGCTTCTTTCTGCCCAAATCCTTTTTCCAAAGGACAGTAAAAAGAGGAAGGCAAATTGTAAACTATGTTTTATTTTATTTATTTGATCAAAGCAGTGGGTCAAGATACAGAGGAGCCACAGGCTCATTGTGGAATAGTAGATTGAGATCTGATAAGGACAATCTTGGATGTAAAATGCAGAGATTTGTACTGTATGTTATGGTATCGTCAGTGGCTGGTAGTGAAGGAAGATGACTTGATGTTCAGTGCCATCCATAGGAAGGTTTATCTGAAGACTAGAAAATGGGATGGAGGAAGAACTTGTGCAGCTGTGGAGACCAATTAGCCATATGTTTTGGTTTTCCATCTATAAGGAACTGGAGGCTTGAAACAGAACCATAATAATAGAGAAGGAACAGGTAGATGCAAGGATGTCAGAGAATGTAGTCCTAGACTAAAAGAGCTCTGACCTTATCATGGTCAGTTTATTCTCTCTCTCAGATTTGTTTTCTCTGAAGAAAGAAAATTTATAAATTGAAGTATAAGGTGATATACATAAAAGTGCACAAGTATGTGTATAGCTTAATTTTTATAAAGTACAACCTGAATAAGGATATACAACTTTACCAGCAACTGCCAAGTTTCTGTAATACCTCTTTTAATAATTACTTCTCCTCTGTCCACAAGTACCCTCTATTTTGACCTCCTTTAGCATATATTTTGAACTTTGTGTGCATAGAATCATATTGTATAAATTCTTGAGGCAAAGTTAGAGACAGAGGGGCCGGTGCTATGGTGCAGTAGGTTCATCCTCTGCCTGCAGTGCCAGCATCCCATATAGGCACCGGTTCTAGTCCTGGCTGCTCCTCTTTCAATCCAATTCTCTGCTGTGGCTTGGGAAAGCAGTGAAGGATGGCTCAAGTCCTTGGACCCCTGCACTCATGTGGGAGACCCAGGGGAAGCCCCTTGCTCCTGGTTTCAAATTGGCTCAGCTCCGGTCGTTGAATCCATTTGGGAGTGAACCAGCAAAAGAAGGACCTTTCTCTCTGCCTCTCCCTTTCACTGTCTGTAACTCTACCTCTCAAATAAATAGATAAAATCTTTTTTTTTTTTTAAACTTAGAGACAGAGAGAGGGAGAGGCAGAGAGAAAAGTCTTTCATCCGTTGTTTTACTCCCCAAATGGCTACAACAGCTGGGGCTGGGCCAGGCCAAAGCTAGAAGCCTGGAATTCATTCTGGGTCTCCCACATCAGTGGCAGGGGCCCAAGCACTTGGGCCATCTTCTGCTGCTTTCCCAGGCCATAGTAGAGAGCTGGATCAGAAGAGAAGCAGCCAGGACTAGAAATGGCGCCCATATGGGTTGCCAGTGCTACAGGCAGAGGCTTAGCCCATTAAGCCACATCGTATAAACTCTTGTGCTTGGCTTCCTTTTTGTTTGTCATTTTGTTTATGAGGTTCATCTGTTTTCTTTTATGCAGCATTAGTTTATTTTTTACTGCTGATTTATACTCCATTGTATGAATATTTCATAATTTATCCATTCTGCTAATGATGGATACATAAATCATTCCCAGTTTGGGGCTATTTTGAACAGTGGTGTTGTGAGAAAGTTTTGAATTTGTCTTTTGGTGAATATAAGCTCTTTTTTTTCTGTTGGGTATATACCCAGGACTGGAATTTGCTGATTTATAATGCATATGTGTGTCACCTTCACCTTTAGTGGGTAGTACCAAACAATTTTACAGAATGATTGTGCTCATTTCCGCTACCACTAGCAGTGTATTAGAGTTCTTCAGCAACTGTGTCTTACTCAGTCTGGCTGCTCTAAAGGAGACCTTCCACGGGGTAACTTAAACAATAGAAATTTATTTCTCACAGTTCTGGAGGCTAGAGATGAAGGTGCCAACGTAGTCGGACTCTGGTGAGGTTCCTCTCTTCTGACTTGTAGATAGTGCTTTCTTGTTGTGTCCCTACCTGTTGGAGATAGAGAGCTTTTGACTCTTCATCCTCGTGTAAGGACACCCAGCCCATCATGAGAGCTGTGTTCTCATGACCTCATCTAATTGCTTTCCGAAGACCTCATTTCCAGATATCACAGTCAGGGATTAAGACTTTAACATATGGATTTGTGAGTCACAGATATTCAGTCCATAGCAGCTTGGTATTGTCAGTGTTTTAAATTTCAAGGGCTTTTATATTATAAGCAACTTGAACAGAGAGCCCTGTACCTCAAATAATGTAAGAAAAGGACTACTGGTTATTGGATGCAAGCGATATACCAGGTGCTTTTACTTACATTGTCTCATTTATTGCAGGTAATAGTTAAATAAACTGAGATCAGTGTCATTGTGTTTACAGGCCTGAACACCGGGACTATAGGTTAGTCATACAGTTCCTACTTGCCACCCAGAATCCATTCTGGATCCAGTTGAGTCCAAAACAGTCACATGATTTAGAAACTGCATTTGTTAGTGTGTTTGCTTTTCTGTTTCAGTGAATAGAGGGGACTCTTCCTGATGACTCTGAAAGCCCGTCATTTAAGTGGTGCCCTTCTGAGACGTAGTGCTTAGTTAGCCCAATGAACACAGCCTCCCAGCCAGGGACCTCCCCCATCCTGTGCCCTCTCTGCCTCCCCACTGAATCTTTTAGCAGCTAGTCATTAAGACTGTCTCAAGGTAGATATTATACTGACACATCCTCTGCTCCAGCTGGCAAGCTGACGGAAGAAGCTCCTATTGAATTTTTAAGACTAGCCAAGCCTCTTTTTTTTTTTTTTTTTGCCAGTTTTTTCCAAGTAGCTTTCATCCCCCAAAAATAGAAAGGCAGAACTGACATGTGATAGAAAGAGCTAGACGGCAGGAGACCTAGGCCTGGCCCTATTGAACTGTTGTGTGACCTTGAATATCAGAATTCCCTTTTCTTGGCCCATGTTTCCTAGTTTTTTAGAGAAGGATCTAGAATGGGTGTCATTGGTTCAACAAGCCTTCCTCGGGCCTTGCTACTATGGTAAGACCCAAGCAGTAAAATACTTTAGATCTTCTGTATGTTATTTCATTTGAATATCTCTGGTTTTATTTGTTGTATATGTATTGAACTTCCTCCTGAGGTTTCAGTTAAAGTAAAGGGTTCTGTGACAAATATACGCTTGAAATCCACTGTACAGGATGATCCCTATTAAGTGTCCTATCACTTGTGAAGGATTGTGAGTGCAGAATTGAAATAAGCGAAATATTCCCCCTTCACATTTTCTTTTTACACAAAGTCTTCTAACTACCTTGAGAAAATGGAGAGATATGTTAATTTCCCTGAGATTGGAGAAGGATTAACAGAAGAGAAGGCATCAGAGTTGGATTTAAAGGAAGCCTGGAATTGACTCATGGATTAGGAGATTGGGAGAATAAGTCATTTCAGGTAGTGGAATGGAGCAGGAAGGCATGAATGGGCATTCCTATTTTGGAAATATTGTATTCTTGGTAATAGTGGTTATGTGTGATGAAAGGGAGAAGACTGAGGAATGCTAGGAGATGAGATTGGGAGGATTACTGGGCAACTTTATAAAGGGACTGGAATGTCATAGTGGTGGGATTAACTCTGTCTAATGAATTTTGAGTTCCTTTAGACCCCTGGTCCACACAGTAGTGTTTGGGTGTTAACTAAGACAGTGACAGTGCTCACAAACTCAGAAGTGATGCTAATTAGCGAGAGCCTTGGTGACCTGAGGTATACACTAATTTCTTCTTAGAGTCTTGGATATGTGTGTAATGCTTGTGTAAAACAAAAGGGAAGGAGATTTGAGGAGGCTTTGTGATGGGCAGCTAGTCTCACGCTGTAATAAACCCAGTGGTGTCCTTGCCGTCTACACTTAGCATCGGAAGTGGGAATGGCAAGAAGTGGAAATGGTAATTTTATCTCCTGTGTAAAAAATTAGAGTTCGCCTCCTGTCTCAGCCTTTCTAGCTCTTCCCCATAAAAGATCTCCTCATTTTGTTCTTGGAAACCTATGTTTATTTGCAGTGCATTCCATTTGTGGTAATTGGAGCAGCATGCCTTTTCATTTTTCAATCAAATACCAGTCTCTCTGCCTAGGGAGCTTTGAAGCCTGATGTAATGAGCCTGTGAGTTAGGTTAGGTTAGGAATCAGGTTCCTAATTAAACACACATGAAGGATATCTCACCCATTGGCTTCTTTGTCCATTTGTGATCGCGAGATATCACTAGATCCGATGACATTCCTATCTTGGAAAGGTTTCAGACAGAGGCATAGTACCTTGTCAGTTAGGGCCGTTGTCAGCTTCATTAAACAGAGAGAATGAGTGAACTGATATTGATTCAAAAGTTATTGTGACCAGGCATTTTACATACATTATCTCATTGAATCCTTACCCCTTCAAAGAAGTATTATCTCTGTTTTACATATGAACAGATGGTTAACTAATTTCCTTAAAGCTGAATAAAACTCTACTTTAGTGAGTGAAGGTTTAAATTTCTATATGAGTTCAGAATTCCTGTTTCTTCACTTCATAACTCTGAGAGCAGAATAATTGTACAATTAAATAGCAATTCCATAAAACAGTGGAAAAAAAGTTAAGGGGAGGACATTAGACATCAGTGTCAGAACAGGGACTAATCAACCCCTTTTAAGTTAGATAATGAATCCTTAATCAGAAGAGTAGCCTTCATGAAGTATACAGAGTGAACAGTTATAAGCGATTTTAGTACTTTCTTTGCTTTAGGAATGAACCAGACTATGCTGGACCATGATGAGTTTAGATAATTTGCAGAGTATGGCACAAAAAACTGATAGAATGTGTGGCTGAGAGTTTCTTTAAAAAAATGAAATATTATTTGTATACCATAAAAAATTCACAATTTCAGTAATTTTACTATATTTGTAAGACTGTGTAACCATCACTACTAATTCCAGAACATCATCATTCCCAAAAGAAGTCACATACCTATTAGCAGTTGTTACCCATTCCGCCTTCTTCTAGCCCGGGAAACCACTAACCTGCTTTCTATCTGTGGAATTACCCATTCTAGACATTTCATACAAATATACTCAAACATATGTTACCTTTTGTATCTAACTTTTTCCACCTAGGCATAATATTTCTCAAGGTTCATCCACATTGTAGCATGTATCTGTATTTCATTTTTGTTTTTGGAATTTTATTTCTCCTTGTACAATACTTGTATCCCATCATGTAGTTGTACCACATTTTACTTAGCAACATTGATCAGTTGATGGACATTTTGGTTATTTACATTTCTGTGAAATTCTTAGTGATGCTGCAATGAACATTTATGTACAAGTTGTGTGAACATATGTTTTGTTGACTATCAAGCGTCTACTGAAGAGTGGAATTGCTTGGTCGTGTGATAACACTGTTTACCTTTTTGCGATAATGCCAAACTTTTCCCAAGTAGCTGCACCATTTTGCATTCCCCTTATCATTTTATGGTATTTCCACTTTTCTTCACATCTTAGAAAACACTTGTTTTTGTTTATTTTCTTTCTTGCTAGAGCCCTCTTAGTGTGTGAGGTAGTATCTCCTTGTGGTTTTGTGTTGTGATTCCCTAGTAATTAATGAAGTTGAGTGTCTTTTCATGTACTTATTGGCTATTTATGTCTCTTTTTTGAAGAAATGTCTGTTAAATTCCTTTTTGAATTTTCTAATTGGGCTAATTGGGTTTGTCTAATTTGGGTCTTTTTGTCATTAAATTGTAAGGGTTCTGTACATGATTTGTACATTCCATTCTGTGGACTGTCTTTCTACTTTTGATAGTGTTCTTTGAAGCACAAGTTTTTTATTTTGTTGAAACCCAATATATCTGGTTTTTTCTTTCTTTTGTTCCTTCTGTATATCTAAGAAACCATCGTTCAAGATATTTATAGTTTTATCTTCTACATTTACATATTTGATCTTTTTCGCCTTATTTTTGTCTATATTTGAAGTAGGAATCCAATTTCAATTCTTTTTTGTTGTTTTTGAGAGGCAGAGAAAGAGAGAACTCTTATCTACTGATTGACTTTCCAGATTCCTGCAGCAGCCAAGGGAGGGCATGAACTCAATCCAGGTGTCCCATGTGGGTGTCCCAGCTACTTGAGACTTGTGCTTCCTCCCAGGGTCTGCATTAGCAGGAAACTGGAATCAGGAGCCAGAGGTGGGAATTGAACCCAGACACTCTGATGTGGAATGAAGGTGTCTCAACTGCTAGGCTAAATGCTGCATCTAGATAGTTTCAAGTACTTTTCCTAGCACCTTTGTTGAGAAGATTCCTTTGAATTGTCTTGACATCCTTGCTGAAAATTAATTATACAATTGTGGGTTTATTTTTGGATCCTCAGTTTCATTCCAGTGATCCAGTGGATTACAGTGTTCTCTTGTCTGTCTTAATAGCAGTACCACACTGTCTTCGTTACTGTAGCTTTCTAGTACAGCACATTTTGAACTAGAAAGTGAGTCATCTGACTTTGTTGTTTTTCAAGGTTTTGTGCTGTGTGTGCCTTCTGGGTCCTTTGCATTTTTATATGGATTTTAGATTAGCTTGCCAGTTTCTTCAAAAAAGGTACCTGGAATTTTGACAGGGATTTCAATGAATCTGTAGATTAATTTGGAGATTATTGCCATCTATTAAGTCTTCCAATTCATGGACACAGATGTTTTCCCATTTGCTTTGATGTTCGATCAATAGTGTTTTGTTGTTTACAGTGTATAAGCGTTGTACTCCCCCCCCCCCCAAGATTTATTAATTTATTTGAAAGAGTTACACAGAGAGAGGAGAGGCAGAGAAAGAGTCTTCCATCCACTGGGTCACTCCCCAATTGTCTGCAACAGCTGGAGCTGCGCCGAGTTGAAGCCAGGAGCCAGGAGCTTCTTCTGTATCTCCCACATAGATGCAGGGGCCCAAGGACTTGGACCATCTTCTATTGCTTTCCTAGGCCATAAAAGAGAGCTGAATTGGAAGAGGAGCAGCTGGGACTCGAGCTGGCACCCATATGGGATGCTGGTGCTTCAGGCCAGGGCGCTAACCCGCTATCTACAGTGCCAGCCCCCAAGTGTTGAACTTCTTTAAAAACTTTTCTTCCCAATAGTTTTATTATTTTTTTATGGCATCACGCATGGAATTATTCTCTTTACTTTTGGATTATTCTTTTCTAGCATATAGGAATAAACCAGAGTTTTGTATATTGACTGTATATCCTACAACCTTGCTGAGCTCTTTTATTAACTCTGATAGTATGTATATTCCTTAAAATTTCCTGTGTACAAGAACATATCATGTATAAATAGAGATAATTTTACTTCTTCCTTTAGAAACTGAATGATTTCAGGGCTGGCTTTGTGGCATAGTAGTCTGCTGTGCTGGCATCTCATATGGCTGTAGGTTTTCCAGTTCAAGTCCCAGCTTTTCCTCTTCCCATCCGGCTCCCTGCTAATGGCCTGGGAAGGCAGTGGAAAATGGCCCAAGTTCATGGGCCCCTGCACCCAAATGGGTGACCTGGAAGAAGCTCTTGGCTCCTGGCTGTGGACTGCTCCAAACTCCAGCCATTGCGGTAACCAGTGGTTGGAAGAACCTCTCTCTGTAACTTTGCCTCTCAAGTAAATAAATAAATCTTAAAAAAAAAAAAATTGAAAGCTTTCTTTCTCTGTTAATTGTCTTGACTAGAACTCCTAGTACAATGTTGAGTAGAAGTGGAGAAAGAAGATGTATTCTTCATCTTTAGGGAAATTTTTAGTCTTTCACTATTAATATAATGTTAATTATGGTTTTTTATAGATGTCCTTTATTAATTTGGGGATATTCTCTTTAGTTCCTAACTTACTGAATGCTTTTATGATGAAAGAGTATTGGGTTTCATCAAATGCTTTTTCTGTGTTAAATAGATGGATGATCATGTTGTGTGAGTTTTTTGTTTCTTTTGTTAAATTAATACAGTGAATCACATTGGCTGATGTTTCATATTGAACCAAACTTGTATTTCTGGGGTAAATCTCAGGCATATAATCTTTTAAAAACCTGTGTTAGATTTGATTTGCTACCTTTGTGTTGGTAGCTAGGACTTCTTATAAAGTGTTTTTAGTAGATTTTCTGATATTGTTTAGGATGCTTCATATTGCATCAACTGCCATGTGCCACTACCATGCTAAAATCCTTGCATATGTTATTTAAACTTTAGTTTTGGTAATATCTATATCTTGCAGATGAGAAAACAAAGAATCAAAGATTTTTTTGTGTTTGGTTACTCAGCACTTATTCTGATAAAGATTGATACTACAAGGTAAGAAGTGAAGCAATGTCAAATGAAGCAATTCCATTTTAAAAAAGTCTGTCATGAGTTATTTCTGATAAATCTAACTTTATGTATTAGTAACAGAACTGGTTCTGTTGTGGTTATGCTCATAAACTAGAGATCTTGTTTAGACATCTTGAATCAAGGGTGAGGACAGGGAGGAAGAAACTCAAGTTTTTCTTAGTTGTATGGCTATTGCTACCTTTTATCATGCAGGATCAAGTATTAATCCCTAAATCAGAGCTTCTGTAAGATGTGTTTTCTACCTTTAAATAGGAAGCATTTACCTGTCTAGTATGAGTAACATGTGGGTTGTAGAGCGAGTGTCTGTGCCTCTAGCATTGGCCCACATTAGCCAAGTGGGTGTCAATGTTGAGGGAGCCTGGAATACTCATTATATACTTAATAATAATATAGAGTGAATAGTAGAAAGTATCCTGGTTTGAGATACAAGTTGGCAATTTGGGAGATTGGTGTCCATATTTGAGAGGAGAGATTCCACAAGTGTTCAACACTCACTACCTAGTGTTAAACTAGGTTGTCGATGGGAATTTAGCTTCCCAAAGATGATTGAAATGTGACGAGAGATGGGATTGTAAGTATGTGGTTGCAGACAGAAAAGGAAGTGAGAGTAGACTTTGGAGTGGAAAAATAAAAGAGCAGAGGTCTTTCGGTTAGTAAGTTCAGCTAATTCTGATGAATAGGAGAGAAGTATGATTAACACAAAATTCTACACAGTGATTACTTCTGATGGAAGCCAGAATGAAGCAAGAAGTTATGATAGAAAGCTTCAATGGTATTGTCAAGTTATAGTTCTTTTTGTTAAAAGAATTATTTATTTTATTTGAAATTCATAGTTGCAGAGAGAGGAGAAGCAGAGAGAGATAGAGATAGAGACAGAGACAGAGACAGGGAGAGGTGTCTTCTGTCTGATGGTTCACTCCCCAGTTGGCACAACGTCCGGAGCTGCAGTGATCCAGAGCCAGGAGCCAGGCACTTCTTCCAGGCCTCTCACATGGGTGCAGGGGCCCAAGGACTTGGGCCATTTTCTACTGCTTTCCCAGGCCATAGCAGAGAGCTGGATTGGAAGTGGAGCAGCCAAGTCTCAAACTGGCGCCCGTTTGGGATGCCGGTGCTTCAGGCCAGGGCGTTAACCCTCTGTGCCACAGCGCCGGCCCCCAAGTTATAGTTCTTAAAACATATAATAGAATATGGGCATTCTTTTTATTTCAAGGCCTTAGAGTGACATAAACATCACATTTTAAAAATGTATCCAATATGTCATTCAAAAAATGAGATAAAATAGAGCAAGAAAAATGGAAGAATAAAGAAGACCAGTTGGCAGCAAGGAACTAATGTGTTAGTGGTGGAAAAGTCATGGAGCCTTGGTTTAATGTAGGTTTTATTACAGTCATCTTGCCCTTTTGGAGTTGTTAGGGGAGATATATGCTTCTGTATGCTATTCTGTAACCTGTAAGTTAGAGCTAATTTCTTAGAGTGTAGCTTGGGAAGAAGAGAAAAGATGAGGTTTTGAAACAGATTTTGTTTCTCCTTCTCAGAGGAGAAAATGAGTAGGTGTGAGAGTGGGAGCTCGTGTGTCCAGGCATCAATCTTGGCAGACAACTCCCTGAGAGCAGATGGAGTGAGATTTCATTGCTGATAGACTGACTCAGACCTGCCTCCCTACAGCCAGCCTCTACTGGATAGGAGCTGAATCTCTGTCAAAAGCTGCAGGATCATGGTATCCCTTCTTTCACTCTAACCTTCCCAGAGGAAGAGCTGCCCAAGATTCAGGCAAGCCAAGTGTTCCTGTGACAAGCTGATGTGTTTGACTTAAAGTTTTACGAATGGTAACTTTGGTGAATGGACATTTCTTGGGCTAAAGTGTTTAGGCTAAGGCTCTATGACTTTTCCAATCCATATTGCTTAATAGGGATTTTTATATAGCCTATGTGTCTTCCAAGCTACTTTTCTGCCCTGAGATTATAAGAAATGTGAAATGGAAGCTTCTGTACAATCTAGTGATTGGCATAGTGAGGTCAGTAAGGAAAAACACCTTGGGAAAAGCTTAGAATTTCTAAGAAGCAAGCAGCTTTTCAGAAACTACAGATCTTGGTGTCGGTCACGATTTTAGCAACCAGTAAAGATGAGCTTGTTTTGGATTAGCTCAAGTTTTTGTCTTTAATCTCTCCTTTGCCAGTGTCGGCTGTAAATGCTGCCAAGCTTTTCCCCCTAAAACCCTGCTTTCATCATGGCACTGTCTTCAGGTGCATCCAGTGGTGGCTGCTCTGCGTCAAATCTAGGCATACTCTGTGGCTTTGAAATGCGTTATATCCACCTTATGTCTTATCTTCTTCCCCAGCGTTCACCATCTGCTGCTGGCAGGCTGGTCTTCTTTCTGTCCCCCAAGATACAGTCTTTATTTCCCTTGTTCAAAACATTCTTTGCCTCTCTAGCTAAATCCTACCTATCCTTTAATACTTAGCTCAATTTCTTCATCCTTCAAGTTAGTATTGATCACTGTTCTGTGCTCTATCAGACATATATAGTAATTTCCAGATAAGTTATGGTAGATGATTTCTTATTTTTATTTGTGTATTAGTGTTGGATTGTGTGCCCTTTAAAGTCATGGTAATGTTTGCTTCACCTGTCTTCCCATGGCATTTAAGATGGTGCTTGTTACATGTCAGTACATTTTGTTCAGCAATTAAACATTGAAATTTTAAAAGTAATTACTAGTATTTTTGTATTTCATTTTAGTATTCACAAAATGCTGACTTCTCTCCCCAGTTTTGAGACACTCCCACTTAAAGATGCAGAAATCAAATCTAGAATAGAAATAATTCCCCCAAGGTTTCATAGTTGGTAACTGCTGTAAGTCAGGATTGGAGCTCAAGGTCTGAATCTGCTCGGAATACTGACTTGTGAGGCTGCTGTTGTGATGAGCATGTTAAGCTGCTGCATACAATGCCAGTATCCCATATGAGGCCTGTGTGACTTCCTTTCCAATCCAGCTCCCTTCTGATGAGCCTGGGAAAGCAGTAGAAGATGGTCCAGGTGGTTGGGCTTCTTCTACCTACAAGGGAGACCCAAAGGGAGTTCTAGGCTCTTGGCTTTGGCCTGACCCAGCCCAGCCATTGAGGCCATTTGAGGAGTGAACCAGCAGGTAACTCACTCTCTCTCTCTCTTCCTTTCTCTGTTTCCCTCTCTCCCTTTCTCTGTCTCCCCGTCTCTCTATAACTCTGCCTTTCAAACAAATAAATCTTTAAAAACAAATTTTATTAAATATGCTGATTTGCCTTGTTTTTTAATTTTAAAAAATTTATTTGAAAGGCAGAGAGAGAGAGAGATCCTTTCTGCTGATTCCTAAAATGCTCAAAGCAGCCAAGGACAGGCCAGGTTGAAGATGGGAGCTAAGAACTCAAATTGACTCTTATACATGGTTGGTAGGAACCCGACTATTCATTGCATCATTGCTCCCTCCCAGGACAAAGTTGAACTAATCCTCCATAAGAGACCTGTGAATGTTTTGAATGCAAATGGATTTGAAGAAGGGAGATGTAGTGTGTTGAGCAGTATGCTGTTCACCCTCCAAACCCCCAAATGCATGTCTATCCAGGACCTTAGATGTGACCTTATTTGGAAATATAGTATATGTAGGTATGATTAGCTCAGCATCTTGAAATGGCATCATCACATGGCTGGTTCACTTGGCTAATCCTCTGCCTGTGGCGCTGGCACTCTGGGTTCTAGTCCCAGTTGGGGTGCCGGATTCTGTCCCGGTTGCTCCTCTTCCAGGCCAGCTCTCTGCTGTGGCCCGGGAAGACAGTGGAGGATGACCCACGTGCTTGGGCCCCTGCACCCGCATGGGAGACCAGGAGGAAGCACCTGGCTCCTGGCTTCAGATTGGTGCAGCACACTGGCTGTAGTGGCCATTTGAGGGGTGAACCAATGGAAGGAAGACGGAAGGAAGACCTTTCTCTCTGTCTCTCTCTCTCTCTCACTGTCTAACTCTGCCTGTCCAAAAAAAAAAAAAAAAAAAAAGAAATGGCATAATCATTAAGGTGGACCCTAAATATGATGACTGGTATGCTTATAAGAAAAAGCAAAGATACAGAGAGAAACATAGAGAGGAGAAGGCCATGTGAAGATGGAAGCAGAGATGTGTACCTGTGCACCTTGGAGCTAGGGAGTGGCAAGGATTGCTGGTAACTCCAGGAACTGAAGAAGCAAATATTATTCATAGGAATATTCTCTTAATCTGTCTTCAGCTTTATACTCCCTTCTGCTGTTGATTGCCCAAGGAGTTTAATTCTTTTTTATTACAAATTTGAAAGCCAGAGAGGCAGAGACAGAGATCATCCATCTACTGATTCACTTCCAAAGTGCTTGCAACAGCCATGGCTGGGCCAGGCCCAAGCCAGGAGCCAGGAATTCACTCTGAGTCTCCCAAAAGGGATGGCAGGGGTTGAAGTCTTGGACCATCACCTGTTTCTTCCCAGGGTGCACGTTAGCAGGAAGCTGGAATCAGGAGTGGAGCCTGGCTTTGAACCCAGGCACGCTGGTATAGGATCAGCTTCTCTGGAACTGCGACTTCACTGCTGTGACAGACCCCTGCCTCTGAGGAACTGATTGTGTGGCTTAGTGACTGAGTGTTAAATTGTGATGGCGCATCTCTGCTGGATTGGTTCAAAGTGTGAGAAGTGGATTAGTGAAAAGAGGGCCAGAAGTCTCTTTTGAGCTTTCTTCTAGGGCTGTCTTTATTTAGTCCTTGCCACCCCTGTCATGTAGGTATACCTCCTTCATGAAACTTCCCTGTGTTCTTCTTTACCTACTGTCTCTCAGTCTGTGTTTCTCTGTCATTGAAACTTTGTAGACATTTGCTGTAGTCTTTTATAATGTGATTTCTGTCTTGTTTTCTGTCTTTTTGAGAATGGAGATCTTGTCTTGTTCATTTTTGTGTCTTTCATGTTACCTACCTGGAATCCTAACTTATAATATATGTTAATTAATTATTGAATTTCTACTTTCTGATTTACCTTACTCCCACTTTTCAGATTCTAATATTAATCTTTTTTTCTTTAAGATTTTAATTTATTTATTTGAGAGATAGAGTTACAGACAAAGGGAGACAGAGAGAAAGATCTTCCATCTTCTGGTTCACTCCCCAAAATGGCTGCATTGGCTGGGGCTGGGCCAATCGGAAGCCAGGAGCCAGGAGCTTTTTCTGGGTTTCTTACATGTGTGCAGGGGCCATCTTCTACTGCTTTGCCAGGCCATAGCAGGGAGCTGGATCAGAAGAAGAGCAGCCGGGACTAGAACCAGCGCTCATATGGGATGCCAGTGCTGCAGGTGGAGGATTAACCTACTGCTCCATAGCACTGGCCCGTAATATTAATCTTTAGAATGCAGAGTTCAACTTAGATTTCTTCCTGTCTTCCTTAATGATATCATTATACTTCATCATATATCCCATCCCTATCTTGACTATTCTGAAGGGAATGCTATGCTGTATTCCATTATCATTCTATACGATATCTACCATAATTGTTTTGCAGTGCACTGTAATCATGTTACATGTCTACTTTCTCAAACTTAAAAGTCCCCAGAAGAAAGTGTTCTTCTTGATAATTTTATACCCCAAATGCCTAACTTTTTGTTTCACATTTATTAAATGTTGATTGAGTGAGTAAATTAAGGGTGTTTTTCTTCCTAGTATTTCTGTATTCTCCTCAGAAAACTGGTGGCTCTTTGAAATCTGATTGAATTTGATAATAGGAATTAAAAGTATATTGATGGGGCTGGCGCTGTGGTGTAACAGCTTAAAGCCATTGCTTGCAGTGCCGGCATCCTATGTGGAAGTAGGTTCAAGACTCAGCTGCTCCACTTCTGATTCAACTCTCTACTATGGCCTAGGAAACAAGATGGCCCATGTGGGAGAGGCGGAAGAAGCTCCTGGCTCTTCATCGGCCCAGCTCCAGCCGCTGCAGCCATTTGGGGAGTGAACCAGTGGATAGAAGACCTCTCTCTCTGCCTCTGCCTCTCCTTCTCTATAACTCTGTCTTTCAAATAAATAAATAAATCTTTTTTTTTAAATGCATATTGATAAGTAGTGAGGTAGGGGGTCTGCATTGGGAGCCTTTTGACCTTCCTGATACTCAGAAGTTATACTCTATTCTGTATGGGTGGTACTGCCAGGTGTAGATGAGATACAGTAAATTCTAAGACCAGCATCATCTTGAATGGTGATGCTGAACACTCCATATGGAGTAGGATTATTTCCTAGAGAGCTTTGTAAAGATGGATTTTCATGAAAGTAACTTTTAAGAAGCAAAGTAAAACATTTTAATCTTCAGATAATTCAAGTCTCAGAACTGTTTGAGATCTGTTTTTATATTTTGTTCCTTTAGAGGAGTAGCATAGTATAATAAAAAGAACACTGAGTTGGCAGTCACGGCAATTTCTGCTCCCAGATCTGGTACTAATAAGTTCTTTTTTTTTTTTTAAAGATGTATTTATTTATTTGAAAGTTAGAGTTACACACAGAGGGACGGAGAGGCAGCGAGAGGTCTTCCATTCACTGGTTCATTCCCCAGTTGGCTGCAATAGCCGGAGATAAGCTAGTTCGAAGCCAGGAGCCAGGAGCTGCTTCTAGGTCTCCCATCCTTTACTGCTTTCCCAGGCTATAGCAGAGAGCTGGATCAGAAGTGGAGCAGCTGGTACTTGAACCGGCGCCCATATGGGATGCCAGCACTGCAGGCGGTGGCTTTACCCGCTATGCCACGGTGCCGGCCCCTCTAATAAGTTCTATCGCTATTGTGGACTTTTGTTGTTTCTGTCTCCCAGTATGCGTTTCCTCTTCTTTCAGTACTCGGGTCTAGATTTTCCTCCAGGAAGCCATCTCCTCCCCGTAACTCAGTCTTTGTGCTTTGGGTAGAGCCCATTTCATTCTTGATTCCAGGGATGGGTATGTGATTTGTGCCTTGCTAATTAGAGTATTATATATTTTTATGATTAAAGAGATTAGAGATAGGTACCAGCCTCATTTTGGGTCTGTGATTGTGATTTTTGATCATTTTTAAAGGAATGGAAAGTATTCTTTTTCTACTCGACATCATTCTGGAGGATGAAAGCCTGAGCTCCCCAAGAGGAGTTCTGGTTGGGAGTGAAGCCACACAGAGATGAAGAGAATCCAGGTTCTCTGAGCTCCTAAAACTCTGTGTAACTCAAAACCTGGACTTTGCAAATATGCACATTAGTAAGCTGTTGTGATTTTGTTGTTGTTCTGGTTCACACTTGCAAGTTAGAATACCAACTTTGTAAATGACTTTAGGAATCCCGAGCCTTTATCTTCTCATCTTTAAAAGGAATATAGTTGGCTGGTGCCGTGGTTCAATAGGCTAATCCTCCGCCTGTGGCGCCGGCACACTGGGTTCTAGTCCCAGTCTGGGTGCCGGTTCTGTCCCCGCTGTTCCTCTTCCAGGCCAGCTCTCTGCTGTGGCCCAGGAGTGCAGTGGAGGATGGCCCAAGTCCCTGGGCCCCAGGAGAAGCACCTGGCTCTGGCTTCGGATCAGCGCGGTGCACTGGTCACAGCGCACTGGCTGGAGTGGCCATTGGGGGGGGCGGTGAACCAATGGAAAAGGAAGACCTTTCTCTCTGTCTGTCTCTCTCTCTGTGTCCATTCTGCCTGTCAAAAAAAAAAAAAAAAAGGAATATAGTGAGTTCATTACTTAATGAATTTACTTCTGTTTTGCTGCCTTTTTGAAATAGACTGAATTTTTTCATCAAAATAGTCCAGATTGGTGGTCTGGCTGTTCTTGCTACTACTGATTGCCACCGAGTTTCCCTGTGGTTCACCCTGACCACTGTGATGTCTGGTGGTCCCATAGATTTGTAAACCATAGTGGTATACACTTGGTCAGCTCTTTTAGCCCCTGGAGCCCTAGTTTCTGCTTTTAGGACACTTGGTGATGACACCTGTCTTGCTGAACTCACAAAGTCAAAGGATGAAACTAAATAAGAAGAGCCAGCAGAGGAGGACTCCTACTAGGATATCATATTTCATTTTATCTTTCTCACTTCATGAATCATTGTGATACTGAAGGATGTGAGGTATGATCCTTGTGGAAAAGTAAAGGGTTCCCGAAATAATGGCTGAAAACTTAATAACTCTCTAAAATTTTTTGGTATGTGATTAAAGTAATTATGAAAATATTTTCCATTCTTTCAGAGGAAAGAACTAAGGATAATGAGTTTAAGATATCTGGAACTTGATTAAATCATTTGATGAAACATTAGTGCCCTTCAAAATAGGGGGAAACGTAATTATTTTTTTTGTAGACATATGTATAGGCATGGAGATTTCTAGATGAGTGATTGGCATCCCACCTTTTTTTTTTTACTTTTTAAAAATTTATTTGAGGGGGGGAGCCATCGTAATCCATAAGCTGTACTCCGGAAATTTATATTTTATAAATAAAAGCTTTATATAAAAAAAAATTTATTTGAAAGGCAGAGTTACAAAGAGAAGAGGAGAGGCAGAGAGAGAAAGAGAAAGAGGTCTTCTATCCACTGGTTCACTCCCCAGATGGCTGCAATGGCTGGGGTTGGGCCTGGTCAAAGCTGGAAACCTGGAGCTTCTTCTGCGTCTCCAACATGGGTTCAGGGGCCCAAGCACTTGGGCCATCTTCTAGTGCTTTCCCAGGTGCATTAGCAGGGAGCAGAATCACAAGTAGAACAGCACGTCCCACCATGTGGGATGCTGGTGCTGCCAGTAGAGGCTTAACCTTCTATGTCACAACAGCAACCCTGGCATCCCCTTTTAAAAAGAGTTTTGTTTATTTGTTCATTTATTTATTTATTTGAAAGGTAGAGAGAAGAGAGTGTACACACAAGCGAAAGAACTAGAATCCATTAGTAAGTCCAAGTGGTAGTGGTTTTTGTTACAGCTATTGGGGAGTAAGTAATGTACAGCATAGGTTTCCTATAGTTGTGCTATAAGGCACAACATGATTAATAGAATTCATAGGACTTCAGAATTGAAAGAGATAATAAGAATAATATGGCACACTGATTACATCCTATAACTAATATTTTTACATGTATTATTTTACCAAGTCCTCACAGTTACTTTGAGATACTGATTATTAGGTTAAAAAATACACGTAGTAGCTAAGAAGTGGAAGGGAAGGAATCATTAAAAATCTAATTGTGTGAAGTAAAATGTTAAACAAATCTAATTGTGTTCCTTAAAGATTGTTGTTCCAGAAGTTCCTGTCCTGAGGTCTCCACGCATTTGTTATCCAAAGTCATTGTCCCTTTCAACCGCGTGTCATTCCACTGTGCCACCACGAGGGGGCAGTACATGTGATGTGTTATTGAAAATGAGATTTAAAGGGACTACCTTTGGTTTTTAAGTGGTTTGTGTTTGCATTTAAATTTCATTGACTGCTTAATGACTGCGATGTGATTATAATAATAAGAACTATCAGGATTTACTCTTAAGGTTTCTCTGGTCAAATAAAATGGTGTGAACAAAGTGTAAAATATGTAAGTGAATTGCTGCAAGTGAGAATTGGTTGTAAAATGAGTTGCTAGGAATGAATGAGGAGAAACATTTCAGTTTTTTTTAAGTGGCTCTAGTGTTTTTCAACCTGAGTAGATTGTTTCTTCTCCTTGGAGGAATGGGACCACCGCCACTGTTGCCTTTGCTAACACCCACGTTGGAGTGGAGCTTTCCGTTTCAGACACTGCTTGCCCTTACCTGAGAGCCCTCAGACCACACTTATCTTCCCATGCTCTGTGTTCCCACTGTCCTCTGCAATCCCCTTGCACGGTGCTGAGTTCCTGCCCCTCTACAGTGTTCTTGGTGAGCTGATTTACAGGCTCTGAGGAATTGGAGTGCTGGCATGTTGGATGGTGGAAGCTCCAGCAGTGTTTCACAGAAGCATTCACAGGAGATGGAGAATTTGATTGTGGTAGAGTTAAGAAAAATAGGTTAAGATCAGCTAAGGCTACAAATGAAAATGAAGGCTGAGTTTACAGCACAGTGTAGTGGGGGAAAATCATGTGGTTTAAAGTCAGGAGACCTAGATTGGAATTACTTCTCTCTTTACCATTCATTCAGTCTCAAAGCATCCTTGCATCCTTTGCTTTTCCTTTATAGTATTCCTTACAGCTGGCATTAAATTATTATTTGCTTACTGATTACTTTCCACCAGGATATAAGTTTTATCAGTAAAGAGACTGTTGGTACTGTTCACAGTTATATTTTCTGTACCTAGCACAGCAGGTGGTATAATTTAAGTGCTAAATAAATATTTGATCAATGAATAATTGAATCAATGTTTGCTAAATTGGACATGGGGGTGGGAATAATTGAAATCGCCTTGACTGAATCTGATGGTTTGGAAATGTTTCAGTGAAGATACTACGTTTAAGTTGAGACTTGAAGGATGAATAGGTGTTTGCTGGGCAAATAAAGAGGACAAAATTCTGAAAGAAATAACAGAAGATTCCAAAAGGAAAGAGCATAGTTAATTTGAAGAAACTGCCCTGGGTGTCAGGACTGTGGAGAGGGGAGGGTGTTGTGCAGTAAGGCCAGAGCAAACAGGTTAGATCGTGGTGAATCAAACAGGTCAGAGGCTTAAAGGCTTTGCTAAGGATTTTTGCACTTCATCCTAATAGAAATAGAAAGCTGTATATGAGTTTTGATAGAAGAGAATCATGATTAAGTGTTCATTTTGAAATGATTGCTCTAGATGCTAGCTAGTGGAGGCTTGACTGGACTAGTGGAAGAGGGGATGTGGGAAACCATTTAAAGAGAATGATACTTGATTCTTGATACTGTGACTTTTTTTTTTTTAAAAAAGATTTATTTGAAAAGCAGAGTTACAGAGAGGCAGAGGTAGAGAGAAAGTGAGATCTTAGATCTGCTGATTCACTCCCAGTTGGCTGCAGTGGGTGGAGCTGAGCCTATCCAAAGCCAGGAGCCTGGAGCTTCTTCTGGGTCTCCCATGTGGGTGTGGGGGACCAAAGACTTGGACCACCTTCTGCTGCATTCCCAGGCACATTAGCAAGGAGCTTGGTCAGAAATAGAGCAGTTGGGACTCAAACCAGCACCCATGTTGGATGTGGGCACTGCAGGCAGCAGCTCCACCCACTGCACCACAGTGCCAGCCCTTGTGAATTTTAAGAAACTTCTTAAGAGAAAGAGGAAGTGAGGTCCAGCGTACAGGTGGTTCTGTTCCTGGATAAGAGAAGGAGCACCTGATTTATTATTTTCATAGACAGGATAAAAAAGAAGACGGGTGAAAATACAGAAAGCCGCACAGATTAGATGGTGGGAAGTCGAGGATATATCCATCTGTCGGCTTCTATTTTCTCTGTTTAGTGGGAGGCAAGGTCACGTACTAAGGAGGAGGAAAAGTGATGGAAAAATGCTATTTGAGGGAATGAACACAATTTGAAATCATTGTCTTTTGATCAAACACAGGATTTATTGAGAATTAAAGGCCTTGTTGAGATGACAATTTGCTCCATTTTATTTATTTTTTTCCTGGCATTCTTCGATAATTTGGGGGACATAGAGGGTAGACACGAGTTTATCAAGTGTTTTGAGGTTCTCATCACATGGAGAAGATGAAAGGGAGAGGAAATTCAGGTTGTTGAACGTTAGATCATGGAGTCTGCCTTGGCTAGAGAGGCAGGTATGAACTCGAGTGAAGGTTCATGTCCATCGGAGTCACCTGAAGAGTTTATTAGAGCAGAGATTGCTTTCACTGTAAAACAGGATGAACAGTTCTGGAGGTTCATTTGATGAGTATAGATATTAAGGAGGCAGCATATGAATGTTCTCTTTAATTTGAAGAAAAGACATTAACTTGCTTGTTCTTCTAAGCTTTTCAGATTTAAGCTGGTTCAATACATTAGCAAGTAACTCTGGGCGTGAGAGTACCTTTTCCTTTACAACTTACATGCTGATTTACAGGTAAAATGCCCATCATTTCTCTCATGGCTTAAACATTTTCTGTAGCCCCAAGTGAAAGATTTAGCTTCTCTGTATCTTAAAATTTTTTAATAAGTCTTTTTCATGAGATTTTCTTTCTCTTTCTTTGTTTCTTTGCTGCTTTTTTTTTTTTAAGATTTATTTATTTACTTGAAAGGTAGAGTTACATAGAGGCAAAGAGAGAGAGAGATCTTCCATCTGCTGGTTCACTCCCCAAATGGCTGCAACAGCTGGAGCTGGACTGATCCGAAGCCAGGAATAGGACCTTTTTCCTGGTCTCCCACATGGGTGCAGCATTTGGGCCATCTTCTGCTGCTTTCCCAGGCCATAGCAGAGAGCTGGATCAGAAGTGGAGCAGCCGAGTCTTGAAGCAGTGCCCATATTGATGCCAGCACTGCAGACAGTGGCTTTATACGCTACGCCACAGTGCCAGCCCCTCTGTATCTTTTTAAAATGAGAAAATCTGTGTTTGCCACATTTTAATTTTCCAGAGGAGTACTGTGAGGTTTCATTTTTTTTAAAAACTGCAAACTTTTTTGTATTCTCTTATATATATACAGAGTCTTTATTTTAGTTGTAGAATTCATCAGTGATTTATTATAAAGATGATGACAAGAAGTGACACTTGTAGAATGACTTGTTAAATGTCTGGCATTGTGCCAGGTATATAATAGGCAAAACAATCTAAGGAGTAAGTGTTGCTTTTTGTTAAAATTTATTTGAAAGGCAGACAGAGACCGAGAGAGATCTTTGATCTGCTGGATCACTCCCTACATGCCTGCAACATGCAGGGCTAGGACAGGCCAAAGCCAAGAGTCAGGAACTCATTCCAGGTCTTCCACATGAGTAGTGGGAACCCAATCACTTGAGCCATCACTGGCTGCAAAGCAGGAAGCTGCAATTTTACATGGAGCCAGGGCTCAAGCCCCAGAATCCTGGGATGAGTTTCCCAAGCAGTGTCTTAAGTGCTGCACTAAATGCCTACCTTGGAATAGGTGTTTTAGCACCCCACTTAATCTTGCAGCAATCTTACAAGGATGTAAGGGGGTACTTAAATAAAAATTCTTGGAAAATCTAATTCAAAGATAAATTCCTGTAATTTTTAAAATTTATTTTACAGAGTTATAGACAGTGAGAGAGAGAGAGACAGAGACAGAAAGGTCTTCCCTCCGTCGGTTCACTCCCCAGATGGCTGCAATGGCCGGCGCTGAGCTGATCCGAAGCCAGGAGCCAGGTGCTTCCTCCTGGTCTCCATGCGGGTGCAGGGCCCAAGCACTTGGGCCATCCTCCACTGCCTTTCCAGGCCACAGCAGAGAGTTGGACTGGAAGAGGAGCAACTGGGACTAGAACCTGGCACCCATGTGGGATGCCAGCGCCACAGGCGGAGGATTAACCAAGTGAGCCACGGCGCTGGCCCCAAGTTCCTAAGTTCCTGTAATTTTTAAAGCATGTTCTTATTTTTGAAACATAGTAATTGTATTTTTTTTAAAAAAACACCAGCTAACAGGATTTAAAAAATATTTATTTTTACTTTATTTGAAACTTTCAGAGACAGAGACACAAATGGGGAGACATTTCCCATCCTCTGATTCACTTCCCAAATGCTTGTATCATCTGAAGCCACAATCCAGAAGTCAGTCCTGGTCTCCTACATGAGTGGTAAGGACTCAAGTAATTGAGGTCTTACTGTTGCCTCCTAGAGTTTTCATTAGCAGGAAGCTAGAATCGAAAGCTCAGCCTGGACTTGAACTCATATACTCCAGTATGGAATGCGAGCATCCCAGAGTCTTAACTGCTATGCCAAACAAGACCCATCTCAATAAGTTTATTTGGATGCAAAAGTTTTTGAAATTCATGCCTAGTTTTTTCATATTCGTCTTCCATCAACTTTTGAATACTCTTGTAGGAATAGATTTCAAAAGACTTTGTACCAAAAGAAACTTTTTTTTTTTTTTGAAAGAGAGTGATTTATTTCTTTATTTGCAAGAGTTCTAGAGAAGAGAGACAGAGAGAAGTCTTCCATCTGCTAGTTCACTCCCCGCGGGGGTGGCTGCAATGACCAGGCTGAAACCTGGAGTCATGAGCTTCATCCGTGTCCTGGACATGTGTGGCACAGGCTCCAGCGTTTGGCCCATCCTCTGCTGCTTTTCCCAGACCATTAACAAGGAGCTGGATCAGAAGCAGAGCAGCCAGGACATGAACCTGCACCCATATGGGATGCTGGTGTTGTAGACAGCAGCTTTATCTGCAATGCCTCACAACACCGGTCCAAGAAACTTATCTTTTAATTTAATTTCCCTGTTACTTTTTGAATTATTTGCTTACTATGTTTCACCTAACTTCATATTACCTGCTGCTGATACATGATAGCAGGAGTTCAGAATCCAAGTTAGTCCAGTTCCAAAACCTTCTCATGATAGCTATAATGGAATTTCAGCAGTCAACACAGTACTGTGTACTCTTGTCAGTTGATTTATGAATTTTTCAATCACCTATAGACCGAAGTCCTGGGAACTCTGTGTGATTCTTCTGAGTTACATGTTAGATGGGATTGTTAGGATTTTGTGAATATGCAAGTGAGATGTTGTGAGATTAGAGACCTTTGAGGTTTGGGAGTACTCATGAACCCATCTTCCTCATTTATTGAACAAATGTTTTTGAGCACTTGGGGTGTGTGAGGACGCTGAGTGGATGGTAAATAGTCTCAGTGCTTACTGATTCAGCATAACTTGGGGAGAGTTAAAATTGGGGCTCAAAAGAGAAACAGAGAAACTGTGAAAAGAGTGTTAAATTCAAAGACAAGAGACCTGGATTCCATCCTATCACCAGAGTGCCATAGATGGCTTGGGGGTTGTAAAGGAAATGTAATAATAAATTCTTATAAAGCAGCTGACAAGTGTTAGTTAAAAACCATGGTTTGAAAGTCATTTTGTTTTGCAGTCTTGCGATGTATTTGATTACAGCATTCTCTTTTGTTTATTAACATGTTTATTGGACAGTGCATTATGTTTGTGCTGCATCTCTGCCTGGGTGATTGATAGATTTGGAAACATACTCATTTTCAGAGGAGTGGAAGAGCGGAAACTGGCCAGAGATGGATTCAGTACCACGGAGAGCTCCAAGAGGGCCATAGAACTGTGCACTACAAAGCATTCTCAGCAGTTGTTAGACTATCAGTGATTATAATTCTCGTCAAGAATCTTAGATTGTTAGAGTATATCAGATCCTTAAGTTCATCCCTTTATTTAGTATAGATTCCTTAACAGGGATGACTCCAGTGTAGAAGTATTTTATGGGTTTGTAGACTTGGAATATTTGTAGGTTCATCAAATCTAACTTGTTCATTTTAAATATAAAGAAAACAGAGGTCCAGAGTAGAATAGCAGAAGGATAAGGGTCTTTTCAAAAAGAGGGTAGCAGGTGATTAGATAAATCTGGACAAGAACCAGTACCATTTGGCTTGCAGGCCATTGCTTAGTGTGTGATAATGCGCCAGTCTTCGGTCTCTAATTATTGTCTTCTTAAAGGCAGTTCAGATAATATCAGAGCTACTCTCTAAATATTCAGTGGATCTTGAGTCTCTGAAACTGAACACTTAGGCTAGTTCCTGCATCAGCCCACTTGGAGAATGGCTTACAAAGATCTGTGGCCCAGAGGGAGCATTCCTTAAATGGACCAATTTCAAAGAATGAGCTTTGGAGCATATTTTTAAAAAGATTTATTGGTTATTTTAAAGGCAGAGTTACAGAGGGACAGAAGCAAAGAAAGAGAAAGAGGTCTTCCATCTGCTGGTGTACTCCTCAAATGGCCTCAATGGTGGAGGCTGGGCCAAGCTGAAGCCAGGAGCCAGGAGGTTCTTCTGAGTCTCCCATGTGGGTGCTGGGGCCCAAGAACTTGGGCCATCTTATATTGCTTTCTTAGGCCGTAGCAGAGAATGGATCATAAGTAGAACACCTGGGATTCCAACTGGCACCCATATGGGATGCCAGCACTGCAGGCGGCAACTTTATCCGCTATGCCACAACGCCGGTCCCTGGAGCATATTCTGTATTAACATCTGCCCAAGGTCTTGTGTGTATGCTGAGGTGTTAGAATCTCATACCTTCAGGCAAAAAAAAAATATTTTCAGGCATTTGTTTACCTTCTCTCAGAAGGAGGCTTTTCAGAGGCTGGAAGTCTTACCAAACCCACTACATATTTCTCATATGGCTGCTTCCTCCGAGTTAGCTCCCTGCTAGTTTCTTCTTCCATTCTGTTTCTTTATTTTGTACTTTTTTTTAATGACAGAAATTCTTTACCTTTGTGAAATGTTTCAGTTTCTAGTATGTTGACACATCTTATTTACTCCTCACACATGAGATAGATATTATTTACATTTTTGAATTGAGATTGAGGCAGTGTATTGCGTGCTGGCTATATTCTAAGCATTGTGTGTGTGTGTGTGTGTGTGTGTGTGTAATTTTAAAACTCTGCAAGGCGGAGGATTAGCCTAGTGAGCCGCGGCGCCGTCACACTGGGTTCTAGTCCCACTCAGGGCACTGGATTCTGTCCTAGTTGCCCCCCTTCCAGGCCAGCTCTCTGCTGTGGCCAGGGAGTGCAGTGGAGGATGGCCCAGGTCCTTGGGCCCTACACCCGCATGGGAGACCAGGAGAAGCACCTGCTCCTGGATTCAGATCAGCGCGATGCGCTGGCCGCAGCGGCCGTTGGACAGTGAACCAACTGTAAAGGAAGACCTTTCTCTCTGTCTCTCTCTCTCTCACTGTCCACTCTGCCTGTCAAAAAACCAAACCAAACCAAACCAACACAAAAAACACTACATCAGAGAATTTTTTAAAAATTACGTTTTGAGGGGTGGTCTTTTCGTGCTGCAGTTAAGATACCACTTGGACAGTGGCTAAGGAATGCCTGGGATCCAGTTCTGGCTCCGCTACAGTTCCAGCTTCCTGCTGTGCACACCCTGGGAGCAGATAACGTCTCAAGTACTTAGATCCCTGCCATCCATGTGGGAGACCCAAATTCAATTCCAGGCTGCTGGCTGCAACCTGGCCCAGCCCTGGCTGTTGTGGGTAGATTGGTGAATGAACAAGTGAATGGAAACTCTTTATCTTTTTTTCTTTCTCTCTGACTTTAAAATAAATAAAAATGTTATTTTAAAATTTAAAATAAAAATACTTCAAAATTCAAATTCCCTAGAGCCCCTGGATAGCCAAGTTCTGTTGGATTGGTAAGGATCAGGATTCTGTATTTAGAAAGAAAGAAAGAAAGAAAGAAAGAAAGAAAGAAAGAAAGAAAGAAAGAAAGAAAGAAGGGAGGGAGGGAGGGAGGGAGGGAGGGAGGGAGGAAGGAAGGAAGGAAGGAAGGAAGGAAGGAAGGAGAGGAGGAAGGAGAGGAGGAAGGAAGGAAGTAGGGAGGGAGGGAGAGAGGAAGGGAGGAATGAGGAAGAATAGAAAGGAAAGAAGGAAAAGAAAGACAGAAAAAGAGAAGGAAAGAAAGACAGAAAGAAAAGACCTGCTGGGACTTTGTGGTAGCATTGTCTTTGTGGATGAATTTGGGAGAAATGACCTCTTTTCAATGATGAGTCTTCTCGCTCATGAGTACAATGTAATGTACCATTTACTGGATGCTTCTCTTACTTTGTTTCTTAATTACGTTTTGTGGCCTTCCATCGTGAAGGTCACATATTTTGTTGCCTTTATCCCTGGGTGTTAGGTGGTTCTTTGGTGCTATAACAAATGGTATTATTCTGTAGTACTCTTGGAATTTCATTTTCTATTCATTAGTCCCTTAAGAATAAATTAAACTTCTACAGTAAGGATGTTATTCTTTTACAGCTTCTAGAAAGTTAACACATTCAGGCATCAAACATAAACAACTGCTAACATTACCAAAAAGATAGGCAAACAGGTGTTATGAACTTGTGATTAAAAAACAAAGATCTAACATTATTCTGATCACAGCTCTAGATCCAGTTGCCAATTTGTAAAAAACAAAAAGGACAGAGGAACTTGTTCTTCTTAGAGAATGCAGTCAACAAAACCCATCCTGAGGGCAGTTCTGCCTGCTAGTCACATGCTCCAGGTTCTTCAACAGGTCAGATCTAAGGAAAAGAAATGGATGAAGGGTGAAACCTGTGTATTAGAGAGATTTAAAATGCACATAAAGGTGTTTTAAAAAATAGGAATCTTTACATTGTAGTGTGTAAGCATGTATACTTGGGTACAAATGTAAGGAAGTAATTGCTACAAAAGCCAGCAGAATTTTTACTTTTGAGGGAAGTGAAGAGTTTAAGGTTGATAGTGGGCACTGAAGGAGCTGAACCCACTGGGTCAGCTGGGGAAATTCTGCTTCCTAACTTGGGTGATGGATACTTGGGTGTTTTGCCTTATAGCAACTGATTAAGCAATGCTTTTTTGGGGAGTGTGTGTTTCTTTGTCTAGTTTTGTTTTATTCTGCAACATAAAAGTTAAAGAAAAAAAATGTTTTCTGCAGTCCAAATTAGTGAACCAGAGAACTGGTGGTCGGAAAGAGGAAAAGGAGGAGCTCATGTAGTTAAAAACCTTTGTTGACTACTATATGCAGGCAGGGTGCCTCACAGATGTTGTCTTGCTATTGAAAAGTAATTACCCCTATCACACTGAGTCTCTTAAAGGTTAAATAACTTGCTCATGGTAATGAACAGCAGAGCAGGAATTCAAGCCCAAACCTGGTCTGAATCCAAAGTAGGTTTCTGCCTTCCTCACTGATGCTGGCAAGTGGCAGTATGACTGGACACATATTTCTCTCTGAACGCAGTGTCTGCTGTATTTGTCCCTCAGTTAGCCACCCTTCTAAAACATGGAGTATTTTATATATACTAAAAAATGGAAGTGTGTACAGCCAGTCTGTGTATCTGCAGGTTCTGTCCACAGACTGAGCCAACTGCATATGGAAAATGTACTTTCTGCCGGCGCCGTGGCTCAACAGGCTAATCCACCTTGCAGCGCCGGCACACCGGGTTCTAGTCCCGGTCGGGGCACCGGATTCTGTCCTGGTTGCCCCTCTTCCAGGCCAACCCTCTGCTGTGGCCCAGGAGTGCAGTGGAGGATGGCCCAAGTGCTTGGGCCCTGCACCCCATGGGAGACCAGGAAAAAGCACCTGGCACCTGGCTCCTGCCATCGGATGAGCGCGGTGTGCCAGCCGTAGCGCGTCGTCCCCAGTAGCCATTGGAGGGTGAACCAACGGCAAAGGAAGACCTTTCTCTCTGTCTCTCTCTCTCACTGTCCACTCTGCCTGTCAAAAAAAAAAAAAAAAAAAGAAAAGAAAAAGAAAATGTACTTTCTATCTGTGGTTGGTTGTTTCTGTGGATGTGCAACTGTGGAGATGGAGGGTAACTTGAGGGAATTCAGCACTGAAGGCTTGGTATCTGGAGGGGTCCTGGGCCAGTTCTCTTCCCTCCCCCTCCACTCATGAGAGATGATCTGTATGATAAGCTTTCACCTTCAACCTATGTGTCTAAAAATTGGTTATATTTCTTATCCCAACAAAAATGTTCTGAGAAGATAACATAATATATGAAAGTATAGTGACATCTTTAAACCTCATGTTTCAAGGGAAATAATTTTTTGAAGAAACACAAATAAAGATATTTGAAATTATTTTCAAAATAAATATAGCTTGACAGCTGAGCAGCACTAGAACAATCTTAAGCATACAGAAATATAGACTACATGGAGGGACCTTATTTTCAAGTCTTTTATGTGGTATTGACCTTAGCTGTTAACATTATCAGCTTGGATGAGGCATGCCTGTAGGTGGACTAAGATCCAAACTGCTACTTCTGTGGTTGCAGCTTGATTTTAGAAAGTTGGTTTTATAATGGTTCTAAATTTGATTTAGGTTTGTCTCTTTTTGCATGTTAGCGGTCTGATAACTTTGTATTCTTAATTCACAGGGAATTCGCCTCTTCTCCTATATTTGGCTTTCTGCTTTCCCATTCCCTGGGCATGCCTTCACTGTTACTATGAGATGTGGAAGATTTAGACAAGCATATTTGAGTTCTATATCTTTTTAAAGTGTGACCTAGCAGTTAAGATGCCTTTGTCCCGTATTGGAGTACTTGGGTTGGATTCCCAGCTCTGGTTTCTGACTCTACTAATACAGACCTTGGGAGGCAGCCATGATGGCCCATGTGGTTGGGTTCCTGCCACCCACATGAGAGACCTGGACAGAGTTCCCAGCTCCTGGCTTCCACTCTGACACAGCCCTAGCCATTGTGGGTATTTGGGGAGTAACTAAGAAATGCCCACCTACCCATCCTTCCTTCCTCCCTCTCTGCCTTTCAAATGAATAAATTTAAAAATGATTATATAATATGTAATTTAAAATAAAATATATTGAAATGCATTATTTATTTTGATCATTTTGGATCTTAATATTTCAAAGCGTGGTCCTCAAAACTCCATGCATCAACATCACAAGGGATGCATAACTATGAAAATATTTTCTTTTTTTTTTTTGGACAGGCAGAGTGGACAGTGAGAGAGAGAGACAGAGAGAAAGGTCTTCCTTTGCCGTTGGTTCACCCTCCAATGGCCGCCGCTGCCGGCGCACTGTGGCCGGCGCACCGCGTTCATCCGATGGCAGGAGCCAGGTGACAGGTGCTTTTCCTGGTCTCCCCATGGGGTGCAGAGCCCAAGCACCTGGGCCATCCTCCACTGCACTCCCGGGCCACAGCAGAGGGCTGGCCTGGAAGAGGGGCAACCGGGACAGAATCCGGTGCCCCGACTGGGACTAGAACCCGGTGTGCCAGCGCCGCAAGGCGGAGGATTAGCCTGTTGAGCCACGGCGCCGGCTGAAAATATTTTCTAGCGGTAAGCATTTGGTGCAGCAGTCGCGATTCTGCTTGGGACACCTGCATCCCAAGGTTGAGTCCTGGCTCTGCCCTCTATTCCAGTTTCCTACCAGCGTGTACCCTGGAGGCAGAGGGTGATGCCTCCTGTGGTTGGGTCCCTGCCACTATTGTGGGAGACCTTGATTGCGTTTGCAGCTCTTTGCTTCAGCCTGGCCCATCCCTGGCAGTTGTGGGCTTTTGGGTAGTGAGGCAGTCTCTCCCTCTGCTCCTCCTCCTCTCCCTTTTTCTCCCCTTCTCTCCCCTCCCTTATTCTCTCTGCTTCTCAAATAAAAAAAAAAAACATTAAATTTTAAAATCCCACTTCAGCCCTTCTCAATCAGAATCTCTATACTTTTTAACAAGAACACATGCCCAGAATTTGATCTTTCTTCTTCTTCTTTATTTACTTACTTGAAAGGCAGAGTTACAGAGAGAGGGAGAGGGAGAGGGAGAGGGGGAGAGAGAGAGAGAGAGAGAGAGAGAGGCCAAACTAGGAGCCAGGAGCTTCACCCATCAGTTTATGCTAAACTGATGAGATCTTCAGCTTACATCAGGATCTGTTATTTCAAAAAACTTTCAGCCTACCACATCAATGTACAAATGGCCTACTGATATTTATAGTGCAGACACTAACAGATACTGCAGATAAGATATTCAAAATGAAGAAACAAATAGGAAATTTTTAAAAGAATAAAGATCAAGGGGACCGGTGCTGTGGTATAGTAGGTTAAGCCTCTGCCCATGGCGCCAGAATCCCATATGGGCAGTGGTCTGTGTCTCAGCTACTCCACTTCAGATCCAGCTCTCTGCTAATGGCCTGGGAAAGCAGAGGAAAATGGCCCAAGTGCTTGGACCTCTGCACCCATGTGGGAGATCCAGAGGAATCTCCTGGCTTCTGGCTTCAGATCAGACCAGCTCTGGACATTGCAGCTGTTAAGAGAGTGAACCAGCAGATAGAAGACTTCTCTTGAAGAAAATCTTTAAGAAAAATTGGGAAAGGAAATATGAAGGCAATGCTGAAAGGGGGAGAGGAATGGGCAGACAAATGCCCAGACTGGAGCGTGGGTACTAGAGATATTTTGATATTTTTGCTTTGAACCAAAGGATTCTGTTTGTGTCTTACCAGTGCTGAGAATGGCTTGAAAAGGAGCACTCACCATGACATCTCCTTCTCCAATCTTCTGAGAGTCCTTTCTCTTTCCAGTTCCATGCTGATTCCAACAACTTTCTTACATTGTAAAACTGACCTCTAGTGGTAGCCCTTCAGCCCCACATTCTCGTCAGCTAGGATGAGGCAGCTTCAGTCAGTGTTTGGCCAGGAGCTAGATTCCACCATGAGGTGTATCTACCTCCCTGGTTATAGACATCCCAAGGAGTTTGCTGCCAACGTGATTCTTCACGATAACACCGAGAGCTGGCATTGTGGCCTGTGGGCACCAGTTCGTGTCCTGGCTCTTCCACTTCCAGTCGAGCTCCCTGCTAATGTGCCTGGGAAAAGTGTTGCAAGGAGACCCAAGTGTTTGGGCCCCTGCCACCCATGTGAGAGATCTGCATGAAGCTCTCTGCTTCCACCTGGCCCAGTCCTGGCTGTTGCAGCTGTGTGGAGAGTGAACCAGTGAATGGCAGATCTGTCTGTATCTCCCTGTCTCTCTGTAACTCTGGCTTTCAAGTAAACAAACAGAGAGAGAGAGAGAGAGAGAGAGAGAGAGAGAGAGAGAGAGAGAACAACTGATTAAACTATAAGGACAAACATGCAAGCATCACTTTTTAGCTCCAAAATGTATGACCTTGGTAGTTATCACTCTTGTTCTTACTTTAGAAATCACTGAACAAAATGAAAATCATTAACTTTTCTCAGGCCCATCTGAGAACTGAGGTTGCAGAACAAACAGCTTCCATGAAATATGGAAAGATTGGCCAGTCTAGAAAGCCACAAAGTTGAGATGTACTTACTTGGAGCAGAAGCTGCTGGAGAACTGATAAATGTGATAATTGGCAAATTCTGACAGATTGCTGGAGTGTGGACGACTTTGAGAGTAAGAAAGTTCTGGGTCTACAGTTCTACGTGCGGCCTACATTTTTATGAAAATTTCTTCTAGGAACCCCACCGTGTGCTCACTGTCAAGAGCCAGTGATGACCCTGTCTTGATTCTGGCAGCGAGGAAAAGAGGAAGCCCCGTGAAGCACACCTAGATGTGACAGAGATGTGGTCTCTAGGAGGAGAAGAAGACTGGAGCCTTCTCTAGTGGGGGAAGCACATTTCTCTGACTGCAGCTCCTCCTGGGCCTGCTAACACACCTGAGAGGGAGAAGCTTGTGAAACATTTGTGGAGGTCACAGGCAAGGACCAGGCCCACTAAGAGAGTGAGGTTTCATCATTAGATTATAGAATGCTTCCTTTCCAGCCGCACATATTACCCTTGATCTTATCAGACTCCAGTATGATTACCGAGTTACAGCTGAAAGGATTGTAACACATAGACTATAAGAGGAAGTTCTAAAGGAAGCCCAAAGACAACAGGGTAGACACAGCTGCTAGAGAAATTTAAAACTTCTGGCACCAGCTGATACAGCAAATATTAAACATAGCTAAACTCCTAGGCAGATTAATATAATGTCTCACAGTAAAGATCTATTTATTTAAATTTCTATTCCCAATTCACCATGTATGGGTTACAGCCAAAAAATAATCCTACTCAATGGATAAGCACAGTCGGAAATATCTCCAAAGCAAGCATTAGAACCGGACTCAAATATGACACAGATTTTGGAATTATCAGAGAGGGTATTTAAAATAACTCTGATTAATATGTTTAAAGGCTTTAATGGAAAAAGAAGAGACCATGAAAGAACAGATGGACGATGTAAGTGGACACACAGAGACTGTAGAAAAGAGCGGAAAGGAAACACTGGAAGTTAAAAAGAAAAAACTCCAACAAATGACGAGTGCCTTTGATGAACTTTTTGTAGACTGTACACAGCTGAGGAATCAGGGAGTTTGAAGATGAAGAACTTCTCAGAAATGCAAAGAGGAAAAAAAATAGAGTTTAGAACAACAACAATAGAATATCAAAGGATTGTGGGACATTTTCAATAGGTGTAATGGGTAATATCAGAGGATGAAGAATACAAAAAAAAAAAAGAAAGAAATAAAAAGAAATTTGAAGGCTGGGAATTGATACTGAAAAAGTCTTTGATAAATTGCAACATCCATTTATGGTAAATGCTCTCAGCAAACTAGAAACAGAGGGGAATTTATTCAACTTGATAAAGAACATCTCATCAAGAAACACAACAGGGGCCAGTGTCGTGGCACTGTGGGTTAATCCTCTGCCTGTGGCGCTGGCATCCCATATGGGTGCCAGTCCTAGTCCTGGCTGCTCCTCTTCCAATCCAGCTCTCTGCTCTGGCCTGGGAAAGCAGTAGAGGATGGGCCAAGTCCTTGGACCCCTGCACCCACATGGGAGACTGGGAGGAAGCTCCTGGCTTCGGATCAGTGCAGCTCCGGATGTTGCGGCCACCTGGGGAGTGAGCCAACGGATGGAAGACCTCTCTCTTTGTCTCTGCCTCTCTCTGCCTGTAACTCTGCCTTTCAAATAAATAAACAAAATCTTTAAAAAAAAAAAACACACGACAGCTAACATCATACTTAATAGTAAGAAACCATGCTTTCTGTTTTAGATTGGGAGTGGGGCAAAGATGTCCTCTCTTACAGTTTGATTTAGCATGGTACTAGAACATTAATTAACATAGTAAGTCGAGAAAAGGAAACAAAAATTCACAAAGGAAGAAATAATTTTTTTTGGTTTTCCATAGAGGACATGATTATCTAAGTAGCAAATTGGAAAGGTTGGAGCTATGATGTTACGGCACAGCACGGACAGCTGCTGCCTGTGAAGCCGGCATCTCTTATGGATGCTGGTTCTTGTCCTGGCTGCTCCACTTTCCTTCATGCTCCATGCTAAGTGCCAGGAAAAGCAGCAGAAGATGGCCCAAGTGCTTGGTCCCTTGCCACCAATGTGGGACACCTGGAAGAAGCTCCTGGCTCTTGGCTTTGGTCCGACCCAGCCCCAGTCGTGGCCATCTGGGGAGTGAACTACTGGATGGAAGATCTCTGTCTCTCCCTGTCTCTCTGTAACTCTTACTTTCAAATAAATAAACAAATCTTGAAGAAAAATGTTGGAAAGAATTTACCAAAACAAACAAAAAGCTCCTGTCACTAATGCATAGAACAGTGTTGCTGGATATGAGGTTAATATACCAAAATGAGTTGTTTTCATATGTACCAGAAATGAATAACTGAAATTTGGATTTTAAAAAATACTACCTTCAGGGCCGGTGCTGTGGTGTAGCAGGCAAAGCTGCTGCCTGTGGTGCCAGCATCCCATTTGGACAACAGTTCAAGTCCCGGCTGCTCCACTTCTGGTCCAGCTCTCTGCTACGGCCTGGAAAAGCAGCAGAGGTTGGGACAAATCCTTGGGCCCCTGCACCTGCATGAAAGACCTGGAAGAAACTCCAGGCTCCTGGCTTTGGATCGGCTCAGCTCTAGCCATTGCAGCTATTTAGGGGAGAGAATCAGCAGATGGAAGACTTCTCTTTCTTTCTCTGTCTCTGCCTCTCTGTAACTCTGCTTTTCAAATAAATAAATATTTTTAAAAATGCTACTATTTACAATAATACCACACACACACAAAAAGAAAAAGAAGTACTTAGGTATAAATTTAACAAAATATGTGCAGGATCTCTAAGCATAAAATGGAAACTCTGCTGAAATAAATCAGAGTTCTAAATAATTGGAGTATAAATTTTCCATGTGCATGGATTGTGAGAAACAATGTTGTAAGATATCAGTTCTTCTTAACTTGATCTATCAATGGAATCCTGATCAAAACCCCAGCAAGCTATTTTTTTTGTGAAAAGTAACAAACTAATTCTCAAGTTTATATGGAAAGACGGAGGTCTAGAATAGCCAACAGAATACTGAAGAATAAGGCTAAAAGGCTCACATCAGCTGATTTTAGGACTTAGTATAAAATTATAGTATTCAAGGTAGTGCAGCATTGGTGAAAGAATCAGCAAGTAGAGTAGTGGATGTAATTGTTCTTTTTAAAAATTTTTTAAAAAAGGGGGTTTGTTTTATTTATTTGAAAGAGTTAAAGGGAAAGGTAGAGAAACACACTCATAGAGAAAAGAGAGAGAGAGAGAGAGAGAGAGAGAGAATCTTCCATCCACTGGTTCACTCCTCAGATGGCCACAATGGCTGGAGCTGAACCTATTCAAAGCCAGGAGCTTCTTCTGGGTCTCCTTCGTGGATGCAGGGGCCCAACCACTTGGGCCATCTTCACCGCTTTCCCAGGTGCATTATCAGGGAACTGAATCTAAAGTGTAGCAGCTGAGACTTGAACTGGTGCCCATATGGGATGCCAGTGCTGCAGGCCAGGCTTTAACCCGCTATGTCACAGTGTTGGCCCCTGTAATATGTTCTTTACCAAGTACAGAGAGCCTAGAAAAAAAGGCCTCTATAGATATACTCAGCTGATCTTTGACATAGGGGCAAGCATAATTAAATGGAGAAAGGATAGTTTTTTCAGCAGATTTGCATCCATATGCAAAATAGTGAACCTAGATACAGACTTTATACTTTTGATAATAAATTAGTTCAAAATGGGCTATGGATTAAACACACTCAAATGTAAAACTATAAACCTTCTAGAAGAAGAAAGGAGGAAATATTAGTGACCTTGAGTTTGTCAACAAGGTTTTAGATACAACACCAAAAGTACAGTCTATTAAAGAAAAAAATTTGATAAGTTAGACTGTGTTAAAATTAAAAATTTCTCTTTAATAAAAGCAAAAGACAAGACACAGTGGAGGAATATTTCAAAATATACATCTGATGAAATAACTGTGCCCAAAAACTCTAAGACTCAATATGAAGTGTAGACTTCAGAAGACAGTTTTGCAGTTGCTAATGAAGTAAACATGGGGCTGGCGCCGTGGCGCTGTAGGTTAATCCTCCACCTGCGGTGCCAGCATCCCATATAAGTGCCGGTTCTAGTCCTGGCTGCTCCTCTTCCCATCCAGCTCTCTGTTATGGCCTGGGAAAGCAGTGGAAGATGGTTCAAATCCTTGGGCCCGTGCACCCACGTGGGAGACCAGAAGAAGCTCTTGGCTCCTGGCTTTGGGTTGGCACAGCTCCAGCCGTTGCGGCCATTTGGGGAGTGAAGCAGCAGATGGAAGACCTTTCTCTCTGTTTCTCCCTCTCATTGTCTGTAACTCTGCCTCCCAAATAAATAAATAAAATCTTAAAAAAAAAAAAAAAAGCTAAAGATAACCTTAGCATACAATTCAGTATGCAAACTGCTAGGTATTTACCCTAAAGATTTGAAAACATAAGCCCAGACAGAGCCTGCATGCAACTTAACTTTTTCATAATTGACAGAAACTGGAAACAACCAAGGACTATTTTAATAGATGAGTGGATAAACTGTGTAACATCCATCTGGAATATTATTCAGTGATAAAAAACAAATGCACTATCAAGCCACAAAAGACACGTATGAATCTTAAATGCATATAGCTAAGTGAAAGAAACTAATTTGAAAAGCTGCTTGCTTTTCCAATTGTGTGACATTTGGGAAAAGGCAAAATTGTAGTTGACAGTAAAAAGATCAGTGCTTGCCAGAGCAGAGAGAGGAACACTGAATCAGGTGAAGTGCAGGGGACTTGGAGGTGGTAAAACCTATGTTGATGCTGAAATTGTGGATACGTGCCACTGGATTTTCCAAAATCTGTAGGAGTCAACAGCACAAGGGTGAGCATTGTGACGCAGCAGGCTGAGCTGCTGCTTGGGACACCTGCGTCCCATATCAGAGTGCAGGCATTGAGTCCCACCTCCACCTCTGATCCAGCTTCCTGCGCATACGCACTCTGGGAAGCAGCAGATGATGGCTCAAGTACTTGAGTCTCTGCCACTCACATGGGAGACCTAGAAGGAGTTCCTGGCTCCTGGCTTTGGCCTGGCCCAGCCCCAGCTGCTGCAGGCATTTAAGGAGTGAAGCAGTGATGGAGGATCTCTCTCTCTCTCTCTCTTTCTCTCTCTCTCTCTTTTTCTGCCTTTCAGATAAAAAGAGATACATAAATGGAACTTGTAAATATGTACATTACTGTGAACAGTAGTTACCCTGCCGTGCTGTAGAGTACTAGAACTTATTCCTCCTATCCAGTTGTATTGTGGTACCTGCTCACCAACCTCCCTGTATCTCCCCTGCCCCAGCCCTCTCCAGCCTCCAGTAATCACTGTTCCACTCTCCTTGATCTCCTCTGTGCCTCTCAGGCCCTTATTTTTTAGCTTCACACTGAGAATGTTGGACAACATGATTGATGCAGTCATTTCCTCAGCTAGCGTCTGAGATTGTATAGCGTAAGTGCTGGGTTGAAGATGACAGACTTTATCTGGAGCCCCTGGTGTGGAACAGAAGTAACAGGAATCAAAACCGTGTTCATATCTTGAGCCTAAAAGCACGAACAGAATAAATATTTTCTTCCAGACAGTCCTTCTGCTGTGAGTGCCTCTTCTGTTAGCCCTTCCAGCATTATCAGTAGTGTTAACTCCCAGATAAATTCACTTCATGGTCTTCGCAGTTCTAGAACAGCAAAATTTATATGAAGTCACATAGATCCAACCTAAGAATCTGATTGCAGTTGATGCTGAAGGTATTCAGAAAATTATCAGAGATTCGGTGAGTACTTGGCTCCTCGGGAAGCTGTTATACTTCTGTAGATGAAGCCTCACGGAGCTGATTGAAGAGTCATTCCAGGCAATCGACCTTTCTCCATCTCTGCTGAATCATTCCCATCGGTGTAGTACGAGCTCTAGATGCCCTAATCTTACAACAAAACAAGAGAGGGAATGGTGAGAAGAAACCCCACGGACTCAAGCTACCGTCCATGGCCTTGTTCTTTTCCCAGGGAACTTCTCAGACTGTTTCTCTGTCTCCTGTCTTCACCTCTCAGATATGCTTCAAGTGTTCTAGGTGAACACTTGAACTCAACTATGATGAGTGCATTTGATATTTTTATTTTTATTCTTTTTCTCTGTTTCTCTGGAAATGTTTACACCTCCACCTGTTATGCCTGAAAATATCTTTTTACTGCCTTTGAACTTAATTGCTAGTTTGCTGGCTTTAGAATTCCAGGCTGGAAGACATATTCCCTAGGAATGTTGAAGGCACTGCTCAGTTACATTCTGGCTTTCCATATTTCTCCTGGGAACTTTGAAGCCACTTTGGTTCTGGATCTTTTGTATGTGATCTGTTTTGCCCTCTTCCCTGAAAGCATTTAGAATTTTCTCTTTGGCTTGCTCTTCTGAAATTTGTAATGATGAACCTTGATGAGATTCTGTTTTTATTTGTTGTGCTCAGTTCTCTGGAGCCCTTTCAATTAGAAAAGTAAGTTCTTCAGTTCTGGGACATTTTATAGAGTTTTTTCATTGTTGACTTCCAATCCATATTTTTCTGTTTTGTCTGTCTGTAATTACTGTTACTTGATGTTGAATTTTCTGTACTGAACAGTTAAGTTTTTTTTTAGTTTTTTCTTCTGTTTTTGACTCAGTTTTTCTGGTTTTAGGACTATTTCTTCCACCCTTCCTACTGAGTTTTCTGTGATTTTTTTTGCTCTTTTTTAATTATTTTTTAAAAAGATTTATTTGGGGGCCAGCGTTGTGGCATAGTGGGTGGAGCCGCCACCTGTGATACCAGCATCCCACAAAGGCACCCGTTCAAGGCCTGGCTGCTCCACTTCCGATCCAGCTCCCTGCGGATGCTCCTGGGAAAGCACCAGAGGATGGCTCAGGTGCTTGGGCCTTGCACTCACATGGGAGACCTAGAAGAAGCTCCTGGCTTCTTGCTGCTGGCTTCATCCTGGCCCAGCCCTGGACATTGCAACCATTTTGGGAGTGAACCAGTGGGTGCAAGATCTCTCTCTCTCTCTCTCTCTCTCTCTCTCTCTGTCTTTCCCTTTCTCTCTCTATAACTCTGATTTTCCAATAAATAAAATAAATCTTTTTTAAAAATTTATTTTTAGGTAAGGCAGGGTGTCAGAAAGGGAGGGAGGGAAGCAAAGAGTGAGAGAGGCAGAGACACACACAGGGAGACACAGAGATCTTCAGAGATCTTCACTCCCCAAGGCTGGACCAGGCTGAAGCCAGAAGCCAGGAATTCTACCCAGGTCTCTCACATGGGTGACAGAGGCCCAAGTACTTGAGCCATCTTCGCTGCCTTCCCAGGAAGGAAGCTGGGTCAGAAGTGGAACAGCCAGGAGTGGACCTGTCACTCTGACGTTGGATGACAACATGATAAGCGGTGGCTTATCCCACTGTGCCACACCTGCCCTTTTTTATTTCTCTTAACACTTTTCCTATTTACGGTGTATCATCTAGTATCTCTTAAATATTCAGAGTTGTACAGCAACCACCACATTTTTTTTAAAGATTTATTTTATTTATTTGAAAAACAAAGTTACAGAAAGAGGGAGAGAGAGAGGTCTTCCATCTGCTAGTTCACTCCCAAAATGGCTGCAGTGGCTGCAGCTGAGCTTATCTGAAGCCAGAAGCTGGGAGCTTCTTCCACGTGAGTGCAGAGGCCAAGGACTTAGGCGCCAGCGCTGCAGGCCAGGGCTTTAACCTGCTGCACCACAGTGCTGGCCTCCACAATTTTTTTTGACAGACAGAGTGGACAGTGTGAGAGAGAGTGGCCTGCACAAGGCACTGATCCAAAGCCAGGAGCCAGGTGCTTCTCCTGGTCTCCCATGTGGGTGCAGGGCCCAATACTTGAGCCATCCTCCACTGCACTCCTGGGCCGTAGTGAGAGCTGGCCTGGAAGAGGAGCAACCGGGACAGAATCTGGCGCCCCAACCGGTGTGCCGGCGCCGCAGGCAGAGGATTAGCCTATTGAGCTGTGGTGGCGGCCCACAATTTTTTTTTTTCTAGAACTCTTTTCATTACCTCTAAATAAAACCCTCTATCCCTTAGTAGTCACATACCTAATTCCTTTACCTTCTCAGCCCTAGGCAGCCACTAGTCTGCTTTCTGTCTTTGCAGTTACCTTCTGAGCATGTGAAACAAATGGAATTATACTCATATGCATCTCTTGTTACTGGCTTCTTTTGCATAGTGTTTTCGAGGTTCATCTGTGCTGTAGTATGTATCAGTATTTCATTTCATTTTATTGCTAAATGACATTCCATCGTACACTATGTAACATTTTGTCTATCCATCAGTTGGTGGACATTTGGGTGGTTTGCCCCCTTTTGGATACTATCAATAATGCTGCTATGAACATTTGTGTTGTAGTTGTTGAGTGAAAATGTGTTTTAGATTCTCTTGAGATACCTAGGATTGGAATTGCTGGATCCTGTGGTAATTCTGTGTGTGAGAAATTGCCCAGATGCTTTTCCAGTTGCACCATTTTAGGTTCCCATCAATATGTATTGAGGGTTCCCCTATGAAAGCCTTTTGAGTCCACAAACTCTGTTGGTATTTAGACAGGGCCATATGCAAAGGGGAAGTTCTCTCCTTTCAGAGAAAATTACATCCTTTTTTGATGGCTCCTTCTTTCCATTGGGCTCTCACTCACAGAGATCCTTCATGTAGGCCATTTTTTGCCACTATGTCTTGGCTTTCCATGCCTGAAATGCTCTCATGGGATTTTCAGTCAGATCCGAATGCCTTAAGGGCTGATTCTAAGGCCGAAGAAAGAATCTTAAACAATATTTTTGTTACTGATACTAATTCAATGCAGTGGAGCCAAGGATGACTCTTTGTTCTTTGTTTGTTTTTATTTGAAAAGCAGAGTTACAGAGAGAGGGAGAGAGAGAGAGAGCGAGCGAGCGCTTCATCCACTGCTTTACTCCCCAGTGACAGTAACTGCCAGAGCTGGCCCAATCTGAAGCCAGGAGCTTCTTCCAGATCTCCCGCATGGGTTCAGGAGCCCAAGGATTTGGGCCATCTTCTGCTGCTTTCTCAGGCTCATAGCAGGGAGCTGGATTGGAAGTGGAGCGTTCATATGAGATGCCCGGCACTGCAGGCTGGCAGCTTTGTTGCTATGCCACAGCACCGGCCCCGAGGATTTACTTTGAAATTTGGTGAGGCTTACGACCTTAGAAAGATTTTTCTAAGTGTTCCATATGTGCTTAAGGATATGTGTTCTTTTATTGTTGGTATCTAAGTAATTTGTTCTATCAGGCTTGCCAGTTACTGTACAAATATGCAAGTACTTAGTAATTTTCTTCTTCTTAATCTATCAATTATCTGGAGAGGTTTGTTAAAATCTTCTGCTTCAGTTATAAATGTTAGTTTCTGGTAGCAAGTCTGTTACCTTTCGCTTCACTGATTGGGAAACTGTGAATTAGGGCTTTACATGTTTCCAGGTAGTTGTATCGTTTTTCTAGATTGTTCCTAATAATTACATCTAACAAGCCTCTTTCTCCCTCCATCAGTGCTTTTTGCCTTTAGTTCTGTTTTATCCATGGTATCTTTTTCCAAACCTTTACTTTTTTTTAAAGATTTATTTGTTAATTTGAAAGTCAGAGTCACACAGAGAGGAGAGGCAGAGAGAGACAGAGAGAGAGGTCTTCCATCCACTGGTTCACTCCCAATTGGCCACAATGGCTGGAGCTGTGCTGATCTGAAACCAGGAGCTAGGAACTTTTCCTAGGTCTCCCACACAGGTGCAGGGACCCGAGGACTTGGGCCATCTTCTACTGCTTTCCCAGGCCATAGCAGAGAGCTGAATTGTAAATGGAGCAGCTGGGACTTGAACCAGCACCCATATGGGATGCCTACACTGCAGGCGGTGGCTTTACCTGCTACGCCACAGCACCCCCACCCCCCAAACCTTTACTTTTAACCTTTATGTGTTTGTATATACTTAGGACTGTATTTTGTAAATAGCATATAAGTTAATTAAAAGCCAATATGACAATATTTGTGTTAATTGAAATTTTACACTTACTATTATTATTATGTTGGAATAGTTTGAACTATTTGTATAATGCTTACAATCATGCTTTAACTATTTATCGTTGCTTTTTTCTTTCCTTCTTCCTTCCAGATTCCCAGTTTCCCCTCCTTTTTTGTACTGTTCATTGATTTCAACATTATATATTCTATTTGTATTCCTTTAGTGAATAATCTTAAAATTTTGAAGTTACACTTGAAATCTACATTCAATACATTTATTTAATTCTCCTCCAGAAAAAGTCTGTAGTCTTGTTCTGATTATAGCATTATATATTGGGTGTTACTGTTTCACTTGCTTTTATATTCACATTAGTCATTATTATTTTTCTTTGGTGGCCTGTCCTTATACAAGAATTTTAGTTCCAGGGTCTGCCTTATGCAGGCCTAAGTTTTCATTTTTGGCCCTTGAGCGGGCATCAACAGCCAACTCTTTGTTATATTTTTTTAAGGTTGATTTATTTATTTTGAGAGAGGGAGAGATAGAGATGTTTCATCTGGTTCACTTCTCAGATGACCACAACAGCCAGTGCTAGGCCAGGCTGCAACCATGAGCCAGGAGCCAAGAGCTTCATCCAAGTCTCCCATATGGGTGTTAGGGGCTCAAAAACTTGGGCCATCTTACACTGTTTTTCCCAGGGCATTAGCAGGGAGCTACATTGGAAGTAGAGCAGCCAGGACACAGATTATTGACCATATGATATGCTGGCATCATGAGCGATGGCTTAACCTGCTGCGTCACAGTGCCAACCCCTTTATTATTTATAATACTGACAGCTTGGGAAAAATTCCAGCCATCCATTATTATGATACATCCACTCAATAGTGTATTATATAACTGTAAAAGAGAAGGAGAGCTTATATTCCAGACACAATAAGTACAAATAGCAAAGAGAAGAATAGTGTACACAGTATTTTTTTTTTTTTTTTTAGAAATGGAGGGACCTAGGCCTAGCGGTTAAGACGCCTGTTAAGATGCTTGCGTCCAATATCCTAGTGCCTCTCCTTGATTCCCAGCTCTGACTACTGATTGTAGCTTCCTGCCAGTGCCGACTCTGAGGAGCCCCAGCTGATGGCCCAGTAGTTGGGTCCCTGCCAGACCCATGTAGGAGATCTGGGTTGAGTTCCTGGGTCCTGGCTTTGACCCGAAATGGACATTTGGGGAGTGAACCAGTGGATGGGAGGCCTCCAACCCCACCCACATTTCTCATTGTCTCTCTGTCTCTTGAATAAGTAAAATATATTTTTAAAAAGAAATGGGAGGGCCGGCTACCTGGCTTACTTGGCTAATCCTCTGCCTGCAGCGCCGGCACACCGGGTTCTAGTCCCGGTTAAGGCGCCAGGTGCTAGTCCCAGTTGCTCCTCTTCCAGTCCAGCTCTCTGCTGTAGCCCGGGAGGGCAGCAGAGGATGGCCCAAGTACTTGGGTCCCTGCACCTGCATGGGAGACCAGGAGGAAGTACCTGGCTCCTGGCTTTGGATCAGCGCAGCACCAGCCATGGAGGCCATTAGGGGAGTGTCTCAGTGTCTATAACTCTCTCTCTGTCTCTCTTTCTCTCTCACTGTCTAACTCTGCCTGGCAAAAAAAAAAAAAAAAAAAAGAAAAGAAAAGAAAAGGGAGGAGTATGACTGCATTTATTTATTTGTATTTTCAAAAAGAAATATTGGAAGGATGAGTGAAAACTTCATAAAGATGATTAACTCTGGGGTATGTGGTTGGTGAAGGATAGAGTGGCCAGGGAAGAACTGGACGTTAGACATCTTTGACCATACTTCCTCATTCAGGACCGTGCCATGCAAAACTCCTGATAATTAGGAAGTGGATAAAGAAGGAGAGGAGAAAATGAGACTGAGAAAGAGGATCATGAAGATAGGAAGAATGGCTTTAGAATTTGGAGAGTTTTAATACAGCAAAAGAATAGTCAAAGGTTAATCTGTACTGTTAGCCTACTATAGCATCAAATTCTTGAAGAATGCTCATTGAATAAGTAAGTGAAAATTTTGCTTTTTATTTATCCATACATAATTGGCTTTTCTAATACAATTTTGTAAGTATGTCTATAATACAAATCACAAAAAGAGCTACTTGAAAGTGGAATATGTAATTTTTACTTTTTGTTGCTTTCTGAAGGCATGAGCTATTGTTCCATATATTTTGCATTTCTGAATTGTAAAGGTAGCTGAAAGATGATTTTCTTTTTTGGCATTCTTTATTTTAGTGCATATGATTTGATTGTTCATTTTAGATATTTGAACTTTTATGCTCCTCTTAATTTACCTTGTTTTTTATTACCATTGCAAATCACGAATGTTCTGTATACTTGAGAAGACACTTCAGCTAGTGATCAGTCCTTTGTAATAGATCCAAAGAATGTTTCTGGGATTAGGAAGTTTCTATATTTGGATCGATGATTTCTAACAGTGATTGAAAATTAAGAGAATCAGGATCTAAGAAGTATTTTTCTCAGTAGCCACTTATTCCATTGTTCTACCACCACATAAGCCCCCTTCCCCGTCAGTCCCTAGATTTTTATTTTCAAAATGTTTACTTGAATATCTGATTGGGTGGATTTGTAATCTCTTTCGCCTGTGTCTGTATGCTGCTTTTTCTTTAAGCCCCAATTCAAGTTTTATTTTCTATAGCTTTTCTGTAGCTCACACTGTACTTTCTTTGTGTGTTTACGGGTTTGTCATTAACTTCAGAATTCATTCTAAGGTATCAAACTGAAGGCCTGTTCAGAAGAAACTAAGGAAGCCAAAATTAGGTTCAATTTATGTTCTCGGGATCCCCAAGACTACCGCGAGGTTTGAAGAGTCACTAGTGGGATATCCAGTAATCAGAGCATAGAGTTATACTCATAACTAAAATTTATTACCATGAAAAGATACAAAGATGAACATTATAAGGGGAAAGTGCATGGGACAAAGTCTACAGCAAATCAAGTACCAACTTCTTTTTATTTGAGAGGCAGAGTTACAGAGAGGAACAGACAGAGAGAGAGGTCTTCCATTTGCTGATTCACTCCTCAAATGGCTGCAATAGCCAGAGCTGGGCCCATTCAAAGCCAGGAGCCAGGAGCTGCTTCTCCTATGTGAATGCAAGGACCCAGGCATTTGGACCATCTTCCACTGGCTTCGTAGGCCATTAGCAGAGAGCTGGATCGGAAAAGGACACAAACCAACACTCATATTGGGATGCCACCACCGCAGGCAGAGGCTTAACCCACTATGCTGCAGCGTCGGCCACCCAAGTAACAACTTCTACAAGTCTTCAAATAGAGTCACGCAGACTGTAGTTAATTCCTCCAGCAACAAATTGTGACAAGTTTGAAAGATAGTCTTTTGGGGAAACTGATTAGAAATCGAGTGTGCAAAGTTTTTGCTGTGGGTTGGTCATGTAAGCATTCTCTGCCTAGCATATCCTCGCACTGCAGACCCCCCCCCCCCCCCAGAAGGAAAGCAGATGTCTGTATAAACTACATTGTTGTCTAAACAGTTCAGGCACAGTGAACTGCTTTTAGAGGTTCGGAGAATGGCTGTACTCTCTTGAAATCCAAGTCGCCAGGGGACAGGCAAAAGCCAATCTTGCAAGCAGGACTTACTAAGGGGAGCAGTCTCTGACCTGCTGTGTCAACTTTTCTCTGCAAAGTATAGTATTAGGAAGAGCTTTTGAAATGAAATGCTGTCAGAAGATGAAACTTAGAGTGTAAATATTTCCTTGTGACTAAAAGGTATTTACAAATTGAATAAAAGCCTGTGTGAACAGTTTTAAAGGAAATTCATATATTGCCATTATTCACTTCTATGGTTTTTAGATTTCTTTAATATATGCTATTTTATTCTTTCTTTCTTTCTTTTTTTTTTGTTTCCCTGTGGTAGCCCTTTATTATACAGGAAAATGACACGGGTTAGAACTCATTATACCTCATCTTTTAATAAATGCCATCACCCTTCACTTATCTCCTTAGTTTCTTTTATCTGGCTAAAAAGGGCTTGAGCTTTTTTTTTAATCTCAAAAGTTCTTCTGGCTCTCATATTTCTGCCCTTAGAGTCTATTGGATTACTTTGTTAAAAGTTATTAATGACATTGAGACTAAAAAATATAATGTCTAGTGGCTGGTGTTGTGGCTCCACAGGTTAAACTGCCACATGTGACACTGGCATCTCAGAGGCCTGGTTCAAGTCCCAGCTGTTCCACTTCTGATCCAGCCCCCTGCTAATGTGTCTTGGAAAGCAGCAGAAGATGGCCCAAGTGGTCAGGCCCCTATTACCCAAGCTCCAGGAGTTCCAGGCTCCTGGCTTTGGCTTGGCCCAGCCCTGGCCATTGCAGCCATTTGGGAAGTGAGCTAGCAGATCAAAGATCCTTTTCTCTGTCTGTTTCGGTAACTCTGCCTTTTAAAAAAAATAATAAACAAATCTTAAAAAATATATTGCTTAACCACTTGTTTTTAGTAGTATATTTGGATAAATCTCCACTTTTCAACTCGAATGCCTTTAACCTATCACTCTTAGCTAACATATCTTGCAGACTGAAATTTGAATTTAGCTTTTAAACCTAGGTTGGCAGAAATGGGGGCAGTGAGAAATGGAAGAACTAAGTACAGTAGAAATGTTTATTTCTTCCTTCCCTAACTCTCCCTTAAAAGGAAAGTCTTCATATTTAGGAAAATATTTAGAAAATAGTAGAAGTACTTGAAAGTTCCTGAGAGTCCCATGTCTTCTGTCTCTGTGGATTTTGTGATTCTCCCTGAATTAAAGAGCCTATTTGTGAGCTGCTGCTCCAACTGGTGATGGCCCCTTGTTAGCTGTTCCACCCTCGTGGTCTCCTGTGAGCTTGGTGCAAAGCCCAGCCATCTGCTAGTTTTCATTTGTCTGGAAACAGGAGGCCACTGGGGATGGAGAAGATCTAACTCCTGCATTTACCTAGCAGAATTACAACATCTGCATTTTGTTCTGTGTGCTGCCAGTACTCCAAAAGTGAGGAAGGACCAACACTTCAGTCCAAGGAAATCCTTAAAGGTCACGTAAAGTGTTTTATGGACTGGGGTAGAAAAAGAATTCTCGGACATCCGTTGTCCAAGTGTGTCTCTCTCCATTCATATAATGCAGAAATTCTGTGTATGAGATTCTTGTTAGGTAGCTCATCAAGTTTTAATTAAAATTCTTCATTGATTAGGAATTTATTTCTGTCTCTTCAATTAGCTATTGGATTACTTTGAATATTGTTTATAATGTTGAGATGGGGGCCGGTGCTGTGGCACAGCAGGTTAATGCCCTGGCCTGAAACGCTGGCATCCCATATGGGCACGGGTTTGAGACCTGACTGCTCCACTTCCCATCCAGCTCTCTGTCATGGCCTGGGAAAGCAGTAGAAGATGGCCCAAGTCCTTGAGCCCCTGCACTCATGTGGGAGACCCAGAAGAAGCTCCTGGCTCCTAGTTTTGGATCAGCACAGCTCCGGCCGTTGCAGCCAATTGGGGAGTGAACCATCAGTGGAACACTTCTCTCTCTCTTTTTGCCTCTTCTCTCTCTGTGTAACTCTGACTTTCAAATAAATAAATAAATCTTTAAAAAAATATGGAGATGAAAACTTGTTTCCCGTAATATCAAGCCATTTCTAATTTTCCTAATTATACCCTTTAGTATGGTTCAGACTGCTCCATTTTTTTCCTGAGGAGTCCTTCAAAAATTAGAGAGTTTTATCTCTTTTTGTTAATTGGTATGTTAATTCTTTTGTACCCAGGAGATGTTGCTGGGAAGTGTGATCTATAAAATCCATATGCAAATTAGTTAATCAACTTCTTTCTTCCTGAGTATGGATCAGATAAGAACCTCAAAGGAACATTACACTCAATAACTGTATATTCCAAAAATAAAAGAGACTCTTGTTTATTTAACAAATAACACTCATATATGACATCAGTGATCACCCGAGGCTGTTGACATGAGCTGCCTCAGCTCTGGAAGCCTTTTGGATCCACTGGCTGAACAAGGCCATAAGCAAAGTAGAAGTTCTCTCCAGCCTATAGAGAAAAGTACATCCTTTGGTGGCCATTTCTTTCCACTGGGGTCTCACCCACAGGGGTCCTTTATGTAGGACCTTTTTTTTTCTAGAGTGTCTTGACTTTCCATGCCTGAAATGCTCCTCCCAGGCTTTCCAGACAAACTGGAATTTTTTAGGGCTGATTCTGAAGTCAGAGTGCTACTTAAAGATATTGTCATTCTATGAGTCTGCTGTATGGACTGCTTCCCATGTTGGAGCCTTCACTCCTCTTTAATTTTCCCTGTTATTGTTTCCAAACATTTATTCCTATTTATATGATCACTTTAACACTTGATCCTATCTATGTGGTCACTTTACCACTTGTTCCTGTATGTTTGATCTCTCTTTTTTTAAAAAAAGATTTATTTATTTACTTGAAAGTCGGAGTTACATAGAAAGAGAGAGAGCAGGAGAGAGAGAGAGAGGAAGGGAGAGAGAGGTTGTCCATCCGCTGGTTCACTCCCCAATTGGCTGCAGTGGCTGGAGCTGCGCTGATCTGAAGCCAGGAGCCAGGAGCTTATTCTGGGTCTCCCACCCGGTGCAGGGCTGGATATAGGAGTGAGAGCAGCTGGTTCTCGAACTGGTGCCCATATGGGATGCTGGCATTGCAGGCAGCAGCTTTAACTGCTACGCCACAGCATCAGCCCCTCCATTTGATCTTTACAACACTTATTTTTAACAGCCAGCTTCCAGGAGTCACTGTGCACTAACTTTCCATGCATGACCTCTGTTTAAGAATCACCCTATTTACTGTGTCTCATAAGTTAAAGTTATGTCTAAGAACTCACAAAAGATGCATCTTCCTTGGGTTCTTCTTTAAAGACAATTAAGTTTCTAAAATAAAAGAAGAGAGAGGAAGGAAGGGAAAAGAGGAAGGGGAAATAAAAATGAAATCACCTTCGAGAAGCAATAACATAGAACAGCCCTTGTCTAGACTGTTGAGGAACAGTTCTCTTAGTTTTTTTTTTTTTTATATTCTATTCTTTCTTTTTTTATTTCTTTCTTTCTGTTTCTTTTTCTTTCTTGGACTAAATAGGAGAGGGAGGAGGAAGGAGAAGAGTGGGTCGAGGGCGGGTACGGTCGGAAGAATTATTATGTTACTAATGTTGTATTTATGAGATACATAAAAAAACTAAATGGCAATGGAATATGGAAAAACATAGCAATATGAGTGAATTGAAACAAGGATATGAGAGAGATTAAAATTATAAAAAATTATATACAATTCCATTCAGATAAATACGAAAATCTTGATAAAATTCATGAATTTATAAAGACATATGAATTATTCAAATTAACCATGGAATTTATAGGTACTACTAAAATAAAATAAATTATTTTTAATTTCCTCCAAAATGAAATGGAAGAAAAATGACTACTGGCACAGATAATTTTTTTAAATCTTTTTTTTCTTTTCTTTTTTTTTTTTTATTTGACAGGTATAGTTATAGATAGTGAGAGAGAGAGACAGAGAGAAAGGTCTTTCCTCTGTTGGTTCGCTCCCCAAATGGCCGCCATGGCTGGCGCTGCGCTGATCCAAAGCTAGGAGCCAGGTGCCTCCTCCTGGTCTCCCACGTGGGTGCAGGTATCCAAGCACTTGGGCCGTCCTCCACTGCCCTTCTGGGCCACAGCAGAGAGCTGGACTGCAAGAGGAGCAGCTGGGACTAGAACCTGGCACCCACATGGAATGCCGGTGCCTAAGGCAGAGGATTAACTAAGTGAGGCACGGTGCCAGCCCTGGAGACTTACTTCCTTAAGGACACACACAGACTGAAAGTGAAGGAATGGAAAAAGGTATAGCTTGCAAATGGAAACCAAAATAGCAGAGGTAGCTACACTTACACGAAATATAATATTTTTTTTTTTTAAGATTTATTTATTTACTTGAAAGTCAGAGTTACATACAGAGAGAAGGAGAGGCAGAGAGAGAGAGAGAGAGAGAGAGAGAGAGAGAGAGAGAGAGAGAGAGAGGTCTCCCATCCGCTGCTTCACTCCCTAGATGGCTGCAACAGCCTGAGCTGCACCGATCTCGAAGCCAGGAGCCAGGAGCTTCTTCTGAGTTTCTCACATGGGTGCAGGGGCCCAAAGGCTTGGGCCGTCTTCTGCTTTCCCAGGCCATAGCAGAGAGCTGGATCGGAAGTGGGGCAGCCAGGATACGAATGGGTGACCAGAGGGAATGCCGGCACTGCAGGCAGTGGCTTTACCCGCTACGCCACAGTGCTGGCCCCAATATGATAGTTTTTATATCAATAGTTGTAAAAAAAATAAGTCACCGTTTAAAGACACCCGTTCTTCAGGAGGATATAGCAATTATAAGTATTTGTGCACCCAACCTCAGAGCACTTAAATATATAGACCTGTATTAAAAGAACTGAATTGAAAGGTATAGACTCCAATACAATGATAGTAATGAATTTCAGTACCCAACTTTCAACAATGGATAGATCATCTAAACAGAAAATCAGTAAGGAAGCATTGAATTTTATGTTTTAATCAAATAGACCTATCAAACATATTGAACGTTCCATCCAACAAGAACACAAATGCATTCTTCTCAAGTACACACAGAACATTCTACAGGATAGATCAAATGTTAGGTCACCAAACCGGTCTTTTTAATTTAAAAAGACTGAAATAATGTTGAGTATCTTTTCCAGCCACAATGGTAAATATAAAACAAGGGGTCAATAACAGTAAGAATCTTGGAAAATTCACAAGTATTTGGAAATAAAACAGTATGCTCCTGGACAAGAAATAAGTCAAAGAATAAATTAAGAAGGCAACAGAAAATCTTGAGACAAACAAAAAGGAAACATAATATACCAAAACTTACAGTAATGCAGCAGATACAATCCTGAGAGGGAAATGTATACACTGAATGTATACATCAAAAAAGAAGAAAGATCTTAAACAACCTAACAGCATACCAAAAGGAACTAGAAAAAGAACAAAATTAGCCCAAATTTAGCAGAAGGAAGGAATAACAAAGATCAGAGCAGAAGTAAATGAAATAGAAGAAAAAACAATAGGAAAGATGAATTAAGGTAAAAGTTGATTTTAAAAGATAAACAAATTACAGGCCTTAAGCTGAACTGACAATGACAAAGAGAAGACTCAAACAAAATCAGAAATGAAAGAGGAGACATTATTACTGATACGGCAGGAATATAAAGGAAAATGAGAGACTAGTATGAACAAATGTATACCAACAAATTGGATAACTTAGAAGAAGAGAATAAATTCTTAGGAACATACAACCTACCAAGACCAAATCAGGAGGAACTAGAAAATCTAAACGTGCCAATAATGAGTAATGAGATTAAATCAGTAATTAAGTTTCTTATCAAAGATAAGCCCAGAGCTTGATGACTTCACTGTTGAGTTCTACAAAAACATTTAAAGAAAACTAATACCAGTCTATCTTGAACTTTTCTGAAAAGTGAAGAGAATGGAATACTTCTGAATTCTTATTACAAGACCAGCATTACCATGATGACAAAGCAAGCTGAGGTCAGTACAAAAAAAAGTACAGGCCAATATCCCTGATGAACATAGATGCAAAAATCCTCAAAATTTTAACAAACCAAGTTCAATAGCCTATCGAAAATATAATTCACCAAGAGCAACTAGGATGTATCCCTCGGATGTAAAGATGTTTTAACATATGTAAATCAATAAATGTGATAAACTGTATGAACAAAATTAATGACAAAACCCACATAATCTTCTCAATGGATGCAGTTAAAAGCACTTGGAAAACTCAAACATCCTTTTGTGGTAAAAACTCTTAACAAAATACATGCAGAAGGAGCGGAGGAGAAAGATGATCCTGTTTCTTTTAAAAGAAAAAATATATATTTATATACAGAAAGAATATACCACAGCACGAAAAAGCCCATGCATGACAAACCCAGAGCTAAAATACTCAATGGTGGAAAGCTAAGAGCCTCTCCTCAAAGATCAGGAATAAGACAGAGATACCCACTCTCATCACTTCCATCCAGCCTAGTACTAAAATTCCTACCCAGAGCTATTAAGCCAGAAAAAGAAGCAAAAGGCATCTAAATAGGAAATGAAGAAGTGAAATTGTCCCTATGTGTATTAAAAACCCTAATAACTCCACTAAAAAAATGAGTAGAACTGATAAACTATTTCAATAAAGTTGTAGGATATATCAACATAAAAAGCTGGTAGCATTTCTATACACCAAGAACAAATCATCTGAAAAAGAAATTAAGTAAATAATCCCATTCACAATAACATAAAAAACATAAGAATAAATTTAATCAAAAATGAATGATATATGAATATATATCAAAAACTTAAAAACACTGATGAAAGAAATTGAAGGTAACTCAAGTAAATGAAAGGTTATCTGTGTTCCTGGACTAGAATAGTTAATATTAATTAACATACTACTCTAAGTGATGTAGATTCAGTGTAATCTCTTTCAACATTTCAATGGCATTTTTCACAAAAATAGGAAAAAAATTTTTAAGAACCAAAGTACTTTAAATAGCCAAACCATCTTGACAAAAAAGGACAAAGCTGGAAGCATCATACTTCCTGATTTCAATTGTTATTACAAAGCTATAGTAACAAAATCAGCATAGCACATGGCATTGATCCATGTGGATCAATGGGACAGAATAAAAAGCCCAGAAATTAACTCATATGGTCAAATGATTTTCAGTGAAGATGCTAAGAACGCACATGCGGGAAAGGACAGTTTCTTCAATAAATAGTGTTGGGAAAACTGGAAGTCTACCTGAAGAAAAATGAAACTGAGGAATGGGCAATTTGGCTGAATATAGATGCCCAGTGCTGACCTTCTCCATAAAGGAGAACCAGAAAAACAAATAGCTACCTTGTTTTGTTGGTTTTTTTTTAAAGATTTATTTATTTATTTGCAAGTCAGAGTTACACAGAGAGGAGGGGCAGAGAGAAAGAGAGAGGTCATCCATCTGATGGTTCACTCCCCAGTTGGCTGCAGTGGCTGGAGCTGTGCTGATCCAAAACTAGGAGCCAGGAGCTTCTTCTGGGTCTCCCATGTGAGTGCAGGGGCCCAAGACTTGGGCCATCTTCTACTGCTTTCCCAGGCCATAGCAGAGAGCTAGATTGGAACTGGAGGAACCGGGTCTTGAACCAGCGCCTATATGGGATGCTGGCGCTTCAGGCTAGGGCATTAACCTTCTGTGCAACAGCGCCAGCCCCTACATTGTTAAAAGATTATTTCTTTTTATTTATTTGAAAGGCAGAGAAAAAGAGGAGAGAGAATTGATCTTCTGTCTGCTGATTAACTCTCCAAATGCCTACAAACATCTGGGTTGGTCCAGGCTGAAGCCAAGAGCCAGGAACCCCATTCAGTTCTACGTGAGTGACAGTGACCTGAGTACTTGAGCCATAACCTACTGTACAGTAGCAAGAACCTGGATAGGAAGCAGAGGCAGAATTCAGACCCAGGTATTCTGATATGGGATGTGGATATCCCATAATGTGGCTTAAGTCACTGTACCATAATGTTTACCCCGGTAGCTGCAATTTAAGGTGAATGTTACTGGAATTTCACAAGGACTAGATGGGAACCGTGTACGACGTGGACACCTGGGATTACAGCATAGAAAGTGAAAGTAAAGCCCACTGGATAACCATGACTTTAGTCCTATTGCAGGAGAACTGGTGATGGGGAAGTCTCAATGGGACCCTTCAGTATGGATGTCAGCAACCCTAGTGATAGGAAAATTCCATGGATATCACACCTGTGGAGTTCATTAGGGGGACTGCCTGGAATCTGCACCATAGCTTTGTTTCAGAGAAAGTTCTTGACGTTATGTTCCCCAGCCCCTAGAGCCCAGGCTGCTGCAGCGTGGTGGTATGTTACTGGTAGAGCCATACTGGTTGCCCACCATTGACTTTGTACCACTGCTGAGCCTGAGATCACAAGTTCCAATGTACAGGTCCTTCTCAACCACAGACAGCTGAGTTGCTGCTGGGCCTGAGGCCTGTGTTCTACCCTGCACACTCTCCAGTACTGCTGCTGTGCTGATCCCACACAGTTGACTTGAGCTTCCACTGGACTCAAAGGCTTGTGTGTTGCATGCTACCTGCTCTCAATGGCCACTATCGCAGCCAGCCCAGAGTCAACTTGAGTTACTGCTGTGCCCAAAGGAATGTATTCTATGCTACATACCCTCTGTGAACCCTACAGTGACTGGAGCTGCTGGTGGGCCCTAGGGCTTGAATTTTTCTCTACATGTTCTCTGTTGCTGCATTTGTGGTTAGCTGAGAGGCAGTCTGAACCACTGCTGGGTCTCAGGGTATGAATTCTGCGTACATATTCCTCACAGTCACAGCCAGCTCACCCGTGGTCCATGCCTATGTTTGGCCAGAACATATATGCACCATGTCTACCACTGTCTCTGTTGAGAAGAAGTTCAGTGATTATTTCTGTTGCTAGAATGGATACCACACCACCACTGCTGTGTATACCACATCCACTTGGACTTCTAGAGTACCCCCCAACATAGCTCCCAGAGTCAGAAGGGCTCTCCAGTCCTGCCACCACATGCACTGTGCTGAAAACAATTGGTTAAAGCTGAGGAAGTTACAGGAAATCTACATTAAGGCTCAACTGTAAACAATAAGTCTACCAACTTAAGGCATACTATCATGAGAAAGCCATTTATTATAAAAGCTACCTATGAAAGTGGTAGATGGGGATAGGCCCAACTCCAGCTGTTGTGGCCATTTGGCGAGTGAGCCAGTGGATGGAAGACCTCTCGCTCTGTCTCTGCCTCTCTGTCTGTAACTCTGCCTCTCAAATAAATAATCTTTTTTTTTTTTTAAAAAGACAACTGATTTAACAGATGAACAAAACTGAATTTAAGGACAGACACAAACAGAATGAAAGAAACAAGGTAGTATGATACCTCCAAAGTAACTTAGTAACTCTCTAGAAACTCTAAACCCAAAAGAAAGGGAAATTTGCAAAATATCTGAAAAAGATTTTAAAAGAATGATTATAAGGAAATTTAACGAAACATAAGAGAATACAGACAGGTTACTGAAATTAGAAAAACAATGCATTATAGGAATGAGAAATTTTGAAAAGAGATTTTGAAGAATAATGAAACAAAGAAATGAAGAACTCAGTAAGATAAACAAAAACCATGATTGAAAGGTTCAACAGTAGGCTGGGTTAAGTAGAGAAAGAATGTCTGAACTTGAAGACCAATGTTATAAAATATCCAAGAAAGAAAAGAAGACAGCCTTTGACCTATTCAATTTTGGGGGCCCCTAAAGGCAAAGAAAAGATGAAAGACATAGAAAACCTATTCAATGAAATAAAAGCTGGAAGCTTCCCCAGTCTTGGGAAAGATATGGCCATCCAGGTCCATGAAACCTGTAGACCCCAAATAGAGATGACGAGAAAAGATCTTCATCAGAGTACATTACAGTAAAAATGTGTAAAGCACAATACAAAGAGAATTCCAAAAACTGCAGGAGAAAAACACTGAATCATTGAGGGGAATTCACATTAGATTTAACAGCAGACTTCTCAACAGAAACCTTACAGGCCAGAAAGGGATGGATTGTCTTATTCTAAGTTCTGAAGGAAGAACTGATTTGGACTCTTATCTCCTACAATATATAAAACTCTAACTGGATTAAAATCTTAAACATAAGATCTGAAACTGTAAAATTACTAGAAGAAAATAAGGTGTCAAAACTCCATGGCATTGATCTGGGCAATGATTTCTTGGGTAAGACCCAAAAATTCAAGCAGCAAAAAGTAAAAATAGATAAATGGCATAGCGTCAAACTAAAAAGCTTCTGCACAGCAAAATATACAGCAGAGTAGTCAGATCACCTAGGTACTGGGAGAAAGTGTTTTTAGAACATACATGTTAAAGGCTAATATCGAAGCTATATAAGAAACTCAGACAACTCAATAACAAGCCAACAAATCACTTGATTAGAAAATGGGCAAAGGTCCTGATCAGATTTTTTCAAAAGAAGGTTTTATATAAATGATCAACAAATATATAGTAAAATCCTCAATGCTTCTCACCATCAGGGAAACACAGTTGTAAACCACAATGAGATATCACCTCATACTTGTTAGAATGAGTATTGTCAAGCAGATGAAAGGTAAGTGTTGGCTAGGATGTGGAGAAAAGTGAACTTTGGAATACTGTTGGTGAGAATGGAAATTCGTACATCATTATGGAAAATAGTATGAAAGTTTCTTTAAAAAACTAAAAATAGAATTACCATTTAACCAAACAATCCCACTTCTAGGTATATACTCAGAGAAGCTGAAATCTCTATGTTGAAGGATATCTGCACTCTCTCAGTCATTATAGCATAATTCACAGTAGCCCTGACATGGAAACAACTTGTCAAACAGAGAAATGGAGAAAGAAAATGTTAAACAGACATACACGCACATGCACATATACATACATAGAGTAATACTATACAGTCCTAAAAGGAAGAAAACTCAGTTTTTGTTACAAAATGAATGAACCTGAAGGACATTGTGATAAGTGAAGTCAGGAGCAGAAAGACGAATGTTATGTAATCTCACTTACATATGAAATCTAAAATGTTGAACTCAGAGGAGGAGAGAGTAAAGGAGTGGTTACCACAGGCTCAGGATGAGGTGGGATGAGGGAACGGGACATTTTGATTGAAGGGTACAAAATTTCAGCAAGACAGGAGAAGTGAGGTTTAGTGATCTATTGTGTAGTGTGATGATAACAGTTAATATGTATTTCAAAATTGCTAAAATAGATTTTAAAACATCACAAAAATGGATATGTTAGTCTGATGTAATTTTTCTACAATGTGTTTATATATATATCTCAAAACACACATTGTAGTTATAAATATGTAAATATGTAGTTATTACTTGTCCGTTAAACATTTTTGAAGAATCAAGATAGTAAGATTTTGAGCAATTCTTGGTGAATTGTGCTATATCAGCCTCTAGGGAGCCTAAAGGCAGTAAGTGTCTCAGAGGAGTCGGGAGAATATGCGTGAGGAGCAGTAGAAGATACAGTGAGGTAGACATTATGGTTAGCAGTTGTGTGATATCTTAATGTTGATGGAGTGCATGGAGAAAGTACTGAGCTGCATTCAAAAGTCCTGGGTTTTAGTCTTGCTTTTGTTCCTAATGAGCTGTATAATTCTGGTACCTGGGTTTCTTATCTGTAATGTGAGGGATTTAGATTAGAGAATTCGTTAGGCATTATGTAACCCTGAGAGTACTATAGGCTATGATTGCCAAGAAATTTAAAGCATTTTAAGAGAATTTCTTCCTAGGTGTCCAGTTTGACCTCCAGGGTACATAGGTCTTAAAGACTAGTGAATTTAATTCCAAACTTGTTTTTCTTTTGATCAGCGCCTTAATCCTTATGAGTTATTAAGTCAGTAGTTCCTTAATAAATCTATACCCAGAACTAATGAAGAGAGGAAATCTCTGGAAACTTTAGCTATTTTCCTGCAAATGAATTCTTATTTGTAAAGACTCTGAGGAAACTCTAGCCTGTCTGAATAACCAGGCTTTGCTTGCAGTCTTAATAAAAAGGGTATGGCCAGGATTCCATGGAAACATCAGATGTAAACACTTAAGCTCTTGTAAGTTAAAGAGGCCCAAATAGAAGAGGTGATGCACTGGCAGGATAGGGTCCTGACGGGAGTAGAAGACTCAAGTGGAAGTCTTGGGTCTGCCAAGTTCCTTGACAATGAGACATTGAGCTAGTAAGTTTTACTTCTCTGTTCCTCAGCTATAAAATAAAAGAGTTGCACTAACTTTCAACTTTCAGTACGTGATGTGTGGCAACCCAGATGTGATGAACGATCTAAAAGCCCATAACCAGGAAGTCATCTGGGGTGACATCAGGAATAGCAAGATGTTCCTGGCCAAGAGCCTGGCAATAAAACTTTACTTAATATTGCACCATGGCCTAATTGAAGTCATGGCACTGTATCTGATTGTGCTACTGATAGACTGGCTAGGCAGTGCTTTTCTTTCTTTCTTTCTTTTTTTTTTTTTTTTTTGAAGATTATTTATTTGAAAGTCAGAGTCACACAGAGAGAGGAGAGGCACAGAAAGAGGTCTTCCATCCTGGTTCACTCCCCAATTGGCCCCAAGGGCCAGAACCATGCCAATCGGAAGCCAGGAGCCAGGAGCTTCCTCTGGGTCTCCCTACACAAGTGCAGGGGCCCAAGGACTTGGGCCATCTTCTGCTGCTTTCCCAAATCATATCAGAGAGCTGGATCAGAAGTGGAGCAGCTGGGACTCAAACCAGCACCTATATGGGATGCCGGCACTGCAGGTGGCGGCTTTACCCGCTATGCTACAGTGCTGGCCCTGGCAGTGCTTTTTCTAATGACGCCCTTTGCACTTATCCCAAATGACAGAAAAAGGTGAACCCTGAGGCTTAACAGGAAGAGGGCACAGTATAGTGTCCAATGGTTTACTTGAAGTGATATATGTATTTAAAATTAAGACAAATTCATGTAACTTTGGCATTTTATTCTGTAATAGTTCTTTCTGGTGCACAGTGTAGTTGTGTTTGTTTTAATATCAGCATCAGATTTTTAAAATTATTTTTATGAAGAACTTGAAACTTCCTTTCTCTGTCCCTTTCCTCTCATAGTCTTGGTCGGTGGAGGGGTTGAGCCTGGAAAAATGATAAACACTGAGCTGTTTATAGTAGTTTATTTTCAGAGGTAGCACTGAGAACTTCCATTAAATTTTATATTGATATGTTACTTGAATTTATTACAAGTATATGTAAGGAAAATTGACATTTTTTTAAAAACACCTGCCTTTTTCTCCAAAAAATCGTTGTGTAAAATTGTTGCTTCAGGAAGAATCCCTGTGCATATTCTTTGGGGTCATGTACTTTTTGATTTATTCCAGTTTTGGGAGTATGGGGTAAGGAGAAGACAACAACCTTGTCCTAACTGTTCTCATAAATATCTTGACAGTTCATAGGCTGAGTGACGGCTTTTAATAATTCCTCAAACTGATTGCTGTGACATATATGAGCACATTTTACTAATTAGTTATTAGTGGAGGGAGGTGTGGTAAGGAAGTCTGTTATACCATTTTTGAGAGGTAGCATAACATCATAGGAAAAGAACTGAATGTTGATGTAAAAAAAATGTGAAAAACGTAAAGCAAGACATCTTACATTCTGTGTATGAGTTATAAGGTCCTGGAAAAGAGCTAGCTTCTCTGACCTTTAGTGACCTTATGCAGAAATGATCTCCACCTCCTCATGGAGTTGGGAAAATTAAATGAGAGCCCAACACAGCACTTGGTACGTGGTAACTACTTAATAAATGTTCTTATTCTTGCTTGTTCCTTCTTGTTGAGGGAACCCCTTGTTCTTTCATATTCAAGATCTGTTTTGATCCTTATAGCTCAAGTGATCCTTATTTTATAAAGTGAGACCCAGACAAGGAAGGTGACTTATTGGAGATAATGTTCAATATTAGCAGAAGAGCAAGGACTTGAAGCATATATTTTGACTTGTCTCAGGGCTGGCATTCTGTACTTAATTTGTGAGAATTTTTTTTTAATCTTGAAATTGGATTCCAACTATTTTTATTTATTTATTTATTTATTTATTTATTTATTTATTTTGACAGGCAGAGTCAGTGAGAGAGAGAGAGAGAGAGAGAAAGGTCTTCCTTTGCCATTGGTTCACCCTCCAATGGCCGCCGTGGCCGGCGCGCTGCGGCCGGCACACTGCACTGATCCGAAGGCAGGAGCCGGGTGCTTATCCTGGTCTCCTGTGGGGTGCAGGGCCCAAGCACTTGGGCCATCCTCCACTGCACTCCCGGGCCACAGCAGAGAGCTGGCCTGGAAGAGGGGCAACCAGGACAGAATCTGGTGCCCCGACCGGGACTAGAACCCGGTGTGCCAGCGCCACAAGGCAGAGGATTAGCCTATTGAGCCGCGGCACCAGCTCCAACAATTTTTTATACTAAGAATTTACTGTTGTCAAAATAGTTAAGCCTCAGGACTTGATGGGAAAGTAACAGTGGTCTAGCCTCTATATCCTGTCCTTTACTCAACATTTCTTTAGACCATCTGTTGGAATAAAGGATTTGATCATTGAGCGTAAAACACCAACCTATATACAAACAACTTCCTTTAAAAGAATCAGGAACTCTGTCTGAAGTTTCCATGTGTGGCAGAGACTCAAGCACTTGGATCATCTGCTGCCTTCCCAGGTGCATTGTCAGGGAGCTGGATTGGAATTGGAGCAGCCAGGACTCAAACAGTTGCTCTGATATTGGATGCCATCAACACAGGTAGTAGCTTAACCTGCTATGCCACAATGATGGCCTTGAGGTTTTTTTTAACCCAAAGAATGACATTGTTGTATTGAGTTTTTTGAAGATCAGGTCTATGATTGGCGAGATATTGACTTCCTAAGATTTTGAACCCCTGGATTTTAGATTTTCAAAGTTCTCTGCTTGTTTGGAATCTGAAATTCTTAGAGTTGGAAGAGACCTTAAGGGTATTCTAGTTCAGGAGTTATTAGGTCTTTCTCTATGCAAAAACATCCTTTTAGTACTTTTTTTCCCCAAGACAAAGATCCCCAATTTTTTAAAACTTTTATTTAATAAATATAAATTTTCAAAGTGCAGCTTTTGGATTACAGTGGCTTTTTCCCCCCCATAACCTCCTTTCCACCTGCCACCATCCCATTTCCCGCTCCCTCTCCCATCCTATTCACATCAAGATTCATTTTCAATTATCTTTATATACAGAAGATCAATTTAGTATATACTAAGTAAAGATTTCAACAGTTTGCACCCGCACAGAAATACAAAGTGTAAAGTACTGTTTGAGTACTAGTTATACCATTAATTCACATAGTACAACACATTAAGGACAGAGATCCTACATGGGAAGTAAGTGCACAGTGACTCCTGTTGTTGATTTAACAATTGACGCTCTTGTTTAAGGTGTCAGTAATCATCCGAGGCTCTTGTCATGAGTTGCCAAAGCTATGGAAGCCTTTTGAGTTTGCCAACTCTGATTTAGACAAGGTCATAGTTCTCTCCTCCCTTCAGAGAAAGGTACCTTCTCCTTTTATGGCCCATTGTTTCTGCTGGGATCTCACTCACAGAGATCTTTTATTTAGGGTTTTTTTTTTTTTTTTTTTTTTTGCCAGAGTGTCTTGGCTTCCATGCCTCAAATACTCTCATGGGCTTTTTAGCCAGATCCAAATGCCTTAAGGGCTGATTCTGAGGCCAGAGTGCTGTTTAGGACATCTGCCATTCTAAGAATCTGCTGTGCATCCTGCTTCCCATGTTGGATCGTTCTCTCCTTTTTAATTCTATCAGTTAGTATTAGCAGACACTCGTCTTGTTTATGTGATCCCTTTAACTCTTAATCCTCTCATTATGATCAATTATGAACTGAAACTGATCACTTTGACTAGTGATATGGCATCGGTACATGCCACCTTCATGGAAGATCCCCAATTTCTACCTCAAATCTCTGTAACCAAACTCTCCATGTTGGAATCCATAATTTTTCTTTTAATAACCTTTTCAGGTGGGGCCAGTGTTGTGGTTCAGTGAGTTAAACTGTGGCTTGCTATTCCAGCATCTCATGGCAGATTGCCAGTTTGAGTACCAGCTGCTTTACTTCTAATCCATCTCCCCGATAATGTGCCTGGGAAAACAGCAGATGATGGCCCAAGTGCTTGGGCCCCAGCCACCCACATGGGAGACTCAACTATTTTGGAGCGAACCAGTGGTTGGGAGATCTGTCTCTCTGTCATTCCGCCTTTCAAATAAATGAATGCACTTTTTAAAAAATAACCTTTCCAGGTGATTCTTATGTAACAAGTCACAGATTTGGATCAGTGTCTGTGAATCGTGTATCTACACCAGTCCTTTCTCATCCAGCTGCCACCATTGCTTCAGTCTACCTTGAGAGTGAAACAGATGTGTCTAGCTCTCTTGTGTCTTACTCTATTCTTGTTCATAACTAAACTCACTTTATCACTACTTCTTTTTTCTTTATTTAGTGAATGCATTTTTACATAGATACAACTTCAGGAATACAGTGGTTCTTTCACCCGTGCCCCCACCCCACTCCCATCCCACCTCCCATTCTCTTTCCCATCTCCTTCTTTATTATGGATCCTTTTTAGTATGACTTTATATACAAAGGACCAACTCTGTGCTAATCTTAGATTTCAACAATTTGGCCCCATGCCCCCACACAACATATAGAGTGTTTGGGGAGAGAATTTGCAGTCAATTCTCATATTACAATTCAATAGGGACAGAGTTCCTACCTGGGGAGCAAGTGCACAGTGACTACCGCTGTTCCTTTAACAATTAACCCTCTTTTTTTACGATGTCAGTGATCATCCGAGGCTCTTGTCGTGGGCTGCCAGGGCTATGGAAGCCTTTTGTGACTGTAGACTCTGTCGGTATTTGGACATGGACATAAGCAAAGAGAAGAATGTCTCCTTCTTTGATGACCCTTTCTTTCCTCTGAGGTCTCACAGAGATCCTCCGTGTAGGATTTTCTTTTTCACAGAATCTTATCTTTCCATGCCTGAAATGCTCTTGCAGGCCTTTCAGCCTGACCAGGAAGCCTTATGAGTTGATTCTGAGTTCAGAGTGTTATTTACTGTGAAAGTCATTCTAGGAGTCTGGTGTGTGGACTGCTTCCCATGTTGGTCCTTCCTTCTTTTTAATTCTATTATTTTTACCGGGTACTTGATGTTATTTATATCATCCCTTTTAAACTTAGACCGGTCTAGCTGTTGCCTTTAACATTTAATATGATCATTGTAACAGTGAAGATGGTATTTATACCACTGATTCTTATGGATTTGGAGCTCCATGATTAGTTCTTAGGCTGTACCCTTAGAGGTAAGTCTATATACCTGAATGCAGACCTATACTGTTTTACAGTTTTAGACTACCTCCTCTACCTCTTACTCCCTCCCTTGTTTTTAACTGGGATCTTTTCCCAATTGCCTTAAAATACATGTAATTAACTCTGTGTTACATAGAGAGTTCAGCATATAGTGTGAAGTAGAGAGATGAGAGAGAAAGAAAACAATGAAAAAACCAACTAAACAAAACAAAAAGGATATATACAGTAAAAAGTAATAATGGTTGACTGGACAATCAGGTCAAGGATTCTTGAAGACATTGGTTCTAAAAGTGACTGTTTGGCTTCTATAGCTTTCATTTTAGCTGCACTGTTAATTCTCCCAAATCAGGGAGAATATATGGTGTTTGCCTTTTGGGACTGGGTTATTGAGGTTTCCAGCTTGCTCCATTTTGTTGCAAAGGACCAGATTTCATCCTTTTTTACTGCTGTGTAGTATCCCATAGTGTACATACCCCAAATTTCTTTATCAGTTGATAAAGTTGATGGACATTTATGTTGCTTACATTTCTTAGCTGTTGTGAATTGAACTGCGATAAACATGAGGGGCAGGTAGTTCTTTCGTTTCCTGATTTCATTTCCCTTGGGTCGATTCCCAGGAGCATCACTACTTCTCCAGCATATTCTTGACCCAGGACTTATCTTCACATGCCTAATTTCAAACATAACCAAGAACAGAATTAACCATGACAACAGCAAGAATATGCAACAATTTACTGTTTACTTTATTATATTCCTAGTGCTATTTTAGGCACTTACCCATGTTTACTTTATAAATCTTATAGTAACTCTGCATTTACCCATATTTACTTTATAGATCTTACAGTAACCCTGTATAGAAGGGCTTTTTCTATAACAGTTCTATTTCTGTCAAGGTTCAATAACTTGCTCAAGGCCACATAGCTAGTAGGTGGTAGAACTGAATATTAAAAACTGAATTTAACTCCGTACATTTCTTCGTATTTGCTGCTGCTTCCAATCGCATTTTTTTTTTTTTTATTTGACTGGCAGAGTTAGACAGTGAGAGAGAGAGACAGAGAGAAAGGTCTTCCTTCCATTGGTTCACCCCCCAAACAGCTGCTATGGCCATCACACCATGCTGCGCTGATCTGAAGCCAGGAGCCAGGTGCTTTCTCCTGATCTCCCATGTGGGTGCAGAGGCCCAAGCACTTGGACCATCCTCCACTGCACTCCTGGGCCACAGCAGAGAGCTGGACTAGAAGAGGAACAACCGGGACTAGAACCCAGAGCCCATAGGGGATGCTGGTGCCGCATTAACCAAGTGAGCCACGGCACCAGCCCCTCCAATCTCATTTTGTATTGTGCTTTCTTGCCTAGATCTCTTGATCAGTGATGAGATACACACATTTAGGTCCCCTGCTTCAGTCAAGCCTAAAGGGTTTCTGCCTTCTTCTCTGCTAGCTAAATCTTTATCCTAACCCGGTCCTAGTATTTCCATGAAGTCTTTTCACTTACTTCTACCTATTGAGATCTATACAAGCTCCTGTAAATTCAGAACATTTATTAGCTATACTGCTTACTTGGCATCTTTTGATCACTGATATTACTTTATTTCTCATGCATTATTTCTGATGTCCTCTGACAGACTCTGGGCTTTTTGGGGTTGGAGATTATGTTTCATATATCATTGTGTTCTACACCCTGAAGTGTTTCAAGATGTTTTGCATAGTTGGCATAAAATAAATATTTATTAACTGACCATCTGAAATATTTGGGAGATGGGAGAAGGGACTGTTGACTCAGAGTTTGAGGTGACTTGGGAATGGTCTTTTTAGTTTCTTGACCAGTACCGAAGAGCCGTTGGTGCTCTAAGAGTAACTCCACAACGTTTTTCCTTTTCCTCCATTTTTGTTGGAACTCTCACCAGAGGTCTTTTGTGACTCTTCTAAAGAATCTGCTGGCTATCCCGATGACATTTCCTTTCCTGCAGGGATCCTTTGACCTTAATTCCCTCTTTGGTCTTCTGTGTCCTCATTAGTAAAATAACATCAGATTGATATTTAAGTTTCTTTCTGGCTCTGATAGTCTATTATGTCATTGTCTAGTATCTCTGCTCAATGATGGAGTAAATTATGTAACATGTTTTTCTTGACATAGAAGCCAAATTGGTTTATTGAACTTGTTCTGCATAATAAAGCCTTTTTCATCCATGCCAGAGACATAGCGATCATATTGGTGATGGTCTCATGGGTTTTAATTAAAGGAAAACTTGGACATAGGAATGGTGTGTTAGTCCCTACAACTGAGAATACAAGCTAGGAAAAGATGATTGACATCATTAGACCCATTTTGACAAGTGTGATATTATTCTCAAAGCACACCCCAGTGTCTGAGTTATTTTTTATCCCATGTAGGTCAGAGTCTGGGGCTTGGGCCCATGCCTGGCAAGATAGGTCATAATAATAGGCTCAAATTTTTCTTTTTTCCTTTGGGAACTTTATCTGTAACAAGGAAACTTAGTGGTAAAAGTACTTTGATGTGGAAAAAATAATCACCTTTTGCTGAAGTCAGATTGCTTTCATCCCTGATGCAGAGAATGTATTTTTCTTTCCACATCAGTATCTTTTTCTTAGTGTCCTGCTGCTTTTTGGTGACATTCTAACTGTTCTAATTAGTCCTTTTCAAAAACCACCACTCATTTCTCTCCCTTAACTGCTCTTTCCCCTCTCCTTGAAGTTCTAAGAAGCCTCTGCAATACAATTTAATGGTTAGCTCTCTGCTGTCTTGTGTTATCATCTCACTGATTTTTGTGTGTTCATTTTGTCTCCTTAAATAGATTATTTGCTTCTTGAGAGAAGGGAGCAATTTTTGTCCTTCTCTATAATCATAATATCACAGGGCTGGCCCCAGAAACAGGGTAGAGGAAAGAATAGCAAGGATCTTAAGGGTCTTAACAATTATTGAATTCATACCTTTTACTAGGTGCTGTGAAATGTACCTCATTGTTTAATTTTTTTTATTATAGCCTAAAGATGAAAACTATTAGGTCCATTTTTATTCCAGAAGAGACTTCACATCAAAGAAGATAAGTAAAGGTCAGAGGCAGTGTGGAGTCACGCATATTTGACGTTAAACCAGCTCCCTCTATTCCATGTAGTTTTTGTGTTACTATGTAAGTTATTTAATCTCTTGTAGCCTCAGTTTCAAGGTAGGGATAATACCTACCCTATTGGGTATTTGCAAACCATCGTGAGATAATGTATATAAGAGATCTTTGAATACCTAGCACAGAGGTAGTCTATAAACAAGACATTTTTGAAGGTAGAGTGAACAGGCATTACTGTTGGATTGCTAGTACCACACAAGGGGAGAAAAATTATGTAAGCCTAAGGTATCTGTAATGAACCACTGAGAAGATAATGATATAACTTATGGAGCATCTGAAAGACTTGAAGAAAAGCATGTGTGTGAAAGGGGAATGTTGATTTTGATTTTGAGATATTAAATAGTCAATTGAATATATAAATCTAGAGTTCATGTTGGGGGGGAATCTCAGACAAAGATATGGTGTAAAATCTTGAAGTTGTTAGCATAATTGTAATAACTGATGCCCTTAGGTGGAAGAGAAAGAGTGGAGTAAGATGACCTAAGTTCTGAAGAACTTCAGCACTGGCAAAGATGACTGAAAAAGGGAAGTCAGAAGGTTGGAGAACAAGAAAAGAAAGTACAGCGTCACCAAAGCCAGTGGGAGAAAGCATTTCCAGAAGGAGTCATCTACACACAGCGTCCTAGCTCTCTCCTTCTGTGTATTCTGCAACTGGCTTGTGTACCAGCCCCCCTCAGCTTCACTAAATGGCACTTTTTTAGGGCTTTCAACTCCAGGTGAACAGATTTGGTGGGCATTTCCCTATTCTCATTGACTTACTCTCTGAGCAGCGTTCAGCACAGGTGTCCAGTCCGTCCTTTTCCCTGCCTCAGTAACTGATCTTTTTTAGTGTCCTTTTCTGGTTATTTCCTCTCTTCCTGGTCTCTAAATGTTGTATTCAGGGCTCTCTCTTTTGTCTTTGTACATTCTTAGGTGAACTCGACCATTGCCATATACTTCATACTATCTTGATTTTAAAACATCCTAATTTTCATCTCCAATATAAGTTATCCTTCTCATTTCACTTAACTGAAACCTAGTTCCACTTATGCGTCTTATATACACATCCATAGCAGAACTCTTGAATTTTTCTTTCTTTAAGCTAATTTCCAACAATTTTTTTCTGTTTTAGTAAATAGTACCACCATCTACTGAGTCAAACTAGAACTTTGTGGTCAGTTTTGATTCCCTTTACTCCCATTCATGACATTAAAAAAAATTTATTTGAAAGGCAATGTTAAAGGGGGGGGGGGAGAGAAAGAGAAAGAGAGAGAGAGAGAGAGAGAGAGAGAGAGAGAATATGATCTTCAGTCTGGTTCACTCCTTAAATGGCTGCATTGACCAGGGCTTGGGCAAGCCAAAACCAGGAGCCCAGAGCTTCTTCCAGGTCTCCCATGTGGGTACAGGAGTCCAAGCACTTGGTCCATTGCCCACTGCTTTCCCAGACACATTACCAGGGAGCTGGATTGAAAGTAGAGCAGCCCATAACCTGCTAAGCCATAATGCTGGGACTCCCATTCATGACATTTATCTAACACTACATCAGATCTTTTATGCTTGCATTATTTATCTCAGTTCATCCCATTACTCTCTTGTCTTGGTTGCCATAGATTTTATTTTCTTTTTAAAGATTTATTTATTTATTTGAAAATCAGAGAGAAAAATCTTCCATGTGCTGGTTGACTCCTGAGATGTCCACAATGGCCATGACTGAGCCAGGCCAAAGCCAGGAGCTTCATCTGGGTCTTCCACATGGGTGACAGAGGCCCAAACACTTGGACCATCTTATACTTTTCTCAGGCCATTAGCATGGAGCTGATTGGAAGTGGAACAACCAGGGCACAAACTGGCACAGGTGGTGACTTTACCTGCTACACCACAAGCTCCCCCCTTTTAAATATGTATTTATTTATTGGAAGGAATGAAGAATTGGGGGAAGGGAAGGAGGGAGGGAGGTGGAGAGAGAGGGAGAGAGAGATGTCTTCCATTTCCTGGTTCACTCCTCAAGTGGCTTCAATGGCTTGTGCTGGCCAAGCTGAAGCCAGGAGCTTTATCTGGGTCTTCCATATGGGGTGGTGGGACCAAACACTTTGGCCATGCTTCCATTACTTTCCCTGGCACATTAGAAGGGAGCTGCATCAGAAGTCGAGCAGCCAGAACTTGAAGCAGCATTCACGGGGGATGCCAGCATTGCAGCAGTGGCTTAACCCAAGCGTTCACCTAGTCTACCTCTGCTTTCAATCATGGCTTCCTATATGTCTTTTTTTTTTTTTTTAAATATTATCTACTTGAGAGGTAGAGTTACAGAGAGAGGAAGAGACAGAGAGAGAGGTCTTCTATCCATTGATTCACTCCCCCAAATGGCTACAATGGCTGGAGTTTTGCTGATCCAAAGCCAGGAGCCAGGAACTTCATGTGGGTCTCCCACATGGGTGCAGGGGCCAAAGCATTTGGACCATCTTCTGCGTTCCCAGGCAATAGCAGAGAGCTGGATTGGAAGAGGAGTAGCTGTGACTAGAACCAGCGCCTACATGGGATGCTGGCCCTGCAGGTGGCGGCTATACTTGCTATGCCACAGCGCCAGTACCTCCATATATCTTTCTCTATATGGCAGGAAAAGAGATCTAAAACTGTAAACTTGATAGGGCGTATGATGAGTTAATTCAGGAGTTAGTCATTTTTTGCATTGAGGCACAAATCCTTCTTGGCCTTTTCAGAATCCTACAGCAGGTCAGGGGGTGGTTTAAAAATAACCCAGGTGCCCTGAGAACCAGTCCAGATCTCTAGAAGGCATTCTAACTAATTTAATTCCAAGTGACATTTTCTCAAAGTTAAAAGAAACACATGGCTTTTCTGTTACTCTGTTAGCTGTAGAACTTCTGCTACTGGATTATATTATAAAATCCATTTGTGATTATCAGCTTCTGCATATGTTTGTGGCTTTGATCAATTATTTTAAATATGTTCAAATAATGGAAAGAAACTGCCTCAATAACTGAAGGAAAATATGAAAATGATGTCTACCCAGAGAAAAGCCAGTAAAATGGTAGAAAGTATATATACATATATACATATGTGTATATAAAAGTATATAGTTATCTAGATATACATACCTATATAACTGTATGTAAGTGTATATATATGTACACACACACACATATATATAAACTGTGTATAAAATATAGAAATTCTCAAATTTGAAAGTACAATACCAGAAATGAAAAATCCACTAACGAGATCCAACAGCAGAATTATGCAGGCACCAAGAGAAAAAGAAGAGTTAGTAAACTTGCAGATAGTGTAGTTGAAATTATATAGTCTGGGAAACAGAAGGAAAAAAGGAAGAAGAAAATGAGCAGAGTCCAGGAACCTGTAGAACACCATCAAGTGTACCAAAATAAATACAATGGGAATCCCAGAAGGACGGAGAAAAGGGAGCAGTGTCAACATGTGAAGGAATAATGACAGAACACTCCCCAGATTTGATGAAATGCATGAGACAGATCACAATGATGTTTTATAAACTGTGTGACACACTGGAGGGGAGGAGCAGGTGTTTTCCAAATACGGAGGAAGGTTGGAGAGGTGGGGATCCTGATTGAATGGATAAGTGTATGTCGCATGCATCAGTTCAAATGCTGAACTGAGCCTCATCAAGGTGTATGAATATTCCATATTAATAAACAGTTTTTTAAACATTTATTCATCCATTTGAAAGGCAGAGTTAGAAAGAGACATAGGAGACCCGGATTAGGCCCCTTCCTTCTGCCTTTACCCTGGTCCAGTCCTGGCCATTGCGGTCATTTGGGGAGTGAACCAGTGGATTGAAGATCTCTCTCTCTCTCTTTCTAATAAAAAATAAATGTTTAAAAATTAAAAAAGAGGGGCCACTGCTGTGGCATAGAGGGTAAAGCTGCCTGCAGTGCCAGCAAACCATATGGGCACCAGTTCAAGTCTCGGCTGCTCTACTTCTGACCCAGCTCTCTGCTATGGCTTGGGAAAGCAATCGCAGATGGCCCAAGCACTTGGGCCCCTGCACCTACATGGAAGACTGGAAGAAGCTCCTGTCTCCTGGCTTTGGATCAACCTAGCTCTGTCCATTGCAGCCATTTGGGGAGTGAACTAGTGGAAGACCTCTTTGTCTGCCTCTGCCTCTCTGTAACTCTACATTTCAAATAAATAAATCTTTAAAAACAAATTAAAGAAACCTGCACCCTATATTCAGCGTGCTTGCCTTTGATAATCACCTCTAACTCTAGCTTCCTGTTAATACAGATCCTGAGAGGCAGAAGTGATGGTTGTTCCTGCCAACCACATGAGAGACCTGGATTGGGTTTCCCAGATCCTAGATGGGGTTGGTGCTGGGCCATATGGCTAAAGCCACCACCTACAGTGTTAGCATCCTATCTGGGCAGTTCAAGTCCCACTGCTCCACCACTGATCCAACACCCTGCTGATGTGCCTGGGAAAGCAGCAGAAGATGGCTTTTAAAAAAGAAGAAAAGAGAAAAGTAATTAGTCTCCTATTCTGCTTTTCTGACTGTTCCCAAATCTGATCTTTGGTTCTTTTTTTTTTTTTTTTTTGAAGATATATTTATTTATTTATTTGAAAGTCAGAGTTGCTCACAGAGAGAAGGAGAGGCAGAGAAAGAGGTCTTCCATCCACTCGTTCAACACCTAATTGGCTGCCGGAGCTGCACCAATCTGAAGCCAGGAGCCAGGAGCTTTCTCTGGGACCTCCCATGTGGGTGCAGGGGCCCAAGGACTTGGGCCATATTCTGCTGCTTTCTCAGGCTGTAGCAGAGAGATGGATTGGAAGTGGAGCAGCTGGTACTTGAACCGACACCCATATGGGATGCCAGCACTGCAGGTGGCAGCTTTACACACTATGCCACAGTGCCAGCCCCTGATCTTTGTTTCTGTCATTCATTCTTAACTTGTATTTGCCAACCCCAATTCTTTTTCTAGATTAAGCCTTGAATCACTGTTTTACTATATCTTAGTGCAAGTTCTTGGGATAATATGCAATAATTTCATATCCTCTGAATGTATTGTTTCTTCCTTCTAGAGTGTATGGCTGAGTTGTTATCTCTGAGAAGTCAGATGGCTTTATGCTCAGCTTAATACTGTGAGAACTTGAAGTGGAGGCTCGAGTAATGGAGGCTAGAGTAAGATGCTCATATAAGTTAAACTCAGGAGTTGGAGGGAGAGCAGTGTTAGAAGCTAGACCAGAAGCAACACTGAACTCTAATCAACACAATGATGAAAGGAGTCTTGACTAAGGATAGTCCTGAAGGAATAAAAAGCTTTTAGGGGACAGTTGATACATAAAATGAAAGAAGATGAAGCCATAAAGAAAATGTTCTTTATATATTGATATGGGACAATTTACAAGATTTTTTTTAATTCAAAATAGAGATGTAGAACACAGAAGTGAATACAAAATGATACTGTTTTCATAAAAAGAGTAAAATTATATATTAATTAATATAGAAGCACAGGATATCGCTCGAAAGAGGTAAAGAAGCTAAGCATGTTTGCTGCCTTTTGGGTGGATCCTAGGAGGCTGGGATAAATGGGGGTCAGGGAAACATTTTCCTATAATCAACTGTTGGCATGCGAGTAGATATTCTGAAGACTCTTCGTAGTATAACATAATTAGCTCCTCAATAACCTACAGCAAAACTATTTTAATTATTTCTGGACTCTCAAGAATATAAACCAAATTTTTAAACTTTGCTCCTGCTATTCTTCTATTGACTCAAAAAGAAAAAGGAACAGAAAAAGAAGGAAAGAAAAAGACTAAAATGAATGCAAATTGAGTTTAGAATTATAAACAAACCCCCCAAATTTGGATTATTCCATGGGAAAATGCTGATATAAACCCTGGGATTGTCATACTGAGCCTTGTGTACTTAGAAAGGTGGTTGCTGACCCTGAAACTTCCACTTCAAGACGGTATCTCAGTGGTAGGCGTTGTGGGGCAGCAGGTTAAGCCACTGCTTGGAGCACCTGCATCCCATATTGGAGTATCTGGTTCAAGTCTGGACCACTCTGAGCTTCAGATCCATCTTCTTGCTGATGCACCTGGGAGGGCTGATGGCCCAAGGACTGAGATGTCTGCCACCCATGTGTGAGGCCTGAATGGAGTTCTGATTCCTGGATTCGATCTGGCCCCTCCCAGGCTGTCACAGGTATTTGGAGAGTGAACCAGTGGGTGGAAGATTTTTCTCTCATTGTCTTTCCGTCTCTCTCTGTCATTCTACCTTTCAAATAAATAAACGTTGAGAAAAAAAAAAGTAGTACCTCTAAAGAGGCTGAAATGGTAATGACTTGGTGATGCTTCCCTGACTCCTGAAAGCCTCAAATATCAAGTCTCTCTGGAGGGAAGCATCCTCAACTTAGCGTTTCATTTCTCATAAATTAAGTTATCTCACAGAGATCACCAAATGCATGGGAAAACAAGGCACCATGAATGAGACACATCAGAAAAAATGCTCAGGATCACTAGGTATCAGGGAAATGCAAATAAAAGCCACAATGAGGTGTCACCTCACCCCGGTTAGAATGGCTCTCATACAGAAATCAACAAACAGTAAGTGCTGGGGAGGATGTGGGGGAAAAGGCACCCTAATCCACTGTTGGTGGGAATGTAAACTAGCACAGCCATTTAGGCAGACAGTGTGGAGATACCTAAGGAATCTGAAAATATATCTACCATATGACCCAGCAATCCCATTACTGGGGATTTACCCAAATGAAATGAAAGCAGTATATGAAAGAGTTATTTGTACCTTCAAGGCTATTGCAGCTCAGTTCACAACAGCTAAGATATGAAATCAACCCAGATGTGCATCAGCCAGTGACTGGATAAAGAAAATGTGTATATACACTATGGATTACTACTCAGCCATATAAAAGAATGAAATTCTGTCTTTTGCAAAAAAAATGGATGCAACTGGAAACCATTATACTTAGTGAAAAAAGCCAGTCCCAAAAAGACAAAGAGCATATGTTTTCCCTGATCTGTGGTAACTAATGGAGTATGAAAAGAATGTGATATATATGAGCAAAATTGACATTTTGAGATTTGATGATTGTTTATAGCCCTTGTTTCTACTGTTTGAGGAACAGTGTTTTTTCTTCTTACTATTTGTTGAATTCTTTACTTAGTGTAAGATTAATCTTATGAATATAAATAAACTGAAAGTAGATCATTATAAAAATTAAAAGAAAGGATAAGAAAGGAGGGAGGAGGGAAGGTGGGAGCGTTGGCAGGAGGGAGGGTAGGGTGGGATATATCACTGTGCTCCTAAATCTGTTTATGTGAAATACATGAAATTTGTTCACCTTAAAAATATAATAAATAAAAATTTTAAAAATCACAGCAAATTTAGATTCACAAAGAATTAGATACTTAGAGAGTCAGGTGAAGAAAGTAAATTATTTAAGAAAGATATATTCAAAGATATATAATTTTAAATGACCAGGAAGATTTTTCAAAAGATTCAAAAAGAATATTTAGAAATAAAAATTATTGGAGACAGCATTGTAGTGCAGTGGGTTAAGCCACTGCTTACGATATGGCCTTCCTTTATTGAAGTATGAAATGCATGAAGTTTGTATACCTTAAATAAAAGGTTTCTAGGTGAAGAAAAAAACACCTAAAACTTCACCTTACACCTTTATACATTATAGTGAAAAAAGAACACCAAAGAAGAAGAGACCATTTTTCAAATAATCGGAAGAAAAAATCGTCTTTAGAAGAGCTACAATTAAACCATGGTAATCTGCAATCCTGATACAGATATTTCATTTCTTTTTTGGAGGCATGTAGCAGGATTGCATTTCCCTATTTTTAAAAAAGATATGTTTTACTTATTTGAAAGGCAAAATATCTCCCTCTCTGTGTCACTCTGCCTTTTAAATAAATCAGTCTTTTTTCAGATGTATAATGTCAAGATAACCTCATACTGACTGAGTTGAATATGTATTTTAAATCCCTAGGTAATTTATATGTACAATAAAGATTAAGAAGCACTCTCCCAAGGACCTTGAATTGTTAGAGATATGAATTATGATGTCAATTAACTTCAAAACTTGTTTGGTCAGTAATAAAATTTGAAGACTAAACACTGGGGAAAAAAAAGACATGAATGTTCCAAATCAACATAGGAGTAAATTAGACCCAGAAAATTAACAGTTTAAAAAAAAAAAAAAGGACAGGAAAAGAGCAAAAAGATACCGAGAGAAAATGAAAAGCACAATCAAGTTCAACAGTAATCCCAATAAAGTTAAGTGCCACTTTTGTCATTTAAAAGGATTATCAAATAGGATTTTTAAATAATCCCACTTTTTAAAAAATTTGTGTATTTTGAAAGCGTTATAGAGGGGGAGAGAGAGAGAGAGATCTTGCATCTGCAGGTTCACTCATCAGATGGCTGAAATGGCCAGCTCTGGGCCAGGCTGAAGCCAGGAGCCAGAAGCTTCATCCAGATCTCCCACATGGGTGGCAGGGGCTCAAGCACTTGGACTATCCTCCACTGCCTTTCCCAGGCAATTAGCAAAGAATTGGATCAGATTGGAGCTGCTAGGACACAAATTGGTGCCCATCTGGGATGCTGGGTCACAGGTGGTGGCTTAACCTGCTGTGCCAGAGTGCCAGTCTCTATTATTTGTAATACTGGCAGCTGGGGAAAAACTGCAGTTGTCCCATATTAGGACAACTCAGTAGTATATTGTACAACTGTAAAAAGGAACGAGAACTTACGTCCCAGATGCAGTAAGTTCAAACAGGAGAGAGAAGACCGGTGTACATAGTATGCTTTTATTTAAGAAATGGAAGGAACAGGCATTTGGCTTAGTGGTTAAAACACTGCTAAGATGCCTCCACCCCGTGTCCTAGTGCCTCTGCTTGATTCCCAGCTCTGACTGCTGATTGTAGCTTCCTGCCAGTGCCGACTCTGAGGAGCCCCAGCTGATGGCCCAGTAGTTGGGTCCCTGCCAGACCCATGTAGATCTGGGTTGAGTTCCTGGGTCCTGGCTTTGACCTGGAATGGACATTTCAGGTCAAAGGGGAGTGAACCAGTGGATGGGAGACCCTCATCCCTGCCCCCTTTTCTCAGTGTCTCTCTGTCTCTAGAATAAGTAAAATGTATTTTTAAAAAGAAATGGGAGGAGTATGACTGCATCCATTCATTTGTATTTTCGAAAAGAAGCATTGGAATGATGAATGAAAACTTCATAAAGATGATTAACTCTGGGGTATGTGGTTGGTGAAGGATAGAGTGGCCAGGGAAGAACCGGACGTTAGACATCTTTGACCATACTTCCTCATTCAGGACCGTGCCATGCAAAACTCCTGATAATTAGGAAATGGATAAAGAAGGAGAGGAGAAAAGGAGACTGAGAAAGAGGATCGTGAAGATAGGAAGAAGGATGTTACCTTGGCTTTGTCAGACATCTGTGTAATAGAGGTCCACACCAAAAATCAAAGACCTTGCCTTTCTTGCCCTCTCTGTCTTTTCTCAGACCATCTGTACTTGGTAAGGGAGACTTCCTTCATACTGCTTTGCAGTATCTTTTTTTTTTTTTTTTTGGTAAATTTGTTTAATCTTTCTTTTTATGTACTTGAATGCTTGAATATAAACTCCTTGAGTACTTATTTAGTGCTTAGCATAATTTTTCAGATACATTCAGTGCTCAGGTAATACTTGTTGCATGACTGCATAGAGGGCAACAGCACGTGCTAAGGTACAGGGACCTGGAAACAGATGACATTTGGGGAGCTTAGCAGTTCAGTTAGATGGAATATAATTAGTGTGTTAGAAGGAGGGCAGGTAGTTAGGTAAGTTGTTTAACACTTAGAATCCTAAGCTTTAAAACCTAGATTCATTTCTTCTAGCTCTCAGGATAGGAAGAGTTACATAGGCTTAAGTTATGGTGTAAATACTTTGCTTTTAAAAATATTCACATTTGTTTTTTCTCCTGCCTACTTTGGCCACTTTACCATGACCTTGAACCTGAGAGGAAAAAATGTATGTAAGTTCTTGCCCTCAGGATTTAATGTTTTAAATGTTTCCTATTTGCCTGTAGTAGAAAACTTTGAGGTGTTTGGCTCATGATGCTTCCCTTTTTCTGAGAACCGTTCTTTCCCCTCCGGTTGTTAGGACAGGCGTGGACACTGGAACTGCGGCATGCTAATTCCTGAAAACCTGAGGTTGGGCCCAAGAGACACTATTCTGAACCACAGAAAAGTCTGAGATGAAAGAGAGAGAAACTTTGTTCCAGTGTTTTGTAATTTCTGATTCTAGCTCCTTAAGAAGTGCTGTTCTTTAGTTCTGTTGAGGTACCTTATATCCTTATAATACATTCACCTACTTTGTTAAAAGTGTTTTAAAGTGGGTTTTTTCTTCTTATCAAAAGAACTTTCTGATGCCATTCTCTTTCCCATGTTTGCTAATTTAAAATCAGTAATATTATCACTTAACTGCTTAATACTAGAATAGGATGTGGTGCAGCCAAGATATGAAGCAGAGCCCATTGGGGATGCTGGTATTGCAGGTGGCAGCTTTACCTGCTACACCACAATGTTGGCCCCCAACTATGTTATTTTTGTAAAAAACACATCTGAAACCTAAAACCGTGAAGATAGCCATATCAAAACAGGCGTGTCAGGCAAATACTAAGTATGAGAATATTGAGGGAGGTAGCAAGGAGGACACTTGGCTTGGGTGTCTGGCTTCCTGTATCAGAGTATCTGGGTTTGAGTCTCAACTCCACTTCTGGTCCCAGCTTCCTGCTAATGCACACCATGGGAGACAGTGGGTGGTTAGTTGGATCAGTGCCTTCCACATAGGAGACCCAGGTTGAGTTTCCAGCTCCTGACTTTCACCTGGCCTAGCCTTGGCTGATGAAACATTTGGGATGTGAACCTATAGGTGAAAGATACCTGTCTCCATCTCTCCCTTTCTCTGTCTCTCTGCCTTTTGAATAAAATGAAAATAAATAAAAATTAAAAAGAAAAGAATGTTGGCTAACAGTAACATTGGCTAAACAGTAGAGTTTAGAAAAAAATGTAAAATACTAAGGTAGCTGTATGGATATTTATGTTGAAGTAAAAAGATTCAACTACACTGGTGTTGTGGCATAGCAGGTAAAGCTGCCACCTGTGATCCTGACATCCCATATAAGCTACTCCCCTTCTGATCTAGCTCCTTGCTAATTGCCTAGAAAAGGCAGTGGAAGATGGCCCAAGTGCTTGGGCCCCTGCCACCCATGTGAGAGACCTGGATGGGGCTCCTGGTTCCTGGCTCTTGGCTTCAGCATGGCTCAGCCTCAGCTGCTGCAAACATCTGGGGAATGAACTGGTAGTTGGAAGATTTCTCTCTCTCTCAGCTTCTCTCTCCGTAACTCTGACTTTCAAATAAATAAATAAATCTTTAAAAAAAATCAGCTCAAAAAATTTAACAATTTTAAATAGCCTCAAAATATTTAACGTAAATTTTATAGAACTGTAAGGAGAAATTTATAACTGCAGTGTGAGAGATCTTTGCAAAGTTCATGGAATATGAATGACAAAAACCACATGGATTTCAAAAATTTTGTCCTAAAATAACTTTGTGGTAACCTGTTATTTCTGAACAGACACCTATCATGAGACTGAGAAAGAAATTATATTTTAAAACGAGTTCCTATCTGAACAATACAGGTTCTGCTACAATTGAAACAACAGCAAACAACAAGCTTGGGTGAATAAATGATAAAACACTTGATATTTTATGAAAGTTAATGGGAACAATGTCCCAAATTAAGTCACCCATTTGCAAATGGGTGACTCACTTTAATAAGGAATGAGACAATGTTGACAATGAAGACAGTCCACCTCAATTTACAAGGAAAAGATTAATCTTGTCCATGCTCAGTTGAAGAATGCCAGTGACCAACAGAAGAAATGGTAGCCTGCACTGCAGACATCTGAACCGGCTCAGCTTAGACATTTCTGCTGAAATTAAAACTGTTGTGCCCAGTTCAGCTGTAAACAAGAGCAGAGATTTCAATGGAAACTTTCAACAAGGGGTATTAAAATCTTCAAGCATTTCTTCAAAGACTTCAGACAGGGGATATAACGTGGCTCTGCTAGTTCATACAAATCACAGTCAAAGCAATGGCTACCAAGAGGTGAGAGTGGTCTAGGGAAAGAAAAAATGACTGGTCAAGAGAACAGTCATAGAATGCTTTTTTTAGGAGGCTCAGCATTTTGTTTTTTGTCTCTGTGGAAGGCTAAAAATAGTAACATCTAATTATTAAAAAGTTAGCTAGAGCTTTAGTAGACAAATCACTGACCAACCTTCAATAAAGAGGGCTTCCCACCACCACAGTGCTCCTGCTCGTACCTCTCATCAGATGAGCGATGTTGTGAGAGTTTCTACAGGAACTCCTTAGGCACTGATTATACAGTCCTGATTCCTTTGGTTTCCCAGTCTTCCTTTGGTTTCCTATTCTTTAGAAATCTCAAAAGGATGCCCCCCCCCCCTTTTTCAGTTAACAATATTAAAAAGGCTGCATTGACATGGTTAATTTCCCAGGATTCTTTGTTCTTCAGAGGTGGATTAAATGGGTGGGATCACTGCTTGTAAATGTCTTATACTTGTTGGAGTTTATGTTGAAAAATAGTTTGTATTTTTTATCTTTTAATTTTATTTTTCCATAGAGTTTTTTAAATGTTCTGTCATATTTACTAGATTTTAAAACACCTTTTAGAAACATTTCATGGTCGGGGCCAGCACTGTGGCGCAGTGGGTTAATGCCCTGGCCTGAAGCACCGGCATCCCATATGGGCGCCGGTTCACATCCCAGCTGCTCCTCTTCTGATCCAGCTCTCTGCTATGGCCTGGGCTAGCAATTGAAGATGGTCCAAATCCTTGGGCCCGTGCACCCACGTGGGAGACCTGGAAGAAGCTCCTGGCTCCTGCCTTCGGATCAGCGAAGCTCCGGCCGTTGCAGCCATCTGGGGAGTGAACCAGCAGATGGAAGACCTCTCTCTCTGTCTACCTCTCTCTGTAACTCTTTCAAATAAATAAAATAAATCTTTAAAAGAATAGTTCATGGTCCAGCATCAAACACTGCTGTGTCTGGCACAGCAGTGAAGAAGCCAGTTGGGATGCCCATATGTTAAGAGTGCTTGTTTTTAAGTCCCAGCCCTGCTTCCAGTGCCAGCTTCCTGCTAGTGCATGTCCTGGGAGAAGTGGTGAGAGCCCAAGCCCAGCCGCCCATGTGGGAGATCCAGACGCAGTTCCTGGCTCCCAACTTTTGCCTGGCTCTGCCTTGGCAATTGTGGACCTTTTAGGAAGTGAATCAGTGGAAAGAAGATTCTCTCTCTCTCAATCCTCAATTTCTCTCTCTTGCCCCTCTCTTCCCTCTCACTCCTTTCTCCTCTCTTTCTTTTCTCCCCTCTTGCTCACTTCCAAATAAATTTTTAAAAAAGATAGAACATTTGAATAGTGCAGTTAACAGGCATGATCATTAGACCAGGTAGGTGTATAGATTCTGTTCCCAACAGTTAGGGAACATACATCATTTTGAAACACACATGAAACATTTTTCAAGACAAAATACCAAAATTTAAAACATCTTAGAAGGAAGAAGTTGTGATGGTATAGGTGAGCATTACCTTGATTTTCCTTTTAAATCTTTTCTTGATTTGGAGCATTAGCAGCGTTAAATGAGCACAATCCATATAATCATTGTTTATGAAGCTTTGCTCATCCCTTTGAAACTCACCCATTGTTTCCATTGCAGACCCTGACATGAATTGAGAGGGAACTGCTTGTGTCTTTGACAACATAATTGAATTCTATGAGCAATTTGATTTCAGCTGTTCATCAAGTTTAAATTAGGAGAATGCCAACTCATGCAATGGCTGCAATGTTAGACAAGGACTTTGAAGTAAGACAAGCAGGAATTTTTAAATTCTGGGAAGAATCCTTCCTCCAGCACTCTTGACCTTTAACTTAGACCACTTTGTATATCCAAAAGTCTGGGGAAGTAATTATTAGCTTTTCCGAACATATGTCACCTCCATGTTGCCAGAAGTCACCCCCATACCCTGAGTCACTATGGCCTTTTACTTACACTAATATTTGGAGGACAGTTTACATCTAACAGATGTTTGAGTAATGGAATAGGCAGGAAAGAGGGAAAAGAAGATCCATGCTTTCTAGGGTGTTTGTGCTAGGTAGATGGCAGAAAGGAAAGAAAACTCGGTATCAGAAGATAGCTCTGCCTTAGGACAGCTCTGATTCTTTGTAAAAGAAGAAAACATTATTTTTATGTGAAAGGCAGAGTTACAGAGAGAGGCGGGGTGGGGAGGGAATCTTCCATCTATTGATTCACTCCCCAAATGGCCACAACAACTCCAGACCGAAGCCCAGAGCCAGGAGCTTCTTCCAGGTCTGCCACGTGGGTGCAGGAGCCCAAACACTTGGGCCGTTCTTGGCTGCTTTCCCAGTGCATTAGCAGGGAGCTGGGTTGGAAGTAGAGCAGCCAGGAATTGAACTGGTGCCCATATGGGATGCCAGTGTCACAGACAGCTGCTTTACCTACTATGCTACTGGCCTCAGAATTCTGCCTACTAGATATTCTAGATTGACTGGATCCCAAGAGTCTTAAGAGCAGTTTAATGCCTGGCATATTATAAATAAATACTGATATTTGTATTACCATGACTGAAAAACAACATTAGGAATTATATGTAAGGATTTTAATTTTGTGTTTAAATTCTTGGTATTTAAAATAGTCTTTCATTTATACTATAGTTGTAAGTACATATTTAGGCAAATAAACAAAAGAATGAGAGTTAATTATGTGGTCACTCTACTGATTATTAGGTAGTATGATTTTTTTTTTTTTTTGACAGGCAGAGTGGACAGTGAGCGAGAGAGACAGAGAGAAAGGTCTTCCTTTTGCCGTTGGTTTACCCTCCAATGGCTGCCGCGGTCGGCGCGCTGCGGCCGGCGCACCGCGCTCATCCGATGGCAGGAGCCAGGTGCTAGGTGCTTTTTCCTGGTCTCCCATGGGGTGCAGGGCCCAAGCACCTGGGCCATCCTCCACTGCACTCCGGGGCCACAGCAGAGGGCTGGCCTGGAAGAGGGGCGACCGGGACAGAATCCGGTGCCCCGACCGGGACTAGAACCCGGTGTGCCGGCGCCGCAAGGCGGAGGATTAGCCTGTTGAGCCACGGCGCCGGCCATGATATATTTTTTAAAATCTGTAATTCAGTTTGTAATTTGTAGTTTTGGAGGGTCTTCTAGTGCTTTTCAAAAAATTGTTGCCTTAAAAGCAAAATTTTGCAAATTACTTATTCACATACACATCTTTTATATTTTCTCCTGGTATAAAGAAAGGAACACCAGAATGCAAAATAAAAGTTGAGTTCAGATCTTGGCTCTGCCACTTGCTAGCTTAAAGTGTGTATGTATTTGTATGTTTTAGGGTATGAGGACAAGTTGTAAAATAATTCAGTGTCCTGTACTTCTATTTTATGTACTATTCAACTTCAAACATGGTATTTCATATAGCTATGTGCCTTATAAATTTGGATTCCAGATACTCAGCAGAAGTATTCCAAAATGCTTGAAGTTAGACATCAGAGAGGTCAATCATTCCTACTAGCATCCAGCTGGACACCAACACAGCTAGACAAATTTATCTTAGGGATTGAAAGTCTGTGGCCCCAGGACTGTCTAATACGTATGTTTTCCTTCCTGCTTAAGCTTTTTAACCTGCAGTTTTGAGTGATGCGTGTTATTGCAGTGTAATGACATTTGCTCAGCCTTTATTGACGATCTGCTCAGAAAATAGATGAGCAGACATCCCACCAGAAAGCTTGCTGTTGTGATGATGTCTCTGTAATCAGCCTGGGTAATGTAATTCTCTGTGTAGTTTGGTTGCTAATGCTCGTCCGCAGAGACCATTCCCATCTGCAGTGACTCATCTGGAGCTTCTGGAATGTGGCGCTGTGTTTTATAGAGTGCCGTGTAAGGAGGCCCAGTCTGACTTATTCATGGACGGCCTTTCAGGGCAGCAGGAGGCCTAACTCAGAGAAGCATTTTTCTACCACAGAACACCCAATGAATCTAGTAGAACATAGTTTGAAAAAGGTTGGTTTCTTCTAATATAAGAAAGACCAGCTCTTCAAAGAATCAGAGTGTTTCTATTATAAGTAACTTTAGAAATCATCTGATTGAATTACTTTGTAACAGCTTTAGAAAAAGAGGCCCTTGGGAATTGATAGTGAGTTGGTAACAGAGTTTGAATGAGAATAATTCAGATGTCATGTGTCTTATTTGCTTTTTCTATAATGCAATTTTTAGCAAACTGATAAAATCACATAGTTACTGTGAGCCTTTTTAAATTGAAGATGACCTTAACTTTTTTTTTAAAAAAAGATTTTATTTATTTCTTTGAGAGGTAGAGTTACAGAGAGAGGGAGAAACAGAGAGAAAGGTCATCTATCCACTGATTCACTTCCCAGATGGCTGCAACAGCCAGAGCTGGGCTGATACAAAGCCAGGAACCAGGAGCTTCTTCTACCTGGTTGCAGGGTCCCAAACATTTGGGCCATCTTCTACTGCTTTCCCAGGCCATAAGCAGAGAGCTGAATCAGAAGAGGTGCAGCTGGGATTCGAACCAGCTCCCATATGGGATGCCAGTGCCGCAGGTGGAGGCTTAGCCTACTACACCATAGCGCAGACCCCTATGACGCATATCTTTAGAATCAGCAGTTTCAGTTTGGAGAAGACTGAGAAAAGGGATTTGATTTTAAATATTTACTGTTTCGTTGTTGTTGTTTAAGGAATGTCACACGATAGTTAGCTTTTCCCAATTCCAGTTTCATTCTTTTTGAATGCAGAATTTCTCTTTTTAGAAAAGGGCTTCATCTTATCCTTCCTTTCCCAGCCAGAGTAAAAGTTATTAAGTCATCAGATTCTATTGTGAACTAACTCAACTATTTTTAAAACCCTGTGCTATAGGAATGAGCATTCCAAGTTGAATCCTGCATCCTTCATAAATTATTAATGATTGGGGTTTTTGTATTTTGTGGGCTTTTTTAAAAGCTATAATCAGTTTAGGAGTCAGTTTTCTTGGAGTTTTTCCTTATCATCTTCTTAAAAAATAGAGGGAGGAAATAGGTGAAAATTTTGAGGAGGGGATTATAGGGAGAAAACTCAAATACCTGAACCTAATGTGGTCACAAACACTAAATAGTTCTTTTCCTGTAGGTTGTCCCTGCTGACAGCCAGCTCTGCCAACCATAAATATCCATACCTTTATATTTTGAAGATTTGCTATTCTTGTTCTTTCTTTGAAAAAAAAAAAAAACTATTTGAAACGCAGAGAGAGACAAAGATACAGAGACAAGAGTTACAGAGATCTTCCACCTGCTGATTCACTTCCCGTATGCTTGCAACAGCTAGGGCTGGGCCAGGAGCCAGAAACCCAATCCAGGTCTGTCATGCGGGTGGAAGGGACTCAAATACCTGAGCCGTCAACTGCTGCCTTCCAGGGTGCACGTTAACAGGAAGTTGGATCCCAAGTGATGGCAGGACTCGCATCCAGGCACTCCAGTACGGGATGGGGGCACCCAGTGACTTCACCACCACAGCAAACGCCTGCCCACTCTTGTGTCTTTGTACTAGAACGTTCTGTTATCAGATATCATTTTAAGGAAATATTTTATAGGAAATTGAGATGGACTGGACCCAGAATAAGAACATGGTTGGAGGTCTGGGACATGGAGAAGTGTGGGGCAAGAAACAGAAGTAGGTACAGAAGACACAGCTGATAGAGACACAATGGTGGAGGTAGCCCAGCCTTTGACGTCATCAGCATTCTTGATTTTGAGCTTTGTCATCTTGGAAAGGCATTTACTCTCTCCAGACTTGTTATCTGACCTCTAAAATAAGTATATTACCACCTATTCACCTATTTCAGGATTGTGAAGATTATATAAATTGAAGTATGGTTATTTATTATACAAGGGGACTTCAAAAATGAATTGGAAATGTGTAATATGAAAAAACTATAGATTTTAAAAAAAAATTTTGTATCAAAATAAACTTATCTTTTAATTGTGTTTTCCATGAACTTTATGGAGTATCTTTGCATGTTAACCAATTCCATTAGACTGCCTGTGGGATGTGAGATTGAGGAACTCTCTTACCTTCTCTTTTTCTTTGAAACGTTAACACTAACTAGGTAACATCAGAAATCCAGTAAGCATGTTTTTGCTTTAATATAAAAAGAAAAGGATTAGATGATGGCAACAATAAAAACGACAGCTAACATTTATTGTCACAATGTGCCAGGTGCTATGCTAAGTATGTATAGACCATAACTCCATTATAATGATTTCCATTTAAAAATGGAAAAACAGAGGAAAGATGAAAAGAGAATTGGCATTCACACTGAGGATTTAATGAATGCAACACTTCCCATACTTCCTTTTTATATTCAAGCAAAATACGTTACCATCATCTCGGCTCTATTCTCTTTGAGGCAGTTCCTGACAACTTCACAATAAGATTCAGCTAATTCACCCTATGTCCTTTTTTAGCATGGTTTAACCACCCCTGCCAACTGAACTGTGACATGGGCTACTTAGATTTGGTTTTAATTAAGTTCACAATTTGGAGGTGGCTGTCCTATGCTCAGACCAAGCTTGCAACTTTGGTGAACACAGACGTGCAGGCCATGCTTTCGAACAATTGCATGGACTTAGCTTTTGGTCATCACGGTGACCTGTATAGTCTTTGTTAATCACTGTACATACTTGAGATCTTCAAAAAGTTAATGGAGGGGCCAGTGTTGTGGTGTAGCAGATTAAGCTACTGCCAGCATCCTGTATGGGTGCTAGATTGTGTCTCAGCTGCTCCATTTCCCATCCAGCTGTTTGCTAATGTGCCTGTGAAAATGGCTCAAGTGTTTGGGTCCCTGCCACCCACATCGGAGACCCAGATGAGGCTTCTGGCTTCAGGCTGGCCCAGCTCCAGTCACAGTAGCCATTTAGGGAATGAGCCGGTATATGGATCCCTTTCCCTCTCTCTCTCTCTCTCTCTCTCTGTAACTCTGCCTTTCAAAGAAATAAATCTTTTTTTTTTACAAAGTTAATGGAAAAGGCATATTATAAAAATGTACACATGGATTTTAAGATTTTCTTTACACTAAAACAAACTTAGTTTTTTATACCATTTTTCCAGCAACTTTCTGAAGTACCCTTGTATTCTGTAGATGAGAGCTCTAAAGCTGAAAAAGAAGAAAATATTCAGCCAGGAGCACAGCATACCACTAAGTAAGAGTAGATGAAACAGAAACCAATTTCTTCTGCCTAAAATTGAAAACTCATTACACTATGTTTCAGCTGCCTGTATGGATATTTTGCAATGCACTTTTTAAGAAATAAATGCTGAGCAGTTGTTTGGTCTCACGAGTTAAGCAGCCAGTTGGGATACCCGTATCCCATATCATAGTGCCTGAGTTCAAGTTCCGGCTCTGCTCCTAATTCCAGCTTCTGCTAATACATACCCTGGGAGGCGCCAGGTGAAGGATCAGGTAATTGTGTTTCTGCCACCCTGTGGGAGACCCAAGTTGGGTTTCTGGCTCCTGGTTTCAACCTGGGTCAATTCTAGCCTTTATAGGCATTTGGGGAATGTGGACTAGTGGATGGGAATGTGCATATTCTCCCTCTGAAATAAATAAAATGAAAACAAATAAATAAATGCTTTAAGAGTTAAGTTGTGGCCGGTGCCGTGGCTCAACAGGCTAATCCTCTGCCTTGCGGCGCCGGCACACCGGGTTCTAGTCCTGGTCGGTGCGCCGGATTCTGTCCCAGTTGCCCCTCTTCCAGGCCAGCCCTCTGTTGTGGCCCGGGAATGCAGTGGAGGATGACCCAAGTGCTTGGGCCCTGCACCCCATGGGAGACCAGGAAAAGCACCTGGCACCTGGCTCCTGCCATTGGATGAGCGCGGTGCGCCGGCCGCGGTGGCCATTGGAGGGTGAACCAGCAGCAAAGGAAGACCTTTCTCTCTGTCTCTCTCACTGTCCACTCTGCCTGTCCAAAAAAAAAAAAAAAAGAGTTAAGTTGTATCAAGTTGGTATATGGTAGATGCTGTGGTACAAATAGTAAATGCTATGGCAGCCCAGAGAAGAAAGATCATTATGGGCTATAACGAACAGGTGGACTTTCTAGAGTATGTGAGACCTAAATTAGGCCTTAAGTGGATTGAAGAACTATCAACAGATTCTTTAGTGCTCTTCTGAGTGACAAGGTTTTTTTGTGCAGAGGACTTTGTGCAAGTTCTAAGTTCAGAGGTTATGATCTTATCTCTGTTATCCTGAAGAAGCCTTTCACCCTCTCTGTTCCAATCTCTAGGAATGACTATGGCCAAGATCACCATCCTTGCTCTATGGGTTAACATCTTTCTGTAGTACTTTTCCTCCACCAGAGTATTCCTAAGAAGGGAGTATATTTATGACCCTGGCCTTAACTTGAAATATTTTAAGCCTTATATTTTAATTTTTGAATACATATAAAGCCTGCATTCCATTCCATAATATTTGTAATTGTTTGATGTTAAACCTATTTTTAAAAGGAAGAAAAAAACCCTTTGAATGAAAATGACTTTTCAGGGAGGCTGGCTGTATTTAATTTTTATAAAAAAATTAAAATATGATTCATAGAACATAAAGTTATTCCAGAGAGTTTTAAAGTGTACAGTTCACTGGCATTTAATATATTCACAGTGTTGTACAGCCACCACACTCTCTAATTCCAGCACATTTCCATCACCCCAAGAGGAAGCTCTTTGCACATTAAGCGTTCATTCTCCATTTCCCCTCCCCAGCCCTGTCAGCCCCTTAATCTGCCTTCTATATCTGGATTTAATCTGGATTTTAAATTAATGTTATATATTACTTAATATATAAAATATATTTTTAAATATATTATTTTTTGTTTGAGTATCTGTTTTCAGTTCTTCTGGGTATATACCAAGAAAGAGAATTAGTGGGGCATATGTAACTCTATAATTAACCTTTTAAGAAACTGCCGGACTGTTTTCTGCTGTTGCCACAGTACTATACCATTTTACAGTCTTTCACCAGTGTATGAGTTTGCATTTCCTCACAAGCTCGCCAACGCTTCCTTTTGTCTGAGTGATTTGTCTGCAGACATCTCATTGTGGGTATGAAGCGATACACCTCATTGGAGTTCTGAGTGTCTTCCCCTAATGACTAATAATGTGGAGCATCTTTCTGTGTGCTTTTTGGCCATTTGCACACGTTATTTGAAGAAATGTCTGTGTAAGGACTTTGCCTCTTTCAAAATTGGGTTATTTGTGTTTTTATTGTTGACTTGTAAGGGTTCTTCATGTATTTCTGGAACTAAGACACTTATCAGTTACTTGATTTCCAAATATTTTCTCCCATTCTATGGGCTTTCTTTTCACTCTTTTGATAATATCCTTTTATGCACAAAATAAGTTTTCTTGATGAAGTCTAATTTTCTTCTTTGGTTATTTGTGCTTTTAGTGTATATCTAAGCAATCATTGCCTAATTCAAGTTTCATGAAAATGTACCCCTGTGTTTTCTTCTGTCAGTTTGATAGTTTGACCCTTTGGTCTTTGTTCCATTTTGAGCCAATTTTTATGTAGTATTTTAATGTTAATAATAGAATCCAAGTGGTGGGTTCTTTGTAAAATCCTTTCAAGTCCCAGATTTGCTGGATGTTTGAGATTTTCCATAATAAGATTACTGAAGGGGAAGAAAACTAAAATTTAGGTACTGGCTAGTTCCTTTTTGAGCACTCTTACACTCACCTGTTCCATAGCTTCCTACGGTGGGTGTAATGGGAGATAGAGGCAATTGCTGGGTAGGACGAGTACAGCAGACAACCTTCATCCAGGCCAAGCTAGCATGTCACCTTCTGGGAACTCCTAACTCCTCTGTTAGCCTGTGACTTCCTCTGTTCCATTGCACAGGATTTGTCCTCAAGAAACTTGTCCCTCTGTCCTCAGTTTTATCCCTAATTACTGTTTCTGTTGGAAAAGTGTATTGTTATCCTGGAATGATTTCATCTTTTCCATTCCCACCCCCACTCCCACCCCCCCACACCCAGAAAAAAAGATCATTTTCATGTGAACAAGGGCCCTTTTGCAGAATGAAAAGTCAATCGGGAAGAAGAAAACTTGCTTTTGTAGAGTATACTCAGCCTGGTCAGGGCTTGTGCCTGTTGGTATTAAACAGCTGCTAATTTCTTGGGCCAGAACTAGGATCCAGAGCTCCTTATTCCATCTTATCATAATGATGCTCTTTAGGACCTAGAAGACAATCTGGTGGAGTTTTGGAAGTCTAGGGTATATTTCACCACTGGAGCCCTGCTGTGTGGCAAGCCACTACTTTAGAACCCAGCTCTGGAAGTCAAATCAGTTTTAGGGGGAAGAGAGAATATAGCTCACTCTCAGTTACTGCATAAGAATGGTGTCAACTCTCATATCTTTTTGTTTGTTTATTTGTTTTTAAGATTTATTTACTTATTTGAAAGGCAGAGTTACAGAGAGGGAGAAACACAGAGAAAGGTCTCGCATTCACTAATTCACTCTTCAAATGGCTGCAACGGCTGGGGCTGGGCCGAGCTGAAGCCAGGATCCAAGAGGTTTATCCAAGTCTCCCAAGTGGGTGGCAAGGGCCCAAGCACTTAGGCCATCTTCTGCGTTTTCTCAGGCACATTAGCAGAGATGTGCATTGGAAGTGGAGCAGCCAGGACTCACACTGGCACCCATGTGGGATGCTGACGTCACAGGTCACAGACAGCACCTTAACCCACTGCACCACAGTGCTGGCCCAGATCCTCCTATCTTTAGATTGTTTTTACTACTTTACCTAAAAAAGCACCAACCACCCTCCTGCAATGAAAAGCATGAATTTCTGTGCCACATGTCGGATGAAACCCTGTAGGGTTCAAGAATCCCCTTTAATCCTTTATTCAGTCTATATTTTAATAACCTACGCAAAGGTCCTTTTTCAACAGCCAGTTCCTGAGAAAAGGTGAGGGAACTCCAGGTCTGACTTCTATACGACCTTAAATCCCATGGGGTTCTGGCTGGTGGTTTGATTTTACATTTGGAAGGGAGATTTTGTTTTGGGATTACTGTCTTATTCCCCGAAAGAGAATTCCTTTTTCTCTAGCCCTTGGTACCATATATAGCACATAGTAGGCATTTGGATTTCTGATGAACTGGGTAATAGTTAGCTTCCACACAGCAGGGTCTGGACTTGCTCATCTCTATATGCCATCCCCTAGCTTTGTGCCTCCTAGCATACAATAGGTATTCATTAACTTTTTAAAAGAATCACATTGAGATTTTTTTTCCCCTTCATTTTGGGTAAATGCCTGTCCTTTTAATCAAGCGTTTCTCAGCGAAGAGTGTCAGAGCCCTGAGTGAGTCACTGAGTCAGGATCAGAGGGTTAATGATAGCCCAGAAAAAGATGTACTGAGCTCATCAGCTGATTCATGGGGTACATGTCAGCTCTTTTGGGGGAGGTGGCCTAGATAAATTGAAGCCTGGCTGTAATGAATGCATAGCTCCCAGACAGGAAAAACTGTGAGTCTTGTTGAATTCCTGGGGAAAGGAAATGGAAAACTCCTTTCATCAGATTTCTGTTCTTGTTTGTTTTTAAAGATATATTCATTTATTTTGAGAGGCAGAGTTACAGACAGACAGAAGGAAAGACAGAGAGAGGTCTTCCCTCTGCTGGTTCACCCCCCACCCCAATGACTGCAGCTGGACCAATCTGAAGCCAGGGGTTCTTCCAGGTCTCCCACATGGGTGCAAGGGCCCAAGCTCTTGGACCATCTTCTGCCTTCCCAGGCCATCAGCAGGGAGCTGGATCGGAAGTGGAGCAGGAGGCACTCTGTGTGGGATGCTGGTGCCACAGGTGGATGCTGCATTTACTACACCACAGCACTGCTGTTCTTGATTCTGAGGCGTCTTACGAGGATGCTGTGTTTCAGATTGCTGTCGTGGAAAGGAGAAGCATAACCAGAACAAGACCGGGAGAAGGAAAGAGAATGAGGGAAAAGTAAAAGAGGTAGCTTCTGAACATAATGAGAGAGGACGGAGAAATAGGAGTGGGGTGGAGGAGCAGATCCTGGGTTTGTGACTGGTTCCTGATCTGGTGCTAAGCGGATTCTTTGCTGTAGAGCTGTTTCCTCTGAGTGGCCAGATATCCACTCTGTTAGTTTTGACTTCAGCAGTTGCTATTCTCACAACCCTTTTTTTTTTTTTTAATTTTTTTTGACAGGCAGAGTGGACAGTGAGAGAGAGAGAGAAAGGTCTTCCTTTGCCGTTGGTTCACCCTCCAATGGCTGCCGCGGATGGTGCGCTGCGGCCGGCGCACCGCGCTCATCCAATGGCAGGAGCCAGGTACTAGGTGCTTTTTCCTGGTCTCCCATGGGGTTCAGGGCCCAAGTACTTGGGCCATCCTCCTCTGCACTCCGGGCCACAGCAGAGGGCTGGCCTGGAAGAGGGGCAACCGGGACAGAATCCGGTGCCCCAACCGGGACTAGAACCCGGTGTGCCGGCGCCGCAAGGCAGAGGATTAGCCTGTTGAGCCACGGCTCCGGCCCTCTCACAACCCTTTTCTAGCCTTACATGACCTTGGGATCCAGAGCAAGCTTTGCACGTTTTGTGGAGAAAGATAAGAAGAGGCGTTAAACGATAGCAATCCTTTTCCTCACGAAAGATTCTCAGAGGAGTTCCTCATATTTTAGAGGGTTCCCTCTTGTTGATTACAGAAGTCGCTGTTAACTCTAGATCTTCTTGATTGAAGTTTAACCTCAAGAAGAAACAGAGGTCATTGCAGGATCAATGACACCCAGGAATTTTCTGTAGAATTGTTGAGTGGAGATTATGTAAAATCAGCACAGTTACTTGTAACTCCATGCCTGTTTCCCCACCTTCATGGAGGTGTAAGAAGACTTGAGATCACTGTAGTATCTCCTGACTCATAAAACATTAAATGTAGGATCATTGGATACAGTTTTTATTTATTTATTTGAAAGAGTTAGAGAGAGAGAAACAGAGATCTTTCATCCACTGATTCACTCTCCAAATGGCCACAGTGGCCAGAGCTGAGCTGATCTGAAGCCAGGAGCCAGAAGCTTCTTTGGGGTTTCCCACATTGCTGCAGGGGCCCAAGGACTAGGGCCATCCCCTGCTGCTGTCCCAGGTGCACTAGCAGGGGGCTGAATCAGAAGTGGAGCAGTCAGGACTTGAACCAGCACCCGTGTGGGATACCAGAACTGCAGGCTGGGGCTTTAACCCGCTGCTCCACTGTGCCGGGCCCCCTGGATACAGTTTTTATTCCCAGAGAAAACTACAAGGCAGTTTGTTCCAGGAATGACTACTGAATCATTTAGTGTGTGTTTATGGAGTGACAGCTTTGCTGGATTCTTTGGATTCAATGTTGAAATAGAATTGTTCCCTATTTGTACATTACCAAGCTGTAATCCTTAGGAAAAGAAATATCCTGTCTTGTTTAAAACTGGTTTCAAAATCTTTAAAGAAATGCTAGAAATTACTTAGATTAACTGCTCTAGACTTTGTACATCATGCTGGCCAGGGTGAAATCTCATCATTCATGGTCTTTAAAGGCTCTGGGAGCCTGAGAACTCGCTCTGTACCAGCCCACTTTACCAAATGACATTGAGAACGAAAGCAGCACTCTTGATGATACGAGTGGGTAGTGCCAGAGTCGTTATATAAGCTGCTAGAAATTCTGCCTTGAGGTTGCATTGTGAGTTGTCAGGTTTAAAATTCTCTCCCGTTAGCTCTATGGTTTTTGCCCTTTGCCATTCTGGGAAAAGAGAGAACTTTCTGCCCTGGAGTTGGTGGCAGCTTCCCCAGAGACAGGAGGCAGGCTTCCTGGAGTGAATCAGAAATTGGGAATTCCTAATCTTTCTTTCTTTCTTTTTTTTTTTTGACAGGCAGAGTGGACAGTGAGAGAGAGAGACAGAGAGAAAGGTCTTCCTTTTGCCGTTGGTTCACCCTCCAATGGCCGCCGCGGGCGGCACTCGTCCGATGGCAGGAGCCAGGAGCCAGGTGCTTTTCCTGGTCTCCCCATGGGGTGCAGGGCCCAAGCACCTGGGCCATCCTCCACTGCACTCCCGGGCCACAGCAGAGGGCTGGCCTGGAAGAGGGGCAACTGGGACAGAATCCGGTGCCCCGACCGGGACTAGAACCCGGTGTGCCGGCGCCGCAAGGCGGAGGATTAGCCTGTTGAGCCACGGCGCCGGCCCGAAATTCTTTTTTTTTTTTTTTTTTTTTTTTTTTACAGGCAGAGTGGACAGTGAGAGAGACAGAGAGAAAGGTCTTCCTTTTGCCGTTGGTTCACCCTCCAATGGCCGCCGCGGCCGGCGCGCTGCGGCCGGTGCACCGCGCTCGTCTGATGGCAGGAGCCAGGAGCTAGGTGCTTTTCCTGGTCTCCCCATGGGGTGCAGGGCCCAAGCACCTGGGCCATCCTCCACTGCACTCCTGGGCCACAGCAGAGGGCTGGCCTGGAAGAGGGGCAACCGGGACAGAATCCGGCGCCCTGACCGGGACTAGAACCCGGTGTGCCGGCGCCGCAAGGCGGAGGATTAGCCTGTTGAGCCACGGCGCCGGCCTTGAATTCCTAATCTTTCTGTCTTGTCCTCTGTGCCACACTCTGCACAGTCTTTTTTAACAAGATTTATTTATTTATTTATTTGAAAGGCAGAGTTACAGGGCCATAACAGCTGTAGCTGTGCAGATCAAAGCTATGAGCCAGGAGCTTCTTCTGGGTCTCCCATATTGGTGGCAGGGGCCCAGGGACTTGGGTCATCTTCTGCTACTTTTCTAGGTGCATTAACAGGGAGCTAGATCAGAAGTGGAGCAGCTGGGCATCCATATGGGATGCCAGTGCTGCAGGCTGTGGCTTAACCTGCTATGCCACAGCGCCAGCCCCTCTATTTAGTCTTTATATATAAATATATATGAAAGGCAGAGAGAAAGAGAGAGAGAGAGAGGACTTGCATCCACTGGTTCACTCCCTAGATGGCTGCAATGGTCCAGAGCTGTGCCGATCTGAAGCCAGGAGCTTCTTCTCAGTCCCCAACATGGGTGCAGGGGCCCAAGGACTTGGGCCATCTTCCACCATTTTCCCAGGCCATAGCAGAGAACTGGATCAGAAGTGGAACAGCTAGGACTTGAACTGGCGCCCCATGGGATGCTGGCACTGCAGGCAACGGCCTTAACTGCTATGCCACAGCACAGGCCCCTCTATTTAGTCTTAATTCTGAGTTCCTGTTACAGGAAGAGTATTGGATGGTATTGTTGTTCAGAGAGATAGCTCTGATATATACACTGCACTCAGAGAACTTAGTCTGATTAGGGAAATGGGATAAATACAGAATAATTAAATAAAAAACAAAAGCAGAAAAATTTCAGACAAGTAGTATTTGTGGCCTTACAGTTGGAAAACCTGAGTTCCAGAACTTGGTTTTCTAGTCACAAACAGACCTCTTTTTTCTTTAGTTTCCTCATCTGTAAAGTAGGGGTAATGATCTTGAACCTGCCTGGCTCTCCAGGACATCATGAGTATCCAGTGAAATGGTACACAAGAAACTTTGGAAAATGCACATTAAAATATGAGCACAGGGAGAGAGCGATCTCACCCCATTCCACAGATGAAAAAGCTTGCTCGTAGCCCTCCATGCTTGTGATGAAACAGCCATTTGTAGCTCTGACACAAAGTGGAACAAAGTACTTAGCTGTTCTCTCCTTTCATTGACCTTGTCTGCTACGAGACTGTTAAGTCTCTGATATGCTGTTGGCCTCATATAAATTCTGTTTTGGTAGAGTGTGAGTAAGCTTATGGCTCCAGATTTTATCCTAAGGTTATAGAAATGTACTGTCACCTGATTTGTTGGACTTAGAAAAGGTTTAAGACAAAATTGTCCAATAAAAATATAATTTTAATTGTAAGTATGAAATTTTGAATTTTCTGGTAGCCATGGTTAAAAAAAAGTCAAAGGACACAGGCAAAATTATTAATATATTTTATTTACCACACTGTGTCCACGATATTCCCATTTCAGCATGGAATCAGTGGAAAAAATTATTAAGAAAATTTGTTCTTTTTTTCATAGTATATCTTCAAAGCAGAACATCTCATTTCACGCCCACTTTTCAGGTGCTTAGTAGCCACCTGTGGCTTGAGGCCGCTAAATTAGAAAATGCAGCCTTCTACAACATCATTCTCCCCTCTTTTTGTTCTGACTCTGGTACCTTCTTTCTTGTCCTGTTTTCCTTTGGTGGATCTGCCAGTTCTCCGTTTCATTAGTCCCTGGAGAGGCAGGTTTCTTTGATGCCTAGAGCCAGGTATCCTTGTTCGGTCAGGTAAAACACAAAACTTCCGGTTACCATTTGACATCAGCTCATGTTCCTGTTCCCGGTGCTGTTCCTTCTTGGTGGACTTTCAGCTCTTCTGAAGTGAGCTTCCCTCTTGCTTTATTTGTGTTTGTCTCTTCTCTGTTTTGTGTTCCTTGAGGATGAGGAAAGCACTTGAAGCATTCCTGCAGTTCTAGCGACCTAACAGTTGCCAGTCCCCAGCTCTCTATATAAATAAACCAGTAAGCTTCTCCTACATACCTCACTAGCTCCTTTTCCCTCATCAGTGATTTTTTTCACCCTTTTCTCCAACAATAGTTTTGCCATAGTATTAGGCTATTGCACATAAAAGAAACTTTTATTTGTAGTTTTAACTACTTGTAGAAAAACTTACAGCTAGAACTTTAGATCTACTGCTTGGGGTTTTTTCCTGAGACTCCTTGTCCTTTCGGGTTGTCTGATTGAACCCGGGTGCGGAAGTCCTTGGAGTCTGGAGGCTTGTCTCCGTATCTGCCTGTGTCGTGATTCCTGGAGTTTGCTCAGGTTCGTTTCCTCTCTTCTCTCCAGGATATCTGGCTTTACCCTGTCTGTCTGGACCTTCCTTCACACTGAGTTCTTTATGCACTCAGCTCCTATTGACTTCAAGTTGAGAGCTTGTAATAGCAACTTATCATGAAACCACAAAGTCATAGAACAGTTACCTTAGAGCTTCGCATGCCGGGGTTTTCATAGTGTTTGCTTTTTGAACAAATCTTTAGACAGAGCCTTATAATATAACTAGGAAAAGATGGAATGTCTTTGGTTGAAATGGTGTGGCAGGTCCCCAGAAATACTCTGTGGCTCCACAGAACATGGTTTGAGGACCACTGTTCTAGTTCAGCTCCCTCCCAGCACAAGTGGAGTAACAGAAGACTTTAAGAACAACGTGCCTAATGCACACAGCAAGCTAGCAACGGACTTGGACTAGAAGCCAGGTTTCCTTTCCAGGTCAGTGCTCTGTTAACCACAACTTACTGTTTAGAACTTCATTTCCTAAGGGTGGAGGGAACAGTAACAATAAGTCTTTTATTGTGTTCTCCTTGTTGAGATCTGACAGGGTCCACCTCTGCTTCCCCGCTAGAAAATCAGGTTGGCCCCCTCTTGTTATTGTTTTTCCCTGGGGCCCAGGCTGGGGCTTGCCTTAGCCTTTGTTCTGTTCCCAGTTTTTGTGGTGCCAAGAAGGATAGGGAGAGAGCGGATTCAGGCAGGTCATGGTGGCACAGATGTTTCCTGTGCCTTGGCCAGTCTGGCTGTGTCTCTCACAGCAAGCCAAATGCCACGGCCAGGTGTGTTTTTCAGGGCTTCCAAGCCCTTGGAGGTAGTAGGTGTTTGTAACCGCAATTTCCTCATTAGCTTCTGTGTTTCAGCGGCCTCTGGCCACTTACCTGAGGGAATACGTCGCAGCCTCAACTCTGAGAGTCATCCATCATCCAGAGCTCTGTGTGAGCTGGCCATAGCCCACCTCTGCATTCTTATTTCCCACTGTCTGCTTCATGTATGCTGTGTTTTCTCCCAAGGTACTGTGTTTTCCACCCCTTCTTCCTCACCTCTGCTTATTAAGATCGCACTCATCCTTCCAGATCATACTTAAAAGCTGCTTTCGTCAATAAGCCTTTCTTAATTTCCAACTTTGTGTAGTCTCCCTCTGTTGAAGATCATAGCTGCTTAGCCTCGTCTGTCATCATTCCCTGCTTCATAGTGTATGTACGACAACTTCGCACCATGTTCTCCCTTGCTTATGCTGTCCATTTGCCCAGATTTCTTCCAGCGTATCTTCCTGACCCCTTCCAGGCTGGATTAGGTTCCTTTCTTAATAGATTATAGCTTTTTACTTATTACTGTATTTCATCTGTTTATGTTTGAGTCCCACACTAAACAGTTTTCTGAGAGGCTTAATCGATGCTTTGTCTTTCCATCTCTAACATCCTGCAGTGTTTTACTCATGGCAGATGGGTGCTTTCATAAATATTGTGGAAAGAGTGAATAAATAATTTTTGAATTGTTATAATGTCTTGAGTTATATTCTTTTTTGTAGCTATTTGTCCACTGCTAGAGTATAAACCCTGTGATAACAGGAAGGGGGATTGCATCTTAATCATCTTTTTGCCCCTAGAAGGCCTCATTCATAGTACGTTCATCAGTCACAGTTCTCCAAAAAAACACATACACTAGGATTGACGGATGGATGGATGGATAGATAGAGAGATAGGATTTTATTTAAGGAATTAGCTCCTGTGATTGTGGGAATTGACTAGTCCAAAATATGTAGGGCAAGTTATAGACTAGAAAGATGGGCTTATCTGATGTTGCAGACTTGAGTCTGAAATCTGTAGGGCCAGCCAGCAAGCTGGGACTTCTGTTAAGGTCTTATGGCAGAATTTCTTCTTCTCTGGGAAACTCCAGTTTTTCCTCATAAGGCCTTCAACGAATTAGATTAAGATCACAGATGTTTTCCGTGGTAATCTTCCTTACTTGCAGTCAACCAATTGTAGATGTTAATCACATCTAAAAAAAATACCTTCACAGCAACACCCAGACTAGTGTTTGACCAAACAACTGAAACCATAGCCTCCCCAAATTGATACTTAAAATTCACTAATCACAGCAAGTGACCAATAAGTGTTGAACTGAAGTATCCTTTTGAGTTTCTTTTGTAAACCTCAGAAAAGAGGACAATCCTACTGCTGTTCCCAGCAGTAAGTTCAACCCAGTAATTTAAAAATCCCCCACCACTAAACTCTTAACAACTCTGAATACGGAATAACAACATCCTTTACAATACATAGCTAACCTGAAAAATTAAGTAGCGGAATCTCCAGAGGCCGAAAATACAGAATGAGTAGCAAGCCAGTGTGAGGCTATTTGTTATAACAGGCCTCCTGGGACATCTTTGTTGGTACCCTTGGGGCTTGAATTCTAATATCCATACGGCAAAAGCAGGTGATGACTTCAGTCTTCACAAGTCAGGCGTTAAAGCTGAGACCTGCAAGTGAATACACATGTCAGTACACAGACAGAAGAAAGTTGTTTATCCCAACCTGTGCTCTGGATAGCAAAAAAATTCTCCTTTGAGAATTCATAATCATAGGTCTGTCTTCCTTTGGATTTGAAGTGTGGATTTATACTACTGACTGATCAATTTTTGAACTGTATTTTATAGCAAAAAAGCAGACTTACTTAGAAGCTATTTGTTTTAAAATGGGATTAGAAATTGTTGCATCCAGCTGCTTTTTATTACAAAAATTTCTTAAATTTCAAAAGTTAAATATAATAGAAAAGCATATGTGAAAGCAAATATTTTAGAAAATTATTGGTAAGCTGTGAGACTTTTTAATGGATGCCATATTTTAGAAGTAGTGAAAAGAGATGCACTTTTAGAGGATCTGCTCTGGAGACTGTCTGATTTTGAATCCTGAATCTCCCACCCGTGGGTTGTCTAACCTTGAATAACTTATTTGATCTCCTTGTACGTTAATTAACTGTAAAATTGAGAGATAATACTAAATCTTATATGACTGAATAAGATGTATGAAGTGCATAGCACAATTAACTAATTATTATAAAGAACTTAATAAATATTATATACTATTAAATTTATTGTAGTTAATGAAATTCTGGTCCTCATACTCTGGATAAATAATATACTTTTGGTAGCACTATCTTATTTTTGTTCTTTGTGTTACAGCTGTTTGAGGTTTTTCCTTTTCCCTTCCATTACCCAATGCCTTGTATACAACTAGACAAATAATAGGTACAAATATTGGATTTTTGTTGACTGAGTAAGTTTATGAGAATTATAGTGTTTTAAAAGCTCTATTTAGGGTCCAGTGTTGTGGCATAATGGAAAAGCCTCCACCGACCATCCCATATGGACAGCAGTTCATGTCCTGGCTGCTCTACTTCTGATCTAGCTCCCTGCTAATGGTTTGGGAAAACAGTAAGGGATGGAAAAGTGTTTGGGGATATGCATAAAGCTCCTGGCTCCTGGTTTCAGCCTGGCCCAGCCCTGGCCATTGCAGCCATCTGGGGAGTGAACCAGCAGATGGGAGATCTATCTCAATCTCTATCTCTGTCTCTGTCTCTCTCTTTATGACTCTGCCTTTCAAATAAAATTTTAAAAATAATTTGTAGAATACGTTTCATTATAATAGCATTAATAATAAAAAACAACTTTTCAAAGAAATGTGTCTAAACACCAGGCTGATCAGTTTGAATTGGTTTTTAAAGCTGTATTTTAGAGGTTGTTGAAGGTCAGGAGTATTCCAGTGGGTGATTAGAGGTTGTTAAAAGGACAAGCAAGTTCTCCATGGAGAGGAAAGCCAAAACAGCACCATGTGCTTGTGCACTTCTCTCTGAGGCATTAGCTTCCCACTCTGGGCTGGACTTTGTATAATGAAGAGCCCATTAGACTGGGAAGGCAGCAGCCTTGGCACTGTGTTCTTGGGCCATTTTTCTTCTTTACGTCTCAATTTCCTTGACTGTAAAAATTAGGAGGTAGTATCTAAGGGCCATTTCTCCATTTGGAACCTAGGTAGTTGTTGCTAAACTTGAGAATGTCTTGGGAACCCAGGGCATGGCTCTTCCAAGAAACTGCCAGTTTTCCTTACAGCCTGCCAGAATTCAGTAGTTTGTGCCTATTCTGGTGAATAATATCTCCCCCTGAATGGGTGCCAGTTGGAAAATTGTAGAATGGAATGTGCCACCTGGGTTTGGATTTGGAAATCCAGAGTGTTATTGCCTTGAGATATAGGATGTTTCTGCTGAGCCATAGTGGTGAGTGGGCTGATAAAACCAGCCACAGCAGTTTGTAGTTGGACCAGGAAAAGAGGATCAAGTCTTCTTTGCTAATGAGAGCAGAATGTGGGAAGATCTTGTTTTGTCGTAGCAGTTTGATTTATGAACCATGGAATGGTGATGTAGAATCACAACCAGAGTCGATGCATCGTTAGCGTGATAAATAAAACTCCCTGAGCTTCTGTTAAGTTCGGCTGTTCATGTTCTTTACGGTACTTGAGCTCATAAGCACTCTAAATGGCAATCATGTCCTCAGTTTCTGCACCCTATTGTATCATGTAGTGATTTCAGTCTTCTGCATGAAGGAGGATTGCCTTTTTGCTCTAATTGAGGTGAAATGGAAAGTAATATAGTCTGCGTCTGTTTGAATGGGTCCAATATTCCCACTCTCTGACCTCTTGTTCCTCATAAGTAAAATAAGTAAAAGCCACTAAGCAAAACTTTCCCTCTCAAAGGCTGAAGGAATCACCATGTTGTTAATTTCTCATATTCTGGCGATGATAAAATATATGAACACTTCAACAACTGGCATATTGATTTGTACTTAAAATAGAACATTAACATTGAGGATGTTCTTGGCACACATTGGAGTAAATTACCATATTTGTTCTATATTTGTAAATGTGTGATCAGCATTTGAATGATGAATTCATTTTGTTGAAATGCTGCCATTTTATAGGACTCACACAGGTACATGTTTAACCCTTTGATTTTTACATAAAAAGAGGGAAGAACCTAAAGTGTGTGGGCTGGAGTGTGCTAAGTACTTTACAAACTCGCTTATTCATTTAGTAAATATTAGGACACCTGACATGTACAAGACACTGTAACAGAGTCGGGCATATCAGGGATATAGCAGCTACCTAAATAGCAAGGGTCCTATTCTCTTCCTCTCCCTGAGTTTTTCTCCCTCCTTCCTCTTCTCTCTTCCCTATCCTCTCCTTCCCTGCCTCCCTCACTCTCTCCTCACTGCTCCTCTGGTGTGTGTGTGTGTGTGTGTGTGTGTTGTGTTTAGTGTGTACGTGCTGTCAAGGAGATGTGGGATGGAGTTAGTTTGGCCTACTTCTAGTCCTGCTCCCTCATTTTCTCCCTCTGCTTATGGAAGCCTTGGCTGTTGTCAGGGGTTTGGACAAGGACTGTAGCTGAGTAGGGGCAGAGTAGGGACCCATGGTCAAGACCCAAGGCTACCTGCTGGACCCGTGAAACCAGGAATGGAGGTGTTTCTGTGAGCTAGTCCTTCAGCCCTCTCAACAGGCCACCTGCTGGACCATGGTTGCATGTGCATGACCATCTAGAATTTTATTTTCTGGAGCAAATGAATCTAACAAGCAGAATAAATACATAGGGTATAAAGCAAAGGGCAGACCATTAGAGAATCTAAGAAATGTGCTGTCCAAACCAAGAGGGACTTTCTCATTGAGGCAAACAGAAACTGACGGGAGGGGCTTGATAATAATCAGGTGGGCGTTAAGGCCTGGCCAGGTATATGTGAGGTCCAGACCTATCTCTTCAAATGGGGTGCTGGAAGAGTCATCTTAAGAGATGTTAACCTCCTTAGGGAAGATACCTGGTGATTTTCACTGCCTAACTGGCATAGAGGAGGGCTGGCCTGAATAGGAGGTCAGTATTCAATAGGCGGATCTCTAAAAACAAATCTACAGCCCTGCCTGGATTGTTACTGACCTTAGGCTGCCCCTCACCACGATGGTGATTTCTTTGGAAGCTGGGCAGAGTGAGGGACTTTTTAGCGTGGGGCCAGTAGGGTCTGCAGTTCTGACCCTGGAGTCTTTCAACCCCTGGGGCAGTTCTGTTTCCAGTGGCCTGGCTCTTGGCAGAGCTGACAGCTGCTTGCCCAATGCCCTGACTCCTCATATTGAGAACAGGTGTCATTTGGGGGGGGGACTCGCCTTGTTGGGGCTCCTTAATGGCAGATCATCATGTAAAGCAGCCATTAATTGGCCTGCCACCTATCCTTACGTTGCTTCTGCTGCCTCCTCTTTCTCCTGGTCTCTGTTACAGTAGAATACAGAGAAACCCTTTAGGAATGTCAGCCAAGGGGGCGCTCAATCTCGTCCCTAATCTTCAGTGGCCTGGGCTGGAAATCTGTGGTCATAGGCATGTTATGACAATATTTTTCCTATGAGATAAGATTATGCCCATGAGAAAAGCTATGTCCTTCTGTGTAAGACCAAACATTAAGACTACCTTATCCAAACTGTCTTATATAAGGTCTAAAGATCAAACTATACATCCGTTTGGAGAGTCCTATGGAATAGAATCAGTTTTCCATTTTGAAGAGAATGGAGGAGAAATGAGGGACAAGCCAGGCTTCCCAGATTGCCTACTGTCAATAACTTAACATCAAGTGAAAACTTAGTAAAGAATTTTAACTGTCAAATAACTTACAAAAACATTTACCAAAAGGTCCAATGCCTTCCAAAAGTTTATTTTATATTTCTTGAATATTTTTATATTTCTTTAATATCTAACACAAGTATAAGTCAATTAAAACAGAATTCTCCCATGTAGACATACAATATGTACACATGTATAACACATTACAGGAGAGAGAACAACAAAACAGTTTCAGTTATTAGCAGAGATCTTGGCTGCCACTGCAAAAGGTAGGGAAAAAGCTAGAGGGAGGCTGGGCATGGAGAATATTTTTGGAGCGAAGTTGCTCAGGACTTAACACTTCTCTGGACTTTTGTTGCTTGTATGCTTTTTTTTTTTTTTCTGCTAGCCCTGCCAAATACATTACTAGAGATGGCTGGAACAGAGGTTTCATCTTCATGCAAGATGTGGCTCCATTATGTTAGGTTTTAGGATTTTAGTGTTCGTAGAAGAGGTGGTGGCTCGTTAAAGAAGACTTTATTTTAGGGAAGATGGAATGAGGCGGGGTAGAGGAAGAGTAGGGGCTGAGCTCTCCCCAGCAGGGGTGGGGTGGGGGTGGCGGTGTTGCAGTCAGGCTTCCTTGCGTTAAAACAGCAGAGTCCTTTCTGGAGGCGCAGAGCACCTCATGGACCCGGATAAGGTGGGCGGAAGATGTGAGAAAGGCTCGCAGGTGAAGTTTACGGTGTTTGGAATGTCCCAGGTTGGGGACTTTCCAGAGCAGTAAACATTCTGCTAGTCTTTACACTATCCTTCTGCGCCAAGCAGGAGAGAATGGCGGGACAGCGGAGGGGTCAGGTAGAGGAGAGAGGCGATTTTGGCTGCGGGAGGTGGGGCTGTGGGGAAGAGCCAGACAGTGGGCAGGGTGAGCATTCCTGAGAGAAGATCAAGAGTGCAAGAAGGGAAAGTCTAGAAGAAGCTTCAAGCCTGTCTCCTGCCCGGGGCCTTGGAATGAGGAAAGCTGACCTCAGAGGAGGACGAAGGTCTAGATGTAGGGGAGTCACATGGGTCTCCAGAGAGGACTCACCAGAGAGAGGCTGGGGAAAGTCAGCATCACCCGAGAGTGGGAGGAGGGAGAGAGCGGGGGCGGGGGGGGGGCGGAGAACGGGGATGGGCAACTGCCCCTGCTGCCACTGGCCAGAGGGCAGAGGAGTAAGTGGAGGGCTGTGTGTTCCTGAGATGCCGGCTTCTCAAGAGAAGAGCGGGAAGGGAGAGGTGGGGAGGTAGAAGACTTAAGGGGCGGCTCCAGGCCCTCTTCTTGCATGAGAACTTGGAGTGTGGCAAGTTGACCCTGGAAGAAAGAGGTCTAGAAGAGGGGACCTCTGACCATTTGCTGTTTCTGTATGTAAAGTTATTAAAGTCGTAGAGAATTTGGAGATGAAAATGCCAAATTAGAATCATTGTCCAATTTATACTGAGGCCAAATTTTAGTGCAGAGATGGATTAATCATCTCCACTTTTCCTCCCCCTTCAGGCCCAGCTTGCACAAGTCTTCCAAGAGGCAGGCCAGAGGGGAGTCGAAATTTGGAACCCATGGATTAAGCAAAGAGGGTCCTTTCACAGTGTGTCCCCCGGGAAAGAATTACCCCCACCAAGAACCTAAGTTCTGAGTCCTCTAAGAGGTGAGAATGAGAATCCCGATGCTTGGACCGGTATCCCAGTTCTAAGCTGTGAGGGATGAGCATTTACCCTGAGCCAGGCCTGGGAGGGGCGATGAACCAGTCACAAGGATCACCCTAGCATTACCAATCCAATGTGCTGAGAACTAGGTCCAGCGTGAGCATGTAGTATGAGATCTGGCAAAGTCTCTGGCTGTGAATTCGTTGGGAAATGAGAAGTGCAAGCAGGAGTGAGAACATGTTTTGGAGAGGGGTCTCTCAGGGCCATCGGGGTCAGAAGGGAAAGAGGAGATTGTAGGAAAGAGAAGATAGGAGTGAGTAGAGACAGTAAAACAGAGACGTTCAGAGGAAGGGTGGGGACCAGAGCTCTTACCCAGAGGCCAGGTCCTCCGCTCCCCTCCTTCCATAGGGCACCAAATATAAGGAAAAGCAGGGTGTAGATTGGTGTCTCCTCACACGGGCCACCAAATATAAGAAAAAGAGGTGCAGAGCAAAGAGGAGACAGAATACAATACTCGCAGCCAGGCTGAATTTATTCAGAGAAAATAAATCCACAAAGGTTGACTAACTGTTGCCATGTACATAGACTGAACATGTGGCAGAGGGCCCAGACCCCAGCAGGGGGGACGTTTTTGTATCTTAGGTGGGCTGGGGTGGGGGTTGGGGGTAGTAGGCAGAGGTGAGCTGCTCCATAGTGATTCTTCAAGTTTGGCCCATTGGCTTCCAAACCTGGGGATGAATGCAAGGGGTAGGGTGGGGAACAAGACAGGGATACAGGGTGTGGGACTGAACTGGTCTTTTGAAAGAAGGCAGGGGTAGCAAGAACCTAAAATGGCTGGGCTTTGCCCTTGTTCCATGAGCATGTGAGTGGAAGATGGAGTACAGGGCTCCTGCATGTGCTTGTGCAAGTTGTCTGTGCACAAGGTCATCTGACCGAGGAGACCAGCAGAGGCTGGAAGGCAGCCAGGCCAGGGGTCCCAGTGGGGAAATGTATCTTGTATAGGCACCAAGAGGAAGGGGTGCCTCTTTGTGATTCACAGTGGGAGACAGATTAGAAAGAAAAGGATGCAGCTGGATGGTGGAGGACTTTCCTTGTGTCTAGACTACTCCAGAAGGGTGGAAGTGCACAGTGGTGATTGTGAGTATGATTGGTGACCTACCTAGAGGTCTACTAGGAGCTCTGTCAGTCCTAGGAGTCCTGTTTATCTGGCAGAAAATCTATCACTATCTTTTGGAAATTATATTTGCCTGGTCTTTCTGCAAAGCAAACTGATCCACTTTGCTGTACTATCAAATCAGCCTGGTTTAATTGTATAAGCCAGTCAGGGAAAGAGAACCTGTCCCATGACTCCAAAGCATTCTGTTCCCTATAATTACAGACAAATGCATCTAATCTTCCCGTCATGTGTTCTCCTGAGTTGCAGGATTTTTTTTCTTTTCAGTATTTGATAATCTCATTATCTTGTGATTCTGCATCATTTAATTATTCCCCAAAATAGATATCTTCAGAAAATCTGCCTAGATAAAATGAGTTGCTGTTCCCAACTGAAGTCACAGCTGGGATGTTTTCTCAGAAATTTTTTTCGGAGCTTTGAGATGTTTTTTTTCTTAAGGGGTCTCATCTGCCATCAGAGGCTGTTGAAGCCCTCCTATAGATTACCTGAAGAATTTCATAAAGTCTGGAGAAAAACAGGGGTGGGTGCAGAAGTCTTCAAGTGCAGGACTAATGAGACAGAGGGCTGGAATGCAGGTGCTGTCAGACTGCACTGGGTGACTGATGGTCACCTCCCAGTGTGTAGCTGTGTCTGTCTGCATTTCCTGGTCATCTCCCGTGTCACACAGTAGAACGGGCATTGGGGATACGAAAATGAGTGCTTGCTCAGACCCAGTCCCCATCTAAAGAAGAGTACAATCTCTAATCCTGATTATCAGAAGGTTCGGGATGTAGTTTCACAAGCTCTGCCACCTACTTACAGTACCTTGAGGACTTCCTTCATCTGAGCCTCATTTTCCTATGGGACGCTGAGGTGATGTCTTGTGAGAGGCACCAAGTGTTGTGAGGTGAGTCTGGGTTACCTGAGATTAGTGACAGTGCCTCCATACATAGCCACTCAGTGTTCTTTGGTTCTTGACCTTTACAGACTAAAGGGGATTCATTATTTTAGTTTTCCTAAAATCGGAGCTGCTTCATTTTGTTCTGTTTTTCTTGGAACATTTGTACTTTGATGGTGTCGTTAGTATTTAGTGAGTGGACCTTGATACGCTACAAGTATGAAAGTTGTGACTTGGACAAGGTGAAGGCAGAGAGGAAGAAATACAGTGTACTGGATTTCTTGCAGACTTTCTGATCACTAACATTTTCCCTCCTTTCACTGTCCCAATCTCTTATGTTCTCTGTGACAGCTCACAGGACCATCTTAAGGGAACAATTTTGTGGTTCCAAGATCCTTTACCGGGTTATAGTTGAGCACTCCAGTTCATGATCCTCTGATAAGATTATTTCCTCTGAATGTGTTTTCTTACACTTAGTCACATTAAAACTCCTCTGCCACTTTTCTGCCCACGTCCACATCTTCTTTGAGTTTATCCCTAATCAGCCTGGCATTTTAATCCCTGGAAGAGCTGAATGCCATCTGCAAACTTGGCAATTTCCCCGTGTACTCTTTTCTAGATCATTTCTATGCATGTTGACAAAGACACCATGAAGCTTGTTCCCGAGGTAGGAAGAGGCCTAGTTATATAGCATTTGATTTAACAGCTTCATCGCTGAATTAATAATACCAAGAACCAGCCACAGGATGTTATCTTTATCTAAAAAAAAAAAATGCTCATTTTTCCTATTCGTTGTTCCTAATTCCTAAACCAGTTGTCCATAATAGAAATTTCTCCCTACGCTGAAAGAAAAAGTTATGGTGATTGAATTAGATAACAAGTCCCGATGTGAGTTAAGAACTTCTTCACTATTGTAAGGCTCCACCTGACTACTGTAGATCTTATTTATGTGTTTGTTTCAGAACATCTGCAGTGGAAGCCTCATACCACTTTGTATCATTAGATTAAATCTTTTTTTTTTTTTTAAAGTCACTGTCATTTTGGAGCTAGTTTATAAGTTCCTAGGCATAGTCAATCAAGTGATTAATTGAGTTGTCAGATGATTGCTGTACAGAAGCTACTAGTTTGCCAAATACCAGTGAAATAGCAACTCTTGGAATCTAGTTATTGCCCTGGCCTTGCAAATGATCTTGTACCCTGGTTCGTTCCCTGCAGTCTCTTCCACATTTCAGAGAGGTGGGCTGTTAGACACTAGGCACATCTGATCCTGTCAACTCTTTGCTTAAAATCATTGAGAAAGTATTTCTAGGGATAGTTAGGGGAAAAACCTTGGATACAGACTTAGTAAAGATGTGAATTAAAATGATTGTTAGTTTTGTTTGATGAGATAATGGCATGATTATATATAAAAAGTCACTGCCCTAGAGCATGCATATTCGTAGATTAGAGATTACATGGGAGTGGAGAAGGAGGAACCCACAGCTATTACTTAATGACTGTAGAGTTTCTGTTTGGGAAAATGCAAAAATTCTGAAAATAGATGGTGATGGGGACCGGTGATCTGTTGTGGAGTTAAGCCACTACCTGCAATGCCCACAGCCCATATGAGCACTGGTTTGAGTCCCAGTGGCTCTGCTTTTGATCCAGCTCCCTGCTAATGCGTCTGGGAAAACAGTACTTGGGTTCCTGCCATCCATGTGGGAGACCTGGGTGAAGTTCCTGGCTCCTGGTTTTAGCTTGGCCCAGACCTGGGTGTTATGGCCGTTTGAGGTGATGGAGCAAGGACATAGCCCCAGCATTCTTAGGTCGGCTTGGTACCATGCCCTGTATTCTTCTCATCCCACCCTCTGCATTCTTTTCCAACTGACTGGCAGCAGAGAGAATTCTGCAAAAAGCTAGCTCAGCTTCACTCCACTTCATGGCCCTTACCTGGCTTATGCTACATAAACCTAACCCTTAACTAAATTTTTGCTCTCTGTCACGTTTGCTCTGTGTGCACGATGGCAGGAAATCACCTCTGCAAACTTATTTTCCCTTGAATAAATTCATTTTGGCTGTGAGTTTGTGTCCTGTCTCTCTGTTCTGCCCCTCTTCCTTTACATGGAGAGTGAACTAGGAGATGGAAGACTGATCTCTTTGTCTCTTTCTCTCTCTGATTCTGTCTCTGTAACTCTGCCTTTCAAATAAATAAATCTTAAAAAAAAAAAATGGATGGTGGTAGTGGTTGTACAGAATGTACTTAATACCACTGAAACATACACGTAAAATGGTTAAGATGGCAAATTTGGTTATGTGTACTTTGCCACAATAAAAATAGGAAGTCATTGTAATTAGATAATACTTTAAATTGACAGGAGAAATATCATGATGTTTGGGATTTGCTTTAAAATGCTCAGATTGTAGCCCCAATAACAAAGCAGTGAGGGTGATAGATGAAAATGATTGGCATGATGTTGGTAATTATTGAAGATAAGATTTTCTACAATAAAAAATGGGGGGAACTACCAGTAAGTCCCAGCTACTTGGCCAGACCTTTAAGTCCTTGGCAGTGGTGCCTGCCCCCTACTCGAGGACCCTCGCCTCTCTTTGCCCAGGGACAGTGCTCCGGGCACCTGCTCTGCCTTTCAATTCTGCTTCCTCCTCCTTATGTTGCAAATTCCTACTCTTCCTCTAAGACAGCTGGGTCTCTGTGGAGTCTTCCTGGACTTCTCCAGGCAAGGAGACCTGCTCTCCACTTTGGATTCCCAAGTACATGGTTCATACTTCTGCTACAGCTTTTATCCTGCATTAGAATCTTATTTTTGTTTTTGTCTCTCTTCTAAGAGAAAACTTTTTCTGCTTTAAAAGTGGAGGAAACTTGCTTTCAATCTAAGTTATCTGAAACTTCTTTTGTTGCTGTTATTTCAATTGTGTGCTTTAAAAATTTTTAAAGGAAAAAATTGAAAGATGGAATACAAATATTAGTTAACAATTACCCGTTTGGACATTGGCTTTCTTTTCTTTTTTTTTTTTTAAGATTTTATTTATTTATTTGAGAGGCAACGTTACAGAGAGAAGAGACAGAGAGGTCTTCCATCCACTGGTTCACTCCCCAAATGGCCGCAATGGCCAGATCCAGGAGCTTGTACCCTATCTCCCACATGGGTGCAGGGGCCCAAGCACTTGGGCCATCTTCTACTGTCTTTCCAAGCCATAAGCAGAGAGTTGGATCAGAAGAGGAACAGCCAGGACACGAACTGGCACCCAAATGGGATGCCATGGTGCCGGCTCAATTTTCTTTTCTAAACTGGACTTTCTCTGCTTGGTGACTGCTAACAGGGCCAGCACCTGCCACTGGGTGGTCAGCACATTTTTGCTGAATTTACTGACAAACCACAGCCTTTCCTTCTACAGGTTGCAAAAAGCCAGCAGTCTAGCTTTGCATATGTGTGGACCCATGTTTTGTAGAAGAGACAATTAATCTTAGGGCCTGTTTTTTCAGAGCAGCAGATAGATACCTGCAGAATGCCCCATAGTGGTGGAGTCTGTGGACTGGGCAGTGGGTGTTGAGCTGTGACTGAGGCGGATCTGCAATGCATGTCTTGCCAGTGGGTGGCAGCAATCACTCACAAACTTGCCAAGGCTGGCAAGCTTTTACTCTTCCAGTTCGTAGAGTGAGAAACAGGAATCCCCTAAGATTCTTGTTTATTTTCAGTCTTCTTGCATCCTTGAGATGCTTGATCAAAAGAACAAGGCCTGAGTTAGAGACAGTGAGAGCCAGAAATCAAGTATGTTGTTAGAAATGTCTGGGCACTCATAGGTACTGGACTAATTCCAGAGCTACAAGAAAGTCTTCTCCTCCCTAAGTGCTTTCTGGAGCCTGCAGATGCATTAAGTCTGTCATCTGTGTTGAGGTTTGATCCTTGTACAGCGTTTAGTCACCTAGGGAGGATTTACACTCTAGGCCGTTTCCAGGTCCTTCTGCTCCAGTGATGGAGATGGGAACAGATTTTCATGCGGGGAAGGATAGAAAGGAAGGAATGTGACACCGTGGGGCTGGCATGAGGAAGAGATGAGAAGATGGCTGAGCCTGCAGGAAGAGACTCCGTCCAACTGTGGCCGCTTTGGGTCCAGCTCAAACCACCATTCCTAACCTCTCCAGTCAGTAAGAAAGCAGGCCTCAATTGCAAATTTACTCAGTATGCTGTGAAGGATTGGGAGTTCTATAGATGTGAATATTATGTATGGTCAGAGAATATAATCAAACAAATATAGCATAATCAATATTTAAAAGTCCAAAATGTTCTGGAAGATCCAGGGATGATCCTTGGTCTGAAGCATTTTTACGTATTCTACTGGTCTGAAAGTGCAGGTGGAAGAGAAGTGTCAGATTATTAGACAGCTGACTTTGAGAGCTGTTAGGAGATGATGCTGCTGCTGTGCGTCGGATATCATGAGCACACAGCCAATGGGTGAGAGTCCAGAAGAGGAAGAAGCCTTGCTGGCTACAGTCACAGGGCCACAGTATAAATGCTTGTTGCATTTTGCTAATATACTTCATATGTGCATAGCATTTCAGAATTTCCAAGTTTGAACGGCAGAGTTAGAGAGATGGAGAGACAGAGGCAGCAAGGGAGCGAGCAAGACAGAGGTCTTCTACTTTTTGATTTACTCCCCAGTTGGCCACAAAGGCCAAGGGTAGGCCAGGCTAAAGCCAGGAGCCTGGAACTCCATCTGGGTCTCCCACTTGTGTAATCAGGAGCCCAAACACTCTGTCCCTCTTTCGTTGCGCTCCAGGCACATTAGCAGGGAGTTGAATTGGAAGCAAAGCAGCTGGACTCCAGCTGGCACTCCCGTATGGAGTGTTGGCATTGCAGGCAGCAGCTTAATGGTGTGCCACAGCACCAGCCTCTCCAAAACACTTGATGTCGTTAACTCTTCACAACACCTATGAACCAGTTATTAATTATTAAATGAGGGAAAATATGATGGCACTTCAAAAAATTCATGGAAGATGGAATTAAAAGGTAAGTTACTTTGGTGCATCAAGTTTTGACATCCATACGTAGTTTTTTTTTTTCTAATATGCATGTCCATGAACTTTTTGAAAACTTGTATGCATGGATTTGAATTTTTTGTACCAAAATGAAGTTAACTTTTTCCCATTTTCCATGAACTTTTAGGGCACCCTTATATGTAAAAGACTGAATAGTGCTTACTGCATAGCAAATATTCTTATTAATTATTATATTGAAATTTAAATTATCATTAGCTCTGTTTTATGCATCTAGAAACTAAGGCTGAAACAGAATTTACTTGCCTGTAGTCACCACTCAGCTCAGAAATGGTAGAATTAGGCCCGAACTCAGCTTTCCTGGCTCCTACCTCTATGACTCTCGATTTCATTATCCCATGCGTAAAAGAAGGGTTAGGCCAGATTTTTAGATGATGTTAGCAGCAAGCTCTGAACTCCTACTTCTCAGTCTCCGAGCTCCAGTTGGTAGGAAGGTGGGAGTTTATGTAGATACTTACTTCCTTGAGTAACAAGAGTTAAATCTGGAAGCCTCTACCCATTTTAGTCATAAGGGGAGATGGTTCATTACCTGGCCGGTGAAGGAAGCTGCAAGCCATTAAATTCACATAGATCCTCAGCTGCTAGGCTTGTTAAGAAAAAGTTACAATAGGGGGAAATTGACAATGCAGGCACCATAGATATTTTTAGTCTGTGCTTGGGTTCTGTTTAGGATTGAGTGCAAGGGGATGAATTTGGGTTTATTTGGCAAGACTACCAATTGGAAAGTCCATACCAAGCACCTCCTCAGTTCCATTTTACCTAAGGTAGATGAAGTAACTTTCCAAACTTTCAAACAGCGGTGAGAGTGGTATGATTGTGTGTGTGTGTGTGTGTGTGTGTGGAGGACAACTTGGCAATATCAGTAAAAACTGTAGCCATCTAGTACTCGAGCCAGCAATTCTGCAATAATTTATCCTGTGAATATATTTTTAAATGTAAGCCATGTGGCATTGTTTATAAGAGCAAAAACAAACAAGAAAGTTGAAATAAAAATGCTCACTAATAAATAAAATTATATACAATTTGAATGGGATTAAAAACAAAAAGAAAGAGGTCTGTCAGTGTGTGCTGAAAGTATATCACTAGTTATATTTTTAAATGGGAACCATCAAGGTTAGCAGGGGAGTTTGTGTAACATGAGGTTGTGTGTATGTCTGAACCATGCGTGCAGCCATACTTTTCCTCCGTTGGAAGGGTCTGCTTGCAGCTGCTAGTGGGGAGAGTGGTAAGAGGAATGGGACAAGAGAGAATTCTTCTACATTTTACCCTTTAATTTACTTTTGAAGGGAGATAATTTGATTGATTGATATAACCATATGAGTAATTTTAAACAAAATTTTAAACAAATGTAAGCCACTTGCCTCAGGACAGTCAAGATAGTATGAAGCCAGGATTCACACCCAGGACTGGGACTACAGAGGCCTCCTCCAGATTCCAGCACACTGCCTCCTGCTGGAGCTCCCTTAGTGTCAGGACGTGCCTGTGTCATCTGCTAGCAAGTTACAGAGTTTTCATGAAAATACCTGGAATCAGAATGGCCAAGCGCTGACAGCTGCAAGAATGTGTGCATCATCCAGAAGAGGGCTCTGGACCCCATCTGCTGCCATATTGGCTCCTTTTCTGTAAGACTGTGGCTCAGCCAAGATAGGTCAGTGACCTGGGGCCAGGAAACACAAACTAAGATTTCCAGCAGGACAAATTACCTTAAGGAAAAGGCATTAGGATAGCTGGAGAGGTGGGGGTGGAAGGAAGGCATGAAAACAGTTCGATTAGCCAACTTGGGCAGTGGGCAGGGGCAGGAAGTGGTGAATAAACCCTTTCAGGATCTATAAACACTTCAGTATCAGCATTCAAAACCTGCAAAATAATTGAGCGAAACAGAAAACTCAGCAGCTTGGAAACACTACATGTAAGCTGAGTTCTGGGCTTAACTACCAGAACTTATCTGTGAGGTTCAGTTTCTCCATCAGTCGTCAGGCGGATAGCACCATCTCTCCTAGTGCCTTCACAGAGTTGTGGGGGCACAAATAAGGCAAGGAAATGTGCTTTGAATACACAAGGCTGTATGCAGAATGAGAGGTTAGTTGTTGTTATTGTCTCTGAAGCTTACCTCACAGCAGCGCTATTCTGAGACAGGAAGAGACACCGATAACAAGGTAGATATATCTCGCCAATAAAAGAATGGGACCTCATGGGTCATTTACTCCAGTTCCTCATTTTTATAGTCATGAACAAAATCCTAGAGGGCCCAAGAACTGAAGACTATGACAGTGCTATGCATACATGCAGCAGTAGCCAAAGGGATGGCATATGCTGTGGGTCCCCTGCCCCCGGAGCTGCTGAGCTGTGAGTGTTGATCAGGGTCCTGGAAGCAAGCTGGTGTGAAGCTTGGTAAGGAATTGGGGCAGAGGTTGGGGGATGGACTTCAGCAGTCAGCTCCTAGGTGGCTGAGTGCCTCAGAGGAACAATTTGCACATGGCCAGGGACTGGGATGGGACAAATGACGACTTCCTAGAACGGCCTGTTCCAGAACCCACAGAGGAAAGGAAATAGCCTGACCTCATCCTGGGTAGTTTTCAGGAACCAGAGTAGGAAGTATTTGTAGTGAGACTGGTGTTCACCACGTCATTAAGTCTCTTTTGAGTGGAAGAAGGAAAATGGAAAAAAAAAAACTCAGTGCAGCACACATGGAAAGTCAGTCTTCGTAGTGTTGTGAAAGAAGATGAAAGAATGCTTCAGTGCCTTGCAGTGTGAATGAAACTGGACTCAGATCGCTTCTCGGCCTTTTGGCTAAGATCAAGTGTGTGAAATTGGACCCAAAGTCCTACAGCCTTGGGTATGAATACTGGCTCTGTCACTGACTTGCCAGATAGCCACACATATGCCATTTTCCTCCTCTGAATCTTTTATTTATTTATTTATTTATTAATATTTTTAAAAATATTTATTTATTTGGAAGTCGGAGTTACACAGAGAGAGAGGAGAGGCTGAGAAGTCTTCCATCCCATGGCTCACTCCCCAATTGGCCGCAACAGCCAGAGCTGCGCCAATCCGAAGCCAGGAGCCAGGAGCTTCTTTCAGGTCTCCACATGGGTGCAGGGGCCCAAGAACTTGGGCCATCTTCCACTGCTTTCCCAGGCCACAGCAGAGAGCTGGATTGAAGTGGAGCAGCTGGGACTAGAACTGGTGCCCACATGGGATGCTGGTGCTGCAGGCCAGGGTGTTCACCCTTCCTCTGAATCTTGACTTCTTTCTTTCTCAAATGAAGACCTTTCTCCCTATCCTATTAAATGAGATGATCTAAAAAGCAAGTAGCATATAATTCCTAGAACATGATACCCAGAGAAGACTGGTTTATTCTTTTATTCTGAAGAAAGTTCCCCAGAAATATGGGAAATATGGCAGTTGAAAATTTCAAGCACTGGAAAAGCAAACCAAACCTAACCCAGTGCAGTGTGGAAAGGCCCTTTGTGCCAGTGTTGAGCCCCATACGTGGGAAGAGGAGACAATCATGGGGAATTGGTAGGTCAGAAGCAAGGTAGGAATCAATATAAATACAAGCATAAATGCAGTCCGCTTACAAGCTGTGATGCCATTAATACACGAATATGAAGTTCCTCTCTGTGACAGAGCACTGTGCACTGAATCATTCAGCTTGATCCATTTTTCTTGACTGCTCAGAAATACAGGGTAAGTTGTATGTGCAGTTGTAGTAGCTGTCCTGTCTCCTCCTCCGTCGCCTCTTGTTTGGATATAGTTAATTTCCTCTCATTCATTAGTTTCTCTTTAATCCTTGTCAGGTTTTTTGGTTATATTTTAAAATTATTAATTGCCTAAGATCCTTTTGGTGTGAGTACAAAGAGATAAAGTGTTAAGAATTATTTCTTTGGGGCCGGCGCTGTGGCGCAGCGGGTTAACACCCTGGCCTGAATCACCGGCATCCCATATGGGTGCTGGTTCAAGTCCCAGCTGTTCCACTTCCAATCCAGCTCCCTGCTAGTGTGCCTGGGAAAGCAGTAGAGGATGGCCCAGGTCCTTGGGCCCCTGCACCTGCGAGGGAGACCCAGAAGAAACTCCTGGCTCCTGGCTTCTGATCGGCGCAGCTCCGGCCGTTGCAGCCAACTGGGGAGTGATCTAGCGGATGGAAGACCTCTCTCTCTCTCTCTCTCTCTCTCTCTCTCTCTCTCTCTCTCTCTTCTCTCTGCCTCTCCTCTCTCTGTGTAACTCTGCCTTTCTAATAAATAAATAAATCTTTTAAAAAAGAATTATTTCTTTAAAACTGAAAATCCAAAGTTGGAAACCAACTAGAAAATCAGAGTGAACCACAGGAACAGGGAAAATGAGGAAACAACTGGGGAGTATGAGACTGACCTAGTCTTCACCAAGCACACCTGAGAAATTACCACTTCCAGACTTTTTTATTCAGTCAAAGGACAAAGAGTATTATTGTAAAATCACAAAGCCTGAGAGAGTGGGTGCTTTGGGTACTTTTACAGGTGGGTGAATTGAACCTAAAAGAAAGTGATCCTCTGGAGGGCTTTTGGTGATCCAGTAGCAAAGTGAAGGTCAGAGCCCCAGTCTCTTAACTCTCATTCCAGGGCCCTTTCTTCTGTAGTCCTCTTCTTTGTTACAGCAAATGTCTAATTTATTTGGTTTTTTTCCTTTCTCCAGGGCGAAGTGCTTTCGGGGCAAAAAAGTCCTTGGCGATTATGAAATCAAAGTGGAACAGGTAATCAGCCTGCAGCCCAGCCTGCGTCATCAGCATGCCCCCGGCATCCCAGAGTGACCCATCTGCTTCTGTTGAGCAGAGTGCATGTCTGTCACTGGATTCTGGGCTCTCCGTCTCCTCTCTCACCCTTCCTGTGGATTTTTCTCTTTGTGCGGCCTGGCTCTGAAGGCTGCATCTTGTCCTTTCCCTGACTTGTTTTTGTGTGTCAGTAGAGAGGCTAGAAGTAAGGCTCTTAATACCTTCTCACAGTACAGGACTGCCAGACTGAACACAACCATAGAGGAATGTCTCCCTAGCACACTGGCAGCATCTATGTATTGTTGATAGCAAGGTATCCTGGATAGGCACATGTCTGCTGTTGTGGTGTGCCTCCTCTGGTGATGCCCACTCTGGGCCTGAGGCTACCCTTCAGAGGAGACTTAGAGAATACCTTCTGGAGTGGATGTTTAGCACAGCAGTTAAGACCCTGCTTGGGCTGCCACCATCTCATACTGAGGTGCCTGGGTTTGAGTCCTTGTCCTGCTTCTGATTCTGGTTTCCTGCTAATGTGCACCCAAGGAGGCAAAAGGTGATGGCTCAAGTGTTTGGGTCCCTCCTACCCAAGTGGAAGATTTAGATTGAGTTCTATGCTCCTAATTTTGGCATAGCACTGTCCTGGCTGTTGCAGGCATTTGGAGAATGAACCAGTAGATGTAAGATCAGTTGACTGATCAACTGGTCAATTGATCTATCTATCTGTATCTACCTACCTATCCCTGCCTTTCAAATAAATGAAAATAAATGAGAATTTTTAAAATGAAAAGAAAAAAAAAACCTCCTTGTCTTAATACACCAAAGACCTGAAAAGCCTATTACTTTTCTTTATTCCTTAATTCATGATAGATGATTTAGTTCATTTATGAAGAGGGTATGTGCACTTTTAAGATGCATATATTTTCTCTGTAATAATAGAAGTTAGTCAGCATTCATTACACGGTGTGTTATAATTTACAGAGTAGTTTCCTGCCATTACCTTCAGTTCTTAAAATAAGATAGGCAAGGTCAGGCAGGCAAGGTTGATTAAAATTATTTCCACATTATGCACTGGGGAAACAGAAACTCACAGAAGACAAATACCTTGCCTAGTGTGTTATGCAGAGAGTTGGGGGCATAGCAGAACTAACCCTGGTGTTTATGTTGAAACTGGTAAGGGAGATGCTTGTCCCGGGTTACACCTTCACTCTGTAGGCAGTGAAGGTCTCATCACAGAGGATGACCGGCCGGGAGTCAGAGAGCCCGAGTTTTGCTCCTGTCTCTGCCAATGATAGATTTTGTTTGTCCAGAAAAGTTACTTAACTGCTCTCAAGCTCCATTTCTTTCCCTAGTAAATGGAAATTATTTTCTCTGTCCCACCTACTTTGTAGGGGTGCTGTAAGAATTAAGTGAAATCAGATAGGAAAGTGCTTTGAAAATTCTAAGTAAAAGTTTTGTTGTGGGGATGCTGCTGCTGTGTGGAGAACTCAACAAAGTCAAGACTGACTGTTGACTTCCTCCTGTACTGTTATGTTCCAGGCAGAATTTTCAGAGCTCAACCTGGTGGCCCACGCAGATGGAAGCTATGCCGTGGACATGCAGGTGCTCCGTAACGGCACAAAGGTTGTCCGGTAAGGGCCCTCTTGTCCGCGGGGCAGCGGCAGCGTCGCTGTCCTCAGCGTTACCACCTTTGGTGTGAAGTCGTTTCAGAGTCAGGTGTTAGAGTGAGATAGCAGTGTCGTGTGTGTGTGTGTGTGTGTGTGTGTGTGTGTGTGTGTGAGTGTGGCAGACAGAGCTTAATGATGTGGTAGATAAGGTAGCTCTGCCTTTAGGAAGCTCTTAGACAGCAGGGGAACCAACCTTGGGCTTCACAGACTCAGAGCCCACTTAGTAGTAACTGGATTCCTTCTAAGACTCCTGCCCACCCTCAGTTAATGTGGCTCTGTGCTTTTCTCTCTGCATATACTTTCCCTGGAAACAGGGGTTCTGTTGATTTAAGAAAAAGTTTGGAAATGTCTGATCTAGTTCAGCCTTCCATTTTACACTGATTTGTTAAGATTTACCCAGAAAGTTGGTGGCAGAGCCCCGTGTTCATGTGAGTTCTCTTGACTCCAAATCCTGTGTTCATTCAGTATTCCTCATTCCTGAGAACTCATAGTCTGAAAGGAAAACCTAGGGGGTGGAAGATAAATTGTAGATGGAAAACATTAGCGGTTATGGAGCACTCCTGTGTCGGGAGGCGTGCTGAGTGTCACATGGACTGGATGTTGTTCAAGGCACAACAGCTCTGAGAAGGAGCTGATGAGAAGTCCAGTTGCAGGGGAATGTTTTCCGCAGTGACGGTGTCTGGAGCGGAGCACATTGCAGATTTCCAGACAGCAGTCCTGCTGCAGGAACGGTCTTCTGCTCACTTTCTTTCCTACCTCAGTCTGCAGGACTCAGACCCTGAGGCTTCCAGTGTCCAACAGCAACTGGGACAGTGACAAGGGAGGCTGGACAGGGGTTGTCTGGGACCTAACAGCAGGGAAAGACAGAAAAAGTGATGTACATCCAGGTGGGGAGTGAGCATGGGTGGACCCTGCTAGAGAGACGGATGGGCTCCTCTAACTGGAACCAGATTGAATGGTGGAGATGCCTGCACAAAAGCAGGTGGTGACAGAACGAGCCAGTAGCAGAGCACCAGGAGCGACCTGGCAGGAATAAAGCGGGCCCTTCCAGGTACCGGTCACAAGTGTAGAGGTCCATTCCTGCAACTGGGATATAAGCTTGGAGTTTATCAGGCACACAGCTACAGCCAACTTTCCGGAACTGGGGCAGAGCAACTCGAACAGGTGCTGTGCTGGCTTGATGCTAAGTCCCCTGGGCAACCGAAGAGGGCTTTAAATGTCTAATATCAGAGCCTAGATGGGACTGGGTCTGTAGGCGGTTGGACGGGTGCCTGGGCAGAGAACCAGGTAGGTCATTGCACATGGTGTGAAACTGCTGAGCCTTGAGCCTTGGGGGTGACGCTCCCCTCCTCCAGAAACGGCTCTCTGGAAAGATGTCTGAAGTGAGGGCACAAAGACAGGGGCCCCGGTTCTATGAAGCATCTGTGGCAGGGATCTTTCCTGGCGAGAGGTGAGCCGTGGGGAGCTTTCCCAGGCATGGGAACATTCTGTGCTCAGTGCTTCCTGAAGCCGTTGCTCAACCTCAGTTCTGCGAAAAATATTTGCACCCTCCCTGGTGTCCGCTTTGGAAGAATAACTTTGGGAAGTCTGGCATCTGTTCTCAGCCAGCCTGGCCCCTGCTCTCCTCGGGGTCTGATGAGGGCCTTGCCTATTTTAAGGAGTCAGAACAGGACACGGAGGTCAGGGACCTCCAGGGCAGCATGGTGAAGGCTGCCAAGTATGTTGGCTTCAGAGTCTCCTGGGACCTGCTCAGAGCACCAATTCAGGAGCCCCATGAGGACTTAAATTGTAAGGGTCTAGAAGTGTTCCTTCCCTTCTGAGGATATTTGTACCTTAGAAAAAGGCAGTGCTTAGCCCGAGGGAATAAAGGAATCTCACAAATCCTTTCCTCAAACCTCATTTGGAAACTGCTGTGATACCTCATTTCCCAGTTTGGAAAGGAATTATCACTTATGAAACGAGGGGCTTAGCCTGTGTAGTCGCTAAGACCTTCTCTGCCGTAGGCTTTGGAAATGGAAGGCAAGTGATATGGTGCTTAAGGTGCTGGCTAATGGCAAACCTGTCCACCTTCTTACCAGGTCCTTCCGGCCGGACTTTGTGCTTATCCGGCAGCATGCATTTGGCATGGCAGAGAATGAGGATTTCCGCCATCTGATCATTGGCATGCAGTACGCAGGCCTCCCCAGCATCAACTCACTGGAATCCATTTACAACTTCTGTGACAAGCCATGGGTGGTGAGTAAGGCCCTCTTTCTCCCAGGTGAGAGGGTGGGAGGCAGGCCCTGCATCTCCCAGTCCTCAGGAGGGACTGCTGGTCTCCAGACGCAGGAGCACCAGCTGAGAAGAGCCTCAGCCAGGACTTGGTGTGGGGCAGGCTGTCACATCATATGACCACACAGCATGAGCTGGATGGTCTCTGCTGCATTACAGACTCCTGGTATTTTTTAAGGTTTATTTATTTATTTTTTTAAAGATAGAGTTACAGAGAGGGGGAGAAATAGAAGGATAGGGATCTTCCATGTACTGGTTCACATCCTAAGGGGCTACAACACCATGGTGGGACAGGCTGAAACAGGAGCCAGGAGCTTCATCCAGGTCTTCCATGGTGGTGGCATGGGGTCCCAAGCATTTGGGCCAACCTCCACTGCCTCCGCAGGCACGTTAGCAGGGAGCTGGATGGGCACTGCTGTGGGAGGCTGGCACCGGCCCTGTGACCTTTGCTCTTGCAACAAAGCTGCACAAAGATTCTGTAAAGAAGCCCTGACAGATCTGTAGGCTCTGCCCTCAGTCGCAGCTGGGATGATTTTAAAGACCTGTTTCTTGCCTCTCAGAATCGTTTAACCACTAGAAAGGCCTGAAGCCACTGGGGACCAAGGGAATGGTCCAATTAAGAGGAGTGTTAGTGACAAGAGGCCTACAGTGTTTCAACAACTTTAAAATGAGATTAGCTGCATACAATGAATCAGACACTTAATGCGAGCTGAAAGTGCCCTTGGAGATCTTCCAATCTCACTCTTTCATGGTGCACATGTGAAAATTAAAGAGGCAGGAGGCAAGGAGTATACAACTACTTACTATATGGTGTCAGCTGCTGAGATTTTCCTACACTAATTTCATTTAATTCTCACAATAACCTTACAAGGAAGATATTATTGTTACCATTAGTAGCACTTTTTACAGAAAAAAAAGGGATCTAGAAAAGATTAAGTAACTTAAAATACAGAGCCAGGACTTCTCGAGGTCGCATGGCCTCTCACCCAGTTTGGGCTACCGCGCGAGGAAAAAGCTGATCTGATTTTCTCTTCCTTGGCCAACTTTAAAATCCAGAATAGCAGTGAAAACTTTTAGGCAGAAAGAAATGGTAGAATTAGGAGAGAGAGTGACCTTTGATGGCTACTGGGACATTTTCATGTCCTCTGTGACAGCTGAGCGGACGCAGCTCCTCTGCAAACTGCAGCTCCAGGCTGGCCCTCTCGGAAGGAAACACCTGCCCCTAATCACATCCTCTTCATCTTGTTTTGCAAAAATCAAATGTCAGCTGTCACACACACTGGACTGCCAAGGTTCCTGGCACTCATGGCTAATTGTTAAGTTTCTGAACCCCAAGTCTCTTCGCTACTCAAGGAACTAGAGGGGTTTTTTTTTGTTTTTTGTTTTTTGTTTTTTTTTTAATAAACATATCCTTCATCTCTGCTCTTTATCTTTTTTCACACTTGAACTAACAGTTCTCCTCTTCCCTCGGGAGCCAGGGAGCCCTTTCAGTGTAAGAAAAAGGGCAGTGAGCAGGGGGTCAGGAGTTCTGGGAGCTGCCGTGTTAAGGAGGGGCTGGGTTCCCAAGGTGCACTTGTTCCACTTTCCTTCTGTGTGGCCTGAGGCATCTGGAACCCTGGGCGCTGCAGATACAGGTTGAAAGAGCTGTGTGATTCAAGTGTTGCCAGTCACGGAGGAGCACACGTGAGGCCGTCACCTTTTCTCTTCAGTCACAAGGCCCTCCTACGCCCATATGGCCCAGCCCACGCCCACCTCCACCCCCACCCCCAGCATGTACTGGAATTTGACTCCCATGTAGTCACACAGGGTGATTTTGCTATTATCAGCTTTTTCTGGGTCAGCTCAGTACTTATCAGCCCTCTGACAAAACCTCTTTGTGCCCTAGTTTCTTTGTCTACAAACTGGGAATAACAGCAATACCTGCCACTACTTTGCCAGCCTAGTTGTTACAGTCTCCTCATATCTGGGATCTCTGAAAGAAACGAGTTCCCCTGTTTTGTTTTCTTTCTTTCTTTTTTTTTTTCTTAAACTGTGCAAGAGGCCAGAGAGGGGAGGAGCAGCAGAGCCTGTGCCGAGGGCTTTGCCCCTCGTGGGATCTGGGATCTGGTGAGGGGTCACACTCTCACCCATTCACAGTACCAGCACATTGCCTCTGGCATTGCATGAGAACAGCAGGCTCCCTGGCCAGACACCAAGTTCTCCCTTCACTTTTACTACGCAGCTGCCACACAAATGACATTTTATATGGTTTTCTCTGCCTTTTTCTGGGAGTGGGCACATTTGGTGATGGTAAGTGGAGGGTCAACCTGAGATGATGACTTTGGGTTCATATTTCTAAATTTCCTTATGGTGGCTGACCTTGGTATGAGGAGAGGCCTCTGCTGGGTTGGCAAAGGCTCAACCTTGTATCACTGTCTCTGAGAACATTCACTGTCTCTGAAATTGGTCGGGACTAGCCCCTGGGATTTCAGAAGCAGAATTGGGAAAGCCACTACCCCTTCTTGCTGTGAATGTATCTGAAATCCCTTTCTTTCTGGGTGTTTCAGAGACAGATGCACTAGGGTTAAAATAAAGCATTTAATTTCCAAGAGAGTGAGGGATAACATGTTAACTCAAACTGATCTTCAAGGCCCATTTCCTCCAAGGAGTCCTTCCAGATTTGTTGGATAAGTGTTTATAATGAGCATATCGTCCTGCACAGTGCCAATAGCACCCCTAGCTCCCAAACTCATTCTTTTGTCTGTGCATAGAGGAAATAGCCCTTATCAGATACCACACTTGTTTAATAGTGACTGAGTGCCTGTGCCTTAATCTAAGTTTCCACAGAGGCAGGGGTTGGAAGCCAAGCCACGTACCTTGAGGAGACAGGGGCTGCTGGAGACAAGGTGGAGGAGGGTGAGATGAGCTCCCTGAGACCCACACAGAGCCTGGGAACTGGCTGCCATCTTCATCTTGGCTGTCACAGGGCCCTGGGAGTCTGCCGCAGGCCTTCCTGGCATGCGTATGGTGTCTGTGTAACTCCCCCACATGCTTTGGTGTCATGCCAGCGTGTGGGCTGCAGCAGGACAGAGGTCGTTGGGCAGAACTGGCATCAGATCCCCAGGGATGCTGGAGAGCCCTGGGAGCTCAGGCAGGTGTCCAGGCAGACCCAAGTGTGGAGACAGGACTTAAAGGTCAGATGAGGTAGTGAGGACAATCAGAGAAGACAAAGGCCTGAGCAGCCATGTCCTAACAATCAAATCAAACTGAAGAACCAAAGAATGGTGAGGACAACAGGTACGGTGGGGGATGCACTGGGCAGGAGAGAAGAAGCCGGCTCCTCTCCCAGTTCAGCCCCACTGCAGGTGCGATCTGCGAGCTGCGTTTTCCTCCCCTTCTCTAGCCCCAGTTGCCTCATTTGTAAAGTGAGAGGCATGTCTAAAGTCTCTCAGCGATGAAGTCTGTGGGGTGTGAGAGTCCAGGAATCACGCTTTCAGTCCTAGAGCAGGCCTCAGAGATCCACTGCGGGGAGTGGCCCAGGGATTCCAGTGCTTTCCAGCTTTCAGAACGAAAAGGACCACAACTTATGGTCAGAGTTTGGTAACAGTTTGGGAGGAAATAGAATAATGGATACAAAGTTTGTGGAACTGATAAAATACAACCTTCTCATTTTTCATGTGAGGAAAACTAGGCCTGGAGAGTACATCTCATTGGCTCAAGGAAGAACAAAAACCAGAAAACTCCAGTTTTCTAGCATCCGGTCCAGAGTGTTTCCTTCTCCAACCCTTCTCCCTCACTGGCTCATGTGCCAGCTTCTCTCATAGAGAATAGAACCTGAGCCTTGGGGAAATGTTCTAGCTTTCCTTTCTCTGATAAATAGAAAGCAGGTTTGATCTGGCAAGTTTCCCTTCTAGCAGTTCCATATATCAGTGGAGTGGAGTGTGAACTAATCTACCAACACTAGAGAAAAAGAACTAGATTTTCCCTGCTACCCCAGTGCAGTAGGGGTGGGTGTGTGTTGGGGGAGAGGGGCTGTGTGTGATGGATTGAGCAGGAAAATCCCGTTTCTTGTGGGAAGAACATTATCTCTGCAGGGCCTAAAAGATGAAACTTGAAGAAATTAAGGCAGTTAGAGAGAGGAAAGGAGGGAGCGTGGCTAGCAGTCTGTCTCAACCACTGTGTTATGTTGGGCAAGTGATCTCTAAAAGAGGGGTCCAGGAGCTGGATGTGTTCCCAGAGCCTTTCAGTCCTGAACTGTAAGTGTGTATATGTGTGTAGTCTGCCTCTTCACCGTGGAGCTACCCCACTTTCTCACAGGTGAAGGGACCAGTAAGTTCAGTTAATTTAGTAAGTCCCAGCAATGCTGGGTCTAACCAATATCCTGTCCAAGTGTTCCTGAAGAACAGCTCCATTCATGACACCCCCTGCTCAAACATTCCATCCTGTACTCTGGGAAAAGCTACCATTCCTTTGCCTAGCATTTGAACTTCAAGAGTTGGCCCAGGTTACCTCTCCAACTCCATCTTGTGCCACTGCCCAGAGGTGCACTTGTTTAAAGATCCAGCTTTCAATCCTAGATTCACACCCTTTCAGCTCTTTGATTTCAGACAAATTTTCTACCCTGAGCTTCATGCATGCAATGAAGACAATAAAATCTAACTAGCTGATTAATTCAATATGAGGATTAACTGAAATATAATTAAAATCAAGTAGGTACTCTATATATTAGTTCATTCTCCTTCCATGTCCCAACTAAAGCATGTGTATACTTCTTTTATATCTTCAAAGCATTTAGTACAAAGCCCTTTACTAAGCAACTGCTTAATAAATATTTGATGGGTTGATATTTTACCTGTCCATTACAGAGATGTCTTAAATAAGCTGGAACGTTTGCTTCTGTTTTTCAGTTTGCCCAGCTGGTGGCCATCTACAAGACACTGGGAGGAGAAAAATTCCCGCTGATCGAGCAGACGTACTACCCCAACCACAAGGAGATGGTACGTGGCCGAGTGGGGACTTCTGTCTCTCTGCTGTTTTCACCCTGAGCTCAGCCACACAGCGGCCGAGATTCTGATGAGGGCCTTAGCATCTGAACCCCACAGACTCCACTGGGGCCCTGCTATGGAGCTGCTTTGTAGGACTAGAGCGGCTGGATGTTGGCCAACAGTCTGTTGCCTTCAGATTCTGGAGACAGAATAGGGAAGAGCAGAAACAAAGGTGTTTTAATCAAGTTGGGAATAACAAACCTCTGGACCAACAATCAGATCTCACACCTTGAGTTCTAGCCCTAGGGCCAGAACAAGCACTAGTGTCGTAAGTTACATTCTGTCATTCTGTGTGGGTTTCCCAGTAGGATAATCAGGTGGGCCTGATCGTCCCTGACCCCTCCCCTCCAGTATTTAATATGATATGTAAGAGTGTAAGTGAGACTGTCTATAATTGCCTCCTGGAGAAGTGTAAGGCATTCCTCATATATGTCAGGTGTTAGCTATTCCCCAGCTTCCCCAAGACTGTGAAAAGGCTTGTTCAACACTGCGGATTCTCGGGGGCCATCCTAGGCGGTGGGAAGGAGCAGAGAGAGAGGATGCTTGGTTGGTAAGAGGGTGCTCTTAATGTGTTTCCTCCTGGGTGACCTGGAGCTCAGAACTCCCCACGTCCTCTCTGCCACCACACCTCTGCCCCAGGCTGCTGTGATCATTTTGGTGATCCTGCTTGCGTGACCAAAGGGGAATTTCTGCCAAAGAAATCCAAGTGTTGTGCTCTGAGGCAGACCACGTTTAGTCCCTTTTCCACTCCCTGCTCCACAAGGGACTTCTATTTGCAGCAGTTCTGAGAATTGATAGAATTGATAGTTTTCTTCTGGCACATTGTGCATGGCTTTGCTCATCACTGAGAAGACCAGAAACATCCCTAGACCTTGCAAAGAACCATCTCTGTCATCTTTGCCAGAGCTTCCCCAGAAGAGGCGCTGAATTTAAACCCTTGTCCCTAATAACTTCTAGAGACCAATCATCAGGGCTTTCTTTTCAGCCTCGAGGCTTGCAGAGGTCGAGGAACCCTGAGATGCCTGTGATTAGGGATCCCAGTAGGTCTAAGACACAGTGGTGAGGAGACTGGAGGTTGGGAATCAAATACCAGGACTTCTTCCTGATGTAACATATAGCAGAGCCACCCACTGGGAAAAAATACAGTCCCTGCAAGTATATTCCCTGTCTGCCATTCTTTCCCCCAAAGCGTGCTTGTATTCCCTCTTGCCCTCCATTCCAAAATTTGTCCCCAAAAAGGACCAACCATGTCTCTGAAATGGCACAAGCTGATGAAGGGGTGATTTCAGCTCTACAAAAGATTTTTTCTTTGGGGAAGGGGGGGACTGGGGACTTAGAATGAGGGCATCAGTAATCTAGAAGAGCCAGAAGAGGGGCCGGCATTTGGTGCCTTGCTTGGGCTGAAGGTTGGGACACCCACATCCCATGACAGAGTGCCTAGGTTTGTGTCCCAGCTCTGTTTCTGATTACAACTTTCTAAGGCACACTCTGGGAGGCAGCTGGTGATAGCTCAAGTAGGTGGGTCCCTGCCACCCATGTGGGGGACCTGCTCTCAGGCATTTAGGGAGTGAATCAGATGATGAGAGAGAAGTCTCGCTCTCTCTCTCTCTTTCATACATTTTTTTTTCTTAAAAAGCCAGAAGAGAAGTCTTACAGACATCAGTTGAGGATGTTAGAGACAGCTAACCTGAGGAGACAATAACTATTCTTAGATAATAAGTATATTCTTGTCCAAAGAGGTATGGCGAATGGGCTGTACCCTTTCCTAAGAATAGAATAAGGCAGGATTACAGCACGGAGAGGGAGAGCAGGCCATTCTAGCTCTCATACCAAGTGATGTGAGAGCCAGGTCATTCCCCCAAACAGATGAAAGTGTATGAGAGGATCAGGCTCAGCTGAGACAGGTGAGCAGATGATATACAGCCACAGTGTATTGTTCTTTTCAATCCCGCCAGTCATCTGGCTGTTTATGATACTGACAGCCCACCTTCTGGTATCATACTTTCAAGACTACTACATCTCACATGTACATTCACTGTTTCTCCCCTATCCAATCAGTTAAGAGGAGTTCACAATTTCCATGGGACAAAGGGGAGTAGTCTTGGTTTTAGAGAACTAACCCAGAATTGAAACTTTCAATGATAGCTTCAGGGTAGACTGATGGGATCTGAGAGTCAGGAAAGAAGGGCTGAGGGAAGGCCAGAAAAGTTGTGCTGTCTTCCCTGGTCTTGACAGATTCTGGCCTACCATGGTCATGGACACAAGCTGTAACATGCCCCACCCTTGCCCTGAAGCCATCTGCTTGGCACTTCCCCTTAGCTGGCAACAGTGGGGCATGTGGTGATGGCCACATAACCACAGGAGAAGAGAACTGACTTGATCATCAGGACTCTTGAAGAGATGCGGTAGTCACTGGTCCCTACTAGGGCTGGATGATATCAACAAACTCCTTCCTGAGTGGCAGGCGGCCCTGGTACCAGCTGCAGGTGCCGTCAGCATGCTTCATGCAGACATAATGCTGAGCCTGGTACCCGTAGAGCTTCCGTTCCAGCAGCCAGTCTGTCCAGAGGCACTCGTTGGGGGCCGAGATGGTACAAGGCACTGTATAGCAGGTGGTGATCTAGAGTCATGGCCACAAACGTCAAAGTGAGTAGGGTGTCCTTTTTCCATTCCTGCCTTTCAGACTCCTACGTGTGCTCACAGCCCATGTCCAATGCCCCCATGTTATGAAGTCCTTGCTAGTCCCCAGGTTTCCCCCTGAATTCTCCTTACCCTGAGCTCTAGCAGTATAGTATTGCCTCTACCGGCATCTCTAGAGTCAGACAGCCCTGAAGGTCCTCACCATGCCGCTGACCTTGAGCTAGTCACTTTGCTTCCCTTTAATTTCTTCACCTTAAAATGGATACCTAAATGCCTGATGGATTTGTTATAAAGAGTAAATTAAGTATTGCATGGCTGAGTAGACTCTCTGATGGCTGTACCTGTCCCCGTCATCTCAGCCTGCCTTATTTGATGGTCACCTTCCCAGCCAAAATGCAGTACAAAATGCAGAAGGGACTGTGGACCATGTGGGTTTCCCATCTGCAACTTCATACCATGCCTGGTCCATGGGAGACCTCATTAGTGTAGTCACTGACTAAATGTATGAATGCAGGAAAACATAAAGGGTAAGGCTGTGACATGTAAGACCCTTACCCCACTCCCCAGAGAGCCTAGAAGTGGACATCCCCTTACTTGGCAGACACAGTTCAGATGGTAGTGATGATTCAGACTCTCCCTCTGCACCAAGGACAGATCCTCCCAGGGCTCAATGTAGTTGCACAAATGAATGAAGACTTTTCCATCACTGAGGACCTGCCCTTCAAAGGGAGATGGAAGAGAATACAGCATCAGGAGTCTGCCTGGAGCTCACGGAGTCAGAGTATTTGAAGAGCCCAGAGTTACAACCCCTCCAGTGACTGTTTGACAGCAGTGGCAATCCTGGGCTCAATGAAGGGACCAGAAAAAAACCCATACTCTTTATATTAAAGAGGTTAATAGACTGTGTTTGTATGAGGCAAAATCGAGGGACTGACAAAGGCCTTTGCTTTATTTAGCCTGGTGCAGAAAGGAGAACATGGGTTTTGAAGTCATACTCCAGGGGAGACCCCTGCTTCCCTTTTATTTACCAGCTCTGTGACCTTCAGAAAGTCATGGAACCTCTCAGCCAGGAGATGAGAATAATAAAGTCACTGTCAGGACTAAATGGGAGACTGTCTGTAGACTTCTTATCCAGTTGGGGGCCCACAGAAGATATTCCATAACTAATAGGCCCCATCCCCTTCCAGACCAGTCTCCTGCCCCATACCTGTCTTGGCGAGCCTTTGCCCTTTGTCCTGAGAAAGTTCCCCTTCTTTACTGATCAAACTCCGCCCCATCTGGCAGAGACACTTCTTTGGTACCACCTCCTCTACAGATCTATCCCTAACCGTGCTGGCCCCCACCTGAGTTAGCACTCAGTCACTTGATCACTCACTGGGCAACCACTGAGACCTACTACTAGGAACATTATATATACTCTTTCCCCCAGAGGAGCTTAAAAATGAGCAGGGTAGACAGATGAGTAGGCAAAAGCTACACTCCTGTGTGATCATGCCCAAGATGCAATCTAAGCATCTGTGTATCTTCCATCTGTGGAAGGGGTGTGGGAAGGTGTCTCAGAAATGATGGGTGGGTGTTCCCTTGCTGAACAAGTTAGGGGGAGGGCTGTGGACACTGAGGCTGTCTACAGAGGGAGGGATATGGCCCAGCAGCACACCTTCTGCGACAGCAAGTCGTGTACTTCAGCTCCAGAGGAAGTGAGGAACTGGAACTGTCACAGTCAAATGGCAGGAGACAAACTAGAGAGGCCAGCAGTGTTCCAGAAGCAAAGTGCTGTCAACACCCGGCAAGAGAGCCATCTTCTAAAGGCAGGGATGCCGCTGATGACCTTTCAGTGCACGTGTTTTGTCATTTACCCCCTCCCGCCCAAGGAGCCTTGACATCCTTGAGGGCAGACAGCATGTCTCCTACTTCTGATGCACCTCCCTGCCTAGCAGTGAGTAGAACACAGTGGTAAGTGTTTAGGAAGACAGTGGAATCAAAGAACTTTATCAGGCCTGGTATGCTGCTCCGGGGAACTGGAGGGCTCAGTGGCGTGCCCTGCCTCTGCCTCTCCTGTCTCATCCTGGGGATGCTCAGGTCAGCACAGTTCCATCGTAGAGCTCAGAAGCCCCTGTCATTGTGACCTCCAATGCCTGTGTCTGCACTGTGAACTCTTTGAAGACTGTGGCTTCTTACTGAATGATGATGCCCTTGCCCAAAGCCTGCCAGTGAATAGATGGTTCCTCTGTTGCTGACTGGACGGATGGACAGTGAAATCCTCCACCTGACCTCCCCACCCGCTGTGTGCTTTCTTTTGCTTGCTTTCACCCTGAATATTTTTCATCTTTTAGGGCCAGTTTGGATCCTACTTACACAATTTTTTTTTATGCTTTTCTTTTTTTTCTTTTTTTCTTTTTTAACTTTTATTTAGAATATAAATTTCCAAGGTACAATTTATGGATTACAATGGTACTTACACAATTACTAAGTATTATTCACAAACACCTCCTTTTCGTAGACTCCAAAATGATCTATTGTTGTATTCACCCATTTATGGAGTCATATTCTTGTATGATACTTTAGGTGTCCCAGCCTAACTAATTCAGTACTGAAGAGTCCTGCCCGGGCCAGAGTCCATGGAGACAGAACTGTTGGACTCAAGGCTCCTGATAGGGCCTGTGTAAAGAGCAGAGCTGCACCCACCAGAAGTTTCGGAGGCAGATTTTGGCTCAAAGTGCCAAAGATCTTACACCAATTAAAACCCTTCGAAAATAGAATTGGCTACTCTAGGCTGAGAGAGCTAAAGCAGGGGCTGGCCTCATGGCACAGCAGGTTAAGCTGTGGCCTGAGATGTGAGCATCAGTTCACATCCTGGCTTTCCCTTCAGATCCAGCAGTCTGCTAATGCACAGGAACAGGAAGATGACCCAAGTACTTGGGTCCCTACATCCACATGGGAAACCCGGATGGAGTTCCAGGCTCCTGTCTTTGACCTGGCCCAGTTGCAGCCATTTTGGGAGTGAATCAGCAGATGGAAGCATTCTCTCTCTCTCTCTCTCTCTCTCTCTCTCTCTCTCTCTCTCCCTCTTTCTCTCTCTCTCCCTTTCAATTAAATTTTTAAAAAGTCTTTTAAATTTTTTAAGTAATAAATAAATACATAAAATAGTGAAGCAATGGCCAAGTTAACTCTAAGAGGATTCTTGAATTCAACTTAAAATTCTTGTTTCAACTTAAAAACTGTTTCTCACTAACACATCTTCTTATGCCTGAGAACATGCCACCTGGCTCACAGAAAGCCTTGACGTTTAGCACAGACTTATCAAGGCCATTGCTGCTCTTCAGCTTACTCACCAGTCAAGAGATACTGCTTCTGGCTGTTGGCTTCTAACTTCACACCACAGAGAGAAGAGTCAAAAGGTGTATAGATGTACTGAACATCCTTGATTTTCTCAAACCCTTTAAACATCTAAAAGGCAGTTACCAAAAAAAAAAAAAAAAAAAAAAAAAAAGCAGTGTTGGGTCAGTGACTGTATTATGCATATTAACAGATAAAAACTCATTTTTTAGTATGAAAAATTAACAAAAGTCTAATTTGGAATTAAGTGCACAGAGATAACCCTATTAGTTACTCCTCTCAATAACAACAGCAACAAAATCTAAATCTTGAGCTTACTCTGGCGAGAGGGGAGGTGTTCTGGTGGGAGCTGAGGGCCCAAATGGACACTAAGGACCTGTTGGGCACTGTCGCTGCAATTCTGAGGGCCTTCCCCCAACATCTCATCCACTTCAGCATCTAGACCACCTAACAGCCCCACCCATCCAGAACACAGACCCCACTCCCTCTGGGAACCCAAGGGAGTGAACAGCCTGTGTAGTCCCCATGTACCTTTATCTGTTTGATTTCATACCGGATCATTTTCTGAGTGTCAGCTGGGTCTGCACTGGCAGGAACTACCTTCTCACTAGAGATTTTGGCACGGATCACTACAAAGGAAGATAAAAGGAAACTTTCACCAACTGGTGGGGCAGTCGCCTGAGCGCTGAATGGTCTAGTGCCCCAGGGAATTTTGAAGGGGGACTCTTGGCCTAGTCTGTTGTTGGGTTTTGGGCAGAGTGGTATGTGTGAGAATAGGGAGCTGGAATTCATCTGCAGCCATAAGAAGATCCAACTCCGTCCTTAGAGGCCTGTCAGGTCCCACAATCTCTATGCCTTATTGTTCTGAGCCTGATAGTTTGGAGGGCTCTAGTGCTCCATACCCCATAACGCAGAGGAATGAGGGGCAGGAGGGGACCTCCTTAAAAAAAAGATTTCCTTATTTGAAAATCAGTGTTACACAGAGAGAGGGAGAGACACACAAATCTTCCATCTGCTGGTTCACTCTCCAGATGGCTTCAATCCAGGCCAAAGCCAGTAGACAGGAGCTTCTTCCAGGTCTCCCACCTGGGTGGCAGGGGCCCAAGCACTTGGCCATCTTCCTCTGCTTTTTCCAGGCCATTTAGCATGGAGCTGGATAGGAAGTGGAGCAGGCCATAGGGGATGCACTGTTACATATGGCAACTTCACCTGTTATACCACAATGCTGGGGGGGGGGGCATGTGTGGAGGGGTGTCCTTTAAGTGCAGTTGCTGTGAGGTTCATCTGTTGGTGTTGCTCAAGGCCTCACAGCAGCCCAGGGTTAACATTAACAAATATTTATTGAATTCATAAATATCTGACCCTGCATGGTGGAAGTCCAACCCTTACCATTTAGGCATTAATAAAAATTTGTTTATGAAGTTTTTTGTCTGCGCCCGGCCCTGAACTAGGTACTAGACCCATAGATGTGCCAATGACAGGGTCCTCGTCCTACAGAATCCTTAGTTTAGTGGAGCACGCACTTAGAAAGAACAGCATAGTAGTAGTGCAGAGACATCAGAGATGCTGTGGTAGTACCAAGAAATCGGGGAGCCTTCAAAGAGGGAAGGCTGAGTTAGACCCTGAATGGAGTCTGCCAAGACTTTAAGGGTATTAGGAAGGGGCTTTTCAGGGAGAGAGAAGAGAAAGGGGTGTATTGGGGTTTGGTGGTAACTTCATTTACAGGCCTGGGCACACACAGATGTCAAAATGCAAACCCTCTCCCCTCCTCCCCTTAGTCCCTCCCTCCCTCTCCCTCTAGTAGTTCAGAATAATCACCAATACCTCCAGTAACACTCCATAATTGCCTTGTGGCCCCACAGGGCCAGGCTCTGCTGTTGCCATGGTGCCAGGGGACCTTAGAGATCCATCAGCCTCGGCAGGAAGCAGCCAGTCCGGGTCGGGGATCTGAGCTCCTCCCTTTTCCTCCGGGCCTTGAAGGAATCCCCCACAACCGCCCCCTGCTGCGGACCTCGTACTCACCCAGCGCCGAGTGGCATACGTGCTGCTGGGGGTGCGCAGGGGCGCAGCTGCACGCCTCGCCCGGCCCTGGGGGCCGCAGCAAGGCCAGCAGCCGCAGCAACAGCACCCAGCTCGGCGCGGTCCGGGGGCTCCAGGGCATGACACTGTAGAGCCCTGACTGCGCCTGTGGGGTCTTTCAGACCAAACTGTCCCTCCAGGGCGCCTTCAGAATGCGTTGCACCCTTCGCACCCAGGCTTTATGAGGTGGCCCAAGGACCAGTCCCGCCCCCAGTGGGCTCCGCCTTCCTTTGGCTCCAGGCCACTCTGGGCTGCAGGACCCGAGGCCCTCCTGAGCAGCAGATTCACAAGATGAGGGAAGCCGGAGAGGCCCCGGGCTCGAATTTCCCGAGCAGAGTACTTGTCTGGAAGCTGGGGGAAGCCAGTGGGTAAGGGGATGGTATCAGGGGCAGCAAGATTGAACGAGCAGCCTGACAAATGTGTGGGCAGGAAGACGGAGGGACTGTGATTCAGGCAGAAGGGACAAGGGTGAGGAGAGGCAACAGACAGTGAGACAGTCAGGGAGAGGCAGGCAGAATTACAACAGGCAAGAGAGACAGTGACAGAGGAGGACGGACCCCTCGCTGAGCTGCACACTGGGAATGAGACAGGCTACTCCGGGCTCCTTTCAGCTGCAGGAAGTGTTTTCAATGCCCTATTTATGAGGCTCCAAAGCAACAGCAAACAGTAAGGGAGTAGGACAGAAATTTGGGGTGTGTGTGTCTTGGCTCAGTTGGCTAGAGGGGTGGGGAAAGATGTCCGAGAAAGCAGCCAGTGCTTCGGAAACCCTTCCCAAAGCCGGAGCCTCAGTCTCTGCAGATAGTTGGGGCAGTGCCCTCCGGGAGAGCTCAGAACGCGGGGTGTTCCATCACTGAGCCTAAACCCTGGACCTCAGAGCCCTCTCCAGACCCTAAGTCTTAGCCCATGGCTCTACTCAAGACTCTCATGTTTTTATAGAAGGCAGGGCAGTCTAGAAAACAAGTCAGAAACTTGGGGTCCTTGTGGCCAGAGCCTTGTCTACTGTTTGATGGAGCATAGTTCTCCAAGGCTCCAAATAGAAAGGGACCCATGGGATCACGGCTGTAAGTGTCTGCCGTTAGTGCTGGGTTCTGATTCTGCCTGTGACGAGGTGGCTTTGTAGACTTTGCCACTCCAGGACTCAATTTCTCCATGGAGGAGAGTTTTCAGATGCCCTTTTAAAAGTTCTTTCTCCAGCCAGGAATGCTGAAATCCTCCAGCCAGAACTCCCAGTGTCTGGTCACATCTGGGTTCCCGTGGGAGTCGGACTTTCCATCAGAGTCAACGTTATTTCCTTCAGAGGTGTTGTCTCACATTGGTAGTGCTGGTGATGTTTTTAAGAAAGGAAGCTGAGAGAGAGTTGAGTTCAGCTGAGAAAGAGGTTGGATCTTCACTCAGGGTCCAGGCCAAGGCAGAGTCTGAGGTACTCGTGTTTGGAGGGGTCTTAGAAAGCATTCTGTCTGTAACTTCTTTTAACAGATTTGAAGGCTGAGGCTCAGCGAAGTAGAGTGACTTCTAGAAAGTTTAGTAGCAGAGAGGACCAGAGTGTGAGTCTCCTGACATCTAGTCTAGTGCTCCTTAAATCCTGCTATTCTGCTTTTCCACCTGCTTTTTGTTACAACTTGAAATCCTGACTTTGGAGGGTAATTCTTTTGAGTTTGTATTGATGCTCTGTTAATATAGGGCTACCTCAAGGTAGAATTTACTCCTTTAGTGGTCTCTTTCTCACAATAAACATATTACATTCTCATATCAACACTCTTTCGGACCCCAAACTGGGCAGAAATAGGCTTTAGCATACAGTGTGTTTGGTGGTGAATTTGGGGTGTTGTTGAGCAATGAAGAATGTGAAAGGGATAGTCCAGGTCCGTGTAGGCAAGCTGGACCTTTGAAGGAGGTAAGTACTAAGAATTACATGACAAAAGGGACATTGATATTCCAAAGATACATTTTTTAAAATTTCAAGTTTACTGAGGTGCAGTTTACATGCAGTAAAATTTATCCTTTTAAAGATTTTTTAAAATTCCTCTTGTCTAAGGGCCACTTCTGCTCAGGGTTTGTATAATGAACAGACAAGATTGAAGCAATGAGTTGTAAAAATGTAGAAAGGACCAAGTAGGTGAACAGGGTGCCTGTAGTCCTGCCACCAGCATGCTATATGGCCCTGAAAGTCACTGTCATTCAACAGGTCTCAGTTTTTTAATTCATAAAGCAAATGGATTGTATTAATTCTTTAAAGGACCTCCCCAAAGGTTTTCCCAAGAAAAATATTTGTAAAGATTACACAGAGAGAGAAGCCATTCTGACCAGTTCATTCCTTTCTCCTCTGCTTTCAGCTAACACTGCCTACATTCCCTGTGGTGGTGAAGATTGGCCATGCTCACTCAGGCATGGGCAAGGTAAGGCAGAAGGGCCCGCTGTCTCTGATATGTGAATTTTCAGATAGCTCATTTGTGGATTACTCTTTGGCCTGTGTTACCAATGAACTCCTTCCCAGGAGATGATGATCTGGGCCCTCCAGAGTCATGACTGTTACCCAACCAGACCTCTTTCAACAAGCAGATACAAGCCACCTGCTTGATCCCTTGGATCCCTTATAGCAGGTGTAGTCCCTGGCCCTGGGAAGGAAAGCTGGAGAGAAGGGGCTTCCGGGGGAGACGTGGCACCCAAGGTTTGCATCCAGATTGGAAACATCTTGAGACTCAGGGCTCTTGTGACTTCTGAGCGTGTATATGTGTGTGTTTCCTTTTCTTCCTCTCTGCCCTGCTCCAACATTAGGTCAAAGTGGAAAACCACTATGACTTCCAGGACATTGCTAGCGTGGTGGCCCTCACCCAGACCTATGCTACAGCAGAGCCTTTCATTGATGCCAAGTATGACATCCGGGTCCAGAAGATTGGCAGCAACTACAAGGCTTACATGTGAGTGGGGATGAGGTGCCAGCAGATGTTCTGTACTCTCCTCTCAGCCCCACCGGAGCCTCTGAGGCTCCATGCAGCAACTGACTTTTCGTTTAACTTCATCTGGACCACAAGGCAGATTATCAAGAGAGAGGGTACCATTTAAATTCCCACAATAGCCAGGTTTGGGGCAGGCCAAAGCCAGGAGCCAGGGTCTCAGTCTGGGTCTCCCACCTGAGTGTCAGGAGTCCAGCTACTTGAGCCATCTCTTGCTGCCGTCCAGGATGCACATTAGCAGGAAGCTGAGACGGGAAACAGCTGGAACTTGAACCCAGGCTCTCCAGCGTGGTGTGTCGGCATCCCAGCATGCCAGGTGCCTGCCCCACGTCAGGGTTCCTTTAAATTAGAGGTGAGGGGCTAGCAACTAAGATGAGAAATAAATAAAATCCTATTATTTTCACTAGCCTCTAAGTGAAATAAAGCTTTTTCTTTAGTTATGGACACATCAATAGTAGCAGTATATAAGATTTTGTCGCTAAAGGTACTCAGATATTGTTCTATGACACTGCTGTTGTGACATGTATCATAAAATACCAGTCCCTCTCATTGCTATTTAAAAATCATGCTGGGGTAAGCATTTGACACAGTGGTTGAGACTTTGCTTGGAATGCCTGTACCCCCTATTGAGCACTTGGCCCAAGTCCTGGCTCCATTCCTGGTTGTAACTTCCTGCTAGTGGACATCAGGCCTCAAGTAGTTCTGTACCTGTTACCTATATAGGAGACATAGACTGAGTTCCCACCTCCCAGCTTCAGCCCAGCCCAGGCCTGGCCTATATTGGCATTTGGGGAGTAAACCAGTAAATGGGAGACTTCACTCTATCTGTCTCTGTCTTATATCTGTCAAATAAATAAAAATTAAGAAATTAAAAGTTTAAAAAGAAAAATCATGTTAGTTAATAGCCCTGCTACTACCTTGTATACTTTAAAAATAACATATATTTCTAATTGTAAGTCTGTTTAGTATTTTAACTTTATTAACTTTATTAACTCTAACTGGGTACCTTTGTGAACCTGTGGACTTTATGCATTATTTACATTTTGTGCACTGGAAGGAATCCATAGGCTTCACCAGGCTGCGCAAGAATGGGAAAGGTAAACTTCTGAAGTGAATGTCCAGCTCTGAGCATACTACAGAGCATGACAAGCTAGCTAAGTGGCCACAAGAATCGATGATTTTTCCACATAACCATATCCATTTGCCAGAATGAAAGTCAGAAATTTCCCATGACAGCATTTAGAAAAAGAAAAGATTTCAAGACTTCCTGACTTTTATAGTATAATTTCATTTTGGGGGATGTGAGCCTCCCACTTTTTAAAATCTGAAGGGGCACTGTCTTTACAGAGAAAGAACATCAGTCATACAAGTTTGATTTTTGCCACTTGACACTGAAGCAGACTTGAGTTTTGAGCAGCCTTCTCTTTCCTTTGCCTACTTGTTCCATTTTATTATGTCCCTCTGTTCAGTATTTGTGCTCCCCAACGTTGGAGTTAGGTAGGCTCCCCTTCCCTGCACTCCACCTCCAGGCCAGCCCTTTTCACAAACTGATGTGTGGGTTGTTCGCTCTCTTCCTCTCTGAGCTGCTGTGGGGAAGAATCACACAGTCATCTCTGCGTGGCCACTGCTTGCACAGCAGCAGGCACATAGTGGCCCCTGGTAAGCATTCAGGGACAAGCCCTTGTAGGGAGCTGAACCATGGGATGGTTCCTTTCATTTATCAGCTAGATTCTCACTTCTTAAAAAAAAAAAAAAAGAGAGAGAGAGAGATTTTATTTATTTGAGAGGTAAAGTTACAGACAATGAGAGGAGGAGACAGAAAGATCGTCCATCCACTGGTTCACTCCCCAAGTGACTGCATTAGCTGTAGCTGAGCTGATCCGAAGGCAGGAGCCAGGAGTTTCTTCTGGGTCTCCCATATAGTTGCAGGAACCTAAGCACTTGGGCCATTTTTCTCTGCTTTTCAAGACCATAGCAGAGAGCTGGATCAGAAATGGAGCAGCCGGGACTAGAACCGGCACCCATGTGTAGGCAAAGGATTAACCTACTGTGCCACAGTGCCAGCCCCTAGATTCCTGCTTTTAGAAAAAGCATATTATTTCATATTTATAGTCTTTCTTTTTCCAGAAAGAAACTTAGAGCTGTAAGAATAAATACAATGCAAGACAGAATCAGTTAAAAGGCTATTACAAAAACTAGCTAAACAAAGCAGAAAAACTCATATTTTTCAGGCACCTAGAAAGCAAATAGCTAATTTCTTCTTTTAATCTTAAAATTCCAAAAACACAAAATGTTTATTCAAGACAGCAGTGAAGCAAGAGTATCTTTTTTTAAGATTTATTTATTTGAAATGCAGAGTTAGAGAGAGAGAGAGAGAGAGAAGCAGAGACAGAGAGAAATCTTTCCTCTGCTGATTTACTCCCCAAATGGCCACAACAGTGAGAGCTGATCTAATCCGAAGCTAGGAGCCAGGAGCCTCTTCCAGACCTCTCAAGTGGATGCAGGGACCTAAGCACTTAGGCCATCCTCTGCTGCCCTCCCAGGCACATCAGCAGGGAGTTGGATTGGAAGTGGAGCAGCCAGGATTCAAAGTGCCCACATGGGGTGCTGATGGCGGCTTTTAATCACTGTTGCCACGGTGCTGGCCCCAGCAAGATTATCTTGATTCTTAAACTGAAACACCAAATTTTTAAGGATTAGGGTTTCCAAAAACGATATATAACAAAGCACAGGGAAAGAGAATTCCTGAGTACTGATGAAGGCTGGGCAACCAGAAGCTTTAGATAACATTTAGCAACTTTTTTATTTGCAAGGAGCCACCGGTTCCTTGGAGGACTGTTGGGACCTGCTCAGCTTCTCTCTGCCACAGTTCTTCCTCAGACTTTGTAGCAGTATCCCTGCCCACAGGGGAACTGACTTCTCTTCCCAAGATAAGGCAGGGGATTCTTTCCCAGATCTCTCTCTCTGGAGATTTATAAGCAGCCACATTTGGTGGAACGAACATTCTGTTCCTGCCTCCCCTCTCAGTAGACAGTAGCTTCCTCTGCAGAGGTCGGATGTCCTACGAGTCCAGAGAGGTGGTGGAGCTCTCACTGATTGGTTGCTCAGTGTCCTCTATGCCTTGACATGCCCCAGGGTGCCTATATGGATCAGTGCCCTGCATCCCATAGTTACAGGAGAGTGTGAAGTCTTAGGGAACTTTCTAGACTTTAAAGTGCCACACAAATGTTGGAGATGTTACCACCATCCACTCAAAGTTTCTGACAGCCTGTTAGGTAACATGGCTTTGTGTTCAAGACATGGAAGTGAGTAACAGTGTGTCCCTGCCTTGAAGATCTGGTCTTGGGAATACACACACCAGTGTGAAGAAGACAGACTTGTTTTTATTATGATTCTGTCTTTGTGTTTCTACTCGGGGTTTGCAAGCCATTCAGCTGTTTGTTTCTCTGTTAGGTAGCAGGGTGCAGGGGAAAGCACGTCACACTGACAAAACAAAGATTCCTGAATTTTTATCTAGGTACGCAGTCTTGAACAAGGCATCTAACCTTACTGAGTGTTAATCTCTGTGTGCATTTAACCAAGAATTCAGTCTGTTCATAGCAGGGAGTTTGAAAGAAGGGTCCACAAGGGGTTTGAGAAAGCAGTCAGTGCCATTCAGGTGTGCAGTGTTACTGCCCCATCAGTTGACTCACTGGGCTGCCTCGGGGCTCTGAAAAACGAGCTGTCTGTGTAGATTTCTCATGTCTGAAGTTGGGCTTTGGGGAGGATATTCCTGGGAACCTGCACATCCGCTCTCCAAGCTCTGCGAGTGGTAAGGACAGCATGCGAAGCTCTGTCCCTGGGGGAGCAGGGCTGTCCAGTTCCCAAGGCCACCCCCTTCTAGTCACTGCAACTGTATGAAAACTAGTCATTTTAAGGACAGGTATTTTTGGTGCTCTGCAGTTTATTTAAACCTGTATCAGTTGGTCCCCGCCAACCCTGGGTTTACAGTTAATTGAGGCACAGAGAGTGATTTACGTACCAAATTTGTCAAGAGCAAATCCAGAATTAGAAGCCAGGTCATCTGCTTCCTAGTTAGTCCAAGACTACCTGACTCTAACACATGTCCACCAACGAGAAGGTGCAGAGGGCACAGCAGAGAAGTTGTTGCTGGCCAGATGCCATCGGCTGCATCTGATGGATCAGGTCACATAAGCCCAAAGGTTGGAAGACTTGCTCAGAGTCACATTGCTTGGGCTGAGCCAGTATGGAAGACATTGACAGATATTCACAGGAGTCCCCAGGAGTGACAAGATCCAGGTTGTATAAAGCAAGTCCACCCAGGTGCTGGGTGGGTAGGCTTTGGAGAATATGAGACACAATATACTCTCAAGTGGTTATGGACTTGTGGAGAGTCCTTAGCTTAAAGCTTAAATAACTAAAGTAAACAGTAAAAGTGGGGTTTTTAGTGAGTACCAGCAAAGTCCCAGAGAGGTTCTAAACAGAGCAAGAACTCTGCTGTTTGAAAAGATCAGGGCAGGTGCCATGGAGTCAGAGACTTCTGGGCTGGACACTTAAGAGAGCAGAGCATTGCCTGTTGGGTGTGGGAAGGGAGGTCAGCAGAGGCAACGTTAGGCTCATTAGACAGACCCTCCTAGCATTTGTAGGAACAGTAGGTACAGAAAGCAGCACTGTGTGAAAATCCTGGGAACTTTGATGCCCTCCTCTTGCTCGTGTGGCTCATGGCTGTCGTACCCTTGTGGGACTTGTTGCAGGAGGACATCAATCTCAGGGAACTGGAAGACGAACACTGGCTCTGCAATGCTGGAGCAGATCGCCATGGCAGACAGGTGAGTGACAGGAGTCTGGTTCCCAGCCAGGGACAAGGTGGCTTCCACATATGAGGAGCTATAAGAAACAGGCCCTACCCAAAGGGAGCCTGTGAGCAGACAGGACAGAGAAGAGTCAGTTACGAAGGTAAAGCAGGACTGGGCCCAGTGCTGAAGTATAGAAATAAAGGCTCGATACACCATAGAAGTCCCAAGAAAGGAGTAGTTAGTGTGGACTGGGAAAGCCAGGGAAGGCCTCCAAGAGGAGGTGAGTCCTGCTCTGGGCCTGGAAAGATGGGTAAGAACTGAAGAGCAGAGGAATGCACTTGTTGGTGGAGGATGGGAGAGGTGGAGGCAATGAAGAGAGCTAAGGCCCCAGCTTCAGGACGCCCTCCCCTCCCCTCCAGGTACAAGCTGTGGGTGGATACCTGCTCCGAGATGTTTGGTGGCCTGGACATCTGTGCTGTCAAAGCTGTGCATGGCAAAGATGGGAAAGACTACATATTTGAGGTAAGTCTGACCTTAGGAGTATCTCAGTGAGAGACAACTCCCAAGGCTGGAGGTCAGGCTCTTGGCTTGAAAGCTGTGTGTACAGCCCAGATTGCATTTAGTTCAGGGTATCTGAGCCTTAGCAAGGTTCTAGAGAGCAGACATTGTATCTGTACACCACAGTGCCTCCACCAGGGTGGGGCTGTTGTTTCCAGTCTGCTAAGCTCACCCACAGGTGTGAGGTCCTGGGGCCCTAGGCCAGTGCCATTCCTCTGGAAAGACTGGTGATTTTACCCTTCTCTGTCTGACAAAGCTGTCCTTGGTAGTTATTTGATCCTGCCTCTTCATTTTACAGGTGAGAAAACTGAGACCTAATGTCATGCATGGGCTTGTACCCAGGTTGGATGAGCATCTCATTCCAGGCCCCTGAGTAAAGAAGAGTCTTCCTGGCATCTTTCTGAGCCTTTGAAACACTTTACCCAGCCTGGTCTTCCAGTGTAACTTGCTGACTCCCTCCTCCTGTATAAAGGCAAAGCTAGTAGCAGCATGAATCCTTCACGTCCCAGACTTCCTGGGACTGGGAAAGGCTCCCTGCCAGGAATTTTCAGAGTACTGGTGTGGGAAGTCCAGCGTGGGTTTCAGATTCAGAATCTACCCCAAGGCCTGCGTGGCAGATGACCCTGTGGGTGGTCATGCCTCACCTTTCTGGTGGGCCTGTTTTCTCATCCGTAAGTGGGAGAGTTGCACTGTAGTGATCCTGTTAAGGCAGGCAGTTCCTCAACGAGGAAAGCATTGGTCTGGGCTTTGAGGCAAAGGAAGTATCAGGATGGCTTTGCAGGTCAGGAGAAAGGGCGGGCATCTGGTCACTTAGTGTGGAGAGCGTGTCTGGAGACAGTGTGTGGGAGAGGAGTCACAGAGATGCAACTGCCTGCTCCTAACCGCAGGCTTGGGAAATGCCCCTCACATCTTCCTGTTCCCTGCCTGGAGACTGAGTCCTGGAGTGCCCCTCTCTTGCTGTCGCTCTCTCCCTCTCAGCTACCTCCACTTGGCCTTCTCTCAGTCTCACTGAGTCCTGGCCAGGGTGAAGGTTGGAGGGAGGGCCCCAGCAAAGGAGGGGAAGAAGGGCCTGTTTCTACGAAGGAGCATGCTTCTAGCGGAAGACAGATACCTGCTCCATCTCCTGCCCCTCCCTGCTGGCTTATAGCCCACGCATTCTGAAAGACTGTACAAGGTTCATGTTTCTAGGCCGTTTCCTCACCTGGGCCACATCTTCCACCAGGTCATGGATTGTAGTATGCCTCTGATCGGAGAGCACCAGGTGGAGGACAGACAACTCATCACTGAATTAGTCATCAGTAAGATGAACCAGCTGCTGTCCAGGACTCCCGTGCTGTCTCCTCAGAGACCCTTAACCACCCAGCAGCCACAGGTAAGCAACTGGGCAGAGTCACAGGAGAACCAAGAGTCATTCCGAAGCCCTCTGCTCTAGATGTTGGTGGCTCTGAGATGGCATAGAGTTCAGATACCCACAGGATTGGAGCGATCTAGAGTCTTCTGCCTCTTTCTCCCTTTCCGCCCTTCCCCTCTGACAGCCTCATTACCTTCTACCGTCCCTTGTAAGGGGTCTTCTTGTTAGCAACCCGTGGTGTCAGTTATAGAAATATCCAAAGATAAAGTATTGGATCTCTTCCCTCTGAACTTAAAGTATCCAGGGACCAAAACCAGTTTCTCCTGGAACTTGGGTTGCTCCCATTTTTTTTTTTAAACTGGGATATCTAAGGAAAGGTAGGATCAGATCTCTTATAAGTCATTCACTCTGATTGGTTTGCTGCATTTGTTAAAAAAAAAAAAGAGAGAGAGAGAAGAAGAAGAAGAAGAAGGATCATGGGCTAGGCATTTGGCCTATCAGTAAAGAAACCAGTTAGGCTGCCTGCAAACCATCAAACCCAGGAGGCTGGGTTTGATCCCTACCTCTGGCTCCTGACTCTAACTTCCGGGAAATGCAGACCCTGGGAGGCAGTGCAGATGACTCGAGTGATTGGGTTCCTGCCACCCATGTGAGAGACCTAGACTGTGTTCTTGGCTCCCGGCTTTAGGCTCAGGCCGGCCCCAGTTGTTACAGGCATTTGGTGCATGAACTAGTGGGTCAAGTTCTTCATTCTGGGAGAGTGGGAGAAAATGACAAGGCAAAACTCAAACTAGAAACCTCTTGGGGAAGAGGTATCCTCTGCAGTCAACTGTGGTGGATGACTGATGGCCAGTCACGTTTGTGGTGACAGTACTGCAGCTGTAGTCTAGTAGAAAACCCACAGTGAAGTTTCTATGGAACATCAGGCCCTGTGGCTCTAGAATGGGCTGAAGAAGGCCAGGACCCTGGGTCTGAGGGTCTCTGGTCCATAAGGAAGATTTCAGCAATGTTCCCCAGCTCTTCTCTGCATTGACCTTTTGTTTAATGAAATGATAAAAACTTAGACCAAAGAATCAAATAATTGAGTCCTAATCTGCCTCTTCTAAGCAGCTAACTTTGGGAGGAAGTTACTGTCCTTTCTGGAGCTCGAGTTTCATTATTTGTAAATGAGAATTCTTTCAGAACTCTTTCCTTCAAAAATCTGACTTCAAACAAGTAGGGAGGTAGAATCGAACAGTGATCTAGAGTGAGAGTTTGAAGTGAGAACCATCTAAGTTCGAATCTTAGGTGTTCCTCTTACCGGCTTTGGAACCTTTGGGACAAAGGCCTTATCCGTGGCACGGGGATAATCATCATGGTGCCTATCTCATAGAGTTTCCATGAGAACTGAAGGAAAGAAAGACCATATAATACAGTGTAGAACATAATATGCTCTCGGTAAAGGTTAACTGTGGTTATTATGGAAATGAGCAGCTTCTGGGCTTGGATCCCTGCCGCCTTAGGCTTGGAAACCTTCCCTCTCTTTTCTGAGGATCAGTGCTTCGCTGGAATCATTCTGCTATCAGAAGCAAAGTAGGGGCAGGCTTTGTGGCACAGCAGGCTAAGCTGCCTTCTGGAACACCAGAATCCCCTACTGGAGTACAAGTCCAAGTCCTGACCGAGCCAGCTTCCTGATAACGAGGCAGTAGATGATGGCTCAAGTCTCGGAGGAGACCTGGGTAGAGTTCTGGGCTCCTGGCTTTGGCCTGACCCAGCTCAACCTCTCTCTCTCTTTCTCTGTCACTCTGCTTTTCAAGTGAAGAAGATAAATAAATAAACATCTTTTTAAAAAAGAGTTTTTAAAGAAAAGAGTTGGATTCTAGAAATTCTTCAGGAAAAAAGAATAAAAGGCTGACCTCTTTACAGTGGGCATGGACAAGAAAAAATATAACATAAAGCAGTCATTATTGGGGACAGAGCAGATTACCCTATAAAGGTGTTGATATTCATAATGATGAACCTGACTAATCAAGAAAAGGTTACATTTAGTTAATAGTCCCTATTCTGTTTAAGAAAACTTAGAAACATATGTGAAAGAAATATTTCCCCCAAAATTAACTAAAATACGGCCACGTGGCAATCGGTCAGCTCCCTTTCAGGATCTGTTCCACCACCTGTAATTTGAGACAATATCTAAATACTCTTTGTGCTCTAAAAATTTCATTGAGTTAAGTGGAAACTGTTGCAGAAATAGATGTTGCTCCTAACTTGTTTGTTTGTTTGTTTGTTTATGATATCCAAGCCACAATAGTGGGTTTTGGGGTGGGCTGTTACTATATACTCCTGTTACCATTTACGAGTTTTCCATACCTTTCCCGGCTGGCTCACTTTGTGCCCAGCCTCTGACCAAGCATGAAAACCTGCACCCCTGCAAAATGGACATTTTGAGGTTTGATTACCCTGCACAGCCCTTGGCTCTGCTGTTGAGGAACAGTGGTTTGTTTTGGTTTTTTTCCTTCTTTCTATTTGTTGCATTCTTTATCTAGTGGAAGGTTAAGCTTATGATTATAAAATAAACTGAAAATAGGTTACTGTAAAAATCAAAAGAAAAAATAATAAAGGAAGGAGGAGGGAAGGTAGGAGCATTGGCAGGAGGAAGGGAAGTGTGGGAAGTATCACTATGCTCCTGAATCTGTCTACATGAAATTTGTTCACCTTATATAAAAAAAATTTAAAAGACAAAAATCTGCACTCCTGAAATGTTACCAGAGAATCACAGGAGGGTAATTAGGAGATGGTACTCAATTGCTTGTTGGAAATAAAGTCCCATTACTTAAATACTGTACTTAACTGGAGGTGATAAAGAGAATTTCATGGTTGAAAAATCATTAATTCTGTTGTTACACTCCATGCTTTTGTGAAAGTGATGGAATCAAGACATTCAGGCCCTACTTCTGCCTTATCCGTACCACTCCCAGTCAGTAGTGAGGCAGTCTGCTGATCAGGTTGCTGCTTGTCTCTGCTCCACAGGAAGAGTGACGAGTAGTTCCCTTCTTCCCTATAACTCTGAGAACGACAGAATTTCTGGTCGCCTCTTTCAGACTTGGTGAAGGGGCAAAAGAGCGAGCCACTTCCCAGACAAGATGGGCTGCTCTGGGATTCTGTGAAGGGTGCTTGCATACTTTATGAATGTGTACAACGTGCCTTTGGCCTTCCACACAGGCGATCATCCCGAACCAGTGACAAAGACCTAGGTTTAGCCCTATCTTTCTCACAGACTTAACAGGTGAAATTGGGTAGCTTCCTTGCCATTTCTGTGCCTTAACATCTTTGTGATTAAAATTAAGGATTGACCAACAACAAAACTACTAAGACTTCTTCAGCAATAAAATCTGGATTATATAAGAAATGGTATCTGGAACATAAAAGATCAGTAGCAAATAGTTGATTCACAAAAGAAATCATTTTTCCACCCTGCCTTAACTCTTTTTCTAGGTACATGACCCTTATTTCATAAACATTGTATATTGCAGCTTAAACATTAAGGGAAATCTATAATGTGTTGGAGTCGAGGCAGGGAACATAGTAAGGAATAAGCTTCTCTAAATATAGTAGTTCTTGTAGGAATCCCTTGTAGTGATGTCAGCAGAACTCAAGAATGAGCTTTTTTCTGCTAAACCTCACGTTCAGAACTACTGCAGGATATTGTGGGAAGCACAGCATACCAGTAGTCAGGACACAGGGGACAAGTCCGCACTTCACACTGTGTGACCCTGGGAGTTTACTTCCCATGTGTAGACTCTTATGCCCTCACCAGTAAAATGGAATTGAATTAGATGATATCTGTACCACTTTCAGTTCTGGGATGAGACAAACTTAAAAGTCTGAGGGCACATGCGACTTCCCTCCCAACATAACTGAAGTTTCAGGGATTTCCCCACACCACCCTCAGGTTCAAGTTCAATAGTCCTTGGGAAGAACTCATAGAATTCCTTGGAAGATGTGGTGTGTTACTGGGAAAAGTACAGGTCAAAAATAAGCCACAGGAAAATGCACAGGACACGACCCAGAAGGGATCCAAATACAAAGCTTTCATTGCCCTTAGAACAGGTTACTTCTCTGGTGTCAAAATGTGACAATATACATGGTGTATTGCCAGCCAGGGTGGCTCGCCTGTGCTTCATTCAGTATTCAGAGTTCTTACTGGGGCTTCATTATTGGCATGATTGATTGACTGATGGATTACCTTTTTGAACTCAATTTCCAAGTCCCCCTCTTTGGAGGTCAGGCTAATGCCATGTGGCCAATAATGAGTAACAAGGCCGGCACCATTGCTCACTTAGCTAATCCTCCGCCTGCGGCACCAGCACCCCAGGTTCTAGTCCCGATTGGAGCGCCGGATTCTGTCCTGGTTGCTCCTCTTCCAGTCCAGCTCTCTGCTGTGGCCTAGGAGTGCAGTGGAGGATGGCCCAAGTGCTTGGGCCCTGCACCCCATGGGAGATCAGGAGGAAGCACCTGGCTCTTAGCTTCAGATCAGCGCAGCGCACCAGCCATAGCGGCCATTTGGGGGGGGGGGGGGGTGAACCAACAGAAGGAAGGAAGACCTTTCTCTCTGTCTCTCTATCTCTCACTGTCTAACTCTGCCTGTCAAAAAAAAAATAATAATAATAATGAGTAACAAAGATACTCTCATCACTCAGGAAATTCTGAAAGTTTAGAGGTTACTTCCAAGGAACCAGGGGCAAAGGTCAGACTCCTCTTATGGCAAAGCCAAACTCTATTTTACACATGATTAACTTGATATAGCAAATGTTTCTCAAACACTCCGAACCCCATGTGAACAGGTACCATGGCTTATTCATCTATGTTTCCACTGACTGACTCAGGTCTAGCCTAGAGTGTATGCTTAAAATTAGATAACAGCCTTAGACTTCACAGATGAATGAGACACAGTTCCTGTCTAAACGTTGTGTGTATTCTAAATTGAAATCATGACTGAACTCTTCGAACTCGCCATCACTGCTGAGATGGTCTCTTCTTGTGTCCTCTGTAAACTGTTAGCTTCCTCCTGAATCTCTGCTTTGACCACCGGCCTTCCAGAAGTCACACTTGGCAAAATACTACCACTTGTGCTTGAAGCCATAACTGGTCACGCTTCTGCTTCCCACTTGTTCCAGACGTAGCACCTCCCAGTGGTTATGGTCAAGGAGGCACTTGAGTCTTCAGGGCCCAGCAGGGAGCAGTCGGACGGGGTCGTCTTCCTGCTCCTGCTGTCACCTCTGCCCACCTGCCTGGTTGTTTATCTGCACAGATCTGCTCCTGAGTACCACCGTTCACCTGTCGTCTGGATCCCAGCTCCTTTTTTGCTTTCAGTATCCATCTCTTTTGTCTTTGGCTTCTCCTTTTCCAAAAGATTATTATATGTATCTACAAACATTTTCTGTTTAAAAAATACAATGAGAAAAACCCTCCCTTAAGCCCATGTTGCCTTCCAGTTGCTGCCCCCATTTCTGTGCTCCCCTCCCCAATAAATCGTCTGAGTAGTTTCAGCTTCAGCCTCCCCTTCATCTCATGTCTTCTCTTCATCCCACTCCATTCAGCTTGACCCGTACCATCCCTCTGCAGTCGCTCTTGACAAAATAATCTCCATGGTGCCGAGTCCTGTGGTCCTTTCAGCTCTGTTTTGCAGACTTCCCAGTAGCATTTGACAAAATCGACTCCTCCCTCCCTGTGCACTTTCTTGGCTAGGCCTCTGTGATAACACCCCTGGTTGGTTTTCATTCTACTTCATTGGCTTCTCCATCTCGCTCTCCTTTGCTGACTCAACTTCTGCTAAACCTCTGAATGTTACTGCCGCAGAACTTGGTTGGGGGATGTTGCCTGGTGATTTTGGCCAGCCCAGATCCATCGTCTCCTGCCTGACCACACCTTTGAACTCCAGATTCTCATTCCCAGCTCCTAGTTGCCATCTTTACTGATATATCTGAAAAATATCTTAAATGGAACACTACCAATGCAGAAGTCTTGTTTTCGTTCCTTGACCCTATTCCCTGACCCAGTTTTCCCCAAGCAGTTCTGTGTAGGCTCATCCCTGGCTCTTTGCCCTTGTGGCATTCTGTCTCTTGTTCTCTGTGCCCTGGCCACCTTAGGAAGGAACTTTCTGCTAGCTGTGTCCCCTCTCTGAAAAGCTCTTTCCTTTGCTTCCCCTTGTTTTTATGTAGTTGGCTTTTTCAAGATGGTGTAACTGATGTTTCCTCAACCCTCCCAATCCAAAATGGCCACTTACTTGCTGGCTGCCACCTTACTGTGCACTCAGATTATCCTTGTCTGTTTATTTCTTCATCTCTTCCCGAATACAAGTCCTCAAGAATATGGATTTGTTGGCCACTATGACTCTAGGGTCTAGCGAAGCCATTTAATACATAAACACTAGACCAGCGGTGGGGGGAGTGTGGTATGCTCAGGTGCAGCTAACCATGGAAACTTTAAACATAGCTAAGTGTCTGCTTTAAAACAAAAAATTCTTTATTTAAAAGGCAGAGTGACAGAGAGCGAGGGAGAGACAGAGAGCTAACTTCCATCTACTGTCTCACCCCCAAATGGCTGCAACAGCCAATGCTGGGCCAGGCTGAAGTCAGGAGGCAAGAGCTCCACCCAGGTCTCCAGCCGTGGTGGCAGGAAACCTAAGTACTAGGGCCGTGATCAGAGCTTTCACGTCACTAATTGGAGAAGATTCTAAAAGAAAGAAGGCTGGCAGGTAGAGGAGTAAGGGTGGTGAGTAGAAAGCACACTTTGTCTTTTAGCAGGCCCCTTAAATGGTTTAACTATGGCAAAGAAATAGTAGAAGACATGGGAGTGGGCCCAGGCCCACTAAGAGTATGCACAGCTCACAGAAATAGGGGAGCGAAAGGGGCATCGACCATGGCACCAAAAGCAAGGAGGTGGCAGAACTGCCTGATTTGCTTGATTCTCACTCACCCTGGTTAGACTTGCCTGCCTTAGGGCTGCCCCGAATCTGCAGGGGCAACCGACCCTCTCTGTGCATGTACTGTTTTCAAGGTGGCAGTGACACCTGGTGGCCAGTGAGGGCCAGAGCGTCCAGGCTGTGTACCTAGAGCATCCTCCCTGCACTTTCAGGGCTGCCGTTGCTCCCTTACAGTCTGTTTCCTGGTATCTGAGCCGGGCCTTGCATCCCTGGGACTCTGGAGAGGTGTGGGCTGCTCCTCAGACTCCCAGGTACCAGGTAGACAAAGCTTTCCAGTCATACCTGTGGAGGTGGCAGCCACGTCCCCTTCTGCTCATGGTTAATCTTTTTTCCATTTCTTATCACACTGACTCCATTTTTACTTACTTTCTTATTAAATCTTCCAGAGCCAAATTGCAATCAGGGCTGAGGGCCTGTGGTGAAGACTGGTGGCCCTCAACTGGGCCACAGAAATGGCTTTTTCTTTGGCTTGTGGGTTAGACCCACGGGGAATGGATCTAAGACTCAGCCTTTGGAAGCAGCATTACGTATTTGCTATTGAAGATGAGCCTCTTCTATCCTGAGCTGATCAGACCACACCTGTAATGTTGCTTCCAGTCTGAGGTTGCAGTGTAGGAATGACAGGAAAGCCCCGTGGTGGAGGCATTTGGCAAATCTTTCCTGTGAGTGAAAGTTGAAGGAATCGAGCTGAATAGCTGTCCTCTCAGGGAACCCTGCGGAGCGTCTCGAGTTTCATGCTGTCATGAGATAGAACTGGTTCCAAGAGGCAAGTCTCCCAGGAGATGGGCTTTGACCTAGGGTAAGGAGTAGGCACCGAGAGAGGGAATGGCTGCTCTGGGAAGCGCCTGTGATGGCCACGTCACTGCTGATGACCAGACAGAGGTGGGACGAGCTGCCTGTCAGGGCTGTGTCGGAGGTGAGCTGGGTCTGGGGCTACTGGACAAGGTGAATTTGAAAATCCTCTTCCAGACCCAGGATGCTGTGTCCCACCCTGACTCTAGCCACAGGACCTGGGAAAGGCCATGAGACACATTCAGAATCAAGGGACTGGGGCCAGATAACCTCTCGTCTCTGGTGGGACATTCTGCAGGTCCTACTTTACTGGCTCTTCTGTTGAAAGAGAGACCCAGAATGTTTGCAGCCAGGTGTGTCCACCCACAAAGGCTCTAGGAGTTGAGGTCTCTTGAGTGCAAGGGTACCAGGACTGGAAAAGGGGCTTCCGTTCTGAGAAATGGGGTCTGAGGGCTTTGCAGTTAGGAGGCCACACAGTTGTCCCTCACATCCCAAACATGGAACTGAGCTTAGAAGAGGTAAATTTAGGACAAAGAGAAGCCTTCCTGCTTCCCACAGCAGAGCCTGCTTCGGAGAATTGGTTCCCCAGTGAGTATAAGCTGAGAGCGCGAGGAGATGTGGGCAGGTTCAGACAGTCACTTGTGACTGGATCCTGTAACAGACTATTAAGAGAAACTGACTCTTTGGGGACTAGCTCAACTTTTCAGGGACATATTTAATCACTTGAGGCTGACATTCTGACCTTGGGTGACCTGACCTTCCGTGCCCCCATAGGATTCACGGGCTGCCCGTGGGATATTTCTTGTGTCCTTGGGTCATGGGAGGGGCCGGTCGAGGAGATAAGCTCTGCCTGCAGAACGGAAAGGAGGGAAGAGCACCTTGTATAGTTGCAGGGGAAGGAAGGTAGGCACTGGTGACTGCGGAAGTGAGCCCAGAGGGTCCCAAGGTGCCTGGACGCATGCTGTCCCCTTTGCTCTGACTGAACCTACAACCTCCTGACCACATTCCTTCCGGCTGCCTCACTCTCCCTAGGGTCTTAGACCGGGGGAGCAGGCCTGGGGGAGCTGATCAGAACTGTTCTGTGGCGTGTCCGGCAAAGAACTTGGCCTGCCCCTTTGCCTGGGCCAGACCCTGGGACCCTTTCCCAATTTCCTGTCTCAGATATGCTGAGCAAGCGCTGGCCTTCCTCCATGGTGGAGCAGCTGGGCTGAGGCCAACAGCCTCTCCAGAGTTGAGTCACTGGTGCCTTTCCTTCCTGCTGGGACCTCAGGCAGGAGCTCCTCTCTCTCTGCTTATCTGCTGGAAGCCACAGTATGGCAGATTAAAGGTGCCTTCGACAGAAAGCCGCAGACCTCATCCATGGACTTGGTTTTTCTCCAAGGCCAGGACTTCCTTTCAGGTTGCCTCAAGAGCTAGTGTTTACTGTTTCTGAGGGATCTTGCTGGAGCTGAGTGATAGGCAGAGGGCATGATACGTATCGCCCAGCTCAGAATCCCCCACACAGGAAACGACTGTGTACCAGGTGACAGGAAGCCAGCCAGCAATGTCTTCTTCACTGATGCATGAAATTCCAGCATTGGAGCTTCATTTCTTTGGATTTATATTATTATTATTTAAATAATTATTTAATAATAATATATTATTTAAATATTGATGCTCACATCAATACTTTACCTAGCACTTTACAGTTTATAAAACATATTTACTGTTTTAAGCCTCACAGCCCTTATAAGACAGTTGGCCTGGTAATTCTTTGGTGCACATGTCAGTAATGAGACTGCAAATGAGTTCAGGGTCACACAGCTGCTAAGCAGGAGAGCTGGATCTTCTGGTCCCTAGTCCAGGGACTTCTCCATGACACCATACACTGTGCCTGTTTAGTGTTACCACTGGAGCACTGGGGAAAGTAAGAATAAAGAGAACTGGATGTTTGTGACCTTGTATAAGGAAAACCCTTGGTCTCCTCTCTTGGCAGCTGAGTGTTGGCCCCATGAAACTGGGGAGTCTCTGGGCTTCATCAGCTCTGTCTTGCCTCCTGGACTTGTTTGGTGACTGCTGCCTTTGGCTGGATGCCAGCCTCGTTGGTGTCAGTGGGGGACAATAGCACCCTCCTCCTCAAGGTCTGTGCCTGCAGGACACCTCTGCTTGGGCCTAGTAGCCCCAGAGTCTTGTTGGGTTCAACACTGCAGCTAAAAAGGACTTGCCTCTTGGCTCAGACATCTAAAGAACTGAAAAATGCTTGAAAGAATTAATGGAAGTCCAGAGCCAGTAGAGCTTGTAGAAGTCACAAGTGAACCACATGAGCCCCACGACAGTGTCCCTAATCAGTTTGTCCAGACCCATCCCAAACACCTCTCATGCCAGGAAGCCTGGACACTATTCAGGTTAACACCGGACCAGTTTTAGTTTTCTGCTGAGCCCTAGCTGCTTCCACGGTTACCTAATTTAATCCTTACAATTTTCCCATTTGTGAAACTTAAGACTCAAGAGATTAACTTGCCTAGAGTCATATGAAGAAAGATGTCATTTCCAGGCTTCTCATCATCCTGTCTCCTACAGGGACCTGCTTCAGTCTGCCAGCACCCCTAATCCTAACCCTAACTCTGACCCCAGAGCTGGGTGCAGTGCTCTTCCTCACAAGGGTTGATCGGCCAGAAGAGCAGCCACCCCATGACCTCCTCTTGCTGGCAAGCTGGTACTTCTCCAGCCGTGTCAAGTGTTTGGCAGCAGCATTTCCAGCTCACACCGTCTGGGTTGCTGTCATCCTGCGAGCCCAAGACTGTTTTGGTTTTTGTTCTTATGCTGCTACAAGGCCATGTATTCCCCTTCCTTTCTGTGTGCTGCTGGGCACAAGCGCTGGACTTCACATTCTTACCTGTTTGAGTCAACCCAACTTCCGCTCAGTCTGAGCGTGAGTTCCTGCTGCAGGCTGGCTGTAGGCCAGACTTCTGTGGAATTTGGCATCCCAGGAGGCCCTTTGTGACTGGAGACAGATCCCGTGGTAGCCAAACTCCGCAGGGAATAGGCCCTCAGCCCTAGCAGACATCAGGCTTGTGGGTGGAGCCAGAGTCTCAGCCTGGCAAGGGAAGGTCCTAGGGGATTCTCTTGCCTGCCTCCCATGGCCCCTGAGAAGTCCTCAGTGCACAATCTCGGTGGGGCCGTGGATAGGAGAAACTCCCTAGGCACCACCAAGGGTGGCCAAAGCACATTCTCAGGCCCCAGCCCAAAGGATGGCCTCTGCGAGCTCTTGCCCTACAGCTTTGGGAAGGGCGTTTGGGGATCAGTTCATCCTTGAGTGTCTCACTCGTGTGGCTGGGGAGAGCCAGGGCCTGCATGGCATGACCCTCACCATTAACTCATCTGTTGATTGTCTAGAGTTCTACATTAAAGCTTAAGTCTATGGAATTTTGAAAGTTTTTTTTTCCTAGACTCATAGATTCTTAGAGTTGGAAAGAACCTTAGTGTTCATCTAATCTATCTCATATTTAATGAAAGAATATTCTGTACAGTATCTCTGCCAAGTAATTCTGTAGCCTCCGCGTGAACACATCCAGCTCCCCAGACGGCCCATTTCACTGTTTTTACAATGAAAGATTCCTTCGACTCATTTATGTGAAAGTCTGCCTTTGTGGAGCTTTCACCCACTGGCCCTGGTTCTGCTCTCTTTCTGTGTGGTACTCTCAGAAAATGTCTCTCCTCTCAGAGAAGAGCACAGTTGGCTGTTTTTGGCACACATAAGAGGTGACTCCCTGGCAGCCACCGATGGTACCTGGGGTGAGGGCATGGTGGGGGAACCAGTGGCTCCATAAACCCTGTGATATCTGCTGCCCCTCTCTGGAGTATCCGTTTCAGGAGAAGAGAGGTTGTGACATTGATGGTATGGCCTAGACCAGAGAATAAAGCGTAGGGAGTCAGGCCTGGGAGGACTAGATATGTTTAGGACATAATGGAGAGAAGCCTAGGAGGGTTCATTACAGCCGTACTGGAGGAATTAGGGATGCCAATAAAATAGTACTTACCTCGCAGAACTAATGTGAGTACGAGGGAGGTGCCCTGGCACTAGGAAGCACTCAGTGTTGGCTGTCAGTGACTTAGGAAAGATAAAGTGACATACCAAGTTGGAAAGGGTTTTAGAGGATAGTGGGTAGCCACTGAGCAGATCAACAGGAGCAGAGACAGAAGAATTAGGAGACGGTTCTAGTCTAAGCAAGGTTGGTCAAGAGAGAAGATGGTAAATCTTAGGTCCCAGCAGGGAAGAACTGAGACATCAGTAGGCTGACTGGATGGAGTGGTCTCCAGCGGGTTACTGGATGTGGGTACTGCAGTGCCAGGGCTCAGACTAAGCCTGTGGATCCTCTGAGAGTGCTTGAGAGAAGGGAAGGGAAATAACGGAGTTTTGCTGTGCTTTGTGAGTGTTGGGGCTTGCAGGTACAGTTGGCACTCTCTGAGGTGGTAGCAAGGAGGGCTTTTAAAAGCCCCCAGCCTGTTCCTGTCAAGAATCCTCCTGGAGGAACGGTTTGAGGTAATGCTGTTATCAAAAGACAGTGTCAATGGGAAAAGTACACTGTTACTTCTTAGGTAGTGGGGCAAAAAGAGGCCTCTGTAGGCATGACGGGTATAGATGCTAGAATCAGAGACTCAGGACAGTAGGGAACAGCGGAGAGAATGTGGGAGTGGGACTGGGGGCAGTCACAGGAGGGCCCCTGGAAGAGGAACAGAGAGAAGGTAGCCCGCTGCACAGCCCAGCTTCAGACGTCCCCTCGTTGACGTCACTGTCAGCCTGCTTGACTGGTTTACGTTTCATAGAGTGTTTCCCTTGTTCTGCATTCAAGCTCCAGGTGCTCCCTGCCTTCAAGACAAGTGTTAGACAAACGAAGTCACAGGGTCTTTGGTCCCATTAGAGCATAATCAAAATCGCACCTGGGAGTGCAGCTGAGCTGGTGGGTAGAATGTAATTACGCTATCGGAGGGGAGAAACAGCTTGGCCTTGAGCGTTTTGAGAAGCATTAACATCCTACTCCTTCCCTGTGGGTAGAGAGGGCTCTCAGAAACGCTTGGCTGCCCTGTCCTTTGAGCCCCTCCTTGTGGGAGTTTCAGCCCAGCCCAGAGAGTGGATCTGACCCCCTGAGTTAGCCCCGAACGGACTGCACACCATGCTAGCTCCAGATGAGAAAGGGACTATGGCTACCTGGTCTTGCCACCCCATACCCTCCTGCCCCTGGAGCTACCTGGAGCCCAACCAGTCTCAAGTTTGGAGTTGGTCCTCCCAGGCCAATGAGGAGGGGTGGGGCTGGACATGAGGTAGGCACCTGCGAAGAAACCACATGGGGTTGGCAGTCTCAGTGCTTCCAGGAGAAAACAGATCTAAAAGGGAGCAAAGAAAGGAAGGTGGACAAGGTGTTAGTCACTGTCTGTCAGCCCCAAATGCCCGCCCTGTGCCCCCATCAAACCCCAGAGCTGGAGGGCCCCCACTGATGTTTCTGGAACAACTGAAACCTTTGGCCAGGTCGCACCCGGATTTCAGTGAGCCTTGCCGCGGAGCCACAGGGTTTCTCTTTGGAATTCGCTTGGAGTTCTGTTTTTATCACTTTTGCATTTTTGTCTTCCAGAGTGGAACACTTAAGGATCCGGACTCAAGCAAGACCCCACCTCAGCGGCCACCCCCCCAAGGTTGTTTACAGTATATTCTCGACTGTAATGGCATTGCAGTAGGGCCAAAACAAGTCCACGCTTCTTAACGTGATTGGTAGTTAATTTTTTCAAAGCAGAAATTTTAAGCCAAAAACAAAAGGAAAAAACAAAAACAAAAAGAAAGGAAAGTGGGGAGGGGAATACAGTGCCCCCCCGGTGCCGTTGCCGCGTTCCTTCGATGCTGACTGGACTGTGTTTTCCTATGCAGTGTCAGCACCTCTGTCTGGGTGTTTACCTGTTCCTGTTTGTGCTTGTAACGCTCACTGAAGTTTCTCTGTGTAACTTGTGATTCCAGGGCTGTTTGTCAACAGTGTACAAAAGAATTGTGCCTCTCTGAGTCCAGTGTGACGCTATCTGCTGGGTGGTTTGATAGTATTTTTTGAGCTATTACATAATGTGGGGTGAAGTAGTAGTGGGGAGGTGGACAGGGGAGACACAAAAAACTTAAAAATAAAATCCAGCTGCTCCCCTGTCCCCCAGGCTCATGTTAACACCCCCCCCCCACTTACCTCCATGAGTGTGCTTGGGATCTGCAGCGCCCTGTGCTTTTGCTTCCTTTCTGCATGTCTAGGGTTAATAGATAGAACTTTAAGAGATTTTTCAAGGTCTAATTTCCATTGCTTCATCCATTGGATTGGAAGGCATCCACCTTTTTTCCATTTGCTAAAATTGGGTGCAGTTTGAGTCTGTGTGACTAGGCTGGCTGTGCTTGTAGCGCTCTTGTGTTGTCAGTGATGAAATAGAGAACAAGCTGTTTCCAGGAACGTGTTCTGTAGTTGACATCACAGTGTACGCTTTGGTTTTTTTTTTTTAATTATTCTTCTTATTATTAACTAATTAGCTATGAGATTGAACAAAACATAAAACAATTATGAGGCCGCTGATGTGCAATATCCACGTGAACTTGTGAGCATTCTGCGTGTTGATCCCAGTCCACCGCAGTAGTTTCTTCGTTGTTGCTGTTTCCGAATCAGCCATGTGTGCGCTTCTGTGGAACCACGGCTGTTTTGTATTCCCCAAAGCTTGACCTGTGTACAGAGATGATTCTCTAGCAGTGCTGAACGTAGAGAGCAGGGAGCTACTGGAAGTCTGGGAAGGAGTTGACCATTCTGCTCTTGGCCTCTCCTGAGGCACTGCAACCCAAGACCAAATGAAAAATGTCCCATGTCACTCGAGTGGGTGCACTGCCTGTGGAACTCCAAGCTCGCCTCCTGCTTTAGTTCTCAGCTGCTTCTGGAGCCCTCAGAGGCCAGAGAAACAGGAGCTTTGTCTTTCCCAGGGAGGACTGTCTCCAGTGCTGCTGCAGTGGGATTGGAGCAGAGGCTCCACAGCTGTGGCTCTGGGAGAACCCCCCCCCCCCCGCCAGGGTGCCCTTCTTCCTGCAGCAAGCAGCCCCTGGGTGCATGATGGGGCGGTCGCTTAGCCAGGCCCTGGCCCCAGTGCCTCATCTTGCCACCTCCTGGCCAGGCTAGGGATGGGCAGTAGACGGCCCGTGGGAGTTCATGCTCCCGGTTTGCCTTTTAAGAAGAAATGCTTCTGGCTCTACTTGTACATTCCCTCCCACCTCTGCACTGACACGTCACAGTCTGGACCACCAGGTCGAAGAGTAACTAGCGTCGTAGTATGTAACATGAGTTAGGTGTCAAGGGACTCGTGCCCTGGTTTCTTCTTTGGTTCCTGGCAAATTCTGAAGTCACTGAGAAATGCACTGAGTGTGGATGTTCTGTCTGGGCTCCCTCCCTGATGTGACGCTGGCAGTTGATCTGCTGTAAATATATATTTATACATATGCACTCCCAGGTGGGATGCTTAAGAATCGGGTCTTTAAATACCTCCCAGTCTGATGGAATGACAGAAAAGAGTAAAGTAGTGTTTCCCGGATTGGAGGAATACATTTCTTTCTTTTTAATTTTTTTGTCCAAGTGATGAGTTGATGGTGGTGTTGCTTCTCTGCATGTGATCAGTGTGTACATTCAGGTGCTTTTCATGTGACATTTGTGAGCCCACAAACACACAGTTGCCGTTTGAATTCAGTCAGGCTACAGGGTGGTGTCAGCCAAGTCCTCTCAGGCAGGGGAGAAAGTGGTTAGGGATCCCACTGCCACAGGCAAGCAGACAGCATCACCTGACTGTCATGTGCCCTCAGGCAGCATGCTAAGGGACAACTCTGTGGCCTGAGGGACATCCGTGTCACAGTGTAGGACTGCCGTTCAGGTGTTTTGTACCCATTTCTTTTCTGATGTTGTCCCCTTTTTTTGTACCGATCCAGCTGGGAGAACCTCAGCCAATGCTGGAAGTGTGATTGAAGTACCTCTCTTTTGTGACTCTCTTGTACAGCTCAATGTGCAATAAAGGAAAAGTTATATCTGTCTTCAGTGTTAAGTTGTAAAGTTTCTGGCTACTCCAAGTATCTCTGTACAAGTGGTAAAGCACTCTGGTTTCTGGTTCAAGAGGCCGAGGTATCAACCTGCATGGGTTTATGAGAAAATGTCAATACAACTAATGCCAAGCTTTCGAAAAGGAAAAGACAATTGATTTGGAATAATCTGCTAATCTCTCATCCTCACTAGTTATTTGACTTGAAGTTGGAACTTCTTAAACACACAGAATTCCATGTATTTATGTGTGTATTTATTTATGTGCAACTAACCCTGATGTTAATTGGTTATTAAGGATAAAGGGGAGTCCTTGCCGGGTGCCAGTGAAATGAGCCAATGTCCATGGGTGCATAGCGGCGTAGCCGCCATCTGCCTCTCCAGAGGCTACAAGTGTTCTGGCTTTTCTAGAAAACTCAGCAGCAGCACAGCTCAGCTTCCTGTGACTTTCATTAGGCCTTCTCTGCAGCAGACCCAGGAAGGTGGCCTCTGAGACTAGGACTGAGAAGTTGGGTCTCCCAGGCCAGTTGTGTGTTGTTTTCCCCTGGTCATTACGTGCTGGGGGTGATGTCTTTGACTTCAGAGCGCAGGAGTCCCCTGAGTAAAACCCGAGCCGTCTGATACCTTGTCACCCTCCAGGGAAGGAAGGGCAGCTTTTCCTTCGGATCACCAGATGGTTTTACATCTGTTGCTGGTCCTTTTCTTGGGGTCTCTTCTTTGTCAGATGATACCCACAGCATCCCTGGGGAAAGTGGGGTGTGGAAGTCTGGAGAATCTCACCACATACACCTGAGAGGCACATCCTCTCTGAGCCTGGTGCTCAGAGGCAAATACATGCCTGGGAAGAAAGGTTATCTCCTGGCTGTGGGAGTGAATGCCAGCCTGGGTCCAGGTGAGGTGGGTGTGGCTGTCAGGCACATGCAGGCCTGGAGCAACACGAAGGGTGTAAGCCAGAGATCCTCAGTGCTGATCCTAGCGCACAGAGTCCCTTTTGAAGCCATTTCTCCGTGAAACACTTGTCATCTCAAAGATTGCTAAGACTTGGACTCACTATGCTAACAGCTTTGTGATTGGAAAAACCGAGGCCCTGAGAAGTTTGGAGTCACTGATGGATGGTTCCTGGGTTTTCAGGTTCCCAGTCCCTGTCCTTCCACTGCTCTTGTACCGCATCTGCTCTGAGGAATTTGGGAGTTCCTGTAAGCCCTAGTGCAGGCGGCAGACCAGCCTCTCGGGGAAGCAGGGCCTTCTGTGAGACAGCTCGCCTCTGCCTGGGGCCTGCTCATGCTTGGCTTTCTTCCTTGTCCTCCTGACGTGTGCTGTGATGGGGCTGCCGTGTCTCTGAGAGGAGCAAGTAGTGGCCATGTTTGGGGTAACCAGGGACTCCAGTAGGAGCCCTGCAGGGCCTTGGATGCCTCCTTGTAACAGAGCTTATCCTTTTGGTAATTAACTAACCACACCCTTGGGTGTAAATTCTAATAAGGAAACCCTTTGATTACAGTTAAATTATGAGGTTTTTCTTGTACTGAACCTAGGGGGTCCAGGGCAACCCCAAGGAACGCAGCCCCCAGGCAAAGTCCTGCCTCCACGCCGACACCCCCCTGGACCATCACTGCCACCTTCCTCCTCTTCCTCCTCTTCTTCCTCCTTCTCGGCTCCCCAGCGGCCGGGCGGCCCCGCCACCACCCACGGAGATGCACCCTCCAGCAGCAACTCCCTGGCAGAGGCCCAGCCACCCCCGGCTGCTCCACCACAGAAGCCCCAGCCTCACCCACAGCTCAAGTAAGAGACAACTCAGCAGCTCCTCCCCTCTCCTCTTCCTGCCCCTCCTCCTGGGCCTCGGGCTCCATCACTGCTAGACAGCTCCTGCAAGCAGGCCTCCCCCCACAGAGACTGTGTAGTGGGGTTTTTGGGTTGTTTTGGTTTTGTGTTTGTGTGCTTTTAGGTGAGGGGAATGGCTGGGTGTGACTGGGAAAGGGGGAGAGAGGGAAATGAAAGTGTAAGGTTCAGCGTGTGCTCACACCCTCCCCTTTCTTCCTGGGGAGAGGCACTCTGCCAGTGTTCAGTTCCATCTCTAGTCTTGTGCTAGCTTAGGGGTTTGTTTTTTTTTTTTTCAACCCCATCTCCCACTCTTTTTTTTTCCATCCCTTTTCATTTCTCTCTTTATGTGTGTCTCTCCTTCTTAAAAATTTTTTTTTAATCTTTCCTGCCTTTGACTCCCATTTCGGGGTACGGTCAGCAAGGCTGCCCAGAAGGAGAAGGGGGGAAGTAGTTGACTCCATCTGGATGTTTACTGTCCACTCTGTCCAAAGGAGGTCACCTTCTGTGTGAACAGCAGAGGAGTTCCCGGGTAGAGACCTGAGGGGCTCTGTCCCCCTGGGCTCCCTCGTTCCCATTCCCAGCAGTCACCCTTGAAGACCCTGTCACAGTGTCTAGCTGCATAGGAGGGCACTGAGGACCCCATGGCAACAGCAGAGCTGGGCTTGGGAGGGGCAGTGCTAGGGTGTGGGTAGTGGTCAGTTGCACCCACTCCCCCAGAACTAAAAATGCCTGACAGACTTCAGTGTCCCTAGACTTCTGTCACCGCTGTCAGCAGAGACAGCTTTAGCAGGGGAGGGGTAGGACTGACCCATCTAGATTTCTTAGAATGAGGTGATAGGTAGTAGATGAATTTTCAGGGAGGGACAAAGGGGAAAATAGCAGTTTGTAGTTCAGCTGAGCCCCTTAGAGATCATCTAGCTATTACACAGATGAGAAAATTTTACTTGGAGAGCTTCAGTTTTGTTCCTCAATTTTCTTTCTCCTTGGTGGCAGAGCCAGAGATTGAGGCCGGGTGTCCAGATGGTCAATTTCTGTGGGTCTTCCAGTGTTGCATAACGTTAGGGGCATCCCCTACTCTGCTCTCCAACTCTGGCCAGTGGTACCTCTCATGTCTTAGCTGTACATCCCCCCTCAGCCACTGTCCCCCCACCAACACACACGCCACTACCACCACCACCATTAGCTCACTGTAGCCCCAGTCTGAGGACAGATTTCCGGGTCGTCACTGCCTCTGGGCTGAAGCATCTAGTGACAGGCTAGAGGCTCGTACCTGTCGCCCTCTGCCTGTGCGTGCAGAAGAGCCCCCCTCCCACCCCCAGGCTAGCATGTTGGGGCCTGTCTGCAGCCCTGCGGAAAGGCAAGGCATCTGTTCACAATCACCGCTCACCGTCCTGTGGCAGGGACTTTCCTGCGCTGCGCCCAGCATTTACGGGAGGGCTAGGAGTCCCCAGACAACAGATGAGTTCTGGAGCCAGCAGCACAGAGACCCGGTGGGAGTCCAGGAAGAGACAAGGAGGGCCAGTGGGGAAGCCGGACCTTTTACCCTGTCCTGGAGTGTGGGCTTGGCCTCCCCAGGCCTCCTGCTTTCAGTTTTTCCTCTTTGAATCCCTAGTCTCTGAAGGGAAAAATAGGTCCCTAAGAAGTGTGAAGGATGGGTTCTTTGATTAGAAAGCTGTGTAAGAACCACGGGGAGGCCTGAACTGTGTCTGTTTTACCCGAGGACATCACAGTCCCCACCAACCTCTTATCAGGCTCCTCTGAAGTAGGCAGCAAGCATGACTGTGTCCCTTTTAAGAGTAGGGAAATTGAGGCATTAGCGTTTGTGGCCAACCTGAAAGATCTTCTGTAGTCAGGGAGGAGAGCAGAATAGAAAGAACCCAGAGATCCTCATTTTACCAAACATCTTCACATCAGGGATGAGAAACTGAGGCCCACAGAGGTGTGTGGCTTGCCTAAGGGCAGAGGTGAGGGTGTGACTTTGACCCAGGTCTTCTGATGCTGGGTCCTCCACTTGACAGTTGACAGAAAAAAAGAAAAGTGCAAGAATCCGCAGTCTCCTGGTCTCTGCCTTCCACCAGAGGAGACGGGCACAGGGTTTCTAGACAAGTGCTTACCAAGTTGGACCTCGGAAATCTAGCCTTCAGGCATTCTACCACTGAATAGCGGAAACAGCCTTTGAGTCACCCCTTCTCCTTCCTCTTCTCTCTCTTTTCCCCCTCTGCCTCGTCCCCACACCTCCCCTGTTTTAGCAGCTCTGGAGGTGAGGAAATGCCAGAGGGGCCTCCCAGTGCCCTTCAGGCTTTCTCCTCCGTCATCCTGGTCTCCTTGGGGCGGGGATGGGGGTTCTCCTTGTGTATCCTCGTGTCGCCGTCCTGTGTGCCTCGCTGAGAACACCACCCTCTCACGTTCTCTCTGGTTTTTATCTTCAAGCAAGTCGCAGTCCCTGACAAATGCCTTCAGCTTCTCTGAGCCCTCCTTCTTCCGGTCTTCAACCAGTGAGGATGAAGCCAAAGCAGAGACCATCCGGAGCTTGAGGAAGTCCTTTGCCAGCCTCTTTTCAGATTAGCTCTGCAGACACGGGGGCACCCGGCCCGACTGGGAGAGGCATCTAAGACATTCAACAGCAGTCAGCCACTGTGGGTGGTGGTGTCTCATGACCTTGGTGTGTGTAGCCCCTCCCTCTTCTCCAGTGTGCTCAGTGATGTCGCGCAGCCCAGAAAAGACCATGGGACAGTCTCAGGGCAGGTGCCTTCCAGAGAGGGGCACGTGAAATCAAAGAGGAGAGAGCCGCTTCCCTGTAGTCACAAGAGCTTCCTCCTGAAGTCGTCATTCGCTGTGAGCTTAGTGGCCTTATCGTGACCGTGCCATCATGTCTTATTCTTCCCCGCGAAGCCAGGACTACTGTAGCCGAGGACTCCTGGCAGCTTCCCCTAGTGAGATGCAGCGCTCAGCATGCCCCGTGCCCCGTAGTCAGTGCTACCTGTGTGGGAAGTGTACACTTACCTAGAATTACTCTTGGCTCTAAGTTTTCAGAACTTTCCCAAACCTGTTGAACTTTTCACACCTGTTGAACTGTTTAAAGTGCACCTGCCCATGGGGCCGGTGCTGTGGCGCAGCGGGTTAATACCCTGGCCTGAGGTGCCGGTGTCCCATATGGGTGCCGGTTCAAGCCCTGGTTGCTCCTCTTCTGATCCAGCTCTCTGCTGTGGCCTGGGAGAGCAGCGGAAGATGGCCCAAGTCCTTGGGCCCCTACACCCAGGTGGGAGACCCGGAGGAAGCTCCTGGCTCCTGGCTTCAGATCGGCGCAGCTCTGGCCATTGTGGCCAATTGGGGGGTGAACCATCGGATGGAAGACCTCTCTCTCTCTTTCTCTCTCTGTCTTTCCTCTCTCTGTGTAATTCTGACGTTCAAATAAATAAATAAATCTTAAAAAAAAAAAGTGCACCTGCCCACTGCCCAACCCCTGAGACCCCCTGGCTGCTGTGGTGGTGAAGCACCTCGAGTGCACTGCTGACACTTGAGAACAAAGGTTGCAGCTTCCCCGTTCTCCCCTCTGGAGCGCGGTTCTTAGGCGCCAGCTGCAGCGACCTTGCACTCCCAAGCTGCACCATCGAGGAGAATGCATGCCACTAAAACAGTAGTGTGCCGCATCTTGTGTTCCTTTCCTAATAAATGTGAAGACCTTTGGTGTAATAAAAGCAGCAGCACTTACCAGCATTTGATTCAGCCATGAGGTCTGCCCTCAGACACTCTTTAGACTGAAAGAGTGTATATGAATGTGTGTGTGTGTGTGTAGTGAAAAGTCTAGAGGGGAGGCTGCCTTTGTCAGCGTGTGTGCATGAGAGAGGGGAGAGAGAGCGTGTGTGATTGTCGGTGTACACTACGGTTGCAAGTGATAGAGAATGTGTCTTTTATCTGTCACTTATACTGAGCCTCCTGACACTGCCACAGTGAATCTGTCCCCTCCAGGACAGCTGGCTTGCCTTCAGCTGCTCAGCGCCTCTTCCTGTTTTACTGAACTTGAAGCTTTGTGAATAAGCATAGCACCCTTGCTCCTGTAGCAAACACGGGACCCCCACTCGTCTGGTCTGTCATCAAGCTCCTTAGCTGAGCCCACGTGGTGGTGCCAACAAGGCTGGACCGACTGATCTGAGGACCAGGGCCCCAGATGACATCCTCCAGTGGTCTGCCCTTCCGGGTGGGCTCCCAGGGATTTCATTCTGGCTTGTTCATGACTGGTGAGAAATGTTGTGAAAATAAATACCCATCTGCACTGATGAAAAGAAACAAACACTTACCCGGCTGATTTGCTACCCAAGTTGCCCTTTCTACTAACAAGAGGACCCTGTGCCAGCGCCACTACCTTGCTTACTCTCCTCACAAGCTGGATGCTGAGAAGTCAGAATGTGACTTCCTCTGGTACCAGCATGTCCTTTCTAACTCGTTTATCCTGTGTTTTTGGGGATTGAGAACTGTACCTTCTTCTTACACTTGAAAAACAAGACACCTGGGGGATGATAGTTCTTCCCCCGACAAGCAAAGCTAGGGACCAGACCAGCCATCCAAGGCGTGGTCACTGGGCTGAAGCTCACTGATCTTAAGAGCTCGTTCTGGTTCCAGTGTAGGGGAGGCAAAACTTCCTTCTGCCCCCTTGCTTTGTGTGACTGGAGCTGATCATTGAATGAGTGTGTGACAGAGTAACAAGACAGAAGTATACACATGTAAGGTTTTTACATACAAGAGGTCTTTCAAGAGTTAATGCAAAGTACTTGTTATGAAAAAGCTATGTGCAGATTTCCATTCATTTTTCACCAAAATGAACTTATATATTAATTTCATTTTTCCATGAACTTTTTAAAGTGCCCTCATATACACAGGAGTTTCATAAGGAAAATGAAGACCCAAAGAATCTGTTAGGCCCAAAACGTACATACCATTTAAACAAAGATAAATGAAGAGAATGTGAAAAGACAAAGGGATCTGGGCTAGAAATGATAGATTCGGGGAAAGTGATGAGAAAATACATGGGAGAAACTAATGCAAGAGAAGGGGTGTAGAGTTAGTAAGGATTTGTTTGTACAGGTTCGTCTCTGCATCACTTTCTGCTCACTGGTAGGAATGCTCTGTTCCTCATATGGGAAAAGGAAGGAATTTCACAAGAAAAATTCTAGGCTCTGCTGAAGGCATAAAGGGGAGGTGAGAGACACACACACCCCCCTCCCCGCGTGCGCCTTGGTTGTTTTCCATTACTTTCAGTCATACTTTCAGGTGGCATGCTCCGAACCCCTTCACAAGAATCTGCCACTTGGCTTTTCTCCCTCTGATTCAAATACATTTTAAAGACTTATTCTACTTGAAAACCACAGTGATGGGGCAGAGGGAGGAGAGAGAGAGAAAGAGAGTGCTTCTGTGCACTGGTTCACTTCCCATATGCTTACAAGAGCAGCGGCTAGGCCAGGCCAAAGCTAGGAGCCAAGAACTCCATCTGGATCTCCCATGTGGGTGGCAGGAACCTAAGCACCTGGGCCATCATCCTCCCCTGCCTCCCAGGTGGATCAGCAGAAAGCTGAATCATTAGAATGGAGTAGCCAGTTCTTGAACCAGACCTTCAGATATGGTAGTTTAACCCACTGTGCCACAACACCTACCCCTCAAATCTGTTTTAATGAGATTGCATTCATTTAGTCAAAAAGCATTTATTGAGCACTTACTATGAAAACAAACGTTGTGATGGATTCAGAGAAATATTTAGTAATACTTTACATTATACCTCTTAAATTCCAGGCAGTATTCTAAGCACTAAACATAGCTTACTTATTTTGTACCACAAGCCAATATGATAGGCACGGTTAATATTTTTTAAATGAGAAATGGAGGCAGAAGAAGGCTTAATAACTTGCTCAAAGTCAGCTGACAAAGCAGTGAGCTGAGAATTGAACCTAAGCAGTTCAGCAACAGAACTCATGGCCTCAAGTACTTTGTCACAGTACTTTTAATCTAGGAGAGGCAATGAGATATAGTTTATTAATTTTTGTACAATGTGATCACAAAATAAGAGGTATACAGAAAAAGTGTGTGCACCCATGTCTACTTCCTTCCTCTACCTTATCTATCCCCTGGTTCCATGGAAAGGAGGGCTAGGCGAAGACTGGGATACCTTTTGTCAGTTTTGACCCTTTGTCCTAAAACCATGAGTAACATACACTATGTATCTTATTCTAATCGAACATAATTCTGGTTCTTAAAAAATTACTCATTCTTCCACATGTGATGTCAGAACAAAAACCACAAATGGCTTATTTAGAAAATGAGTCAGGCTGGAGGAACTGCTGGGGTGACAAAAAGGGGAGGCATTTACCATAGGTCATGCAGCACCCTAGTCCAAAGGACACATGGATAGTACCCAACCCTTAGTAATGGGGCAGGACCCCGGGGTGGGGGAGTTCCATTCAGAATCAGGCCTCCTGGTACTTAGTCAAGATGGCCTGAGACTGGAAAGTTTGCTCCTCACATCAGTCAATAAATGTTCAAAGAAAACATTCATAGGAAAAAGCTAAGGTCTCCAAAAGGTTGATCACACTCCTCTGTTGATCTTGAAGTCTGTGTTCAGATCCCCTCTGCAGTTTACTGGGATTCCCTCCCCACGTTGTCACGTGATTAACGGAGAGAAAGCTGCTTCCTTGTCCTCTTGGAACCCAGCATCTCCCTGGGGCAAGACAGATGAGTCCTGTTGATGATCTGATTTGTTCACACCTCTTTATCACATATTTACTAAGTTCAGTTCATTTTGTGGGAGGAATATAAGAATGAGTTAAGCGAAGATTCTGCCCTCATTTACAAGCACTAGAGAGCCGAGGAGACTGAAGAAAGTCTAATAGTGTAAGACACATGCAGTCAGAATGTCAGCTTGAAAGAAAATAGTTGGTGAGCATACAAGAAGCAGAACTCTTACACATGGCTAATGGAAACATGTGTTAGTCCCACCATGGGGAACAGTTTGGCAATGTCAATTCACAAGCCCCATGATTCAGCAATTCCATTTCTGCACATTTACTCTAGAGGATCTCGTGCACATGTGTGCAAGAAGTCAAGTAAAAAATAAACTATTGGTTTCAACACAAAAAGACGGCAAGAACCATCTGGGATGGGGGGAATCAGAACATACAAGGGTCATCAAAAAGTTTGTGGGAAATGGTTATTGTAAAAAAAAAAAAACTTAATGGGCTTCAAACTTTTTTTTTTTTTAAGATTTATGTATTTATTTGAAAGGCAGAGTGCCAGAGACAGAGAGAGGAAAGAGAAATCTTCCATCTGCTGGCTCACTCCCCGAAATGGCCACAGGCTTGGGCCAGTCTGAAGTCAGGAGCCAGGAATTCCATCCAGGTCTCCACGTGGGTGGCAGGAACTCACGCATTTGAGCTGTCATTACAGGGAGCTGAACAAGGAAGCAGAGCAGCCAGGACTTGAAGGAACAGAAAGCTGATAAGGGGCACAGGTGCACCAAGCAGCAGCTTAACCATCTGCGCCGCAACACTGGCCTTTCGATAAATGTTTGCTACAAAATACACTTATTCATTCTGTTTTTCGAAGAACTTTTTCATCTACACTCACATACTGTGCTTTACTCATAAATTGGAACACTGTAGGAGTCAAGCGAAAATATGTGAGGAATTCAGATGATTTCAGATAACAGGTGGAGGGAGAAGGAATTAAGATGAGCCAGGCAGGTGTAAAATGGACAAAGGCAGTGCACGCTGTTGGAGAGGAACATCCTTGTAGCCTAGGGTGTCAGAAAAGACTGCACCAAAGAGGGGAGCGGTGAGCAGCCCACAGGATGGGAAGGCCTTCAGCTGTGGGATCCGGAATGGGGGCACCCATTCAGTCACTGAATTTCGCAGTTGGGAGTTGAATCTAGTTTTGTCCCTATGTTTTATAGGTGAGAATATCAAGAGCCAGGCAACTTAAGAGAATTTGCCAAGATCCTGAGGACAGTTAGTAACACAAGCAAACGAGTCTCAGCCTTAGGTGTCCGATGTGCCATCTGGAACATTGTCCTACGTGAGATAAGTGAAGTGGGTTTTATTTCTAGGGACTCTTTGGGGACACAGAGGCATATGGGAGCCTTTTGGAGAGGCCAGAACAAAACCAGGAAAGTAGCCTGGGTTTTCAAATCAAATTGGAATTAAAATCCTGGCAGTGCTAATTGTTAGGCAATTGACTTTATCAGTTGTTTAGCTCCATTTTCTCATCCATAAAGTGAGAACAATACTACCTTTGCAAAGAGTGTGTCTTAAGAATGAAATGCGCTAGCCAAGTGTTTCTAACAATGGTGGGCACGTGAAGGATCACAGGAAATCCGTCCTGAATGGGAGCCAGGGCTGTGGTGCAGCATGTTAGGCCACCACTTGCAACACTGGCAACCTCCATCAGAGTGCCAGTTCATGTCCTGATTGCTCAGCTTCTGAACCAGCTCCCTGTCAACGCACCTGGGAAAGCAGAATATGATGGCCCAAGCACCCCTGCCACCCCTGTGGGAGACCTGGGTGGAACTCCTGGCTCCTGGTTTCCATCTGGCCCAGCCCCAGCTGTTGCAGACATCTGGGCAGAGAACCGGTGAACTGATGATCTCTGTCTCTCCCTCTCTCTAACAATCTGCCTTTCTAAGAAGTAAATAAATAAGTCTTTTTGAGAGAGAGAAAGAAAGAAATCCTCTGTCTCAGAGAGAACACCTATGTGAACCCCAGCCCCTTTCCCCAGGGCTGCTCCAGGAGCAGCCAAAGAATGTCAGTCATGCCTTTCTCCCCTGCTGCCAGCAGCTGGGCCTCTAGGGCGATCTCAGCCCATCTGGTGCTTTCTCCTAGGGCTGTGTAAATTTCAGTAAAATTGGCTAAATTGAGTTGAGGGTGGACACCTGGGGAGGCAGAGGCTACTGCCAGGGCATCCCACTGGCAATGAAACACACACACACACACACACAACTGCAGCTGTAGAAATGATAACAAGCTGCATGTGACTAATGGATTTGTTTTTAAGCACTCAGCACACCATCCTTTCTGGGGTGTGGGTTCCTTTGAACTAGTTCTTTTGGGAGGCTGAACATTTATTCCAACATGGCTGCCGCTTACGCTTAGAAAATAATTGCTATCAGATATGTAGTACATTATTTGAGTTTCTATAACTCCTGGAAAATCAGGAATTTCTTACCTGGAATTCCAGAGATTCCAAGGCCAACTGATCTGTATAGTCTGTGTCTGGACGTTTTTGGTAGATCCTCAGTACGAAGATTAAGAACTGTTGCTTTGCAAAGTGAATTTTGTTATAAAAAAAAAAAAACTTAAAATTTTTTTTGGAATTAAATCTTATGATTAAGCTACATAGTTTGAAAGGTCCAAAGCACAATGTGACTATAAATTAATGAGATAATATTGTGTGATTTGTAATCCCAGAAAGGGAGCCTCAGATGTTTTAAATAGTTTCTCTTTGAAATAAATGCCTGATTCCATCCAGGTTGTCGATTTTGAAAGAATTGCATTCCAACGTCAGTTGTAGGGAACTGCAAGGCCAGGCCCAGAGGGGGCTCCCTAAGTGGCTCAGTCAACCCTGGCCTGCACACACTGGAAACGCCTCACTGCAGGCTGCAGCCCAGGGAGCAGACCAGAATGCACCTAGGTAGCTCACTTGTCTTTGGGCCAGCACACTATGACATGGGATCTAACAGGTAAATTCTGTTCTTTGTCAAAATAGTCTTACTGCTACTTAATTTGTAGGTTAACGTTCAAAAAATGTTTGCCTTCTCAAATAATCATAGCCAATATCCCTTATATCCACATGGTATTTTAAAATTTATATAGTACTGGTTGGTGCTGTGGCTCACTAGGCTAATCCTCCGCCTTCGGGTTCTAGTCCCGTTTTGGGCGCCAGATTCTGTCCCGGTTGCTCCTCTTCCAGTCCAGCTCTCTGCTGTGGCCCGGGAAGGCAGTGGAGGGTGACCCAAGTGCTTGGACCCTGTACCTGCATGGGTGACCAAAGGAAGCGCCTGGTTCCTGGCTTCGGATTGGCGCGGCACACCAATCTCTCTCACTGTCTAACTCTGCCTATCAAAAAAAAATTTTTTTTATATAATACCTTGCAGCATGGAGTCACTAGAGTTCACAAAGCACTGGCCCATCTATCATTATGTTTGATTTTCACAGAGGCCCATAAGGCTATCCCTCCCTGCAGGTGACTATCCTTCCCTGCAGGTGAGCTTTGGGCTCACACTTGAACGGTACCCCTCCTCCTACGGGTCTCCTTAGACTTCAAGCTTGCCAATTGGATACCTGTAGAAACATACTATAACTAGTCATTTCCTTTGATTACCCTCCACTTACTCCACACGCTATCATTCTGAGAACTTGCCATCTGTCTCATGTGAATATTGATACAGCTGGGTACAGCACGCGTGCACACACGCACTTGGACTCGGACACTGGTGCGCATTTTCAGGACTCTTCTTCTCTGTTTCTTGGGCTCCGCTCACCAGCTTGTCGCCTTTCTCAGGGAGATAGCCCGAGAAGAGAAGGAGGAAACACCAGAGAGCCCCACCCCATGTGTAAATGAATGCTCCCTAGGGAACACTACTTCTGTATCCACATACATCTCTTCTGATAAGAATGTCCACCCTTCAGCTAACTCCTCTGGGCAGAAAGCCACAGCCACCCCAGTGGAGCAGGTTAAGTTTCAGGGACCACCAAACAGACTCTGGTTCTGGGTCCCATTCCTGGGGAAGGGGGATTAGCTCTGCCGAGTTACTGCGGGGACAGCACAGGTGTGGACTTCTGGGCTCCACCCTGGAGCTTGCTGTTAATGGTACGGAATTGCTCCACAGACTACTCAGCAAGTCCTGACCTATAGATACCCTGCAGGCCTCAGTACAGCCTGGGACCTGGGTGGATTGGGGAGCAGAGTGGAACGAATTTGGGCTCCTCATTTGCCTTTGGGATTTCACGGGGCTGACACATTCTAGCTCTTGGAATCTGAAGACACAGAGTTTGCATATTTAACACCAAAGCAGTGAATTGTTCAGTTGACTTCAATGTAATATCAGTAGGAGGAAAGAGAAGGCAAAAAGATCATTTAATCTTAAGAACTATTCCTTTTTTCTAGTCCCATGGATTAGGGACTTTGTTCACCCATCCTTTTGGGAGAACCTCCTAAACTGACCCTCCAGACTTCCATCTTCTGCGCATTTCTGCCAGGTATATATCTTTTAAAATCTCTGATCGTAGCATATTCCTGGTCAAAATTTTTCAGTGGGTCCTCAGGCTTAGAGCAGGGAGTTCAAACTCCTTAATTTGATGATCGAGTTAAAAAAAAAAAAAACCCTCTAAGTTAATTATTTGTACTGATATTTTAGAGACGAAGAGACACAGACAGAGATCTTCCATCTGCTGATTCATTCCCCAAACGCCTGCAGTGGCCAGGTCTTGGCCAAAACTCAATCTGGGCCTCCCACGTGCGTGACAGGAATTCAAGTGCTTGAAATATCATCTGCTGCATGTCAGCAGGGAGATGTAGCCAGGAACCCAGGCACACTCTGATAGGGCGTGTGGGTACCCTAAATGGCGTCTTAACCATTGTCCACCCCAATAACTTTGGGGCTTTTTAAAATAAGTTTGAGACAATATTTTATTTATTGATTTTACTTTATGTATTTGAGAGGTATCTTCCGTCTACTGCTCCACTCCCCGAATCCCTGATGGCTTGGCCAGGTCAAAGCCAGTAGACAGGAATTCAATCCAGTTCTCCCATGTGGGCAGCAAGGACCTAACTGCCATGGACAAGTACCTTACACATGTAAGGAAGGACCTAATGCATTTTGTTTGTCATCATAATTGCTTTTCAGACTTACCTCTTTCATTCAATTGTAGCTGATCTGACAGAAAATTCACTTTCCTTGCTTTTTGTATTTTTGATCCATATATATATACTCACCCTAGCATTTAAGCTATCCTCAGTCCCTTAAAAATTCATTTTTTAGATCCTTATTACCCATCCAAATCATCCATATCCTTCAAAGCCAAGCTGAAAAATCACCTACTCCATGAAGCATTTTTCCCACCTGTTCCATGGTTCTCCTGTCTCCTGTAAACTCTTAGAACACACTAATTGCCTCTACTATTTATAAATCATAGATTTTTTTTCACGATTTTGTGTTAGTTTTTGAAATGTATGTCTCTTATTTCTTGAATCATAATTTTGAATTCTTGCTCGTTGGTTTTTACATTGAATTATTTTCTATAGCTTTTTTTTCCTGCCAAAGCCCATCATTTAGATTATTCTAAAACTCGCATTTTTTTCCAAATTTTATTGTGAAAATTTTTAAATACACAGAAAGTTGAAAGAATACACACCCCACCAAGAAATATAGTAATTTTTATTGCTTTATCCCATATTTATCCATCATACTATGTGTCTAACATTCCATCTTATTTTTATACATTTCGTAAATTGTACGCATTAAGTATGCTTTGTGAATCCTATATGTGGCAAGGGCTTTGAAGATTATCAAGTTTATTCTCTGATTTTTTAAAAAAGATTTATTTTTTTATTTGAAAGGCAGAGTTACAGAGAGAGGAGGAGAGAGAGAGAGAGAGAGAGAATTTTCCATAGGCTGGTTTAATCTCCAAACGGCTACAACAGCCAGGTCTGGGCCAGGCTGAAGCCAGAAGCATGGAGCTTCTTCCGAGTCTCCCACGTGGGTGCAGGGACCCAAGGACTTAAGCCATATTCCGCGCATTAGTAGGGAGCCAGACTGGAAGCAGAACACCCAGGCCCTGAACCAGCACCCATATGGGAGACCAGTGTCGCAGGCAAAGGTTTTACGCCACAACACTGGCCCCTCTTCTCTGATTTTATAGGTTAAACAAACAAACAAAAAAGTAGCATCCTAAGATGTTAAGTGGTTTGTCTAACATTTGTTTGCCAACAAATGAACAAATATTTACTTATAACCTGTGTACCTGGTATGGCTTTATGGAGAAGGTAGATATTGAACTGGTCAATAGAAAAAATTAATAAAGCATAGGGAATTAGAAAAGGGATTCCAATGGAATCATTCTGAAAAATCTAAGAGCATCCCAGAAGGTTACCCCAGACCCTTGTTGTTACTGATCTCCACAGGTTTTCGTATATGATATCTCTTCGAATTCTGCACGAATGGGTGGCTACAATGCAGAATTATTGTTGTACAATTAACTCAGATTCCTTCAGACAAGACCAGATGCTGAGGGGGGGAAGTGCAGATGAAGCCTCTGTGGAAACAGATTCTTGGAAACAGGGGGATGTCGGCTTGAGTTGGTCACTAAAGCTGCAAACCAGAAACTCGGGCCCTGGGGGAACTGGGACCAAGGAACTCAGATCAGGCTACAGGAGGGGCGGGAACTCAGGCAAAAGGAACCCCAGACTCACAGGAAGCCTGATCTAGGGTGGGACCAAAGAATTACAGATGGGAAGATTTCTTTTCTATGCCTCCTGAGCTGTGATTTCCTTGCGGGCTGAGTGTCAGTGAACAAGGCCTTTCCTCACCAAGTGTCTACAAGTTTCCCTCCCAGCCAGCATTTTAATTCTCTCTTTCTCTTCCAAGTTTGTTACATTGAAATTTGTTTTACCATTCTGAAAAAGGAAGTGAGTCCATAGCTGGTTCTCTAGGTGGGGAAGCCAGAGATTTATGAAGGATTTAGGTCTGATCTTTGGACTTCTGAAGCCGGAGTTGGGCTTCTCAGCTATTAGACACAGTCGCACCAAGATCCTTCCCGCCTGGATTGGCATTTCCAAGGACATCATTCTATCTAGAGATACCGGCTTTCTTATTTCTTTTCTTTCTTATTTGCTTTACATTTACTCAATAGACCATTTATAGGTAACTAGAAACTTAAGGAATGTATGTTGGCAGCCAAGAAAATTGTGAGTAGTTGTGCTGGTATTATTGTTCCCCATTCTTCTCTGTGTCTAATGTAGCCCCACCCCTGCCAAGTGACCTGCCTGCCTGACTCCCTGCCATCAGGCTTGGTTATGGGAGATGCCAATGGCATGGAAACCAACAGAATCTGCTCCGTGAGTGCCAGCTCAGTTGGTTCTCCACACTGCCCAGTCCCATAAAAACAATCTAGCTGGGCCTTGGGATGGAAAGACAGGTGTAACAGAGCCATAGCCAGTTTGTAGCTGTTGGGATCCAATGAGACTGACAAATACATTTTTGTGTAGTAAGAAGTTGGTATCTGGGAGTTGTTTGTTTCCATACCACAGCTGACTGATACATATCAGCAAAAAACAGATTAAAAACAGGCCTTCCCTGGAGTTTTGCCTAGAGTGGATGAGATTCCTTGCAAAGCTAGTTTTTGAACTCACTATTGCGACATTGCAGGAAGATGGTTTGGAAATCAAAGGAAACCAATTCACGTGAATGAGGGCAGTATGGAAAGAGGTGTGAAGTCTGGACTGGGAAGAGGAAATTTTTTGTTTAACTTTAAAATCTTTACATTAGTTTGTTCCCTTTCTCTTGGTCTTATTTTTTTTTAAGAGTTTCAAGTGGTTGCTTTTTTTTTTTTAACTTTATTTTATTCTTTTTGACAGTTAGACAGTGAGAGAGAGACAGAGAGAAAGGTCTTCCTTTTCTGTTGGTTCACCCTCCAAGTGGCCGCTACGGCTGGCGCACTGCACCTATCCAAAGCCAGGAGCCAGGTGCTTCTTCCTGGTCTCCCATGCAGGTGCAGGGGCCCAACCATCCTCCACTGCCCTCCCGGGCCACAGCAGAGAGCTGGACTGGAAGAGGAGCAACCAGGACAGAATCCGACGCCCCAACCGGGACTAGAACCCGGGGTACCGGCGCCGCAAGTAGAGGATTAGCCAAGTGAGCCGCAGTGCCGGCCAAGTGGTTGCTTCTTAAAAAGAAAGATTTATTTTATTTGGAACACAGAGTGACAGGAAGAGAGAGAGAGATCTTCCATTCACTGGTTTACTCCCCAAATAGCTGAATCGGGCAGGGATGGGCCAGGCCAAAGCCAGGACACTGGCGGCCAAAGCCAGGATCCCAGAGCTCCATCCTGGCCTCCCATATGTGTAGCAGGAGCCCAAGTACTTGATCCATCTTCTACTGGTTTTCCAGGCACCTAGCAGGGAGCTGGATTGGCAGTGGAGCAGCTAGGACTTGATGCAGCACTCCAGTACGGGATGTGAGCGTCACAGCAGCAGCTTACCCCACTGTGCCACAGCGCCACTCCCAGAACTATCTTTTGTAAACCTTGAAGTTTGGTTTCTCTCAGAAGTGTCACCACCTGTGAGATGAGCTACAATATTTTTGAAAGATGAGTTTGGTTTTATTATTTGGTGTCTGTCGTTCTTTCAAGAACCTTACTTGAAAATAAAGCTTTCAAAAATTGTCTAGTAGCATAGAAATAAGAAGGCCTTTTTGATTTTTATCTGTAAATATAGTTAAAGATCTTCATGCAACAAAACTTTATGAAAAACAGGTATAGAAGGGCCGCCACACATAGGGACCAGCGATAACCCAGCAATTCCTTTTACTTTGAACCCTTGAATGCTACTGTTTTCAAAAGCAGATATTGCCTTTTTTTGTTTGTTTGTTTGTTTGTTTGTTTTTTGACAGGCAGAGTGGACAGTGAGAGAGAGAGACAGAGAGAAAGGTCTTCCTTTTGCTGTTGGTTCACCCTCCAATGGCTGCCATGGCCGGCGCGCTGTGGCCAGCGCACCGCGCTGATCCGATGGCTGGAGCCAGGTGCTTCTCCTGGTCTCCCATGGGGTGTAGGGCCCAAGCACTTGGGCCATCCTCCACTGCACTCCCAGGACACAGCAGAGAGCTGGCCTGGAAGAGGGGCAACCGGGACAGAATCCGGTGCCCCGACTGGGACTAGAACCCGGTGTGCTGGCGCCGCAAGGCGGAGGATTAGCCTATTGCCTTTTTGGAGTGCCTGAACTGTATCCTTGTAATGTTCTTGCTGCTCCCAGATCTGAGTCCCCAATTCCTTCTAAAAAGTGAGGCCCTATGAAGCCTAACTTCGTCATGGTGCATCCCTGACTCACATACCCAGAGCAGCCCCTGCTGCGTACACTATCTATAGCTTATCAACAGGATCCTGAGCAAATAACACCCAGTGTACAGTCTGCTTCCTCCTGCCCCATGAACTCCCCAGGACTAAAGATCTGTTCAGTAGTCCCCAAGCACAGCTCGAGCTTCCCTGCCTGCTCCACCTCTGCTCATGAGTTAGAAATCCAGATATTCCCCACTTCTGAAGCATCATGCTCCCCCTGCCCGCCCCCATTTCGCCCAGGAAGCTCTCTCTGCCCACTCAGATCCTCTTGCAATCAACAGGAATGTGGAATGGCACGTGCTTTTTGGAACTAAGTGTTGTCTGATTTAAAGAGTTAAAGAACAATAATTTACACTTGTGCAGAAGGCAAAAAAGGGTACATCCAAGTCTATGGTAGATACAACTTCCAAATACTAACTACACTGCCGTTCATGTAGGTAGAATTCGAGGATGTATACAAACACCAACATCACCTTTTAAGGGGCTCAAGGAATCCTCCCAGAATGTGGAGACCCATGAAAATTGGTGTGTTCTTAGGACATATGAAGAGTAAGTCTCAAAAGGCAGGATAATCTTCATCCTTTGGGAAATCTATAAACCACAAGCATTCTTAAACCCAAGGCTTCAAACTTTGTTGTTATTTGATAACTAAGCACTGTTTTTTCAAGGAAAATATTTACACAGAACCTTAATTTACTGGTATAGTGTAGGTTGTAAATTTAAGGATTTATTTATTTGAAAGGAGGAGCAGAGAGAGACAGAGGGAGAGAGATGAAGAGAAAGAGATCTCTGTCCACTGGTTCTTTCCCCCCAAATGGCTACAATAGCCAAGTCTGGACCAGGCTGAACCCACTTGGGTGACAGGATCCCTAGCACTTGGGCCATTCTCCACTGTCTCCCCAGCACATTAGTGGAACCTGGATCAGAAGCAGAGCAGCTGGGACTCGAACCAGCAATCCAATATGGTCTGGTAGTGACACAACTGGCAGCTTAACCTGCTGCACCACAATGCTTTCCCCAAGCTGTAGTATATTTATTCTGGTAAAATCAGGGCATCAGGTAAGGCACACAGCTGAGCTGGTCTCGCTAGTGTCCCTTTACCCCAAGGTGATCCTGAAGCCCCTACGATGGAAAGCTGAGTCTCTAAACAGATTTTATTGCCCGTCTAGTCCAACCCTGCCACTCAGTCTACAACTCCGATGATTGTTCAACACACCTGTCTTCAAATGTAGGCTTCTAGACTTCCTGCTTAGCTGATCTAAGCCAAGACTGAGTTATAGCCATTACCAAACTGAAGAAGTGGAAGCTGCTCTATTCTCAATCAACCTTGGACACACCAGGCTAGAAGCTTCAACAGACAGTAACATGTGCCGAGCCTGCCTGTCACATGGCTTTTGGTTCGCAGTGAGGGGAGAGGCTCCATGTCAGCCCCTGGACCACAGCCGACTGCCTCCAGCCCTGTGAAGGCAGGTGGAGGAGTTCCTCCGGGAGTTTCTTGGAAAATGAGATTGGGCTCTGACTGACTCCTTCCAATTGATTGCTTCAAGCCTCAGGGCTGCTGGCTGCTGGAACTCTCATTTTAATTAAAACACTTACCCTAAGTGACAGGTACCATTAATGGACAACTACAAAGACTAATAAAGTTAGAGAACATTAAAAATGCATTTCATAAAATGTTATTTTGTCACTAATGCCCCTTCCAGGTCTCTTTTTTAAGAATGTCCAAGATTAAAGTAGGTGAGGTCATCTAGGATCACAAGATACACAAATTGTTTCCTGCGTGAAAAAGTGCACTTAGAAGCAAGTACACATTCGAAGGGCATTGTGGGAAGAACGGGTCCTCATTCCAGATTCCATATCCAAATGAACTGAGAAGAACTGCATGACAGATAATCATGGATGAACACTCGCGGGAAAACTTAAACTTCCTTCTAGTGGTTTTCCAGAGCCTCTTGGTGTAACCACAGGCAGGGCTAAGACAGCATCTCCACCCTCAAGACAGCCGTCATTGCCTACCGACAAGCTCTCAATAACCAAAGGGTTATGACATAAGAGGAGGCGCGGAGTCCCGAGCTCTGTAGGAAAGGAAAATGTAGTCACTCCACATCTACAGATTTCGTGGCCATGGATTCAACCAACCATGGGTTATGCCGACACATACTATGTAGTTAGGCCTATGATAGTTGTGTTTTTACTGAACTTGCACAGACTTTTCCTTTTATTAAAAAAAATGTATTTATTTGATAGACAGAGACAGCTCTCATCCACTGGTCCACTCCATATATGCCCACAAAATGGCCAGGATCAAGCCAGGCTGAGGTCTCCCGTGTGGGTGGCAGGAATCCAATTACTTAAGCAGTCACCACTGGCTCCTATGATCTACACTAGCAGGAAACTGGAGTCAGGAACCAAACCAGGTGTCAGACCCAGGCACTAGGATCTAGAGGACGAGTGTCTTAACCAGCATCTAAATGCTAAACAGCACCTCCCACCCCATTTTTGTCATTACTCCATAACAATACAGTATTACAAGTATTTTCATGGCGTTCACATTGTATTAGGCATTATAAGTAAACAGAGAAGAGTGCCTAGGTTCTGTAGAGACACTATGCCACTTTTTATGAGGGAGTGTGTCCTGGAATCCCCTAAGAATAACGAGGAGCAACTGTATACTGCATTTAAATACAATATGATAGTACAAGATTCTACACTCTCCTGTAAGGATATGGCTGCTGGAATCAAACTAGGAAAAAAAAAAAAGAAAGAAAGAAAACCTGACCTAAGTTAGACTCTGGTAGACATGTACTAGCCCATTTTGTAGATGTGCACCAGCCCGTGGATAGAATGCTGCAAGCTGCCAGACGGGAACACATAAATCAGAAAGCACAAAAGAGAACCGAGCTTCCGAGAAAACGCCTGCCCCTCCTTCAGGACACAGAATCAAGGCAATCACAGAATCACTTTGCTGGCCGTGCTGCCCCGGGATGAAGTGACACCAGCTGGGGGCCCTGAAGTCAGAGGCCCCGGTTGGTAATGGCTGGAAGTGAGTGCAGTCTCCCCCAGCTTTCACTGCCTCTACCTTGGCCTAATCTCACCTCCTTTAAGAAACTTCCTACCCCATTGACGTGAAGTCAGTGCAATCTGCCCTGCAGTGTTGGTGTGACTCATGGGATGGAAACCTTGCCTTGCTCTTGGAGAGCTGTAAGATCTCTCTGAGGAGAGGAAAAAGTCATCAAAAAGAGGATTTATTTTTCTGATCTGCATGTCATTTGGAATCATGGAACTTCAGAACTGAAATTCTAGAGGGTATCTAGCCCAAACCCACCTATCACAAAACTGGCATAAAGCCAGGCATGAGGCATACAAAGTACCAATGGATAATCAGTATAACTTCATGCCTTCAAATCCTATTATTGCAAATTTTGCAATATTACATAAGAAGCACATAGGATAAAAAGAAAAATAAGCCCAGAAACTGAGGGGTATGGGCAAGGAGTACTCAAAGAAAATTAGTAGCATTAAATACCTTTATTTTTTTAAAAGATTTATTTATTTATTTGAAAGTAAGAGCTACACAGAGAGAGAAGAGGGGGAGAGAGAGAGAGAGAGAGAGTGTCTTCCATCTGATGGTTCACTCCCCAATCAGCCCCAACGGCCAGAGCCACGCCGATCTGAAGCCAGAAGCCAGGAGCTTCTTCCGGATCTCCCATGTGGGTGCAGGGGCCCAAGGACTTGGGCCATCCTCTACTGCTTTCCTAGGCCACAGCAGAGAGCTGGATGGGAAGTGGAGCAGCTGGGACTAGAACCGGCGCCCATATGGGATGCCGACACTTCAAACCAGAGTGTCAACCCGCTGCACCACAGCGCCAGCCCTTAAATGCCTTTATTAATAATATAAAATTTAATCTGATTAGATATGCAACCAAAAGATAGGAAAATGTATAAGTGGAAAGGAATCAGAAGAAACTGATAGGGTTAAATGATATTTTGACACAAATCAAAAACCCCTTCATTAAAAAATTAATAAAAACAGGGCTGGCATTGTGGCATAGTGGGTAAAGCCGCTGCCTGTGATGCCAGCATCCCATATGGGTGCTGGTTTGAGACAGCTGCTCCACTGCTGATCCAGGTTCCAGCTAATGTCCTCAGAAGAGCAGCAGAAGATGGCCCAAGTGCTTGGGCCCTTGCCGCTCATGTGGGAGACCCAGATGAAACTCCTGGCTTCTGGCTTCTGGTTCCTGGCTTCAGCCTGGCCCAGCCTCTACCATTGCAGCCATTTGGGGAACCAGCAGAGGAAGAACCTCTCTCTGTCCCCCCCCCCCAACTCTTTCAAAATAAACAGGTTTTTTTTTTTTTAAGATTTATTTATTTATTTGAAAGTCAGAGTTACACAGAGAGAGGAGAGGCAGAGAGAGGGAGAGAGGGAGAAGTCTTCCATCCAATGGTTTGTTGGCCACAGAGGCCGGAGCTGCCCCCATCCGAAGCCAGTAGCCAGGAGATTCTTCTGGGTCTCCCACGTGGGTGCAGGGGCCCAAGGACTTGGGCCATCTTCTACTGCTTTCCCAGGCCACAGCAGAGAGCTGTATGGAAAGTGGAGCAGCCTGGTGCTTCAGGCCAGGGTGTTAACCTGCTGCACCACAGCACCAGCCCCAGATTCTTTCTCTCTTTCTTTCTTTCTCTCTCTCTCTCTCTCTCTCTCTTCCTTTCCTTCTCTCTCTCTCTCTCTCTCTCTCTCTCTCTCTCTCTCTCTCTCTCTCTCTCTTCAGATTTAATTTATTTGAAAGGCAGAGAGAAAGAGAATCATCTTCCATCTGCTGGCTCACTCCCCAAATGGTCGCAGTGGCCACAGCTGGGGCCAATCTGGAGCCAGGAGCCAAGAGTTTCTTCCAGGTCTCCCACGCAGGTGCAGGGCCATCCTCCACTGCTTTCCCAGGTCATAGCAGAGAGCTGGATTGGAAGGAGAGCAGCCAAGACTCGAAGTGACACCCATATGGGATGCCAGCACTGCAGGCAGTGGCTTTACCCACTCTACGATAGTGCCAGCCACAATAAACAGAACTTTTAAAAGAAGATTAACAAAAATAAATAACCCAGTAGCCAAACTAATTCTTTTAAGGAAGAGAATCCAAAAATGCCAAATAAGAAAAATCGTGGTGAAAATGACTCTCAAAAGACAGGCAATTCTTAAGAGCCACAAGTCCTTACAAATACATTTGAAAACCTTCATGAAATAGACTGTTTGGTAGGATAAAAGTCTCTGAGAAGAGTGGCTCCTTATATTTTTGCAGGTCTCCTACGTAACAGGCTTCATAGAAGACAGATTCCCTCCTGCTTCTGCGTTCAATTTGTTGTGATGTCACACACACTGTAGCCTGTGGATGATGTCCCTGAATATTTATGAGAGAACCTGGGTGACAGAGTAAGTAAAGTCTCAGTATTATTAGGAAAATAAGTTTGATCTTCTTTAACTCCCTGAGAAGGTCACGGGAACTGGCAATCCTAGACCCATCCTTTGACGTTCTAGGAAAATACAACTTGCTAGTAAGAAACCACTACAGACCAGTCTGATTTATGAATTCTGGTGCAAACACCTTAAATAGGATATTAAGAAATAGAACCTAATAGCATATTAAGCAGATATCACGATCAAGCAAGACTCATTCCAGAATACAAAAATACTTCAGTATTAGGAAATCATCTATTCATGTATTTCATCATCTCAATTGAAATAAGCATCGACAACATTAAAAACCCATTCCTGATAGAAACACTCAATAATGGAAGAACCAATGGATACATCCTTAAAATAAAATTTTTAAAATGTCATATTATTTCTCTAACATTAAAACATACGTATTTATATAGGTATATGTATGTGTGTGTGTATATATATATATATATATATGTGTAATGCAGGTTTAGCTCTCAGACTAATGTATGTTTAGTGGCAATACTAAAAGCTTTCTCACCAAAATCAAGCATAGTAAGGCAACCATCATTATTGTTTAACCTGATATTAGACAGATTGGTAAATGCTATTAGGTAAAATAAAGCAACTAGAAGCGTAAGAGTTTGAAAGAAGAATAATATTTGGGAAAATGCCAGAGAACTTATATTAAAAATTACAAATAGAGAATGGCATAGTAGGCTAAGCCTCTGCCTGCAGTGCCAGCATCCAAATATGAGTGACAATTTGAGTCCCTGCGGCTCCACTTCCGATCCAGCTCCCTGCTATCGGCCTGGGAAAGCAGTGGAACATGGTCCAAGTGCTTGTAGGGGAACTGGAGGAGGCTCCTAGCTCCTGGCTTTGGATCAGCCCAGTTCCAGCCATTGCAGCCATTTGGGGAGTAAGCCAGTGGATGGAAGATCTCTCTGTCTCTCCCACTCTCTGTCTGTAACTCTGTTTCTCAAATAAATAAAATAAATCTGAAAAAAAAAAAAAGAAACAGGAAATTAGACCTTATTCCACCTCTTATTTTATATGCCATCCATATTTTATATGGTTGCTCTTTGTTTTATTCCATTTGTCTATGTTCCTAATTGCAGACCATTATCACAGTTTTAATTACTATAAATTTATAATATGTTTTGGTTTTGTTAGGAAAATTCTAGGTTTTTCTTCCTCCTCATAAATTTTTAGATTATTCTCTTTTGCATGCTTTCTTTACCACATGAAACGTAGGATCAACTTGGCAAGTCCTTTTAATAAAGCTCATGACATTTTGATCAGGAAAACATTGAATCTGCATTTTTGTTTTCAGGGAGAATTGACATCTCTACACTATGACTTCCCGTTGTGTCGCATACACTTTCCCCCTAAGCGAGGAGTTCCTTGAATGTCCAGTACTCCCTGTGCTCCTCTCCCTTGTTTCTTCCAAAGCACTCTGACCTCTTGATTTTGTTGATTGTCCGACTCCCTTTACTCACAAGAAGTACTTTTTTTTTAACTGTTGTAAATAGCCCCAAAACCTAGGACAGTGATTGACACTTAATAGATGCTCAACACGTTTGCTGATGAATTAATTAATACATCCATGTTTTCATTTATTCTTTAAATAACATTTTGTAGTTTGCTAATTTCTTGAAGATTTGTTCCTACTTTTGTTTGTTGTTGTCACTTTTGTGAAGACAATTGCCTTTTTCTTTTTAATATTTATGCCTGCAATTTTTCCTTATTTTGTATTTTCGTTGGCTGGGACTTCCAATGAAATATTGAAAATTAGAAGTAAGAAACATCCTTGCTTTGATTTTGACTTTTAGGATATGCTTGTCATAATAGATTGTTAAACATGACTAAATATGGTAGATTCCCTTTATCAGGTTAAGGAAGTTTTCTTTTGTTGCTACGAAACAGGAAGCACAAAAGTTTTAAATTTTAATATATACAAATTATTAATATTTTTCTCCGTGATTTGTAGGTTTTTTTTTTTTTAATTGAGAAATCTTTCCTTGCCTCAGGTTCATAGACTTTCTTCTATCAACTTGTCACCAGTATTATGTCCTCAGTGTACCTGGAACTGGTATTTCTGAGGAAGGAATATAATTTTATTCTTTGCTTTAGGGATAACCTATGATCCCAGCACACCTTCTGGGAGAGATCATTTTTCCCTCGTTGACTTTCAGTAATGTTTCACTCATATGTCAATGATTGGGTTTGTTTGGTCTTCTGAAATTTACTCCATTAACTTTTCCATCTATCCTTGCACAAATACTGTACTATCTTCCTAGAGTTATATAATAAGTCTTAATATTTTATGGGAAAACTCCCTCCCCGCATTCTCCTTCAATACTGTCTCTGTGATTCTTGGACCTCTCCCCCTCTGTAACAATTGTAGGATCAATGTGTCATGTTGACAAATTGGCCCTGTTGAGATTTTTATTATAGTTGTATTAAATATATATATATATATATATGTGTGTGTGTGTGTGTGTGTGTGTGTGTGTTTGTATATAAATTTAGGGATCTTAGTCTTTTGGTCCACAAATGTGATATATTGGTGCTTTTGTATGGTGACCTGATACCTAGCAATCTTCCTAAATTTATTTATAGGTAATAGTCTATCTATAGATTCTTTTGAATTCTACATATGTATTCATGTAATATGTGCATGATGCCAGTTTTCTTTCTTCTTTTCCAGTCATATGCTTTTTTTCTCTTGCTGGCCTTATTACAATAGCTAGGACTTCCAGTATAGTGTGGACTGAAGTGGTGAAAGCCGACATTTTTGTCTTGATTCTGACTTCAGGATGAAATCTTTCAATATTTCATCAGTAAGTTTCAAATCTGCTAGGGGTTTTCCTATTTTTTGGTTAGTTATTTTTAAAAATATTCTTTATCAGATTAAAGAAGTTCCTTTACATTCTTAGTTTATTAAAAGTTCTTAAAAATCAAAATAGTTTTCTTTATTTATTAGATCATCACATGAGTTTTCTACTTTAATCTGTTCAACTATGAATAACATTGGTTTTCAATTTATTTCTTTTTATTTTTTGAAAGGCAGAGAGAGAGAGAGAGAGAGTGGGCAGAGGTAGAGACAGAGAGAGAGAGAGAGAGAGAGAGAGAGAGAGAGAGATTGCTCTTCCATCTGCTCATTCACTCCCCAAATGACTGCAACAGCCAGGGCCGAGCCAGACCAAAGCCAGGAGGCCAGAACTCCATCCGGGTCTCCTACATGGGTGGCAGGGACCCAAGTATTGAGTCATCACCTGCTGCCTCCCAGGGTGAGCATTAGCAGATTGAAATTAGAAGTGGAGCTGGGGCTCAAATCCAGGCTCTCTGGTATGAGATACAAGTCTCCCTAACAGAGTCTAAATGGCTTTGCCAAACATTTGCTTCATGGTTTCCAAATTTTAAATCAACCTTACATTCCTGGAATAAACCAGACTTGGTCTTAGTATATTATCCATTTTATGTTACATTGAATTTCACTTGCCAATGGTTTGTTCAGGTTCTTTGTATCTATATTTATGAGAGAAATTGACTTATAATTTTCTTTTTTCACTATTTCCTTGCCAAGTCTTAGTGTCATTATTATGTTGGCCTCATAAAGTGAGTTGGAAAATTATCCCTCTTTTTTCTCCCTCTGGGGAGGCTTTTTGTTAGTAATTTATTTCTTCCTTGAATATTTGTGAAAATTTACCAGTGAAACCATCTGAGCCTATACTTTTATTCCTAGGAAAGTCTTTTGAGTATAAATCCATTTATTTAGTCAACATAAGGTAATTCACATTTTAAAATATGTTCTTGTGTCAGAATTAGCAGAATATATTTTACCCGGAATTTACCCATTTCATTTAGCATTTGAAATTTATTAGCATGAATGTTTTCATGATATCTTGTCTATAAGATCCTATAGTTATATTCCTTTTTAAATTTCAAATATTGGTAATTCTATTCTATCTAGTATTATAGCTGTAACTGCTGCCTTTGGTTAGTTATCATGATCTATCTTTTTCTGCCTGTTACTTGCAACCTCTCTGTGTCTTTATTATAAGGTGGTATAGTTGGAGGATAAACAACAATCTGAAGATTATAACGTGCATTTGTTAACCCCTTTTTTGAGATATATTCAAATATCATAAAATTCACCCATTTGAAGTACCCAGTTCAACATTTTTTAGTATATTCTAAGAATTGTGCAATGGTTACCACAATCTAATTTAGAACATTTTCATCACCCTCAAAAGAAACCATGTATCCATTAGCAGTTACTCCCCACTTCTCCCAGCTTTAGGCAACCGCTAATCCCCCTGATATCTCTGTGGATTTGCCTATTTTGGACATTTCATATAAATCAAGTTAGATAAGGCATAGTAGATTGTGACTGAATTCTTTCACTTACCATAATGTTTTCTCTTTTTTTAAGATTTATTTTATTTATTTGAAAGGCAGAGTGAAGGAGATAGAGAAATCTTCCATCTGCTAGTTTACCTTCCAAATGGATGCAAATGCCAGGGGTAGGCCAGGCCAAAGCCAGGAGCTTGGCTCCTCATCCAGATCTCTCCCATGGGTGGCAGGGCTCCAAGTAATGTGCTTTTCCAGGAGCACTAGTGGAGAGCCGGACTGGAAGCGGAGCAGCCAGAACTTGTACCTACATTCCCGTGTGGAATGCCAGCTGCATCACAATGCTGGCACCTATCGTAGTATTCTCAAGGTTCATCCATGCTCTAGCATGCATCGATACTTCATCCTGATGAATCACTTTCTATTGCCTGGATTTGCCACGTTTTATTTCTCCATTCACCAGCCAATGAGCGTTTGGGTTGTTCCCACTTTGTGTATATGTTTTTGTGTAGACATACATTTTCATTTCTTTGGGCATGCAGTATCATGTGGTAACTCTAGGTGTAGCATTTTTAGGGACTACCAAAGTACTTCCAGAGTAACTACATCATTTTACATTCCCTCCAACAGTGTATGAGGGTTCTGTCTTCTCCTGCCACATCCATCTCAATACGTGTCATATGTCTGTTTGATCATAGCCATTCTAGTATTGTGAAGTGGTATGTCATAGCACTTTTGATTTGCATTTCCCCAATGGATAATGATGTTCAGCATCTTTTTATGTGCCTATTGACTTTATTTTCTTTAGAGATGTCTACTTAGGTACTTTTCCATTTTAAAAATGGATTATATTTATCTTTTTGTTGCTGAATTATCAGGATTCTGAATATGTGATAGGCAGATATTTCTCTCATTCTATGGGCTGTCTTTTCAGTTTCCTGATAGTATCCTTTGAAGCACAACGATTTTTAATTTTAATGAGATTCAAGTTATCTGTTTTTTCTGTGGTTCCTCGTTGCTTTAGATGTCTCAAAGATTCAGGCCTGTGTTTTTTTCCTAAAAGTTTCATAATTTCTGCTCTTGTATTTAGGTCTTGACCCACTGAGTTAATTTCTGTCTGTGATGTGAGGTAAAGTTCAAACCTCATTCTTTTGAATTCAGATATCCAGTTGCCTCAGCATAACTCGCTGAAAGGACTATTCTTTCTTCAATTAAATTATTTTGGTCCTTGTCAAAAACTCAACTGACCATGGTTGTAAGAACTTTTGGGGTTCTCTCTTTATATCTTTCCACCACTTTTACATATTCGCAGCAGAGAAAGCACAGGGGAGTTTGATTTCTGTTGCTGTCTTAATGGGAAGTCACTGTATGAGCATTATGCTCTTCTGTTAGCTCAGGAATTAGTGCCTTTATTTTAGTTTAGGGCTTTCCTATCATGCTGTTGATTTCCCCCCCAAATATTTGTAATTCCTTTTTGTGCTCTTCTGAGTTTGAAATTCCCTATGTGGTTGCTTTTCCATTTACCATCATCTAATTACAATTGTGCTAAATACATTGTCCCTTGGTATCTGTGGAGGGTTGGGTCCAGGACCCTCCAAGGATACCAGAAAAACATGGATGCTAGAGTCTCCTCTATAAAATGGCATAGTGTTTTCATATAACATATGCACATCTTCTCATATACTTTCAATCAGTTCTCCATTATTTATAATACCTGATATAATGTATGTATGTATACATTATAAGAAGTTGTAGTACTATACCATTTAGTAACAACATGAAAATAATCATGTTCAGTACACATGCAATTTTTTTACTTCTTTTTTTTTTTAAGATTTATTTATTTACTTGAAAGTCAGAGTTACACAGAGAGAGAAGGAGAGGCAGAGAGAGAGAGAGACAGAGAGAGGGCTTCCATCCACTGGTTCACTCTCCAATTGGCCGCAAAGGCTGGAGCTGCGCCAATCAGAAGCCAGGAGCCAGGAGCTTCCTCTGGGTCTTCCACATGGGTGCAGGGGCCCAAGAACTTTGGCCATCTTCCACTGCTTTCCCAGGCCATAGCAGAGAGCTGGATTGGAAGTGGAGCAGCCGGGATGCAAACCAACACCCATATGGGATGCCAGCACTGAAGGCGGTGGTTTTACCTGGCCCCAATTTTTTTTTTTTTTTTACTTTTTAAACCATTTTGATTTTTAATTGGTTGAATCCACACTTGCCAAATCCTGGATACAGAGGGACAACAGTACATATTCCTTTGGTTCTGTTCCTCTGAAGAACCATGACTAACACACAAAGGTGTTTATCCTGAAATTGTTGATATTTATCAATAAGAATTTTGTCAAGAAATGGAAAATATTTAAGACTATACCGAATGCTATTATATACTTCAGAGACGCACAATTGTGAATTATTGATATGGCTAATTGCAAATCGCTGATCATAGAATCTATTATAGTGTTTCAGATGTCTTTGACATAATTGAAATATTTACTGAATGATTGATAAACATGAAATTCTCATAAGGTAGACATCCCCAAACTTAGTGGTGCGTTAGAATCATCTGGATCCCAGGCCTCACCATCAGTGATTTCAGATTCAATAAGGCTTTCTAAGCAGCAACAACCGGGAATACAGACTTTGTAAAAAATAGTTTGGAAAAACAAATGCAAATAGACAACTGCAGCCCTCAATTGCAATCTCTAAGGAAAGAGAGACTCTGATCTCCAGAGTTACCACATTGTAGTGTTCAAAATGGCCAGCTGAAAATGATGCAAAACACACAAAGAAATGGAGGAAATATGACTAATTCACAAGAAAAATAGTATTTGACAGAAACTATCCCTGAGGAAATCTGGAAATTGAAATCAGTGCTGAGATATGTTAAATCAACCGTCTCAAATATGCTTGGTGAGCTAAAGGAAACCACAGATAAAGAACTAAAGGAAATTTAGAGAATGATGTATTAGAAAATAGGGATTGTGAACAAAGAAATAGAGATTATACAAATGAACCAAGTAGAAATTCTGAAGCTAAAAAGTACAATATCTAAAGAAAATTTTTGTAAGACAATAGGGTTGATTAACAAATTTGAGCAAGAAAAAGACAAACTCAGCAAATTTAAATCTAAAGCAATTGTGATAATCCTGAGCCTAAAAAAATTATTAAAGAAAAATGAGTAGCACCCGAGGGACCTGTGGCAGATAACCAAATATACCAACATATGCATCAATGAAGTTCCAAAGAAGAGAGGAAGAGGCTGAAAAAAAATTTTTTAACAAAATAACGGCTACAACTTTTTTATTTTGATGAAGCATATGAATCAAGTCATCAAACTCCAAGCAGAATAAATGCAAAGTGATACGCACTGTCTGTCGTATACAAGAGACATAAATACATATATACAAGAAGAGTTTGAAAGTAAAAGGGTGTGTAATTCTGACTTTCGAATAAATAAATGAAAAAGAAAATATATTCATATTAAAATACTTGCTTTAAAAAAAAAGAACAATCTCGATCAATAACCTAACAATAGGGGCCACCATTGTGGCATAGTGGGTAAAGCCACCACCTGCAGTGCCAGCATCCCATATGGGCACCCGTTCGAGTCTTGGCTGCTCCACTTCTGATCCAGCACTCTGCTATGGTCTAGGAAAAGCAGTAGAGGATGGCTCAAGTTTTTGGGCCACTGCACTCACATGGGAGACCTGGAAGAAGCTCCTGGCTCCTGGCTTCTGATCGGCACAGCTCCAGCCATTGCGGCCATTTGGGGAGTGAACCAGCAGAAGGAAGACGCCTCTGTCTCTCGCTCTCGCTCTCTCTCTGCCTCTCCTTCTCTCTGTGTAATTATTTCAATAAATAAATAAATCTTAAAAAAATAACCTAACAATATATCTTAATGAATTAGAAAAAGAAGAGCAAGTTAAATGCAAACTGGCAGAAGGAAGAGAGTAATAAAGATTAGAGAGGAAATAAACTAGAGACTAGAAAAACAATTTTAAAAATATTAACAAAACCAAAAGTTGGCTTGTCAAGAAGACCAACAAAGTTGACGAGGCTTAAGGCTGGCATTATGACACAGTGGGTTAAGCCTCTGCTCTCCCATATCAGAGCACCAATTCAAGTCCCAGCTGCTCTGCTTCCAATCCAACTCCTTGCTAATGGACCAGGGAAGACAGCACATGACAGCCCAAGTGCATGGGCCCCTACCACCACCTGAGAGACTCAGATGGATTTCTTGGCTCCTGCTTTGACGTGGACCAGCCCCAGCCATTGCAGCCATTTGGAGAGTAAAACAGCAGATGGAAGATCTGTCCTCTCCCTCTCATTCCCTCTCTCTATGTAACTGCTTTTCAAATAAATAAAGGAATCTTAAAAAAAAAAATTGACAAACTTTTAGCTATATGACTAAAAAAAAAGAGAGAAGCCTGAAATTACTAAAATCAGTAGTGAAATAGGAGGCATTGCTGACTTTATAGACCAGAAAGGATTATGTGAGAACACTATGAACACTATGAATATTAGTTGTATGCCAGCAAATTGGATAGATACATGCAGACTACCAAAACAGAACTGAAAATGAACAACCTGAATAGACCTATCACAAGTAAGCAGATTCAATCAGTAATGAAAAATCTCCCCACAAAGAGAAGCCTAGAAAAGATGGATTTGATGATGAATTATGTCACACACTTTAAAAAGAATTAATACCAATCCTCTAAAATTCTTCAAAAAATACTTTCTAACTCACTTTTTGAGTATAGCATTACCCTAATACTAAGGCCAAAAAAGGCCCTACCTATAAGAGCTACAGATCTTATGGATATAAATGTAAAAATCCTCAGCAACATACCAGCAAGCCAAATCAGCAGAATTTTAAAAGGATTATACACCATGACCAAGTGAGATTTATCCCAAGATTGCAAAGGTGGTTTTATATAACAAAAGCAATCACTGTTGTACACCATATTAATAGAATGAAGGGAAGAAAAACTAAATGATCATCTCAATTGACGCAAAAAAGGCACTTTTTCCTTGCCTTTGGAAAAAATCCAAACCCTTTCTTTCTTTCTTTTTTTTCTTATTTATTTATTTGACAGGTAGAGTTATAGACAGTGAGAGAGAGAGACAGAGAGAAAGGTCTTCCTTCCATTGGTTCACTCCCCAAATGGCCACGGATCCAAAGCCAGGAGCCAGGTGCTTCTTCCTGGTCTCCCATGCAGGTGCAGGGACCCAAGCATCCTCCACTGCCCTCCTGGGCCATAGCAGAGAGCTGGACTGGAAAAGGAGCAACTGGGACTAGAACCCGGCGCCCATATGGGATGCCAGCGCCGCAGGCGGAGGATTAACCAAGTGAGCCATGGCGTCAGCCCCCAAACCCTTTCTTGATAAGCACATTCAGTAAACTAGTAAAAAAAATGGATCTTCCTCAACATGATAAAGGCTGCATATGAAAAATCCACACGTAACATCATACTCACTAGTAAAAGACTGAAAGCATTCCTCCTAAGATGAGAAGACAAGGATTCCTGCTTAGACCATCTCTATTCAACATAGATGTGGAGTTCAAGCCAGAGAGATTAGGCAAGAAAAAGAAGTAAAAAGCATCCATACTGGCGATAAATAAATAATATGATCTCTATTTGTAGCTGATATGATTTTGCAAGCATAAAATACTCAAGAATTTTCCCTCACCCAAAAAACCATTTAGAGCTAATAAGCAAGTTCAGCAAAGTTTCAACATATAAATTCAACAGGAAAAATATCAGCTATATTTCCATATATATTGTTCCATGAAAAATCCAAAAAGAAAGTTAAGAAAACAATTACATTTTTTAAAAAAGGCTTTAATTACATATTTGAAAATAAGAGTTACAGCGAGAAGGAGACAGAAAGAGACCTTCTTTCTGGTGATTCTCTCCCAAGTTTGTCACAACAGCCGGGAGTGAGCCAGCCAAAACAAGGAGCCAGAAGCTTCGTCTAGGTCTCCCACATGGGTGGCAGTGGCTCAGACACTTGAACCATCTTCTGCTACTTTTCCTAGGCCATTAGCAGGGAGATGGATCAAAAGTGGAACAGCTGGGACACGAACAACTCCCAGACGTGATGCTGGCATTGCAGGCGGCAGCTCAACACATCATGCCACAATGCTGGCCCCAACAATTCCATTTTTAATAGCATCAAAACATACTTAAGATTAAATTGAACAAGGCAGAACAAGACTACTTCACTGAAAACTGCACAACATTGCTTAAGGAAACATAAACAAATGGAAAAGCATCTTGTGTTCATGGGTTGGACACTTTATTTTGCTAAGAGATCAGTACTTCCCAAAATGATATACAGATGCAGTGTGTTCCCTATTTGAATCTCAATTATGATTTTTTGCAGAAATGGAAAAATGTATCCTGAAATGTATATGTAATTTAAAGGAACTTCAAATAGCCAGAACACTTTTGAAAAAAGAAGAAGAAATTTAGAGAACTCAACATTTTCTAATTTCAAAATTTATATAAAGTTACCAAGTCAAAACAGTGTGGTGCTGGCTAAGGATAGACATTGCAATGAATGAAGTAGAACTGAGAACTCAGAAACAAACTCACATCTATGGCCAGTTGATTTTTTTTAACAAGAGTGCCAAGACTAGGGCTGGTGCTGTGGCATAGCAAGTAAAGTTGCTGCCTGCAGTACTAGCATCCCATATGGGCACCAGTTCTAGATCTGGCTGCTCCACTTCCAGTCCAGCTCTCTGCTATGGCCTGGGAAAGCAGTAGAAGATGGCCCAAGTCCTTGGGAGCTTGCACCTGCATGAGAGACCTAGAAGAAGCTTCTGGTTCCTGGCTTCAGATCACCGAGCTCCGGCTGTTGGGGCCATATGGGGAGTGAGCCAGTTTTTAGAAGATTCTCTCTCTGTGTATGCCTCTGCCTCTCTGTAACTCTGCCATTCAAATAAATAAATAATCTTTTTAAAAAGAAAGAGAGAAAATGTTACAACATAAGATAAAAAAAGAGTGCCAAGATTATTGGTTAGGGGAAAGGTTAGTCTTTTCAGAAAATGATGTGAGGAAAACTGGATATTCACATGCAGAAATGAAATTAGATTGTCACCTAAATTTAAAAGCCAGAATTATTAACAGTTTAAAAGAAACTATAAAGGAAATCTTGAAATCTTGATGAACTTGAATTTAACAGTAGTGTCTTAAATATGGAATCAAAAACACAGGCAACAAAAGCAAAGACAGATAAATTGGATTTTATCAGAATTAAAAACTTTTGTTTAATCCTCCGCCTAGCGGCGCCGGCACACCAGGTTCTAGTCCCAGTCAGGGCGCTGGATTCTGTCCCGGTTGCCCCTCTTCCAGGCCAGCTTTCTTCTATGGTCTGGGAAGGTAGTGGAGGATGGCCCAAGTGCTTGGGCCCTGCACTCCATGGGAGACCAGGAGAAGCACCTGGTTCCTGGCTTCAGATCAGCGTGGTGTGCCTGCCGCAGCGTGCCGGCCACGGCGGCCATTGGAGGGTGAACCAACGGCAAAGGAAGACCTTTCTCTCTGTCTCTCTCTCTCACTGTCCACTCTGCCTGTAAAAAAAAAAATAAAAACTTTTGTGCATCAAAGGACATGATCAAGAAACTGTAAGGATAACCCACGGAATGAGAGAAATATTTGAAAGTCACATATAAAAAGGTACTTCCAAAGTTTGTGGAAAATGGAATTTGAAGAAAAGGTTGTTGTGGTGCAAAAAAATTTGAAGCCTATGCATACGAGGGGTCTTCACAGAGTTTTCAGAAATTATACATTATGAAAAAATGTTCTTGGATTCAGCAAACAGATTCTGAGTTATCTTGATGTACTTCCATTGTGTTATCTTGCTTGGGATTCTTTAAGCTTCTTGGATTTGTGAATTTTATAGGATTTTCCCCCCCAGATATGGAGAGAAGTGGGCCTTTTTTCAAAATTTTTTTTCCATCTCCTTTTGAGCATTAGACCACCTAATGTTAGACTACTTAGTATTCATGTTAAAACACCTATTAATGTCACACAAGTCCCAAAGACTCTGTCCATTTTTTCCCAATCTTTTTCTTGTGTGTTTTAACTACAGTTTCTGTAATTATGGCTTCAAGGTCCCTGTGTGTATTTTTTTATTGTCTAAAGTTCATTATTTTTCAACCCTTAAATGCCGTTCCATCTCTTTTATAGGTCTTCATTATCATCCTCATTATTTTCATTTTATTTAAACCACCGAATACATTGGCGATAGCTTTAGAGTTCTTGTGTGATAATACCATCATCTCTATCATTTTTATGACTAATTTTTATTATACTTGTGTGTCACATTTTCTGCTTCACCAGTCAAACAGTTTATATTGGATACTGAACGTATATGGTGTTTGCATTCTGTCATCTTCCTTCAAAGAGTGTTGTGGGCAAAAGGCGGGCAGTAAAAATACAGGGTTTGGTCCTTTTCAAGTCTGGTTATGTAGGTATTGAACAGTTTTAATCTATGGTTAATTTAGCCCTGCTCTCTCTGGGGTATCTGCTGAATGCCCCAGGTGTTCAAAGAGGTCTGTACTTGAATGTTTCCGGGCAGTGTAAGCTCTGTGACGTGCTTAGCTTACAGCTCCCTGGCAGTTAGGTTTTCCCCAGCTGCTAGCCCTGCCGTGTGCATTCTCATCCTGTGGTTGCTCAGTGTAGCCTTCAGCCATGGACTAAAGAGGAACTCAAGCACATTTCTGAAAATTTTTCTCTGTGTAGCTCCTTCCTTACCATTACCTCACCCCATAAACTTCACCTCCCCAGCCGCCCAGGGTTCTGCCCTCTGCCTCGTCCCTTAGCAAGACCCCTCTATCCGGCTTGAATTCCCCTTCTCTGGGATATAGTCCAGCAGGAAGCTGGGGCTTGTTTGCTCTCCCCTCTTAAGGACCACAGCCCTGTTCTCTCTGTTGTCTAAAGTCTGAAAACTTACATCATGCATTGTGTCTAGTTTTCTGGGTGTTGGCAATGGGAGGGCAAATCTGGAACCAGCTATTGGATCATGGCTGGAAGCATGGCTGAACTATGATCTGCCGTCTCGTCTCGTGGAACCATGGTGGTTTATGGCTTTGTTCCCATCGTAGGTAAAACAGAAATGAATGAATGAATGAAATACAGTGAAATAAATTACCAGTGGTGTGATCAGATCTCCTACAGCTTGCAGAAGCTTTAACTTCTCACACTAAATTTACTTATTATTGTACTTATTTATTTGGGAGATGAAAAGAAAGAGAGACACAAAGATCTCCCTTTTTTTTTTTTTGGCTCACTCCCCACATGTCCAAAACAGCCAGATTGGGCCAGGCTGAAGCCTGGAACCAAGAACTCAGTACAAATCTCCCTTGTGTGCAGCAGAGCACTAAGTACTTGAGCCGTCGCCTGCTGCCTCTCAGGAGGAACACTGGCTGAAAGCTGGAACTTGAACCTAAGCCCTGTGATATGGGATGTGGGCAATCCAAGCAGGGTCTTAACCGCTGTGTCAAATGCCCACCCTTAACTTCTCACTCTGAACAAGAATGCTTTAAGTCTTGTTTCCAGTTTATGGTCATGCCTAATCCAGAAATTATCCTATTAATCATTAACACTCCTGGAATGCCACCTCCAATGGCATTAGCTATCTTCTGTGATTGTTTCCAACATAAGAGTAGAAACACAACGTATATTCCAAACAGGCCTTATTTCAGTGAGGTACCTCCAGCTTGCTCCAGTAATATTGGAAATAAATCATTCAACTGTGTTTTCAAAGTCAGGCATACTAATTTTTGCTTGTCATTTCACAGACGAAGTCAGATCTTTAATAATCTGTTTTTGAGATTATGACTGATTTCCTCACTCAATTTGAGTTCAGTGTTTGGCTTTTGTTATTCGTGAGGACACGGTTAATAGTCTGAGTGTGTCTTACATATTTGTGTGTATATTTCCTGATAGACGACCTACCTTGCAAGGCTTGCAACACCCTAGATATTTTATCTGAGTAAAAAATTAACCATTAGGGTACACATGAATTTGAGTCTCCTTCTTAGGTATAAACATCTGTGATTTGAATTAGCTTCTGTTAAGTCTGGTGAGCACTACATGAGAGAGTGAGCGACTTCATGCAGAAAGGTAAGGAAAGGAGACACAGTTATTTTTACTGTGTAGGTTTGTTCAAGGTCCAGTAACATCCCCGGTACTCTGCTGAAGATACGGTGTAGGAAAGAACTGTTACCTGGAAACCTGGGATGGACTGAGTTAGCAGGGAAGTCTACAATGTGTCAGGGTCTACAGTGCATTAGGATTTTCACTCTATAAAAACCCAGCAATCTATGTGTAAATCAACAATGCCACAGACTCCAGGAGGCTTGACTGAGGACAGAGAATGTCAGGTGAGAGGAGACAGATCTTTAAGCATTTACGACTAGAGGATCCCCACTGTTTTCATGGCACAAGGACCTTGTTGGAATGTTAAAAATACTTGAAGGTAGGCTGGCACTGCGGCTCACTAGGCTAATCCTCCGACTGCAGTGCCGGCACACCAGGTTCTAGTCCCAGTCGGGGTGCCGGATTCTGTCCCGGTTGCTCCTCTTCCAGTCCAGCTCTCTGCTGTGACCCGGGAGTGCAGTGGAGGATGGCCCAAGTGCTTGGGCCCTGCACCCCATGAGAGACCAGGAGAAGCACCTGGCTCCTGGCTTCAGATCAGCGCGGTGCGCTGGCCACAGCGGCCACTGGGAGGTGAACCAATGGAAAAGGAAGACCTTTCTCTGTCTCTCTCTCTCACTGTCCACTCTGCCTGTCAAAAAAAGAAAAATGAAATAAAATTTTAAAAAATACTTGAAGGTAAAAAGAAAAAATTAAATTCCAGTTCTTTAATGATTTCTGAGTTTTTAGCACATCCTAGTAATCTGACTTTATGAATGGAAAAAAGTGGCATGTATCCACTGGCTTAATCTAAGGTGTCAACAATCCCTCTCTGAAGCTATTGAAATAAGAGGAGTGCCCACAATTACTAAAGATCTTCCGGTGATAAAAGGGGAATTGCATAAACTTCTGGCTGCATGCATCAGAATGATTCAGCGTTTCATAAAAAAACGTACTTCCACGGACTTCCCAGTTCGGTGAATTTTGAGGAACACTTTCTCCTCGTACTTCGGTGAAGCGCTCACTACTGCAGCAGTAACAGCTTCTGGAAGCTGACTGGAGACCTGCTTTCAAGTATGCTTTCTTCACACCACTGTCCCGTGCTTGCAACTGCTTGGATCACGTTAACCCAAGCAGAATTTGCTGTCAAAAACTTTTTTAAGCCAGGATAGCAAGGGGCGAGATGGCTGGTGAGGCAATGAGCATGCTCTGAACTCCTTGCAATCCAACTGTTTAATGCACTTTGCTTATCAAAGGTGCTCCCCGGGGGGCCTGATTAAGGAAGGAAAGAAATAGGATATAGAGGCACAGCCACAGATGGGACTGGTGAAAATCTACCCAATAAACCCTTTGTTTTAAGCCATGCCTATTAACCTCTAACGTCCATGTCTATGTGTATGATAGAAATTTAGCTCAACAGAACCTTGGGACTGGGGTGCCATCTAAATAGCCAGGTTTTCTGGATTGCTGCGAAGAAGTAGCCAAGCCTTTAAAAAGTTATCCTGGAAGGGAATCATTCTGAATTTATTTTTCCCTTGCTAATGAAATGCGTAGAGTACCATTTTTCTTGAAGACACAGTCACTATACATATCAATAATAGTTACAAGCTGTAATGTGTTGATGCCCTTAGGCATACCGAAATGGTAGGGCATATTTTCCCCACACTAAATGATTCCAGACTCCTATGCCCTAAATCTGAGTTTCTACCTCATATCATTTTCTTTGGTTCTTCTCTCACAGATACATTGTTAGTGGTCACATCTTCCTGTTACTATGAAGTTTTTAATATCACTCTTAAATTGTTATTTTTAGTTGGGTGTGGGCATAGAAACTATTATTGCCAAGTTTCCTGTATAGAGATTTTCCTACGAACAAAGCTCGTTAATCTTGATGCACAGACGTGGAGACATCTGTGTTATCTACTTCAAGAACATTTTTTACTCTTGGAGAGGTGGGGAAGGTGTGTTCCAAATAGATGGGGTTGCTTGGGAGCTGAGCTCTTACTTGTTGAGATTTTGTTACTATATTGTATAGTTTCGTACGCACTGAAGCTGTGACTCTGCTGCAGGAAGATGTGCCTTGCAGAGTGTTTATCGGGGACCCGTACCCTAAAAGAGGCAGGAATGGGTTTTCTGGCTCACTCTTGCTTGGCTAGCATAGTCCTTGACATGCACTTGTTTCATGACAGGAACATTTATGCTTGATTGATAGTCCCTCTGTCTTCACTGTCTTTCATACTCCTACTTCCTATCTTTCTTTTTTTAGAGTTTATTTATTTATGTGAAAGTCAGAGTTAGAGAAAGGGATGCACGTGCACACACACACACACACACACACAGATCTTCCACCTGCTGGTTCACTCCCCAAGTGGCTGGAATAGGCAGAGCTGAGCCAGGCTGAAGCCAAGAGACATTAGCATCATCTGGTTCTCCCACATGGGTGGCAGGGGCCCAAGCACTTGGGTTATCGCCACAGCTTTTCCCAGGCCATTAGCAGGGAGCTGAATCAGAAGTGGAGCAACATGGACACAAACCTGTGCCCATAAGGGATGCCAGCATTGCAGGCAGCAACTTTGCCTGTTATGCTACAAATGCAGACTCTACCAACTTAATTTTCTTAAAATTTTATGAATTGTTTGAAAAACAGGGGCTGGCACTGTGGTGCCACATGAAAGGCCTGGAGAAGCTCCTGGCTCTTGGCTTCGAATCAGCCCAGCTCTAGCTGTTGTGGCCTTTTGGGTAGTGAACCAGCAGATGGAAAACCTCTCTCGCCCTCTCTCTCTGCCTCTGCCTCTCTGTAACTTTGCTTTTCAAATAAATAAATAAATCTTTAAAAGAAAGTATTTGAAAGGCAGAAAGAGAGCTCCTATCTGCTGGTTCATTTCCCAAATGGCTGCAACAGCCAGGGATGAGCTGGGTGAAAGCCAGGACCCAGGAACTCAGCACAGGTCTCAGACACGAATAGCAGGAACTCAACTCCCTGAGTCAGCACCTGCTTCCCAGGGTATGCCTTAGCAAAGCTGGAGTCAGGAGTTAGAGCTAGGACTTGAACCCGGGCACTCTGAGATAGGACGTGGTGTCTTGCTGGCATCCTAACTGCTAGCTAAATGCCTACCTCTGCTCCAACTTCTTGATTTCCATATTTTCTTTAGCATTCCTTCTTTAAGAGAAGATTTTGAAGTTAATCAAATGATAAAATACTAGCTTTCCCAAGATACATGACAGTCATTCCCCACTTATCCAAGGAAGATATGTGCCAGCATCCTTAGTGGATACCTGACACTGTAGATAGCACTGAGCCTGATGTAGACTGTTCCTATACATGCATATCTACGCTAAAGATTAATTTATAAATTATGCACAATATGGGAGTAACAACAAATAACTAATAATAAAATGGGACAATTTTTTTTTTTTTACTTTTTTTTTTGACAGGCAGAGTGGACAGTGAAAGAGAGATAGAGCCGTTGGTTCACCCTCCAATGGCCGCCGTGGTCGGCGCGCACCACGCTGATCCGATGGCAGGAGCCAGGTGCTTCTCCTGGTCTCCCATGGGGTGCAGGGCCCAAGCACTTGGGCCATCCCCCACTGCACTCCCTGGCCACAGCAGAGAGCTGGCCTGGAAGAGGGGCAACCGGGACAGAATCTGGCGCCCCAACCAGGACTAGAATCTGGTGTGCCGGCACAGCAAGGCGGAGGATCAGCCTATTGAGCCGCGGCGTCGGCCAATAATGGGACAATTTTAATAATATTCTGTAGTGGGGTTGGTGCTGTGACGCAGTAGGTTAATCCTCTACCTGTGGCACCAGCATCCCATTCTAGTCTTGGCTGTTCCTCTTCCAGTCCAACTCTCTGTTATGGCCTGGGAAAGCAGTAGAAGATGGCCCAAGCCCTTGGGCCCCTGCACACACATGGGAGACCTGGCTCCTGGCTTTGGATCGGTACAGCTCCGGCCATTGTGGCCATTTGGGGAGTGAACCAGCGGAAGGAAGACCTTTCTCTCTGTCTCTTCCTCTCACTGTCTGTAACTCTAACTCTCAAATAAATAAAATCTTTTTTTTTTTTTTTTTTTTTTTTACAGGCAGAGTGGACAGTGAGAGAGAGAGACAGAGAGAAAGGTCTTCCTTTGCTGTTGGTTCACCCTCCAATGGCCGCCGCGGTCGGCGCGCTGCGGCCGGCGCACCGCGCTCGTCCGATGGCAGGAGCCAGGAGCCAGGTGCTTTTCCTGGTCTCCCCATGGGGTGCAGGGCCCAAGCACCTGGGCCATCCTCCACTGCACTCCTGGGCCACAGCAGAGGGCTGGCCTGGAAGAGGGGCAACCGGGACAGAATCCGGCGCCCCGACCGGGACTAGAACCCGGTGTGCCGGCGCTGCAAGGTGGAGGATTAGCCTGTTGAGCCACGGCGCCGGCCCAAAATCTTTTAAAAAATAATAATAATAATATCCTGTAGTTAAAGTTCTGTGTGCTCCTTCTATATTTCTTTCCATCTTTTCTCTCCCTACCTCCAAACATCTTACTGTACTTTTACCTTTTCACTTAAAGAAAGTCCTTTATTTACAGCTTCTCTTTGGCTTATCCAAATTACCCACATCACTATTCTTGTCCTTTAGGGCCATTATTAAGCAAAATAAGAATACTTAGGGGTGAACATTTGGCCTAGTTGTTAAGACAGTGGTTAGGTTCACTTCCCACATCCTAGTGCAGACTCTGGAGGTACCAATGATGGTTCAAATAGTTGGTTTTCTGCCACTCATGTGGGAGACCTGGGTTGAGTTCTGGACTTTGAGCCTTGGCCCCCTAGTTAGTACAGGCATTTGAGGTATGAGCCAATGGATAAGAACTCTGTGTGTGTGTGTGTATATGAGTGTGTGCGTGCACATATGTGTGTCTGTCATTCTATCGCTATATCTCTTGCCTCTCAAATAAAAAAATAGTGAAAGTAAAACAAGACTTGCTCGAACAAAAGTACTTTGATATTGCATCAGTTGCTCTGACAGCTGAAATGAGTGCTAAGTCACTAACCGGGTGAAGAGCATATACAAGGCGGAGATGCTGGACAAAGGGATGGCTCAAGTCCTGGCCAAGACAGAGGGAGACAGTGCGAGATTTCCGAAGAGTGTGACATTTAAAACTTACAGATTGATTATTTCTGGAATTTTCCATTTAACATTTACAGGACATGGTTCACTGAGTAACTGAAACAGTGGAAAGGAAAACTGCAGATAAGGAGGGACTACTGCACCGGCCGACAGTCATGCAGATAGCCACCTTTACCGAAGACATTTGTGGCTTTGCTTACAGCCTATGAAGCAAAAACTAATGTTATTTCTTCAATATTAGAAATGTTCATTTTGATTATCCTTGATATTCTTTGTTCTTTTTAACCAGTTCATGCCCCAAAAGGAAAGAATATTTATGAACATATGTTTCCTTATCTTGGTCTTTCTCAAATTCACTAGCTCTGATACTGTTGCTGCTAAAACTTAGACAAGAATTATATACCTTCATTTTTCCCCTTTGGTTTAACATCTCCATCCTACTCTTTTGGCAGTTGGCTCTGATAATCTCCTACATACAGCTACAAGTTACTAGTCCTAAAATACTTAAACAGCCTGGGTATCTGAGTTAAATCCAGGGATTTATAAAAATCATTGAAAAAAAAAATCTCAAGCATTCTAATGTAGCATAAATTGTAATTTGGTTGAATCACTTATAAACAAAAAAAGTATCTCGGATCAAAGCCAGCGTACACTAAATTGGTGTAACCCATTTCACATACAGACAGCCAGGAAGGATCTTAGATATCAGTCATGAATTCTCTCGAGTCACACAGCTATAGGTGGAAGAGTGACAAAAGCTGCAACCTGGAGCTGGATCTCTTGACTGTAGGTTCAGAAATCTTCCTACTCTACCACGTAAGTGCTGAATCCCTCTTACTTTCTGTCTAAATCACTCCATGAACCCAGAGAAATTTCTTGACTCAATACTTTGGTGACCACAGTTATTTTAACTTCATTATTCTTTCAACCTCAAGTGGGTTTCTGGCATTCCCAGTTCCTAATGCAGTTATGCAATCCATTGGTATAATTTAGCTGATCCAAGTTAGTTTGAGTGAGAAAATATCAGGCAATTTCATCGATATTAGAGATTGTTAATATAAAAGAATGATCTAAAATCTTTTTATGGGCTCTGGTGGAACCCAGTGTACTGAAATAATGATCAGAAAATGGGTGCCTCAATTAATCTGCTTCTTTGTGCAAATTGCAGCATTGCCTGTGGTAGGATGAAACTCCTTTTGTAATCAAAAATACACGCAAATTGATTTATTTCCCATACACATAGGCTCCATCTAAAATAAACGGGTTAACACAAATGAGTAAGAAACAAATATGCAATTACACAAACATGAGGTACTTCAAAAAGTTCATGAAACTGGAAGTAAAAGGTAAATTATTTTGGTGCAAAAATTTTTGAAGCCTATGCAATAAGTTATCACAATATGTATTTTCTGTGAACTCAAAGACTCCACATGTGTATGGATTTGAACATTTTTTGCACTAAAATGAACTTACCTTTTGTTTCTATTTTCTATAAGCTTTTTAAGTACACATGTGTTCATCATGGAAAGGCATCAGGGTGAGCTTTCAACTTGAATAAGAGCCTTATAATTACTCAAAGAAGATAAGAGTGTTGCCAAGCGGAGGGAGCAGGGACTCTGATTCTGTTTCACAAATATTTTCCTTTCATATCTCTGGTCTTTGTCAGTCTCTTTGGAGTCATCAAGGCAGACAAGGCAATTGACAGTTTCTTACAGTAAATTATTTTGCCTGGAAATCTTGCACAGCAGGTATTGCCTGACTTAGCTGGAAATGATAAACTAGAAATGCTGTTATTCAAGTTAGAAGGACCTGAAGGAGCATAAAGCTACCTGCTATGTTGTCATGATATCGCCTTAGAGAGTGATAAAGAACTTCAGTCTAATGGAGGGAACAAAGTGGGGTGGGGTGGGAGGCAACATTTCTTTTGGCCTTCAGCACAACACAAAAAGAACTAGAATTCTCCAGGGCTTTCCATTTGAGTGAAATTCCCCAGAGAAGAAACCAAACTCAGCCTTGACCATTCCTGTAACTCCAGTCAGTCTCCAGCAACATCTCAAAGCTTTAAGTTGTAGAAGTGTTTCCCTGGCTTCTAAGGAATTGTTCTCACATTCATGCCTGGTGTGGATGAATCTGACTTTGCTTCTTATATGAGTTTTTGCCCAAACTGAGTAGACCTGGATGGACTAGAATGACCCATGTCCCTACCAAGGATCTGGGAGGTGCTGATCCCTGCAGCATGGAAGGCATTTCAGCCTCATGCTGCTTCTCTGCAGCCAGGCAGTAGCACTGGGAAATTCTTGATCCTCCTGCACACCCCTCCACACCCCCGCACCCCCCCCCTGCAACCAGCACCCCCCCACACACACGCACCTCCTGGCATCCTTTCCTAGGACAGTGAATCTCAGGCTGAGACCTGCTTTCTTACAATAGTGTTTCCTTCCTACCTGGCATATCCCAGGTACAAATAATGTTTCATAATGTTTTTCTCCTTTTGTTTTCCAATGTTCTAAGTCAGCTCCCTGTAGCACAGGTCCATGTTAGAACACCTGGTGCAGGGCTGGCTCCCAGAACAGCGAGAGAGCCCTGCCAACGAGCTTGCTTGGGACATTTCTGCAGTGGAATTCTTGGGACCAGAGTCTGTTTAGAAATACCAGAGATAACGTGGGAGAAAAGTGCCAATCCTTCCTATTAGAACAAGACAGAAAACCGCATGGATCATCTTAAAGAAGCCAAGCTTTTGAGGCTTTTGAGCGGGTGTAAGGGAAAGAGCTTGGGCAAGGCTGCGGGTCACTGCACCCTCCTTGTTGACTGTACTTCAGCTTTGCTTCCATGGTCACAGATGGAGCACGCTGTGTTTCTAACTGTCTCTCAGGATGCTCCCTGTGTAACACGGCGTCAGAATTAGCAACTGAGGCCAGTGAAAAGGCCACTGGACATCCGTAGAATTAGAAGCCCTTCCCTCTGCCGTATCTTTTCAATCACTAGAGTGTTGATTCATTAAAATCGAAACTTTCGCTGGCACCATCTTGGCCCCTCCTGCCCTGCCTTGGCCTCTCATGGTCACCTCCATAAAAGCTACGGGTGAGTCAGCTGAAATAAGAAAAAGGAAAGAGGTGTGTTTCTGGCTCCTGTACACTTGACTGCGAGCAAGGAACACTGCAAACAAAACCTTAAACCTGAAACTCTGAAGGGCAGGGTGTGGGAAGGTTTGCAGCATGGGGCAAGCGAGGTTGAAGCAGCATGTTTAGCAGGTTGGACATGTGTACTCGCCTTTCATTTAATAATTAGAAAGGAATTAACTCTCCCCGCTGAACTGCGGTCCAGCTTCTGGTGTTCCTCGTGGAAAATACCACTAAGACAACACAAGCTTCAAACCCGTGCATGTTCCAGCTGGGATAGGGCTCCCTCTTTTGCCGCGGTGATCTCTCTCCCCCAGTTACTCATGTGCTGGAGTGTTGGTTCACGAAGTTTGGCTCCTGTGGTTGATTCTGCAGGAAGATTTTTTTTTCACCCTTTGAGATCAGGCATCTGCACAGGTGTTGGCCAACCACCCAGGCACGGCCAGGGACTAGCCAGGGAGAAGGCCTTGGACTCTGGGGCTGTGACGTGTGGCCGCAGAGCGCAGCTCGTGCAGTCCCCCCAGCTCTGCATAACCAGAAGCAGTTATCTGTTGGCTAACAGAGGAGACAGTATCTCTCCTCACATGCCTCCGTGGAATGCTGCCAGTTAAGAAGCTGTTCATCACCCGCAGCCTCAAGAGTCCAGGGCTCTGCCTGTCCTGAGGGACCCGCAGACATCCTGCAGGACTCCCAGATCATTTTCCTTAGTGTGTGGCTTCAGCTCCCGGCGCGATGCTAGATCTTACAAACACACGCACATACAGCCCTGGGCAGACGAGTTTTAGCCTGTAGGCTGGAACCCCTGGTTAAATCCCAAGAGGCAAGGAGAGATAGAATGAGCATCACAGAGCAGCCAGACAGCCCAGGTTCAAATGCTGACTCCTTCAGTAAGGACGTGGCCATGGGCAAGTTCCTAATCTCTGTGGGCTTCGGTTACCTTCTCTGTAAAACGCGAACAATTGCAGTCCCTACCTGGAAAAACTGTGATAGGATCGAGTTCTATTTGTAAAGCACTCAGAAGTGTGCCCCGCACTTTCCAAAAGCTCGTGGAAACACCCATTATCTTTTTTTTTTTTTAAGATTTATTTCATTTATTGGAAAGACAGAGTTACAGAGAGAGGTAGAGACAGAGAGAGAGGCCTTCCATCCGCTGGTTCACTCCCCAGATGGCCGCAATGGCCGGAGCTGTGCCAATCAGGAGCCAGGAGCTTCTTTCTGGTCTTCCACATGGGTTCAGCGGCCCATTTGGGCCGTCTTCTACTGCTTCCCCAGGCCATAGCAGAGAGCTGGATGGGAAGAGGAGCAGCCAGGACTAGAACAGGCACCCATATGGGATGGCGGTGCTTCAGGCCACAGCTTTAACCTACTGTGCCACAACGCCGGCCCCACCCGTTATCTTTTAATTTCATTTTCCCATGAACTTTCTGAAGGCTCCTCACAAGCTCTGTGTGTTTGTTAAATGAAGAAGTGTGTTACACTTGTACTGGTGTGCAAGCACTGCCGTAGCACAGCACCCCAGGCAGAGTAGGGGTGGGGAGGGGTGTGGGTGAGGGGTTGGGAGGATGTCTCAGTCCTGCAGACCTGAAGCCTGAGGGCCAGGTAGAACTGGTTCCCTCTGAGGCCCTCTCCCTGGCTTGCAGCTGGCTGCCTTCTTTCTGTGTGCTCACATGGTCGTCTTTCTGTAGGTGTCTTCATAAAAGGACATCAGTGATGTTGGAATAGGACCCGCTCTAATGACCTCATTTTAATTTGATCAGCCCTCTAAAGAGCCTGTCTCCAAGTACAGTCTCCTTCTGAAGCAGTGGGGCTTAGAACTTGAATGTCAGAGTTTAGGGGCTTACCCAATTCAGCACATAACAATTTTAATAAGAGCTCTGCTGGTTCCAGCCGGTCTTCATGGAGCCAAGGTAGCCGCATGTAGCAGCAGCTGCCAAACCACATACAAGGGAGCTCTTTTTCCCTTATGCATGCCCTGTGACCCCTGTTACAGTCATCTATCAAACTCTTACTTAGAACTATCCTTGGGGCAGGCACTGTGGCACAGCAGGTTAATCAGCTGCTCGGGATGCCTGCATCCCAGATTGGGGTGCTGGGATCAAGTCTTGGCTACTCCACTTCCGAGCCAACTTCCTGCTAGTGCACACTGTGAGAAGCAGCAGATGATGGCTTGAGTATTTGGTTCCCTGCCATCTACATGGGAGATACGAATGGAGTTCCTGGCTCCTGGCCTCTGCCTGACCTAGCCCCAGTTGTTGGCATTTAGGGAGGAGTGAAGCCATATGGAAGATCTCTCTCTCTTTCAAACAAAAGTGAAAAATAAATACACTTAAAAAAAAAAAAACTATCCTTATAGTCTGTGCCTCTGCCAGAGACTTCCTGAGCACATTTCCTAAGTGCAAATTCATTTAATTGTGGAGTCTTTTCCAGGTTCTGTTGAATTCTCCCTGGTCACTAGAATCTATCCATATTTATTGACTTTGATTCTGGTGCTCATTCATCCTCATCTTTCCGGAGTAAGAATCTTGAACTGTGATGACTGCTTGAACATAGTCTTGATGTGTGTTTTTTAAGTTTTATTGTAAAGTTTTATTTCCAGTTTTTCATGACATACCTCTGGGTGAAAAATATACTATTCTTTGTCTATGCCATGAGTGCAAGGACATCATCTTACGAATGATTGGATATATGTTAATGTCTCAAAAAGATGATCTGCTGAATGGGGAATGATCCTGGTCTGCTTTCTGTTGCATAACAAAATGTCACAGGGTGGACACTTTGTGAGGAAAAGAGTTTTGGAGGCTGGAAGTCAAGATAGAGTGGTCTCAGATGCTTGGCTCTGGTGAGTCTCTGGCCACGTCACAGCGCAATGGAGGGCATGGTGGCAGGAGCCCATGTGAGAGGGAAAAAGTAGTCACATGGTGAGACAGGAAGCAAGGATGGATTGGTTCAGGGACCAAGCTTGCTTTTAAAAAAAAAAAAAAAAGATTCGTTTATTTATTTGAAAGGTAGAGTTAGAGAGATGCAGAGAAAGAGAGAGAGGTCTTCCATCCGTTGGTTCACTACCCAATCGGCTGCAACAGCTGGAGCTGCGCCGATCCGAAGCCGGGAGTATGAGCTTCTTCCAGGTCTCCCACATAGGTGCAAGAGCCCAAGAACCTGGGCCATCTTCTACTGCTTTCCCCGGCCATAGCAGAGAGCTGGAAGGGAAGTAGAGCAGCCATGACTCAAACCTGCACCCACAGGGGATGCCAGCACTGAAGTGGCATCTTTACTGGCTATGCCACAGCGCCGGCCCCAAGCTTGCTCTTTTTATAACAACTTGCTTTCTTGGGGACTACCAGAGGTCCCTTGAGAACTACACTAATCTCTTTCAAGCCCAGGGCCTGCAGTGACTCAGTCACCTTCCACTGAGAAGCCCTTCCTAAACACCATCACACTGGGGACCACACTCACAACACAGGGAACTTTGGGAGACACATTCAAACCAGATACAAAGAAATGTCATAGGATTAATCAATTTTAGAATGGTAATAAAGATAAAATCCAAGCATAAATTAGGATGAATTGAAAGGGAATTTCAAAAATCAGTAATCCCTCAAAACCTGGAGATTTGCTTGGTCAGGTTTTGAGCTTCATAAGAGCAGTACTCTTGTCTTACATTGTTGGCATCTTCTTTGTCCTTTGTAATGAATAAGATGACTTCGAACATATGCAAGTGTAAGTGCTAAATGAATTTTAGTGCATTAAAAACGTTTGATTAGAGCTAAAGTTTTCAATAGACAGTCTTACAGCTCATCTGTAGAAAACTTAGGAAACTCATTACCTGTAAAGGATTGTAAAAACTGCCAATATAAACAGGCTCATAAAAGGAACTCCAACAGTATCACTTGCTCAAAGGGAAAAAAATTTTCAAAACACTCTCAGGCAAATGAGGAACATTTTACTGTAATTGATTTGATGTAAAAATTTAACTCAGCTGCTTTTTAAATATAAGAAGAGAGAATAAGAAACTGTAGACCTTAGGATATTTGCCAAACTCATCCAGACCATATTTCTCAGCAGAGGCTCCCAGAGATAATTAGCTTGTCCAAAATCATACAGCTACCTGGATACCAAGATGTAACCTGATTTCTATATGCCATGATTCCTCCCTTTCTCCTGATGACTTATTCGGGAATTAAGTAATTAACATATATTTCTGATTTCTGATGCATACAGTTCAGGAAGAAGCATCAAAGCAGCTAGGAGGGAAAGTATGCACAGAAGGCGAAGGTGGGCACAACCCAGCGGTGTATTGAGAGATGAGTGGATAAGCAAGATGTGGTACCGCCAGGGGCTGGTGTTGTGGTGCAGCAGGTTAAGCAGCTGCATGTGCGGCCAGCATCCCACATCGCAGTGCCACCTGGACTCCTGGCTGCTTGGCTTCCTTTTCAGTCCCCGGATGGTGGCTTCAGTGTTTGGGTCCATGCCACCTGTTTGCAAGACCCGGATGAAATTCCTGGCTGTCGCCTGGTCCAGCACTGGCTGTTACGGCCGTCTGGGGAGTGAACCAGCAGGTGGAATATTCTCTGTCTGTCTGCCTTCCAAATAAATAAATCATTTTTTTAAAGAAAAAAAGTGATAATTCCATATACCAGGATATTACCCTACCTTAAAAAGGTACGAGATTCTGACACATACTACACCATGGATGAACCTTGAGAACATGATGTTAAACAAAGTAAGCCAGTCACAAAAGTACAAATACTGAGTAATTCCCCTTCTGTGAGGTTCCTAGAGTTCTCAACCTTATAGGGACAGAAAGTAGCGTGGTGGGTAGGGGCTGGGGACAGGGAGATGGGGAGTTGTGATTTAACACAGGGTTTCAGTTTTGACCGATGAAAAGAGTTGTGGAGATTGGCCACACAACAGCTTAACATTACTGCACTGTATATCTTGCAGTGGTTAGCAGGGTAAATTTCATGTTTATATATATATATATATATATATATATATATATATATATAGGCCACAATTAAAACGAATAAATCAATAGAAAGCATGGCGGAGAAGACAAACACAAAATGACGAGAGGGAAGAGACAAAGAAGGCACAAAGCCAAGGAAAGTGAGAGAGGGGAAAGCAAGTATCTGTGTGGTTTCTCCCAGCTGTGCCCCACCACTGTGTACCCCTGCTCCCTGCTTTTACTCTAAATATCAACTGCGCTTTCCGTATGGATCCATCTGCTCACTAAAATCTTTCTGCTGTTCATACCAAAAGTCCCTGCTCTACTATCAAATTCCTGATCCCAATTTACATGCACACACACACACACACACATCCTGCATGGTAGACCTAAACCCTTCTCCTGTCTGCATACCCTCCCTCCCCAGGCTTGACCAGTCACCAAAGCCAAAGCTGTGTCATCCTTTCTATGCCCTGGGAGGCCAAGGACCAGAACTAAACACTACTGAACAGAAATGTATGTCAGGAGCCTTATTCCTCTTGCCTGGCTGCCCAGCACCTCCCTGGCACCCTAAACATTCCCAGTCTTCCCGCGTCAGTGTCCCAGCTTTGCACCATTTTCTCAACTTGGTTCCTGCACCGTCTCCTTCCTCCCCTCCCCCTCTGACAACCCCAGGCACCTGTGTCACCCTCCCCACGACACACTATTCAAATTTGCTGTCTTGCTAAAAGTAGAATCCGACTCCAGAAATCACACTGGAGCAGTACAGAAAGAGAACAGTTTATTAGTGTGCGTTCATCTCAGGGGTATTTGCTTGTAGCAGATGACACTCAAGCGGCCGTCTCTTGCCTGGGGGAATTTCCACCAGAAGGGCAGACTTTGGGAAAGCTGTCTCAGGGTGGCGAGGCCTCTGAGTTACCCACCTGAAAGGCACCTAGCACTGCTTCTTCCCTCTTCCTCCCCTCTTCTTGGGCCTCCTGTGCATCAATGGTGGCAATCTAATCAACCGGTAATGGCGCCACCGTAGAGGAAACACTTGAAATGTTTTTGTAGCAGAGAATCAAACAACAGAAGTTTTGCTTTTGAGTAGTTTATAATATGCATCCACTGAGTTCCCAGGCTCAAAAATCCCTGAAAACAGTCACTAGGAGACTTGGGAAGAACTGCCCCCTCCCCCGCAATTGAGATTCGGTCCTAAAGTTCCTGGTAAACAAAGGCTCAGCCTCTTCCTCTTGCCCATGGAGCTTTTTACAAACCTGCTGCTTTTAGGTAGGGAAAATTCCTGCTTGAGCTTCCTCTTTTAAAAGTTCTGTTTTGTTGGAGAAGTTGATGAACTGTGAAATAGTCAAGACTCGCTAGGGAAGGTGGAAGAGACAAGCAGTGTGAGTAACAGGGAATTATCAGCGCCTTATTTACCTGAGGGCTGATTTGGCAGAAGTGATTAAAACAACCACTGTGTTCTCTCTCTCTCTCTCTCTCTCTCTCTCTCTCTCTCTCTCTCCCAGATTTATTTATTTATTTTGAAAGTCAAGAGTTAAGAGAGAGGGAGAGATCATCTTCCATCCACTAGTTCACTCCCCAGATGGCTGCAATGTCCAGGGCTGGGCCAGGCCAAAGACAGGAGCTTCATCCCCGTCTCCCACATGGGTCCAGGGACCCAACCACTTGGGCCATCCTCTCTGCTCTTCCCAGGTCCATTAGCAGGGAGCTGGATCACAAATGGAGCAGCCGGGACTCAAACCGGTGCCTATATATGTCGGCATCAAAGGCGGCATCTTTACCTGCTAGGCCACAATGCTGGGCACACATTGATTACACAGCTGAGCCCTTGAGAATGAATCCTTCACTGAGAGGCGCAAAGAGGCACTGAGAACCACAAAAAGCTCGTGGACAATGCAAGTCAAAGAGAAGCATATTTTGGAGTAAAAAAAATTTTTTTGAGTCCATGTAAAAATTTTTCCCCATGATATGTACTCTCCATGAATTTTTTGAAAACCCCTATATGCATAGATTTCAAAAAAGATTTGCAGCAAAATAAACGTACTTTTACTTCCATTCCCCAAGAACTGTTTGAAGTACCCTCAACCACCCTTCTAAATCAGCAAGCTCCAGGTCCACTCACTAGCTGGCATTAGTGCTGGAGAGGAGGCACCCCAGGGGGTAAGCTGTTTGCCTTTGTCAGGATAACTCATCTTTTGTTCTCAAACAAAACACCCAAATATCAGAGTGTCAGTCTTCATCCGAATGAATGGACTTTCTGTTCTCACTCACCTGAGTTGTGAGAATAAAAGATCAGATAATGTCAATATGTTAATCATTTTTAATTGCAGTTGGCCTAAGGGAGCACCCACCTCCATCTTTCCTTTTATTGCTCTTTCCTTGAAGTATCCTGCCAAATGAAGCAAGAATCTCTCCCGTAGCAAATCTAAAGCCACCTCAATTTTTGTAGCACAAACATAAAGCAGGAGAAAGTTCAAAATGAGAATTTGGGGGCCGGCATTTCGGCATAGCAGTTAAAATGCTGGCTAACACAGCCTTATCCCATATCAGAGTACCTGGGTTCAGTACCTGGCTCCTCCTGACTCCAGCCCCCTGCTAATGATGGCCCTGAGAGGTAGCTGTATTCCTCAGTTGACTGAGTTCTTGCTACCCACGTGGGAAACTTGGATTGAGTTCCTGGCTCTGGGCTTAGGTTTTGGCCATAGTTGGGGTCATTGCAATAAAGCATTTAAGGAGTGAACTAGTGTGGATGGGGCGCTTTTTCCGTCTCTCAAATACATTTTAAAAGATTTTTTTAAAAAAAAGCAAAATAAGGGGCTGGTGTTGTGGCATAGCTGATAAAGTTGCCACCTGCGATGCCAGCCTCCCATATGGGCACCAGTTCAAGTCCTGGCTGCTCCACTTCTGATCCAGCACCCTATAAATGTGCCTGGGAGAGCAGCAGAAGATGGCTCAAGTTCTTGAGCCCCTGCACCCACATGGGAGACTTGGAAGAAACTCTTGGCTCCTGGCGTAGGTCTGACTCAGCTCTGGCCATTGTGGCCATTTGGGGACTGAAACAGCGGATGGAAGGTCTCTCTCTCCCTTTGTCTCTCTGTAATTCTGCCTTTCAAATAAACAAAATAAATTTTTTTTAAAAAAAAGGAAAATAAAAAGCAAGACATTATTTTTTAAGGAAGAGCAGTGCCAATACACCAGCTCTCTCACACAGACTGCAAGCCCAGAAGATGCAACCACCAGCAGGTCAGTGATGCTCCATAGCTGTGCAGCTGTTGTGGTGATGGATAGCTGGAATCGCTTCCAAAGGCTAACCCAATGCTGTGATAAGAGGTGTTAACCTAACACTCCTGGGTCTCTCATAAACCTTCCAGTAATTCTGCTTTTTCTCCACTCTCTGTTACTTTATTTTTGTCCTTTGCTCATCACTTGGAATGGTGACTCATACTTGCCATTGGGCAGTTACCTTTGGCTACTGAGGCATACAGCACACTGCATCCTTTTGAATAGCATGGTATTTCTTTTCTGGTGAACATACTGTGACAAATCCTGGAGACCATAAACTTAAGTAAGCCTCATTTGTAAACAAGTATCTCCTTTCATCTCTTGTATTTTTTTCTTTTAAATACACTTAAAAAATAAAGAGGTAATAACTAAAGTCTTCCAAATGGCTAAAAATCACCTCTATTTCAACAATTTCTCTATCTACTTGAACTTCAATCTTGATCTAAGAAAAGCCTAGGTGTTAGAAGTCAGGAAAGAACTATGCTTTCCCCAGGATTCCCCTAAACATGAACTAACACTTCAGCTGTGGATTGACCCTAAAAATATTTAATTAATTCTATTCTTCCAAACTCAGTATTTTAATGTCAATCTTTAAAAAAAGAGTCAGACAGGAAAAACAGAATTCTTTAAATATTTTTAAATGTGAGGCATGAGAATGCCTCCATGTGCACAATTGTTGCCATCGTCACACTGGAAAGCACTTATTAAGCCAGTAAGTCTGCAAGGTGAATAAGGAGAACTGCATAGACAGTTCCCATTTTGATGGTGGAAAAGGGAAGCTAAGGCCGAGGCTCAACATGACGACTATAGATTTGTTCAGCAAGAAATTATGAAAATGAAGAAAACTGCAAGGTTCTTTGCATGTTTTCACAGTTTAATTCATTCAAAAGCAAAATATTTCTATCACTGTAGAAGTGAAAGAGATCAGAAGGAGGACCCAGATCCACCCTCTTACTTTATAGATCAAGAAACTGATACCAGAGAGGCCCAGTGACTTAAAGGAATAGAAAATGAAAAACGTGCTCAGGATTACAAACTAGGTTTCCTAAACCAAATTTTCATATGCTTTCCCTTGCACCCTTTTGCCTCTGTGTTTTGTAAAACATGTGTAAGCTGTGTATAAATGCCAGACACAAATACTTAACGTTGGAAATTGCAGGATTAGTTGAGGAAGAGAAAAGGAAAAAAATGAAAGGCAGGGGAAGAGTGTGTGTGAAGGAAAGAACAGTTTGGGAGGCAGGTGGAGGTGAGGGAGAAACTGCAAGCTAACAGAGAGACACAGTCAGTTACTTAACACCTCTGTGTCTCAGTTCTGCTAATGAAATGAAACTTTGCTGCCCTCTCTCCATGTCATGGTCCTGCTCTCAGATGGGCACCACAACACTGGACGGTTTGTTCTGGGGAGAGAACTCCCAGGTGGTACAGAAGCATGGCAGAAGCTGTCCACAGGGTCACACGTGAGAGTGTGCCTAGGAGTCACACGCCAAAGGGAGTTCCTTCTTTCGATTAAGACCCAGCAACTCAGGAAAGCAGAACGTGTTTTCGTCTCAGCTACTTCTTGACCATAGATGATTTGATTTGGGTCTTCATTCACTTATATTTTAGAACTATGAGAGCCAGATTTTTAAAAAATATTTATTTAATTTACTTGAAAGGCAGAGTTACTGAGAGGCAGAGAGAGAGAGAGAGAGAGAGAGAGAGAGAGAGAGAGGTCCTCCATCTGCTGGTTCACTCGCCAAATGACCTCAAAAGCTGGAGTCGGGCTGATCTGAAGCCAGGAGCCAGGAGCCTCCTCTGGGTCTCCCACGCGGCTGCAAGGGCCCAAGCGCTTCGGCCATCCTCCACTGCCCCACCAGGCCATAGCAGAGAGCTGGATTGGAAGTGGAGCAGCTGAGACTCAAGTCGTCACCCACATGGGATGCCATCACTGCAGGCAGCGGCTTTACCCACTGCGCCACAGCAGCAGCCCTAAGAGCCAGATTTTTTGAGGTTGGCTTTAGGTCCATATATCTGTACATAAAAATATATTAGTAATTTTAGGAGTTAGTGGTAAGCTGCCACTTGAAATTCCAGCATCCCATATGGGTGTTTGAGTCCCAGCTGCTCCACTTCCAATCCAGCTCCCTGTTAATGAGCCTAGGAAAGCAGCAGAAGATGGCCCAGGTGTTTCAGCCCCTGTACCCAGGTGGAGACCCAGATGAGGCTTGTGGCTCTTGGCTTGGGCCTTGCCCAGACCCAACCTTTGCAGCCATTTGGGAAGTCAACCAGCAGATAGAAGATCTCTCTGTCTCTGTCTCTCCTCTCTCGGCATCTCTGCCTTCCAAATAAATAAATATTTAAAAATTATGCAGCTACCAAATGTCCCCTAGACACAAAGTCAGTCACTAAAATTAACAAATTTCTGATCTGGTTTGAAAACTGCACAGTACAGATCTTTTTTATTTTCTTGTTTTGCTCAACAACAACAAACCTACATATGATCATGAAAGCAAAAAGTTGTAATCATAACTCAAATCAGTAAAAAAGTGAAGTTAGCTTAAGGCAGATTTAAGCAAAGCCATACACTTTTAACAGCCCACTTCCTGAGGCCTGAGGTGAGGGCAGTGAGCGTCAAGACATACCATCCCAAATATTCGACACAACCTGCAAATGTCTATGAAATATCTGTGTTTTGGGTTATGCCATTTGGATGTTTTGTCTACACAGCATTGCATATCTAAATGTTTGGAAACATTCAGATGATGGGTTTTCAAATTGTTGTTCGGATAGGATATTTGGCATTGTAACCAAAAAGCGTTTCCAAACTTCATCAACCTTCCAGAAAGGAGTGTGATTGATTTTATTTTAGATGGACATGAGGGTGAAAAACTCCAAAACATTTTTGCTCAGTTTTGCCTATTGAGTTTCCATTTGCAAGAATTCATTAGAAATACCACAAACTAAAAAATAATTAAAATGTTCCCTGAAGTTGTAGAACATTTTCACTCATCTGCTTTCTGACCTTTTTTTTTTTTTAACATTAAAATTTGATCTTTGCCTTATTGGAACTATGAAGAAATCTAAATCTGAATAGCCCTTCTTATAATACACAGTCATTGTTTGTACTTGCAAAACTGGATTAAGAAATCACTGGTATTCTTACACATGTATTTTTTGCCAAAGAAAATTCAGCATATTTCTGCTTAGCCTTGAAACTTCCACCAACCAGACAGAGTGATTGTGTACCACCCACACTTCTCTTTGGCTTCTCCACGTCCCCAGGGAACTCTCAGCTTGAAGCCCGTCGGACATGTATCAACTCCTCTGTGCTGTGCTCGGTTACACCTGTCCTGCAGGTGAAATAATTCTCCCAGCTTACCACATCACAAGGTCAAGCACCCAATCTGTTAAAATAAGACAAACACCTTTCCTGTGTTTCCCACTTCCCATTCGGTCCTGCGTCCAACATGACAGACAGCAGGCCTTCTCTTCGGTAAGAACACTGTTCCTTTACACTTGCCCTTCTTATTTTGTGGCACTGCGCTCGGCTGGGGCCATCATGATGTTCTTGAGTGTGCACAGATTACAAAGCATGTCACAAACACAGGGTCCTTCATCAGTTCTGCAAAACCTGAATTCTTCAACTCCAAACCCTTTGCTTTTCTCTCCCTCCCAAAACCAACACTCACAGTCATGTACCACACGTATGCAACCACATTCGCCCACACACAAAGCCATAAACATGTACACAACACACACACAACCACTCAGCCTACACTCACAGCTACCACACATGCACTACACAATCACACACACACACACACACACACACACACACTGCAAGCTCATACACACTCATAAGTTTAAAAAATTTATCAGAAGAAACTAAATATTAGCCTGACTATAATAATTCTTATAACATTAAAAGGTAGTCCCCTTTGTTTTAGTATTTTAGTAGCATCGAAAAAATCACAAAATAAACATATTACTAATAGTCATAGTAGCAGAACTTTGACGTTTTAAAATGTTTATCCAGAACAGAAATCAAACAGTACTACACAGCTCATTATAAACAAACAACAAAATAACCCCAAGAATCTACAGTTCACTTTCCCACACTCCCATACCTGAGTTCTGTGTCCTGGTCATTCCTCCATTACTTCCCCCTCTTGCTTTTTCCCTCCACAATTCTAAATGATATATCTATGCTGCCTTTTCTTCCTTACTCAACTTAGGCTTTGCCCAACTTGAATCCATGGAGGCCGTGAATTTAGCACTCTTACACCCACCCTCTTCCTCCCTGCCCTCCAATCCTCATTTTCATTCCCTCAATATAGGTTTGCCACACTTTGGGGGTAGGTGAACATTCTGTACTTACACCATTATTACCATGTAAACACCTACCTTTTTTATTTATGTGCTTATTTTCCCAGAGTTAATAGTTGCCTCCTTTTTAATTTTTTTTTTTTGCTTTGTTTTTACTACCACCAGTTCTTCCCAAACTCTCCAAAACCGCTGTAAAACCTTTCAACAACAGCCATACCACATCATCTGTAGGTATAAGTTTGGGGGGATGGGAGACATCCCTCCGGGAATCCCTCTGCCCTCCCGCTCCAGGCAGGATTACTCCTTCCTGTTGGCTTCCTGCCCATGTCCACCTTCCCTTCACTGTCGTCCTGATGATTGCTCTCCTGTCCTCCAGTCTCCTGGATGTTTGTCTTCGTTGTAATGAGTTTACTCCACCCTTTTGTTGGAGCACATCATCTAGTAGCTTCCTAAAAAAAAGTGAATGGGAGGCAATCAAAAAATTTTTTTTAATTTTTAAGTAGTTTCAAAATTACAAAGAATGTTCAGGAGTAAGAATATTGCATGAAGCACTCAGAATATCTACCCAGATTTTCCTACTCTTAATGTTTTGCCTCATTTTTGATACTGTTAACTCTTACGCACACACACAAGAAAAGTGTATATGTAAAATATTTTTTCTGAACAATTTGAAATCAAGTTTTATGAGTCACTGCCTCTTGTCCCTAAATACTTCAGTATATATGAGAATACTTAAAAATTCATAGAAGAGTGGAATTAAAAATAAGTTTATCTTGTTGCAAAAATTTTGAATTTTATGCAGTTTTTTCATAATTTACACTTTCCATTAACTTTTTGAAGACCTTTTGTATTTCACAAGAATCAATAGTTCTTTTATCAGCTTTCATAAATTTAATATTGATATAATATTTCTATCTAATTTATCAATTGATCCAAAAAATTTTTAGAAACATCAGCAACACAAGATCTCGTCCTATGTCATGCGCTGCACTTAGTTGTCATTTCTCTGTGCCTCCGTTAATTTGGGACAGTTCCACAACTTAATTTTTGTCTTTTATGACATTTTTAAGAAAGAGTAAAGCCCCAACCCCTTTTATTTTAAATAGAATGCTCCTCACTTTAGATTCAGACGATGCATTTCCTGGTCAGAAGACCACAGCACGATGTTGAGTTCTTTCTAGGGCATTACACCTGAGAGGTACTCAGCACCCATCTGCCCTTCATGGGCAATGTTAATTGTGGTCACCTGGTCAAATTGCTATTCAATTTCTCTGAATTTTGTTGTCCACTCCCCCACCCCCGCAATAAGCCATCTACAGCAAGACACTTTAAACTCATGCTAATATCCTGTTAAGCATTGAAATTCTCCCCTAGATTAGCATCTGTTGCTGATTCTTGCCTGATGGTTACAAATGAGTCCATCTCTGCCTTCCCTTCATACTTACTAGAAAGCAGGAGCTCCATCTGTATCCTCTGTCTATCTACCATTATCATCATCATCATCATCATCTATCTATCCTTAGTATGCTCCCATGGGTTTCTATTCTTTTTTTTTTTTTTTTTGATGGCTTATGATCCATTACTGTCCCTACTCGCTATCCTTCTAGAATTCCTGGTTTTCAAATTCTAGCATGATCCTCTAATTTTCTTATCATTTCTCCTCTGCTGTTTTACTTTCTGCTATAGTTTCTCATCTTTATCTTCTAATTTGCATATGTATATATTTTAATTTGAGAGACAGAGGGACAGATAGACAGAGGAGCTCCCATCTGCTGGTTTACTTCCCAAATGCCTGCAACAGCCAGGGCTGGACTGGTCTGAATCTGGGACCTGGGAGCTCCATCCAGGTCTTCCACCTGGGTGCAGGGACCTAAGTTCCTGAGCCATCACCTGTTGTCGTCCAGGGTGGGCATTAGCAGGAATTTGCCACCTAGAGCAGAGCAGCTCTTGAACCCAAGCACTCTGATGTGGGATGTGGGCATCCCCACCATCGTCTTAACTGCTGTGCCAAACACCGGCCCTTGTATTGACTATCTTTAACTGCGTATTTTTAGTTTTTAACAACTCTCACTTGTTTCTGGTTTTCTCTTTTTTAAAGATTTATTTTTTCATTTATTTCAAAGACAGAGTTACGGGGTGGAGGTGGGAGGAGTTGCAGAGCGAGATCTTCCATCTGCTGGTTCATTCCCCAAGTGGCCACATCAGCTGGGGCTGAGCTAGGCTGACGCCAAGAGCCCAAAGCTTCATCTGGGTCTCCCAGGTGAATGCAAGAGACCAAGCACTTGGTCATCCTCCACTGCTTTCTCAGGTGTATTAGCAAGGAGCTGGATTGGAAGTGGAGCGTCTGGGACTCTGAACCAGTGCCCATTTGGGATGCCAGCATTGCAGGTGGCAGCTTAACCTTCTATGCCACAATGCTGGTCCCTGTTTCTGGTTTTTCTTTTTAAAGATTTATTATATTTATTTGAAAGAACTACAAAGAGAGGTAGAGATAGAGAGAGAGAGGTCTTCCATCCACTGATTCACTCCCTGATGGCCACAACCGCCAGAGCTGAGCCAATCCAAAGCCAGGAGCCAGGAGCTTCCTCTGGGTCTTCCAAGTGGCTGGGGACCCAAGTACTTGGGGCATCCTCTGCTGCTTTCCCATGCACATTAGCAGGGAGCTGAATTGTAAGTGGAGCAGGCAGGATTTGAACTGGCACCCTTATGGAATGCCAGCCCTGCAGGCCTGGGCTTTAACCTGCTGTGCCGCAGTGGCGGTGCCTCTGGCTGTCTTACGTCAAGTACGCGGTGTATTGTCTTCTGTCTCTCATATTACTACTGAACCTGTTTCTTCCTCCCTGCATTGTCGTTTCTCTTTGCTTTTGTAGAGGTTTTTTCCCCAAAATTATTTGTTTTTCTTTGTGGTTATACACATACGTCTTCCATGTTCGAGCTGGTCTTTAAACGTTAGAGACCTTTGACAGTGCCCATTTAAGAATGAGGTGTGGACGGTGCTTTTTGATTGGTGGGTTTTAGTGTGATGCGATTCAGAAGGGTCGACTTACCTCATCGAGATTCCCTGATGTGTCAGTATCCACTGCTTTTTCCCCCCTGTCTCTTGAGGTGGTTTCTCCAGGGCAGAATAAGAATGTAAGATTGGATGCTGCAAGGCAGAGGAGAGGTTTCCATCCCGGGTTTCACCCACACCTTCCTCGTGCCTACAGTTCTGTGTCCAGATCCCATCTCTCTCTCTCTCTCAATGTCTCCAAAGAATAAGACTCCATTCTTCTATAAGGCAAGGGAGGTGTGGTCACTTAGCTGGTGGAACAGTGGAGTAGATGTGGAGAAGAAATGTTCCTTATACAGAATTTCAAGCAATCCTTACTCCTCGCCATCCCAAGGTTCACCTGGAGCTTCCTGAACTATTTAGCATTCTCATTGCCCTTGTGCTTTCAAATCCCTATTTGGACCTGGTCTTCTTTAAGAACCCTCTGACTGCTCACAGCCCAGTAGAAGGTAGAAGATAAGATTTCAGACCTGCATGGCGGCTCACTTGGCTAATCCTCCACCTGCAGCGCTGGCACCCCAGTTCTAGTCCCAGTCGGGGCGCCGGATTCTGTCCCGGTTGCTCCTCTTTCAGTCCAGCTCTCTGCTGTGGCCCGGGAAGGCAGTGGAGAATGGCCCAAGTGCCTGTGCCCTGCATCCACGTGGGAGACCAGGAGAAGCACCTGGCTCCTGGCCTCCGATGGGCACAGCACGCCCGCCATAGCAGCCATTTGGGAGGTGAACCAACGGAAGGAAGACCTTTCTCACTGTCTAATTCTGCTTGTCAAAAAAAAATCTATTTTAGACAAAATAATTTGATTATTGTTAGCTCTTCATAATAGCAATAACAGCCTATCTAGAGTATAATGTTCTATATAGGTTACTGAGTAGCATTATCTTCAAGATTATATGTCCATTTTTATTTTAACTTTGATAGCAGAGAATGTAAACAAAGATGGAGAAGCTTAACGATTTACAAGATGTTCTTAAATTAGGTTTCATGAAGTGATTTTTACTTTCTTTTGGATATAGGCAACTTAAGCCCATACATAAAAATGATCATTTGGGCATTTATATTTGCAATCTAACACTAAAATTTTGATAAGAAAATCTGAAAAGAGTATGAACAAATCATTTAAGGAAAAAAATACAAATAGCCATTAAAAGTGATATTTACCTCATTAATTATCTTTTAAATTAAAAGAAGATACCATTCCATCAAAGAAAAACCCAGGACTGGATGGCTTCATGGTTGAGTTCTACCACTTAAAGAACTAATAATAATTCTTCTGAAATGCTTCCAAAAAAAATTCAAGAGGATGGAATACTTCCAAACTTGTTTTACAAGGCTGGCATTACCCTGATACCAAAACCAAATAAGGGTCAACGCCGCGGCTCAATAGGCTAATCCTCCACCTGCGGCGCCGGCACATCAGGTTCTAGTCCTGGTCGGGGCGCCAGATTCTGTCCCGGTTGCCCATCTTCCAGGCCAGCTCTCTGCTGTGGCCCGAGAGTGCAGTGGAGGATGGCCCAAGTCCTTGGGCCCTGCACCCGCAAGGGAGACCAGGAGAAGCACCTGGCTCCTGGCTTCGGATCAGCGCAGTGCGCCAGCCACAGCGCACCGGTCACAGCGGACATTGGGGGGTGAACCAACGGCAAAAAAAGGAAGACCTTTCTCTCTGTCTCTCTCTCTCTCTTGCTGTCCACTCTGCCTGTCAAAAAAAAAAAAAAAAAAAAAAAAAAAAAAAACCAAATAAGGATACTGTAAGAAAAGAAAATTAAATTACAGGCCAATATACCTAATGAACACCAATGTAGAAATGCTTCACAAAATACCAGCAAATCAAATTCAATAGCATGTTAGAAAGATCATGCCCCATGATAACATGGAATTTATCCCTGGGCTGCAAGGATGTTTAAACATATGCAGATCAATAAGTGTGATAGACCATACTAACCGAATGAAAGAGAAAACCAAGTGACCATATCAATAGATGCAGAAAAGGCATTTGATAAGATTCAACAACCTTTTGTGATAAAAACAAAATCTCAACAAATGTAGAAATAATGTTCCACAAAATGAAAAAGACCATATACGACAAACCCACAGCTAACTTTATACACAACGATTAAAAAGTTGAACACTTTTCCTCTAAAATCAAGAACAAGATAAGATATTTTTGCATTTCTACCCAACATAGCACTAGAAGTCCTGGCCAGAACATTTAGGGAAGAAAAAGAAATAAAAGGCATCCAAATAGGAAAGGAAGTTGTGAAACTGTCTGTTTGCTGATGAAATTCTCATATATATATGTACATATTATATATATATATATATATATATATATTTGACTCTGAAGATTGCCAACATCTTGTAGAATAGATACTTTATTTTTTATTTTTATTTTTCTAACAGGCAGAGTAGACAGTGAGAGAGAGAGAGACAGAGAGAAAGGTCTTCCTTTTTGCCATTGGTTCACCCTCCAATGGCCGCCACAGCCAGCGCGCTGCGCTGATCCGATGGCAGGAGCCAGGTGCCTGGTGCTTCTCCTGGTCTCCCATGGGGTGCAGGGTCCAAGCACTTGGGCCATCCTCCACTGCACTCCCTGGCCACAGCAGAGAGCTGGCCTGGAAGTGGGGCAACCAGGACAGAATCCAGTGCCCCGACCGGGACTAGAATCCGGTGTGCCGGCAAGGCAGAGGATTAGCCTAGTGAGCCGCGGCTCCGGCTAGAATAGATACATTTAGTAAAGTTGTAGCATTAAAAAAAATCAGTGCACAAAAATCAATAATATTACTATACACAAACAATGAAGTATCTGATAAAGAAATTAAGAAAATGATCTTGTCTACAATAACATCAAAAAATAAAATAGAGGAGGATATTTGACCTAACAGTGAATTTCCCTGTTCTCCAAATTAGTGTGCCTGGGTCTGATACCCAGCTCCACTTCTGACTCCTCCTCCTGTTATTGCAGGCAATGAGCGGCAGCAGAGAGAGTCAAGTGGCTGAGTTCCTACCACCCATGTAGTCCTTGGTTGAGTTCCTGGTGCCCAGCTTCAGTCCACACTATGAGCCATTACAAACATTTGGGGAGTAAACCAGCAGGTGGGAGCCCACTCTCTTTCTCTGTCTCTGCCTCTCAAATAAATCACCAAGAAAAGTAAAATTATTAGCAATAAATTTAATCAAAGAAGGAGACTGTACACTGAAAATTGGAACGTGTTGATGAAAGAAATTGAAATTGACACAAGTAAGGGGAATGATATGCCGTATTCATGGACTGGAAAAATGGATATTGTTAAAAAGTCTGTGCCATCCCTATCAAAAATCCAACATTATTTTTCACAGAGATAGAAAAAGCAATTTTAGGGGCTGGCACTTTGGCGCAGTGGGTTAACAACCTGGTTTGAGACCCAGCTGCTCCACTTCCTGTCCAGCTCTCTGCTAAGGCCTGGGAAAGCAGTGGAAGATGGCTCAAGTCCTTGGGCCCCTGCACCTGTGTGGGAGACCTGGAGGAAGCTCCTGGCTCCTGGCTTCGGATCGGCACAGCTCCAGCCGTTGCGGCCAATTGGGGAGTAAACCAGCAGATGGAAGACCTCTCTCTTTCTCTCTCTCTCTCTCTCTCGGCCTCTCCTCTCTCTGTGTAACTCTGACTTTCAAATAAATAAATAGATCTTTCAAAAAAAAATCTTAAAATTCAGACAGAACCATGAAGGACTCCAAATAGTCAAAGCAACCTTGAGCAAAAAGAACAAAACTGGAGGCATCATATATGCTTGGAAGATATATATAAAAAGGCATAAAAACAGAAACATGGACAAAAGGAACAGGATGAAAAGCCCAGAAGTAAGGCCATGAGCGTACAGTCAATCAATTTTTGACAGAAGTGCTGAGAACATATAACAGAGAAAAGTCAGAGTGTAAGAGTGTGGGTGACTGGCACTGAGCAAACTGAAAATGTACAAAAATCAATGAATTCAAACCGGATTAAAGACTTAACTATAAGTCTTTAAATAAAGAAGAAAACATAGGGGACAATCTCTGTCATGTTGTTCTGGACAATGATTTCTTGAATAAGACCTCAAAGCACAGGCAACAAAAGTGAAACCTTAAAAATGAGATTGCATCAGACCACAAAGCTTCTTCCCAACAAAGGAACAATCAGCAGAGTGAAGAGACAGCTCATGGTGGGGGTCTTCATGGTGGGTAAGTCACCACCTAGGATGCCAGCATCCCAGTCCTGGCTGCTCCACTTCCCATCCAGCTCCCTGCTAATGTGCTTGGGAAAGCAGGCAAGATGGCCCGAATGCTTGTTCCCCTGCCACCTACATAGGAGACCCAGATCCTGGCTCCTGGCTTCATCCTACCCCAGGGCTGAACATTGCAGCCACCTAGGGAGCAAACCAGCAGGTGGGAGATCTCTCTCTCTGTCTCTGTCTCTGGCTCTGTGTCTCTCCCTCTCTTTCTGTAACTGCCTTTCAAATAGTAAACAAATATACAAAAAAAAAAGAGACAGCCCATAGAATATGAGAAAATACTTGCAAACCATATATATATAACAAGGGATTGATATACAAAATATGTAAGAAACTCAAAAACCCCAATAGCCAGAAAACAAATAACCTGATTTAAAATGAGCAAAGGATCTGAAGAGGCATTTCTCAAAAGAAGATATAGAAATGGCAAACAGGTTCATGAAAAAAATGCTCAATGTCACTGATAATGAAGGGAAAGCAAATTAAAGTCACAGTGAAATACCACTTCACACCTGTTTAAATGGATGTTATCAAAAAGATGAAAGATAAATGTCAGTGTCAATGATGTGGGAAAACTTACACACTGTTGGCGTGAATGCAATTAGCCCAGCCACTGTGGAAAGTAGTATGAAGTTTTCTAAAAACGGTAAAAATAGAACTACCCATGATCCAACAATCCCACTTCTGAGTATAATCAAAGAAGTTGAAATCTCTGTGTGGGAGAGAGATCTATACTCCCATGTTTACTGCAACGTGATTCTACATAGCCAAAATGTGCAATTTGCCTAAGCATCCATCAGTGGATGAATGAATAAGGAAAAGTGAATGTGCACATAATGGAATACCATACAGCAGGGGTGGGGAACGTCTGGCTCACGGGCAGTATCCATGAAATCATTTGGTCTGGCCCTGCTAAGGCAGCCACAGGCAGGACTCAAAATTCAATAAATCAATAGCAAGCTAACTTTTCAGTTGGTAATTTTGTATGGCCCACAAATGATGCTATAAATATCCAAATGGCCCTTGGCAGAAAAAAAGTTTCCCCATTTCTGCTTCATAGATTTTAAAAGAAGTAAATTCTGGCATTTCCAACAACTTGAGTGAACCTGGGAGGACATTATGCTAAATGAAATAAATGAGTCATAGAAATACCACAGGATCTCACATACAGTGGATTCTAGAACAGTTGAACTCAGAGAAGCCGAATGCAGAATGATTACCAGGAGTTGTAGAACCAGAGGGTGGAGAGGTGGATGTCGTTAATGGGAGGAGGGGTAGATCTTAGTCAAGGATAAAAAGTTTCCATCAGATGGAAGAAATAAGTTTGGCGATCTATTGCACAGTATGATGATCATAGTTAATAACATGTATGTTTCAAAATTTCTAAAAGAGTGGATGTTCAATGTTCTCAGTCCAAAATTATAACAGTTGAGGTGACAGATGTGTAAGCTATCTTGCTTTAATATTTTATGTTGTATTTATATGTCAAATATCACAGTACACTCCACAAATATATACAATTATCGTCTGCTAATTAGAAATAAGAATTGAAGAAGGGTGGGAGTTTGGCACAGCAGCTGGGTCACCACTTGGGATGCCCATGTCCCACGTTCGAGCACCTGGCTGGGGTCTCAACTGCTCCACTTTCAGGTCAGCTTCCTGCTGACGTGCACGCAATGGTTCAAGTATCAACTCAAATGGGTCAAAGACTTAAATGTCAGGCCCGAAAACTTCGAAACTAATAGACAAAAGTGTAGAGGAAATACTCAGGATATTTGTCTGATCAAGGATTCTTTTGTTCATGACACCAAAAGTATAGGCAGCAACAACAAGAAAAGCAAAAAATTGACAAATGAGATTTCATCAGATGAAAAACTTCTGCCCGGCAGAGGAAGCAACAGAGTGAAGAGACAGCCTACAGAACGAGAGAAAATATTTTCAAATTATTAATCTGATGAGGCGATAACTTCCAGGATGTATAAGAAAATCAATGGCAAAAAAGCCAATAATCTGATTTAAAAATGGGGGAATGAACTGGATAGATATTTCTCAAAAGAAGATGTACAAATGGCAACAAGTATATGAAAAAATGCTCAGCATCACCATCTATCAGGGAAATGCAGATCCAAACCACAGCGGTTACTCCAGTTAGAATGACTATTCTGAAAAGACAAAATATCAGAAATGCTGGAGAGGGTGTAGAGAAAAAGGGATCTCTCATACCCTGCTGATGGGAATGTAGAATAACAGACCCATTCCATTCTGGAAAACAGAATGGAACTTTCTCCAGTCACCAAATGAACTGAAATGAGAATGTGGCAGAGATAACCTGTACTCAGATGTGAGTTGCAGCATGACTCAAAATAACCAAGATATGGAATCAACCTAGTTGTCTTGAGATGGATAGGTGGAAAAAGAAAACGGTACATACCCACAAAGGAGTATTATTTAGCCATAGAAGGAATAAAATTATGTCATTTGCAGTAGTATGGATGTAACTGGAGGGCATTATGTTGAGTGAAGTGAAATGCACACAGATAGGCAAACACTCAGCCATGGAAGCTAACACTGCTCTCAGAGGACAGAATGGAGTGGTGGTTACTAGGGGTGAGCACTGGGCCTAGCCGTTAAGGCACCAGTTAAGATGCCTGTGTCCCATGTCAGAGCGTTTGGGTTCAACACCCACCTCTGGCTCCTGGCTCCAGCTTTGTAGGAATGCAGACCCTGGGGGGCAGAGGTGATAACTCAAGTGTGTGGCTTCAGGCTACCAATATGTAGGACTGGATTGCTCCCCCCCCACCCCAGCTTTAGTCCTAGCTCAGACCTGCCATTGTGGGCACTTGTTCTCTCTCCCTCTCCCTCTCCCCTACCCTCTCTTTCTCCCTCTCCCTATCTCTCAAATAAATAAACTTAGCTTGAGCCAGGGAAGGGAGAGAGGGGTATAGAGAAGATGGTTAATGGGTATAGGGATGCATGAGATAGGAGGAATAACTTCTGTAGCACCATAGGGTAACTACGGTTGACAAAATTAATTGAATATTTCTGAATAGCTAATGGAGAGGATATTGAATATTCTTGATGCAAAGAAATGATATATTTCTGATATGTCAGATATGCCAGTTATCCTGATCTGGTCATTACACACTATATACAGGTATTGAAATGCCACACTATACCCCATAAATACGTGTAATGACTGTGTTAATCTAGAAATATATTAAAAATGAAGTTTTTTTTAAAAAAAATGTTATACACACACACATAATGCATAAACCTGGCAAATCTCTCTTGTGATTGGTCCCAGAGACATAAAAGACAAGAATCATGGTGACCCTGACCTCAGGTCCTTAACTTTGGTCAAGGAGATAAATCATGTGTACATAAAAACCACAAAAATGACTGAGAGGTGGCCTGTTGCAGAGGCAAATGTCCAAGGCTGGGGGTCAGGAGGCCCAAGTTTGCAACACAACCCAGTGAATGCCCTTAGACAGGGCACTTCTCTGTGGGTCTCTCTTTCCCCAGCTGCAGTACATCACTGTACAAGGTCTCTCAGCCGTCCCAGGTCTCAAGTCTGTGATTTAGAAAGAAAAGTGAGGCTACAAGCATGGTGGACGGTTGTAGGGACACACAGACATGCTGTTTGGGGGAAGCTCTGTGGAGGAAATAACGCTTGCACTCGAATACAAAGACTGGAAGGGATTAGGCCACCAAGAGGACCAAGGGCACAATGGCTGGAAGAAAGACCAAGGGCAACGAAGGAGAAGTGAGTCACATGCCTTCAAGGGCTAGTGAGCTCACCCTAGCCGACAAGGTCTATAGCCCGAGATGCAAAGGCAGGGAGAAGTCAGATCCCAAAGGGGTTGGAGGACAGAGAAAGGAGCCTGGACTTTATCCTGGGGCAAGAGGAGTAATCGGAAGTTTCTAAGCAGGCGTAAATTGTTGGAGGAAATCCCATTTCCCTATCCTCATGTTTTTTGAAGAAACACTTACTCCCAAGAAGGGAGCAACGCTAGAAACATGTTTTCCTGCCCTTCTCCAAACTTATCGCTCTTCTCTGATTGGGAGCTCACCTGACTGGCACACATGGGGAAAGGGTAGGGGCACACCTGCCCTACCCCCACCCAATACCCTTTCGTTCCTCAGTGATGCTGACTGTCCCAGGAACAAGATTCAGCTGAGGGAGGATTCTGACCCATCCACTTTACCAGTAACAAATGTGATCATGGAGTCTCCCTCTCTGTCAATTATTTCCCAACTGATGTTTTTTTTTTTTCTTTAAGATTTATTTTATTTATTTGAAAAAGTTACAGAGAGAGAGATAGGTAGAACCAGAGAGAGAGAGAGAGGTCTTCCATTCACTGGTTCATTCCCCAAATGACCACAAAGGCCAGAGCTGAGCTGATCCAAAGCCAGGAGCCAGGAGCTTCTTCCAGGCCTTCCACATGGATGCAGGGGCCCAAGGACTTGGGCCATCCTCTACTGCTTTCCCAGGCCATTAGCAGGGAGCTGAATCAGAAGTGGAGCAGCCAGGACTCGAACCGGTGTCCATTGGGATGCCAGCACTGCAGGCTGGAGCTTTAACCCACTGTACCACAGCCAACAGCCCCCCAATTGATTTTTTAAAGTGTGTTTATTTATTTGTTTGTTTATATGGCGGAGTGATGTAGAAGGAGGGGGGAGGGAGGGAGAAAGAGAATTTATCTTTGCATCTGCTGATTCACTCTCCGAATGTCCACAGCATACCGTCAATCAGTGCTGAGCCAGGCTGCATCCAGAGCCCTGGAACTCCACCCAGACCTCCCAGGTAAGTGGCAGAACCCAGGCACGTGGGCCATCATCTGCTGCCTCCCAGATGCATTAGCAGGAAACTGAGTTTGCAGTGGGGGGACAGAACTTGATCCTAGCACTCTGAAGATGGGATGCAGGCAGAGGTCTAACCAGCTTTGTGACAACGCCCACCCCTCCCAACTGATTTAGAACGGAGAAAGCGGGGAGGGGGCTTGGTTTACCAACACCACCATCAACTTCCAACATAAATAAGGTAGAGCAGTATTTGCAGAGACTGGTCGGGTGGCAGCTGGCGAGAGGAGAGGGTGGGAGCCGGTTGCACAGATCCTAGAGTGCTCCATGCACTTAGCAGATCGCTTTAGCATCAAGTACTGTCAAGGGCCTAAATAATAACTGCTCAAATCAAAACATGTACTTGAGCCAGTCCGCAAAAGGACATCAAAGAGCACAGAAAGCCAAGATTCAATTACTAGCTTTTTTCAGCTAACATCTTTTCAAAATGAAAACTCTTCTGCTCACTGGAGGCATAATTAATTAAAAAACAAAAACAAAAATTTTTTAAAATTTATTTATTTGAAAGAGTTACAGAGAGAGGTAGAGACAGAGAGAGAGGGAGAGGTCTTCCATCCGCTGGTTCACTCCCCAGATGGCCACAACGGCCCAAGCTTCACCGATCCAAAGCCAGGAGCCAGGAACTTCTTCCAGGTCTCCTACATGGGTGCAGGGGCCCAAGGACTTGGGCCATTTTTTGCTGCTTCCCCAGGCCATAGCAGAGAGCTGGCTTGGAAGTGGAGCAGCCGAGACTAGAACCAGCACCCATGTGGGATGCGGACATTGCAGGCTGCAGCTTTACTGGCTACGCCACAGAGCCGGCCCCACAAAAACAATTTAAAGAGATATAAAAGGGTAGGTGATTGGCTCAGCGGTTAAACTGCAGCATCCCACATCCGAGTGACCAGGTTCCAGTTCTGACCCTGCTCGCCACTCCAGCTTCCTGCTGGTGTAGCCTAGGAGGATCAGGTGACGGTTCAAGTGCTTGGGTTCTGTCACCCTTGTGGAAGAGCAGATGAGTTCCAGGCTTCAGGCTTCAGCCTGGCCCAGCCCTAGCTGTGGCAGGAATTTGAGGAGTGAACCAGCAGCACTCCCTGTCTTTCAAACAAATGAAATAAGTAAGTAAGTTGTCAAAAACCAAAATGACATAGAGAAACGAGGTGAGTGTTTGGCGTAGCATTTAAGGCTCTGGTGAGATGCCCCTGTACCATCTCAGAATGCCTGGGTCAGGTTCCCAGCACTGACTCCCAGTGCCAGCTTCTTGCTCATGCAGACTCGAGGAAGGAGCAGGTGGCAGCTCAGGTTACTTCCCTGCCACCCATACAGGAGGTCTGGATTAAGTTCCCAGCTCCCATTTGCAGGCACTTAGAGAGTGAACCAGCATATGGCTGCCTTGTATGTGGGTATGGGTGTGGGTGTGTATATCTCTTGTTCTGCCTCCCAAATAGAAAAACCACATAAGCCAATTTTTTAGAAAATGTTTAAATAACTTACTTTTAAAAGACATAGAAGAAAGGAAATCAAAAGCTAACCAGTAAAGTATCCTATTCGAGCTACATAGAAAAATTCTGTTCTGTTTTAGGCCAGTACGACACAGCCCCAAAATATAGAGACAGGAAGCCTCCAAACTTGCTTTCTTCATATTTCCCAAGGATTCTATAATTTACATGCATTACTTTATAATAAAGTTTACAATATGTATGTTGAATAATACCTATATATACATACTTGTTTTGGTTGAAGAAAAAATGGAATTAATTAAAAGACAAATATATTTTGGTACAAATATTTTTGAAATCCAGGCATAGTTTTTTCATAATGTGCATTTTTCACAAGTGCTTTGAAGTGCTCTCATGTAATAACACATAACACCCCACAGTGTGTCCTCGGCAGGATGTGGTCCACTGCGCATCTTGGAGAGGACACTCGAGGTCTGCCGGGATGCGGCCTCTGCTCAGCTTCCTGGTTCTATTGCTTACTCTCCCCAGGTCTTCCCATTCTGTTGTAGTCCCTGCTCCTTGCAGTTTTCTTGAACAAGCCACGGTCATTCTTGTCTCAGCATCTCCGCGGGTGTTTTGTTGTTGTTGTCGTCATCATTTTTTCCCTTGGAATTCCCTAGGCTTGATTTGGGGACAGAGAAGTTCATTTCTTTAGAAGAAAGATTCCTAAGAATAAGACAGGTTGTAAGTTTTATGGGGCCTAGGGCGTTAGGCAAAACACCAAGACTGGAATTCAGGCAGAGGGGAGTAAGGCGGAATCCCGGTTATGAGAATCAGAATACCAAGAGACACAGTGAATTAGTAGCAAGAGATACTTGATGCTGAGTACTCTACTCCTGACCTAAAATCCTTTGATTCCTACACCCTGAAAATATTAGAGATGCCCATATTTTCATCTAAAAACTAAATCGAATTCTGAAGCCAAATTGAAAGTGAATTGTGATGGTCATATTATTAAATCAGTTGTCTCCGTGAGAAGTGATAGAGAAACTGTTGCACCCTTAATCCTCACTGAATGTGCCACCTACATCAACCTCTATCAAGCTGCATCTAAACAGAAGCTTCTCAACCTTTGGCACATGAGGGAGCTCATGGAAAATGATACTTATATGGCGCATGGAATAAACTCAAGAGGCCCTCGTGGGCAAAGATGATCAGCCTTGGGTCTCTGTGAGCCCTGGCTGTGGGCAGCTTCCCTTCGGGCTGCAGTGATCGCTATCTCAGGCCACCTGAGATACATTCCCTGCACAGCAGCCCTGATCTGCATCAGTCCAGGAAGACGTGAGTCCATTCCAGCCTGTGAATGTCCCCAGGAAAAGAGATCCTGCCCTCTTCCTTAGGTGGTTTTTTTTCCTTTGTTTGGTTACATGGTTTTTGCCATCTGGCCAGTAACCAGAGATTCCTTATTTCAAGCCACATGCTTAGTCTAGGCCACCACTGTCATTTTTAAGGACTTTATTTTAGGTCTGCACTCACGATTGCATTATTTAAAGAAGCAATTTCCTGCTACATTTTCTTTCATATAACGCTCATGCCTTCCCCACAGCGATCCGACTTCCATTAGAACAGACTGCTTGATAAGCATCTTTCCCATCAGGGTTAGTAAAATACAGATACAGATGTAAATCAGTCAGCAGTCAGCAGGCAGGGATTTTACTGGAGTTGTGTTTGGGACCATGTAGAAGATCCTTCAGGGGAAAAACGAAAAAAATTGAAAATTTCCTGGTTTTGTTATTCATTAAAAATGACTGATTTTCGCCTTATTCTCCGATAAAAGACTAACTCTAAAATGTCTTGTTTAATTTTAGTTATCATACTTGAAAGGGATAATAGATATACAAAAGGGCAGTTTTATAGAAGCACAATTGACTGCTTATTTTTAAGGAAACAATTTAAAAGATATCTATTAAAGCTACTTGGGTTTATTTTCTTTGTAGGAAAATTATTATTATTATTATCATCATCATCATCATTATCCTTTTCTTAACCTAAAGGGCAGAGAAACAGAGCTAGAGAGCTGCCATCCACTGATTCAGTTCCCAAATGGCTACAACAACCAGGTCTGGGCTGGGACTGAAGCCAGGAGCCAGAAACTCAATCCAATCTTTCAATACAATGTTCCAGGTTTTTTGAAGTACCCTTGAGGATTTTGATTTACATAGATATTATATAATGATGACTACAACAAATTAATTAGCACATCCTGTACCACTCATGCTGTCTGTACATTAGATTATCAAAAGTTATTAATTTTATAACTGAAAGCTTATACCCCTGGACCAACATCTCCCCATTTCCCCCATGCCCCTGCTCCTGGCAAACACTGTGCTGCTCTTTGCTTCTATGAGTTTGACTTTTTGGAGACTCCACATATAAATGAGTTCATATAGTATTAGTCTTTCTGTCTGCTTCATCTCACTTAGCATAAAGACCTCCAGGTTCATCCAACTTGTCTCAAATGGCAGGACCCCACTCTTTTTGTAGATGAGTAATTGTATGTAGATACCAAGTCCTGTTAGGGTGGCTAGGATCAGAAAAATAAGAGATAACAAGAGTTGGGCAAGGGTGTGGAGAAAAGGGAAACTGCTCTTTCTTGGTGAAAATATAGTGGCGTTTCCATAATGTACTGCCATTGTAGAAAACAAGATGGATCTTGCAATCCCACTTTGGATAGAAAACCAAAGGAACTGGAGTCACATGACTTTCTTTTCACAACTTTTTAACAGAAACCGGGGACATACAGGTCTATATTTTCTCCATGTATATAAACTGCATTATCTCCTTAGGTTTATAGGCTGGGATGTAAAACAGGCTCTCACAAAGCTGATTTCTTTCCTCTTAGTCAACATGCTTACAATTTGGATACCTGCCAACAGATTAGAGGTGGGGCCTTGTGTTATGGCTTTATAGGACAATTGGCTAGGTTTTCCCAGCCAATGTAGATAACTGAAAGAAGAGACAGCCCACACCCCAGTCAGCCATGATCTTCTTATTTTAAACATACTTCAGTTATACCCAAGAACTTCATTCCTAGTTGTTTGGACAAAAGAAATTAAAATACATGTCCATGTAAAAAGTCATATGCAAATGTTCGTCTCAACATTATTCATAGTAGCCAAGAAGTAAAAACTACCCAAATGTCTATCCACTGATGGATGGGTGAACAAAATGTGGATTATCTGTACAACAGAATATTAATCAGCAGTGAAAAGAACTGAAACACCGATATACGCTACAACAAGAATGAGTTTGAGGAACATGATGCTAAGTGAAAGAAGCCAGTCTCCAAACACCACATATTGTATGATTCTATGTATTTGAAATTTCCAAAAAAGGCAAATCTGAAGACAGAAAGTAGATTAGGGTTTGCTGTGGATTTGGAGAGGGGTGGATAATACTATTAATCTGTATAGGGTTTCTTTTGAGGGTGATGAAAATGTTTTAAAATACATTGTGATAGTACCTGCACGGCCCTGAATATACTGAAAACAGCTGAATCACACACATTAAATAGATGAAGTATGTGGTTTGTGAATTATATCACCATAAAGCTATTAAAAATAGCTAGGTCGTAACTCCCCACTCCTTACGTGTGGACTGGAAGTAACTACTTCCTTTCCGAGAGGACAGTATGGAACAAGGAAAAAGAAGAACTTCACAGTGGTGGAAGCTGAGAAACTTGGCAGGTGACCAAGGATGACTTGATGTGATGAGAAGAGCCTTTAACTCTGGGGTCTTCCTCTCCAAAGTCACTACCCCATTGTAATCATAAAATAGCAGACAAATACCAGTTGAAGGTCTTTCTACAAAACAGCTGGACACTACTCAAAATTGTCAAGGTCACCAAAAACTAGGGAGGACTAAGAAACTGTCTCAGCCAACAGGAGCTCAAGGAGACATGCTAAGTTAACACATGTGGCACCCTAGTTGCGATCCTGGGACAGAAAAAAGAAAGGACATTAGGGGAAACCAAGGAAATCTGAATAAAATATGGACTCTGATAATAATCTATGCCATACTGAGCTTTTAGTTATGACAAATGCATCATATTAATGCAAAATGTTGACATCAGGGGAAACTGGGTGTTATCAAAATTTTTAACTTCAGCTCACATTGACTGGAATTCTCTGTTCCTCAATTTCATTATCTGTAAAATAGGGATAATAATAGGAACAATTTCTATGGTTTGGGGTGGGTTTAAGTTATTTAAGTCAATATTTTAGGCTTGAACAGTGGCTAATGGTCAGTCCTCAGGAACTGTCAACCATGGTTATTGCTATAGTTCATACTTTCAGATAGCTTAAAATGAGAATGATCAAGAAAAACATCTGCTCTGTACAACTCTAAGACTAACTGTTGTTCAGAAATTCTGTTCTTTTACATTATTTATTAAGTAAATAAATGCCCATTTCAGAGGGAGGCAATGGAATTGAATATGTAGGGGCATTTTTCTCCTTAAACCATCTACATGTAAAATAGTTAGAAGGAAGTGGAAGAAAGTATATACCCAAGGGGAAAAGCACGAATATAAATTCAACACTTTACGTTGAATTCAGAGTTCGTGGGGGACAAATAAATGAGGAATTTACTGTTCCCACCCATAGAACCTTATGCCAGAACTACTAAATAGTAAAGTAAGCTAATTTGTATTATAGTTTTTTTTTCACTTTCACAGCCATCCACAGGAGTAGTAAAATGTAAAACTCACCAGGGAAGAACAGTAGCAAGGAACCTGTAAATACTGTTAGTTGCCAAACCAAAACCCAGTTCATAAATATTATGTATATAAATACAAATGTTAGATGTATAGTCCATTGAAATGTAGAATGTTTGGTTAAATTTGAATTTCAGGTGAACCACCAATACTTTTCTAATGTAAGTATGCCTCAGATATCATATAGGACATATTTGTACTAAGAAATCATTTGTTGTTGATCTGAAATTCAAATTTAACTGGACATCTGTGTTTTTATTTGCTAAATCTGGTAACCTTGCTTAAGGATAAGTAGGCATTTCATCTGTATAATATTTTCCTTCTAAGATAATAAGAAGAATCTTCAAAGAAATTAACAGAAGGCCCTCTGAGTATCTCATATGCTTTCTAAGCAGTAGTTCTGCCTGCCATGGGGAGAATGCTCTCTTTCCATCATAGATCACCAAGGCAAGAAGAACCCTAGAAGTTACAACTACTTCATTTTTAGAGATACAGCTTTATGGAATCACCGGCTTTTTCCACTTGGAGTCAAGAATGAAAATGTTTTTAGGTAACAATTTAGAGGTTTCAATGAGAATAAAGGGAAAAATGTGAGTGAATAAAGGAGTAAGGAGGGAGTGTGCAGACATGGAAAGTGAGCCTGAGGGAAGAGGAGAGGGCGGCTCAGGCTCTGAGGGGAGCGGCTGTGCCACGCTGGGATGGCCAGAGCTGTGCATCGGGTACCTGGGGTGCCCGAGGGTGACAGTCACCTCAACTCTCCCTAAACACTAAATGAAAGTGAGTATCCTTCCTGCCTTGCAAAAGAGCCCTTTGCATTAGGCTGAGATGAGACCATTGGAAATGAAGAAGGGGAAGTGAAGGAGGAGGAGAGGAAGAGGAGGAGGAAGAAGAAAAAGGAGAAGAATTCTTCCTGGAAGGGAGGGAGAGAGTGGAGGGTGAGAAAGTGCCCTGCTCCTTCTTCATTGGTGTTTATCAAGGCAGACTTAAAAATAATGGACAAGCTGGAGTTTGACTTGGGAATTAAACCAGTCTCTCTCTCTCCCCCTTACACACACACACAGACACACATACACACAGACACACACACACACTCACACTTGCCATGATTCGTCTTTACCTGTTTGACCCTACCTCAGTTCACCTCCCTTTGCAGCCTCCTTGAACTTGGCCAAGTGGCAAAGGTAAGGAAGAGTTGAGTCACCAAAGATAAAGTGTAATTCCGGTAATCCATCTTTAAATCATAAAGACTTAGTTGTATGTTAAATTGTTACCAGACCTAAAGAGTCAGACTTTGAGAAAAGATTCTGAGCTGCTGTATTTCAAGTCACTCAAACAATGAAAAATGGTAATATCTTCCCAGCGGGGATGGGGAAATTCATTTCTATCATGTGTACCCTTTTAAAAACACACAAATAGAGCAGTTTTAGCAGAAATTTTCCCTCTATATCATGGACACACAGCATAAATGTGGGCCTAGTTAGATGTGTACAAATCAAAACTCCTCCATGAGCCCTGGTCCTCGAAGAGAAAACTTCATATTAGGAAGCAAGGACGGTGAAAAGTGTTTTTGGAGTTGTTTAATTTAGAAAGAAGGCTGGATAATAGCCAGTAAGTTTCTTGACTTTAAATAAGACCTTGGTGACATGTTTCATTTTGATTCCTGAGATTAATTAATTATGGGAAAAATCTTCGAATTTATTTAAAGGGTCACATGGGAAAAAGCCATCCCAGCAGAAAGGTCTGGTTCGAAACTGAGGAGGAGGTCCAAGACAGGATGAGTGACACATGGGAAACCACAAAAAAAAAAAAAAAAAAAACACATAGTGGCTAATGTGGTTGTTTTCCAAATTAGAAAAGGAAAATTGTTTTTGAGACCACTGGAGAGATTTTTCAGAACCTTTATAAACTTTTTTTTTTTTAAAAGAACGAGGTATACACTGAGAAAGGGAAACTTCTGAATTTCTGAATGTTTTATCTCTGTATCCAAGCACAATGCTTGATCTACCCATACTTTTATTTATTATATTTTATGTAGAATACAACTGTGGATTGCATTATCAAATATTTAACAGGAGAGAGCAAAGTCAAGGTCATTTTCAAATTCTGATAAATGCAGAAACTGGAAGTCTAAAAAGAAAGTTCAGTGAGGAAGAATCGTAGGCCATTTTTCCAGATTCGAGTATTTGCTAAGATGACTGCAAAAATGAGTGCAGGGCAAGACTCCATGTCTGAAGAACCCACAGGGCATCCACTGAAACAGAAGATGCAAAAGTGAGGATTTAGTTTCTGTTTTGCTTCTCTCTCTGTGTGAGAATAGTTTCACATACTTAATTTGCTTTTCAATTTTTGGTAAACTACAGAATATTTGGGGAATTTTTCTACCATAAAATACACCCAAAAAACAAACACAGGGAACAGGAAAAAGAAAAATAAGTAAATAAAACTACAAGCACAAGACCCCATCCAGAGAGCTACACACAAGCTTGTCTTCTCTGCCGTCCTCACCCCTCTGAGGCTTTCTGCAAAGATATTAAAAAAAATGGCAAAGTCACATGTCCGGTCACATACTCATTCTCCTCTCTCAACTTCCCTGTTTGTCTCATGCCTTTGCATATCCTTTGTCAAAGCTATTTTACAACTTCTGAGTATTTTTTAAAAGTCCTATTAATAGCTTCTTCCACAAATTAACTGCTTTTGCTGGAAAACTCTTTAGCTGTGATTTAATGCTCCTATTTTTTTTTTCAGACCAACTCTCTCTTGCCTAATCTGCCTGCAGTTCAAGATTTTGCAGCTTTCTGCACACATTGCTTCACATTTTCCTATGAAAAAAGATGGCTTTTGTTTTTAGAATTGCCATTATATCAATGTTACTCCTCTTACAGAAAATTCTGCTAAAGCCAAATTTATCCCACTAAGAAGCCCCAGTGGAGGTAACAAATCCTCAACTATACAATCTTGACTGGTCCCAGTAACAATTGTGAGGAAAATAATTTAATAATTCTCAAAAATCACAAATTAAATAGATGTAGTTTAATTCAAAATCATCAAGTTTTTGATGATAGCACTCAGGTATATTCTGCAATACTTTCTCCTCTACTTAAAATGGTTCAGGGTAATAATAAATCTGAAAAAAAAAAAAAAACCTTGTTAATAATAATTACTTTCCAAAGAATTCTATTTTATTTGTTCCAAGCATAAAACTTTCACTTTTGGGCTTAATAGTAAGGGAAAAGTGGACTTTAGTCCCTTTTCCTAATTTGGGATGATATTTATTCAGTAGCTACATTTTTTTGGCGCTGTTTCGGGATACAGGTGCAGTTCCTCTCTAGATTTCACATTGTCTGGAATGTTCCATGTTTGGATCCAAAGTATACTCTATGTTCCACAAAGGAGAGGAAGAGCTTGGAGGCCTGAGCTATTTTACAAAAGTAGCTTTCTGTCGTTCTTTTCAGTCAGTGTTCTCCATATTTTATTTGCATTTTCAAGGTCAGTGGTATAGTGTTTACCTTGTTTGACCTTGACTATTTTGCTGACTATTCAAATCAATTTTTCAGACACCACCAAAAAGGGAAAAGATCACCAGTGTTTTCTTCCCTTGAGATAAGCAAACCCTTTTAACAGCTTGGAACAGTTGTCTTCAAAATTTCAGTCAATTTCAAATTCTATGGAAATCTTTTACCCTACTTTTAAAATAGCATTGTGCAGGCTCTTCATTTCAGCTGCCTGGGTGGACAACAATTTTGTTAGCTACTATTTCTCTGAAAAACTCCAGAATTTGATTGTGTGAATTTGCAGGCTGCAGGACATTCCTGGAGTAAAAGTCTGTGTTGTGATAGAGAGGAGACAGAGCATCAAAAGGAGTTAGTCGGCCCCCGTTCACAGTCGCGCACACACACACACACACACACACACACACCCCGTCCACTCTAGGAAACTCAAAGTGCAGATTTTTGAAGTGACTTAAATAAATTTCACCATATTAGCCCTTATTCTTGTACATCTCTCACAGTTTTTTTGTTTTGTTTTTGGGTAGTTATTGATTTGTAAGTTTTCAGAACTTTCAGTAAGCATTTAGTAACATGACTGGAAAAAAATCAGTGCAGATGAAGATCCAGATTGGAAAAAGCTCTACAAGGCTTTTGGGTGAAATTTTTTTTAAACTTTTATTTAATGAATATAAATTTCCAAAGTACAGCTTATGGATTACAATGGCTCCCCCCCCCCAATAACTTCCCTCCCAGCTGAAACCCTCCCCTTTCCTGCTCCCTCTCCCCTTCCATTCACATCAAGATTCATTTTCATTCTCTTTATATACAGAAGATCAGTTTAGTAGATATTAAGTAAAGATTTCAACAGTTTGTTTGGGTGAAATTTAAAACACAAGGCTAAGGACCTGGTATTCTAGGCTTAAAGGATGAGTGATCATTATTAAATATTTCCCAAATACCTTTTTGGTTTGAATAAAATCATAGCAAATATGTATTTCCCCCAAAATATAATAACCAAAAAATAGTGGTCAAGGCCAAAGGGATTATACAAGTATTTAGTGTTTAATAATAAACAAAAACTTAGTATTTTGTATTATACAAGGATCGCCCTTTAATCACATGATGTTTTTAGGCTCCCCAAATCAGTATTTTTCAATGCTTAATTAACCAGTCCTGAAGGCAAACATTTACTTCCTCTCAAAATTAAACAAGTCTTATTAAAGGACTAAATTAGGTGAAGTATCACAGGATCTCAGCTTTGTTATTTTTTTTTTCTAAGATATAGTGCTCATTTTAGATGAGTGTTGAATTAACATGTTTACAACTTCCAATGGGAAGCAAATAGTATGTTTTTATTTCTGGTTGTTTTGTGTTCGTTCATTAGTCCCCTGCACTGCTGTTCTGAGTGGCTTCAGGCTGGACATTTTCTTCACAGTTTTAAAAATGATAGCGCACGCTGCCCTTTGCTCTGTTTTTGCTGCTATGTATTCGCTAAACCTTTACACTTGGAATTTTTTGCAAGGATCTAGAAAAAGAGAGGAGGATGATTGATGCCAAATATAATGGAATAAATTGTAATCATACTTTTATAACTTGTGCATACATACTCTGATTTCCTAACAAATATTACTTGATTTTTCAGGCAACTCATAGCAGAAATTCTATTCTCCCACAATACAAAAAAAGTAATGTCACAAAGGTGAATTCTAAGACACATACTGACAATAAGGAGCCATAAGTACACAGTGGGCAAAAGTCCTAGCAAACTTGAAAAATATTTAACTGAACAATAATGGAGCAATGCCAGATGCTAAAAGTCACTAAAGATAATTTTAATTGTTGTAGATATAATGGTGTTCAATGACAGCTGTTTTGAAACAAAAAGGTTATTTCCTGCAAATTTCAGTAACTTTTCTCCTAAAATAAACTCTCATTGATTGTTCAAATTACCAATTGTCCTCAATGGCAAATGGACACCAAAGTTGGCTAATAACGAAGTGTGGAGTCACCCCGACATGTTGATTTGTAAACACTATCTGGAGGAAAAATTAAAAAGACATAATGTAGCCCAGTGTTATTTCTCCCTATGGAGTGATTACAGGGCTCTTATGTAAGAGAAGTTGTTGGAAAAAAAAAATTCTAAAGCAAAAATGACTTAAGAACTGAGTGTTGCAACTTTCCCACTAAGCACAGCTTCCTCTCTCCTTTCCCCTCTCTTTTTTTGGAAATGACAAGAATAAGCTTTTTCAAAAATTGAATTTTGCTAAATTATAAATGTTTAAAATATTAAGTTGTTAACCAAAAGAGATTGTACTTATTAGTGAACAAAGGTGTATTTCTTGTGTTGGCCTAAAAGTACTAGAGTAAGCTGCTTTAGATGTTGGGTCTATGTATGCATTGCATTAATTGACCCATGGTTATAATTTTATAGTTGACACTTAATAGTCCAGTGCGAGGCCAGTGCTGTGGTGTAGCAGGTAAAGTTGCTGCCTGCAGTGCCGACATCCCATAAGGGCACTGGTTCAGGTCCTGGCTGCTCCACTTCCAAGCCAGCTCTCTGCTATGGCCTGGGAAAGCAGTAGAGAAGATGGCCCAAGTCCCTGGGCCTCTGCACCCACCTGGGAGACCCGGAACAAGCACCTGGCTCCTAGCTTCGTATCAGTGCAGCTCCGGCCATTGCGGCCATTTGGGAAGTGAACTAGCGGATGAAAGACCTCTCTCTGCTTATGCCTCTGCCTCTCTATAACTTTGCCTTTCAAATAAACAGTTAAATCTTAAAAAAAAAAATCAAATGCAATTCTTGTTCTTAAAATGTTTTACATTTGTATTGACAGCTATTTAAGGAAAAGTAATGTAGGAAAATAAGGTAAGGAGGGCATGTTTTCTGTTCTCGAGTAAAGAGACAGACATTCCATTCATTCATTACTATATTTTATTGCTTTAATTTTTCTACTTAATAAAACTAAAATACATTCATTACTTTGAACATCATAATGTTCAGAAAAAGAGTTACCTGAATACCACTTTAAAAACATAGTCATTTTTTCCAAAAATTTTTCTGTACATGAGTAGCACATGTGTATATTTAAACAATAAGAATATAGTGTTTTCTGTAGTTTTTAATAAAATATTTTAGTTATCAATTTACCATTGGTGAGAAAATAATTGAAATTTTTAAAGAGCCTATTGTCCTTGTGTACTACAAGAATTCCTACTATCCTCAGATTTTTAAGAATTTTTTCTTTTCTTTCATTTTATTACTGCGTTGTAGAACCCATGACGTTCTATTACATATGCTTACTAGGTAGTATTCCAGTATTTTCTACTTAAATGTTCCTTTTAAGAATACTTGGCTTTAAGCAAAGCATTTAAGACCTTTCATATGTCAAAATAATGTATTAAATTTATGGTTTTAAAGGATTAAAATGTAAGAGAAAATTTCTGTGAGGTTTAATCTTCTCAGACAAGTAACCAAACATGAAAGTAATATATAATATAATCACTAGTGTTTGCTTGTCAAAAGTTTTAGAACTTAGTTGTTTTTGTTTTGTTCTTTTGTTTGGGATACACTCTAAAATTTATTCTGTAACACCACCACACTGACTTTAAAGCAAATAGATTTGTATTTTTTTTTTTTTTTTTTTTGACAGGCAGAGTGGACAGTGAGACAGAGAGACAGAGAGAAAGGTCTTCCTTTGCCGTTGGTTCACCCTCCAATGGCTGCCGCGGACAGCGCGCTGCAGCCGGCGCACCGCACTCATCCAATGGCAGGAGCCAGGTGCTAGGTGCTTTTCCTGGTCTCCCATGGGGTGCAGGGCCCAAGCACTTGGGCCATCCTCCACTGCACTCCCGGGCCACAGCAGAGAGCTGGCCTGGAAGAGGGGCACCCAGGACAGAATCCGGCGCCCCGACCGGGACTAGAACCCGGTGTGCCGGCGCCGCAAGGCGGAGGATTAGCCTGTTGAGCCATGGCGCCGGCCTAGATTTGTATTTTTTTAAAGACTTACTTATTTATTTGAAAGGCAGAGTTACAGAGGCAGAGAGAGAAGTCTTCTATCCGCTGGTTCACTCTCCAAACAGCTGCAATGGCCAGAGCGAGTCTGATCGGAAGCCAGGATCCAGGAACTTCTTCCACATCTCCCATGCGGGTGCAGGGGCCCAAGGACTTGGGCCGTCCTCCACTGCTTTCCCAGGTCATAGCAGAGAGCTGGATGGGAAGTGGAGCAGCCAGGACTCAAACCGGCACCCATATGGGATGCTGGCACTTCAGACAGCGGCTTTACCCACTACGCCACAGCGCTGGCCCCAGATCTGTGTGTTCTAACAGGAAAAGACCTTTCCAACTGAGAAATTCACAGAACAATGCGTTTCAAGTAATCTATGCCAAACAGTGATACAAGTTCCTGTGCTAAAGTATGCATCTATGAAAGTACACATCTTTGCTTCTGTGTGTATAAACATGCATAGAAAAAACTTTCAAGAAATGCTGAGTCTGAGAAGGGAAGCAGAATGGAGGATGTGATGAGAGGAAATATGTAAACAGTTTATTCCAGGGATTTCAGTGTTCCTTCCAGCAAAAGGTATTCATGCTTTACTGTTAACTGGAAGACATTAAGATGACCAAACACCATATTACCATTTACATTGGCTCTTGAGTACTCTGAATTTCATCATTTCTGAGGCCATGTAATCTCCTCTAAGAACACCGAAAGCTCCTAGGGAAGATAAATGCATTGTACTTGGCACTGCCCCCGTAGCCCTAGCATTAGTGCCTTGGCACAGTATAGTCCGAAGTATGTATTTCTTAAACGTAGAAAATAATGATCTAGCATGTAACTTAGAAGCCACCAGAGGAGCAAAGCTATTTATCTTTTTGGAAAGGAATCTCCAAGGAATTGTGGATATAAATTTCACTACAAGCTCTTATGATGAAATCATATAAAGTGGAAAAGCTGCTGTTTATCCTTGTACCGGTTAAGAGACAAGTTAGGACTCCCACATTCCACAGCAGAGCACCTGGGTCTGATGCCCAGCTCTGGTTCTTGACTCCAGCTTCCTGGTAATGCAGACCCTGGGAGGCAGAAGTGGAGTAACTGGGTTCCTGCCACCAAGGTGGAAGACCTGGATTGAATTCTTGGCTCCTGGCTTCAGCCAAGGGGCTGACAGAATCATTGTGAGCATTTGGGGAATGGTAGATACGTTCTCTCTCCACCTCCATCTTCTCTCTCGCTCTCTCTCTCATAAATAAAGAAATAAATAAGTTAATTTTTTTAAATGTAAATCTATTTTAAAATCTTGGACGTGATTCCATTCCTTGTTCCAGTGTAATTATGAGAAGGTCAGCTTAAGTAAAGTTTAACCCTGAAGGGCTGGGAGAACTGAGATTCCTGATTTCTACTATGACAGCTGGGTCCAGGGGAGCCCTGCAGTAAGCAACGTGTCTTTCCGCCGCAGAAGAAAGAACTCTGGGTACTTCACTAAAGACAGCAGCGGATGCAAGGGAGGCACTGTGCAATACAGGGTGGAAAATGGTCACGTGGAGCCCAGGTTGCTATTTGCCTTAAACCTAGGTGGATATGGCTTAGCTCAGTGCTGCACCAGGTGCAGGGGTGACTGGTGGTTACCTCCTTCATCGTGAATTATGTCATTTAATTAGTGAATTCCAGAGTGGGAAAAGACGCCATGGACATTCACCGAGGGTGACTTCTTTCATCCAGCACACTCATGCTGCACCAAATAGCTCAGTTGTTCATCCAGGCAGGTGTTTTCAGAACCACTCTGAGCCAACTCCAGAAATAGAAGTATGGCACATCAATTCCTCCATTCCGGAGACTTCTCTTTTTTCTCTTTGCTGGCTCTTCCTCCTTCACTTACAATCATGGATAAGCTTCTCCCATCTGAAAGACAAAAATGAAAAGAAACAGATATCTCGTTTAGAAATAGCATCCCCCTTGCAGGATTGACCCTCTTTGCTCCACGGGAAGAGCACTGTGGAGAGTGTGAGACACGCAGTGTCTGTACTTTGCCAGCACTGCCGGTCATCAGCAATGGCTGAGGGGCCGCTCAGGAGTTAAGCAGGTCAGAGTGTAGTCTTACATCTGTTGTGTCGTATCTGTGTGATTCTGGACAACGTCTTTCTGAGCATTAAAGTACTCACCTGCACTATCATGATGATACTATTACTCAGAGGACTACGGTGAAGATTCAATGACAAGACCTAGTACATACATAGCAGGTGCTCACTGAGTATTTGTGACTGGCATAGCCTCTGCTTCCGTCTTGTCTTTGACCAGCGTCACCAAGCATATCTTATCTGTGCCACTGACAGTGTTGGCTGCTGTCTTCCCTCGAACGCCGTTCTTCCAAGCTCTTCTCATTTCTCTCTGGTCTGCCTCTCTAGCTGCTGCTGCTTAGGTTCTGCTCATATTCCTTAACAGCTCTCAGTCCTCTTGTTCTTCCTGGCCATGGCATTCCAGTCTCCACAGAAAAACAACTCCACGATGTGCTTCTATCCTGGACCCCTTTCCCAAGCTAAAGGAGTGTGTAGCCAACTGTCCAAGGGCATCTTCGCTTGGGTAGCCCCTGCCAACACCTCCTGAACTCTTCACATCTCAAACCGAGCCCATCAATCACTCAAGTTAGAAGTCCGAGGTCAGCTTAGACTAATGCTCTCTGGTGCAGATGTTTTCATGGGAAAAAAAAAAAGGCGAGGGTGAGGGGGGTATCACGGATTGTACTTCCCACGTGTCTCTGTACAGATGCATTTCAAATCACCCTTCAAGATGAAAATAATTGAGATTTATCCACTCCCCAGCCTGAATGAGATCACTCCCCTTTCTCTGTACCCCGGTAGCAAAGCGTAGTGCCACTTTGACAGCGTTCAACAGCTGTATCCTACTTAACAACGCGAAACAATGAAACTTGTCTGCCTCTTCTACTGTCATCCCCCTAAAGCAGAGGTCAAGAGGATATGCTCAATGGAGATAGTACCAGGCTCAGTAATATTGGAAACAATTTATAAAATAGTAACTCTCTCCCTAGATAATTAAGAGTTAACTACATAGAAGGGCTCAAGGGAGCCTTGCCAAGTCCATAAATTACTTGCTGTTTACTGAATACCAACTGTTTTCCCCACATACTGAATCTGTTTGCTGTTTGCATTGCTCACATTTCTTAGTGTAATTGGAATTAAACTTTTTTTTCGTGAGAAGGAAGAGATTCTTTTGGTAAGATAGCATCTTAAGTGATAACTCTAGAACACTGGAAGAGGCAACTCTTTGTCGATTGGGTCTTGGGCTCTATAACTCAAACAACTGAAAACATTAAAAATCTAGCCTTATATTTTGAACTGCATTGCAGCCATGATTCCTAAATTTCAAATTGCATAAAAAACCTCTTGAGTTGAGGGAGTAAAGGAGGAACCAAGATTGGGAATGATGAGAGGAGAATTTGGCATTATTTGAAATCTTTTAATTTTTATAAGGAAAAAAAATCTGTTTATAAATAATTCGTGCAGTTCAGATTAAAACTGAAAACGTCACCTAAGGTGCTTCTTAAATTTCAGACTCCTGGGCTCAGCCAAGTGGTTCTCATTAGTGCAGGAATCCTGGATACCACGTTTCGGGGATTAGAAACAAACAAACAAGTAAACAAGCAGAAAAAAACAAAACACTAAGTGTTTGGTGTGTAGCCAGATTAGAGAACAACTGACTATGGATTTTTAAATGGTAACACTTTTGAATGATCCTGAAAGTTAACAGTTCCAGAGTAAATACTTGTTTCATAAACAAACAGGCAAAGTAGAAAAAAAAATCACTTTGAAACAGTCCAAGTAGCTAAAACAGTCACTAGTTTGCCAGAGTTCCTAGATTTATTTTAGAAGTAGTCCAAATTATATCACATTTTCCCCCCTCAGATTGCTTCCCTTCTAGGAGGCCAAGTGAATTGAGGCCCTATTGGATATGAGCCATCCTCTACTATTTAAGACATCACCGATGGCCGGCGCCGTGGCTCAACAGGCTAATCCTCCGCCTTGCGGCGCCGGCACACCGGGGTCTAGTCCCGGTCGGGGCACCGGATTCTGTCCCGGTTGCCCCTCTTCCAGGCCAGCCCTCTGCTGTGGCCCGGGAGTGCAGTGGAGGATGGCCCAGGTGCTTGGGCCCTGCACCCCATGGGGAGACCAGGAAAAGCACCTGGCTCCTGGCTCCTGCCATCGGACAAGCGCGGTGCGCCGGCCGCAGCGCGCCGACCGCGGCGGCCATTGGAGGGTGAACCAACGGCAAAGGAAGACCTTTCTCTCTGTCTCTCTCTCTCACTGTCCACTCTGCCTGTCAAAAAAAAAAAAAAAGACATCACCGATAAACAAGGCTAGTCTCCATCCACTGATCCACGTACACATCTTCACTGAATGTGGACCCTAAGCCAGGCTCAGGCACTTTGTGAAGTACTGGAATTTGAGCAGTTCTTCCTGTTTGGAAGAGACTGTTATTTTGAACATACTAGTAATTCAATAAACGCGTGTTGAGTCACTGATTAAACTCAGTGTAGAAAATATTATTATTTGAGCTCTTTTGACCTCTAGAGGAGAACGCCATCAGGGAAGCTGCATTGTGAGAATGAGCAGTAAGTCTCAGGAAACCCCTCTGGAGTGGTGGTATTTTGGGATGTCGAATATAAAAACGGTGCTAAAGAATCAGAATGAAAGGTGAACAGCGTGCTGAATTCTTTCTAAACACAAAAGGCAAATCTGGACATACTGTAAAACACACACTGTCCTAGAAACGGGCTTCCTAAGATGTATCACCTAATTCTCAACATAACTTGCTAAGGGGGAGCCACAGGGTGTTTCACCCTGGAAAATAATCCATTACAGTATTACTGTACAAACGAAGTGCACGACTTCTACATCAAGATAGTGGACCGGAAGCAGTAAATGCATTGACCAACCCTAAACACTGCTAATCCACAGGCACTTTCCTACGGATGAGAGAAGGCCCTTCCTTCAGGTGGAAGGAGCGCACGGCCAGCTCTTCACCCCTCCTTGTCCTGTCTTCTGCACGGCCATCTGCGGCTGCCCCGGAGTAACAGAGGGACAAGCCCCTGCAGGTGAGTAGAACACACTGGTCCTAATCTGGTGAGGGGGAGATAGAAATAATCATTTCTCCTCAGTGTTACTTTCTGTTTTTTATTGACGGATGATTGGCAAACCATTAAATCACCCTCTGAAATGTGCACTCCAGGGGCAGGCGTTTGCCTGGCAGTTGGGACGCCACATGCCACGGTGGAGTGCCTGAGTGAGGTCTGGCTGCAGCTCCTGATCCCAGCTAGCTGCTCTCGCAGGCCCCTGGAGGCAGCAGTGAGGGCTCAGACGCTGGGTTCTCGCCTCGGACATGGGAGCCAGGAATGCACAAGTTAATGGGATTTAGAATCTTTAGAAGGCTGGTGATGTAACATAGGAGGTTAAGCCTCTGCCTGCAGCACTGGTGTGCTGTATGCGTGCTGGTTCAAATCCCGGCTGCTCTACTTCTGAAAACGCTCCCTGGGAAAGCAGTTTAGGATGGCCCAAGTCCTTGGCTCCTGCACCCATGTGGGAGACCTGGAAGAAGCTCCTGACCCCTGGCTTCATCTTGGTCCAGCCCAGGTTGTTGCAGCCTTTTGGAGAGTGAACCAGTGGACAGAGGATCTCCCCCCCCCCTCAAATAAATAAATAAATCTCTTTAAAAAATAAAGAATAGTTAACGAAGTTGTGCAACCATCACCACTGTCCATTTCTAGGATAAGAAACTATCCTAGAAAGAAAACTTTCCAGAGAGAAACTCTGTGCCCATTATTAGTTATTCCCTACTTTCTCTGCCTCCAGCTCCAGCCACCGCTAACCTATTTCCTGTCTATGACTTTTCGTATTCTGGACATTTCGCATCAGTGGAGCCCTGTACTATGCGGTCTTTTGTTTCCGGCGTCTTCCGTTTAGCACCATGAGTCTGAGGCTTGGCCTTGCTGTGGCGAATGCCAGTGCTCCCTTCCTTTCTAGGCTGGAGAACGTTCTGCTGTAGACCCCAGGTTGTTTATTCACTCATCGGTCGATGGGGGTTGGGTTGTTCCCCTTTCTGGCCCGTGATGAATAGTGCTGCTAGTAACACTGTAGGCAGTGTCTGACCTTTTACAAGAAGCTTTCATTATTTCTGTAATTTATAAAATACTTAAAAAGAAAAGCTGTTATTTGCATTCACAGCCTACCTGTGATTTCTTTGTCCGTTTCTGTTTTGTTATTCCCTTTTGATTCAGGTATCCTTTCGTTGTTTGGTTGCACTGCATTTCGTTGCCCATCTATTAAGTTGTTATTGATTTTGTGGCTCATAAATGCTTTTTTATACAACACTGCAGACTTTCAGCATGCAATATGATAGATTTTTTTTTTAAAGTTTTGGGAAGTGTCTGGAGGTACTTTAGGATTATATTATTGAAAAATCATGGTGAGAATTATGTTTTATACGGCTTGACTAAGAAAAGAATGCCAGAAATGCTAATAATTTTTCTATAATAAATTACAAGCAAAAGATAAATAAAAAAATAAGTTGCATTAGGTAGGCCATGATAATTTTACTTGGTGGAAGAACAGTAAAAGAAAAAAACTGAATTTATCTTCTTAAAAATCATTTTATTTTTAAAGCTCTTTATCGACATGCAATTGAGTTTATCTTCTTAAAGCTCTGCACTAGAGAGTCAGCTTCTTACCACTGCAGGAATCTGTGCACCTAATAGAAGGCGCCCAGAAACCAATCTGAGGAAAATCGACCTCCCGCTATCTTAATGAGAGAAGAAACGAATGTTACAGGAGATTATAATTAGGAAAAGACTTCAGGGAGGGAAAATGTCCATGTCATAGTGGTAGGAAGAAACACTGCCAGAACATTTTGTCAGTAAACAAAGTATTACTCCTCAGTGACGCATCTCATCTCCCTAACTCTCTCCCCCACCTCGTCTCTCTACTGTACAAAAGTTTCTAAACAGATACGTGCAACTCATGACCAATCCCTCAGCTACCTAAACATTCAAAACATTTCAACTCCACTGGAAATGCAAAACCAGGTTCTGCCCCTTGCCAAAGCATACCCCTGGAATGGGCTCGAATGTCACAGCCTAGGGGTGTAAAGACAGCTCTGCAGGTGGCCACGCGAGGCGGCATCCTGAAGATGTGAACTGAAGCCGTTCTGATGCCACCGCTGCAAGAAACCTGTTGGCAGCTTGGCCCACATTCCTCGTCTTTGGGCATGCGGAAGGAAAATATCCTCTACAATCGATCGCATTACGGAGGAAGCGCAGTGGCGACACACCATCTGAAATCCCTGTACCAGGAAGCCCCGGTCTTAGCTTAAGTCTCAAATTTGCCAGGCCTCAGATTGTTCAAAACAGAAATGATGTATCAGTGGTAGCTGTTCCCCGAAGCCAGAGCAAAGTTGGCACATGGAGCCAAGTGTTCAGGACAAAATTACGTCTCTGGAAAAGCAAGGCCGATGGCTGCCTAAGGAAGGCTCAGATCAGAAGCTGAAGGAGCTGGCCCTGCAGCACAGCACTTAAGACACCCCAGATCCATAACCAATGCCTAGGTGTGATACACGGTTGTGGCTGCTGACTCCAGCTTCCTGCTGACACAAGCCCAGGGAGGCAGCCATGATGGCTCGAGGAACTGGATCATTGCCAGCATTGTGGGAGACCTGCATTGAGTTCTTGGTTCCCAGCTTCAGCCTAGCCCAGTCCTAGCCATTGTGGGTATTTGGAGAGTAAACCAGCAAGTGGGAGCTCGCTCTCTCTCTCTCTCTGCTCCCTCCCAGATTAAAAGAACCAGAAACAGGATGAGGATTTACATAAATGAATATTAATTAATTTTATAGACTTAAAAGGTAAAAATACAACTTGTAAAGGTGACTGAATCTATGACATTACTATTGTTTCCATAATAAAGCTGAGTGAACAGCCTGGTGCTAGCCATTAGCTGCTTTCAGGTGTGTGGTACTAGGGTTGAAGTCCCTGCCTGCGTGGAGTTTATAATCTGGTGTTGGGAGACAGACAATAGACAAGTACAAGTTAAAAATAAAGTTTCAGGGCACAGACAGTTAAGGTGCTGCTGTGGGAGGCTTGCATCCCGTATCAGAGTACCCGAGTTGAAACCTCAGCTCCACTCCCAATTCCAGGTTCCTGCTAATGGGCATCCCGGGAAGCAGCCACCCATGTGGGAGACCTGAATTGAATTTCCAGCACCCTGGCTTTGGCCTGGCCCAGCCCTAGCTGCTGTGAACATCTGAGGAATGAACCAGTGGATGGGAGAATGATACATCTCACTCTTCCTTTCAAATTTAATGAATTGAATCTTTATATAGGGACAGGTGTTTGGTCCGGCAGTTAACTTGCCACTTGGGACACCCACATCCCATATCAGAGTGTTTGTGTCGAGTCCTGGCTCCTCCGCTTTGGATCCACTTTCTTGCTAATGCACATCCTGGGAGACAGCAAAGGACGGCTCAAGTGCATGGGCCCCTGCCTGTTACGTTGGAGACCTGGGTGGAAGTCCAGGCTCCAGGCTTCAGCCTGACCCAGACCTTGCTGTAGGTAACATTTTAGGAGTGAACCAGCAAAAAGAAGATATGTCGCTGTCTCTTTCAATAAAATGAGAATCAGAGAAATAAAAACTTGCATACTATTTCTGGTAACGATAAGCAATACAATGAACATAAGCTACAGAATAAAGAATGGCAGTGATGGAAGATGAGATCACATTTGACTCTCTTCCTTTGTGGTAGGCTTGAGCTTACATGTTAAGCACTCCACAAACATCAATTTTCCACCTATTTGGTTTAAGGCGTCGCAGTGCAGTAAGTCCTGGGTGTAAAAAGATGAATAAGCCATGGGTTCTGTGGTCAGTCAGGCTCAATCTTGTCTCATCATTCAGTAAGCTTACAGCTTAGTAAGGGCAGAGAAACAGAGCCACCTCCCCGGGAGTCCGTCCAGAAGGTGCTCTGGAGACAGAAACACAGCAGATTTGGAAGGAGGATGAGGGCCGTGCCGTGCTTCCGAGTCTTTTCCGGTTATCAGCACACAATGTTTACTTGTACAGCACAGATGAGGGGTGAAGGAGGGTAGAAGAAGGGACTGCCCTCCAGACTTCTGCCAAGCCATGCCCCACCCAGTCACCCTGCAGCTCAGGGGACCAGCGTCTGCTGTAGTCTGTTCTTGGCGCAGGGATGCGGCTTTTTGTTTGTTTGCTTTGGTTTTTTTTTTTTCTTTCTTTCTCCCCCCACCCCCACTTGCGAATGAAACTGCCCTACCTACTTTTCCCAAATCCAGGTTCCTTGCCCGTTTTGGAGCATGTTTATGTCTTCAAAGTCCCCTGGAACACTGGAGGGTACAGTGTGTACACAAAGCTCCTCTCTCTCAGCAGTGAATGCATTTTATAACTCGCCAGTGATGGGCGTTAAGAGTTGAAAATATTTTAGTAGGGAATTTTGCTGATAAATCCAAAATCTCTCAGAACATCTCATTCTCACCAATTCTTCCACATGAGCATAAGAAGATTTTAAAACAGTTGCTAAGTTTTGGGTTTTTTTTTTTTTTTAAAGATTTATTTATTTATTTATTTGAAAGTCAGAGTTACATAGAGGAGAGGCAGAGAAAGAGTCTTCCATCCGATGGTTCACTCCCCCAATTGGCTGTAACGGCTGGAGCTGTGCCAATCCAATCTTCTTTGGAAATGGAGCAGCCAGGACGCAAACTAGCGCCCATATGGGATGCCGGTGCTTCAAGCCCGGGGTTTAACCCGCTGTGCCACAGCGCCGGCCCCACAGTTGCAAAGTTTTATGATGAAATGCACTGTCTGGGATTGGCTTCAGAATTACAGAGGAGGGAGGGATAAGAGTGAGGGCACAGAGGAAACAAGATTGAGCACCAGTTGAAACCGGGTTGTGAGTGCTCAGTGGGGATCACCGTACTATTCTGTCTATTTTGATACGTGTGTAATGTTTTTCATAATAAAAAGTTTTTGATCTTGTGTTTTAGTTTTGTAGGACGAAAACCAGGATTTTTATAAGATAATCCACACAGGTGTCATAAGAAAAGCGTTCTCATACAGAAATCTGGGATCCATAGTTTTTTCAAAATATTCTCATTAGACTAGTGATTTTTAAAATATATTTATTTGCTTATTTTATTTGAGAGGCAAAGTTCACCCTCCAAAAGCCTTCACTGGCTGGATCTGGAGCTAGACCAAGGTGCAGCTGGAAGCCGGAAACTCAATCCAGGACTCCCTTAGGGGTGGAAGGGCCCAACCACCTGAGCCATCGCTGCTGCCTCCCAGGGCGTGTATTAGCAGGAATCTAGACCACAGCCAGCACTCAGACTTGGGCATTTGGATACGGGAGATGGTTGTCTCAACTGCCGGGCCGGATGTCTGTGTCACGCTCATGGTGTTTTACACACAAGAAAGAGAGAGGGAATGTTCATATTGTAGACTGATAACTAAATAGGAAACATGTAAAGAAAAAAAAAAAAACCTTCAATTGAGAATCTAAGTTGTGTTTTAATACTGAGTGAGTCTCAGAAAAAAATCATCCTCCTTGCTCTCACCCAGCTGATAAAGAGTATTGAGTACCTACGAGGAGCCTAGTGTAACACTTTCTCGTGTTGCCTCATTGATGACATTGAGAATACATTACGTTTCCATTTTGTAAGTGAAAATGCTAAGCCTCAGACAGGCTGCTGTCCTGCCCCAGGTCACAGTGAGCAGAGAGGTCGGGCTCTTTCTGTCACATCAGAACGTACTTAGAACCAAACTCTTACAAGGGAAATCAAAGCGGGGAGAGTTGTACCTGCACAGCAATCCTGAGTTCTCTTCTTCCTAACTTCTGCTCACTCCTTCTCCTGCCTCTTGATACTTAGAGGTTCGTCAGGTGCACAAAGTCAATTTTTAGGGGGAAAAGTGGAGGAAAACAATTAGGGAAACTGTCTCTATTTTTTATTCCCTGAAAATCAAGTGTTTTGAACCAAGTGTTTAAAAACCTTCAAACATTAAAACATGGCAATTAAATAGTCTAAAACTTTGAAATACCACCTAGAATTTCCTTGGAATTAAATATCTTTAATGTTATAGATGTTGACAAATTAACAAAAGTAAAATGAAATGCTTTCCAAAAAGATGAGGAAAGAAAAATAGGGGGTTATTTCAATCAGTGCTGCCGGAAAGAGTTTCATAGAAGAAATGGACTTAAAATTATGTGTTTTTTAAATAATTTTTCCAAATTACCTAAAAAGCAAGCTCTAAATTGGCAAAAACACAATTATTTTTAAAAAGATTTATGGTTTACTTGAAACATAGAATGACAGAGAAAGAAGGAGAGACAGAGAGAGAGAAAGAGAGATCTTTAATCCACTTGTTCATTACCCAAATGTTTAAAAAAGCCAGACCTGCGCTGGGCGAAGCCAGGAACCAGGAACTCCACCTTAGTCTTCCAAGTGTGTGGCACGGCCATCTTCCTCTGCCTTCCAAGGCACACAGGCAGGAAGCTGGATAAAAAGTTAATAGCCAGGACTTGAAATGGCATTCTGAAATGAGATGCCAGTCACAAGCAACAACTTAATCTGCTGAGCCACAACACCGGCCCTAGAAAGAAGAAAAAATTAATTCGGTTATATTCCTCATGTTTTTAAAAACTATTACATCACTATATTATATTCCAAATGTAGTAATCAAAATGAATACTTTTATTAATATATTACAGATTTTAAAAAAATGCATGGACAACCATTCAAGACAGAAATAGAATGCTGAATTAAACAGAGAGGTAGAGACAAGATTAAGCAATTTGAAGTTCGTAGAATTGTCACAAGCTTGACTTGGTTGAAACAAATGGGCAAGTCATTTGGTGAAGGGCAAGAGTAGAAGGAACACCATAGAGAACGGAGGAGAAACGGACTTTAACAACATTCAAAGTCAAATTGAGATTCTGCACGTAGAATGGCATAGCTAGATTTAGAAATCACAAGTGGTAACATATTGGAGTCATTCAAAAGGCAGATATGTGTGTGTGTGTGTACACGTGCATGTGTGCATTTAACCTGTCCAACATGTTGAACTGGTTATGATGTTTTAAATTTGAAATTAAGACCTTCTGAATCTCTCAGGAATTTGTAGTGTCTGGTGGTAGACAAACGACTTCTCTGATAAAGCAAGAGCACCTGTCAGAGCCATGGTGGTCCACAACTGCTGTGAACCAGGGGCCCAGGTAGATGGCTGGAAATGTAGCTCAGGAGTTTCCCTAAGCTCAGTCGGCAACATGGTTATACTGCACAAGTAATGATGTCGCCCTGTTTGCCAAACCTTTGGAAAAGGCTTTGTGATGATTTAAAATTTCCCCCAAAATAGTAGAATATCGTCCTTTAACACCCGAGGTCTGTTCAGTGGAACAGTTGAAGGAAAATGGAAATCACTGTAGGCATGGTCAGCTCCCTGTACTACACCTATTGGAGCAGTTCCTTTTCAAGAGAACAGCGTATGCAATTATGAACCTGGGAACAAAGCTCCCCACCTCAGAAGAAAAGGAGAATGTATCTGTAAATCGTAAATGAACATTAACCAAGGAAAACAAACAAATAGAAGTGCTATAGGACCCAACAGCAGCATGTAGAAAGAGTCCTTATGGTTAGGGAAGCTGAAACAGGCACAACTTTTGTCTCCCAAAACTCCACGTGGATCATCTTGCCGGTGTTCACAGTTACAGGGTGGAGACAATGTGCTGTTTATCATCTTATCTCCAGCACTTAGCAGAGGGCCTGGCACAAAATAAGCACTCAATAAATGTTTGTGGAATGAAAGAATTCTACAACCACAGGGTTTTTTTTTTTTTTTTTAAGATTTATTTATTTATTTATTTGAAAGGTAGAGTTACAGAGAGAAGGAGATACACACAGAAAGAGAATCTTTCATCCACTGGCTCACTCCCCAAATGCCCTCAGTGACTAGGGCTGGGCCAAGTTGAAGCCAGGAGCCTGGAGCTTCTTCCAGGGTGCAGGCGTCCAGGGACTTGGACCATTTTCTGCTGCTTTCCCAGGCACATTAGCAGAGAGCTGAATTGGAAGTGGAGCAGCTAGGACTCAAACCAGTACTCATATGGGATTCTGGCGCTGCAGGTCATGCCTCAACCCTCTGTGCCACAGTGCTGGCCCAACAACTGCAGTTTTTACAGTGTCCAACTTTTACAAATGTGGCCCAAAGCAAGAAATACATGAATACATTTTAAACCAACTTTTAACACAAAAACACACACATAGAGGCAACACAAAGTTGTTAAAGAAAGTTACTTTAATACAGAAGGCACATTCCCATGGTTTCTCTTCTCTTCTTTTTACTTGACTTTAAAAATATACCTTACGGCCTATTAAATTGATTTCATAACCCACTAGTGGGTCCAGGCCAGTAGTTTAAAAAATAAATTTATATGTTACTTATTACATTTATAGGCTTCACTAAACATAGATCACTTTTAAAATCATTCAATTTTAAATCGACAGTGAAGTTTAGAAAATATTTGACTCAACTCTAATGTTTTGTACCACTTCTGAATTCACTGTGGAGGGATTCCCCTTAGTCGCTGTTGCTGAATTATGGGAATTCCCCCACCAAAACCAGATTTGCCTTTAACTCACATACATAAAATTTAACTCAAACTGGATTGAAGACCTAAATGTAAGAGCTAAGGCTGTAGAACTCCTAGAAGAAAACTTAGGAGAAAATGTTATGCCTTTGGATTAGTCATTGATACGACATCAAAAGAAAAAATCCCAGATAACTGGACTTCATCAAAGCTAAAAACTCTTGTGCTCTAAATGATAAATGAAAATAAAAAGACAACTTACAGCATGGGAGAAAACATTTGCAAATAATGTATCTAAAGTAGAAGTTTAATAAGTTTAAATAAGTTACAATTCAGGGGCTGGCACCGTGGCTCACCTGGCTAATCCTCCGCCTGTGGCGCTGGCATCCCATATGGGTGCCGAGTTCTAGTCCCCGTTGCTCCTCTTCCAGTCCAGTTCTCTGCTGTGGCCCGGGAAGGCAGTGGAGGATGGTCCAAGTGCTTGGGCACCTGCACCTGCTCTCACGTGGGAGCCCAGGAAGAACCACCTGGTTTCTGGCTTCGGATCGGCATAGCTCCGGCCGTTGCAGCCATTTGGGGAGTGAACCAAGGGAAGGAAGACCTTTCTCTCTGTCTCTCCCTCTCACTGTAACTCTACCTCTCAAATAAAAAAAAAAAAAAAAAAAAAAAAAAAAAACAAAAACAAAAAAAAACTTTAAAAATAAATAAATAGGAAGACAAATGACCCAATTTAAAAATGTTCAAAGGAAGGACCAGCACTGTGGCACAGTGGGTTAAACTGCTTCCCGAGTGCCAGCATCCCCCATGGGCCTGGTTCAAGTCCCAGTTGCTCCAGTTCTGATTTTGGCTCCTGGCTTCCACCTGGCCCAGTCCAGGTTGTTGTGGCCTTTTGGGGAGTGAATCAGCAGATGGAAGATCTCTGTCTCTCACTGTAACTCTGCCTATCAAATAAATAAATAATTTTTTAAAAAATGGCCAAAGGATTTGAGTATCATTTTCTTCCGAGAGGATGCTCAAGTGGCCAGTAAGCACATGAAAAGGTGTTCTATATAATTAGTCACTAGGGAAATGCAAATCAAACCATGAACCATCACTTCACACCCATTAGGTTGGCTAAAATACATAAGACAATAACAAGTGCTGACAGAGAAGTGACAAAACCGAAATCCTCACGCAATGCTGGAAGTAACAGAAAATATTGCAGCTACTTTGGAAAACAGACTGACAGTTCCTCAAAAACAGAGTTTCCACGTGATCCAGCAATCCTGCCCCTAGGTGTAGACCCAGGAAAAATGAAAACACAAGCTATGTCAACCAATAACACTGCACATGAAAGTGCTCAGCAGCCGCATTCGTAATAGCGAAAAAGTAGAACCAACTTCAAATACTCATCCACTGATGGAAACATAAGCAAAATACGGTAGATTCCATACAATGGCATATTGTTTGGCCATAAAAATGAATGACATACTAATACAAGATCCTCCACAGCTCTGTGGCAAGTCAAAGAAGCCAGCCACAGACCTCATATTGGATAGTTCCATTTATAGGAGAGGCCCAGGCTCAGACAGTTAGTGATTACCTGGCATTGTGGGGGTGACTGTTAATGGGGGAGACGTTTCTTTTTGACATAATGAAAATGTTCTAAACCAGATTATGGAGATGGTCAGGGGCGGGGGGGGGGGATGCCTGGGTGTGGCGTGAGCCCACCTACCCGACAGGCCCCGACACGGGGTGGTCTTTGCAGTCGCCAGGGAGCTGTGCCTCTGTCCTGCTGCCAGGGCGTGGGGAGGAAGGGCAGGGCTGTTGACTCTAGCTCTGAACCCTTTCTCCAGCAGCGCTCAGCCTCACAAACATGCGCTGCAAGTCACCAACGAGGACTTCCTGCGCCTCCGGGAAGAGACCTCGCATCCCCAGCGAATGAAGGTGTTCCGGACTGGGGCGCCTCCTCGACCAGCTTGGTGGAGGCAGGGGCTTTATTGCTCCAGGCCTCCCCGAGGAGGGCCTGGCGACTCAACCCGTCTGCGAAGGGCAAGGGCGCCGCGGGTGTCGGAACGCGCGCCCGTCAGCTCCGCGGGTCGCTCCGGACGCCGCGCGCGGCAGCAGGCGAAGCTGCCCGGCCCCCGCTGCCAAACCGCTTCCCAAACCCACGCCCCGCGTCCCCTTCCCGCCCCCACCCCACGTGTCCGGGCCCCGCGCTGCCAGAAACACTGCTCGAGAATCTAAGACATTCTGTTAATGAGTTCAAGAATGACTTTTAATGATTAAAACTTTGGCCACTCCATGAATAACGATGTAAATTACAAATGCAAGGGAGGGCAGCGGAACGCACGGGGCTCCAGCGGGTCCCACGGTCAACCAGGTGATCCTAAATATGCTTTAATTGATTTGGAAGATCAGCTTGCCCCGGACGCCGGCATCTCCCCGGGCTTCGGGTCCCTTCCTCTGTGAAATGGGACCCTTTCTGGGCCGCCTCCAAGCGGCCGTTGTGCGGAGCGGACAGGACCGGGTGGTCGGCGCCGAGAGGGGCTCGAGTCCTGGCACCGCCGCCTCGGACCCCACCGTGCGCGGGCGGCAGCGCCCAGCCCCGGCCGCTCCCTGGGCCGCGCGCCGCCGCCCCCGCCCCGTGCCCGCCCCCGCTCCGGGCCCCGGTCCCGCTCGGCCGCGGGCAGGCGGGGCCCACCGCGCTCGGGGCCCGAGTCCGAGCTGGAGCCGCCGCCTGGGGCGCTCGGGTCAGCCACCGGGGACACCGAAGCGGGCGCCACGCCGCCGCCTCAGGTCAGAGTCGGGTGCCCGGCGGCGGCGGCGCCCGGGGCCACGCGGCCCGCGGGGCGGGAGGACGCGGAGGGACTGAGCGCGCGAAGCCGGCGCGGCTGAGGCGGGTCTGGGCAGAGGGGTCGCGCGGGTCGCCGCGAGCCGGGACGGAGGGGAGAGGGCGGAAGGGATTTGGCTGAGGGGAACCCGGGGGGTTGTGGCCAGAGAGGTTCGGAGCCGACGGGGTCGCCGGTGACAGGGTGATGGGGGCTTGTGCTGAGGGCACCTGGACTGAGGGTCGCGTCCCGCGTGGAGCAGAACTTGGGTGGAGCGCAGGGGACCGCCCGCGGACGGTCCCGGCGGTGCTGGCCCCTGGGACGGACCCCGGCCGAGGTAACTTCGGGGCAGGGAGCGCGGGACTCCGGAGGAGCCCGGCAGGGAGGTCGCGTCCGGTCCCCGGAACTCAGGCGGCGAGCGCCGTGCGGGGATCCTGGTGACAGCTCGGTGCCGCCCCGCCGGCGGTGCGCCGAGGCGCTGAGCGGGCCCCGTGCCAGCCGCGGGGCGCCGGCGCGGGCCGGTTGTCGGGGCTCGCGGGCCGGAGCGTGCCGGTGCCCAGGTGCAGGGAAGGCAGAGCCCCGCGCGCCGGGCTGCGCGCGCGCCGGGCGCTCCATCCTCGCCCGCCGGCGCGCCTGGGGCGCCCGGAGGCGGCGCGCGCTGCCCGGAACGCCGTGGCCCCGGCGTGGGGGCGGCGGGCGGGCGTGTAGCCGTGGTCCTTTATGCCTCGGTATGTGGGGAGGAGCTTAAGGTGAGGAGGCAGAAACTGGGAGTAACCGGGCCGCTGCTTTTATATAAGGTCAGCCGTAGGTGAGGAGAGGGCCTCCGCCGGGGATCCGAAGGCTGCGCCGCTGGGTTCCTCCTGCCGCCTCCCCACGCCGAGGTGAGTCGCCTCGCTCCGTGGCCCCTCGGTGGCGTCCTGGGTGATGCGCCCCAGATCCGCAGGACGTGTGGCCCTTCAGTTAGCGTGGCGTGCTCGGGGTTGACCCTGGGAATCTCATTCCGTCAGATCTGAGGCTGATGGGTGAAGGGGGGGGGGGGGGGAACAGTGTCTTATTTTAGGAAAAATGCTACGTTTTTTTAACAAGCTGGGCGCGTATCTTGAAGGAACTCAAGTTGTTCTTCTAAGACCAGGGACAGATGCGATGAGTTCGGGTGGAGGATCATTGGCTAGCTCAGCCAGACGACGTGATGGAGTTGGGTCCTATCATACCTGTGGCTCGAACTCTTGATTTTGAAGCGCATTATTTTTGCCGTCAATTTTTTTTTTAGTCATTCCCACACCCATTGGCCAGGGGGTGGTTGAGAGCAGTGGATGCCCCTCTCTCGAGGAGGAGCTGGGCCGAGCCCGCCGCGTCTCAGGTGCGGTGCGCGGCCTCCCACCTGCCACGAGAGGCAGGAGCGCCCCATGGCGTGGGGCTGACCCACGTCCACTGCGGCTGCCTGCCCAGCACATGCCTGCCGGCCTTCTCAGAGGGGGACAGAAGCGCCCAGAGGTGCTACCAGTGCGCGCTGGAGGTGGTCTTTCAAAGGAGTGGGCTTGAGGCTTTAAAGCGATGTTGGATGTTTCCAATCAGATCTGCTCTGGAGTTCAGTACAGTTATCAGTCATTTTATATTCGAGTTCATTTTAATATATTTAACTTTAATCAGCTCAAAGGGAAGTATGTTACAAAATCGCCCATTTTTACGCTGCGTCTTTTTCCTTGATTTGAATTATGTGATATTCTATATGTAATTCGCTGATACTTATGGCTTAAACTAAAAGCTCTTAGAGTCAGCTGGTGGCAACTCAGGCTATCCCCACTTGCCATAAGGGGAAAAAGAACATTGACGAGGCTTTTTAAATCAAAAATTTGCTCATAAAAAAAGTTTGTTTCCAGCTCTTAGGATTAACTGCTGTAAAACCATGGCTTCAATGAAGTATAACTCTTTGGAGAATTCCCAAAAAATTTTTAGTTGAAACTAAAATATCCAACAAGTAAAATGTAAATATTACCATCATGTTCATTATTGAACAAGAGTATTTTGAAAATATTTTCGTGACTGCTATTTTTAATAATTAAACAATTTTCTTTGAAAGGACTGGTTTTCTTAATGTTCATCTCTTTATATGTTTCAAAACTACTTTTTTAAAAAACAATTCTAGAGTACATTTAAAAAATCACTATTCAAAATCCCTGTGACATTTGCAACATAGGAGAAAAATGTGTGACTTTTAGTAATAGATGATTGATCATAGTTAATGATTTTGAATCAGTAAATTATATAAATATAAGCAAATAGTTATTTTCTGTCTTTTATAAAGCTCTCTGGAAACAAGATTGTTTGTGGCCAACTAATTACCGAAATAGTTATGTGCGTGGCATGAAAACATATACGAATATTAAAAATACACTTCATTTAGTTTTCAAATTGCAAAATAGTTGTTAATGACAGGAGACATTTATGCAATTGGAAAAATATGTTAAAATCATATTTTTAGAACGTTTTATAAATCTTGGCCCATATTTTCACTTGTTTCGTAAAGCTGTATATATCCAAAGCACAGGACAGAAAATGTTGATCATTCTAATATGTGGGTGTCTTTCTGCTGAATTCATTGTTACTTGAACTTGGAAATATGTGTCATAAGGTGTGGCAAATGTGCTGGACGAAGTTTTTGGCTTCATAGGATTCCACTAAGTAAATATTAGTTGTAGCAGACTTTTAAAAAGTCACTAATCAAGAAAGCCTGATTGAAGGCGCTAGTCTGTAAGTGCAAACATCCCCCCCACCATTGTCAGTCAATTTCTCACCAGGTTTTTAAATTTCTCCTGGTAGATTTCCCTGTTAGCTATTTAACCCTGAAAGCGATGTAAAGGGTGATGTTTTTAAACTGATCTAATTTGACTCCACAGAAGAACAGTAATATCTGTCATTAACCGTCTTGCATGCATAGATACACCCAGCTTATCATATGTGAATTAGCTATTTCATAGTGAATGAGATTAAAAAAATTTAAATTTAAAATTATGTGAAATCTTCTTAGAGTTTATTATTTGCTATTTGTACTTTCTCACAATATAGCGACTGATTTGGGGGAGTAATAATAGTAAATGGTTTTTAAAACTATTATTTAATAAAAATGTCATTTTAACTTTTATTTACCTAAGATGCTTAAATAGGTACTTGGAAGGAAATCTATTCAGATACAGTAGGCTGTAGTTTGGGGAAAACATTTGTAGGTGTTAAGATAAACATCTATCACTGGTACTTACGGGGGGTCTTCAAAAACTTCATGGAAAATGAAATTTAAAAAATACATTTATTTCGGTGTAAAACAGTTGAAATTCGTGCATAGTTTTCTCATAACACGCATTTTCCAAGAATCTTCTGAAGATACTTCATATGCTTATTTAAAAAAACAAGTTTATGTATTCTTAATGTTTCGCTTCAATGGTAAATACACATACAGATTTTAATGCTGATATTTAGTTCAGTGTAGGAATACTTAGTTTTCAACTGCTTCAGTTCTTACAGCAGGGACAAGTCCTTTATCCCTCCTAACTCTGTATCCTCATCTGTGGAATGGAAAGAGGAGTGAAGTTCTTATTCTTTGCTTTTGTGTGAGTGCATGATTTGAAGACTTCCATCAGCAAACCTGTATAACTTAAATGATGTGGCCTTGACCCTGAAGTTAACTGAACTTTGTAAAGAGAACATTCATGGGTATCTGTGCCATAGCTAACTCTTAGAAATATTACCAGTTCATCCTTACTGCTAACTTTGAAATTACTGAGAATGAAGATGATGCTTGTCACATGGTGATCGATTCATAAAATTTTTCTGAAACTGTTTCACCATTATTCAACTTGAAACTGTGTAATCCGTGATAACTTTGGACAACAATCAGTCTAATTGTTACTTTTATTCTGACCGTGAGGCCTGTGTAGGCGTGTGTAGGCATGCAGACTTTCTGGGGTGGGTACCGCACGTCTAATATGTCCGGAAGGTGCAGATTGTGCTTTTAGTTGATAAAATCCTGTTCCTGTGTTTTCCTGTGGAGCACCCTGTGAGTCCTTGATGTACATGATCCAGGAATGAGCTTGTTGTCTAGCGAGGCCTGGGATCCTTCAGTGAGAAGACAGTTCAGTAGCATAAACTAGAAGACTAAACAATGACTTGCGCATGCTGTTAAAATGCAGTCTCTTTCAAACAAGCTGTAACCAAAAAATAGTCTTTGGGTGGCTTGATAAGATAATACACCTGCTAATCCCCCATTTACTAGTAGGGATTAATTAGATAAGCATATAATTAACGATGCACCATCTAAATAACAGATTTTACATTCTCCTTATGAAGCATTAATGATATACTAGGGTACTGAAAAACATTCATGGAAAATGGAATTAAAGGATAAGTTTATTTGGGTGAAAAATGTCTTGGACTTTACATGTAGTTTTTTCATAATATGTGTTTTAATGGACATTTTGTAGCCCTTTCGTATGCATGGATTTCAAAACCATTTGTACCAAAATACCTTTTTAATTTCATTTCCCACAAACTTGTTGAAGTAAGCTTGTGTTGTGAAGTCTGTCCCACACAGGAATCAGTAAGGGACTTGGGCTGAGTGTGTCATACAGGAGGCTCTGAAGGGGCACTTTGGTGATCCGAAAGAGCTACAGTGTGGTTGAAAAAGATGCCCTGTGCCAGGGTTGGGTGGTGGGGGAGGACTGCTCCTACCCTCTCTGGGCCAGAACCACTCTGCTCCCTGTTACGTGGAGCTGCAGAGCCCGAGCAGGGCCCTAACCAGAAGGTTGGGAGTGCAGAAGGCAAAGATCGGCTTGAGCCGGTGCTGGAGTGGAGTGTCCCCTGTCCTCTGGGCCACCCTCGATGCTGTGCCTTCAGCTGTGCCGGTGATCAGGCCGTTTCAACATGAACATCTTTTCCCTGCTGCACTTACATACGTGCATAAAGGAAGGACATCATCAATCCATGCCACTTGAATCCATTAGCGATTTTGAACCTCACATCAGGATCTAAACTAGATTGCATATTGTAGTTCAACTTGAGTCAATATCTATTTAGGAAACATTTTTGTTTCACTTTATTTATTTTAGAAAAGAAATTCATTGCTAATTTTAATTTGCATTTTTTTCTTTACTCTTAGTGAACTGATCTAGAACTATAATGTTTGGGTAAGACGTATTGAGACTTATTATCTGACTTTGTGGGAAGAATTCAGATTAGCGTAAACCTGAGTGAGAAATCCTGTACAGTGTGCCACAGATAATGAGAGGGCAGACAGGAGGGAGGCAGAGAGAGGGAAATACCCCGAGTGGGAGTGAAGCAGATCTGTGTGAGCTCAGCCCCGCGGTCAGCAGGTTGAGTGGTTACCATGTGTAGTCCTAAAATATGGGATTGTTTTCTAAGAATTTATTGTGGATGACAGAATAGCTTTGAATTCTGAAGTTGCCACTTAGCCTTGTTGCTCTCTGGTGCTGTCAGTTACTTCAGGGCAGAATCTGGGACCGGGAATAGAAAGCGTTGACTCTTTCATCCTGTGTGTTTAAGCAATAAATTTTCCTTTATAGTGAGGGCAACAGGGAAACAGAGCTGTCGGACTGCCAGCACGGTGATGAAGTCCTGGAAAGAACTCCTTCACCTCCACCCCACCTCTCTGGCTGTCATTCCACCTCTAAAAATGTCTGTCATTCGAAGGTTTGGAGTTCATGTTTAGAATGCCAATATTCCTGCCAGAGTTAATTCCTTAGATTACTGTCAGAAATGTGAAATTTTTTTTTAATTGTTTGTTTCCTTATTACCTGAAAACAAGAAATAGAAAAATTTGGAATTTGAAAGAGCCAGGCCCTGTGAAACCAAGTATGAAGATGGCCATTTGTAATAGCAGTGACAGGAGAGGACATATTCACCCAGCATGCCTTTTTTTTTTGTAAGAAAAAGTCAACAAGTAGCAGATCTTTCTGAAACCATTTTTGACCTCAGAGAAAACAAGTAAGTATTCTGAAACATCAATTTATCCAGGAAATATTATAGAAGTTAGAGTTTTGAGTTGGGTCATGTAATCAAATATCTGAATAGTACTTCTTCACTTTGTGTTTATTTTTCTGTGTTGTTAAGATACTTTGTCTGGTCTGTTCATGAGTGAGCTCTTCCAGATGTTTATAGTAGCTCCCCAATAGATTGAAATAAGAGGCATTTTTCAATCATAGCAGAAAAAAATGAGCCGAAGAAGTATAAACAATGCTTAACTCTTTGGCAAAGCCACAAATCATAAAAATTTCATGCGTGCTTTCTTTTTCCTTTTATTTTTCCTGAAAATACTTATGGTAAGTCAATACATCTCCATTAGGAACACAAACCTAGTAGTCATTTTGTTATGTCTCTGAGTCAGCTTATTAGCAGTAATTAGCAGTCACCTATGGGCCACCCTCTTGCCCCACAGCTAAACACACTACTCACTTGTCATCTTGCTAAAATCTATGCACTGAAACAGAGCTCAAAGTCTTACCTTACTAAGTGTTGTACTTCTCTGCCAGTTGATGAATTACCTGTGTCAACAAGTTTTTGATTGCATACGGAAAAGTACTCCTACAAATGTTTGTTCCTGTTTTATATGGTAGATAAAGTTTATAAAAGAGAGCAAACATATGAATAATATAAACACAAATGAAGTAGAAACTTCAAAAAATTATTTGCATGTGTCAGTATAACCCAAAAGAGTGAAGAAAATATCCAGGCATTTGGCAATGTAGGGTTACTACATGTTTTCCTAAAGCGTTTGGAAGTCATTAGAAACATCCTGATTTTATTTAAAGGCAATATAATATATTTTAAAGCTCTGCTTTCGACAAGGTTCAAATTTGTTGGCGTTTAATACTAGAGCAGTTTATTGTCTGCAAAACTATAGAATAGTGGTGTCTTGGGGGGAAGTACTGACTTTTACATATGCCAGCTTATAGCACAATGCTTAGTAGGCCTTCAACAAATGCTTTTTAGAATAGGCTAAGGCAGTAGTTCTCCAAGTGTGGTCCTGGGGCCAGCAGCATCAGCATTACCTGAAAACTTGTTTTGAAATGTAAAATGCTGGACCCCACCTAACCCAGAAGAATCAGAAATTCTGGGGGTGGAGCCCATCCATCTGGTTTTAGGGATTCTAATATAGAATAATGCTTGAAAACTTGTTTTGAAATGCAAAAAAATGGGCCACACCCAACCCAACTGAATCAGAAATTCTAGGGGTAGAGCCCATCCATCTGGTTTTAGGGATTCTAATATAGAATAATGCTTAGTAATTCCTGGTCCAAGGTGATTCCTGCATCCCTCCTGATGTCTGCAGTCCCTGGGTCAAGGTGCTTATTAAAGTGCTTGGTTTTAATAGGCCTTACTCTTTGACTGCAGTCAAGCTCTGTATTTCTCCCCAGTCACAGACTCTCTTGGAACCATCCTGTGGAATCACTACCACTGGCTTATCTTTGTAGTACCCCCAGAGCCTCAGTATCACTACTAAGCTTGCATCAAGAGAGCGTCACTGATTTCCTTCTTAGACCCAGCTCGTTGGCTCTTTCTAGTGTGGAATTTTTGCTAGGAATCCTGTGTCTCTTGGAGAAGTCGAAGACTAGATTTTATGAGATTACTGAGGGGTCCTAGAGCTCTGGTTCACGTTAAACAGATTTACAGTTTAGTGATTGCTGAACCTCACATCCAGATTGATAATAGTAGAAAATATACTTTTCCTACTGATTGTTCATGATAGTTAATTCTGAAATTCCATGATACAGAGATTAAAGAAGTTTGTACTCTTACCTATCTCCGATGTCTCTAATTCAGCATTCAGGCTGCTGAGAAAGCAGTTAGGCAGTGTATTGCGCACTCTGAGGCTGTACTGCTTCTAGGACTTTGATCAAAGACATACAGATCAAAGACATAAAGCCTTTTGCTGGGTAGCATGAGTGGAATGGAACTTAAAAATGTAAGTTTGGTTGGATGTATGCTGGAGCATTGCATTTGCAACATTTACTTTTCATGTTTTGTACTTGATTCATAAAAAGTGCAGAAACAACATGTGTAACCCAGGGGCTTCTAAAATATAGGCCTAGATATAAAAAATGAAACTTTGATACATGCATTGTTTTAAGAACCCATATTTAGAAGTAACTTAAATTTTCTCCAGCATGAGAATGGTTAAGTAAATTATGGTGCAATCATAAGATGATCAGTGTCCTCATCAGTGACAATTTAGAAACCAGTTCTCTTCCCAGTCAATTATCTGTCAATTAGATTCAGTGTTTAAATTGACAGAAAATATTTTATTGGCCACTTATGAATAAATTCTGAACAACTATAATTTGGGGGAGGGGATAATGTCAAGAAAAATAAGTCTTGATGGAATTTATATGAAGTTTAATAGAATTCTTCCATATGAGAGATCCTTAAAAAATTTATGAGAAATGCATGTCATGATGAAAACTATGCATGGATTTCAGAATATCTTTGCATCTAAGTAAATTCTAATTCCATTTTTCTAATGAATTTTTGGAGGTATCTTCACATATACAGTGCTGTGTAATAGTGAATATAGCTCAATGTACATGTAACCAGAACTTTAGGGTTTGTGAATTTCACTTGTTTGTTCGAGTCTGCCAGCTCTGCAAACATTTATTAATGATCACTGCCTTGTAGCACTGGATATGCTTACACAGGGAAAGTAGAATTTGTTTGCCTGAAGACAGGACCTTTTAAATGGTGACATCAGAGCTTTTTATTAGTCTAGAGACTATACTGTGCTGGGTGAATGGACTGGCATCTAGCACTGGGTAGGCAAATAATCACAGTTCAGTAAAAAGGGAGACAATCACTGAGTGACTGCACAGAGCTTCTTGGCGCGGTGTGTCCTCAGGCCATTCACACAACTCTGTGTGTCTGACTCTGCCTGCTGGAGCAATCTTTGATGCTCACAAAACACAATGCGTACACACAGTTAATTTTTTTAATTGTAAACTTCAAATGTCAGGTTGATTTCCTTTGTCATATGACATGCATATGGAAAATACCCTGGCCACCAGTTTTTGAATTCAGAAAATGTAAACTAATTTTAATCTTAGCCTACATAAAATATAATTAGAACGCAAAAGTAGTCTGAAATATAATCTAATATATTCCATAGTCTGCACTACCCATTATTTTTGCTGTCATATCTAAAATTTTTATGTACAAAGTTCTGTGTACCAAACAGAATTGTTAATTCCTGGAGGATAGGAATGTGTGTTCTAGTTCTCACTCTTCTTACCTCCACATGCATTGCATACCTTCCCTCATTCCCAGCTTACAACAAGGGGGACAGATGCATTCATTATAAGTACTTTACAGATACAGGCATACTTGAAAACGTTTGTAAAAAATGGAATTAAAAGGTAAGTTTGTTTTGATACAGAATGACTTTGAAAACTATATATTTGAAGGGTCTTTAAAGAGTTCATGAAAAATATGTATTATGAAAAAAAACTAAGCTTGAATTTCAAATTTATTTTTGCACCAGAAGAAACTTTTAATTCAGTTTTCTCATAAACTTCCCAAGGTAGCCTTGTACTTTTCACTTTGATGTTACTTTCAGGAAAAATGCGTGCTTTTTATTTAGCATCAGTTATATATGATTCTCAGTATGACTCTACATTCTCAGGGAATTTCCTAAATTGCTCTTTAAAATGTAAATATCTATTTTATGTAACATTTTATGACACATAATCATATGAAATTAATGCCAGGAGAAATTTTCATTTTATTATTCTGAAGCAGGCAAAATGGGATATGAAAGGGAAAACAGTGTTAATTATAGACCTCAGCATTCTCTGTTGGATCTTAGTTGTTCTGGACAGAAGAACAGGTTTTTTTGATGGCCTAAGGGCCACAGCAGTTTTCTACATTTTTGTTTGAGGGTTCCAGTGGCAAAAGTAACAATTCTGTTTAGTAGTACAGCTGGAGAAAAGTTTATAATGTTACACCATATAAAATGTATTCACATTTATTACTGATACATAAAGTAAAACTGTTTCCTTTTAAACTTTCTGTTAAGCATTAGATAAAACACTCAATTTTTGGCCTATTCATTCATTTATATTGCATAAAATAATTGCTCAGCTATTTTGTATAGGAATCCCAAGTAGCATCATAATTATTTAACAGTTAATCTCCTTTTGCAAAATAGATTAAGTGTTGATGAGCAACTTAAAAGTAGATGGATGGACACTTCTTTCCTATGGTCTTGTGACATCCCTGGACACCCACTCTTCTAGCTATGCCTTCATCTGTGGATGTAGAACACAGGTGGGAGTCTGTTAGCTGAAGATCAGTACAGGGAACTTCCACCCTCTCCACCTTGGGCAACCTGCCATTTTCCACACCTGTTTAGCTAGTAGAGTGAAGAAGTGTCCTAGTAGAATCTTCAGAGAGAAGACAGAAGGAAGAATAAAGAAAAGCAGGTTTGAGGCTCTCTCTTGTTTGTTATCCAAACTTTGGTTTTCCTAATGTATTACTCCTTCATGTGCTGGCCGACACTGATTTGTGCCTACATTCAAGCATCTTCAAGCGCCTTCTAGCTCAAAGGTGGGCACCAAAGTCCCCAAAGCTAGGAGCTTATAATCGAGATGTGTCTAATACAGGTGGTGTTGAAATAGTGAGCCAACAGTTGACAGGGGTATGTGATTCGGGGCTGAAAGAAGTAAGGCAGGAAATGAATGCTGCAGAAATTGCGAGAAGGAGAAGATGAGTTGTGCAGTGGAGGGGATGGCAGGAAAACCCTGCTGGAGAAGGTGGCGTTGAGCTAGACTTCACAAGTTCAGGGATTGACCAGAAAGCCTTAAGAAAAACACTAGAAGATGTACAGAAAAGGAGACACGTTTGTATGAAATATCCAGAGGAGGTGAATCCGTAGGGGTAGGAAGCAGATCAGTGGTCACCAGGGACTGATGCCGAAGGGAAGGGCCGTGACGGCTTAATGGGCACAGGATTTCCTTTGGAGATGATGAAGGTGTTTTGGAGCTACATGGAGATGATGCAGGGCTATAAGAATGTACTAAATACCATTAGTGTGTACACGCTAAAACAGTTGATTTTGTGTACTGTAAATTTTGCCTCACATAAAAAACAAAAACTTCTGGCTTGAGATAATTCAAAGAGGAGGGGGAAAAGAGACTCTGCAGGCTAAAAACCAACAAACCAGGGCTAGAAACTAAGCCCAGAGTTGGGAGAGAGTTTGCAGAGGTTAACACTTTGAAGCAGAGAGTACGGTTGTGATGGGAAAAATATGGTTGGAAAGGTAGATTTCAGCTCGGATGAGACAGGGTCTGGAATGCAGGTAAAGGAGTGTGGGTTTTATCTTTTAAGGAATGGGGAGATTCCAGGTCTTGAGAAGAGGGGTGAGGTGATTTAATCGGAAGATTAGCTTGGCAGTCCTGTGCAGAGAGTGCTCAGAAAGCCATTGCAAAAGCTGAACATAAAATGAGTGGGACCTGTAGGGGTGAGGAGAGGAGTGGGCCAGAGTGTGCTCTGAGGACGGAGTGATACCGAAAATATGCTCTGGCATGCGCTAAGTATGGATTTACAAACATTTACAAACTTAGAGGCAAGCACTTGGCCTAGTGACGAAGCCACCAGTTAGGATACCGTGTCCCATGTCACAGTACCTGGGTCTAATGAGTGGCTCCAGCTCCTGTCTCCTGCTAAGACAGACCTGGACAGGCAGTGGGGATGGTTCAGGTAATTGTGTTCTTTCCACCCATGCAAGAGATGTAGTTTGAGTTCCCAGCTCCCAGCTTGGGTCTGGCCCAGCTGTGACAGTTGGGGATACTTGGGAGAGTGGCCCAGCGTGGTAGCCTTTCTCTTTTTCTCAAATTAGGAAGGCAAACAAAAAACCTTGTGAATTGGCATGACATTTGGTGTATGATTTTGCATTTTATGAATGTATTCAGGACAGATAGAGAAGAAAAATTCCTTCATTCCAGAGTTAGGGGCCATACCGTGAGGAATAAGCTGAGAGGGTCTGGTGACAGAGTCCAGGAGGGCGGTCATCGCTCCTTTGGTCCCCTCATTGTCGGCCATCCGTGGTGCCCGACGCTGACTATAGCACAGGCAGGACAGACTAGTCCCTTCCCCTGTATCGCACAGACAGTCCTTTGTCAAAGAATTGCTAGAAATTAAAGGGAAGCAGATTTCAGCAGGGCGTAAGGGAAGGATTCTAGTAACTGTGGCTAAGGGAAAGTGAGTGCTGTGTCATCCCATAGATTGATGCAGAGCTCACACAACTTCGTCAGGAAGTCTTGCTTTGGTTGGAGAAATTAAGTAGGTGGTTTTTAAAGCCAACTCCAAGGTGTGGCGATTCCCTATTCCGTAACATTAGCCTCGTAGATGATATGTCTTTCATAATTGACTGCATTAGAACACACACACACACACACACGTGTATATATATACTATCTGACCGCTTTTGTCAGTACTTGTAATTATGTTTACTTAGATTTGCACGTAAATTGGATTTTAAATGTATCTTATTATTCCACAGCTCTTTTGTTTTTAAAGAAAGTACTAATCCCTCATGCCCTGTCAGCCATTCCTTTATTTCCAACTTTAAAATCTGTAGTAAGTTCCTCTTTCACGTGATGTTTTTCGCAAGTAATGCAAATTTCTGCAAAAGTGGGTTACATAATAGCAGTGCGGCTGCAGACCTTTAAATCACTGGGTTTTGTTCTGTGATGTAATGTCATGGTTGAATAAGCCCTGGCATGACTGCCCTTTTGGGGATGTCATTGGGATGCCATTTTGATGTGGGTGAAAGTTTAAGTAGCTATTATGTTCAGTTTATTTGACATAGGTACCTCGCTGTCAGCGTTTAGCTGCTAGAACTATCTAAATTAATTGCGCTTGGCTTTGGATGACTTAGACTCCTGTAAGAATAATATCCTTACTGTGCTGGGGAAGAGTCTCAATTAAAAAAAACTTTTAAATACATGAAATCTATTTTCTCTATCTTAATAAAAATGAAAAATAAACACAAATAATAAAAAAGATGAATAAAAAACAAAAGAAATGAAACTTATTTGAGAGGAAGAGAGCCAGAGCCAGAAGGGGCTTAGAGAGAGAGTGGAGAAGGAGCTTTTCAGAGCTGGAACTCAATCTAGGTATCCTAGACGGTTGGCAAGAACCCAGCATCTGAGCCAGCACCATTGCTTCTGAGGTCTGCATTTATAGGAAGCTGGAGTCAGAGCTGGGAACTGAACCCAGGTCCTCTGGAAAGTCACAGACATTCCAATCAGAGTCCTAATGGCTGGGTAAGCACCTATGCTTAGAATGTTTCAGCTCAAATAAGGAATAGTTTTGTACGGATTATTTTGGTGCTTACGTCAGGTGGAGAAAAATGTTAGCTAGAGAAGAAAAATTTCATATCAAGTGTAGTAGAACATTTTGTCAAAAATAGCACATTTTGTTGCATATTAAATAATTTATGCTTTCTTTTAAAACATGTAAAAAAGTTTGACATGTTTATAACAGTTCCTATTATATAATATGTGTCCAGTAAATATTTACTGAATATTGCTCAGTAGGTGTGGGGCTGGTGGACAAAGCGTTTCAAACAGAGAATGGTATGAACTGGGCACAGGAGTAGGGGAATGTGAGCTCAGAGAGAAGACAAAGACCGTTTCCTTTAAGAAGCATGTATATATGATTATCAGTATGATACTTTTTGGGTAAATAATGTTGGTGACCTCTTAATTTCTTAATACTTCAAATACCAATGATGACTATTCTGGTGCAATATGGGGGTAGGGGTAGTGGGAGGTGAGCAGCATTGTGACATAGGGGTAAAGCCGCTGCCTGCAATGTTGGCATCCCATATGGACCGCAGTGAGTCCTGGCTGCTCCACTTCCAATCCAGTCCCTGCTAATGGCCTGGGGAAGCTTTGGAGGATGGCTCAAGTGCCTGGGCTCCTGCACCCATGTGGGAGACAAGGAAGAAGCTCTTGGCTACAGCCTGATCCAGCCCAGCCATTGTGGCAGATGGAAGATATCTCTCCGCTTCTCTGTCCCTCTCTGTCCCTCTCTGTCCCTCTCTGTCCCCTCTCTCTCCTTCTCTCTCCCTCTTTCTTCCTTTCTCTCCCCCCCCCCTAATTCTGCCTTTCAAATAAATAAATCTTAAAGAAAAAAAAGTAAAAGTGGGGCTTGAACGTGTGAAGATTGTTACCTCTGACTGGTCAGGATTTCTGAGCCACTCCTCTGCTTGTATCTTCTTCCCTTCTTCCCTCTTTGATCGCAGTCCCCTCCAGTCTGGCTCTGACTCTGGTTCTTCACACACACACACACACACACACCCCCCCCCCCCCCGTTTCTTCATTCCCTGTGCTTTCTGTATGCTTTCCTTTCCTTCTCTGTCTCTCTGGTTCCCTCCCTCTGATGGCCCTTGCTTTTTTTCTCTGCTTCCCAGTTCCTAACGTCTTCCTAAGTTATGTCTGTAACCATAATATAGAAATGAGTGTATTTTTATCCAGTAAAATCATCAAATGGAGAGCTTCTTTAAAAAAAAAGAGATTTATTTATTTGAATGTCAGAGTTACAGAGAGCAGAGGTAGAGAGAGAACGGTCTTCCATCTACTGGTTCACTCCCCAGATGACCGAAATGGCCAGACCTGCGTCATTCCGAAGCCAGGAGCTTCCTCCACGTCTCCCACGCAAGTGCAGGGGCCCAAGGACTTGGGCCATCTTCTACTGCTTTCCCAGGCCATAGCAGAGAGCTGGATCAGAAGTGGAGAAGCCAGGACTTGAACCGGCACCAAATGGAGATTTTCTATGCTGAATTTAACATAAACAGAATGTTCATGCTGATCTTTCTGAGACAATAAAATTGGATATCATTTATCAATGTGTTTGATTTTTTTTTTTTTTTGACAGAGTGGACAGTGAGAGAGAAAGAGAGAGAGAGAGAGAGAAAGGTCTTCCTTTGCCATTGATTCACCCTCCAATGGCCGCCGCAGCCGGCGCGCTGCAGCTGGCGCACCGCACTGATCTGAAGCCAGGAGCCAGGTGCTTCTCCTGGTCTCCCATGGGGTGCAGGGCCCAAGCACTTGAGCCATCCTCCACTGCACTCCCAGGCCATAGCAGAGAGCTGGCCTGGAAGAGGGGCAACCGGGACAGAATCCGGTGCCCCGACCGGGACTAGAACCCAGTGTGCCGGCACCGCAAGGTGGAGGATTAGCCTAGTGAGCCGCGGCGCCGGCCTTGTGTTTGATTTTTTTGAAAAGTGTTAAATCACTGATCCTCAGACTGACAAAAGGGAACGATAGACCTTGACTCCTAAATCCTTGTAAAGCCTCCAAGCTGGTTGAGATAATGCCTAATCATCTTGGACAATTTTAGTTTATGTCCCTTTGTCCATATGGCAGATAATCTAAAGCATCTATTTTTTATTACATCTTCATATGTGCAGTTACACGAGAGCTGGAGTATTTGTCTTGTTCATTCTTCATCCCCGTTGTCTAGAACACTGCTAACACATAGCAGATGACCAACAAATAATGGTTGACTTCATATTTCAAATCCAGTTTCGTTTCCCAATTCTAAATCGGTCTCATAACTTTTTGGAGTAATATCACTTATAAGGATAACTTAGTTTATAATCGATTTATAAATGGGACCAAATTATTTCATGTTTAAAGAATGCTTGCTTTTCATTCACTGCACAGTTTAAATTCTTAGCCAATATGTCATTAACCATCCCTCTAAAGGACTGTCTCTTAATTAACTCAAGCACCAAAAATGTCATTGCACTATTGAGTATCATAATTAACATTTTTGAGCACTTATTCTGTGTCAGGCTCCGTTTTAAGCACGTGGCATCCATTATTTCACTTCCTTCCAATAACCATGTAAGGTATTCATTGTTAAGTCAGATGAAGAAAAGAAACAGAGAGGCAAAATAACCTGGCAGGTAATACAAGTAGGGTTTGAATGCGGCAGTCTGAACGCAGCCACCTGTCTCACACAGTATTTACCTTTCCAGAGAATAAGATGTCTGTGGCTACCACTGCCATCACTCTCCATTTGGTACTCAAAACTACACGAGTGTAACCCTATTCAGGTGTAACACAGGTTATGTTTAAACTTTCAGTTCTAGTTTTTTGCAAACCAGTTTATCTGTCTTCTAAGTTGTAAGCAATGTTGAGGCTGTAATTCCTCTTGTTGCTTTTGACAAGGTAAATTATATCACCAAGTCTTTTAAGTTATGCTCAGTAGCTCCATTGTCACTTAAAACCAACCACTGTTAGGAAATTCTGTTTTTCTCTCTTTTAAATTCCTCCTAACCCAAATAAAGTCATTTCATTTTTCTATATCAGGATATTCACTTGAACAGTGAATTTTGTATGGCTGTTGTAAAAGTCCAGGGAAGAATATAATTGGCCTATCTTGAGTCTGGCTTTCAATGGACTCAGACAGCTATGGTGGAGGGGTTGAGTGAGCAGGTATCCCTTGGCATGCACAGTTTGGTTCAAGGAGCTTCCACCGAAGGTCTGCTCAGGGCCCCGACATGAAGTGCATAGTATTCGCTTAGAATCGACTAAATAATTTCAGTCACTTCTGAGTTATTTATAACACCGAATACAGTGTCATCTCTCTGCAAATAGTTCTTATGCTGTGTTAGGGAATAATGACAAGAAAAAGACTCTATACTTGCAATATGGACGCAGTTCTTTTTTGAAAAGTTTTGATCTGCCATTGAATCTGTGGAAGCAGAGCCCATGGTTACAGAGAGCCGATCGTATGGAGTTTGATGGAGAAATTAGTCATTTGGGAATGCTCATGTGGTCCCATCTTCACACAGCACAGCAGAGAGAATTTCAATGTGATAGTACAGTGCCCTCTTCCTGGCCCTTCAAAAGTTGATCTTACAAGGTGAGTTCCTAGATTTTTGTGATAAAGTTTTAGAAAATGGGGAGAAGTGAACTGGTTATGAAAAGTTGGAGAAAAAAAAAGTCGTTACATTAAAGTGCTGAAAGGAGAGGAGAAGGAAGAGATTTGGGGTTTGCTGAGCTGAGAAAAACAGCTTAGGTGCAGGAGACATGGGAGACGGTGCCATATGAAAAAAATTGACAGAAAAAGGGTTACTTGTGAATAAGAATTAAATCTCTTAATGTTTTTTTGAAAGGCACTAGAAAAGACTGGAATTCCTTTTAATCTTGTGGGGAATGAGGAGTGGTGCAAATGTATGAGTGCGTTGCATCATTCAGCTTTAATTCTGAGAGGGAGAAGATGAGTAGTTAGTTCAGGTGACCCTGACTTTGAGGTTCCTGGAGAACGTTAGCTAGTGGTGTTAAAAGGGAAGTTGGGGAAACAGATTTAGAACTCTTTAAAGAAGAGTTATGGTTAGAGATAAGATTTGGGAGCTGTAAGCAGGTGGATATAGGAAGAGTGTCGAGGGGAAGAGGACGCTCTGAGAAGGAACTTTTAGAACGTGTACAATAGAAAAGCTCAGAAAGAAGAGGTACCAGGAAACAGGACTGAAATAGTGGTCATGTGGTAGAATGAGACCCAGGAGACTCCGGTCCCGGAGCAGCTGAGTGAGGAGACAGTTGGAATAGTAGAGAACAGACTGAGTGCTGCTGAGGCAGAGCACTGGTGGCCAGAGCCAGCTCAGACCAGCTTGTGCAAGTCGGTTGTTCAATTTTTGTGATTTTTTTTTTTTTTTAGTGAGCCGGTTGTCATGCATAGCCATTATTAAAAAGTGAATCATATGCACTTACAATTAAGCAGGTTGGATTAAACACGAAAGTAAATACACAAACTTCCTTTGTCATGATTTAATGTTGTTGGGGGTTATTCATCTCCATTGTATCTATGTGGTGGAAATGCTGCATAGTGTTGGGAGCTCCTGCAGGGCCTCCTGCCTGCTCTGTGACATCACTTCGGCAGCTTGAAAGCAGTCCTGGTAGGAGTATTTTCAACACCGAAGCTGGCAAATCAGAGTGTTCTGCCTTGCAGGGTGAGCCACGTGTATCGGCACAGCATTGTGAAAATAAAACAAAGAAACTTGGTGACTTACGCTTGGGTTTCAGTAGAGGGTGGGTAAGAACAACTGCAGGGAAGTGGTTTGAGGAGTACAATAATGGAAAGTGAAGCACAGGAGTTCAAATAAATTTGAGAATGATTGAGGTAAACAGTTAAAACCGGTTATTATTATTATTGATGGCGTTTTTCCTGTGATTGCAGTGGCTTACCAAGTATTTACAATGCTAATGTAATTTATTAATCTCCCAAAATGAATAGCATATGCCAGCTGATTTTATGGTGGAAAATTTTCTGTCGAAAATCTTAAGGAGCTAGGTAGCTGTGGAGCACACTTTGGGAAATGCTGCTGTAGTATTTATTTCACAGTTAAGATGATAATGGTTGTAAGTTTGAGATAAATATATTCTTTTTTAAAAGAAATATTGTCAAAAGTGACATATTGAATTGTATTGAGTACTTTTTTGCCTTTTTGAGGTAGTCATATGGTTTCTTTTTAAAATTTGACCTACTGTTGTGATATGTTGTTTGAATAGATTTCTGATACATATGTTAAATCTCTTATCTTTCTAAGACAAATCTTGCTTGATGATGGTGGTTTATTCCTTTAGTATATTGTTAGATTCATTAATTAACATTTTATTTGTAATTTAAATCAATATAAATGAGTAGGACTGATACTTTCTATTCATTGTCAGGTCTTAATATTATGCTACTTTTGAAAAATTAATTTGGGCACTATATTTTGTATTTTCCTTACACTTTGAAAAGATTCACCTATAAAATTATGTAGACCCAGAGCTCTGGCTGAGAAGTAATTCTTTGCTAAGTTTTCGGTTATTTCCATTGTTAATTGTTTTTCCATTTCTTAAGTCAATTTTTATCGCTTAATCCATTTCAGACAAATTAGTGTGAAGAAATCGCCCTTGGCCTGCATTATTTATGCTTAGATTCCATTAAAAAGTAGTTGAGTGGGTAACTGCAAACACCCCTGTCTGATGGGTCCTGTTGAAGTGTGAGTGCTTGCTCAGGTCACAGCACAGTTCTCTGGCTCATAAGGACGGGTAGGGAAATTTATCATCTAATGAACATAAATCAGTCTCATTTAATTGACCAGATACAGAACTGTACTCCTGGATACATCTGCCCCCAGATGGGTCGTGGCCCTGCCTTGCCTGTAGCTTGTCTGGAGGTCAGCCTTCGGGAGGCAGTGCAGTTCTGAATGGATACAGAAACTGATCTTGGAGTGGGAGAAGGTTTTAGAAAAGGCATGGAGTTCTGTCTGCCTCTGAAAGTTGTAGGAGCCAGGCTTTTTTCTGTGTGAGCCGAGTTAGGAATAGGTTTTCAGGAATCTCCATGTTCTCCCCGTCTACTTCATAATCAATTCCTATGTATTTCAAAGGGAGATTGGAGCCGTTATCAAGACAGCTGGTATGGTCTAATTTTCACCTAGACTCAGTATTCTTTAACTTTTCAGATAATTTTTCTTTATTAATATTCATTGTCACATATTTGAGCCATTTTTATTACTGCCTTAAATGTCAAAGAAAAAAAGGTAACATAGTAACCTGTTTCTTGTGTTAAAAATGTTCTAAATGATGAGCCGTTTTAGTGGGAACGCTCCTTTCATTTTCCATTGACAGTCTAGAGGATGCTGGTATACATTGCTGTGGTACAAGTCAGCAGTTCCTGCCAGAAAAACACAAAACATACAGGCGCAAAGCACTGAAAGATTAGCTTGTGCTGCAGAGAACCTGTCCCATTCTGAAAACAAAAAAAAAGTGGCAAAGTGGCTTTAGTACTGTCCCTGAGTCTACCTTAAGAGGTTTTCAATTCCCAGGCTGAAGTGCTGAACGAGACCAGGGCAACAAACAAGCAGAATCCCTTGGCTGTCATTTGTATCCTTTCACACTAGAAATAACAAAAGGGAAAACTTTATCTTCAAGATCTACGTTTAAGCTGTGCATCAAGTAGCAGAATGGTTTTTGTACATTCCAAATCGAAAGGCATAGCAGTATAAAAAAAATTGGGTTCTGTGTGGGTTAGACTTGCAGAATGCTGGGTCTTGGTGTTGACTTCTCAGGCCCTGGTAAGGCTTACTGGAATGTGCTTTGCTGGGGCCCCCACTGCCTTCACAAGAGACAGAGACGAGAATCCTTTACTGTCTGCTCTAAAATCTGCTCCCCATGGGTGTGCCACATCTGCCTTGCCTAAATGGTTGTGGCTTAATAACCACCTTGCCGCCTAGAATGAATTTATATTTCATGAACTATATTGTATGACTTCTGTTGAGCATCTGCTTTCCAGATTATTAATCCTTTTAAGATCTAGTTTTTCTTAAGTCTGCATAATAATATATGTATCAGTATTAATTTGGCATGAAAGATGGATGAGATAAAGGACCTTGGACTCACATTAGTCACTGAACTGGGAAAATAAGCGAATCTAATTCATGTCTCATAAAAATAATTTTAAAAAGATTTTGCATCCCTGTGTGATTTATGATGAGTCACTGGGTGACCTGTTGGTTACTTCTAGAGAGCACAAAGCATTGCAGACTCAGGAGAACCAAACATTCAGAATGGAATCCAACAAAGAAAAAAATTTATTTGTGTGTATGTATTTTGGCAACCTAGATTATCTAAGGATTTTAAATATGTGTGTATATTGAACATTTAATTTCTTTTGAATTGTTCAGGTCTGAAAGAAGCCAGCTCTAAACCACAGATATACAACAGGAAGGCCATTTTCTCAAGCAACAGTTATCCATAAAAGGTAGGTGAAAATGAAAATTCATTATACTAAATGTGTATGTTAAACTGTCCTTGTTAAAGAACCTGCGAATTTTTCATAGAACTTTATTGTAAAATTTCTTAGCTTTTACTTCTGACTATTGCGGTACTTTTTGTTATATAATATATGAGTCAGTTGGCATACACTGTAACATACTTGTCTAAGATAAAACAAAGATGGGAAAATGACTTAGAAGTTGAACAATAACTCAAATTCTTCACTGTAAATCTCTGAAAAGTCTTTTACAGTCCTTATTTTTCCACCCAGGTAATAATTAAAAGTATATTATTTCAGTTTTACTTACTTATTTGAGAGGCAGAGTGCACCCTCCTGCCAGTTCATTCCCCAAATGCCCAGTCCCATCTGAAGCCAAGGAGTAGGGAACTCAGTCCAGATCGCTCCTGTGGGTGGCAGGAACCCAGCCTCTTGAGCCGACACTGCTGCCTCCCACGGTCTACACTAGCAGGAAGCTGGAGTCAATAGCTGGAAGCAAGTCATGAGCCCAGGTACGCCAGTGTTGCATGTGGACGTTCCAACCAGTGTCTTTAACTGCCAGGCCAAACATCTACCCCAGTAGTACATTATTTTGATTCTTAGGATGCTTACAATTAATTGATATAAAAATTAATATATTTTGCCCAATTCCACGTGGGCCATGTAGCCATAATTTCTGGTAGCAAAGGAAAAAGTAGCTTTACACATAGCAGATACACTCCTTTCTAGGAGCAAGAATCGCTGAGTCAGCACTCACGTGCTGTTTGGGAACTTCGTGCTCCCTGGAACTAACCAGGTTAGGGTGTGATGTTGTGGGCTCCAGGCAGAGTTCTGAGAAGCCCAGCATTCAGGCCTGATCCCAAGGTTCTAACACAGTTCCTAGTCCCCGGGTGTGTTTGAGGAGAGAAGGGAAACCTAAGGTGCTTTAAGGTTTTGTGTTGCGTTAGGACCGAAGATTTCAGAATATCAAGAGAGTCAAGCGTGGCTCATTGTTCCTAATATCTGCAGGTAAATGGAGTTCACAGCATAGAAAGAGAATTGTCAGAGAGATACAGAAATTAACATCATCATATATCATTAAATATAGAGGGGTGTGTGTTTATGTGTGCGTAGGGTTAGGATACGTAGATTTCTTAATTGTGTCTGTAGAGAGATCCTAGAAGTGACTCCCCAGTAGCTTCCCACTGTCGGGGCTGATTGCAGGCTAGGGTAAAGGAAATACAAGATGGGTGCGGAGGATGCTGTAGCACCAGAAAGTAAGGATGTGCCCAAAAGGGGTGCATCAGTGTGGCACAGCAAGTTAAGCTGCCACGTGGGATAGGAGTTAGCAGTTCTAATCTAGCTTCCTGCAAATGTGTGAATGGCCCAGGTGCTTGGGTTCTGGCCTCTCCTGGAGACGCTTGCATGGAGTTCCTGCCTCTTGCCTGGTCTAGCTCTGGGTGTTGGCATTTGGGGAGAGAACCAGCAGATGGAAGATCTCTCTATGTCTCTCTGTCTGCCTTTCAAATAAATAAGTACATCTTAAAAAAAAAAAAAGTCAGTATCTGAAAGTGCTCCCAATTAATAATTTGAGCAATGAAATAATTACAGTTTTGGATTATAACCTGTGAAATAAAATATATATACAAGAGTCCAGACTAATATAAATAAACAAATGAGAGTAGAACTCTCCTTTACAAAACCATGTAAATGGAGTGAGGGCAAACAAGTATTGTTGGAGTGCCAGTTGCTGCAAGCAGGGTCCACTGATGAACACTAAAAACAGTGGGTGAAAGTTTAAAGACAGGAGATTTGCGAACTCACCAAGTGTGTCCTTTTAAAGATTTATCAATTACAGGGGGAAACATTAACATTGTACAGGAGAATCTTAGAAGATACCACCTCAATCAAGTGATCAAAGCTAGTATCAGTGGTAACAAGTCATAATGGGTTCATGAGAGGGGTATTCACATAGTTTGTAGAAATACGTATTATGGAAAAACTGTGTAGATTTTGAAACTTTTGTTGTGCGCAGGTAAGCTCCACAAAGCTCTGCCTCTTCAGGAACGGGTCTGGGTTTTTAGTGGGTGGCAGTCAGGGTCTGACTGAATGTTTGAACCAGAACTGTGAAAGTATTTTTATCTCACTGATAATGTCTCGGTCGGCCAGTCTCCATTAGCCAGGGCAAGATTTGAATAAGAACTTAGAAATAGTAGTCTTTTGCTTGAGTGAGGAAGTGAGAAAAGAAGACCATATTGTTTTAGGCAAGATGTCCAGTAATTCATTGAACACACTTACGTAGTATTAAGAGAACATTGTTTCCTAAAGAAAGTGATGTCAATAAGTTTGCTCAGAAAATCAGTTTCACTTTAGAAAAGCCTAAAGCCTTGTAAAATCTATAGACCAAACTCTTAAAACACAAAATGAAGGGCAGGTAAGTACATGGGCATCTGAAAATGAGTGGTCTAAATCCAAATGTTCAGGCAGTCAAAGTCATAGAGACGGAAAGTAAAATGACGGATCCCAAAGCAGAAGAGCAGAACAGTGGGACGTTGCTGTTTAAAGGCTGTGTAGTTTCAACTGCACAAAACGAGAAAATTCTGGAGATTGGTTACACAGCACTGTGAAGGTACTTACCGCCAGTGAACTACGCACTGAAAAAAATGATTAAAATGCTAAAATCAGTGATGTGTATTTTATTGTGTTAAGCAAGTGCAAGAACGAAATTGTAGTAGTCTTGAGCAGTTGACGTTCGTACTTTTTTGCCAGATGCCTAGCTATGAAGAGACCCTGTGCTCAGGACATTTGTCTTTTGGAACGTTCCCCCACCCCTAAATTTGGAAATGATTCCCTGAACTTCATTTACTGACAGTTTACGTGGCCCCTTATACTATAAGTTGTGAATTTAAAAAAAAAGGCAAAAAACTCAAAATAAAAGCCTGGTACACAGGAGGCAACAGAGCTAGAGTGCTGGGAGAGTTGCTTGTTGGGGTTAATTTATAACTAAGACAAATGAATCTATAAAGAGAAGAAAAGCCCATAAGAAATATGTTAACTGATGGTAAGGGAGAAATTAGATAAAAGAGATTTGAACTTGTTTGGTCCCAATGATTTTATGGCTGAGGAATTCCATTATAGGTGCACTGGGTGGAGCAAATCACAGTTCTGTAAATCACTAATAGGACAACGATCTTTATCATTTTCTGTATGTGCTCACATGCAAAGTTCATTCCTGCACTCTGCAAATACACCTTGTCCTCGCTGTCCTGCTGTGAGTGGATCTGGGGCTCATGTTTACGTTAACCTTTGAAAGCGGGTAGGTGGTACCTTCAGAAATAAGCTTAGCAACTAGGACTAATTACTTCTGAATTTTGAATTTGGGCTTTTGGGTTTGTTTCATTTTATATTAATTTCTTTGAAAACATATTCATTATTGAAAAGCTGCAGATAATATTTTTAAAAATATGGAGCATACATAATCACTCAAAATCTATTTTTACTTTGAGAGTTTCCTTAGTTGTTAACATCCATATACTTTTTAATTACCGGAAGTTACGATACACTCTGCTGCTGTGGCTGTTAGATCATCTAAATGTTTAATTCCTTCTACCTGGCCTTCAGATTTCTCAGAATGGCTGCAGAATAGTCTTAGTGCTGTCCCATAATTTGCTAAACCAGTTTTTAGGTAGTTTCTAGGTTTTTATTATTATTGTACAGTTACTGTTTATTCTTAGACCATTACAGACCATGAAAATATTTAGGTACCTATTTCATTTTAAAAATTACTTTCTTCAGATAAATTGCTTGGAAAGGAGTTTGTATGTTAGTTTTTGAGCAATTACATCACTCTTACATTATTAGTTTTTATGACACTTCAGATTACTCTGAGGATATATTACTGCGAAATGAACACAACATATGAAACTTTGTATTTTGGAAATATGTTTAAATGGTTTCTGTTAATTTTAATGAATTATTATTTATGACTCTGTGTGTGTGATAGTAGAGGGAGAGTGAAGAATAACAGGGGTAGGTTATTTATTTTTATTTTTTTTGGCTTTTGTTAAAAAAAATACTTAATAGTAAAGAAGCTGCACATGCTTTCATGTGACAGTGGGATGTGGAGACTGTACATGCTGGAGGTCCATTATGGCCTGTAAACCCATGTGCTTTTAGTTAACAGGAAGAAATAACTACTTTTGAAAATACAGATTTAACAAATACAAACTTCCATATAGGTGGATCCAAATCAATATTTACAAAATATTTATTTAAAATTCAAGTTTATGGTTTAAATATTTGAGAAAATTTTAGGAAAAAGGTATTATGAGAAAATTTTAAGACAGAATCATATGATTAGTTGTATAAAAATGAATAGGAAGAAGATGAAGGATGAAATTCTTTTTATTCACAACTTACTGTTTGAGAATTCAGTAACTTCGTCATCTCTGCCTCCCAGTTTTGCTTGCCTTTTTAGAATATGCAGTGTATGATCTCTGCACACCTAGCTGGGGCATGCTTGGTTCTTTGGTTACTTCCAATTACATTTTAAACATCATTTTATTTTTATTTATTTGTTTGGGAGACAGCTCCCATATGCTGATTAAACCCACCACAGCAAGGAAGAAATCGGGATGCTGGAACTGAATCCCAGTCTCCTGTGTGGATGGCAAATTCCCTACCTCCAGAGCCATCACCTGCCGCCTCCCAAGATGACATTAGCAGGAGCTCAGATACGCGATGTCCCATCCTAACAAGATGCTGTCCCAACCAGTGTCTTAACCACTATACCAAATGCCCGCCCCCAGTGGTCACTTATATTGCAAATAAAGTTGATAAATTCTACCACAGTTGATATAAGATATCGCTACTTGGAAGCTATCCTTACTCAATGGGATAAAAGAGTAGCAACTGTGATCACTTTCTTCTTAAACTAGTTTTTTTCTTAAACTCACAAACTGCTTGTTCTCTAGATCCTGTGATCTGAAATAATTTAAATCATTAAGTTTGGTATTTTTAACCTTTTATACTCCCAGTAGACAGGACATAGGAAATTTAGTGACGTAAACATCTTTAATAATCTTTAAAAGTCACAAGACTTAGTAACTGGGACAAGAAACAATTAGGTATAAATTTCAGGGAAATACCATAATGGCATGACTTTTGTTTTCTTTTGTTAGCAAGCCACATGGCTTTCCTCTCCAACTCAAGGAATACATAGTGTGCTCTCCTTTTAAGATTTCAGTGTTGCCCGCATCACAGAAATGTATGTTTCCCCACGTTTACTCACTATAATTTGTGATTGCTATTTTTCTTATCTGTGAAGGAAGTACAGCAGCTCCCACTGGGGAAATACCATGTTAAGTCGATCCTAAAATAAGAAATCTAAGGGAAAGGTCACATCCTAATAACTTGTGCAAATCTAAATTCCCATGGAGCTTTGAAATCATTTTGTAGGAGTAGCCTATTAACAATGCGTTACTGAACTTCTTCCAGATCGTGTTGTAAAACTGAAGCGGTTTTGTGTACACAAGTAGCCACTGAAGTATAAATAAAATTGACAAGACTTAATTTTTTTAGCAGTCTATTATGAATATCCAGAGAAATCTCACATAAATAAGAAACCACAGAATCTTCTATCTGACTTTCTATGGAAGCAGGAGGTATAAAAGTCAGGAAATTTAATAATTACAATAGAAATGCTTTTTCCTATTATGATAGACATGTTTAATCTTTTTTACTAACACTGACCCCTCGTTCAGGCTGTAGAAGAAATTCACAACCATAGTTTTGCAGAGAAATTCAGTGCTCTGGGAGCTAGCACATTGGGTTGTGGTATCTCCTTTTCTGCTGACTGGCCATCCCTTAAAAATTCTACACCTCCGTGTTCTTATCTGTTAAGTAGGAAGATGTTTATTGTAAGAATTCGGACTAAATATATAAAGGACTTACTACGGCATTATTTAACTCTTAACTATCACCATTTAAGGTCAAATGATCTTACATGCCACTCAAGGTGACAGTCGATGCTCATGCTATTAAGTATGTACACACTGGCCAAACTGAAGTATTCTTTAAAAAAGATGAGGTTTAAAGAAGACTGTGTCATTATGCTGAATACAGAGGTGTCATATCTTGCCACGACACTTGATTGGTTGACACACACTACTAACCTTTTTTGAGGATGCGCTGGCAGAAATGTGTTTGGGGTATTCCGTTATTTTTTCTTTCAGAGAAATCTGCATTGTTATTCCTTAGTCTCTACTTTCTTATTACAAAGTAAAGCTGGGCATAGGGGCAGGAGGGGTTTGGCCCAGTTGTTGAGATGTCAGAACAACGGGAGTCTTATACTGAAGTACCTGGCTTTGGTTCCCAGCTCCAGCTCCTGATTCCAGCTCCCTGCTAATACTCACCCTGGGACACTGTGGGTTTTGGTGCCAGAAGTTCCTGCCACCCATGTGGAAGACTTACATCGAGTTCCTGGCTTTGGCACTCTGGCCATTGCAGGCATTTTGGAGTGAACTAGAAGATGAGGAAGGGAGAAGCTTACCTCTATGTCTTTCAAAAATAAAACAAACATTAAAAGTCGAACAGAATTTAGTTTTTATATTCTGACAACTGACCAGGGATGAGTGTTGACCGGCATAAGATGAATTGACTTGACTGTCCTCCAAAGTAATACATGGACATTAAAAAAAAAAAACTTTCAACTCATTCTTAATGCGTGAAATTATTTTATCCATTAGACTTTGTAATCAAAATAATAGCAATAGTGACTAAGAGGCTAAGAAGAATACGTTTTGTTCACTTTTCTTTGCGGTTGCCAGTGTTGCTGGAGGTAAAATCTCTCCATATATGAACTTACTGATTGCTGCAGCTATAAATTTGGTTTTCCATAGTTTTGATTTCCACGGTATTGTCTCAGTCTAGATTTTCCTTATTCTTCACCTGAGTTATGGCAGATTGTCATTGACACGACAGACGGCTGTTTCCGTTTTGTTCTCCAGGCCACTGCTGACGTTCTAAAGACCATGTTAGCATCTTGTCGCTCTTTCAGGAAGCATCAGGGCCTCCGCCTGCCCCCACGGTGTCACTGATGGTTTGGACACATCAGAATGTTCAGTGTTCTCCATGACTGGGGTGGGCCAGTTTTTCTGTGGGATTACTGACCTGAGACAGTTTTTGTGTACTACACTTCTGGAGAACAAAAGCAGTCTTCAGGGTATCCCTAGTGCTTAACAAAATATTATTCAAGTAATAAAATTAGAATATAATTGAAATAAAACTTTCAGTTATAGTTTTTTTAAGATTTTATTTTTTATTTGAGAGGTAGGGTTACAGAGAGAGAGAGATTCCATGTGCTCATCCGCTCCCCAAATGGCTGCAAAGGCTGAAGCTTGGCCGATCAGGAGCCAAGAGCTCCCTCTGGATTCCCCACGTGGGTGCAGGGGCCGGACGGAGCACTTGGTCCATCCTCCACTGCATTCTCAGGCCATAACAGAGAGGTGGATCAGAAGAGGAGCAACCAGAACACCAACCGGCGCCCACATGGGATGCTGGCACCACAGGTGGAGGCTTAGCCACAGCACCGGCCCCAACAGTTATACTTTTACTTCTACTTCTTAAACATAGCATTATTGGCAGTCTTGATTGCTAAGTTATTTTTAAATTTACCACTCTGAGATTCAAACCATGCTACAGAATTTAGTAAAGAGAAGAATTCCTGTGATAGATACGTACAGGTTGGGTATCCCTAATCTAAAATCTGAAATGCTCTAAACTGAAACTTTTTCATTGCCAAAATGACACCACAGGGGAAAATTCCCCACCTGATGGTCATGATCAAAACACAAATGCACTAAAAGTAGATGCCGACTACATGGCATAGCAGGTAAAGCCACCACCTGCAACGCTGGCATCCTATGTGGGCACTGGTTTGTGTCCTAGCTGCTCCTCGTCCAATCCAGCTCTCTGCTAATGGCCTGGGAAAAGCAGTGGGAGATAGCCCCAGTGGTTGGGCCCCTGCACCCACGTGGGAGACCCAGAAGAAGCTCAGACCTGGCTGTCGCGGCCATCTGGGAAACGAACCAGCAGATGGAAGATCTCTCACTCTAGCTCTGTAACTCTTTAAAATAAATAAATCAATCTTAAAAAATTACCTTTAAGCTATGAGTATAAGGTATATATGAATTTTGTGTTTAGGCTTGGGTCCCCTCCTTAACGTATTGCATTATATGTATATAAATATTCCAAAATCTAAAAAAAAAATTAAAAATCAGAGAAACTCTGATCCTGCTAAGAGATAAGGGAGACTCAACCTTTAGATGCAATTTTGTAGATTTAACCATTGCAAACTTTTTTGGTAGCAAATATTGAAAATGAATCTATAAAAATACATAGATATCTTGCCAGCATCTAAATTTTTAAAAATTTTATTCTTTTTATTTGAAAGGCAAAGAATCTCAGAAAGAGAAATCTTCCATTCTCTGATTATTCCCTTAATCCCTATAACATCTTGGGCTGGGCTAGTTTGAAGTCAGGAGACTGGAATTCAGTCCAGGTCTCTGATGTGGGTGGCAGGAACCCAAGTATTTGGGTCAACACCCACTGCCTCCCATGGTATGCACTGGCAGGAAGCTGGAATCAGAAGTGGAGCTGGGGCCTGAACACAGACATTCCTACGTGGGCTGTGGGCATTCCAAGCAGCATCTTAACTTCTACACCAAACACCTGCTCCAGCTACTTTTTAATCGTGTTCTTCAATGATGTGTAAGAGTTCATAAACTGACTGTGGACTTTTTACTTTCTATAGCATTTGAAGTTGGGCCTCTAAGTCTGGTAAAGGTGTGGAATAGTTATTGATACTGAGATGTTTTTCATTCCTAGTTGTACAGCGATACTTCAAAAAGTTCATGGAAATTGAATTAAAATATAAACCCATATATGCATGATGTCTTCAAAACGTTCATGAAATAACACATATTATGAAAAAAAACTATGCATTGATTTAATTTTTTTTTTTGCAAATTCTGTCTCCCATGAGCTTCCTGAAGTACCTTTGTATTATTTACTAAACAAGTAGTTGGTGACCTGTCTTTCTACATCAAGTGATATCTGGAGTAGACAAAATAGAATTATGACATACTCCTTGCTCATAGTCATAATGCCTGCAAATGACAGAATTCAATAACAGAGCTGGGCAATGTGTGATTAGAAAAATCCATGTGGTAGACATTCACAGAGAAAACACGTGAGGAAGTGTGTTTGGAAGAGGGGAGTGATAAAAATACTGCAGTAACTTATATATATGATTTATGAATGAAGAAAGAGGGGATGAAAGAAAGTGAAAAATGATGGAGATACTAAAAGAAATACGTAGAGGGACTCTGGACAGGGGAGATGAGCTTGACTTTGGACTTGTTACAGATATGAAGATAAATGACTGGGCTTCATTCCAGAGGTCAGAACTAGGCATGTGGACTTGGGTGGTGTTAGCCCTGGTTGAGGCTTGAAGAACCTAATGGTAGAGCTTAAAACTGGAAGATGAGAGAGAGAAAAGAATAGTATCACTGGTGTCAAAGGAGGAGCATTTTGGCTGGCGCCGCAGCTCAACAGGCTAATCCTCCGCCTTGCGGCGCCGGCACATGGGATTCTAGTCCCGGTCAGGGCACCAGATTCTGTCCCAGTTGCCCCTCTTCCAGGCCAGCTCTCTGCTGTGGCCAGGGAGTGCAGTGGAGGATGGCCCAAGTGCTTGGGCCCTGCACCCCATGAGAGACCAGGAGAAGCACCTGGCTCCTGGCTTCGGATCAGCGCGGTGCACTGGCTGCAGCGACCATTAGAGGGTGAACCAATGGCAAAAGGAAGACCTTTCTCTCTGTCTCTCTCTCTCACTGACCATTCTGTCAAAAAAAAAAAAAAAAGGAGCATTTTAAAAGGAGAAAAGGAAAACAAAGCTTAGTACTGCTTGTATAGTTGGCATTGTGTCAGTGATTCTATGTAGATAACCTATTTAGTCCTCACGAATTATTGTTGTCCATATTTTACAGGTGAGTTAAGTGAAGTTTAAAGTGATTAAATAACTTGCGTAATGGTCATTCTACTAGCAGGAGGTGAAATCAGGGCTTAAATTGATATCTACCTGACTGTCAAGCCCATTAAAGAGTTTAGAATTTTCTTAGGTTCATTTAATTTTTCTTAATTTTTAAAATTTGTATATTTTGTGATTATTTGAGAGACAGACACATACAGAGCTTCCATCCACTGGTTCACTCCCCGAATGCCGGTAGTGGCTGGGTTTGGGACTTGCAGAAGCTGGGAATCAGGAGCTCGACCCAAGTCTCCCATGTGAGTGGCAGGGACCCTACTACCTGAGCGACCTGCTGCCTTCCAGGGTGTGCGTTAGTCGAATGCTGGGACTGGGAGCAGAGCCAGGACTTGGAGTCAGCCCATCAAGTATGGGAGGTGGGTATCTTACCCACTAGGCCAAATGCCAGTGCTGCACATATTATTTTTTACGGATATATTGTAAAATGACAATGAAAGGTCAAGGAGAGTGAAAATGTAAGACCATTAGTGTTTTCAAGGCGGAATCCTCATTAAAGATGGCAGCTGAAGGACGATGGTAAGAATGGATATTCAGGGAGTTCAGAAAGTAATAGGTGGTCAATTAAAGGAGGAAATGACTTTAGACTGTGGACAACTTTGGCAGCAGAAAGGACAATTCTACTGAAGTAGGTTAATTCTGTAAAGCAGAGTGCAGTTGTGTGGAGAAGGAGGAAGTAGTACAAGGATGAAGTCTAAGAACAGACATTGAAAAGAGACAGACCACCATGTTTAGAGGCAAGGATAATGGGATTGCTCTGACCACCATGTCAATGAGGAGGAGAGAAAACGAGAAAGGTGTCCGGGAAGCATGGATTATACAAAGCACTAGCTGTAAGCACAATCCACCTTCCCTATCTGCGGGTTTCACATCTGTGTACTCAGCCAACCTGGGAACTGACAACACTGGGGGAGGGAGGAGAGAGACTGTGTTGGTATTGAGTAGGTACACTTTTTTTCTTGTCATTATTCCCTAAACAGTACAGTATAACAGCTGTTTACATAGCATTTACATTGTATTAGGTATCATAAGTCATCTAGGGATGATTTAAATTACACCAGAGAGTAGGCATGGGTAATACATAAATACCACACCATCCACTATAAGGGACATCACCTGGTATCCACAGGGGAATCTGTAATTTTTATTTGGAAAAAATCTTGGAGCACTGGTTCAAATCCCTGCTGCTCTGCTTCTGACCCCCTGCTAATACTCCTGAGAAAGCAACAGAAGATGGCCTACGTGTTCGGTCCCCTGCCACCCTGCCAGAGGCTCCTAGTTTGGGCCTAGACCACCCCCAGCTGTTGCAGCTATCTGGGGAGTAAGTCAGCAGATAGAAGGTCTCTATCTCTCTCTCCTAACTCCACTTCTGTCTCAAATAATAACCCCTCCTTTCAAGTAAAGAACTTTTAAAAAAACCATAAAAATAAAGACAACATGGCAGTTAAGTCATTTTCTGTCTTCTGGCCTCACTTTTCCTGTAGTTAGGCAAATTAAATTAGACAAACTGATCTTATAATGACCCTTCCAATACTTTCAAAGCACTGTGAAGTGGTCTTGAAATAACCTTGGTCTATTCACAGATGCTACAGTCATAATGTGTTATAAATCAGACTAACTTGTTGGAATAACTGAAATTAGAGCAACAGAGGAAACTTTTAGAACATGAGACCTAAGATCAAACTTTTAGAACATGACCTGAGGTCTGAATGTAGGGGCTGGCTCTGTGGTGCGGCAGGTTAAGCCTCCACCTGCAACGCTGGCAACCAGTATGGTTACCAGTTCAAATCCAGGCTGCTCTGCTTCTCGTCTGGCTCCCTGCTAGTTTGCCTGGGAAAGCAGCGAAAGATGACCAAAGTGCTCAGGCTCCTAGCACCTTTGTGGGAGGCCAGAAGAAACTCTTGGGTTTGGCCTGCCCCAGCCCTGGCCATCGTGGCCATCTGGGGTATGAATCAGCAGATTGAAGATTCTCGTATTCTCTCTTTTCTCTCTGTAACTCTTTCAAATAAATTTTTAAAAATAACTTATGAATGTAGACCTTTTCCTCCTAATTAAAAACCAATTATTAACCTGCGTGAATATGCTACCAGCTGTAAACTGTCTTGGAGGCAAGGACCATACCCTGTTCTCTGTTGTCAACCCCAGCATCCAGCATAGTGCCTGATACAGAACTCTTCAGTAAATATTCATCAAACGGATGAAAGTTGAATGACGTATTAAAATACCACCAGTGAAGAGGTTCCTAGAGTACCTTTCCCACTGTTTTCTTCCTCTTATCACTCTGTCCCTTCCTTGACATTAAGGAACATGTTCATTGTGTTACGATGGTCACTGCCTGTTTTTAATGCCATTTCATTGGCTTTTCATTTGTTTGCTATGTTTGACTCTTTCTAAAAAGGAAACTAAGGATATGGCTGAAATTTAATTGAAATCTTAAGATTTTCAAAACTGTGTTTGTAGTAACTTAAAATTAGTACTTTGGTTCTTTCTATCTTTGATTCATTTAAAATTTACCAAGACTACTTTTCTTTATCAAAAGAAATTAATGTTTTCGTTTGTGGTGGAAAAATGGTTTCAAGAAACAGAAATCTATTTCTGAACAAATTTAGTGATGCTGTGTAAGAAAACCACAAGAAGTCATCCCAATTTAGTAATGCTTCCCATCTTAAACACATGATTTCAGTTGTCCTACTGCTAGCTAAAAGGTTGCAAAATGTCAGCATTATACCTTTGACTTCCTTGTGGGTTCCTGCTGCCCCGCCCCCACCCTCTATAAAGTGGTGGATAGAACTGTAAAACCCCAGGAGTACGACACTGTTGACAGTGTTGTTCACTGTACTTTTAGTTTGAGGGGCCCTGCCAAGATGAGCTGAGAGCCAGAGGAGATGGATTTGAATTTATAGCAGCTCAGTGACACAGACTATACTTTTTCCAGACCAGACAACAGGCCAGTTTGTAACTTTCACACTTCATATAGCGGAAGAGTTACAGCTGTGACAAAGTCAACAGAGGCATCCCTGGTTTATGTTCTTAAAGAAGAAAATTGACTGTAGGGGTATTTGTCCAAATACGTGTTTTTGTGTGCCTTGTGCTTTTTTCTGGGGTAGTACCACTTGATGCTGTTTCAGAGACCTTGAGTCTTTTCATCTTTCTGATCAAGAATCAGAGTCAAAGTTGCACCTGCACTATTTTGGTTTCAGTGATCTGCTTATTTGAAGATACCTTTGTCTCTCTTGGTTAGCCCCTAGCAGCAGGTTTGCAGATGATCATTGAGTTTTCCTTTCCCTGAGGTGGAGATTTAGTGTATTTGTTTCCATAGGGTTCAGAAAAAATGTGTATGTTAATAAATGGCTGTTTGATTCCTTGGGAGAAACTGAAATACTGGGCAGGGCAATCAGGCATCTAAAAACTGAGTACTTTGTAGGAAATGCACAGATATTCTGGATTTTGAGCCCAGGTAGCAGCACAGGTTATATGGAGTCAGGCGTCTTATGAAAACACTTGAAGGAAGAAGGTGATTGGTTTTGTTTTGTTTTGTTTTTCTTCCTTAAAGTCTCATTAAGTTTTAGGTATTTGGTTGTTTCTGTTTTTTTTTTTTTTTTCCCAAAATATGTACTATCGTAGTATTGAAAGAATGACCAGTTTACTAGGAAATACAAAGAATTTGGGTTGAAAGACATTATCTTGTAATTTAAAATACGAAAGTTAGAGCTAGAAAAATCAGGTATTAAAAAAGAATGGAGGCCGGCGCCGCGGTTCACTGGGCTAATCCTCCGCCTTGCGGCGCCAGCACACCAGGTTCTAGCCCCGGTCGGGGCACCGGATTCTGTCCTGGTTGTCCCCCTTCCAGGCCAGCTCTCTGCTGTGGCCAGGGAGTGCAGTGGAGGATGGCCCAAGTGCTTGGGCCCTGCACCCCATGAGAGACCAGGAGAAGCACCTGGCTCCTGGCTTCGGATCAGCGCGGTGCACTGGCTGCGGTGATCATTGGAGGGTGAACCAATGGCAAAAGGAAGACCTTTCTCTCTGTCTCAGTGTTGTAGGTCCACATGCTCCTTCTTCTGTGGACCACTGCTGGTTTTATTTTAGCTGCTCTGTTCACTTCACCACCAGCAGAGTCACCATTTCCTTATGAATCTTCTGTATTTAGAGTTTGAACCACCTATAAATCAACAGTCTGAGTAGAATCTTGGCAGAGGAGGGCTCAGGAAACAAGCGTTTTGTTTACATTTAGATAATTTTTGAGCACATGGCCTCTGGGTATTTTGTGAGAAGTCCAGGAAAGAGAAGCCTAAAGAACAGAGTACTTATTGTGAGTAGTCGCCTTCACCTTTTTTCCACTCTGGAGTTTAATTCCCAACAGCCTGGGAAAAACTCAAGACGTTATCTCTTGCAACTTAGTTGTCAGATTTTTTTTAAAGAGAATGAAGAACCCACAATAACAGCGATTGAAGACTGCAGCAGAATGCACGAAGGTAGCTGGCCTGATTGCTTTCTGGGCACTGTTGAAAGAGGCTTCAGATTCAAGACTCTGAAAAAGGCAGACTCCCTGCTGCAGCCGCACAGCATGAGACTGGGAGCTGGGTGCAGTGTGGGTGAGTAGATGTGAAGAAGCCCTCCAAAACACAAGCTAACGTTACAAATCCCAGGATTTGGGGGCCAGGAACGGCCCCTGCCATCGTCAGAATCACTTGTCAAGTTGAAATTTATGACCGTATGTTGTCAGAAACAAAGCAAACAAACTGCGCGATGAAGAGTGATTGTTGAGTATCTAAATGACACTGGTAAAAGCTCTGTACTGCTACTGTGAGGGTGAGATTGAAATACCAGAGTATTACATTCTGTTCTCTTCTGAAAACGTTTCCCGTAGAGCAGCTGCATTCTCACTTTTCTCTCCTGCTTCTGGTGGTCATTTCACCACTCGTCATAAACTCCACTAGAGGGAGTTAAAAAGGAATGAAGGAAATCGGAATGTGTAGATTTTTTATATTGCCCTCAAGGCCTTTAGCATCCATCACTGACAGTGATTACTAATGAGCTGGTACTGCTTGGTGGACATACACCAGTCAAGGAAGCCTCCGTAACTCCAAAAGAAGCAGGTGGAAAGTTGTCAGTCATGCACTTACTGATGCTAACTCTTGAAATCTTTGATTGTAGAAAAGGTTTTCTCTTGAAGACAGGGTTGTATCTTTGCTCATGAGCAGATGGGCAGTGCATATGTCTGACTAGTAAATAACAAGCTGCCTACCTTCTGTCATTTCTTTTTAAATCAGGGTAAACTTATTTAACATAAAAGTTACCACTTTAAATGCACCGGCATTAATTACATTCAGCATTGTGCAGCCATCACCCCTCTCTACTTTGAAAACTTTTTCATCACCCCAGACTGAAACTTTGTGTCCATTAGAAAATATTTCTCTACCATCCACCCCTAGCTTGTGATTTCTGCTCCTCCTTCTGTCCCTATGAATTTTCCTATGCCAATTATTTCATATACATGAGATTATATGGCTTATTTCAGTGAGCACAGTGTCTTCAAGGTTCACCCATGTGTCAAAATGCCTTTTCTTTTTAAGACTGAATGTTCTACCACCACATAGATATGCCAAGCTTTGTTAATCGGTTGATGTGTATACCTGGGTTGTTTTTACCTTTTGCTATTGCAAATAATGCTGCAATGAGCATTGCTGTTCCAGTACTTGTTTAAGCCCGTGATTTCAGTTCTTCTGGGTGTATTCCTAGAAACGGAATTGATGAGTCATGTGGTAATTCTATGTTTTGCTTTTTAAGGAACTACCAGACTGTTTTCCACAGCTGCTGCGCCATTCCACATCCCCACCAGCAATATGAGTGGGTTCTAATGACTCCATATCCTTAGCAATGCTTGTTCAACTTTTTTACTTTATTTTTAAGAATTTGAGAGGCAGAGAGAGCAAGCGCGCTGTTACCCACTGGTATACTCCCCAGATGTCCACAACAACTGGGGTTAGGCCAGGCTAACACCAGGAGTTCGGAGCTCAATCCAAGCCTCCCATGTGGGTGGCAGCAACCCAACCACGAGGGCCATCACCACTGGCTCTCAGGGTCTGCATTGCCGGGAAGTAGGAAAAAGGAGCTAGATAGAGGTGCTGAACCCAGGTCCTCTGACTGGGGATAGCTGCTAGGCTGATCTCCAGTCCCCATGATTGTATCTTTGTGTAGTGGCTATCTTGTTGTGTTCTTGCTGTGGTTTTGTCGTGTATTTCCCTAATGATTGGTAATGTTGAGCAGCTTTTCATGTACTTTATTGACCCTTTGCACACCTTCTCTGGAGAAGTATCTGTTCAAGTCCTTTATTATTTTTAATTGAGTTGTTTACCTTTTGCCTTTCTGTTCTTCCTTTTTAATTCACTTTCTCGCATGCTTCTCAACGTAGTCAAAACTACTTGAGCACAGGTCGATGCTTCCTCTCTGCTCTCCATTGCCACATACATGGGATTAACGTTGAAGGTTTTTTGTGCTGTTTCCAAAATCAGAACCCAAGAAACTGTCTCTCTTCAAATAAAAACATTTTCTGGATGCTTCAAGACTGTGGAATCTCTTGTATTCTTTCCCAAATCTCAGTTTAATGAGTCCACAAGTAGGGATGATTCACTGAGAAGCACTTCAGAAAATAAACATCCATTTCCTCAGAATGAAGAAATTTTAGACCATCTTTTCTCAAACTGGGATCCACAGATTCCTGGAGATCCACAAATGTATTTTTGGGCTCTGAGAGTTTTGAAATTTTTAAATATTGTGTTTTCATGTCCATGATAATCCAAAAAAATCACTCTCAAGCCCACACATCACAATTCAAGGATACTTTGATGGACTAAGACTTGCTTTCTTTTATTTATTTATTTTTATTTTTGACAGGCAGAGTGGATAGTGAGAGAGAAAGACAGAGAGAAAGGCCTTCCTTTTGCCGTTGGTTCACCCTCCAATGGCCGCCGCTGCCGGCGTACCGCATTGATCCAATGGCAGGAGCCAGGTGCTTCTCCTGGTCTCCCATGGGGTGCAGGGCCCAAGCACTTGGGCCATCCTCCACTGCACTCCTGGGCCACAGCAGAGGGTTAGCCTGGAAGAGGGGCAACCGGGACAGAATCCGGCGCCCTGACCGGGACTAGAACCTGGTGTGCCGGCGCCGCAAGGCGGAGGATTAGCCTATTGAGCCGCGGCGCCGGCTCGACTTTGCTTTCTTGTATGCATTATTTTTTTCCCTGGGTTTATTACACCTCTGAGGAGTTGCAAGACACAGCTTTGGCAGGTCTGTAGGATTGTTCTTCTAATTTTAAAGGGACTCATTTGTTAGTGAAGCTTAAGAAATGCTGATCTGGGGCCTGCGCTTGTGGCATAGCGGGCGAAACCACCGCCCATGCTGGCATCCCGTATAGGCTCCGGTTCGAGTCCCTGCTCTTCCACATCTGATCCAGCTCTCTGCTATGGCTTGGGAAAACAGTAGAGGATAGCCCAAGTCCTTGGGCCCCTGCACCCTCATGGGAGACCCCAAGGAAGCTGCTTCTGGCTCCTGGCTTCAGATCAGCACAGCTTTGGCCCAGTTTTTGCAGTCAACTGACTGGGGAGTGAACCAGTGGATAGAAGACCTTTCTCTCTCTTTTTCTCCTTCTCTCTCTGTGTAACTCTGACTTTGAAATAAATAAAATAAATCTTTGTTTAAAATGCTGATTAAAGGGCCGGTGCCCGCGGCGCCGGCATCCCATGTGGACGCCAGTTCTAGTCCCAGTTGCTCCTCTTCCAGTCCGTCTCTCTTGTGGAATTGGAGAGCAGTGGAGGATGGCCCAGATGCTTGGGCCTCTGCACCGCATAGGAGACCAGGAGGAGGCATCTGGCTCCTGGCTTTGGATCGACACAGCTCCGTCAGTTATGGCCATTTGGGGGGTGAACCAACAGAAGGAAGCCCTCTCTCTCTGTCTCTTTCTACCTGTCAAGTAAATAAATACAAATCTAAAAAAAAAAAAAAATCTAACTCCTCTCCTTTACCTAAGAAGGCATAGAGATGTTAAATGAATTTAGCTAGCGTAACAGCAAGTTTATAAAACCAACCAACACTAAAACTCATGTCTTCTAAGACTACCTAGTGTTCTTTGAGCTAGAAAAGGGATACCACAAAGCTTCACTGAATTTGTAAGGTACTGAGGAAAGCAGAAAATGAACAAATACCAGCGTGCGTGATGAGTGCTGTGTAGGAGACAAAGGGTAATGTGAGTTAGGCAGTTTAACCTGGTGTGACAGTTTGGAAGAGTGATTTTTATGCTGACAGGTAAAGAAAGAACAGGTTACCTAGAGGGAGTTGTGAAAATAATTGTGACAGGCAGAGGGAAAGTGTGTGAAGGCTCTGAGGTGGGTAAAGCAGCTGGTTTGCTACTTACATATTGAAAAGGAAACAGTGGGACTTCAGAGAGAAGCAGGGATCGATTATTCAGGGCAGTCCTCGAAGTCTGTTCAGAAGAATCCACTGTAAACAGGAGTGACATAAATTCATTTACTCTTTAGACGATCACTCTGGCTGCCCACAGAATTGATAGGAGAGGAGACAAGAGCAGGTAGGGCGCCTGGTAGAAAGCTGTCCAAAAGGTGCACGTGAGAGATGAGAATGACGGGATTACATTTGATAAGGAGATGGAGAGAGGTGGGTGCGTGTAAGTGTTTAGCAGATAGAATCCCTGGTTATTGGGGGAGGGTATCAGTTCCCTTTTTGGGGGAACTGACCAGATGGGAGGTTGGTGGAGCCATTCTTAAAGACAGGGCTCGTGAACGGAGGGTCAGTTTAGGGGCACAGATGATGAACGCAGTGTTGGGCCCATTGATCTGAGTTGCCTGTGGGACACTTCAGTAGAACCATCAAATCGATGTTTGTCGGTAGGACTGAGGCCCAGGAGAGAAGACTGGAACAGATAGAAATTGCTCCAGTATGTCATGGTATCTGATACATTACATGCTGAGTCATCTACGCCAATGACTGTCAAACATTTTCCCAGTTATTTTGCCAGAATAATGTGAAATGATGATGAACTGGAATGTACAATGTATACATTGTTTTTGGTAAATTTCCGGTTAACCCGGTCACCCAGAAAGCCCTTTCCATTTCTGGTTGTGTAAATCTTTCTTCAGCATTTGAAACCATGTTTCTGTTCTGACAAATATTGTAGGGTGTGATAAAATTTAAATTGAACTTAAATAGTCCTGAATTTATTACTCAGGAACTTTTAATAGTTTCATTTTGAATAGCAAATAACATTTTACTGTAGATTCAGAAAATGTTGAAAGTTATCTCAGGAAACTTCTTTTATAAAATTATTTTTTACTGGCTTTTTTGTTTCCTAGTATTTTTCAATTTCTTCTAAAAGCAGAGAAACAATTTTTAATACATTAAGAGTTTTCTTTTTAATTTTTTAAAAATGTGTTATTTGAAAGGGAGACACAGAGAGAGGCTGGTTCACTCCTCAAACGCCCACAGTAGCTGAGGGACAGAAGCTGGGAGCCAGGAATTCAGTCCAGGTCTTTCATGTAGGTGGCAAGAACCCATTATTTAGGCTGTCAGCACTATCTCCCAGGGTTCACATTAGCAGGAAACTGGAGTCAGGAGCCAGAGCCAGGAGTCAAACCCATGCACTCTGAAGTGGGATGTGGGCAACTTACCCAGCAGTCCAAACACTTGCTACTCAGTAAGAGTTCTTAATAATTATTCAAAGTAATATTGCATTTGCTTTCATTTCATTTGTGGGTTTTGTGTAATTGCACCCAGAGGGACTAGGTATAATCAGAACACTGCCCAGCATATTAACTTCATCGAAATGTGTTGGTTTTAATGACTTATTCTATAATTTATGACAGTTACTTCAAAATTAATCTGCTAACATTACAGATATACCTATGTCTACAGTAGAGAACCATCTGAATTGTTACCTCTAAATTAGGTATGAGAAATTTAAGTCTTGAGCCACCTCTGTGGAGGAGCTTGCCATTGATAGTTATACCAAAGTGGATTTTTTTCTTTGAAGATTTATTTTTTATTTGAAAGGCAGAGTGAGAGAGAGAGAGAGAGAGAGAGAGAGAGAGAGAGAGAGAGTCTTCCATCCACTGGTTCACTCCCCAAATGGCCACAATGGCCCAAGCTATGCCCATCCGAAGACAGGAGCCAGGAGCTTTGGGTCTCCCGTGCAGATCCAGGGACCCAAGGATTTGGAAGTGGAGCAGTCGGGTCTCAAACCAGTGACCATTTGGGATGCTGTCACAACAGGCAGTGACTCTACCTGGTACGCCGCAGTACCAGCCCCAAAGTGAATCTTTTAAAAAACTAAAATTTCCTTTAAAATGTCATCTAGGCAGAAGGACATTTATAGTCCATTTACTTACAGTTTCAAATTGATGGTAAGAGCTCATTGTTGAGAGGGTTTTTTTTTAGTGTATTAGGGCTCTATAGATATTTCAAAGAATACAGTAAGACTGGTACTGTCACAGTATGTATTGCCTCAGATTGTGTCTCTGAGCCCTTGGTAGGGTTGGTAAGAACCCCAACATGAAATAATTTTGATAGCTCAGGTTTATGATTAAGACTTCCCAAGTGTTAAACATTTACTGAATTAAATTATTCTGGTTTTTGTTATTTTTTTTTTTTGGTGCTTTGATTAATTATACTCATCAACCCAAGCATTATTTTATTGCCCTCATTGAAGTAAGTTGTTTTGATCATTTAAAAATATTTTTAATAGGATAATTATTTTGTTTCGCTTTTTTAAAAGTGTGATTCCTGTCTCTACCCTCTTGGAAGCTTTGAGATAAATTGACTACTGTTATTGTTATTTATGTTGAAAGATATTAAAATGAGATTTGTAATCTAAATGGGAATTAACTTACCTCACATCTGGTCACTTGAAAAGTGGCCAGATGCAACAGTTCTTAATGCAAGAGAGCCTAAGGCGAAAACTTTGCAACTTCCACCCTCCTTTGCAAAACAACTATCCTATGTGAACCTTCAGCTTTAGAGAAAGGAGAGGAAAAGGAAATTACATCAATTCATAATAGTATATAATAATTATAACTGAGTATTAAGATAATTGGAGTCAATTTTTGAATTATGAGTTCCAATAAAAGTATTAATGTGATTCCTAGCTTAATAAGCTAACCATTTGAAGTGGAAAGCCTTGTAGAAGAGGGGAAAAAAAAAAGACCTATGACAGCACTGACCCAGTTTCTGGTTGCCAGGACCAAAGGCAGCATGACGCCTCTCTCCTCTCTAAATCTCGTCACCTTGCTTAATCCTAAAGTGATGATGACCTAGTTTGCCTGTGATAGTCCCAGTTTATTCCTATTGTCCAAACCTAACTTTCAATGATGTCCTCTTTGACTCTTAAACAGTATCCCAGACTGTATAATCAATATGTGGTCATCTTGACCCAATCCCTTTTTCTCAGAGACATTAGTCAGCAAGGGTGAAGAATGGAGTCGATGAGAATGACACATTGAAAAAGCACTGAAGTGAAAAAATTACTCATCAGAATTTGCAGTAGTGAGATGAAAGTTGAGCCGGAAATTGATGTGTGAGTTTATTCTGAACATCACAAGATACACCAGATTCATGCCTACTTGTTCTTGGCGAGGTAGGGGAGGCAGAGGATAATAACCAGGTCAGGAGTTTGAGGTAGTTTTATGCAATACTAACATTAAGTTTCCTGGCTGAGGTTTTCCGTATTGCAAGTCTGTCACCTCCTAATACTCTTTCTTTGAGGACAAGCAGTAGTGATATCTAATAGTAACACTTCAGAGGAAAAAAAGATGGGAGACAACCGTTTAGAGAAAAGGAAAGACTTTTACTCTTCTTTGAACAAGCTTAGCTAAGCAACCCTGCCTTTTACCTTACTAATCTACTCAAGTTTATTTTGTCAACTAGAGAAGAATTCCTGTGAATATTTTCTGCTTTTTAATAACTCTGCTGTTGCACATTATCTTCATTTAAAGTAACTTCTGTGATTATAAGAGTAATAGCTACTATTTCAGAATATTAAAATATAAAAAATTATAAAAATATAAAGCAAGAAAATCACTCATCATCACCCCAAAATAACTAATGTTAACATTGTAATCACAATTTCTTTCAACTTCCTTGTATATATAGAACGTGTATATAAACAATTATTCAGTGAAGCTCTTTAAAAGGGAATATCTTTAGTGTTCTGGTAACAATAGCAGAAAATAATTACAATGTGCATTTGCATATAGCTTTAAAATGTATAAAATTCTTTCATATACTGAAATATTTCAACCTAATACAACAGCTGTAAGGGAGGACGGATACTACTTCCCATTTTACTAATAGGAAAACTTGAAACCCAGAAGTGCTCCTAGACCTGCCCAGAGATGTCACCAACTAGTAGCACCTAGACTAGAACCCCCTATTTCTTCACATCCAAGGCGCTTTCAGTGTATACCTCAGACTTACTTGTGCTAGAAGTTAGACATACCGAAAATTGAACCAGGTAGAAATAGTTATGAGCAGCTGAAGAATTAAGTTGGAAAAGAAGGCAGGGCAGCACAACATTAAGAATAGCTGTCTTTAGGTTCATACAGAGCATTATTCGAAGCATGATAGCCATCTTTCTTAGAACTTCTGAAAGTAAAACGAAGAAACTGAGCTTCTTGTGGGCATTGAAGTGTAGGGTAGGGGATTTTCCTGAAGGTCTTCAGAAATGCATGTCTTATCTGGAGCTTAGTGATCAACCAGTCAAGTCTTAAATACCTGAGGATGTCCTAAGTATTACAAATGAATAAGAAGGCATATGCTTTTGTATTTTCAAAGGCTTAACAATGTAACTGGAGAAGTAAACCAGACATATAGAATAAATTAGGTCTGATACTAACTTTCTATACAATGAGTTATTGGGGTGATAACTAATGAATTAACATTCAATTAACATATACTTTGTGCTAACAAAGAAAAACATGATTGTTGTTGCATAAATAATATCAGAAAACCAAAAATAAGTCCTAGTAGATGGCACAAAACAGTAATATACATGTTCATTCATCCACTTGATACATCTACTCCACATTCATTGAGCATCTGTTCTGTACCACAGGCACATAGGCGTGAGTGTTCCTATTGAATATAACTTGAGTTACATGTTAAGAAATAGTGAACAATGAGATGGGAGGTTGGGTGGGCTGATTATGGCAGTAATGTTATTAACCAATGCAGAGGTTAGGCTGATTATGTTTAGGGGGAAGGGTTTATAATAGGTGAACCCATAACACTTAAAATTCAGTGAATGCAAGAGTTCAGAGAAAATCTTACAAGGCTTCTCCTCTACCCTGCTCTCCTTTTCTCCAGCTGGAGGATAAGGAATTTCGAGCAGAGCTGTTGTGACTCGCCTGGTTTGTACACAGAATTAGTGACAGAACTGAAGGCACAGCCCAGCTCTTCAGCTCTCTCTGCATTATACCCTTCTGCCTCTCTTCAGTCTTGAATTAGCTAAAACAGCTTTCCATCCCTCCCTGTGCCAGCTCTGTGTACACCAAATCTTAGACCTTAAATTAAAGATTTGGGTTGTAATCACCATTCAGTCACTGGTAGAAAAGTATGATTTCAGAAACAGACCGGTTTCGTGTCTCAATTTCAGTGACTGTCTTCTTTATACAATTACATCAGTGAGATCAACAACATCCCAACATCCAGTTTGGAATAAATGTTTTATAGCCATGACGCTGAGCCGTGTCTTAGAGCCAGCTCTGTCGCTAACTCACTGTGCGATGCTGCGCCACAGGGCGTATCCAGGCTTTTCTCTTTAGCGATACAATGAGAGGGTTAAAAAGTTTGTAAAGCCAGTTTGAATTTTGTTATATGGGTACATTTTACTATTACCTGAGTAAGGTACAGACTTCAAGAAGATGGTTATGATTCTTAGTGTTCCCCTAATTTTTATTATATCATTTAAATGATGTTATTGCAAAACTAGCTCTAAACTATTTATGGTTACAGCTCTTATATATCTAAACAACCAAAACTAATTAAATAATAAGCTATAAAAACCTTAATATTAAAATCAGAAGTACAAATATGTAGATGACTAGCATAACTTTTTAGGGGGCTGGAATTCAACACCCTTTGCTAGTTAATGCTATATATTTAACTAATTTTTTCCCAAATTTTCTTTTTGAACCCTTTTATGAAACATTCCTTTCTGCAGTATTACTGGATATCATATTACTTTCACTTAATACAAATAAATCATTTATAAATTAAAATTATTTTTTCCTTCTCTCATTAATCCTAGGCAACTGAAGTAGTGCTGAGTTCCAATGAAATCATAAATAAAAACCATGATGCTGAACATGCTTATCACTACTCAGTTATAAAATCATCCAGTAATTAAAATATTAATTTTTGCAATTTTATATAATTAAATTGAAAACATAGAATTTAAAACTTTTCATCAAAAATTGAAAATGGGTAGGAGTTGGGCGCAAGGATTAAGACACTGCTTGGGACCCCTGCATCCCGTATCAGAGTACCTTGTTGGAGTCCCAACTCCTCTGCTTCCAATTCAGCTTCCTGCTGATTCTCATCCTGGGAGGCAGCAGATGATGGCTCAGCTTCTTGGGTTCCTGCCACCCACATGCAAGACCTAGACTGAGTTTCAGTCTAGGTCTGGCCAGACCCTAGCTTGTCTCTTGCCTGCAGGCATTTAGGGAGTGAACATCGTGGTTGGAGAATTGATCTCTCTTTCTCTCTCTCTCTCTCTCTCTCTCTCTCTCTCTCTCTCTCATTTTCTTTATCTCTCCTCTCTTCCCCACCCCGCCCCGCCTCCCCCACCTCTCAAATAAGCTGAAAATAAATATATAAGTATTTAATGAAAATAATCAAAAAGTATATCAATTGAATGGATAGACAAAATGTGCCATATCTATGTTCCGCCTCGTCTAGACCATTCAGCAATAAAAAGGAATGAACTACCAATGAAGTACAGCATGAACAGACCTGAAAAACCTTTTGCTAAGTGAAACAAGCCAAACACATGACATAGTATTTTATATGACTCTATTTGTATGAAATAACTAGTAAAAGCAGCAAGTCTGTAGAGGTGGAAAAATAGTGTTTGCTTGGGATTGAGGGTAGAAAGTGGCTTTGAATCTAAATCAGCATGAGAAATCGTAGTGAGTCTGAAACACTTATGATAATGGTTTTGTTATGGGAAAACAGCGGCAGAGAAATTATTGTTACCTCAGTTCTTTGTCTCACATGGAAGAATTTTCAAACGGACAGCAGAGAGATCTCAAAAGATGTATTAGAGTCAAAGGCATCTAGCTAGAGCGGCATAGGGGGGGTTTCCAAGAGAGGGAAAACCCAAAAGCCCCACCCCCACAGCATTTTAGGTACAAGCTTGGGGACCAAACTGTCAATCAACAAAATGGAGATCAACGCAACAGAAGACCTGATTTACAATTCTTCATCCTATCTGGTTCTCGTGATTTTTTTTTGAAAACTTTTGTTTAATAAATATAAATTTCAAAAGTGCAACTTTTGGATTATAGCAGTTTTTCCTCCCATAACCAGCCTCCCACCCACAAACCATCCCATCTCCTACTCTCTCTCCCATCCTATTCTTCATTAAGATTCATTTTTAATTATATACAGAAGATCAACTTAGTATATACTAAGTAAAGATTTCAACATTTTGTATAAAGTACTGTTTGAAGACTAGTTTTACCATTAATTTGCATAGTACAACACATTAAGGACAGAGATCCTACATGGAGAGTAAGTGCACAGTGACTCCCGTTGTTGGTTTAACAATTGACACTCTTATTTATGACATCAGTAATCACCCGAGGCTCTTGTCATAGCTGCCAAGGCTATGGAAGCCTCTTGAGTTCACCAAGTCCGACTTCATTTAGACAAGGCCATAATCAAAGTGGAAGTTCTCCCCTCCCTTCTTCTTCTTGTTTTTTTTTTTTTTTTTTTTTTAAGATTTTGTTTATTTGTTTGAAAGGTAGAATAACAGACTGAGAGGAAGAGACATAGAGAAAGGTCTTCCTTCTGTTGGTTCACTCCCCAGATGGCCACAACAGCTGGAGCTGTGCCGATCCAAAGCCAGGAGCCAGGTGCTTCTTCCTGGTCTCCCATGTGGTTGCAGGGGTCCAAGGACTTGGGCCATCTTCTACTGCTTTCCCAGGCCATAGCAGAGAGCTGGATCGGAAGAAAAGCAGCCAGGACTAGAACCGGCTCCCAAATGGGATGCCCTGCCCCAGGCAGAGGATTAACCTACTATGCCACAGAGCCAGCCCCTGATGGCCCATTCTTTCCACTGGGATCTCACTCACAGAGATCTTTCATTTAGGTCGTTTTTTACCACAGTGTCTTGGCTTTCCATGCCTCAGAAATTCGCATGGGCTTTTTCTGGCTCACTTAATATTAAAAAAATCATCCATAAGGGCGGGGTAGAAGTCCCCATTCCCTTGCTATTCTCATGGTAAATTTGTAAATTGGGAGATTGCTAGAGAAGCAGGACACTTCTGTCTGCTGAAGAGAACCTTTTTGGGGAGCAGGCACCTTGCTATTCCAAATTTCTACCAGGGGACCACCCTGACTGCCTATTACCCATTTGACTCCTCATAGTTGAAAAACTTGGTAAATTTACTAAAATTTAGTGAATTGTGTACCTGAAGTGGTAGACTATATATATGTAATGTTCCTCAATAAAGCTATTTTTAAAAAAGCTTTTTTTAAAAAAAATTCTGGACTGCCTAAAAATACATATCTATTGGATATCTCCCTACCCGTACCAACTTGGTAAGGAGACCCAGCTGAAGAATTTCTGTTTTAGAGATGAGTATTTGGTTTAGCAGCTAAACCACCCATTAGGATACCCATGCCCCACATCGGACTGCCTGGATTTGAGTCCCAGCTCCTGGGTCCAGCTTCCTGCTAATGCACAGCCTTGGGAGGCAGCACTGATGATGCTAGTTGAGCTCCTGCTTGTCACGTAGGAGATCCAGATTAAGTTCCCAGCTGCCAGCTTTGGTCCCCTGGCCCTTGCCGGGACTTGGGAAGTGAGCCCATGGATGAGACCTTCATGTGTGTGCATGTCTGTTTCCCCTCTGTTTCTCAAATAAATTTTTAAAAGGAAAAATACTGTTTTAGTTGAACCAGAAAATTTAATAATTAGGATATCATGTATTTTAGCTTTTACTTGATAGTTGTGTATTATCTTTTTTTAAAAAAATATTTATTTATTTGAAAGGCAAAGTTACAGAGAGAGGGAGAAATAGAGAAAGAGATCTTCCATCTGCTGGTTCACTCCCCAAATGGCTGCAACAGCCAGAGCCAGGAGTTTCATCCAGATCTCCCACATGAGTGCAGTGGCCCAAGGACTTGGGCCATCTTCTGCAACTTTCCCAGGGAGCTGGATTGGAAGAAGAGCAGCCGGACTCAAATCCAAGCTTGTATGGGTTGCAGGAGTTGCAGACAGCTGCTTAACCCATTGTGCCACAATGCTGGCCCCAAACTCAGGATTATCTTAAGCAAGGTCTTGGGAAAACACTTAAGTTCTGTGCACGTTGGTTTCCCCATCTGAAAATGAAAACAGAGTAAGCGTCAATATTCTCTAGGATCTCTTGCACACGACAGTCTCATCCTCATATTTGTTATCTGTGAATCCCAGCTCCCCATTCATCCACATTAAGGGTGGGAACTGAAGTTGATTCTTACCCCTTTTGCAAGCTGGCATACCACTTGTCTCATTAACTCTTTGGCACTCAAACTTTCTGACCTTCCTGCATGTGTCTTTTAGGTACATAGTCCTCAGAATGTTTATCTGAAAATTTTATGCTAAACTGAACGCCACATCACTCACTGATGTCCCAGAGGCTATGTTCTCATTCTGTGTACCTCTCTTATGGAAGCGCTCCTATAGATAACAATACACTTCCCCCTCAGGCAGTACATGAAAGAAACAATGGACTATACAATGGAATCATCCTATAAGATTACACAGAGTGAGAATCTGGCCCATTGTTTTCTCCTGGTGCCTAAGGAAGAAGTTGTGCTGTTTGGATCCCCACAAAGATTTTGGCTTGTCTGCCTCCTCAGATTCCCAAGTAACAGTTAAGCAATCTGGCCTCCTTCCCACTTCTCATTTCAATGTGTAGGATATCTGTCAACTTGCCCAGAGCAACTGTAGGCATTTTGAGCTTTTCATCTGACTGTGTGCGATAGATAACAAATAAAAACATAATTAGGAGGACTGAGTTACGGCTCCATTTAATTTTAATTTTTACCTGGGGAAGGGACACTTGTTTTAGAGTTGGAAAAGTTGTTTTTTTGTCTGTCTTCATGGTTCAGGCTTTCGGTCTTGCCCCTCGTCTTCCAGTACAATGTTTCTACATGATTCAAATAAAAAGCTTATGAAAACGGAGCTAGGTTTTTAAATGTAAGAACATCTTCTTAGAGCATAGCGTATTTTCAGAAAAGCATTCCAGGAGTATGAAGAACAAACTGGATGTTGGAATGTGGTTTAATTAGTCCACGAGCCTGTCAGGAATCTCGGCTCTCTTCCTAAACCTACGCTGACATACAACATAGCTTTGGAAGAACCAGTTAAGTTTGTATTCTGTCACCCATGATTTAGGAATAACCATTTGCTAAAAACTGAAAGTACCAATTAGTAAAAATGGTTAGGTAAAACCAAAGCATTATTTATATTATAGGTGGTTACTATATGCATGTTGTACATGCAATAAAATATATAGTATATCATATATGCAATAAAAAGAAAAAGGCTTAGATGTCTAAAGAACCATGGAACCAATGACTTCATTCTTTTCTAAACATGTCCTTTTTTATGAAATTGAGCTGTTTATAAAGACTAAACAGGATTTTATATTTTAAAACACTTAGCATAGCACCTGACAAAGTAGGCACTCAATGAATGGGGAATCTAGATCTCAAAGCTAGTTTATATATATTTTTTAGTCTGCTTTTATTCACTAGTGCAATTTTAAGATACATCCTGAGGCCGGCATTGTCACATAGTAGATGAAGCTTCATCTGCCTGTGACACTGGTATCCTGTATGGGTGCCGGTTCGAGTCCCAGCTGCTCCACTGCCAATTCAGCTCTTTGCTAATGTGCCTGGGAAAGCAGTGGAGGATGGCCCAAGAGCTTGGGCTCCTGTACCCACATGGGAGACCTGGAGGAAGCTCCAGGCTCCTGACTTGAGCCTGGCACAGCCCCAGCCATTTGGGAAGTGAACCAATAGATGGAAGATTCTCTCTCTCTGTTTCTTTCTCTCTCTGTAACTTTGCTCTTCAAATAAATAAAAAATGGATCTTAATTTTTTTAAGATATATATACTACACATTAGAGTGCAGTGGGGCGGGTTAAGCTGGCACTTGGAATGCCTGTATCTCATATTGGAGTGCCAGTTCTTCGAGTCTTGGCTCCTCTGCTTCCAATCCAGCTCCCTGCTAATAATGCCCCTGGAAAGAAAGCAAATGATGGTCCAAGTACCTTGGTCTCCCGTGTGACAGAGACCTGGATGGACTTTCTGGCTCCAGCCTAGCCTAGGTCTGGCTGCCACAGGCATTTGAAGTATGAAGCAGCTGATGGGGGACTGATCTCACTCTCTGTCTTTAAGCAAACAAATGTTAAGTGTATATTCAATAAATTCCAATGTCAAGATTTCATAATGCTTAATGATCATAAAAACCATTGCTACCTGTTGCTTAACTGTCATCACAATACAGTTTATTATGGGCGAATTTCACAGTTACATTTTGTTTTCTATCAGATATCAATTTTCTCACATGAATAAAATGTATCTAATTCTCCTAAGTGAACTCTTAAAATTCATACTTAATTTTGGAAATTCCATACTGTACTTGCATACCATTTCTTTCTGAAATGTATTTAAGTAGCTCTTTTTAACATAACAACATGAATGATGACTGTTATTATTATTTAATCAATTGTCACGTATAAGATTGAAAAAAATTTTTTAGATTTATTAATGTATTTGAAAGTCTGAGTTACACAGAGAGGAAGAGACAGAGCCATAAAAAGAGGGAAGCAGAGAAAGAGAGAGAGAGACAGAGAGAGAAGTGGGGAGGAGGTCGGTCTTCCATCTTTTGGTTCACTCCCCATTTTGCCACAATGGGCAGGGCTGGGTCAGTCTGGAGCCAAAGCCAGGAGCTTCATCTGGGTCTCCCATGTGGGTGCAGGAGCCCAAGAATTTGGGCCATCTTGTGCTGCTTTCTCAGACTCATTAGCAGGGAGCTGGACTGGAAGTGGAGCAACCGGGACTTGAACTGGCACCCATATGGGATCCAGGTGCAGCAGGGGGCAGCTTTACCTGCTACACCACAGCACCAGTCCCAAGATTAAAAATTTGTTTTATAAAAACTCATAATATTGTAATTTTGAGAACCTACTGTGTTCTAATAAGTGATTTATTTAAATCATTCTCACAACTCTTCCTTAAGATGAGGAAGCCAGAAGCCGAAAAAGATAAAATAGCATCCAAAAAAGGCAAAATATTCAGAAGTGACAGCTTTGAATGCAAAGCCAGGTCTGTTTACCTTTTATAGCATGCTGACCAAGGACAAGTAGGCAAGGTGTTTTTTTTTTTTTTAATTTTTTTTTAAGGTTTGTTTGTTTATTTGAAAGGCAGAGTTACAGAAAGAAGTCTGGGAGAGAGAGATCTTCCATTTGCTGGTTCACTCCCCAGATAGCCACAACAGTCAGCACTGGGCCAGCCAAAGCCAGGAGCCTGGAACTCATCTGGGTCTTCCACATGGATGGCAGGGGCCCAAGCATTTGGGCCATCTGCTGCTACTTTCCCAGGCACATGAGCAGAGAGCAGCCAGGACTCCAACTGGGACTGAACCAGCACCTATATGAGATGCCAGTGTCACAGACAGTGGCTTAACCTGCTGCACCACATTGCTGGCCCTGTAGACAACGTTTTATAGCCAAAAACTGTCACCCAGTTCCATAGTGAAGTCCTGTCTAATGGTTGCTCTTACTGAGTAGCCTTTCAGAATTGCTGAGAGCTTCAAATGAAATAAAAACGCTGTGAAACTCTAAGAAACCTTTTTGTTAGAGTTACATTACCTCAAAAAGGACATTTTCACATAGTAATCATATTATTTTCATAAGTGCAAGGCGCTATATCAGCAGAAACAAAACTACTAGTACTGGAAACAAAACTAAAACCCCGGAATAGTAGGGTGATTCACAAAATAATCTATGAGTGAGGCAAGAAGACATTTGTCGGCAAAATGAATTCCTGAATTGATGTTCAAATATGATCCGATTTTAATTATCAAGTCAGTATTGAGCCCTTGCCTTGTAGAGAGTGCCGTATCTTAACTCTGTGATGAACTATGGCATTTCCATAGGTGATTTGTCCACATTAGGTGAATCATATCATAGAAAACGCTTTCATGCTGGTGGACTTCTAACATGACTGTTGGCGTTAAGCATAATTGATCTGTACAATTTATTTGAACATTTTATTGCATCATTTGAGTGAGATGGGAACATGGCTTAGAACTTTGAACTGGGAATCAAAAAACCCAATTTCTAGCTCAAACTCTGCTGCTCATTTCTGAGTAGTGCCTTAGGCAAACCGTTTTACTCCTCTGGAACCCATTTTCCGTATGTGAAAAATTAAGAATTTCAATGTGTTCATCTTCCCTGGCATTTTTTGTCAGTCTGTGATTTTAGCAGATCATATATTTCTTTAGTATATGGCAAAGCTGGTAAATCGTTTATTTTACATAAACTACACCTGACTCCAGGCTTGCTGGTAGGATCTGCCTGTATTCCCATTGTGTTCCCCAGTGCTGGGACTAAGAAATCTCCATAAAAGTGATCTCAAAAAAGTTGATAAGATCTGAAAGTTGACAAAGATATATGTTTTGGAGGTCTAGGATTTCCCACAACATGAATCTACATCAGTTGATAATACGGTTCATGGTATTTTATCGCAGTAGAAACCAAATTACTGGAGAATTTCAGATATTACATGCAAAGACAAGTTAACATAGTTCGGGTGGGATGTCTTTAGTTCAAAGGTGCAGTAATTTGAAAAGTGTCTAGTTGATCCCTAGAAAGTGGTTAGACAAGTTAGACTGTTTTTCAAGTACTAAAGGCAAGTTAACTTTTAAAGGAAAAAAAAAAAGAGGAAGTTTTCGGTTGTTTTCTTCTTTTTGAGACTTTTAATTTCTTATCGGGCATTATTTTTCCAGAGGAAAGGGTCATATATATTGTCCCTTACTGAGCAGTCAGGTATGAAAAAGAAGCAGTAGCTCAGAATCAGGACATGAATAAAAATATGACATACAGAATCATCATTAAATTTTAAGTCATTTATTTTTTTAAAGATTTATTTTTTATTTATTTGAAAGAGTTACAGAGAGAGGTAGAGACAGAGAGAGAGAGGTCTTCCATCCACTGGTTCACTCCCCAGATGGCCACAACAGCCAGAGCTGCACCGATCTGAAGCCAGGAGCCAGGAGCTAGGAGCTGCTTCCAGGTCTCCCATGTGGGTGCAGGGGCCCAAGGACTTGGGCCATCCTCCACTGCTATCTCAGGCCATAGCAAGAACTATATCCCAAGAGGAGCAGCCAGGACTAGAACCGGCACCCATATGGGATACAAGTGCTTCAGGCCAGAGCTTTAACCCGCTGCAGCACAGTGCCAGCCCCAGTCACACTATTTAATAACAACATTAGAACTCAAGAGGACCTCTGGAAGACTGTCTGTTTTGCAGAAAAGCCTTCTAGTGCTGGAAGTGGGAAAGGTGAACCTGAACAGTTGGCGTAACAAGTTTGCGGTTGAGCCCAAGTAAGAACAAACGTAAAACTTGGCTCAATTCTACTGTTCTTTTCTGCTGCTTCAGAGTCGAGACCTTTTTTAAAATATGATATTTGGAGCTGTCATCTTCGAGTTAACATCATTTCAACAGGTTATTTTTCTTTAGGTTGTCTAGCATGTTAATCTTGTCTAGAAAATATCGCTTTTGAAATCCTGATCAAAATTACAGATTTTGATTAAATAAGAACGGGTTTTGCCTTTCAAAAAACTGATACGCATGCATTCAGCAGTGACCTTCCTTTGTCTGTTTCTCTGGGAATATCTGGCTCTGTGATGGCTGTGGTGGAATTTACATCCAGGATACAGGATTATTTGTTCTTCTCAAAGGCATGTGTCCCATTGGCACATCACTCCTCCCATGTTGTATCCCCTGTGAGTATGAAGAAACCCTGAACTGATGCAACCATTGCTTCAAGATAAGGTTCCAAGCCAACTTGAATTGCATTAGGAAAAGGCGGGCGTTGTTTTGGGTGAGGGGAGAAGTGAGCTTAGATGCTCCGGTTGTTAGCAATTGAGTGGCTTCCTTTGGAGCATCAACGGGAAATTTAAGTCTTGTTGGAACAAGAAGGACATCAATGCTGTTATCAGTTCATTAGGTCTCTGACTCCTCCTTGAATGACACATGCGACCCAAATGTGGGAAGCAGCTGTTCTTTCATCATTCTCATCAACAAAAACAATAAACATGTGTTTAATGCCAACTAGGGATACTGTGCTAGGCTCTAAGCAAACAAAAAAGTACAAACTCTCAAGGAGCTGCTAAAGCTGCAGGAGCTAGCCCTAGTGTTGGTAGCACATACATTAAAAGCATGAGGAGAAGCAAACTTGTTAAAGATTTATTCATTTATTTGAAGGAAACAGAGAGAGAGAAAGAGAGAGCTTCCATCCACTGGTTCACTCCCTAAGCGGCTGCAACAGCCAAGGCTGGGCCAGGCTGAAGCCAGGAGCCCAGAGCTTCATCTGCATCTCCCACATGGGTGCAGGGGCCCAAACATTTGAGCCATCTTCTGCTTTCCCAGGCCATAGCAGGGAGCTGGATTCTAAGTAGAGCAGCCAGGGCACAAACTGGCACCCATATGGGATGCTGTCATTGGAGGCCATGGCGATACCCACTATGCTACATTGGCCCTGAAGCAACTATTGAAACAAGATTATAACAAAACAAGAAAATACTAGGGGGGCCGCCACTATGGTGTAGTAGGCTAAGCCTCCACCTGCGGTTCTTGTTCCGGTTGCTCTTCTTCCAATCCAGCTCTCTACTTATGGCCTGGGAAAGCAGTGGAAGATGGCCTAAGTGCTTGGGCCCCTGCCCCCATGTGGGAGACCAGGAAGAAGTTCCTGCCTCCTGGCTTCAATCAACACAAGCTCCAGCCATTGTGGCCATTTGGGGGAGTGAACCAGTGGGTAGAAGACCTTTCTAACTGTCTTTCCCTCTGTCTGTAAGTCTACCTCTCAAATAAGTAAATAAAATCTTTTTTAAAAAAGAAAATACTCTACATACTCTTGTATACCAATACTTGCACAGCTTATTTTATATAAAAAGCAATTTTTAAAAAAATTCATTGTAGAGGATAAATTCCAAATTCATAGCCAAAAAAACAAGGCTTTCATTAGCTTTTGATACTAATGTAATACAGAAAGATCTTGATATTCTATATCATTTGAAAATTTTATGTAAATCTCTTTAACAGAGTCATGTGTAAAAAACAACTTTATATACCCAGACAACTGTGATTTTATTAACTGTAGATTGTTTGCCTTTTTCTTATCTTTTGCTGTTGAATCACAACTTTGATCTAATTACCTCTTCCTAAAAGTACTCAAATTTTGGAAGTTGTTTTATGGTTTTTGGCTTTTTTGAGAGGCAGAGATAGAGATCTCCCAGCTGCTGGTTCACTCCCCAAATGCTCACATTGGCTAAGACCACGCCAGGGCTGAAAGCCGGTGGAGTGGTAAACAATCCTGATTTCTAGTTATGATCTGCAATAGAGTTAAGTAGGCTTTCCATCCTCTTCACTATATAATCATTCTACCTTATCACCATTCTTTATCCTGCTTAGAAGTTGGTATTGTACCCACAGCTATATCCATACTCTGGTATCTTCTAAGTACAAGGAGAGGTAAATCTCTTACCTTCCATACTACACAAAACCCTTTACCTCTGAATAGAAGGAATAGGGTTCACTTTTTTTTTTTTTTAAAGATTTATTTATCTATTTGAAAGACAGAATTACAGAAAGAGAGCAAGACAGAGAAAGACATCTTCCACCTTCTGGTTAATGGGCTCAGTGGCCAGGGCTGGACCAGGCAAAAGCCAGAAGCCAGGTATTTCATCCGGGACTCCCACATGGGTTCAGAGGCCCAAGACTTGAACCATCTCCCATTGCTTTTCCCAGGCCAATAGCAGGGAACTGGATCAGAAGTGAAGTAACCAAGACTCAAACCAGCACCCAGCATTGCAGGCCTTGGCTTAACCTGTTATGCCACAGCACCAGCCCCTAGAGTTTGCTTTTGTGCGTAATACGTAAAGAAGATGGCCTTTAATCATTCCTCTTTATTTTATAAAGTTACCAATGATTGCTGTCCAAGGATGGATGGCAACAGAGTTCTCTACTGAGATGCAAAGTGCCCCTAACCCACTGGTATACAGAGCCCTCTAGACAAGTTATAAAGTTCCAAGACCTTATAATGTAATTCACTGACATGCTGTCTTATATATCTTATTGTAATAGCCTTTCAGTTTTGATTAGGGGAATCTTAAGTTCTTGATAGGCATATTCATATGCATATTGAAACCCTTACACATTTTCTAGTGATCACATAATATCCAATGTTAGTGATGACTTAATCCAAGCAAATGTGTTATTTCTGGTATCAGTGCATATCAGTGCATAACCTTCAAAATTAAGTATAGTGAAATATCACATTTTCTGATACATTTGAATAAGTTTGATAAATATAGGTAAATGTGAACTTATTGAGATGGAAACCTTGGCTTATGAATGCATTTGTCTCTTATTCCTACAGTAATACCTAGCACTTAATAGATATTTTATGAATATTTGGTGGCTAGATAGAGGCAAAATAAAATTAGCAAGTCTTTTCAGCATTTAAGTTCAAAACAGAAGCATAATGAGATACAAATTATATTGACTCACTTTAATTCTATCCATTTTAATGTCCATGTGAGCACATTATTCCTTAAGTGGACCTAGCACTGCAATGTGATAGAATAAAATATTATCACTAACGTAAAATATGATTAAACAGTTTTAAACTATTTTGTAAGGAAACTGGGATGCTTCATATTTAATCAACATTTTTAAATTGAGCCTGTTACGTCCCAGGCTATGTTTGCCAAAATTAAAAATTTTATTGACTCTTTTGAACTTTGTAAGATAAAAAACACGTCCATTTTGTTCATCATTATATCCGTAGTGCCTAGCTCAATGTTTGCTACCTATTATATTGCCAATGAATATTATATGTTGAACGAATGAATAAATACCATGAATAAGACAAGCTTTTGCTATCAAATAAAAAATATTCTAGGGGATGAAGGGATGACAGAATGTGATAAGTGCTATTAGCGTAGCTATTATCAGGTTTAGGTGCTGTGGAATAATTAGCTTAAAAATAACTTCTGTGTTTGAGTAACTGAAACTGTGACTCTGTTAGAGGCTTAGAAAGCATAGCTACTCAGTAGAAATGCAAATTGAGCGGCATCTGAGGAAAAGAAGTTAACAGTAGGTAGAGTGTAGAAGTTGGTCTCTTTGAAGATGATCGGAAACACCGGGTCTGTGTGTTGCCCAAATGGAACTAGAAACAAGGCCAGAAGCTGGGAACCACGTGGTAGTGTGGGCTTCAAGAACAAAACTGAGACGATCTCCAGATGGAGCTACGTGGTGTGAGCGAGCGTCCATCCTAACTAAGAGAACAGGAGAACAGAAGAAGGGCTCTCAGACGCCCCAGTCCACTTCCGGCTGCCACCACTGGTGTTAATTGAATAGCACAGTTACTCATTAACATTCCTTGGAAGAATTAACAAACTTTCCCCTAAGTCACCTCATGCTCTAAAGAGATGATTGAAGTTCTAGGAACCTATGTCTAAGAGTAAAAGACGCTAAAGGCTACTAGTAGACTGGCCTGTGCATTCATTCAAAGTCTATCGTCTCTGAGCTGTTTAACCTGAAGCATTTACTTGTCATTCAGGGGGAGCCTTAATTTCTCATCTTTTTAACAGAGTTTTAGACTCTAAAAAAGTTTCCCTCTAAAATGGTATCATTTTGCCATCTTACTTTCCAACAGACTCTTAGGAACATTTTAATAGACTCCTCCATTTTTAACAAGTTGGAGAGACTTTGGAATGCAAGGGTGTGAAGTGATGATAGGGAGCTGGTGAGATAGCACCACTTCCCAGGCAGTCATGCTGAAGTTAGCACTGGAGACTTGGGATGTTGAATAGGAGTAGGTATAGGCAGAATGGGACCTTGGTTTGTGTTGTTTTGTTAAAAAGACTTGACGTGTTCTTGGCTTTCATAGGTGGCTTAGATCTATCCCAAGTTCATCCAAAAACCTTGGATTCCTTTATATCCTTAAATGTTATGCCATAGGGTCTAGATTACTTTGTAATGTCAGTAATATCCAAGCACTGAGAGAGAAGGAGAAATTCTTTCAATGAGAATTCAAATTGAATATAAATGAAGCTATTCTGCAGAACTGTAATTACTGTTTGATAGTCATTTGGACTGTCAGGAAACGTGCTTTAACTTGAATTACCTTTAAAAAAAAGCTTTGGGGAATGCTTAAAATAACAATTGCCCAATTCTCTACTTTATTCTGCACTGTTCAGATCTAGTAAGCATTTTCTCATCAAACTATTGCTCCCTGATTGACAGGGAAACTTTACTATCCCCTTAAAGAATAAATAGTTACTCAACATAGATTAACCAGATATACATATTTATTCCACTTGGAGAATATAAAGATAAATGTAATTAATAGAATTATTGCCATCTGATGCACTGGCCTATGTGGGGGCATCTTTTAACATCCAGAGGTTGCTGCAATTCTGTTAGGCTACTTATGTGACAAGACCTGCTCCCACATTAGCAGTTTGGCACAACTTGTATTTCTTGTTGCCAAAAAGGGCAAAGGCCTTGAGCAAGAAGCCAGCCTTGTCCTGATTGCAAAACTGACCACAATTCCTCGCCAGCCTAGCAGAGTAAGCCTGCTGTTTTTTGATAGTGCATTTTTCTTCTCAGAGACAATTCCACTTTTTCATTATTACATAGCATTTGTCACTTAATTATCAACTGATATTTGGACATCAGCTGAAGCAGCTTTCCTGCACTTGCTATTAATGGACAGACGTAACTTTCTGAAAAGCAGTCTCTGATATATAAAATTGAAACAATGTCAGGCCCAATCTTTATTCTGCAAGCTATCTGTTTCATAGACGTGGCATAACAGCATCATTTTGAGCTTTGTAAAGTAGTAGAATAAATACCTTAAGAACATAAGACTGCAGTAGCATGTCGATATCAAATTTGAAATATAAATATATATTCTAAAGAGGTTTTTTTTCAGATAATTTAATTAGAGATTCAACCATCAGTGGACAGAAAGAAAACCTGGCCTAGTGGGTAGGATACCAGCCGGGATGCCTGTGTCCTATATTGGAGTACCGGGGTTCAAGTCCTGGCTCCAAGTTTTTCATTTGTTTGTTTTAAAGATTTATTTATGGGGTCCAGCGCTGTGGCGTAGTAGGTTACGCACCTGCCTGTGGCACTGGCATGCCATATGGATGCTGGTTCGAGTCCTGGCTGCTCCACTTCAGATCCAGCGCTCTGCTGTGGCCTGGGAAAGCAGTGGAAGAGGTACCAAGTCCTTGGGCTCCTGCAGGCCGTGAAGGGGACCTGGATGAAGCTCCTGGCTCCTGGCTTTGGACTGGCCCAGCTCTGGCCATTTAGGGAGTGAACCAGAGGATGAAAGATCTCTCTCTCTCTCTCTCATTCTCTCTCTCTCTTCCTCTCTTCCTCTCTTCCTCTCTTTCTCTCTCCCTCTCCCCCTCTGCCCCTCTTCGTAACTCTGGAGAGAAAGAGAGAGAGAGATCTTCCTTTGGCTGGTTCACTACCCAAATGGCTGCAACCACAAGAGCTGGGCCAGGCCAAAGCCAGGAGCTTCATCTGGGTCTCCCACACGGGTGCAACACAAGAGCTTGACTCCTCTTCCACAGCCTTCCTAGGCCGTGAGCAGGACCAGCTCCAGCCCTTGATTTCAGCGTCATGCTAGTGCAAACCCTGAGAGGAGACAAGTGATGGCTCAAGTAATTGTCAACCACAAGGGAGACCTAGGTTGTGTTTCCAGCTTCTGACTTGAGCCCCAGCCCAGTTGTAACCATTGCAGGCATTTGGGAAGTGAACCAGCATATGGGAGTTCCCTGCCTCCCTCCCTCCCTCCATCCTTCTCTCTCTCTCTCCTCCACCTTCTTCCCCCATCACCCATTTTCTCTCTGTCTCTCAAATAATACTTTAAAGATTTACTTATTTGAAAGGCAGAGTTACAGAGAGGCAGAGAGAGAGAGAGAGAGAGGTCTTCCATTTTCTCGTTTGCTCCCCAAATAGCTGCAGTGGCTTGAGCTAGACCTATCTGAAGCCAGGATCCAGGTGCTTCTTCTGTGTCTCCTACATGGATGCAGAGGCCCAAGGACTTGGGCAATCTTCCACTGCTTTGCCAGGAGCACTAGCAGGGAGCTGGATGGGAAGTGGAGCAGCTAGGACATCAAATAATACTTCAAAAACGAAAGATTTGTCCAAATAAGCTTATTTATTATGGCATAACTCAAAAATACAAGTTTTCCATTTAAGGATAAATTAAAGTGTATTTTACCACAATAAAAAAAAAATTGGAAATTGAGCTGTTCGGCTCTGATCATTCTAAAGAGAGCTCACAGTTCACACCCTCACAAGACTGAGTGTGTGGGTCACTGGCGAGACAGTGTGGCAATGTTTTCCTTGTAATGTACCGAGTCTTGCCAAAGCAGTGAACAGCGTTATGACACATTTTGTCACAGCTGGCTCTCTCCCAGAGCAGTGCCAGCCAGTTCAAGCCCTATCCTTTCTGAATTTATTCCCACCTCTCCCAAATATTTAGAAATCACTGTCTTGACTCATTGGTGTGTTCACCAGTTGTATGAACCCAAGTCTTTTTCTTTTCATGTAGCAATCTTTTGCAAGAAATAGATAAAATACAGTGAGAATTCTAGCAAATCCCTATTCCACGCTGTTATGGGTAAAACTCTGGGAGAGCCTCCTGTTGACCCAGAGAGCAATTTCTTCACTGATACATTGTCTACAAACACTTCACAAGGTAAAGGCTATCCCAGACATGGCTGTTGGGGATACTCTGGGCATTTGTGTAATGGTGGAATTTGTTCCTTTTATTCTAATCCTGTCCTGTATATATGCCATAATTTAATGCTTAGTCTGCTGCTACAGAGTTCACTTACAGATGTATTCAGAACCTTAAAGAAACCTAATCGTATCTCTGTGCGTGACTCTCCTTCCTTACTTTCATTTTAATGGTACATTTAAATCCAAACACAATCCTATTAATTTTTATTTCCTGAGGGTACTTGCATTTCCCAAAATTATATATAATCTTCTAAGCAAATTTGTAGGGGCTCTTTTTTGGCTTTTGCTGTGTACGTTAGATATCTCTCAGCAGTTTTTGTCCTTCTTAAAGCATTATCATTCCTTTTAAAATTCTCTGATCATTTTTCTGTTCTACTTTGAAATCTAGATATTTGCATTTATGTTTTATCTCTCCCAAAGCACGTAGGCTTCCAGAGAGTGTAGGATCAAGTTACGTACTGTTTTAGATTTCCCAGCATAATGCCAAGTACATTATAGAAAAACAGGTTGTGAGGACCTTGCGGGTATCTATTCTTAGCATCTCATTTTATGCATAAAGAAAATGAGGTCCATAAAAGGTTAAGTGCCAACTGCATGCCAGATAAATGATTAACTGTTACCTCTATTCAGATATGTCAGAGTCGAACAGATACTCCATTTTTCAACATTGCTTTCTTAGCCATTGCAAAATGTAAGTTCTTCATTTCTATAGCTCCTTCTACTGGAGTTACTTAGCACAGCCTTTTCTGTTTTGCACTGTTTCCTGTTTATTTTCATATTTCTGTTTGTTTTATTTTTCTGTTCTCATAGATTCCATGTCAAAATAGATTGTGTTAACCAGTGTGATCCATGTTTTACAATATAAATGCTAAAGCACTAAAATTAATTCACTGAGTTGTTGAAGTCGATGGCCTTCCATTTTAATCTTTTAATTTTCCTGGGAGTGTGTAGTTTGAACATATTAGTCACAAATTTTGAAACAACAAGCTTTAAAAAATTAAGGGGAAAAGTTTCCTGTGTACTATTTTATTAAAGTCATTTGACTCAAGATGTATTTCTGTCATCTGAACCTTTTAAATAGGAGTTTAGTTTCATTATCTTCTGTAAAATGCTGTTGCTTTTTTTTTTTTTGTACAACCCATAAAAGTTATAGTTACATTTCTTCAGTTGTTAATTTTAGCTTGCCTCAGGGCAGAATGTCCTGGTTATACTGTGAAATAGTTCTTGGGTCAAAATTTGATAGTTTTGTCTGTTTGAAAAGAATATGTCTAGAATGTAGCACAACAAACATGTTAGGCTAACCCGGGGACAGTTGCTGTGCTTGTAAGGGGTGGTTGTGTGAACCAACTCTGTTTCATTCTGTACTGAATCTCTATTTTTATGCCTTGAGTTTGCCCTGAGTGCAGTTTTTTAGAGTCTGAAATCCCTCCAACAGAATGACTCACCACTATTCTTTATTAACATGGTACAGATTGAAATCATTAGCGGTTAAAACATTATATTTAGTACGAGTAACTTAACCCTTTTCTTTTATGGCCTCTGGCTACTTCTTCTTCCAAGGTGTTGTCTGTCTGATAGAAACAGCCATTCCTAAATGGCAACACCCTGTGAGAGTGACTTCTGTGTGTCTTGTCAATGACCCCTGACTACTTACTCCATTCCTGCTGCCACAGACACAACTAGAAAATAAATCAGGCGTGTGGCCGTCCTTAGCCATCTGAGGCCAGCAGAGACGAAGGCTGTGAGACTGAGGTGCAGGAGTTAGGTGCTAACCCTTCATCACAGGAGGAAAAGTGGGACCGGGGGTTGCCCTGAATGGCTGGGTCCTGCGGTTGAAGGAAGAGTGGCGTGTGTAGTGTGAGTGACCCGGATGTCCAGCTCCATTGCTCGTGTTCAGGAGATCCAAAGCTCCATTCTACTTAAGCCTGTGTGCCCAAAGAAGACTTCCACCCTGTTTCCTGGGCTCCGGTATTGCTGTGGCCCCTTTATGTGAGTCTCCTCTCTTTGTTAATCAAGCACTGCTCAGGCAACCCCAAGTAACCCCATGCTGGCTCTGAAACCATTTCTACTCGTGAAAATTGGCAGGATTGAAGGGACGCTTCCACAGACTCCAGCTGAATATGCCTCCTGTGTTAGTGCCAGACGCAGTCCTGTGTGGATTCTATAATTTTCGGTTGTTGCACCAGAGCACTGAAAGATGATGACACACTTGTCCTGTGGAGCTGATTGAGCAATGGAAATGCGCCTTAGAGACGTGGTAAATGCTGCGAGAGATGTTCTTCCAAACGAGTCCCTCCTGAGATAGCAGTGAGCGAGGGAGCCACACCATTTTTATTGAGGGGTAATTAAACCATATCGACATGGCTCCAGGCAGCTGTATACTCAGAGACACATTCAGATAACTGAGCAACATTTTCTCCTTTCTAGAGGCTTGGAGAGACCCCTGTAGTACCAGGGAATGAGTGGAAGGCCCATCCCTGTCTAGGGAACATACTGGCTGTGGGCACTTCTGCAAGCGTTTGTTTTTCCTCTCTGTCCCTCTGTTCCCACACACAGGGACACTTTGTGGAAATGGGATTAAAGATAAGTTCATTTTGGTGCTAAAAAATTTTGAAACCCATGCATGTTTTTTTTCATAGTATGCATTCTCCTTGAACTTTTTGAAGGCCCTATGTATTTTTATACAGTGAAGTGGCAGTCCAGAAGAGACATGTTATTTAATACAGCTTTGAATTTCATAATCTCACATCCAAGAACAATTAAGGGCATTTTTTAAGAATTTTACTATTGTCCATATGAAAATTTCCCCCTTGGTACAGCCCTCGTTTTATTATTTAGCTATTTGGATCTCTGTCTTGATCAACTAGGATTAGTAGATTTAACAGATTTCTGGACTCTGAGAGTCTCACTGCTGGTATTCCAAAAACAGTCACATCTCTTGTATTATTTCCCCCCAACTACAAATCATAGTATGAGAAGTACCTGAGATGAATGTTATTTCTATTCAGTGCTTACAAGAAAACTGAGGGTTTTTTTAGCCTTTTTAAAAAATCCTACTTTTGCCTAGCATCCTGAAGAAATACAACTGGTATTGAGAGCTACATGACAGCAGTTATCCTTTTAAACTGCTAATTTCAGTGTAAAACATGAGTCATTAAACAAAAATAATTTTCTTCCTCCTCTGAGAGGGTGATAATAGATGATTGTTTTTGTGAGCATTCTCAAACTTTAGCCTGGGGAGAATCTGCATTCATCCTAGCTCTCTGTTATATTCCTTCGTTCATAGGGAATCTGAGCAAAGTAAATTTCTTCATTGTTTTATATGGCAGAACTGATACAAAGTTTCTATTATTTTTGCTTCTTTTGAACACACTTATAGTAGGTAGTAAAGGTTGTGCCTCATATCCACCCAGTGCTGAATATTGGTGAAACTCTGTGTGATAGTGATTTGAATTCATTTGAATGGAACTAAGTTTCTGTAACTTCTACCAGATGATTCCTTTCTTTGCAAATGCAGTTTTGCACCTGCAACTAATTTAGAGACACAGAAATTGCACATGTAACTGATAGCAACTGCAATCCAACTCTTATAACCTCAGAATTAAGATCACGTGGCTATTTGAGTACACAGTGTTTCAGATCCATGTAATTTTTATTTGAACAAGAGATTGCCAACACAAGATTGAGGTTCCCACAAGTGGTGAATGGCCCTTGTGGTTACCATTATAAAGCAGATTTAAAACAGTCAACTGTCAGCTACCTCCATGTGGATTATCCCTCAGTACTTCATGCCAGGTGTCTGTACAGCCTTTTAAACTGACCTTCTGAAAGAGAAATTCTCTTCCATTCAATCCAGATTACCAGACGAACAGTCCTAAAAAGCCTCTGCATTGTCCATCTCCTAATAGATACTCAGTAGCTACCACTTAGAGTCCGGTGGTGAGCACTGTAGCCTTAGACACATTTGCCCGGGTTTCAAATCTCTTTACAATCTGGCTCGGCTTTCCTTATTTTACCTCATTTCTCCCCACATCCCAGGGATTGGCCCTGCCCTGCTCTGTTCAGATTAATCTCACTGTCCCAAACCATATTCACTGTTGGCTTCAAGCCTGTTACATCCTGTAATGCCTTTCCTAATTCTTCTACCCTTGCAAATTCTCTGTTGTTCAAGGTCAGGTCCAAGGTGACCTCTACTCCAGAAAGCATTCTCTGAATCCATTACTGTTTTCTGCTCTACAAACTCAAAATGTGTTCAGGATGCCGTCTCCTCCCTCCCCTGCCACCAGCCTAATCCAAGCCACCACGCCTTGCCTGGATACCAGGCTCTTGTGCTTCGACCCTTAACTCCCAGCAGCCATCAACCTGCCGTCCAGAGGGCTCATGTTAAAACCTGATTAGTCCTTTTACTCAGAACTGTGTAGCACCTTCACATTGCATTTGTAACAAAAGCCCAAATCAGCGTTGCACCGCTCACCCACCCTGGCTGAGCTCTCTGCCACCTTTTCCTCTCCGCTCTGCTCCAGGCACGTGGGCATCCCTGCCAGTCTTCCAGCATCCCAGACAGGCTCCTGCCTTTCTGTGTCCACTCTAGCCCTCAGCCGCCTCTGAACCCGCTGCTTCTGACATCTCCTGGGCCAATTCCCTCGACTCCACATCTTTGCTCGGATACTGCCATCTAGTTGAGGACACCTTGACCCTCTGTAGAATTGTCTGTCCTCCGCTCTGCCTTTCTCCTCCTATGCTTGACAATTTCCTGTTTCTGGAGCAGTAATCATCTTCTAGATCATATAATTTCTTGATTAATTAAATCTGGTTTTTTATTGTCTACTTCATCCCACTGGAATATTAATCCCACAGAGAGAGATCTCTGCCCAGCTCGCTCGCCCACTGATATATTCCAGATGCCCAGAGAAGTGCCTGGCAAACAGTAACACGCAGTAATACTTGTTAACAAAAGAATAAAATCCTTCAACATTTATGGCTTTTGTCATACCCTTTAGCCCTTAATGACAGAGTGTCTGGTATCATTTTCTGTTTTATATATTCCTTAAGCCAATTATACAGTCACCAAGGAAAAGATTCATGTTTTGTTCCCTTTTCCCAAATGCCCAACACGTAATAGATTTCTAGTAAGTTTTTGCTGACTCTTCAGTATCAAGCCAATCTCTTCCTGTATAGTAAGGTCTTGAGGTCAGGGACCGAAATATGTTTAGTAAATAAAAACAAAAGCTAGGTGTACATTAAGTATTATTTTACAACAAATAGTAATATAAACAATAATCCTGTATATACTACAAACCAGCTCTTTTAAAAAAAAAAGACTTATTTATAGAAATAGACTTGCCATTTGATCCAGCAATCCCACTACTGGGTATGTACCCCAAAGACACGAACACGTTGTATCAGAGAGAAACCTGCACCACCATGTTTATGGCAGCACTGTTCACAATAGCCAAAATATGTACTCAGCCAAAGTGTCCATCATTTGGTGAATGAATAAAGAAAATGTGGTGTATATATTTACAATAAAATATTATTCAGCTATAAAAATGGAATTTTACCATTTGCATCAACATGGATGCACCTGGAGGACATCACATTAAATGAAATAAGCTGAACACAGAAAGACAAAATCACATAGTGTCACTTACATGTGGAAGCTAAACTTAGGGGAAAAAAGAACAAAAACAAAAAAGAAATGCCTGTATGTATAAATACTGCTGCAAACATAGGTTTGTCAAACTTTATTTTATATGCTTGTCAATTCAGTGGTTACAAATGGTTATACTACGGGGCCAGCATTGGGGCGTAACAGGTTAAGTGCTGCCTACAACATCGCCATCCTATATGGGCACTGGTACATGTCCCAGCTGCTCCACTTCTGATCCAGCTCCCTGCGGATGGCCTGCAAAGCAGCAGAAGACGGCCCAAGTCCTTGGACCCTTTCCACTCACGTGGGAGACCCGGAAGCAGCTCCTGACTTCAGTCTGAGCCTATCACTAAACCTTATGTGAGAGTCCCAGACTGTGGATACTGTTGCTCCTCTTATGTCTTTTGTTAAGACATTTCTTTGGGAAAAATTAAAATACTGATTTTTTTCTTCCTTTTTTCCTTTTTTTTTAAATTTGTAAGACAGAGAGACAGATAAAGATATCTCCCATTTGCTGGTTCATTCCCCAGTTGCTGGCAAATATCTGGGGCTGGACTAGGTTGAAGCCAGGAGCCAAGAACTCAGTCTGGGTCTCCCACATGGATGGCAGGAAGCCAACTAATGAGCCAGCATCTGCTGCCTCCCAGGGTGTCCATTAGCAATAAGCTAGCATCAGGAACAGAACCAAGACTTGAATTCAGGCACTCTCACACTGCAGTGAACATCCCAAGTAGCATCTTAACTACTATGCCAGATGTCCACTCAAAAAGTCAAATATTATTTTGCTTTGCATTAGCAATTAAATATATTTTATGTAAGACCATTAGATATTATCTTATACATTACCTAAAACTCTGCCTGAGTTTAATAATTAAAATTACAGGCCGGCACTGTGGCTCAATAGGCTAATCCTCCACCTAGCGGCGCCAGCACACCGGGTTCTAGTCCAGGTTGGGGCGCCGGATTCTGTCCCGGTTGCCCCTCTTCCAGGCCAGCTCTCTGCTATGGCCCAGGAGTGCAGTGGAGGATGGCCCAAGTCCCTGGGCCCTGCACCCCATGGGAGACCAGGAGAAGCACCTGACTCCTGCCTTCGAATCACCGTAGCGGCCATTGGAGGGTGAACCAACAGCAAAGGAAGACTTTTCTCTCTGTCTCTCTCTCTCTCTCTCACTGTCCACTCTGCCTGTCAAAAAAAAAAAAATTACAAACATAGTTTGGGCAAAAATGTTTAGGATTTTACAGTTAAAATATGCTAATAAGAAGCAAATATGTGTGTTTGGTGTAGGGAGGGCCAGATGTACATAGAACTCTTTGCCATTTACGAAGAAATGACTTTGCTATTGATATTACACATCTCGAGCAAGTTGCATAACATGTAAATAATGGCCCAGGAGAAACCAGTAAAGTCCAGTCATTTTTGGTATTATTTACATTTAGATAGTTCTTGAGCAATGTCAGGTAATGTTAAGAGCATGCTGGATAACAGAGGCAATTACCATTTTCTCAGAATATCAATGACACTAAGTAAACTCTAATCATCCAACTGGTTCCATATAATTCAAACGCCATCTCGACAAGAGAGCTGTTCTGGTTATTTCAGAATACGATAGCCTCCTCCTTTTCCATGCTCCTGGTGCACGTGCTGTCTGCATCAGTGGTCTGGTCTCTGTCCTTCCTTCTCCTACTGAACATCTCTCACCTCTGTGAGCTCTGTAAGGTCAGGATTTACATCATAACATTTCTGTGAGACTTGAAAAACACCTTGCACGTAATGTTAGGTAACTGGTTATCCTGATTTGGAGTGTTTTTGGTTTTATGTTACTGATTGAACTTCTGCTGAGCTTAAGATTGAGAATGAAAAATGCCAAAGAAAATTAAAACAAGGAAAGGTTTTGTGAAGAGAAATACTGTAGTAAAATGTACATGGTACCTGTTCTAAAAATAAAGTTTATGAAATGGACTATTGACGCTGTAAAAAGTTAGATAATGAGCACAAAATGTGTGGCTTGAATGGATTTAACCCACTGGCTTTATTTAATTTAAATGGATTGTCTCAAAAGATGACTCAAGTGATCCAAGCATATTAACTTCTCACATATAAGATTCCTCATGTAGGTATTAGTTTATGGAAAACAATTTCTTGTATTGTTTAAAAATACAGTATCTTGTTAAACAGAATGGACTTTACATTACAAGCCAAACATATTGGTTCACATACCTTACTCATTTCATAGAATAAAATTTGCAACCTTTGAGTTTTTAACCTGCACCCCTAACCCTGATTTGTAGACCTTGTTTGACTGTAATCTGACTTCATTGTGTAAGAAAGCTGGTTAGAAAAACAGATAGTTTGTTCAGACTAATTTTAATATTGTTTCATAGCTTCTGAATTGGACGGTTCTTAAATGGATGCCTGGAATTACATGATATCTTTTTAGCACCAGGGAAACATTGACTGGCTCATTAGCTGCTTTGTATGTATCCTATCCTCTCCTGCTCCCAGGACTTTGGGCAACATGCTGTCTCACTTACACTTTATGTTTTAGGTGTAACGTATATAGAGAAGAGTGTCTAAAGTGCTTTCACAGACACACATGGCTTTGTGACTAGCACCCAGATAAGGAAAATGAACAATCCCAGCACACCAGAAGCTCCCTGGCTGTTCTAATTTCTAACCCTTTTGGAGTCTATAAAAATAAAATCGCACGTGGTTTATTCTTTTGTATTTGGATTATTTTCCTCAGTGTTATGAAATTAATCAGCTTTTAAAGTGTAACTGTATGTCATTCATTCTTATTATCATATAGTATTTATATGTCACCATATATTTGTCTGTCTGTGGCTGGGCATTTGGGTTGTTTCCAGTATTGCAAATGGATATTCCATGAACATTCTCGTGTAACTCTTTTAGTGAGTAAGTATACACATTTCTAGTAGATACATACTTGGGCCACAGAGTATGTTCATCTCTGGGAAATACTGCCGAACACTTTCTAATGTGGCTGTGCTGGTTGATACTTCATCAGCCACGTGTGAGTGTTCCAGTTTCCATTAACATCCATTAAGAACTGTCTTCACCAGCTCTTCCCACTTTCTGCCTTTTTCAGTGTAGCCGTTCTGGTGGGAATGCAGTGGTGTTACACTATAATTAATACTTTCTCTGATGATTAAAAAACTAAATGTCCTTTAAAATATTTGTTGTCCATTTGGCTCTCTTTTTTTGTGAAGAGCCTGTTGAAAACTTTTTCCTGTTACTAAGCATACTTAGTCAGATACATGTCTTGAAAATTATCTTCTCTGTGTTGCTTTTTCATTCACTTAACAGAAATTTTTACTCTTAGTGAAGTCCAATAAATGTTCTATGGTAAGTGATTTGTATTTTTTTTAGATAAGATTTATCTCAACATCAAATTTTTTAAAGTTTTTTTTAAAAAATTTTACTTGTAAGGCAGAGTTGCAGAGAGAGCAGGAGAGAGATCTTCATTCTGCTGATTCACTCCCCAGATGACTGTAATGGCCAGGGCTGGGTCAGGGCCAAAGCTTAGGAGTCCCGAGCTTCTTCCAGGTCTCCCACGTGGGTGCAGAGCCCAAGCACTTGGGCTTTCTTCTGCTGCTTTCCCAGGCTCATTAGCAAGGAGCTGGATTAGAAGTGGAGTAGATGGGTCTCAAACCAGCACCCATATGGGGTTCCCACAATGCTGGCCCTGCTAGGTGCTTTTTATATCCTTGGTGAACCAAGTGCTACCTTCTCCAAGGTTGGGGAAGTGTCTTAGATCTGTAGCCAACATGGGTTTGACTCATGTGTGCAATGTAAGGAAGAAGTTTATTCTTTTTCGTATGGATATCCAGTTGACCCTACTGTATCTGTTGAAAAGATCATCCTTACTCCACTCCCCAGAAGTGACATTTTTGTCATAAATCAGGTGGCTATATGTATGTGGGATTCATTCTGAACTTGCTTTTTTTGTTGTCCTGGTCTGTTTTTTCTAACTTTGCCCCAGTTGGCATGCCTTCATTGCTGTTGCTTCATAATTGGTTTTGATATCTGGTAGAATAAACCCTCCAATGTTATCCTTCACGTTCCAAATTGCCTAGGCAACTCTGGACTTTGTGAATATCCATATAAATTGTAGACTCAGTACGTCAATTTCCACTGTCCACTCAGCCTGTCAAAAAAAAAAAAAGGAAAAAAAATAAATTATTGAAAAAATAAATGTAGACAAACTGGGAGAAAATTGGCAGCCTTAAGTTATTGAGTCCACCAATTCATGAACATGAGTATCCTTTCATTTATTTAGGTATTCTTTAATAGTTTTTCTCAATAATGTTTTGAGTTTCTTTGTGGCAATCTTGCACATATTTTGTTAAATTGCTTCCCCCGGGGTGTTTTGTGTTTTTGATGCTATTGCAAAATTTATTTTTCAATTTAATTTTTAATTGTTACTGTCTGATAGAAAAAATAGTTTTTGAATACTGACCCTGTATCCAGCAGCTTTTGCTAAATTCTTTTACTAAGTATAGTGGTTTTTTGTGTATTTTTAGAACACAATCATGTCATCCAGGAGTAATATCAGTTTTACTTCTTCTTTTCCAGTCCTTGTGTGTGGGTTTTTTTTTTTTTCCTTGTTTCCTTGGATAGGATCTCTGGCACACTGTTGAACAGAAGTAGCAATAGCGAGTATCTTTAATCTCATTCCTGATCTCAGGAGGAAAGCTTCAAATATTTCAACACTGGGGCAGGCATTTGACATACCAGTTAAAACAGCACTTGGAATGCCTGTGACCCATATCAGATTGCCTGGGTTTGAATCCTGGCTCTACTTGCAATGCACCCCTGGGGGGCCAGTAGATGATGGCTCAAGTACGTGGGACCTGCCACTACGTGGGATACGTGGGTGGAGTCTGTGGCTCCTGGCTTTGATCTAATCCAGGGTGTCTGGGAAGTGAACCAACAAATGAGAGACTCTGTGTCTATTTGTCTCTCGTCTTTCAAATAAATAAATTTGAAAATTTTATCATCAAATTGATGGACACTCTACTTTTGTCTTTTTTATAGAGATGTTCTTTGTCAAGCTAAGCAAATTCCCTTTTCTTCTTAGTTAAAAAGTCTTTTCTTAAAAAAAAAAAGATTATTTAGTAGAGTTAGAGTTACAGAGAGAGAGACAGGGAGAGAGGGATACGCCCCATCTGCTGGTTCACTCTCCAGGTGGCCACAGTGGCCAGAGCTGGGCCAGGCCAAAGCCAGGAGCTTCATTGGGATCTCCCAGTTGGGTGGCAGGAACCTAAGCACTTGGGCCACCTTCTGCTTTTCCCAGGCCATTAGCAAGAAGCTGGATCAGAAGTGGAGCAGCTGGGATATGAACCAGAACCCATATGGGATGGTGGCATCACTACACTGCAACACTGGCCACAGAACTCTTTTTAAAATCTTTGAATAGAAGCCAGCGCTGTGGCTCACTTGGTTAATCCTCCACCTGCAGCGCTGGCATCCTATATGGGCGCTGGGTTCCTCTTTCAGTCCAGCTTTCTGCAGTGGCCTGGGAGGGGAGTGGAGGATAGCCCAAGTGCTTGGGCTCCTGCACCTGCATGGGAGACCAGGAGGAAGCACCTGGTTTCTGGCTTCAAATCAGCCAGGTTCCGACCATAGCGGCCATTTGGGAGGTGAACCAACGGAAGGAAGACCTTTCTCTGTCTCTCTCTCTCACTGTCTAACTCTATCTGTCAAATAACAACAACAAAAAAACCATTGAATAAAGGTTGAATTCTATCTAATGCTTTCATATGGAATATTTTTGATAGTGCTATAATAGCTCAGGAGGAAGATTAAAAGTAGGAGAAAGTATTTGCTGTTATTATAATATCACATTATAATTTAAGATGATATATAATACAGCTACTGAAAGCCTGCAAATCAGCTTATTCCACTACAGATCTGACTCCATCTGTTTTGACACTTTTGTTCACAGTGTTTGCTTAGCCTGAGACCATTGTCTTTTTCCGTAAGAATGCTTGGCACAGTATATTCAAAATCAGGGAACATAGGCTGTCACATCATTTTGCCAGACAAAACAACTTCAAGTAGAAAAATGCTTACTGTTCGAGAATAACGTCAAGCTCCTAGAAAAACTTCAGTGATTAAATATTATTTAAAACCACCCACCTGCTTCATTTTTTCCTAGTTGCAGGAGGTCCATTTAATGCTTAAGAAGTGGAAAAGCAAAGAGAAACCCTACCTCGGTGCATCTGTGGTGGCTCCCTCCTTTCTGATTAGCTACAAAGTGTTCTAGAACATGCTTGCTTTTTTTTTTTTTTCTTTTCCCTTCCTTTCCCTATTTTCATTTTCCTATCACTGCAAGGCCAAAAATCAAACTGTAGAGAGGGAGGTAGCCATGGGGAAAGCATTCCAGTTTTGGTTTTCAGATCTAAGCACCATTCTTCTTTTCCAAAAATCACTAAACTGGGGCTGGCACTGTGGCACAGTAGCCTAAGCTTCTGCCTGCGGCGCCGGCATCCCAGTTTGTCTCCCGGTTGCTCCTCTTCCCATCCTGCTCAGTGGAATGTGGCCCAGGTGCTTGGGCCCCTGCACCCAAATGGGAAGACCCGGAGAAAGCTCCTGGCTCCTGGCTTTGGATTTGCACAGCTCCAATCATTGCAGTGAAGCAGTGGATGGAAGACCTTTCTCTCTGTCCCTCTCTCTGTCTATGACTCTACTTCTCAAATAAATAAATAAAATCTTTTTAAAAATTGATAAATTTTGTTAATGCAGTTTAGGGTCACAGCAAAATGGAACCATAAGTACATAAAGTTCTAATTGAGTCCCTGCTCCCATACATGCATAGCCTTCCCCACTATCAACATCTCCTACTAAGGTGCATTTATTATAGTGGGCAAATCCACAGGGGCACAGCATCACTCAAAGTCCATAGTTTACTTTAGGGTTCACTCTTAAAGTTGTACATTCTATGAGTCTGGGAAAATGTGTATTGACATCCATCTGCCTAATTATAGTATTATAGAACCATTGCCCTGCAAGTCCTCCACGCTCCACCTAGTTATCCCTCCCTCCCCACAACCTCTGGTAACCCCTGGTCTTGTTGCCATCTCTATATTTATACCTTTTAGAATGCCATGTAGTTGGATTCGCACAGCATGGAGCCTCTTCTGATTGGCTTCGTTCACTTAGTCATGGGAATATAAGTTTCTTCTGTGACTTTTCATGGTTTTATAGCTCATTTCTTTCTGGCACAGAAAAAATACCTCTTTGTCAGTAGATGTGGATAAATGTTTATTTATTGAAAGGTGTCTTGGTTGCTTCCAAGTTTTGGCAGTTATGAATAAAACTGCTATAAATATCTGTGTGCAGATGTTTGTGTCGACATAAGTTTTCAATTGGTTTTAGTTGCTGTATTGTATGGTAAGAGTGTGCTTAGCTTTGTAAGAAAGTACCAAACTGACTTCCATGGTAACAGTACCATTTTATGTTTCTCCCAGCAGTGAAGGAGGGTTTCTGTTCTACATCCTAGCAGGATTTGGTGTTCTCAGTGTTTTGAATTTTGTCCATTCTACTCCATGTATAGTGTATCTCATGTTAATTTATGGTTCCCTAATGATATTTGATGTTGATTATCTTTTTATATGCTTCCTTGCCATTTGTAAACCTTCATTGGTGAAATATCCGTTCAAGTCTTTTGTCCGTCTTTAGATTAAGTTGTTCATCTTCTCAGTGTTGAGTTTTAAGAGTTCCTTGTGTATTTTAGATAACAGTTCTTAATAAAACATTATATTTTGCAAATATTTTCTCCCCCTCTATAGCTTGTCTTCTCATTCCCTTGACATTGTTTTGTGCAGAGCAGAAGTTTTTAGCTTTAATGTAAACCAGCTTACAGCTCTTTGTTTCATGGGTCATGCTTCTGGGACGGTATCTGAAAAGTCATCACTATAGCCGAGGTCGTCTAGATTTTCGCCTGTGATATGTTTGAGGAGATTTTTAGCTGTGCATTTTTTGTGGAGATTGGTGATCTATTTTAAGATAATATTTATGTAGGAAGTAATATCTGTGTCTATGTTCATTTGTTTCATGTTGGAGACCCAGTTTGTCGCACAATTTTTGTTGAAAAACTATCTTTTACCCATTGTATTATCTTTGCTTCTTTGCCAAAGATCCACATTTCTGTGGGTGTGTTTTTGAGCGCTCTCTTCTGTTCCTTTGATCTGCTAGTCTGTTCTTTTTCTAATTCCACACTCTCCTGACTGCTATAGCTTTATAGCAACCTTTGAACCCAGGTAATGCCAGTCCTCCATCTTTGCTCTTCTCCTTCTACGTGGAGGTGGCTATTCGAGGTTTTTTGCTGCTTCATATAAATTTTAGAATCATTTTGTGATATCCACAAGATAATTTGCTAGGATTTTCATTGGGATTGCAATGAACCTACAGATTAAGTTGGGAGAACTGACATCTTGACAATACTGAGGTTTCCTATACCTGAACATGGAATGTCTTTTCGCTTATTTAGTTATTTGATACCTTTCATGAGAGTTTTATTTTTCCTCTACAGATTATATATATATTGTTAACTTTATACCTAAGTATTTTATTTTAGGAATGTTAGTGTACATAATAGGTTATTAATTTCAAATTCATTAGTTGTATATAGAAAAGCAATTGATTATGTATGTATGTATGTATTTATTTATTTATTTTGACAGGCAGAGTGGACAGTGAGAGAGAGAGAGACAGAGAGAAAGGTCTTCCGTTGCCGTTGGTTCACCCTCCAATGGCCGCCGTGGCCAGCGCGCTGTGGCCGGCGCACCGCACTCATCCGATGGCAGGAGCCAGGTGCCAGGTGCTTCCTCCTGGTCTCCCATGGGGTGCAGGGCCCAAGCACTTGGGCCATCCTCCACTGCACTCCCGGGCCACAGCAGAAGGCTGGCCTGGAAGAGGGGCAACCTGGACAGAATCCGGTGCCCCAACCGGGACTAGAACCCAGTGTGGCGGCGCCTCAAGGCGGAGGATTAGCCTGTTGAGCCACAGCGCCGGCCTGATTATGTATTTTAACTTTGTATCCTATAGCTTTGCTATAATCACTCATTAGTTCCAAGTTGATTTTGTGTTTCATATTTGCTGCATAGATGATCGTGTCATTTGCAAAAAAAAAAATAAAAAGACAGTTTTATTTCTTCTTTTCCAATCTGCATGTTAGCTAGAACATCCAGTATTAATAGAAAGTTGCCATGAGAAGGGAAATTCTTACCTTGTCCCTAGTGTTAGTAACACTTGAGTTTCTCACTATTAAGTATGATGTTAATTATAGGGATTAGTTCCTTTCTGTTCCTAATTTGCTGAGAATTTTGTTATGCATGAATGTTGGATTTCATCAAATTCTTTTACATATTTACTGATACAAATGTGATTTTCTTCTTTAGCCTCTTGATGTAATAGATTACATTAACTGACTTTCAAATGTTGAACTAGCCTTATATGCTTAGGATAAATATCACTTGGTAAGGTGAATAATTCTTTTATTTGTTATTGAATCCAACTTGCTAACATTTTGTTAACTTTGTATTTGTGTTCTTGAGAGGTATTGGTGTATAGTGTTGTGCTTTTCTTTTTTTTCCCTTGTAAAAATCTTTGTCTTGTTTTGGTATTAGAGTTTTGCTGACCTCATAGAATGAGTTAAGAAATAATCCCTCTGCCGGCACTGTGGCATAGTGGTTTAAAGCTCCAACCCGCAGCGCCGGCATCCCATATGGGTGCTGATTCGAGTCCCTGCTGCTCCTCTTCCGTTCCAGCTCCCTGCTATGCCCTGGGAAAGCAGTGGAAGATGGCCAAGTCCTTGGGCCCCTGCACCTGCATGGGAGACCTGGAAAAAACTCCTGGCTGCTGGCTTCGGATCAGCTCAGCTCTGGCCCTTGTGGTCATTTGGGGAGTGAACCAGCAGAACGGAAGACCCCCTCGCCCCTGTCTCTACTTCTCTCTGTAACTCCTCTATCTTTAAAAAAATAATAATAAAACAAAAAGAAAATATTCCCTTTGCTTCTATGAGGGTATTTCAAAAAGCTTATGGGAAAATGAAATTAAAGATAAGTTTATTTTGGTGCAAAAACTTTGAAATCAACATGTAGTTTTTGCATAATTCATATTTTCTATTAACTTTTTGAAAACTCCCAATATATCTCCTGAAAGAAATTATAGAAAATTGGTATAATGTCATCCTAAAATATTTGTAGAATTCATTTTGGACAAATGCTTTCTGTTTTGCAATTTTTTTTTTTTGACAGGCAGAGTGGACAGTGAGAGAGAAACAGAAAATTCTTCCTTTTCTGTTGGTTCACCCCACAATGGCCGCTGCAGCCAGCGCACTGCGCTGATCCGAAGCCAGGAGCCAGGTGGTTCTCCTGGTCTCCATGTGGGTGCAGGGCCCAGGGACTTGGGCCATCCTCCACTGCACTCCCAGGCCACAGAAGAGAGCTGGCCTGGAAGAGGAGCAACTGGGACAGAATCTGGTGCCCCGACCGGGACTAGAACCCGGTGTGCCAGCACCACAGGTGGAGGATTAGCCTAGTGAGCCATGGTGCCAGCCCGCAAGATTTTTTTTTTTTTATAAGATTTACTTATTTATTTTGAAAATCAGAGTTGGGGGGGTGGGGACTGAGAAAGAGATCTCCCATCTTCTGGTTCATCCTCAGAGGCCTGAAATAGCCATTGCTGGGCCAGGCTGAAGCCAGGAGACAGTAGCTTTATCTGGGTCTCCTGTGTGGTTGTTAGGGGCCAAAACACTTGGGCCGTCTTCTGCTTTTCCCAGGCCGTTAGCAAGGAGCTAAATTGGAAATGGCACAAGTGGGACACAAACCAGTGCCCATATGGGATGCCAACATTTCAGGTGGTGGCTTAACCCACTGTGCAACAACACCAGCCCCACAAGATAATTGATTGAATTTCTTTAATAAATATAAGCCTTTACAGATTGTTTTATTTCATGTGAGTTTTAACAGATTATAGCTTTAAAGAAGGGAGCTCTTTTCATCTAGATTATTATAAAATTGTTCATAATATTCCTTTTGCTTAAACTCATTATTTTTTGAAACAACATAATTTATACCACAAAGACTTAATGGCTCAACTAAATAAATAAAGAGTTCAACAGATAAAAAGTATGCAGCTCAGCAGGACTTTATTATCCTTTTACTGTGCATGAGGCCTTTCCTGAATGGGCACCATTCTGCCCTTGCCGCCAGGGTGCATCAGGCAGGGTAGGAAATTCAGCTGAATCGGAGGACTCTGGAGTGCGGTTCACCTTAGCCCTGATTAGATTAACGAGAGCAGCAAATACACCTGAAGCTAGTGTTAGTGCAAGAACCACGCTTGAGCTGCTTTGACCCTAAAGGAAAAGAGAACTCTAATCTCCAAGAAAGCAGAAGGAATGGTTAGTGTGGATGAGGGCATTCTCCTGTAATTTTTCCAACTTCTGATGCCTCAGTATTGGCTTAAGCAAGCTATCTACGCAAAATGTGGTCCATTCAAAACAATGACCTTTTAAAACCATAAATGAATATGATCCTCTCTCTGAGACTGATAATACTCTTGTTGATCTGAATTTGAGAATCTCTCGTTAGACCAGAATTTGGGCTCCTTATAAGAAATGTGCATATAGATACATATTATGATGTTTCTACTTCTGCCAAAGCTGTCATGGGGAAAATCAAACCACAGAAATAATGAGTTTGATTTCTAATATAATCTAAGTAGCAGAATTTTAAAAAAATGACTTTTACATTGAAGAAACTAATGGGTCACGAAGGAACTCACTTTTTTAAAAAAGATTTTATTTTTTATTTATTTGAAAGAGTTACACAGAGAGAGAAGGAAAGGCGGAGAGGCAGAGAGGCAGAGAGACAGAGAGAGAGAAGTCTTCCATCCACTGGTTCACTCCCCAATTGGCTGCAATGGCCGCAGCTGCACCGATTCAAAGCCAGGAGCCAAGAGCTTTCTCTGGGTCTTCCCGTATGACTGCAGGAGCCCAAGGACTCCCAAGGACCATCTTCTACTGCTTTCACAGGCCATAGCAGAGAGCTGTATCAGAAATGGAGCAGCGGGCACTGCAGGCGGGGGCTTTACCCATTACACCACAGTCCCAGCCCCAGAACTCACTTTTTGTTGTTGTTGTTGTTGTTTTTGTTTTGTTTTGTTTTTTAACAGGCAGAGTGGACAGTGAGAGAGACAGAGAGAAAGGTCTTCCTTTTTCCGTTGGTTCACCCCACAATGGCCGCTGCAGCTGGCACGCTGTGGCCGGCGCACCATGCCAATCTGAAGCCAGGAGCCAGGTGCTTTTCTTGGTCTCCCATGTGGGTGCAGGGCCCAAGCACTTGGGCCATCCTCCACTGCACTCCCTGGCCACAGCAGAGAGCTGGACTGGAAGAGGAGCAACCGGGTCAGAATCCGGCACCCCAACCGGGACTAGAACCCAGGGTACCAGCGCCGCAGGCAGAGGATTAGCCTATTGAGCCACGGTGCCGGCCAGAACTCACTTTTAAACTTTGAAATTCATGATGTACAAAATAAAGGGTTTTGTCTTCAGAGAAACCACAACAAAATTCAACAGCTGTTAGCTGTGTAACATTGAACAAAATCACTGAACATTTTTTGTTTAATTTAAAAAATCTGTTAACTGATAATAATGATCCCATAGGACTGGGATATAGCATATATTTAACTATATTTCAGAAATTTCATGGAAAAATGAAATTAAGAAATAAGTTTAATTTGGTGGAAAAATGAAGTTTTTCATAATACACATTTTCCATCCATGAACTTTTTGAAGACACCCATACATATATACAAAATTACAAATGCTTAAACATTGTTAGCTATTGTCTTTAGTTATCTGAGTTGAAAATTTTTATTTATTTTCATTTTATTTCAAAAGCTCAGAGAGATGCTTATACTGTTTTTAAGTTTATGGTCATTACCCATTGATTTCCTACTATACAGAAGATAAGAATTTAACCTTTTACCTCCACATCCCTTTCCCCAAAACATATACTTCTCTTCCCCGCATCTTCACAATGCAGTTTCTTGTGACTTTAGTTCAAATGTTTCTGTTGACACTGTAACAATTTTGAAAGTGCTGCTTACAGTTGAGCCCTTCAGTGTGCTCTGATACTGTTTCCTGTCCTGTGTAGCTATTTTTTTGTAGTTAATTTTTTTCACTTAGTGATTGCTCGTTTTATTGTTGTACCTTACCCCTCACTAATTCATCCCCAAACTGTCTGACAGTAATTAAAAACTGCTCTCAAGGTGGGCATTTGGCAAGCAGTTAAGAAGCTGCTTGGTGGACCAGCGTTGTGGCATGGCGGGTAAGGCCACCAACTGTGATGCTGGCACCCCCGTAGGGTTGCGATTCAGGTCCTGGCTGCTCCGCTTCCAATCCAGCTCCCCACTGATGTGCTTGTGAAGGGTGCAGAGGAAGGCCTGAAGGTTTTGGCCTCTGCACCTACATGAGAGGCTCAGAGGAAGCTCCAGGCTCCTGGATTCTGCCTGGTCCAGCCTCAGCCATTGCTGCCATTTAGGGAGTGAACCAGTGGATGGAAGACCTCTCTTTGTCTCCCTTTCTCTCTCTAATTCTTCCTTTCAAATGAATAAAATAGATGTTTTTTAAAAGCAGCAGCAGTAGCTAGGACAGCTACATCCCATTTTGGAGAGCCTTGGTTCAAATCCCATCTCTGCTTCTGATTCAACTTCCTGCTAATGCACTCCCTGGGAGCTAGCAAATGATGACTCAAGGGAGAGACCTGGATTGAGTTCCAGGCTCCTGGATTTGGCCTAGCCCAGCCAAATCCCAGCTATTGTGGGCATTTGGAGGGTGAACCAGTGGAAGGAAGATCTCTGTCTCCCTCTGTCTCTGAGTTTCAAATAAAAATAAATAAAACTCCTTTAAAAATGGTTGGTGGGGGCCGGCACTGTGGCAAAGCAGGTTAAAGCCTCAGTCTGCAGCGCCAGCTTCCCATATGGGTGTTGATTCGAGTCCCGGCTGCTCCACTTCTGATCCAGCTCTCTGCTATGGCCTGGGAGGAAAGCAGTAGAAGCTGGCCCAAATCCTTGGGCCCATGTACCCACATGGGAGACCCAGAGAAAGCTTCTGGCTCCTGGCTTTGGATCAGCTTAGCTCTGGTCATTGCGGTCATTTGGGGAGTGGAAGCCCATGGATGGAAGACCTTTCTCTCTCTCTCTCTGGCTCTACCTCAATCTGTAACTGTCTTTCAAATAAATAAAATAAATCCTAGAAAAAAAAAGTGGTTGGATATACCAGGTATTCTGAAAGTGTGAATAGTCCACATGGCACTCTCTCCTCCAGCCCTATTCTCTGCATCTATTGTCCTGCAACTTCCCTTGGCCTCTCCCTGGCATTTAGATCTTTTGTTGCCCAGATCCCTCATTTTCCCTTTCTTTGTTCTGGAGGAGAATTCTGGGAAAAAGTACATAGAAGGTAACTTTTGGAGATGGTATGTTCCTAAAAATGTCTTTATTCTGTTCTTGTACTTGATTGATGGTTTGAGTCTAAAATTCTAAGTTGGAAATTATTTTTTCTCTGAATTTTGAAAACATTGTTCTATTGATTTTTCTGGCTTCCAGTGTCACTGGTGTTGTTCTGATTCATGATCATGTTTATAGGACTCTCTCTGTTTAAAGTTTTTAGGATAGCCTATACAGAAAGAATTTTCATCTTCACAGTGATTCTTTTCTCTTGGGTGTTTTGTTGTTGTTTTACCCAACATCAATCCTTGGCTTTAGTAATTGTCAAGTTTAAGGAAAGCTGAGGGATGGCTAACACTTTTCAAGTACATGGGAAAGGCAGGTAAGCAGAGGATGAGAACCACATGTTTGGAAAGTGGAGGGGGATAGGTGCAAACTCCAGCATAGATAAGACCATGGTCTCACAAGCTGTATTCCATCAAATATTAGACTCTTCATGTGTTGTATCTTAGACCCTACCCTCTCTTTTGCATATTCTTACTAATCTTTAGCAAAGAAGGTAGTTTAGAAAGTTTGTGCAAAGTGGAATTAAAATTAATTTATCTTGGTACAAAAAAATTGTGGATTCTATGCATATGCAGGATCGTCAAAGAATCTGTGGAAAATACATATTATGAAAAAACTATACGTGGATTACAAAGATTTTTCACCAAAAGAAACTTAACCTTTTAATTCCATTTCCCACCAGTTTTTTGAAATAGCCTCGTATTAGTCTAAGAATTCTTGCAGTGCACCTACTTAACCTCTCTTAACCTAGCATTTCCTAAATTTACTTGACTACCAGATATTTTTCTCTTGAATTATTTTTCAAGGAACATCATTAACATAAGTATAACACAGTTGGGGAGATGCCAGATAAGACTTAAACTTTCCTGGCCACAAAGGAGCAATTCAGGGGTGGAATGAGTAACAGAGGAGCTGTTGGACTCTCCTTTTGCAGAGATCGCTAGAACAGGACATCTGTTTTAGGCGTAGTCCTGTTTGAACAATAGGACTTTGCTGGTGTTTCTTCCTCTTCCTGTCCCCTAGTGGTAGTGCTGGAAGCTTTTAGCCTACCTTTTTTGGGTCTATAGTACTCTGCTTCCTCATGTGTACAAAAACTACTAACATAAGATGACCAGTAATACTTACCACAGCCTTAGTAACTATGCACTCCTTTGCTAGATGTTTTACCTATTTTGTCTAATTTAGTCCTTGGAACAACTTTATAAGATGGACAATATTATTTTACAGATGGGAATAATTAGGTATAAAGGGATCACAAAACCGGCAACCAATGGGGCAGGATTTGAATCCAAGACATCTGGATTTGAATCTAGGACGTGATACCGGCCTTCCTCCTTATTCACTGTTAAGGTTCAGAATAGCAGAAACAAACAAATAAATAGGTATATCTGCATTCATTACCTAAAGAATAAATACAGTACTTGCTTTACTGCTATTAGACTGTTTAAGTCTGTTCCTAAACCTTTAAGTGAATTCAGAAATTATTATTTTTGTTAAAGACAAATTATTTTATAGATTCATTTCTTCAACATTTTTTCTGTTTATAATACCATCTGGTAAGTAGTTCCTTGCATGAGACTTTTTCCCTTTAAAAATTTGATGTTGGGGCCAGCATTGTAGCATAACAGGTAGAGCCACTGTCTTTGATGCCAGCATCCTATATGGATGCTGTTTTGTGTCCCAGTTGTTCCACTTCTGATCCAGCTCCCTGCTGGTGGCCTGGAAAAAGCAGAAGATGGCCCAAATACTTGAGTCTGTGCCACCCACATGGGAGACCCAGATAAAGCTCCTGGCTCCTGGCTTCATCCTGGCTCAGCCCCAGCCTTTGTGACCATCTGGAGAGTGAGCTAGTGGATGGAAGATCTCTTCTTCTGTTTCTTCCTCCCTCTACCTATATATTTTATTTATTTCAAATAAATATTTTAAAATAAAAAATTAATAAAAATAAAAATGTGATGTCATTCCTATATATTATTTAACATCCAAAAAAATCTGGATCTATGAGCGTTGGCATAGGTTGAAAGTCCCTGTCTGAACTACTTGGAAGTAGTAACCACTTCATAATGCAGTGCAGAGAATGGTAGGCCAGGCAGCAGCAAAGCTGGGGTCTCTTGTGGTCAGCCTCTGTGTACTTCTGGACAAATCACTTGGCCTTATCTTAGTCATCTGTCACATGAGGAATTGAGATTTCAGAAAGGCCTTTACCACTCGAATAACTCAGAATGACTTCTGTTTCTGAATGCCAGTTTCATGATGGGAAAGAAATAAGAAAATCCTCAAGTCAGTTTCCATTGTGAGATGATAATCAGTATGCAGTGGCCGGATAAAGAAGTTGGAACCATATTTATGCATACTATGACTTTAAACTAGAACATTCTCTTTAAGGTCCAAGAAAACAACAAAATTTTAAAGAATATATGAAATTCTTTTGTCCGGCACATACCCTTTATGCCCAACTTAAATACATTTCTCTAAGAAAGGTTTTACTGTAGAGTTAATCTTCCTAGCATATCCTTAGACTGCTATGCCTGGCACAGCATAGGTGTGGAGTTTGTTGACATTAATTGTTTTTTACTATACAATTGTAAGATCACCAAGAGATGTGTTGTTCTTGCCAGTATTTGGTTTAAAATATCTAGTATGGACTGTGGATAACTGTGTGTGCTCTTGGCAAGTTTCTTACCTCTATTTAGTTTCTTCTATTTTAAAAAAATTAGTTTATTTATTTAAAAGTCAGAGTCACAGAGAGAGAAGGAGAGGCAGAGAGGGTGAGGGAGAAAAAGAGAATGATAGAGAGTGATTCCCTCTGCTGGTTCACTCCCCAAATGGTTGCAACAGCCAGAACTGGGTGAGTTCAAAGCCAGGAGCCAAGAGCTTCATCTTAGTCTCCCCCTGTGATGCAGGGGCTCAAGCACTTGGGCCATGTCCCACTGCTCTCTCAGGTGCGTTAGGGAGCTGGGTTGGCAGGGGAGCAGCCAGGGTCAAACTGGTGCCCATCTGGGATGCTGGCGTTGCAGGTGAAAGCTTGACCTGCTGTACCACAGTGCCAGCCCCGGTTTCCTCATCTGTAAAGGGAATTGTGTTTCTACTTCACAGGGCTGTGGTGAGAATTAAATGAGACAGACTGAGGGTTCTAAGGGCTGGCGTTGTAGGTTCATCCTCCGCCTGCAGCGCTGGCATCCCATATGGGCGCCAGTTCTAGTCCCAGCTGCTCCTCTTCCAGTCCAGCTCTCTGCTGTGGCCTGGGAAAGCTGTGGAAGATGGCCCAAGTACTTGAACCCCTGCACCCATGTGGGAGACCCAGAAGAAGCTCTTGGCTCTGGCTTTGGATCGGCTCAGCTCTATCAGCTGTGGCCATTTGGGAGGTGAACCAGTGGATGGAAGATCTTTCTCTCTTTGTCTCTCCCTCTCATTGTCTATAACTCTACCTTTCAAATAAATAATAAATAAAATCTTTTAAAAAAAGATTTAAGTTCTATTAATTTAACTAAAGAGATAAAACATGTTTCTGATAATCTAATAGAAGTTTCTATTTTCTCTTCATTAGATTAAGATGTCCTAGAATGAAAGGTAAACCGTATTGTTCTATCGCTCAATTTTATAATTCGGTGACTTTTCTGCGCCTTTTCAATACTCCCAAGTAATGATGCCTATCAGTTTAGAGAACTCACTTCCTTTTTCGCGAGAAGTTGGTTGTATTTTTCTTTGAAATACAATATACTGTGTGTATATATACTGTATATATATATACATATGTGTATATTTCACAATATATAGTGAAAAGTCTTCTTGTTAACTGTGATGGGTTTTAAAGCCAACTTTGAAGGTCAAAGAACAATGGCACAAATGCATGTCCTTGCACACAGCGTCTGCCTAAAAACTTGAGCCTGCGTGAAACGTGGTACAGCTTGTGCAACTGGTGGGTACACCCTGAGGCAGCACAGCTCCGTGTCGCCCAGCTGGAAAGCTAAGACGCTTGCATATTCCTGAGAAGGGCTGTTGTTCATGCAAATATTTTGTTCATTTGTTCTTTCATGGGTAATTGCACGGAGTAACAAAAAACACCTACTCGACTTACAGCTTGGCAGAAACAGAAGCCTATGTTTTCTAGAGACAAAATGAGAACCAGGCCGCCTGGACTCACTTGTAGGTTAAAATGAAATAAAACTTAGAGGGAACGACCGTACGTCCTACTCACTGGGGTCCCTGCAGTAATACTGTTTAGGTGGAGGTGTTCCAGGATAAAAGGAAGGGAAAGGGGGCAGGGGAGGGGAAACGTGTATTGGGCAGTGTGTTTTCATAGAGATGAAGAAGCCACTGTTTTTCTTTCTTACTTTGTCCTTTCCGCTTAGAAACGTAAGACCTTAGAGGACCCTAATCATCCTCTTGTAATCCACAGAAGAGACAGAAAAAACTGAGTACACATTGTTGAGCAGAATAGTAATAGCTTATATTGTATTTATAATACTGGATCAGAATCTCCTGGGAGGAGCTTAAGTCTTAGCAAAACTAACCCACTGAGAAAGTATCTTTATTTTTGCATCCTTCACAGCAAAGTGAAAACTTCTACTCTTTATAAAACGTGATCATTCGATCAACAGGCGTTTAGTAAACAAGAACCAGGCATAAGGACCGAAGGAAAAAGATGCTGCCCTTAGCGCCAGGCTAAAATCTAGCAGTGGAGATATTGATCCAAATAGTTATATCAGAAATAAAGGAGAGGTACGAGGTGCTGAGGAGACAGGAGGAATTGAAAGTATCTCCTGCCATCGGATGAGCGCGGTGCGCGGACACAGCCCGCCGGCCGCGGCGGCCATTGGAGGGTGAACCAACGGCAAAAGGAAGACCTCTCTCTCTGTCTCTCTCTCTCACTGTCCACTCTGCCTGTCAAAAAAAAAGAAAAAAAGGCTACCATTAAAAAAAAAAAAGAAATGAGTGTCTTTTGGTCATGAACTGTACTACATGTATAATTTTTAGGTATTTTTTATCATATCTTAGAAACCACAGGAATTTCTCATTCTATTCCTTAGCACATAAATTGCTATGTTAACATTAAAAAATTTCCCAAGGCTTCTCAATAAAATAGGTGACCCCAAGCGATATTATTCCTATATCGAGAGGCAAATCTGATAATGATTCATTGAAGCTGTATATATAAAACAAAAAATTAAATGCATAAAACAATGACCAGTTTTTCCTGCAATCTAGATATATTTGCATCCTTATTTTCACCTCCCAGTATTCATACAGAGGCATATACACTACTTTTCACATGTATTTTGAGTTAGGACGGTTGAGATGAATTTTCAAACAAAGGACATGGTTCATGGGTGTCCCTGTCACTAAGCGCACAGTCTTTTCTTCTAGATGTCATTGAGACCCAGTGTGACCTTTCAGCTATCACCAATACACATTCCTCTTGCTGGTGTGTGGTGTTTACACTGTAACACAGATAACTTCAGGTTGTTTGGGTACTTAGTTATGTAGATACTCAGACGAATGAACCCAAATAGTGCCTACTGTGTCCCCTTGGAACCACAGAAGCACGTTCACAGGACTGGTCTCCGTATTTGTATTTCCAAGGCACTTTGTTTTTCTTAGGAAGACCACAACTGAAATCTTTAATCTCATGCAAGTTAGTCTTTGAGAGCAAATTCCTTAGCTCTCTGCTTGCTGGGAATAAGCAAGAGGCCCATTCCCAGACCAGAGGAGACTAGTCCACCCTCCTCATGTTTTCCATCAGTGAGAGAATACAGAGAATAAATATAATGAAGGATTTCTGGGTCAGTGTGGAGTTTGAATCTTCTACTTCCTAGAGAGTGGACCATAAGCAAGTCACTTTACCTCTCCAGTCCTAGTTTACTTATCTTTTAAAAAAATTTATTGAATGATTGATTGTGAAAGAGACAGATCTTCCATCTGCTGGTTCACTCCCCAGAGACAGGAGCTTCATCTGGGTCTCCCGCCTGGTGGCAGGGGCCCAAACACTTGGGCCACCTTCTGCTGCTTTTCCCAGGCCATGAGCAGGAAGCTGGATTGGAAGTGGAGCCATCAGGTCACAAACTGGCACCCATGTGAAATGCTGACCTCAGACGTGGCAGCTTTACATGCTGTGCCACAGCGCTGGCTCCCCTAGTTTACTTACCTATACGGTGGGGATAATATCAAAAACTACCTGGTATAAAAGATAGAATGTGCCTACTTCATGGGAGGTGCTCCAATTAGTACAAGTTTGTTTCTCTCTTTCCCTGTCCCTTCTGCTAAAATCTCACAGCCATCTCACTCAGCCATCAATTCATTTAGTATTTAGTAAATTCATATTCAGGGGACACTGCCAGATACAAGTTCATTTCTTTGTCTCTGACATCAGCAATCCTGAGTCTACGCAGCTATGCACTAGTATTTTTGAGCAAAGAGTTAACATTTCAGATTCCTGGTTTGGTTTTGTTTCTTTTGGGTACTGCTGTGCATAATGAACTGCTCAGGTAAACCAAGTCAGACAGGTGACTGTTGCATAAAGGTTTAAAGTCTACGTACTCCACTGACTCAGAAACTCACATTAAGTACCAGGGACCTAAACTAGGCAGGATTTTATTTTACTGATTATGGCAACAAATCAGACTTAGAAAAATACATGTGGCATGTGTCAACTTAGACAAGCCATGAAACTGCTTGTTCTGTAGCCTTACAATCCATGCGTTTTCCCCTTGTCTTTTCTGTTTTTTCTTGTTCCGTTTTGTTTTTGTTTGGGGAGTGATTTAAAATAAAGGCTGGGCTATCTTCTGATTTCGACATTCTCTCCATGAACATCAGAGATTCCCATGTGCCTCTAACCTTTCTGTTCTCAATATGGTGAAGACCTTCTCCTCTTTTAAGAAAACTTGTGTCCCTGGAAAAGATAAATATTAGAAGAAACTTTCAGAGTAAAAAAAAATAATTTTAGTGTTACTTAAAAACAAAGTTATTTTTAGAATGCAGTTTGAGAATAAAATAATTTACTTAAATTTAATTTGCGAACTTTGCTCATCCTAAAGAGAAAAATATTTAGAATTTCTAATTTCAAGAGAGTTAAATTGTCCTAGAACCCTATTCACTTTAAAAACCAGATTACATCCAACTGAAAAGCTTCTGCACAGCAGAGGAAATAATTCTCAGAGTAAAGAGACAACCAACAGAATGGGAGCAAATATTTGCAAGCCATATATCTGATAAGAGGTTCATTACCAAAGTACATGTTAAAAAAAAAAAAAAGACTCAAACTCCATGGTAGAAAACAAATAATTAAAATTGGGCAAAGGACCTGAATAATCATTTCTCAAAAGAATACACACAAATGGCCAACAGATAAGTGAAAAGCTGTTCAACATCACTGTCATTAGGGAAATTCAAGTCAAAACCACAATGAGATAGAACACCTAGCACCCCTTACGATGGCTGTAGTGAAAAAAACAAGTGGTAACAAGTGTTAGGAAGGATGTGGAGAGGTAACCCTTGTGCATTGTTGGTAGAAATGCAAATTGGTACAGCCCTTATGGAAACAGAATGAAGTCCTCAAAAAAATTTTATAATACTACCATATTATCCCATAATGACATTTCTGGATGTATATACCCAAATGAAATACCAAAGAGAATTCTGCACTACCTGTTCATTGCAGCACTATTTATAATAGCCAAGATATGAAATTAGCCTAAGTTTCTGTAAACAGATAAATGTTAAAGAGTGTGTGTTTTATGAGTGTGTGTGTGTGTATATATATATATATATATATATATATATATATATATAATATATCCTCAAGAGACAAGGAAATTTCATTTGCAACAATTTAGGTGATCCTAGGTGACATTATGCTAAGGGAAATGAGGACTGGATGATCTCAATTATAAATGATATCTAAAAATTGAAACTCACAGGAGCAGACTGAGCAGGGAGCGGGGACTGGGAGGAAGCAGAGGGATGTTGCCCAGGCTCGGTTCTGCAGGGTGAGTAAATTCTGGAGATCCAATGTGCAACAAAGCACTACAGTTAATAATACTGCACTGTATGCTTGAGATGTGCCAAGAAGAGAGCTTAAGTATTCTCACCACACCCTCCACAAATGTGAATTTATGTTAATTAGCTTGATAGTGGTTATCACTTCATAGTGAACATGTATATCAGACCAACCCTCTGATACTCATTTTAATATGTACCCACGTTAAAACATCATGTTGGGCCGGCGCTGTGGTATAGTGGGTGAAGCTGCAGCCTGCAGTGCTGGCATCCCAGTGCCGGTTCAAGTCCTGGTTGATCCAGCCCTCAGCTATGGCCTGGGAAAGCAATAGAAGATGGCCCACATCCTTGGGCCCCTGCACCCATGTGGAAGAGCTGAAAGAAGCTCCTGGATCCTGGCTTCAGATTGGCGCAGCTCTGACCCTTGTGGCCATCTGGGGAATGAAACAGCACATGGAAGACCTCTCTGCCTCTGCCTCTCTGTACCTCTGCCTTTCAAATAAGTAAATAAATCTTCTAAAAAAATCATATTATCCACTTCATATATGAACATTTTTGTCAATTATACCTCCATGAAACTGAGAAAATTAAGTTAAAAGCAATTATTAACAGACTTGATTAATGAGTATCCATAGTGAGAGCAGGCTCTTGGCAGAAAATTTATAGGAATACAGTATTTGTATCTCTATAAGGTTTTCTACTGTGATGTCCAAGTCAGGGGTGACTTCCTTCCTGTAGTCAATCTGGATAACAGTAAGCAGCTGGCAATGGACGAGCTGACTTGATCACAGACCCTCTCAGTTCCCTGTCTGCGTACCTTTGGGAGACTGCTCTGTTCTCTGAGACTTAACCGTACAACTATCCTTTTTCCATTGCAGAAATCATCATGGTTGACACAGAGATGCCGTTTTGGCCCACCAACTTTGGGATCGGCTCCGTGGATCTCTCGGTGATGGATGACCACTCCCACTCCTTTGACATCAAGCCTTTCAGCACCGTGGACTTCTCCAGCCTCTCTGCCCCACACTACGAAGACCTTCCATTCACAAGAGCCGACCCCATGGTTGCGGACTACAAGTATGACCTGAAGCTCCAGGAGTACCAAAGTACGACGTTTGTTTCTCTTTTCTGACCACTTAGACAAGATTTTCACTCATTTCTCGGTAACCCTGGAATCAGACTAGAGCACTGTAGAGAAGGCAGTTGCCGTTCAGTTGTTCACCCATCTTCCCATGAAGCAATAGGTATCCAGAATCCACCAACAGGAAGGTGGCATGTAGAAGTTCCAGATGAATCTTGCCTGTTTCCTCCCTCCTCACTTTCCTTCTTTTCTCCCTTCCTGGGAGCGTGTGCTAGGGCGATTACACTGCCAGATGTATCCCAGGCTAAGAGTCCAACAACCAAGCTTTGAATTCCTTTGGCCACTTGTGAGTTAATGAGCAATAGTTCCAAGTTACCTTATATAACTTAACATCGCTAAATTATTATAATTAATTTTCTCTAATCTACAGTTTGAGAGGTTTACACTAAAACATATTTTTGCCATGCAAATTTGTATTTTAACTTGATAGCCTATTGATAAATCTTCATGCCATTAACGAAATTAGTATCAAAACCTCATTCTCAAGAAAAGCTAGAACTGAACTTTTTAAGATAAAACATGTTTCTGTGATGCCATTTCCTTGATTTTTATCTTCTTGTGGACTGATAAGCTGGTTTTTAAAAGCCACCACTAAGTAATTGGCAACCATTATTTGACAATAAGTAAGAACTTCCTGTACTTCTAGTTTTATTTTTTTTTATAAATACTATACTTGGTTATATTTATCTGTGTGGTTTTCAGTTAGAGCCTAATATGGAAATTGAATAGGCTTGAGTGTGACCAGTAGAAGATAGTTGCTCACTTTCCACAGGTTCTCCCACTCTCTAGCAAAGATCATTTTACAAACTGCCTGTGTTTGGGCAGGCAGTGTGGCGGAGCAGAGTAACCACTGCTTAGAGCACCTGCATCCCAGGTTGGGATCCAGTCCAAGACTTACCCACCCTGTTTCTGATCCAGCGTCCTCCTGATGCAGCCTGAGAGGCAGTAGATGATGGCTTGAGCATGCTTGGACCCCTGCTGCCTACAAAGAGACTCAGGCAGGAGTTGAAAGTGCCAGGCTCCTGGGTTCTGCCTGGCCCCACTCTGGCTGTCATCGGCATTTGGGGAGTAAGCCAGCAAATGAAGGATCTCTCTCTGTCTTTCTCTCTCGACTCTTTCTCTGTTGCTCTGCCTTTCAAGTAGATAAATAAACAAACACTAGTGAACAAAAAAACCAAACCACCACTTTGACACTACAGGGATGGTAGCATGGGCTCTTATTTTTCATGTCCCTCCAAGCTGGGCACCCCATGACCAGTAGTGTTCCTTCTGGATTTCTTTGTAAAATAAATACTTAAATAAAAGGCAGGATTTAACACTGTGATGAATGCCAGTACAGCACATTGCCTAGCAAAGTAAATTTCATAGTCTTAAATCCTCTCTCTGTCAGAGCTGTAGTATTGCAGACTCCTAAGGGGTTGTAGAACCACAAACTTAATTCCCTTTCCCATTTTATTTTTCCAGGTGAGGCTCAGAGATGTTGTGACTTGCCTGTGATTACAAAACATACTTTTTCCCCTGCCTTTAACTTCAGTGTTTTTCATGCCCCATAGTGCCTGTACACTGCAGTAATAAAAATAAGACCTGAAGAGTACTCTGGGAATTTACCCGGTTACCTTTTGTTTTTCATGCCATAATTATACTCACATTTTTCGATTACACAGGTGCAATCAAAGTGGAACCTGCATCCCCACCCTATTATTCTGAAAAGACTCAGCTCTACAATAAGACTCACGAAGAGCCTTCCAACTCCCTCATGGCGATTGAATGTCGTGTCTGTGGCGATAAAGCTTCTGGCTTCCACTATGGAGTTCATGCTTGCGAAGGATGCAAGGTAAAAGGAAAAAAATCTTAAAGAATTTGCTGAAAATCTACCTGGATAGACCCCATTCTTCAAATAATAAAATATTTGAAAACCTAAGAAACCTTATAAAAGCAGTGGTGTTTTGCCCCCACGTCTCTTTCTCCAAACGGATCCTGGAGACACTGATCTCATTCAAGCTGTGCACCTTACAGATCTGTTTAAAAGTAACTGGTCTAGGCCGGCGCTGTGGTTCAACAGGCTAATCCTCCACCTTGCGGCGCCGGCACACGGGGTTCTAGTCCCGGTCGGGGCACCGGATTCTGTCCCGGTTGCCCCTCTTCCAGGCCAGCCCTCTGCTGTGGCCCGGGAGCGCAGTGGAGGATGGCCCAAGTGCTTGGGCCCTGCACCCCATGGGAGACCAGGAGAAGCACCTGGCTCCTGCCATCAGATCAACGTGGTGCACAGGCTGCAGTGCGCCGGCCACAGCGGTCATTGGAGGGTGAACCAACGGCAAAGGAAGACCTTTCTCTGTCTCTCTCTCTCTCTCACTGTCCATTCTGCCTGTCAAATAAATAAATAAATAAATAAAAATAAAAGTAACTGGTCTACGGTGCTACAATGAAACAGGGGGGTGTTCCAGCGCAAGGACCAAGTTTCCTGAGTTCTCTAGTGCTTTCCTCAGTATACCAGAAAATGTTTTACATTTGTGATGTTTGCCAGATTATTTACTGTACTTGTATCATTTGATCTTTAGAGCAGCCCCATGAGGCTAAGCGTATTTATTACCACATTCCAAATGTAGAAGTTACAAACTGGTAAGACTCGTGCTAGGTCATTGACTAGTAAGTGGTGGGGTTAGTTCTGGAGCATGGCCCTGTGTTGATCGCTAACTAGTGCTATCTCCTCCTTCCAGAGTTAGTGTGATAGGCAAAAACGCACAGCTATTTTACAAAGAAGATAGTGTTTCTCCTTATCTCCTTTGTTTGTGCAATAGGGTATTTTGAGAAATCCAGACATTCAGTGATGGGGCACACAGTTATTAAGAAAATGCAGTAATTCAATCATCACTTGATAAGCAGTCTTATAGAGCAATTTTAATATATTCAGTAAATAAAATAGTATTTAATTTATTGCATACTCCAGGACACAGAATAAATTATTCACGAATATTTACCTTGTAAATGCCACCTCAGCTGAGCTTTTTTCCTGCTCAGAATAAAGGTGCAGAACAGCAGTTAGAACATCTGACTTCCTAACTGAGTGATGAGCCAAAAAAATGAAGCAAATTGTTACTGCATCCTCACCGTGTGCAGCAGATGGTGGCAAGTACTTTGGTACATGCCATTTTTTAGCCACATTCCACCTAAGTTTCCTCCGTCTGTTGGTCTAAAGACAACCTAATAGAGGGAAAAGAGAGAAGTAGCAGTAGCTGTGCCACTTGGTCAGTAGCAGCCAGTCATACACGCCAGCCTTCCGTCACCTGGTATGTAAAACAGCCTAGTTTAGATGGGACTATCCAAGGTCACATTCATCTCTAAAGTCTAAATCTCAAAATGACTCCTTGAAGTACTCCTGACAGGAGATGCTTTTATTTAAAATACGGAAACCTATTCCATCTGTGATGAAAAACAAACCAAAATACCTATGATCTTTTGTTGAAAAAAAAAAAAAAGATTGAGAGGTACAGTCACAGTGAGAGGGAGAGACAGAGACAAAGGTCTTGCATTTACTGGTTCACTCCCCAAATGGCCACAACGGCCAGAGATGTGCTGATCTGAAGCCAGGAGCTTTTTCTGGGTCTCCCAAGCAGGTACAGGACCCCAAGCACTTGAGCCATCTTCTACTGCTTTCCCAGAACATAGCAGAGAGCTGGATCGGAAGAGGAGCAGCCATATGGTGCTCCTGGCGAAGGATTAACCTACTGGTTAACCTGGTGCTGCAGGCGAAGGATTAACCTACTGTGCCACAGCACCAGCCCCTCCTATGATCTTTAATGAAGTCATTACAAGTAGTCACCTTATAAGTCATCTATTAAGTTACCTTAATGAGTAGTAAGAGGACTGGTGCTATGGCATAGAAAGTTAACACTATGCCTGCAGTGCCAGCATCCCATGTGGGCGCCTGTTCAAGTCCTGTCTGCACCATTCTGATCCTGCTCCCTGCTAATGCACCTCGGAAAGCAGTGGAGGATGACCCAAGTGCTTGGGCCTCTGCACCCATGTGGAAGACCTGGAAGAAGCTCCTGGCTCCTGACTTGGGCCTGGCTTAGTCTTGGCTGTTGGTGGCCATTTGGGGAGTGAACCAGCAGATGGAAGATATCTCTATCCCTCTCCCTCACCTCTCTCCCTCTCTCACTTTCTCTCTTTGTCTCTCTCTCACTCTCCCCTTCTCTCTGTATCTCTGCCTTTCAAATAAATAAGAATTCTTTTTTTAAAAAAGAATGAGTAGTAAGAACATATCATTTACTTGAGTTAGATTTATGTAATTTTGAGTGAGTAACCTGTTGCTAAATTCTGAATCACATTTATCTGAAGAAACCATTCAGTTTGGTCATACTGATGATTAGCATTTATAAGTAAGTTAAAACTTTAGTATAATTAGTTAAGTTTCCATAAGTCACTTGCCTTTATGTGCACTTAGAAATGTAGAACTTTTAAGCAGCAGGTCCACCATAATTGCGTTAGTCACATGTTTGTGTAGTGTTAGCATCAAGGCTGGTGATGTGGAACGCTGGATTCACCCACTGCGGCACCAGTATCCCATACAGGTGACAGTTCCAGTCCTGGCTTCTCCACTTCTGACCCAGCTCCCTGCTACTGCATATGCAAAAGCAGTGAAAGATGGCCCAAGTGCTTGGGTTCCTAAACCCACCTGGGAGACCCACTGGAGGCTCCAGGCTCCTGACTTTGGCCTGGCCTAGTTTTGGCTGTTGGAGGCCATTTGGAGAGTGAACAAGCAGATGGAAGATTTCCTCCTCCCTCCCTCCCTCCCTCTCCACCTTTCAAATAAATAAATAAATAAATCTTTTAAAAAATCAATTTAACATCAGTAAGAACAGCTGCAAACTGAAAGAAATATTGTGAGTGCTTAATTGGTTATAGTGATAAATGCTAAATTCTGAGGGCACTAAAGCTTAGAAGATAGAAGAAACAAAGAACGAAAAACCAAAAAGAAGAGAGAGGAGGAAATCCAAGAGCCTTTGAGTTAGGATTAGAAAGAATAGGAGGCAGGAGCCAGTGCTGAGACGTAGGAGGTAAAGCTGCTGCCTGCAGCGCTGGCATCCCATAGGGGCACCAGTTTGAGTCCCAGCTGCTCCACTTCTGATCCAGCTCCCTGCTAAATAACCACAGAAAGCAGAGGAGGCTATTTCAAGTGCTTGGTCCCCTGGGTGAGGCTCCTGGCTTTGGCCCGGCTCAGCCCTGGCTGTTTGGCCATTTGAGGAGTGAACCAGCAGATGGAAGATCTCTCTCTCTCTCTCTCCTTCCCTGCATCTCTGCCTTCCAAATAAAGAAATAAACCTTAAAAAAAAAAATACCTGCCATAGATTTTTTTTTTAAAGAGAAAATTAAGAGTATTGTAACGCACAGGAACTTACATGCCATTCAAAATGTAGATTACAGAATTCCTAGACTAAAATGCAAAGAAAGTTATGCTCACCTAGGAAGGGAAAATAACTATTACAGATTTAAAGATACTAACAGAACTGTAATGGAACAATATGATGTGGCTTCTCAAGACAGCAGTTCTCAAAGTATGGTCTGGGGATCCCTTGGGGTCCCTAAGACTCTTTTAAGGTGTCCATGAGCAGGAAACGCCTTTTCCACTTGTTCTCTCTGCAACATATGTGGAATGTTCTAGAAGCTCCACGATGTGGAGCATTGACAAAGTTCTGGTGGATGAGAAATTTGCTCATATATTGTTCTGCGTAAAAATTCCTCCATTTCATTTCTATTGTGATAAATATCAGAAGACATAGTCCACATACACAGAAGCCCTTTAGTAATTTTTAGGAGAGTAAAGGGGTCCTGAGACCAAAAAGTTTGAGAACCACTGACTATAAGACGTTGAGGCTGAAGCACTACAGTTGTTCACTAGTTAGGAACTACACAAAATTGCCGCCACACTCTCAGCACAGCTACGTGAGACCAGCGACTGTCACTATTCAAGGATGTCTCCTTAGCTTGTCAGCACTACTCATGGGAGCCAGGTGTGCTGGACTCCTCTGCAAATACCTTCTGAAGGTGCTCTGGCCATGTAGCACTCGCCACTTCAGTAGAATATGGATACACCTGTAACTAAAATATAATGGATCACAAAACTGCAGATTAATTGGTGGACTAAAAAGAATAGTTACGTTGCGTGAAATAGCTAGTGGCAAGTCTTGAACGTTCATAGTGCCCATGGAAGGGGTTTGTATGAGTAACTTGCTAAATTTCAGTCAGATAGGCATGAACACACTGGGTTTGGATTAAGGCGAAATGGTGACAAATTCTTGACTTCTGTAAACTAAAACCTTTTACTGCTGAAAGTTATAGATAGATAGATAGATATAGATATGTGTAAATATGTAAATATTATAAATATATATACTTCGGAGATTCCAAGTTTTTTATTGCTTACAATCCTAGGTCTCATCATATTTTTATATCTTTAGTGAAAGATCATTTAAAACCATAGACTTACCTGAAGGTAGAAGTGAGTGAGAGCTGCCATACAATACGATGTCATCTACTGCTGTGCTGCTATCTAGGAGCCTTCCTTAGGAAGACTATTTAGCACATACCACCTGCTTAGTGACTGAGCTATGGGGTCCTTCCACTTCATGGGAGAACTGAATGCAGGCCTAACACAGGGCCTTCAATCTCACTGGACTATTCTGTCTCATTGCACCTGCAGTGTAGTTCAAATGAAAGCAATGAAGGAGGGGCCGGCGCCATGGCTCACTAGGTTAATCCTCCGCCTGAGGCATCGGCATCCAACATGGGTGCCGGGTTCTAGTCCCGGTTGCTCCTCTTCCAGGCCAGCTCTCTGCTGTGACCTGGGAAGGCAGTGGAGGATGGCTGAAGTGCTTGGGCCCCTGCACCCGCATGGGAGAACAGGAAGAAGCACCTGGCTCCTGGCTTAGGATCAGCACAGCGCCGCGCCGGCCGTAGTGGCCATTTGGGAGGGTGAACCAATGGAAGGAAGACCTTTCTCTCTCTCTCACTCTGTAACTCTATTTGTCAAATAAATTAAAAAAAAAAAAAAAAGAAGAAGAAGAAGAAGAAGTGTTCTCTTCAGGAAAAAAAAAAGCATTGAAGGAGAAATTGGAGAAAATGTTTAGATAAAACAAAGCCTTTCGAATAAACTCCTTCTCACAGACAAATATGAAAACCATAAAATAAGCACAGATGCAAAATAGTTTTGGAAGTGGTGAGTGATGTGTCTGCACACCAATTCACGGACTTCAAGACGATCAGGAGATCGGTTGTTGACGGGGCGCACTGTTTCATGGACTCTGAGTAACAGAGAAGGGTGTTGTTAAGGAATGTTTTAAAATAAGTAATAAGAAACTTTGGAAAAGCAAATTTTATTCTTCAAATCAATAAATTTTATAGGAAAACATTCAGTGATGCCCTTACATCACTAAGCAGCACTAAATTTCCTGAAAGAGTCAAATGAGAAGAAGATAATTGGTTAGTGTTAAAAAAAAAAAAAAAGCAAAAGTTGGGGCCTACGCAGTGGTGCAGCTGTTAAAGCCCTGACCTGAGAGCTGGCATCCCAATAAAAAATAGTAAGTTCCAAGTTGCTGGAGTCTGTATATATTTTTGGTTGAAGAATTTATGTACTAATAGTATATAAATAATATTCAGAATGATGGTTTCTTTAGCATCGTGAAATCAATCATCACAAAATGCTTATGATTTGTTTTTGAGAGCCATTGTATAAATCATGCCAAAAATTTGTATAATAAGAGTTAAATTTAAATACCATAATTCTTATCAAAAAAAACCTTTCTGTATAACCATGACAGATAAGTGAGTACTCTGGAACTCATCCCCTTGTCAGCTAACCAAGCAGCATTTCCACCAATTATACCAGATTTACAAGATGAAAATCAGAAAGCAAATCATGGAATAGCATAAAATTTGTATGATTACAAGGGTAAAAATCAAAATCTCTCACCACCATTTATCAGTGACAACAGTTCTGTATTTAGGTTTTCCCACAAAAACTTGTTAGTAGAAATCTATCTTTTAATATATAGTATTTAAGAGAGAAATCTGGAAAAAGTCAAAGTGCATGTTAGTGCCAGAACCAATACTAATTCAGTACTTTTGTACCTAATGGAGCCAGACAAATTTGAAAGAATTAAGAATTGAGTTACATGATAATGAATATAATCGAAATGAATAGAAATACAATGAACCCAAAAAATGGTATTAGAAGATGTTTTTGATTAGGATTTTTCTCAGTGCCTTCCAAAATATAGTGGAATATTTGATTATCCTCAAGTTGACATATTTATCATTTTGAGATAGCAGATTTTCTGGGGATTGATTTCTTTATTTACTTCTCTCTCATTGTTTTCTATTATCTTTGTATCTGTAGGTTACAATGATTATGGGGCACTCTTTCAACTGTGTAAATAAACGAAACAAATTCAGCAGGAAATTATGCAACATAGAGAATTCCAAAAAATTATCCACATGTGGATTTTTATTGGCCCTGATCATATTTTAGAATGAAATGATTATAAGTTTGCCAAACTGCTTAGCACAATTATAGAGACTAGGGCATGCTGTTGGAATGATTCGCAGAGAGACTGAACTGATTACATGGTGTTTTATTTGCATTACATTAAATCCAGAGCGCTTCTTAGAGCATGCTGAAAACCAAATGCAGAGCCAAGATACACTGGATGACATCAGTTAGATGTGGTCAGTGTCTGAGCGCTAACAAAGAACACTGGAGATCCCCTTGTTTTTTATTATATAGCAAAGAAATTTAAGTTCTAGAAAGTCTTGAAAGACTTGTGTGAAGTCACCAGTGACAGAACTGTGTCAAGAACCCACCTGGGGTGGGTGTTGTGGTGAAGCGGGTTCATTCTCTACTTTGGATGCCCACAACCCGTATCAGCGTGCTGGTTCCCATCCTGGCTTCTCTGCTTCTGACCCAGCTTCCTGCTGATGTGCCGGGGAAGGCAGTGGATGTTGGCTCAAGAGCTTGGGTCCCTGCCACCCAAATGGGGGACGTGGATGGAGTTCCAGGCCCCTGGCTTCAGTCTGGCTCAACCCTGACTATTAAGGACATTTGGGGAGTGAGCAGTAGATGGGATACTTCTCTGTCTGTATCTCTCCCTCTCTCTGTCAATCTGCATTTCACATAAATAAATCTTAAAGTAAGTTCCCTTCCTTTTTTTTTTTTTTTTCAAGTGCCTGGGGCCAGTGTGCCTTTATCTATAGGTTGCTGCTTCCATGCGTCACAAAGATGTAAAATTTACTCCTTTTTTTCCATATCTTTTGCAGGGTTTCTTCCGAAGGACCATCCGATTGAAGCTTATTTATGATAGGTGTGATCTTAACTGTCGAATCCACAAAAAAAGTAGAAATAAATGTCAGTACTGTCGGTTTCAGAAATGCCTTGCTGTGGGGATGTCTCATAATGGTGAGTGAACATTTGTCACCATGTACCTACTTAGCCTCATTACAGCAGCCAGAGCAATGGAGCACTAGAGCCACTGCTGAAAATTGCACAGTTTTCCTACAGAATGCCACATTTCACAATATTAGGTGCCAATAAAACTTTTCTCATTTAGCTCAGTGTTTTTAAACCAAGTTTTTAGTACAAAATATTTTTTTTCTGGGATTGGGCATCTACTGGGATGGAAGAAGAGACTTAAACATCTGAGGGATGATAGAAAAAACTGTAGTGTTTTAAAACAAATACAGTTATAATTGTGGTTCTATGTTGATTTAATAGCATTAAAAACAGAATTATACTTATGTAAATTGGTGGTTTCTACCTTATATATAGGAAAAATCCTGAAGTAAATCCTGTACTTTTCTCTTCTTTACTATGCCAAGATCAATATAGCACTATCTTTGACTTCATACAGATTTGTTGAAAGGATAAAGCACATATTGTAAAGTTCCATAAAATGCCTTAGAAACGCAACAGTAAAGCCTTCTGCTTTTTAAGCCTCTTTCTAAAAATCAAGCTTAGGGATTTGGGTGTCAACTTGAGAAATCAAGTAGAAGACCTGAGAACACGTGTGTCTTCAGGAACTGTAGGACCAGCGCGGTAAAACCATGGAAGATAGGCCTCTTGTTTGAAGATATGATTCTTTGTCACTATTTGGTTATGATAATTGGACCACAAAAAAATATTCAGTTGTTGGCCGGCGCCGTGGCTCAACAGGCTAATCCTCCGCCTTGCAGCGCCGGCACACCGGGTTCTAGTCCCGGTCGGGGCACCGGATTCTGTCCCCGTTGCCCCTCTTCCAGGCCAGCCCTCTGCTGTGGCCCAGGAGTGCAGTGGAGGATGGCCCAGGTGCTTGGGCCCTGCACTCCATGGGGAGACCAGGAAAAGCACCTGGCTCCTGGCTCCTGCCATCGGACGAGCGCGGTGCGCCGGCCGCAGCGCGCCAACCGCGGCGGCCATTGGAGGGTGAACCAACGGCAAAAGGAAGACCTTTCTCTCTGTCTCTCTCTCTCACTGTCCACTCTGCCTGTAAAAAAAAAAAAAAAAGAAAAAGAAAAAGAAAAAAAAATATATTCAGTTGTAACTGAATAGTATTACATTCATCAAGTAGTACTTCTTTCAAAAATCCTTATGGACTCAAGAAATAAACATACCAGAATGATCAAAATAATCTACTGAACTTCATTTCATTTGAAATGTGACCTTTAAGAAGATGTATGTATGTACTTATTTGAAAGGCAGAGACACACACACACACACACACACACACACACACACAGAGAGCGAGAGCGAGAGCGAGAGGGAGAGAGCGCGCTTCCATCTATTGGTTCACTGCCCCAGTGGCTGCAACTGCCAGGGATGGGCCAGACTGAAGCCAGGAGCTAGGGGCTTCTTCTGGGTCTCACACATGGGTGCAGGGGCCCAAGCACTTGGGCCATCTTCCACTACCTTCCCAGGTGCATTTCCAGGGAGCTGGGTTGGAAGTGGAGCAGCTGGGACTTGAATCGGCACCCATGTGAGATGCCGATACTGCAGGCAGAGGCTTAAGCTTCTATGCCACATTGCTGGCCCCAAGAAGATAACCTTTTAAGTCAGTGTTTATCTGTATAGATTCTAAAGCATCTGAGAAAAGAAAATTTTCGTTCTATCATGCAAGTGTGTGATTTTCACAGTGGAAATTATCAAGATATTTGAGAATTCAAGCTGACGGATACCTAACCCTTTAAAAGTAGCTTGCAAAGTTGAGTTTATATCACTAATGTGAGTCCGTTCCTTTAAAGGCAAGTATTTTTCATAGGGCCATCAACAACAGTGGACCTGTTGGGGGTTTCGTCCAGCGTTCCTGAACAACTGCCTACATCTGTTGTGCAGCCATGGACAGTTGCAGTCCTTGGTTGCAGAATGGTCTGCTGGTTTAATTCCATCCATTTCCTTTTTATTTCAGATCTCATAAAACATAAGGAAAAGTTTTCAAGTCAAGGGCTGTATTTTAGGTGATGCAATCAAGTTGCAATAAACTTATTTCATCTTCATGAAGAAATCATTGACTTTGAGGTCATTATCGCCAAGACAGCCTAGGAAGCATGCCAATTCTGCTTTTAACACTATTTATTTTTTGCCTGTTAAAAATATTGTCAGTTCACACATTCAAGTAAAATATAATTCCTGTTACTTTGAGGCACTGCACATATTTGCATAAAATGTATGTCCTGTTGTTTATTGCTTATGGTCAAATATTAAATATATGCATCTCCACATACGTAGTACATGGACAGCATAATTTTCTCCTCCCAAGAAAGTCAAAGAAAGCTATCATAAACTTGATGATCAGATTATCTTCTGACTTTATGTAACAATGACTTATTGTCTTCAGAGAGGATGCAATCCTGAGAAGGAGTGTTCTGGTAATTCTTGCAAAGGCAAGAAAACAATAGGAATTAAATGTCATGACATCAGAGGCATACGCAGCTCAGCGCTTAACAAATTGCAGAGTTGACTGAGAAAATCCCTTCTCAGAGGTTGTCGTGGAAATGTGTTGTAGCACAGAACACATCCATGTGGTCTGTACACAGGACAGGAAGCTCAACAAGTAGGTTTTGATTAGTTTTGCCTGTTATCTTGATGAGGAAGACATTTCTAAATACAAGTTTTCTAGGAGGTTATAGTCACTAGTTAGAATTCACTGCTTTGGACAGTTAGGCCAACAGTAATGAGGTTTCTATTCATATACAATGCTTTTTAAGTTCTCAAAAAATGCTTCTAGTGTTAATACAAAGTCAGCCACCCAGCTTTTTTTTTTTTTTTTTTTTTTTAAAGCAGAGAGATAGAGACAGACAAAGAGAGATCTTCACAGGCCAGTGTTGTGGGTTAAGCTGCCCTCTGGGACACTGACATCCCATATGGGTTTTGACTGCTCCCCTTCCAATCCAGCTCCCTGCTAGTGCACCTGGGAAGCAGCAGAAGATGGCCCAAGTGCTTGGGCCCCTGCCACCTATCCAGGTGAAGCTCCTGGCTCCTGGCTTTGGCCTGGCCATTGCAGCCATTTGAGGAATAAGCCAGCAGATAGATAGATAAATAGATAGATCGATATCTCTCTCTCTCTCTCTCTCTCTCTCTCTCTCTGTAATTCTTTCAAATAAATAAATCTTAAAAAAAAACAAAAAAAAAAAAAAAAAAACTTCCAAATGCTTACAGCAGCCCAGGCTGGGCCAGGCCAGGTCACAGCTACAAGCCAGAAGCTGAATCCATGTTTCCTATGGGTCAGGGACCCAGATACTTGAGCCGTCACCTGCTGCCTCCCAGGGTGGCATATTATTAGGAAGCCAAAACAAGCATAGAGACTGGAAGCCCGGCACTCTAATAGGGGATGCAAGTGTCCCATCTTAACCACTGTACCAAAAGCCTCTCTCCAATCAGCTGTTTTCAGTATGGACAAGAAGGAATGAACGTCGCCTAAGTAAATTAACTGCATTGTGTGTTACTTGAATCTCTGTTCTTGGTCCCTATTTAGTCCATTCCATGTATTTACTTCTCCCTTGGCCCAACACTCTTAGATTTGAAGCAGGTTTGTACGTTAACCTTTGGAGAACCCTGCTGTGGCATTGTTCTGGAAAGCCACTGACATCAGTGACCACTAAATCCTTTCAACCTTGAAAATTCTATATCCTACGTAATCAAACCACCTGACTCTCTGAAGTTTTCACTTTTCCACTAACTATTCTGTATCTTATAAACAGGATTACAGTCTTCCCAAGTGGTAAGCGTCAGATGTTCTGATCAGTTCATCCACAATTTAAGGCTGTTAGTTTGATGGATTGTTGTGTCGGAGCCCCAGCCTGTAAATCCACAGCAGCGTGAGCTTTCAGAGAGGCGGGGGTGGCTGATCAGGCTGTGTGTGCTGAAAACTCTTCTGATGTCTTGCAATGTGATTTCAGGATCCTTCCAGTTGAAAACACAGTTAATTCTCAAATCTCTGTTTTCAGCATTGAGTGAAAAAGCACTCTAGCGCTGGGCTGGTTGATGTGCCTTGGAAACGTGTTTTTTTGTTTTTCTGTAAGAAATCAAGAAAACACTCAGTCCAGTTATTTGGGTCATTTAATCTGATCCCCCATTTCTAGGCTGTGGTCTGACCGATTACTCACAAGTCTTCCTGAGTCCTCCCAAGAACAGTCAGTGCCCCATCTAGATGGCACCATCAGAAGGAAGCTCAACAGCAGAGTCAAACAGAAACAGAGACCCACTTCCTAGGCTGCCCGGGGAGTGTGTCACTTACTCATCGTTGTGTCAGCGGCTGCTGGCCAAGGAGGTGTATCTGGAGAATCTTGATGAGGACTTAATCATGTAGCTCCGTCCATCACTCAAACGAATGCTTACGCACGTTTTTTTGTGTTTTTCTAAGTAGTAGTTTTTGCTTAAAAATCCTGCTGTCAGGCCCTTGATAGTAATCATATTTTTAAAATGTGTCCTCTATTTTTGATTCAATAATTTGGTTATTAAGAAGTTTGGTGAATATTTCATCTTTAGAACTGTTTTTCATATGAACTAAATAAAAAAAGTTAAAATGTGTTTTTAAAAACAGTCTAAAGTAGAGAATTGTCTGTTACTTATGAGTCATTCAGCTAGGTTTTTCCCTATAATACTGAGATTTGATAAAATTTTATCTTTCAGAAATATGAAAATTAGTGAAATCTTTGCTGATTAGGGTAGCCCATTTTCGACGATGGGATTTTTTTAACTGACAGTATTAAAAATAATTTCTCAGTGCTTCATAAAAACCCAGAAAAAAAAATGTTTCACAGATTTTTATGGCACTCAGCATTTTTAAGACAGTTCTCTTAATGCCTTGCAGAGAGTAGCTCTAGCGCATATTTGGAAAAGGAAAGAAAGCTTGACTGGCAAGTAGATTTAACCTTTTCAAGCAGTTTTTCTCTTTTGTCTTTCTGGTGTGAAGGAGAATAATCCAAGTCTAACTTTCAGAACAGATAACAGAGTCCTAATGTGCAAAGCAGCTGTGTTATTTAAACCCACACAGCGTTCGTGATCATCTGCAACAGAGCCCCACCCCTTCTCCTACTCCTGTCCTTGTTCCCTGTATACCGTAAGCGAACTGTGCTTTGCTGTTCCTGGAAAATACCTCTGCCTGCATATGTGTGTCTGACCTCCGCTGATTATGTCTTCCTGTCCCCTGTCTATGTAACATTCAAGGCCTCAGTTCAGATGTTTCTCTTCCCTGAAACTTGCTTACTTACTGTGACACCACAGCTGCCTTAAAAAGTAAGACAATGATCAGATCTGTATTAACAAAAACCGAACTGCAGAAGCAGTTCAAAAAAATAGGTAGGTAGGTAGATAAGTACGTACGTAGGCAGGTACATAGGCAGTTAGGAATGTAGGTGGGTGGGTGGCAAGGAAGGAAGGAAGGAAGTTAGAATCAGGGAAATTCGGGTGGGTGGGGAGAGAGAGAGAGTTGGAATCGGGGAAATCCATCAGAAGACCAGAGCAATATTAGGCACTAAACTTTGGGAAGATGAGAAGGAAAGACATAGAAATGTCAGAACCATGACCAGTGAGTAAGTGTCCCTAGGAGCAGAGAGATTGTCAGGGGTTGCTCAGGGAGCAGACATTTGGCACAGAGGTCAAGATGCTGCTTGGAATTCCTGCATCCCATACCGCAGCACCTGGGTTTGCATCCTGACTCCACTTCTGATTCCAGATTCTTGCCAATGCATAACCTCATGAGGCGGCAGGTGGTGGCTTAAGCACTTGGAAGACCGGATTGAGTTTCATTTGGGGAGTGAACTACTAGATGGAAGATATTTCTCCCTCTCTCTCTCTCACTTCTAAAGAAATTAATTTATAATGATAATAAAAAGGTTGTTCAGGGTATATAGTTTGAATGATTCAACAAACCAAGAAAGGAACATAGAAAGAGCCAGTCTGGAGGAGAAAAAGGTAAAATTCAGTGTTGTATTGTGTTTGAGTTGCTTATGGGATATCCAGCATGCATATATACAAGAATATGGGGGAAAGTGACAAATAAGGATCTGATCTCAAGAAACAGAGGACTCATTAGCACCTGCTGTGAGTTAGATCAAACTGAGGACAAGGAAGAAGGGCTACGGAAGAGATCTGAGAAATGGCAGAAGGAACCAGAAGACAAGTCAGGACGAGGAAGGGTGCAGAGGGTGAGAGGCTGGAGAAAAACGCTGCCAAGTCCCAGTGGATTATGCGAGCCCTTGATCTGGCCGTAAGAAAAGTGTTCCGGAGTTTGACGTGCAAAGTTTCCCTCGATTCCAGTGTGGCAAAAGCTTGTTTGCAGGAGGTTAGCGAGTACATAGGCGGTGACACAGACAGAGTGAAGACTACTCTTTCAGTGAGCGCAGTGGGAGAGGAAAGGTCTCTTAAGAGGAGGCCATATTTGGGTCAGAACTGTGAACATCTGCCTAGGGAAAGGCAGGAGCTACGAAAGAGAGGTGCCTGACAGAGTACACTCTGTGTACGCCTCTGATCTCCCCGCCCAGGTGCGTCCTGTCCTCCCCTGTGTCCCCATCACAATGTCCAGTGAAATAGTCAAATGTTGTCAGGTGGGACTTCAGGGTATTGGACATTAAGCTAGAAACTTGGGTAGTGATATATCGCTCCTCTCTACGATAGAAAGAAAGCCAGGCAAATGTTTAAATGTCCTGTGCAGATAGTTTGGAAAACGTTGCCTCCACATGAACGTAACTTCATACTGGTGCTCAGGTTGCTCTCCTTGTTTTACTTTAGAGAAACTAGAAAATGACCATTCCTAGATTGCCGAATCCTGTTGTTTGCCCCCACAGAAAGAGAGGTGGAAAAACATAAAACCTTCCTGGCAAGAACCAATCACAGATTATACATAGATCTGTGTACAGGCCCCACCCACCTTACTAGCTGTCAGAGCTTGACACAGTCGTAAGTTCATCCCTCAGACCCTGAAAGAGAGAACTTTTTAAAAATAAGATCAGCTTACTTCCTTTTTCTATTTTCTTATGATTTATTATGAAAACCTGCTTCACTTGATCTGTGTAATCTGTCTTTAATGTTGGCGTTTAGTGACATTTGTCAATAATGCTCCTGCTATTGGGTAGCTATTTTGAAAACACATCAGAGAGGCCAGAAGTTCTCACTCACTTACTACATGGAGCGTTCTGTCTTCTGAAGTGAATCACCAGTGATAGGAGACTGGAAAATCACGTTTGTGTATGAACACGCGCAAGCTTCACGCTTCTGTCTTCTACCTGCAATGCTCATATTCATCCTCTGTTCTTGTTTTTGGCTTTATTTTTGTTTATTTGAAAGGCAGAGTTAGAGGGAGAGACAGAGAGAGAAAGCGATCTTCCATCCACTAGTTCATTCCCCATAATAGCTAGCCCTGGGCCAGGCCAAAGCCAGAAGCCTCCTCCAGCTCTCCCACGTAGGTGGCAAGGGCCCCAGAAATTGGACTATCTGCTCCTGCTTTCTCAGACGCATTAGCAGGGAGCTGGATCAGAAGTGGAGCAATTTAGACCTGAACTGGCGCTCATAAGGGATGCTGGCATCATAGGCAGCGGCTTTACCCTCTACACCATGGCTCTGGCCCCTTTCTTCTGTTCCTAAATGCTCACCTCAGTGTTGTAGGAAACAGTGATGCAGCCTCTGTTCTCACCTTGGTTCTCAGATTCTCCACTCAAAGGCTAGGAACTAAGAATCAGAATTAATTCAAATGATTTAGAGAGAGAGAGACAGATGTATTCTGTCTTGGGGTTTGTTCTTTATCTGTGGAGACGTCAGTGTGCGTGGATACCCTTCTGGTCTGCAGCCCACAGACACCTTAGTTTCCCTTGACCCCGTTGTCCTTAGTAACAAAAGCCGTGCCTGTGAAGCATGACTGTGGCCTGGCACTGTCCTGAACACCTCCTGGGCTTTGTCCCATTGTCTCACAGGAGGTAGATCGATATGAGTGCCCAGGACTCAAAAGCTGCCAAAGAAAATTAGCTTGTTTCTCCTTTTAAAAAACAATGCCTGCAAATAAAATTTGTTTCCTGCACAACATCAGGCTTCTATGTGTTTTGTGCAGGTTTGGTTCCACCAAATGGGATGTATATTTCACTCCTTTATAATTAGTTGAACTCATTGTTCATTTGACCTAATTTATAACATCAGCATTTAAACAAGACAGTTTGTTCATAGGCTCAAACCATTAAAGGAAACTTCACATTGTAAAAATTCACCTTTAAGTTAGATTACAGCAGAAGGATTTGGCTTTAATGTTTCCTAATTCTAGAAGAGTTTCAAGTTCTTGTTTGGCTATTTTTGTTAAATTTTGGAAAAAGCAGGACTAGCAAGTATAATAAACGGCTATCTTAAATTAACTTTCTTGATTACCCACTGAAAGCAAAATAGTTCCCTAGGCAGGTAAAATTCTGTGTATGTTTATAGTTTCTCACCTGTAAAAATTTAACCAGAGCTTGGAACAACATTTGGCACAGGATAGTCGCTCAATAATTTTTCACTGAGTGAAGAGACAATATTGTGTGATCTGTGAATAACTGAAGTCCAAGAGCAATAGATGGTGGCTCACTGTAGCCCCGGCTGTTTCATTATATGATAACCCTGATTTCCCCCAAATTATGCTGATTTCTTCCTTTAATATCCTATCATTCTCACTTGGTACTTTCTGCCGTGATCATGTTCCCAAACTTTCCAACATATGTACCATCTCATTTTCTCTGTTTTTAAACTTAGTATTCTGCAGTTTACTTTAATAAACTTTTATTGTTTACCTACAATAAGCCTCCACTGTGGCACCAGCGTCCCATATGGGCACCAGTTCGAGTCCTAGCAGCACCACTTCCAATCCTGCTCCCTGCTGGCGGCTTGGGAAAGCAGTGGAAGATGGTTCAAGTGCTTGGGCCCCTGCACCCACTTGGGAGACCTGGAAAAAACTCCTGACTCCTGGCTTCGGATTGACCCAGCTCTGGCCATTGTGGCCATTTGGGGAGTAACCACCAAATGGAAAAGATTTCTCTGTCTCAACTTCTCTCTGTTTATAGCTCTGCCTCTCAAATAAGTTAATTAACAAGTCAGGGAGAGCCTCACATGGAAGGTGGGTCTTGAGGGATGAGCAGGAGTCTGCTCCCAGTGACTCCATGCTTAAGTCAGTATGCTTCCCTTCCTCTGCTGAACTCAGATTCTTCCACCTTTCCAGCAGGATCATGTATTACATTTTTTGATTTAACGAAGTGGTCGGTGTGATTTTTATGATTTCCTGCTGTGAAATGAAATCCTGAGCAAAATGATAGTGAGACCAGAATTGGTGATTAGTGGGAGGAGGGGCAGGGAGGAACAGCGCACGCAGGAGCAGTAGTCGTTCATCCTGTCCTTCCTCTCTCTCCACAGCCATCAGGTTTGGGCGGATGCCCCAGGCCGAGAAGGAGAAGCTGTTGGCGGAGATCTCCAGCGACATCGACCAGCTGAACCCAGAGTCTGCCGACCTCCGGGCCCTGGCAAAGCACTTGTATGACTCATACATCAAGTCCTTCCCGCTGACCAAAGCCAAGGCGAGGGCGATCTTGACAGGAAAGACGACAGACAAATCAGTTAGTTCTCTTCTGCTGTCTTCATCGGGGGTGGCTGGAGTGTGTGTGTGTGTGTGTGTGTGTGTGTGTCGTGAGTGAATGGTTTATGATGGTACACGTGCATGTGCAGAATACTGTTCACCTGTTGACTGTTAACATATTGCAGGCTGAGTCTGAGACACAGGAAATGTTTCCAGATAGGATAAGCAAACATTATTTTGAAAAAGGGAAACGTACCCCAAGCCGTGAGAAAGCCTTTGAGAGGAGTGTAAGAACGAACAGGTGATCTGAACTTCGACGCGTGAGCTCAGGCCTCTTCATCCACCGCCCTCGTTCAGGATCTCTCTCTTTCCTTGGCACAGAGCGACTAGCCACAAGCTCATTCCACAGCCCTGCTTCCTCTGGGACAGGTCTGGCCTAGGTTTAGAGAAGGTGTTCAGCCCCTCCTTGCAGCTGGCAGGACAGCCAGAGTTCCCCCTCAGGAGGTTCCGCAGGAGCGCATTCCAGATACTTGGTACACTCTGTTCACTGTCACTGAGGAACTGCAAGCTCCGTCCTTGTGTCACGTAAATGAGTTTTCTGCAAGGCTCTGTCTGAGCTGCCAGGGCTTCTCCAGTGGCTTCTCAAACATCTGGAGGCTTAGTAAGTAGCACTGTCTAGAAAACTCAAACTGGATTCTCATTGCTACCAAGTCAAGTTTTCCAAGAAGCAAAACTCTGCCCTGATAGGAAGCTGAGAAAGCAACACGGAACTGCGCTAAAACAAAGCTAGACTTGCCGCCAGCTTGCACTGTGGCCTGGGTCCCGTCTCTGTGCCTCAGTTTCTTTAGAGACAGGCTCTGGCTTTGATTTTAAGAGCTGCAGAGTGTTCCTAGGGCAGTAAGAGCTGCGGAAAGCACCACCTCAGTGCTTAAAAGCCCAGTGTGCAGTCATCGATTTTCATGCGAATACCTCCAGCACAGTTATGCAATTACTTAAGAGATAAGTGTAGCTTTTTCCCCACTCTGGGAAAAAAATATCTCATTACCCTTCAATGTATTTCGATGACCATCTCAAGATGATATTTCTTTCTCCTTTAGCTGACCCATTTAGTAAGACTAGAATCAGCTACCAGAAGAAAACAGACAGAGCCACCTGTCAGTCAGGACAAGGAGCTTTCTAACTTGTTAAAGAGGTTGTTAACATTTCTTTTCTTTTCTTTTCTTTTGACAGGCAGTTAGACAAAGAGAGAGACAGAGAGAAAGGTCTTCCTTCCGTTGGTTCACCCTCCAATGGCCGCCATGGTTGGCGCGCTGCACTGATCCAAAGCCAGGAGCCAGGTGCTTCTCCTGGTCTCCCATGGGGTGCAGGGCCCAAGCACTTGGGCCATCCTCCACTGCACTCCCTGGCCACAGCAGAGGGCTGGCCTGGAAGAGGGGCAACCGGGACAGAATCCGGCGCCCCGACCAGGACTAGAACTCGTTGTGCCAGTGCCGCAGGCGGAGGATTAGCCTAGTGAGCCGTGGCACTGGCCGAAGTTGTTGACATTTCAGCAATAATAGACCTGGATCGAGTTGGCTACAATTTCAGAAAAATCTCGCACATTTATGACCTTCAAGCCATGTAGCCATCGCACAGCTGCTGTTATCCTCTTTTTGAGGAGAAGGAAACTGAAGTGCAGAAAGCTTAAGCATTCTGTCCTAAGTTCCTGAAGCAAGCGTGGGGATGCAGGGGAACAGAGTGCAGGCTCCCAGACCTCAGCACCCCGCATTCTGAGCACGCTGGCCCTCACAGTGTTGGAAGTTAGTCTTTCCCCTTGACTGTCAAGGAGCAGGGAGATGTAGGATGTACATGAAGCTGGAGAAGCTTCACCCTGGGCAAACCTTCTGAGTATGATTTATTTTTACCAGTTTTAAGAACAGCAGGCGGCCTGCACCGTGGCTTACTAGGCTAATCCTCTGCCTGGAGCGCTGGCACCCCGGGTTCTAGTCCCAGTTGGGGTGCCGGATTCTGTCCCGGTTGCTCCTCTTCCAGGCCAGCTCTCTGCTGTGGCGAGGGAGTGCAGTGGAGGATGGCCCAAGTGCTTGGGCCCTGCACCCACATGGGAGACAAAGAGGAAGCACCCGGCTCCTTGCTTCGGATCGGTGCAGTTCCGACCGTAGCGGCCATTTGGAGGGTGAACCAACGGAAGGAAGACCTCTCTCTCTGTCTCTCTCTCTCTCACTGTCTAACTCTGCCTGTCAAAAATAAAAGAATAGCAGGAGTTTCTCATCCTGCCATGCCAGTATATTCACAGTTGGGAAATTGTCTTGCGCTCTTTTATTCTTGAATCAGGGTAGCAAGGACCGCTGCTTTCCCCATGCACCGGACTGCAGAACACAGGTCGTCCTGAAGCTGACTTCTGTGTTCATTAGGTGAAAAGATTGGCCCGTAGATGTGCCTGAGACCCCTCTGGAGCTGATTTGACCAGGGAGAGAACTAGAAGGAAACCAAGAGCAGGCAGGTTGAAGAGCATGACAACGTTCAAGCAGATTGCTGGGAGCAGGTGCAGGGAGAGCGCTGGAGGCCGGGACCCATAACTGCCCAGGATTGCCAAACAGATAAACCTACAGCAAGCAGTTTACTTCACATTTTTGCCCAGAGCCATTTCTTTTCCAGGCTCTGCTTTCTCACCTCCACTTTATCTCCCAGTCCAGGCCTGCAAGTCCTACTGGAAATCCTATCAGTTGAATAGCACCTGGAAGATAGGAGGAAGACAAAAACAAAAACATCTCCGGTATTTAAATTTTCACTACAGGTGGTCAACATACTCTGGGTTACTGAAGGACACAGAGCCAAAACCACTGGAGCCCACTGTAAAACTGCACTCCAGTGGACACTTTGGCTCTAAATCTATGACTTAAAAATGAGATAATTAGAAGCTGTTTATAGAAGGAATGGCTTTTTGGGCCTGTGTTCTGGCATAACAGGTGAAGCTGCCACCTGCAGCACCAACGCCACACACTGGTGCTGGTTCAGGTCCTGGCTGCACCGCTTCCAGTCCAGCTCCTTGCTAATGCACCTGGGAGTGCAGTGGAAGATGGACCAAATCCTTGGGCTCCTGAACCCACATGGGAGACTCACATGGAGTTCCAGGTTCCTGGCTCCAGCCTGGCCCAGCCCCAGCCTTTTCAGCCATTTGGGGAAAGAACCACCAGATGGAAAATTCTCTTAGTCTCTCTCCGCCACCCCCCGCCCTGTGTGCATGTATATGTCTATCTCTCTAATTCTGCCTTTCAAATCAATCAGTCTTAAAATAAATAAATAAATAAATGGCTCAATGGCTTTTAAGATGGTTTAAAGGAAAGGGCTGCAAAATCCTTAGTGATTAGGCTTTCAAGTTCAGAGGCCAAGTGTTTATCATTTTTCTCCTTATGATAACTAAGACTATGCCTTGCCCCTTGTAGTTACTCAGACTGTATTTGCTTAATTGAATTAAAAACTGTTGCCTGTGCCCTTTGAAATCTGGACTTTCCACAGAAGGCCTCTGACTAGTTCAATGTTTGCTTACTAAAGTGGACTTCATTAATGATCTGAATAAAGGCAGAATTGCCTCTAGTTGGGGTCTAGAAAAAGCAAGAGTGAGTCAAATTAAAGTAATCCATTTGCTGATTACACAAAACTGAAATAGAATTGTTTGGACCTCTCTCCCTTATCTTGCAAAATCAAATTAAGCACTAGTGGAAAGAAATAGTTCAGAGAGGGATATGGGAGAGAGAAAAAAAATACCACATGTAATTTCCAATGAGATTAGAGATTTGTTCTTTATCTACACGGTCCTATTATTCATTTGATAGCATCTATCTCAGGGGTGTTATGTTATCTCTTGGCCAGCACTCATGAAAGTTAAGATTTGGGTTGATAGCAAAACTTTTACAGAAGTCTGGACTCTTGAGAGAATGGGGGATGTACAAAAGCAGCTCTGGCTGTGTAGTCAAGCCAGTTAGGACTCACTCCACAGCCTGCTAGAAACTGATGTCATCTGTGTTGGTTAGGCCAAGCCAGGAGATGCTACCAACAGTGGACGACTAGTTACACAGAACCTTTGGAAAAGGTTGATAGAAGAGGCCATTCTTGAAATTATCTTACTGTTCAGCCGTTGCCCATTCTGGAGCCAGCTGCCCTCTCAGCGTTTGCCTCCAGGGCAGCCAGGCCTTCTCTCCCTGCCCAGCTAAACTTCCTTCTCCTATCTCTTATACCCTGGGGCCACTTGCACCTTTCGAAACAGATAAATTAAGTGTTCCTGCTCCCTTCCTATCAACTGTAACTTCTTATCTTTGGGCTATGATGCCTTTACTTTTCATTGTCTTATCTAAAAGAATAATGGTTGAGGATTTAGGGTTCAGGGCTAGGGAAAGATGGGATATGGAATCACTAAATATTGATCACCAGCAAAGGAATTTTAGCACAGTAGGAGAAGGGGCTGATTCTCCCACGATGTGTGTCCAGGTCAGTGGCTTGTTCCAGTCAAGCTCCCTTCTTTAAGAGATTCCCCTGAACTCTGAAAACCGTGAATAGTTAGAAGCAGAGCAGGCTCTGAGTTTCGTGAAGGCAGTTTGATAACTGAATGGACTTTGGAAGCTCCCCGTGTTTGACTATACCCTGATGCAATGACCACACTGGGTGTGTCTGTGTCACATGGTCCCATGTTTGTTGATGAAAATAAACTGAGAGTGGTTTTCAAAAACCATTTCCAGTGCTGTGGTTTGTCATAAAACAATAAATAGAAAAATCCTTGGTTGTGCCTGCCAAGTTTTCACTCCATATCTAAGAGATGGTGAAGCCCTGGCTATACTGTATCTGCAAATAAGGAATAAAACTTTTTATTTGTACTATATTGGACTTTGGGTTCCAAAGCATTACAGTGTTTATGATGAATACATGTGGAGTCACGATTTTTATAATTACAAGAATGAAACTGGTGCCATCAGAAAAATAGGCATTCTAAGTCGTGTGCGAAATATGAAACTATTGAAGAGGAAGACCAATATGGAAATGTAAACTTTTGTGAAAGCATTTCTGTACCCACTTAAATGTGTGCATTCTAAAGTTTAATATGGCCATCAAACCTAGTGACTCAAACAGTTGGAAACATAGCTGCCCTGCTAAGTGCATGTTTAGAGAGATGAACAGTGCGCTCTCTTTTCCCATGATCTCTGGAAAAACCTGGCTGAGCTGAAATCCGCTTCTCTGGGAAGAAAGCCCTCCAGGTGAGCTCTCAGAGCAGAGACTCGGGCACCCAGAAGGAGCGGAGCAGGAGAGCAGTGCTGACTTGTTTCCACGGCTGCTGGGGAAGGGAGGCTGCTGGGTCAGTAATGCGTGCAGCAGTATTAGTATATTCTCCTGTTGTCAGCACTGTCAGGAATGGCTAAAGATCCAACAGACCTCAGCCAGCAGTGTTATTCCAGAGACTAAGTTTAAAAAAAAAAAGATATTCTACTTAGGTAGTAAGACAAGCCCTTGGCCTTTTTTCCCCATGGTTGGACTCACTTGGCCAGTATCTCTGTCTGCCCACTGTGTAACCTTTTGGCTGGCAACGGATGATTTTTTTAGAGGCTGTGGTTATGTGCTAGCTCATTAGAATGTGGATAATTCTTCTTATGAAGTTTTCATTTGTTTGTCTTAAATCCCTAAGCCACACAGGAAAACAGAATTACATTTGACAGGCTTTCAAACTTCTGTCCGGCACTGTCAACTAGCAGCTCTAGGATTCAGTTGTTCCGAAGACAGTGCCTCCAGAGCGCAGCTTAGAAAAGCCTCAGTTTAGAAGCCCCAGTTCATCCCAGAATAGACATTTTAATGAAAAAGTAGAAGGGAATGGGGAAGTCACAGGGAAAGCAGTGGGAGAGGTGAAAGAACTCCCCCAGCAGTCAAGAGGGAGTGCTGGTTCTAGTTGAGGATGCTGTCAACCGCGATCTGACTTGAGAAGGTATCTTGGCTTCATACGTAGACAGTGACGGTGCAGATCCTTTATCGTTTTTCTTTCTTGTTTTTAACATTTATTTTAAAAATGGAATGACAAGGAGGGAAAGGCAGAAAAAGAGATCTTCCATCCACACTGGCTTACTCCCCCAAATGGTTACAACAGCTGTGGCTGACCAGGCCAAAGCCGAGAGCCTGGGACTCTATCCACTCTCCCACATAGTTGGCCATCTTCCGCTACCTTCCCAGGCACGTTAGCAGGGAGCTGGATTGGAAGCGGAGCAGCCAGGGCTTGAAACAGCACTCTGGGAGGGGGTGCCAGCAGTGGCTTAACCCACTGTGCCACAACACTGGCCCCCATTTCTGAAGCCTTCTTTAGTTCTGTAAATCCTGAGGTTCTCTACAGAAGGAAAATAGGAACAAGGAGGGGCAGAAACCCAAGAGAGGTTGAGGAAACCAATCCCTGGTGGTTTGCATTAACATTCACCCATTACAGCTCATCCTGGAGAGACATTTGCATCTTAACGTGATGAAGCGTGAAAAGGGAGAAGAGAGCAGAATGAAGGAGGTGGACCCCAGGAATCCCATGTTCCTTCTCCGGAAAACTGGGAATCCTCGGGGAGCCCCACAAGATGAGGAGCACGTTTTTTTCCAAGTCAGTGTTAACTCGGACTAGGTTACCAAGTGATTGTTTGAAAAAGGGAAGGGTGGTCTCCGACACCCCTTTCAATCTGCCTCCTCAGAGAAAGCCCCAGAGTAACCTGTGCTCTGGTAGTTGATTTTTCTCTTTTACCTCCCTTTGGCTTCCTATTTCATTTGTTCAAAAAGCAGCTGTAAACTTGGTGTGTTCAGGTATAATCCCTCCTATAATGGCCAGAGATAGATTGACCAAGAGGTCGTGGGGACCTTCCTTTGCATAGAATCCTTCTGATGCTCTGGGGAGAGCCCAAGCAATTCTGTTCTCACCACTTGTAAGATTTTTTCTAGAAAAAGCCTCAGCAGTTATGTGCATTTCAGGCCCAGAAAAACCTGGATCCACCCTTGATCATGTCCAAACTGTAATTAAGCTTTATCCAGCCATTTGACGTAGTTTCTGAAGATAAACACACGCTGAGCCCCAAACTGGTAGTGTAAAATCATCAAGACAAGATTTGAAGGTCATATGGCTCCTCCCAAGATGGCAGGTCATTAGATGATCTCGTATAAGCCAATTCAAAGTATATGGGCTCCACTTTGCTTTGTAAAACGTACAGAAACATGACCCTGCAAGTGCAGTGTGTATTTTATGCATTGTTGCACCAGAAATATAAGATGCTGCAATAACATCTTAAAGCTTCCTCTTTTTAAAAATGTATTTATTTTGTTTGAAAGGCGCAGAGAGAGAGAGAGAGAATGGCAGCTACCCCACCTGCTGGTTCAGTCCTCAGATGTCCAGGAGCTGAATACTCAGTCAGGGACCCAATTACTTGAGCCATCACCTGCTGCCTCCCTGGGTCTGCACCTGCAGGAAGCCAGAACCGAGAGTGGAGCTGTCACTCGAATCCAGTGGTTCCAGTATGGGTTGTGACCACCCAGGCACCTTAGGCACTGCACCACACACCCACCCCCAATACAATATTGATGTTTTAAGAGCATGATTCAGCTCTCCATAAAGCAGGCAGGCCCCCAGCCACCTTTCACTAGGTATGAGGATAATAAGGTTCTGTATGAAGTGTGTAAGTAATGTGCCAGTGAACTGTGTGCCTTCTAAGAATGGTGTATGGGTGGCGACGATCATGCCTGGGGATGACTGCTGCTATGTGACAGATCCACATGGAGGCTGAAAGAATTTACGTAGGCTTTAAAAATGCAATGAAAACAGCATAATTAAACATGACTAAGGAAAGCAAAACAAAGCAGAAAACTCCACCTGATGTGCATTTGTTATGTCAATACCTACAATTCTGTGCCAATTCACTACTTTCTTAGAATACTGAAGGTATTTTTTAAAAAACTGGAATGGTGTGGCATGATGGTGGGGGTGCTGATTCCTTGCTCTGTCCTTGAGTGTTTACTGCCAGGAAATCCTGACCAACCTTGATTGCCAAGGGCTTAGAGTCACATTGTTGTTAAATTGGGAGAGAAAATTAGCAGGGTTCTGTGCCCTGTGTTCAACTGTCACAGAGTTTCACAAACAGGAACCTGGGGCTCTGCATGAGGGGACAGGGGAAGTCAAGGGGAAGAGTCACAAGGGTGATTTATCGGGGCAAAGTGCCAGATAAATTGCTTACATGGAGGCGAAGGAATTTTATGTGTACGTTCTGTGCCAGGAAGCCAAATGGTGGCGCAGAAGCTGATGGAAACGTTGACGTGGGCAGTTCTGAGCACTGTCTTTCCAGACATGAAGAGGCGATGATTTTGTGTGCATATTATTTGCAGTTGGACATGTGCAGTTGAATGTTTCAGGTGTCCATACCATCATATTTGCACAGCAGTGCCGAAAGCCAGTATTTCATCATTTTCTCTAGGTTCATGTAAAAGCTTCATGATCCATTCAGATTTTTCTCATGATTAGAATCTGACATGCCAGCAAATAAAGTTTTAATTGATGTGCCTAAGAAACATAGTAAATACAATTTGAAAAACCAGTTAGAGCCACCAGGCAGACCTGCTCTTGGATCCTCACATCTTTTGGGGTTTGCCAAAGTGTAGTTCAAAGGAATTTTTTGGGTACTAAAGTAATAATTCTTTGAATAACTCCAGTAAATGGTGTTGATGCCATGTACAAGTTCAGAAATCCACTCAATATCCAAGAGTCCCTAATATGAGTATTATTTCCTCCAATGTAGAACGGACTTAACAGTTTGATAATAGAAAAACAAAATTAGAGACTCCTATCAAGATGAACAGACCCCCTGACCAGTGGGTCTTGAAACTGGCCACTGTGGACACACATACACCCCTTCCCTCCTGCCATTCTCAAGAGAATACTCAGTATCTGTGCTCAAAAGAAAGTTGACTGTCAGTGTATCTGAGACTTCGTGTTATGCGTGAACGTTTGCACACATACACCACCAGCAGCCCCACACACACACTGCTTCTGAGAAATGAGAAGAGATGAAAACCACCAATTTTATCTCGTACCCTCGACTGAGACTTTTGAGGCCTAGGAAAGATAAATGACGTTCCCTAAGTCACACAGTTAACCACAGGACACCCTCCACTCTTGCTTGTCCTTTCAGGTGTGCCGTTATTGGAATAGGACTGGGGGTTAACTCCTTGTGTGGTTCAGTTTCCAGTGTCGATAAAATAGTGTCCCTTCTGAGACTTGCCTTGAGCACTTCGCAGTGACCACATACCTTGGGTTAGTTCTACATGAGTAAATGAAAGACCATTTCATGACCAACACAACTTGCTTTTAAAGACAGCTTATTGCAAGCTTGAGAGACGGATGCACATATTTTATTGATTATTTGATGTGTAAGGGCAGATATTTTTAATAAGAAGTTCAAAATTCTTTTTATTTTGCCACTTTTGCGGCATTTACCCACAGGCCCTCTACATCTGTTCTTTCCAAAACAGATGGCTTCCAGAGTATTAACAAAAAAGAAGTAGACATTTTCTTGGCAAAATATTTCTAATCTGCCTTCAGACTCATTTTTTTGTAGCTGAGTATACTTTATATGCACACTGTGTTTCGTTTGTGATCCAAGTAGATTTAATCTAAAACTGCAAGATTACTTTATGTTCAAGAGGGTGTTTTCAACCCTGAGTCACTGAAATGATTTTTTATTGAAAGGAGGTTAAAACCAAAAGCCAAGATAAACAATAGGTTTTGTGTCATTTTAAAAATCAACGAAGAAGAAATTGGAACTTTTCACCATAGGTAAAAGTTGCAGTATTAATTAAAGGATAATTGGTGGAATATCCTCGGGCCTAGGAAGTGATCACCATGACTAGTAAGACAGTAAGTGTCCTTTCTCATGGCTAAGTGTCTTCAGCTTCAAAGATTTTACTGAGCTAAGCAGAAGTATCTAAAGCCACTTTCTGAACTGGGATGGCACTCGCTGGGAGTTAAGGATGTCTGACTCAGCCACCTTTCCCCTTTTTTATTTACAGCCATTTGTGATCTATGACATGAATTCCTTAATGATGGGAGAAGATAAAATCAAGTTCAAACACATCACCCCCCTGCAGGAGCAGAGCAAAGAAGTCGCCATCCGCATCTTCCAGGGCTGCCAGTTCCGCTCCGTGGAGGCTGTGCAGGAGATCACAGAGTATGCCAAAAGCATCCCTGGCTTTGTGAACCTGGACTTGAACGACCAGGTGACTCTGCTCAAGTACGGCGTCCATGAGATCATCTACACCATGCTGGCCTCCTTGATGAATAAAGACGGGGTCCTCATATCAGAGGGACAAGGCTTCATGACGAGGGAGTTCCTAAAGAGTCTGCGGAAGCCCTTCGGTGACTTTATGGAGCCCAAGTTTGAATTTGCTGTGAAGTTCAATGCACTGGAATTAGATGACAGTGACTTGGCAATATTCATAGCCGTCATCATTCTCAGTGGAGGTAAGATCCATCTTTTAATTTTCCGTGACAGAGTGTGGGATGACTAGAAATGCTGTATTTCCTAGATTAGTCCATGTTCCTTTTTACCCTATTCTTAACCGCATTTCTCATATAAAAAGAGCTAGTTCTTTTAGGACAACTTGGGCTGGTTTTTTTTATCCCTCACGGTATTTTTTCTGGTCAGACCCAATCACAGAAGACGAATGCCCGCTTCTCCTTTTTCTTTCTTCTTTATCCTTACCTTTCCTTCCCAGAAGGCCAGTGCGGTCTCCAGTTCATTTGAGTAATGACGTATATGACTTTACCTAATGATGGTGCTCACTTGGCATAGACAGGCATTGCTAAAGGTTTATTTGCTTTTTAAGGTTTATTTATTTATGTGATAGGCAGAGCGATAGAGAGGGGAGGATGGAAGACCTCTGCTGGTTCACTCCCCACATGGTTGCAACAGCCAGGTGTAGGCCAGACCGAAGCCGGGAACCAGAAACTCCATGTGGGTGGGAGGGACCGCAGCCCCTGGGCGTCTTCTGCTGTTTCCCAAGGATATTAGCGTTAGACGAATGCGAAACGGAGCAGCGGAAACTTGAACGAGCTCTCTGATGTGGGACGCTGGCGTCATAAGCATGGACACTGGTCTCGCTAAATATTTTTAACCCAGTTGTGCTCCTGCCCCAATTATGTTACTTTGAGTCACTTTCCTGATACCAGGAATCAAGGAATTCACCAGGACGTCTGTGGTCCTGCAGGCTCACGTGCACTCCTCTGCAGGCTTCCCTTGAAGTACCTTTGTCACGTAGTTGGCCGAGGTTAAAAATACAATCTGGACCAAAAAACTCAGAGCAGAGAAAAACTGAGTTATTTAGCAATGGTGGTGTAGTCTTGGCCTTGCCAATACAGGATCTAATCAGCCAATCCTCAAAGCCAGCCTTCAAACTAAGTGCTGTTTCCATTAGCCTCCCGTGTTTTCAAGTTGAATGGAAGAAATGTTACTTTCACCTCTCTACTTAAAAACTATTTTTAAACAAGCAGGTCCAGCTAAGGTTTTCCTGCGTACTCTAGAATGTTCTCTGAAAACTTACCTGTGGTCTTACAGATGTCAGTGTGTGTCACTGTGCTATGTATTATAAAGGGATAATCCTCTCTGTAGTCCTTTGTTGTCCAGTTGAGAACTGGAAATCAGGGACGTACTGTACTCGCAGTAATAACCGCACGTGCTGATGGAGTTCTTGCTGTAGGGCAGGCCGTGTTGAGAGCGCTTCACACGCATTCGCTTATCCCCGACAACAACCCAGGCAGGAAACCAAAGCACTGAAATGTTCACTCCCTTGCCCAGGGTTGCACAGTGAGCCAGATGTGGAGCCAGGCGTATGATCTGCCTGGTTCTCTGTGCACAACACCACCCTTTGAAGGTCTAGGGTACAGATACACAACCACTTGACAGACATTAAATCTGAAGCCTCAAGTCCAGTTTCAAGTCGTGACTTAGTAAGTGAAGGGACATTTTGACATTATGATTAATAAGGCAAAAATATCCCTTCCATCGTGTTTCAATGTCTTGAGTGAATCACTTCATAAGCAAATTAACTCTTGACCCTTTGGGATCTTTGATTAATTCATTGGGAGTTGAGGTTCAGTTGAGGTTCATTGAGAGATAAATATCAAATTTAATTCAGAGAATACAAAAAAGCAAAGGTCTGTGTCCTCTGAATAAAATGGAACTAACAAGGTCCTATTTCTCCTCTAAAAATGTTTCTGTATGTTACCTGTGTACTGCTGTGTAAATATAGACACATAATGTTTTCTAAAATACCATTCTTAATGACTATAAAATATTCTAGCCTACAAAGGGACCACTACAGACTAAATTATCTCCCTATACATGTTAGGGTTACTTAGAATTTATTAATAAAAACTACAGGGAAGAATACAGAATACTGTTGAAAATTTGTTCTAAATTTTGCTGTAGTGAACCTTCTCATGTGTAAATTTCTGTTCACACTTCAGATCATTTTCTCTTTCTAAATTACCAAAGGATGCTGACTATGAACATTACTTTCTCAATCTTTATCCTATTTTAAAAATTATTTACTTATTTGAGAGACAGAGAGGGAAACAGATACACAGAGAGAAAGAGACCAAACAAGAGAGAGTAGAGTGCTCCCATCTGCTGGTTCATCCCTCAAAGGCCCCAGCAGCCAGGCTGAATCCCAGGCAGGAACTCGGTCCGGTCTCTCCTGAGGGTGGCAGGAACCCAGCCACAGGTACCACCACAGCTGCTCTCCGGGGTGCACAGTAGCAGGAAGCTGCAGTTAGGAGCCAGAGTCAGGAGTCCAGCCCAGGTAGCTCCATGTGGGCCCCGATGCTGCGGCTACACCTTTTTGTCATCTCATTGCCCAACTGCGTAAGGTTTGTGGCAGTTTCTATTCCCAGCACAGATGCCAAGAGGAGCAGTGAAGTTCCAAGATGCTTATTTTCTAAGTGGGGAAGGTCTAGAGAAGACACAGTCATTATAACTCTGGGCTCAATATGAAAATTTAAAAGGTACCATTTAAAAGTGGATTATAAACAAGTTCCTTTTAGCCCTATGCATGCTATCTTTATAATACTCTTTATAATCTTTATAATACTATCTTAATAATACTGAGATCTCTGGCCGGCGCCGTGGCTCAACAGGCTAATCCTCCGCCTTGCGGCGCCGGCACACCGGGTTCTAGTCCTGGTCGGGGCAACGGATTCTGTCCCGGTTGCCCCTCTTCCAGGCCAGCCCTCTGCTGTGGCCCAGGAGTGCAGTGGAGGATGGCCCAGGTGCTTGGGCCCTGCACCCCATGGGGAGACCAGGAAAAGCACCTGGCTCCTGGCTCCTGCCATCGGACGAGCGTGGTGCGCCGGCCGCAGCGCGCCGACCGCGGCGGCCATTGGAGGGTGAACCAACGGCAATGGAAGACCTTTCTCTCTGTATCTCTCTCTCTCACTGTCCACTCTGCCTGTAAAAAAAAAAAAATAATAATAATAATACCGAGATCTCATTTTATTTATTTGTTTGCAAGACAGAGACAGAGAGCCCCCATCCATGGCTCACTCCTTAAATGCATGCAACAGCCCAGGGCTAAGCCAGGGTCAAAGCCAGGAGGCAGGAACTTAATTCAAGTCTTCCCAGATTGGAGGCAGGAACCCAATTATTTGAGGCATCCTGGCCACCTGCCTTGCCAGCATTAGCAGGAAGCTGGAATCAGGAGCCAGGGCCAAGTGTAAACCCAGGTACTCCAACAGAAGATGCAGCCATCTCAACCGCTAGGTTAAATACCCGCCCTCCAGAGCTCACTGATCCACTAACAGTGAAAGACGTCTGCAGGTAGCTGCCTGCCATGGACTGTTCAAATATTGTCCGTGTCTATGATGAAAAGAAAACCCTATGAATAATTTTTGACTCCTTCCAAAAAACAGAAAAAGGATTGCCGTTGACTACTTCCCATATCACAAAAGCCAGTCCTCCCCTGGTCAGAGTGTGGTTTTGCAGATGCAGTCTGTGTGCAGGCTGAAGCTCGGTGAATGCAGTGGGCCCCGCGTGAGCCCAGCACACAGGAATTTGAGTCTCTTCTCTGCTCGAGAGGCCGGCTGGGTGTAGGTCAGGCAGCGAGCGGCTCGCAGTTCCCAGTCCAAAGGTGATTCCAGTAAGATCAGCTTCTCAGTCACCAGTGCACGGTGACGTCAGTCCCTCACGTTGTTGGAATAAGACTTAATTTCTCATTTAGTTTTTTTTTTTTCTTGGATTTTCCTGAAAGGAAAAATATGTGTGTGAGCAAGAGGCTTCGATCCAGTAAACGAATATCTCACCCTGCCCAGTCTTTTTTTTTTTTTTTTTAAGATTTATTTATTTATTTGAAAGTCCGAGTTAACACAGAGAGAGAAGGAAAGGCAGAGAGAGAGAAAGAGAGAGAGAGAGGTCCTCCATCCAATAGTTCACTCCCTAAATGGCCACAATGGCCAGAGCTGTGCTGATCTGAAGCCAAGAGCCAGGAGCTTCTTCCAGGTCTCCCACGTGAGTGCAGGGGCCCAAGGACATGGGGCATCTTCTGCTTTCCCAGGCCACAGCAGAGAGCTGGATCAGAAGTGGAGCAGCTGGGACACAAGCCGGCACCCTCATGGGAGGCTGGCACTGCAGGCGGCTGCTTTATCCGCTGCGCCATAGCGCCGGCCACTGCTCCTGTGTTTCTATCTTCATTTCACGAAGTAAAAAGTGAGGGTCGCAGACATCCACAGTGTGTCTCAGATCCAGCAGGAATGAGCAGGGAACCAGGACTCAAACTGGTCTCCCAACTGCCCTGCCCCGTCTGCCAGCTGGTGAGTGGACTGTGGCCAGGTCACTCTTGTAAGGGTGGCTACAATCTGCACTCCCATCCCCCTGCTGCCTCAGGGAAGGGTCTGGGTGCCAGGAGCGCTTCCCTGGTGATCACAGTGAAAAACAGCTTCCTTTGCACCTTCTGGTCTTCCTAACAGAGGGGATGGCGTCAGGAGTAATAAAACTGCCTCCAGCGAGGGCCTGTTTGCAGCTGGCGCCGCAGCCTCCTGCCAGCCTCGCTAGCAAACTCTCAAAACCTACCCAGCGACCGAAGCCAAGCCTAAAGCTGACAAGCCCCAGGACGCTCTGCTGGACACTTTGCCCCCTTGAGCGTGTGCTGTTTGGTGAAGAAAAGCCTAGGAGGGTTCCAGCTGGAACTCTGCAACAGGAAAAAGCTCTTTTTGTTAATGCAAAACATTTTAGGATTCATTGCAGTTCTTCCTAAACTTCCAAGATACAGGGGAGGAAATTCACCAGCTTTTACAGTCCATGTTCAAGACGATCTGCCACGCCGTCTGTATGATGGAGACACTGCAGACAGCGCCATGGCGGCCACAGGTGGCGGGCCCTCCAGCTGCTCACTTACTTCCTGGAGTCTGGTAGAGCACAGCCCCTTCCTTGTCCAGCACTCCTTCCCGGGGAAGCAGCTGCTCTGGGAGTGAGCGGTGGTTCCGCTCTTGAGTGGAAGGGGAGAACAGGGGAATTGTTCGCAGAGCTGCCCGTCTGCAAATCAAGGAAGAGTCATGACCACATGGATGGATGGATGGATTTTTTTTAAATTTGTTGCTATTAAAATAAAATCAAGGGGCCTCCGCCTGCAGTGCTGGCATCCCGTATGGCCACGGGTTCAAATCCCGGCTGCCCTACTTCTGATCCAGCTCTCTGCTGTGGCCTGGGAAAGCAGTGGAAGATGGCCCAACTGCTTGGGTTCCTGCACCCATGTGGGAGACCTGGAAGAATCTTCTGGCTTCTGGCTCCTGGTTTCTGATTGGCACAGCTCTGGCCGTTGCGGCCAACTGGGGAGTGAACTAGCAGATGGAAGACCTCTCTCTCTCTCTGCCTCTCCTTCTCTCTCTCTGTAACTGACTTTCAAATAAATAAATCTTTAAAAAAAAGATAGAATCAAAGCACAGCATCTGTCCCAGAATAAGTTACTCAATAAGTGTTGAATTAATAAGAACCTGATAATAACTGTTACCATTTATTGAACACTCCACTGTGTGCCAGGATACAAACATTTATAATTTTTTGTTCAATCTTTCCCACCTCTCCCCAGTCTATTACCATTTCATTTTATGGGTGGAAAAATGCAAGTTCAGAGGGATTAGGCAGCTCGCTCAAGGTCACAGAGTTGCTAATGGGCAAAGCCACAGTGCAGACTAAGGCCTGTCAGGCTTTAACATTTGGACACTGCAGTGTAGAGTCTGCTTCCTACTGTCTTTTGAGATATGGAAGTATCTCAATTAATCACACTGTTGTAAGAATTCTTTTGTACTTATCAAAAACTGTTTCCAGACTGCCTCCAGTAATTATAATTAAAACTTTCCTGGATGTAGTTCAGTTATTAGTATCCTGAAACCTTCTTCAGACACCATTTAATTTAACAGAATTACTCCCTTGGCTTTGAAAACTGCTTGGGGAAGGTGTGAGGGCCTGGTGGGTGATAAGGCTGAGGCTAGCACTCTGGTCCTTAAATCTGTAAAGATAGCAGGGGCCCTGGAAATAATGGCGCTGTTTGCAGAGCTCCCACAAAAATGAATGGTAAACTTTAAATAACTAAGTAAATACATTTCTGCTTAATCAGATACCATCTCACACCAGGTTCTAACGTAGATAAGTAGTTGCAGAAAAATTTATGAGAGAAATGTAAAACTATGAAAATGCCCTCCGGTACCATCACTTCTTCTTGTCCTTCAGAAACAAACCCAAAAGTCCATGCTCAGCTCTCTGAGCAGGGCACCCAGGGGTGCCACAAGGAGGGCCTGCAGGGCCCTGGGCTGAGAGTGCCCCTTCTCTCCTCCCCTCTCCCTCAGTTGCCCTTTGAAATCACAAACAGAATCCCAGCTCTAAACTGCCTAGTGTCATCTTTCCATCTGCCTGCTTCTACAAGTCCCAGGGGCCACCGTAGCAGTCCTCTGTGGACCAAGAGAGACTGCTGCTCTCCCCCGAGGAAGCCCAGCTGGGGAGCCTCAGGTTCTGCAGAGAAGCGGCCCACATCGCCTGGCCTTGCTCATTAAGTGAGGAGAGACAGGTATTACAGCCACTGTGAGCAACAGGGAACTTGGTTCTCCCCTCTGTGAATATTTGACGGCCTTACCCTTGGAGCTTTGTAGGTGAGATGAGACTGAGGCTGGTGCCTATGTGGTGGCTTTTCTGAGTCTTTTCATGGTAGCATAAAGGACACCTGGTCTCTCTTGGGCGGGACGTCCGGCCAGAGTGGCTCCTGCTGTTCATCCTGGCTAATTGAGCAATACCCCTCATTCATTAATTGGGAAAGTACGGGCACCTCTGCTGTGTGTCTGTAGTGTGTGGATCTCTCCCCCACCTACAGCCATCTCTCCGCAGGCTGCCCCAGCCAGTTAGCAGAATGACTTTGAATGATCTAGAAACGCTCATTCATTTCCTCCTCTCACAACCCTGTGGACTTGGTTTGAGAGGGGTAAGGTATATTTACGAATTCTCAACTGGCGCCCAACACTAAAAACCAGAAAGCTGGAGTGGGGATGAGCTTCCCCAGAATCATCATGTAGACTTGAAGGCGTGCACAGGAAGGCTTTTGTCCTCTGGAGGCAAAGACGCGTCTGCGTCTGTGCCAGCTTAGGAACGCGACTTCCCCCTCAGCGCACCCCGAGGCCGAGAGGCCGCAGCATCTCAGCGAGCGGGCAGACAGTGGCGCGTGACCTCAGAGGCAGCTGTGGGAGACAGGCGAACTGCTGAGTCATGCCCGTCCCCACCCGGGCAGTCTTGGAAAAGGCTCGGCCAGCCAGCCAGTGGGCTGCTTTCTGGAGCGCTTTATCATTTTGGGCTCTCAAAATGTGTGTTTAAACTCTGGGTGACCCCAGGCAGCCTTCCAGACTGGCACAAGTCACCAAGACATTCAGACTGATCATCTGCGAATGAGGAAGAATGAAACCGAGGACTGGTGCCAGTCACTGCTCTACCAGAGGCCACAGCCAGGGTTGAGCCACCGCTCAGTCCTGGAGAAACCTGCTTCCGAGGCACATCACACACACACAAGCAGACCAGGAAGGCAGGACAGGCCCGGCAGGGCTTGGGAATCCGATGGATGCGAGTTCGAAAACCCCCACTCCACCACCTCCTGTACGTGTGATCACAGGCAATTATTTACCTCCCTGAACCTTTATTTCCTTATCAGTTCCCTGAGCAATTGAAATAATATTATGTGAAGCCTCTGGCACGGTGCCTGGGCACGCTAAGCACACAGTCAATGCTAATTTCCCTCTTCCCTTTGTGTGATATAATTTGAAGCAGCTCCACTCAATCATCCAGTCAAATTGCTTGAAATTCCACCAATAGTCATTCTTAAAATCCCTTATTACAATATAAATACCCCTAGGGAGGTATCAGCTAATCTGTTTATCAGCTATCACTTTAAGGGGATTAGTTGTGAACTGAGAAGGAAACCCAAAGGGAAAGAGATCCTGGGAAGGAGGAGCCTGGAAAGTGAGGGGAGGGCTCCCAAGCCGGCTGACCCCACTGCCACAGGGATGCCCAGCCCCAGGCCCCAGTGAACTTCGGGGAACCTTAAGCATTTAGAGGTCAATACCCATCCATGGAGGATACTTCAAAAAGCTTATGGGAAGATGACGTTAAAGAAAAGTTGACTTCGATGCAGCAAATTTGAGATTTGTGTATGTTTTCATACTGCGCATTTCCCACGAGCCTTTTGAAGACCCCCATGTGCGGCTGTCACAGCTTCTCAGAACTTCCTGAGGAGACTGGAGAGGGACACAGGGGTGGCTGGGGCCTGGCCGCACAGAGTTAGTACTTGGCAACTTCTGAATGTGCTCACTATCTTTCTTTGGCTTGCTTTTGCCATTTTCCGGGGGTCGAGGGATCAGACGAGTTCTCGGGCCCTCTTGTCTTTGCTTTCCCCTGCTCTGTTCTTCGGCCCACCCAGGAAAGGCAGGGTAGGGCCAGCAGACAGGTTTGGAGCATGAGCCTCGGAAGAGGTCTTTCTCCTCACGGCCGCACCCCACTCTTCCCCCTCCATCTCCCACTCCTCCAACCCCTTTGCAGTCAAGACCAGAGCCCCAGTGTGTCAGCGCTACTGGGCTTAGGCAGCAAACTTCAAGGCTGGCCTTAAATTGCATGACCTTGAATGACTGGAGCAAGGACACAAGGCTTCCCCTAGGGCAGGGCAGAAATCTGCCTTTCCCTGGAGGTGCCACTGAGCCAGAGAGCTCTGAACACAGCAGAGTGCTATCCGCCTTGTCACCAGCTGTGTCTGCGTCCCGTTTCCTAGTGTGGGAGCTGGCTTCTTGGAGGTGGGTGTTGAGTGTTTGATGAGGGGAGTTGATGTGTAATTGCTGTTTAATGGGCAGATAAAAGAAACAGTGGCTGGTTTTGGTTTCATATTGCCCCTGCGAACTCATATATATTAATGTTATCAGACACAGAGAAAGCGTTTATTAATGTGAAACTGTGGCTTACCCAGGAAGTGTTAGGACGTTGGCCCACTTCAGAGTTAGGCCTGCACCAGAGCCTCGTGCGTTCACAGTAGGATTTAGTGGCCACAGATGATCTTCATCTGCTAACCAGTTGCAAGATCTCTACGTTATGTTGTCTCCTTTCCCTGATAGCAACAGTAAACTGCACTGCTCCTGAAACCCGCACCTCTCAGGCCTCTGATTAATTTCGCCTGGCCGTGCTGGCGTTCCTAATAAATCCCCAGCAAGGTGCAGTCCCAGTGGGGGGGTGGGGGAGCGACATCTGGAAGGAGGTGGAGGTGGGGGAAGGGACTGGGAAGAAAGGAGCAGTTCAGGAGGAAAGAATGGGAAAGATACAGAAGAGGCCCAGGAAAATGAAGTAGAAGAGTAAAGAAAGGTAGGAAGAACGAAGCGCAGGTTGAAGCAATGCTGATAAAAATAGTACTCGCGGCCGGCGCCGTGGCTCAACAGGCTAATCCTCCGCCTTGCGGCGCCGGCACACCGGGTTCTAGTCCCGGTAGGGGCGCCGGATTCTGTCCCGGTTGCCCCTCTTCCAGGCCAGCCCTCTGCTGTGGCCCGGGAGTGCAGTGGAGGATGGCCCAGGTGCTTGGGCCCTGCACCCCATGGGAGACCAGGAAAAGCACCTGGCTCCTGGCTCCTGCCATCGGACAAGCGCGGTGCGCCGGCTGCAGCGCGCAGTCAGCGGCGGCCATTGGAGGGTGAACCAACGGCAACGGAAGACCTTTCTCTCTGTATCTCTCTCTCTCACTGTCCACTCTGCCTGTAAAAAAAAAAAAAAAAAAATAGTACTCGCTGATTTACTATGCGTTAGACACCGCCCCAAGTATTACGTCACATAAGGCTCCATCTTTTAAATGGGGAAAGCCAGGGATGGAGAGCTCGGGGAACCTGGCCAGGTTGCCTAGCAAGTTGTGAAGCTGGGGTTCCAACTGCTTGGCGACAACAGTCGTGCCGACCCCTGCTGTACGTTACAGTCACCAGGGAGCTTCCAGAAACCTTGACAGTCACGCCCCAGGCCAAGCAAATCAGAGTGTGCGGGTGTGGGACCTGAGCGTTAGTCTGTGTGTAGTCTCCCCAGATGATGTCAGTGTGCAGCCAAAACTGAGAATCCCTGCCCCCCGTCAGGCTCCTATTCAGATTTCTGTATGGAGACAAACACTGGGAACCTTTGTTCAGTCATTTTTTCCTCAAGGCAGGATGGTGGGAATGGGTGTAGACCACACCATACCTGGTTTGTGATGAATTCACTTCTCCCTGACTGGTGGTGAGATCAGAAAAATACTCCAGGAACCGCTAGCATCATTTCTTCAAGGGAGCAGCAAGTTTATGAAGATTTCCCAATCCTCTTCCTATGTTCCTGAACTTCTGCTTTTACTAAGAACAACCAAAACCTTCTATTTCCCAACTGTCCGTGGGCCATCCCACTGCAACACCCAGTCCTGACCCTGACCCTATAGAAATCTTACCTTTATTCGAACCAACACAGAGTACTTATATCTTCTCAGGTTCATTTTTACTGTGGCCTTTGAAGGAAATGTCATTGTTGTCTTAAAAATTAAGCCAGAACCCAGAGAGATAAGATGATTTGTCCAAAGGCACACAGAAACTAAGAGGAAGACAGACATGACTCAATTCAGGTCACCGCTCCTCGGAACACACATGGAGACGGCGCGATACGGGAACTGAGCTAGGAGGTGGAAACGGGAGTCACATTGCCAAGTGCTGAGTTCCCTGAGAGGCCTGGTCTCCTTCCGCCTTCACCCCACACCTTTCGTTGTCTGTGGGTCGGTTTACAGCTGATTCAGATGAGGCCGTGGAGAAGGGGAAAGCCCGACTAGGCAGAACGCCCCATGTTGGGTGTTGTCCCCTTTGTTCAGGAGTCTCCACTGATCCAGAGAAAATCTGTGCAGAGGAGACACCCAGCCCAGGTGGGCAGATCCCAGGAGGGCCAGGGAGCTTGAATCTGTTTTAGATAATCTCTCCGCTTAACTGAACCAGATCTGGATAAGAGGGGAGCTTTGTCGATTTGCCCATAATCAACAGCGCCTCTAATCAGTTCCAGGACTATGCGAACGGAGACCGGAAAGGTCTCTTTCCCAATCCTTTGCAGCCTGGGGAGTAAGGACCAAGTAATTGACTCCAGCCTCCTCAAGTGCTAACCCCTGGACTGTGTGAGTCAACAGGACTTCCCTAAAGGGCCAGCAAAGAGGGAGCCCTTGACCCTGATCCTAATCTAGACTCAACTCTCACCCTCAGTGACTTGCAGGAAGAGGACCCCAGACCAGCCTTCCAAGAGCAACATCTTGGTGGGCACTGGGTTGGCAGTGAGGAGAGAGGAGTGGGAAGAGAACAGGGACATAGCAGACAGATTCCTGTGGCTCACCTCTGGCCCCAAGCTCAGCTCAGTAAAGACTGGAGTGTGCATGGCGGGGAAGGTGGAAAGAGGAGAGGGGTGCAGAGGGAAGTCTGGTACCTGGGAGCACAGGGGGTGGGGAGCAGCACTGGCAGACCCCTTCCCTAGGCTTGCTGAAGACCAAAGGGAGCGTTTGCTTTTGTTTGTTTTTAAAAGAAGCCATATGTTCTAAGCCTAATGTATAAGCCAGTTAATATGCTTTCTAATTAGATTTCTTAGTTTGCCCCAGCTGACTTATGTACTGGAGGGAATAACAAATGAGAAGACATCTTAAAACTTATGAATGAGTCGTAGATCCATTTAGTGCACAGAGAAATTTGAGCCCAGTGAGCTCAATCAGTTCGAGAGTGACGGACCTAAAAACAGAAAATGGGACTTTTTCCACTCCACGGCCCTTCCTCCCTAAACCGTTTGCCTTCAGGAAGGCTCTGTTAGGGGCACAGTGGGGACTGATCAATAGTCATCGGGCTTGTCCTTGGAGGGAATACACTTCATCTGTGGCCGCAGAATTTCGGCCCTTCAGCCAAACATCATCCATCACATCATAAAGAGGAACTTGCCAGAGAGGGGTTTGCAAATCCAAACCAGATCCTCGCCCTGCTGGAGGGGGCCGGTGCCATGACACCGCACCGAGCCAAGTGTCTCCAGCAAGCCCCTCGGTTGCTTTTTAGGGTTTGGTTGTTTGATACGTGAGACCTACCAGGTTAGCGTCATCTCTCCTGCAGAAGTTTTGACCCTACTGACGCTACTCCAAAGGAGAGAGACCAGAGACAAGGCCCAGGGACCAGAGACTTCCACACAAGGCCATGTGGCCGCAGCACAGCAGGCTGTCTGCCCAGATCGCTGCCCGTCAGATGCACACACATTCACGCGGCCCCTGGCCTTTGACAGCTTGAACATTTGTGGAGGGGGAGGATCAGCAGTCATTAAACCAAGGCCCCAGTCCAGCATCCGATGTTCCCTGAGGCGTCAGTGGTTTTCATTATTATATAGCAGCTGTGAGAACGGCACAGCTCTTCCAGGGGCATGATTCTTTTGTCCAGGACTAAATCACTTGTTTCGTTCTCAGAATAAGATTTTTTGCTGATGGCTCCAAAATAAAATGCTGAAAATCTTAAAATATTATACTTATTCCAACCCATGGGATATATTAGAGAAGTTAGAGAAAACCAAAGACAAGTTTCCTTCTGTAATAAAAAGAAGAAGAAGAAGAAGAAAGTTAGTGTAGCAGAATACTTAGAGTTCTGAAAAGCTCACACTGAGGTCACCCTGCAATGTAACCTTGGTTTCCTGAGCCTCACCTGAACAGATGAAGGCTACTTGAGTTTATTAGAGGCAGGAAAAGTCCGTGTACGCGAGACTACTTCATGGTGTGGTGATTCTGTCTTTGGGCTTCATTTGCCAACCGGGGAGAACTGTACTTTCCAACCCAGGGCCTGAACCACCTTTTCACTCATTGACTCGGCCACCCGAGTGCCTCTTGCGTTTCTGCTAACGGTTCGCAGACATCAGGGCGGCCTACACGGGAAGATAAAGCAAGTCAGTGCTTAGAATCCAAGTGAAGAAAAGTTAAGGGGAGAGCGTTTGGAATCAGACACACTTCCATGCAAACCTCAGCTCTACCGAGACTGGCAGATCTCGGCACAATTTAACTCCTTTCCCTGAAGTCTTCATTTCCCCTCCAGAAAGTACCACCTCACGGAGTTATTATGAGGATTAACTGGCGTGTCGTGTGCACGGCCCTTGGCGGTCGTTGGCGAATAATAGCCTTTCAGTAAACGCAGTCAGGTACGGTAGCGGTTAGTCGTTTATAGGGTGCTGTGGGAGCGCACGGCGAGGAAGTAGAAGAGCAGAGGAGGTGGGGGGCTCGTGCTGAGGGAGGTTCCAGGCCAGAAACCCAGCAGAGGCTGCGTCTCTAAGGCAGCAGTGAGGAGGGCGGGTCTCGGCAGAAGGAACGGGACCTGATCAGGCACACCGTCCTGGCAGAGCCCAGGATGTCAGAGACCTTGGTCCGGAAGTAACTTGGTATGGCTGGAGCAAAGGGATAGTTAGAGAAACTGAGGCTATAGCAAGAGCAGGAGCGGCCCCGAAGGCTGGAAGAGGGCATTAGCACAGAGAGCCAAGCGGTTCTGGAGTGAACGGCCATCAGGAGCTAAGCTCTGGCCAGCGCCTTGGCTCACTAGGCTAATCCTCCGCCTGTGGCACCGGCACACTGGGTTCTAGTCCCGGTCGGGGCACCGGATTCTGCCCTGGTTGCTCCTCTTCCAGTCCAGCTCTCTGCTGTGGCCCGGGAGGACAGTGGAGGATGGCCCAGGTCCTTGGGCCCTACACCTGCATGGGAGACCAGGAGGAAGCACCTGGCTCTTGGTCTCGGATCAGTGCAGTGTGCGGGCCGCAGCGCGCCGGCCGTAGCAGCCATTTGGGGGGGTGAACCAACGGCAAAGGAAGACCTTTCTCTCTGTCTCTCTCTCTCACTGTCCACTCTGCCTGGGGTGGGGGGGAGAGCTAAGCTCTGACACCAGCACGAGATGCTCAGTGTCCCAGAGGTTGCTCATGAACCCTGCCTGCTGGTGAGCCTTTAGGAGCAAACCTTGAATTCTAACGCTATGCAAGAGATGAAACTTGGAAAACAAGAACCAAAACCCACACTTTCTACTTGGAGATTTAAGAACTTACTTTTAGGTAAGTGTAAGACAGGCTGTTTAGCAAAGACCCACGAGAGCCCTGTGGGTCACAGCCCCTTAGAGAAAATGAGAGCTCACACGCACCAATCAGGAAGGGAGAAGTACCAACACAGACTGGACTAAGCCGTGAACTCCAGGAACTGGAAAAAGAGAAAAGAATGAACTTAAAGGTTTTAAAGAAGGAATTTGATCAACTGAAACTAAAATATAATGTTCAAAAGCAGTTGATAAAACAAAAGCTATGTTTTCTTCAAGAAAAAAATAGATAAACCTTTGACAAATCAAATATTTTAATGAGCGAATACACAGATAAACAGCATTAAATTAAGGGAGCATAGTGAAAGCAATCCGAGATCTCGATTCTAAGAGGAAGTCACGTGCAGCTTTCTTCCAATATAAAATACTAACATTGTTTGTAAGTAGGAAACCTGAATAGATTAAAATCTGTGGAAGGAGGCCAGCGCCGTGGCTCAACAGGCTAATCCTCCGCCTTGCGGCGCCGGCACACCGGGTTCTAGTCCCGGTCAGGGCGCCGGATTCTGTCCCGGTTGCCCCTCTTCCAGTCCAGCTCTCTGCTGTGGCCCGGGAGTGCAGTGGAGGATGGCCCAGGTGCTTGGGCCCTGCACCCCATGGGAGACCAGGAGAAGCACCTGACTCCTGCCATCGGATGAGCGCAGTGCACTGGCCGCAGCGGCCATTGGAGGGTGAACCAACGGCAAAGGAAGACCTTTCTCTCTGTCTCTTTCTCTCTCACTGTCCACTCTGCCTGTCAAAAAAAAAAAAAAAAAAAACTGTGGAAGGAAAAGCAAAGGTAGCAGAAGATTTCTCACAGGCTCAGGTGGTTGTGCAAATGGATTCCTGGAAATCCGCGAAGAGCAGCTGTTACTGCCTAGAACAGAAGGAGGTCTCGCCTCAGTGTGCAAGGCGACTTGGCATTTATTTCCAAAACAGGCAAAGAATGGCACAAAAAATAACACTGTGGACAATATCACCTGCAAATATGAAAGCCCTAAATAAAATATTAGCAATTGAGTGCAAGAATATAAGGAAATGTAACGTAACACTGCACCAGACTAAGATAAAGCCATATCTCTTTAGATAGCATATATCTTTAGATAGAAAAATTTTAAAGCATTTGATAAAATTCAACAACATTCCTGACTAAACAAATTAAAAACTTGAAAATTCTTGGAAAGCCCGGAGTAAAACATACCCAGCATAATCTATAGCAAACATGATACTCGATGGGAAACCCTTAGAAACATTTTCTTCGAAGTCAGAAATAAAACAAGAATGCCTCTGATTATTGCTGCTATTTAATACCACATCAGAGGTCTTAGCCAACAGTGTAAAAAAGGAAATGCAACGTGCAAACACTGGAAAATAAAAAACAAATAAAGCTACCAGTGTTTATAGGTGTGACTGTCTAATCAAAAAGGAATCCATGATTAAAAATTACTTGAACTCACAAAAGTTCAGAAAATTAGAATAAATTCAATGTAATAAAATCAATAAGTTTTCTAGACATCAGCAAGAATATATTAGGAAATGAATGAAAATGAAGAGACCATTCACGATAGAAGCTATAACATATTTAAGGATAAGTCTAGCAAGATACGCAGGAAGAAAAACATTACCAAAGGTGTGAAATTAATGTAAGCTCCTTTCTGCAAATTGAAATGGGAGGCAGAAGAAGATGCAGTCTCACCTCTCCAGAGAAGGCTCTGTGAAAATGCTGGGGGTCTGTCCTCGCAGACTGTAACGCTGTTTGAGAACCGTGTTGTCGCGCTGAGACAGTCCTGTGCTGTATTAACCAGGAGAGGAGGACGAGGCTTTCTGTTTGGAAGCGCGTCTGAAGCGTGGCGGGGACGCAGGTAGAGATCCGAAAGCAGACTCGTCCGAAAGGAGCAGGCGGTGGAAGCGGGAGGCTCAGCCTGGGCGCAGGACGGCTTGGAGGCCGTGTTGCCGCCACCAGCCGCAGAGCCGGAGCCCGGGACGGCCAGCGGTCTGGGTTTTGATTCCGCCCGGCGTCGGCCTGCCTCCCCGCACCTGTCCCCGGGGGCTGCGCAGGCTCCGAGGTGGGCCCAGAGGGTGTCCTGACTGACCCTGCTGTCGTGTTTTCCGTTTCTGCTCCCCCAGACCGCCCAGGCCTGCTGAACGTGAAGCCCATCGAGGACATCCAGGACAACCTGCTGCAGGCCCTGGAGCTGCAGCTCAAGCTGAACCACCCCGAGGCCTCGCAGCTGTTCGCCAAGCTGCTGCAGAAGATGACGGACCTCAGGCAGATCGTCACGGAGCACGTGCAGCTCCTGCAAGTGATAAAGAAGACGGAGACGGACATGAGCCTGCACCCCCTGCTACAGGAGATCTACAAGGACCTGTACTAGCATGGCCCCCTAAGCCACTGACGCCGGTTTCCTCCTTCCAATTGCACTATTATTTTGAGGGAAATTCTGACACCTACAAAATTTTACTGTGAAAAAGCATTTAAAAAGAAAAGGTTTTAGAATATGATCTATTTTATGCATATTGTTTATAGATATACATTTACAATTTACTTTTAATATTAAAAATTACCGTGTTATGTAACGTGCTGGTAGTATTTGAAGACCGAGTGTGATGTGTTGCCCCACCCCACCCCTTGGACTCCCCCCCGCAACCACCTTTTATTTCCATTCTTCATCGTGTAGTCATCTTCTTCCACGTGAATGGAGCTGTTGATAAACTTTAACCCTCAGTAAATTAATTTTTTACTGAATTTACAACTTTTCTGAACTCTACATCTGCTTTCACAATTTTAACTCAGGAAGGGAAACTTGAGAACCAAAAAGTACTCGCAGCGTGTGATGCTCCACCTGGACGTGGCAGCCTGGCAGTGTATCCCTAGGTTGACCTAACCAAGATTGTCACCGCGAGCAGCCTGTTCCACACAGTCGCCTCTCCGTGTCTGTGGGAGGATGGCTCCGTCACACACACACTGTGGATCCCAGGCCACAAGAAGCTCCCTTCAGGAAAGGGCTGTCCTGTCTTCATGGATCCTGTGCACACCCTCCCCTGCGCTTGGTGCTGTGGTTTTATACAAAGGACTTGCATCCACAGTGCACGTAGTTGCCATGGTGTACTGTGCAGGGCGTGATCACCGGGAGGAAATGTCTGAACGCGGTCAGTACAGGTGCAGTCTTCTCAGATGCAGAACCCACAGAGGAGGAAGGTCAAGTGTACCGCCTGCGGCTCAGATACCGGCACACACACCCAAACCGCTGAACTGAACACTGGGCGCTGCTGGAAGCTCTGGGAAACACAGCTTTAAGATTTGACACCTGCCAAGACAATTACAAAATTGAGGCCCAAAGATGAGCTTTGTGAATACAGAATACAATACACAGTAGTGCTTGTGTGCCAGGCGAGTGGTTCAGGCTGCAAGCTGGGAGGGAGAGTCCCATGGAAATGAAGGGTGAGGGGACTGGGACAGGGGAGAATCTGTCTGCAGGGTCAGCGATGTGTTGGAACACGAAGCCGCAGGAACAACAGCCATAGCGAAAGGGGGAAAAAAAAGGAAAATGAGCGACTTCCTGTTCCCAGTCACCCTCGCTGGGGCCCCTTACCCCAGAGATCTCTTAACTTCTGAACGCAGGCTGATCACCCCTGTCATTTGTATAATCCCTGCCTCCCAGCAAGTAGAGTGGGAGTTCCCCTGAGGGCAACTAGCAGATTGGTTGATAAAAACCACCAGTTTCACTGGCCTTGGCGCCCCATGACCTCACTGTGCTGTTTTTGAAGAATGCCCGGCAACCATCATGGTGCCTCTGTTCTCCAAGGCGGGTGTCCCCACAGAGCTGAAAGATTTCCCGGCCATCCCTGCCGTGGTTTATCTATCTCGCCTACGGTGCTTACACCTTGCAGGACGTGACCTTAGATCTGAGACTTTCACATCAAAGTATCGAAACAGATCTTTTCATCTTGGACTTCAACATACCAAGCGTTTGGTTCAGCGATGAAGACGCTGCTTAGATGCCTGTATCCCACGTCAGAAGGCTGGGTTCCGGTTCCAGCTTCTTGTGAACGCACACCCTGGGTGGCAGCAGATAACGGCTCAGATAGTTGGGTACCCCCCACCCAGAGGATTGTCTCAGCTTTGTCCTGGCCCAGCCCTGGCTGCTGCAGGCATCTGGGGAGTGAGCCAGCAGATGGGAGATTTCTCTTGCTGCCCACCCCCCCACCCCCATTTCCAACAAATAAAGTAAATGGCTTTTAAGTTTAAAAAAAAAAAATCCTCTCTGAGAGGTAATGGAAGTGAGTCTTGACCCCAGCCCTAAAAATGTAGGCTCCTAACCCTATGGGAGAAGCAACTTCTGAGCTAGGCGTTCGCAGTGACCGACAAGCCGAGTCGCTCTGGGACCAGAGACCAAAGCCGTTGTCTAAGTGACACGCAAACATTTGGAAAGAAAGTGACAGCTACGGTCGCAGGGTTGCGCTTCTCCTCCTTGATGCCAAGTTTCAGGATATTTTGAAACACCCAGATGACTTCATGCTGTTGGTTCCATGTGCAGAGTTTATCGTCAGGGGTAGCTTGGAAAGAGGTGTGCAGGCAGTCGACGAGGAGGTAGAGTCCTGGGAGGGACCTCCAAGGAGATCCCTTGTTTACATGAGTTCTCAAACAGAAACGCTTTCAGCTCGCTCGCTGCCTGGTCTCCGTTCCCACCAGCGCGCCGTAGCCAGCCAAGCCCTTGCCACATTATCGGGGCTGTGGCTGCCAATGGGGGGAGGAAGAGAGCCGCTCTCAGCTTGTTGGCACTGATGGTTAGCGTTAAACAGCTTTTAAACCCTGGCAGCTTCCAAATTCCCATCTCCCTGACTTTTTCCCTGTGGCTTGGACGATCCTCTGCTAAATATTTTACAACACATCGCATTGAGCCTCCAGAGCTCCTGGTGCTGCCTCCTCCTGGGCTCCCCCAGGATGATTCACAAGCTAATCACAAATGTATCATCAGTTATTCATAGAACTTTCTCCGGACGCAAACACACTTAGGGATTTGTGTTAATAAAAATAGGAAGAAAAGCAACTTTGGTCAGGAGTCAAAAAACCAGGTTTCCAGGCTCCAGAAGAGCCCTACGCCCCGCGTCTCCCTGGGGCAGGCTCTGCCTTCCTTCCCCGACCTTGCTGCGTGGAGCGCAGGCCGGGGCACCCAGCGAAGGAGCCCGTTCTGCCCCGCCTACTTCTCTGGTTGAGGTCAAAACCTGGGGGTGAGGGTCCTGGCAGCCGACCTGAGTTCCTGGGTATGAGGGTCCTGGGGGCTCTGTGGGAGGAACTGGAGTGCGGCCCAGCACTAGCGCGTGTTACAGGGACCGAAGGGGCAGCTCTGTGATCTCCACTGAGGAGCAGAGAGGAAGGGGCCCAGCCTCTGCTGCAGGGTTCCTGGCTCGCCCCTGGGTTCCAGGGGCTTTTTCTTGGCCACTGAAGGCAAATTGTTTTTGCAGGGAAGCCCCCCGCCCACCTTTCTTCTCGGCCACTCCTGAGTCGTGCTGACACAGGGATCCAGGAGCTGAGAGGGAGGGGAAATTGGAAGCCCATTCCGGTGGAGCTACCTACTGGGAGTTGGGATACCGTTGGGGCCCTTGGCTCTAAATCCTGGGACGAAGAACCAGTTTGCTTCCCCTGCGACCATCACCATTGCTGCTTCTCTTCCACACGTTTGCTGGAACAGTCTGCGGTGTGAGACCAAGGCACCAAGATGCCTCTTCTTCACTCGGCAGCTCCCCCCTATTTTTCACTGTGCGCACCTCCTCCTGGTTCCTGGCCTCCTCAGCTCCTCCTTGTCTCTTGTTCTTATAGTTATTTGCCTATCACCAACCCTCATCAGTCCCCCTCCCCCACTTAATGCTGATGGACATGAGGTACAGTGTGGGGCCTTAGAGCCCAAAAGAGCATCAGGTGCCCTCTCCTCCCAGCACATTCGTTAGGTCCTCCCACTTGGCTCCACCAAGAGCAATGCCTCCAGGGCTGCCCTTCAGGGGGACCCAGTCTAGGATGAGCAGCCAGCACTGCCCAGGTTCAACAGAGTGTGTAGTAGGCGTAGCAGTGTCCAAGCACTGTGTGTGTTCAGAAAACAGCCAGGGATGGGGACAGCTGTAATACCGCAGAGGTGGAGTGGGGACAGGGAATGTGGCAAAGCCAGCGAGGGGTTGTGTCACATTTACCCTCCGTGGTAAAGAGCCATGTTGGACCGCTTTCGTAAGCAGTTAGGATCCAGTGGATGGTGCCAAGGCAGAGGGACGTGGCCTGACCTGCAGCTCGGAGAGGCAGCTTCCCCAGGCTTAGCACTCCCCAAAGTCGCCGTCCCCCCTCCAGCGCTTCTAATGGCAGTCTAAGGGACAGACGCTTTCTCCTCTCCAACCCCTTTGATTTCCAGCCGGACAGCCTGGCTCTGCCCTGGGGGGGGGGGGTCACACAGACCATGTGCTTGTTCCTGCACCCCAAGGGTTCTGACTCACTTCATTCCCTCTGACCCAGTCACAAACTTCTGGCCCGGTCTTGGGCACCCTCCCCTCACTGCCGTGCAGTCCCTGCTGGTGCGAGGTGCCACGGCCTCCTGCACCGCCGGCCCGCCGAGGTCCTCTGCCCCCGTGAACTTTTCCTCCGCTTCCTTACCCACTTGGTGAAGGTCTCAAGGTCATTTCGATTCCTGTAACTCAAAACCTGGCTGCCCTGTATCCCTTTTCTAGAAATGTCTTGCATTTGTCCTGGAATTCTAGAACATTAATGTTCAGAGGAGCCAACCAACTCAGCAGCCCAGTGAGGATCCCGAAGGTCCCAGAAGTTGGGGGACATGGTCAAAATCAAGGCTTCTATTGGCCTGTGCCCCTCCCTACACCTGCACCACCACCAGGAGGCCGGCAGTTTACCAGAACCTCCAAGTGTGAGAGACTTGAAGTTGGGGCGTGTGCCTGCAGGGGGGCGCGAGGGAGAGGATTGGAGCGAGGTGCTGGGAGGAACCAAGCGCCCAAGCAAGAGGCTGTGGGACGCTGACGACTGTATCTGGCTCATGGCGTGTGTTCAGTAGATGTCCATCATTAATGGAGATGGAATCCAGGCGTAGACGTCCGAGGTGAACCTGTTTGGTGTAAGATCCTCACTCCACGGCTTCCTGGTTATATAGCCTTGTGACTTTGGTCCATCTCACCCTCTTTAAGCCTTAATTTCCTTCAGTGGGATAGGAATACCCGTCTTACAGGGTTATTTGGGGATTAAACGTAATGATGCTTGTAAAACACTTCACACAGCTGCTGGGCCCATCCAGCTCAGTCAGTGTTGCTTGGCGGTGGCGTGATTGCTGTCGTTATTAACATCGCCTGGGTTGGAGCTGCTGTCCTGCTCACGTGTCCTGGGACCCACCTGATTGTCCTACAGGGAAAGGTTTTAGCAGTAAACATAGGTTTTCTCGAACAATTTCATCCCCCAACCCACAAGTACTAAGAGGGAAAAAATTATCTGAAAGGCAATTGCTGTGTTCTGATTTAGAACAAATGTTCGGATGAAGCCACAAAAACATTTTCTCCAAAAGCAGTGGGACTTTTTTCTTGTGACTTATGCTCCTAATTTTAGACTAATATTGCATAGTTGGAATTTCCAGAGGGGTTATTAAAAAATAAGAAAAATCGCTCATTTGAGTCTGTAGGGAGCGGGCTGGGACATTTCCATCCCCGCTGGAGTTTTGCAAATATGTTCCAGGCCGAAGGCTCCCGCGGGAGCGCCCTTCCTGGGGTCTGTGCAGTGCCATGCGCTGGTTTTCCTGCAGCAGCTGGAAAACCGCTGTCCTCCGGCCCCCTCGTCCCCCACAGCGGAAGCCCCACTGGAGGCAACGCTGCCGTTCTCCTCACTGTGTGGCCTTGGCCAAGTCACTGTCCCCTGAGGACACTGGTAGCCGAGCTGTGGAAGCCCCTCGGCAAAGTGCGTCTCATTCATTCCGCAAGAGTAAGGGCGTGGGCCTCAGTTTCCCTGTCTGCAACACGGGAGTAGCAGCGGCTACTGCGTGTCCCACGCAGGAGGCAGAACAGGCCTAATCACCGCTACCCCCAGTTCAGAAAGGCAAGTGGTGGAGCCAGAGCCGGGGCCTGCGGAGGCCCAGCCGGCCGGGGCTGCTCCCTGGTGCAAGAGCACCGGGCTGGCAGAGCCTGAGGGCGTAGCAGCCTGGAGTCTGAGGTCTCCCTCTGCCCTGTGCTAGCTCTGCCACCTCCGGCAGGCGGCTTCCTGTCTCCAGGCCTCGTGACAACCCCCACTCCTGTCCTCCGGGGTTGCTGTGAGAACCAGAGGTCACATCTTGGTGAAGCAGCTGGAACCCCACGAGCCCTAAAGTCTTCTAAAGACAAGAACATGCAACCTCACAGGACTGGCTGGGACTTTCAAGGTGTATTTATCTGGAAAGCAGAGAGGTGGAGTGCGGATCTTGCATCCTCTCTCTGCAAATGGCTACAACAGCCAGGTCTGAAGCCGGGAGCCAGGAACTCCATCCTGGTCTCCCACGTGGGTGGCAGGGACCAAAACACCAGGGCCATCTTGCGCTGCCTTCTCAGGCCATTAGCAGGGAGCTGGATTGGAAACAGAGCAGCTGGGACTCGAACCTGCTGACCACAGTACTGGCCCCTGGATTGGTTGAGATAGACCAGGGGGTGTTGGCGACCCGCATCTCGATCAGAGTAGAAACCGGCGACCTCACCCTGTGAGCAGCTGCGCAGTGTGACCTGGGCTGTGGTCCTGATTTGCAGTGAGCCTCAGGAACACACCTTGTGTGCGCTCGCACTCGCTCGCTCGCTCTCTCTCTCTCGCTCTCCCCCCTCAGTTTCCCCAGCTGAGCAGTCCGCACAGGCACCACTGCCCTGCCAGCTCCGACATCCCAAGTCCCAGGGAGGCTGGCAGGACGGCAGAGTCCTCTCTGGCTGCCCACAGGACAGAGGCCTGCGTTCTCTGTCCGACCTGGGCCCTTGCGCAGCCAACAGGCAGCTCTTATTAAAGGCCTGGGGCTGCTCCAGTGGAGGGCTGGCCGCCTCGGAGGGGAGGGAGGACGCCGGATGGCTGCTGGGTTCCCACCCAAAGCCAAGCTGCTGAGAGGGGCGTTGTGCTGAGTCAGCGAGTTGGAGCCCACCCCCACTCCCACCCCCGGGCCTGGGGTCCCTGGCTGCTCGTGCCTGCCAGATGGGACAGAGCCAGCCAGGCCTCCAAGGAGCCTGGCGTGTTATCGATGACGCTGCCACAGCAGTGGGAAACGGGCCCTGGAAAAGCGTCTCTCCAGCCAGGCCTCCCAGGGCTCCCCGGGCTGGGGAGCGGCTCTTGGTTTTTAGGAGCCTCGTCCTCCCGGCAAGATTCTAGCCAGGGCCGCCGCTGGCCCCTGTCTCCCCACTAATGACACTGAATGCAAGCAGGCGTGGCACAGTGAGCTTCCGGATCCCAGCAGGGGGCAAAGGGCACCCTCCGAGGCCGCCTCTGGAGAGAGTGCGGGGCAGGGCAGAGTTGGAGGGAGGCCAGGGGACCCGGGAGAGGAGTGCACTCACCCCAGGGCCAGTGCTGCAGGAAGCCCTCTCCACCCCAAGCACCGGGGGTCAGGGGCCGGAGCTGCAGCCTGGACAGAGCAGACAGTGTCCTCTTGTTCCTGCATGGAGGGGAGGACCGCCCCGCTCCCGTCCAGTCCCGACCTGTCCCGCGCCAGAGCACGATCTATGCACTCCTGCCTTCTGGGCACCAGCCTGGCAGAGGAGGCGGAGTTGTGCCCGCAGAGGTAAAGGGAACGCAGTCATGGGGCTGGTGTCCGGACCCCCTCAGATACCTAAACCTGTGGATGTTCAGGTCCCTCCATAAAGTGACATAGGGTTTGCACAGAACCCACTCACACCTTCCGGCACCTTCCCAGTCGTCTCCAGCCTGCTTGTCCTGCCCGACACAGTGCGGGTGCTGTGACTATGCAGCTGTGTCGTTTAGGGAGTAACCCAGAAAGAGCTCGGTATTTGGTGCAGATTTTTCCCCGACCAGAGTTGGTTAAATCTGCAGACGTGGAACCCGTGGATAAAGGCAGCCTGTATCTTTGATTAATGTTTAAAATACCACTTGGGGCAGGCTTTTGGATCAGGGCTTATACACTGCTCAGGACACCAGAGTGCCTGGTTCGAGTCCCGGCTCCTCTGCTTCCAATCCAGCTTCCTGCTATTGCAGCCCCTGGGAGGCGGCAGGAGGATCCCTGCAGCTCACATGAGAGACCTGGTTTGAGGTCTGGCTCCTGGCTGCAGCCTAGCCCAGCCCTGGCTGTCGCAGGAATCTGGGGAGTGAACCAGCAGATGGAAAATCGATCTCTCTCTCTCTCTCTCCCCTGCTCTCTTCTTCTCCTTCTCTCTCTTTCAAATAAAAAAATGAAAATGAAAAATCTGTAAATATTTTAAATAAATGATGTATCGCCTGAAGGTAAATTACTTCTCTGATTCCACCCACTCCAGGAAGAAGGCGGCTCTCCAGGAAGCATGGCTGATCCGCTCCCACGGCGTTGCGTGCCCCCGCGACAGGCTCTGCCCCACTTTGAGCAGCGTGGCACCTCGCAGCCTCGGGAGAGAAACTGCCTGCCCAGCGTCACGCAGGTAACCGTCGCACTTGGGGGCCCACGGCCTTGCTCCTTGCATGGGTGAGACAAAGGAAACTTGGCCAAAATGGAGCGCAGGGGAGAGGTCCAGAAGGGAGGAGAGGCCACGGGAGGTCAGCCCCAGAAGGCCGAGGAGCAACGGACTGGAGCTCAGCCCTGGCAGATGCTCACGGCCAGTCTCTGTCCCCAGCTGCCCCAGGCTCTGGGGTCACAGATAAGCCTGGCCTGACCGATGCCAAAGAGCTCACACTCTTGGGGAGGAGATAAACACAGAGTCGGGCACCGACCGACTGCAGGACCGCAGACAGGTACAGGAGGCGGGATGGCTCGGAGGCGGGCAGATGGGCTCCCTCCCCCAGCCCTGCCCCGGACAAGCCACTTAGCCCCGCTGGGGTCCCCCTTTTCCTCCTGGAGTGGGGCGGGCACACACCTACCTCCTGGACGAGGGTAAGCAGTGAAGGGGGTGAGGTATGGAGGCCCTTCGCGCTCGACCTGTCTCAGCCAGTGTTGCTGGCCTTCGTCTCCTTGTCGTTGCGGAGCCGGGAGGCAGGACCGTGCACGCCCTAACGAAGGCAGCTCTGTTTCCACAACCAAAACCCCACTGTGCTCCCACATCGAAAGGGGGAATTGTACGCCCCATGGAAAAGCTGAGCTCTGGTTTCCGTTGCTGAGACATGGGCAAGAGACTTCCCTCTTCCCCGGGGCCAGGACACGGAGCAGGATTGGGGGATGTCTGGGCAGGCAGGCTGTCCTGTGCATGTGGCAGGTGGGGGCGGATGAGCCTTGGGGCGTGGCTGCGACCCAGGGGTGCTAAGGGGAGGAGAAAAGGCAAGGACAGGAGGAAGGAACCAGACGAGGGTCAGCGTGGTGCCCAGGAGGAGCGGAGAGCCAGGGATCGGCACATCAGAGGTTCGCCCTCCTCATCGGTCATGGACGAGGCCCCTGGGAGGCCATGACAGTGATGCAGAGGGGACAGTGGCGTGTCGAGGGGCCGGAAGGAGCAGGCGGGCGTGGGGACCGGTCAGTCCAGGGCATATGTAGTGCGGAGGCTGGGGCGGGGGACGAGGGTGCTACTCAGACATTGACGTGGGTTGGGGACAGGGCCATGTGATTTATTGGGGGAATGATGATTTCAACTTTATAGACACAGAGTGGGGACAAGCCCAGGTCGGGGTGTCCAGGCGGCTGTTACATGCATGGGTACCTGGAGCTTAGAGGTACGGATGAGCCGGAGAAGAAGAAAAAACAAACAGAACAAAACACAGGAGCCAGGCCGGGGCGGGAGGTGGCAGCAGTCACCCACCAGGCACGGGAAGGGAGAAGCCCCCTGCCCCTTGGGTCCAGGGGTGAACGACTCTGACATGTTCCCACTGAGGTCAGCAGGGGCTTCGGCTGTCTGAACTTTGCCCTCACCCCTAAATAGCCACTGAGTGACCGCGCCGTGCCAGGGGCTGTGGGAGACCCAGGGTTGCGGCCCAGCCACCAGCTCTTGGCAGCCTTCCCGGGGAGGGACAGTGCTGCCCCATTTCTCCTGACGGTGGCCAGCGGACAGAAAGGGCGCTGCTTCCAGTTCACAGGCGGAGGCCAGCGAGCCCAGGGCACCTCCAGAGAGGGTGTCCCCTCCCCCAGCACGCGGTCTCCCGCCACACAGGGCCACGCGGCCCTCTGGAGGTGTGCCTGCTCGGACTCCTGCCCGCGGGACCTTAGTCCGCCCGGTTACTCAGAGGAAAACTCCCCTGCCCGCCTCTCTGGCCTTTCAGAGCGAGAGTTTTATTATCAGGAAGCAGTGGCCCAGACAGATGGCGGCGGGGCCCCACAGGGCAGAGTCCTCTCACTCTCAGACTCCTTCTCCCTATAGGTTCAGCCCGGTTCCTAGCCCAGGAAACTCCCCCAGGGCCCTGGACCTCAGCCAGACCCAAATCTAGAATTTGCTGCCCCGCGGGCCCTGGGCTGAGGGGACCCGAGCGGGGCCATGGGAGGGGAGGATGCACCTGCCCCCACAGCCGAGCGCTCTACACTTGGAGCCGGGCTCCTGGCTGGCCAGCACATGTGAGGGGACCCCGGGGAGAAGCCGGCCGCGGGAGCCCCTGGAGTTTATGAGCTCGGTGCGAGGCCGGGCCCTGTGACTAACGTCCCCTCCCGGCTCCTGTGTCCCTCGCCTGACGGGCAGGAAGTTCGTGGCCCGGCCCCCCCTTAATCACCGCCACCTCCCGGTGACCCGCCTCAATCGCGTCTCTTTACAGTCGGGCAGTGCCGCCCGGGCCTCCTCAAACTTCCATATCTGCGCCCGGCGATCACTGATACGGGTAATGGCGTTTGCTTGCCTCCACGCCCTGAGCCCAGCGTTCCGGGAGTCACGCAATCCCCACAGGCCCAGGGCGGAAACTGTTCCCTCAGCGCCCGGCGGAGCTTCTCCACCCCATAGGCCGGGCCTCCCCTCGCCGCCACGCTGCGGGGTTAGGGTCCCTCGTCCCCTCCTGCCAGGCCTGTCGCCTCCTCCAAGCACAGGGGCTCCCGGAGCCCCCCATTCCTCCTGCCAGGGAAACACATTTGCTGACTCGATTGCTACTCCGCTCGATCCTCTCGTCACATTCCCTCCTCCGCCCCTCCCTGCTTCCATGCTGACCGGGCTCCTCCAGGACAGGCGGGCAGGGACTGCCTGGGAGAGGGGTAGGGAGACCACCGGAGGCCTCGCCGGCCCTTCCAGCTGCCAGCCCTCCTGTGTCTTTGCCCCAGGCCTTTCTCTAACCCCGGGAGTGAGTCACCTTTTCCTCCCCTGCTGCACGCTCCGACCCAGGACAGATGCTCACTGAAGCGTGAACCCCCAGCTCCCTCACTCCCAGGCAGGATGCTGACTCGCAGGGTTTCCCCAGTGGGATAAAATCCAGGGTCCCACAGTGGTATCTGCGTTCACTGACTTGTCTCCCAAATAGACAACTTATACTCAAATCCCATCTACTTGGTTTTTTTGGTTTTTTGTTTTTGTTTTTCTTTCTTTATTTATTTATTTGACAGGTAGAGTTGTAGACAGTGAGAGAGACAGAGAGAAAGGTCTTCCTTCCATTGGTTCACTCCCCAAATGGCTGCTACAGCTGGTGCTGTGCCGATCCGAAGCCAGGAGCCAGGTGCTTCTTTCTGGTCTCCCATGTAGGTGCAGGGCCCAAGCACTGGGGCCATCCTCCACTGCCTTCCCCAGGCCACAGCAGAGAGCTGGGACTAGAACCCGGCGCCCATTTGGGATGCCAGTGCCGCAGGTGGAGGATTAACCAAGTGAGCCACGGCGCCGGCCCCCCATCTACTCGTGAGAGGCCCAAGCAAAGATTCCTGGCCAGCAGTCGTGGGAACACCCCGGGTGCTGGTGGTGCTAGGGCGAGGCCGACACGGGCCCTGCCTCCTCTCCGGCTAGTGAGAGACCGGCACTGACCAGGCAGGGTTCCCACAGCCCGAGAGGCAGTTGCCGAGTGCAAGAGCAGTAGCTCAGGCAGAGAGCGCAGGGAAGGGCATTCCAGGTGGAAGGAACAGTGTGGGCAAAGGCACGGAGCTATCGCCAAGCACGGGCGCCGATCTGGAAACACTAGGCCGCCCCAGGGGTCGGGCGCTGGGCTCATGAGAGAGCAGTGGAGTTGGGCCAGAGCCTGAGATGCCAGCATCCTGTGTGGTCACCAATTGGGCCCAGCTCTCTGCTAATGCGCCTGGGAAAGCTGCAGATGATGGCCCAAGCCCCTGCCACTCACGGGGGAGACCAGGGTGGAGTTCCTGGCTCCTGGCTTTGGTCTGACCCAGCCCTGGCCATTGTAGCCATTTGGGGAGTGAACCAGCCGATAAAAGACCTCTCTCTCCTCCCTGCTATGTAACTTTAACTTCAAACAAATAAGTAAATAAATCTTTAAAAAGCAAAACAAAACAGAGCAGTGTGAAATGAGGCAGAATCTAGCTCCTAAAAGGGTTCCTTATTTATTTATTTACTTACTTACTTACTTATTATTATTTGAAAGGCACAGAGATGCAGAGAGAGAGAATTCTTCATTTGTGGGTTCCCTCCCCAAATGGCCACAGTGGCTGCATCAAAAGGGCCAGGCTGAAGCCTGGAGCCTGGAGCTCCAGCTGGGTCTCCCCTGTGGTTGGCAGAGGCCCAAGTTCATGGCCCGTCCTCCGCTGCTTTCGCAGGTGCACTGGCAGGGAGTAGGATTGGAAGTGGAGCAGCCTGGCTGTGGCCATGGGGCCGTGCACCGAGGGAGCCGAGCAGTTCCGCAGTGCTGACAGCAAGAGGGCGGCCGTCAGACTCACGGCCCTCTTCAGAGCTCCCTGTCCGCTGGGGATCGGGGAGTCAGGTTTGGGTGGCTGGTGTGTCCATCGGGGAGGGTAGCACCCCTGTGCCCGCGCACACCTGCTGAGCTAACAGAGTGCAGCCGCCAGAAGCCAGTCCTGTGTGCAGCAGAGAGAGTGACGTGGGTTCCACCTTGATCTGGCCCAAGCCTTCACCCGTGGGGATGGGACTCCAAACACCGCAGGAGGCCAGCACGTGAGTCTGTCCCCCGCACAGCTCCTCTGACTGCTGTCTGGAGTCCAGGACCCAAGAAGCCCAGCAGACGTGCTGTGTGTTCTCTCACGGGATTCCAGTGAGTGTCAGAACAGCTGGGGGGTTGCCCAGGGACACACCATTCTTTTTTTTTTTTTCCCTTAAGATTTATTTATTTATTTGAAAGGCAGAGTTACAAAGAGATGGGGATGGGGGAGGTCTTCCATCCACTGGTTCACTCCCCAAATGGCCGCAGTGGCCAGAGCTGGGCCAATCTGGGTCTCCCACATGGGTGCAGGTGCCCTAGTACTTGGGCCATCTTATGTTTTCCCAGGCCATAGCAGAGAGCTGGATCAGAAGTGGAGCAGCCAGGACTTGAACTGGCGCCCATACGGGATGCCGGCACCACAGGCGGTGGCTTTCCCTGCTACACCACAGCACTGGCCTCGAACACACCATTCTGAAAGTGACGGAGAAGGGAGGGAAGCATGTTTCCCACCATGCCTCAGCCCCAGGTGAAGCTTTGACCCCCCAAGAGATCCAGCACACTCGTGGCGGCCCCAGGCCAGAAACGGCCAGGTATTGTGAGTGGCATCTGCCAACGTCTGAAACTCCAACTTGATTGGACCAGCCAAAGTCACATGACATGCCACCTAGCCAATCGTTCAAAAGGGCTGCAGGTGCCTGTGGACTGATCCCTGCCACCCGCCCACCCCTGAAGCACAGGTTGGAGTCGCACTTCGACCACACTGGGGAGGCCAGAACATCGCCAAACAAAACCTGGGACAGTTGCCAGAGGAAAAGGAAATGGTTTCGGGAGGGGCAGACGCTTGCCAGCCACTGTGTCCACTGCGGGAAGCTCAGGCTGTAAGCAGCCTGCATGAGGGCTTGCAGCGCGCACAGATGCAAGTCCGGATCCACCAGGAAACAGCGGGCACACTCAGACCAGGTCATTTGAAGACTGTTTAGTAAAGAGACTGTTGACAAGGGTGTGGGCAGGTGCAGGAGTACTGCAGACGCCAGGGCTGGTCACGGAGACTAGGAGAGGGCGTTCTCCAAGGTCTCCAGAGACAGACTCCCCACAGCAGCCTGGCCGAGGTCCAGGGAGGTGGCCAGCCCGGGAGACCCGCCGAGAAGGAACCGGAGGAATAAGGCCCAGGCCCCTTTCCCTCCCCTCCTCTGCCTGCTTCGTGCATCCCATTGAGTGAAGCCAGCCCCAAAACCAGAAGTGCAGCGTGCCTCCCAGGCAGCCACCCAGGGCGCAAAGCAGCGAGGGCGCCTGGGAAGAGGGCCCCGGTGCACAGGCTGGGAGCCCTTGTGCAGCAGCGTCCTCAGCGGCACAGTCTGTGAATGGCCTCACGGAAAGCGGAGCCCGGCACAGGGACGTGGGCGCCCGGGGGAGGAGACTGGAGGAAGCGGGCACGGTGAGAGACCGAGGCTGGGAAAGAGGAGAAGCCACTGCTCTGGGTCGAGACTGCCCAGGCGTAGAACAGGTCCTGAGTCCGTGGCTCGAGGATTGCTCCCCAGGCGTGCTGGCGGTGCTGTGTGGGCTGAGCAGCCTCCCAGGATGGAACCATTACTTCACGCGGGGTCTGCAGATGGAAGAGTGTAGGCGGCTTGATCGGGGCTTCCTTGCCCAGCATCTCATCACGATGCCGGCTGGAGCTGCACCCGGCTGGAGGTTCCACTGGGCCCGTGAGCCCTCCTTCCGGGGCGGCTGACTCACGTGGAGTTACGCCCTCCCTGCGCCCCCTCCAAGTTCATGGTAGAAGAGGGCTTTCACCCTCCCAATAGGGGAGAGAGCCCTTCAAGAGGTGATTAGTGAGGAATGAGGTCTCACGGGTGGCTGTAGCCCAACAGGACCTGTCTCCTTGCCAAAAAGGGAAGAGCCACTGGGCATGCGCAGAGAAAAAGGCTGTGCGTGGTCATGGCCAGAAGACGGGCAGCTGCCAGTCAAGGGAAGAGCCTTCACGGAAACCACCTCCCGCCCCCCTCCACCCCCGCCACCTCCGGCGCCTTCTTCTTGGGCTTAAAGCTCCCAGAACCATGAGAGAATCCTGTCCTCCAAGCCACCCGGGGTGTGGCGTTTTGTCCACGGCTGTTGGCTAGAGGCTCGGTTCCTGGCCACGTGGGCCTCCCTGCTGGAGCATCCTCTCGGCGCGGCAGAGTGAGAGCCCCAAGTGGGAAGGTGGAATCCAGGGGGCCGTTCATCCGCTCATGGCCCGGCCCGGAAGTCACATCCTGTCATTTCTGCGAGATCCTGGTGGTCACACAGGCCAGGCCTGCGCACTGTGGGAGGGGACCACACAAGAGAGTGTACCCCAGGGGGCTGCAATCTGTGGGAGCCTGGCACCTCCCTTCCATCCCCCAGCATTTGCACAGAGCTGGCAGGGACAGCTCCTGGGTTAGCATTTGGGGAATGATGACTCCGCCCAGCACACTGCGAGGCCTGGTTCACAGCCCCCGCCCCTGGGGCTTATGTTAGTCATATTTTTGGAAAGTGAAGATAGAGATTGGATAAGGAGAGGCCATTACAGGCTAGTGCTCAGCAGAACTGTGCGTTGGCAGGGCTGAAGTGGGCTAGGCATTGTGGAGCAACGGGTTGAGCCACCACACAGGATGCCTGCTTCCCATATCAGAATGCCAGTTCGAGTCCCGGCTGCTCCATTTCCAGTGCCGCCCCCTGCTAATGTGCCTGGGAAACAGCAGATGATGGCTCAAGGACTTGAATTCCTGCCACCCACATGGGAGACCTTGAGTTCCTAACTCCCAGCTTTAGCTTGGGCCAGCCTGGGCTGTTGTGGCCAACACATGGAAGATCTCCCTCTGACTCTGTCTTCCCCTCCCTCTTTCTGTCACTCTTGACTTTCAAATAAATAAATAAATAAATAAATATCTAAAAAGAAAAATAATAGGATTCATATCTTAAAGGGGGGGGGGGCGGTGCCCCTGCTCACTAGGCTAATCCTCCACCTTGCGGCGCCGGCACACCGGGTTCTAGTCCCAGTCAGGGCGCCGGATTCTGTCCTGGTTGCCCCTCTTCCAGGCCAGCTCTCTGCTGTGGCCCGGGAGTACAGTGGAGGATGGTCCAAGTCCTTGGGCCCTGCACCCCATGGGAGACCAGGAGAAGAACCTGGCTCCTGCCATCGGATCAGCGTGGTGTGCCGGCCACAGCGCACCGGCCACGGCAGCCATTGGAGAGTGAACCAACGGCAAAAGGAAGACCTTTCTCTCTGTCTCTCTCTCTCACTGTCCACTCTGCCTGTCACCAAAAAAAAAAAAAAAGGGGGGGGGTGAGGGGAGGATGGCCGGTGTTGTGGCACAGCAGGTTAATGTACCACACGTACAACACCAGCGTCCTGTATGACCACAGGTTCGAGTCCCAGCTGCTCCACTTCCACCCAGTTCCCTGCTGATGTGCCTGGGACAGCAGCAGACGATGGTTCAGGTGACTCGGCCCCTGCACCCACGTGGGAGACCGGGACAGAGTTCCAGGCTCCTGGCTTCAACCTGGCCCAGCCCCAGTCATTGCAGCCATTTGGGTTGTGAATCAGCAGATGGAAGGTTTCTCTTCTCTGTCTCTGTCACTCTGCCTTTCAAAGAAATAAATCTTATTAAAAATGAAACAGACTTTTTAAAAAGTAACTGAAGAGAAAGGGCCGGTGCGGCAGCAGCAGCCCAGGGCAGGGCTGGGTGTGCTCACGGTGGCAGAGAGCCAGCTGCGCCCCTGTCCCACCCTGAGAGGCAGAGCGCCCCGCTGCTTGCGGGGAGGCCCTGGGCATCTCTGTGACCTGCCGGAGCCACCGGCTGAGTGACCAAGCGGCATTCAGCTGACGCTGCCCGGTGGCTGCCACCACCCAAGGCTGTTCCAGCCGTGGAGAAGCCTGGAGACTCTGAGAGCGGAAGAGGCCCCAGAGTCCGCCCGGCCTCCCGTTCGCTGTGAAGAAGCTAGTCTGGAGAGAAAGGTGGGTTGTCCAAGATCACCGGACAGCTGACACACCCTCAGCACCTGCTTGGGGCTGGACCCTTCACACCCATTTTGCAGACCAGGAAACTGAGGCCCAGAAAGGCAGCGAGCTGCCGGCAGGCACAGAGCTGAGCAGCAGCAGGACCCTGGATGTGAACACAGGACCCTGTGGGGAGGAGGGGAGGAGGCGGTGGAGTCGGCATCGGCGCCCCCTCCCACAGTGGGCTCTTCGGGACATGTGTCTCTCTCGGGCCCTCTCTGGCCCTGACCTGGGCCCCCTGAATGGTGCCAGGGAACGTGGCTGTGTTTAGCAATCCCAGGCAGAGCGGGCCCGCTCTGGGACACAGCCCACGGAGGTGACACCCCCGAGCTCTTGGCTGCCTCCGAGCCCATTGCGAGACGCGCAGCCGCCATGTGAGGCAATCCTTGCCACACGCTCGGAGCCTGGCGGCTCGGGGTGAGGCCGCGGGGGCTCAGGGGCCCTGAGCTCTGGCGCAAAGGCTCATGTGATGCGGACCAGTGTTGTGAAATGGTTTGGGTCAAGGGTTTGCCAGTCGGAGGCACCGATAAACAACACCCGGCTCCTTGGACACAGGCACAACACCCGGCGCTGGCCGTACCGCAGGGGCAGCTGGGGTCGGCAGTGACCACTCACCGCTGCCTCTCGTCACCTCGTCCCCTCCCCATGCAGATGCGGGTGCCGAGGACCCGCGGTCACAGAGCTGGGGGAGCCCGGGTGGGAGCTGACTCCCCCACGGCACAGGGCCCTCCGTTCTGTGGCCAGGGGTCCCTGGTGGGGGCGCTGCGTCTGTGGACTACAGGATCCCTGCCACGGTGACCGTCCAGGCAGCACAGCCCCGGGGTTAAGCCGGGGAGACAGGCAGGCCCCTGGGCTGTGCGCGTGTCACTTTCCTCATAGCTCTTGCGGGGCGGGAGCTGCGCACCTCCGGGGGCTCCTGGGAAGCGTGCGTAAACACCGCCAGGTGGGGCATTTTCATCTTCCATTTTTTTTTTAACTGAAAATGAAACCATGAATGTATCGATTGGCTGAATCGTGCGGATTAACAAGGGAATCGGTGTTGTTTTTTCTAAGATTTATTTATTTATTTAAAAAGCAGAGTTACAGAGGGAGAAAGAGAGAGAGAGGTCTTTCATCTGCTGATTCACTCCCCAAATGGCCACATGGGCCAGGGCTGGGCCAGGCGGAAGCCAGGAGCCCAGAATTCCATTCGGGTCGCCCACGTGGGTGCAGGGGCCCAAGGACTTACACCATCATTCGCTGCTTTCCCAGGCGCATTAGCGGGGAGCGGGATACAAAGCGGATCATCCAGGACTTGAACCAGTGCTCTGATACAGGGTGCTGGCGTCACAGGAGCCGGTCCCTGCCTGAGTGTTTTTAATTCCCTTAGACACTGCCCAGGACAGGACAGGACAGGGAGCTGCCCAGGGTCTCCAGGGTCTGGGAGCCCCTTCCAGGGACATCACCACCTTAGGAGTCCTTGCCGACCAAGGTTCAAGGCTCGGTGCCCACACACCACCTCTGAGAAGCCACCCTGGACTGCTGGGCCTCAGCACCGTGTTCTTGCGTCTGTGTCCCCACAGCACTCCATGGACGTCACGCTGGATGGAAACACGGTGTTCCTGCCAAGGGCAGAGCGGGTCTAGAGCTGAGTCCCAGCCTTTGCCACTCTCTAACTATGTGACCCCGCAACAGCCTGTAAGATAGGAGCGGTGGCCCCGTCCCCCGAGTGTCGTCGTGGGAATTGCTGCACTGTTCGTGCTTAGAGCACAGGGGTGACACGAACAAATGCCCCCTGAGCGGTGGCGTCGTCATCACCGTCGTCGTCATCACCGTCACCGTCATCACCCCTCTCTCCTCCACCTGCCTCTTCCCTCGGGAGAAGCTGCAGGAGGCCCACGGCGAGGAGCCCGGGCAGGGCCTCTGTCCCACGTCCGTCCTGTGCTGCTTAGTCTCGTGCCGGGGGGTTTGCTTTCACTATTAGTGCATTAACCCTGTGATGAGGAGGGCAGAATCTGGTCGTTTTTTAACAAGGAAGGGACTGAAACACAGAGAGGTCAAGTGTCTTGCTCAGGGCTGCACAGCCATGAGGCAGTGGATCTGGGTCTCTAACCTAGGTGGGTCTTTAGAGACTCAGGGCTCACGTCTGCATGCCTGAGCCCAGCAGCACAGGGGCGCACTGAATGCCCACTGCATGAGTGAGAGGCCCCAAGGCCGTCCGGCTGTGGGGTCTCGGGCTGTGAGCCTTGCAGGATAGATAAGGATTTCACCCGAGGTTGGTGCAGGGGCTCTTGTAGGACAGACGAGGACCGCGTGGGCAGCCTTTGGTGTCTGCAGCCACCCCTGCCCGCCACGCGTGCTGCACAGGGCAGGCACCCGTCCGGCCGGTCCTCAGCTCAGCCCGGGGTCGCTGCCTCCCGCACCATGGCTCAGACCCTGCCCCTCCACCTTTTCTGGTTTGTCCAGGAGCTGGAGGGGAAGGGAGTGGCCCCCGTCTCGCCCTTTGGAAAAGATTGCCTTCATTTCTCTGATTTCATTTGTTATAAAATATAAGGGAGAACTTCAGTATAGGATGAAAATTTTATTTATCTCAAGCGTTCACTTCAAAATGACAATAAAAAAATTAAGACTCCAGGATAACCTCATCACCAAAACACAAGGCTGTCAGTGTCACCCAGCACCTCTGCCTCCCATCCAGCCCCCTGCTGATGCGCCTGGGACAGCCTCGGAGGATGGCCCGAGTGCCTGGGCCCCTGCACCTATGTGGGAGACCCGGATGGAGTTCCAGGCTCCTGGGTTCAGCCTGGCCATTGTGGTCTTTTGGGGGAGTGAACCAGCGAATGGAAGATCTCTTTGTCTCTCTCTCTTTGTCTCTGTACCTTTCAAATAAATAAGGCTTTAAAAAATTATCCTTTTGAAAAAAAAAACACCAAACAGAGCAATTGTACTGTTTTGTCACTGTTTTTTGTTCCCTGTATTTTTTTTTTAATGCATTCATTTATTTTCACTTTTACTTGAAAGGTAGAGGGACAGAGACAGGAGAAATCTTCCAACCACTGGTTCACTCCCCAGATGTCTGCAGTGGCCAGGGTTGGACTATGCTGAATTCGGGAGCCTGGAATTCCATCCGGGTCTCCCACAGGAGTGTCAGGGACTCAAGCACTTGAGCCTCCCCGGGAAATAGCAGGAAACTGGATCAGAAGCAGAGGAGCTGAGCCTCAAAGGAACAGTCCTGTATGGGATGCAGATGTCCTGGGTAGCAATTTTTTTTTTAAAGATTTATCTATTTTATTTGAAAGGCAGATTTACAGAGAGGCAAAGGCAGAGAGAGAGCGAGGTCTCCCATCCACTGGTTCACTCTCCCAGATGGCCACAACAGCTGCAGCTGGGCCAATCCGAAGGACCCAGGAGCTTCTTCCGGGTTTTCCACATGGGTGCAGGGGCCCAAGGACTTGGGCCATCTTCTACTGCTTTCGCAGGCCACAGCAGAGAGCTGGATTGGATGTGGAGCAGCCTGCGCCCATATGGGATGCCAGCACTGCGGGCAGCGGCTTTACTATGCCACAGCACCGCCCCCCAGGCAGCATCTTAACCACTGTGCCCCGCTGTGCTTCCTCCTGGTTTTGTCCCTCGGGAGCGCCTCTCTGCTCCTGTCTTGGCATTGTGTTGAAGCAGCAGGAAACGGGCTAATGCTGTCTCAGGCACTGCTTTGAGCACCGTAGGCTCAGGGACTGTAGCTGCCCTGTGTGTTCCCCAAAGTGGCCGGGCACTAAGGAGAATGGGTTGGTGTGGAGATCTGCACCCCCAAACCTCACCTCTGCCGGCCCACACAGAGGCCGCCTCCTAGGGCCTATCTGCTGGGCCAGGGCAGCAAGGGCGGACTGGACGGGGGAGTTAAGCCTGGGCTTTCTGGCTCCGTGATCTGAGGTAGAAAACAGGGGGGCGGGGCACAGCAGCTCACCTTCTGCCCAAGCTCTCTGCGCAGCCAGGTGCTGCATGGTCCGTGCACAGCGGCCTGGAACCCAGCAGCTGTGGCCACTCACGGGGCTCTGGCTGACCCAGCGACCCCAAGGGCACAAGCGTGGCCTTCTCACTGGCCCTCCCACCATGGGCTCGACCCCAAGGCCTCTCTGGAACATTGTCCGAGCCAGCCCAGCCAGCCCCGAGGGTGGACGTGGAGGGAAGGTCTGGCCTGTGCCTTGTCCTGCGCTCACTGCGCGCGTGTCCACATCAGCCATAATGATGTGCGGTCCCCAGCGTGGGCCCACAGAGCGCCCCGACTGCCCGTGTCTGCACCAAGACCACTAGGAGCCAGCTGCCCCCAGCGTCCCTGGCCACCTGCCTTCCAGGTCTTCCCTCTGTCTTTGTGGGCGCCCCTCGCGGTGTTGGGCTGCAGCAGTGCCGCCCCTCCCCAAAGCTCCCTGGCAGCTGCAGATGATTTGAGTCACCTTGGAACTCAGCAGGTGCCCTGCACGCCGTGGGCACTCACGCCGTGGGCACTCACACCGTGTGCATTCGCGTCTTTCTCGGTCGTGGAGCCCAGGGAAGAGGCCCGAGGGAGGGTTCCTCCCACGCTCCCTATTCACTCGAGGGGCGCAGTCAGTCTTTCCGAAGGCCACTCTGGTCCCATGGCTCAGGCACCTTCCATGACTCCCTGTGACCTCCATGGCAAGCCCAAAACAGCCCTGCATTCCAGACGCTGGCCCCCTGACCAGCCGGCCCTGCAGCCTCGCCCCGAGTGCCAGCTTCGCAGGAGCCTTGACCAGCTGTCAGCTCCTCCTTGGGGCCAGGGCCCCTCTGCCTCTCTGCTAGGCCCTCATCAGCGCCAAGCCCGGACTCCTGCAGGGTTTTATCCACCGCCCCCACGCTGGGCAATCTCTGGGTAGGGCGTCACTTCGCCTCCACGCTCCCCCTGCTCTGCCGTCAGCAGGAGGGGGCTCCAGCGGCACAGGCACCCTGGCCAACTTCCCCATGGGAGCTTCCGGGCTAAGGAACTCTGCCCTAACTCCCGTCTGCTCACTTCCAAGGGCAAAACTCTTCAGTGTGCCTCAGGCATGTGGTGTGTGTGTACCTGTGTGTGTGAATGTGCCTGCAGCTGTGTCACTGGGCAAGTGTGTGTGAGGATGAGTGTGTGTGTATATGAGTGTAAGAATGAGTTTGCATCTGAAAATGGCTGTGTGTGGGGAGAGTGCATGTGACTGGGCCAGTATGTGTGAGTGTGAGGATGAGTGTGTAAGGGTATGTGAGAATGGGTGTGTGTATGTGAGTGTGCGTGTGACTGGGCCAGTGGTTGTGGGTGCATGTGTGTAAGAATGGGTTTATGGGTGCATGTGTGTGAGAATGTGTGTGTGTGAGACCAGGTGTGTGTGTGACAGTGTGTTACTGAGCCAGTGGGTGTGAGTGTAAGTGTGTGCGTGTGTGTGAGAATGAGTGTGTAAGTGAAATGTGTGTGTGTGTGATTGGGTGAGTGGGTGTGAGTGTGTGAGAATGGGTATGTGTGCATGAGTGTGAGTGTATATGACTGGGGGAGTGCATGTGAGTGTGTGAGAATGGATGTGTGTACATGTGTGTGACTGTGACTGGGGGAGTGGGTGTGAGTGCCTGTGTGTGAGAATGGGTGTGTGTGTACATGTGTGTGTGACTGACTGGGCAAGTGCATGTGAGAGAGTGGGTGTGAGTGCGTGTGAGTGTGTGAGAATGGGGGTGTGTGTACGTGTGTGTGTGACTGGACGAGTGCGTGTGAGAGAGTGACTGTGTGCATGTGTAAGTGTGTGAGTGCGCATGTGTGAGAAGTCATTCTGCTTCGCAGGAGCCGTGTCCCCTGGGCCTGTCCCCACCTCTGACCTCCTGCTCCTGGTCTCTGGTGCCCCGCACCTCGGATGTTTTCGGGAGCGCCCAGCCTAGCACATCACCCCCTCGGCTGAAGGGCGGTTTCCCGGCTGGCAGGCAGCCTTCTGCAGACAGAGCAGGGTGCGGGTACGAAGTCACCTGCCTCGAGCCTTCCCTCCTTCCTGGGGGCCCCACACGCTCCCCCACAGGTCAGATGCTTCATCCGTGTCCAGGCAGGACGGGCTGGGGGCAGGGTGGGGGCTTGGCTCCGGAGTGCCCAGAAGCCCGGAACCAGCCTCCCCCACGGCTGGCCCCAGGATCCCCTGGACGCTGATGAAATGCCTCTGTTGCAGGCGTGTTGGGCAACGCCCGCACCGGGAGCAGGGGACAGCCCGGCAATGTCAGAGGCGCCTTGCCTTGAGCAAGCCCCCGGCAGGCTGACGACGCCCCAGGGCGCGGGTTGCACCACGTTCTTAGAAAGCCGGCTCTCCGCACGCATGTCCATCCGGGGCCTTTTCCCCTTGCACACTTCTGAGGTCAAATCAGGCGACGGCGCTGTGGTGAAATGAGTTATTAGGCAGCTTCCTGGCGCGCTCATTCCTGAGCTGAGTGTCTCCGGCCGCACACTCACCTTCTGCGCTAGCTGTCGGGCCTCTCCACGCCTGACCCTGAAGACGCTGGGGCCCAGAGATGTGAAGCAGCTTGCTTGAGGTCACACAGCTTGGACACGGTGGAGCCACTTTCCTCCCTGGTCCTGCCTCACCCCAGGCCCTTTCACTGCTCTGGGACTCAGTTTCCCCATCTGTACCCCGTGTGCATCTGTGTGGCGCAGATCCCTGGTTGCCTGGTGGCAGGTCCACCTTCTTGGAAGCTGGAGCGCTTCAGAGACCGCCACCCAGGGGGCTCTCAGGGGTGTCAGTGTTGGGAGACCAGCCTGTGTTCACGGGTGCCCATTCCATTGGGTTTTCTAACAAAGTGCACAACTTGAGGACAACAGGTGAATTTTATGGCATGTAAATTAGCCCTCCATAAAGTTGTAAACGAAGAACCAGAATGTTTTATGAAGAGCACTATTCAAGCCCCAGGACCCCAGAGGGCTGTTTGAAAACCAGTGTGCAGAGCAGCCCGTGTCCCCACCCCACTCCCACCCCGCCCCGAGGTGAGGAGTTCGTTCCATGCACCTACCTGCTCCGGATGCTGAGGGTGACAGGTGGGCAGCCCATGGGGCTGAGCAGGTGCTCCCTGGGGCTCACTAGACTCGGGGCAGGTGCCGTGGTCTCACTGCCGAGCCCCTTCCTGGCTCCCAGGACAGCCCTGGAACCGAGTCACTGCCTGGTAACGGTTTGTTGAATACATGAGGAGGTGAATGGGTGCCTGGCTTCGCCCCTCTCTTGAGGCGAGCTGTGGAGGCAGCGTCCTGGCAGGCGGTAGGCACCCCTGCAACCAGCGAGGGGTGGGGGTGAGGGCTCACCCATCCTGCCCCAGGAAGGAGGCGTCGGGAGCAGACCTCCAGGAAGGGACCAGGTAGACACCAGCTCGCTTCTTAGGGACAACATGGCTCCAACTGCCACCAGCCAGTCCCTGTGTGCCAGAGACCCGGACCCCCAAGGGCACGTGACCCGTGCAGTCTGGGTCCGACACCTCCCCCCCTCGGCTGCAAATCGCCAGGGCATCTGTTGCAGGCGCCACCAAGGCTGCGCTTCCCCAGGGGAGCCCCAGGGTGCGTCTCCACACTACAGCCCACAGCCCTGAGGCCCCAGCAGCCAAAGCTGTAAACCCAGAGGCCCCAGCTCTGGGCCAGCGGGAGGGGCTTGGCGCGGGCAGGCAGAGAGGGAGAAGGACCCTGTTGGCTACAGGCTGCTGCTTTTAAAACCCCCGGCTCAGCTACTGACTCCTGCTCGCTGCCATCTCTCCCCACCGGGGTGAGTCCTGTGTGTTCCGGAACCTTCCGCATCCCAGTGGCTTTGAGCAAATGGAGGATTCTCTGAGCAGGCTTCATGGGAGGCACATTTATCGTGTCACTTTCGCCTGCAAGCCCCAGCTCCGACTCCTGTTTGAGAGGAAACGGGGCCCGAGCAAATCCTCTCGGGTGACAGCTGCACGCGCGCTGTTCTCTCCTCCGGTGCTCACCACAGCCTGTGACGAGGATGTCGTCAGCCCCTCTGGCGACGGCAGCAGCTGAGGCCCACAAAGTGACTTACCCGGTGGCAAGTGGCGGAGCAGGATTCGAACTCCGGACCAGCCGAAGACCCTGCCTTATTGCTGCACATTGTGTCTCCCCACTGGCTCTGCCAGTGTGGCTGTGTTTCCCTAGCTGCACGTCCCAGGGACTGAGAGAGACAGAATAGAGCAGCCTGCAGTGGCCCCGAGAGCCTGGGTGGTGTGGCCACAGCCCCCAGGGAGTCCTCTGCTTTACATGGCCTCCGCCCAGGAGCCACCCCCCCCCATCGCCCTACCACGGGGACACGGCACGCCTGGGGGCCCCGGGCCCCCCACCCCCCGGGAGTGTCCTGCCGTCCCATGGTGATGAGGAATACGTGCTGAGCCGCACACGCTGCAGACAATGCAGGGAAATAAACTCACAGGAAATATCACGTTGACTCACGGCAGACCCATCCGTAAAACAAACCCCAGTACCTGGGGCTGGCGGGGGGGGGAGCAGGGAGAGCCGGGCCCCTCGCCCCTGGGTGCGCAGGAAGTGGGTGCTCACGGGACGGGCGGCCTTCCTCTGCTGCCCAGAGGTCTGCCCGGGATCTGAATTGTTTGTTAAAACGAGGAAAAATGTCTTTTTGGCTTTTTGTATTTAATCACGAAGAAGCCCCAGGGCCGTGTGGCGTGCTTGCCTGTCCCGCGTGTTCTGTTGCTGGGGTTTCCCGAGTCGCTTGCCGTGGCGGGGAGGGGAGCATGGCGGTCCCCACAGGGCCCACGGCTGCCAGTGCTCAGGGTCCTGGGCTGAGTCTGCAAAATGGGAGCAGCCGTGAGGCGTGACATGAGGGCGGGGGGGGGGGAGGAGCAGCACGGGACACGGTGCCCACTTTCTGGCCGCTGCAGGAGAAGCAGCCCAGAAGCGTGAGCCGGGCCCCCGAGACTCCGTCTTTTCTGATGCCAGGAGCCGGGACCTCAGTTTCCCCCTTGGAAAAAGCAAGGGGGCATGAGCAGAGCCTCGCGTGGCTGTCGGGGCGCTGGATTGTGGGGGCTTCGCGCCTGCGTTGCTGGGGCCATCTTCCATGTGCAGCTGGAGCGAGGCCTGGGAGTGGGAGCCGCAGGGTCCCCACGGCTCCCCCAGGGGAGGAGGCAGCCAGCAGACCCTCACTTACCCAGAAGCACCGCCAGCCGCCTTCCTGTCCCCACCGCGTGGCACGGTGCTGGGCGGCACGCGCCAGGGATCACGCCTGACGCTGGCTGGGGGCCTCGTGTGGCCACGCCCACCCCACCTCGTTCCATCATTCCCCTGCCGGAGGCTGGGTGCTGTCCCCAGGACACGCTCTGGCCAAGTCACTCCCCTGCTCCAGACCTGTCCCTGGTTCAGGCCTGAACTCCCTTGCTTGGCCCTGGCGGCTCTCTGGGGCCCGGCCCGACTGGCCAGCCTCCTCACACCTCCTCTCTCACCCAGTGCTGTGCTCCCAACTCGTTCGAGGACCCGCAGCTTCCAGAATCTGCGTGGTTTCACATCTCCATGCCTCACGCACACCTTCTGACTGACAGGTTGTTGCTTCTGTTATCTTCCAACGAACTCCTACTCATCCTTCAAGGCCCCACTCGGATGTCTGCTTTCCGGGGAAGCCAGCCTCAGACCATTCTTGGGAGAGTTATTCTCCCCTCCCTGCTCCCTGAGGGCCCTGTCCATATGTCTGAGCTCCAGCCCGTCACAGCACCTCGTTTACCTGGTCCATGAGCTCAAGAGGTTGGGAATTGGGGGTGAGCCCCACAGGAGCTCCGGTGCTCCGCTCAAGGGATGGAGCACTGCACAGAGGCCCCTAGAGACAGGGCAGGAGGCAGTGTCTGCGAGCCGGGTGCAGACGTCCTGACCCAGCGTTCCCACAGGCTCTGGCAGGGACCCAGTCTCTCCGGTCCTCCCTGCATTTTGTGGCCAGGATGTCCGTCAAGCCCAGGCCAGGCACGGGCAGCTGGGGGAGAGCTGCAGGCAGGGGCGTGCAGCCCACGTCGCCGGAGCTGCCTCAGCCTCAGTTTGCTGGTCTGTGAAGTGGGCAGGCCGGTGAGATCGTGGGTGTGAAAAGCGCCGCGCGACCGTCCCTGGCGTCGGTCTGCCCTCCGCCCCTGAGTGCTTTACTCCAGACCTCCGCCCCTCCCTCACCGAGATGGTGGCCGCGTGAGTGTGGCTGGTGACAGGCGCCCAGTGGTCGGTGAACACCTCTGGGCCCCAGGAACCTGATCTTCTTACCGCAACTGCTCTGTGGCCAGTGCACGGAGGCCGGCCGCTGTATGCCTATATTTTAAAAGATCTTAATGTGTAACTGTTTAATTCCTTCTCAGGAGAGATTTTCCATGCGATAGAGATATTTTGTAAATAATACACTTATATAGAGGGAAGGTAGCAGAGGCCAAACTGGTTTTTGCCATCCCCCAAGTCAGGTCCGGCGAGGCAAAGAGGATGTGTGTCCCCTCACCCCTACCCCCGCGGGCTCCTTGGACGTCGGTCTGTCCGGGAGAGGTCTGTCTGGAACACTTCCTAGGGACCGTACAGTCGCCTTACGCGGGCTCTCTCATGAAAGGAAATAAGGGCCTAGCAGTCAGGAGAGGGGGGCTCCTGGCTGGGGGCCTCGTGTGGCCACGCCCACCCCACCTCCTTCCATCCAGCCGCTGAAATAACAAAGCCAGCCACCTTGCCAGCGGCTAAGTGAGCTCCCTGCCCGCTGCCCGCCGCGCACCCGCCCGCACCCCACCCCTGCGCCCTTCCCTCCCACCTGAGTTTTCCACGCCGACGCCTGCTCTTCTCTGTCTGCAGGGAGAACAGACGGCCTTGAAGCCGAGGCCAGTGTGGGAACCGAGGCCCCCCAGATGCCTACTTGGGGCTCCTCCATGCTTGGCACCGTCTTGTCCTCCTGGGTACCAGATGTGGGGAGTCGAGGCCCAGAGCGTACTGGACAGGTAAGTGCAGCCAAGAAGCTCAAACAAAAACCTCCCGAAAACCTCATGCCTCCAGGCCGGCCCGTGGGGCCTGACCCAGACAGGGTGCAACCTGGCACAGCCTCTTGGGAACACACTTTGACAATTCGTGACAATGTTGCACGCAGCCACGCTCTCCCAGGCTGCAGTCAGAGGTGAAGGGAGAATGCACACTCCCACCAAGACTGCAAACAGACATCCACAGGAACCGAAACTGGGACCAGCTGGTGAATGAGCAAGCAGTGTGATGTGGCCGTGCAGTGGAATATTATTCATCCAGGAAAAAGGAGAGCGGTTCCCACCCCGGCGACAGCGCAAATGACCTTCGGAAACATTAAGTGAACGAAGCAGATGCAAAAGAACAAATCTCGTAGGAGCCCCTGCGCATGGAGGGCTCAGAATAGGCACATCCGCAGGTGGAGAGCGGATCGGGGCTGCTGAAGACGAGAGCGGGGCTGGAGGAGCACCTGGGCTCTGGGACCCCCTCCAAGGCCCGGGAAGTGTTCCCAGAGGGTTGTGGTGATGGTGGCAAAGTTGTGAGCATGCTAAATCCACCCACTCACACACCTAACGGAGTGAACTGCTGGGTGAAGTGTATCTCAACAACAGTTTTATACTAAAATATGGAGCCGCGCTGTGGCATATGGGCGTCGGCATCCCATAGGTTCAAGTCCCAGCTGCTCCACTTCCAATCCAGCTCGCTGCTCATGGCCTGGGAAAAGCAGCACAAGATGGCCCTAATGCTTGGGCCCCGGTGCCCATGGGGGAGACTTGGAAGAAGCTCCTGGCTCCTGGCTTCAGCCTGGCCCAGCCCTGGCCGTTGTAGCCATCAGAGAAGTGAACCAATGGAGAGAAGATTCTCGCACTCTCTCTCTCTCTCTCTCTCTCTCTCTCTCTGTAACTCAAAATTAATTTTTTTAAGAAATGAAAAACTACAAGGGAACTTCAAAAAGTTCATGAGAACAGAATTAGAAGTCTTGAGCTTGTTTTGGTGCAAAAAGCCAATGTTGTTGAATCCGTACCTCGTTTTTCCATGATATGCTTTTTCTACTTAGAATGCAATTGTTTTCTGTGCTGGGATGCACATAGATTTAATTCCCTCTTTCCACGAAGTTTCTGAAATGCCCTCACCATGGTGGTACTCATGACCGTGATTCAGCCCAGCCCCGGCTCTCCCATGGCCAGAGGGAGACGCTGGGCCGCGTTTGTTGGCGACTGAAAGGCCGGCTGACGTCTGTCCTCCGGCTGCGCGCGTTTCCACAGCCCCTGAGTTGGGCCATGCGGGAATCTGCTCTTTGGCACACCTGCCTGGCTTGCCGTGTCCACCCGTGAGCCCAGGCACGGACCCCAGAGGCCCAGTGTTGGCAGGACAAGGCTTCTGGAAGCTGCTGTGCCCGGCTCTCCTGTGGGTGTTCAGAGACGACACCAGGAGGGCCGACGGGGCTGCCTTGTGTATGAACAGGCAGAGTGCACCCGGACTGGGCCGTGGGAGACGCCGTCTGATTACGTGATCATCAACTCGTCCCCAGCACTTGTCACTGTTTTGTGACAACAGGGAAAACCTCTTGCAGCTGCTGCGTCCCTGACAGTGCTCAGCCTTCATTCCATCCTGACAAAGATCAAGCGTCTGCCCTGTGTGTGTGGTCAGGGCGAGGAGCCGCCAGGGCCGCTGGCTGACTGTGCATGTAGGTGACAGACGCCACCACACGCCGAGGCCTGGTGGGAACAGGGCTCCGGGCTCCCCAGGTTCCTGAAAGCTGCAAAGGACGGAGCAGCCCTGAGCAGCAGCCCAGCTGCTCCCCCTGTGAATGGGAGGGCTCCAGGATTCTCACGGCGGCTGCCTGTGCAGACAGCGAAGTGGTGTGTGATGCTAGCCTGCGACATGGCACGTAGGAAGGGACGGGGCTATGCAGTGTCCCAGCAGAGCTGGCTTTCCAACGCCAGGGTTTACAGCCAAGGCCACGGGCAGAGGGGCCCCCCAGATCAGACCCAGCTCTGTGGGAGCCCCCCCTTGCTAGCTGGGTGGCCGCGGGCCAGGGACCTTGCCTCTCTGAGCCTCAGCAGTTTCAAAACTGGTCCCAGCCCCAGCTGACCGTAGTGGGGATTCTGGGGCTCTTACCGGCGACCCTCTGAGCCTAGGACCCTCTGTCACCAGCGCGTGGGACAGCTCTTGCTCTCCCCAGCCAGGGACAGTCCTTCCCACAACACAGGCCTCGTGGCACCACTGACCACCCCTCCCTGTCTCCACACACTGGGGTGCAGGGGTGCCTTATCCAGGGCCGGAGCAGATTCTGTTCCTTAGGGTCCTTGGCTCACTGGGTCACCCTGGGTCGCTGCTGGGGGTGTGGGCAGAACGGAGCTGACCCCTCGTCTTACACCTGGCTGTAGACCAAGGCTGTCGGGGTGCAATGACAGACGTCACTGCAGTGGCCCCTACAGTGGGCTCCCCTCTGCTGGGCAGCCCGGTTGCTGGACAAGGCTTCTCAAAGGGGCCACACCTGGGACAGAGGGCGTGGGACCTCCAGCTGCCTGCTTGGACAGTGAACTTTATTTATTTATTTATTCATTTATTTTTGACAGGCAGAGTGGACAGTGAGAGAGAGAGATACAGAGAGAAAGGTCTTCCATTGCCGTTGGTTCACCCTCCAATGGCCGCCGCTGACGGCGCGCTGCGGCCGGCGCACCGCGCTCGTCTGATGGCAGAAGCCAGAAGCCAGGTGCTTTTCCTGGTCTCCCCATGGGGTGCAGGGCCCAAGCACCTGGGCCATCCTCCACTGCACTCCTGGGCCACAGCAGAGGGCTGGCCTGGAAGAGGGGCAACCGGGACAGAATCCGGCGCCCCGACCGGGACTAGAACCCGGTGTGCCGGCGCCGCAAGGCGGAGGATTAGCCTGTTGAGCCACGGCGCCGGCCAGGACAGTGAACTTTAGTAGATGGGGTCAAGGAGATGAAGGAAGCCCTAGAAAGGAGATGAAGGAAGCCCTAGACAGCCTTGGGGTCCCCAGCTTCGCAGGTGGCAGGGGAGGAGGGGCCAGGGTGAGCCACGTGGGGGTGGGGCTGACCCAGTAAATACACTGGAGTCTTGGCAGCGACTCATCTGTACCAATAGACTGGTGAGAAATAGAGAAACCCCAGAACAGGAAGACAAAGGGTGTGCTGAAAACTGGCCCTCACAGGAGAAGGGGGAGGCGGAGAGGGAGGGAGTGGAGGGAGAGGTTGAGGAGCTGGGGCTCTGGCTCCAGAGCCTGCTTCCAAGTTCACCTGGGCCAAGGGGTTTACCCCTAGGAGTATCAGTCGTTCACTGGGCAAGTGGGGGTATGTAGGTGTCCCGGGGGATTGGTTCTAGCAGTCTCCCCAACACATCCCGTTCCCAAGATACCAAAATGCAATGTGCTGAAGTCCCTCAGGGGAACCGGCACAGTGTTTGCACAGAGACCCCCGGACTTCAGAAAGCTCCCAGCTCCCGTTCAACACTGAACGCAGGCTGAGCGCCTGTTCCTGGTGGTCACCCACACAGAGCAGGACAGGGCAAGGGAGAAGTCCACCCGCGCTCCCGGCAGGTGCAAGTCTTTCCCCACAGGTTGGTGGAATCAAACCGACTGTCCTGGTATGGCAGTAACCACCGCAGTGCCTCACTCTGGGGATTAAACAGCAGAACAGAGGCCATGGCCACAGCACGGTGTGGGCTGCACGGCCACGTGTGGTGGCTGCCCCTCCTTGCTGGGTCTTACCCAGCCCTCAGCCATGCCTGGCTCCCTGAGGCAGAGACCCGCTCACTAGAGGCCTGGTGTTCACTGCTCTTTACCAAGCCAGGGACCGGCAGGCAGAGGCTGTGCACCTCACCCCAGCCCCACGCGGGGTACAGATGAACTCTGGAGAGTGACCGCGGGCAGAGGCGGCAGCCACTGGTGATTCTCTCGTTCTTCTTGCTCTCAGAACAGACTGTCATTGGCAGCGACCAGGTACGGGGAGAAGGGAATTTGTTAAGCCCACTTTTTAAAAATTCGACCAAATTCCTTTTGATCGGTATGGCTTGATCTGAGATTTTTAACGGATGCGGTTTCCTGTTTGTTTTGCTCCTCAGCTGCGATACGGATCGAATGAATGACAGCTTCCCACGGAACCCACAGGATGACCAACGCCCCCGGAATGTTTGTTCCCGAGCCAGGGCAGAGAGGCTGGCCCGGCTGCAGGACCCCGTCACCGGCCATCAGCACAGCCAAGCCAGAGAAGGGAGAGCTTTCGCTCTTGGAGGTAGGAGCAGGGGAGCCTGTGCAGGTGCATCTGTGGGCCCCATCACCTGTGGAACGGGAGGGGGGGGGGATGAAAGCCACCCTGAGACACTCATCACCATGTGTTCAGTCCCCGGCAGGTGGCAAGCGCTTGGTAGCTCCAGTGCCTGCTCCTGCTCCGTCGGCACCTGGCCCATGGACATCCCCAGTTATTAGCGGTCACCTAACAAGTAACTAATCGATTTCACAAGGTCTTAGAGCCATGGCCGGTGGCCGAGGCAGCCCTCCAGCCAGGCCCGCAGCCCCTGAAGCCTGGGCTGCTGGCTGCCCCCCTGTACCCAGGGTCTGATTTGCCAGGCCCACCCCAGGCCAGTTGTACCCATCTCTCGGGGTGGGCCCGAGGGGAAGACCAGGGCTCCTGGGTTCCAGCCCAGGCACCGGAGCCTCAGCTGGCACACAGGGCTGGGGGTTGCAGTGGGGGGACCCCGAGCCAATCCTCCCCCCACCTCTCCTCTTCCCGCCTCCCCCAGGGTCTCAAACCACCAGCCTTTGGGATAGGATTTCTATGCAGGCTCTCTTCCCCCAAAGCCTGGCACTTAGTGAACCTTCTTGAACAGATGTTTGAAGAGAGCCCCTGCAGCCCCTCCTCTGGGCGGATGAGGTTAAAGGGCACCCAGCAGTGGCCATGAGGCCCCGGCCCCGCCCCCCGCGATCCTGGTGGCGCACGGCTCCCCGCAGAAGGTGCGAACGTAAACCGAGACACCCTGTGGGACGGAAGAAGCTGGAACTGGCCTCTCGGTTTTGGTTTGAATTTATGTTTCTCTGAATCCTGGTAAGGATGGATTTTTTTTTCTCACTTGCTTCTTAGTCATTTGTATTGCTTGTTCTGTGAATCGTCTGTTCCCAATTTACTAATTTACAATGAGAAACGCAACTGCCAAAGGCGCCCTCTGCGCAAAGCCAGACTGGGTCTGGGAAGAGGGCGGGGCTGCTCCTGGGAGGCCAGAGTTGAATGACATCAGGGAAGAGAGACCTCCCCTCCTCCCCGCCTGGGGTGGGGGACCCCTGAATCCTGGGTGTGGGACGCCCTCCCCCTGCCCCTTGCTCTCCCCCAGGTTCTGTCCCATGGACCTGGCTTTTTCTAGGAACAGTGCTGGGGAAAAAAAATAATAAAGAATGGGAGCTGGCGCTGTGGCGCTGACAGCGCCTGCGATCTAGCGTCCCATTTGGGCGTCGGTTCGAGTCCAGACTGCTCCACTTTCAATCCTGCTCCCTGCTAATCGGCTGGGAAAGCAGTGCAGGACGGCCCAAGTGCTTGGGCCCTTGCACCCACATGGGAGACCCGGGAGGAAGCTCCTGGCTCCTGGCTTTGGATCAGCCCAGCTCTGGCTGTTGCAGCCGTTTGGGGAGTGAACCAGCAGATGGAAGCTCGCTCGCTCTCACTCGCTCTCTCTCTAACTCTGGGGGTGCTCTCTGGGAGGGGCCTTTCTGGGTCAGGGCCTAGAACGCTCCCCGGGGCAGCCCCCCTCCTAACTCCTCTGCCTCCTGGCGCTGTCTCCCTCTCCTGGGCGCTCAGCGAGGCAGCTGATGCTTTCTGGGGTCCCTGCTGTGCTGGAGGTGCCGAGCAGGGGAACGCAATGGGAGTGGGAGCCAGGCCTTTCCTTGCCGCTCATGGGCCCCGGGCCCCCAGACCCTGGAGACCACTCAGGAAGAGTGACAGGGACCAGAGGGAGAGGCTCCGGTGGATGAGGGGTCTTGGAGCCCATTGTACGCGGGCAGAGCCTGGGGGGGGGTCCCTCCCCTGGAAAGTGCAGCAGCCCCTCCCTGTGGCCACAGTGCCTGGCTCCATTTTCTTCTTGTTGGGTTTTTTTTTTTTAGATTTATTTATTTATTTGAAAGAGTTACAGAGGTGGAGGGGGGAGCTTCCATCCACTGGTTCACTCCCCAGATGATTGTAACAGCTGAAGCTGGGAGCCAAGAGCTTCTTCCGGGTCTCCCACATGGGTCCAAGGGGTCCAAGGACTTAGGCCATTCTTCTCTGCTTTCCCAGGCCACAGCAGAGAGCTGGATAGGAAGTGGAGCAGCTGGGTCTCGAACCGGCGCCCATATGGGATGCTGGCACTTCAGGCAGAGGCTTAACCTTCTAGGCCACAGTGCCAGCCCCCTGGTGGCAGTTTCCGTCTCAGCTTCCTGCCCCTGTGCACCCGGGAAGCAGCAAATGCCTGGGCCACTCCCACCCACCCGCACTGGAGACACAGATCAGGCTCCTGCGGAAGTGAGCATCTAGGGAATGAACCAGCAATGTCAGCCTCCATCTGCCCTTCAAACAAAAATCAATAAATAATGTTTTTAAAGAGTTGCATTTCTTAAGAAGCAAAGTCCCAGCAGGAGCCGTCACAGTCTAGTTCTGGAAGCAAGAAGTTTCAGGGAGAGGGATTTTTTTTTTTTTTTTTTGACAGGCAGAGTGGACAGTGAGAGAGAGAGACAGAGAGAAAGGTCTTCCTTTGCTGTTGGTTCATTCCCTCAATGGCTGCTGTGGCTGGTGCACCACGCTAATCTGAAGGCAGGAGCCAGGTGCTTATCCTGGTCTCCCACGCGGGTGCAGGGCCCAAGCACTTGGGCCATCCTCCACTGCACTCCCGGGTCACAGCAGAGAGCTGGCCTGGAAGAAGGGCAACTGGGACAGAATCCAGCGCCCCAACTGGGACTAGGACCCAGGGTGCCAGCGCCGCAGGTGGAGGATTAGCCTAGTGAGCCACGGTGCCAGCCAGGGAGAGAGATTTTGAGCTCTGGGGCAAGGGGTGCGTTCCGGGACAGGGAGCCCCGGGCCCCCCGCGAGGCCATATGGCAAAGTAACACACATGGGCACGTGGCAGAGCCCCGCTCCGGCCCCAGCCCTGCTGACCTCCAGCTAAGTGACTTCAACAAGTCACCTTGTCCCTCTGGGCCGCAAGGACAAGCCGTGGGACCCCTAAGTGCGGGCGTCCTTTCCTCCCGTCCCCAGGACCTTGAGGCACAAGGAAAGGGAGCCTGGACAAGGGGCTTCAGCCCTCCGAGCTTCGGCCTCTGCAGCTGCCCCGGCCAGGGCTGCGTGGGGCCGCACCGGGCCGGCGGGCGCAGCGACCGTGCCGGGCATTCTGCAGCTGTCAGCAAGCTGGGCACAAGGGGTGCGGAGCCGCCATGCAGACACCCAGGACGGGAGCTGAGACAGGAGTGGGGAGGGGACACGTGGTCGCGCCGCCTCCCATCAGCAAATGTCTTAAACAAACAGCCAGCTTCCCCCATTAATAAGTCTTGTGGAATGTGGAGGAGTCTCTTTTCCTCTTCCTTTTTTTGCTGATTAAGTTCCCCCAAAACCCCCTTAAGAATTTTAATAAGAAATGCAAAAATCAACAAAAGTCCAGCAAACCCCTTCCTGTTATTAAATAAAGGGAAAGTAAATATTGCAAATTGGACATATTTCATAAGAGGATGTTTTGTTTGGGTGAAAACACGAGAAAGAAAAAGAAAAGGCTGTTTGCTTTCTGGCAGCAAGTACAGGTCTTTGCTGAATTTTGGTTTCAAAGTTGATGACTGCGGCATTATTCCTGGTTTGCTGGAATTCTGGGCCCTGGACATCCGAGGCGGATGCACCCGGGCGGGCAGGAAGGCCAGGTTCCCGCCATCTCGCCCTCTTCTCCCCGCCGGCCTCGGACTAGACTGCGCGGGTTTTTTGAGCCACCCAGGAAAAGTATCATCCCGAACCCAGAAACCGCAGAGGGTCACACACAAGATAAAAGCAACTTGGAACAAAGGTTTTTAAGCTGTTAGAGAATAAAACACGAAAGAGCCTCAGAAGCTCCTAGGCAGGAGATGAGACTGTGAAACCTGCTAGGTCAGACATCGACAGAGGCAGAAGGTCCAGGGTTCAAATCCCACCCGTGCCACTTCCCAGCTGGCTACCTTGGGTACATCCCTTGGCTTCTCTGACTTCCACTCGCCCCCTCTTCACAGTGGGGCAAACACAAGCATTGACTGGGGTGTGCTGAGGATCAGAGTGGGGAACGAGCCGGGCAGAGCGCAGGGCTCCGGGCTCCGTCTGCCCATTCCACAGCTGCTCTCCACAGCCCCGGGGGGACACGAAAGACAAAGGGAGACTTGCCCTGTCCTCTGGAGTGGGTGTGGCCGGCGAGGACACAGGAGCTGGCCTCTGTGACAGGGGTTCTGCCAGGAGAAGTGGGAGAGAGGCCTGAGAGTGCAGCCGTGGCTCACGGCTGCCACCTGCTCATGGGAGGAAGGCCCTGCGCGCACACACACACATGCACACGCAAACGTGCACACATACACAAACTGCGCACACACAACACACACATATGCACACAGGCACAACACAAACACACATATATAAACATGCACGCACAAACATGCATGCACAACACACATGCACACACAAACATGCACATATGAACACACAAACATGCATATACAACACATATATGCATACACAAACATGCACACATAAACATGCAAATGCATATACCCATACATACATGTACACACACACACACACCGGGTTCTCTATCCTCCTTGGAGAGATTCCCGAGCCCACGCCTGTCACCTAGCACCACTGGCGGGCAGGGACCCCAGCCTCAGGCTGCTCTGCACGCTCAGCCTGGAGACACTGGCCAGTGGAGCCCCACCCCCAGCACCCCGCCGCCCCACTGAGAATCCGATGGAGGCCATGTCCTCCACCCCCTTCTCCCAGGCCCGCTCAGGCCTCCCAGAGACCTGGTGACGGCCAGCTCCACACAGTTGGTCCCAAACAGGAGAACTACCCTGGCTTTCTCATTTTCTAGCTCTGTGTTTGTTTGCCGGAAGCACTTTCAGTGCAAATGCTCAAGTATACAAGTAAGTACAGCAGAGAGTTTACAAAGCTACACTCACACCTCCTGCATTTGCTTCTAGTTATATATTTTAAGTTATTTATTTATTTGTTTGAAAGTCAGAGAGGGAGAGAGAGAGAGAGAGGTCTTCCATCCCGGTTCACTCCCCAAATGGCCATAATCGCTGAGCTGGGGCAGATCAAAGCCAGAAGCCAGGATTTCCATCTGGGTCTCCCATGTGGGTACAGGGACCTAAGCACTTGGGCCATCTCCATTGCTTCCCCAGGTGCATTGGCAGGGAGCTGGATCGGAGGCGGAGCAGCCGGCACCTGAGCTGGCGCCCATATGGGGTGCAGTATTGCACTATGCCACAGCACCGGCCCCAGACCTCCCTGTTATTTTTTAAATAGTTTAGCGTACCCGTGTGTGCACTCGGACTTGGTATTGTTTTGTGTTTGATGTGCATAAGTGGTGTCGTCATGTTCACCTCGTGTTTTTTCTCCATGGTGCCTTTGCCACCAAATGTATGTTTTGGAAATCTGCTGAGGTTGACTTATGTCTGTGTATGTAACTCACGTATTGGCATCTATATGTTAGCTCATTCTCTTATCTGCTGCATGATGTCCCACTGTCACAGTCATTCCTCTAGGGAGGGACATTTGTCTGAGTTTTTAAAATTACAAACCACCATGCCTGGATGAACATCTTTGTGTGTCTTTGGGTGTAGATGCTCAGATTTCTGTGGGAAACTGACCCACATGAGAACACCAGGGGGCTCCAAACATTCCTGAAACCAAGGCAGGCTTTCCTCATAACACGCATTTTCCGCAGTGGGCGGTGGGAGGGCACGGGGCAGAAGCAGGCACCCCCGTCTCCCCTGTGGAGCTGACTCTCCGACTCAGTTTCCTGACCTGTAAAATGGGTGTGAGATTGCCTCGCTCCCAGAGCCATTGCAGAGAATTGAGTCTGCGCTGAAAAAGCATCTGGAACAGTGCCAACGGCAGGATCCGTACGGCTCTCCGTTCAGTCCCGTTCTGTCCTCGGCTCCTCCTGGGTGTCCCGCATGCTCACTCCCCAAATGGCAGCAATGGTTCTGGTTCCGGCTGCTCCACTTCGGATCCAGCTCTCTGCTGTGGCCCGGGAGTGCAGTGGAGGATGGCCCAAGTGCTCGGGCTCCCGCACCCACATGGGAGACCTGGAAGAGGCTCCTGGCTCCTGGCTCCTGGCTCAGTGCAGCTCCGGCCATTGCAGCCATCTGGGGAGTGAACCAGAGAATGGAATACCTCTCTCTCTCTCTCTGTCTCTCTCTCCCCTCTCTCTAATTCTTCCTTATTAAATAAATTAATTAATTTTTAAAAGAGAATCCCTGTAAAATGGGACTGTGGCAACTCCCGCCGGGCGCCACTTCCACGCGGGACACCTGGTGCCCACCTGCACCTCCTGCTCCTCCGAAGCTGCAGTTTTTCTGCCCCGCACGGCGACTCTGGACCAGGCCCTGACTTGAGGTTTGCTTCTCAGCCTTTGCATTTTCTGCGGAGGATGCTGGCAGCAGACACGCGGAGGCCAGTGGGGTCCCTGGCGGTGTTCAAGGCCAGGAAGCAGTGTCCACCAGACTGGGTGATTTAAACCTGCTGAATCGGCTCCATCTGGTGGACACACTGAGGTACTGCAGGGGTTGGCCCGACTGGGAAAAACAATGGGGCGACAGCCGGGGCTGCCCAGCCCTGCTCAGAAATGCCGGCGGCTCCCCATTGTCTGCGGGGTAAAGTCCAGAAGCCAAGCCTGGAACTCAAGCGCCTCCACAATCAGGCCACGCCCTACCTATCGGACTTTATCGCGGCTTTGGCTTGTTGCCCGGCTCCTCCCTGGCTCCAGAACCCCAAACCCCATTCCAGCCTCACACACAGGCCAGCCCAGTGCCCTGACTGCCCTCTGCCCGCCTCCTCCCTGCCTCCCCGGGGCTAAGTCTCCTTCCAGGCTCAGTTCTCAGGCCACCTCTTCCAGGAAGCCTTCCAGGCCTCCAGCCCCTCCTGGCCTCCCCCCAACACCTGCTGTGGGTCATTTTTTTTTTTTTTTTTTTTTTGTATTTCAGTAGTGAGTGCTGCCTGCTGAAGCCTGTGTGATGCACTAATACAGCCCGGTGGTCCTGAGACCCCAGGTCCTCACCTGGCCTCTAGTACATTGTAGCTCTGAGCCTGTGAGCAGGCGGGCTGGTAACACCAGTCTCACAGGCCTGTTACGTTAAGTTAAATAAGACCACGGATGCACAGTGGCTGGCCCACAGCAAACCACCCCGAACTGTCCCTAGGGTGGCTAAAAAGGCAAGACAGCCAGGTGAACCTGAGTCCCAGATGAACAGCGTTTCTTTGCAAGCAGAAGCCTACAGCAGACGTGACGTGGGACCTGTGTGTGGCGTGTCACAGTAAGAGCACAGGGCATTGCTGTCCATTCTGTTCGATGCGTTTTCAGATCCTGCGTTTGCAAATCCACCCTCTCGCTCACGTTCCTTTGGCGTCCACATCAGCCACTGGCTTCTGCAGCCAGTCGCCGGAGTGAGCACGCACAGAGCCGCAAAGCACGGGAACTGCCCAAAATGCACACTCCCAGCGGAAGTGGCAAGGGAGAGGTCGGCGCCCAGAGCGTGAATCCGTGCGCTCCTCGCACTCGGGGCCGTGCCACGGCGCTCACACGCGGTGGGAGCCGGAGCCGTGTGTAGCAGCCCCCGTGCAGGGCGCTCCTTAGGGAGAAAAGTGCCTGCCTGCAGGAAACGCATGGGGAGGTTACGGCGCGCTCGGCCACGAGGTCGGAGAGGATGGACGTGCGCGGGGATTATGTAAGGCGTCTTTAAACAGAAACGCACAGAACACCAGGTTGTGCATTGGTCAGCTGATGCAAACGTTGTGACGGGAGGGTCCCAGGAACCCAGCTCTCTGCTCCCCCAGCCTTCACAGATTGGCAGTCTGCAGAACGGAACTATCTGGAACACTGACAGTCGTGCGTGTGTAGCTATGCCATGCACGCGTGACGCAGCATTTCCTTATCGCTCGGCGCTGCAGACTTACACGCCGCTCCCCGGGGGTTGTTTTAACACCGTCCAGCAGGGGGCCAACAGCATCTACTGAGAGAGTTAGAGACGCAGGATGTCCAAGGATGTTGTGGAAACCACGCACCACGCGTTCCTGTCTGCTTTGGGGAAAACCTGAACAACGATGAGAAAAGGTTATTTGCACATGTACGGTGAGGGGCGAGCCTGGTGGCGCAGCCGGGCCGGCAGCTGCTGGGTCACCCCTGCACCCCACCTTGGAGGGCCTGGCGCTGGTCCCACCTCGGCTTGCGATCCGGCTTCCTGCTAAGGCACCGGGGAGGCGGCAGCGATGGCCCAGCGCTGCGTCTCACGTGGGGGGCCAGATGGTGTTCCCAGCTCCCGGCTCAGCCTGGCCCGGCCCTGGCTATGGTGGGATTTGGGGAGCGAACCAGCGCCTGGTCCCGGTGCCTTCCAAATATGTTAAGTTTAAAACATTGACTGTACGTGGAGGAGAAAATCCTGGGGAAGAATCTCTTGTTCAGTGGCTTTGCTCCCAGCCCTCCGGGTGGACAGGGCTCCAGGTGACGTCACCTGAAATCCCATAACCAGTGAATCCCAAATCCCGAGACGCCGGGTGACAGGCCGGGAGGTGGAGACCCCGGCTGTGTCTCGGCCTCTCCTCGGACCTGCAACTCACAGCCCCCCTGGGACCCCCTGAGGGGTCCAGCCGGGGCGCACAGGTGTCTGTGCGGCGGCCCCGACAGGTGCGCCCCGGGCCGCGCTGCACCGCCTTCAGGGCCGGCCTCAGAGGGTCCTCTCCCCCAGGTCTGGTCGCCTCAAGGGTCCCATGCCTCCGAGGGTCTCGGCTCCATGACCTGTGTCACTCACGGTGTCACTGGGTGACACTGGACAGGGACTGCGCGCCTCGTCTGTGAAATGGGTTTGTGAGGGGGAGTGAAAGGAGCGTAGCATCTGCACAGAGGGGTTGTCCGTGTCATCTCGGACCAGAATCCGCGCCGCCCGGACTAGAGAGCACGCAGGGAGGCGAGCCAGGTGCACAGGGACCCCCGCCTCCAGCCCTGCGCAGGCGCACTCCGCCACCAGCCGGCGGGCGCGCCCGTGAGCTCTGCGGCTGCGCAGTCGGCTAGCTTTGCGGCCGTGCCGCTTTACGGCAGCGGTGCTGGCGCCCCGACCGGCGTTGCCGAGGTTACGGCGAGCGCGTGGGGCCGAGATAGGTAAGGAGGCCGGGCTGGGAGCGAGCGGGATGGAGGCTCGGGTAGCGGGGCGAGCGGGAGGCGCCCAGGGCGGGTGGGGGCCAGGCTTCCGCGTGCTGCCGGGCGCCCAGTCCTCCGCCCGTCGGCCTGAGGGGAGCCGCGGCCGCGGGAGGGCCGGGGCGGGGGACTCCCCAAGGAAGGAGGAGGCCGAGGCGTGTGTCCGCCCGCGGGGGGCGCTCGGGCTGCGGCCCCTGCGCGCTGCGCACGTGTGTCTGCCTCGCCCGTCCTCCTCGCCGTCCGCGGGTGGAGCGCCGCGCGTGCTTTTCCCCGGGGAGGCTGCGCAGCTGGGCGCCCCGTCGTGCCCCGCCTGGCTTGTTGTTTCCAGGTTGATTCATGTGACAGGCAGAGCGACCTGGTTCACGTCCCAGATGGTGGCAACATTAGGGCCAGATCTGAGCCAGGCCGAAGCCAGAGCCGGGAATCCGTCCTGGTCTCGCGGGCAGGGGCCCGAGCACTCGGACCATCACCTGTCGCCCCACCCCGGGCACACGCGCAGGAAGGCAGGACTTGAACCCGGGGCTCCGGCAGGGGGCGTGGCCTCAAGCAGCTGTTGACCCGCTGGGACCAGCCTTTACCCCTGCCCACCGTACATACACAAACACCACTCCCAGGCCGGTTTCTTCATCTGTCCTGTCTGTTCTCTGCTAGAGAACCTGCGGTGGGGGCTGGCGTTATGGCTGATAGGGCCAAGCCGTGACCCTGGCATGCCATACGTACTGGAGTGCCGGTTCAAGTCCCAGCTACTGCGCGTCAGGGTCAGGCAGAGGGTGGCCTGGACGCCCGGGGCCCTGCCGCCCGTGGGGGAGACCAGGGTGGAGTTCCTGCGTCCTGGCTTCCGCCTTGGCCCAGACCTGGCTGTTGCAGCCATTTGGGAATGGATGGAAGATCTCTCATCCCCTGTCTTCTCTCTCTCTGCTTTTCAAATAAATACATCTTAAAAAAAAAAAAAAGACACTGCAGCGGTGTCAAGTCGAGACCAGAGTTTGCACCGAAAGCCCTGACTGCTGAGCCAGTCCTGCCTGTGGGTTTCGTGGGCGTGGGCAGTGTTCCTCGTGGGGCTGGGCCAGCCCACCTGGGGGGCCCTCTGCTGGCCACACTGAGCTCTGTTTCCAGGCAGCAAAGCTGTGGGCAGATGACTTGCCCTCTGTGCACCTGTTTGTGAAGCGAGTCTAGTATTTCCCTCCTGGCACCCCGTGCGTACCTGAGGTGGTACAGCCTCTGGTTTCTCGCTCACCCCGCCTGCTGCGTTGGCACTGAACACCGCGGGTAAGGGGGCGGCCAGTGCAGTCCTGCCTCTGCTTTGTCCGCCGCGCCCAGTGCAGGACGGCTTAGAAGCCGGGGACGACCCCGCTCCCCTGCGGGATGCTTTGTTCCCTGGAGAGCGTTGCTTTCCGCCCTTTGAGGAACCTCACAGTGGCGGCCGAGATGCTGCCTGAGGGGTGCATTGCCTCCTGATGCATTTGTACAGAACAGCTTTATAGAGATGCACAGCTCCATACGATCCACCCTTCTAAAACGTGCACTGTACCTAATGTGGGCATGTCTGTTACACAGGCCTGTCTCTGCTGGCAGTCAACCTCCCGTGTCCCCCCGTCCCTCTGTCCCAGCAGCTCCTGGCCTGTCTGCCCCTATGGACTTGCGTGGCATTCATGGTCTCCCAGGGAGCTTCTCCCACTTAGCTCAGTGCTTCCGAGGGGGGTCAGAACAGCATTGTTTTCTTGGGTGAATACGATTCCGTCGTGCCGATGGACCCCGTTTTGTTGCCCAGTCATCTCTTGATGGACGTTTGCATTGCTTGGTTTCTCCTGGGCTCCTATGAATAATAACGCTTCCCGTGCAGATCTCTCCGTGAGCCTGTCTGCCCTTTTCCCGGATCTGTACTTGGGAGGGGCGTGGCTGGGGTACATGTAACCATTGGATGACTGGACGGGGAACTGGCAGGCGGCTCTCTAGTCCTGTTGAACTTGAAGGTGAAGAAATGGCTCAGAGGGGTGTGCAGGGTGACACGCTAATGCAGCCTGTGTGTATGGAACCAGTCTTGCTGTGCACGAGGCCACAAGAGTCTCCAGACGTGGGTTGTAAAGTGATGGCAATATTTCGAGGCAGGGACCCTTCTGTTGCACATACGTGGCTTGGAACACAGTCGTCCCTTGACACCCATGGGGGATGGGTCCCAGGACCCCCCGTGGGTGGTGAAGTCTGCATGTTCAGTCCCTTCTCTGAAAAGCTGTAGAATTTGCAGAAAACCTACACACATGCCCCTGTGTACTTGGTTTTCTTGTTCAAAGATTTATTTATTTATCTGAAAAGTGGAGTTTCAGAGAGGGGGAAAGGCAGAGAGCTTACCGTCTGCCCGCTCATTCCCCAAATGGCCCCAGTGGCTGAATCCCGGCCATAGCCTGCAGCCTGGATCTTCATGCAGGTCTCCTACGTGGGTGCAGGGACCCACGCACTTGGGTTATCTTCCACTGCTCACCCAGGTGCACTAGCAGGGAGCTGGATCAGAAGTGCAGCAGCCAAGACTCAAACCAGCACCCTTATGGGATCCTGGATGTCAGTGTCACAGGCTGCAACTTAACCTGCTGTGGCCCAATGCCAGCCCTCTCCTGTGTATTTTAAATCCTCTTGGGTTACATAGAATATCTAATATGAGAGTCCACCAAAAAGTTTGTGAAAAAATGGATTTCAAGATAGGAATAAAGGGGGCCGGCGCTGTGACATAGCAGGTAGAGCCACTGCCTGCAGTGCCACCATCCCAGATGGGTGCCAGTTTGAGACTCAGCTGCTCCGCTCCCACCCAGCTCTCTGTTATGGCCTAGGAAAACAGAAGATGGCCTCAATGCTTGGTTGGTGGGATGCACACAGATGGGAGCCCACAGGCATGGAGAACTCAAGTGTGGAGATCTTGGCCCAAAGGAAAAACCATAACCAAACCAGGCCAATTAAAGTACTATTCATTTCTTTGTGTTTTTTTAAATTAATTAGAAAGAGTGATAGATCTTTCATCTGCTGGTTCACTGTGAAAATGCCTACAGCAGCCAGGGCTGGTCCAGGCTGCAGCCAGGAGCCTGGAACTGCACCTGGGGCTCTCATGGGAGTGTTAGCAGGGAGCTGGATCTGAAGCAGAGCAGCCAGGACGTGAACTGGCTCTCCGCTATGGGATGTTGGTGTCAGCAGCAACAGTTTGACCCATAGACCTGCGGTGTGGGCTCCTTATTTTCACTTGTGGAAAACATTTAATTGGAATCTTTATTTAAAATTTTTGTTTGTTTTGAGAGACAGAGAGAGCTCGCATCCATTGATGCATTCTCCTCAGTGACTGGGCCAGGTCTAAGCCTGTAAGCTGGGGAGTAAGTCCAGAGTTCCCACGTGGGTGGTGGAAGCCCAGTTATTTAAGCCATCACTGTGGCCGCCCAGGGTCTGCATTAGCAGGAAACTGGCGTCAGGAGCTGGCGTCGGGCCCTGAGCCCAGGCACCCTCACCGCGGGATGCAGGCGTATTAACCACTAAGCCAGATAGCCACCCGCAGTTGGGACTTAGTTTTTAAACCTTTTTTTTTTTTTTTTAACATTTAGTTGAAAGACAGAATGACAGAGGCAGAGAAAGATTATCCATCAGCTAGCTCACTCCCCCAGATGCCCACAAAAGCCAGGGCTGGGCCAGGCTGGAGTCACGGAACAGAAACCCAGGTCCACGGAACACCATCTGCTGCCTCCTAGGTGCGTTAGCAGGAGCTGGGGTCAGAAGCCCACAGCAGCCCAGGTGGGACTGGCAGTCTGATTGCAGAACGTGGCTGTCCCACATGGTAGCTGAACCTGCTGCGCCACAGCACCCGCCCCTGCTGCGTCTTCTGAAGTTGGCCACTGAGTTTTTTTTAATTCCAGATGGGATGTGTGTAAGTCAGAGCCTCAGAGTGGAAGTCTCACGCGAGTCAGCTTGCTCCCGGAATCCCTAAAACGCCGCCTTCCTGGAGACAACTTCCTTCCTCAGACCAGCTAAGCCTGCTGGATTTATTTCAGTTTTAGAATAAATTAAGGGCTGGCAATGTGGCATAGTGGGTAAAGCCACCGCCTGCAGTGCCGGCATCCCATATGGGCACCGGTTCAAGTCCTGGCTGCTCCACTTCCAATCCAGCTCTCTGCTGTAGCCTGGGATGGCAGTGGAAGATGGCCCAAGTGCTTGGGCCCCTGCACCCGCATGGTAGATCTGGAAGAAGCTCCTAGCTCTTGACTTTAGATCTGCCCAGCTGCAGCCATTGTGGCCATCTGGGGTGTGAACCAGCAGATGGAAGACCCCTCTCTGCCTCTGCCTCTCTGTAATTCTGCCTCTCAAATAAATAAATCTTTTTTTAAAAAAGAGAATAAATTAGTTCCTTTAGTTGAGTACAAGACGACATCCTTGGTTTGGGCTGAGGAATAAGTCAGCAATGAAGAAGAAAGTCTTCAGTATGCCCAAGGAGGGGACATTAAGGTTCCCAGGAGTGTGCACTCTGGTGGCACAGTTATGTTGAAATCCTGTGCCCAGTGCTTGCACATGGCACATGGTGTATACCGAAATGTAGTGTAGACAGAAATGCTCCGTATGCAATGCCATTGAGAGACTTTTTTTTTTTTTTCCATTTTTGAAAAGGGTTTATTTATTTGAAAGAGAGAGAGAATCTTCATTCACTGGTTCACTCCCCAGATGATCACAGCGGCCAAGGTTGGGCCAGGCTGTAGCCAGGAGCTGCTTTCCCAGGCCACTGTCTGTGCCCATGTGGGATGCCAGCGTCACAGGCAGCAGCTTAACCCACTGTGCCACTCCGCCAGCCCCAAAGGCCCTCACTTGGAAATTAACTGTCCGAGCATGTTGCTGCCTGGAACACGGGCACTTCTCGGACTCCTGTTCACTGGTTTATCTTCTGTCATTGATGTATCAGCTCCTCCAGCTCCTCCTCGGTGTGTGTTTTTCCTTGTTTAATGTCCCAGCTTTTGCCTCGAGAAGTTGCCTGAAATGTCATGACATTGGGCAGGGTCTTTAATTTCTTTCTAAGAGTCATGAAACCCTGAAAACTCCTCAGCTTCCCCCTCCATGTGGCCGTCTTCTGTCTCAAGCTTGATTGCATCGGTGGCCTGATAGGTGCTGGGACCCAGTGCAAGATTCTCAGTCTTTGTGCTTTGTCAGGGAAGACACCATATAATCTCTGTTTTTCTTTTTCTTTTTTAATGTTTACTTATTTATTTGCAAGAATTAGGGAGGGAGAGACAGAGATCTTCCATCTGCTGGTTCACTCCCCCAGATGGCCAAAATGGCCACTGCTGAGTCAGGCCGAAGCCAGGAACCTGGAGCTGCATCTGGATCTCCCACGTGGATGCAGGGGCCTAAGCACTTGAGCCATCTTCCACTGCTTTCCCAGGCACAGTAGCAGGAAGCCGGATCAGACGTGAAGCATCCAGGGCACCAACCAGCACCCATTTGGGATGGTCACACTGCAGGCAGCGGCTTTACCCGCTGTGCCACATCACCGATTCCCACATAAGCTCTCAGTTCATCCAGGGCCAGACCTGACGCTGAGGGAGCCACAGTCCAACCTCCCAGCTCCTACCAGGGCCTCTGCCCGTTGTGCAGAGTAACTTGACAAACCTCTTAGACCATTCACTCTTGTCCCTTTGCGTAGGATTGGGTTTTCCCAGGTTAAAGTCATCTCCTGTGGCTCCATCCGCATTGCACACACCCGCAGCTGTGCTGCTGCTGCGTTTCCTCTTTCTGTCCTTGGTGCGTGGCATCTGCTTGTTTTGTCTGCTGCGCTCAGGTGTGAGGCCTGGAAGAGGGCGGTGTGCCCTTGGCGTCCTCTTCTCCCTTGGTGCACTGGGTGGTAAATCTGATTGTCAGAAGCCCTGCAGCTTCTTTGGGGGATGGTAAGCCCTCACCCTAATGGACAGACACTGCCTGTGCTGGCAACAGGACCCAGAGAGAGGCGTGGGCTTTGGCATTCAGCAGACATGGGGTCCCCAAGTGCCATCACCCAGGGGCCTTTTACAGATCTCCAACCCGGACATGTTGTACTGATTTTTTTGTTGTTTGTTTTTTGTTTTTTAAGATATATTTATTTATTTGAAAGAGTTACAGAGAGGGAGAGTCAGAGAGATGTTCCATCTGCTGGTTCACTCTCCAGATGGCCACAATGGCCAGAGCTGGGCCAAGGCGAAGCCAGGAGCTTCTCCCCAGTCTTGCAAGTGGGTGACAAGGGCTCAGACACTTGAGCCATCTTCCTCTGCTTTCCGAGGCCATTAGCAAGGATCAGAAGTAGAGCAACTGGGACTGAAACGGGCACCCACGTGGGATGCTGGCATCACGGGTTCTACCGCCGTGCCACGACACTGGCCCCTGTTTCTTCCTCTTAAATTGGTGTTAGTAGCACTCACCCAGGAGTATCCTCGTGGCTGCTGTGTGCTCTCCTCACTTGGTGACAGACAGTGCTGTGCGAGTCTTCACTGTCAGGCGGGATCTGCTTCCTCCCTTGGTTTGCCCTGGGGAATCTAAAGCTCAGAGCGATCGGTGCTGCTGTGCGGCACCACGCAGCTGGGAGGTGGTGCTTTGGCTTCACAGTCCCTGCTGGTGGCCGCTGGCACGTGGAACACATCAGAGCCCCGTAAGTGACAGCGGCTGCTGTCCATGTGTTGCTGTTGATTTGTTTACTTTAAAGGTTGGAACAAGCTAGCAGTTAAGGTGCCCCCATCCCAGATCCAAGTGCCTGGGTTCAATGCTGACGCCTTCTTCCTGTTAATGGAGACCCCAGCGACTGGGCTCCCGGCTCCCAGCTTCAGCCTGGCACAGCCCTGGCCATGGTGGGTGTGTGTGGGGGAACCAGGGAATGGGAACGTGCTTGCGCACTTGCTGTGTGTGTGTTTGCTGCTCAAATTAAAAAAATACAGTTAGAAGCTGACTGACCTAGGAGTTAGAATGTATTGTAAGGCCCACTTTTGGGGAAATGGAGTGCTTTCCTGGATTTGATTTGTTGAGGGCGGAGTCTCCTTGTGTTGTCTTCGTGTCTCCAGGGTGGAAGTGATCCCCATAGGCAGAACCCCTGCAGCACGCTCAGGAGACCCAGCCTCTTCCCTTCCGTGTGTCACTGGGCCCCTGACATCAGCCTCCTTGGAAAGAAGACCCTGGGCTTTGGGGTCTTCCTGGAGGTGAGCTAGGTGAGTGTGAGTGCTGTGTTTCGTAGTTTATCACTTTATGAACGGCCTGTCCCTCCCCTCCCCCAGATGACAAAGTTCTCTGGGCCGAGGTGTAAGTGTGCTCACGTTTTTAGATCTGAATTACCAGCTATGGAGTGACTTGCTGCTTCTCCCCATTACCCGCTCTTCACAGAACAGTTACCCTGGGAAAATGGCGGAAGCAGTTTTCCATGCCCCGAAACGGAGGAGAAGGGTGCACGAGAGTTACGAGTCCCCGTGGCCCATCCCTTTGGCTCAGGACTGTGGTCCCCAGCGAGAGTTCAGAATGTTCCGCGCCGAGATGATCAACAACAGCGTGGTGGTGAGGAGCCCAGAGGACATCGGGCAGCTGTACGGGAAGGTGAGTGTGGGCTGCCTTGGCTCCTCCCCGCAAACCCCACCAGGGCCCTTCTCTACCTGCCCGCCCCCAGGACAAACCCTGAATCCTGCACCTGCGTTCCTCCATGGTGGGAACTGCTCAATTTGAATCAGGTCCCCAAAGCTAGGCACCATGAGGGGAATGAGCCCCCTACCTGTCGTGGAGCCACGTGGCCGTGCTGGCGTGGGGTCAGTGGCTTGACCTTTTTCTGACTTCGGGTCATGAAAAGCATTGCAAGTTCATCATAAAAACAAAACCATACAGCAGTGTAAAGGGTGAAAAGTGAAGATCCTCCGCTTTCCCGCTTTCCGAGGTAACCGCCGAGCGGTGTGGTGGTCCGCCTGGTGCGCAGGCAGTGCGACTTGAGAGCACGCTCTGCCTCCTTGGCTGCTCTCCGTGTTGCTGTCTGTCTTTGTTTTTAAACCCCTGTGTTTGAGAGGCAGAGAGAGAGAGCTCCTGTATTGTGGTTCATTCCCTCAATACCCAGGGCTGAAGCTGGGGTCGAGGAACTAGACCCAGGTCTTGTACATGGGTGACAGGAACCCGATGGCGTGAGGTGAGCTGCCACCTCCCAGGATCTGCGTTAGCAGGAGGCTGGAGTCAGGAGCTGTAGCCGGGTATTGAGCCCAGGTGCTCGTTGGCCACTGCTTACCTGAGGAGGAGGTTTAGATTTACTGTTTGCCAGCAGGGACAGGTTTGGGTGGAGACTGGTAGCTTACCCGCCCACGCTCCCACTCCCCCTGCCCTCCGGCATGTTGATCACTGAAGACATTTTAAAAATAGCAGGTTGGGGGCTGCATTGTGTGCAGAGGGTTAAGCGGCCGCCTGCAGCACCGGCATTCCACGTGCGTACCAGTTTGGGGCATGGCTGCTCTGTTTCTGTTCCAGCTCCCTGCTAATGTACCCAAGGATGTAGCAGAGGATAGCCCAAGTGATTGGGTTACTGACACCCACGAGGGAGACCCACATGCAGTTTCTGGCTCTGGTCTGGCCCAGCCCTGGCCCTTGTGGCCATTTGGGAAGTGAAACAGCAGATGGAAGATCTGCCTGTCCCTCTCTCTGTGACTCTGCTTTCCAAAGAGATAAATATCTTTGAAATCAGCATGCTGATTGGGGTGTGATTGACAGTGGAGACTGACTCATGGTGAGTGTACAGTGTTGTAAGTTGATGGAGTGGTGAGTGGTGCAGCCGAGCGTGTAACATCCCAGCACTGCGGCTATTGCTCCTGGTCCAGCCCAAGGGAACCGTCCCCTCCAGGCAGCTTGTGGAAAAGTAGGTGACAGTGGCCGTGGTGAGGTGGGAGTGCAAGCAAGCCCAGGGCGCCGTGTGCCTGCTGCTCCCCAGAGACAGGGCATGCGTTTGCCACGCATGACGCCGAGCTGGGGGCTCTGCGAGGTGCCCGGCACGTTAGTATCCTGATGTTCCATTGAGCTGTTTTACCTTTCAGTGGTCTGCGTGTGTCAGTGTTTTAAGAACGAGGAAAGAGCATGTGTTGTTGTGGAGTCAGTGAGAAGGTGAGGGCTGCTTCAGTTGTGGCTGAAATCCTAGCAGGCAGGGCCCCTGTGTGCCTGAGCCTGCCCCGCTGCCTGCGGGCCCTCAGAGCCGGGTGCAGTCTTCGGTTTGCGGTAGATGAGGTGTGCTCAAAGTTTAGGTGCACGAGACTCCTCATGTGAGCAGGGAGGAACAGCTGCAGTCCTCAGCAGTGACTAGATAAACAGGGACGCTGCAGAGCTGTGCACGTGGGCAGAACCTCCTTGTCACCATAGGTGCGGTCCACCTCTGCTAAGAAACTGCCCAGCGGGCCACCTCCTGCGGCACTGGCTTCCCCTCCCCGAGCACCAGTTTGAGTCCTGCCTGCCCCGTTTCCATTCCAGGTGGAAGTCTCAGACAATCTGTGTCTCTGCCTCTCAGTCTCTGTCCCTCTGCCTCTGACGTTAATAAAATATTTTTTTAAAAAAATGAGAAATAGAGGCTGTGGCACAGTAGGTTAATCCTCTGCCTGTGGCACCAGCATCCCATATGGGCACCGGTTCTAGTCCCAGCTGCGCCTCTTCCCATCCGGCTCTCTGTTATGGCTTGGGAAAACAGTACAAGATGGCCCAAGTCCTTGGGCCCCTGCACCTGCGCAGGAGACCTAGAAGAAGCTCCTGGCTCCTGGCTTTGGATCAGCGCAGCTCTGGCCGTTGCAGCCATTTGGGGAGTGAACCCACGCAGGGAAGACCTTTGTCTCTCTCGCTGTCTGTAACTCTACCTCTCAAATGAATAAATAAAATCTTTATAAAAAAATGAGAAATAAATTGAACTGATGTTTTCTCTCTTCCCTCCTGGAAGGGCTACTTTGGAAAAGGTATTCTGTCAAGAAGCCGTCCACACTTCACAGGCTCAGATGCTAAGCTGGTTGCGAAGTGGAAAGGTAAGCGCCATGGCTCAGTTCCTCTGTCGAATTCCTCTTTGCTTTTTGATCTCACAGCTCTTATCTGTATGTTACATAGTAAAATTCTGGAGAAGTCACATTCCCACTGCGATTTACTGCCCAGAACAACTAGGATGGTTCTTACCATGTGCAATCTCTTTCTGGAACTATTACAAGTGTTCCTCGGGCTTCTCTGTCACTAAGCTTTGCCTGGCAGGGTACTGTGCATGTACTTGGTAGGTGCTGGTAGTTAAGTACCTACTCACCTATGGGGGTCTGCACAGTGAATTTTGTATGTTATTTCCAGAATTACAACTTACAACAATAGCTATGATATTGACACATTTGTTAAAACCTTCTAATTTGTGTAGTTCTCACTTAGCTTCTTTCATTTATTAATCTTTTGATGTATTCTCTAGGGAACACGGTAGCTATGTAAGAAACAATACCAGCAGGTTAAATGCAGTTGGGATTTTTTAGGGGCTAGCAGTGTGGTACAGCTTGTTAATCCACTGCCTGCAGCACCAGCATCCCATATGAGTGCCAGTTCAAGTCCCGGCTGCTCCACTTCAGAGCCAGCCCTACTAATGTGCCTGGGAAAGCAGCACAGGGTGGCCCAAGTACTTGGGCCCCTGCCACCTGCATGGGAGATCCCGATGGAGTTCCAGGCTCCTGGCTTCACCCTGGCCCAGCTGTGGCCATTGCAGCCGTTTGGGGAGAGAGGCAGAGGATGGAAGATCCCTCCTCTCCTTCTCCTACTCCCTCTCCCCCTCTCTCTAACTCTGCCTTTCAAAAAAATAATATTTTTATTTTAAATGTTGTATTGTAGAAAATATATACATTAAAATAGCACTGAAATACCATTTCAGCACTAAAAGTCTGACCGTGTGCTCCGTAGGTGAGTCCTTGGATACAGACACTGCCGTGTGTTGCTAGGGGTGCAGATGGCCCAGCCCTGTGGAGGGTGCTGAGCAGTGTACAGCAGAGTTACCTGTGCATCCACTGTAGGTCCTCTCCCCCAGTGCCTGGTCACTTTTCTGTTTTCTGTGTGCAAATTCACCCATTTGAGATACATCAGACGTAAGTAGAATACTGTAGGATTTTTCCCTTCATGTCTGGCTGCTTTGACTTCGCATCACGTTTTCAAGGTTTGTCCGTGTATCAGAACTTGATTCCTTTTGATGTCTGAGTAGCACCCCATTTGTGTGGACTGACCGCATTTTGTTTATTCATCCACCGACTGATGGACTGGGGCTTGTTTCTGCATCGTGGCTGTTGTGAGTAACGCAGCCATGACCATCGGCACACGGTGTCAGTTCTCTGTTGGACTGGACCCAGGACTGGAGTTAGCAGGTCGTGTGCTTGGCTTTGTGAGAAACTACACGCCGCGCTCCACACTCAGTACCCACAGTGCACAAGGGCTCTAGCTTCCCCACCAGCACTTGATGCCTTTTTTTTTGTAAATAATAGTAATCCTTCTAGAGTGAATTGGTAAAAGTTTTTAATTTAAATAAAGTCTGATTTATCTGCTTGTTTGTTTACTTTTAAAGATTCATTTATTTATTCATTTATTTGAAAGGCAGGCTTAGAGGCAGAGAGAGAGAGAGGTCATCATCCATCCGCTGGTTCACTCCCCAAATGGCAGCAACAGCCAGAGCTGTGCTGATCCGAAGCCAGGAGCCAGGAGCTTCTTGCAGGTCTCCCGTGTGGGTGTAGGGGCTCAAGGACTTAGGCCATCTTCCACTGCTTTCCCAGCACAGCAGAGAGCTGGATCAGAAGTGGAGCAGCCAGGACTTGAACCAGCTCTCGTATGGGATGCCGGCACTGCAGGCAGCGGCTTTACCCCCCGTGCCGCAGCGCCAGCCCCATCTACTTGCTTATTTTGTTGCCTATGCCATAGATTCGTATTTAAGAAATCACTGCCAAGTCGGCTCACGCAGATTTCCTCCTAAGAGCTTTATAGTTTCAGCTCTTGAGTTTCATTCTTTGACTCATTCTGAATTAATTTTTTTTAGGATTTATTTATTTATTCAAAAGGCAGAGGCAGACCCAAAGCCCAGACTGGTTTTCAGCAGCAGTCAGACTGCTCACCAGTCTCTGGGCTTGCTGGGTAGACCTGCTGACCTTGCTGGGCTGTGTTTACTTTCCTAGAGTTTCTTGTGTTAATCCTTAGTTATTATCATTTAATTTAAAAGAGATCCTTCCATTTGCTCATTCATTCCCCAGATGCCCACAGCAGCCAAGGACCTGAGCCATCACCTGCTGCCTCCCCGGGTGTACGTTGTAGGGAGCTGGATTTGAGAGTGGAGTAGCCAGAACCAGCGTTAGGGAGTAGCAGGTAAAGCCACCACCTGGGATGCCGGCACCCCACGTGGGTGCCAGTTCATGTCCTGGCTGCTCCACTTCCAATCCGTCTCCCTGCTGATGGCCCAGGAAAAGCAGCAGAAAGTGGCCCAGTTGTTTGGGCCTCTGCCACCGACATGGAAAAACTGGAGAAAGCTCCTGGCTCTTGGCCTCAGCCTGCCCCAGCCCTGGCGATGGCAGCCATCTGGGGAGTGAACCAGCAGATGGAAAATCTCCTTCTCGCTCTCTGTCCTTCTCTCTAACTCGGACTTTCAAATAAATAAATCTAAGGAAGGGGAGTGGCTGGAACTCAAACCAGGCACTTGGTTCTGAGATGCAGGCGTCCCAAGCAGCACCGTAACCCCTGTGCCACGTGAGGATCTGGAAATGCTCTGCCTCTCACAGATTTTTAGTGTTTTTTCCTTAAAGGAAATTTTGTCTAAAACTAACAGAAGTGCTTTGTTGTTTCAGATATAAAGACTAACATGCCTGTCATCACATCAGAAAAGTAAGTCACAGTGAACTTGGCTTTGATCAAAATTATGTTTAATCAGGTCTATTTTTAGTTAGTCCACACCCTTTTAGGCAGACCATACCCTTTTTTTTTTTTTGTAAATGTGTCCTTGAAAATTATGACTGAATTTACTTTGAATCAAATCATATTTGAAATGCATCAAGTGAGGTTTTGTTAAATTAGTCCTAAAGGGCCAGCACTGTGGCATCACAGCTTAAGCCTCCGCCTGCAGTGCTGGCATCCTGTATGTGCCTGATTTGAGTCCCAGCTGTTCCCCTTCGAATCCAGCTCTCTGCTAATGCACTGGGAAAATAATGGAAGATGGCTCTGTACCCATGTGGGAGACCTGGAAGACACTCTTGGCTCCTGGCTTCAGCCTGGCCCAACCCTGGCCATTGTGGCTATTTGAGGAGTGAACAGCAGATGGAGGATCTCGTCTGTCTGTCTCTCCTCTCTCACTGTCACTCTGCCTTTTTTTTTTTTTTTAAAGATTTATTTATTTATTTGAAAGAATTGTAGAGATGGAGAGACAGAGAGGTCTAACATCTGCAATGTCCAGGACTGAAACAGGCCAAAACCAGGAGCCAGGAGTTTGATCCAGGTCTCCCATGTGGGTGGCAGGGGCTCAAACACTTGAGCCATTCTCCTTTGTTTTTTCCCAGGCCATTAACAGGGAGCTGGATCAGAAGTGGAGCAGGGGGCCGGCACTGTGGCACAGTGGGTTAACACACTGCCTTGAAGCACCAGCATCCCATACAGGCACCAGTTCGAGACCTGATTGCACCACTTCCACTCCAGCTCTCTGCTATGGCCTGGGAAAGCAGTAGAAGATGGTCCAAATCCGTGGGCCCCTTACCTGCATGGGAGACTCGGAAAAAGTTCCTGGCTTCAGATCAGCACAGCTCCGGCCATTGCAGCCAGTTGGGGAGTGAACCATCGTTTGGATGACCTCTCTCCCTCTCTCTCTCTCCCTCTCTCTCTCTCTCTCTGCTTCTTCTTTCTCTCTATAACTCTGACTTTCAAATAAATAAATAAATCTTTAAAAAAAAAAATAAATAAAAGTGGAGCAACTGAGACATGACCTAGCACCCACTTGGAGGCAGGCAGTGGCTTTACCCACTATGCCACAAAGCTGGGCCCCATCACTCTGTCTTTCAAGTATGTAAATATATAAATCTTATTTAAAAATTATAATTTGTCTTGTCAGTTATAAGGGACCAAGCTGGAGCCGAACACAAAACAAATGTGCTTCCAAGGTCACGGCCTTGTACTGTATCTTTTTCTACTGGGATGGCTGCATCAGGCCTTTATCTTAAAGATGCAGCTCCCGGGGCCGGTGCCGTGGCTCACTTAGTTAATCCTCTGCCTGCGGCACCGGCATCCCCTATGGACGCTGGGTTCTAGTCCCGGTTGCCCCTCTTCCAGTGCAGCTCTCTGCTGTGGCCCGGGAAGGCAGTGAAAGATGGCCCAAGTGCTTGGGCCCTGCACCTGCATGGGAGACCAGGAAGAAGCTCCTGGCTCCTGGCTCCTGGCTTCAGATCGGCGTAGCTCCGACCGTAGTGGCCATTTGGGAGGTGAACCAATGGAAGGGAGACCTTTCTCTGTCTCTCTCTCTCACTGTCTAACTCTGTCAAATTAAAAAAAAAAAAAAAGGTACAGTTCCCAAGGGGCCTGCCATGTGGCATAGTAGGATAAGCACCCACCTGTGGCTGAGGCATCTGGTAGGGGTGTCAGTTCTAGTCCCAAATGTGGTTCTTCTGATCCAGCTCCCTGCTATGGCCTGAGAAAGCAGTAGAAGGTGGCCCAAGTCATTGGTCCCCTGCATCTGTGTAGGAGACCCAGAGGAAGCTCCTGGCTTTGAATTGGCCCAGCTCTGGCCATAGTAGCCATTTGGGGAGTGAGCCAGCAAACGCAAGACTTCTCTCTTCTCTCTGCCTCTCTGTAACTCTGCCTTTCAAATAATAAATAAATCTGTAAAGACTCAGTTCCTAGGACACAGTGAGACGTGTTCATCCCTTCGTAGGACAGACAGTATGATCAGCATGGGTTTTCTTCTGGTGGAACAGGATTATGCTGCCACCAGTCTCTTTATTGATTGATTGATTGATTGATTGATTTGGCAGGCAGAGTGGACGGCGAGAGAGACAGAGAGGTCTTCCTTTTCTGTCGGTTCACTCCCCAATGGTCGCTGCGGCCGGTGCACTGCGCCGATCTGAAGCCAGGAGTCAGGTTCTTCTCCTGGTCTCCCATGCAGGTGCAGGACCCAAGGACCTGGGCCATCCTCCACTGCACTCCCGGGCCACAGCAGAGGGCTGGCCTGGAAGAGGGGCAACCGGGACAGAATCTGGCGCCCCGACTGGGGCTAGAACCTGGTGTGCCAGCACTGAAGGCAGAGGATTAGCCTATTGAGCTGCGGCGCTGGCCACCAGTCTCTAAGTATAGCAGAAGCCAATGTCCTTGCTTAATTGTGTGAGCTGTAGCAGTTTGTAAGCCATGACCTGGGGCTGGCATTGTGGCCCAATAAATTAAGCCACTACCTACAACATCAGCATCCCCTGTGAGCACCAGTTCGAGTCCTGGCCTCCTCGCTTCTGAATCAGCTCCCTGCTAAATGTACCTGAGAAAGCAATGGAAGATGACCCACACCCTTGGGCCCCTGCCACTCAAGTGGGAGACACAAATGGCGTTCCAAGCTGCTGGCTTCTGCCTAACCAGCCCTGTCCATTGAGGCTGTTTGGGGGCGGAAATCAGTCTCTGTCTCTCTGTCTCTTATCAAACTCTGCTTTTCAAATAAAACAAATATTTGAAAATAAATAAGTAAACTCTTAGCTGTTCCCTGCTCTGCCCACAGCAGGTGGAGATCAAACCCCAATTGTCTCCTTACTGGAGGTCGTCTTCGATGCTTGTCAGACTGTTGGCTGTGGTAGGGGCAGAGCGGGCTGGTTACCCCAGTGTCCTTGGCCGTGTGCTGGTGGTTCTCCCAGCAGCCTGGCGAGGCCTGGGCACCTCTTCACCATGCCACAGCTCTCTTGTCTTACGTGTTCAGATGTTGCCTTCAAGCCAGACAAACTTAACATGTATTTTCTCATGAAAATTACTGTGGGATAAAGAGCCATTTCCACCAGATTATTTGGATTTATGAATCTAAACCAAATCATTTCTTTACATGTGCAGTGAAGAGGTTGATTGCTGTGAAGAATAGTCATCGGAATTCTCATGTCCCTGCCAGTTCTATGCAGTGGCTCTTTATGTTATGAAGGGAATACCCATCAGCAAATGTTAGGGAACAGGCATTTAGCCTAGTGGTTAAGACTCCCGCGTCCATACTGGCGTACTCGGTTCAGTTACTGGCTCGAGCTTCCTGCTGGGGCAGGCACTAGGAGGCGGTGGCGGTGGCTCCAAAAACTGGGCCCCTGCTGCCCTTGTGGGAGATCTTGATTACACCCCCGCCTCTGACCCTGGCTTAGCCCCGGCCATTGTGAGCATTTGAGAAATGAACCAGCAGATGGGGTCTTTCTCTGTGTCTGTAAACTCTCTGCCTCTTAGATGAATGATATTTTTAAATTACATTTTCATTTAAACAGTCAAAACATTGTGATATACACAACTGAAAATAATACACTATGACTTCTGGTAAAGAATGGCTGTTTTCTTTGTATATTTACTTAAGCCTCTTGGTTTTAAAGTACATACATTTTTGTGCTTTATTAAATAAGCTAAATTTTTTTGCGATTTTTAAGAAAATGCAATGTTAATAGAAACAGAAAAGCTTAGCGCATGCTTGTGTTGCAGAACCAGGAGCATGTGAGCAGGCGGTGTGAGCGCACTGCTCAGTCCAGGCGCTGTGGACATGTTGGCCGGTGGCTTCCTGGGCCTGTGGCACGCGCTGGGGTCTTTTCCCTCAGGAAACTTGAGTGTCCGCGTCGGCGTTTCTGTGTTACAGGTATCAGCGCCGTGCAGAGTGGGCCGCGGAGCTCATGCGCAGGCAGGGCCAGGAGGAGAGCGCAGTGCGCCGTGTCCTCGAGGATTTCACGCGGCCACTGGAGCGACCTCGGGTCGGAAGGGCTAAAGGCGGCCAGTTGCATGGTGAGCCTCGCTCAGAGACGGCTTCCACCAGCGAGGGCACAGCAAGGAGCAAGACGCTGTCTGTGACCAACGGGGACTCCGGAAAGGCAGACAAGGCGGGCAGTGCAAGCCGGCCCTCGGACTGCCTGCAGGAGGGCCCTGGGCCCGAGCCACTGAGCACAGACAGCTTGGATGAGTGTGTGCCAGAAGACCCCACGCCTCGGCCCCAAGTCGGTCGCTGTGAACAGGACGGCCCCGCCCCTGGATGCAGCCCCCAGCCCAAGGACAGCAGCCATGGAACAGAGCTCACCTGTGCTGACCAGGAGTACGTGCTGGTGGAGGAGGTGGTGTGCGATGGGAGCCCGAGGAAGGACGCCCCAGCTGGGGAAGTAAGTAGAAGAAACCCTGGAGCCCCCTGGCCCGTGGCGTTGCTCTCCCTGGTTGTAGCCCCCAGCAGTTTGAGAGAGACTTTTTCTTTTTCTAAAGATGTATTTATTTGAAAGTCAGACTTACACAGAGAGAGGAGAAGCAGAGAGAGAGGTCTTCCACCTGATGGTTCACTCCCCAGTTGGCTGCAATGGCCAGAGCTGCACCGATCCGAAGCCAGGAGCCAGGAGCTTCTTCCGGGCCTCCTGCGTGGGTGCAGGGGCCCAAGGACTTGGACCATCCTCTACTGCTTCCCCAGGCCATAGCAGAGAGCTGGATTGGAAGAGGAGCAGCCGGGACTAGAACCGGCGCCCATGTGGAATGCCGGTACTTTAGGCCAGGGCGCTAACCCACTGTGCCGGCCCCGAGAGGCTTTCTACGTGATGTGACTGTCACTGCAGCATATTGTTAGATTTTCTGTTTTATTATCCACTGTTATCATCATCATTGTTATTGAACTCTGACCGTGCCTAACAGGTGAATTAGGCTTTATCATAGATACGTAAGTAAAGGAAAAACAGTGTAAATAGTGTTTCGATCTGTCTGAGGCTTGGGCGGGGGTTCTTGGAACATCCCCCCCAGACAAGGGGGACCACCACTTGGAACACTGCCTGGTTCCACACATGGGAGGTGTGGGATGTGAGGGCCTGTCCTAAGTACAGCCTGTGTGTCCAGGGGAGCCTGGATCCCCTCCCCAGGAGCACAGCACCTGTGAGCTGTTTCTACTGAAACCTCCACATTTGTGCGTAACTGTTTAAACACTATGAGAACAGGACTGGTAACACTGTCGCCCTTGTTCTGGAGAAAAAGAAGCGCAGTGGTAATCACACAGTGTAGTGTGGGGAGGGGCCGGCGTGTAGAGGCCGCCACCGCGGAGAAGTGACAGGAAGCGGAAGGGTCTCCCCACCGGCCCCTGCAGGAGCTGGCCCGAGAAGCTCCCTGATGAGCGAGTGCTATGTGGAACGCCCACCTCTGAACTCTTCTCAGGAGATGGGCACGCGGCCTTTGAGGTACAGGGAAGTGAAAAAAAGGCGACCCAGAAATTCAGTGAAATGATCACAAGGGGGGAAAGGAAATGAATCAGATGTTCCTGGTGCGAAAGTTCGGATTGCCTTTTCCACGGAAGCGTGAGAAATCCTTCACAGCGTCGACCCAGCAGCACGGGCACCCTGGGGACAGATGAGAAATGTCGTTTTGCGATTCAGTCTCCCACGCGACGTACGAGCTTCCAGCCATTACGTGTGTGGTTTCTTTTTCTTTTCTTTCCAGTTGGTGCAGAGAAAGCAATTAGTGTGCAGAAGAAACCCATACAGGATCTTTGAGTATTTGCAGCTCAGCCTCGAAGAGGTATGGTGGCCCGTTCACGGCAGCTCCTGGGCAGCCCTGCACCCGGGGGCCTCCCTCACGGCGATTCAGGTCCCGAGTTGGTGACTGAACGTTGTAATTCACTGTAGGAGTTGGCTCAGGTAACTTCCAGCACAGGCCTGCCCACAGTTCACTGCTCGCATCTTGTGTCCTCGTTTTTAAGATGTGTGATTGAGAGGACATATCTGTGTCGTTCCAGAGAGGATTCAAGCAATTTGTCTGACCACTTTGTATTTTTTAAGATTTATTTATGTGTTTATTCTTTTACGTATGTATATGGTGGAATGACAGGGAGAAGGAGAGAGATCTGTTCACTGATTTGCTCCCCAAATGGCATCAACAGTCAGATCTAGGCTGAAGCCAGAAGCCAGGAACTCCATCCTGGCCTCCCACATGGGTTACAGGGGCTCAACACCCAGGCCATCATCTGCTGCCTTCCCAGGCACCTAACGGGGCACTGGAATGGCATCAGAGCAGCCAAGATGCAGATCGGTGCCCCAGTGTGGGATGCTGGTCTCAAGCAGTGGCTTAACCGGCTCTGCCACAACGCCAACCTTTGAACACTTTGTTCAACTTTATTTTATGTATTTGAGAGGGAATGGGAAACACAGATTTCACATTTTCTGATTTACTCCCCAAATACCTACAACAGCCAGGGCTGGGCCAGGCTGTAGCCAGGAGCCAGGAACTCAGTCTGGGTCTTTCCCATGAGTGACAGGGACCCAGCTACTTGGACCCTTACATGCTGTCCTCAGGTGTCCATTAGCAGGTAGCCAGGGCTTGAACAGACACTCCATTACAGGTTGAAGATGTCCCACGTAGCGCCTCAGCTGCAGATGCCTCTGCTCCCTGAGCACCTTGCACGTCAAGATTTCAGTGTGGCTGAATATTGTTATTAATTTACACAGCTGTATTGAGGTATTCGCCTACCATGGAGTTCACCTACTCAAAGCTTGTGACTCACAGGTTTGGGATGTGTTCACAGCATTTCACCAGCCTTTGATAAGCTCTCGTGCGTGATTCGGATCATGTGACTGCTCCTCGGGTAGGGGACTCTGGGTGTCTCCTTCCGCACCATCCCTTTCACTTCCTGCAGAGTTCTTTCTGGAGCTTCATCACTTTGTCCCTGCGGCTCGGGGCTCCCCGTCCTGTGACCACCATCATCCCTCTAGTCCCTGCGGCTCGGGGCTCCCCGTCCTGTGACCACCGCTCATTCAATCCCCTCTTGTCCCTGTGACTCGGGGCTCCCCAGCCTGTGACCACCGTCATTCAGTCCTCCATCTTGTCCCTGTGACTCGGGGCTCCCCAGCCTGTGACCACCGTCATTCAGTCCCCCACCTTGTCGCTGTGACTCAGGGCTCCCCAGCCTGTGACCACCGTCATTCAGTCCCCCACCTTGTCGCTGTGACTCGGGGCTCCCAGCCTGTGACCACCGTCATACAGTCCCCCCCTCTTGTCCCTGTGACTCGGGGCTCCCCAGCCTGTGACCACCGTCATACAGTCCCCCCTCTTGTCCCTGTGACTCGGGGCTCCCCAGCCTGTGACCACCGTCATTCAGTCCCCCTCCTCTTGTCCCTGCGGCTCGGGGCTCCCCAGCCTGTGACCACCGTCATACAGTCCCCCCCTCTTGTCCCTGCGGCTCGGGGCTCCCCAGCCTGTGACCACCATCATTCAGTCCCCCCCCTCTTGTCCCTGTGGCTCGGGGCTCCCCAGCCTGTGACCACCATCATTCAGTCCCCCCTCTTGTCCCTGCGACTCGGGGCTCCCCAGCCTGTGACCACTGTCATTCAGTCCCCCACCTTGTCCCTGTGACTCGGGGCTCCCCAGCCTGTGACCACCGTCATTCAGTCCCTCCTTGCCCATGTTTTTAGCGCACACAGCAGTGCCCTTCCTGCCTTGGCAGATGGCACCCCTTCTGTTGAGCTTCTCAGTTCATTACTGCTGTGGCCTTGGCACCAAGCAGGCGTGCTCAGTGCAGCACAGCTCCCGTTAGCGAGGACGCACTCCCCCAGTGCTCCCCGGTGTTGCCGCCGTGCAGCACGTGTGCTCTGGCTGTCAGCCTTTGCAGTGATCCTAGAATGGCACTTCCACAGCAGAAGTGCAGTCAGCCCTAAGTGTCTGCCAGGGACTGGTTCTGTGGTCCAAGGACACCACAACCTCTGGGTGTTCAGGCCCCTTCTGGACAGCTGTGTGACACTGGTGCAGAGCCTGCACACGTCATCTCTAGATGGCCTGGCGTGCCTGCTGCGATGAGATGCTGTGTAGGAAGTTGTCACACTCCAGCGGGCGTGGGGAACCTTCCTACTGCTGAAGGCACGTCATGCACGGGACGTACACAGTTATGAGCTTAAAATTAGCCTGCTGTGGGTTTACTGGATTTCAGGTCCTGCCTGTGGTTGCCTTGGCAGGGCCAGATATTCCTGTTAGGGAGTAAAGACAAGTGGAAAAATGCCCATCGTCAGTGCAGGCACTGTTCTCTTTTTCTTTTCTTTCTTTCTTTTTTTTTTTTTTTTTTTTTGAGAAACAGCTCCTGTCTGCTGCTCCCTCCCCAAATCCTGCAGAGACAGGGGCTGAACTGGGGCCTGAGCTGAGAGCCGTGAATGCTGTCCACGTCTCCTGTGAGTGGCAGGAACCCAGTTACCTGAGCCATCGCTGCCGCCTCCCAGGGTCTGCATTGGCAGGAAGCTGGAATTGGGAGCTAGAGCTGGGGATTGTCCCCAGGCACTCTGATGGGAGATGCAGGCTTCCTATCTTAACGTCTTTTTATGTTTGTTTTTTTAAAGATTTATTTGAAAGGCACAGTCACAAAGAGAAAGAGAGATCTTCCATCCACTGGTTCACTCCCCAAGTGGCCACAGTGGCCAGGGCTGGGCCAGGCTGAAGCCAGGAGCCAGGAGGTTCATCCAGGTCTCCCATGTGAGTGCAGGGGCCCAAGCACTTGGGCCATGTTCCACTACTTTCCCAGGCACATTAGCAGGGAGCTGGATAGGAAGTGGAGCAGCCAGGACTAGAACTGATGCCCATATGGGAAGCCAGCATTGCAGGCGGCAGCTGAGCCTGTTACTTCACAATGTCAGTCCCGTGACTAATATCTAAACCACTAGGCTAAACTCCCTCCTTTTCTGAATGCAACTGATGGGAAGATGACTGAACCTGCAAGCGGAGAAGCCTGGGATGCATTCTCAGTCCTCGGTCTTTGGGACACAGTGAGGAGGTCCCATCGGTGGAGTGTGCTCTCCCCGGTGGGGCACCTGGAAGCGTAATTGAGGCATGCCAGATGGCGTCTTCAGATCCCACCTGCAGCTTACTGTCCTCTGCTTTTAGCCAGTGACGCCTGCAGCCTTTGTGAGCCGGGCGTGGTGATGATTTCATGTTCTTGCTGTGTGGGGATTTGTTTCAGGGGTGATTCGATTGCTGTGCTGATGAGCTCATTGGCTCTGGTGCTTCTGAGAGATCTGATATCAAGATCTGTTTTCCATTACCGTGCTTCTGGGCCCTAAGTACATTTAGCAGCGGATGTTAAAAGCCATCATTGGGGGCAGGCGTTTAGCCGAGTTGGTAAACCCACACCCCAGATTGGAGAGCTTGGGCTTGATTCCAGACTTGGGCTCCTGATGCAGCTTCCTCCTGGGCAGACCCTGGGAGCCAGCAGGTGGCGGCCCGTGTAGTTAAGTCCCTGAAGCTATGTAGGAGATCTGGATTGCAGTGCCGGCCATGGTGGCCATTTCAGGAGGGAGCCAGCAGATGGGAGCTCGCTCGCTCTCTTTGCCTCCAACAGAATTTTTAAGAAGCCACCTCTCCGTCTTATTAGTACCATAAAAGTAAAACGCGTGAGGCTCTGTGACCCATGGTCCCTGACCTCCACAGTCTGGTGATGCTTCCATTCTCAACAAAACCAGCTCAGTTGAATTAAGGTTGTCCCCATCTGTGATAAGTGCCCGGCAGCGGTCTGCGTGAATTCATGAACAACACCTTCATTTTAGGCGAGTGAAAATGAGGCATTGGTTTTACCATGCTCAGAGAAGTGTGTGTTTGCTGATAATGAGCAGACGTCTGTTTCTGAAAAACTCTCCTCTCAATAGAAACGAGGGAGAGACCTCTTGTTAGGAGAGAAGTGAATGGAACTTGCCCAGGCTCTGCTCCCTTGGATTGGGGGTAGGAGGCTACAGTTGATGAGCTGATGAGATTTAACCCGCAGAATTCCTAAGCAGAGGGGTTCAGACGAGGCACTGAGAATTGAAGTCCAGGCCCCAGCTGATGGCCACGACTCGAACCCAGCCCCGGCAAATCACAAACCTGATTCTTCATGTTTCATCGTTGGGAATGGAGAAGCACAAATTTTGACAAAATGAAGGGACTGGACCGCTTGAGGAAACAACCTGTCATGTTAGGGCTGCTGCCTGTGGTCTGTCCAAGAAACGGTGGTGGTGTGTGATAGTAAGGAGTGGACGGTGAGGAGGGGCGGCCTGGCAGGCGGGGGCAGCAGCTCAGAGGACGGGGTGGGGGAGCTGGGGCGGTGCAGGGGCGTCCCAGAGTGGCCCTGGTGCTGTGGGCTTCAGCAAGTGCAGGATCTGGGGGCCTCTCTGTCTGTCCACGCAAGCCCATCCTCAGCCAGCGTGCACGTTCTAGTTGTAGACACAGGGAAGAGAGTGATGTTCCGAGGAAGAGGACTGCTCTGATGAACACAGGACAGGGTTACGTGGACCAGGCGGTCAGGGAAGAACTGGCTGAGAGGGGATCTGTGAGCGTGGGAGGAAAGTCCCAGACGGCGCGAGTAGCGACTGCAAAGGCCTAACTGAGCTTAGTGGGTTCAGAGACCAGAGGGCGGCCCACACAGCTACAGGAGGGAGCCACACTGGGCAGGGACATTGCTGGCCCCAAAGGGCATTTTAAAAATCTGTCAGCATTTACTGTTTCATAAGTTGAAATAAAAATGTTGCATATTGCAGCTGGCGCTGTGGTGTAGTGGGTTAAGCTACCATCTGCAGTGCTGACATCCAAATGGGTACCAGTTGGAGTCCTGGCTGTTCCACTTCTGATCCAGCTTCCTCCTAATGTGCCTGGGAAAGCAGCAGAGGATGGCCCAAGTGCTTAGGCCTTTGTACCCACAAGGGAGACCTGGAAGTGGCTCCTGGCTTTGGCCTGACCCAGCCTCAGCTGTTGCGGCCATGTGGGGAGTGAACCAGTAGGTAGAAGATCTCTATCTCTCTCCTTTGTCTGTATCTCTGCCTTTCAAATAAATAAATCTTTTTAAATAAATAAATAATAAATAAATAAATCTTTTATTTGTTTGAAAGAATTAGAAGCTGGCGCCGCGGCTCAATAGGCTAATCCTCCGCCTTGTGGCACCTGCACACCGGGTTCTAGTCCCGGTCAGGGTGCCGGTTTCTGTCCCGGTTGCCCCTCTTCCAGTCCAGCTCTCTGCTGTGGCCCAGGAGTGCAGTGGAGGATGGCCCAAGTGCTTGGGCCCTGCACCCCATGGGAGACCAGGAGAAGCACCTGGCTCCTGCCATCATCGGATCAGCGTGGTGCGCCGGCCGCAGTGTGCCGGCAGCGGCGGCCATTGGAGGGTGAACCAACAGCAAAGGAAGACCTTTTTCTCTGTCTCTCTCTCTCTCACTGTCCACTCTGCCTGTCAAAAAAAAAAAAAAAGAGGGGGGGTCCTTCCATCTGCTGGTTCACTTCTCACTTGGCCGCAACGGCTGGAGCTGCGCATACCTGAAGCCATCTTCCACTGCTTTCCCAAGTGCATTAGCCGGAAGCTGGATTGAAAGTGGAACAGCCGGGACTCGAACCAGTGTTGATATGGGATGCTGGCACTGCACGTGGTGGCTTTACCCATTATACCACTGCACCAGCCCCAAATAAATCTTTGTTTTTAATTTAGATATGAAAATGACATTTTTCCAACACACTTTTAAAAAAGGCTCAGATGGCCCTGTTACTCATTTTTGCACATCACACGAAGACCTGGCTTGGGGAAGTCTGTTAGGTCCTCCGCTGCTCCTGTGTGTCTGCTGTGCTGTCGCACAGCTCCCGGGTGCTGGGCAGGATGAGCATGAATGAGGCAGATGATACCAGAAGATGATCATGCCGTGGTTTTGCCCTTGAGACTTGCAAGGGGTCTGGGGGCCCCAGGATGCCCTGACTATGCTTTAAGAAACGTCAGGCGGCCAGGCAGAGCTCAACACTGCTGTACCAGGGCGATTCCTGAGGGGTCCCCAGGATAGCAACTGCTCAGACCCTGACTCTGGACCACCGTGCTCTCCTAGGTGCTGTAGCCTGTTGTGCATGTGCGGGATTTGGGTAGGGCATGGGGAGCCCTGAGGAGACCGTCAGAGTGACTGCTGTGTGCCAGATCTCACCCCACTGCTCCAGAGCCCTGCTGGATTCTGGCTGCCGCGACAGCAGAGAGATCGGATACAGGATTGTGTGTGGTTTGGTTTTGAATCTCATCTTTCACCCTCATACTTGCAAAATAACCCCGTCTCACTGCCAGCTGCCACTGAGTCACCTGCTGCACCTCAGCCCCCACACTCCTTCTAGTCTGGACCCATGGATCCTCGTCACCTGCACAGTCAAAGCCAGCAGCACGCTGCTGTTGGTGTCAGTGTTTTTATGAGAGAGCTGTGTTTATTTCCACTCAGGTGTGATTTTATTCAGGAGGACCAGCCTTATTTGCCGTTATTCCTCCAGCCTCCCCGTGCGTGCATGCGTGTGTGAAGATCCTGTTACCATGTCATGAAGCTGATAGACACACATTGCCATCACACGAATAGACTGCACAGCAGGGGCCGCCCAGAAACTTCTACTTTGTTATTTCAGCTGAGTTTGCACTGCCCCACACTTAGCACCGAGCTTTTGCCTGTTATTTTTCTCAGCTTGACATGGTTTTCAAGGGAGGCAATCCCCCTGAGCAGTTTTAGTCACAACATTCTGTTGTAGCTGTAGACACTCTTCAGTTAAATTATGTAGATTTTTAGGATGAAAATGCATTATGTGAAAATTCATACAGTTGTTTTGTTTCTTACTGGTTTAAGCCAGTATGTACCATTCGTGTTTTCTTAGGTTTGTTTTTTTGTTTTTATTTTTTTCAGTTTGAAACATGCTAGAAATATGTGACCATTTTGATGATGATCAACAAATTAACTTGTTTGGCGTAGTTCTCAGTATGCTTGCATCCCCTCTCAGTGCCTGGGCTCCCAGCTTCTCACTAATGCAGACCCTAGGAAGAAGTGGTGATGACCCTAGTGGACTGGGCTTCTGCCTCCAAATGGGAGACCTGGATTGAGTTCCTGACTCCGGGTTTCAGCCTGGCCCTGCCCAGCCCTTGCTGTTGCTGGGGAGTGTACCAGCCGAGAAAGCTGTTTCCAACAGCCTCAGAGAAGGAGAGAGGGAGAGGGGGAGAAGGAAGGAAAGAGAAATGAGAAGGATGAACTTGATGTGTGAGTGAGGAGATACCAGTCTGTGAGATAGTTAACGGGAATGGAGCGATGCCTAATGAGTGTCTCCTGTTTGCTCCGTTTTAGGCCTTCTTCCTGGTGTACGCTCTGGGCTGCCTCAGTATTTACTATGAGAAGGTGAGAGGTTTGCTTTGCTTAATCCCCATGTGCCAGAAGCGGGCCTGCTGGTGCCCGTACTGTTCAACACATTGCTGCGTCCTCGGACTGACTGGAGTGGGGTGTGATGTGTGACAGGCCAGGGGTAGTCTGTTCTTTTCCCACGTAAGATACACTCAACTTAGGAAGGGTTTATTGGTACCGAAGTAAGGGAGCATCTGTAAATCAAATGAAAAAAGGGAACGGTGAGCAGAACAGCAGGTAGGAACAGAGAGTGTATTTGATTCTGTTCTTGGGAGCACATAATTTTATCATCTGTTTGCCTGTAAGTGCATCGGGCTTTTTCACCAGTATCCCAGTGATTTGGAAACAGGAGTCTGGCCGCACGTGACTTGTTTTCCCACGAGGTGGCCATTCTCGGCCCCACTGTGCCTCTCGGCCTCAGCTGGAACCCCCGGACAATTCTAGCAGCCCCAGAGAGTCGGCCTCTGGAAAGTGCTGGGCTGGCCACGCTGGGAGCCCCGGCTTTTCTGCAAGCCCATGGCTTGTTCCCGCAGGGCTGGGTGCTTCCTTGCAGTGGGGTTGGAAGGCCTCTCGGGTGTGGCGTTTCACGTTAGCAACAGAAAAGGAAAAGAAAAGCCGACTCTGGCCCATTTATGGAGTTCAAGCAAAGCCTGAGGCAAACCGAGCCGAAGCGACTGAAGACTTGAATGGCTTGAGTGTCGCAACAGCACTGAAATGAAGTGAAAAACTTCCCAAACTCGGTTTTGGTTTGTTGTTGTATTATTTTCTATTGTTGAAGCCCCAGAATATTCTCTGAACCAAACATTTCTTTCCAGTAAGAAATAAAAAATCTTTTGAGCACTTGCATTGTTAGTTTATGCCCAATTTATCACTAATTTGGAGACTAAATGGAGCAGCGTTTTCCTGAAACTTGAACTTACACAATGGTTTGCACCTTTCCTGATCTCGCCTCGCTGAGGGTCTGTGAGACCCAGGTTTCTGTGCCTGCAAGTTCCCTCCCCAGCCCCCATCTTGTCCAGGACCCTCCACTCCACTCCCCTTGGCCACTTCTCATTCTCAGATGTTGCCTTCCTACGTCTCCAGGGCTGAGCTGAGGGACAGAACGGCAGCCTCCAGTGGGAGCCACGTGTGTCCTGTTAGATTTTTCTGGTAGCCTCCTTAAAGAAAGCTTACAGAGAAAAGCAGGTGAAGGTAGCCACAGTGTCCGCTCGCACAGGTTCCTTACTCCAGCGTGCCCAGAGTTGCTGGGATGGTGGAGGCTGTTTGCGCTGGAGCTCTGTTTTCCTCTTAGTCCCCCTCAGCACCTGGTGACTCGTGTGGCTGGGGGCTGCTCCTGCGGAAGCCCTCTGTTGGGGGTTCATTGGCTGCTTCAGCTCCACCCTGAGTGCCAGTGGTGATCCACTGGCTGAGCGGTGAGTCGGTTCATGCGTAATAACGCATTCCTTTGCTTGTTTTTAACTTAGGAACCTTTGACGATAATGAAACTCTGGGAAGCCTTCAGTGCGGTGCAGCCCACGTTCAGGACCACCTACCTGGCCTACCACTATTTCCGAAGCAAGGGCTGGGTGCCCAAAGTGGGGCTCAAGTACGGGACGGACCTGTGTAAGTGGCCCTTGGTGTGGGAGACATGAGCCCAGGGTTGTTGCAGGGTCACCGTGGAAGATGGAGTTGGTTCTGTGTGCCTCTGCGGATCTTTTCAAAGGTCTCCTCCTTCTGCCTTAGAAAGAATGTTGGGGGTCAGTGTTTGGCTCAGTGGTTAAGATGCCTGCCACTTGGGACCCCACATCTCATGTTGGGATGAAAGATTCTGTGCCTTTAAAATAAACATGTAGCTAGATAAATTAAGAAAAAATAGGTTAAAAAAAAAGAAATGGGGCCGGCGCCGTGGCTCAACAGGCTAATCCTCCGCCTTGCGGTGCCGGCACACCGGGTTCTAGTCCCGGTCGGGGCACCGGATTCTGTCCCGGTTGCCCCTCTTCCAGGCCAGCCCTCTGCTGTGGCCCAGGAGTGCAGTGGAGGATGGCCCAGGTGCTTGGGCCCTGCACCCCATGGGGAGACCAGGAAAAGCACCTGGCTCCTGGCTCCTGCCATCGGACGAGCGCGGTGCGCCGGCCGCAGCGCGCCGACCGCGGCAGCCATTGGAGGGTGAACCAACGGCAAAGGAAAGACCTTTCTCTCTGTCTCTCTCTCTCACTGTCCACTCTGCCTGTAAAAAAAAAAAAAAAAAAAAGAAATGGGTTGTTGGGACTGGGGTGGAGAGCGTGGTCAGAAAGAGCAAAGGCCCATTCATTTTCGCATTTTTCTGCTGGGGCAGAGTAGGTCATTGGCCTGAACCGTGCGTAGCGGGGCTGTGAATTCTGGGTGCCCGCTCTTAGAAACGCTTGCAGGACTGCATCCCCTGCTGTCCTCAGGTGAGGGCTCTTCACTCGACACGTAATTCCCGAGGGCACCTGTGGGCCAGGTGCTGTTCTAGGCACCCTGGAGGGGTGCAGGGAGTCCTACAGGCAGGTTTGGGGGCGTCACCCAGCAGAGTGGGCGGCCAGGGTCTTGGCCACAGGTTTGTCTGGTTGACTGTACTTGGTTTTAGTTGGGGGGAAAAAAACCTGTATTTTGGAAATAGCCCAAGGTGTGTGGAGATGACCTGCACGGACAGTTCGGGGCTGGCTCACCTCTGCGGAAGCAGAGTGAGAGGAAGCTGCCGAGTCAGAGCGGTGGTTCATCGCCTGTTTCTCCTCCTTTACAGTGCTCTACCGGAAGGGGCCTCCGTTCTACCATGCAAGGTTTGGAGCCATTTTTTTTTTTTTTTAAGATTTACTTATTTTTGGTATCAGAGGGAGAGGCAGAGCAAGAGAGAAAGAGAGATTTCTTCCATCTGCTGGTTTACTCCCCAGGTGGCCAGCACTGGCCCATGCCACAGCCAGGAGCTTCATCTTGGTCTCCCACATGGGCGCAGGGACCCAAGCACTTGGGCCATCTTCCGCCGCTTTTCCTAGGCCATTAGCAGGGAGCTGGATTGGAAGTGGAACAGCCAGGATAGGAACCAGAGCCCATTTGGGATGCCCACATAGAAGGCAGTGGGCTTTACCCGCTGCAATGCAGCACTGGCCTCTAGAGAGATTTTTCTAACTAAGTTAATGGGTTGGAGGGACATGAGGAAATTTCCAGCCTCTCGTTGTAGTTTTCAGTGCCCTAGAAACAAGTCATGCTCTCTTGGCTTGAGAGGAGCAGGTGTTCTGTGCCCATGACTTACGCACGAACTGCATCCGACTACAGAAAGTTGAGAGGTGAGGGTGCCGCCTGTCCTGGAGTCCAGCAGTCAGTCAGTCCGTGCGATAGGTGTTCGTGTGTAAGCAGTCAAGAGAATTTACAGCTCTGTTCTTCCTGTAGGTCTGGGAATCAGCCAGAAAGCTTCTAACTTCTAAGTGTATTTCCCTTGGTATTTCATCACCAGCCGTCCAAGGGCATGAGGGTCAGATGATGTAGAGTTTATTTTCTGTACCTTCGTTCCCGGTAGGACAGTGCGCCTTCTACACCGGTTGGTGTCGTGCTTTTTATTCCTGAAAAGCCTCTCGTGTGTCTTGCAGCTACTCCGTCATCGTTGAGCTCGTAGACGACCATTTCCAGGGCGCGGCCCGCAGGACGTTCAGCTGGAGGGCGCTGGCCGCCCTGAGCAGAGTCTCAGCGAACGTCTCCAAGGTGACCCGGCGTGGCTTTGGCGTCTGTCTGCATGTAGTGGAGTCAGAAAGCCCTTGTAGGAACGTCACAGCGTTCCTGCCCTTGAAGTTCTGCAAGATTGGAGTCTGGGCCCCCTCCCGTTGTCCGGGTGGACGTTGACGTGCAGCCGCAGGGATGGAGCCGCAGCGCTCCCGGGGGGATCGGACATGGGCGGGCACTGCTGTCCCTGCCAGGGGAGGCCTCCCTCTGTGGGCTGCTTTCCCTGTGGGTTGCAGTTCTTGACACAGGTTCGTGCACGCGCGCACACACACACCTATTTCAAGGGAGTCAAAACCAGGACTGCCTGTCATCAGTCAGCAGATCTCTTACAAAGGGAGAGGAAGGGAGTTAACAGTCAGTGCTGCGTTGCCACAGCATGGCTCCTGGTGTGAGGAGCTGCGGGGGTGCTGAGTAATCAGGTCACGTGGCTCGTGTGCAGAACTGGGCCTCAAACCCCCAGCCGTGTGGCCTCCTGACAGGAGGGAAGCTGCACCTTAGCAGGGCTGGGCTGGTGATAACCACCACGGGCAGGAGACGTTGCCCGGGCTCGGCGTGGCCTCTGGAGCACTCATGGCTCCTCCGTGTCAGTCTTCGGTGCTGTGTTCACCGTCGGCATGCTGGTCAGTGTTCACTGGACAGCGGGGCCTTAGTGAGGAAGGTGCGCCTTGGTCATTGAGTCCTCAGGGGAATTGTGCCTGGCCTTTCCCTTTGTGGAAGGGAGGGGAGGCCGTGTGTGCCTCCTGCCTCCCCACCTTGGTGCTGCTGTTCTGTAGTGTTCAGAGTGTTTGTCCTCTCTCAACAGGAGCTTATGCTGTGTTACTTGATTAAACCCTCTACCATGACTGACGAGGAAATGGACTCCCCAGAATGTATGAAAAGAATCCAAGTCCAGGTGGGTAAACCCGGACAGTCACGTCGTCCCCCCGATTCCATGCATCATGTTACGTCCTTCAAACAGGTGGTCCCCAAAATAAGTGGGGGCAGAAAGGCCTGTGGGCCCATGGGCTGTCTCCCACCCCATACCCCTGAGCCCACTGCCCTCCCGCTGTGCCGAGTCCCTGCCTCTTAGCCTGTGGCCTCAGTTGAACCTGGCAGTCTGTGACCCCGAGCACCCCAGGACTCCCATAAGGCTCACTCCCAGCGCCCAGAGTCCTTGGCGACTTCCTCTTCTTGAACCTTGCATATGGCTTCCGTGCAAGCTGAGCCCCCTCCTGTCTTTGTTGAGGTCATGGTTGGATACCCCACCCCCGCAGGTGTGGCATCCGGAGCTCCCGCCCACACCCAGTGTGCCATGGCTTTCCTTCCTTCCTTGTGCAAGTCGCCTTGCTGTTCACACTTCCCTGAACCCCCAGAGCCACTGCTCAGTCTCCAGACCCCAGCGGCTCCTCCCTCCAATTGGCCCTGCTTGTGAACTGCTGATCAAAGTCCACGCCTTCCTTCTCAGTGGCTGACACAGGCACACCAGCACCATCACAGGTGCAGTTCTAACATTGAGTGCTAGCATTTGGGATGGACATGGGGTGCTGGGGGCTAAGCCACTGCTTGCCATGACCACACCCCAACAAGGGCACCAGTTCAAGTCCCAGACCCTCCACTTCCGATCCAGTTTCCTGCTAATGTATCCTAGGAGGCAGTGGAAGATGGCACAAGTGTTTGGACCCTTGCCACTCACGTGGGAGACCTGAAATAAGCACCTGTCTCCTAGCTTCAGCCTAGGCTAGCCCTGGTTTTTGTGGGCATTTTCAGAGTGAACCAGCAGATAGAAGAAGATCTTTCTCTCTCTCTGTCTCTCTCTCTATTCCTCTATCCCCCCCTTCCTTCCTCTCTGCCATTCTGACTTTCAAGTAAATGAAAATAATTTTTTTAATATTTGTTTATTTGAAAAGCAGTGTTAACAGAGAGAAGAGACATAAACCGAGAGCGCTTCCATCCACTGTTTCACTCCCCAGATGCCCACAATGGCTGGGGCTGGGCCAGGTGAAAGCCAGACTGGTGCCACTCCGTCGGAGTCTCCCTTGTGGGTGCAAGGGCTCAGGGGCTTGGGCCATCTACCACTGCTTTCTCAGACACATTAGCAGGCAGCTGCGTAAGAAGTGGAGCGCCCAGGACTCAAAGCACCCTGTATGGGATGCTGCTGTTACAGCGGAGTCTTAACCCACTCCATCATGATGCTACCTCCGAAAATGTTTTTTTGAAAGATTTATCTTTTTTAAGATTTATTTTATTTACTTGAAAGGCAGAATTACAGAGAGAGGGAGATACAGAGATCCTCCATCCCCTGGTTCACTCTCCAAGTGGCTGCAACAGCCAGGCCTGGGCCTGCAGCCAGGAGCCTGGAGCTCCATCTGCGTCTCCCACCCAGGTGGCAGGAGCCCAGGACTTGGGCCAACCTCTGCTGCTCTCCCAGGTGCGTTAGCAGGCGCTCGATCAGAAGCAGAGCAGCCTGTTCGTATTTATTACCTGGAATCGGCAGCCTCATTCTGAATGGGTGTGGACAGCTCCCTGAGACGCAGCTGTGACGCTAGGCGCGTAGGTGGTTCCTTCGTTGCTGCTGTTGAGATTCAGCCCCCTTGTTCTTGCTGGGTTGCAGGAGGTGATTCTGAGCCGCTGGGTTTCTTCACGAGAGAGGAGCGACCAAGACGAGTGCTAACAGTTCACCCCCAGTTTGCTGACTTCACCGACATACTTGTTGAGCCTCCTCGCTGCGCCGAGTTCAGGGCTGGGTCAGAAGTGCTGTCGCTGGAACTGCCTGTTGATAGAGGTGTTAAAGGGCATGCTGCTGCCAGCCCCCAGATTGTTAACAGTGTTTTAGAAGACAAGATGACGTCGGAGAGAGCCGAGGCTGTGCTGGCCTGAGCCGACTGCTCTGTGTCCCCATCCGCTTGGTGGGGCCTGGAGGACTCTTCCAGAGATGGGGGCTCCCTCCTCCAGAGATGGGGCTCCTTCTGCAGTTGCCTGGCAGCAGTAACCATTGGCGTTCCTACTGCACCGTTCAGTTGATAAACCACTTTCGTCCTCACGGGTCTTGTTACCCACGTCTGCTCCCCTGCGGATGACTGGACCCCGTGTTAGACTGTTTTCAGCAGAAAAGCAGTGGCGTGTCTCGGTATCCAGGGACCTCTGCCAGGGACCCCGTCCCTGTGCTGTGCCGAGGAACGCCTCTGAGGCAGCAGGTGCTGACGGCTGCTCTCGGTGAGCTCGCCGGGCGCGCTCCAGACAGCATGTACTGTACAGTCACATCTTGCTTCAGGGAATTTGTTACCAAGTAAATTAAAGTCAAATAAGATGCATGATGAACTGACGCGTGCTAAAGTACACCGCAGCCTCTTTGACCGGGTAGAGAGCGGAGAAGATGCTGAGAGGCGTTGGGTGGCGACAGGAGGGCAAGGAGGAGGGACGTTGCTCGACGGACACAGAGGGTGGTCACGGGTGAACGGGGGCCGCAACGCCTCCAGGGTCCACGTTCCGCAAACTGGTGGGGTCTTCTCGGCGCTGAGGACCCCACAAGGGGCCCGCGGGGACACCTTAGGAGGCTGTGGGACGAGACAACCAGAACGGGCGCCTGTTGGCCTTGCCTAGGCCTTGGCCCCCGAACTGACCCACAAGATTCTGCCTGTCGTGAACACACATCCTAGTTCGGTGTTCCGTTCACACCACAGCCCTGCTCTGGAACAATGCACTCGTTACGGCCTCGTGGTGCGGACTGCACAGGTTGGTGTTGCCAGCACAGCAGCTGTCCCGCAGACTCGGGCCAGGAGTGACCAGGAGTTGAGTGTCTTCAGGGCAGGTGCAGCGCCCGGCGTTGGTGATGCCGCTCGCCTCTAGGCATTCGCAGCGTCCTCGTTGCAGCTCTGGGCTGCTCTGCAGAGTCGAGTCTTTGCTTTGAAAGCCTTGAAAATCACAATACATCCAGAACCATTGCTCTCCTGTTTCAGTGGTCACTTGGTGCCGCTTTCCAAGCCCGGTGAGTGCATCTGGTGAAGGCTCCCCTGATCCCGGCCGCCTGGTGTCCAGGCTGCGGCGATGACGCGGTATTGGCGAGCGCAGAGGCACACAGAGCTCTTCCTCGTGAGTGAAGGCCCCGGGTGTCATCCTTAGTCTAGGAAACTGGGATTCCCTTGCTCAGGAATACGGTTTGGACAGAGTCCGGCAGCCACGCAGGCTTCACGTTCCCTGTGGGCCCTTGAGCTCCTGAGAAGATGGGTGCACGGGTTTGGACTGAGCCTTGCCCTCGCGGTTCCCAGCTAACAGCAGTTTTAGCTTTACCTTCCGAGGCCTTATGTCCCAGCCCCTTTCTCTTATGAAATAAACATAGAAGGTGGCTTTTGTTTAAAAAAAGAAAAACCAGGTTTGTCCAAATTGCAGGTTTGCTTTGTGCTGAATCCACCTTGGACAGATGTGGTGCTAAGGCTTTGGACTGACCCTAGCAGATTTGCTGTTTTCAATTTTTTTTTTATGAGCTGTGTTTGCATTTAGTCTTGTTGTGGGCTTTGTTTGTTTTTGGAAATCAGAGTTACAGAGTAGGGGGGAGCTGGTTCACTCCCCAGATTGCCGCAATGGTCGGCGCTCGGCCAGGCCAAAGCCCTGAGCTTCATCCTGGTCTTCCGTGTGGGTGGCAGGGCCCAAGCACTGGGACCATCTTTTTCTGCTTTTCCCAACCATCAGGGCACTGGATCAGAAGTGGGATGTCCGGGCCGGCGCCGTGGCTCAACAGGCTAATCCTCCGCCTTGTGGCGCCGGCACACCGGGTTCTAGTCCCGGTCGGGGCACCGGATTCTGTCCCGGTTGCCCCTCTTCCAGGCCAGCCCTCTGCTGTGGCCCAGGAGTGCAGTGGAGGATGGCCCAGGTGCTTGGGCCCTGCACCCCATGGGGAGACCAGGAAAAAGCACCTGGCTCCTGGCTCCTGCCATCGGAGGAGCGCGGTGCGCCGGCCGCAGCGTGCCGGCCGTGGCGGCCATTGGAGGGTGAACCAACGGCAAAAGGAAGACCTTTCTCTCTGTCTCTCTCTCTCACTGTCCACTCTGCCTGTAAAAAAAAAAAAAAAAAAAAAAAAGAAGTGGGATGTCCGTGTCGTAGTCAGCTGCTTTACCCGCTTCCCCACAATGCCAGCCACCAGATTTGCCTTACAACCAAAATCCTGTCGTGTCCTTGGCTGTCAGAGCTTCTGTCCAGAGCCACCGGCTGTAGCGGCCTAGTGTCAGGATCCTATGCACTTGCCACACTGCGTCCTTGGGGAGACCTCACTGACCTTCACACACCATGCCCAAGGACACCTGGAACGTTGTGAAGCCAACAGTATTTTCACAAGTCTTGTCACCCAGTGCAAAAACTCATACCCAAGTAGGGGAACACTTGCTTGGCCAAGATTCCTTCTGTGGGTTTGTCTTTGTCAATATGCTTTATCCCTGGTAGCTTTTTTTCTACCGTAGAGGATTTCCTAGGCCTCTGATGCTCATCATTTCTTGGGCTCTTTTTTCTTAGCAGCTGTTTTCACTCAATAACGTGGCGAGGGTGATTGGTAGCACCACGCACCCGAGCAGCGCGACAGCCGTGCGTATCCTGCACACAGTCCCAACACAGCGCTGGACTGATTCTGCCACAAACTCCAACAGACTCGTTGTGTTTGGTTTCAGGAGGTAATTTAGGGTGGAGTGTCGTGCTGTCATGATCACAAACAGCAGGACTTGAGCTCAAGGCAGTGCCCTTTCTAGTGTCGCCCTGGCACCGTGGGAGCCTGATGGCTTCTGCAGAATTCTCCCCGGGGCAGTGAATGAAGGGCTGGGCACCCCACGTTGCAGGGAAGGCCCTTTCCTTGCACCCACAGGAGTCCTCATGGGAGCTGTGACCCCCCTGCGGTCGTTTGGCAAACATGACTTGGAGGAGGAACCTTTAGGCTCAGTGGTGGTGGTCACTCAGGCACAGACAGCCCAGGGCTGCACCTGCTGCATTAGGAGCTTCTCAGGATGCCTGTGCCAACATCTGACACAGGCACAGCCATGGTGCGCGGGGAGCTGAGGAGCCCTGTCCATGCAGCACACACTGGTGGACGCCTGGAGATGGGGGCTAGCCCGAGGCCGTGCGCGTGATTTTTGTTGTGAGCTCTGGAGGGCCACAGATCTCAGGACTGTGTGGATCCAAGGTTAAGAACTTAAGCAAGGTGGAGTGTGGGGCGCTCACTTGGGTTTCCTCCAGAGAATTCTACTGAAGGCTGGGGAGCAGAAAGTTCCTTCTGGAAGGGAACCATTCAAATCTCAGCTCCACCTCTCCCAGGACCCTGTGACCCTGGGTAGTTCACTCGTCCTTTCCTGTGTAATTCTCAGTTGGACCTAATGACAGGCACCACGGGATGTTGCCGGCCCTTGTTTCTAAAATGGGGCTCATTGCAACACCAACCCCATCTTGTGGTCCTGTGGGGAAAAGAGAACTCAAAGTCCCTGACCCCAGACAGAGGAGGAGAGCGCAAACCCACCCAGCAGACCAGAGCAGACAAGACACAGTGCCGGGCTCTGCCGTGCGCAGTTTGGGTTGAGAGCCGATGTAGGCCTTGAAGTAGGCCGACCAGGCAAAGGTGGGCGCTGTGGGGTGGGTGTGCCAGAGACTGCTGGGCCCGGGGAGCAGCTGAGTGAACTCCATCCTGGGCAGGTCGCGGGCAGAGGTGGGTTGGAGTTGGCAGGTCACAGTCGGCAGGATTTTTGAGACCCTTGCGGGAAGAGGTTCCCTTGTTTGTGTGCCCTTGGCTGAGGGCGGGGCAGTCGAGAGCTCCCTGGTTCGCAGACAGGTTCGCAGGCCAGCACGCCCACCCGCCCACTGTGGGAGCCTCATGTCTGCTTCCTCCTCCCCCGCAGGAAGGCACAGTTACTTATAGGGATGCGCTGTGAAAACACTTCATCCACAGAGACGTGCCGACCGCTGCTATGGCGTAGCCGAGCTCAAGACCCTGCCAGGTGCATTTATCCGTGTGTTAAAATCACAGCCCATAAGTACACATGGTTGTTGGCAGCAACAGACCAGGAAGCCGTGTCGGGGTGGGCATTCGGTCTAGTGGTTGGGACTGGTTAGTACAAAGTACCTGGGTTCCATGCCTGGCTTTGCTTCTGATGGCAACCTCCCGCTAGTGCAGGCTCTGGGAGGCAGCCGTGGTGGGGGCCTGGATTCGGTTCCCATTCCCTGGTTAAGCCCCCAGCCTGGGGCCATCACAGGCATTTGGGGAGTGAACCAGCACACGGGGGTGCTCTCTGTTTCCCTGTGTCTCTCAGAACATTTAGAAACGGCAGGTGCAAGGCCAGCAGGTCGCATACTGAGTGAAGCCATGCATGTGATTGCGTGAGGTATCCAAGACAGGCAAGTCCTCGTGGAGGGGAAGGGGCGCAGCTGGGCAGGTGGGGAGCCTGAAGCCCTGGACATGAGGGGGCCCGAGAGGGTGAGTGCGAACTTTTAAGAAATTTATTTTTACTTTCTCAGAGTCAGAGTCAGACAAAAATCTTCCATCACTGGGTCACTCCCCCAAATGCCCGAAAGCCCAGGTCAGCCCAGCCTGAAGCCAGGAGGGACCTCCTACCTGAGCCCGCACCGCCCCTCCCAGGTGTGCATTAGCAGGAAGCTGCCCTTAGGCTCCGGAGCTTCAGGGTGGGACGTGGACATCTGCACCGCCAGGCTGAATGCCTGCGCCCTCCCGTAAGTGCTGGCTTCCCCAGCACTGGAACTGAGGTCCATTTCCACAAGTGAAATATTTTAACCTGCTGATTTATCTTAAAGATGTGGGTTTTGGGTTTTTTGTTTGTTTGTTTGTTTTTTTCGTTTTTTTGGTTAAGAACTGAAGTGTTGAAAGTGTGTTTGCCATCTGGTGAAACAGGAAGCCTCACTTAGGAACCCGCGATCAAATGCCGGCGTCGTGGTGCAGCCGGGGTCAGCTGCCAGGGGGCACGCCCGTACCCCACAGTGCAGGGTGCCTGGGATTGAGTCCTGGCTCCACCCACGACCCCACCTTCCTGCTAACCTGGGAGGCAGCAAGTGAGGGCTGAGAAAGCTGGGTCCCTGCCCTCCTCTGAGTTCCAGTGAATTCCACTGAGGCTCCTGCCGTCAGCCTGGCTGTTGCAGGCATTTGAAGAGTGACGAGGTAGATGAGATCTGTCTTTCAAACATAAATATAAATTTACTCAAAGCATAGTGACAGAAAGGGAGAGACAGAATGAGATCTTCTATCTGCTGGTTGTGTTTCCAAATAACTGCAACAGCTGGGACCAGACCAGGGACCTAAACCAGGCGTCAAGGACTCTATCCAGATCTCTGTGTGGGCGAGGACCCGACTGTTTGGACAGTCGTTTGCCACCTCCCGGGCACGTGAGCAGGAAGCTGGATTGGAGGTGGGGCAGCCAGGACCTGAACCAGGCACTCTGATACGGATGGCAGCATTGCTAGAGGCAGCTTCACACACTGCGCCCCAGTGCCACCCCTCAAATAAGTTCAGAGAGGAACAAAGCAGCCCTTTCCTTGGGTGCTTTCGGAATTCTGCATTTCCAGCAGGCAAACGATGGAGCGAAAATAAGAGGACAGACTGGCGTTTTGCTGGTTTGAGCCACTGCCAATCCCGTTGGTGTCTAAGGGCTCAGAAGAGGGGAGAGGCCGTTTCCTGCCGGGGTCCTGAGGCAGCTGTGTCTCGTGGGCCTTTGCTGTTGTGGACAGTCACGGCTACCTCGCGCCTGCTCAGTGAGAACAGCGAGGGAGGTGCTCCCTCCCCTCGCTCACCTTGCTGTCTTCAGAGCCCCGCTTTCCGGGGCAGTGGATTCTCAGCCTTCAAAACCCAACCCCTATTGTACTTTCATTGCTATGCGTTTAATGTGGTAGGACCCAGGGCAGGCTTCATTCACTTTACACATTCTTGTGCTGCAGTAGGCTGAATATGTTTCAAGCAAACCCAGGATATGCTTCAAACAAAACCAGACTTTTTTTTTTAAGATTGATTTCTTTATTTGAAAGTCAGTTACAGAGAAAGAGGGAGAGACAGAGAGCTTCCATCTTCTGGGTCTCTCCCCAGTGGGCTGGGTCAGACTGAGACCAGGTGCTCCCTCTGGGTCTGCTACATGGGTGCAGGGGTCCAAGCACTTGGGCCATCTTTGGATGCTTTTCCCAGACCATCAGCAGAGAGCTGGATGGGAAGTGGAGCAGCCAGGACACGAACTGGCTGCCTATACGGGATGCCAGCGTCGCTGACAGTGGCCTTACCCACTACACCCCCCCAAACCAGGCTCTTTATTCATCACAGTTAAATGCATTTAGAGATCCATGCTCCTGAGCAGAGGTGGGGGCCCCCTGCCCGTGCGCCCAGTGCTCAGCATCTCCTGCAGGCGGGCTGGCGCCTCGGTCAGGACAGTCGGCCACGCAGAAGCCGCGCTCTGCTATGGCCCGGTAGAGTGCGATGTACTTGGAAGCCAGCCTTGTCCTGGGGAGCACATACTTCTCCGTGAACTCGCTCTTGTCCAGCGGCTGTCTGCCCTCCGTGGCCAGGACGCAGTTGATGAAGGTGAGGGCGTAGCTGTAGCAGTTGAGCTGCTCCTCGTCATACCTTGCAAGACAAGGGCGTCACCAGGAAAGGCTCAGGCGCCTGCCTTGGCACTGCCCAAGGACTTGGCAAAGGAGTCGGGAACCACGGCAGCGAGCAGGGCCTCTGCAGACTTGGCCACGCGCGTGCCGTTCTGGGGCGACGGCGGCCTAGGCCACCTCCACTTGGTCCTTCATGTCAGCAGGGATGGGCTGCCCCTGGTGTTGAGAGCGGTCATGCCAGCTGCCAATCTGGGGGACTGGACTTCAATGGAATTCCAGATTTCAGAAGCGGAATGCCTTCATCTAAGTTTTACGATACCTGCAGAGTCTAAACTCCCGTCAAGGGAAGGGTGACAGCAATCTATCCATCTCTGACAGCTGAGGGAGTGGGAGTTGAGAAATTAGCTTTAAAACTGCTAGCCCTCGCTGTTGCGTAGCACGTTAAAACACCATTTGCAGTGCCGGCATCCCATATGGGCACTCATTCGAGTCCCGGCTGCTCCACGTCTGATCCAGCGCCCTGCTAATGCAACTGGGAAAGCAGCAGAAGATGGCTGGTCGGGCCCCTGCACCCACGTGGGTGACCCAGAAGAAGCTCCTGGCTCCTGGCTTCGGATCGGCTCAACTTATGCTGTTGTGGCCATTTGGGGAGTGAACCTGCAGATGGAAGACCTCTCTGACTCTCCCTCCCTCCTCTCCCTCTCTGTAACTCTGCCTTTCAAATAAATAATTTTTGCAAAAAAATTGTTGCCAACCCTAAAAAAATGGAGCTTTCCTTACTTTTACAGCTTGGACACTCATTTCAACTTTTGTTTGTTTTAAATAATGCTGTCTTAGGATTTATCTATTCCTTTAAAGGCAGAGAGAGAGAGGTCTTTGATCCACTGGTTCACTCCCCAGATGGCTGCAATGGACAGAGCTGAGCCATTCAGAAGCCAGGAGCCAGGAGCTTCCTCTCATGTAGGTGCAGGGGCCCAAGGACTTGCGCCATCTTGCACTGCTTTCCCAGGCGATAGCAGAGAGCTGGATCAGAAGTGGAGCAGCCAGGACATGAACGGGCACCCATTTGGGATGCCAACACCGCAAATGGTGGCTTCACCCGCTACGCCACAGCACCAGCCCCTATTTTTGTTCTGAGGGACTGTGCCATGGTGAGTTTTGCTGATACGTGTACAAACACCCAGTTGTACAGGTGCCGGTCCTTTCACTTCACCACAGAGATGATGCTGACCCCTCTGCAGGGAACCCAGAGAGGCCCCGCCTCTGTCTCAGTTGTGTTACTGGCGCTAGTGTCTCGGTTTGGGCTGTGGCCAGCAGTGGCCAGCGAGTGGGGCTGGGGCGAGTCTCTGTAGTACCTGTGCGGCAGCCAGGCCCCCGAGGTGGAGAAGTCCTCCAGGTACTTGTCCCACTGGTCCATCAGTCCAAACATGCTGGGCTGCAGTAAGGGGACGGCCAGACTCTGCTCCCACCCGGCTTCATCCCGCTGGACGCCGTGCATACTGTAATTGTACACAACACCTGCAAACCAGACCACAGTCATGCAGAGGCTGAAGGTAAAATACACACGAAACACCCCTGCCCCCTGAAAGGAGCGTCCAGAAGTGCCAGCAAGCACCGTGGGCCCTTCCCATGGTGTAACCGAGAGAGATCCACGGACAGGGGCAGGTGAGAGATGCTAGATTGAGTCCAGGAAGCAGCCCCCAGCCTCCTGAGATACAGATTCAGCTTCAGGAGGGGCTCATGCAGACTCAGCCCCCACGCCCACCCCGTTATCCACAAGGTCCTTTCTACTTGCTGTGAAGTTGCCCACCTGACACGGAGAATGACAGGTGCCAGCACACTCTCCAATCCTGCTGTTGGAGCTATTTGCAAACCCTCTACCTAGTTTGCTTGTGTCAGCAGTGCACCCCAGTGATAGACTGGTGGGAGGGGCCGGCACTCAGCTGGCGTTGACATGCCTGCCCCCGCCCTGGGTGCTGGAGTGCACCCTGAGCACACACTGCAGGTGACCGGTCGCCCAAGCACCCGGGGCCCCGGCACCCACGTGGGAGACCTGGATTGAATTTTCCAGGCCCAGCCCCGGCCACTGCAGACACTGGGTGAAAACAAGTGAGTGGTAAATCTGACTCTCGTAGGTAAATCTGAGTTCAAAGCCCAGCGCTCAGTTTCTGCACCCACCCCCAGGAAGGCTGCGCTCTGTCCTCTCGTTCTCACCTGGGGGGACAGCGTGCTGGCTCCCTGTGCAGCTCTAAGGCCCCCCAGGGCACAGGGCCCCCATCCTGTCCTCCCCCTGGGTTCTGTGGGGTTTTTGAAGCCACAGCGAGGGTGAAAGGCACTCACCGTTGGTGCTGGTCACCCCCACGTGCAGATCAGACCTGCCGTCGTACTCCCTGAGAGAAACAAGCGTGGTTGAAGAGCGGAGACCCGCAGTGGGGCTGCACTCGGGCCCGCTCCTGCCCCCGCCGCACCTGGCCGGCCGGCGGCCCCATGTGAACACTGCTGAGTGAAGTGCACAGCTGAGGGCGCTGTCCAAGGAGCTCTTCTGACCCCACCTCCTGGGCTTCCACCCTGCAGCCTCTCCCTGGGGCCAAGATCCAGAGGCAGCTCGGGAGGCCTCGTGGGCCCCCTCCTCTTCCCCTACAGCCCCCTTCCTGGGATTACTCCCTCAAGACCGTCCTCCAGGGGCCAGCGCTGGGGCAGAGTAGGTTGAGCCTCTGCCTGCAGCACCTGCACCCATATTAAAGTCCCGGCTGCTCCAGTTCCAGTCCAGCTCCCTGCTAATGTCCTGGGGAGGCAGTGAAGATGGCCCAATCCTTAGGCCCCTGCACCCACGTGGGAGACCCGGAAGAAGCTCTTGGCTTCATCCTGGACCAGACCTGGCTGCTGCAGTTATTTGGGGGGTGAATCAGTGGATGGAAGACCCCTCTCCCTCTCTCTCCCTCTGCCTGTAACTCTGCCTCTCAAATACATAAATCTTAAAAAAAAAAAAAAAAAAAAAAAAAAAGACTGTCCATGAAACAAATTCTGCATAATTGAATCTCATACAATCCCAGGCCATCACTCACCATCTTGGGGACGTGGGACAAGCCATCTCCCCTCCACTCTTGGCTTCCCTTCTGTAGAATGGGGGTGTCACCAGACACCCAACAAGCTGGTATAAAGTAATATAAAGGAAGTGCCTGCTGGCATCTGCTCACGGGGCCAGATGAGTCAGAGACATGTTTAAATTGCAGCTCCGGGGTCCCTCCTACTTTTTTTAAAATGTATTTATTCGAGAGAGAGACTGACAGAAAGTGCTCCTGCATGCGGTTCATTCTCCAAATGCCTGTGTCAGCGAGCATTATACCAGGCCAAAGGTAGCAACTAGTAATTGAGTCCAGGCCCCCCAGATGGGTAACAGGAACCCATCACTGCTGCCGTGGGGGTGGGGGTGGGGGTGGGGGTGGGGACTAATTAGCAGGAAGCTGGAGTCAGGAGCCGAGCCGGGACTGGAACCCAGGCACTGCAGGGTGGCATGCGGTGGTGTCAGCAGCCCGAAGCCCCCCTGCCACTTTGAGAGGTGACCTTTAAATAACGAAGTTCCTTTCTCAGACCAGAGATCGGCTGCCCCGGCTTCTTCAGAAAGCTGCCTGCCAGCTGCTTTCTGTGTGACCCCCACCCCCACCCAGTTCAGAGGCTGAGCTGGGGGCTCCCCTCCTTTTCTTCCATCATTTGTCCATCACATATTCACTGGGCATGCGGGGCCAGTGACACACAGGAAGCCAGATGAGGTCTTTGCCCCCCTGCAGTTGGCAAATTTCCAGAAAAGACTTTTTGGGTTTTTTTTTTTTTTACCAGTTTTTAATAGACTAATAAGTTGTGACTAGTGGGGGTAAGGGGTGGAATGTGGTGGGGCAGGGTCATGTATTGCTCCTTTGCACAAATTAGCAAAGGGGGTCCTCTTCCTACCGCTCTGCACCGGGGAAAACACTTGGTGAGTGGAGTGCCAGCTTGATCACGGCTCGGCCAGGAGCCTCTGCAGTCTCCAGCCTGCACAGCCGGAGGTGGAAACCCTGAGGGAGCCTGACCTAGTTACACGAGAACCTTGGCGATCCCATTACGTCACTGTTGGTTCTCCTCAGCCACGTAGGTAAAGCTGAGAGCGAGCTGTGGCAGTCAGAACCAGGGGCTTGGAAATTCGGGTGAGCTGGGAGGAAAGGGTCTGGAAGTTGGCCTCAGAGGGCCTGGGAGGGGGACAGGGAGCTCCCTTGAGATTTCTGCAGACCCTGCTGTGAGCACCAGAATGGGGCGGGGTGGGGGGGGCACCAAAGCACCCAGCCTGTCTCAGCACCAGCACTTCCCCACCCTAGAGGAAGGCGGGGGAGCAGGCAGGGGAGATACAGGAGGGGGCAAACGCAACCCTTCCGGAGCCCACCACCAAGATAACGACCCACCCTGGGATGATGGCATTAACCCATCTGTGAGGACATTGAGAGGTGAGAGGTCACGTTTTTTTTTCCTTTAAGATTCACTTAATTATTTTGAAAGAGCTACAGAGACATCTTCCATCTATTGGTTCACTCCCCAGATGGCCACAACAGCCAGTACTGGGCCAGGCCAAAGCCAAGCGCTTCTTCCAGGTCTCCCACTTGGGTGGCAGAGGCCCAAGCACTTGGGCCATCCTCTGCTGCTTTCCTAGGCCACCAGCAGAGAGCTGGATTGGAAATGGAGCAGCCGGGACCCCAACCGGTGCCCATATGGGATGCGAGCGTCACAGGCGGCAGCTGTACCTGCCAATCCACAACGTGGGCCTGGAAGTTCACCTGGTACAGGTCCCCCCGTGCACAGAGGATCCCGTCTCACACGTGAGCTCTGAGGACACACTGAAGCCACAGCTCCTGTCCAGGCTCAGCACAACCAAGTGGATGAAAGCCAGTGATAAAGAGAAAACGTTGAAAGAGCAGACGTCCGATGAACAGCGACTGCAGGCTCCTCAAGCGACTGTGCAAGCCACAGACCCCGGAAACACGCCCTTAACGAACAGAAAGAAAAGACACTCAGCCGAGCCCTTTACTCAGAGAGTGGACTGACGATGGGAAGCAGAGGCCAGCGAGTGTCACGGTGGATTCAGCTTCCCATCTGTGACGGGGGCATCCCATATGGGCACCAGTCCCACCTGCTCCACTTCCGATCCAGCTCCCTGCTCATGTGTCTGGGAAGGCAGCAGAAGATGGCCCAAGTGCCAGGGTCCCTGCCGCCCATCAGGAAGACCCTGATGGAGCTCCTGGCTTCAGCCTGGCCCAGCCACTGCCATTGTGGCCATTTGGGAAAAGAACCAGCAGATAGAAGATCCATTCTCTCTCTTTCTCTCTGCCTTTTAAATAAGTAAATGGATAAATATTTTTTAAAGCTGCTTGCTGACAGCCGGTGTGAAGTCCTGGCATGTGGAGAGCAGGCTGAGACTGTCCACTGTGACGTCACACAGAGCTTCTCCATGGGCGTTTGTTCCGGCGACCAGCGTTACCAGAAACAAATTCTGAACTTTGAACACTAGCGTCCGAAGCTGTGGGACTGCACAGTTAACGACCCCGAGTCAGCACAAAGCAGGGCTCCTAGGAAGCAGCGGGCTATATGGCCCTGATGCAGACGGCCTGAACCCCACGGGACAGCTTGTGGTGCCCGGACACCTGGGCCCCCCACAAGCTGTGAGGGGGACCTGGGGTCCTGGAGCTGCTTAGAACTGGGGCTGTGTGACACCCAGCGCCTGCCCTGGCCTGTCCTTGTCATCTCAGACAATAGACAGGAGCAGGGACAGGCAGCGGGAGCAGGGGTGGCCAGTCCAGCTCCCTCTGTCCACTCCTCAGCCATTTCTCTGGGATCCTGAGTCATTCTTCCCGAGAGCCACGGGGAAACAGGTCTAGAGCCCACTTTAATAGCATCCCCTTAGGCTGTGGTCCCTGAGTGACCGCAGGTGGCGGCTGTTCACCCGCGGGTCACTCCCCAGCTCGCCTCCTGACACCTGCGTTTCTCTCCCGGTCCTAACCACAGGCTGCGTGCGAGGGAGCTGCAGAAGTTCACGGAACGTAGAATAAAAAGATAGGAGCTTATTTCCGTGCCGCGTTTTCAGAAAACACACTTTCTGTGAGTTTGCAAAGAGCCCGCCCAGCCCTCCCTCCAGGGATTCATTTGGGCCAAAGCGGCCAGCCGTGCAGAGGCGACCCCGGGCGTCACCCCGGAGGGAGAGCAGGGAGCCAGCCGAGCCCTGCGCGCTCCGTACCTAAGAAACGAGCCCCGCGTCGGCCTGAGCAGGAACGAGCACTTCTCCCGGTGCCCGTCGGTAAACGGGCTGGAGATGCGGACGGGGGCTTCCTCCAGCTTCCGCGAGCCCACGTCCTGCAGGCACAGCGGGCAGCGGCGGGGCACGCCGAAGCTGTAGATGCATTTCTCGCAGTGGCTGACTTTAATCAAAGGCTGGCCGGCTTCCGCACCGTGCATGGCGCTTCCTCTTCTCGCAAACGCGCACCTGGCTAACCTGATCGGCCGTGACGTCACCCTGATTGACAGCCTCACGGCCGAACCAGGCAGGTGAACCGCTAACCAGGACGCCCCACAAACTGGTTTCCAGGCGTGCCTCTTTGCAGGGCTCCCGTGGACCGTTGCTCACCTCCACCCCTCCTGGGACCCTGTCCTTGGATCACCCACTTGGTTTCGTTTTTCCCAGTAACCTGCTCGGCATTGGAGGGTGGCCTTTATTCTCGAATTACTTTGTTTTTGCACCAATGCGTGACGTCTCCCTTCTAGGCTGTTGCATATTGTAGAAGTCACTTAGCACAATTAGAAGTAAGAGAGGCGGCTGCCGTCGGCTGAGGCGGTTTCTGGGCCCTGGGGTCTGTGCTGGCTGTTAACCGCGGCTGATGACGCGGGAATATTCTGTCCGTGAGCATGCATCAGGTGGTGCAGCTTCCTGCATGCACTATGATATTTTTCGATGGTAAAGCAGTTTTCCGCAATTGCCAGGGAGGTACGGGGGAGAGTTGCCCGCTCGGGAGGAGAAGACCGGCGGGAACGAAGTGCCTGGTCCCACCTGTGCTGCTGCTCTCGGCTGTGCCCCGTCCCCACCTCGCCGCCCCAGTGTGGATCCTCCTGCCGTGGGGCTGCAGTGCGGCCGCCGCCTGAAGTCCGGGCGCTGAGCAGCTGTGTGTATGGGGACACGAGTCGGCGAGGGCCCGCCACGAAGGTTAGTTGCTTCCTAATTGTGATTGTATGGAGAGTAGAAGGCAGGGTGCCTGGCACTGGGCCCCAACTCCTGGGAAGGCAGTAAATGATGGCCCAGGTGCTTGGGTCCCCGCCACCCACCCAGGGCATCCTGATCCAGTTCCAGGCTCTTGGCCTTGGCCTGGCCTCCCCCAACCTGGTGCAGGCATTTGGGGAGTGAAAGAGCCGATGAAAGATCTTTCACGGCTACTCTGCCTTCCAAATCAATCAATCACCTAATTACATAAATAGATCTTTTAAGAATACATAGATTATAGTACAACAAAATGCAAGACAGTACTTCTCCAGTGTTAGGAGATGAGAAAAATCAGTCGCAGGGCCAGCAGAGACCCTGGCGGTCACGGCAAGGAAACTGCCCGTGCCTCAGTGCACACAGAGGGGTCACGGCCGGACACTGTGCTCAGGTGACAGGGACCTGAGATTGCTCCCGATTCGTGCGAACCTCACGGCTGTTGTCTGTGACGCTCTCAGTGACCCGGGCTGCTTTCAACTGAGACTGTGTCCATCCTCACAGCACCAACAGCAAGGGTTGCTGATCCTGTTATAAAAGGGACTGAGGCACCCCTGTGCCTTAATGAGCATTTGTAAGAAACCAGCGTCCCCCACCACCACCCACCGTGGGCACCTTCAATCCTTTCTTACATTGTCCTTATGTTTTTAAATTTTATCTTGGGATGGACAGATGGTGCACTAGTTAGCCTCAGCTAGGACTCTCGTATCCCATCGTCAAGGCGCCTGGGTCCGAGTCCTGGCTGCACTCCCGATTCCAGCTTCCTGCTAACGTGCACGCTGGGAGGTGGTGGTGATGACCCCTGGCCGGGCCGTCATGGGCATCTGAGGAGCAGAGCAGTTGGAGGGAGATCTGTGTCTCACCATCTCTCTCTCAAATTTTTAAAAATTGAATAGTATTAATTATTACTATAAGAGATAGATATAGAAGATTACACAGAGGAAATGTGTGGCCTGGGGAGTTATTTTCATATGAACCCCTAGTAACGTCCACACTGGTCACTGGGAGCCGCATCCGACACCAGCACCCATATCCGGTGTCTGGCATGGAATCCCATCTCTGCTGCTAACCCAGCTTCCTGCTAATACTGTGCTTAGGTGGCAGCAGGTGACTAGGGCAAGTACCTCTGCCACCTACGTGGGAAACCTGGCTGGTGGCTCTGGCTCGTGCCTTCAGACTGGCCCTCCTCTGGCTGTCGTGGACACAATGGGGAGTGAACCAGCAGATGGAAGTCCTCTCTCCCTCCATCTCTGTCACTCTGCCTTTCAAATCAACAGACATTTAAAAAGGCTGCTCAGTGCTGAGAGTCGCCCTCCCACTTTCCCTCCCGGAGTATCCCGGAGTATCCCGGAGTAACATCACTTTAACGCAGTCACTGCTGCGGTTCTTTTAGGTTTCATCACTCACGTGCACACCCGTAGTGCTCCAGGCCAGCCCATATAAAGTTTGGGAAAGATTCTGCAGCCTCTCGGTCCCCCTCTCCTACTCTTCTCGTCCTTACACCTGTGACGCCCGCATCGCCTGCATCCCTCTCCCACAGCCTGACGGTGCTGAGTGCATGGTTGTGGTCTGGTTCAGCCCCTGCTCTGTCCTGTGCGTGCCCTGCAGAGTGGCAGGTGCCTCCAGAGATGGCAGGTGGCAGTGCCTTCGTTCATCTGAGAGCACATCATGTCTGGCCTTCACCCTTTTAAAAAAAAAAAAAGTTATTTATTTCTTTGTTTGAAAGGCAGAGTGACACAGAGAGAACAATCTTTCACCCACTGGTTCACTCCCCAGATGGCTTACAACAGCCAAGTGTGGACCAGGCCAAAGCCAGGAGCCAGGAACTCCAGCCAGGTCTCCCACATGGGTGCAAGACCCCAAACACCCAGGCACCCTGATGTGTGGGGCTGGGTTGCAAGTGGTAGCTGAACCCGCTGAGCCACAACAGCGGCCCATCAGTGTTTGCTGATATTGGTGGCCATTCGTTCTCAAGCCGACAGCTCTTCGCTCACTGCAGGTGGCCACTGTGAGCATTCTAAGTCCGTGGTTTGCTTTCCCTGCATGCATTCACTGGAGGAAGCTCTGAGGAAGCTGTCAGCCCCAGCTCCTCACCCAGCTGCTTCCTCATCCGCTTCTCACCGAGGCTGTCTCTGCAAGACGCCCCGTTGGGTCTCCCAGCCTCCCCATAGATAGCTAGGAAGTCACAGACGCAGACGTGTCTAATGGTTTCCACCCGATGCACTGGTTCTGCTCACTGAAGCTCAGGCTGTCCCTCCTTTGGCTTACATAACCGACTCCTGTGTTCCTCCCCTGGCCCCGAGAGCCTCCAGTGGCTTCCTTGCTCTGGTCTGTCAGACTGTAGGTAGAGTCTTGATGTTTCCAACCGATGTTGAACTTGACCACTTCTTACTGACATTCTGGGAGTCTGCCTCGTGCATTCTGGGGCTCTTTGGGGTGCATGTATACTTACGAGGCTACCTTAGTGGGGTGTCCCTTTCAGCATTATAAACACTCGTCTTCATCTCCAGTAATCGTTTCTGGCATGACATCCTTTTTGCGGGAGCCAGCTGTCTTCTGATTGCTGTTTGCTTACTATTTATTCTCTTTTCAGAAAAATATTTTTTAGTTTATATGGAAGACAGAGAGAATAGAGGCAGACAGAGTTCCCGTGCACGGTTCACTCCCCAGTGCCAGCAACAGCTAAGACTGGCTTGGGGCTGAAGCTGGGAGCCAGGAGCTCAGTCCAGGTCTTATGTCTTCCTTGTTCCTCTTTTGCTTTGTTCTTCTAGTACTGCCTTTTTTGGTGTGTGCTGAAGATGATAGACAGATTGATTGATTTGAGAGGCAAAGTTAAAGACAGAGAGGGACAGACAGAGAGATCTTCCCTCCACTGGTTCACTTCCCAAGTGTCCTTGTCCAGCCTTCAGTGTCCCAAGCTGGTCCACACTGAAGCCAGGATCCAGGAACTTTTGGGTCTCTCACATGGGTGCAGGGGCCCAAGCTCTTGGGTCATCTTCTACCGCTTTCCCAAGCCATTAGCGGGAAGCTGGATCGGAAGTGGAGCAGCCAGGACTTGAACCAGTGCCCATATACAAGATGCCAGTGCTGCAGGCAGAAGCTTAACCTACTATGCCACAGCGCCAGTCCCTGAATATATATTGTCTAGTCTGCCATTTAACTTTCTTGCCACAGTGGACATTGTAACAGAGGGATAAGCTGCCGTTGGGACACCCACACCCCATATCAGAGTGTGTGGGATCAAGTCCTGCCTCTGCTTCCAATCCAGCTAGGTTGTAAAAAATTAAAAAAAAAAAAACAGGTATAATCAAACAAAAATGTATTCATGCTGTCTTCTGCATTTACTTGTATTTGTGTGGTTCTCGTTCTGGTCCTCTCTCTTTCTTCGTATGGAGTTGAGTCAGCGTCTAGTGCCCTGTAACTTTAATGTCTGTTTCTTGTGGGAAACATTTCTGGTGATGGACTCTATGCTATTACGTTGATTAAAATCCAAAACACTGTGCCAGTCCCCCAACAATTTCTTACAAAAATATATTTAATCTTGGGGCCAGCATTGTGGAGCAGCATGTTGAGCCGCCACCTGAAATGCCGGCTTCCTGTGTGGGCACTGGTAGACGTCCTGGCTGTGCGACTTCCGCTCCAACTCCCAGGCTCCTGACTTCTGCCTGGCCCAGACCTGAGTGGCCATTCAGGGAGCGAACCAGCAAATGGAAGGTCTCTCTCTCTCTCTCTCTCTCTCTCCCTCTCTCCCCCGCCTTCTTCTTCCTTCTTCTTCTTCTTTGTCTTCCACTCCTTCCTCCTCTTCCTCTTCCCCCTCCTCCTCCTCCTCCTTCTTCTTTCTCTCCCCCCCCTTCCCTTTCTATAATTCTGCATTTCAAATAAATGTCTTTAAAATAAATAAATTTACCATCTGGCTCAGCTTTGTGCTCCTGGATACTTTCCCAAGGGAGTGAAGACTTGCGTCTGCAGGAAGTCCCGCCCACAGCCCTCTGTAGCAGCTCCCTTCCTCACTGCCAGATTTCGGAAGCCACCAGGACGCTCTGCAGCAGGTGAGTGGGAAAACCAGACACAGAGCAGTGTTCAGTGAGCTGTCAAGCCAAGGAAAGACACTGCAGTCTTAATTTTTTTAAAAATTTATTTGAGAGGCAGAGAGGTCTCCCCTCCACCAGTTCTCTCCAAATGCCTGCAACAGCCGGTCCTGGGCCCTCCTGGGGCTGAAAGCCAGGAGCTCCGTCCAGGTCTCCCGTGTGTGTGGCAGGAACCCAACTATTGGAGCCCTCTCCTGTTGCTCCCCAGGGTGCACGCTAGCAGAAAGCTGGAACCTGGAGCAGAGCAGGGGCTCGAACCCAGGCACTCCGATACAGGATGCGGGTGTTTTAACTGCTGGGCCGAAACCCTCCCCGTCGGAGGAAGCTTAAGTGCTTATTGCTAAGTGCAATAAGTGAGTCTGAAAATGCCACCTACTGTGAGATTCCAATTCTGTGACGTCCTGGGACAGGCAAGACCACGCAGCCAGTGACAAGCTCAGTGCCTCCCAGCCGCTGGGGGAGCAGGGGCTGCACGGGCAGAGCGTGGGGTGGGGGAGGTGTTTAGGACCGGGACGCGGCTGTGCAAGGTGCTGCACTAGTGGGTGTGTGTTACTGCAGGCTCGGAGACATCCACAGAGTATCCTGTACAAGGGTGAACCGCGGGGTGCAATGTGGGCTTTGGGTAAGAGCAATGTGTAGACGCAGGCTGATTGATTGGTGCTGTACAGGCACCGCTGTGGTGCAGGCTGGGGGAGGTGAGGGGCCCAGGAGCTGGTGCCCATGTGGGGGCAAGGAGTGGAGGACTCTCCTTGCTTTCCACTCACCTTGCTGTGGAACACAGACCACTCTTTTTTTTTTTTTTTTTTTTGAAAGGCAGAGTGGACAGTGAGAGAGAGACAGAGAGAAAGGTCTTCGTTTGCCGTTGGTTCACCCTCCAATGGCCGCCGCTGCCGGCGCGCTGTGGCCGGCGCACCACGCTGATCCGATGATGGCAGGAGCCAGGTGCTTCTCCTGGTCTCCCATGGGGTGCAGGGCCCAAGCACTTGGGCCATCCTCCACTGCCTTCCCAGGCCACAGCAGAGAGCTGGCCTGGAAGGGAGCAACCGGGACAGAATCCGGTGCCCCGACCGGGACTAGAACCCAGTGTGCCCGCGCTGCAAGGCGGAGGATTAGCCTATTTATTGAGCCATGGCGCTGGCCCAAGACCACTCTTAAAAAAAAAAAAAAAAAAAACTATGAATTTTTAAAAGGAGGGAGTGATACTCCCTCGTGCTTTTCCCCTGTTTTTTTTTTTTTTTTTTTATTTGAGACAGAGCCCTGTCATATGCTGATTCACTCCCTAAAAGTCTGCAGTGGCCAAGGCTGGGATGAGGCCAAAGTCAGGAACCAAGAACTCAGTCCAGGTCTCTCTTGCAGGTGGCAGAAACTCGACTACATGAACCATCGCTGCAGCCTCCCAGGTGTGCACTAGCAGGCAGCTGGAATCGGAAGCTGGAGGCGGGCGTTGAACCCACGCACTTCAAAATAGGACGTGGATGTCCCGACTGATGCTTAACTGCCTGGCCGAACACGGGCCTCAGAAGCCTGGAATTACTGACAGGGCTGAAGAATACTCAGATTTAAAACAACGTGAATCACGGTTTCCAGGGACTTAAAGCACGCACACACAGTAATGAAAGTGACAGCAGCAGCACACATGGCGAGAAGCGAGGAAGTGCAAGGCGCTGTCGTGGGTGGTTTGCTTGGGAATGAAGAGGAACAAGCACTAATTCCAGGTAGAGGTTACTAAGTTACGGATGCTCACCGCATCCCCAGGGTAAGCACTCACAGATTTGTAAAGAGAATCATTAAGTGCATTACCAGTAAAGAAAGAATTACAGAGTCATGGCGAGGACCGAATGCAGAGGAAGACAGGGAATAGAAGGTAAGGCACCAATGGCGGAGGCTATGAATGCAAAGTAAGCAGCCGAGATGGTGTGAATCCAACTACACATGATGCAAATCCAAAGACAGCTGACACTTGATTAATGGAGTTCCTGGATCCCAGTTTAGGCCTGGCCCAGCACTGACTGTAGTAACAATTTCGGAAGTGAACCAGTGGAGGGAAGACCTGTGAGTGTGTGTGTATGTCACCCAGCCTTCATAAATAAAAGAATAAACAAAGAAATCTTCCACCCTGACATGGCTCTTTCTCCAACCAAAGGTCACTCCACTCAGCTCCAAACCAATCAGAAGAAATGAGTGTCTGCACCTTAACCGCAAAAAGACCCCCTTCCGCCCAGAGTACCCCAATGGGGGTTCACGTTGCACAACACTGACATATTGAGCATGTTGCGTGCAAGAAATACAACAGAGCAGCAGGCTGGGTGCACAGGTGCGAATCCAGGGGCCATGTACTGAGGGGGTAGGCCAGAACTCCAAGCTGGGTCCCCATCCAAGTGCCACGTGCCAAAGGGGCACCACCATGCCTCCTCACGTGATTAAAAACCCCTGCCCTGAACCCTCATTGAGCCAGTCAGCAGAACTATTTCCCCACTGTGCTGTGTCCAAGCTCAAGCCCACAATAAACCTTGCCTGGGTTGTGTGTTGGCCTCATGTCAATTTCTATTACAAGGGAGTCAAAGAACCTGGCATTGGTGTTAGGATGGGCAAAGAGGGCCAGCAGGCTAGCCACTGCCTACAATGCTGGCATTCCATGTCCCAGCTGCTCCACTTCTGATCCAGCTGGGAATGCAGCTGAAGATGGCCCCAGTGTTTGGGCCCCTACCACCCTTAAGGGAGACCTGGAAAAAGCTCCTGGCTCCTGGCTCCTGGCTTCAGCCTGTCCCAGCCCTGGCTGTTGGGATCTGGGGGAGTGAACCAAATAAATCTTGAGGGGAAAAATGGAAGAAAAATTAATGTCTCTGTTCAGAATAGGTTTGGGAATTCACAGAGTGAAACCAGGACAGAACATGGCAGGTGCACAGGAAAAGAGTAAGTTCTCGAGCACGGGCACTCACGGCCTGCTTTTACCTGGGTCACATGTTCAAAGATGGCTCCTGCGGGCAGCATGTGGCCTAGCAATTAAGATGCCAGTTGGAACGGCTGGGCCTCCTATCGGACTGCCTGGCTTTGCTTCCCTTGCCAGCTTCCTACCCACGCACACCCTGGGATGCCTCGGTAACTGGTCATTCTGGATCCTTCTGAATCGCACCAAGCAGACTGCAGTCAAAATCCGGGCTGCAGCTGGTTCTGTCTGGTTTTATCAGGGAGCTTAAAAAGACAGCACAGCAGAGCTTCACCAAAGACAGCTATTGTGGGATAGCGAGCTTCTGTGCAACGCAACGACAAATGACTATTATGGGATGTTAGCATGCCAGGCAGCTGGGGGGGGGGGGTCCTTCACCGTCAGTGGGTCCCTAAGCAGTCGGACGTGTGTGTGACGGCCATGCACTGGAAGACTCAGATACAGTGTCACTCAGAAGTGCCTATTTCATGTATACAAAGAGGAAGAACCACTGAAACCGCGCTGGCCACGGGTGAAAAGCAGCAGGCCCTTAGGGAGGCTAAGGGAGCCTGTGGGAGGCTGACAATGATCTCTGATCCTGCTGGTGGCTTTGTAACCCAGAGGAGAGGATTAGGCCGGGACTCTGAGGCGGTCTCTGCCAGCCTGTTTAGAGGATGTCGGGGAAAGCTTATCTTGCAGCGTTGTCCTGGTGGCCGGGGGCAGTGTCACAGCACAGGGAAGCGGCAGGAAAGACCGGGAGTCGGTTTGTGAACGTGCCCTGAAGAAGCAGCCTGCTGTTCCAGCAGGAAGAGCCCTTCCGCTCCCCGTGTTCTAGTCCACATCCTGCACGGGTCCTCTCCAGGGAGGGATGCCCGCCGGTCTCCGCCTGTCCCGGATAAACGAGGCTTTGCTCTGGGCAGCTCCTGCTAGGGGTTGGTTATTTGGCGATACCCCTTGTAGATGCGGTTGCATGAGCGTATGTGCACGGAAAAATTCAGAGGCACGTCCTTGAGGCGGGGTGGTGGGGTGGGGAGAATGAGAACCTCCCATCCCGAGGTCACTCCTCCAACATAGCCTGGGCCGGGCAGGCCGAGGGCGGAAGCTGCTGGGCGGGAACCGCATGGCCGAGGCCCAGGCGCTGCCTCCCCGGGCACTGTGGCAGGCAGGGCCTGGGACACGGGATGCCGCCTCCGCGTGCGTGTTTTGTGCACTTACATAGTCTCATTGTTGTTTTCTTTGTGCTCTTAGTGCGGGGTTAACGTTATGATTATAAAGTATGCCAGATTTTTTTTAATGTAGACTTTTTTTTTAAAGCAGGAAGAAATCACAGAAATAGAGGAGGTGGATGGCGTGATCCGATTCACGTTCTAAGAACAGATTTTGTGCAGCAGCAGGTGCCCCGAGACAGGCAAGGCCGTGGGGTCGAGGCCGGCGTCGGGGCTAACTCGGGGGGTCTCCGCTCAGCAGGCACAGGCCCGCAGAGAAGTGCGGGGCGGGGGGGGAAACGCCGCCCGCGGCAGCCGAGATTCCGGGGAGAGGGAGGCACGGAGGCGCCACAGCGAGACCGTCAGCCTGGGCGGCCAGCCCGGCTCCGCTCCGGGGCCTGGACGTGTCGGACACCGAGTGCCCCGCCCCGGATGCGGAACCAATTGTGACGGCGGCGAGGTTTCCGGCCGGCGCTACAAAGGCGCCGCACGCGAGGGGGTGCGTGCGCCGGCGTGACGCGGCTGCGCGGGATGGGCCAGGCCGAGGCCGAGGCGGCGGTGGCGGCGGCAGCGAGAGGCGGCGGCGCGACGACGGCCCCCCCAGCCCGGCCGCCATGAGCACCAAGCAGGTCACTTGCAGGTCAGTGCGCGGCGCCGCGGCGTCCGGCAGCGCCGGGGCCGCTCCGCGGGGCCCTGGGCGGCTGTTGGCGCGGCGGTCGCGCCGCCGGGGAAACTGAGGCGGGGACGGGGCTCCGTGGAAAGTTACTGCGCTGTTCGTTCGCGGCCCCAGGCGGGGATCCGGAGGCTTCGGGGTCGCGTGGCGTGCTTAGCGGCGCCGGGAAGCGGGAGGCGTGGCGCCGAGACGGCCCGGGCCGGGCAGGGCTGTCGGCTGGAGGAGGCGGCCCGGGCCCGAGGCCGGAGCCCGAGGCCGGGGCCCGCGGCGCGGGGCGAGGTGGTTCCTGGATTTGCAGGGCCTCGGAGAAGCTGGGGCTCCGCTGGAGCGCGGACCCCGGCTGCAGCCGAACGGTTAATGGCGGCCCCGAGCCCTTGCTGGCGGTGTGCCGGGCGCCCCGCGCGGTTCTGGCGTGTTGATCGTCGCCGCAGCGCCGGCCGGCGCACGGCGTGCCTGTCTCGCGGCGGGTCTGGGCGGTGTTGGGTGTGCTGAGCCGCAGGGCCAGAGGAGAGGGGGCTCCGGCGAGGAGCTCGGCTGGCACCGGGGTGTGGAGCTAGCAGGGGTTCGCTTCGGTTGCGTGGCGCCCTCACAGCGCGGGCTCCGCCGGTCCTGCTGCGTTGTGTGCTCGGGAAATGTGGGTTGAGCGTCCGCGTCAGAAACCCCAGGTGCTCCGAAGTCCTGAGCTGTTGCGCACGAGCAGGACACGCCGCAAGTGGGAAGTAATCATGCGTGAGATTATCACAGCCATCGTGTACGATTGGCTTCAGGCTCTGTGTCGAAGGTGAACCGTGAGACTGGGGGCCCATCCGCAAGACACTTTCTTAAGGTTTATTTCACGTATTTGAAGGAGTTCGGGAGAGAGGGGGAAGACACAGGTGATGTTCCACCTGCTGCTTAGCTCCTCAGTTGCAGAGGCCAGTGCTGGGCCAGGTGGGAGCCAGGCGCCTCCTCCAGGTCTCCCAGAGGGTGCGGGGGCCCAGGACCTGCACCATCTTCTGCTGTCCCAGGCACAGGCACGTGAGCAGACGGATAGGTGGATCCGAAGTGGAGCGGCCAGGACTCGAACTGGCACACATTTGGGATGCTGGTGCTTCAGGCCTGGTTTAAGCCGTTTTGCCACAGCGCCGCCCCCTCCATCTGTAATTTGAAACACTTCTGCGGGGGGAATACTCAACCTGTACTGATTTTATTTTATTTTTTAATGTTTGCTTATTTGAAAGAATTAGAGGAAGGAACAGAGAGAAATCGTCCGCTGATCCACAAACCAGGAGCCCAGAATTTCATCTAGGTCGTGTAAGACCTAGGTGACGGGGATCCAAGGACTTGGGCCATGCTCTCATTTTCCCAGGAGCATTAGCCAGGGAGCTGGATCTGAAGTGGAGCAGCTGGGATTTGAACTGATGGTCGCAGGAGATGCTGCCATCTCAGGCAGTGGCTTAACCCCCTATGCCACGACACCAGCCACTGATTTATTTTTTTAAATATTTATTTGAAAGGGAGAGTTACAGAGAAACGTAGAGAGAGGAAGGTCTTCCATCCTCTGGGCCACTCCCCAAATGGCTTCAGTGGCCATAACTGGACCAGTCCGAAGCCAGGAGCTTCTTCCAGGCCACCTGTGCAGGTACATGGACCCAAGGACCTGCACCATTCTCCACTACCTTCCCAGGCCATAGCAGAGAGCTGCATTGGAAACGGAGCAGCCGAGACTGGAACTGGCACCCATATGGCATGTCAGCGCTGCAGGCAGTGGCTTTACCTCTGGCCCACAGTGCCAGCAGGTAAAGTATTAGTATTAGTTCTTTTTTGTGTATGTTAATTGTTTTTATTTGATATGCTTTCTCCTTTCAGAGGAAGTGTCCTGAGGCCATTGTGCATTACAAGGAGATTCTTATTACCCAGAAATCCTCTCTCTTCCTCCAGTCACTTGATGCTTTAATTCTGCCATTTCCATTCCTGGTGTGTTCCTAGGATGTTTCCACAAAATGCTGCATCTTTATGTAATGCTTTGTACATGAAGCTCCGCTCTGTGTAATATCTGTTTGTTTGTTTGTTTAAGATTTTATTTATTTATTTGAAAGAGTTACGCAGAGAGAGGAGAAGCAGAGAGAGAGTGAGTGAGCCTTCCATCCACTGGCTCACTCCCAGAGGGCTGTAATGGCCAGAGCTGGGCTGATCTGAAGCCAGGAGCCAGGAGCTTCTTCTAGGTCTCCCATGCGGGTGCAGGGGCCCAAGGAGTTGGGCCATCTTCTGCTTTCCCAGGCCACAGCAGAGAGCTGCATTGGAAGTGGGGCAGCCGGGACTCGAACTGGCGCCCATGTGGCTTCGGCGCTGCAGGCAGGGCTTTCCCTGCTGTGCCACAATGCCATCCCCAGGAATACCTGTTTTTAAAGATCTGGAAACTTGAGGATTAGAAGGATAAGAGGTTTGTCCAAAACTTTGTCTATCTGTGCAGGCACAAGAACTTCAACTAGGGTCATCTTGGTCTTTTCCTTCTGTTCCTAGAGGTAGCCTGACAAAGCTTTAATTGTGTTTACAGGTCAGGGAGCTGTGCGGCTGTGGTCGGGAAGGGCTCTCTTCAGTTAGGGTCTGAAGAGGTGTGGGCTGCGGCTCTGTGAGGTGCTCTCTTGGGCAGACACTGAGCCAGCAACCAACCCTGCCTCAGCCCATGAAACAGACCTTCGGCAGGCAGTGTCTAGCCCAAGGTCAGCCACTGTCCAGGCGGTGGAAGTGTGGAGCTGCAGCTTTCAGGTCGTGCGGCCTCCAGTGAGTCTGAGAAATGCTGAGGCGTCTCTGCTGCGGGGCGTGTGCCAGCTGAATCTAATCTGCTCCTACGAAAGAACGGAAACACATGGGAAGGGAGAGAAATTGCTTGCACAAGGATGTGAGCAAGGCGGACCAGCCAGAGACTAACTTGCCTGTGAAACCCAGAATAGCACAGAAGTTAAGGAGAGAACTGCACTGTTAGAGTACCGCATCTGCACTGGAAGAGCTTTGCATGGTGGGAAGCTCTTCTCGCTTTATTTTTTTTTCACAAAAGCATTATCTCCAGACGCTGGTAACTTGAAAGAGATGGTCAAGTATGATGGGGGGGAACGACGAACTTTCACAGGGTCTTGGTTGTTTTATCTTTGGTTTATTTCAGATCAGAAAGTGTTTTAGGTTTGTTGTAGATTATAATTGTGATGTGTGTTTATTTTGAGTGGCAGCAGAATATGGTGTTTTTTTTTTTTTTAAAGATTTATTTTTTTGAAAAGGCAGAATTAGAGAGAATGAGAGGGGGAAGAACCCAAGAGAGCGTTCTTCCATCTGCTCATTTACTCCCCAAATGGCTACGATGGCCACAGCTGGTCCTAGCTGAAGCCAGGCACCTGGAACCTTCTCTGGCTCTCCACGTGCGTGGCAGGGGCCCAGTATGTGGGTCATCGTCTACTGCTTTTCCCAGGTGCTTTAGCAGAGAGCTGGATCAAACGTGGAGCAGCCAGGACTTAAACTGGCGCTGTGACAGAGTGCCAGAGATGCAGGCGGCAGCCTAACCCCTGCACCACGACGCCAGCCGCAGTAACCAGCTTACTTCTCTGCTTCCTGATGGGATAAAAAGTTCCCTTCACTTCTAATATAAGACCTAGATTTTTGGTTTCCTAAAATAGTCAAACCTATAAGCTTTGAGTCTTGGAAAGAGACAAAACCTGGGAGGTCTTGTCAGCCAGTGTGTAGTCAGAAGAGCTTGAGCCCCAGGTTTGGTAATTCTGGGTTCTGGGAGCACAGTTTCCTCCCCACTGAGACGAGGGTGTTAAGGCCTGGCCAGCGGGGCCGGTTCAGAATTAAATGGTGTTGAGGCCTGCGCTGTGGAACAGCGGGTTACATCCCTGGCCTGTGGCTCTGGCATCCCATATGGGCACTGGGTCGATTCCCGACAGCTCCACTTCTGATCCAGCTACCTGCTGATTGCCTGGAAAAGTAGTAGAGGGTGGCCCATGTTCTTGGGCCCTTGTGCCCGTGTGGGAGACCCGGAGGAAGCTCCTGGCTTTGGATCGGCCCAACTCCAACTGTTGGCCATTTGGGGAGTGACCCAGCCAATGGTAGACCTCTCTCTCTGTGTCTCTCCCACTCTCTGTAACTCTTTCAGGAAAATAAAATAAATCTTAAAAAAAAATTTTTTTAGATGGTGGCTGCAAACCACCTTAATGTGTTTCCTGTGTGTTCTTAGTAGTCTGTTGGAGTAGTCTGCAGTGAGTGTGATTATCATAGCCAAATTAGAGGGGCCAGGCGTTGGCACAGTGGGTTAAGCCAATGCCTGTGACACCAACAACCCATATCAGGGCACCACTTCATATCCAGCTCTCTGTTTATGTGCCTGGGAAACCGCAGATGATGGCGCAAATACTTGGGTCCCTGTCATCTGCCCGGGAGACCCAGGTGGGGTTTATGGCTCCTGGCTTCTGCCTAGCACAACCCTGGCTATTGCAGCCATCGGGGAATGAACCAGCTCTCTCTCTTCTCATGCTCTGCCTTTCCAATAAATCTTTATTTACTTTTTTTAACCAGAATTGTAAGTAGAATAACCAAGGCTTGGAGATGCAAATAATTTGCCCCAGGTCACAAAGCCAGCGATTTGACTTTGTGGTCTTCAATTTACAGCACTTTATTTCGGCCCACCTCCAATTAATGCATTCGTTTCAAGCCTAGCACAGTGCCTTGAGTTGGCTCCTTTTCCTCAACGATCTGCCGTCAGAAGCAGCGCAGCCATAACGTCCTAGCCTGTGAAACTGTGGGAAAATGTCGAGGAGGGTGTCACTGGGCATGCAAATCACCCACTCACTGGGAGGTGATCTGTCACAGTATTTCGCTGAAGAGAGAGGCCCAACTGATTGTATTGGACTCAGCCCTCACCTGCAGCTTTGGTCCTGGTGAGCCTGAGAACCCCTCTACATCATAGCCGTGCTGAGACAGTCATGGTGGAATGGCCCCCAGAAGGAACCGCCCTGCTCTGAGTCTCAGGCTGTGTGCCTCACCAGGAAGGCTGAGCTGTAGCAGGTTCATTGCAGAGTAAAACTGGAACGTAGATGGAGAGGGAAAGCTGTGCCTGGGGATGGAAGTGGTACCGTGTGCCACCAAAATAGGACTGGGCTGCTTCCGCCTTCTGTTTAACAGCAGTTTCACACTGGCGTTTCTTGAGGACATTGATGGTGATCTAGAAGTTATTTTTCAACCTGTTGGAATTGCAGCTCACACACTGGGCTGTGCTGCTGGAGACACATGCATGCTGTGTCAGAGTGCTTGGGCTCATGTCCCAGTTCCACACTCCAGTCTAGCTTCCTGCTAAGGCTTCTCTGGGAAGCAGCCCATGAGCACTCAAGTTGCCATGTACATGGAAGACCTGGGAGGATTTCTAGGCTTCTGGCTATTGGGGACAATTTGGGGGCAAACCAGCGGATGATAGGTGTGTTTGCATGTCTGTCTGTCTTGTCTGGGTTCTGCTTTTCAAAGAAATAAGTAAACATTGAAAAATAATTTAAATCTCAGCTCAGTGACTTACTAGAAATGAAGCAGTTTGCAGGAAGTCAGTAGCTTGTAAGTGACTAGAAGCTCTGACTGCAGTCAAATATTCAGTCTTTTAATGGAAAAGCTAATTAGTGCAGCTTAGATGGCAGGTTTTCTGAAAAGGATATATGGAGGGAGGTGGTAGGATTACCAAACTCATCCTCTTAGGGCACCACTACCTAAAACAATGTTTGGTTTTGCTGCCTGATGAACAAACAGTATCTGGTGGAGTACCTCTGGTGGTCTTCTACCCTGGTTCTTTCAGGAACCTTTCTGGTCTAATTTCTTTTTTAAAAAACAAAGTAACTTATGAAATAGTTATTGGATTTCACTTTTATAAAAAAGTTTGGGGGCCAGCATCGTGGCCTACTGGTTAAGGCTGCCACTTGCAGCACTGGCATCCCATATTGCCACCGATTGAATACTCAGCTGCTCCACTTCTGATCCAGCTCTCTGCTAATGGCCTGGGAAAGCTGTGGAAGATGGCTCAAGTGCTTGGGTCCCTGCCCCAACGTGGGAGACGAGTAAAAAGCCCCGGGCTCCTGGCTTTGGTCTGGCCCAGCCCTGGCCATAGCAGCCAATCTGGGAAGTGAACCAGTAGGTGGAAGATTAATCTCTCTTTCTCTCTTTCTCACGCGTGCACACTCTGACTTTCAATACAGTAAGTCTTTTTTTAAAGATTTATTTATTTGGGCCAGCGCCGTGGCTCAACAGGCTAATCCTCCGCCTTGCGGCGCCGGCACACCGAGTTCTAGTCCCGGTCGGGGCGCCAGATTCTGTCCCGGTTGCCCCTCTTCCAGGCCAGCCCTCTGCTGTGGCCCAGGAGTGCAGTGGAGGATGGCCCAAGTGCTTGGGCCCTGCACCCCATGGGAGACCAGGATAAGCACCTAGCACCTGGCTCCTGCCATCAGATGAGCGCGGTGTGCCGGCTGCAGCGCACCGTCCGCGGCAGCCATTGGAGGGTGAACCAATGGCAAAGGAAGACCTTTCTCTCTGTCTCTCTCTCTCACTGTCCACTCTGCCTGTCAAAAAAAAAAAAAAAGATTTATTTATTTGAAAGTTTTACACACAGAGAGAAGGAGAGACAGAGAGAGAGAGGCCTTCCATCCACTGGTTAATTACCCAGTTGGCTGCAACAGTGGAGCTGTGCCAGTCCAAAGCCAGGAGCCAGAAGCTTCTTCCGGGTCTCCCATGCGGGTGAAGGGGCCCAAGGACTTGGGCCATCTTCTGCTATGCCAGGCCATAGCAGAGAGCTAGATTGGAAGTGGAGCAGCCCGGTCTCGAACTGGAGCCCATATGGGATGCCGGCACTGCAGGCAGTGGCTTTACCCACCACAGCACCAGCCCCTACATTAAATCTTAAAAAAAAAAAGGCATAGTGGGAGAGCGATATTATTCATCCACTGATTAATTCCCTTATGGCCACAGCAGCTGGGCTGGGCCACGCCACAGCCAGGAGCCAGAGACTTCATCTGTATCTCCTGTGTTGGTGGCAGGGACCCAAGTACATGAGCCATCATCAGAAGCCTCCCAAGATATGCATGCAAGAAACTGGATCAAAAGTGGGGGTGGGGGCTGACGCTGTGGGGTAGCAGGTAAAGCCACTGCCTGCAATGCTGGTATCCCATATGGGTGCCAGTTCAGGTCCTGGCTGCTCCACTTCCAATCTAGCTCTCTGCTTATGGCCTGGGAAAGCAGTGGAAGGTGGCCCAAGTGCTTGGGCCCTTGTACCTGTGTGGGAGGCTTGGAAGAAGCTCCTGACTCTTGCCTTCAGATTGACTCAGCTCTGGCTGTTGTGGCCATCTGGGGAGTGAACCAGCAGATGGAAGGCCTCTCTCTCTTTCTGCCTCTGCCTCTCTGTAGCTCTGCCTTTCAAATAAATACAGAAATCTTTTTTTTAAAGGTAGAGGTGGAACTCAGTTCCAGGTACTCTGATGAGATGCAAACATCCCAAGTGACAGCTTAATTTGCTGCACTTTATCCCTCCCCCCACTTTTTATTTATTTATTTTTTTAAGATTTATTTGAAAGAAAGAACATACTTCCCGTCTTCTGGTTTATTCCCCAAATGGCCACATCAGCCAAGGCTGAGCCAGGCTGAAGGTAGGAGCTTCATTTGGGTCTTCCACCTGGGTAGTAGGGGCCCAAACACTTGGGCCATGTTCCGTTGCTTTCCATGGCCATTAGTAGGGAACTGGATTAGAAGTGGAGCAGTCAGGACATGCACCAGTGCCCATATGGGATACCTGCATTGCAGGCAGCAGCTTAACCCCTTGTGCTGCAACACTGGCCAGTAGATCTCACTTTTGAGGAGCTGTTTGTGTAGGGACTTGGAACCTGTTCTGTTCCATTATTTGTGAAATTAACAGTCCTAATACCTCTCTGTCATTCAGACTTGGTTCTTACTTCTATTTTTTTTTAAAGATTTATTTATTTGAAAGGCAGAAGCCAGGAGCCAGGACTTTCATCTGGGTCTCCCAGGTGGGTGCAGGGGCCCCAGCACTTTGGCCATCCTCTGCTGCTTTCCCAAGTATATTAAAAGGGAGCTGGATTGGAAATGGAGCAGCCGAAACTTAAACTGGTGCCCAGTATTGGATGTAGGTGCTGCAGGCCAAGACTTGAATTCCCTGTGCCACAGCGCCAGCCTCTGACTTTTCAAACCTTCAAAGACTGAAGATGACCATATTTGATGACCTGAAATAATGTTGCAGTCTTGAGTAGCATTTCTCAAAAAGAATGATCAGAGCATTCAAATGCATAACATACTTTGATGTTGGGGGTCCCCAAGGTTGCCCCTGCATCTGGAGATGCGCTAGAAGACTTCACGGGGCTCAGCTGCACTGAAGGTGGTCATGTTCAGAGTGATGCAGTGAGAAGTCGCAGAGGGAGTCTGGGGGAGCCCATGTGCTCTCCCTCCCCAGGAGATCACACCACATAATCTTTCCCTGGCAACGTGTCCCCATGCTCTCAGTGTGCACGCTGGTCACACAGGGCACCCTTTGCATAGCATATACCAAAATCGCCGACTGCCGGAAGGGAACTGGGTGTTCAGCAGAAACCACATTGTTTGTACCATCAGTTCAGGCACAATGAGCCCTGTCAGTGTAGGAAACTGTGGAGCAGCTGAGGTCCTAGGTGCCGGCAGGGCTTTCCAAGGCGAGCAGTCCTGGCCTTTGATTTCTGTGCATGTGGGAAGTCAGTGTGTGCCTATCTGAAATTTCTGGTGTAGGCTTTTTTTGTCAAGTGTCTTCCAAGTTTCCAGCATGGAGTGCCCTTGTTTGCAGCTTCCATACCCAGCTTTTTTATTTTCTAATGTGAATGCATAACAGCCTTACTGTATATTAGCAGGGAGCTGGAGCGCAGTGGAGCAGCAGGGACATGAACCTGCACCCATACGGGATGCTGGCGTCACAGGTGGTGGCTTTACCTACTGTGCCACAGCGCTGGCCCAGTGAGGTCCAGTTCTTTGGTGGCTCAGAGGCAGCACACATGGGTTCTCATGCCACCAGTGGAGTGTAAGTTTTAAAGGCCACCATGTGGACAAAGGCAGCATGATAGGGAACTCCGTTTTGTGGGGAAAGGTCAGGACTATGTGACAAGGCCAGAGTCTGTCTGGACCTACTGGTTACTCTCACCTCTGAATCTTGTTTTAGTATTTGTGTGGTGAGAGTTGTAATTACATTCCATAATTATTGGATTACACTCCTCTTGCTTTGTATACCTCCTTCCTTGTTCCTGAGCTCTGCTGGGACATGTCCTCCCTCAGGCCACTGAAGGAAGGCACCTGTCACTTCCGCAATTGTCAGTTTAAATGTTAAGTCCTCTCCTAGACTTTAATAAGAGCAGCACTATTTTGGGCACCAATCATGGGATAGGTACTGTACTGGGCACTTCAGATATGTTGTAACTATACCCTTACTAGTATTGGATTGAATTTACACTTTCTGAAACTAAAACAACCTTATTATTACATAAGCAGAATTTGTTCATGGTAGAAATGTTCAAACATACAGATCAGGAAAAATAGGAAGATAAAATTACCATATACTTTCTAACTCACTATTACACATCTTTATAGATTTTAAAAACCATGTATTGCTGGTGCCGCGGCTCAACAGGCTAATCCTCCACCTTGCGGCGCCGGCACACTGGGTTCTAGTCCCAGTCGGGGCGCCGGATTCTATCCCGGTTGCCCCCTTCCAGGCCAGCTCTCTGCTGTGGCCCGGGAGTGCAGTGGAGGATGGCCCAAGTGCTTGGGCCCTACACCCCATGGGAGACCAGGAGAAGCACCTGGCTTCTGCCATTGCCGCCGTCCGCAGCGGCCATTGGAGGGTGAACCAACAGCAAAGGAAGACCTTTCTCTCTGTCTCTCTCTGACCACTCTGCCTGTCAAAAGTTAAAAAAAAAATAAAAAAAAACCAAACAAACATGTATTTATCTTGTTTACCAGAATAAGATCCTGCCGTGTATGTTTGAAAATTTTTTCTTAGGGTAAAATAAATTGTCTTAGAAAACTGAGACTGTCAGGGCCGGCGCCGTGGTGCAGTAGGTTAATCCTCCGCCTGTGGCGCTGGCATTCCATATGGGTGCTGGTTCTAGTCCCATCTGCTCTTCTTCCAATCCAGCTCTCTGCTATGGCCTGGGAAAGCAGTGAAGGATGGCCCAAGTCCTTGGGCCCCTGCACCCGCGTGGCCCTGGCTCTTGGCTTTGGATCGGCATAGCTCTGGCCGTTGTGGCCATTTGGGGAATCACTGTCTGTAACTCTACCTCTCAAATTAATAAATAAAATCTTAAAAAAAAAAAAAAACAGCTGCTTTCCCTCCTCCTCCAGCCGCAACACCCACTGTTCTGATCTGCCTCTGGCTGCAGCTCACCTCATACTTCATGCTTGTAGAATCATACCATATTTGTTTTTGACTGGCTATTTCACTTAGCATAGTGGCCTCAAGGGTCATCCATATGGTCAACTGTGTTGGGACTCTTCGTTTTTAAGGCTGCTTCTTGTTTATCGTTCATCAGTCCATAGACCTGTGGGCTGTTTTCAGCTGTCAGCTGTTTTGAGTGCTACTGCTGTGAATGGGGACCCGCAAGTGCCTGAGTCCCTAATCCCTTGCTTTGTAGCTGCACCCAGAAGCTGAATTGTTGGATTGTATGCTAAATCTGTCGTTAATTTATGTTTTCTGTAGAAGCTGCACTTCACGGAAGGGGTGGGTGCTGTGGCATAGCAGGTAAAGCCACCAGCTATGACCCCAGCATCCCACATGGATGCCCATTTTGAGTCTTGGCTGCTCTAATTCCAGTCCAGCTCCCTGCTTATGCACCTGGGAAGACAGTGGAAGATGGCTTGAGTGCTTGGGCCCCATCCACCCCACATGAAAGACCTGGAAGAAGCTCTGGGCTCCTAGCTTTGGCCTGGCACAGCTCCAGCCATTGAGGCCATTTGGGGAGTGAACCAGTGGATGGAAGATATCTCTCTCTCTCTAACTCTGCCTTTCAAATAAATAAATAAGTCTTCAAAAAAAAAAACTTCATGGAAAATAGAATTAAAATAAATTCATGTTGGTGCACAGGAAAGTTCAGATCCATGCATATACGGAGTCTTCAAAAAGTTATGGAAGATACAGATTATGAAACAGCTGTACCTGCTGGTCCGTTCTTTTTAGTTAATGTTCAACTTTCCATCAGAATAAATTTTCATTTTACCTAATACCTAGTCTATACTAAAATTTCCCCAGGTTCAGTCCCCAGGTGCTGGTGAGCTGGCGAGTCAGTCCAGATCTCGCGCGAGGGTGGGTCCACACCAGCAGACAGCCTGGACCCAGGCACTGTGGACTTGGAAAGTGGGCGTCACAAGAGGTGTCCTCACTGCTGCACCCTTTGCCTGCCCTGGGTGGTTTCCAAGGTTCGTTTATGTTGTAGCATGCGTCAGGCAGTACTTTTTTTTTTTTTTTTTTTAAGATTTATGTATTTTATTTGAGCTATAGAGATACAGAGAGAGGAAGAGAGAGAGAGCAAGATGTTCCACCCACTGGTTCACTCCCCAAATAGCTGCAACCGCTGGAGCTGGGCCCATACAAAGCCAGGAACTAGGAGCTTTTTCTGGGTCTCCCGAGTGGGTGCAGGGGCCCAAGGATTTGAGCCATCTTCCACTACTTTTCAGGCCATAGCAGAGAGCTGGATTGGAAGAGGAGCAGTCGGGACGCAAACCTGCAAAGCTATGGGATGCCAGCCCCGCAGGCGGAGAGGCTTACCCCACTGCGTCATGCACCGGCCCCATACTTCATTCTTTCTTAAGGCTGGATAGTAGTCCTTTTATGGTTCCATTACATTCTGTTTATCCATTCATTAGTTGATGAATAATTCGGTGGTTTCCACTTTCTGGCTATTATGAATAATGTCGCTGTGAATGTAAATATACAAACATTTGTGTGGATACATTTTCACTTTCTTGGTAAACATCCAGGCATGGAATTGTTGGATCATATGGTAGATTTATTGTTTTATTATTTTGTTTGTTTGTTTGTTTGAAAGGCAGAGAGAGAGAGAGCAGAGAAATCTACTAGTTCACTTCCCAGTTACTTACAACAGCCGAGGGGAGGCCACTCCCAAGACAGGAACCAGAAACTATCCTGGTCTGCCGCATGGGTGGCAGGAACCTAAGTACTTGGGCCAACACTTGCTGTGGTACATTAGCTAGAAGATGGACTGGAAGTATAGAGTCGCCAGGAGTCAAACCAAACTCTGAAATAGGATGTGGATGTCCCAAGTAATGGTTTAACCTGCTGCACCACAATGCCTACCTCTCTGTTTATGTTTTTAAGATACTTAGCAAGCTGTTCTCCTAACTCGGCTCCCCTTTCTTATTTTACTTTATAATAAAAAATTAATTTATTGAGAGTAAAGAAATATAGCCAGAGCTCCTGTCTGCTGGTGTGCTCTCCAGATGTCTGCAGCAGCTGGAAGCCAGGTCTCCACATGAGTGGCAGGGGCTCAGCTACTTGAGCCATCTATCATCTGTTGCCTCCAAGGACACACGATTTAGAGGAAGCTGGAATCGGAAGCATAGCCAGGATTCAAACCTGGGCACTTGGACGTGGAGGTGGTGCCTAAGCAGTATCTTAACTGCTAGGTCCAATGCCTGACCCTGCTCCACATTTTTGTGTGACCCTTACTTGTTAAAGAAACCAAGCTTGAGTCCCACGTATGGCTGTATTTATCTAGTTGCTTCCTCATCATTTTTTTTAAAACTTCAATTCCCTGTATTTCCTATGAACTGGGTGTTAGATCTGGAGATATGTTAAATTCAAGGTAAACATTTAGCATCCATCACAGGCTATGTTGTATGGTTCAGATCAGGTCTCATCAGCAAACACAGAATATTGGAGTTATTTTTTTTTCCAAGTGGATGCTGGGTCCAGAAGCAAGCCTTTAGCCTGGAGATGAAGATCCCTGCATCCCACTTGGGCATGCCTGGGGTTGATTCCCAATTCTGGCTCGTGACTCTGGCTTCCTGCTAATGCAGACTCGGGAAGTAGCGGTGACAGCTCAAATAATTGGGTTCTTTCCACCTACTAGAGAGACCTGATTTGAGTTCACGGCTCCCAGTTTGAGCCCTGACCACTGTTGGCATTTGCGGAGTGAACCAGTGGGTAGAAACTGCTTTTATCTCTGCTTCTCAAATAAATAAAATAAATGAAAAAAGAAATTGGGTCTGTCCTCACTTGTTAAAGTCTGTTCCCCTGGTTGAATGACCGTGACCCCTCTGTGGCGAGGCACGAGCTGTGTTGGTGTGGTTCCTTTACAGGCTTCCTCAAGTTCTTTGTCTCTTCAGCTCAGCAGGACAGCTGTGCTGCGCCTTGGGGCCCTTCCCTGCTCCAAGGCCTAGAATATGTGTCCAGGAACAAAGTGAGCTTGAGCGTGGGGCTCAGCTCCCAGGGACCAGTCTTCTGTTGCTTTTTTGTCAGTTGTCTGAAAACAGTTTTCCATATTATGTTCCATTTTCTAAGGTTTGTTGTTTTATTTTATAGTGGGAGGACAAGTTCCATACCCGTACATAGCCAGAAGCAAAATTATGATCTCTCCCTCTTCTCTCCTCCCCCACTTCAGTTGTTACTAAAAGCTTTTTTTTTTTTTTTTTTCTTTTTGGACAGGCAGAGTGGACAGTGAGAGAGAGAGACAGAGAGAAAGGTCTTCCTTTTTGCCGTTGGTTCACCCTCCAATGGCTGCCGCGGACAGCACGCTGCGGCCGGCGCACCGCGCTCATCCGATGGCAGGAGCCAGGTGCCAGGTGCTTCTCCTGGTCTCCCCATGGGGTGCAGGGCCCAAGCACCTGGGCCATCCTCCACTGCACTCCTGGGCCACAGCAGAGGGCTGGCCTGGAAGAGGGGCAACCGGGACAGAATCCGGCGCCCCGACCGGGACTAGAACCCGGTGTGCTGGCGCCGCAAGGCGGAGGATTAGCCTGTTGAGCCACGGCGCCGGCCACTAAAAGTTTTTTCTTTCTTAATGTCTCTCAGACCATTTATTTTATTTATATAATTGTATTTGTTAAACAGATTTTACTTTTTTGAAAGCAGGACATACAGAAAGATCTCACATCCGTTAGTACACTCCTCTTGAGCCCACCACTAGGCCAGGCCACATCCAGAAACCGGAACTCTACTTAGGTCTCCCATGGTCTCAGACAGATGAGCATCCTTAGTGGCATCTTTTAGTTTGATTTTTCAGCTTATTTATTTGAGAGAGTTACAGACAGAGGAGGAGACACAGCACAAGGTCTTCTGTCTGCTGGTTCACTCCTCAAATGGCCACAGCAGCTGGAGCTGAGCCTATCCAAAGCCAGAAGCCTCCCCATGTGGGTGCAGGAGCCTAACCACTTTTACCATCTTCTCATGCCTTCTCATGCCATAGCAGAGAGCTGGATTGGAAGTGGAGCAGCCAGGACTCAAATTGGCGCCCTTATGGGATCCTGGTACGACAGGTGGTGATTTTACCCACTACGCCATAGTGCCGGCCCCTTCAGTGGCAAAACTGCTGTGCCAAACATCTGCCCCATCCGGTGCAGTTTTCATTGCAGGTGCTTCATTTGGTTCCTTTTTCTTCTAGCTCCCATTCCCCTCCACATTATGTTCTGTTCTGTAAACGCTTCAGCATATTGAGCGTATTTGTAGTAACTGCTGTTAAGGGTCCTTGTCTGCCGATTCAGTCATCGGTCCCTGTTAGTGTTTTGTTTTTCTCCTGGCATCTCCAGTCATTTTCTGTTGGATGCCAACCATGAGTTCGTAAGCATATGGATTTTACTCTCTTCCTTTAATCGTGTTCAAGAATGTTTTGATTGACAGTAAGTTACTTGCTCTCAGCTTGGCTCCTCTAAAGCACAGTGCATTGCGCATTAATAGGGAGGATCTTTTACCCTAGGACTAGTTCAGCCTCGTGCCCTGGCGTTCCCTCTGTTCCTTGAGTCTCACAAGGGCTCTCCTCAGGCTGGGCAGAATTAGACTGTCTGCCAGTTGACTGCTAACGGTTCTTCCTTCAAGGCCAGGATTCAGGGTCTCAGTGGAATACTGACATGTATATCTTAAGATGTCAGAATGTCTCATTTGATCCTCAGCACAACAACCCTGCGAAGCAGGTAGTGTAATCTTCACTCTATAGACAAAGGCGGCAAAGCCCAGGGAAGCTGGTTTTGTGACTCGGTTATAAGGGGCAGACATGTATAAATCCATGTCCAGTGTCTGATCGAGTCTTGCATACAATAAGCTAGGCTCAAAGAGTATGCTAGTTTTATAGAGCAAAGGGTGCTTCTAAAATCGGTATGTTTGTTTGCCTCCAGGTATTTTATGCATGGTGTGTGTCGGGAAGGAAGCCAGTGCCTGTTCTCACATGACTTGGCAAACAGCAAGCCGTCCACCATCTGCAAATACTACCAGAAGGGCTGCTGCGCCTATGGAACTCGGTGCAGGCAAGGATCCGCCGCTGTCCCCAGCTCTCAACGGTCGTCAACACTGTTGGACTCAAATGCTTCATCTGGAACCCGGGTCTTCATGAGGGGGCATTTTTCTGTTGTTTTAAGTTTTTATTTATTTCAAGAGCAGAGAGTATGCATCTGTGATTCACTCACAACAGCCAGAACTGGGCCAGGCTGAACGGAATCCAGACTCTGTGGATTTCAGGGACCCAAGTACCTGAGTCATTATGTGCTGCCTCCCAGGGTGCACATTAGCTGGAAGCCGGATTGTAAGCGGAGCGGGGGCTTGAACCCAGACACTCTGATACGGGATGTGGGCATCCCAAGCAGTGATTAGGTGGTGGCACCAAGTGCCCACCCCAGTTTCGTAACTCGTAGATGAGAAGGTTTACGCTTTCGTAGCACAAAGGTGGTCTGTTGTGTCCTGGGTTACTGCAGTTCTTTGCTCCTTCCTCTGCACAGTGGGGGCATGGGAGTGCCTGCATATGCTGGCAGTATACAGGCGGTATCTGACTGTTAGGCTGGCCCCTTGTCACCATCTGGGGACTTCTGCCTAAAAAGCACTGAGGCCATGAGACCCTGGGAGGATTCAGTCTAGCATGTGTCTGGAACTTCCAGGCCCTTGAGCGGCCTAGAGCAGCCTGTCAGTCCCATTCAGGCCCCACTGGGTGCTAGGCAGTCGATTGACCTGGCACTGAAGCGTAGGCAGCTCCTACAAACGGAGGCACTTGGGAGTTCAGACTCTTGACAGATGCACTGGCTTGTCCGCCTGCCACGGGGAGCAGGAGGGCTTTGGTGGCAGGGAGGGTGGAAGGCTGTGGTGCTGCTGTCCCTGCCTAACATGCGGCGTGGTGTGTTCTGTTCAGATACGATCACACGAGGCCCTCTGCTGCAGCGGCAGGCGCAGTGGGCGCCCTGCCCCATGCTGTGCCCGCCCCAGGCTGCCACAGTCCTCGCCCTTCTTCCGACCTCACTGTGTCTCTGGTGAAAACGCACTCAAACGAGCCTGGGAAGCGTGAAAAGAGAACACTGGTACTTAGAGACCGAAGTGAGTGACCTGATGACTTTTGGCACTTTTTTTTTTTTTTTTAAAGACGAACTTAAAAGGCAGAGTGAGAGAGGGACACACGGGAGTCTTAACCACTGGGCTGAACACCCACCCCCATCTCCTGTTTCTGTTTTGTATTTTAAGATTTATTTATTTGAAACACAGAGCTAGCAATAGATCTTCCATCCATCATTCATTCCCTGGTTCACTCCCCAAACGGCAAAACAGCCATGTCTAGGATGAGCTGAAGCCTGGTCCCCCACATAGGTGGCAGGACCCAAGCACTGGAGCCATGCTCTGTGGCCTTCCTAGGCACATGAGCTAGAAGCTGGACCGCTAGGAGTAGCCCAGACTCGAACCGTCACCCTGGGATGCCAGCATCGCAGCGAGTGGCGTAACCCGCCGTCTGCATTGCTGGCCCGTGGCGCCTGTTTTAGAAAGCAGTTCTGGCCTTTTGTGCTGCTTCTTGGGCTTCTCTCAAGGGTTCCCCCAAGCTCACATCTCCCCAGGGTGTCGACGCAGGCACTGGCACTGTTGGGAAACGGGCTCCGCCTGCTGCAGAGCTGTGGGAAAGCACCTCTGGCCTCGTGCCCATGTCTGGGTTGAGCTCTGCATCAGGAAGACCAGAAGAGGGATTTTTGTCAGCACGGAGCTGCCGTCTTCAGAGTGTGGCTGTCCCGTCGGCAAGACAGCACTCAGTTCAGAGCCAAGCAGTTCCGTAAAGAGCGTGTTTCACTGTTTGACTTGAGGTCAGCGTGGGCAACCTCGGCACACAGAGCAGTGTCGGGATGTGGGGGGGTGTCATGCCCTGGGACAAGGAGGGCAGAGGCTGCTGGTCCTGGAGAGTCTGCAGCGCCTCCAGTTGGCAGTGAGGCAGCAGGGCCATGGCAGTGCTGGGAGGGCAGCCCCCGGGTGCAGGCTGTCTGGGGGGCGGTGCCCGCAGCAGTAAGCTTTTATTCAGCTTGAGTTTCAAATGAGAGGTTGTTTGGCTTGGAGAGAACCCCACTGTTTCTATTGCCCTCATTGTAACTTGCTTTTGACTCATATCTGATTTTTTTTGCTTTAGTATGACTAGTCCATGTATGACATTTTTAGACCTGCCCATTTTAAGCAGCAGTTGTAGTGTTTGATGTGTAAATATATCATGTTCTGTTCTGGTGTTTCCATCTTGCCATGTGCACTCCTACTGAAAGAAATGCCACTATGCACATTTTAAGTGTTCTTTATTTTCCTCTTTGGCCTGTTCCGAGGCCGGAACTCCTCTGAGTTGCATGATTTGTTCGCTTTTGGCTGATGCTTCCTGTGGAGCTGGGGCGGGTTTCACTCGTGTGCACTGTGTTTCCTGTACAGATCTCTCAGGCTTGGCGGAGGAAAAGGCTCCTCCCAGCGCCGTGAGTAATCCAGGCGGCTGCAGTGACCCCCAGACCAGCCTGGAGGTGAAGCCACATTCCTACCTGGACGCCATCAGGAGTGGCCTCGACGACCTGGAGGCCAGCAGCTCCTACAGCAGTGAGCAGCAGCTGTGCCCGTACGCGGCGGCCGGGGCATGCCGGTTCGGGACCGCCTGCGTCTACCTGCATGGGGACGTGTGTGAGATCTGCAGGCTGCCAGTCCTGCACCCCTTCGACCCCGATCAAAGGAAGGCTCATGAGAAGGTACAGCTGCACAGCTCTGTGAATTTCCTGTAAGAAACCCAGAAGCTGCTATGCGACAGGCTTGTCGTACTCCCATCTCTTGCCAATGGGACCTGCATTGTGTACCCAGCTTCATGGCGTCCTGTCTTCAGGTTCTCTTCCCACTTCTCAGTTTGCCTAGTTTGATTGGCTTACAATAAAGAGAAGAGGAGGCTTCAGACGTGGGGAGCCTTGCACAGTGGAGCCCTCCCTGAAGCCACGCGGTGCTGCGCTGGGAGCCGGCCATGCTCTGTGTTGGAAGCTTTGAGGCACCACATCATAGGATCTGAGAGCTAAGTGTAGGAAGGGACCTACAGGTCCTGGATGGCCTGCCCTCGCATGAGGCTTTGTGCTGGGCCAGGGTTCTGACGATGGGAAAGACATGGAGGAGCCTCGCGGCTGCAGTGCTGGGGGCAGGTTCCTTCAGGTTCATGCTGACTGCTAAGGGACTGACATGGTGGCCACCACGCTCAGGGCTCCCCTTGTGGGAAAGGCTGCGAGCAGTGCTGCTTGCCTGTGGACTGGGAGAGGCAGACGTGGTGCGTGACGATGGGTCTGTCTGCACGTCTTCCCAGGGGACAGGTTGGTGAGCGTAGAATTGGAGCTTTCCTCTCCACCTGGGCGGGGTTTGTGGTCTTGGCCCTGTCATCTCACATCTGTGCCCAGTGAGCTCCCCAGGGCAGGCCCAGATGCCAGCTCAGGGGAGGGACTCGGGGCACGCCTAGCGCGTGAATTCATGACGTCACGTCACTGGGGAGAGGTAGTGCTGCTTACCTGTGACTCTCAGATTGAGGATTGCTGAGCATTTCTGATGGAGCTGAGGAAGGCAGTGGCCAGAGGAGCCAGGAGACCAGAGCTCTGCCCCCCCCACCGTGGTCCTTACAACCTGTTTGGACCTCTGGTCTCAGCTCTAAGTTGTGCCAGAAAGCAGGTGGCTGCGAAGACCTTGCTGTGTCGGAGAGGTCTGCGTGCGGGGCCCTGACCCTCCACTTACAGGACGTCCTCACGGGGGCAGCGGGGCGGCGGCCTCTCCTTGGGCGTGCTTTACTGCTGGGTGTCACCGCTTCCTCTCTGCACTGCAGATCTGCATGTCCACCTTCGAGCACGAGATGGAAAAGGCCTTCGCCTTCCAGGCGAGTCAGGACAAAGTGTGCAGCATCTGCATGGAGGTGGTTCTTGAGAAGGCGTCCGCCTCCGAGAGGCGGTTTGGGATCCTCTCCAACTGCAACCACACGTACTGCCTGTCCTGCATCCGGCAGTGGAGGTGTGCCAAGCAGTTTGAAAACCCAATCATTAAGTAAGTACAGCCGGGGGTGTGGCCGTTGCCCTGCTCGTGGTGCAGCCGCTGCGGGGCCCTGGCCCTCCAGCATGGAGAGGCCACGGCGTCCTGACCTGCTGCTCCTGCTCCGCCACACTGGCCCTTCTGGTTGTTTTTGTTATTTACACTTGAAAGGCAGAAAGATGGGGGGGGGGTAAAGGAGGGGAGAGCGTGAGGGACGGGTGGGGGGGGGGGAGTAGCTCCCCTCTGCTGCTTCACTCCCCAACTGTGTGTCTGTGTGTAGCAGCCTGGGGACCTGACCCAGATCAGTGCCTTGCAATTAAGTAAGAACCAGCACTCACGGAGGAGCTGGATCCCATTTGTTCCTGCACTCCTCTGCTGGTGACCCTCTGGGCTGGCGCCACTTGTAGGCTGTACCTCCTTGTGGGCAAGTCTCTGTGGACATGCTTCTCTGGATGTGTGCCTCAGTGTGAGACCACGAGACCCCAGGGTCACTGCATTCCCCCCAGTGGCTCTGTCACTTTAGTTCCCACCAGCAGTGACAGAGCGTTCTGCTTTCTGTCCTCACCACCGTGTTTTATTCCCGATTTTAAGCAGCCTCATGGGTGTGAACCATCTCCCGTGGTCTCAGTTTACATACACCTTGTAGTGAATGAGGTGGAACATTTTTTATGCCCTTCATGGCCATTTTGGAGAAATGCCTACTTTGTTCTTTTTTTTTTTAATTTTTGAGTACTTACGCAATTGCTTTATCTGAAGTGATATTTATTTATATATTTCTTTATTTATTTTGACAGGTAGAGTGGACAGTGAGAGAGACAGACAGAGAGAAAGGTCTTCCTTTGCCGTTGGTTCACCCTCCAATGGCCGCCGCGAACGGCGCACCGCGCTGATCCAATGGCAGGAGCCAGGTGCCAGGTGCTTTTTCCTGGTCTCCCATGGGGTGCAGGGCCCAAGCACCTGGGCCATCCTCCACTGCACTCCCGGGCCACAGCAGAGGGCTGGCCTGGAAGAGGGGCAACCGGGACAGAATCCGGCGCCCCGACCGGGACTAGAACCCGGTGTGCTGGCGCCGCAAGGCAGAGGATTAGCCTGTTGAGCCACGGCACCGGCCTTACTTTGTTCACTTTTTAATGAATTAACTTTTCAAATTAATGATCTAAATTAAGTTACAGAGAAAACAAAAGAGATCTCTGATTTGATGGTTCACTCCCCAAATGGCTGCAATGGTCAGAGCTGGGTCAGGTCAAAGGAGCTTCTAGGTCTCCTGAGGGGGCCAGGGTTCGAGGAGTTGGCCGTCTGCACTGCTTCCCCAGGTCACTGGCATCCAGTGGGATGCAGGCATTGCAGGTGGCCCCTGAACCTGCTGCACCACAATGCCAGCCCCTTTACTTTCATTTTTTATGCCGAGAAGAACCCGTGTTTAATAAGAAATGAGGTTCTTAAAATCTGTAGTGGTCACACATTAGAGCAAGGAGTTTACTAGTGGAGTGTGCCCAAGAGTTAGAAGTCACATCCCCCTTACCAACCTCATTCTTACTCCAGGTCTTGTCCAGAATGCCGTGTGATATCAGAGTTTGTAATTCCAAGTGTGTATTGGGTAGAAGATCAGAATAAAAAGAATGAGTTGATTGAAGCTTTTAAACAAGGAATGGGGTAAGTGCTTCGAGCCTGCCTGGCTCTCGTTCCAACCTTTGTCTTTGCCTCTAGGCCTTCCCCTCTCTCATAAGGATGCGGTCTTAGGAGCTTGGGACCTTCCTACTGTCAGGTGACAGGCTGGGCTGGGGGTGCAGAGAGGAAGGACAGGGTGCAGGGGGTTTCCATCTGCTGGTTCACTCCCCAAAAGGCTGCCACAGCTGGGACTGGGCCAGTCTGAAGCCAGACGCTTGTTCTGAGTCTCCCATGTGGGTGCAGGGGACCAAGGACTTCATCTACTGCTTACCCAGGCCATGACAAAGAGCTGGATTGGAAGAGGAGCAGCAGCTGGGACTCGAACCCTTGCTCATATGGGATGCTGGCGCCACAGCACTGGCCCCAGCTTGCTCAGTCTCTACACTGGGCAGTGAGCCCGAGGCAAGCTGGGTTGTTGGTGCTGAGGTCAGCGTGGCACTTGCTATTCATTCATGAAGCCTCTCCTGAGCAGCCACTGTCCGACAGGCCTGGTGTTGGAAACAGCACCAGACAGAAATCCCAGCCCTTAGACAGTTTGTGTGCTAGTGAGGAAGAGAACACGATAAATAAGGAAAAGTCCTGTTAGAGGCGACTGGGCTCAGGAGAGGCATGAAGAGGGGCTGAGTGAGGAGGGCTGCGTGTCAGTGCGGGAGCCCCAGAATGCTGCAGGGAGGTGAGGCAGTGAGCCATGCAGCTGTGACAGAGCCAAGGCTTGAGACGGGAGGGGGCAAGGGGACAGGGTGGGATTCTGGCCGGGAAGCCAGGGATGCTGGGGCAGGGTGAGGATAGATCTGTGTAGTCCATGGCAGACTAGGCTTCCTGTTCTGAATGAGCAAAGCCAGCAGATTGGTTTTGATCAGAGCAGTGCTGGGATGGGCTTGCTGCTCTGAGAAGGTCACTATGATGACTTGGCGAGGACCAGCGAGAGGAGCGGGAGTGGAGGGCCACAGAGGAGGGGTGAGAGGCTTGACGTTTTCCCGTGGCCCATGTCATTCTATGGTTTGTCCACAAGAGGGCAGTGAGGCACAGGAACCCTGACTCCAAAGGAGATCTGCTGAGGAGTGGCCTACACACTGCCTTGCGCTTGCCCTCTGGCCTTTCCTGGCCTCGCTTGCCAGACCTTCAGGGCACCCGCTGGGATGGTGCAGCTCCGTGTGCAGATGCCTGTGCCGAGACCCACAGGGACAGAGATTAGGGTGCAGTCTGTAGGGGCACCATGGTAAGTAGAGAGGAGAGGCTGGGAACGCTAGGTCCAGGACTTTGACCAGTTTAGTGAGTGGCAGGCAGGCAGCAGAGGGTGGCTTCTCATAGCGTGGAGTGGGGGGACCGCAGGGGGCGGAACTAGCCCAGTTGGGGAACTCTGAGGACAAAGTGTGCGGTGGGCTTGGGGTCACTTAGCTGCCGAGTGTGGGAGTTAGCATCCAGGTGCCCTGCTCAGACTGCTTAGAACCCAGGGACAGACCATGGGCCCTGCATGCCACAGCCAGCCCACATCCGGGCGCTGTTCTTTATGCTCTAGGGATCTCACTGCCCCTGTGTTCCACCCTGGGCCGTGGGCTGACTGGTTTGGGCCTTGTTTTTACCACTTGCCCCTTCCTCCATACTCCCAAATAACCCTCTGGTTTCTTGGGCAGTCCTGACTTTTCCTCAGTGTGGAATCATTTTTTCATTGTAGCAAGCAGGAGTTCTTTGCTGAGTTTTCTTAGGAGCAAGGTCTGTAGGCGTCTAGGGGTGGAGTTCACACTTGCTAACTATATCCTATGTATTTAAAACTTCTGAGGCTGGGCTGGCGCCATGGCTCAACAGGCTAATCCTCCGCCTTGTGGCGCCAGCATACTGGGTTCTAGTCCCGGTTGCCCCTCTTCCAGGCCAGCCCTCTGCTGTAGCCTGGGAGTGCAGTGGAGGATGGCCCAAGTGCTTGGGCCCTGTGCCCCATGGGAGACCAGAAGCACCTAGCACCTGGCTCCTGCCATCGGATGAGCGCGGTGCGCCAGCCGCAGCGCACCATCCACGGCAGCCATTGGAGGGTGAACCAACGGCAAAGGAAGACCTTTCTCTCTGTCTCTCTCATTGTCCACTCTGCCTGTCAAAAAATAAAAATAAAACTTCTGAGGCTGGCCTTGTGACACAGCAGGCTAAGCCACCACTTGTTGATACAAGATGCCAGTGCCGAGTCCAAGCTCCAATTCAGCTCCCGCTAATGTGCCTGGAGCAGCAGGTGAGGCCCTAGTAAGCCCTTGGGCTCCTACACCCATGTGGGATGCCCAGGAGGAGGAGGTTCCAGGCTCCAGGCGGTCATTTGGGGAGTGAACAGATGTAAGACCTGTGTTTCTCTCTGTTGCTAAAACAGTTCAGAGCTGGGGTCTGAAGTACATGAGGCATTGGACACCCTGCTCTACAGAGTGGGGACTGAGGGAAGTGGAATGTGCCCCTTCCCGTGGCTCCCAAGTCCCAGGGTCCTGGGGCAAGGAGGAGTACAAAGTGGTCTGGTGCCGCTGCTTTTGGAACTTAGAGCAGGGGCAAGTAGCCACCAAGTCTGGCTGAGCCCTTAGGATGCTGAGGGCCTGGGAGCACACAGTGGCGTCTCCAGCAGGTTTGCCTTCTGTGGGAGATTAACATCACAGTGGGGAGGGGGAGTGTGACCTACTCCCAGCCTGTTTGCCCACCTGTCACATGACACAGACTGAGGTCTGGCATCACAGGTGCTGTGCCAACGGTGGCACATCCTGACCCCATATTCTCTCACCAATCTCTTGATTCCCCCCCTTCCTTTTCAGAAAAAAAGCTTGTAAATACTTTGAGCAAGGCAAGGGGACCTGCCCATTTGGAAGCAAATGCCTTTACCGCCACGCGTACCCTGACGGGCGGCTGGCAGAGCCTGAGAAACCGCGGAAACAGCTCAGCTCCGAAGGCACCGTGAGGGTAAGACTTGGCTATCCCTGGCTGGGGTCCTTCCCTGCCCCTCCCTAATGCAGTTCTGGCAGTGGAGAGATGGGGAAGGCTAAAGGCCTGCCTTCCCGTCGCCTGTAGCAGTAACCCGGCTGTGTGCTGTCTTCGCAGTTCTTTAATTCAGTGCGGCTCTGGGACTTCATCGAGAGCCGAGAAAGCCAGCACGTGCCCAGCGCTGACGACGACGTGACAGACCTCGGGGACCTCTTCATGCACCTTTCTGGAGCGGAGTCGGCAGCACCCTAACGAGTCAGTGCTTGCCCCCACATCCTGGGCCCCGCCGGCCCAAACCCCCCCACTCAGCCAGGGTGTGCCGGGCCCTGCACTGCAGCCTGAGACGGAGTGTTGCTAGGCATCGAGTAGGTTGTACCTACCCTGGGTCTCATGCGCTCCCGTCACTGTAGCCTTGGGAAGAGTGAAGGATATAAAGTAACCTACTGAGTACCTGGAATCACTTCTTCTAGCTGATGTCTTAGTTGTACCCCCTGCCCTTGAGGGGGCAGTGCTGGGCCTGTGCAGACGGACAGCTTCCAAACAAAACCTGCCTGTTTCTCTCCCTCAAGTTCATCAGGCCCGCAAGCAGAGCGTTCTTCAGCCCACAGAGCCAAGTGCAGAGCTGCAGCTCTGGGCCAGGTGCTCGGAGGCTCGTTCCTGTGTGTTCAGCTGACCCACAGAGCCGTGGTCTAGATGCCATGTGTGCAGCAAGCCGTTTAAAATCCTCCATCACTTTTCCCCATCAGGGAGGCTCCTGAAGTAGTGCAAGTACGGGGCAGGCAGCCAAGTTCAAGGCAGGGCCTGCAGCTGAGAGGTCACCACGTGTGCCTCCAGCCAAAGTCGTCCACTCTCACCCACAGGCTCATGCCCACCACAGTAATTGCATCAAGGGCTTCAAATACACACACACATACTTAGACAAGGCGAAGTTCACTGAAGCCGTCTGTTCGTTCTTACCTGGCTTTGATGTGAACTCTGTGAAAACTTGAGGGCATCTAGAAGGTTCTGGTCAGCAGTGGTCCTGAACAGGCGTGAGGGCAGTCAGCTGTTGACAGTGTGAAGCACACAGAACTTTCTGAGTCCGAGCAAACCCACCCCAGGCCTGAATTTAGCTGTTTGTGTTAAACGCTAGATACCAAATACACTGTAAAATCCATTGAAGTGTGGGTAGAAGATCTCTTACCGGAGTGTAGAGTGCTTTTGGCTTGATGCATATAGCTGACTCTTCACTAGGGGTGGTAAAGAACATGGACAGAAGCTCAGCTAAATTCATCTCCTGATGCTGGAGTTCTGCTCCGGGAGGGAGGGAGTGAACAGGGGAGAATGCCAGCTATGCGTTCTCAGCATTATTTTAAAAAGGAGGTAACAGCCATTAAACCTAAATTTAATTTATTTTATTAAAATAACATAATTGAGGAACCATCAGATAACTGTATTTTGTCAGGCGCAATAAAAACAAAATTAAAACCCAAATCATCAAGAAAACCTCTTCTTACTGGCTTCCTTGCATACACAATGATATGAGTCGAGACAAGGCTGGCTGTGCAGCCCGCCCCATAGGGGCAGCTCCTGGAAGACGAAATTCAGCATGACGGAAGACTGCTCCCTGAGAGGGTGGAGAGGGGAGGGGCAGGCCGAGGGCCTTGCTCGGAAAGCCGTCCCAGCGCGCTGGGCCCGCAGGGGCTGTCCCCAGTCACCTCCCGTAGTACCGAAGCGGCTCCTCCGGGCAGTCCTGGGCTGTCTGGTGCAGTGTGTGCAAAACTGGGCCACACCAGCTCTGACGGAGTCCCTGCTGCGAGCCGCATTGCTCTCAGGAGCTGGTGGCACCTCCCGTGCATCCTCCCACCAGAGGGCGGGCCGGCTGCCGTGACTTGCCCTGGAGTGAGCTTCCTCTCAAGACGACTCACTGAGCTGACAGCGCGGCCGCCTCCTGCACTGCCGTCTGTATCTACTTACGCAGCCGGAGAAGGCTGGGCTCTGCGCGCTCCCGAGAACGAGGCGGAGAGCAGGACAGGCCAGCATGGTGCATGGCTTCCTTCTCCCAGGGCCAGAACGGGTAGAAAAGAAGGCCACGTGGAGTTAAGGCCCAGTGAGTAGTCTCCAAGATCCTTAGCAGCAGCTTCTCTGAACACATGCGCTCTGCCCGAGAAGGAGCAGAGAGGTGGTGCCTGCGGCGTCCCTACCTGCCCGGCTGCCGGAGCGCAGCGCCGTCACTAGAAGACGGGCAGTCTCGGGGACGTGGTCAGCGTGCAAGCATTGATGTCCTCAGTGTGGGCTGCCCGGTGAAGGGATGGCTCAGAGGCGCTCCGGTTGATCTTCGGCAGAGAGTGCTGGAGCAGCTCGATGGAGGACAGGATCTGAAACGGCCGCCGAACGGGGGATTGCCTAGCGGGGGGCTTGTGATCGCTCAGCCGCGGCCTCCCTCCCCTGCCCACGGAAGACTCCCACTCCTACCCCCCCCCCCCCCACCGCACTGCAGGGCACCAACACCTGCTTTGATCAGGGCCAGCACTCGAGCTACAAGGCTCACCTGGGGGAAGAGAGGCCTCTCTTCCTTCACTTTCTTCACGCAGTCAGCCACCAGCCTCTTCATGGCTTTCGGGCAGTTCTTGTAGAGCTTGCTGAGATCCGGGGAGGCATAGCCCCGGCCCACCATGAAGATGATCTAAGGAACAGAATTTAACACCTCTAAACCTGCTGCTGCTTAGGCTTGACAGGAGGCCCAGGGCTCCCCAAGGGAGCCAGCCAGTGCCGCCTCACCTGATCCCGGTTGTTGATGTGGGAGTAGGGAAGCTCCCCTGTCATCAGCTCGTATAACACGATGCCATACGAGTAGACGTCAGATTGGAAGCTGAAGGGGTTGTTATCCTGCATTCGGATCACCTCCGGAGCCTACAGGGACAAAGCCATCAGTCACCCCAAGAGAGTCCCCCCAGCCATCCAGGGCCCAGGCCATCCCACTTGTAACCCCTAGTCAGCTCTTCCCCAGCAGGCTGCCACCTCTCAAGTAGGGGCCGAAGACAGCTCCGGAATCCTGGTCTCTAACCAGAACCCAGCACATCTTGTGCCAGCTTGCTCAGTGCTGTCCACGCTCAGCTGCAGAATGGCTCTTGTCTCCTATTCCTCATTCCTTAGACTGCCCCAGGCTGTCCAACTCTAGGGGTCACCTGGCCTCAGGGCATCTGCAGATGCTCTCGCCCTGCACTGCACTGCACTGCACTGCCAGTGGGAGCCCAGATTCCTCACCATCCACAGGACGGAGCCGGTAGGTTGTTCAACCTGCTGGGAACCACTCCACCGTGATTTTACTGTTGCCAAGCCAAAATCTCCAATTTTCACCGTCAGGCCTTCATGGAGGAATATATCTCAATGCCTGTTAAGGACTCTGACCTCACAGGAATGGCCAGGTTTATTCTGCAGAACTTCCCCAAGTCCTTTCGCGCACACTAGCCTCTCTCCCTCAGCCCAGACTTACCTGCACCGCATTTCCCAGGTTCCTGACTAGAGCTACTTCTGAAGCATTGGGAATTCCCACCTGCAGGAAGCACACAGACATTGTCCCGGGGCTGCCTTTCCCCTTTCCCGTGTCTAGGTGAGGTCTCTGGGCGTGTGACCGTCCCACCTGATAGAGGTGCCTCAAACCAACACCGCACAGGCCGTGTTTCTGGGGTGCCTGCATTCTGTCCCCAAAAGATCAAATGAAATGTGAGTTGCACAAGAGCAAATCCCTTCCTGAATGCCGTTGTCATTTCTCATGGGAACGCGGAGCACGTGCTGACTTAGAAATTCAGAACCACCCTTGCTTCCGAACGGGTGCTCCTATGACCTGCGGGTGCCAGGAGCTTATTCCCCAAACGTGTGGGAACTGCTTTCATGGTCAAGTCTGGCAGCCAGAAGCACCCCACGTCTCACAGCTAACAGGCCGTGTCTCATGTTGTGACAACGCAACCCCTACACCTCTAGTTGGCCAAGAAGCCAAGAGCTGGAGAGGGTGGTGGACTTCACTGTTGAAAGTTATTCTCTGCAGTGTGAAAAACACCTCTCTTCATGCTCCATTCTATAAAACACCTCGCAAAGACCACGGGTCTCCTCGAAAGAAACCACCTCTGCATGCTGAAACGGACAGCTGAGTAATTCTGGCCATCTTGTAACTTTTAGCTCATAGCTGCTTTCTGACCAGATACACACTGTCCACCAACTAGAAACAAAGACAGAAGCCCAGTTAAATTTAGCAATAAAGAGTATAATACTAGATTTTTTCAAGTTTAACCCAAACACGTATCTCAACTTGTGAGAATCTTTCCAGAGCAGACTTTCCCTCGGCATCACTCTGAGCACACCAAGGCACACCTTGACATTTCGTTTTTCGAAAGAAATTTCTTCCTGTCTTTTGCCTCTTTTTGTAATTAAAAAAAAAAGAAAGAAAACAGAAATCCCCTGCTCCAGGAGCCACTGGTGATCCAAAGGCTCCTGTTTCCCTACTTCAGAACTGCAGAGCTGGGGCTGGCACTGTGCCACAGCAGGTCAAAGCCCCAGCCTGCCGCGCCAACATCCCATGTGGGTACTAGTTCAAGGCTCGGCTGCTCCACTTCCAATCCAGCTCTGTGCTGTGGCCTGAGAAAGCAGCGAAGGATGGCCCAAGTCACTGGGGCTCTGCACCCACAGAGGAAACCCAGAAGGAGCTCCCTGCTCCTGGTTTTGGACCAGCTCAGCTCTGGCTGTTACAGCAAAGTTGGGGAGTGAACCCATGGATGGAAGACCTCTCTCTCTCTCTCTCTCTCTCTCTCTCTAGCTCTGTGTTTCAGATAAATAAATCTCGAAAAAAACAAACAAAAACTGACAAACTAAACCCAGCAACCAAAGGATACTGTTGGATTTCATGTCTCTGTGAATGATATTCTTTGCATGCAAGTAGCTGTGAAAGGAAAATACATTTTTAAAAGCAGTTTGTGGGATGTGGTCTGCAGAAAACCATTTCTAACTGCAGCTTAAGAGGCAAAGCCACTGGAGAGCTTGCAGGTCCCCAGGGAGGTGTCACATACAGGCCCTGGCCCTGTGCCGGCTCAGCCCAATCCACCACTGTACAGACGTGCTCGGACTCCCTAAAGCAGCAGTGTCACTCAGGTAATCCTGACAACCCCAGTGTCACCAGGGATGAACGGCTCGTGGGGCAGACTCGTACCCTGGGTTATGACTTGGCCCCAGAAAGGAAGCGATCACTGGCCTGGCTTCATCCACCCTGTGCACAGCTGTGTGTTTCTAAGTGACTTCTCTAGATCCACTTACAGGAAATGCACGGAATAGGTAAGATCCATAGAGACGGACCAGACTGTCAGCTGGGGGTGACTGCAGAGGACACAGCTTTCTGGGCTGATGAAAATATTCTCGAGTGGGCGACGATGGCTACACAGCTCTGCATTTAGTACAGAACCGCAGAGCTGTGTACTTCTGAAAGGGCTGAGTTTTATGGTATGTGAATTACGGTCCAAGTATGTTTTCTCTAAAGTAATCCCGGCGAGTTATTTCTTAAGAGACGCTGGAGGCAGAGGCTGTGGTGCAGCAGGCTAAGCTGCTGCTCGCAATGCTGGCATCCTCTAGAGGGGGGCAGGCTCAAGTCCCAGCTGCCCCCTTCAGATCCAGCTCCTGCTCATACACCTAGGAGACCCAGTGGAGTTCCAGACTCCTGTGGCCACTGGGGGAATGACCCCAGAAATGGAAAATCTGTCTCTCCCTCTCTTACTCTGCCTTAATACATACATAAGTAAATGAATCTTTAAGAACATACACAGAGAAGGCAGCTTCCCTCTGAAGTTTACACTACAACGTGGGAACTCTGTGAGCCCTGCAAGCGCCGGTGCTGACCAGGCTCAGGCCTCTGTGCACAGAGCGCTATGAGGCAGTGGGGGGCAGCCAGCGAAGCACATGTACTGGCGCACGTGCACGTGGCTTCCACTCAAGCACGGGTCCTGCAGCACACAGGGAGCAGGGAAGCCCTTCACTGCTTCTCCACAAGGAAGAGAACCTACAACGTGACACCCGCTCAAGCCTGCCTGTGGGAGGGTCGTGCCCCAGACGCGCAGCAGGGAACTGGCACACTGCCCCGGCAGGAGGGACGCGCCCCCAGCACGTTCTGTCTCAGGCTGAAACACTGGTAGCAGCGAGAGCCTGAACGTGCGCCTCCAAGAGGCAGCCTAGCTTAGGTGAGGAACCCGAACTTCTCATTCCTAGTCACTCCAACCCAGGGACCCGTTTTCAGTTGTGCATGGTCACTGCAGAATCACTTGTGGCCTTAGGCTTTTCTGACTCTGGGACAAGTGAGTGCTTGGCCCACAGACAGTGTCACCAGGCCATCTACTCACTCCATGCCTTGCGCTGTCTGGCGGGCGATGTCAATTAACTGGAACATCTGGAACTTGGTCTCCTGGACGTGCAGATGTTTATAGAGGCTGCTGCCCTCACACCACTGGGTCACAATTGCCAGGTTGTCCTTTGTCATGTACCCCATGAAGAGCAGGATGTTCACATGCCGTGTTTTGCTGGCCAAAGCAAAGGGAAGAAAATGCTCTGGACAATGGATTCTGCATTCTTGACACCACCCACACTCCCCAGCAGAGGGCGCCGGTAAGTCCAGCTGGTGTTCTGAGCATCTCTGGGGGACCCGTCAGCTATTCACCGTACTCCTAACAAGTCTCAATAGTGACTTAGAGAATTTGAAAGCTGAAGGTTTTGAAGTCCCACAGAGGCAATCTGGCTAGAAAAGGGTTCTTGGAGATGAAGATAAAGGTAAGACCCCCTTACCTCAAACCAAACCCCAGAGACAGGACTTGGGTTACTGAATTTAAGGGGTACCCAAGATGGGATTGTCACGAAAAGGGGCATCTCCCTTGGAACTGGGGAGAAATTTCGAGCCCTTCACCCTGGAGGAAGGACTGGCCAACCACAGGCCCTGTGCACTGAGTTCTGACCAACCCAGGTCCTGCCCTCCTGGCGCAGCCCCTGGTTCTGCAGCTGCCTGCCTGGGGGCCGGCCAGGCCAGCCCCTAACTCACCGCAGGACAGCCACCTCGTTCCTGAAGGCCTGCAGCTGCTCCGGGGTTGGGTCGACGACCTTAAGGATCTTCACTGCGACATCTCCTGCAAATTAGTTTGTAGTCAGTGCAAGCAGATGAATGACCGTTATTTTTCAAATATGCCCTAATTTGAGGGAAGATACAGGGAATCAATCAAAACGAATCACGTATCCGTACTGAAGGAAGAAATCTGCAAATTTCTAAGCCAGGTGTCAAGATCCAGGTTAGTGCTCTCATCCACCCTGCACACCTTCACCCAGCTTGCTTTAAGCAGTCGCACGGGGAGGTCACATGCAACGGCCAACTCTGGCCTGTGGGGCTGAAACCAGCACAGGATGTGAATGGGGCAGAGGGCAGAGGGCAGCAGGCATTCAGCAGCTGCAGCTATGAAAGTCAGCATCCACGTGCTTAGATCTGAAGCGGCTCCTTTGAAAATACAAAGACTGTACTGCAGTTGAGCTTCTTTGCCTTCAGTTTCATTAATCCTAGGACGCAGGGCTGTGACATAATGGATTAAGCTGCTGCATCCCATACAGGTGCTGGTCTGTGTCCCAGCAGCTCCACTTCCAGTACAGCTCCCTGCTAAGGGCCTGGGAAAGCGGATTAAGATGGCCCAAGTGGTTGGGCCCCTGTACTCATGTGGGAGACCCAGGACAAGTTCCTGACACGTGGATTTGGCCTGGCCCAGCCCCGACTGTTGTGGCCATCTATGGAGTAAACCAGCAGATGAAAGACCTCTCTCTACCTCTGCATTTCAAATAAACAAATCTTTTAAAAAAGTAATCCTGGCCGGCACTGCGATCACTAGGCTAGTCCTCTGCCTGTGGTGCCGGCACACCAGGTTCTAGTCCCAGTTGGGGCGCCGGATTCTGTCCCGGTTGCCCCTCTTCCAGTCCAGCTCTCTGCTGTGGCCCGGGAGTGCAGTGGAGGATGGCCCAAGTCCTTGGGCCCTGCACCCACATGGGAGACCAGGAGAAGCACCTGGCTCCTGACTTCGGATCAGTGCGGTGTGCCAGCCATTGGAGGGTGAACCAATGGCAAAAGGAAGACCTTTCTCTCTCTCTCTCACTGTCCACTCTGCCTGTCCAAAAAAAAAGGTAATCCTAAGGGGCCAGCGCTGCGGCACAGCGAGTTAAAGCCCTGGCCTGAAGCGCTGGCATCCCATATGGGCGCTGGTCCTAGCCCCAGCTGCTCCTCTTTCGTTCCAGCTCTCTGCTGTGGCCCTGGATAGCAGAAGATGGCCCAGGTGCTTGGGCCCCTGCACCCACATGGAAGACCTGGAAGAAGCTCCTGGCTCCGGATCAGCACAGCTCCAGCCGCTGCAGCCATCTGGGAAGTGAACCATCAGATGGAAGCCCTCTCTCTCTGTCTCTACCTCTCTAACTCTTTCAAATAAATAAATCTTTTTTAAAAACCTGGCACACTAGTAACTTTTAAAACAAAGTAATCCTAATAAATACCAAATGCCTGCTAGACCCTGGCACTGTGTGTACTTCTGACCTATGATGTAAACACTGTTATCCTCACTTCACCAACAAGCAGAGAAGGTCAGACTCTTGCTCAAGGTCACACAGCCAAAAATCCAGTGCTCCCGTCAGGACTGGAACCTCGTGTGACTCCAGCGACTGTCCTCCCATCCCCTACACCGACAGCGGCCTGCCGAGCACCGGGAGGAAGCCAGCCTCTTCGCACCACCTTCCGCCCACCCAGGGTCAATTCCACCATGTGTGCTACACATTCGCAGCCACCTTCTGCAAGCTCGCGGAAGCAATCTCCGCGGAGGAGGCTGAGAGGGTGACGCTCTCCATGGCTCGCGTCTTCTCCCTGGGCCCTGGGACTGGCACCTAACACCAACATGCAGCAGTGGCATTTCCAGACACCTCTGCAGTGGCTACGTGAGACCAGGAGCAGCTGCAGATCCATGCTGACCACCGCCCTGGAGACGCTGCGGCTAAGGCTGAGGCGGGCAAGAATGACACAGCTGTCGAGCGCCTGGTGGCCCTGTTGTCGAACTGCCCTGCTCTTCCGGCTTCTTCCTGGAGGATCCCCAGACCCACTCCACCGCATCCGTCGTGCGTTCAAGCTGGGCCGAGGCACTGAGGAGGCTGGGAGGACCGCGGAAGCGCCCAGGCAGCTGGTCTCTATGCAGTTCCCACGTGAGGGAGACACGGTGTGCCCCATCCGGGAGAAGCACATCAGAAATTCGCACTCAGAAACCTGATGCCCTCTGTACAGTGCCTCCGTGGCTCCCACTGCCCCTCGTGGCTCCCTCTGCTGGTGTCTGGTGGTCTTTCTTCTCCCCTGTCTTTGTGTCTAAGGCAAGAAACAAGAGCTATGAAGCCCCATCCCCTCCTTCATTTGACAATGGGGTTGGAAGTTGTTATCATGGGGAGTTTTGCTTATTTTGTGCTGGAATTAAAGTACACAAAGAAGATGCAATTTTATCCAAAAAAGTTTTTATACGGCTCTATTTATAACAATAGTTGAAGCTCTTTTAGGACTCAAAATTTCACGATAAATGAATTCAGTAAAACATAGCCTTCTTAGGATCAAACTAGGAATCACCTGAATGACACCAGGAAGCTGACTTAGTTCCTTCACATACAGTGTAGCCCCCCTCCAGTCTTTCTGTGGACAGACTTATTTCACTTTTGGGGACCACCAACTGGTAGAGACAGTTCTCACGATAGGTCCCAAACTGCTTGCCTGAGATCTATGGCTTTATCTAATGCTACAGTGAGTCTCTGCTCAACACAACCTCCAAGCTGGCTCTCATCCAGTTCACCTACACGTGTTTACCAAGGGCCCAAGGTGGCCTGGGGAGGTGCTGTTGGTGTGGGATGCCAACAGTGCGTGCTAGATTCAGCGCGACCGTCTATCTAGGAAAATGGGTCTGGTACACATGAGCCACGTGTACAACAGCGCTGACCCCAAGTCCCTCAGGACTAAGTAGGAGAGGCAGAGTCTTTTGCATAACTTTTTTTTTTTTTTTTGACAGGCAGAGTTAGAGAGAGAGAAAGGTCTTCCTTCCGTTGGTTCACCCCCAAATGGCCGCCACGGCAGCGCACTGCACCAATCCGAAGCCAGGAGCCAGGTGCTTTTTCCTGGTCTCCCATACAGGTGCTGGGCCTCCTGGGCCACAGCAGAGAGCTGGCCTGGAAAAGGAGCAACCGGGACAGAATCCGGCGCCCCGACCGGGACTAGAACCCGGTGTGCCGGCGCCACAGGCAGAGGATTAGCCTGTTGAGCCGAAGCGCCTGCCTTGCGTAACTCTTAATTGTGGAGCACTCTGAGACAGGTAAGAAAGGGCGAGAGACACGGACAGACACTGTGTGTGTCTGTCTGTCGGGGAGGGGGCGGTACACCAAGAGGAGAGAGCAGATCTCTGCAGAGAGGATGCAGAAAGCTTTTCCGAGAAAACAGGCTAGCAGCCAAGTGGCGGAGTGGCTGTCCCAGACTGGGCACACGAGTCTGGGAAATGCAAGGGAGGTGAAGGGAACGGGCAACAGCTGGGTCTGAGTCGTGTGTCATATGACCCGGCACTGAAACAGAGGGGGCCACGGAGGAGGCTGCTGCAGCTGTCCAGGTGTGGTGCAGGCACGAAGGCCGACCCAACACGAAGGCGCCGGCAGGAAGCATGGCGAGCGGAGCAGCAGGGCCGGGACAGGCCGGGGTGTGGGTGGAGGCTGACCCCCGCTTCTGTGGCCTCCCTAGTTCACCGGCTCTCTCGTCGCTCTCTGCGGTCCTGATCCGCAGCGTGGCCTCAGGGACTCACAGGCAGGCACAGCCCCTGCTGACAGCTCCTGTGACCTTGTGGTCTCCTGAACACGCTGAGCCCTCCCCACACGGACAGTCGCTTAGCCACGCCCACCATGCGACCTTTGCTCTTCTTGAACAATAAACACAAAATTGCACCTCTTCTTTGTTCCATCATCACAAACTCTTCCCAACTTTCTCACCCCTGACCACTATCCAAATACGTACTCCTCTTAAGTCGCTCAGAATACCTGTGCTCTGACACAGGGCGCTGATGAGAAGGCTGAACGGACGGCACTGCAGGGACCCCCACTAGCAGCTCGGGTTTAGAGCAGGGTGCCAGACTGCACAGCTCAGGAGCTGTGTGCTGCACTGCACCGGCCACACGTGTGTGTAAATAACCCGAGGACGGCCAGGAGAGGGATGTGCTCTGCTCAGAGCAATGAGGTGAAGAGCTATCAACTCATAAAGAACCACGTTCTCGGGCCGGCGCCATGGCTAACTAGGCTAATCCTCCGCCTGTGGCACCGGCACCCTGGGTTCTAGTCCTGGTTGGGGTGCCGGATTCTGTCCCGGTTGTCCCTATTCCAGTCCAGCTCTCTGCTGTGGCCCGGGAGGGCAGTGGAGGATGGCCCAAGTCCTTGGGCCCTGCACCCGCATGGGAGACCGGAAGGAAGCACCTAGCTCCTGGCTTCGGATCAGCGCAGCGCGCCGGCCACAGCAGCCATTGGGGGGTGAACCAACAACCAACGGAAATAAGACCTTTCTCTCTCTCACTAACTCTGCCTGTCAAAAAAAAAGAAAAAGAAAAAAGAAAAACCATGTTCTCCAGCAACGAACTACCTCGCGCTAGAAGGGTCTTGCAGACACAAAGGAGACGTCATCACCCTGGTTTTCAAATGAAACCCGAAGTCTTGGCAGGTCTCTAACCACACCCCACTCCCATTCTGTGAGTTCGGGGCCAGGCCAAGTGGGACGCCCACTTTGCACTTCTGTAGCTCCCTCCCCAGAGGAAGGGGAAGGCCTCCACACAAATGCCAGATCCCCCCCCCACGCCTACGGACCAACACCTGTGCACTGAGCCCGCCCCGCTCCACCTGCTGCGCTCCACTCCTGAGCACTGCAATCCACTGCAGTCTTTACTTTTTGTTTATTTTTCCCACTAGAATATAAACTATGTAAGAGAACAGAATTTTAAGTTTTGTTCATTGCTAGCCCTCAGAATACCTGGAATTAAAAAAATCTGGATAACAAAGGAAATACACACTAGATTCTACATGGAAACTGACAAGCTGTCAGATGCTCTGGAGAGGAGGCGCCGCGCCTCACCTGGGGCATGATGAAGACTCAGATCCCCACAGCACAGAGCAAGAAAGCGCTTCCGGCAGAGAGATCTGGCGCCCCGGCCTGGCCTGGCCCCAGCTCTACAGCAGCAGCAGTGGCCCCAGAACAGAGGCGAGAGGTCTCCATCCTGGCCCACAGTCCTGACGGGCGTTCAGTAATACTGCTTGCTGCTCACCCCTTTCAGGCCAATTCAGACAAGTACAAATTACACAGCGACAATTATCCAAATACCCTTAGAGAGGGCACTCTTACAACATTTAAAGATTACTCATTTACCACAACAAGTCACATGAATGACAAGGGTAAATGGCCAGGTAACTTTTTATCAAGGTGGCAGCTCATCAGGTAGTTAGTAAACGATAAACCAGAAATCCTCATTTTCCGTTTATAGTCAAAGGCAAATAGAGCGCCGACAGCCCTGAAGTGTTAGGTTTCCACTGGAGATTTCTCAAGCTTTAAACTGGTGTGCAAGTGAGGCACGTTCACTAGAAACCATCCTAAGAACTGTGATTTGCTGCTCCCAGGCTAGTGCTACGCAGTCCGACCCTGTCTCAGACGTGGGGTGGCGGCAGCGGCGGCGGCGGCGGCGGCATCCAGCGCAGTCATCATACAAGGAAGCACCACCACCGAACTCTGTTGTGATGCTTCGGTAGGCTGGTGAATTCGATGCATGTTTTACATAAATTATTTTCAATGCATCAGTGGCTAACTGGGACCTAACTCCACTGTAAGTGAAGGAACCTCTACACAAGCAAGTTTTAAGACACCTGCCCAGAACAGCACTGTGGCGCATCCCACATGGGTGCTGGGTCCCGTCCGGGCTGCTCCACTTCCAGTTCAGCTCCCTGCTAATGCGCCTGGGAACACAGTGGAGGATGGCCCAGTCCCTGGGTCTCTGCCACCCACATGGGAGACCTGGAAGAAGCTCCTGGCTTCAGATCAGCCCAGCTCCAGCCGTGGCAGCCATCTCTCTCTCTCTCTCTCTCTCCCTCCCTTTCACAGTCAGTAACTCTACCTCTCAAATAAATAAAATCTTAAAAAAAAAAAACCCTTGGGGTCAGGCACTCAGTCTAACAGTTAGGTGCCTGGAACCACGTCCCAGTACCTGGTTTCGATTCCAAGCTCTTGCTTCTGACTCCAGCTTCCTGCTACTGCAGATCTTGGAAGGCAGCCATGATGGCTCAGCTGACCGGATTCCTGCCACCCTTGTGGGAGACCTGAACTGAGTGCCCAGTTCCCAGCTTCAGCCCCAGCCATTACAGGCATTTGGGAAATGAACCACTCGATGGGTACATTCTCTCTTTTTTTTTTATTTAAATAAATAAAAACAATCTTTGAATGGAGAATCTGCTAAGCAGTTGAGTCATCTTCCACTGCACTTCCAGGCCATAGCAGAGAGCTAGATCGGAAGTGCAACTGCCAGGACTTGGAGTGGCACCCGTATGGGATGTTGGCACTGTGGGCAGCAGCTTTGTCCGCTATGCCACAGCATAGGCCCCTCATAATTATCTTAACAAATGCCAAAAGTAAAGGAAGTTAAGAACGTCAAGTGAATGGAACATTCAAATTTTAGGTGTTGGGGCCGGCGCCATGGCTCACTTGGTTAATGCTCCGCCGGCGGCACCGGCATCCAATATGGGCACTGGGTTCTAGTCCCGGTTGCTCCTCTTCCAGTCCAGCTCTCTGCTGTGGCCCAGGAAGGCAGCAGAGGATGGCCCAAGTGCTTGGGCCCCTACACCCGCATGGGAGACAAGGAGGAAGCACCTGGCACCTGGCTCCTGGCTTCAGATCAGTGCAGCGCCAGTCATAGCAGCCATCTGGGGAGTGAACTAACGGAAGGAAGACCTTTCTCTCTGTCTCTCTCTCTCACTGTCTAACTCTGCCTGTCAAATAAAAAAAATTTTTTTTAGGTGTTGAAAACTGAGAAAACGCCTCGGTTTTCTGAGTACCTTGTGCTCATTAATACCTGGGTTTGTGCCACTTGTAACTGATCATCTGAGAACTCTCTGGTTCCTTAAGGGCATGGGACTGAATGTTGTAAATTCTATGTAGGATGATTAGTTTTTCTTTTAAAGTTGCATCCAGTATACTACTGATCCACCTCCAAAATCCCAGGGCAAAGACACTGTTGGCAGATATGTCAAATGCTGTAAATGGGATACAGGGCAGCACAGCATGTTGTATGCTACAGCGCTGTGTCGGAGACAGGACGACTGCTAGTACTTGCAGGAACTAGAGCAGTGGGTCCTGTGCTTAATGCTTCCATTAGGAGCAGCACAGCATCTTTACACCACATTTCAAAGCTCTGGCTAAAAGCCAATAGATGGAGTTTACATTGTATCCAATTTAAAGTTTCCTTTGGTTAAGCACTTTTATCTGGCCACTCCAAGTTTCACAAGGCACTAACTAACACACAGTCCTGCTGATGAGCTTCTGTTTTCTCTCAATAGTGTGAGCTTTTAAGCTCTGAAAAGACACATTTGGAAGCTGGAGAGTCTCAAAATCAAGGGGAGCACAGACTTCTGCCATCTTCCCCAGAAACAAGCCATAGTCTGGGGGCCGGCAATGTGGGGTAGCGAGTAAAGCCACCACCTGCAGTGCTGGCATCCCATATGGGTGCCGGTTCAAGTCCCAACTGCTCCACTTCTGATCCGGCTTCCTGCTGATGCACCTGGGAAAGCAGCAGAATATGGTCCAAATCCTTAGGCCACTGCACCCAGGTGGGAGACCCAGAAGAAACTCCTGGCTTCTGGCTTCTAATCGGCCCAGCTTTGGCTGTGGAGGCCATTTGGGAGTGAACCAGCAGATGGAAGATTGATCTCTCTCTAACATCTCTCTTTCTCTCTCTACCTCTTTGTAACTGTGCCTTTCGAATAAATGAATTAAAAAAAAAAAGATAACTATGGGGACTGGTGTGGTGGCATAGTGGGTTATGATAGCACCATCCCATATGGGCATCATTTTGCATTCTGGTGGCTCCACTTCTACTCCAACTCCCAGCAGCAAACGCCCCTGGGAAAGCCGTGGAGGATGGCCCAAGTGCTTGGGCCCCTGCGCCCACATGGGAGACAAGAAAGAAATTCCTGGCTTTAGCCTAGCCAAGCCCAGGCCATTGTGGCCATTTGTGGAACAAGCCTCTCCCTCTCCCTCCCTCCCTATCTCCCCCTCTCTCCCTCCCCGCCCCCTCTGCTTTTCCTTCCCTCTCTGTAACTCTAACAAAGAAAAAAACCTTAAAAAAAATTATGCTGGAATCCAAGCTAGAAATGCAGACAACCCAGGCACTGTAAGATCTCGTTGTATTATATATAACCTGAATGTAGAAAAGATGAGATTTTGAGAATATACTACATTTATAACTTGCTAACATCCTAAAGCCAGAAGCAGTAAAAACTTGAGGTAAGTGCTAATTACACTGCTCAAATACACAAGCTGCGGCTACCAAAGTTAAACACAACCTTTCTCCCAAGTGACAAAGCTCCCATCAAAGTAAGGAAACCAACAGTGCGTAGATTCAAGATTTCAGTCTATGCATTCATTCCCTGCTGGATAGGGATACCCACAACTAACCCTAGGGCACAACAAAGAGAAGCTGTTTCAAGAATTCTTAGCTTTGCTATGCCAACTTCATTGGCCATGCGCAAGCAAGTTAGCCCGACTCTCCAGACCTCAGTTTTGCGATCCTTTCCAACCTCACACTTCCAGAATCCATGCTCCCCTGCCCACAGAGAAGCAGATTTCTGCCCATTTAAGGTGCATCACAGCAGGCCCCATGTGCAGCCTGTATGTAACCAGTTTATAAGGAGAAAGTACCCCTGACATCTGACTGTAGCACTCCTATCTTGTTCACGAATTTCGATCTGAAGAATTTTATCATCCAAACTAAAGCACCACGAATCTAAAACAAGTCCCATGAAATTTCAGAAATATTACGGTCCAATCTTCGGTGTAAGCCACTCTCCGTGGGAGAGCACCACTGCGGGCCAAGGAGCACAGGGAGTCTCCTGGCCGCTCTGGGCTGCGCGCTGGCCTCGCCACTCTCCGTGGGAGAGCACCACTGCGGGCCAGAGAGCACAGGGAGTCTCCTGGCCGCTCTGGGCTGCGCGCTGGCTTCGCTGAGGCCCCAGCAAAGGGAGGCCCGGAACTCACCGTGCCATTTGCCTTTATAAACAGTTCCAAAGGAGCCAGATCCAATCCGCGTGGAGAGCATCACTTCGCTGGCTTCTATCTCCCAGTAATAGCTGGAATCTCTCTGTCCACGGGGCCTCTGAAACAAGCAGAGATCAAACACTCCAGGGCACGCAGCAGGCCGTTTATAGCAGCGCATCAAAGAAGGGATCTACCCAACCCCACCTGTTCCCACAGCTTTTAAAGAGGCATAGTAACCATAATCCCACTTCTGGCTTCTGAGAAAACACTGTTTCAGTAGCAGCGAATTGGCAAGTTGTCCAATGGGAAGCATGCCGAAAATGGCACTGACATTTATGATCTCTTTTATAAAATGTACTTACGAGAGTCCAGTCTCAAAATAAGTGAAAAGCATTCTAATTTCCAACCAGGTTTCTCTTACTGAACTCAAGCAGGCGGGAAGTACTGGTAGCAATACTCACAATTTTGTTTTTCTCCTGCGTTCCAGATCCTGGTGCCCGTTCTCTCTGTGCTGGCACAGGGGTTTTGGGCTGTGACCAGCCCGTTGGGCTCAAATTGTTGGGGCTGCTGGATAGGGCTGAAGGTGAGCCTTAATAGACAAGACAAACAGATCCACACATGGATGAGCCAACAGAAGATACACAGCATAAAAAGAAAAAGCCAATTACTATCTGAAAATAATTATGGAAAAGTACCTGATTCACTGTGACTTCGAATTGCATCCTGAAACAGAAAAAAAAAAAAAAAAAAAAAGGTCGGTCAACTTGTACACTAGACAAGTTTCACTCTGGGGAAGGGCAAAGAATGGAGGATTTGCAAGAAAAAAAAAAACTGGATTATAAGAGCACTGATAGACAAAAAGTCTAACTACTTAGGCTACTGAACTTTCCCTGATTAAATATACCAAAGTCAAAGGCCAAGACCTTCAAGACTGGTTGTTCATCAAATAGTATGAGGACTGGTAATATTTCAGGACAATGGAAACCACACACTTCTCTCAGATGAAAGCAACGAACACAGCAAGCACATTCTCTCAAGGAAGGCCAGCCAAGTCACCAGCTTTCCAAAGACAAAGATCTTGCTCCAGCGATGCTCAAAAGGGGGGGGGGGGGGGGGGGGGGATCTGGCGCCAGGACAACTCTGAGTTCACTAGGAGTTACCGTAAGTTGCCCGTGACTAGAAGCTGGATTTGATTCGAGGTTAAGTACGTCACTACACACTTTACCAGGCCTAAAATTACAGGCCAGCTGCAAAGGCTATCAGCAGTTTAAAATCTGTATCTTACATGTGACAAAACACATCTCTACAGGTAAAGGGATATGGCCAAGCTGACATAGCCAGTAGAGGACAAAAAAGAACTTATTAGAATAAACTATTTGGAAAAGAGTTTAAATCACAGGGGGCTTTTGAAAACTAAGAACTTTAAAAATAAATATGGATGGGGGACTGGCGCTGTGGCACAGGTTAATCCTCCCCCTGCGGTGCCAGCATCCCAAATGGGTACCAGTTCTAGTCCTGGTTGCTCCTCTTCCAGTCCAGCTCTCTGCTGTGGCCTGGGAAAGCAGTAGAGGATGGCCCAAGGGCCCCTGCACCCATGTGGGAGACCCAGAAGAAGCTCCTGGCTCCTGATCAGCACAGCTCTGGCTGTTGCGGCCATCTGGGAAGTGAACCGACGGAAGGAAGACCTCTTTCTCTGTCTCTTCCTCTGTCTGTAACTCTACCTCTCAAATAAATAAAATAAATCTTAAAAAAAATAAGTAAATAAATAAATAAATATGGGGTCGGCACTGTGGCACAGAGTCTAAGGCCACTGCCTGTGGTGCTGGCATCCCATAAGGGCGCCAGTTCTAGTCCTGGCTGCTCCACTTCCTATCCAGCTCTCTGCTGTGGCCTGGGAAAGCAGCAGAGGATGGCCCAGGTCCTTGGGCCCTGCACCCACATGCGAGACCCCAAGAAGCTCCTGGCTCCTGGCTTCAGATCAGTGCAGCTCCAGCCGCTGCAGCCAACTGGGGAGTGAACCAGCGGTTAGAAGACCTCTCTCTCTCCGCTCTGCCTCTCTGAAACTCTGCCTTTCAAATAAATAAATCTTAACAAAATAAACAAACAAACAAAACACACAAGAAAAAAAATAATTGTGTAAGATGCCTGAGGGGATCTCTAAGAAAAAAAATTAAGTCAGTCACAGGAAGACCTTGAGATGTGAACCCCAATTTAAAAGATCTTCACTTGCAGTGCAATAGAGTAATGTGACCACACTGGCCTCCTGTTCTCAAAAAGTTTATTTCTCACTATCTTCTTTGTATAACCGAAGAGTAGGGACGAAATATTTGTTCATTCAGCTGTTACTAAAACGCTCCGACAGCTTTACCAAAGATGAAGAACCATAAATCAGCTCCCCCAATCCAAGATTCTTCCGGATTTAGCAGTAGAGCCTCGTTCTGGTTCCCAAATCTAACTAATCTTTACAATCAGCAACAGAGGGTTAAGAATACAAAGTCACCACACATAAATTAAGCATGTCTGTAAGCCAAGAAAGTAGAAATCTAAGAATACAAATGTTGTTAACACGTAGAATCAGAATGATTGTCGGGCACGCAAAACATTGGCTAAAAATAACCTGAACTTCAGGTGAATATTCAGCAACTGTACTTTCATTATCCTATCTGTTGTTTTCAGTCAAATCTAACGAAATGTATTTTTACTAACTAGAATTACATTCCAGTTATGTGCTAGGACTTTTCCTTGAAGTCACAGTGATTTTCTTCCCTGTATCTATTATATTCCTTCTATTTTATTCTGTGGTGATGTCCACAGCTAGATCAATTTGTCCTGAATAATTAAAAAGAATTACAAAAAGTTTAAACAGGCAACACTGCTGGGCCAGTGCTGTGGCGCAGAAGTAGAAGCCACCATCCAGGACACCAGCATCCCATATGAGCACAAGTTCAAGTCCCAGCTGCTCCACTTCTCATCCAGCTCCCTGTTAAAGCACTGAGGAAGGCACAGGAAGATGGAAGTCCTTGGGCCCCTGCCACCCACATGGGAGACCTGGCTGGAGACCCAGGCTCCTATCTTCAGCCTAGCCCAGCCCTGACAGCTGATAACTCCCCTTTTGGGGAGTAAATCAGTGGATCGAAGATCTCTTTTCTCCTTCTGATCTCTTTGTAACTCTGCCTTTAAAAAACAAAACACAATATCACTTTAAAAGTGCTGACTTTAAACAGCAGTGGGTTAAGCTTACAATAGCTGCATCCCACATCAGAGTGCCTGGTTCAAGTCCTGGCTGCTCTACTTCTAATCCAGCTACCTGCTAATGGATCCTGAGCAACAGCAGATGATGGTTCAAGTACTTGTGTTCTGCCCACCATGCAGGAGAGTCAAACAGAATTCCAAGATCCTCGCTTTGGCCTGACTGTTGCATGTATCTGGGGAGTGAAGCCGTGGATGGAACATATAATCTATCTTCTCTCCTTCTCTCCCTCTCTCTCTGTGTCACTCTACCTTTCAAGTAGATAAAAATAAACATTTTTTAAAATTAAAGATGTTGGTAAAAATGTGGTAACACACAAAGTATCAGGATTCAGAATTGATTCTGCTTCTAAAGAAAGGATGAAGCCTAACAGCTGTGCTGTTCTGCACCAAAAATCGGACAACTTGCACTTCCAGTGCTCCTTCCAAGTATTTACACAGAAACAAATCACATGTTACAAAAAAAAACTGATGTGTTACTGTGTTAGTAACAGAACTAACCACAGTGATCAGATAGAAACCATAAATCCCAGTTTACACAACCTTCTCTCATCGTCACAGGACAACCGTCTTAAGTGATTTGAAATCCGAGTGAGAAACTGCCTGTGGCAGGTTTTCAGAGGAACAGTGCACCACGCAAAGATAACACAGCATCTCTGACAATCCTTCAGACAGGATTTCCAAGGCCTATCAACCAAACTGTACAATGTGGTTTCTAAGGCATACCGAGAATACTGACGCGAGCACCAACTGAAAAAGCTGAACATTACTTTTTGGTTGCAATTTATTATATTTTAATGACCTTGGCTTCCAAGTCCAACTTGAGAAATTTGTCTACTAGCAATACCCTATGTAGTATTTCTTTACACTCATATAACCTATTGCCAAAATAGAAAATATACAAACAATTCTGACAAGAAACATAATTTATCTTATCAACAGGCTCATTTTCAGTAATCTACTGTCTGATAGTCTTAGCAATCCTGTTCATTAGAAGAACACAAAGGCATGAAGAAAAATACCTACTCTTCCCCTCAAACCAAACCGTCTGGACCACGCCCTGGGAGAAGCGTTCAGGTTGTTATTCTGGTCCAAAGCAATGAGAAATAAAGAAGAATAAAGAACAAAGGAAGTATTTTAAATGTATTCAATTGTTATTAAAGATGAAGTAGAAAGCAAACAAAATAAACAGAACATACAAAAAGCCAAGAAAAGAAAACGAAGTTTGAAAACACTAGTTTTTACAACTCCCCGAAGACCTGCTTATTAAAATCCTAGGACTCCACCCCTTAATGTCTGGATAAAAACACTTAAAATTCATCAAGAATCTGCAGTTCTCTATCACTATTCTTTTGTTTCTGACACCAAAATCAAACTACTCTTTCTATGTCTTATATAGCAGTTCACTGAAATTGTATTCAAATCTGACACAGAAAGAATGAGTTCAAATGTGAACACTTCTTCAGGAGGTTTTAGTTGAATGATACGTGCCAAGTGGATTAATAAGCCAGTCTAAAACACACATTTTTGAAGCCCACAGGTCTGGGAAAGCACCGCGCAATTCCCTATCAGGTCTGAAGGCCAAACTCTCTGCTGTGACAATCATCCCCGCCCCCTTTTTAACCGACTGACACTCATCACCACCCCCAAGGGGCCCTATTACCTCAATCATCCTGCTGTCCACAGGCAGGGTGGTGCTGACCATGTGGACATTAGGTGTGGACGTCGACCTCTGCCTCTGGGACAGGGAACCTTCTGAGGAGGGACTGGAGGTGTTGAATGTGAAGGCATGGGGTGTGGAGTATCTGTGCTGGGAACTGGGGTAGGAGAAGAAAAATTCCATGATTGGCACTCAGTCCTCCCAGTGGTCATCTATCAACTATCTACTTCACCAAGACACTTAGGTGTAAACTTTGTACAACCTTCGGCAAAATATTTTTCTTTCAATATGGGCCATTTAAAAAATCTGTCTAGGTGTTTGTACATTCAAATTTTAGAAAGGAAAATAACACATGTGCTTGCAACTCAAATAGAAAGGAGAACATCATAAGTTTTCTTCTTTGTAATACATCATTTCTACAGAAAACTTCAAATCTTTACAGCATCGCTGTGAAAGATCGATTAACATTTGCCAAGCACAGCACCACCTACTAACCTACCTGGAACCTGCCCAGTTTAGACTAAACAGAGAACTTTTTAAACAGATGGTTAGACCTGTTATATTCATCTGCAAAAAGGTCAGGACCGTACATTGTGCATTCTATCATCCTGCATCTAACACACAAGAATTACAAGCACATACTTTGTTTTCCTTTTCAAATTATCATGAATTCAGTATTTAGATTGCAACATTTAATTATGAAATTAATCACAGGTCTCTTGTAGCCAGTGCTTTTCTCCTGCAAACTAAACTGGTACATGCATTAAGAAATGTAGCATTTTCATTATTTGCTCTAAAGATTAATGTGAGCTCTGGTTACATTCAGGTAATCCTCATGCATGAATTCAAGGGGAAAAAGGCTATCTGTTGCCTTGAAAAATTGCCTTCTTGGGGCCAGCGCTGTGGTGCAGCAGGTTAAAGCCCTGGCCTGAAGTACTGACATCCCATGTGGGTGCTGGTTCTGGTCCTGGCTGCTCCTCTTTGGATCCAGCTCTCTGCTATGGCCCAGGAGTGCAATGGAGGATGGCCCGAGTCCTTGGGCCCCTGCACCCACGTGGCAGACCCGGAAGAAGCTCCTGGTTTTGGACTGGTGCAGTTCCAGCCATTGCGGCCATCTGGGGAGTGAACCAGCAGATGGAAGACCTCTCACTCTGTCTCTATCTCTCTCTGTAACTCTTTCAAATAAATAAAATAAATCTTTAAAAAAAAAAGAAAGAAAGAAAAACTGCCTTCTCACACAATTCTTTGTGTACGCCTTCAGAGGCCTGGCTTTTTCTATTCTTAAGAGGTAATTACAGAGGCAGGCGTTATGGCGCAATAGGTTAATCCTCCACCTGCAGTGCCATATGGGCACAGGTTCTAGTCCCAGCCGCTCCTCTTCCAATCCAGCTCTCTGCTTAAGGCTTGGGATAGCAGTAGGAGATGGCCCAAGTACTTGGGCTCCTGCACCCACGTGGGAGACCCAGAAGAAGCTCCTGGCTCCGGGCTTCGGATTGGCACAGCTCCAGCTGATGCGGCCAATTGGGGAGTGAACTAGTGGATAGAAGACCTTTCTGTCTCTCCCTCTCACTGTCTGTAACTCTACCTCTCAAATAAATAAGTAAAATAAGTACAGATTTTTGACCAGATTTTCTTTTCAAATATCAACAAACAAAAGTCGCACATGGATGTCCAGTTATGATTTCATATTGAATTCTCTGAGATACAGCTGTCTTTACTAACTTCATGGTAGTTACACAAGGGCCATTAAATGTCATCCAGTTACATATGCATTCAAGTCAGATACTCCGGACAGACACAGATGTACGTGAGGCTCTCAATTAATGTGTTAACATTTGGAAAACATAATCTCAACAAAACCCTGAAGCTGGAACACAGAGTAAAGACAAGTTATATATAAATTCATAGGCATATCAGAAAGGATATTTATACTGACAAATTTGGATTCTTTTATACAGCAATCCACTAACTACTGTGGTTCTAACAACGCGTCAACAACAAGGATTTCAGAACAGAGGGTTTTAGTTTCATTCAGTCACGTGGTATTGAGCTTGTTGAGCCTTCCCATTGAAGCTCAGCTCACTACCAGGAAAGGCAGAATCTCCAGCTCGTTAAAATGTAGTGAGATCCTAAGAAATGTGCTATGATAACCGGAAGGAACTGCAGTCAGAATCACTTCACAGAATCTAAGAACTCTGAGACCGTAACGAGAGATTCCTACATTTCGCTCTAACACCAATATCAAGTTCCACCAAAGCACCAAGTGCTTCCCACAAGGAAAGAGAATGCACGAGAAGTCCTCTCCTTGGTATTTGGGCTTTCAAAGCACCCACCCCCAACACAAGTTTTCAAAGGAAGGGCTATAAATACAAAGTTACCTAACAGGCATCCGGGAAACAGATTCTCGCATCCGACGCATCGTCAAAGAAGGTAGTGCTGGGGCCCCACTATCACCAATGGTGGAGTTTGGAAACAATCTAAGTAAAATCAGAAAAAGAGTGGCATACAGATGTGTGATCTTTTTTTTTTTTAAGATTTATTTGAAAGGTAGAGTCAGAGAGAGAGAGAAATCTTTCATCTGCTGGCTCACTCCCCAAATAGCAGCAATGGCCACAGCTGAGCTGATCTGAATCCAGGAGCCAAGAGCTTCTTCCAGGTCACACATATGAGTTCAGGGGCCCAAGCACTTGGGCCATCTTCTGCTGCTTTCCCTGACTCATTAGCAGGGAGCTGGATACGAAGTGTAGCAGCAGGGACTAGAACCAGCCCCTTTATGGAAGCCCAAGCCACAGGCAGTGGCTTCATCCACTATGCCACAGCACCAGCCCCAGTGTGTGTCAATTTTACAAATAATTGTTATGCTTTGCCTTGTAAACTCTTCACTGCTACTCAACTTCCCCATCACATTTTCTGCTACCTTTTTAGGTACCAAGATTAAAGAAACCAATAATCCAAACATTTGGGCTTGAATGATTACAGAATGTGAATACAGTCCTGTCAATCAATATAAATTCCAGTAGGAAATAGTGCAGTGTGACTATACCAAAATAACTTTTTATAAAGCTAACACAGGACATTGTACAACCTCTGTCATACACAGCTCTTCTGAAAACACTTGCTAGGGAAAGATATGGATGAAAAGAGAAAAACATGAAGAATAAATCATATTTGGTACAAAAAAGTCACATACAAGAGCAAACGTGAGGCCAGTTCTGTGGTGCAGCAGGTTAAGCCGTACTTGGGACGCTTGCATTCCCTAGTGGAGTGCAGGTTCAAGCCCCACTACTGTCTTCCAGCCCAGCCTATTGCTAATGCACCTGGCAGGCAGCAGGTGATGGCTCAAGTGCTTGCGTCCCTGCCACCCATTTGGGAGACCCAGCTGGAGTTCCTTGTTCCTGGATTCGACATGGCCCAGCCCCTGCTATTATAAGCATCTGGAGAATTAATCAGTAGATGAAAGATCTGTCTCTCTGTGCCTTTCAAACAAATGAAAACGAACAAACAATTTATTTCAAAAAAGTAGGAAAAGTAATATTGCGCTAAGTGGACACTTTCTAGGCTGGACAGTAGTGCTCAGCGATTTCCCATGTGGTGACTGTGGCTCATCCTCACAAGTACCTTCTTTCTCCAGATGAGGAAACTGAGGCTCAGAGGCAGTGACAGTCAGTAATCAACACTGAGATTCTGACACATCTGTGCATCTTTCTCTGTCTCTTCTTCTAACTCTGCTTTTCAAATAAATAATCTTTCAAAGAAAGACCAAAAGTAATTCTTCCAATATTCATAACCCTTTGCTCCTTACCTTGCTGAATGACAGCTCACTGGTGCCTATTTGAAGACAACAGGTATAACAGCTCACTTTAGAGTTATAATGCCGCACTAAAATTAACCAGTTTCATAACCATGATTCTAAAGTTGATGGTTTTCAGGTTACAATGCAAGTTAACAAGACTGAAGGTCTGACTATTCAGTCAAAACGTACAATAATCACCTTCAAAACTGTTTATAGTCCCTATTCCTACATTCTCTGAAAGAAAGGACGACGCCTTACAAGAGCTGTCTGATGTTGCTCCAGTCGACACACATCGTAGGTACTTTGGTGCTACAGTGCTCATGAAATTTGTAGCCACAAGTCTGACATCGAAATCCATTGAGGAGGAACTTTTGACAAATGTCACAGAAGGCAAGCTTCAGGAACGTCTTTCGCGCCTACAACAGAACACAAGTGCAAATAATGCTGAATAAACAGAAACTGACAGAAGACAAAGTAAACTTGGCCTGCAGAAGTTTTACTATTATTACAAAATGAAGACTCCTGCTTGCAACATTTGTAAATTCATCAACAGAAATTATCTAAAGAAATTTAAATCATTTTATTGTAAACAATGGCATAACTAGAGCTTTAAATAATCTAACAAGGTATCATTTATTACCTCTGAAAAATTCCTGTCACACCAGGCAAAGAATCTACTGTGCCACCCAGAGAGGAGAGATCTGCAACTTACAAAGTTGTGTGTGGTGAGGGGAACGTGATCCAGGAAATCTACTTGAAGTTCTTCTCCTATCAAGGAGGCGGCATCCGTATTCCAATCTAAACGTGCTTTTTTACTAAAGAGGATTTGAAAAAACATAAAAGGGAAATATTTAAACAAGAGCAGAGTTCTGTGACCAGTGTCTGCAAAAAACTGATAGAATTAAAAAGGAGAGAATGATCCTACATGGGAAGCAGGATACACAGCAGACTCATAGAATGGCAAAAACCCTAAACAGCACTCTGGCCTCAGAATTAGCCCTTAAGGCATTCGGATCTGGCTAAAAAGCCCTTGAGAGTTTTGCAGGTATGGAAAGCCAAGGCACTCTGGAAAAAAAAAATGACCCAAATGAAAGATCTCTGTAAGTGAGATCCCAGTGGAAAGAACAGGCCATCAAAGAAGGCAGTACCTTTCTCTGAAGGGAGGAGAGAACTTCCACTTTGACTATGGCCTTGTCTAAGTAAGATCACAGTTGGCGAACTCAAGAGGCTTCCATAACCTTGGCAGCTCATGACAAGAGCCTCAAGTGATTACTGATGTCATAAATAAGTATGTCAATCGTTAAATCAACAACAGGAGTCACTGTGCACCTGCTCCCCATGTAGGACCTCTGCCCTTAATGTGTTGTACTATGAGAATTAATGGTAAAACTACTACTCAGCAGTGTTTAAAAAAAAAAAAAAGAGAGAGAGAAGTGTTCAAAATTAACACCAACAGCGACCACATGTTATATAAACACAACTTACCTAATCCATACAACACTAACTTATTTAATCCGCATAACAGACCTATGGAGTAGGTATTATCATCCCCATTTCTAAAACAACAAAACGAGGGTTCTAGGTCTATAACTTGCTCAAGCGCACAGTTGAGTCTCTGGGCCTAAGCTGCAATCCAGATCTACTGGACTCCAAAGCTTGTGCTCTTACAATAAAGTTCTTTAAGCAACAACATATAACAATCTCATGATAAAATAAATATATATACTTGTGAATACTGCTATAGTACCGAAATTTATTCTTCTACAGCCTACTTCGATCTAAAAGATAAAAAAGGAACCACAAATGAAATGCACTTTTCCAATGAAAGCCTCAACTCTGTAGACTGTTCACAGTATTTACAAAAATAAATGTAAGTCCATGAAGACTTAACTGTCTTTAAATTTACACTGAAAACACTCTGTGCCTAGAGTAGCACCGGTCAAAACTGTCCTATCACCTACCAGAAACCTATTCACGCCATTGTTCTGGTTAGATAAGAAATTCACCCCTTCATATAATTCCCCACACAGATCTGGGAAATGACATAGCACCCCACCATCCTGCTCTGCCTTAATGAAGAGACAGATGCCTTACTTTCAGTTGTTATCTGTCCCAGAAAGGATCCCAGACAAATGATACCTTACGGAAGAGTGGGCCAAGCTCCTCCATGTCTCAGAATCTCTCTAGTATCCAAGGAGCACTCAGGTTGGCAAGGGAACAAGCAAAGGGCTCTAACCCAGCTAGAACTGGCATGTGCTTAAAAGACGGGAACTTTGGCGTTGGCACTGTGGTGGAGTGGGTAAAGTCACTGGCTGTGATGCCAGCAACCCATATGGGCACTGGTTCAACATCCGGGCTGCTCCATTTCCAATCCAGCTCTCTGCTAATGGCCTTAGAACAGCAGAAGTGCTTAGGCCCCTGTACCCACTTGGGAGACCTGAGGAAGCTCCTGGCTTTGGATCAGGCCAGCTCTGGCTGTTGCAGCCATTTGGGGAGTAAACCAGCAGATGAAAGATCTCCCTCTCTCTGCCTGCGCCTCTCTGTAACTCTGCCTCTCAAATAAATGAATATATCTTTAAAAAAAAAAAAAAAGTGCTTCAGCCCACCCTGCACCCACACTGGAGACCCAGAAGAAGCTCCAGGCACTAGGCTCTGGCCTGGCCTGGCCACAGCTGCTGCAGCCATTCGGGGAGTGTACTAGTGGATGGAAAGTATCTCTCTCTTACTCGTTCTCTCTCACTCTGCCTCTCAAATAAATAATTTTTTTTTTAAAAAGGAATTTCAACAAACTACCTCCCACCCTGAAAGAAATACACAGACACGTTTAAATTGATCCCTTTTAGAACTCATTCCGAGGGATATTCTCTCAAACAGGAATTCACTGAAATATGAGATGTGAAGTGAAAATCAAGAACACAAGTGTCGGGGCCAGCGCTGTGGTGTAGTGGGTAAAGCCACCTGCAGTGCCGGCATCCCATGCATGTGCTGGTTCGAATCCCGGCTGCTCCACTTCTGCCCTGCTCTCTGCTAAAGGCTGGAAAAGCTGTGGAAGATGACCCAAGTCCTTGGGCCCCTGCACCTGCGTGGGAAGCTCCCAGCTCCTGGCTTTGGATTGGCTCAGCTCTGGCCGTTGCAGCCAACTGGGGACTGAACCAGCAGATAGAAGACCTCTCTTTCTCTCTCTCTACTGCTCTTTCTCTCTCTGTGTAACTCTGGCTTTCAAGTAAATAAATAAATCTTTAAAAAAAGAAAGAAAGAAAAAAAAAAAGAATACAAGTGTGAGGGCCCAACGGCCGGTGCTGGCATAGTGGGTTAAGCAGCCACCTGCAACACCAGCACAGGCACCGGTTTGAGTCCCAGGTGCTTCTCTTCACACGGTTCAGAAACAACTATCATTACTGCTTCCATTCACTATCAACTCCTACGTATTGTATTTTGTAAGACAGTATTCAAGCACTAATTTCAAGTTATCAGTATGCTGTTTTTTCTACGTTATCTCTTTTAAACAAAAGTATACAAAGGACAATATTATATAGGAGGCTAACATAATTTTTTAAATGAAACCAGATATTTGAAGTTACAGGACATTAAACAGTCTGAAGAAGAGACAACTGACTCTGAGTGCTTACCCTTTATGTTCATGGAGGAGTCTGAACACAGCACAGCACTCCGGCTGCAGGCCCCTCACCTTGAGCGCTTTCATTAGGCAGTCATGCAAGCTCATCCCATTTCGCACATTGACCTACAAACAAAGGACCACCTTCAGGACCAGGACAGGCTGCAGCAACCCCTGTGATCGTGACACGGACATCCCCCAGCAACCTGAAAGTCTGGCAAGAAGTGAGCACTTGAACACAGAACAGCACATCAGGGCCAGACTGCGGCACAGTGAGTTAACCCCCGCCTGTGACGCCAGCATCCCGTACGAGCTCCGGAGGGAGTCCTGCCTGCTCCACTTCGAATCCAGCTCCCTGCTAAAGCACCTGAGAAAGCAGGGCAGACGGCCGAGAACATGAACCCATCCCACCCGGATCGCAGGCCTGCATGCAGCTCTGGCTCTGGCTTTGGCTGGCCCAGCCGAGGCTGCTGTGGCCATTTGGGAGTGAACCAGTGGATGGAAGATACCTTTCTTTCTTTAAGTCCCTTTCAGGTAAATAACTTAAAAAAAAAAGACAGAGATGCATTGTGTCTCATTATGTACCTACTATGTTATATGATTTACAATGACCAGAAGGGAGGAAAGTCCATGATCAATTAATATGGATGAAATAGTCATCAGAAAAACAGAAAGAGCAAGATTATTTAAAAGGTGGGGAAATCTATATTACATGTTTATATGTGCTTTATGAGTGTGTAAGATACATACCCAGCTGTTCACATCCGAAAGCAGTGGCTGAGAAAGAAAAAACTAAAAAAGAAAAATTCCTTTGTCTCTAATTTGTCTGACTTACTGAAATGCACACATAAGTATAAATAAACCAATTTGATTTATGAACAGTTTTTATAATTGAAAATTTGTATTTGGGGTGGGCCTTCAGCCTGTTTCACGGTGGCTGGGTGAGATCCCCAGCTCTGGATCCTGACCCCAGATTCCCATTGAGGCAGACGCTGGGAGGCAGGATTGATGACTCTAGGTGTCGGGTCCCTGACACCTATGTGGGAGACTTAGACTGAGTTCCTGGCTCCTGGCTCCTGGCTCTGTCTTGCTCGTTGTGGGCACTGGGGAGTAGACCAACAGATAAGAGCTTATACTCTGCTTCTTAAATAAATGAAAAAAAATTTTAAAATGTATTTCAACCTATTTTCTACAAAATGGTTGGTCTTGTAATCACACATGCACTTCACTCTGGTGAGGTCAACAAAAGTAGAGAAAACAGAGTTTCTGCCCTGCTGTAGGTACAAACACTAATGTTAGTTTAAATATATGTGCATGCCGTAATAGGCAGCATTAGCAATATCTGCCCCTGTATGTTCTCCTGTACCCAGTCCTGAAGGGCTAGGCAAGTATTCAGAGGCCCAGTGGTAAGTGAGAACACCCATGGTACTGACAGCTACATAAAAACTTCAACTACAATCTTCAAAGTTTAGATAATCTTCCTCCATAGTCTTAAAAACTAAGTCACTCAAAAGGCAACTAGAGGGGCTGGCACTGTGGCATAGTGGGCTAAGCCTCTGCCAATGGCAATGCTATCCCATATGGACAGCAGTTCTAGTCTCAGCTGCTCCTCTTCCGATCCAGCTCTCTGCTATGGCCTGGGAAAGCAGCAGCAGATGGGCCAAGTGCCTGGGCTCTGCACCCACACGGGAGACTGAAAGAAGTAGCTCCTGGCTCCTGGTTTCGGATCGGTGCAGCTCTGGCCATTGCAGCCATTTGGGGGAGTGAACCAGCGGATGCAGGACCACAGACTCTGTCTCTGACAGTACCTCTCAAATAAATAAATAAAATCTTTAAAAAAAAAAAAAAAGGTAGTTAAAAGCAGTACAGCCTGTAAGAAAAGCAGAATAAATTTGCAGTGCTTGTGAACTGCCTACAGCAGAGTTCCTTCCCTGGCTGAAAGTGTAAGAGATGACAGTGGCCATCAGCTACTTCCCAGTAGGACATGAGTGTGACACACACATGCACACCTGAAGGGGACAGGAAACCAAGCAGGCCAGGAGTTGTCCTAATCGTACCATCTCAATACCAATCCAATTTTCCCCGACTGGTTTAAGACAGAAAAGTCTTAAGGAACAACAGAGAGGTAGCCGTGCCTGCCCAGCTACTGGGTTCCACCACGGGGCACAGATAAAACAATCTGGGAGGGAAGGGAATGTAAGCTGCCCGACACAACCTGAAAAGACAAGAAGCTTTCCCCAAGCCTTTGTTGTGCTATTACTGTAACTGATGGGGCCTTATCTGTCCTGTAATCAATCTTTGAAGAATAAAGATGTGCTCAACATGAAGTGCAGTATAAAAACCTGTACAACAGATACATCGAGGAGGTGATGGAGTGGAAGAGGGACATTCCCCCGAAGGATCCATCGTTAGCAAAGAACGAGAGGAGTTTTTCCCAAACTACCAGAGCTCCTCTGGACACTGTGGTGGCCTCCTTAGTGAGGCATAGTTTTTCCTTCCCCTTAATATGTGGAAAAAGAGTAAAGGTCATGAACAACATGGTAAGATGGAACCAACCGACTCTTCAGAGACTTCCTTTAAAAAAATAAAGAAAGAACAATGATTTTATTTTCTGAGGCATTGTTTTTGAAAGGCAGAATGACACATCTTTATCCTCTGGTTCACTCCCCAAATGGCCACATCCACTATGAGGCCAGGAATTCCACCTAGGCTCCTGATTTCAGCAGCAGGGGCTCAGGTACTGAGCCGTCATCCACTGCCTTCCCAAGCGCATTAGCCTGACACTGGATCAGAAGCGAAGCAGCAAGGCCTCACACCAGGCACTTAGATTCGGAATTCGGGCGTCACAAGCTGAGGCTTCACTTGCTGCACTACACTGCTCAGTCCAAGGCAGAGTTCTTGAGAGAAAGCCTGTGAGGAAAGTGACTTAGAAAGCAGGGGCAGGGGCAGGGGCCCTCATATATGTGAATCCGAATGCATTTCCTATTAAAAGTAAACGAATAAAGTTAACATTCTTTAACAGTTTCCTGAATAGAACGAAATAGTGCAGACAATTATCTCTGACATTTGTGTCAAAAATAACTGGAAATGGGTGGAAAGAGATTAAGCAGGATTGTCACAATTAGCTAACTGTTAAAACTAAGTGATAATACATCAGGTTTGATTCTAATCACTTTAGTTTTACTCATATTTTAAATGCTTACAGTAGATTTATTTTAAAGGTTTCTTGAACCATTGATATATCCTTAGAAAGATCCCACTAGCCTCCAGCTTTTTCAGAAACAAAAGAGAAGTAAGATAGGGGGCCGGCGCTGTGGCACAGTGGGGTAAAGTCCTGGCCTGAGGTGCTGGCATCCCATATGGGCACCGGTTTTAGTTCTGGCTGCTCCTCTTCTGATCCAGCTCTCTGCTATGGCCTGGGAAAGCAGCAGAAGATGGCCCAAGTGCTTGGGCCCCTGCACCCACATGGGAGTCGTGGAGGAAGCTCCTGGCTCCTAGCTTTGGATCAGTGCAGCTCCGGCCACTGTGGCCATCTGAGGAGTGAACCAGCATTCGGAAGACCTCTCTCTCTGTAACTGTCTGTTAAATAAAATAAAAATCTTAAAAAAAGAAAAAAAGAAGTGAGATATACTGATCTGTACTATGAAGATAGGACACCCAGAATGAGGAAAAGGAAGAGTAAGAAATACTCATACATTGACACAATCATGACTTGCATCAAATACTGAGCAGCACTGCCTTCCAAGCTGTAAAGAGATACCCGAGTTGTACCATAAATCTTTATTAAATGCCACAGACTCCAAGAGGTGGACAGTTCTTTAAATATCCTCTGATCCAAGTAAGGTTCCTCAAGGTGCCTGGCACTAAACCACACAAGAACCTTGTGAAAATACAGATTTCAAGCTTCCCCCTTCAAACAACCCGAGTTCAATTCGGTTAATCTAGAAGAAGGCCCAGGAACTTGTTTTAACCAGCTTGTCAGATGATTCTGTTCCTCAGCCCAGTCACCCTCTCACACAATCACCAGCAGCAGCAGCAAGAGAAACTTGCTTTAGAAAAACAAAATAAGGGGATGAGCACTGCGGGTCAAGGCTCCAGTGTCCCATGTGGGAGTCAATTCAAGTCCTAACTGCTTCTTTTCCGATCCAGCTCTCTGCTGTGGCCTGGGAAAACAGCAGAAGGTGGCCTAAGCCATCTACACCAGCATGGGAAGCCTGGAAGAAGCTACTGGCTTTGCATTAGCCCAGCAATGGCCGTTGTGGCCATTTGGGGAGTGAATCAGCAGATGGAAGACCTCTCTCTCTCTCTGACTCTCCTTCTCTCTCTGTGTAACTCTTTCAAATAAATAATTTTTAAAAAGATTATAAATTCCTAAAATTAAAAAAAAGAATAAACACAATGCACTGATTTTACACAAAGATGGAGGGTGGGAAAGGTTTACATGTGGAAGTCACAAATAACCAAAATCAGTACAATTTCACTTTTTTTTATAGCTATGCCAGTTTTTTGTTTTTTAAAATCCAAAATACAAGAAACATTTTTTGTCTAGAAAATTGAGACTTTGTGTCAGCATATCTAGGAGCAATGTCCTATCATGATGCCAACCTGAACCTTTGACTGGTACTTTTGAAATGAACTATGCAGAACTAACTGGCTGCTGCCAGTGCACTAGAACAGATGACATCTGATTTCTGTTAACTCCAAATTTGTCCTGAAGTTACAACGTACACCAAAATGATTCCAAGCATTTTTTTTCCTTCAAACTCCATTTTAGTATGCCAGAAAATTTAAGAGAACATTGCACTTTAATACATGACCGGAAATTTTTTTAAAGATTTTAATTTGAAACATAGTTACAGAGAGAGGTAGAGCCAGAGAGATCTTCCATCTGCTGGTTTACTCCTCAACAGATGGAAGACTCTCTCTATATATCTGTCTCTACCTCTCTCTGTAACTCATTCAAGCAAATAAAATAAATGTTCACTAAATAAATAAAATTGGCTAGTCAAAGGAAAGTACTTGAAACATCCCTGTAAGAATGTACCATAACTTGAATATCCCCAGTTTGAAAATGTGAAACTTGAAATCTAAAACTCTGAGCACCAATCTGATGCTCAGAATTCGCAGATTCTAGATTTCAGGGACACTCAACCAAAGAGTGCTATGCAGATATTCCAAAATCTTAAAAACTCCAAAATCTGAAACACTTCTAGTCTCAAACATTTCAAATAAAAGATACTCAATTTGCATTTCTCTGCATGAAGTGATAAAAAGGAAGTCATTTCAGGCTAGAATAATGACAGAAGGAAGGCCAAGAGGTGGGAAAAAGTAGAGGGTATACAAGGAACAGCAATAGAAAGAAACGAAATCAGCAACAGAAAAATCAATTAATTAAGATCCTATATGACAAGGAATATTTCACTTGTCTATGACTTGGGCAGCATGATCAGTAACACAAATAGCTAAATTACCTAAGAGGAAAGTTCACATACCACTGTTCGTTGCTTATTTGGCAAGAACACACGGATAGTGTTGCTTGTCTTAGAAGAATCTGTGAGTTTGCCATCATCTGATGCCCGACGCTGATAGCCAAACTGCTGAACTATCGTAGGGGAGATGCAGCTGGAGCCATCAAACACTGCATCTTTGAATCCAAAACCATTGCTGATCGTCTTCCAAGCCCCCTGTATGTGCTCCATTGATGCAGCTGAAATAATGCTCAAACCTGGTTAAGAGAGAGACAAACAATTATAATCCTAAAACAAAAGCACTTAACCCACAAACACAACAGATAATGTAATTATGAAAATAACAGTACATGAAGTTTTAACAAAAGGCATTTTCTGCTTAAATCAATCTGAAAAGAAAAATAAAGTTTATTTTGAAAAAATACTTCACGGATGAGTGAAAAATGAGGAAAATGGAGAACAGAAGTCAAAAGACTTCTGTTAAAAGCTAACCCTGGGCCGGCGCCATGGCTCGGTTGGCTAATCCTTTGCCTGCAGCACCGGCACCCCGGGTTCTAGTCCGGGTTGGGGCACCAGATTCTGTCCCAGTTGCCCCTCTTCCAGGCCAGCCCTCTGCTGTGGCCCGGGAGTGCAGTGGAGGATGGCCCAAGTGCTTGGGCCCTGCACCCCATGGGAGACCAGGAGAAGCACCTGGCTCCTGGCTTTGGATCAGCGCAATGTGCCGGCCGCAGCGCACCGGCCGCGGCGACCATTGGAAGGTGAACCAATGGCAAAGGAAGACCTTTCTCTCTGTCTCTCTCTCTCACTGTCCACTCTGCTAGGGGGTTGTTTGCTCTTTTATAAAAGTCAGAGGTTGATAAGGAATCCCATCCTTCCTAGGCCTTCCGCCTTCAGAAACTTCTTTTTGTCTCATTATGAACAACAGGGAGCACTTACTGCACGCCCACTATTAAAAGGTAGGGCACACAGCATCCACTCCACTCAGCAGTGCTGAGATCCTGAACTGGACTGCTTTGACCCCACAAGCCCTTACTTTCCCATATAATTTAGTCAGAGTTGAAACAACATAGAATTAAAGACCATATGATCCAAATCTCTTGTTTTCAAACAGAAATTTCTAGCTGAATACACACTATGTGCTGAATATTTCCCACATGACATGCCTGAAGGAAGAAGAAATGTTAGATCTTAATTATTCTTTGCTGATAACCTCGGGAACCAGAGAGATTTAGACTTACTCAGGATCACAACTTGGTGTTATTCTTAGACAGCCTTGGTATAACCTTACTAATCACTAAAACCTTTAACGATGTACATAAAAACTGATTTAGTAATTTTACTCTATGAATAAAAACCTGAAAAAATATACATATACAGTTTGGGGTGAGTGTTTAACCTAGCAGTTAGGTGATGCATCCACATGGGAGCACCTGGGTTTCATTCCTAAATCTTGCTTCCTGCTGATACAGACCCTTTAAAGAGGCAGAGGTGATAGCTCAAGTAATCGTGTCCCAGTCACGCGTGTGGGAGATCTGAGTATGCTCCCGGCTCCCGGGTTATGCCCTGGCTCAGCCCTAGCCACCACATGTATCTGGGGAATGACCGAGCAAATGGGAACACTGTGTATATGAGCATCTCTGCCTCTCAAATGTGTACGTTCTTTAAAAACTTTTATTTAATAAATTTCCAAAGTACAGTTTATGGATTACAATGGCTTTTCCCCCCCATAACTTCCCTCCCACCCGCAACCCTCCCATCTCCCGCTCCCTCTCCCATTTCGTTCGCATCAAGATTCATTTTCAATTATCTTTATATACAGAAGATCAATTTAGTATAAATTAAGTAAAGATTACAACAGTTTGCACCCACATCGAAACACAAAGTGTAAAATACTATTTGAGTACAGTTACAGTGTTAATTCACATTGTACAACACATTAAGGACAGAGATCCTACATGAGAAATAAATGCATAGTGACTCCTGTTGTTGACTTAGCAAACTGACACTTTTGTTTATGGCGAAAGTAATCACCCTAGGTTCTTGTCATGAGTCGCCAAGGCTATGAAGCATTTTGACAAGGCCATAGTCAAAGTGGAAGTTCTCTCCTCCCTTCAGAGAAAGGTACCTCCTTCTCTGATGGCCCATTCTTTGCACTGGGATCTCACTCGCAGAGATCTTTCATTTATGTCTTTTTTTTTCCCCCCAGAGTGTCCTGGCTTTCCATGCCTAAAACACTCTTGGGGGGCAGGCACTGTGGCACAGTATAACACTGCCTGCTAAGCCAACATCTCATACAGACACCAGTTCAAGTCTCGGCTCTTCTACTCCTGAGCCAGCCCCTGCAAAAGCAATAAGAAAGCAGCAAAAGATGACCCAAGTCCTTGGGCCCCTGCACCCTCAAAGGAGACCTCGGGCTCCTGGGTTCTGCCTAGCCCAGCCCCCATGATTTGGGATGTGAACTAGCAACTGGAACAACTCTTTCTGTAACTTTGCCTTTTAAATCAATAAATAAATCTTTATTTTTTTCCCCTTCCAAACAGAAAAGATTTATCAATAAGTTCCTGGCTCCTGGCTTTGATTTGCCCAGGTCTAGCCATTACAGCCATTTGAGGAGTGAACCAGAAGATGGAAGATCTCCCTCTGTGCCTCTCCCTCTCCTCTGCAACCACATGGGAGACCTGGAGGAAGTTCTTGGTTCCTGGCTTCGGATTGGCGCAGCTCCAGCCACTGCGCCAACTGGGGAATGAGCCATGAGCCAACGGATGGAAGACCTCCCTCTCCCTCACTCCCTCCTTCCCTTTCTCTTCCCCACCCCACCTCTGCCTCTCCTCTCTCTGTGTAACTCTTTCAAATAAATAAATAAATCTTTTTTTAAAAAGTGATGAAATAATTTGGCTTTAATTCAGGTTTTACATGTATCATTCATACTTTTATTTTTCTATCTCCATATCAAGTCCACCTAAAGGCTAAGAGGCCTGCTAATTCAGCACTCTCTAATCTGTATCATATCACTCTCCTCACACAAAATGACAGACTAGATTTACAAGACATGCTGAAGTAAGCAGACATGGCTCCTCCAGGTTAAAGTGATAAGCCCACGGCTCCAAGCTCAAGGCCCCCACTAGGTGCCTCAGCGCAGACAGGTACACCTGTTCATCACAAGAACCTCTGCTTTACTCAATCAACTTATTAAAAGTAGTAACTTGAAAACATTTAAAAAGCATTCTTAAAAAAACTGTTTGGCCAGCACTGTGGCGTGGCAGGTAAAGCCACCACCTGCATTGCTGGCATCCCATATGGGCACCGGTTGGAATCCCAGCTGCTCCACTTCTGATCCAGCTCTCGGCTAAAGTGCCTGGGAAAGCAGCAGAGGATGGCCAAAGTCCTTGGGCCCCTGAAACCACATGGGAGACCTGGAAGAAGCTCCTGGCTTCGGATTGGCTCAGCTATGGTTGTTGTGGCCAATTGGGGAGGGAGTGAACCAGTGGATGGAAGATTGATCACTCACTCACTCTCTCTCTCTCTCTCCCCCTGCTTTTCAAATAAATAAATAAATTTTTTTAAAGTCATTTTTCCTATTTCATGTAATTCTATCAGTTTTCTTGTAAATATGTCATTGTTATGTTGACCCAAATAAATGAGTACATTAGATTTTCATTCTTTTCTCAAGTACCATTAATTATTTTTCAGGTAACTTGTTTAAAGTATAAAATACCTATTTAATAGATACACTGACAATAATTTCTATACATTAATTACAATCAAACTGATACCACTCTCCAACTGTGACAAGATTACATGGATAATTAATTTTTAAAAATCCCAAGTTATATCCTTAATTCCTGCTCAATTTCAATCAACTTAGAAGTCAATCAAAACTGAAAAAAAAAATGAAACAGGGGTAGTTGCAGAATCTACAACACGGTAAATATAAAAATTATGTAAATTAGGAAATATGGCTATTAAAGATATAATACAACAAGCAAAGGTCCATGAAAAACACAAATATTCAATAAAGTCCATTTGACTACCTGAATAATAATTATTTGTTTGCTGTTTTGACACCAGCTAAAATTCACTAGGCAGAAAGATACATTCACCAAAAAATAAATTATTAAAACTTCTACACCAACTACGCAGCACCAACAATAGTGATATTGCTACTAGCTAACAGCTATTGTTTATCATATGTTAGTTCTTTACCTATATCTCATTTAATCCTTCACTATCCCATGAGACAAACCATTGGTCTGATTTTGAAAAGGAGGAAACTGATGAGTACAAAGGTTTAATAAAACTGTCCAAGGTTACAGAGAAAGATACATAGCCCAGATTACTGACAGAGTATGAAGTCAAAAGCATTCACATGTGTTATAAGCTTCATCACATAACATTATTTATTCTAAAGTCGATAAGATCAGGGCATTTGTGAGATATGCGTTGCTCAGACGAGGTGTCAGATTAACCCTGCAACTGCCCATTCTAGCTTCTTGATAACTGGCTCCTTCTGGCAATTTGTTTTTAATTATACTTTTCACTTACAAATAAAACAGAAACTAAATTTGGGGAGGAAGACAAAGGAATACAGTTGCCCATAAGCTTACTCATCCCAACACAACAAATTTTGCTATCAGTTTCTAAAACTAGAGGTATATTACATGGCTATATCCATTCAAAATCTGGTATTAGCTGTATGGTCTTTTGCCAAATTGCTTAACTTCTGCACATGCCAATTTTCTCATTCACGCAGTCATGCAGTAATCTCACCGGATGCCTACTACACACGGTTACCTCAGCAAACAAGAGACAAAGATCCCTGGACTCAGGAGCAGCTGATCTTAAGGTGGAGGTACACACAATAAACTATACAATACACAAGTGGGGTTATAAGTGCTGCTGGAAGCAAGACAGACTGCAATTTTTACAGTGACTTCACTATAACCCTCAACAGGGGCAGGTGTTTGGCTAACAGTTAATTTGCTGCTTGGGACTCCCTTACACTATATCAGAATGCCTGATTTGAGTCTTGGCTACTTCGCTTTTGATCCAGCTTCCTGCCAATGCATACCCTGAAAGACAACAGATGATGGCTCAAGTAGTCAAGTCCCTGCCAACCATGTGGAAAATCTGGTGGATTTCTGGGCTCCTGGCTTCAGCATGGTTCAGACTCAGCTGTTCTGGGTATCTTTCTGTCTCTGTCCAACAAAATCAAAATTTAAAAAAAAAAAAATTCCAGGCTCAATGATTAGGTTACAACTGAGCAAACCGGATGTCAGTGAGTTTCACTTGCAGAAAGCTGGGAGAACATTCCAGTTAGAACAGACAGGCACTGAAATTCCTGTGTACAAGTTACAGCGAAGATGGAGGGGCACTGTGGCACAGGTTAAGTCCATACTTCGGACAGCGGCATCCCATATCAAAGTGCCTCCTATATGGGTCCCTACACACCCAAGAGGGAGACCTAGACTGAGTTCTGGGCCCCTGGCTTCAGTCTGGCCCAGTACTGGTTGTTGCAGGCACTTGAGAAGTGAACTAGGGAATAAAACATTCTCTCTCTCTATATATGTATGTGTGTGTGTGTGTGTGCAATATATATATATATATATATATATATATATATATATATATATATATCTTTCTCTCTATATATATATCCTTCAAATAAAAAATAATTTTTAAAAAGACAAATAACAAAAAGATCACAGAGTGAAATCGGAGTACATACGGGGGATGCAGGGAACAACAAAAATAACAGGAGTGGGGCCAGCACTGTGGGTAGGTTAAACTTCCACCTGTGGTGCCAGCATCCCATATGGGCAAAAGTTCCAGTCCAGACTTCTCCTCTTCCAACCCAGCTCTCTGCTAATGAATGGCCTGAGAAAGCAGCGGAAGATGGCTCAAGTCCTTGGACCTCTGCATCTGCATGGGAGACCCTGAAGAAGCTCCTGGCTCCTGGCTTCAGATTGGCTCAGCTCCAGCCAATGTGGTCATTTGGGGAGTGAACCAGCAGATGGAAGACCTCTTTTTCCCTCTCCCTCTGTCTGTAACTCTGTCCCTGAAATAAACCTAAAAAAAAAAAAAAAGGATTCTATGCTTTACAGAGGGGACTGGGAAGTCATTGAAAGGTTCTGAGATGCAATCTGCCTTAGAATTTACAAGGATCGCTCTATCCTGAAAATAAACTACGCAGGCAGTTACAGATCCAATTTGGGAGTTCAGAAGATGTCTAGATTGAATAATTAACTGCAAAATAAGGACAATAATACCTCAGTGAATTCTTATGAAAACTGTCCAACGGTGTTTGTAAAGTACATGTACTATACATTTCACATGGTGAGTAACACTGCTGTAGCTTCTATCCTATAGAAGAACACCTGGCATAGGAGATTAGAGACTGAAAATTCAATTCATGCTTCCCTTGTGCCTGCTATACAGACTTCATCGGCCTGTTGGAAGGGAATCCCTCTATCTCACAAGAAGGGGGTGGCACTATTAGCTAACCTCCACAGTGCTACATCAGTCCAGAAGGGAGTTTTTCTATTTAGCAGTGATGTCAGTGGGGATAACTGTGGCCCTAATCCTTATCCACATACATATACTCCTTTTACATAACAGCATTCTCAGTCCGTAAATTATAATATTCTCCTTCAAATTTAATTTACTAATAATTTGTCTTATCATACTCCATTATATTGGATATAATTTATTTTGCCCACTTTTACATTTTTTTCAAAATTTAAACCCTCTGAAATTAGAAAACATTTTACAGTAATATGCCTTATTTACCCTAACAGAAACTAAATTAAGCACCTTCAAAAAATAAACAACTCCACAGGCATTCTGTTTAAACACCCCAGGCATGGGATTACTGAGTCAACAGATTAAGAATTACATATGAGTGTTGCCACTATCATGTTTTCAATATTTTAAGACTGGACCTGGGTGAATTTATTTTTTTTTAATGCATGTGAGACAGAGAGTGCTCCTGCAGACTGGTTTACTCCCCAAATGCCTACAATCCAGATCTCCCACATGGGTGACAGAATCCAATTATTTGAGTCCTCAAAGCTGCCTCCCCGGGGTCAAAATCAGCAGAAAGCTGAGAGCTAGGGGCAGGCAATGAACCCAGGCATTGCATTTTGGGATGCACACTTCTTAACTGGAGGCTTAACTGCTGGGCCAAACACCTACCCCACATTTTTGTTCTGAAGATAATCTTACTTTCTGAAATGACTGGTCACTGTTTTCTTTTCCTCTTTTCTAGGGGAGGGGGGGTGGGGTAGATTTAACCTGAGAAAAGGAGGCCTGTGCTGCTACTTTATCCTTCTTAGATACGACAAACATTTCTAAAAGCTTAGAGAATGTGAAGATAAAGATTGATAAGGGCAACCAACACTACTGAATATAACCTTTCTAAGAACTCCACATTAGGGTAAGCCTCCTCCTGCAGCATCTGTATCCCATATGCGTCCCAGTTCTAGTCCTGGCTGCTCCTCTTCTGATCCACCTCTCTGCTTTAACGCCTGGGAAAGCAGTAGAAAATGGCCCAAGTGCTTGGGCCCCTGCATCCACGAGGGACACCTGCAAGAAGCTCCTGGCTCCTAGTTTCAGATCAACCTAGCTCCAGCCATGGCGGCCACTTGGGGAGTGAACAGGCGTATGGAAGACCTTTCTCTGTCTCTCCCTCTATAACTCTGCCTCTCAAATAAATAACTAAATAAATAAAATCTATAAAAAAAAAGGGGGGGGGACTCCACATCAGGGCATCCATCAAATGTCCAGTAAGACTATTTTGTACTTGTTAACTCCTTTGAAGAAAAACAGAACTCAATAGCCTACCTACCAAAGAGCTCTTTGAATCCCCTGTAATACAAAGGCCTATCTACCAAAAATGAGTCATTAAGATATAGAATATTAAGACTAATAACCAAGAGCAATATTGAATCAGTAATAGAGAAAGAAAAGCCCAGGACAGCTTCACTGCTGCATTCTACCGAACATTTAAAGAACTAATTCCAATTCTTCTCAAGCTATTCAAAACAACAGAAAGGAGAGAATCTTCTATGAAGCCTGCATCTAAACCTGAAATAATATCTATCTATTATAATAATATCTTTCTAATAATAATATCTTTCAGGTTTAATATCTAAACCTGAAAAAGATACAACCGAGGAAGAGAACTATAGAACAATACCCCTGATGAACACAGATCAAAAATGCTCAAGAAAATCTCAGCTAATTGAATCCAACAACACATCAGAATGGCCATTCACATGGACCAAGTGGGATTTATCCCTGGTATGCAGGCAAGGTTCAACATTCGCAAATCACATCAACAAACTGAAGAACAAAAATCATGGTTATATCAACAGATGCAGACAAAGCATGTGACAAAAAAACACAGCCTTTCATGTTGAAAATCTTAAGCAAACTGGGTACAGAAGGAACATTCCTCAATACAATCAAGGCAATGTATGACAAACCCACGGCCAGCATCCTACTGAATGGGCAAAAGCTGAAAGCATTTCCATTGAGATCTGGAACCAGACAAAGATGTACACTCTCACTACTGCTATTTAATATAGTCCCATAACTTTTAACCAGAGGCATTAGGCAAGAAAAAGAAATCAAAGGATTACAAATTGAGGGGCCAGCCCCATGTAGCAGTAGGTTAATCCTCCGCCTGTGGTGCTGGCATTCCATATGGGCGCCACTATTTCTAATCCCGGCTGCTCCTCTTCCAATCTAGCTCTCTGTTGTGGCCTGGAAAAGCAGAAGATGGCCCAAGTCCATGGGCCCCTGCACTCACATGGGAGACGCAGAGGAAGCACCTGGCTCCTGGCTTCAGATCGGCACAGCTCAGGCCGTTGTAGCCATTTGGGGAGTGAACCAACGGAAGGAAGACCTTTCTCTGTCTCTCCCTCTCACTTATGTAACTTTGCCTTTCAAGTAAATTTTTTAAAAATCTTTTTTAAAAAAAAAGGAATACAAATTGGAAAGGAGGAAATCAAACTATCCCTATTTGCAGATGACATGATCCTATTCAAAGGGGATTCAAAAGACTCCACTGAGAGGTTACTGGAACTCATTCGAGAGTTTGGTAAAGTGGCAGGATATAAAATCAACACAGAAAAATCTAGAGCCTTTTACACACAGACAATGTCATGGCTAAAAAAAGAACTTATAAGTTTAGTCACATTCACAATAGCTCCAAAAAGACTCAAATACCTTCGAATAAACTTAACCAACGATGTCAAAGATCTCTACTATGAAAATTACAAAACAACAAAGAAACAAACAGAAGACATTTAAAAGTGGAAAAATCTTCCATGTTCATGGATTCCAAGACTAAACATTATCAAAATGTCCATACGAGCAAAAGCAATTTACAGATTCAATGCAATCCCAACCAAAATACTAATGGCATTCTTCACAGATCTAGACCCTGAATAGCTAAAGCAACCTTATACAACAAAAATAAAGCCGGAGGCATCATAACATCTGATTTCAAAACATAACACAGGGCAGTTATAATCAAAACAGCGTGGTACCAGCATAAAAACAGACTTGTAGATCAGTGGAACGGAATAGCAACTCCAGAAATCAATCCATGTGTCTACAACCAAATTACCTTTGATAAAGGAGCTAAAATCAATTCCTAGAGCAAGGACAACCTCTTTAACAAACAGTGCTGGGGATACTGGGTCTCCATGAAAACAGTATAAAACAGTATGAAAACAGATCCCAACGTTACACCTTACACTAAAATCTACTCAAAAGGATCAAAGACCTCAATCTACCACCCAGTACCATCAAATCAATAGAGAACATAGGGGAAACTCTGCAAGACACTGGCACAGGCAAAGACTTCTGGGAAAAGACTCCCAAAGGCACAGGCAATCAAAGCCAAAATTGACAATTGAGATTACATCAAGCTGAGAAGCTTCTGCACTGCAAAAGAAACACTCAGCAAAGTGAGGAGGCAACAAACAAAATGGGAGAAAATACCTGCAAACTACGCAACTGATAGAGGGTTAACATTCAGAATCTATAAAAAGCTTAAGAAACTCAACAACAACAAAACAAACAATCCAGTTAAGAAATGGGCAAAGAACTGGAACAGTCATTTTTCAAGAGAGGAAACTCAAATGGCCAACAGACATTTGATAAAATGCTCAGGATCACTAGCCTTAAGAGAAACGAAAACCAAAACCACAATGAGGTTTCAACCCATCTGGTTAGAATGACTCTCATACAGAAATCAAGAAATGACAAATTCTGGCGAGGATGTCGAGGAAAAGGTACCCTGGTCCACTGTTGGCAGTAATGTAAACTAGTGCAACCACTGTGGAAGACAGTATGGAGATATCTCAGAAATCTGAACACAGACCTACCATACGACCCACCATATGATCCACCTGGGGATTTACTCAAACCAGAAGAAATAAGTATATAAAATAGTTATCTGCACCCCCACATGTTCAATGCAGCATAATTCATAATAGCTAAGATATGAAATCTACCAAGAAATCCATCAACTGTTGGCTGGATAAAGAAATTACAGTATATATACACTATGGAGTACTACTCAGCTGTAAAAAAAAAAAAAAAATGAAGTCCTGCCTTTTGCAACAGGATAGTTGCAAGAGTAAGGGTTGAAGTATGGGTGGGAGGGAGGGTGGAGGCTAAGTGCCACTAAGTTCTAAATCTGTATATATGGGCCGGCGCCGTGGCTCAACAGGCTAATCCTCCGCCTTGCGGCGCCGGCACACCGGGTTCTAGTCCCGGTCAGGGCGCCGGATTCTGTCCCGGTTGCCCCTCTTCCAGGCCAGCTCTCTGCTGTGGCCTGGGAGTGCAGTGGAGGATGTCCCAAGTGCTTGGGCCCTGCACCCCATGGGTGACCAGGAAAAAGCACCTGGCACCTGGCTCCCGTCATCGGATGAGTGTGGTGCGCCGGCCGCGGCAGCCATTGGAGGGTGAACCAATGGCAAAGGAAGACCTTTCTCTCTGTCTCTCTCTCTGTCCACTCTGCCTGTCAAATATATATATATATATATATATATATATATATATATATATGTATATATGAAATATATGAAACTTGAATAACTTAAATTTTAAAATATTGTTAATAAAAAGTAAGAAGCACTTTATTTACAGAGAAGGTAAACTAGAAAGTTTCTAGACATTGTAGGATTAAAGTTCTAGGATTTAGAAGTTCAGAAACCCAGTTAGCAATTACTCAATTAATACAGACCTAATTTTTAACTTCATCATTACATAATTCACATATAATCTACCCATTTTTAAAAAAAACTCAAGTACGGCACTGGCACAGTGGCATAGTAGATTAATCCTCCACCTGCGGTGTCAGCTTCCAATATAGGTGCTGTTTCTAGTCCTGGCTGCTCCTCTTCCAATTCAGCTCTCTGCTGTGGCCTTGCAGAGCAGCAGCAGATGACCCAGGTGCTTGGGCCCCTGCACCCGCATGGGAGACTGGGAGGAAGCACCTTGCTCCTGGCTTTGGATCAGCACAGCTCCGGCTGTTGCATCCATTTGGGGAGTGAACCAACAGAAAGAAGACCTTTCTCTCTGTCTCTCCCTCTGTCTGTAACTCTACCTTTCAAATAAATAAAATAAATTTTTTTAAAAAAAGCACTATGGGCCGGCGCCGTGGCTCAACAGGCTAATCCTCCACCTTGCGGCGCCGGCACACCGGGTTCTAGTCCCGGTTGAGGCGCCGGATTCTGTCCCAGTTGCCCCTCTTCCAGGCCAGCCCTCTGCTGTGGCCCAGGAGTGCAGTGGAGGATGGCCCAGGTGCTTGGGCCCTGCACCCCATGGGGAGACCAGGAAAAGCACCTGGCACCTGGCTCCTGCCATCGGACGAACGCGGTGCGCCGGCCGCAGCGCGCCATCCGCGGCGGCCATTGGAGGGTGAACCAACGGCAAAAGGAAGACCTTTCTCTCTGTCTCTCTCTCTCACTGTCCTCTGCCTGTCAAAAATAAAAAAAATAAAAAATAAAAAAAAATTTTTTTTTAAATTTTAAAAAAAAGCACTATGAATTTATTCATTTATTTTGAGGGGCAGTTTAGTTTTTTAAAGCAATTTACTAACATGTTCGATTTTCAAGGTCACTACAAATGCATGATAATTATAACAAAATTTCCATGTTAATGTGATGTTACTACAAAGAGAACAATGATATTTCACTCCCTTTCTCCCTTTGTTTCTGAGATAGCATTTTAATGTACCTTATAGTCAAAGGATTCATGCTTCACTAAATAAAGAGTTCAACAAGTAAAAACAAAAATTCATCAATCAACAGGGAGATACACAGGGACTATAAGCAATCATCAAAGGCAAAGATGTCCACTTCACTCATATAAATCGTAAAATAATCATACGTTATTAAAACTATAGTAGTATATCATTTTAATCTTTGACTAAGATATAAAACAAAGTCTGAGGGCCAGTGCAGTGGCATAGTGGGTAAAGCTGCCGCCTGCAGTGTCGGTATCCCATATGGATACCAGTTTGAGTCCCAGTTACTCAATTTCCAATCCAGCTCTCTGCTATGGCCTGGGAAAGCAGCAGAAGATGGTCCAAGTCCTTGGGCTCTTGCACCGGCATGGGAGAGCCACAGAAAGCTCTTGGCTTTGAATTGGCCCAGCTCAGACCATTGAGGCCATTTGAGGAGTGAAACCCCACCCCCGCCTCGCTTCTCTGTAACTCTATCTTTCCTTTCAAATAAATAAATAATCTTAAAAAAAAGTTTGACACACACAGGCTTTTTGTTTTGTTTTGTTGTTTTCAAATTTATTTTTCTTTAACTTTTGTTCCCCCATGTGATACCTGCCTTGCTGTGTCAGGCTTATTTCACTCAACATGATGTCCTCCAGTAGCACCCATTTTCATAAAATTTTTATAAAAATGATAGAAGCTCATTATTTTCTTTAGAGCTGAATGATATTACAATGGTGTGTATGTGTGTGTTATCTTTATCCATTAATCTGACACCTTGGTTCATCCCACATTTTGGCTACTTTAATAGTGCTGTTATAAACGGGGGGTGGGGGGGGGCGGCAACGCAGTGGTTTAGTAGGTTAAGCCTCCGCCTGTAGTGCTGGCATCCCATACCGGTGCCGGTTCGAGTCCCAGCTGCTCCTCTTCTGATTCAGCTCTCTGCTTAGAGCCTGGGAAAGCAGAAGATGGCCCAAGAGCTTGCACCAGAAGAAATTCCTGGCTCCTGGCTCCTGGCTCAGCTCCAGCCATTGCAGCCATTGGCTAGTGAATCAGCCAATGGAAGACGCTTCTCTCTCTCCCTCCCTCCCTCTCCATCTGTAACTTCCTCTCAAACAAATAAAACCTTAGGAAAAAAACTAAACAAAACAAAAAGATGATGGTGTTGCCTTCTCTTTCATACAAGTTCACGGGCTTTTCACTATATATTTAGTACTACAACTGCTGGATCATATGGCAAGTCTATTTCTGTTTAAGAAATCTCCATACTGTTTTTCATAGTAGCTGCACTAATTTACATTGCCACCAACAGTGTGTAAGTTTCTCCTTCTCCACATCCTCACCAGCATTTGTTACTTTCAGTCTCAAATAACCATTCTGATAGGAATGAAGTGATACCTCATTATGGTTTTGTTTTGGACTTCCCTGATGGCTAATGATGTAGATTATTTTTTCATAATATTTGTTGGCCATTGTATTTCTTCTTTTGAGAACTATCTACTGAGGTCCTTTGTATAATTCTTCACTGGATTGGTTTCCTTTCTGTTGTTGACTTTTTTGAATTGCTGATATATTCTGGATATTAATCCTTTGTTGGGTAGGTAGCTGGCAAACATTTTTTCCCATTTTCTTAGATGTCTCTTTAGCATATTTATTGTTTCCTCTGTTGTGCAAAAGTTTGAGTTGGATACAGCTCCATTTGTCTAGTTCTGCTTTTGTTCCTAGTGTGTGGGGCCAGTGCTGTGGTGTACTAGATTAATCATCCAGCTGCAGCGCCAGCGTACCATATGGGCATCAGGTCAAATGCCGGCTTTTTTTTTTTTTTGACAGGCAGAGTGGACAGTGAGAGAGGGAGACAGAGAGAAAGGTCTTCCTTTTTGCCGTTGGTTCACCCTCCAGCGGCTGCCACGCTGCAGCCGGCGCACCGCGCTGATCCAAAGCCAGGAGCCAGGTGCTTTTTCCTGGTCTCCCATGGGGTGCAGGGCCCAAGCACTTGGGCCATCCTCCACTGCACTCCCTGGCCACAGCAGAGAGCTGGCCTGGAAGAGGGGCAACCAGGACAGAATCCAGTGCCCCGACCGGAACTAGAACCTGGTGTGCCTATTGAGCCGCTGCACTGGCCTGGCTTTTCTAATTCTAATCCAGCTCCCTGCTAATGGCATGGGAAAGCAGTGGAAGATGGTTCAAGTGCTTGGGCCCCTGCCACCTACATGGAAGACCCAGATGAAATTCCAGGCTTTGGATCGGGCCAGCTCCGACCATCGTGGCCATTTGGGGGAATGAACTAGGTAATGGAAAACCTCCCTCTGTCTCTCAAATAAATAAATCTTTTTTTTAAAATGTCTTGATCTATACCAATGTCTTCAAGTATTATTACTTTACCCATTTAAAGTATGTAATTCAGTGATTTTGTCTATTCACAGCTGTACAAACTTCAACACAATCAATTTTAAAACTTTTAATCACTTCCAAAAGAAAGTCCTTAGCCATAATCTTCCAACCTTCTCCAACTAACAGTTTATTTTCTGCCTCTAAAAATTTGTCCAATGAGAAATTTCATATACAGAGTTATCTAATATGGAGATTTTATGGCTGCTTCCATTCATTCAGCATAATATTTTTAAGGTTCATCCATGTTTTAGCACATATAGCATTCCCACTCTGCAATGGCTTGGATACTAGTTGTCCCTGTCAAAACTCATGATGGCCGGCACCGCAGCTCACTAGGCTAATCCTCTGCCTGTGGCGCCAGCACCCCGGGTTCTAGTCCCGGTCAGGGCGCCGGATTCTGTCCCGGTCGCCCTTCGTCCAGTCCAGCTCTCTGCTATGGCCCGGGAAGGCAGTGGAGGATGGCCCAGGTCCTTGGGCCCTGCACCCGCATGGGAGACCAGGAGAAGCACCTAGTTCCTGGCTTCAGATCGGCGCAGCGTGCCGGCTGTAGTGGCCATTAGGGGAGTGAACCAACAGAAAAGGAAGACCTTTCTCTCTGACTCTCTCTCTCACTAACTCTGCCTGTCAAAAAAATAAAAAAATTTTAAAAACTCATGATGAAATTTAATTGCCATGATGGTGGTATTATGAAGTAAGGAATTTAAGAGGTGATTAGAGGGGCTGGCACTGTGGTACAGCAGGTTAAAAGCCTCCACCTGCAACACTAGTATCTCATATGGGCCCCGGTTCAAGACCCAGCAATTCCCAGCAGATGCATCTGAGAAAGCAGAAGGAGATGGCCTAAGTGCTTGGGCCCCTTCAGAACCCAAGTGGAAGACTCAGATAAACACCTGGCTCCAAGCTTCAGCCTGACTCAGTACCAATTATTGGGGCCATTTGGGGAGTAAACCAGCTGATGGAAGATCTCTCTCTCTCTCTCTCTCTCTCTCTCTCTCTCTGTGTGTGTGTGTGTGTGAATGTACCTTTCAAATAAATAATAAGTAAATGTTTACCTTTCTCAGGGAGTTCTCTTGTGGGACTGATTTAGTTATCAGAGCAGGTTTTTTATTTCTTTATTTTTTTTTGACAGGCACAGTGGACAGTGAGAGAGAGACAGAGAGAAAGGTCTTCCTTTGCCATTGGTTCACCCTCCAATGGACGCCACGGGCAGTGCGCTGAGGTCGGCGCACCACATTGATCCTATGGCAGGAGCTAGGTGCTTCTCCTGGTCTCCCATGGGGTGCAGGGCCCAAGCACCTGGGCCATCCTCCACTGCACTCCCAGGACACAGCAGAGAGCTGGCCTGGAAGAGGGGCAAGTGGGACAGAATTCGGTGCCCCGACCGGGACTAGAATCCGGTGTGCCGGCGCCACAAGGCGGAGGATTAGCCTACTGAGCTTTCCCAGACCATAGTAGAGAGCTTATTTATAATCTCACTTTTTCCCTCTCTCACTCTCCCTCTTCTTTTCAAAAATAAACCTTTAAAAATAAAATTTAAAAAAAAGATATATTTCTTTTTAAATTTTTACTCAAAAAGCAGAGAGACAGAGAAAGACAGGGGGTAGAAAAGGGAGGAAATCTTCCATCTGCTGGTTCATTCCCCCAAATGCCCAAAACAGCCAGGGCCGGGCCTGTCTGAAGCCAGGAACTAGAAACTCAATCTAGGTCTCTCACATGAAATACAGGAACCCAAGTACTTGAGCCATCATCCCCTGCCTTCAGTGGGGTACACTGGAAGTAAGTTAGATGGGGCTGGTGCTATGGTGTAGTGGGTAAAGCTACCGCATGCAGTGCTGGCATCCCATATGGATACCAGTAGAGGTGACCTCTGAACCCAGGCACTTTAATCTGAGATACAAGCATTCTGACTGGTCACTTAACTGCTGTGCCAGATGCCTACCTTTAAAACAGCTCTTAACCACAGTTTTACTTCCCATGATTCAGTTGCATGTGGTTACCTATGGTACACAAATATTAAAAGAAAATTCCAAATAAGTAATACACACCATCTCTTCCAGGACATACACAGTGCATACCCACACTGTATATGCTACACGCCAGATAATTACTTACTATTCCTCTTATATATCAAATCAGCTGTAACTCTACTGCAGGGTTTGTGTTCAAATAACTTTAATTTTACTTAATCAAATAAAGTTTAATTAATAATGGCCCCAAAGCACAAAGTAGTGAGTGTTGCTGGTGATGTACTTACTTTAAGTGAGAGGGTGAAAAGTTCTTGCCTTAAGGAAGATCTAAGATGTAAGTGCAAACCATCTGTGAAATTGTAAAGAAGGAAAAGGAATTCATTCTTTTGCTGTAGTACCTCCAACTACAAAAGTTATGGCCACAGCACATGATAAAAAGTTTCAGACATCCCCAGGGGCATTTCAGAATCCATCTCCCCCAGATGAGGGGAGACTGTTTAGCAGTACTTCATTCCTTTATGACCAAGTGTTAGTCCCTTGTCTGGATGTACCATATTCAATCCATTCACCTTGTGGTGGACATTTGGGCTGTTTCAACCATTTAACTTTAAATAATGCTGCTATACCTTTTTTTTTTTTTTTTTTTTTTGATAGGCAGAGTGGACAGTGAGAGAGAGAGACAGGTCTTCCTTTGCCGTTGGTTCACCCTCCAATGGACGCCACGCTGCAGCCGGCGCACTGCGCTGATCCAAAGCCAGGAGCCAGGTGCTTTTTCCTGGTCTCCCATGGGGTGCAGGGCCCAAGCACTTGGGCCATCCTCCACTGCACTTCCAGAACACAGCAGAGAGCTGGCCTGGAAGAGGGGCAACCAGGACAGAATCCAGCGCCCCCAATGGGACTAGAACCTGGTGTGCCAGCGCAGAAAGGCGGAGGATTAACCTATTGAGCCACGGCGCCAGCCTGCTATACTATTCTAATACTGCTCTAAGATCTTGATAACCTTTGATTCCATCTGGAACTCCTACAATTTCAGTCCACAGAGAAGGCTGATATATTTTATTGTTCTGGGAAGGCTTCTGGGAGGTCAAAAAACCAACTATTAGATTTTACTTGGAAATACTAAAAATAACCAGAGAATCTTTTTTTAAAATTATGTTTTAGGCCGGCGCAGCCATTGGAGGGTGGATCAACGGCAAAGGAAGACCTTTCTCTCTGTCTCTCTCACTGTCCACTCTGCCTGTCAAAAAAAAAAAAAAAAAAAAATTATGTTTTAAGCCTACAGAGTTTCCAAGATTTCAAGTTGGGAACAGAACTTAATCTAGTCCTACTCACCCTCACTCCTGTGAAGTCACTGCCACAGATGATATGTGTAGGTCTCTCCAGTGCCTCTAGAGAGTGACTTTTGACTTCTAATGATCAAATTTTTTTTTAAACAACACAGTAGGTTTAGGCAACCAGAGACTTCCTTTTAAAATTATTACTGTGGTAATTTTTAAGTATACAGTTCACTGACATTTATTTTCACACTGTTGTACCACCATCACCACCATTCATCTCCAAAAATTTTTCATCTTCCCAAAATGAAACTCTGTTCCCACTGAACTCCCAGCCCCTGGCAATGACTATTCTACTTTTTGTTTCTACAAATCTGAATACTCTAGTATATATAAGTGGAATTATGTAATATTTGTCTTTTTGTTACTGGCTTATTTCCCTTAGCATATCCTCAAGGTTTATCTATGTGGTAGCATGTGCCAGAACATCCTTTCTTTTTAATGCCGAATAATATTCCTTTCTACATTATAGACCACATTTTGTTTACCCATTCATCTACTGAAGGGCACTTGGGTTGTTTGCCTCTTTTAGCTACTGTGAATAACGCTGCTATAAACATGGATATACAATATATTTGAGTTCTTGCTTTCACTTCATTTGGGTATATACCCTGAAGCAGAATTACTAGGTCATAATTATAATCCTATTTTTAATCTTTTGAGGAACTACCGTATCATTTTCATAGCAGCTTCATCATTTTACTCTCTCACTAAAGATACACAAGAGTTCCCATTAAAGTTTTCCACACCCTTGCCAATATATCATTTTCTTTCTTTTTTTAAAAGCCATGCTAATAGTACAAAATAATATCGCATTGTGATTTTTATTTGCATTTGCCTAATGATTAGTAATGTTGGGCATTTTTTAATGTGCTAATTGACAAATTATCTTTTTTGAAAAACGTCCATTCAAACCTTTTGCCTAGTTTCAAGTTGGGGTAATTTGTATTTTTTTTTTAATTTATTTATTTGAGAGGCAAAGTTATAGACAGAGAAAGGGTGAGACGGAAAGAGACGTCTTTTATCCGCTAGTTCATTTCCCAAATGGTCACAACAGCTGGAGCCGAGACAATCCAAAGCCAGGAGCCAAGAGTTTTTTCTAGGTCTCCCATCTGGGTGCAGGGGCCAAAGCACTTGGACCATCTTCCACTGCTCTCCCAGGCCATAAGCAGGGAAGTGGATTAGAACTGGAATAGCCGGAACCTGAACAGGCACCCATACGGGATACAGTGCCAAAGGTGGAGGATTTACCTACTATGCCACAATGCCAGCCCCTTACTTTTATTTTTTATTATTTACTTATAAAGAGTTCTATATTCTGTAGAAAGAAAATCTATTTTCTAGAAACAAGCACCTTATCAGATTTGCAAGTATTTTCCCCCACTCTTTAGGTTATCTTTTTACTTCCTTGACGCTATCCTTTGAAGCTTAAAACATTTTTTAAAAAGATCTTATTATTTGAGAGGTAGAGTTACAGAGAGAGAGAGAGAGAGAGAGAGAGAGAAAGGTCTTCCATTTGCTGGGTCTCTCCCCAAACGGCTGCCATGGCTGCAGCTGGGCCTATCCGAAGCCAGGAGCTTCTTCCAGGTTTTTTTTAAAAAAAGATTTATTTATTTGTTTGAAAGTCAGAGTTATACAGAGAGAGGAGAGACAGAGACAGAGACAGAGACAGAGACAGAGAGAGAAGTCTTCCATTTGATGGTTCACTTGCCAATTGGCCGCAACGGCCAGAGCTGTGCCAATTCGAAGCCAGGAGCATCCACGCAGAGGTCTCCCATGCAGGTGCAGGAGCCCAAGTACTTGGGCCATCTTCCGCTGCTTTCTCAGGCCATTAGCAGAGAGCTGGATTAGAAGTGGAGCAGCCAGGTCTCGAACCGGCGCCTATGTGGGATGCCAGCGTTTTGGGCCAGGCCATTAACACACTGCGCCACAGCACCAGCCCCCAAGAGTGTCAATTGTTAAATCAACAACAGGAGTCACTATGCACTTGCTCCCCATGTAGGATCTCTGCCCTTAATGAGTTGTACTATGAGAATTAACATTAAAACTAGTATTCAAACAGTACTTTATACTTTGTATGTCTAAGTGGGTGCAAATTGTTGAAATCCTTACTTAGTATAGAGCTGATCTTCTGTATATAAAGATAATTAAAAATGAATCTTAATGAAGAATGAAATGGGAGAGGGAGTAGGAGGTGGGAGGGGAATGGAGGTGGGAGGGGAATGGAGGTGGGAGGGGAATGGAGGTGGGAGGGCGGGTATGGGGGGAAGGACTGCTATATTCTAAAAAGCTGTACCTATGAAATTTATTATATAAAAGCTTTAAAAAAAAAAAAAAAGAGTGCAATGGAGCTGAAAACTTCCTACCACCTAGTGACTAATAGCCATGTTAGAAAGTCCCGCTGCAAGGCTTTACTCAGGTGTTTGTGATGATGCCACCGTAAATACACATGGACTGCCAGTCATATAAAAGACAGCACATTCAGTTATGCACAGTATGTATCACTTGGTAATACAAACGGTGACAGAGAAAAAGAGACAGGCAGATCTTCCATCCACTAGTTCTTTCCCCAAATGACCACAACAACTGGCATTAGATCAAGCCAAATCCCAGAATGAGAAAACTCCATCCAGGTCTCCCAGGTGGGTTGCAGGGGCTCAAGTTATTGGGCCATTTTCCACGGCTTTCCCAGGCACATTCACAGGGAGCTGGGTCAGCAGAGGAGCCATTGGCACTGTCCAGTTGGCACCCACACGGGATGCCAGCATTGCAGACAGCAGCTTAACCTACCGCACCACAACACAAGCCTCTCTAAACGTTCGATCTATTTTAAATTGCAAAATTTCGCTTTTACATTTTGACCTTTTTATATAAAACCAAGATACAGGGGTCAGGATTGTGGCACAGAGTTAACTTGCTGCTTGTGATGCCAGCATCAAACCGCTGGTTTAAGTCCCGCTACTCCACTCCCGGTCCAGCTTCCTGTTACCACACCTGAGAGGCAGCACAAAAAGTGCTCGGGCTACTGTCACCCCTGTGAAAGACAAGCACATAGTCCATGGCTACAGCCGTACCCAAACCTGACGACGGTGGCCGCTCAAAGCATGAGCCAGGGGATGGGAATTATCTCTTACCTCTCATCCAACCAACCAACCCTTTCTCCCTCTCCTCCTGTCTACTGTTTCTTTATGTCACTTTGGCTTTCAAAGAAATAAATCAATCATAAAAAACAACAACCAAAGACACAAAGGGTCAGGATCATCAATGGCCCTGTCTTCTACCTCCACATTTTGCCCACTGGCACATCTTCCAGGGCAATAATATGCATGGAACCAACATGGCCTACGACAACAATGCTAACTCTGCCTTTCAAATAAATTAATAAAACTAAAGTAAAACGAAATGTTAGCAGAAAGCTCCTTTAAATCCTTATCAGATTGATTCAGTTAGTTTCTGTCATGCTCCCAAAATATCCCCTAAAATCATTTTGTAAATATCAGTAATACATGTCCCATGCTTTGGGAAACACTATGCTACCAGGCTGTTTTATTCACATTTCCAATCACTTGGACTATCTCAAGACTCAGCATAAGTCTCTATACCGCCTCCACAAGGAAGAGAGTATACTTAAAGGGACTATCATCATGTAATATTTTTAAGTTATGGTCCATTTCTTCTCACTCAAGAAAAGGCCATCCTTTAGGTGAATATTGTTGAGATTCCAAGAAAGGGTTACATAATTAGGATTCTTTTTTTTTTTTTTAAGATTTTACTTATTTGAAAGACGGAGTTACAGAGAGAGAGGTAGAGACAAAAAGAGAGGTCTTCCATCCGTTGGTTCACTCCCCAGATGGCCATAATGGCCAGAGCTGCGCCAATCTGAAGTCAGGAGCCAGAAGCTGCCTCTGACTCCCCAACATGGGTGCAGGGGCCCAAGGACTTAGGCCATCTTCTACTGCTTTCCCAGGCCATAGCAGAGAACTGAATCGGAAATGGAACAGCCGGGACTAGAACCGGTGCCCATATGGGATGCCGGCACTTCAAGCCAGGGCTTTAACCCAATACGCCACAGCGCCAGCCCTGAGGATTCTTGTGGCCAATTGTATACCTGTATAGGAATTGACTTCCACTGGCCTTCAGGGGATTTCCTTCACTTCTTTCCTGTATTGGATGTCCTGTTTCCTATATCCCAAGTATTCCTTTCTTTCGACTTATTCATTTAATAAATTCCCTGAAAGGTGGGTTAAGATCCCCTTGTCCCTTGGGTTCTATGCCTGGCTCTGGCTCCTGACTCCAGTTTCCTATTAATGCAAACCATGGGAGGCAGAGATGAGTTCCCACCACCCAGGAGGGAGAGTTCGCTTTCAGACAGCCCTGCCCCAGCCACTGAGAGCATTTGGTGAATGAACCAGCAGACTGGGGAGCCCAAGGAGGGAGTTGGGGGAGCAATCATTGCCAGGCACATGCACATATTCCTGTCACACTTTCATAATTTTCAAAAAATCTTTGAGAAAAGCATCATGGAGTTTTTAACTTTTTAAATTATGAAAGACAGAGGGTATTTCCCTTCTACTCTCATTGATAATTTTGCTGACAATCCTAAGTCAGAGCTAATTTTTCTTAAGGATTTAAAAGGATCTGCTTCATTATGTCTTTAACTTTTTTTTTTTAAGATTTATATATTTATTTGAAAGAGTTACACAGAGAGAGGAGAAGCAGAGAGAGAGAGAGAGAAAGATAGAGCAAGAGAGAAAGAGAGAGAGAGAGAGGTCTTCCATCCGCTGGTTCACTCCCTAGATGTTCACTCGGGCAATGGCCAGAGCTGTGCCAATCCAAAGCCAGGAGCCAGGAGCTTCTTCCAGGTCTCTAACGTGGGTGCAGGGGCCCAAGGACTTGGGCCATCTTCTACTGCTTTCCCAGGCCATAGCAGAGAGCTGGACAGGTCTCGAACTGGCGCCCATATGGGATGCCGGTGCTTCAGGCCAGGGCGTTAACCCACTGCGCCACAGCGCCGGCCCCATGTCTTCTAACTTTCAATGATGCTGAGAAATAGGAACTCATTCTGACTCCTGATCTTTCATATATTTTTACTCTATAAGTGCATAGATTATTATGGTCCCTCATTATTGTAATGCTTAATGTGTTAGGCATTTGATGGGCTTTTAAAAAGTGATGGTTTTCAAGGGGCAGGCTTTGGTGCAATGGTCAAGAATCGGCTTGGGAGGCTCACATCCCCTCTCAGAAAGCCTGGGTGGAGTCCTGCCCCTGCTTTGGATTCCAGATTCCTCCAAATGCTCATACTGGGAGGCAGCATATAATGGCTCAAGTTCTTAGACTTGGATTGAGTTCTCAGTTCCTGACTTTGGCCTGACCCAGCCCTAGTTGCTCTGGGCATTTGGGGAAACTAGTGGATGTAAAATGTCTATCTGTCTCTCTGCCTTCCAAATGAAGTGAAAATAAATAACTACAAACATACATACATAAAGTTCAATCTGATAGTCTTTCAGTTGTCCCTCCCCTGCTCTTTTTCACCTACGGTAGAGGCTTTCCTAAGATGTCTGGTAAATCTTAGCAGTCTGTTTTACCAGGGTAAGATTAAAAGCTGATTGGAATCTTTGAACACATGGGTAAAGTTTGCTATCTTTGAGCTTCACCTTAAGGTAGAGAATTTAGGTTGTTAGCTGAAACTGGTTGATCCACTGGAGAAGAGGCTGCTGGTCTCTGCAGTCAAGAGTTGCATCAGCACAGTTGTCAGAATAGCACATGTACTACTGACTGTGCCTGGAAATCCCCAATACCCACCTAAAAGGCTCACCGTTACATTTAAGCTATTATGAAATAGATTCTGTCCCTTCTATCTAACGGTCCTAAGCAAAAAAATTACTATTATTAAGTAAGGACTAAAAGTACAAAGAGTAGTTGCTCAAAAAAAAAAAATAATAATAATACTTGCTACATAAAAGAACAGCAGGTGCAGCAACACTTTGATTACTTATATCCTAGGTACTGCAGAGTACTTCCCAACAATTACTTGAGAAAGTTTAGTGGATAAAAGGACAGGTACTGGGTTTCAAATTCAGCTTTGCTATTTATAGGTTGTCTGAGCTTGGGCAACTGTACACATACCAGGTTAATTAGATATAAAATTAAAATAAAAATAGTACAGAGTTCACTAAATTGCAGTAACAAAAAATATCATTAAAGTAACTAGGCTAGAATCTAGCACATAAAGAGCATTCCGAAAGTTTGCAACGATTGTGTACCTCTGTTATTCCACATTCTTCAGGTGGAAAGTTGAACTTACACAGTTTTGTTTTGCTTTTTTAAGTCTCTTACACTCACTAGGAAACTTAGGAACCAGAACACCATTTAGTAGAAAGTAGGGGGGCTAAATTGAGTTCTTCAACTTCTAAGAGCTTCAGTGAATTCAAGAACTCCCAGAAACCTAATACACAATCTTGTGTTGAGCGTACACATACAGCTTAACCTAAACACTTGAAAGCAATCATGATCCAAAAAGAATTAAGTATCACCAGGATAATGGTGAGCAGGAATTAGAAATTCTTTGACCAATACTTTCTTTGCTCATTTCTGACTTGCTGTTTTAGACGTCAGTAACACATTTCAACATTTAAAAAGTCTATTTACCTATTGTGATTTTATAGACACTTGAATAAATGAAGTAGGGAATACATGCATATCACAAAACTATAATAAAACTATGCAGTAGAAACATTACAACCACAATATGCAAAGTAAGATAGCACATTCTAAAACATAATTAAAACAATCTGGGGAAGAAAGCCATTTACTTTAGGAAAAGAAAATCTAGGAACAGCTTTGTGGCACCCCATATCTGAGCGTTGCTCAGAGTCATGGCTGCTCTGCTTCTGATCAAGCTCCCTGATAACTTGTCTGGGAAAACAGACAAGTTACTTGGCCCCTGCCACTTACATGGATCAGGATGGAGTTTCACACTCCTAGCTTTGGCCTGGCCCAGCCTCAGCCATTGCAGCCATTTGAGGAATGAACCACCAGATGGAAGATCTCTCTGTCTCTCCACCTCTGAAATAAATAATTTACCAAAAAAAAAAAAAAATCACTTGATATCTAAATGAATCTAAATGGCTTTCCTCCTCTAAACTACAGTTCAGGAACTAACCTTCATCTCCCTCAATTTGCATGGAATCTGGCACACAATAGATACTCAAATATGCACTGAATAAAATAACACATGAGCAGTTTACTAACAGACTTAATTCACCTGGAAGCATTCTCTTTGAACTGATTTTCCTGGGTCTAGGTTCCCACATATTTGAAATAGGTGGTTTAAGTTAGGTGATCGGCCGGCGCCGTGGCTCAACAGGCTAATCCTCCGCCTTGTGGCGCCGGCACACCGGGTTCTAGTCCCGGTCGGGGCGCCGGATTCTGTCCCGGTTGCCCCTCTTCCAGGCCAGCCCTCTGCTGTGGCCAAGGAGTGCAGTGGAGGATGGCCCAAGTGCTTGGGCCCTGCACCCCATGGGGAGACCAGGAAAAGCACCTGGCACCTGGCTCCTGCCATCGGACGAACGCGGTGCGCCGGCCGCAGCGCGCCATCCGCGGCGGCCATTGGAGGGTGAACCAACGGCAAAAAGGAAGACCTTTCTCTCTGTCTCTCTCTCTCACTGTCCACTCTGCCTGTTCAAAAAAAAAAAAAAAAGTTAGGTGATCATTTAAAAGTTTTATAGTTGGAGTAAGCATCTGGCACAGCTGTTAAGACACTGCTTAGGTTACCCACATCCCACATCAAATGCCTGGGTTTCAAGTCCCAGCTATGCTTCTGATTCCAATTTCCTGCTAACATACATCCTGGCAGGCAGCTGGCGATGGTCTAAGTACTTGGGCCCCAGCCTCCCCCGTGGAAGACCTAAACTGAACTTTTGGATACCTGGTTTGGTCTAGTTCAGTCTTGGCTGCTTCAAGCACTGTGAAAGGAACTAGCAGACAGAAGAGCTCTGTCTTTATCCATTTGCCTTTCAAATAAATATAGATTTAAAAGAAAAAACTGGAGTTGCAAGTAACCAAAAACCCAACTTCAGCTAGTAAAAATAAAAAAACAATTTACTGATTTATTAACTGAAAAAAAAAAAAATCAAAGGTTGCACGGCTTCAGAAAGGCTGATCCCAGGGCAAGCACGTAGGCTTGTTAAGATGTCTGCATCTGAATCCCAACTCCAACTACTGACTGCACCTTTCTACTAACTCAGACCCTGAGAGACAGTGATGATGGGCTCAAGTAACTGAGTTCCTGCCACCCACATGGAGACCTGGATTGACATCCAGCTCCTAAGTTCAACCCGGCCCAGGCCCTGTATTAAGATTCAGAGAAGTCAAGCCGGCGCCGTGGCTCAACAGGCTAATCCTCCGCCTTGTGGCGCCGGCACACCGGGTTCTAGTCCCGGTTGGGGTGCCGGATTCTGTCCCAGTTGCCCCTCTTCCAGGCCAGCCCTCTGCTGTGGCCCAGGAGTGCAGTGGAGGATGGCCCAAGTGCTTGGGCCCTGCACCCCACGGGAGACCAGGAAAAAGCACCTAGCACCTGGCTCCTGCCATCGGATGAGCGCGGTGCGCCGGTCGCAGCTCGCCGACTGCAGCAGCCATTGGAGGGTGAACCAATGGCAAAAGGAAGACCTTTCTCTCTGTCTCTCTCTCTCACTTTCCACTCTGCCTGTCAAAAAGAAAAAAAAAAAGATTCAGAGAAGTCAATCAGCCAGCAGACCTGAGAGCTAGTGAATGCTCAGGCTCACTCACTCTGCCTCACAAATCAAAAATAAAAGGGTGAGAGTGGATAAGGAGAGGCAGAAAGAGACACAGAGGTCTTCCATCCACTAGTTCACTCCACAGTTGGTCAGCAACAGCTGGAGCTGCACTGATCCAAAGCCAGGAGCCAGCAACTTCCTCTGGGTCTTCCACATGGGTGCAGGGGCCCAAGGACTTGGGCCATCTTCTATTGCTTTCCCAGGCCATAGCAGAGAGCTGCATTGGAAGTAGAGCAGCCAGGACTAGAACCGGTGCCCATATGCAGGCGGCGGCTTAACCAACTAAGCCACAGTGCCCATACCAATTCTCTTGTAATCTCGTCTCTGCCTACTTTGATGTCTGCTTCAGTAAAAAGACAGCAATCCCTACTCCAAGTCACAACTTGGGAGACTACAAGTTTGGAGGCTAGACACACCTAAATCTAAGTCTAGAGGGTAAACAGCATTTTCCAGGGAAGCACTTTGGAACAAGGATAACCTAAACACGGCCTCACATTTCGCTGGAGTTCAATGGGTCCCTGTAAGCAAATCACTATGTCCAAATAACTGAGCTTTGCAGACTGGTTTAAGATAATAGGAACTTAAGGATGAAGTCAGTCTCATTCAGTCTGAATGACCATGTAACAGGGACTGAGAGTCAACAGTTTCCCAAGAAAATACTGAGTGGAGTTACCATGAAAGGAAGAAAACAAACAAGTCCACCAACACTGGTTTACAGGTGAAATTAACAATGTCAATGGATTAAAGTAAGGAGCTTGGAAAGGAATCTATTAGCCTGCTGTGTATACTCTTAAATGGTATAACCAAAATTTAACTTCAATATTTATACACTAGGACCCGTGCTGTGGCATAGCTGGTAAAGCCGCCACCTGCAGTGCCGGCATCCAATATGTAAGCCATTTTGAGTCCTAACTGCTCCACTTCTGATCCAGCTCTCTGCTGTGCTCTGGGCAAGTAGTAGAAGATGGCCCAAGTCCTTGGACCCCTGCACACGCGTGGGAGACCCCAAGGAGGCTCCTGGCTTCATGGCCACAACTCTGGCCGTAGCGGCCAACTGGGGAGTGAATCATCAGATAGAAGACTTCTCTCTCTCTGCCTCTCCTGTGTGTTAACTCTTTCAAATAAATAAATAAATCTTTAAAAATATATATATTTATGTAACACCCAACCACACAAGCAAAATGGGTCTTTCTAAGCCCTTGTGAATCTACTGTTTGGTAAATTTAAGGGTAAAATCCTTCAAAGGATGCAGCCTCCTAAGCGGGTAAGGGAAAATAATAAATGATACCTAAAATTTTCTCACCTGTTTTCCTCAAGACATCTGTCCCTGGGATCAGGAAAGCAAAATTTCCGTAAGATGAAATATGATTTATAATAGAAAACAGGAAGACCTGATTTTTTTTTACAAATCCAGCATGTTTTAAGCATCTAATCTAAGCCAGACCTTAAGCTAGATGTTTATATGCTATATTTCATTGAATTCACATAACTTTGAGGTAGATTTTCTTAATCTCAGATAAGGACAAAACTAAAAAAAAAAAAAACATAATTTGCCTTATCTGAGTTTGAATCCAGGCTCTGTGACCAATTACCCATTCTACTATAAACAAGTTACTGGGAGCTGGCCCTGTGGCGCAGCAGGTAAAGCCGCCGCCTGCAGTGCTGGAATCCCACAAGGGCACTGGTTCTAGTAAGGACTGCTCCACTTTTGATCCAGCTCTCTGCTATGGCTTGGGAAAGCAGTAGAAGATAGTCCAAGCCCTTGGGCCCCTGAACCCACATGGGAGACCCAGAAGAAGCTCCTGGCTCCTAGCTTCAGATCGTTGCAGCCAACTGGGGAGTGAACCATCGGATCGAAAACCTGTCTCTCCCTTTCTCTCTTTGCCTCTCTGTAACTCTGCCTTTCAAATCAATAAATAAATCTTAAAAAAAAAAAGTTATGACAGATATCACAAGACAACATGGCCCTGTGTCTCCTTTGTATTTCTGGCATTTTTACACTCTGGTTGCCAGCGCTATTTCTGACTCTAAATTTGCCATTAACAGCCTGCTTTGAAAAATACAGATAATCAAACATGATTATCAAACAAGAACAAGTGTAAGAGGACCAAAGGAAAAGAAAAGGCCTAGGGACCTAGCCTACTGAGAACTTACAGGCTATCGCCAGATTAAGGCTATCAGAAATTCAACATTCAAGTAACCAAGGTTCTCCTACACAGTTGGACTATAAACCCACATACACTATATAGCAGTTTTCTTAACATAAAATTGTATAAAACTTCACAACAGCAGTAACTCAAATTTGTTAACATCTGTATAATTAGTTCATTCTTAGTAGATTGCTAAGCAGAGTTTTCAATGGCTGACTGAACTGAGCATATACTTTGCAAAGAGATCTGTACCTGAACAATCTTCATGGCCATATGAACCACTACACATCTCTATCATTTATAAAATGAGCATGACTACTTTTTTTTTTTTTTTTTTTTTTTTTTTAGCCAGACAGAGTTAGACAGAGAGAGAGACAGACAAGAGTTATAGACAGTGAGACAGACAGAGAGAAAGGTCTTTCCGTTGGAGGCCGTGGTGCCCATTAGGGGAGTGAACCAATGGGTGTCACGGCCTCCCGGTCTTCCACACAGGTGCAGGGACCCAAGCACTTGGGCCATCCTCCGCTGCCTTCCTGGGCCACAGCAGAGAGCCGGACTGGAAGAGGAGCAACTGGACTAGTACCCCAACCAGGACTAGAACCCGGGATGCCGGCACTGCAGTTGGAGGATTAACCAAGTGAGCCATGGCACCGGCCATGACTACATTTTAAAATACCATGAGGAGTAAATAAAAACCAAAGAACAGGGGCCGGCACTGTGGCATAGCCGGTAAAGTCACTGCTTGCATTGCCGGCATCCCAGTGAGGCACTGGTTCGAGTCCCAGCTACTCCACCTCCAATCCAGCTTTCTGCTATGGCCTGGGAAAGCACCAGAGGATTGCCCAAATCCCTTGGGCCCCTGCACCCACGTGGGAGACCGGCAAGAAGCTCTGGCTCCTGGCTTTGGACTGGCGCAGTTCCTGCCACTGTGGCCATTTGGGGAGTGAACCAGCGGATGGAAGACCTCTCTCTCTCTGCCTCACCTTCTCTTTGTAACTCTTTCAAATAAATTAATTAATTAAAAATAAAATAAAATAACAAACCCAATATCTGGTACATGGTGGGAATTTAATGCATATTACTATTATTAATGATAATATAAAAGTGCTTATCAATAAATAATGAAGTAACCTAGACATTATCCTTGGATTATATTCCTCATCTACCACATTCAATCAACCATCATGTCCTGTCAGCTCCTCCTTAAAAGTCAACCAACCACTTTAGCCTAACCCTAACCAATCTAACCTAAGCCACCATCATCTCTTGCCTAGATTACTCTAAATGTCAGTAGGCTCATTCCCATCCCTCTAAATCTGATTGTCTAGAGAGCAGTACCAACTTAAAACGTATTTGGATTAGAACAAGATGGCACTCTAGCGGGACAAAACTGGTGTGCCTCGAAGCAGATTTTGAAAGCAGTTTTCTTTGAAGCATCTTTTTTCATTCCAGCTGATAAACAGCATCTTGATACACCATGGCGGCAGCAGCAATGAAATGTATGGTATTAAAAAGAACTATCTTGGCTGGCGCCTCGGCTCAGTAGGCTAATCCTCCGCCTGCGGCGCCAGCACACCAGGTTCTAGTCCCGGTCAAGGCGCCAGATTCTGTCCCAGTTGCCCCTCTTCCAGTCCAGCTCTCTGCTGTGGCCCGGGAAGGCAGTGGAGGATGGCCCAAGTGCTTGGGCTCTGCACCCATATGGGAGACCAGGAGGAAGCACCTGGCTCCTGTTTTCAGATCAGTGCAGCACCGGCCATAGCAGCCATTTGGGGGGTGAACCAACGGCAAAGGAAGACCTTTCTCTCTCTCTCTCTCTCTCTCTCACTGTCTAACTCTGCATGTCCAAAAAACAAAACAAAACAAAAAAGAACTATCTTGAAACATTTATCTCCAATCTAAAATGGAGCTTTATATTGTGTTTGCCATAAATCTACATAGTCTCCTCTTCCACATGACATAATTGCAAAGTACAGCTTGCTCTGACATCAGATGGCAGGACAATAGTATGCTCTCACCCTTCTGTGGACATTTCATACAAACACACAAAACTGATCTCTCGACCAGATCCTGTACTTAATAATGAAGAAACACATGATCAAGTGCTGCAAATCAGACTGGCAGATAAAAGTGAACACTGTGAGCAAGGACCCATGATAGAACAACTTAGCAAAATGTCCTTTACTAGTAAGCACCGCTGGTGTCCTCATGGGCATTATCACAGACGTCCTAAGAAATTGGATCCTCCAAGGAACAGATGATACTGAGGTTCTTGGAATCAAAGAGGAATGTTATCCTGTGCCTCATTTTCCATATGAGAAAATGCAATCTGGTACCTACTCCCTATATCTTATATCCTAAAATAATCATTAAATACCCTTTCGTGTAAAAAAAATAAAACAAAACACATATTTGGTCATATTACTCTTCCATTAAAATCCTCTAGTTCATTCCTCAATACATTCAAAATAAATGTCAAATTCTATTTTTTTTTTTAGATTTATTTATGTATTCATTTGAAAGGCAGAGTTACAGAGAAGGAGAGACAGGGACAAAAAGAGAGGTCCTCCATTCACTGGTTCACTCCCCAAATGGCTAAAACAGCTGGAGCTGAGCCAATCCCTGAAGCCAGGCGCTTCCTCTGGGTCCTCCACGTGAGTGCAGGAGCCCAAGGACCGGGGCCATCTTCCACTGCTTCCTCCGGCCATGACAGGGAGTTGGATAAGAAGCGCAACAATGGGACTTGAACTGGCGCTGCAGTCTCACCCAGTATGCCACAGCACTGGCCCCTCAAATGCTTGAACTTGACCTTATATGAGGGTCTGGCCTCCATCTCCCTTTCTCTACCTTATCTCCTTCCTCTCTCTCTTGTTCACTTTATTTCTGTCATAATAATAATCTTGTTGCTAGCTCACTTCTTGTCAATCCTGTTTCTACTCACTCATGTTAGTCCTCAAACGCGAGCTCTCCTGATAGCCTTCTTCGACTGCATTCTAATCCTCAGCATCAGTTTTCTCTCATTACTCAGTTTCATGGTTCTTGTAATAACTTGTCACTTTTTGAAATTATATTAGATATTTGTCTACTCAATCATTTCTTTCGGCACACCACACTACCTTTAAGAGTGTCTAGCATGGGGCCAGTGCTGTGGCATAGCAGGTAAAGCTGCCACCTGCAGTACCAGCATCCCACATGGGCGCCGGTTCAAGTCCAAGCTGATCCACTTCTGATCTAGCCCTCTGCTGTGGCCTGGGAAAGCAGTAGAAGATGGCCCAAGTCCTTGGGTTCCTGTACCTGCATTGGAGACCCAGAAGAAGTTCCTGACTCTTGTCTTTGGATTGGTATATCTCTGGCCGTTGCAACCATCTGGGGAGTGAACCAGTGAATGGAAGAGTGTTCTTTCTTTCTCTCTTTCTTTCTCTTTCTCTCTCTCTCTCTCTCACTCTCTCTCTCCCCCTCCCTCCATCCCTCCCTCTGGCTCCCTGTAACTCTGCCTTTTAGATAAAATGTATAATTTTTTTTAAAAGAAAGTCTAACATACTAAGTCCTTAGAATAGATTTCCTGAAGGAGTAACAAATATAAGCAGTCTGGCAAATGGTGAATTCTAACAAAAATCGCCAGTATATTCATTTATGACTCACACTATGCTAAGAAGCTACATTAGAAAAACTGCAGAATCAGCACAACATAACTGCTGACTGGCAGACTGTTAAAGTCATAATAGTTTATCATACAAATTCCAGTCAAAACCAACTGAAAATACTGTCAAGAGAAACAATTATAAAAATTCAGCTTAAATATTTTAAATGACTTTCATTTGCAATTTTATAATTTCATTGTAGAAAAACTTCATTCCATAAAACAGAATGAGTACTTCAATGGCTAAGCAGAGGTTGGTTTTATGGGCAGAAAAGAGCTCAGGAAAACAAACTGACAACAGAAAGCAGACTGGCTGTTTCAGTTACTTTACAGTGTTAACATAGAAGAGGTATCTTCATTATGCTGGCTCAGGTATACTAGACCCTTATTAATTGATGAGCTGGGAGTCTCCTGAGTTTGATTTTTACTTTGTTTGAAAACTTGACCATTTCAGAGTTAAGTCTGACCAAGCGGCTGGATCCTGATTTGGTTTAGTCTGGTGGGGCTCGACACAAGAGGTTAGTCCAAAAACAATGGCTTCCTATGAATTTTACTTAACAGTAGCCAATCAGGGACCGGCACTGTGGTATAGTGTAGCGGGTAAAGCCGCCTGCAGTGCCAGCATCCCATGTGGGTGCCAGTTCGAGTCTTGGCTTCTCCAGTTCAGATCCAGCTCTCTGCTATGGCCTGGGAAAGCAGAAGAAGATGGCTCAAGTCCTTGGGCCTCTGTACCCATGTTGGAGACTCATAAGAAGCTCCTAGCTTCAGATCAGCACAGCTCTGGCTGTTGTGGCCAACTAGAGCGCGAACCAGTGGATGGAAGACCTCTCTCTCTCTGCCTCTCCTCTCTCTGTGCAACTCTGGACTTTCAAATAAGTAAAGAAATCTTAAAAAAAAAAAATACCCAACTAAAGCCATTATGGAATTCTATTTTAGAGATATTTCCAAAGTTTGATTTTCTACCATTTGGCATTTCCCTTCATAGCAGTTATTTTACATTAAGACAAAAGCAAAAACAACAAACCAGGGGTTTTGGCATTTGGTGAAATGGTTAAAGCACAGCTTGGTAGCCCGAATTCCATATCAGAGTGTCTGAGTTCCAGTACGGGCTCTATTTGCAAATCCAGCTTCCTGCTTATTTGACACTGGGAGGCAGCAGGCAATGACTCAAGCAGCTGGGTTCCCTGCCACACATGTGGGAGACCTGGATTAGGTTCCTTGCTCCAGTCTGGCCTGGCCAAACTCTGTAGTTGCAAGCATTTGAAAAGTGAATCAGCCAGTGGGAGATCTCAATCTGTCATCTGTCTCTCTCACTCTCTACCTTTCAAATAAAGTGAATAAATAAAAAATAAAACGAAGAGTAAGTACCATTCTTAACGTTCACTTGGTCTGTCACACTAAACTATACATATCTCCTACATACACAAACTAAATTTGTCCTAAACAGACACTTTGCAAAGTAAAAAGTAGTTCCTACTCAAGAAATATGGGAGAAAAATTTTAAACATACTTAAGCTCACATAGAATGCAAAAGAACATATAGGAACATGACTTCATATATGGAAGAGAAATGGTTCAGTTTTCAGGAATTAACAATTTCCAAGTATCTGAGGACTTGTCCCAAAACACAAATGCTTCTTCTTCTTCTTCTTTTTTTTTTTGGACAGGCAGAGTTAGACAGTGAGAGAGAGAGAAAGGCCTTCCTTTTTCTGTTGGTTCACCCCCTAAATGGCCGCTACAGCCAGCTCACTGCGCCGATCCGAAGCCAGGAGCCAGGTGCTTCCTCCCAGTCTCCCATGCAGGTGCAGGGTCCAAGCACTTGGGCCATCCTCCACTGCCCTCCCAGGCCACAGCAGAGAGCTGGACTGGAAGAGAAGCAACAGGGACAGAATCCGGCACCCCAAAAGGGACTAGAACCTGGTGTGCTGGCACCACAGGTGGAGGATTAGCCTAGTGAGCTGCAGCGCCGGCCCACAATGCCTTCTTAAGCATAACCATGTAATGTTAGTTGTAGTTTAGAATACTACATGTTAATCTAAAATATTCTTCATATACATGAGATGCCAACCATTAAACCAATCATTTTGTAGAATCAAGCAAATACATAAAATCTTGTCACTGTTTCAATCAATATTCACACTATGATTGCAAAGTATTCTAAAATCACAGAGCAGTGCTCTATTTTGTGGGAATGTGCTATGGGCCCAATATCATATGCCATAATGTTGTAGCTCAAAGAATACTTCCTCATTTTAATTAAAGGATGAGGTCATTTCTCAACAAATAAAAACAAGAAACTGTTGAACGTCAACAAGTTTTATAGGTCACAGCTAACTGACTAGCTACTATGATTCAAAATACATTTTTCAACTATCAAATAAATTGAAACTATAGGAATTTTAAGAAAATCAACTTTTGTAGTACATTCTTATTTTTAAAAATCAAGATTGCTTTCTTCAAGATTTTCATGAACAAAATGCACCAACAGAACTATTGAGTTTTCTGCTATACATCTAGTAGGAAAAAAGCAATGAGACAGCCAAGGGAAAGGAGGAATACAGCAAAAGGTCATTTTATTCATCTCCCACTTTCAAGAATATTGATAATCTTTCTTAAAGTCTAAACACTGGTACAGCAAGACACAAGTCCTACCCTTAATATCGCACTTATGTCCTCAGGCAATAAACCAAACAGAAAGCCAAGAGTAATAGTCACTGGTTTCAACCCTCCAGCATCAGTAGAAAAGTCACAAGTATTTTGTTAGCTAAAGAAAAAAGGTGTACTGTCTTTCCAGAGAGCCTGCAGCCTTGTGAGCACTGTTCCCACAATCCTAATGCTTCGCTCCACACAAAGAAGCACCATGTGGCTGACAGGCAGGTTACAGCAGGTAGGAATACTACTGAGTATACAAACACATTAAGGATCAAAGAAAGAGAGCAGTAAATACAGGCCACACTATGTTTATTTTGCAGTATAATTCCTAAATAATTGATGAGATGTAATAGAGTACTTGAATAATTTATTCTGATGCTCATAATCCCAAAGTATTCTAGCTTGTGACAAAGGCATTTTGAATTCAACACATTTGTTTCAGTCTTCTCAATCTGTGACCCAGCTCTATAAATAATTTCAGTGAATTATTGCATTCAGAAGCATCTCTAGAAGTACAAGTCAGAAAACAAAATAAGGTTTCAAAAACCCTGGGAGAGTTCTGTGTTAAGTTCTGAGTTTACCACACGATATAAAAAAATAAGAAAGTATGATTACCTTCAAAGCACAACATTGTTAGGGAACAGCACACACAAGAAGTACTATTAAGAAGCTTCGGGACAAGTCAAATCAGGTAAGATTATAATTATTAAAATCTAATTATCAGTACTTAGGGTATCATTTTAAAGTGACTTGAGTCTGAACACATTTCTCACATTAAAGCCCAAACAAAGGCATAAATGTTTGACTTGAGACACTACTCTATTTCTATTTATTTAAAAGGCACAGAGACAGACAGATCTTCTATCTGCTGATTCACTACCCAAATGCCTCTAACAGCCAGGACTGGGCCAGCAGAAGCCAGGAGCCTGCAACTCAATCTGGGTCTGTAACAGGTCTCTCCTTACTTGGGACATCATCACCTGCTGCCTCCCAGGGTTCTTATTAGCAAGAAGCTGTAATTTGGAGCAGAGCCATAACTCAAATCCAGGCACTCAGATATGGGATGCAGACATCCCAAGCAAAAATCCTAACAGCTGCACCAAACATCCAATTCTATTCTCCCAATTTCTGGAGTTAAAGACCACACTAAGGGCTGATGATGTGGCACAGAGTGTTGAACCATGGCTTAGGATGGTGGCATCCAATGTTGCAATGCAGATTCAAGTCCCAGATGCTCTGCTGCTGATCCAGCTTCCTGTGAATACACCTAGGAAGGCAGCAGATGATGTCCCACATGCTTGGGCCCCTAACACCCATGTGAGAGATCAGATGGAGTTCCTGGCTCCTGGCTTGGGCCTGGCCTGGTTCTTGCTGGCCATTTGGTGAGTGAACCAGCATATGATCAATCTCCATCCCCCTCTCTCTAATGCTCTGCTCTGCCTTTCAAATAAATAAACAGATAAATCTTTAAAAAAAAAAAAAAAGAGAGAGACTAGAGCTTTCACTCAACCGTTCTAAAGGATTGATTACAGAGAGCTGTTCATTTTTTTTTTTTTAAACATTTCCTTATTTGAGAGGCAGAGGGAGAGATACAAAGGGAACATGGCAAGGGAGCCAGAGACAGACCCATCTTCCATGTACTCATTCACTCCCCAAATGGCTGCCAACAGCCAGTTCTAGGCCAGGCACTCCAGCCTGCTCTCCTACATGGGTAGCAGGGGCCCAAGCACGCAGGCCATATTCCACTGCTTCCCTTAAGCATTAAGAGGAAGGTGGATCAGAAGCAAAACAGTGGAGAAGTCCAAAAAGTAGCAAGCTGGAGCCACCAGAGAAATGAAGGGGAAACCTCAGACACAGAGCTGAGAAGCGAACAGCTGAAGAAGCTGCTGCAGACCTCCCAACAAAACCTACAAAGATCTCCGTTTGGATCTACCATAGGCAGTCAGCTGTCAAATAATGCATCAGCCACATCCATCAAAATTGTGTCAGTAAGCCTAAAGAAACTGTTCCAACTCTTCCTTCAAAAACCCTCTCAGAAGCAGTGGCTTTTAATAAAGATGGTGAACCAGAGGAAATGCCTCCAGAAGCAAAGATGAGGGTGAAAAATACTGGAAGGGATACAACAACATCAGAAGAACCAAATTCCTTCAATAAAGGAAAGCATGGGTTTTCTGATAACCAAAAGTTATGGGAGAGAAATACAAAATCTTATCTTAGAAATGTTACAACTAAGACAATCAAATGATATGTTTTAAAATGAGTATGGGGTGGGTATGAAGTTAAAAGGAACAGTTTCCTTTGTTAAAGAATGATCTATCTTTGGAGATTTTTTTTCCTTTTTTTAAGACTGAGTGGCACCATAAAAATTAGTTTTAAATTGAAGCTAATATATATTTTACACACAGATTTCAGACATTTGCTAATTATGTAGTTTCACGTGATTAATTTCAAAAGATAACAGATAACCAGTGGATAGAAGACATCTCTTTCTCTCTCTGCCTCTTGCCTGTCTCTTTAACTCTTTCCAATAAATAAATCTTTTTTTTAAAGATTTTATTTATTTGAAAGACAGAGTTACAGAGAGAGAGGCAGAGCCATAGAGAGGTCTTCCATTCCATTGGTTCACTCCCCAAATGACCGCAACAGCCAGAGCTGAGCTGATCTGAAGCCTCGAGCTTCTTCCAGGTCTCCCACACAGGTGCAGGGACCCAAGGACTTGGGTCATCTTCTACTGCTTTTCCAGGCCATAGCAGGGAACCAGATCGGAAGAAGAGCAGTTGGGACTCAAACTGGCGTCCATATAGGATGCTAGCGCTGCGGGCTGGGGCTTTAGACTGCTGTGCCACAGCACCGGGTCCAACAAATTAAAAAAAAAAAAAAAAAAAGTCCCAAGCCTTTTTTTTTTTTTTTTTAAGATTTATTTATTTATTTGAAAGCAGAGTTAGAGGCAGATGCAGAGAGAGAGAGGTCGTCCATCTGCTGGTTCACTCCCCAGTATGTCCTCACCAGCTGGAGTTGGGACAATCTGAAGCCAGGAGCTAGGAACCTCTGCTGTGTCTCCCACGCAAGTGCAGGGGCCCAAGGACTGGGACCATTCTTCACTGCTCTCCCAGGCCATAGCAGAGAGCTGCATCAGAAGTATAGCACCCAGGACTCGAACCGGCACCCATTTGCGATGCCGGCACTGCAGGTGGTGGCTTTACCCTCTAAGCCACAGCGCCAGCCCCATGTTCTGTGATTTTTTAAACCAGGCCTTTCTTCTCATCCATTAAATGATACAGCACATACAAAAAATATAATCTTTTATTCATGCAGCTAATATTATAATATGCAGCAAATGGGTAGGGACTTAAGGAAAATAAAATGAATATTCCACAAATTTCTTTTTTTTTTTTTTTTTTTTTTGACAGGCAGAGTGGACAGTGAGAGAGAAAGAAAAGTCTTCCTTTGCTGTTGGTTCACCCTCCAATGGCCGCCGTGGCCGGCACGCTCTAGCCGGCACACCGAGCTGATCCGATGGCAGGAGCCAGGTGCTTATTCTGGTCTCCCATGCGGGTGCAGGGCCCAAGCACTTGGGCCATCCTCCACTGCACTCCTGGGCCACAGCAGAGAGCTGGCCTGGAAGAGGGGCAACTGGGACAGAATCCAGTGCCCTGACTGGGACTAGAACCCTGTGTGCCAGCACCGCAAGGTAGAGGATTAGCCTAGTGAGCCACGGCGCCGGCCCCACAAACTTCTTTTAAAGTCATTCTCCATCTTCATTCCCCAAATTTTCTCCTCTGAATTGATAATAAATGTGAGTTAAAAAAAACAAAACCTCGGGGCTGGCACTGTGGCACAGCAGGTAAAGCTGCCTCCTGTAGTGTCAGCATCCCAAATGGGCGCTGGTTCGAGTTCCGGCTGCTCCACTTTTGATCCAGCTCTCTGCTGTGGCCTGGGAAAGTAGAAGGTGTCCCAAGTCCTTGAGCCTCTGCATCCTCATAGGAGACCCGGAGGAAGCTCCTGGCTCCTGGTTTCAGACCGGCACAGCTCCAGCCATTGTGGCCAACTGGGGAGTTAACCAGAGTATGTAAGGACTCTCTTTCTGTGTCTCTCCTTCTCTCTCTGTCTAAAAGGAAAGGAAAGGAGGGGAAGGGGAAGGGGAAGGGGAAGGGGAAGGAAAGGGAAAGGAAGGAAGGAAGGAGAGAGGAGGGGAGGAAAGAAGAGTTATACATGGAGATTGAGAGACAGAGATAAAGAGCTATTCCATCTGCTGGTTCACTCCCCAGATGGCCAAAAGGACAAGGGTTGGGCCAAGCCAAAGCCAAAGCTCCTTACCACATGGGTAAGGAGCCCAAACATTTGGGTCATCTGCTGCTGCTTTTTCCCAGGCAATTAGCAGGGAGCTGGACTGGAGTGAAGCAGCCAGGACTCAACTGGCACCTATATGGGAAGCCAACATTGCAGGTGGTGGCTTTACCCACTACACCACAATGGCAGCCCCTGGCATGCTTTTTAATATGTAGGATTAAATATCACATGGGAAGCACATATTGTTAGCCTGAGACAGTAAATGTTACCTACTTTTATGATTTGTTATACAACAGTTCCACTGATTATAGTACCTACAAACTCTTCTGAATAGCACTTCAATCTCCAAGCTGGGTATTTTTAAGTTCAATGCCTAAAGCTCTTAACCACTACTGAACAGTATTCCAAGAATGAAGTACAACATTACAAAGTAGAAATCAATTGTGAAAAATCTTACTTAAGTTTCACATTATTTGGGGAGGTATGTATTTCCCCATGTGACTATGCACCATCTTATTAATTTGCTCTTGGAAAACTGTCTCCAGATTCTTAAAGAAAACATTTGCAGAGCCTATATGGGACAATCTAAGATGCTTTACCTATTAGTCTATAACCCAGAACCTGTAAAAGACATCAACACACTCCTAAATCCTGTAATTAACCAATACAACTTTTGGAAAATCTGTGTATGGGTTTGTTATTTCTTCTAAAAGCTTCTGATTTCTCAAGAACAGGAGATACAAGACATCATATAATACTAAGAGAAAATAAATCAAATGCCATGTACAACTTAAGCTACTTGATGCTTAAGAGAAATATATATTTAAAGTAAAATGGACTTTTTATATGTAAAAATAGTTCTATTAGCTATAACATAATTTTACAACTAAAATATTTAACACTGCAATGTCTCATCAATGAGAAGATTACAAAAGTATACAAGAAAAACAGGAATGAAATAAAACTGAATATATTTAATGAGTCCAATAGCCACTCTTTTTCTTTTAAGACTTATTTATTTTGAAAGAGAGAGAGAGAGAAAATGAATCCATCGTCCATGCACTGGTTCACTCCCCAGATGGCTGCAGCTGCGATAAATAGTACCGGGCAAGGCCAAACCCAGGAGCTTCATCCAGATCTTTCACTTGGTATATAGAGGCCTATACACCCAGGCCATCTTCAGGGCTTTCCCAGGCCATCAGCAGAGAGCTGGATCAGAAGTGCATCAACTGGGAAACAAACCAGCATCCACATGGGATGCCGATATCACAGGCAGTGTTTTACCAGCTACACCACAATGCCAGCTCCTCAAATAGCCATTCTCATCAGAAGACCATGCCAAAGATTTATGTCTACTCAGTTTTGATTACCTCATAGTATAATGAATCTGTAAGACTCCAGAAGCAGTGAGTCAGCCTTGTGGTACAGCTTCGGATGTAACTCCCTGTTAATGCGCCTTGGGAAAGCAGTACAACACGGCCCAAGATGGAGTTACAGGATCCCAGCTTTAGCCTGTCCCAGCTTGGGTTATGGTGGTCATTTAGGGAGTGAATAGAGGGTGGAAGTACTTGTTCTCCCCCCACCACTGTAATTCTGCCTTTCAAATTAAATAAATAAATCTTTTAAAAATTCCAAAAGCAAATATAACCATTTTAGAAATCTTTCCATTATGCTCACTTCATAATATTATCCATAACACAATTCCAGGCATTTTAAATGCTCTCCTAAGAATGAGCAAAATTAGGGGTCGGCACTACAGTGTAGCAGGTAAAGCTGCCACTTGCAACACCAGCATCCCATATGGGTGCCGGTTCAAGTCCTGGCCACTCCATTTCCAATCCGGCTCCCTGCTACGGCCTGGGAAAGCAGAAGATGGCCCAAGTCCTTGGGCCCCTGTACCAGCATGGAAGATCCAGAAGAAGCTCCTGGCTTTGGATCGGTCTAGCTCCAGCTGTTGTGGTCATTTGGGTAGTGAATTAGCAGATGGAAGAAGGCCTCTCTCTCTGCCTCTGCCTCTCTGTAACTCTGCCCTTCAAATAAATTAATAAATAAATAAAAAAGATCAAAATTACTGCTTGGTGTAGCCTGGTGTCTTCCTGGCATCACTCTCCATCTCTGCTTGCAGGTGTGCCCTGGGAGCAAGTAGTTAAGTCCACATCACCTATCAGGAAGAGATGGAATGAGTTCCCACATCCCACAAAGAAGCGCTGGTTTGAGTCTGAGCTTCTGATACAGCTTCCTGCTAATAGATTTTGGGAGGCAAGTAAGAGAACCATATGGGAGTTTCTGGCGCCTGGCTTTCGCCTGGCCCAGCCCTGGCTGATGTAGGCATTTGGGGGGGTGACCCAGCAGATGCAAAATTTCTGTCTCTCCCACTGTCAGTCTGCTTTCAAATAAATAAAGTTGAATAATTAGGGAACATAATGAAGACTCTAAAAAAGGCAACAAGTACTTGAATAGGGAATATTAGTTTTAAGATTTGATTTTTTCTATTCCAAAGGACTCTCCAAGATGCACAATTTGATCTTTATATCTTACAAAAGGGATGGCTAACATTTTCTGTAATAGCATAGCCAAAATAAAAGCCATGGGCACAATAAACAGGCAAAGCCTCCTTCTCAGACCAAACAAAGGGAGACAAAGTTTTAAAGTGAGGACATAGTTGTCCTCATGGGCACTGTCTATCTCAGAAAAACACTACCAGAACATGTGCCTGTGACTGCAGACTTCTAGTTTAGGCCACCAAATACTAGAGATGGTATTTGAGCATCCCCTTGACTTGTATCCTCTGGTCTTCTTTAACAAAAACCAGGAGGCAAAGAAAGTTAGGCATCAGGAGAAATGTAAAGATAGGTGGCAGGCCTATTAAAGGCAGCTCTGTACAGTGATTTGCCCTCAAGGAGAGATCCACCAGGCCGGTCCACTGCGATGGCTTTCAATGTGGAAAGTCAGGGCTTCAGCAAAAGTCAGCTTATGAAGAGCCCTGGCAGCTCTGCCAGACAAGTTGGATCACTGGAAAAGGAACTGCCCTGGAGTCGAAGGACACCAAGGTCAGAGCCACAGATCTTGCCGGCTCCAAGCTGAAAAGCTCTTCTTTCGGCCCAGCTTCCAAGGTGACCACTGCTCTTGAGGGGACAGCGAAGTAGTGTCAGTGACACTGCAGGCAGAACTGTACATTTCCTGTTAGAGATGTCACTTGCCTTTACCTGGCCAGGTCTCTTCCAGGCCAGCTAGGAAATGGAAGTCAACAGGGTGCCTTCCCCACAGAGGTTCACACCTCCCTTATGATACACCCCATGTGAAGAGATAGTTATGAGGCCCAAACCTGACAAGGCCTTAAAGCCCACCAGATTATTATCAAGCCCCTTCTGTCAGTTTCTATTTGCCTCTCAATCAGAAAACTTAGTCATGGCTTAGATAGCACCTTTCTTAGGTCCTCTAGTAATGACTCTGTCTAGCCCACTCGGGGCCTCATTCCTCTGTAATCATAGCCTCTCTATTCTTACCCTGTCTTTTATACTACCATGTCTGCTTATGTGTTTTTCAGGAGTTGATAATGGAACGAACCAAGGTTTTCAGCAGCCAGGTGGTCAACCAAATGCTGCTCTGCTACAGGGATATACTCGGGCTCCCCACCCAGGAAACAGCGGCTTGAGACATCACCCCAGGTCAGCGAAGAGTACCTTGTCGCTCCATGTCAACAGGAAGTAGCTCTAAAGACAGATCATCATCCCTCTACCCCTCCTGGACTTCTGGGACTAATGTAATCCCATACAACTCCTGCTTTATAAAAAACAAAAGGGGGGAATGTTGGGGGAAACGGCACAGTCTTATCTATGGCGCCATCTACACCCTCACACCATCCTAGGCTCTAGCCCCCCCCCCCCCACTGCTGGAAGCCAGGTGGCCACATGGCCCAACCATCAGTGTCAAGTTCCACCCCCCTCCTAATGGGATTCCCTGCTCCTACTTCCCTGCCCGCCCCCTGGCAAAGTTTTAAAAGGACTTGCTCCTGAACACGTGTCTCTCTCTGTCTGCTGATTCTCTGTCTCTCTCTCTCCACCCTCTACTTCCCTCAAGAGAGAAAGATCTCCTTGTTTGCCCCTTCCCTCTGGTCTGTTGAGTTTTCTACAATAAACCCTTTCCCTTAAAAAAAATTTGATCTCTGCCCTTAATTTTATAATCTAGCTAAATAAATTGTGTAGATTACGTCCTACATCACTAATAAGGAAATAGACTCTACAGCTCATAAAGAAAAGTATAAAGTAGGGCCCGGCGCTGTGGTGCAGTGGGTTAAAGCCCAACCAGCAGAATGGAAGATCTCTCTCTACCTCTCTTAACTCCTCTGTCTTTCAAATAAATAAAATAATGAAAGAATGAATGAGAGAGAGAGAGAGAGAAGAAAGAAGAAGAAAGGAGGGAGGGAGGGAGGGAGGGAGGGAGGAAGGAAGGAAGGAAGGAAGGAAGGAAGGAAGGAAGGAAAGAAAGAGACAAGATGGAGTAAAAAAAATTTCTCAAAAATCCCTTTAAGTTCCCATTACGGAGATGCCCTGTATTTTGGGTATTTGCTCCCTCTCTCTCTCTTCTATTTCTTCCTTTTAAAATTAAGGTAACAGGGCCAGTGCCGTGGCTCACTTGGTTAATCCTCTGCCTGAGGCACTGGCATCCCATATGGTTGCCAGGTTCTAGTTCCGGTTGCTCCTCTTCCAGTCCAGCTCTTTGCTGTGGCCCAGGAGGGCAGTGGAGGATGGCCCAAGTGCTTGGGTCCCTGCACCCACATGGGAGACCAGGAAGAAGCACCTGGCTCCTGGCTTCGGATCGGCGCAGTGCAGGCCATAGCAGCTATTTGGGGAGCGAACCAAAGGAAGGAAGACCTTTCTGTCTCTCTCTCTCTCTGTCTATAACGCTACCTGTCAAATAAATTAAAAAAAAAAAAAATTAAGGTAACAATGTACTACATCACCAGTCTGTTCATAAAACCTAATGAATTAAGATAAACTCTTTAAAAGAACATAGCAGTTAGTAGCTACTCAATAAGGGTAAGCTATAATTATCATTAGCTTAATTTTTTAAAAATGTATTTTTACCAAAGGGGAAAAAAACACACACACTCAACTGTGAGATGGTCAAACTATAAAGGCTTGGGAGAACTGAGAATGACAAAGAAAAGATCTGCCTATCATGAGAACATAGGTTCCATGTGAGGAATGGTGGCTGAAACTGCCTATACTGTTAAAAAATATTTTTAGCAGAAAAAAAAAAAGCTGAAGAACCATATTTTAGCAGGCTTTTAATGTGACTCTACTGAGTTCACTCCCTCTTCATTTCATAATTCAGTTCAGCCCTGGTCCATCTGACAGATGGACAGATTACTAAGTCCAAGGGAGTGTATGTTGTTGTTGTTGTTGTTTTTTAAATTCAACTGTCCACACAACTGAAGAATACTGGAGAAAAATTACCCTCACACATAAAACTTCCCTGCTGAACAAACATGTTCCAATACCCATCTCATCTAAGGTAGGAAACATAAGTCTGATTTGGAAAAGGCTTATGCTAGTTTCCCAACCAGTCCAAAAGGTCATTCTGATGCACTGCAAGCTGGTCTTGGTGTGTCAATATTTTGGGTTTCCTCACTCCTCTTTCTCAATTTCCGACCACAAACTTTTAATTTCATCAAATGACTGGCCAACATAAAAGCAAATTAACAAATGTGTTACTTCTCCCATTCTAAAAGTTAGCAAGTGGGGTCTGCCTAAGTTTAGAAAATAGATCCTAGCATCTCAAGGCACAGTTAATTTTAAAATACAAAGTTTAAAATGACCTAGTTGTAAAAAAAAAAAAAAAAATTATGGTAAAACAATCAGTTTCAAAGTGAAAAATGTCTGGAGCATTTCAATTTTTAATTCTCACCATAAGTGAGTATATCATGTCAAACCACTTTGACCGAACTTTTTTTTTTCCAAGATTCATTTATTTACTTGAAAGAGAGGCAGAGGCAGAGATAAAGAGACAGAAAGACAGAGAGAGAGAGAGAGACTTCCATCCTCTGGTTCACTCCCCAGATGACCGCAACAGCCGCAGCTGGACCCATCCAAAGCCAGGAGCCTGGAGTTTCCTTCAGGTCTCCCACGTGGCTACGTGGGTGCAGGGGCCCAGGAATTGGACCATCTTCTACTGCTTCCCCAGGCTGTAGCAGAGAGCTGGACTGGAAGTAGAGCAGCCTTGACTCATACGGGATGCCAGTACTGCAGGCAATGGCTTCACCAGCTAAGCCACAGTGCCAGGCCCCCGGAATTCTTTTTTAAAACCCCAATTTTTCTTTTCATCTCCAAATCACCATCTCTTCATTGAGGCAACAATCATTAATTTTAAAATAAACAGATCCCTTTCCAAAATACAACATTAACACAAATACCCAAAGCAAACACAATCAAAAAGCAGTCTGGGGAGCAATTATCCAGATATCCAGGAAACAATGGGATAAAATGGCTGCATACTGAAGGAGAAAGGAAGACACACAAGTCATCATTATTTCATTCCAACAAGTTAATCACCTGGAAAAACTAATTCTGGTCAACATAAAAGGCATAAATTTCAGGGGCAAATCTTGCATATCCAATAAATGGTTAAAACAAAAATATTACTCTTCCTCAAAAATAAAGACAAAATATAAAATAAATGAATCCAGGAGCTGGCATTGTGGCATAGTGGGTAATCCCATACAGGCACCCCTTCATGTCCCAGCTGTTCCATTTCCAACCCAGCTCCCTGCTAATGGCCTGGGTGAGCAGAAAGACTGATCCAAGTAATTGGGCCCCTGCACCCACGTGGGAAACCCTGATGAAGCTCCTGGCTCCTGGCTTTGGCCTTGCCCAACCCTGGCTGTTGTGGCCATCTGTGGAGTGAACTAGTGGATGGAAGATCTCTCCTCTCCCTGACTCTGTCCTCTGCAATTTTGTCTTTCAAATAAATTTTTTTTTTAAAAGTAAGTGACTTCATCATTTTACATCCTAGCATCACCCATTTGGGCATTGTAAATTGTCCTCAAGACAGAAGGAGATCCATGTTTACATCTTGCCAAACCAATTTCTTTTAAATATTTATTTATTTATTTATTTGAAGGACAGAGTTAGAGAGGCAGAGGCAGAGGCAGAGAGAGAGATCTTCCATCCGCTGGTTCACTCCCCAGATGGCCACAATGGCTGGAGCTGTGCCACAGCGCTGACCCCCAAACAAATTTCAAGTAACCATCTGACCCAGTCAGCTCTTCTACAGTTCCTTCTGGAGACAAAGGCTTCCAAATGGAAAGTCTGCAGGTCCAGTCTTTAGGACAGTACCCAAAGGTAAGTGCCACGCTTGCTTTAATAATTTTTAAAATTCTAAATAGGTGGTGGATGTAACCTAGCACCTAAGTCTCCAGTGAGGACACCTGTATCGCTAACAGTGCTTGTTCTGATGGCCAGCTCTCTCTTTCAAGTAAATAAAATAAATCTTAAAAAAAAAAAAAAAAAAAAGAGAGGCAGTTTAACCCACTGTGCCACAATGCCCACTCCTAAAAACAGTTTAAGGAACAAAAGTATAAAAAATGCTTACTACAACAACTACATGTACCAAGTTGCAAAAAAATTTTATTCTTTACCAAAAAAAAAAAAGTCATTAATTGTGTAACTAATTTAAAGAACATTATATATTTGTAAGCATTTGTAAGAGAAAAAAATCCATCCGATCAAAATACAGTCAACTTTGAAGGTTTTGGTCTGCCCATTAGGTAAAACAAGCAATAAGAAAAAAAAAGACTAGGGAGCTGGCACTATGGCTCAACGGGTTAAAGCCCCGTCCTGCAGTGCTGGTATCCCATATGGGCACCGTTTCAAGCCCCGGTAGCTCCATTTCTGATCCAGTTCCCTGCTAATGTTCCTAGAAAAGCAGAAGATGGCCTAAGCCCCTGTACCCGTTTGGGAGACCCAGAAGAACCTCCCAGCTCCGGATCAGATCAGCTCCACTCTGGCCGTTGCGGCCATTTGGGGAGGGAACCAGTGGATGGAAGACTTCTCTCTATGTCTACTTCTCCCTTTAACTCTAGGGCTACTTCACATTCATTAGAATGACTACTATGTCAGAAAAAAGAAAAGAAAAAGGCACGCGTTGGCAAAGATATACAGAAACTGGACCTCCTGCTCCTTGCTGACTGTAACGTAAATGGTGCAGCCACTGTGCAAAATACTTTGGCAGTGTCTTATAAAGTTAAACATCTAATTACCATTTTACCCAGTAATTCTACTCCTACATATATACCCAAAAGAACTGAAAACAGGAACTCAGCTACACAAGAGCCACAAGGTGAAAACAATCCAAGCGTCCAGCAACAAATGGACAAAATATGATTATATTCATACATTGAAATACTGTCCAGCCATAAAAAGGAGTAAAGTACTGATACATGCAGTCACATGGATAACCCTTGAAAACACACTAGATGAAATAAGCAGCACAAAAGGCAAATATCGTATGTGTAACCGCCCTTATATGCAACGTCTGGAATAGAGGCTACGAAGAACTGGGAGCAGGAAAGGAGGAGTTATTGCTGATTGGATAGTTTGTCACGGTGACGAAAAAGCTCTGTAAATAGTGGTAGTGGTTACAAGACATTGTGAATGTATTTAATGCCACTGAATAGTACATTTCAAACTATTAAAATGGCAAATTTTATGTTTTGTGTATTTCAACACAGAAACACACAGCCAGGAGCTCGTTCTGCATTGTCAGACTGCTAAACAAGTCAGGAAGGTCACTGTCTCCACTCAAAATCACACTCTACTTCCAGTCCAGAATACAATCTCGGAAAGCAGAAAAGCATAATTTATCCCTTCATTCTCTTTCGTTTCAACTTTCTCCCGAGTCTGTAACTTACACAGAAGGAAATAGCCAGTATGGCAAGAGCTATTTGAGCCAATGAGTCAGCGAGCTGCTAAAGCAGGCATATGTCAGGGCCCAGGCTGTGGCGTAGCGGGTTAAACGGCTGCCTGCAGCGCCAGCATCCCATACGGTCACCCGCTCAAAGCCCAGCTGCTCCACTTCCGATCCAGCTCCCTGCTAATGTGCCTGGGAAAGAAGTGGAGGATGGTCCAAGTCCTGGGGTCCCTTGCACCCACATGGGAGACCTGGAAGAAGCTCCTGGTTCCTGGCTGCACACTGGCCCAGCTCCAGCCATTGGGGCTATCAGGGGAGTGAACCAGCAGAGGGAAGATATCTTCTCCCCACTGCCTGTAACTCTGCCTTTCGATAAAATAAAAAAATCCTTATTTAAAAAACAAAACAAAACAAAAAAGGCAGGCATATGTCCTGAACAGGCTAGTGGTGTGAACCCAGAGCACTGTACAGAGAATGCCCAACAGAGGTAGAGGGAAGCTTGAGCAAGGTCATGCTCCTGCAAAAGGTGTCCTAAACGACAAAGTCCTGAGTTTGAATTTAAACAAGTATATCACATCCACTGTAAGTATATTTTTAGTGTTATAGCAGTAGGATGAAATGAAATTCACAAGTGATTAACATCAAAACCTCTGTTCATTCAACTGATGTTTGTTATACACATAAGCAAATGGAACTGTATAAACAATAAGATATGCCCCAACTTTAAGAAGCTTAAACTAATCAAAGACATGACTTTTATACCAACAATTCAATCTATAGTAACTTAGCACCTTACATTCAATAGATTGAACTGCAACCAGAGGCCAGTCACTGTGCTAAACTCCTGAGTATTCAAAAGTGATTAACACATAGTCTGTTTTGAGAGGTAAACAAATACTTCACTAAAATATTACAATAAGCACACATAAAGTCTGCAAAGAACAGCACCTAACAGCATATGCACAAATCATTTTAAAATAAAATAAAAAGCCTTACAAAACCCAGTATTAGAGAGGCCAGCATTTTAGCACAGTAGTTTAAGCCACCACATGAGATGCAGATATCCCACACTAGTGCTGGTTGGAGTCCTGGCTGCTCCACTTGCAATCCAGCTCCCGGTTAACGGCCTGGGTTTTTGCAACATAAGATGCCCAAGTGTTTGGGCTACTGCCACCCACATGGGAGACCAGGATAAAGCTCCTGTCTTAAGCCTGGCCCAGTGCTGGCCATTGCAGCCATCTAGGAAGTGAACCACCAGATGGAAAATTCCTCGAGGGCCAGCGCAGCGGCGTAGTGTGCTAAACCTGTGCTAAGCCTGTGGCACCAGCACCCCACATGGCCACCAGTTTGTATCCTGGCTGCTCCTCTTCCGAACCAGCTCTCTGCTTTGGCCTCGGAAAGCAGCAGAAGATGGTCTAAGTGCTTGGACCCCTACACCCACATGGGAGTCCCAGAACAAATTCCTGGCTCCTGGCTTTGTATCGGCCCAGGTCCGGCAATTTGAAGAGTGAACCAAAAGATGGAAGACCTTTCTGTCTCTCCTTCTCTCTAAACAAATAAATAAATAAATATTATAAATAATAATAATAAAAAAACACAGTACTGGGACAGGCATTTGGCATGGCGGTTGAGATGCTACCCAGGACCTGGCATTCCATGCTAGAATGTCTGGCTTTGAGTCCCAACTCCACATCTGAGTCCAGCTTCCTGCTAACATGGACCCTGAGAGGCAGCAGGTGATGGCATCATCACTTGGATCACTGCCACCGATGTGGGTGACCCTGACTGAGTTCCAGGCTCCTGCCATCAGTCTGGTCCAATTCCACTGTTGTAAGTATTCGGGAAATGAACCAGTAAATAGAAAAGCTCTCAGGGCTGGCACAGTGGCATAGCAGGCAAATGTGGCTCTGGCATCCCATATGGGCACTGGTTGGAGTCCCAGCTGCTCCACTTCCTGTCCAGCTCTCTGCTATGGCCTGGAAAAGCAGCAGAAGATGGCCCAAGTCTTTGGGCCCCTGCAACCATGTGGGAGACCCAGAAGCAGCTCCTGGCTTCGGATCGACATAACGCTGGATATTGCAGCCATCTGGGGAGTGAACCAGCAGATGGAAGATCTCTCTCTCTCTTTGCCTCTGCCTCTCTGTGTAACTCTGCCTTTCCAGCAAATAAATCTTTAACCAAAAAATAAATAAATAAAAAAGAGCTCATTGGCCGGCGCCGTGGCTCAACAGGCTAATCCTCCGCCTTGCAGCGCCGGCACACCGGGTTCTAGTCCCGGTCGGGGCACCGGATTCTGTCCCGGTTGCCCCTCTTCCAGGCCAGCCCTCTGCTGTGGCCCAGGAGTGCAGTGGAGGATGACCCAGGTGCTTGGGCCCTGCACCCCATGGGGAGACCAGGAAAAGCACCTGGCTCCTGGCTCCTGCCATCGGACGAGCGCGGTGCGCCGGCCGCAGCGCGCCGGCCGCGGCGGCCATTGGAGGGTGAACCAACGGCAAAAAGGAAGACCTTTCTCTCTGTCTCTCTCTCTCACTGTCCACTCTGCCTGTTCAAAAAAAAAAAAAAAAAAAAAAAGAGCTCACTCTCAGATAAAAAAAATAGAAACAACTAATATTAAAGTGTTAGGATTTAGATTGAATTACTAGGGACGGTGCTGTGGCATAGCGGGTAAAGCCACCACCTGCAATGCCAGCATCTCATATAGGCACCGGTTCTAGTCCCGGCTACTCCACTTCTAATCCAGCTCTCTGCTATGGCCTGGGAAAGCAGTAGAAAATGGCCCAAGTCCTTGGGCCCCTGCACCCACTTGGGAGACCCTAAAGACAATCCAGACTCCTGGCTTCCGATCTGCCCAGCTCCAGCCCTTGAGGCGAACTGGGGAGTAAACCATTGGATGGAAGACCTCTCTTTCCCTCCCCCCCACCCCACTCTGCCTCGACATCTCTGTAATTGCCTTTCAAATAAGTAAATAAATCAAAAAAAAAAAATCAATCAAGGGGCCAACACCATGGCGTAGCACCGCCTGAGGACATCCCATATAGGCACCAGTTCGTGTCCTGGCAGCTCCAATTCGACCCAGCTTTCTGCTATGGCCTGCGAAAGCAGTAAAAGACGGCCCACGCACTTGGGCCCCTGAACCCATGTGGGAGACCCGGAAGAAGCTCCTGGCTCCTGGCTTCAGATCAGCCCAGCTCCCATTGCGGCAGTCTGGGGAGCAGAGCTCCCTCTCTGCCTCTGCCTTTCTGTAATTCTGCCTTTCAAATAAATAAATCTTTAGAAACAAAAATAGATTCAGCTACTTTCACTGAGGCACACAAGTCCATCAGCCTCAAGCAGAAATTTTTTCCCCAAAGATCAAAAAATTAGGAATTAACCATTAAACGGGAAGCATCAAGTTGAGAATAATTAATGAGAAAATAAACTTACCAATGACTATTTGATGATGGTCATAAGAAAAACCTATGCAGAGGATTTTAAGGAGGAGCTTAAGAAGAGTAACATCAGTGAAAGGGAAGGAGGAACAAAGGTCAGGAAATGATGTTTCAGAAGATGGTTCTTGAAATGGCTCTTAAAAGAGGAACAGTGCCGAGTGTGGAAATCACGCAGCTTCTCTCCATTAGGTAAGATCCTTGAAGGCAGGAGTTTGCTTTATTCATTCCATACCAAATACAGCAGCATGCACTTACTAGGTGCCTAAAAACTGGCTTTTGAAAACAATTGTGCTAAACATAATATGCAGAAGACTTATGAACAAGACACAGAAGCAGAACTGCCTCAATCTAGTAGACAAAGGAGACTCTTGTAAAATTTGAATAAAGTAATGCCAGTACATTTATACTTGAATATTCTCATGCCATCACAAAAAAGGATTCATAAAAACCCCACAATGGATTTCCTTTTATGAAACAAAGGGCAGCAGATGTCTCACTTAGGAGTACCTGGGTTTGATTTCCAGCTCCAGCCCTGGACTCCAGCTTCCTGCCAATGCAAACCTTGAAAGCTGTGATGGCTCAAAGAACTGGGTTTCTCCCAGCAAAGTGAAACCTGCATAGTATTCCCAGCTCTCATCCTCAGCTCTGGCTCTTGCCCACCACTATTACCAACATTTGGACAGTGAACCAGCACCTGGAAAGTAAATGAATGACTGTGTGAGTGTGTGTGTGTGTGTGTGTGTGCGCGCGCGTGCGCACTTATTCACCTCTCTCTCTCTGCCTCTCAAATAGATAAAATTCATGGGAAAAATATCTAAGGGCCAGCTTTGTGGCACAATGGATTAAGCCGCCACTTTCAATGCAAGCATCCCTTACTGGAGTGCCAATTTAAGTCCCAGCTGTTCTGCTATTGACCCAACACCCTGCTAATGCACCTAGGAAAGCATCAACAGATAGCCCAAATGTTTAGGCCCCCATCACCCACGTATGAGAGCCACGTAGAATTCCAGGCTCCTGGCTTTGGCCCAGCCCAGCCTTGCTATTGTGGTCACTGGGGAGTGAACCAACAGATGGAAGATCTCTCCCCTCTCTGTCATTCTGCCTTTCAAGCAGATAAATTTTAATCCTTAAAAAAAAGAAGAGGGGCCAGTGTTATGGCATAGCAGGTTAAGCCTCCGCCTTCAATGCCAATGTCCCATATGGTCAGCAGTTCAAGACCTGGCTGCTCCACTTCTGATCTGGCACCCTGTTGATGCACCTGGGACCCCGTACCCATGTAGGAGACCCAGAAGAATCTCCTGGTTCTTGGCTTCAACCTGGCCTAGCCCCAGCTATTGTGCCCATGTGGAGAGTGAACCAGTGGATGGAAGATCTCTCTCTCTCTCTCTTTCTCTCTATCCTTCTCTCTGTATAACATTGCCCATCAAGTAAATAAAAACTAGATCTTTATCTTAAATTTAAAAATTTTTTTAAAAAAGAAAAAAACTAGATTAATAAGAGTGTTTTGTTTTTTTTTCCAAAGAACAAATAAAGTAGAATTAATTACTCTGCACATTGTAACTGTCTGTATCCTTTGAATTTCAAGGTATGTGACCACAAGTATTATCTACTAAAGAAAAATAAATTTTTAAGAATCTGCAGAGAGGCCAGCATTACAGCAAAGCAGACAAAGTCACCGCCTGTGATGCCAACATTCCATATGGTGTCTGTTCGAGACCCAGCTGTTCCACTTCCAATCCAGCTCCATGCTAAAGAGCCTGAGAAAGCAGTAGCAGAGGATAACCCAATTCTTGGGCTCCTGCAAGCCCACGGGAGATCTGGAAGAAGCTCTGGGCTCCTGGCTTCAGCCTGGTCTAGCTCCATCCTGGTCCAGCTCCAGCCATTGCACCCACTTGGGAAATAAACCAGCAGATGGAAGATCTGTCTCTCCCTCTCTGTAACCCTGCCTTTCAAATAAATAAACAAATCTTTAACAATAACAACAACAAAAAGAATCTTCAGCAAGTTAATTTTTAGTGAAACTGGCAGTAAAGTGAAAAATGCATTCTCATAAGAAAAAGGGAGTTCAGAAGCAGGTTTCTAGTGATGCTGCATGGGACACCGGCATCCAGTATCAGAGTACCTAGGTTTGTATCCTGGCTCATTTCAAACAAAATAAAAGAATGGGGGAAAAAAGAGTTCAGTTCAAAAGTTCTCATAATAATTTACGCAAATAGTAATAAAGACCTGAACTAATGTGGAGTGGCAGAAAGGAGCTGAAACCTGGTCAAAAATCTAATTGTCAACAAAATCTGACAAGTTACTGAACAGAGTGATGTAAGGGTCCATACCATGAAAATAATTCACTTAAACAATTTTTATATTATGAAAGCAATATATTCAGAGAACATATCTGGGAAGTACAGAAGAGTCTAAAGAGTTAAATTATAAGCTGTGGCTGCTGTAGTGTAGAGGAGTTAAGCTGCCACCCGCAGCGCTCACATCCCACATAGGCACCAGTTCCAAGTCCTACCTGCTCTACTTCCCATCCAGCTCCCTAATAATGCACCTGGGAAAGCAGCAGAAGATAGTCCAAGTGCTTGGACCCCTTCACCCACATGGCAGACAAAAGAAAGCTGGTGGCTCCTGGCTTCAGCCTGGCCATTTCAGCCATTTGTGGAGTAAACCAGAGGATGGAAGACCTCTATCTCTGCTTCTTCTCTCTGTAACTCTGCCTTTCAAATAAATAAATGCTTAAATAAACAAGCAGAAGAAAGCTATGATTTCTACTGTTAACCATCATTGGTAACATCTACATGTATTTTCTTTCCATGTGTAAATTTTTTGTAATAGTTTGATATGAGACTCACATACTGCATAGCATGCTCATTTAAACTGCAAAATTCAATAGTCTGAATATAATCCATCATCAACTTGAGAACATTTTTATCCTATTTTCATCTTTTTATCACATTTTTTCTTTTTATCAAAAAGAAACTCTTATTACAACCATGGCCCATTCTCCACTTCCCCCAGCCCCTAATCTACTTTCTGTTTCTATGGAATTGCCTATTCTGGACTTCTCACACAAATGGAATCATTTTATATAGTCTTTTCTGCCTTATTCTTTTCAAGGTTCATCCATTTCATTGTTTTAAGCTTGAAGCAATCATTTCAGAAACCTAATTTTGCATTCAGCATTTTTCACGTTATACTAGTCAGCTTTTTATTACTACAACAAAATACCTGAAGCAACTAGTTTCACAAAAAGCATTAATTCAGTGCCACAGCTCACTAGGCTAATCCTCCACCTGTGGCGCCGGCACCCCGGGTTCTAGTCCCGGTTGGGGTGTCAGATACTAGTCCCCGTTGCTTCTCTTCCAGTCCAGTTCTCTGCTCTTGCCCGGGAGGGCAGTGGAGGATGGCCCAAGTGCTTGGGTCCCTGCACCCGCATGGGAGACCGGGAAGAAGTACCCAGCTCCTGGCTTCGGATCAGCGCAGCACACCGGCTGTAGCGGCTATTAGGGGAGTGAACGAACAGAAGGAAGACCTTTCTCTCTGTCCCTCTCTCACTGTTAATGTGACTAGGAAAGCAGCAGAAGATGGCCCAAGTGCTTGGGCCCCTGTACCCACGTGGGAGACCTGGAAAAAGCTCCTGGTTCCTGGCTTCAGCTTGGCTCAACCCTGACTAATGCAGTCATTTGGGGAGTGAACCAGCAGATAAAGATCTCTCTCTCTCCGGCTGCAGAGTGCCAGCCATAGTGGCCATTTGGGGGGGGGGGGGGGGGGAGTGTGAACCATCGGAAAGGAAGACCTTTCTCTCTGTCTCTCTCTGCCTGGCAAAAAAAATAAAAATAAAAATAAAAATAATTAATTTAGGGCCGGCGCCGTGGCTCAACAGGCTAATCCTCCGCCTTGCGGCGCCGGCACACCGGGGTCTAGTCCCGGTCGGGGCGCCGGATTCTGTCCCAGTTGCCCCTCTTCCAGGCCAGCCCTCTGCTGTGGCCCGGGAGTGCAGTGGAGGATGGCCCAAGTGCTTGGGCCCTGCACCCCATGGGGAGACCAGGAAAAGCACCTGGCTCCTGCCATCGGACAAGCGCGGTGCGCCGGCCGCAGCGCGCCAGCCGCGGCGGCCATTGGAGGGTGAACCAACGGCAAAAGGAAGACCTTTCTCTCTGTCTCTCTCTCTCACTGTCCACTCTGCCTGTAAAAAAAAAAAAAAAAAAAAAAAATTAATTTAAACCAGTTTCCAAAGTTCAAGTCAAGATCAGGTTGCCCCATTGGTTTAACTTTTGACAATGGTGGTAGATAGCAATGGTAGAGTGTAGGCAGAGGAAAGACCACATGGCAAGTTAGGAAGCAGCAAGAGTAGCTGGGCCAAAACTCAGGCTCTTATAATAATCTTCCGGCAAGAACTACCTTCCAAGGGCACGACCCCAATGACCTATGGACCTCCCACTAGGTCCTACCTCCTAAACACCATAACCACATTAAGTTTTTAGCCTCTTGGTACCAATAACTTATGACTCTGGGTTTAAACATCTGCAAGAGTTTGGGGGCCAAATCATATTCAAACCATAGCACATATCATAAATTCTTCAAACATGTCCTATTACCAGAAAAACACAATGTCCCATCAAGGGGTTCAACCAGTTTACACAATCATTTTGTTCATTTAAATTTTTTCTGGCTTTTGCTATTGTAAACACATTTTCTTAAACAGAAGTGGGCACTTCTTTCTGAACAATCTCTCTGGATCCAGGGAAATGCCTCTCCCAGAAACTCTGAGCTTCCAACTAGATTTTTCACAGAAAGCGAAAGTTGTGCTCTTCCAAGGAAAAAATCAGAATGTCATCGATTCCAAACCTAGGTAAAGAATGGATTCATTTTATTTATTTGAAACGCAGTGTTACAGAGAGAGGGAGACAGAAAAACAGACAGGTGAGTGAGATCTTCCATCTGCTGGTTCATTCTCCAAATGGCCGGAACAACTGGGACTGGACCAGGACAAAACAAGAAACCAGCAACTCTATCCTGGTCTCCACATACATGACAGGGACCCAAGCACGTGGGCCATCATGCTGCTTTCCCAGGCATATTAGCAGGGAACTGGCTTGGAAGCAGAGTAGCCAGGACTCAAATTGCCACTCCGATATGGGATGCAGGTGTCCCAAGCAGCGGCTGAAACCACTCCACTGCAACACTAGTTCCAAGGATGGAGGTTAAAATCTACTTGAATGTAAAACAAATGCCTGTGGCTTTGGGGCACAGTGGGTTAAGCTGCCAACCGCAATGCCTGTATTCCATACGGGCTCCAGAGTCCTGGCTACTCTACTCGGAATTAGTTTCCTGCTAATGTGCCTGGGAAAGCAGCAAATGCTTGGGCCCCATCACATAATGTGGAGCCTGGGATGGAGTTGCTGGCTTCTGGCTTTGGCCTGGTCCAGTTCTAATTGGGGCCTGGAAGATGGCTCAAATTCTTGGGTCCCTGCACCCACATGGAAGACCCACAAGAAGCTTCTGCCTCCTGACTTCAGCCTGGAACAGCCCCCAGCCTTTGCTGCCATTTGGGGAGTGAGCCAGAGGATGGAAGATCTCTCTCTCTCTCTGCCTTTCAAATAGATTAAATCTCAGGAAAAAAAAAAAGTGCCTACAATGGGGATGAAATTCAATTATATGCCGGCGCCATGGCTCAATAAGCTAATGCTCCGCCTAGCGGCACTGGCACACCGGGTTCTAGTCCCAGTCAGGGTGCCGGATTCTGTCCCAGTTGCCCCTCTTCCAGGCCAGCTCTCTGCTATGGCCCGGGAAGGCAGTGGAGGATGGCCCAAGCGCTTGGGCCCTGTACCCCATGGGAGACCAGGAGAAGCACCTGGCTCCTGCCTTCAGATCACCGCGGTGCGCCGGCCGCAGCAAGCCAGCCACGGCGGCCATTGGAGGGTGAACCAATGGCAATGGAAGACCTTTCATTCTGTCTCTCTCTCACTGTCCACTCTGCCTGTCAAAAAAGAAAAAAAAAAAAGAAATTCAATTATAAAAACATATTAATCATTAACTAGCCTGACTCTTCCACAGAAACCCATAGTGATGAAGAATGGAAAATATTCTGTCCAAAATAATCCCTGAGGGCCAGCGCCATGGTGTAGTATGTAAAGCCACCATCTGCAGTGCCAGCATCCCATATGGGCACCAGTTTGATTCCTGGATGCTCCCACTTCTGATCCAGCTCTCTGTTATGGCCTGGGAAAACAGCAGCAGATGGCCCAAGTTCTTGACCTCTGCACCCACATGGGAGACCCAAAAGAAACTCCTGACTCCTGGCTTCGGCTCAGTCCAGCTCCTCTCCTCTCCTCTCCTCTCCTCCTCCCCTTCTCTCCCCTCCTCTCCTCTCCTCTCCTCTTTCTCTCTCTCTCGACCTGCCTCGACCTCTCTGTAACTCTGCCTTTCAAATAAATAAATAAATCTTTATATATATGTATATGTATACATATGTGTGTAATGCCTGATATTTTTTAGCTTCCAAGAAGTCAGACTACTGTAACTTCCATAGCAGGCCGGAGGAAAATAAAGAGAGCATCTGGACTAGAACAGTGGTACTTAACTCTTGCTACCAGATGATGGTAAATTAAATCGAAAAGGTAGAAAGGGCAAGAGGACAACACTGGCCAATCCAAAAGGATCCTCAGAAGCAATTCCACACACTGCATTCCCTTAAAACACTGTCATTCCCTCCCATTCTCTAACCAAAATTGTAAACAACATCTCAATCACAAAAAAGATGTTTACATTCTAATCTACTTTGAGGATTGTTAATCCCAACCAAGTAAAATCTCTTAGAATCTGGTCTAAAAATAAAACCATGTGTCAAGTGTTCCTCAAAAAATACTATGTACACTGATTGGAATGTGATGCCAATTAACACCGTTTGTGAGTAATTTGCCAAAGAAACTTTAGATAACCTGGGCCAAAACTAAAAACAAAGAAACAACACCCACTTGACATTTTCCTTGCTTAAATGGAGATTCTAGAAGTAATTTTAGAAGAAAGGCAAACAGATCTAAAGTTAACTCCTAAAATCATGGAGAGCTGCACAAGTAATTCTGGGAGATAAAGCGTAGCAGAATGACTCGAGCATTGTGAAATTAAAGATGAAATCTTTAATATGTAATTAAGCTTAATTTTTACTCACAACTTTAAGGCAAGGATAAAATAGCCACTGCTATCATGAGGATTATAGATAAGATAGTTTAGCCCTGTACCAGAAGTACTGACCGAATTGTGACACAAATATCTAGCTTTACACTTTGAACCCAGTCAGAAGAGCAATTAGGAGGAATTATACTCATCCATACACCTACATACTCTAAAATCTAATATCAAAACCCTAAACAACCTCATCCTAAATTAAGCCAGTGTTCTCTGATTTTCCAATTCACTTAAGGACAGCCATTTTCCAAGTATCATTTATTTTTCAACAAATAACTTATATGATCTGCACAACTTAAAAAAACTTTTCAAGTCAAAGCTTGATTTTGTCATTTCATTAACCCTCTCACTTTCAGAGTAGTCTGTTTTTCAAAGACAATATTAAAAATTTTCTTCTGCAAGTCAAGGTTAAGGCATGCTGTTTGACTAACAAGTTCCTCCCAAGATCAGGATTACTATGCATGGACTATTATGTTCCAAATATGCCAACTAAAGTACTCTCTCTTCTAATATTTTTTGTATTTTTAGGCAGAAGGTTAATAAAGTTTCATCTGAAATGTAAATGTAGTAAAATCATACACTTGCTATTCCTGGACTACTCAAAATAATTTGAAGTCACTAATTTTATTTTCCACTTCATAAATAAGCTAATTGCTTTTGCAAAAGTCAAATTTAATTTCCAAGAAGTAGAAAGTTATTTAATCTTTAAAGCAAAAAAGACGATATTTTAAACTAAAAACTAGTTTCCGAAGAGCTATAGCCCTTGATGTTTAACCATTCTTTACTTCATCTTTGAGACATTTTTTGTCATAAACGACCAGTTTAACTTGCTTCTGTTTTCTTCTACCAAACCAAGCCCCAAAAATATGGCCAAATTTTTCAGTCAAGCCTTCTTTGAAAGCACACACTTTTTCCAACTACTGACAAGATGCAACAAAACCAAGCAATTCCACTATGACTTACAATCACAAACATCACATACCTAAAAGATAAGCTTTTAGAACAGAAACAGTAACAGGTTTATTTTTCCAAGTACCCAGCGTTCATCTGGGTCAAATGTTTCTGTTGCATTTTAAACAGCTTAGCCCTTGAAGTGATAAGGGTAAAAACAAGCCAACACAATCTTAATGTTCTTCAGTGGAACCTAAACAACCCAACCCAAGAAAAACTTAGGGACTGCTAGCTCAAGTCTGCTATAACCACTTTTGCATAAGCATTCATCACAACAATGCAGCTATTTTAGGAAAACTATGTTCACAGAACTGAAGACCCGATAACAACTGGAACCTGGGGAAATCAATCCAGAGAAGCGGTTTGCTCCGTAAGATACATTCCTTTCTAGACCTTTTCAGACGTTTCTGTTCTAACTGCGGAACACGGTTTATATCGTCAACAGCCATTACAATTTAGAACTACTAGAAGGTACTACAGTTATGAAGTCAACATTTGTGGGCAAGTATAACCTCAGAAGAATCCTCTACAACAATCTCTAGGAATATGGATGCAGTGAATTCACACGGAACAAATGCAAAACACGCATCAAGGATGTTCCTAACGGGTTTAACAAGTCAATCTTTTCAATTACTATCAGCTTGAACATCATGGGGGTGGGCTGGTGGAAGAGTCATCAGCAAGAATAAAAGAATTAGGAATAATGCAAATTAAATCAACTAGTTCGCCACTATCCACAACAAAGTCCCTGCAACTTGTACCCTTCCCTCCCTTCACCCCGGCCTATGTGCTGCTCCCCAAACTCACCCCAAGTCCGGCAGGCCTTCGGACCAGCTGGCTGGCCCCCAGCTTCCACGACCTCACCGCCCCCTCACCAGGTGAGCACTGACTCAACAGCCCTTCAAACCCTCCCGAGCCCCGGCTCCGCTCCTGCCCGAAGCAAAACCAGCAGTTCTCAATTCCCAGCACACTGCAGGCCGAGCCTTATCGCGCCGCATTGTCGTCACGCCTGGGCAGGCTCCCCCCCCCCCCCAGCCCAGAGGGCCGGGCGGCCAGAGCCTGGATGGACGCACTGCCCACTCCCAGAAAGTGACCCCCAGGACCCGGGTCGCCTCGGAAGCAGACGTCCGAGATCCTAGCCCTCTTCCCAGCAGGGGACGAAGCCCAGCGGCACAGCCTGGGCCCAGCGGAGAACAATGAATGAACACAGCCGCCGCCGCCTCCCGGGATGTCCCAAATCCCGTCCGAGCATCGACAGCGCCCGGCTCTGCAGAGCCCAGGCGTCCTGGGGCTCTGGCTTCACACAATAGACAGCCCTGGCCCGCGCCGGCAAAGCGCCCCGAGGCCAAGGCTCGGGATCAGCATCCCAAACCTCTCATTAGGAACCCACGAAGACCTGAAACCCCAGGAGAAGCCCCTCTGCCCTTGCGGCGGGGCACTGACCCAGTGCTCCTCCTTCCCCGGTTCCCCTCCTCAACGGGCGTCCGTCGAGCCAAGGGCCCTGCGAGAAGGAGCGAGCCCGGGGTCCCCGACGCCGCGGCCGCAGAAAAGCCAGCAGCCGCTCCAAATGACAACACAGATACCGCGCAGCCCTGGGCGGGTTTCTTTCCTGGTGCCAAAAACGAGGAACGCGTCCTGGGCAGAGGGGTGGCGCTGGCCCGGCCCCGCGACACGCAGGGCAGTCTGCGCGGGGACGTGGGAACCGGGCTCGCCGGCACCGACACCGGGCGCGGGGGCCGCCGAGCGCCGCCCAGGGTGACAGGGCCTGGCCGGCCGTCGCTCCGCGGCCGCGGGGCAGCTCCGAGCGTCGGCGCCGCTCGGGCCCGGACCGCGGGGAAGCCGCGCCGCGCGGCTCCCGGCATCCACGCCCCGACCCCGCAGCCTACCTGAGGGAGCCCGGCCGCCCCTGGGTCCGTCTCGTCGTCCGGCGGCGGCTCCGCGTCCGCTCCTCCTCCCTGCGGCGGGTGAAGGAACGGGAGGCGGTCACTTTCGGCGCGTCCCCAGCCCAGGGGACGGGGCCCCGGGAAGCCCCCGCATCGTCGCACTCGGGCTCCGCGCCTCAGGGCACACGCCCCAAAGCCCGGCCAGCTGGCCCTTTCGGGGGCCCAAGGAGAGCCGCAGAGAAGCCTTCCCGCCTCAAGCTCGCTCTCCTCCTACTCCCGCCATCTAAGATGGCGGCTCCAGCGCCCGCGATGAAGAGACTCCGGGGCGGCCCCGGCGAGCGAGCCCTCCACTCGGTGCTCCTCCTCCCGGCCTGCGGCTCCACCGGCTCCCCGCTTCTGCGCGAGCCCTGCCGCCTCGCCGTCCACTTCAAGCCCGGCTCGGGAATCCTTCGCTCTGGCCTGAGCTCAGGCCCCGCCTCCGGAGGCGTGGCCTCGCGGTGCCGGCGGCCGCCATTTCGGAGCAATGGATGCTGCGAGGGCATCCGTGCCCGAGGAGACTGGTACCGACTCCCTGGCGAGGGGATTGAGACCCATGGAGGCTCAGAGATAACCGGACGTGCCAGAGAGCACCTAGAAATGTCTAACTGTGGCGCGTCCTCTTGGAATTCAACACTTGCGAACGCGAGTCCCGGCGCTGCCCCTTGCCGGCTGAGTGCGAAAAGCCCGAAATCCTGTCTCTGAAGCGTCAGCTGCTTAGTCTGTAACTTGGGAGGGCTCAAGACTGATCCCTCGGATCGGCCCAGGGCGCTGTGCAGTCGCCGAAGGGTGCGCACGCCGAAACCGTGGCCCCAAAAGGGTCCGTTCGCGGGCCGTTTCCCACGAGCCTTTTGAGATTCCCTGGGACTGACAGACACCGTCTGCAACGCGGTCCTGGGCAGTGGGCTCCGTCGTCAAAATCCCTGCCTCCCACTGATGAGAGCGAGAGAGCGAGTCGGTTCCAGGCGCGACGTCTGTGCCCAGATCGCGATGACAGCAGCGTGCGGACCGACGTGGCAATCCACGTCGGGGAAGGGCGACAAGGCTCCTAGCGTGGAAGAACAATAAGGGGGAGTTGTTTTTTGTTGCTAAGTGGGAATAACTGTTCCGGGATTAAACGAGAGACAACGTGGAGGACTCTCAGTGCAGAGCCCGGGGTGCTGGGTCTTGGGGGATCTGGAGCCCGACCGCCTAGGTTCAGATTGGCGCTGTGCAGTCTCTTATCTGTGCCTAGGACGAGTGGTTGAAACGTCTTTCCTCAGTTCCCCAGTGAGGAAAACGTGATGCCCAGCTCCTAGAGTGGGCGAGATGCAGTACTTGAAGATGGGCAGCGTGCGGGACTCCCAGCAAGCCTTGCAGACGCGTGTCAGGACCTTGCTCATCTCCCAGAACCACTTCCTCATTCGGCTTCCCCCCATCGGATACTTGCCCCGCACTTGGGACTTCAAAGGCTAGGGAGCCTGCTCCTCCTTCATGCCTCTTGGCTAAGCGACACAAGGGGCCACTTCATTATTTAACAAATACTGTATGGAGGTGAAGTGCACATCACACACACTGAGCTGTCCTAACAGAACAGCGGGTACCTTCCCAGTGTTGTGTTACACCTGTCACCTCTAGGTCCAAGACGTTTCTTACTCCAGTGTTAAACCATTAAGCCATTGCTGCCCATCCCTCTAGCCCCTGGCAACCACTCATACAGATTCTGTGTCACCATGGATATAGTCCGTGTGTTATTTTTAATTTATTTGAAAGCAGAGAGACAGATCTCCAATGACTGCTTCACACCCTCAAATGGCCACAATAGCCAGGGCTGAGCCAGGAGCCCAACACTCAATCCAGGTCTCCCACGGGGGTGCCAGGGACCATCAGCTGCTGCCTCTCGTCTGCTTGAGCAGGAAGCTGGAATCAGGAATGGAGCTGGACTCGAACCCAGGCCCCGCCAGTGTGGATGCGGGCAACCCAAGCAGGGTGTTAACCACTGCGCCAGCCTGCCCCACTCCACTTGTTTCATACAAGCGGACTCATTCTGTGACTTTTTTCACTTAGCATATGTTTTAAAATTTCATCCACATTATAACACGGATGGATGCTTCATTGCTTTTTATGAATGGATCATAAACTCCATCGTAAGTTTTTCCACATTTTGTTTATCCATCTGTTGAGGAACATTTGAGCTATTTCCATCTTGTGGCCATTGTGAGTAGTGATGCTGGACTCTGTGCGCTATAGGTACTTCAGTCCCTGTTTTCAGTTCTTTTCAGCCATTTAGGAGTGGAATTGTAGGGATCATCTTGCTCTGCACTGGGTTGCATATCCCCTTCTGCGGAGAGCTCTGCTTTGGTGGTAGGTCAGGAGAGCTGGGGTTATGAAGAAAGATCTCAGGAGAGGAATGGGGGAAGGAATGCTTCAGAAATGGTTTGAAGAAGGCCCGAGTCATGGCACAGTGGATTAAGCCCCTACCTGTGACACCAGCATCTCATATGAGCACTGGTTTGAGTCCCAGGGCTCCACTTCCAATCCAGCTCCCTGCTAATGTGCTTGGGAAAGCAGCAGAGGATGGCCCAAGTACTCAGGCCCAGGGCCTCTGCCACCCATGTGGGAGAGCCAGATGGGGCCACCAGGCCGCTGGCTTTGGCCTGGCCCAGCCTTGGTGGTTGTGACCATTTGGAGAGCAAAGTAGCAGGTGGAAGGTCTGTATGTGTGTATGTGTAACTGTCTTTCAACTAAATAAATCATTTTTTTAAAAATGGTTTAATGAATGGGCATACCAAGTGATGTCAGCTCAAACAGGAGGGAAAGAATGGGAGGTGTCAGGTGGGGAGGGGGGTAGACGGAGACTAACAGGGAAAGTCCCCTGGGCATTAGAATGTTCTACTTCTTGATTTGGGGGATGGTTAGATGGATGTATACTCACATATAAAAATCTGTGTGTACTTCATTTGTTAGAGCTCAATGAAAAAAACTTTTGAAAGATGGATAGTCAGGGCTTTAAGCCTGGCCAAAAGGGTGCATTTTTCAGATAAAGAAAAAAACAGTAATAGCCACAAGATAGGCATTTGGCATAGCAATTAGAGGAAGGCCCACTTGGGTGATGCCACTTGGGGTACCAGAATGGAGGCTCAGCAGGTTAAGCCACTGCCTGTGAGGCTGGCATCCCATAGCGCAGGTCCCTGCTAATGCATGGTCCAAGTGCTCAGGCCCTTGCCACCCATGTGGGAGACCTAGATGCAGTTCAGACTCCTAGCTGCGCTCTCTCTCTCTCTCTCTCTCTCTCTCTCTCTGCCTTTCAAATAATAAATAAATAAATCTTTGAAAAAGAAAAGAAAGATGGCACTCAGGACTTCTGTGTTCCACACGGGAGTGCCCGTGTTCACGTCCTGGCTCTGCTCCCAATTCGGCTTCCTCCTAATGTGCACCCTGGGAGGCAGCAGATGATGCCTCAAGTACTTGGGTCTCTGCCACCTACCGGAGACACCTAGATTGAGTTCTGGACTCCTGGTTTTGGCCTGGCCCAGCCCCAGCCCCAGGAAATAAATCAGCAGATTAGAGATCTCTGTCTGTCTCACTCTCTGCCTTTCAAATTAAATAAAATTTTAATAAATTGGTAGCTGTCATTTATGGAGCCTCTTCATGTATCAGACATTTTTACACACACTCTAATACAGAGCCAACAAAAGGCCTACTCTGTAGGTGAGGAGCGCTTCTGAGAAAGCTGATAATTAATCCAAGGACACCAAGCTGGAAAGTGGTGGAGTAAGAATCTGGACCTGCTCATTTGTTCATTCAGTGAATGGAGATTTCTAGTGTGCCTGGTACGTGCCAGCCCCTGCGTTAGCACTGGGCCCAAAGCCACGAACAAGCCAAAATCCCTGCCCACACAGGCTTTACAATCCAACTGGGGAGATGAGCAGCAAACAAATATATAAATCAGCATAGCCATTAGGACTGGTAAACCGAAGGAAGGAATGAGAGGAGAATAATGAGGTGGGAAGGGTGTGCCTTCAGGCTCAGTAGGCAAGCAAGGCCTCCTCCGCTGACAGTGCAGCTGGGCACTCAGGGAGGGGAAGGGCTGGGGGGAGGCAGAACACCCAGCAGGTGGACACGCACAAGGCCACAGGGAGGAATGGGAGCACCAAGGAGAGGTGGGAAGGGGACAGAGAATGGAGTCACGGCCAGCCTGACTCCCACGCCTGTGGCCTTTCCATCCCATCCTGCCTCTCTGGCGAGTCTAATTTTAGCCACAGATGAGTTGGAAGTGCAGGCCGGGCCTGGGCTGGGTGCTGGGAGAGCCAGAGCCATGTAAACAAACAGTTACCCAACCAGGTGACACCAGTGTGCTCTCCTGGCCTGCCGAGGGAGGCCACCCAAACAAGGGAGGGAGTGGCCTGCCCTGCCATGGCCGGTCGGGAAGGTCTCCAGAGAAGCAACATCCAAGCTGAGTCTCAAAAGGAGGAGTCGGAATTTTCCAGACTGAGATGGGTGTGCTGGGCAGGTGGTGGGGACAGGCTGGGCCAAGGCGGAGAGGTGTGACTAGCATGATAGGTTGGGGAGATCGCTTGGCTACGACGATGCTGGAGGGCCAGAAGGCACCTGGCTCAGCATCAGTCCCCCACAGTGGGCAGATAGGAGGGGCCGGGGGCTAGCAGCTAGGGCTGCCACCACAGCGTTCCGTGGTGTCACTGCGGCCATCTGGAAGGACAGTTACAAAGACATGCGCTCCTTCGTCAGTCAGTCAGGAGCATATAAATCGGAACAACCTCCGTGAAAGTCAGTTTGACAAGGTCGAGGTTCTAAGTAGGATGTAGCTGTTCTTCAGGGACTGCATCCCGCAGACCCGCTGGGAAACGCGTGAACTGATGCACGCACAGCCTACACCTCGCCAAGCTGCCTGTCATCTCACCAAGGACCACGCAGCTGTAAGACACAACGAGGGACTCTGCTGTGGATGGATGGCCAAGGCGCACTGTTGAATGAAAAAAGAGAGACAAGACATTGCAAACAGTGTGCTCCTTTCTGTGAAAAGGGAGGAAAACATTGGCTTAGAGAGGCTGAAATTATGTCTGGAAGACACACAACATGCACCCAGGGTGACCACAGGCCATGGCAGATGGGGCTCAGGAGAAATAGTCTCACTGCCTGGCTTTTTATATTTTTAAATTTTTGAACCATGTGAGTGTGCTACCCACTCAAAACAAACAAAAACAAGGCTGAAGGTCAAATTCAGTGGTCTCCCTGGAGCTGGAGAGCTGGGTCAGCAGCCTGATCCCTAGCCCTAGCGCCTTCCCGGTGGCTCACACCCGCCCTTGCCCACAGAGCCAGGGCCACCCTCACCAGGACTCCCAAGGACTAGGCTCAGGAGCAGGTTGCCCCTCGCCTCCTATCTGGGGGTTCTGGCTACTTTTCTCTGTGACTTTCAGCCTCTCCCCGCCACCTTCACCTACATCCTGCCTGGCCTGGCCTCCCCCTCTCACTCCCACCCAGCTCAGTTGCAGCCCTCTGCCCTGAAAAAATCAGGAGTCAAGGCTGGACTCTGAAGATCCACTGCCCGTTTGGCAGGGAATGGGTGGGGTGGAGGAGAGCCACCCCGGCACAGAGGTTGCCGTCTCTCTATGGGATCATGTCCACCATGAGCTGGACGGTGTTCCATTGGGAAGGGGAGTTGACTTCTCTCTCCCATGCCTGCCCTGTGCTAGCAGGAAGGGGACCTAGGAGCCAGCTGATGGGCACATGCAGGCCCCTAAGGGGGTCTGCTCTCCCCTGGAGGTATCCCTGCACTGCAGGGAGCTTGTGCACTGAAGAACAAATACAAAACACGGAGCCAGGACAAGCAAGACTCTGGAGGAGTGGAAAAATCCTGCATTTGGTACCCTCAATGGCACTCGTTTCCCCCTTGCTTTTTGGACAGAGTCCTGTGTTTACATTTTGCACGAGGCCTCACAAATTTTAGCTGACCCTAGCCAGAGGCCAGGAGGGTCACGGAGCCCTTAAAACTTGCCATTCTGCCCAAACAAGGTTATAGAGGTACACTGCCCAGAATAAAAAGAGAAACCACTCATCATACTATTTTAACCTGGAGCCTTGTCACCGGACCGCACCGTCTGTGGTCAACTACTGTCCCATGTGCCCATTGTTGCATAACAGTCAGCTGGGGGTCAGAGCCGAAGAACCTCCTCTTGGCTCTTCCTTCTTGGTGGCTTCAAGGTTTGGGTCCTCTGTGAGGGCTCAGAGCTCCAGAAAACAATATAGTACTGGACAGTTCTTTAGTTTAAAAAACAAAAAAAGCAAGCAGACAGGCCAGCATTGTGGCACAGTGGATAAAGCCACTACTTGCTCCACCAGCATCCTGTACAGGCACTGGTTCAAGTCCCAGCTGCTCTACTTCCAATCCAGTTCCTGCTAATGTGCCTAGGAAAACAGAAGATGGACCAAGTGCTTGGGCCCCTGTACCCACGTGGGAGACCTGGAAAAAGCCCCTGGTTCCTGGCTTCAGCTTGGCCCAACCCTGACTACTGCAGTCATTTGGGGAGTGAACCAGCAGATAAAGATCTCTCTCTCTCCGGCCGCAGATTGCCAGCCATAGTGGCCATTTGGGGGGGGGGGGGTGAACCAATGGAAAGGAAGACCTTTCTCTCTCTAACTCTGTCAAAAAAAAAAAAAAAACCCTCTCTCTCTCTCTCTCTGCTCTCTCTCTCTGTGTATGTAATTCTGCCACAAATAAATAAATCTTTAAAAATACATAAATAAAATTTTTAAAATTTAAGCAAAAAATTTTTTGGAGAAACAAAGACAGAAAGAGAGATCACATGATGAGTTTATATGTTCAACTGCTGAATGATTACAGACATGAACTAAAACCTAATTCTAACAAAGCTGGATGTGGCTGTAATACATAGAAATCTCAAGATTTATATGTATATGTATATGTATGGTCTAATTTTATAGCTAAATATGTAAGGTTCCTAAATAATTCATTTTGTACTTTTTCCACAGGAAAAAAATGCAACCATTCACATGTGTGTGTGTCAAGAATCAGGCAAGTACATCTACTCTATAAAAACCGAAGAGTGGCCGGCGCCGTGGCTCAACAGGCTAATCCTCCGCCTTGCAGCGCCGGCACACCGGGTTCTAGTCCCGGTCGGGGCGCCGGATTCTGTCCCAGTTGCCCCTCTTCCAGGCCAGCCCTCTGCTGTGGCCCGGGAGTGCAGTGGAGGATGGCCCAAGTGCTTGGGCCCTGCACCCCACGGGAGACCAGGAAAAGCACCTGGCACCTGGCTCCTGCTATCGGATGAGCGCGGTGCGCCGGCCGCAGCGCGCAGGCCGCAGCGGCCATTGGAGGGTGAACCAACGGCAAAAGGAAGACCTTTCTCTCTGTCTCTCTCTCTCACTGTCCACTCTGCCTGTCAAAAAAAAAAAAAAAAAAACCCACAAGAGTAAATTGCTTGAAGAAATTATATCCCAAAGATTTTAGGTGGAATTATTATGTAATTCAAGTGAGGAATAACAGACCAGAAATTGTGGGCTGATATGACACCATGAATTAAGCATCAATTTGTTTTAAAGGGCTTAAAGATTTAACTACATGACTTTGGACAGTGGAAGGAACTGCAACATGGGGACTTCCTTAAATAAAAATTTATTATTAACTTTAAATTATTTTGCCTTACGTTATACAGTATAAAAAATAAACTTTAGGCCGGCGCCGTGGCTCAACAGGCTAATCCTCCGCCTTGCGGCGCCGGCACACCGGGTTCTAGTCCCGGTTGGGGCACCGGATTCTGTCCCGGTTGCCCCTCTTCCAGGCCAGCCCTCTGCTGTGGCCCAGGAGTGCAGTGGAGGATGGCCCAGGTGCTTGGGCCCTGCACCCCATGGGGAGACCAGGAAAAGCACCTGGCTCCTGGCTCCTGCCATCGGATGAGCGCGGTGCGCCGGCCGCAGCGCGCCGACCGCGGCGGCCATTGGAGGGTGAACCAACGGCAAAGGAAGACCTTTCTCTCTGTCTCTCTCTCTCACTGTCCACTCTGCCTGTTAAAAAATAAATAAATAAATAAACTTTACACTGGTTTGTAGAAAATGAAAGAAAGGAAGGAAGAAAGAAAGAGGGAGAGAGAAAGGGAGAAAGGAAGACAGGAAGAGAGGGAGGGAGGGAGGAAGGAAGGAGGGAAAAATATGACAGAGAGCACCTGCCTGCTGCTCTGCTTCCCCAGACATCCACAGTGGTCAGGGCTAGGCTGGGCCCAGCTGGAGCCAGCAGCCAGGAACTCAATCCCTGACTCTCACATGCAGGACAAGAACCCAACTACTTGAGGCACCACTGCTGCCTCCCAGGGTCTGCATTAGCGGGAAGCTGGAATCAGGAGCCAGAGGTGGTACCAAACCCAGGCACTCTGATGCAGATTGTGGGACTCTTACCTGGGAGCTGAATTGTAGACCAAATGCCAGCTCCAGCAGGGACTTTTCCTAGTGACCCAGCGTCACTACTGCTGGACTCTATCAGGTGAAGCAGCCACCAGCCCATGAGACAAGAAGAAGGAAGAGAAAGTCCACCTCTGGATTGGAGTGGTGGGGTTGTTGTAGCCATCTTTGAGATGTACAATCAGACATGCCTATGGTTACACTTTAAAATAAATCTTTTAATGATCTTGTAAGGAGCATCATAAATTTGAATTTTGGGGGAATGTCCAAAAGTTTATGGAAAATAGAATTAAAAGATATTTATAATGGTGTGAAAAATGGAAATCCATCCACAGTATTTTTCATAACACACATTTTCCATGAGCTTTTTGAAGAACCACTATGTTTGTAAAGGGAAGATTATGAATTTAAAAGCATTAGTTTGTTGAATATAAGCACTTAAAATACAGCATTGCCATTTGATTTTTTAAATGGTTATGTATTTTTATTTACTTGAAAAGCAGAGAGGTAGAGACATAGGGATTTTCTATCAGCTGGTTCACCCTCCCGAATGCCTCCAACAGCCAGGGTGGGACCAGACAGACACCAGGAGCTAGCAGTTCCACTTGGGTTTTCATGTGTGTAGCTGGGACTCAAGTACCTGAGCCATCATCCACTGCCTCCCAGGATGTACCGGCAGGAAGCTAGATTGGAAGTCAGACACTCCCATATGGCCTGCAAGCGTTGCAAGAGGCAGCCGCGGCTACACCACAGCTGCTGCCCCCTCATCACCATGTTACAGTGGCTTTGGCATTTCTGTGTTTAAAACGACTACCAGCAGCTTCACAGAATGGAATTGGCAGCTCCCTGCTGATGTGCCTGGGGAAGCAGCAGAAGATGGCTCAAGTGCTTGGGGCCCTGCACCCATGTGGGAGGCTCGGATGACGCTTGGGGCCCCTGGCTTGGGCTGGAACTGCAACTTTGGGGAGTGAACCCACTGCTTCCCTGTCTATAACTCTGCCTTTCAAGTTAATAAAATCTTAAAAATAAAAGGATTGGCCCAGGAACGAGCACCCGAGACATTCCTGTTATATTCTACCACCCTGATCTCCCAGAGTGGAGCACTGACATCCATCTGGTGCTCTGTACGCACTTGTTCACTGCTAGCTAAGACAGAAGAGAAACTGTGGCTCCCACCTTGAGACAAACCCTAAGGCGCCAAGCTTATCTGATGACTGGAACGTTCATCTCAGGCGATTTCGTTCATCTCAGGCGATTTCGTTGTCACCACTATCCATGATCTGAAATCACTCTGGTTTCCTCCGTTGGCTCAGGCTGGCTGACTCCAAAGACAGAATGAAAACCAGATAAGCAGGGCTGGAGACATGCTTACGCTGTTTCGTTTTGCTGCAATCATGTGGACAGTTGTCCCCCTTCTCTCCTGCGTTCTCCGTTACCTACCATTCAGTTTGTATCGGTGAACCTTTTCTGGGAGCCAGCCATCAGAGACGTAAGGACAAGGTCCCAGCAGTTGGGATAATGACCCTGCAGAACTCAGAACGAATGAATTGTGGGCCCCCGTGAGGAAGCCAAGGCCAGTGCTACACAGAGAGGGCGTGACGAGACAAGGGGGCCTGGAGGAGGTGTCTGCACGGAGATGAAGACACAAAGGAAGCTCTCCAAGGGCAGGGGCAGGGGATGGCGAGAGGGCAGAGGGCGCAGGCAGGGAAACACGAAGCAGAGGCACAAAGTGGCAGTCCGTGCACGGCGGCCAGACTCCAAGGTGACTCCCAAAGACCACCTCTTCCAGGAACTCTCTGCCACATCAGCTTGGTCTGCGGGACCCAAATATGGCAGAAGCAATGGAATGCCACGTCCAAGGCTAAGCCATAAAAGAGAGCACGTGAAGCTGCTATTTCAAGGAAGAGTGCAAATTTTAAAAAAGAAGAATTTCGCCCAAGGATGAAGACATCGGGTGAGCCTCTGTCTCTCTGTGGCTTGCTGGCTTCCCGTGAGCAGCCCTGGGACAGGCCCCATGGTGGGGCTGCGGCCTCCTGCCACCAGCCACACAGGCGAGCTTGCGAGCTGGGTCTGCAGTTGGGTCGGCCTTCCCAGCACCCTGCTGCCCACGACCACAACCTCAGCATTTTTGTTTATATTTTTTTGACCACAGCCTCATGAGAGATCCTGAGCCCTATCACCCGCTGAACCTGATGTCATCCCCGATTAACTGTGTGAGACCATCAATGCTTGTTGCTTCCGGCACCAAGTTTTAGGGGCGATTTGCGATGCAGCTGAAGATGACTGGCATGATGAGCGCCCAGGGAAGCAGGGCTGGTCGGGTCAGTTGGCAATAACGCCCGGAGCACGTGTGGGGGTTGGGAGGCATTTGAGCTGTCTCCAAGCTGTCCTCCACCGCAGGCCCCACGCCTTGTTTGGAGTAGTTGGTTACACAGGACTTCATTGCCCATCTTCCCTTCTCCTCCTAACCAAAGTTTGGGGACCCACCCCTCCCCTATTCTCAGCCTGTTTGGCTGGGTCCAAGGAATGGAGCCTGGGACTCAGCATATGGCCTGGGTCACTGTGATTGGTTCAGAGATGGACACATGACCCAGGGGACCCAATCAGAGTTAAATGTTGGGGTGTGTGGGGAAGCTCTCAAATAAATCTCTGGCCTTTCCCATGGACTTGGGCCTGGAGGGGAGGGAAGGCAGGGGCTGCGTCCACCACCTGTACAGGACGAGAGGGGGGCCTGGCGGACACAGGGCCTGAGAGTGAGGGCCAAGCTGAGCCCTGGAACCAGCCAGACCTGGGCTTTCCAGTTGGACGCAGCACTGGGTTCCCTTTCTCTGGGCCTCAACCCCTGCCCCGGGGTGAGTTTGCCATTGCTTGTGACAGAGTCCCAGTGCCAGCGCCAGCAATCTCTCTGCAAACTGAGTACTGACATTCAGCGAAGGTCATTTCTCTGACGACAGCAGCAAGTCCCGGGAGAGGGGTATGCACGCATTTCAGAGGGAGAGCATCTTTGAACTGAAGGAATGTTCCAGGCCCCAAGGCCCAACAGCGCTGCAGCTCCATCTGGCGCCATCCACACTTCCTTCTGCAGCTCTGCATCGCCGTGGCTGGCTTCACCCCGCCAGCCTCTGAGGCTCTTGCAGATCCCAGGCCGCCCTGTTGGAGAGGCCAGGTGAACACCTCCACCAGCCAAGGCTCAGCGTGCTGCGAGAAGGTTGGGATGATCATTGTGTACAAGTTTCCAGATTGTTTGCTGCCAGATAAACTTATCTTTTAATTCCATTTGCCATGAACTTTCTGAAGTGCTCGGAGCCCTGACAAGCAGATACTGGCCCTCTAACTCTGAGTCAGCCAGGAGCTAACTGAAGAGCTCTGTTCTGTAGCTGGCGGTGCAGCCCTCTGATGTTTCACCGAACCTCGTGCTGCTGCACTTACAGCTCCAGGGCGGAAAGACTCAAAGGAGACACGAGAGGAGCGACCTTAGCTAAAAACACCTGTCACCAGGCAGACCAAAGTCCAGCTGTCGGTGCAGCCCTTCACTCAGCCTTGAGTGGGGTTTGCACGTTTAACATTCTGCAGGATGCATTCTCTTAATTCATTCCCTTGTGATGTATCGGGACAACTGTGGTTTTATCTTCCGCCTGAAGGTCCTTCTGGTATACTCAAACCCTGTAGGCACTGGTTGCATCAGGGAAACCAACATTTTCGTTTAGACACAATCTCAGAAGCCAAATGACTCCACAGCAATTTGGTTGGCCATATAACAAGGAAGGAAACCGTTCACAACAATAGCTAGCGAGGGTAGAACACTGCTAACACCTCAGGCATAAAGCCCCAGCACATGCGGCTGTAAAGATATGCCTGAATCTCCAAAGAACCCATTTCACACACGAGGGAACTGTGGGTGACCTGCAGGCCCAATTTAAACTATTCAACTCCATACCTCCCTATTTTTTTTTTTTTTTTGACAGGCAGAGTGGACAGTGAGAGAGAGAGAGACAGAGAGAAAGGTCTTCCTTTTCCGTTGGTTCACCCCCAACGGCCGCTGCGCCTGGAGCACTGTGCCAATCCGAAGCCAGGAGCCAGGTGCTTCCCCTGGTCTCCCATGCAGGTGCAAGGCCCAAGGACCTGGGCCATCCTCCACTGCCTTCCCAGGCCACAGCAGAGAGCTGGCCTGGAAGAGGGGCAACTGGGACAGAATCTGGTGCCCGACCAGGACTAGAACCCGGTGTGCCAGCACCGAAAGGCGGAGGATTAGCCTAGTGAGCCGCATCGCTGGACCAGGACTCAAACCAAACACACTGACACACAACATGGGCAGCCTAAGCAGAGGCTAAATGCCATGCCCAAGGTCTATCCCCCAATTTCTTTTTTTTTTTTTAATAACTTCTTATTTGGGTATAATTTCAAACAAGCAGAAAATTTACAAAAAAAAATTGCACACAGAGAACCTGTACTTTTAATCACTGCAATGCATTTGCTCAATAAGTAAATAGGCAACCAAACACACTAAGTAGCTGATCTTCGTTAAGAAAACACTAGTAACATGGAAATGAACGCACCAAAGGAAGATTAATTTTGGCTGCAGGCCCCACAGCCGAAGGGGCAATGAAGAGGATCTCACATTTCTCTGCCCAGTTCCTACTCATTTCTGTATTTCTTGAGTTTACTTTCAGCAAGAGTCACACGAGCTCAGAGCTCAGAGCCCCCTCAGTGCAACCCCTGTAGTCTGCCCGCTTAGGGTGGAGTGCTCCGTCTGGCCTGCGGCCCTGGGGAGCTGAGAGCCCAGTGGCTTGAGAAGTGGGTCACCTGGCTGCAAGCCCTGCTCTGGGGTTTACAAGCTAGATGACCTTGACAGGGGCCTCACCTCCCAGAGTCTGGGTATCCTTATCTCCCAAGGAGCGGTGCATACGTGCTACAAGGAGCTGGTGCATACGTGCTACAAGGAGCTATTGCGGGGATTAGGGAGATAAGATGTGCAAAGTGCCTGAGGTCCCCCCTCGGATCCTTCTCCCTACCTTCTCTCATAGCTTTTCCACGCTTCAAATCATTTCCCTAATAGAGAGCCCCAGAAGTTGAATAACTGGACCAACTGGTATAAACGTTTTTATGGCCCTGGATCTGGGTTGCCAACTTGCTCTCTGGAACACACTACCCTAACTGCTCCTAAGAGGCTTGGTGAGGTTGCTAATTCCATTACACTTCTGCCAGCCCAATACTTTCCTTTTTTTTTTTTTTTTCTGTTGGTTATTGGAAAAAGAGAAACACTTTATCACTGTTTTACTTTATATCTCTGTGCTTAGTCACAGGGGGTAAATATTTTCCCAAATAGATATTTCTTGTTTTCTGATTTGTGTCCATGTTCTTTGACCATTAGGGTATCAGAACTTTTTCCTGTCAATAGGTGAATTTTTTTATGATCTAGGGGTTAACTTTTTAAAGAGATTTCTTTTTTTCTTTATTTGAAAGGCAGCCTGACACAGAGAGAGATGGAGAAACACGGATAGATCTCCCATCTGCTGGTTCACTTCCCAAATGACCACAAGAGCCAGAGTTGGGCTAGGAGCCAGGAACTCTACCCGGGTCTCCCACGTGGGTGGCAGGGACTCAGATACTTGAGCCACCATCTGCTGCTTCCCAGGCACATTAGCAGAGAGCTGGATCAGAATCGGAGTAGCTGGGACTCAAATCAGCCCGGATGTAGTTTTCTAAATGGCATGTTAAGTCATTGTGCTACAGTGCCCACTTACCTTCTTAAGATTTATTTCTGCTGCAAATGTTGATTCCTAGTCTTTTTAAAAAAAGATTTATTTTTTTTCAAAGACAGGGTGACAGAGGGAGAGAAAAACTATGTAAGAGTGTGTGTGAGTGTGTGTGTGTGTGTGTGGGAGAGAGAGAGAGATCTTCCATCCACTGATTCACGCCTTAATGCCCTCAATAAACAGGTCTTGGCCAAGCTGAAACCAGGAGCCCAAGACTCCATCTGGGTCTCCCAAGCAGGTGGCAGAGAATCAAGCACTTGAGCATCATCTGCTACCATGCAGGGTGTGCATTAGCAGGCAGCCGGGTCCGAGGCAGAGCAGGCACCCCAGGATGGAATGTGGCCGTCCTCGCTGCGCCTCCACTCCCATCCCCGAATCCTAGTCTCCCATTTTATTTGTGTTTTCACTTTGTGATGGTTTTGCTTTTATTTTTGGTGATTTTATTGTGAGTTGCTATTATTGTGACGGTAACTGCGGCATCTCATATGGGCGCCGGGTTCTAGTGTCAGTTGCTCCTCTTCCAGGCCAGCTCTCTGCTGTGGCCTGGGAGGGCAGTGGAGGATGGGCCAAGTGCTTTGGGCCCTGCACCTGCATGGGAGACCAGGAGAAGGCACCTGGCTCCTGGCTTCGGATCGGCGCAGCGCCGGCCGTAGCGGCCATTTGGTGAGTGAACCAACCTAAGGAAGACCTTTCTCCCTGTCTCTCTGTCTCTCTCTCTCTCACTGTCTACAACTCTACCTTTCAAATAAAAAAAAAATTAAAAAAAAAAAAAACCTGAGGGCTCTTTCATCTGCATTTTGAAAATTTTCTTTATGACTTTGTGACCTTTAAGCCGCCCCCTTCAGAGATCAGTTTTGAAGAACTAAATGGTATAAGGTTGATCCGTGAACCCTCGCAAAGTCCTAACCCCCAGAACAGTCAAGGTGACCTTCCTTGGAAATAGGATCTTTGCAGACACAATCAAGACAAGATGGAGGTGGAGTGGAGTGGGGTGGGCACTCACCCAGCACGACTGATATCTGTACTTCAGGAAGAGGAGGAGCTGAAGACAAGACACAGAGACGGCCACATAGCGACAGAGCGAGGACTGGCGGTGCGGCTGCAGCCAAGGAACGCCTGGTGTGGCCGCGCTGGCAGAAGCAGCCAGGAGACAGGGCAGTGTTCCACGCAGAGTCACAGGGACGTGGCACTGCTGACCGCTGCATTTCAGACTTCTGGTCCCCAGAACGGTGGCAGGATTCACTTCTGTTTTTGGAGCCACTAAATTTACGGTACTTTGTGATGGCATGCATATATCCAATGAAGGCCAGGTTTCCCTGTTAAAATTGAAACAAACAAACAAAAAATCTCTCCCTCTGTCTTTCCCGCTTTCTCTGGAATGCAGATGTTTAAATACATCAATAAATCTTTTTTAAAAATTGTCTTTTCAATACAGGAAGAACCCCTATTTCTAAGCATGCTTCAAATTCCAGAGGCCATACAAGATGGACAAATTCACCTACATAAAAATCAACTTTTGGGAGACCAGTGTAGCTGGTGAAGCTGCTGCCTGTGTGTTGCCAATATTCCACTTGGGCACCAGTTTGAGTCCCGGCTGCTCCACTTCCAACCCAGCTCCCTGCAAACGCCCCTGAGAAAAGCAGCAGCTGATGGCCAGAGGGCTTGGGCCCCTGCGTCGTATGTGGAAGAAGCTCCCGGTTCCTGGCTTCAGCCCAGCCCAGCGCTGGCTGTTGCAGCCATTTGGAGGGTGAACCAGCAAGCAGACAGATGGTCTCGGTCTCTCTCTCTCTCTCTCTCTCTCTCTCTCTCTCTCTCTCTCTCTATCTCTCCTTCCCTCCCTCCCTCCCCCCTCTCTCTGTAACTCTGCCTTTCACATAAATAAACAAAATCTTTAAATAGAAAAGTCAACTTTCTGCATGATAATAAATACCTTAGGCCGCACCAAAGGTCAAACAGCAAACTGCAAATACTTGTCATTCAATTCACACTTGAAGGGTTGCCCTAATATAAAAAGAGCTGCAGAAATCAGAAGCAGCAAGAATCCAGTAGGAAAATGGTCAGTGGATATGCACATTCAGAGAAAGGAGCCAAGCCTGTAAAAGATGGCTGCCAGCAGAAGTTGCCCGAGAGGCCTCTCACCTGCCAGGTTGGCCCAGGTCAGAAATGCTGGCTCACTCCTTCCCGCTTGGGATTCTCAGCGCACAAATATGCAGACACTTCAGTTTATTTTTTGTACGAAAATAAACTAGTCTTTATACTCAACGAACTTTTTGAAGTACCCTTATAATGTTTGGGAAAATTAATTATTTTATTTGCAAGGGAGAGCCAGGGAGGGAGAGAGAAAGACAACTCCATGAGTTGCTTTGCTCCCCAAATGCCCACATGACCCAGGCCCTGAGACTGGCCACTGGATCCGAGCCTCCCATGAGGGTGGCAGGGGCCCAGTCACTTGTGCCCAGTCACCTGCTGCCCCTCCCCCAACCCAGGGTCTGCACTGGCAAGAAGCCGGGACCAGGGACGCCGTCAGGTCTTGAACCCAGGCAAGTCCTAAATGCGATACAGGTGTCCCAAAGGACATCTTCACTGCTATGTCAAACACCCACACCCCTTGATTCTTGAGAAGGCAGGTGAAGGTTGCAATCACGGGGTGATTCCTGTGCAGTGCCAGGATTGGCGACTATTGTAATTGTACTTTTACTCATTATCTGAGTATTAAGACATCCATTGTATTAGAAAAACCAACAATAGTATAGAAGTTAACTATAGTGTAATGGTTAGCTATCTGGGTTGGGGTCTTGATTCTGCCACTTGCTAGTTCTATGATCTTGGCGGAATCATTTCATCTCTGAACCTCAATTTCTTCATCTGAAGAATGGTACAATAGAGGGTCAAGTTTCTAGGTTGTTACAAAGAATCAAAGAGTTTATGTTTATGAGGCATTTATAACAGTGCTGATAGATAGAGATGCTAGCAATTATTACCATACAGTGATCATAGACTCTGATAATACAGAGTTTTAATGTATACTATCAATTAACCATCTATTTGGAAAATGCCCCTGTGTCTCCACACTTGGGAGCCACCCTGCATTAGGTACTTTTCATTATACTATCTTTTTAAATCTTCCCAAAAGTCCTAGAAGGCTGGCTTTCATATTTTCATCTTACTAAGAAAACAGGGGCTCAGAGAGGTGAGGTTACTTGCCTAAGGTCACACAGCTGGTAAAAGCCAGAGCCAAGATTCCATCCTAAGCCTACTCAGGTCCCTTCCTCTGCAGCTGCTCTCCCGGGCCCCAGAGGCACCCTTTGGGCCCCTGAGGATGGAAAAATCCAGCCCAGATCTAGGGGCAGGGCCCTAACCAGAGCTCAGGCCTGGCTGCCAGCTTCCAGGGGATGGGCTGATTTATAGAGAAGTCGGGGAGCATTCCCCACACCCCAGTCCCACGCTGGGGCAGGATTCCTAAGGTGGGGGGCCAGGCAGGCTGGGCTCAGGAGGACATTCACAGGTAAACAAGGCCCCGGTGTGGCTTAGGTGTGTCAGTTCACACCGGCTTGCTCTGGAGCGCCAAGTGTGTGGTGGCCTGTTTCTAAATAGGTCTCATTTGGGCTGTGACTTTGAAAGCCAGCCAAAGGCCCCAACCTAAAATAGACAGCCTAGTGCCCTGTTATTTTCATGGTTAAAAAAAAAAAAAAAAAAAAAAAAAACACCGTGCAAAGCAGAGCAAGTATTTTTATCACAGGCCTGGCTCAGAATAGCAACACCTATTTACGTGGAGGGCGGAGACTGCCCGGCCAGTTTCAGGGATGATCACACTCAGTGAGAATTCTCCGCCCCACCAGGGGCCCGCCTGGCCCAGGCCCAGACCCCGGCCCGCAGGAGCCAGCGCCTCCTCCAGCCTTCACGCCGCACCCACAGTGCAGCCTGCAGAGGCTCAGAAAGTTCACGGAGAAACGGAATGAAAAGATGTGTATCTGGGTGTAAAACATTCTTGAGATCCGTACAGAGTTTCTTCATGATATGCATTTCCCATGAACTTTTGGGAGACTTCTGGTATGCACGGATTTCAAAAAAATGTTTGCATCAGAGTAGACTTACATTTTTAGAAAAGTGTTACTGACTTATTTATTGGAAAGGTAGAGTGATGGGGCAGAGAGGTGGGGGAGAGAGGGAGCGGGACAGAGACAGAAGCACCCACTGGTTCATTCTCCAAATGCCTCCATTAGCTAGGGTTGGCCAGGTTGAAGCCGGGAGCCAGGAACTCAATCCAAGTCTCCCACATGGGTGGCAGGGACCCAAACATTTGGGTCCTCATCTGCTGCCTCCCAGGGTATCTTCAGGAAGCCGAAATGGAGGAAGAGATGGGACTCGAACCCAGGGACTCCAGTATGGAAAGCAGGCGTTCCAAGTGTGGCTCAACCCATTGTATCACAATGCCTGTCTTTTAAAGTCTGGACTTTGGGGACTGGTGCTGCGGCATAGTGGGTAAAGCTGCCACTTACAGCGTCAGCATCCCATATGGGTGCTGGTTTGAGTCCCAGCTGCTCCAGTTCCAATCCAGCTCCCTGCTAATGCACCTGGAAAAGCAGCAAAAGATGACCCAAGGGTTTGAGCCCCTGCACCCGCGTGGGAGACCTGGAAGAAGCTCCTGGCCCCTGGCTTTGGATCAGCTCAGACCTGGCCACTGCAGCCATTCAAGGAGTGAACCAGCAGATGGAAGATCTCTGTCTCTCTCTCTCTCTGTCACTCTGCCTTTCAAGTAAATAAATGAATCTTTAAAAAAAAAAAGTCTGAACTTTGGAAGTCTCGCGTGGCTACAGTTCTGGCACCATGCACCTCATTTTTTAAAAAATTTTTATTTTTATTTAATTTTTTTTGACAGGCAGAGTGGACAGTGAGAGAGAGAGACAGAGAGAAAGGTCTTCCTTTGCTGTTGGTTCACCCTCCAATGGCTGCCGCGGATGGCGCGCTGTGGCCGGCGCACCGCGCTCATCCGATGGCAGGAGCCAGGTGCTTTTCCTGGTCTCCCATGGGGTGCAGGGCCCAAGCACTTGGGCCATCCCCCATTGCACTCCCTGGCCACAGCAGAGAGCTGGCCTGGAAGAGGGGCAACCGGGACAGAATCCGGCGCCCCAACCGGGACTAGAACCCGGTGTGCCAGTGCCACAAGGCGGAGGATTAGCCTGTTGAGCCACGGCGCCTGCCTTATTTAATTTTTTAAACAGTGAGAGAAAAAGGTCTTCCTTCTGTTAGTTCACTCCCCAGATGGCTGTTATGGCTGGCGCACTGCACCAATCTGAAGCCAGGAGCCAGGCACTTCCTCCTGGTCTCCCATGCGGGTGCAGGGACCCAAGCACTTGGGCCATCCTCCACTGCCCTCCCGTGCCAAAGCAGAGAGCTGGACTGGAAGAGGATTAACCAGGACAGAATCCGGCACCTCAAATGCAACTAGAACCCGGGGTGCCGGCGCCGAAGGCGGAGGATTAGCCTAGTGAGCCACAGCACCGGCCGCCATGCACCTCATTTTAAACTGTCCCGACCCTTATGTAGGTCCTGAGCTTCCACTCCGGTGCCTCTGCCCTCAGAGCTGCTCTTGTCTTCACCCTCTATTCTCTCGGTGGCCATACCTTGCATCTTGCTTGAGCCCGTGGCTGCCTCACCAACTCTCCAGAGAACACAGCAGCCATGAATCTCCAGGACTGACTGTAGCTACTACGTTTTTGTTGCAAGCTCTCTGGATGCAGGCAGCAGGATAAGCATTTAGAACACAGACCTGCTCTGCCAGGCTGGCCTCCACCTGTCCCATTTTACAGAAGAGGAGACTGAGGCTCACATGAAGCACCTTTGCCCAGGGTCCCATGGGCAGAGCGAGTGCTGGGAGACCTGCAGCCTGCAGGACGGGCTCCCAAGTGAGGGCTCTGCACTTTTGTCCCAGCACTGTCGGACTCAGCTGTGTGTGGCTGACATTCTCCTGTGCACATGGCTCGTGTTCAGAGAGGACCCCAAAGCGTTACTGCCGGGGAGGGGTCGGGGTGAGGGTTGGGACTTTTTCACTCGTGTCTCCCAACTTTCCTGTGTCTCTTTGATGTACATAACTAAGAAGAAAGTGCTCGGTGTCTCCACCACAGGTAGGGTGGTGTGGTGGTTGGCGTCACACACATCAGTGCCAGGCTGCCAGAGCCTAAAACCGGGTACTGCCACTTCCCGGCTGTGTGACGGTGGCTCACTTACTTAGTGTCTCTGTACCTCTGCTTCTTCACGCATGGAAAGGGAAGCTAATAACAGGACCTGCCTCAGAGAATAAGCATGGGGATTAACGTGCAAAACGTGCCAGGGGCATCATCTGTCAAGTGGCTGGGACGACCTGGGAATCTGTCATCCGGGAACCTCAGACCACGGGGAGGAAAGGCAAGGCGCCCAGTGGGCATGGGCAGCCAGGAGACCTGGAGCCAACTCTTTACTTTAAAGCCTTATTTATTTGAAAGGCAAAGGGAGTAAGGGGGGGGAGAGAAAGAGAGAGAGAAATATGTCTTCCATGTTCTGGCTCATTCTTCAAGTGCCCAAACCAACCAGGACTGGGCCAGGCCAAAAACAGAAGCGTGCAATACCATCCAGGTTTTCCACATTGGTAGCCAGAACCCAAGTACTTAAGCAGGCACCTGTTACTTCCCAGGTGTGGATTATTAGGAAGCTGGATGGACCTCTGATAGGTGATGCGGTCACTCTGAGCAGCTTCTTACCCACTGCGCCACAATGCCCATTGCCCTAGGAATTTATTCGGAGCCTTTAAGGTTCAACAAGAAGGCCGGGGCGGGGGCAGTCTGCAGAGCCCCTGGTCCCAGTGTGCCAGCCGTAGCCTCTTCTCACAGCTTCTGGTCTGTGGCCAGGCTCCTAGAGGAACCTCAACAGCCTGAACTGCCTGCCGAGAGCCCCAGACATCTGGCCCGCAACCCTGTAGGGATTGTTCTCTCTGTTGCACAGAAGAGGAAATGGACGTTCAGAGAGGTGTATGAGCTAGCGTTTCCCAAGAAAACTTTTAAAGAAAGTGCTTGGCGGTCAGCTTTGAAGGCTCGCGGTGGAAGACCAGGGCAGCCCCATCTGTAGGGCCCTCGATGAGGGCATCCTTGCCGGTAGAACCCCAAGGAGGCGCAGAGCAGCACACGGCAAGAGGGAGCGCCAGCAGCTCCGTCTCCGTGGGCTCTTAAAAGGCGGCCAGGATTTAATGAGCAGGCTCCACCCAAACGACCCAGCCCGATTCTATCACCTCCCGCAGGCCCCACCTCCAGACACTATAATTAGATTAGGCTTCCACCTGCTCAGTACATGGACACGCAACTTTGAGGGCAAATGTCTAACACCTGGGCCTTTGGGTGGGGCTTAACATCCAAACAAGAGCAGAGGGGGCGTGACTGCCAAGGGCCCTTGGCACAGTGACTGGATTCAGACCCGGGAATTTCTGATTCCAAAGCCTGTGTTTTTCTCAGTCTTTGGATGATGATTATTATTTTTAGAAAGGGAGAATGATAGAGAAGCAGGTGTGTGGGGGAGAGAAAGATCCTCCATCCCATAGTTCCTTCCCCCAAATGCCTGCAGCAGGCAGGGCTGGGCCAGGCTGAGGCCAGGAGCCGGGAACTCACCCAGGTCTCCCGTGTGAGTGGAGGAACCTAAGTACTTAGGCCACCACCTGTTGCCTACCAGGAAGCTGAACGGGAAGCAGAGGCAGGACTCAAACCCAGGCCCTCCAGTATGGGATGCCAGCATCCAGGTAGTGACTTAACCTGCTACGCCACAACCTCCCCCAGCCCACCCCCAGGGCAATTTATGAGTCTCCTGCCTTCGCTCTCCAACCTCAGCATTCTGAGACAGGTTATTTTACAAAATGTTTCTTCCATGGCATTATTATTTCCCTTGAAATAAAAATTGTTGGCCACCAACATCACCTCTAAATGAAATGGCATTTTCCTCCTCAGGGCACAGAAATGCTTAACTTAAAGGCATAGCAGTCCCCAGCTGCTCCTCAGCCTCTCTCGGACTAGTGCGGTACTCTGTCCATAGCAAGGATCCTGCTAAGTGTTAAGGCAGCCCGTCAAGCAGGAGGTGTGAGAAGGTGAGTGAAGCAGTGTTAGAACTGTCATTGAAAGTGTTGCAAGAAGCAATTTCCTCAAGCCCTGTGGGTAATCAGAGAGAGAGGTGCCCGCACTGCCAAAATGTGTCCCTGGAACGTGGCTCTGCCAGGCGCAGCGCCTGGACCAGCAGCAGCCGAGTTCCTGGGGCGTGCAGAGTTGGGGGCACAGCACAGCAGCGCCAGCCTCCTACTGCCGCGCACTCCGGGAGGAAGCAGGTCACGGCTCAGGCTCTTCAGTCCCCCCCACCCTGCCTTTCAAATAAATAAAGATCTTTTTACAATAATGAAAACAAATAAATCAGTAAAAATTGTAAATGCACAATCAGAATATAAAAATAAAACCTGAAAGAGAAATAAACAAACAAAAAAACAGAAACACGCAATCTCAGGTCCACCCCAGAGCTGCTGGGTCAGAAGCTGCGTTTTGTGGGAACCTGCAACATCTGCCACCATGAGCAGGTGTGGGAAGCCCTGGCCTCCTGACCGCTGCCTCCGATCCAGCCCAGTGGTGGGGCTGCAGAGCTCAGAACTCCCCTGAGCCCTTCAGAACCCGGGAGCGAGCCCCGGGGCTGTGGCAGCTGACTTGTCTTTGCTCCACAGGCTCCGAAGTCCTTTGGCTGCAAACCTGAAAGGAAGTCCTAGCGCTGAGCAGCACAGAGCCGCCTCTGGCATACCCTCCCTACTGGGGGGACCCAGCCCAGCTTCCCCGGGACAGGCCGGGACGGGGATTCCTTGGGAGGCAGGACTTTCATTGCAAAGCTGAGCAAACCGGGATGGCTGGCCACAGTAGCCTTCTTTTCAGCCCCTCGAAGGAATTCCCAAGGAATAAATTCCTGATGGAGCACGGTGGTCCTAGCCCTGGCTGCCCCTAAGAACCACCTGCTCACTAACCCAGACCAGTTAAACCCGACCTCCAGGGAGAGCAGCGGGCGCTGGCATCTTAACAATTTTCCCACACAGCTTTAATGTGCAGCTGGAGCTGAGAGCCAAGGCTCCTGCCCGGAGTCATTTTTTGCTGTGCGTAGCACATTTTTCAGGATCATGAAGAACTGGCTGGAGGAAGGGGCAAACCCTTGCTGGGTCCGTGCCTCTTGTGGGAGAGGAAGAATTTTCCCTCGACCCTGGGATGCTTTGAGGACTGAGCCTGTGAAGTAAGCTGACGGGAGGCAGATGAACAGCCAACGAGGCGCGTGCATCCACGTGTGCACGGGGGCATCCCGGGGAGAAGCCCCAGTGGATCGCCTCTGCATAGAGAGGAGGGGATATGGCAGCTTAGGGTGAAGTAAATGATTTCTGGGGAAGACACAGGCCCTGTGCAGAAACTGCTGAGTCTGTGGGTGGGGCAGACCCCCAGTCTGCTCTCCTGGGGTGGTTAATCTCCCCGATTGTTGACAGTTCAGCCTGTGCGCCTTTCGGAGGAGCCATCTTCACTAAGATAACAAGGTCAGAGAGAGTCCTTTGCAATCCCTGCTCTCAGTTTGAAGCCCAAGGCACTGTCTTTTGGGGTGGAATCTCCTGAACTCCTTCCCAGTCCTGCTGATGAGCACCCATGTGCAGAGCTCTGCCCTCCCTGAAATGAAGGTGCCCATTAGACAGATGAGAACCCAGAGGTGCAGAGAACTTGACCACACAACTGTTATTTCGGATCTGTGTCTTCACATGATCACCAAGACAAGACGATGCAAAAGTAGGGGGTGGCCATTTGGTACAACAGTGGAGACACCACTTGGGACCACTGTGCACACACTCACCCCCCCCCCCCCCCATATAGGAATAACTGGGTTCGAGTCCTGGGTTTGCTTCCAATTCTAACTTCCTGTTAATGTGTACCTAGGAGGCAGCAGGTGACGGCTCAGTACCTGGTTCCCTGCTGTCAATGTAAAAGATCAGGATTGAGTTCCAGGCTGTTGGCTTTGCCCTGGCCCAGCCCCAGCTGTTGCAAGCCTCTGGGGGAATGAACCAGCGGAGGGAAGATCTCTGTTTCTCTCTCTCTCTTTCTCTGCCTTTTAAATAAATGAGGATAAACAAAAACTTTTTAAAAAAGAACATAAAAGGGCTGGTGCTGTGGCATAACAAATAAAGCTGCAGTCTACAGTGCCAGCATCCCATGTGGATGCCAGTTCGAGGCCTGGCTGCTCTGCTTCCAATCCAGCTCCCTGCTGATATGCCTGGAAAGCAGCATTAGATGGTCCAAGTCCTTGGGCACCTGCACCCATATGGGAGACCCAGAGGAAGCTCCAGGCTCCTGGCTTTGGATCAACCCAGCTCCGGCCATTGCAGCCATTTGGGGAGTGAACCATCGGATGGAAGACCTGTCTCTCTCTGCCTCTGCATCTTTGTAACTCTGCCTTTCAAATAAATAAATAAATCTTAAAAAAAGAGTATGCAAAAAATCATTGCTGATGAGAGAAGCCAGCGGAATGCAGTCTGGGGAGAGGTATGAGGGAGCTGGCTGGGCACTGCAGGCAGTCTGTGTTTGGGCTGGGTGGCTGTCACTAGGTCTGTGCAGTCGTCAAGATAGGAGGGCTTTATGCAGTTCACCATGCATGTGTCCCATCTGAGCACCCCAAAGCACCCAGGGCAGCAGTGGCCTTGCACCAAGAGCTCCCTACTTGACCCTGGAGCATAGAAAGCAGAGGACAAAGACAGTGGCAGGAGAGGGACCTTGCTCTGAGCCAGCTCTGCCTTATCTGGTCCCGTGACCTCAGACAAGTCCCTGGACATTTTTTAGTGCCTAACCATGTTTGCCTGGAGGCTTAAGGTGGAAAAAATACACTTAAGTCCCCAGCACAGGGCTTGACACGGTGGCTTGAACAAAATATCTGCATGGATACCAAGTGGGAACCTTTTTGGGAGGACAGGAATGGGCAGACCCAGAGACAACACTTGTCCTGGGTCTTCCTGCCCTGGTAAAGAGACCAGCAGGAAAGAACGCGCAGAGAAATCAAGTGGAGACAGAGGCCTGCTATCCAAGGGCCCCAGCTGGGATAGGCTGTCCCCATGTGGGGGTTCTAGCCCAGCTGAGCCCCCCGTGGAGCCTGGTCAATCCACAGCACTGTGAGAGGTAACAAGACAGGAATGCTGTTTTGAGTCCTTGAACTCTGGAGCGATTGCTGGTCAGTGGCAGATAAAACCAAAACAAGGCTAAGGCTCCAGCAACCTCTGCTGAGAACACGCAACACTGGCAGGGGGGAGGGGGAGGGCAGAGGCTGCACAAGCCTCAGGGAGACCAGGAGCAAGCGGCTCTTGGAGGCCAAGGAAAGGGGCTTGAGCTCTGCTGTGGCAAGTTAGTCAAACTGCCCCTGGGGTCACGTGGGACGTAGAATGCACGGCTCCTGAGTTTGCGGATTTGGCCAAGGCAGGATGCTCGAAGAGCCAGTGGGTCTGTTGAGGTGTGTGTGTGTGTCAGGAGGGAGGGATGCACAGATGCGCTGAAGGAGCATTCGATATTTAGACAGGATCTGAAGGAGGAGTTTCTCACCCCAAACTTGCTGGACTGCACAGCAAGACCATTTCCATTCCCAACCATGTGGGGAATGGGTGGGACTTGAAGTCACCCGTGTGGGCATTTGGGGAGGAAGCCCTTGCTCGCTCGCGTGCGCGCGCTCTCTCTCTCTCTCTCTCTGCCTTTCAAATAAATAGAACAGCAAAGAGGTACCTTGCCTGTCGTACCACGAATGACCGCCACCCAACAAGATGTCATCCTGAGAACAAGTGAGCCAGCTGATACCGGTCAACCTAAAGTCATAAAAACAATAAAATAATGGTGCTTTTCTTTTTGTTTTAATTTTTAAATTTTCATTTATTTCTTAAAAAGTGCTTTGTTTATTTGAAAGATGGAGTTACAGAGATCGAGAGAGAGAAAGAGAAACAGAGAGATTCTCTACCTGTTGGTTCACTCCCCAGACGACTGCATTGGGCCAAGGCTGGGCCAGGCCAAAGCCAGGAGCCAAGAACTTCTTCCCAGTCTCCCAAGTATGTGCAGGGGCCCAAGCACTTGGGCCAATGATGCTATTTTTAAAAGATTGATTTATTTCAGGCCAGTGCCGTGGCTCAACAGGCTAATCCTCCGCCTTTCGGTGCTGGCACACCGGGTTCTAGTCCCGGTCGGGCACCAGATTCTGTCCCGGTTGCCCCTCTTCCAGGCCAGCTCTCTGCTGTGGCCTGGGAAGGCAGTGGAGGATGGCCCAGGTGCTTGGGCCCTGCACCCCATGGGAGACCAGGAGAAGTACCTGGCTTCTAGCTTCGGATCAGCTTGATGCGCCGACCGTGGCGGCCATTGGAGGGTGAACCAACAGCAAAAGGAAGACCTTTCTCTTTGTCTCTCTCTCTCACTGTCCACTCTGCCTGTCAAAAAAAAAAAAGATTGATTTATTTCAAAGGCAGAGCGACACAGAGGCCAGAGGGGGGCGCGGTGGGGATAGAGAGAGATCCTCCATCCTCCGGTTCTTTCCTCAAAAGCCCGCAACAGTCAGGGCTGGGTCAGGCTGAAGCCAGAAGCCAGGAACTCCATCTGGGTCTCCCCTAAGAGCGGCAGGGGCCCAAGAACCCAGGCCATCCTCCACTGCTTTCCCTGGTGCATTAGCAGGGAGTTGGATTGCCAGGACTCCAACTGGCACTCCACCATGGGAAGCTTACTCCGCTGTGCCGCAACAGCCCCTAAGTCATAGTATTTTCAAGCCACTAAGTTCTGGGTGGTTATCATGCAGCAATAAATTACTAAAGCACCATTGGCCAAACCCAATCAGAAACTAAAGGACGAGGAAGCCCACACTCCTGGTGCCCACATAACCCGCTTCTTAAAGCTGAGGGAAGGGTGGAGAGTGGATCTGGCGCAGGCGGAGATAAACAGAACCTGACAGTTCTGGTCCTGAGGGCTCGGATGCAGGGCAAGGTGGACTTTGGGATTTGGGCGGAAGGATTTGAGACGTTCACGGACACTGGGAGGCTGCGCTGCAAGCCGGTAGTGGAGAGGGAGGCATGGTTCCATGGTGGCTGTACAGACGCCGGCAGGGTGTTCCCGCGCAAGTGTTCCCAGGAGAGGACTGCGGGCAGCATTTGTGCATAAAGAGGGTGACTGCAGCAGAGGCTGCCGGAGCTTGCCCAGAGCTCTGTGTGGCCCTACAGATCCTGGAGCTCCCCGAGAGTGGGACGCGCAGGGCCACTCCCACCGCTACCCCTTGGTCCCCGGAACCAGTTCTGCCTTCACAGGGAGACAGCACCCACTGGTGGGTGTTGATTTAGGGTGAATGTCATTTAGGGCACCTGGGAGACGGTGCCCCCCCCCCCCCCCCCGAGAGGATCCCTTCCAAGAGACTCCACCACTTTCTCTTTTTTCCAACTAAAAAGACTTTAATTTGTAGACTTGCCAAACATTTGTAACATCAAAACTCTCTGCCACACACATTCCAATCACAATCACAATGGGGGGTGGGATGGGGCAGGATGGGGAGAGAAGGTGTTTAGGGCCCTGACTGCTTCCCTCACAAACATGGGGTCTCGGGCAGGGCCAGCCAAGGCAGAGAGAGGCCTGGGGCTATCCCACCTGCTCTCAAGCAGCGTGGGTGCCCTGAGTCCCCCCAGCACGAAGCCACATTCTGTTGGGAAACGATAGGAAAGGGATCGCTGCTGAGCTTCCAAGGCCTCAGCACTGTGCTGGCTTTCGAGGCCAGAAGAGTTTCCCAGGGTCTGTGGGACTGAAACACAGTGCATGGGAGGGGCCAGTTCTCCCTCTACGCAGGGTTCCTTGCCGGTGGCTCTAGAGAGCTGGTCTGCACCTGCTCAGATGGCAGCGAATGGAAGGAATGACAGAGCCTTTGGCCCAGCGGGGCTGGAGCCCTGCCAAGCACTGACCACGAAAGCCTCAGGGGTGCCCCAGGGAGATGGTGGTACAAGAGCCTCCTGGCAGAGTTTCCTGCATACGTGCAAGGGAGACCAAATGGAGAGCTGAAATTCTCGCTTTGTACAGGTCTGCGGGGTAGAAAGGAGCTGACATTTGTAGATTCTGGCTATTTTTCCTTTGAGGCCCAGTCTGACTGGCTTGGATGTAAGTTACAGCCCCAAAGCCCCCAAAGGCTGCCAGGCCGGTCATAGGGAAACCACCCGCTACTTGTTCTGATGTCAGTTATCTCAGACCCTTCCTGAGAGAGATGTGAGCTGAGACCAGACACTAGTGGGTCAAGCCCTTTGTGGGTCTTTTTTTTTTTTTTTTTTTTTTGACAGGCAGAGTGGACAGTGAGAGAGAGTGAGACAAAGAGAAAAGTCTTCCTTTGCCTTTGGTTCACCCCCAATGGCCGCTGCGCCGGGCGTGCTGATCTGAAGCCAGGAGCTAGGTGTTTTTCCTGGTCTCCCAAGTGGGTGCGGGGCCAAGCACTTGGGCCATCCTCCACTGCCTTCCCAGGCCACAGCAGAGAGCTGGCCTGGAAGAGGGGCAACCGGGACAGAATCCGGCGCCCCAGCCAGGACTAGAACCCAGGGTGCCGGCGCCACAGGTGGATTAGCCTACTGAGCCACGCGCCAGCCATTGTAGGTCTTTTCATAGGCTTAGGCTCTGTGGACAGGAAAGGCAAATCCACACCCCAGTACATGTCCATTGCACTCAAGGCGAGTCTGGCCCAGTGTGATTATTTTTCCTCCAGGTAACTGGTGGGGCTCCTCCAGGTGGCTGTCACCCTGAGGGCTCTCCATTGACCTTAGTTGCTGGAAAAGCAGACACTGAACCGCGGCAGCAGCTCGATTATTCTTGGTGGGGCAGAACCTCTCGCCCTGCCACACGCCTTCTCCATTTCAGAGCCCGGTAAGCCAAAACCGCGATGGCCAATGACAGAGCGGACTGCCGAGCTGCCCAAGTGCCTCTGTCCACTTGGTTGCACGGGACTTATGCCCTGAGGTTGCTCTCCTGTGGACATCAACACGTGGCACAGGCTTCCAAACTCCGTACCTACCTTAATCCATTGTCTACTGCTGTAGCGGAATGCCGCAGACCGGATAACTACAAGGAAAGGAAGTCCAGGGCTGGGCATTTGGCCTAGTGGTTAACACGCTGCTTAGGATGCCCGCATCCCATACTGGGGTGCTTGGGTTTGAATCCTGGCTCTGGCTCCGGATTTCTTCTTCCTGCCAGTGTAGGCCCCCTGGAGGCAACAGGTACTGGCTCAGGTCCTCGGATGCCTGCCCTCCTTCTCGCTGGAGGTCTGGGCTGAGTTCCCAGCGTCCAGCTTTGGCCTCACTCAGTCCCAGCTCTTGCAGGTATTTGGGGGGTGAACTAGCAGATGAGAGGATATTTCTCTCCCCCCAACACTCTCTGCCTCTCAAATAATAAAGACTTAAAAAACAACAAAAAAGGAAATGTATTTGGCTCATCATTCCGCAAGTCCAAGGGCACGGTGCTGGTGTCTGGTGTCTGGCATGGTATAGACCAGAAGAAAACAGTGAGCCAGCAAGAGGTGGGTGAGAGTGGGCTACTTTCAGAATCACCCACTCTCGTGACAAGCAGCCCACACCACAGCAAGGACATTAATCCAGAGCTCTCCCGACCCAACCACCCACCACCCGATCTCTCAACACTGCCAGACTCAGGATCCAGCCTCCAGCACGCGAACCTGGGGTGCCAAACCACAGCAGTACCCACTCCCGTGGGGCCACACTTGCCTGCTCAGCACCACTCTTCCTGCATTGACCTCCACATCTTTCCACTGCCCACTGTCTGTAGGCTCCCCTGAGGTCATTTCTCTTGTCCACAAAATGGAGGACGAAGTACTCTGCGCGGAGCTCCACCCGAGGGGGAGAGCCCTCCTCCCTGCTGTCTTTAAGGATCGCTCTGAGCAAGGCTGTGGTGCAGCTGTTCTCTGTTTTCAGCCTGTACCTGCCTGCCAAGCAGAAGCACCTGTGCATCAAGCATGGCCCTCTTCCTCCTCGCCAGTTGGCCTTAAGGGGGCCCCGCTTCGGCCACAGTGCGAGCTGGACGAGGCACGATGGTGTTGACACGGCAAGGGTGCCAGGTCACCCTGGGCGTCTGTGCAGCTTACTGACATCCTCTGGCCCTGCTTGTGCCTGGTCCCAGAAGTCCCACCTCCCTATGGAAGCTGTCAAGCCCACCTGGCTCTAAGGCTTGGTCGATCTGGTAGGTGGCAGCTTGTGATGGGCAGCTGTGGCTGCAGGGTCATTTAATGTCCCTTGGGCAGGTACGCCGTCTCTTTGAGGGCCCACCCCAGGGGGAGATTTCCAGATGGCAGAAATTCTGGGCGGCAGAACTCGAGGAGGCTAGGAGGAGGTGCCTCCCTGGGGCTTGTGCAACACCACAGGGTCTTCTGGGATGTTCAGCTCAGGCAGCAGGGCTGCCGGCACCACGGCGCACAGCTCTTTCCTGCCCAGAGATCCAGCGTTAGGAGCCTTCCATGCCTCTCAGAAGGTAGGTGAGAGCAGTGTGAGCACTCCCAAGGACAGGATACGCCAACTCTGCACCTGCAGATGTCACCCCAGGGCTATGCTTCCTTCCTGGTTAAGGAGGAACAGGGGTCATCTCCGTCCTTTGGAGGAGGTGTCCTGAACCACCCGACCCCTAACTACTTCACTGGTGTTTCACTACGAGCCCCTGAAACTTCATCGGCCACCTTCGGGGGTTCTTGCTGAGTGTGTCTCCTACTGTCTGGCGCGTGTCTAGCTCACCCAGGCCCATCAGTGGTGTCTGCAGAACGTCTGGAGAGCAGGAGGGTTCACAGAGGCCTGAGGGAGACTGGGGGTGGATACTGTCCTCTGCCCCTCATACAAGGGGCGTGTTTCTGGTCCTCTTCCTTGTTTGGGATGGAAAAGGATGTGTAGGCTGGCTGGATGGTTGGATACCATGGGCCTGGGCCAAGAAACACGCCCTACCCACTCCAGCAATGACAATGGGCTGCTATTTGGTTGGGTTTGCTGCAGTCCTGTGTCTCCAGGATCCGTTCAGTTCTTGCAGGAGTCTGGTTAGTGATTTCAAAGGGGGATGGGTAGTGGCCACTGCCCCTGAACCCCTTAGATCAGAAGTAGAAATCTATGACGGGTTCTTAACTGCACTTTGCAGATGAGGAAGCCGATGCTTTGGGATTTATGAACATATCACTTGTAAACTTTCTGCTTTGTCAGATGTTTGAGTCATGGCTTTTTTTTTAATGTTTTGTTTATTTATTTAAAAAGCAGAATTACAGAGAGAGGGAGAGGTCTTCCATCCCCTGGTTCATTTCGCAAACAGCTGCAATGGCTGGAGCTGAGCTGATATGAACCCAGGAGCCAGGAGCTTCTTCCGGGTCTCCTACATGTGTGCAGGGGCCCAAGGACTTGGCCCATCTTCCACTGCTTTCCCATGCACATTAGCAGGGAGTTGGGTTGGAAGTGGAGCAGCCAGAACTGGAACCTGCAGACCACATGGATGCCACCTTTACCTGCTACGCCACAGCTCCGGCCCTGACTCATAAACTTAACCTCTAAGTCACCCAGCCAATCAATGCAGCTGAAGTTCCTTTATGAAAGTAAAAAAGCAACCCCTGACCAAACGCTCGCTGCATGTCCGCACACATCCCTCATGCTTCTAGTGGTAGAAGTTTTACTAACAAGTTTAATTTGGGAATCAAAAGGAGCCAGTTTGGCCTCATTTTTTAAAAGCAGGAAACAAAACTTGGTGGAGAAAGTGTCGTTCGCTTTCGTTCCTGCCAGGTTTTGAGAAAGCTTTGTTTCCTAGACTATTTGCCAGGATGTTTCCACATTTGATTTTTCCAGGATTGTAACGGAAAAAAAAAAAAAAAAAGACAAAGTGTTGCCACCCAGAACTAAAACAGTCCCTTCCATACCTTTCCATACCCTCCCATACCAAACAAGGCAGCCTGCAGCTGCAGGTGGCCAGCAGACCCACCCTGCATAAATGGGGAAGCAGCCACGCTCCGTGTGCTCCTAGGCGAGTCACCCTACAGGTCTCAACCTCCTCATCTGTATAATGGGAACAGTCATAGTGCTGACCTCATAGGGTTGCTATGGCTTGCTCATCTTTGAGTCCCTGAAATACATGGCACAAAGTAGCATTCATTCAATGACAACATGCTGAATGAGTAAATGGGTTTTAAAGATTATGAGGGCACCTTCAAAAACTCATGGAAAATCCCATTATGAAAAAACTAGGCGTGAATTTGAAAACTTTTGGCACCAAAATAAGCAGATCTTTTATTTCTGCTTCCTATACACTTTTTAAAAAAGATTTATTTATTCACTCTCCAAATGGCAGCAATGGCCAGAACTGTGCCGATCTGAAGCCAGGAGCTTCTTCCAGGTCTCCCATGTGGATGGGCACAGGGGCCCAAGCACTTGGGCCATCTTCTACTGCTTTCCCAGGCCATACCAGAGAGCTGGATCAGAAGTGGAGCAGCTGGGACTAGAACTGGCGACCATATGGGATACCAGCACTGCAGGCAGAGGCTTTACCAGCTACACCACGGCGCCAAGCCTGCTTTGTCTGACCATTTTCAGGTATCTGCTGTTGGGCCACGTAGCCTCAAGTTTACCTGATATTTACATATTTACTACAAAACTCAAAGTTTGCCAACTATATCCCAAATCGTGAGAGCTTGCTTTCTCGGAGAGGGGCTGGAGGTCAAGTCCACTCCTCTCTCCACTGCGTAGTCCGCTCTTCTTTGAGAGGAACTCTAGAAGTATGAGGAGGCTGACAGAACGGCCCTCCCTCGCGGCCTGGGGTGGGTCCCTATATGATACTGGAGAGTGGAGATAGCTCAGTGCCCGAGAGCGCAGCTTCCCTGGCTCTTGAAGACCCTGTTTGTCCTTTGGAAGCAGAGCTCCTCTCATGGAGAAAGGTCAGGCACTCTCCAGACCCACCAGTCACGCGCCAGGTGCCAGAGCAGCCCCCGCCGCCCACCCAGCAGGTGCAGCAGCCAGGATCCATCAAGGACTCGCGGGAAGCTTCTTTCGCAAGTGTTTTTCGTTGTTGCTAGGAAACCTCGCTTCGCCGAGGCTCACTGGTGCGCACTCCCTCTTGTGTCCATGTCCTGTAATAGCACCCACAGGTGAGCAAAGAACAGAGGGTTTTTTGTTTTTTGTGTTTTTTTTAGCACGTGATTAAATCATTGTTGCTGTGATTAAGTCGTTGTGCTTGAAAATCGTGAAGGTGAAGTCCCGTGTAGCCGCTGCCCAGTCGTGAAGGTGAAGTCCCGTGTAGCCGCCACCCAGGTAGCGAAGCAGAGCCTCGCCAGGCCCTAAGCCCTGGCCTCCCGTGCCAATTACAGCTGCCCTGTGCTTGCAGAGGTGTACTGTTATCGCTTACACGTGTTTAGAGTTTTATTACCTGTGTCTTAAACGAGATAGCTCTGGTTTAGTCTGAGAACTTTACATACATAAAACTGTACAGTTTTTCTCAGTCTTATGTTTGTAAGGTCATCCATGTGGTGACATGCAGGTGTAGTGCTGCTTTTGAAGACTTACTTGGAAGGCAGAGTGGAAGTGAAGACAAGAGAATCTCCCAGCACTGGCTCACTCCCTAAAGGCCTGCAACAGCCAAAGCCTGGGCCAGGCTAAAGCCAGGAGCCAGGAACTTCACCTGGGTTTCCCACATGGGTGACAGGAACCCAGGAACTTGGTCCATCATTTGCTGCCTCCCAGGGACATCAGCAGGAAGCCGGATGGGGAGCACGGAGTAGCTGGGACTTGAACCAGGGACTTCAATACAGGACGTAGGCACCCCAAGAGGTATCTTAAGTTGGGCCAGAATGCCCTCCCCACAGGTGGAGTTTATTCATTTTTATTTCTGTATAATACTCCAGGATATGATTGCACCACGATTTATTATCCTGTTAATGGGCACTTGGGCTATTTCCAGATGTACTGTGTACATCCTCATACACGTGTGTGACACAGCTATGTCCATTTCCTCATGCCACATATCTAAGAGTGAATATGCGTGTATCTCTGACCTTATTTGCTAGTGCCAAACAGTTTTCCAAAGTGGCTGAACATTCCCACTGAGACTAGGGGCTACAGCTGGTGCTGTCCGCACCAATCTTCACCAACCATGAGTGTGTAGAGGATTTCATTGCCGTCTTAATTTGCATTTCCCTGGTAATGAGCGAGCTTGCCTACATTGCTACTTGCCAGCTGGGTTTCCTCTCATTCGCAGTAGCGATTAAGGCTTTTGTCCACTATTTTTGGGTCAATTGCGTTTGTAGCAGGGACACCTCTGGTGTCAGCAGCCATGGGGGGCTCAGGGCTTGGTCTGAGTTTCCCTTTCGACAGAATTTCAAACTGACAGAAGTATCCCAAGAACAGAACTACGCATCCCTGTGTCCCTTCCACCAGCTCCCCAAGTCTTCGTTCCACTTTGCTTTTCCCTGAAGAGAGCAAGTTACAGCTGTGATGCCCCTTTCCTGGGTGTTTAACAAAAACAGGATACAATTATTTTTTCTTTTACTTTTTAAATATTTACTTATTTGAAAGTCAGAGCGGGACACAGATAGAGGAAGGTCTTCCATCCATTGGTTCACTCCCAAAACAGCTGCAATGGCCGGAGCTGTGCCGATCTGAAGCCAGGAGCCCGGAGCTTCTTCCGGATATCCCGCATGGGTGCAGGGGCCCAAGGACTTGGAGCTATCTTCCACTGCTTCCCCAGGCCACAGCAGAGAGCCAAATTGGAAGAGGAGCAGCTGTGACTCGAAAAAGTCTCCATCTGGGATGCCGGCGTCACAGGCAGCGGCTTTGTCCACTACGCCACAGCACCGGCCCTAAGGACACGACTATGAGAACCAGAAGCCGCACTGACACACTGGCAGTTGCCACCTGCAGGTCTTACTCAGAGGTCCCCCACTGTCCCATTTCTGGGGTGCAGTACCCAGTCTTGAGTCGCTCGTGCAGATCAGCACTGTTGGCACGGCCATCGCCTTCCACACGTATCATTTCTTTGTGGTGAGAAATTTCCAGATCTTCTCTTCTGGCTGCTTTGAAATCCACGGTGCATCGCGGTTCACTGCGGGCATCCTGCTTTGCAGTGACAGTAGGCACCACTCCTCCAACAGCAGCGCTGCCGTGGACAGGGCTCCCCACGGGGCTCGCACCGTCACTTCCCCGACGACTGAGGGGCTGAGCATCTCTCCTTGGGCTTGTCTGTCATTGAGCAGAATTTCTCTGGAGCAATGTCTGTTCCAGTTCTTTGCCTTCTTTTCTTGTACGCTTTTGAACTGGGTTGTTTTGATGTTGTTGATTCATAGGAGTTCTTTATCCACTCCGGACGGTAGATCTTTGGCATGATTCACAAATAGGAGTGTTTCAGAAAGATCAGAGAAAATGGAATGGAAACATAAGCTCGTTTTGGTGCAAAAAGCTTGTGAAGTCCATGCATAGTTTTTTTTCACAATATGCATTTTTATGCACTTTATGAAGACAGCTCCAAATGTCCCCCATTCTGTGGGGTGGCTTTTCACACTGCTGAAATCATCCTTGGATGCACAAAAGCGTTCGGGTTTTGTCGTGCATGGAAAATCTGTCTGGCAGCAAACACCAGGGAGGCACAGGGCAGGTATCGACGCAGCTGCCTGCCACATGGTCCATCCAGAGCTCTGGGGTCACCCTGCACGTCCATCACCACCTCCACTGGGCACCGAAGAAACAGCATGGAGGAGACAGGTAATCCCCACGGCCAGCCCTGAGCCCATGGTGGTGCACACTTCAGGGCACGCCCTGGGTCAGACCTGCGGCCGGTCTCCCCATGCACCCTTCCTTCTTCCTGTGGCCGTGGTTCCCCACCCCTCCGCCCATGCTGTGGTGGTAAGTGGTAGAACCAGGTGGGATGACGGGGCTCTGCCCTCATCATGGATTGATCTGTTCAAGTCATCAGTGGCCTAATGGGAGATCTTGAGAGTGGATCTGCTTTAAAAGCACTGCTACTACAGCTCACACACACGCCCTTTCTCACCTGACTCCCGACCCCGCTCAGGGCCATCAGCAGCAAGGACTGACCTTGGACCAGAACCAGGAGTGAAGGTGAACCCTCTCCCCGCCCCAGCTTCCTAGGTTCAGTGTGCAGCATGCCCTGTTCCATCTGTGACCCAGGCCCAGGTCTCCACAAAACACAAGGATTCTTGGGACGGTGTTGAGAGAAGGGGACAAATGACTGCCGGCCCCCTGGCTGGCTTCTCGCCCCTCTCCCTGCACAAGCTGCCCTGTGGGGCCTGGCCATGCTCCCCCCCACACCAATCCTGCCTGCCCACGACTGCAGCAGAAGCTCCACGCAGAGTCCCAAACAGACCGCCACCCTCGTGGCGCCCCAGCCTTCTCCCCTGCGCTCTAACCACCCTGCCTCCCTGGGCTCAGGAACGGCTGCCTTATTTTTAGATCACATGTGGGACTGGGGTTCCAGGAATCCACCTGATGCCTGAGATGTAACCAGATCCCGGGCAGGCACTGGCCTTGAGCTCTAGCCCGGCCACAGAGCTGGGAGAGGCTCCAGGGCAATGCTGGCGGCCGGAGCCCCGTCAGAGTCCCCACTGGCTGCTCTGCAGAAGTTCACAAGATGATGCTGACGTTGCGTGCAGGTGCAAGGACCCCGGGACTGCCAAGGAAGCCTGGAAAAAGGGCAAAGCTGGAGGACTCTGCCATAAGCATTGACGGTGGGGCCCAGCCGAGGGCTGAGTGTCGAGGCCAGCATGGCTGCGACCACCCAAAAACACGGCGCCCTCAGCTGCTGGCAACACAGCTGAGCTGTGAAGTACGTCGGGCGATGCGTGTGGCAGCTGACGTGATGTAAGCATTGCACACACATGCATCAGGGCATCATGCCAGCCATCATAAACACACAATCTTTATTTGTTAATGAATTAAAGAACCCTCATCCTCTACTATTATTTCATTATCTCCTCTTCTGAAGGAAAGCCTGAAGCCATGAAGAGCCCATCTCAGAACAAGAGTCAAACATTTTTAGCAATTCGAGCAGCTTTGGGAAGTAGTGAGGCATTCGTCACATGGGGTACGGGAGCTGAGGCTGGACAAATCCCAGAAATGCGAGAGTGTGAAAGTCCTCAGGAGTCCTCCAGTCTTGCAGTTTCCAGAAGAAAATTCTCACAGACTCTGACGACCTGAGGGAGGAGGCACCAGAGGGACTTTCAGAGAGTTTATTTTATTCCACTTTCAACCATCTGGCGTCGGATGATTTCAGTGGCTCCTTGGTGCAGAGCCTGTCCTTCTATAAAGGACGCTGGCACTCGGCTTTTCTGTTTTGACTGTCCTCAGCCGGCCAAGTAAAGTGTCAGCAGCTCCCCGTGCTCCCTTTCTAGAAAATGTTTCAAGTGGGCTGGCGGGGGTGGGGGTGAGCGTTGTGGTGCATCAGTGTCAGTCCCCATCTGGATCATTCGCTCCCTCCGTCACAGCGCCGGTTCAAGTCCAGGCTCTTCTGTTTCGGATCCAGCTGGCTGCCCGTGCACATTCGGGGCGGCAGCAGGTGACGTCTCACGTACGTGAGTCTTTGCTGCCCACACAGGAGATCCAGGTGGAGTTCTGGGCCACTGGCTTCAGCTTGGCCCAAACCCTGAGGTGTTGCAGGTATCTGGGGAGTGAACCAGAGGACGGAACCTCTCTCTCTCTGTCACTCTGCCTTTCAAGTAAACAAAGAAAATATTACAACAGTTTCTTTTTATCTGACAAATCCGACAGGCTGGGAGCCACGGGGAACAGCTTCGGCGCCCTCCAGGACACTCTGCCCGGGGCAGCTCTGTGACACGCACTTGGCATAAGGAGGGTACAGGCTCGGGTCACACGGCAGCTCGGCCACTTCCTTGCTGCGGGAACTCGAGGGGGTGACTCGGCCCTGTTGAGTCTCCACTTCCCCCATGCAAATTGAGGGCGACTCAAGGTGGCAGGAAGGATGAGGCCAGATAGCGTCTGTGCCTGGAGCAGTTCTGCAAGGCTACGAGCCCCTGAAGCACCCACCTTCTCTTCCTGAGCTGGAGGGCTGTCAATCTCCCCGTCGCTTCTCATCTTCCCGCTCTGTCCCTGCTTGTCTGCGTTCTCTAGTGCACCCGCAGCCTTGAGATGGGGGCTCTGGCTCTCGGCGTGGCCCTGCCAGGGCCAAGCAGGACCTGCGGTCACCTCTTCGGTCTGGACCCCATGCCTCCAGGAACGTAGCTCAAGTTTGCAACGGACTCTGCTTTGTGCCTTTGTCTCCTGGTGGTGCCTGCTGAGCTGAGCATCCTCAGCCCCAGATCCTGTTCTTGAGGGTCTCCAAGTCCCCGTGCAGCTGAAGGCGCGGAGCCAGAGTGAGCGGCTGTATCCACCGACACTGTTTACAGGGGAGGGGCTTCAGGGAGACCCCAAGCACGCCCGTCCTTGTGCTCAGAAACCTACAGGATATTTAGCTGGCTGCTTTCAGCACAGGGAGAGAATGTTTATTTGAATCTTGCCGGAGTCCAGGGCAACAGGGCTGTTGCTGGATGGAGGGCAGGGCTGGGGGAAGATGCCCAGAGCTGTGGTTTTAGTCCCCCACCTCTCACCAGCATCAGGGCACCCAGAGGACCCAGCCTGGACCCCAGGGCATCAGCTTGCCTACCACGCAATGGCTCCGCAGGACCCCAGAGGCCACCCGGACAGCCTGGTCATTTCAGAGAAACCGCACGGCCCTGACCAAGTGCAGCAGGGCCCTGGGGTCTCTTGCTGTCTCCTGAGAGAGAGCAGCAGCGACATCCCAGACTCTCCCTGTAGGTACAGGTGCTGGGAGGGCTCAGGTCCCGCACCCTCCCCCTGCCTTCCCTGCAGGCAGCCGCCCCGAGCGCCCACGCTGCCCATACAATACCCCGGCCGGGCCGTGCCAATGTTCAGACCACATGGAAGCAAAAGCGCTCTCTTTATTGCTCTGGCTTGGCCTCTCCCAGGATTCCGGTCTCTCTGTCCTCACGGGCCCAGAAGAGGGGAGGCCCAGCTGGGGCCCGGCTTAGCTGCCCACCCGGCAGTGGTGTCAGTCAGTCTTCCTGAACCCTGGAAAGCAAAGATGGTGGGTCAGCATGGGGTTCTGAGAGCAGACAGGTCTCGCCCCTGCCATCACCCGGATGCCCCTGCATCCCTCACGGTGGGCACAGCGTGGTCACCCCAGAAGGGATAACTAGCCGTAGCAACTAGCTTCCTTTATTAGCTACGTGGATTTAAGGAGCGCAGAGACACAGAGCCACCTGGCCTCTCTGTACTGAGATGCTGCGGTGGGCTCAGAGCCCGGTAAAGAAACGGGCTGGGCCTGGCGCTGTGGCACAGCAGGTTAAAGCGCCGGCCTGCAGCACCAGAAGCCCATATGGGTGCCGGTTCATCTTGGCTGCTCCACTTCTGATCCATCTCCCTGCTAATATGCCTGGGAAGGCAACAGAAGATGACCTGAGGACTTGGGCCCCTGCCACTCACATGGGAGACCTGGAGGAAGCTCCTGGCTCTTGGCTCAGCCCAGGCTGTTGAGGCCATTTGGGGAAAGAACCAGAGAATGGAAGACATCGCTTTGTCTCTGTCTCTCCCTCACTCTCTGAAACTGACTTTCAAGTAAGTAAATAAACAGGATCCACTTAGGCCCGGCCCAGCTTCTCCAGCTGGGTGACCCTGGGCAAGGCCCTGCACCTCTCTGAGCCCCAGCTCCCTTGTCAGTCCAGAGTGAGAACACTGACGTGTACCTGCCCAGTTGCTATTCGGCCAACACGACCACAGACGTGTCGTGTTCCAGGCTGCTAAGTTTCTATGAGAGAGTGAGAAACGGCCCCACTCCCTCCGCTTTCCCACAGTCTCACACTGAAACCTTTTGTGTCTGCTTCTCATCTGCATTTCACAGCGCCCTTGTGTCCCAGGAAGCACACACCCACCCTGCCCACTGACAGAAGCCGGGCTGGCCGGAGGCGCGGAGCTGGCGGACCGGCAGAGGTCAGACCGGAACCCAGGCTCCCTGCCTCCAGGCTCGGCCTCCTTCGCCCTGCCGGGGAGAGAGCCTGAGCAGAAGAGGGATTTCAAGGTTACCCATGAGCCTCAGCTTCTGGAAGAGAGGGATGAAGCCCTGCAGCACGCTGTGGATCCGGTACACTGCTCAGAAACAACAAGAGAGGGGCGTTAGGTCCGCGCCCCCTGGAGGCCGCGGGGTCAGCCCTCCCTCACACTTGCCCGGCCCGGCCCACAGGGCTCCTGGGGGGAATCGCAAGCAGGCTGGGCCTGGTCGCGGTGCCAGAGTCACTGTTGCTAAAAACAGCAACAACAGAGCCAGGAAACTTGGCAAACACAGCCCCTGCTACACTGAACCCATTTTCTTTATCTGGCTCGCCCTCTGTGTTTGCCACCTGAAACTGTTTTTGCTGCATTTTTTATGGCGCTGCCCACTTTTTCCATGAGGTTTTGCCAGGGACCTTACAGTGACCTTGAAAGTGGAAGAAAACAGGAGCGAAAGGAAATTAAAAAAAAAAAAAAATGTTTGGGTCATGACTCTCGGGCCCTTGGCCAGCCCAAGTCCCCGCAGCGCATGCGTGTGCATATGCATGTGTATGTGTGTGTCAGGGGCACTCACACAGCCCGAAGTAGATGCCCACGGTCTCCAGGGAGGCGAAGGTGAGCAGGCCGACCCCAAGGGACATGAACCAGTCTGGGAGGAAGGGGAGGGAGACAAGGGTCAGCCCACAGGTCTTGCATCCGTGAGCCGCAGCCCCAGGCCCGCCCCGCTCCTCACCTGCGTAGTAGTGGTAACACACCAGCAGGGCCCCGATGGCGAAGCAGAGGAGGACGAAATGGAAAAACTCATCTGGAAGGGCACAGCGGGAGAAGGCAATCACTGGCCACATCCTCCTCTTCCAAACCGAGTCGCTGCGGGGCAGTAGCTTTATCCAGGGGCACCAAGGCCGCGGTTCCCGGGGCGTGTCCCGAAGCAGCCGGGACACAGCCTGCTCCTTGGGAATCGCTCTGTTTTAGTCCAGCGAGCCTTCATTTATGGCCAGGAAAGTTAAACAGCCTGGCTGGCTCATGCCCTGCACAAAGGAACAGCAGGGGCCAGCTCCAGGTCTCCCACTGGCTGGAGGTGGGGTTTTCACAAGAGATGTTTCTAGAACAACCGCCAGTTGTCCCATCAAAAACCCTGGTCTCAGGGCTGGGGTTGTGGCATAGCAGGTTAAGGAACCTCCCGCGATGCCACCACCCCATGTGGGTGCCGCTTTAATTCCTGGCTGCTGCACTTGCAATACAGCTCCCTGCCAATGCTCCTGGGAAAGCAGTGGAGGATGGCCCAAGTGCTTGGGTGCCTGCACCCGCATGGGACACCTGGAGGAAGCTCCTGGCTCCTGGCTTCAGTGTGGCCCAGCCCCAGCTGTTGTGGCCATTTGGGGAGTGAACCAGCAGATGGAAGACCTCTCTCTCTGTCTCTCCCTCTCTCTGTAACTTTGTAACTTTCAAATGAATAAATAAATCTTTAAAAAACAACAACAAAACACCACCATGGTCTCGGGACAGGTGTGTGGCACACAGTGGTTATGTCGCTGCCTCCGCCCTCAGCGTGCCTGGCTTGAACTTCAGCGACACTGCTGCTGCAGATTCCTGTTAATACGCACCCGGGAGGCACATGTGGTGGCTCAAGTCCTTGGGTCCCTGCCACCCATGTGGGACACCTGCACTGAATTTCTGGCTCCTGGCTTTAGCCTGGCCCAGCCCTGACTGTTGTGGGCAATCAGGGATTGAACCAATAGAAAGATCGCTCCCCCCACCTTTCAAATAAAATAAAACCAAACAAGTAAACAAAACACCCATGTCTCCTCTCTTGCCCTTGTCTTCTTCCCTGAGGTTCCCACCGAGTCCAGGCCTGAAGCCCAGGAGCACCATGGGCCCAGCTCCTCATCCTGGCCACAGGCCTGTTAGGCCTTCGCTGTCCTGGTGACTCCACACGGGGCAGAAAGCTCCAGCCCAGGCCATGCGACTCCCTGGCTGCAAGGCCACGCCCAACCTTGAGCCTCAGGTTCCGAATCTGTGAAGTGGGAGTCCTTGCGCCCTCTTCTCGGACTCATTCTGGGCTGAGGCTTTTGTAAGCCGTAGGGCACACAGCTGAGGCGGCTATGACTGCCACTGTCCCAGGCCCCCAGAGACCCGAACCCCGCAGGCGGCGATGCAGCGTCCTTACCGTCCTTCTTGATGTTCAGTCTGCGCAGCCGCGATGCCTCCACCTCTCCTGGAACAAGAGCGACACGGATGGGTAACTCGACACGGCTTTCCCTCTCCTCTGCCTTCTCTCTCCTCTGCCTCACCAGGGTCTGTGTCCTGTGCCCACTGCAGGAGTGGAGGTGGGGGTGGCTGTTTGTGGGACCCCTACAGCCTGCCTTCCCAGCCCCTGTCCTCGGGGAACAAGGTCCTTGTCCTGCGGCCCAGGACCCTCCAGCTGCTGCCGCCGGCCTCCCAGGCTGTGAGCAGCCCAGCCCACTGCCCCAGCACCCAGGCCACGCTTGCCCTCTCCGTGAGCTTCCGTATTTACCACTGGCTGGGTCAGAGCCTCTCCTCCGAAGTCCTGGAAACGAGAAACAGCGTCAGGGCCAGGCCAGCCGGGGCTGCCCCCCAGGTGCCTCTACCCCTGCAGCCACAGGAGAACACAGGAACTGCCCTAACTCTGCTGCCCACCGTGGGATCTTCCCGTTCAGCCCTCCGTGGCCCTGGAGTCCCTTCCTAATCCCTAGCCCTGCTGCTTGCTGAGCTCACGCCCCAGGTGGACTACAGTTTCCGTCTCTCCCAGCCATGGGAAGTTGACGCCCAGACCTGGCCCAGCCTGGCACCCCTGACCCCTCTCCCCTAACCGGACACTCACCTAGTTCCTGCAAGGGCACCACATCTCCAGGGCCATCTGCACAGAAAGAAAACCAGTGATCACATGTCCACCACCCTCTGGGTGGGGGACGTTAGGCTGCAGGGAGGGCAGAGCCAGCTCAGAGACTTCCTTTGATTTGGAGCTGTGGCCCGGAGGGTTCCTGCTCCATCTGATGGGCCAGCCACCTCCAGCCAGGGACAGCTGCTGTGGGATCCCCTGCGGGGTCTGACAAGGCTTTCAGTTTCCCACAAGAGGTCAGGTGTTAACATAAACTTGCTGGTTTATAAAAGGATTGCCCACAGTGCTCCTCCCCAGAGGTAGGCACTGGTCATACTCCGGTGTGTAACGCATAGGATCTTTTTCCCTGTGTGGGTACATAAGTGCTTGCCGCTCTTTCTTGGCTCATTATCAGGTGTTAGGAGACTAAATCAATTTTGGAAATGCTGATTTAAAGAAGTTAAGCACGGGCAGACACAGGGGTGCAATGGCTGAGGCCACAGCTTGGGACATCTGCACCCCATATCTGAGAGCCTGGTTCAGGTCCCAACTACTCTGCTTCTGATTCAGCTCCCTGCTAATGCACCTAGAGGCAGCAGGTGATGGCCCAAGTATTTGGACCCCTGTCACCTACATGGGAGACCCACATACAGTTCTTGGCTCCTAACTTTATCTAGCCCAGCCCTGGCTGTTGTAGCCATTTGGGGAATGAACCAACATATGGATGATCTCTGTCTCTTCCTTTCTTTCTGATACTCTGCCTTTCAAATAATACATAAATAAATCTGTTTATTTGAAAGGCAGAGTTATACAGAAAGAGAGATTTTCCATCTGCTGGTTCACCCCCCAAATGGCTACAACAGCCTGGACTGAGCCAGGCTGAAGCCAGGAGCCAGAAGCCAGGAGCGTCTTCCGGGTCTCACACCTGGATTCAGGGGCCCAAGCACTTGGGCCATCCTCTGCTGCTTTCCCAGGTACATTAGCATGGAGCTGGATAGGTAGCGGAGCAGCTGGGACTTGAACAGATGCCCATAATGGATGCTGGCGTAGCAGGTGACAGCTTAACCCGCTGTGCCCCACAACAGCCTTTCTTATCTGATAGTGCACACTTTTCAGGTTCTTTGGCAAATTGCTTCTTTCTGACAAATCGGCCTGATTCTTCACACCGCTACCAAACAAAGTGCCATGTCACTTCTCTGTCTCCACTGGAGCGATCGGGTGCTCAGAAACCATCACCACATCACTGAGGGCTGTCGGGACTCAGTTCTGAACTTCTCCTGGCCTGCCTTTCCATCCAGCACCCTGAGACAGGGGTACTTGTCCGTTTCTGCTGGGTGGGAAGCTGAGGCCCAGCAAGGCCAGCTGACTCCAGGGCATCCCACATGGCAAGGTCACAGCTCAAAGGGCAGCACGGGAGCTCCTGGGCGCCTTCTCCTCGTGGTAGAACACACGCCTCATGCCACCTGCCTCTGTTAAGACCACTCACCCGCCACATTGTCTGTGTGCCTGGGACAACTTCCTGTCCCCCAGAGCCCCCGGCCCCTGCTCTCACATGCTTAGTGGACCACTCCCCTGCACAGAGCTGAGGCTCACCTCCGGGAGCAGCAGCCCCCTCTGCACCCAGCACCTGCTGCACAGGTGCTCCCAGTGAGCGTGCCTCATCCCCCTCCCCCGCCACCTCTGGGGGGGCCCGAAGCCTTAAGGACAACGCAGTCCTGACACCGGGGTCTGCAGGAGGCCAGGCCGGCCGCCAGGCTGCCTTTTCCTCTGTCCGACTCCCCCAGCCTTTCTAGTGGAGACGGCGTTCAGGTCACTAAAATGCAAAGGGGCCCGAGAGGACCTGTGCGCTGTCCAAGGCCAATGATCATTGCCATTTACCGACACTGTATCCAGGAAGCACATCTCACTTGGTGCTCAGGGAAATCCCATGAAGGGGGTGTAAGTCCCTCCCCCAGCCCCAGTGGGAGACTCAGCCAGGTCCCGCACCGAAAGCCTTCAGGCCCGGGGCTCTTCATCCCCAGAACTGGAGGGCAAGGCCGCACTCCAGCTTCCTGGGCAGCAGTCAGCAACCCCCTCAGGTATGCCAGGTCTGTGCAAGGCGTTCATGCAGGCTTTTCCCCCACATTGTTCTTTTCTTCCCTTGAAATTTGTTGTTTATTTTTTCTTGGCAAAAATGATTCCTCCTGGTGGTTAAAAAAAGAAAACAGGCTAGGGGGCCGGCGTTGTGGCGTAGAGGATAAAGCCGCTGCCTGTGATGTCAACATGCCCTATGGGCACCGGTTTGAGAGCCGGCTGCTCCACTTCTGATCCAGCTCTCTGCTAACGCACCTGGCAAAAGCAGCGGAGGATGACCCAAGAGCTTGGGCCCCTGCACCCACGTGGGAGACCCGGAAGACGCTCCTGGGTCCTGGCTTTGGCCTCAGCCCAGCTGTGGCTGTTGTGGCCATCTGGGGGAGTGAACCAGAGGAAGGAGGCTCTCTCCTCCTCTCTCTGCAACTCGGCCTTTCAAATAAATAAAATAAATCTAAAAAATACAAAGTGAAACAGGCTCACTGTAAATTCTTTATCGGATAGGACAGTGCAGCAAAGAGAAAACAGAAGTCGCTCTGTAGTACACAATCCGTGCACTTCCTGATACGTTTCTTCCTGCTCTCCCTGGTCCCCTTCTGCGTGTGAATGGTGGCGAAGGTCAGAGGTCAAATTAGTGCAATGATGCTTTGCCCTTATACTTCAGAGGCACACAAAGGATGGCTCTGACCCGACAGAGTGTAGACTGTTCACCGCGTGCACTCTGCTTGGACGTTAGCCAATGCTCTTTTTGCCCTACGGTAAGCAGTGCCTCGAGGGACAACTTCCTCGAGACAAGCTCAGATGCACACTGAGGAAGCCCCAGCAAAGGGAAAGCGTGAGGCCTCTTGCCTATGGGATGGGCCACGCCTGGGGGCTGGTCCTCCTCACCGCTCTCTGCGGGCAACAAACACAAGCTGTGGCCCCTCGGCCCGCAGCCAGCCGTTAGTCTCGGTGAGCGTGGTTTGGAGGAAGCAGCTCTGTGCTGGGGCTGGGGGTGGGAGGAGCAGCCCCACCGCTCACTTTCTGGGTGACCTTGGACAGATGGCTTGATATGTCTGTTGCTTTCGTAGGTAGTTAACACCTAGGCTGCTGCCTTGTCCGCTTCACAGAGGGTTTCACACAGAGAAGACAAGTCCCCACGGCACAGGTTATGGAGATGGCCATGCCCACCCTCGCACCAAGGGCAGGAGCCCCACCAAGGCATGCTCGCTCTGGGCGTGGCCTCCCATCGCCTGCACTGCTCTTCCCATTTCTGCCCCTCATCCTGAAGCTCAAGCTGACGTCACGTTCCTTGGAGAAAACCTTTCCAACCGCCCAGCTCACATTGCCCTTGCCCGCCCCGCTCTGGGGTTTCTATGGCAGCCACCGTCGGTGCAGGACTCAGCGCATACAAGGGCCAGGGGTCCCACGGTGCTCCCCTCTCCGAGCACTTGAGCGCCTGCTGCTCACAGTCGGCGTCCTGCCCTCCCAAGGGTGCCTTGCCTGGAGCCAGAGCTTAACCAAGACTGGAAGAACAGCTGGGTCACTTCCACTCTCGGGCCAGTCAATCTTCCACAAACTCAGGCCCAGGAGTTGGCAGCTCCCAGGGCAGGGGACTCCCTTGTCCTCCAAATGACGCGACAGCCCCTGCAAAGCTGAGTGTCCCTCAGTGTGCATGGGAATCTCCTGGTCAGTCAAGGACAAGCAGGAAATTCCAGGACACTGGGGGTGGGCGGTTAGCTCGGCAGTTGAGATACCTGTGTTCTACGCCGGAGTACCTGGGTTCAATGCCCAGTCCCAGCTGCTGACCCCGGCCTCCTGCCAATGCAAACCAGGGCTCAAGTAACTGGGTGCCTGTCGCCCACGGAGCAGAACTGGATCACGTTCCCCGCACTGGGCTTCTGCTCTGGCCCCGCCAGCTGTTGCAGGCATCTGGGAAGTGAACCAGCAGACGAGAGCTTTCTCTGCCTCTCAACTAAATAAAAAAATGCTTAGATCCTAGGAAGCCAATTGAACTGCACTTATAACTCAGTACATATGGGATCTCAATTACCCAGAGAGGAAGAAGCATCAGGAAGTACGGCCAGCCCTTGGTATCCGCAAGGTTCTAAGCCCCCACGGATTCCAAAACCTGTGGATGCACAAATCCCTTAGTTTAACACGGTGCAATGTTTGCATATGATCCGTGATATGACGCCGTGTCTCTGCATGACTTGCAATTCCTAACAGTGCAGACGCCTCGGGCAGAGTTGTTAGAGAACAAGGAGAAGGAAAAGCAGCCTGCACACATCCTGTCACCTGCTGTGCTCCCGGCTGCACTGTCCACCTGCAGCTGGAGGAATCACAGAGGCAGGACCGGCGAGCGGGGCTGGCGGGGGCACTGCACCTCACAACTCCACCAGCGCCGTGTCTCTCAGTAGCTAGGGCTGCGTCACAGCTACCTTCTTTTATCAGCGCAAACACGAAAAAGACCTTCTCATTGCCACAAAGAAAATGCATGTTGCGCAATATCAAACAGCAAAGAAAATAAAGACAGCGAGAAAGCACCCCAAACTCTATCAGCCAGAGAGGACCTCTATCAGCATATGAGTAAGTAGTATTTCAGCTTTCTCCATGATATATTCATAGTCTAAACTTTGTATTACACGTGTTAAAGACTGTGGGCTGTGTAAAAGGAGCATAATTTTTGCAAATGCTCTGATTCAATTATTTTAGGAATTAACCAGGAAAGACTCACTCTATTGCTGGTGTTGTCAGTACCCATCGCAAAACTAATATATGGTTGGTGCTCAATAACTACTTACTGAATAGGGGTGCACATGGTGTTAGCACGGAGTAAGCCCGCGTCCCAAATCAGAGTGCCTGGGTTCGAGTCCTGGCTACTCCACTTCTAATCTAACTTCCTGCTAATGCATCCCGAGAGGCAGCAGACGATGGCTCAGCTGCTTGGGGCCCTGCCAGTCACACGGGAGACCCAGATGGAGTTCCAGGCTCCTGGCTTCGACCTCGCCCATGCCTGGCTGTTGTGGCCATTTGGGGGATGAACCAGTGGATGGAGGATTCTCTCTCTTTCTCTCTCCCTCTCCCTCTCTCTGTTGGTCTACCTGTTGATGAAAATAAAGATTAAAGATCTTTACTGAATAAATGTGGGGAGTGGACGAGTGCGGTGCTGGCAGTTGCTTCTGGGTGACGGGGTGGATGGTGGCCTGCTTCCTTCCTTCTGTCTCCCTCCATGCTCTGTGTTTTCTGCTCTGCGTAGATGTTTTACAGTGGAAAATGAGACTTCATTTAAACATCACAGGACACATTAAAACAAGAGGCCATGTGGATGCCGCACGCTGAGTTAGGGTCCTGTGTGTGAGACAGGCAGAGGCTGAGGGGGGCATTCAGGCTTGGGGACTGAAGGGCAGGGGCCTGCAGGGTGGGCAGAGTCTGCATCCTGGAGAAGGGCAAGGGGGAGGTGGGGGTGGGCCAGGACCCTCAACTCTGCCTCTGTGCTCCTAGGGTCCCCCACTGCTTCCCCTTAGTGCTCAGCTGCGCTGTGTAGACAGGAGGGGAGGGCTCAGCTCACACTGGGGGACAGCACTCCTAGAGGGTCAGCCAGAGGTGGAGGGCACAGCAGTCCCTCCTGCGACAGAGGCCGGGAACCCGCCCCTGCGCCTGGAAGCTCTTCTTCCAGAGTGAGCCACGCCGGAGCAGGGGTTCTGCTCTGCCTGGGGAGGGGGGCCGTCCCCTTTCCTGTGCTGCCGAAGCAACACTGACACTGCACCCCTGAGCTCGTTTACAACACAGGGACCTGAGACCAGGACCAGGGCTTTGCGTGCTTGGTGGTTTTGTTTTGTTTTTTTTTTTAAGCCGATGAGCTCTGCATCAGATAAGACCTTAAGTTCATGTTGTGAAACAGATCAGAGTGCTGGGGCTCTGACTGGGGAGGGGCAGCCCAGAGTCTACTCCTTAGACTCCCTGCGTCCAGAATGATCTCCAGGGAAACCCAGATTAGGGAGTCCTCTCACAGCAGGTCAGTTGCTGTGCCTCAGTTTTCTTCACCTGTAAAATGGGAATAATAATGGTGCTGTCCTCAACAGGTTGCCATGACAATGAACTGAGTTGCTACCTGCCAAATGTTTGCACATAGTAAGTACCCAATAAACTCTAATTATGACATTGTTGCTGCTCTGAACTCAGCCTTACATCTTGAATTAGAATAAAAAGGAAAGATTTGGCTATTTCTTGACTATTGTTCTTGCAGAAGAATGTAGGACTTTGTCATCAAGACCCTATTTGAAGGGTCAGTGTGTGACATATTATGGGGCGAGCACTGTGGCGCAGTGGGTTAACACCCTGGCCTGAAGTGCCGGCATCCCATATGCACACTGGTTCGAGACCTGGCTGCTCCACTTCCAATCCAGCTCTCTGCTGTGGCCTAGGAAAGCAGTAGAAGATGGCCCAAGTCCTTGGGCCCCTGCACCCATTTGGGAGACTCGAAGAAGCTCCTGGCTCCTGGCTTTAGATCCGCGCAGTTCCGACCATAGCGGCCAATTAGGGAGTGAACCATCAGATGGAAGACCTCTTTGTCTCTCTCTCTCTCTCTGCTTCTCCTCTCTCTGTGTAACCCTGATTTTCAAATAAATAAATTGTTAAAAAAAAAAAAAGATTAAGTTTCTGCCTGCAGTGTTGGCATCCCACATGGGTACAGGTTGGAGTCCCAGCTGTTCCACTTCCAATCCAGCTCTCTGCTATGACCTGGGAAAGCAATAGAAGATGGCCCAAGTCCTTGGGCCCTTGCACCCAGGTGGGAGACCCAGAAGAAGCTCCTGGCTCCTGGCTTCAGTCTGGCCCAGCCCTAGCCATTGCAACCACTTGGAGAATGAACCAGTAGATGGAAGACCTCTCTGTTTCTCCTACTGTCTCTCTGTATCTCTGCCTTTCAAATAAATAAATAAAACTTAAAAAAAAAAAAAAAAAGGAAGTGTACTGAAGGAAGGGCATGTAGTTAGTGGCTAACAGCAAATGCTTTGGTTACGGCACTAGAGCGCCCCCTAACGAAACTTAGATAAGATGCAGTCACGTGGCACATTAAACACAGCTCTAAAGCAGCACGTTTGGCGTAGCGGTTAGACTCCGTGTCAGAGGCCCATGCCACTTTGGAGTATCTGAATTCACGTCCTGGCTCTGGCCCCCAGTGCCACTTCCTGCTGGTGCACACCCTGGGGGGCAGCAGTGATGGCTCGGGTAGTATGAGTCCCTGCCACCCGCGTGGCAGTCCTACCTGCAGCCTGACCAGCGGTGCTTTTGGAGTGAACTGCATTCCCTCTCTCTTTGCCCATCCCCCCCCTTTTCAAATAAATTTAAGAAAAGGAAAAAAACTTGTAAAGATATAACAAAATAACATGGCACAATGCTTAGGCACAATTTAAAATGGAGCATAAATTTATCTGTATGATCAGTTACATCTGTGTACAAGGATACTTCAAAAAGTTCATGGAAAATGGAATCAAAAAGTTCATTTTGGGGGCCAGCCCTGTGGCACAGGTTAATCCTCTGCCTGCGGTGCCAGCATCCCATATGGGCGCCGGTTCTAGTCTCGGCTGCTCTTCTTCCGATCCAGCTCTCTGCTATGGCCTGGAAAAGCAGTGGAAGATGGCCCAAGTCCTTGGGTCCCCACACCCACGCTGGAGACCTGGAAGAAGCTCCTGGCTTCGGATTGGCTGTTGCAGCCATATGGGGAGTGAGGCAATGTAGGGAGGACCTTTTTCTCTGTTTCTCCCTCTCACTGTCTGTAACTCTGCCTCTCAAATAAATAAATAAAATTTTTTAAAAAATGTTTTAAAAGTTCATTTTGTTGTAAAAACTTTTTGAAATCCTGACGTAGTGTTTTCACAATTCCCTTTCCCATGGACATTCTGAGGACCCCACACATGTGCACAGATGGTTCTAGAAGGTTCTAGAAGGGAATGCTCAGAAACTGTGCTGAAGCAGCAAGCACTTCAGTTACGCAGTAGATGGGGGGGTTGTGCTCTCACGTAAATGTTTCTCTTGAATGTTGTGATGTACAGATAACGCACATTAAATCTTAGCTGTACCTGAGGAGGAGGAGGAGGAGGAAGAGGAGGAGGAGGAGGACGACGACGACGACGAGGATGACGAGGACGACTTGTCTCTCTCATATGGGTCGTCTTGCTCCTGGACACCCGTCTCTCCATCTGCAAAGCACAGCGAGGCAAGGTCACGTGCCTCCCCAGGAGCCCGCTTGGGGGGGGGGCAGGAGGGACTAGGTCCTCTTCCCAGACACGAGGCTGTCAGAGACCATGACGGGGGAGGGGTTCGGGGAGGGCCCGAGGCAAACTCTTCTCTGTCTCCAGGCCCCAGCAAAGGGGCTTCCAAGCTCCCGCCCATCCAGAAACCATTAGACTCCGAGGTGTCACCACCATTTAGGATTCTGGGCAAATTTCAGCCAAGCTGGGACCTTGCCAGTCCCCTTGCTGGTCCCATTCTGGGCCTACACAGGACCCTTACAGGGCTCCTGGGGATTTGCAGAGCAACTGAGGGTCCCCAGCTAGCAAGCGCTCAGACAGCCCAGCCCAGGCACAGACATGTATGAAACCCTTGCCTCTCTGAATGGTGATTCCAGCCAGTGACCATGTGAGCTGAGCAGGGTCCCTGGTCCCTCCCCACACCTCGCTGTGGGCTCCTCCTCCCCTGAAGCCCACTCACAGTCTCCATCTTCTGTCTCTCTCGGGACCCGGCCGTGGTCATGAGACTGCGACAAGGACCCTGACGTCTCCATGGCTTCCCCTGGAAGAATAAGATCAAGTCACTGAAGCCCATGGTCATTCACGTGCTTAATACATAGAGAGCTTGGCACATAAAGGAGGAAGAGGCAAGCACCCAGTGTTAGAAGAAATAAGAAAAATAATGTACAAAACAGCGGAAATTTGAATAATGATTATCTTTTAGTAATATTAAGAACTTTACTTTTAGCTGTGATTTTTTAAAAAATTTTATTTATTTATTTGAGAATCAGAGTTATACAGAAAGAGGAGAGGCAGAGTGAGAGAGAGGTCTTCCATCTGCTGGTTCACTCCCCAGTTGGCTGCAATGGCTGGAGCTGCACCAATCCGAAGCCAGGAGCCAAGAGCTTCTTCTGGGTCTCCCACGTGGGTGAAGGGGCCCAAGGACCCAGGCCTTCTTCTGCTTTCCCAGGCCACAGCAGAGAGCTGGATAGGAAGTGGAGCAGCCGAGACTAGTGCCCATATGGGATGCCGGCGCCTCAGGCCAGGGTGCTAACCTGCTGCGCCACAGTGCTGGCCCTTAGCTGTGATATTTGTATTTGATGTTATGTTTATTGAAAGCCTCCATAAATTCAGAGATAAATGCTGAGATATTTATGATGAAATTATACTCTTTCTGAGATTCCTTTGAAAGTAACCTTGTTGGGAGAAATCCATGTATACAAAGGGTCTTTTAAAAGTTCGAGGTGGGGGGCAGTGGTGTGGTGTAGCAGAATAAAGCTGCTGCCTGCAGTGCTGGCTTCCTAGACGGGGGCTGGCATGCCACATGGGCGCTGGTTTAGCTCTCTGCTGTGGCCTGGGAAAGCAGTACAAGATGGTCCAAGTCCTTGGGCCCCTGCACCCATGTGGGAGACCTGGAGGAAGCTCCTGGCTCCTGGCTTTGGATCAATGCAACTGTGGCCATGGCAGCCATTTGGAGAGTGAACCAGCAGATGGAAGACCTTTCTCTCTCTCTCTCTCTGCCTCTCTGTAACTCTGCCTTTCAAATAAATAAATAAATCTTAAAAAAAATAAAAAACAGTTCGTGGGGAAGGTGTGTTATGAAAAAAAATGAGTGGATATCAAACTTTTGGTACTAAAATAAACTTTTTTTTTTTTGACAGGCAGAGTGGACAGTGAGAGAGAGAGACAGAGAGAAAGGTCTTCCTTTGCTGTTGGTTCACCCTCCAATGGCCGCCGCAGCCGGCACATCAAGCTGATCCGAAGCTAGGAGCCAGGTGCTTCTCCTGGTCTCCCATGCGGGTGCAGGGCCCAAGCACTTGGGCCATCCTCCACTGCCTTCCCGGGCCACAGCAGAGAGCTGGCCTGGAAGAGGGGCAACCGGGACAGAATCCGGCGCCCCAACCGGGACTAGAACCCAGTGCGCTGCAGGCAGAGGATTAGCCTATTGAACCACAGCGCCGGCCAATAAACTTCTTTTAATTCCATTTTCCATGAACGTTTTGAGATACTTTGTATGTACACACTTACACATGTTACTCATGTGAAGAATGCATTGCACACAGTTTAGAAGCAATAAATTACATAGGGTGCTTCCCAAAGTTCACATAAAATGTGTAGGAGTATTCTTAGCAAAAACCATAGGCAGACTTCAAAATTCTTTTACACCAAAATAAACATTTAATTCCATTTGCTCTGAGCTTTCTGGAGTGTGTTTGCATAGTACCCCTCACTGGGAATTCTGCACATCTATAACAGCAGTGCAACTGATGTTCCTTGCTAAACCTACTGTCAGTTTTTAAAAATCTATTGCCATGGGCTGGCAGTGTGGAGCAGTAGGTTAAGCTGCCACTTGCGACGCTAGCATCCCATATGAGCTCTGGTTCAAGTCCTAGCTGCTCCACTTCCAATCTAGCTCCCTACTAATACTCCTGGAAAAGCAGTGGGAGATGGCCTGAGTCTTTGGGCCCCTGCCACCCATGGGGGAGACCCAGATGAAGCTCCTGGCTTCAGCCTAGCCCAGCCCTGGCCACCGTGGCTACTTAGGGAGTGAACCAGCAGATGGGTCATCTTTCCATCTCTGCTATCTCCATAATCCCACCTTTCAAATATATAAATCTTAAAAAAAAAAAAAAAACTATCGCTAAAAGTAATGTCACAAAACCAGACCACAGGGGCCAGTGCTGTGGCATAACAGGTAAAACTGCCACCTGCAATGCCAGCATCCCATATGGGTGCTGGTTTGAGTGTTCTACTTCCAATCCAGCTCCCTGCTAATGGCCTGAGAAAGCAGTAGAAGATGGCCCAAGTCCTTGGGTCCCTGCACCCACACAGGAGACTTGGAAAAAGCTCCAGGCTCCTGGCTTCAGATCGGCTCAGCTGCGCCTATTGAGACCATTCGAGAGTTAGCCAGTGAATGAAGACCTCTCTGTGTCTCTGCCTCCTCCTCTCTGCAAATCTGCCTTTAAAATTAATTAATTAATTAATTAATCTTAAAAAAAATCAGACATGGGGCCATCGCTGTGGTGCAGCGGGTTAATGCCCTGGCCTGAAGCACTGGCATCCCATGTGGGCGCCGGTTCGAGACCCAGCTGCTCCATTTCCAATCCAGCTCTCTGTGGCCTGGGAAAGCAGTAGAAGATGGCCCAAGTCCTTGGGCCCATGCACCCATGTGGGAGGCCTGGGGAAAGCTCCTGGCTCCTGGCTTCAGATCAGCACAGCTCCAGCCATTGCAGCCAACTGGGGAGTGAACCATCGGATGGAAGACCTCTCTCTCTCTCTCTCTCTCTCTCTCTGCCTCTCCTTTCTCTGTGTAACTCTGACTTTCAAATAAATAAATAAATCTTTTAAAAAATCAGACCACAGATAACTGCTTGGCTACTAACAGCTGCGGACAGTGGCTCACATCACACGAGAGCTGGGTGAGCGCTGCTGGTATTCACTCTCACAAACAGAAACAACAAAGACTTGCAGCTTCACCAGGCTGTCAGCGAGGTGAGCGGCTTCTCTGCTGAATCCCAGAGTCCTTTTCAAATTCCGCAAGGACACTTCCTTCACTTTTTACACTGCCCAAAAGGCCCGGGCTGCAGGTGCAATAGTTGTAGGGTGAATCTGCGCTATTAGCCTTTTCCAAATCACTATGTTAAAGGTAGGTAATCAGCAACACAAATGGGATCTGCTCTGTCATTGCAAGGGTGCAACAAGTCCCTTGCGTCTGATTTCCAGTTACCATAGCGATGCCACGGAGCGTGGAGTTGGGAGGAGATGCGTGCCAGCCCCCGCATCGCACAGTTTTGCCGCCACACAGGTAAACTCAATAGGGATAATCTCCAAGGCACAGGTGCCGGCAGAATGTAGGAAAATCAACTCAAGTGATACGTTCTGAGTACCTGTCACTTTTGCTATTACTATAAAATGAAAGTACATTATTGTCTATTTATCTCACTTAACTTAGAGCAGGAATTGTGTTTGACAACCAGCTCCCCAAATTCCTGAAATTTTAACAACCAGTTCTCATAGCTGGTAGAACACGGTTCTGGCCCCGGGTTTTCGGCTCTTGTTTGCTCTCTGCTGCCTCTCCCGCTTCATGGACGCAGGGCTGCAGACTTGGGGGTGGTGAATTATGAACCAGTCCTGCCAACAAGGCCAACTCCCAAGGAAGCACTCCCTGGACAGGCCCAGGGAGCTGGGCCCAAGGTCCCCTGCACAGACCTGCCCACCGACCTGGACCCCCACGGACACAGGAACCACGCGCTTCCTGTGTTTTGTGTCCCTGATAGAGCAGCTTAGCCGAGTGGTGCAGGTCTCTGATTCCTGCCCTATTTCTCTAAATCTGGACGAAGAAGGCAGAGTCACGAGTCTCTCAGACCAGGCACTACGGTGGGCCCTTTAAGAGCCGGAGCCCCACCAGAGGTGGTTAGGTCTGCGGCTGAGTGCAGGTCTCCAGCAGGGGCAGGGCAGGAGCTCTCCAGAGGGCAGGTCGGTACCCAGCAAGGCCACCATGTGCTCGGTCTCTTCTGCACATGGCCCCTTCCCGGCCCGCCATGTTGTGACACAGCCAGGGCCCCTCTCCACCATGCTGGCGCCTGCTGTTGGGCCCTCCAGCTGCCAGCAATCTGAGTCCAAGAAACCTCTTTAGAAGCTACTTATAACAAGGAGTTCAAACAACTGGGCCTCTCAGCGCCCATCCTGCTGCCCCCTGGGGAGAGGCCCAGCACCTGCTCTGGGACCCCGGCAACACCCACGCCCCACTGTGGCCATCCAGCGCATCCTTGCAACAATCACCCCCACTCGGGGACCACCTGTCTAACGGGGTGGGGAACCTTTATTTACAACATGCTGTGTGGGCCGGACACAATTATCCACTTAAAATTTAGCATCATAGTACAGTGGATGATGCCACTAACTGCAGTGCTGGTCTCCCTTATGAGCACTAGTTTAAGTCCCAGTTGCTGTACTTCTGATCAAGCTCCCTGCTAATGTGCAGGGAAAGCATTGGAGGATGGCCCAAGTGCTTGAGCCCTGAACCCTATTGGAGAGACCCAGATGGAGGGCTGGGCTCCTGGCTTTGGCTTGGCCCAGCTCTGGGTACTAGAGTCATTTGGGAAATGAGCCATGTTCCACCTTCCAGATAAATAAATAAATAAAAAAAAAAATGCCTAATAGGGATCAGTGCTGTGGCGTAGCAGGCAAAGCCGCTGCCTGCAACAATGATATCCCATGTGGACACGGGTTTGAGTCCCAGCTGTTCCACTTGGGTGCCTCCACACACATGGAGTTCCTGGCTCCTTGCTCTGGCCTGGCCCAGTCCCAGCAGTTGCAGCCATTTGGGGAGTGATCCAGCAGATGGAAGATTCTGTCTGTCCCTCTCTTTCTGTAACTCTTACAAATAAATAAATGAATTTTTAAAAAATGCCTAATAAGAGCCCACCATTCCTATTCCCGACTCTTCCTGCTCTCCTGCTAACCAGACTACAATTTTGTTTCTCCGGTTCCAGCTCCAGTGGCCATTTAATCATCTTAAGGAAAATCCAAAGCAAATGCAGAGAGGCGGTTGAGCTCACTGAGCTGTCACCAGAAACCGCCTGTTTTCTTGTTATGTCAGAGAAATAAACCTCCTTTGGTTTAAGCTTCTGTAGTCAGGATTTTTGGTATTTGTCGCTGAACACAGTTCTAACACATGCACCTTCCCTCTCCTGCATCCAGGCATTAATTGAACACCTACTGTGTGTCAGCCCTGGGGGTGTGGTCATGGGCAAGTTCTAGATCCATCCTCAGGGAATGTCAAGGTTCCAGAAGAAGGGGCTGCTGGGCTGAGCTTGGAAAGGTTGGGGGAGAAGCAGGTGCGAAGGCACAGAGGCACCAGCCCTGGCCCACCCAGGAAACGGTTGGCAGGAAGCAGCAGGAGAGAGGGATGGGATGGGGGACCCAGAGGGCACTGCCACCCTGGGTATCTCAGTAGCAGAGTCTTTATCCTCAAGGTGGGGCTTCTTGGTGCCCAGGCCGAGGGAGCACTGTTGCTGGTCACTTCTATTCTCTACCCAGGGGACCCAGGGTTTGTCCCCTCCACTGGACCGTGAGCCCAGCCAAGTAGGGACGAAGGCTGACTCATCTCTGTGTCACAGCCTGTGCAGGGCTGGGTACATGAGAAAAATGATGATGGTGATGATGACAAGGAGTCATCAGTGTTTTGTATCTGCCAGGCCCTGTGCCAGCAATCACTCTTGTATTCCTCCCATAACACCACGAAGGTTTGTTGTGATTGTGCCCATTGTAGAGACAAGCAAATCAAGGCACAGAAAAGCCAAGACAGCTTCCCAGGACCATGCAGCTGGTGAGAGGTTGAGCAAGGGTAGCTGCTGAACCAGTGACATCGGCACCTCCTCCCAGCCCCTGTCATTAGCACCGGGAAAGAGGTCACCAGTGGGGCATGTCATGTCATCAGTGTGTTATGCAAATGATGCTGGCGTAGTTATATTTAGCCCCTGGGGGAGCCCTGAGCGGGTGTCCTCACAGCCTTGGGAACCCCGGCAGGCAGGACCCCGGGGGGAGCCCCGTTTCCCCTCCTAGCATCCTTGCCCCACCCCTCTGCCAGCCATATTTGCACACAGTTAAGAGCCAAGCATCAATGCAGAGCAGTGCTTGATACCCGGGGACACAGCCCTCGTGCTGGGACACGAGGCTGCTGCAGAGGGCTTGCTGCGAGGCGCTCCGAGACACCGCCAGCTCAGAGCAGGCGTTTGGATGCTCGCTAAGATGCCTGTGCACCGCAGGGGAGTACCTGGCTTGGATTCCCGGCTCCACTCCCAGGTCCAGCTTCCTGTTAATGTGGATTCTGGGAGGGGCAGTGCTGGTTCAAGTAGTTGGGTTCATGCCGCCTGTGTGTGTGTGAGACCTGGGTTTGGCTCCTGGCTTTGGCGTGGCCCAGCCCAGGCTGTTGCAGGCATTTGGGGCGTGACCCAGCAGATGGGAACTTGCTCTGTCTCACTGCCTCTTAAATAAGCACAATCTCAGTTCACAGCAAGTGACTGCCTTTGGAGCCGAGATGGACCACGGGAGCCGAGACACAGAAGTGGAGCAAGAAGCTCTGCTTTCTAGTAGAAAGAGAAGACGACACGTTACCCGTGATCTTACTCAACCCTATGCACACCTTCCTTTGCCCGGGAAGAAGCTGAGGTCCCCAGTTCGACCAGGGCCTCAAATGCACCCCTGCCCGGAGAGCAGCCTTGTGCCCTGCCGCACTCTGCTTTCAGGCCCCCCTCCCTGGCGGGTCCCTTCTCTGAGGCCGCGCCTACAGGGGAACCAGATGCCTAGCCCTGGCTCTTTTCTCCCAAACTCAGCCCTGCTGAGTCACCGCTGACGCCAGGGCCTCTGCACCCACAGGTCTTGCTAAACTGGATTTCCCCTGAGTTCAGCCCAGATTGGCCGAACTCCTGCTGTCGCAAGGGCCGGGGCCGGCCTGGGTGTTGGGGGCAGCTAACAGGTCACACACCCAGCCGCCCCGGGCCCCACAGCGCTCTCCCCTGCACCCAGCTCATGCCACCCAGGAGGAGCCGGGGGGCAGCCACTGTGCGGCTTTGCAGATGGGAAACCCGAGCGCTAGAAGCAGAGAGGAACCTTGCGCAGGATGGGTGCGATGGGCTGCGTGTCCCCCGAAGTTCCTGTGCTGGGGCCGTCATCCTCGCAGCAGCAGCAGCCGTGTTGGGAGCGGGGGCCTGGCGGGACACGGCTAGGCCACGAGGGTCCCGCGTGGCGGGAATGCGTTCGTTATCGCGAGAACACAGCCGCGTCTCGCCCTCTGCCTTCCGCCCCCCCCCCGGGAATTCCCACCCGGGGATTCTGTCGGAGCAGCTCCACGGGTGACGCGGTCCCCGCGGGCGGCTCAGGGCCGAGGCCGCGTGCAGAGCCCGAGGTAACCGGACCGCGGGTGGAGGGCTGGGGGCGGCGGGCGTCTGCGGGTGGGAGCGCAGCCCGGGTGCTGCACGCGCTTGGCGAGGGAACTGGGCGGCGGGAGAGCTCTGTGCTTTTCAAAGAACACGAAAGTAGGTAGAGAGCCCGCAAGGAAGGCTCCTGTTGGCAGCAGAGCTGGCCCGAGACTGCAGCCTCGGCGTGTCTGTTGGGGTGGCGGGCCCCGGGCCCTCGTGCGCAGCGCCAGGCTGGGTTTCCAAAGGCCGCGCTTTCCCCGCGGGCTCCGGCAGAGACCACCCCGCTCCCACAGCACAATCAGGAGTAGGGTCGGGACCCTTGGTCACCGAGGCGGGGGCATTGCACCCCAGCCACCGTAGGTCCAATCAAGGTCCATCAAGGCCTCGAACGCCACCCTGACGCCATCCGATGACGTCACACCCGGCCCCACTTCTGACGTCAGGGGCAAGTGCAGGCCGCTGGAACCTGCGGCTGACCAGCCTTGAGCTGGGCTCCCACGGTGCCCTTCCTGGGTTCCGATAGTTTGCTGGAGTCGGCCAATGGACCTGTTATTTATGGAGGCACAGTGTGGGGTACAAGGCAAGAACAGAGCCCCATCCAGGATCCAGCGTGTCTCGCTCATAGGCAGCTCTCTGTCCTTTCATTTTTTAAAAATATTTGTTTTGAAAGAGTTATAGAGAGAGGGGAAAGAAAGATCTTGCATCCTCTCTTTCACAACCCAGATGGCCAGGTTGAAGCCAGGAGCTCCTGGGTCTCCCATGTGGGTAGGAGGGGCCCAAGCACTTGGGCCATCCTCTGCTGCCTTTCCCCAGGCGCATTCGCGGGGAGCTGGCTCTTCAGTGGAGCATGTGGCACACGGGATGCCAGTGCTGCAGAAAGCTCCGCCCACCGCCGCCACCACGCCGGCCCCTCCCTGACCTTTCAGCTTCTTAGGGAGGACGACTGGGGACACAGGTGTGATTGGTTACAACACTGGCCGTTGGTGATCAACATAATCCTCAGCACCTGCTCTCCTTGGAGGTTGGGGGTGGGGCTGAAAGACCCTGTCTGGTCTTCCTGTCCTGAAGCTGCCCTGGTCAGAATCCTGAGGACGGCCACTTTGTCCCCTCAGAGTTGGGGCCACTGGAGAGAGGCTAGAGGAGGAAACGGCTCAGCTGTCACAAGACCCCAGGGTGCCCCAGGCCCACCCCTGCCTCGAACCCGGCCCCCGCCCCGGCCCTCGGACCTGCCCCTCCTCTGCTGCTTTCCCTCACCTCTTGAGCAAGGATCGGGTCCCCCACCCCACGTTCCGGGCCATGGGTGGGAAAGCAGCTCATGCTCAGCTTGGACACCAGCCCCGCTCAGGCCGGGGTCAGGCAGAGCCCGCCGCAGCCCTTCACTCCCAGCACTGTGGATTTGGGGGAAGCACCGGCCCTCTCCCAGCCTCAGTTTCCCCATCTGAACATGAAGCTGTGTCAGTGGCTGCTTTGAGGACTGAGAGGGGTCCTCCAGGAGTAGGACCTTAGGCTCTTGTGGTGCCTTACAGGTTCTGGGCCCTGCCTTAGGCAGAGTGTGAGAAAGAGAAGTCACTAAGTGCACACCTCGAGTGTTAAATAGTTGGGGGAGGGCATCGCGTCCACCAGGAGCACCTAGATTCGATTCCTGGCTCCAGCTTCCTGCTAATGCAGACTGGGAGGCTGTGGCAGTGGTTCGAGTAACTCAGTTCCTGCCACTCATGTGGGAGCCTGGGTGGAGTTCCTGGCTCCCGGCTCCAGCTTTGCCTCCGTCCCTGCCAAGTGGGAATTGGGGGAGTGAGCCAACAAATAGGACGTATCTGTCTCTCAAATATGTAATTAAAACTTAAAGTAAGAAAGCCAGAATCTGGCTTGCAAAGTGCCGTTTGCATCTCCCTCTTCCCTCACAGGGCTGGGGGCCCTTTTTTCTGCCAGGGGTCACGTGGATGGTCATAACGTCATGCACGGGCCGTACAGTGTGTTCAACTTGAAATTGAGCCTGCTATAGATGGATTGAATTTTGAGTCCAGCCTGCAGTGGCCTTGATAGGGCCAGAGCTAAAGATCTTCGGGGCCTTGTATGCCCCGTATGGCTGTTCCCCACCCCTTCGTGTTCCCCACCACCCTCCGCCCTCCAGGCCCCGGGCCGCCTCTCCCTCTGCTCCACTGCTCAGCCTTGGTGGTTTCTGCCCCTCCCAGGTTAGAGTCCCATCATGTTGCTGCCGGGAGAACAAAGCTGAGGCCAGGGAAGGGGAAAGGACTCGCCTGGTAGGGAGCCTGGCTGGGAAACCAGATCCAAGGACCAGGTGCAACCGTGAGGGAGGCGCAGAGACCACACAGGTGCCACGTAACTGCCCGCCTGCCCAGCCTGCTGACCACCGGTGGGGTGGGCCTCCTGGCCACAGCGTGGGGCATGGGGATGCCCCCCCGAGCAGCTCAGGGTGGCGGCTGGGTTGAAAAGGACAACCCGAGCACAGTCCCCAAGTTCCAGTAACAGCACAGGCGGGCCCCTCATGGAGCCTGTTCATATGAAAAGATCAACGGTTTTCAGAGAACAAGCTGAGAGATAGTTGATGTTCGCGAAAGGGTGGAGCTTGAAAGCTGTCAGGTAGCTCACACGTAGGAGGTGCACGACCACTGTTAAAGGGGGGGGGGATGAGCCAATGGGTGTGTAGCCGCAGGGTAGAGGTCACACGGCCTTACATCACAGAGGCAGAGGCAGAGTGTGGGTTTGGAAGGTGACCCAATTCCCCCGTGGCTTATCTTCCATGCTGGGGACAAGGGCTGGGCATTGGATGCCGGGCACAGAGACTGCAACCAAGGAAAGCGGCAGAGGGAGCGGGAGTGGTGTTCAAGACACCAAGTGGGATGCCCACGCCTGCGTTTGAGTCCCGGCTCCACTTCTGATTCCAGCTTCCTGCTACTGTGAACCGTGGGAGGCAGCAAGTGATGGCACAGCTCCTTGAGGCCCTGCCACTGCCCTGGGAGACCTGGATTGGGCTCCGAGCTCCTGGCTTCAACGTGGCCCAGCCAGGGCCATTGTGGGCATTTGGGAAGTGAAGCAGTGAATGGAAGATCTCTCTTTGCCTGTCTCTATTTCTCTGTATGTGTGTCTCGGCCTTTCAAATAAAAATTGTTAAAAGAGAAGTGGCCGAGGAGCAGGGCGTTCAGCCCAGGGATGAGCACCACGTGGATGGGCCTGGCCACCGTCCCCAAGTCTCTGCAGGCTACTCCAGGACAGGGGCAGGCAGGGCTGTGAGCCCAGGCAGGGGTCGGCACCTTGGGTGGGTCATCAGGTCGGTTACCAGTTCAGTGCCTAAAGAATTTTCTGGAAAACAGCAATGACTTTGGGTTAGCAAACCAATGAGTGCCAGGGCTTAGCTTTCCTGCACTCAGAGCTCAATAGCCTCCCAAGAAATAACCTCCAAAGTGTGGGAGGAAAATACTGGTCCATCTCTTTAGACTTGGTTTTTAATTACAAATGGCCGGTGCTCGGTAGTTCAACCCTGACATGTACCCTCAGCCTGTGTCAGACACTGCACATAACGTCCCCTCACATCCTTCACATCCCCAGGAGCCAGTGGGGGCCCAGCAATGCAGACAGGTGTCCTGTGACTGCAGCTGCCTTTTGCCACCTTCAGCCCATGCCCTGGGGTGACTTTGAGGCCCAAGGATCGAATTGTCACTGAACCAGCCCTCATGGTGTAGTCGTGTGGCTCAAAACATGCTTGTAAGACACTGCAGATGGAGCTAATGCTAACCATGGAGGTACAAGCAAGCGGCAGGGAGAGTGCAGGACAGAGCCACCCCGGCCTCGTTCTGGAACGAGAGTCAGTGGGATCTCACACCCAAAACAGCTACTTGCTAGAAAGAGAAGATGGCTACTGTTAGAACAGTGGGTTTCCACCCACTCTCACTGGTGATGAAATTCACGCCGAGGGCATGTTGGGCTGGGTGGGTGCCTGTACCTCAGCTTGCCAACTACATCCCAGTAAACCCATCATAAGTCACAACTTTGTTAAATCCACACGACCTACGGAGCATCCCAGGCAGGCGGCACAGCACCAGCAATGTCCCCTCCTGACCATGGGGCTGGTGGCATCGGCATTCAGCACCGCCCATCACCAGGGAGGACTGAGCCACACAGCCTGGCCCTCTTTCAAGGACAGTTTCTACCGAACATGGGTCACTTTTGCACCACTAGAAAGTAAAAATCCTGAGTGGAGCAGTCATAAGCCAGGGAGCACCTGAAAGAGTTACAGAGAGGGAGAGGCAGAGACAGAAGAGTCTTCCATGTGCTAGTTCACCCCCAAAATGGCCGCAACAACTAGGTCCAGGCCAGCTGAAGCCAGGAGCTTCTTCCAGGTCTCCCACATGGGTGCAGGGACCCAAGGACTTGGGCCGTCTTCCACTGCTTTCCCAGGTGCATTAGCAAGGAGCTGGATCGGAAATGGAGCAACTGAGACTCGAACCAATGCCCACTTGGGATACTGGCACTGCAGGTGGCGTTTAACCTGCTATGCCACAGCACATAATTAGGTCTAATCAGAATTCATTCCAGATTTAGGGACACAGAAAACTAGTGGGGGTGGGGATTGTGCCCCCCAAGAACGCTTTCAGTCTCCTTTCTCTTGCTGTTGCGGCTCTGTCTCCATCTCATCTGTCCCTTCCCATCTGTTTTCCCCCGCCCCCACCCCAACAGTTGGCAGCAATGAAAACCTGAGAGGTGCCCAGTGCAAGCGCCTGCCCATGGCTCCGTGTCAGACCGACCCGGCTGCAGTGCCCGCCTCTGCCTCACTCGGGGTGTGGGACTTCAGCATGTCACATCCACCCCTGCAGCCTGGGACACCCCTACACCCGCCCCACCCCGGAAACATGGGCAAGGCCGCAAGTAACTCAGCAGCAGAATGACAAATGGCCAAAGGATCTGGAATACATTTCTCCAGAAAAGACATAGACGCCATCAGCAGCTCATGGACGGTAGTCAGGATATGCAAATCAAAATCCCAAAGAAGGCCGGGTGTTCAGCCTGGAGGAAGACACCCATCCCTCCCCTCCCCGACCCCATGTCTGAATGCCCGGCTCTCATAGTCAGCTCTGGTTCCCGACTCCAGTTTGCTGCTCGTGCAGACCCTGGGAAGCAGCAGTGGCCCAAGGAACTGGACTCCTGCCACCCCCGTGAGACCTGGGCTGAGATCCCAGCCCCGAGCTTTAGCCTGGCCCAGCCCTGACTGCTGCAGGCAGGCATCTGGGGAGTGAACCAGCAGATGAGGGGATGAAGGCTCCATGCCTCGCTCGCGCGCGCGCGCTCTCTCTCTCTCTCTATATATATATGTATATACACACACACATACATATATATGTGTATGTATATATATAAATCTGCTTCTCAAGTACATGATAATTAAATTTTAAGAAAGGATGAGAACATCAGGCCAGGTGGTTGTGAAAGTAGTGACCCCCAAATGCTCCACAGGAGGGTTCAGAGGCAGGGGTCGGTCCTGGGGGGCTCCCCTAGCCTGACTTCCTCCTGCCACCCCCCCCACCATGCTCCTAACACCCTAGTTAGCGCTCTGAGGCTTTCTGGGCCTTTTCCAAGGGAAAGAAGAGAAAATGGCATGCTGGCGCCCTTGGGAGGAAAAGGAGCTGGCCTGAGGCCTGAGAGCCGGTTCTGTCCCGAGGACTCCTGGGGTCTGAGCCCAGCCAGCTCCAGGGTGAGGCTGGCGGCCCTGGGGAGGGAGGGGGTGGAGTGCGAGGGGTTGGCCAGTGGAACCCTCCCCTGAGGCCACGCCACCTGCATGGGAGGCTCTGCCCCAGGGCCCAGCTCCCTCTGCCCAGTACGTTCTCCCAGAGGCACCTTTGAGCACGAGGCAGGCAGAGATCCCCGGGCCGGGCCTCCCAGGTCCTGCGGGGGAGGGCACCTGCTGTCCTTGCTGCTGCAGGCCAGGGGCCGAGGCCTTTGGGCCCTCACCCTCCTGAGCTGCTGGGTCCCCTAGTCGCAGGGTGTCCAGTGGGGAAACGGACGCTCGGAGAGGGTCCCGCAGCAAGTTGGTGACAGAAGCAGAAGCTGGTCACTTGCCACGGCCAGGCGCAGGCTGCGGGAGTCTCAAAACAATTCAGAAGGTGACATCTGCCTCCCTCCTCTGACTGTTTCTGACACAGAGTCTGGGTCCCCAGCCAGCCAGGCAGGTGCAGAGTGGGGCCTTCCAACCTGGGCCACCAAGGAAGGATAAGGCCAAGCCTGTTAGGACCCTGTTCCTCGCCGATAGCCTTAAAAACGACCCCCGCGCCCCCTTACCTGTGCCGCTGAGGCCTGTCTGAACAGCAAGGCCAGCTGTGTGCAGACTGTGTGAGTGCCGCGCTGGGCTGGGGAAGGAGAGGCCGGGCTACACCCGTGACAGTGACGGGGGCGGGGCGGCCGTGACGTCGTCCCTGGGCCCCAGGGGCTCACCCAGCTGGCATTCCTTCCTGCTGGTGCTTTGGGCCCCAGGCCTTCCTGTCTCCCTCATCCCCACAACATCCCAGGGAGGGCAGGCGGGGGCAGCTCTGTGCCCGCCCCCAGAGCCGCAGCCCTGGCCTGGGGCAACAGAGGCAGGGATGTGGGGGCAGCTGGGCCAAGCCCAGGAAGGCAGGAGGTAGAGCAGGTCCCAGGTACCCCCTCCACACTCACTGATGGAGCTGACTCAGGCCCCAGGCACGTGTCCCAACCCGCCCCGTGTTCCTGGGACATTGAGGTTGGGCAGGGTGTGGAAGAGGAGCTGGGGATAGGGGACTCTGACATGGGGGCCTGGGCCTGGTCGTGCCCTCCTGGGCCAAGGCACTTTTGGAGAACACAGTTCTGAGAGAGTGGGAGCTGATTGCACATACCTCATCCCAGGCCGGTGACCCGGCTCACCCTGCCCCTGCCTCTCATGGCCCGGCAGGGGGACGGGCAAGGCCCATGGAGCTGTGGGCTCTCACCGTCTTCCTCTCGAGCCCAGTCCCAAACTCACTGTCATCCCTGAGTCGTTGCTCTCGTGCGCTGTATCTGACCCTTCTGGAAATTCCTGTTGGCCCCACCTGCAATGTAGGCCGAGTCCAGAGCCTTCTCTCCTCTTCCACTGCTGAGGCTGTGGGACAGCCCGTGCCATCACGGGGCTCAGCGCTCCTGCTGTCACCCCCATCACCTGTCCTCATCACAGCAGCCAGAGGGGGTCAGCTCAGGGCCCTCCGCTCGGCACCCTCCTCAGCTGCACCTCGCCAGGCCCTGCACGCTCTGCCCCACACCCTCACTCTGACCTTGACCCCTGGCGCTTCCTCTCTCTCTCACCTGTGTGGGACTCAAACACCCCAAGGAGGCTCCTGCCTCAGGGCCTTTGCACTGGTGTTCCCTCCACTTAGAATGCTCTCCCCCAAAAGCCGCCTGCCCCCTCCCTCCCTCCTTCCTCGTACAAAGCAGGAACCGCGCCACTGCCTTTCTGTGTCACCTGGCTTCGTTGCCTGCCACCTGATGTGCTGTGGGTTTGCTTGTTATGTTCATTTCCTCATGATGTTTGTTTGTTCCAGGATCCAGGAATGAGTGAGCGACCTGCTAGCTTGGCCCAGGAGGCGTCCAAGGGCATGAGGCAGAGGGAGGCCTGTGGGCAAGGCGTAGAGGTCAGTGGTACTGCCGTGTCGAGGACCTGCTGATAACTCTGTGCAGCCAGAGACTGGGGTCCTGGGTGCTGGAGGCGGGGAGGTGCAAACCATGGGCAGCCACAGAAGCCAGACCACAGAGCCGGCGGTCACCCTGAGAGCCATGGGGAGCCAGGAGATGGAGATTAGGGACCGAGTGTCTAGGAGCTCATGCCCAAAACAGGAGCCACCAGCCACATGTGGCTTGAAACGTGGAACGTCACAATTGAGACCTGCTCTGAGTATAAAATGCACATTGAACTTCGAAGACTTAGTGTAAAAAGTACATACATACAAGAAAGCACGTTGGCAATTCTTGTCTTGGTCATCTGCTCAAATGATCGTGTGCAGGATATATTGGGCTAAGTATATCGTTTCCCTGCTTCTTGTACCGGGTTGAAAGTAGCTCCTGGGAGTTCTGCATTTTCAGTGGCTGCGTAGTTTCCCCTCGAGCTCACAAGTATTTCAATTGGACCATGCTGAATGAGAGGGGGAACCAATAGCACTTAGTAGTTGATGGACTGTGGGGGTGGGGGAGACCCTAGGTCTAACTGGGGGTCTCCCCTCTCCTCCAGTTCCTCCTTTCTGACGAGACCATGTGGCCCAGAAACCACAGGCAGAGCCCAGAGATGGAGTTTTCAACTCAACACAAGCGTACACAAAAATTCCCATCTTCCAAGAGGTACGTGCAAGTGAAATCGGTAACAGGAGGCGTAATGCGTTCCCCGTGCCTGGAGTTTATGTCAGAAGGGACTGGAGGACTGCTGTTGAGCAGGGCAGAGGAGGTTGGATTATCAAAATGGGGTCCCTGGACCAGCAGCCTCAGTGTCACCTGGGAACTTGAGAAATGCAACATCCCAGCTGAGTCCTACCAGATTGGCAGTTCTGGCAGCAGGACCCACAGTCCGTGTTTGAACAAGCCCTGCCCGGCGGATTCTGTTGCCTGCACCAAGTCTGAGACTGCTAGGCTGCCCAGTGCCTCCCCGCATTTATGATTTTAGTGCCTGGCGTGCAGCGGGTGCTGTGAGCAAGCCCCTGCCGTTTGCCTCCTCGTCTCAGCTGCAGGGACTGCCCCTCTGCACCTGCCGCAGCACCTGGTTGTGTGTGCACCTGGCACAGCATGGATGCACAACCACAGGCCATTTCCTCCCCTCTGCTGTGGACAGGGGTGTGAGGGCCCCAGCTCGGCTCCTCCCCGGGGTGACCTCACTGCCCTGTGAGTGTGGGAGTCAGGGGGAAGGGGGTGATTCATGGGACGAGTTTCCACTGTCCTGTGGGCACAGCTGACAGCCCTGGAGCCAGCTCAGCAGCTGAGCGTGGCATCTGGCTTCCCGGCATTCCAGAGCTGCCGGCCAGCCAGGCCGCTGACTCAGCAGGCACAGGCGCTCCACAGACAACAGACAGCTCGCTGCTGCCGACACGAAACCCGGGCTTGAGCAGCTCTGGGGCAGTGCCTGGTAGGTCGCCAGCCCTTGCAGACGGGCAGTCTTGCGATGAGACCGTGGGACCCGTCAGGCTGACTGCGACTCCCCGGCTGACTTGCTGGGTCCGAGGACTGTGTCCTGTTGGTGTGGGGAGAGGAATGCTCATCTACCCTACGCACTCAGAGGCCTGGCTCCTTTCTTCTTCTTCTTTTTTTAAAGATTGATTTAGTTCTTTGAAAGGCAGAATTACAGAGAGAGATGGAGAGATAGAGAGAGACACGGTGGTTCACTCCTCAAATGACCTCAATGGCCAGGGCTGGGCCAGGCCAAAGCCAGGAGCAAGGAACTCCATCCAGGACTCCCACGCAGATGCAGGGGCCCAAGCACTTGGGCCATCTTTGGCTGCTTTCTCAGGCACATTAGCAAGCAGCTGGATCAGAAGTGGAACAGCTGGGACTCAAACCAGGGTCCATAAGGAGATGCCCAGTGTCACAGGCAGTGGCTTAGCCAGCTGTGCCACAGCCCCAGTCTGGGAGCCTGGTTCTTTACGTTGGTCTTTATGTAGTCACCAGAAAGATGTGACTGGGGGCAGGGCCTATCTTAGTCATCGCACGGCATCTAAATCAGAGAATACTGCACGTGATTCATGGGTGACAAAGTGAGGCTCAGAAGGGTGCAGTGACTGGCTTGCACCCACGTGGCCGGAAGTGGCTGAGTCAGGGTGTGTCCAGTTCTCCTGGACCTGAAAGCTGACCCCTTCCCACTGCAGGGAGAAACAAGGTAACCACAGGAGCAGAACCCACGTGCGCAGCCTTAGGGTCTGCCCCAGTTTGGAATCTTTGCAACTCTGCATTCTTTGAGACACAGTGGCTGTAGCTAATGCTATTTCAGACAACGCTTTAAATATGTCTATATTTAGATTAAGACTGACTCACTCTTGGCTTCTAAGCCTCAGTTGATTGACCTGTAAAATGGGCATAATGAAAACTTGCCATGGCTGAAGGCATCCCCAGACCTGGCCTGGGGATCCTGAAGACCCTCCCAACACAGGTGCCCGTGTCCTCACGCCACTTCCAAGGCAAGGGTTAAAGTGAAATTTAAAATAAAAATCTATAAAGATGTATTTATTTGAACAGCAGAGTTACAGAGAGAGAGGGAGAGGGAGACAGCAAGATCTTGCATCTGCTGGTTCACTTCCCAAATGGCTGCAGTGGTCAGAGCTGGACAAGTCCAAAGCCAGGAGCCAGGAGCTTTCTCCAGGTCTCCCATGTGGGTGCAGGGGCTCAAAGCCTTGGGCCGTCTTCGGCTTTCCTAGGTGCTTCAGCAGGGAGCTGGATGAAAAATAGAGCAGCTGGAACTCGAACTCACACCCACATGGGATGCTGGCACTGCAGGCTGCGGCTTTGCCTGCCAGGCCCCAGCGCCGGCCCCTAAAGTGAAGTTCTAGTAAGAAGGAGTGGGCAGGGGGCTGGCACAGCAGTTAGGATGCTACCTGGGACTCTGGCATCCACATGAGAAGGCCTTGAGTCCCAGCTCTGCGTCCAGCTCCAGCCTCCTGCTAGTGCAGGCCCTGAGAGGCAGAGGACGGCTCGAGTACTCCGAGCCCTGCCGCCCGTGCGGGACTCCTAGACTGAGTACCGGCTCCTGGCTTCAGCCTGGCCCAACCCCGGCTGCTGCAGGCATTTGCAGAGTGAATCAGCAGATGAAAGGCGCGCTCTCTCTCTCTCTCTCTCTCTCTCTCTCTTTCTCTCTCTCTCTCTCTCTCATGAAATGAAAATACATGCATGCAATTTAACAGATAAGAAAGAGGGAAGCAGGGGAAAGTCAGTCCTAGCCCCCCCCCCCCCCATAACCGCTGGCTACCACAGGTATGCTTTCCATTTCCATGGTTTTGTCATTTCGAGGGTGTTCCATAGGGTGAGAGCTCAGGCTGCTGGTTCAGATGTCTGTGTCCCATGTCGAGTCCCCGAGTTCAATACCCAGCTCTGGCTCCTGACCTCAGCCTCCTTGTCACGCAGACCCTGGGAAGTAGCGGGTAATGGCTCAAGTAGTTAGGTTCCTACTTCCCCTGTGGAGATCTGGATCCCGGCTTTGGCATGGCCTAGCCCTGCCTGTTACAGGCATTTGGGGAGTGAATTAGTGAATGGGAGACTCTCATTCATTCTCTCTCTCTCTGTTTCTTTTTACAAAATGTCCTGGAAGTGGTCTCCCACGGTGAGCAGCCTTGGGCCTGGCTTCTTTCTCGTGCCTCTCCGGTGGGTGGACAGGCTGCCGTGTGGACCCGCAGTGTGTCCTTTCTGCCGCATGTCCTGCACCACAGTGCGGCTGGGCCACTGCTGGGGAGCAGGTGCTTGTCGAAGGATGTCCAGTGGTTCCCAGTTTGGGGCCGTTGTGAATGAAGCTGCTATAAGCATTCAGAATATAGGATTTTGCATGAAAGTCAGGTTTTATTTCTCTCTGATATATACCCTGGAGTGTGAGGCAGTTATGTGTGTATGTGTGTTTTTTCTTTAAAGATTTATTTAATTTCTTTGAAGGCAGAGTGACAGAGAGAGAGATGGAGAGGAGAAATATTCTATGTGCTGGCTCACTTCCCAAATGGCCACAACTTCGGCTGGACGAGGCCAAAGCCAGGAGTCTGGAGCTCCATGTGGGTCTCCCACACGGGTGGCAGGGGTCTAGGCACTTGGGCCATCTTTCACTGCTCACTAGCGGGAGCTGGATCAGAAGTGGAGCAGCCAGGATGTAGACAGGTGCTCCAAGGGGATGCTGGCAGGATAGGCTGTGGCTTAACCCAGCTACACCACAACGCTGGCTGCCGCCTGGGAGCTTAGAGACTGCCATGTGCCCACTCACAGCATGCGAATGCGAGGATCCAGCGGCTCCTCATCCCACCAGCGTGCAGCGCTGTCACCCTTTGCTGGCTGTAATCATTGCAGCGGGTCTCGTGTGTTTCCCTACCTGCGGCGATGCTGGGGATCAGGTGTGCCAGCTGTGCCCACTTTCTAAGGGGATTGTTGGCATGTGAATTGCATTGTCTGTATTTTTGCTATTGTGTGTTAACAGTTCTTAGGGTTTGAATCCTGTGTGGCCTCAGGGAAGTGTCCAATCTCTCTGAACTGCTTTTCCTCACCTGTTAGGGAGGTAGCAATGGTGCTTACATTGTTGGCTTACTGTCAGCCCTCAGCTCGCTTCAAGGACTTAGAGCAGTGCTGGCTGTTATGGAGTCTAGAGGAAGTCTCTGTGTGGTGCTGATGTGTAAAACACGTTCTGCCCATCTGCTCATCCTCTCTTTTAGTAAAATCAGGAGATGAGGGGTGTGTAGTCTAAAGCTCAAGATGTCCGTGTCCCACACCAGAGGACCTGGGTTCAATTCCTGGCTTCGGCTTTAACTCCAGCTTCCTGCTAACACAGACCCTAAGTGACAGGGTCCCTGCCACCCACATAGGAGACCTGGATGGAGTTCCTGGCTCCTGGCTCTTACCTAACCCAACCCTGGCTGTTACAGGCATTCGGGAAGTGAAGCAGTAGGTAGAGATATCTCTCTACCTTGCTATCTCAAATAAGTAAGTAAGTAAGTAAGTAGGTAAATAAATAAATAAATACAAAGTGAGCACAGATCCCAGGGTCAAATTCTTCAGCAGACAGCCGTATCACACCAGAATAATAGCCTGATTCTGCTGCCGGGTATTTTGTCTTTTAAAAAAAATAGTTATTTTCTTTTAAAATATTTAGTTATTTATTTGAAAGTCAGAGTTACACAGAGAGAAAAGGAAAGGCAGAGAGAGAGAGAGGTTCACTGGTGAACCGCTGGTTCACTCCCCACTTGGCCGCAATGGCCGGAGCTGTGCCGATCTGATGCCAGGAGCTTTCTCCAGCTCTTCTCATACGGCCACAGGGGCCCAAGGACTTGGGCCATCTTCTACTGCTTTCCCAGGCCACAGCAGAGAGCTGGATGGGAAGTGGAGCAGCCAGGACCTGAAACCAAACCAGCGCTCATATGGGATCCCTGTACCGCAGGTGGTGGCTTTACCCACTACGCCATGGTGTTGGCCCCAAAATAGTTATTTTCAATCAATGTCAGTTAGTCCCGGGTTTCCTTCATGAATGATAACAAGTTTTCTTTGAAAGAAAATTATTCAGGAGCTGGCACTGTGGCATAATGGATTAAACTGTCACCTGCAGTGCCAGCGTCGCTTTTGGGTACAAGTTCTATTCCAAGCTGTTCCACTTCCCATCCAGCTCCCTGCTGATGCACCTGGGAAAGTAGCAGAAGATGGCCCAAGTTGTTGGATCCCTGCCACCCACGTGGGAGACCTGAAAGAAGCTCCCGGCTCCTGACTTTGGCCTGGCCCAGCCCCAGCTGTTTTGCCAGTTGGGGAGTGAGTGAGCAGATGGAAAAATTCTGTCTGCCCAGCACATGGAAAAATCTCTCCTCTCTATAACTCTGCCTTTTAAGTAAATAAATACATCGCAAATAAATAAATAATTTAAACAAAGGTAGGAACAACACGTTAAGCCACTGTTTTAAATGGAGGCACCCCTGTTGAAGGGCCAGTTCGAGCCCCAGCCATTCTACTTCCTGTCCGTTCTCCTGCTAATGCGCTGAGAGGCAGCAGATGATGCTCCGTCCATGTGGGAGCCCTGGATGGAGTGCTTGGTTCCCAGCGTGGGCCTGGCCCAGACCCAGGCATTGCAGTCACTGGGGAATGACCAGGGGATGGAGGTCTCCCCCGCCACCCACCCTTCTCTCTGCCTTTCAAATAAATTAAATAAATAAATCCTTTTAAAATACGAGTTTTTAGAAGTTGTTCTACTCAAAATTTGTAATATTAAAATATGCAGCATTAAGAAATTCAAACTATTTGAGAGATAAGAATACAAGTGGTTATGAATGTAGCAAAGGTTCTGGAAGCGATGTGTGGGTGAAGTTTAGGGGGCACTGCAGTGGAAGGTGGACCTCCCTGGGGAGATGTGAGCGGGCATACTCAGTCCAGGCCTGGCCGGGTGGGGCCCAGGCTGCCTCAGATGGGGCCATGGAGGCTGACAGGCCTGTCTGGGGCTGAGCAGGGCCAAGGACGGGGGCAAGGGGAATTCCAGAAGATTCTGTGGCTATTCCTCTTACAAACTTGGGCGCTTCTGGGGAATTGGAATACACATTGAGTTTTCATTTTGTTAAGGAATCGCTGTTATTATTGGCAGGTATGATAACGGCACAGAACGTCAATGCCGCCCCTTGGTGAGGCAGGCCGCGGGGATTCTTGGTGCCGTGACACTGTGGGGTTTGCTTTGCAGCATTCCACAGTGTGGAAGCAGGGAGGTGATGCAAAGGTGGCCAAGGCTACCCACAGCAGGAGCTGGCGGCTGGTGCTCTAACTGTGTGGGGGTGTGCAGGTCTCCATAACTCAAGGTCCCACAGGCCCTGGCATCACAGGGACCCTGTTCTTTAGAAAGGTCTGGACTGTGGAAAATTTCATGGTGGCCCCCAGGAAGCCATAGCCTTGAAGAGCTGGACAGGGGGTTCTCCAGCTGAGAGCCGCTTGGCCTGGGGACCCGTCTGGGGCTGTCTGGTCTGCCAGCCTGCCTCTCTTCCCTGGGAGCTGTCGCGCCATCTCAGAGCTGTTGACTTGGTGGCAAATCCACAGGGAGGGGAAAGAGCTGGCTCCTGAGAGCACCCAAGGCCCCCAGGTGGGAATGAGCTCGCTCTGGCCTTCAGCTGGGACCCTCCCAGGAGCCCTGGGGAGGGGCCCCTGTGAGTAGTGTCTGACCCAGCGCAAGTGTAGGCAGGTGTCACAGACACACCTGTCCTGTGGGTGTGAGGGCAGGTGCAGGCATGCCAGGACAGGAGCATGAGGACATGACGCAAGCTGCCTGCCTGGGAGGCCGCATGCCCGTTTTTCTGCCCAGGGACCGTGCCTGCTCCTCCAGCCTCTGCGACAAATCCCCTGCCCTCTCTCCTCATGTCCCTCCGTTAGGCAGACACACAACCCACAGCCTAAGCAGAGACAGAAAGAGGTCCCTTATGAGGAAAGGGGATTCCCCGCATCGACCACCTGCAGGTTGGGGGCCCAGGAGAGCCCCAGGGCTGACGCTGCTGGGAGTTCTGGTGTCCAGGGGCAGAGGGCGATGCCGTGGCGCAGCTAGCGGGCCAAGTCGCAATTCCTCGTTTCTCTGTTGTGATGCCCATCAGCGCTGGCGAGGGGACCTCCTGCACTGAGCCAGGCCCTGATCTCAGAGTGCGGCTGCACAGGACACACCCAGCAAGTGTGGCTCATCTGAGACCCGGCATCCCCCAGCCCGCTCCACCTGGCATGTAAAATTAACCTCCCCAGTCCCCAGGACTCCGCCCTGGGCCGTGGTCCACACTGCACTGCCCTTCAGGCTATGGCGACCACAGAGGCTGCAGCCATCAGCTGATGTCGCTGCAGGCTGGCCACGGGCTAGCTTTCCTCTGAGCACTGGGCTAGCACTGGCGTTTCACAGAGGGGGAAGGTGAGGCACCCCCAGCTCTGTCGCCCGCAAAGCTGTGTTCTTGCCTCAGCAGTGCCGGAGCCTGGCACCTGCCTGAAGGAGCGCCCACCCTGTGCTCCCTAAGTCCCCCAGAACTTGCAGGCAGGGACGCAGACTCAAACACACCATTTCTTCCTTGCTATTACTCTTTTTAGACAAGCAAGTGGATTTCTCAGTCTTCTGTGCAGAGAAGCAGTAGGAAGGGAAGTTGGAGGTGGCACAGAGATGTGGGAAAAGGGGACCGATAGGAAAATGAGGTCGTTTGTGGTCACAGAAATCTCCAGGCTGACCCGACTGCTGCCCCCGGGAGTAGCTGCCTCCTTGCCCTGCAGGTGAGCTCACGGTGCACAGGTGAACAAGTCAGTAGGACAACGGGTCACTCTTATCTGACCCCTGGGATGCCTGCTGGGAAGGTTACTGCTTCTTGAGAGGCCCAGGTGCGCCCTGAGCCTCCTTGCGGGCAGCTACGTCCCCCACCGCAGGCGGCCACTGACCTGGTTTCTCTCACCTGTAGCTTTGCCATTTCTGGGCGCTGCACCGAAATGGAGTCCAAGTCTGCGCAGATCTTTGTGTCCGGCATGCTTTACTCAGCACGCTGTCCCTGAACGTGGCACGTATCAGTGCAGATGGTTTAGCTTAAACTCTTCCGCCTGACAGTGGTGCCGGAGTGACAGGCACGAAGATGACAGCGTGGGACCTGCGTGTCGGGGTGACACGCGAGGCAGTCCCCTCTCCCAGTGCCGGCGGCTGCAGCGAGCACAGCCCACGCTCTATTCTGAAACAGGCGTTGTGCGAACTCATTGTGCGCTGCCGGGGGCTGAGCGTGGCCGGAGCACGTCGTGGGAGGCAAGGCTGAGCCACGCTGCCCGGGCGGTGCGCTGTATAACACGCGCTCTGTTCCCTCTGCGCATTTATCCTGGTGAAGGATCCCCCAGGGAGCGCCTGCAGTCCGCTCCTTTCTCTTAAGCACAGTTCCTGTGTGTGCGTGTGCCGCAGATGGCTTCTCCGCTGACCAGGTGGTGAGCGTTTGCGTCGCTTGCAGTCCTGGTGATGTGAAACGAAGCTGCCACGAACACGTGTATGTGAGTATTAGTGTGATTGTGTTTTCACTTTTCTTGGGGGGTACCTGTGGGTGTAACTCTGGGTCTTATGGTAAGTATACTTTATAAGAAATCACCAAGTTGGAGCTGGCTTTGGGCACGACTGATTAAGCCACCACGTGTGATGCTAGAATCCTGTATGGGCACCAGCTCGAGTCCCAGCTGCTCTACTTCCCATCCAACTGCCTGCTAATGGCCTGGGAAAGCAGAAGATGGCCCAAGTGCTTGGGTCCCTGCCACCCGCGTGGGAGACCCAGATGGAGTTCCAGGTTCCTGGTTTAGGACTAGGAACTAGCCCAGCTCTGGCTGTTGCCATTTGTGGAGTGACCAATGATGATCTCTCTCTCTCTCTGTAATTCTGCCTTTTGAATAAATAAAACAAATCTTTGAAAAACAAAGAGGGGTCGGCACTGTGGCGTAGTAGATTAAGCCTCTGCCTGCAACACTGGCATCCCATATGGGCACCAGTTTCAGTACCAGCTGCTCCTCTTCCAATCCAGCTCCCTACTAATGTCCTCGGAAAGCAGCAGAAGATGGTCCAAGAGCTTGGGTCCCTATACCCTCATGGGAGACCCAGAAGAAGCTCCTGGCATAGAATCAGCCCAGCTCCAGCCGTTGTGGCCATTTAGGGAGTGAACCAGTGGATAGAAAACCTCTCTCTCTCTCTCTCTCTCTCTCTCTCTCTGTAACTCTGCATCTCAAATAAATCTTTTTTAAAAAGAGAAAGGAAGAAAGAAACCAACTTGTCATTTTCCAGAGGAGCTGTACTAGTATTTATTTACTTACTTTTGACTTAAAAATATACACATTGACTCATAAAATTTTTTTTAATTTGAGAGAGCACTCCTACCCACTGTTTCACTTCCTAAATGCCCACAGTAGCTGAGTTGGGCTTGGCAGGAGCCAGGAACTCAATCCAGGTCTCCCATAGGGGTGGCAGGGATCCAAGGACTTGAGCCATCACCTGCTATCTCCCAGGGTGTGCATTTACAGGAAGCTGGAATCAGGAGCCAGAGCTGGGACCGGAACCCGGGCACTCTGACACGGGACTCCAGCCTCCTCACCAAAGGTCCACCCTGCGGCAGTCCGGTTTCTTTTGTTCCAGGTCATTGCACTTGTGTCAGTTCACCGGCTTTTATGGCTTTGTGGTATTTCATTGTCTGAACATCCTGGTGTCTGCACTCACCTGTTAGTGGACACGTGGTTGTTTACAGTTTGGGGCTATTCTGGATAAAGCTGCTGTGAACATGCTTTTGGTGAATACAGGAGAGTACTTCAGAAAGTCAGTGGGGAAGAGAAGATGGGGGCAGGTGTCTGCATGGGATTGCCTGGGTCTCAGCTCTGCCTCGGGCTCCTGCCTGCAGGGAGCTGACACAGACCCTGGGAGGCAGCCGCAGATGATGGCTCCCTGCGTGGGTTCCCACCATCTGCGTGAGAGACCTGGGTTGAGTTCTTGGCTCTCCGCTCCCAGCTTCAGCCTGCCCCGGCCCTTGCCATTTTGTGCATTTAAGTAATAAGCCAGCACTTGGGAGCTCTATTTATCTTGTTTCTGCCTCTCAAATAAATCAATTTTTTTTGATGAACAAGTTTACTTTAAAAACCAATGATCCTGGGGCCGGCACTGTGGCGCAGTGGGTTAACGCCCTGGCCTGAAGTGCCAGCATCCCATATGGGTGCCGGTTCGAGACCCGGCTGCTCCACTTCCTGTCCAGCTCTCTGCTATGGCCCGGGTATTAGGAAAATAGTTTTGACCCCGAAGATCTCCCTGAGCTGAGGCAACAGAGACACAGCCCTGCCTGAAGCAGCAGCCTAGCTGAGGCTCTTGCACATAAAATGTGTTTTAAAAGACACTTTTTTTTTTTTTTTGGACAGGCAGAGTGGACAGTGAGAGAGAGAGAGAGAGAAAGGTCTTCCTTTGCCGTTGGTTCACCCTCCAATGGCCGCCGCAGACGGCGCGCTGCGGCCGGCGCACCGCGCTCGTCCGATGGCAGGAGCCAGGAGCCAGGTGCTTTTCCTGGTCTCCCCATGGGGTGCAGGGCCCAAGCACCTGGGCCATCCTCCACTGCACTCCCGGGCCACAGCAGAGGGCTGGCCTGGAAGAGGGGCAACCGGGACAGAATCCGGCGCCCCGACTGGGACTAGAACCCGGTGTGCCGGCGCCGCAAGGCGGAGGATTAGCCTGTTGAGCCACGGCGCCGGCTTAAAAGACACTTTTTAAAAAAAGATTGATTTATTTACTTGAGAGGTACAGCTACAGAAGGAGGGAGAGACAGGGAGAGAGGTTTTCCATCCACTGATCCACCCTCCACGTGCCCGCAGTAGCCGTGGCTGGTGCAGGTAGGGAAAGCCAGGAGCCAGGAACTCCATCCAGGTCTCCCATGTAGATGGCAGGGACCCTGACACTTAGGGTCTGCATTAGGAGGAAGCTGGCATTGGAAGCTGAGGCCAGGAATCGAACCCAGGTCCTCTGATATGGGATATGGACACCAGCTGCCTCTCAGTGTGTGCATTAGCAGGAAGCTGGATCAGAGGTGCAGCAGCTGGGACTTGAACCCAGGTACTCGGATGTGGGATGCAGGTGTCTTCACTGCTGAGCCAATCCCCACACTTCCCCACCCCACCACCATTTCTGCATAGCGCCTATGGTCCTTATCTAATCACTTACTCCACTCAAATGCACAGTCCCCCGGCAGGGCTCTCTAGGTCTAGTTCCCTGCTGGCCGGGGCCACTGCAATTTTAACAAAACGCAGAGCTGAGTTCCCAGTGCCCAGAGACTAGCCATCGTGCTGGACACCGTGCTGGACACTGCGGGTGCAGAACATTTACAGCGTCACACAGCGCAGCCGCCCAGGAGGACAGGTGAGTTAATTACCTAATGAGTGTGTTCATGGAACGGATAAGATCAAGATTTCCCCAATCCCGGGTCAGGGATGAGAAAACCATAGCTCAGAGATGTTGACTCATCGCACAGAGGCCACCCAGCCAGCAAACAGCCCAGCACAGTGAGCCCAGGGGCACCTGCTGGAGGGTCCCCTTGACCCCCAACAGCCCTCCTGCCCCAAGGACACCTGCTGGAGGGTCCCCTTGTTCCCCAACAGCCCTCCTGCCCTGGCTCCTACCTCACTGAGGGAAATCGCTGCAGCTTCCTGGACAGACTGGCCCAGGGCAGTCAAGGTGGGGTGGGGCTGCTCCAGCCTCCATGTGAGCCAGGAAACAGGGACTGCGGAGTTGGGGAGGGGGTGGTTCCTCCACGTCTCTCTGGCCCAGGGCCAGGCCCGCGGAGGTTCAGAGAGGTCAAGTGATTTGGCCAAAGCCGCACCGCTGCAGAAGACGCAGAGCTTGGATCCGAACCCGAGACTCAGGCCAGCGTTGCAGCCGAGGGGCCCAGGAGACAGAGCCGGGACGCACGGGAAGTCGCAACGAGGAGGCCTGGGCCACGGCAGGTGCTGAGCTCCGCGTCCCCGGGGGTGTGCAAGCCGGTGCCGGGCGGTCCGGGGGCCGCCTCCCGCCTCCCGCCTCCCGCTGCGGCCGCGGCGGGCGGGGCGGGGGCTGCTATTTCGGGCCGGAGCGCGCAGCCCGAGCCGCCATATTCGCTCCCGCCGGCCGCCCGCGGCGCGCAGCCACCACCATGAGCACCGCCGCCTTCCACATCGCCAGCCTCCTGGAGAAGATGACGTCCAGCGACAAGGACTTCAGGTGCGCCCGCCCCGCGCCTGCCTCGGCCCGCGCTGCGCCCCGCCCGCTCCCTGCCTCGACCTCCCCGCAACTCCCGCCCGCGCCCCCCGCCGCGGTCACGGTCGTGGAAGGGCCGCCGCGCCCCGCCCCGCCCCTCCGCAGCCTCCGCGGGCCGCCCCAGTCCCCTGCGGCCCGCCGGCCCTCCCGGCCCCGCACTGGATGCCCGCAGGCCCTGCGCCTCAACCGCAGAGTAGCCCTGGGCCTCTCCGTGGCGACTTCAGCATCCCAGCGCCTGCCCCTTCTCGGGACCCAGACCGCCCCCGGCTGGCCTGGGTCTGGCTGGGCAGGCCCAGGTGCGTGTTGGCTGGGGTGGGGCGGCCAGGTTTCTCTCTCCTGTGCCTTCTCCCGGCATCTGCGGAGCCGCAAGATCCGGGCAGGCAGGAAAGGTGCCAGTGGGGCAACTCTTCATCCTCGAGGTGGGGAATTGAGGCCCAGGGGGAGAAGGAGACTCGGAGACCGGTCCGGCCACACCCACTCACTGGACTTGCTGACCAGGACCCAGGCCCAGAGGCATGAAGTTGCCTGGGTACAGTCACAGAGCTGGGTGGCCAGGGACTTAATGAATGCAGACCCCCTCCGGTGGCCTGGCCCCTGCCCTCTCTGTGTTTTGGTACCCAAGCCCTGTCCAGAGGCTCCACACACACTTCAGCTGAGCCTCAGGGCCATAGTCCAGGTTTCAGGTCTTCGCTGTGTGGCCGCAGACAAGTACTTAACCCCCCGAGCCTCGGCTTCTCTGTCTGTGAAATGGGTGTGATAACAACGCACCCCATCACGCAGGAGTGTCCGGAGGAGCGTGGGTCAGTGGGGCTGCTCCGTGGGTGCCCTCCGCATTCAGCGATCGTCAGAATCTGCCCTGTCCCCTGCCCTCTCTTGACCTCTACCCAGAAGTCCTTGGCTTCACCTGGACCTTCTCTGCACCTGCTAGCGTTCACTCTGTCCACTCTGGGGTCACCTCTGTGGGATGACCCCAGGGAGGGTTAGGTGCCTCCCCTGGGCCTAAGTACATTTTATTTACTTCTAATTAACTGAAATTCAAGTTGACACCTGCAGGCCAGGCCACCAGAGTGGACTGTATAGATCCAGATAGCAGGGGACGCACGAGGGGACTTGACACCCACCCACTTTGCCGCACACCAGGGCGGCACTTCCTTTGCACTGGGTATACAGTAGGCTCTCAGTGAATGCTTGCTAGGCTGCAGCTCCTGCTGTGCCCTCTGTGGGTGGGCTTCAGTCCACGCCCCTCCCCACCTGGGAGGTAGTGAACACCTGTGTAGGACACTAGCTTGCAGGGGTGCAGCGACCTGGACCTGCCTGAGGTCCCATGGCGGCCAGTGGCCCAGGGCGTATGCCCGACTGTGCCTCAGCCTCAGGTCGGTGCCCAGGAGGCTGAGTTGGCCTTGTCCGCCCGTCCAGCCTGTCTCTGCCAGGGGCCTGGAGAACACTTAAAACTGCCCGGCCTATGAGAATGGTGTCTATTTTTAAAGTTGCATAGCGGGTGCTGGGGCGTGCTGACCAGCTGTCCAGGCGCCCGTGGCGCCGTGTGATGCAGCTGAGTTCCCTCTAGGGTTTCTCTGGGAACAAACCGAGACTGTGTCCCCTGGGCCCTGGTGACAGCTCGCGGGGGTCCCGGGAAGCTGCAGGATTTCCCATCTTCGGGAGCAGGGGAGGCTGCTCCGTTGCAGCTCTGATTGCAATGGTTGAAACACGGGGGCTTGGGGGGTCTCGCAGGAATTCCCAGGGCCTTTCTCAGACCTGTCACGTGTGGGTTGAGGAGCCCGGGGCCTCTGTGCTGGGCTGCTACGCCTTGGGCAGTTCCGGGACCTCTCCAAGCCTACTTTCCGCATCTGCCTCGTGCCAGGAGCTGGCTGTCCCTGTAAAACCTCCCAGGGATGTTACCGGGTAGGGGCAAAGAAAAGTCCCATTTTATGCACTGGAAAATCGAGTCCCAGAGAGATGGAGGCAGTTGCCCAAGCTCACCCAGTTGAGTGGCAAACTTAACTAATCGCCAGTCAACTTAAAGGCAGCCCACGATGCACGATGCTCCCGCTTCCCTGCCCCATCCTGGTCCCGGCTCCCCGCACGTCCAGCCCGGCTTCTTCCCCCATCGGGGCTATTTTGGAAGAGTTGGTTTCGGAGTTCGGGCTTGCACCCGGCTGTTCGGTGCTCAGCTCCATTCAGGGCCAGCTCTCTCTCCCTCCCCTCCCTCCCAGGCCTTCTGTGGCTTTGTTCTTTGCCGAGCCTAGAGCCCGGGCCATGAAGGCGTTTGTTGTCCTGTGGGAGCTTGGACCCCACGCTTGCACCGCCATGTGAGCAGTGCTGTGAGGATCCCATCTGGGGACATCAGTTGTGCTCCCGGTGCCGTGTGGTCGGAGGCAGTCCTGAGGGAGGGATGTTGCAGCTGGGCTCCTGATGGGTGAATAGGAGTTGAACAAACAGAGAAGAGGGGAAGGGTGGGAGGGCCATGCTGGGGTGCCCAGCTGAGCCAGACCCCCATGGCGGGGCAGGGGACAGAGGGCAGGGCTGCTGGTCGACCGCACAGGAAGCCGGGCTGGTGGGAGGACAGCACAACCAGGGCCTTCTCCTCAGACAGCACTGTCTGGTCCCGGCCCCGCAGCGTCGCTCCTCGCCGCTCTGCCCTGTGTGTGTCCCCAGCCTGCATGGCAGGTGCCTGCAGGAGCCTGTGTGTGTGTCAGGTGGGCCTTGCAGGGACCAGGGGAGTGGGGGAGGCAGCTGTGAGTTACGTCACCAGGGATTATAGGCCAGCTTGTATTCAAATACTATGTTTCCCTCTCTCTCTCTCTCTCTCTCTCTCTCTCTCTCTCTCTCTCTCTTTTTCTTCCTTCCTTCCTTTTTAATTTTTTTTTTTTTTAAGATTTATTCGTTTGTTTGAGAGGCAGAGTTACAGAGAGAGGGAGGGACAGAGAGGGGTCCTCCATCCGCTGGTTCACTCCCCAAATGGCCACAACGGCCATAACTAGGCCAATCCGAAGCCAGGACCTGGGAGCCTCTTCTGGTCTCCCACATGAGTATCGGGGCCCAAGGACTTGGGCCATCCTCTGCTGTTTTTCCAGACCGTAAGCAGAGAGCTGGATTGAAAGCAGAGCAGCTGGGACTAGAACTGGCACCCATATAGGATGCCGGAGCCACAGGTGGAGGCTTAACCTACTATGCCACAGTGCTGGCCCCAAAAGTTCTGTTCTTGAGAGAATCCTGAACTGCATATTTTTATATCAACTCTCCCACTGTTCGAATAAGGAATTCCAGTTTGGAAGATTCATTTACATACTGGACACAGTTGAGGGCTTCCAATTTAAGACTCACTGTGTCTTCTTTTTTTAAAATTTTTAAATTTATTTGAAAGACAGAAAGAGACAAAGAGAGGGATTTTCCATTTGCTGGTTCATTTCACAAATGCTTGCAACAGCCAGGGCTGGGCCAGGCTAAAGCCAGGAGTCAGAACCTAATCCATGTCTCCCATGTGGGGGGCAGGGACCCAAGTACTCGAGCCATCAACTACTGCCTCTGTCCATGCATGTCAGCAGGGAGCTGGAATCGGAAGTGGAGCTAGGCCTCGAACCCAGGCACTCCCACGAGGAGGGTATCCCAAGTGCAGCCGAAGTCCTGTGCCAAACATTTGGCCCTGCTCTGCCACCTTAACGTCGGCAGGAGTGGTGCCCCTCCTGCTCCTGCATGCCTGCTTTTCAGGGCCTCCCAACTCGGGCCCTCAGGCCAGATGGCTTCGCTTGTCTGAGGTTGGGTAGTCCCTGACCTGGTCTGTGTGCTATTGGCCCCGGCCTCTACCTGTGCCTTCAGCATGGCCTTGGGCAGTGGGTTTCAAAGCATGCCCCCCCACCCATCTTGACTGTCATCTAGGAATTTGCTAGAAATGCCAAGTCTTGGGCCCAGCCCAGACCTGCTGACAAGCCATGCAGGTACATGTGCTGCTGGCTCCCTAGGAGAGCTGCCAGCCTAAGTGCAGGGGCTGAGTGGCTTCTCTGTGATGGGGCAGACAGGGCCAGCCCCACCCCAGCCATCTGGGACACATCTTGCCAACACCTGACTCTGTTGCGAGGCATCTGTCCGGCTTCCCGATGTCCCTGTCCTGACAGTTGTGCAATGTGAGTGACGTGAGGGGTCCTTGTGCTGGTGGCAGTGCCTTTCACTGTGCACACACAAATCCCCAGGGGCAGGCACTCGGCTCCACCCCCATTTGGGATGTGACTCGCTCACATCTGCATTTGCATCAGTGCAGGGGTGCGAGCCTTGACTCTAAAGCTCGAAGCACCTGGCAGCCATGCTGTCATTCTAGTCACTGAGAGACCTAGGTGGGTCTCCCTGTGGCAGCCCCTCCATACTTCCAGCCCAGTCTCCTTGACCTTGGGTCCAAGGTCTGCTTCTCGAGGGCATCTCTTAGTTGCCGCCTAAACCCACACCGGGGCCCAGGGACTGCCTGGCCATCCTCCCCTGCCCTCCCTGTGCAGGTTCATGGCCACCAGCGACCTGATGTCAGAGCTGCAGAAGGACTCCATCCAGCTGGACGAGGACAGTGAGCGCAAGGTGGTGAAGATGCTGCTCCGGCTACTGGAGGACAAGAACGGCGAGGTGCAGAACCTGGCTGTCAAGTGGTAAGCCTTGCCCCTCGGGTTCCAGCCTCGAGGGGAGAATCCCCAAAATCTCTTGGGGCCTCCGGGAAGCCAGAAAATGCCTTAGTCTGGATCCCCCCAGACGTAGACTCAGAGCCAAGTATTCAGGTCTGTTTGGGAAGTGATCCCAGGCAACGTGATAGAAGATAGGGATGTAGGACACGGATGGGAAGAAAGCCAGTGACAGGCGTGTCACCAAGTGAGTGGCCGAGGTGAGCTTAGCCTCCTGGGGGCCTCTGGGGCACAGCGTAGGACGTGCCCATTGGAGCTGTCCCATCCAAAGGCAGGGGATTAAGCCACCAGCCCCCGTCACTCATCAGTTGCCAGCCGCTCCTGGGAGGTGGTTTAGTTGCAGATACCTGCAGCCAGAGAAAGCCTGCGGGCAGAGACGCTGCTGCCGGCCACTGGTGGTCAGGTGGGCATGCGCCAGAGTGGCAGGGGCCGCTGGGGCCCGGAGTCAAGCGGATCTAGGTCCCTGCACCGGAACCTGGAGCAGAAGCAGTCGGCTCGCAGTGTGCAGTGAGGCAGCGTGGTTTTCGGGGTGCAGCTGGCCAGGCCCTGTGACAGTGGCAGCGCTGGTGACGTCAGAGCCTGACAGTAAGCAGGGGCCCTGGGGCCTCAGGGGCACAAGCTGCCTCGCTCTTAGAAACGCTCACTGTGGCCTGGTTACGTTTCCCAGGGGGACGGGGGGAACTATCATCTTCCCCTCGTTTCCCTGAGAATTGCATTCTTGGAAAGATTGAGCGTTATGTGGAAACAACGCGGAAAGCGGTAGCTCGTGCTCACTTTTGTGAGCCTGGAGAAGCTGCTCCTCCAGGAAGGGGCTTATGTCAGCTCCCGTGTTGGAATCTCACGGTTCCAGATCCAGCAGGTCCCTCTAGGGAGGCGGGAGAGTGGATCCCGCAGAGAGCCGGCAAGCAGAGAGTGGCTGGGGCTTACTCCAACTTTTTTTTTAAAGGTTTATTTGATTTATTTGAAAGGCAGAGTGACAGAGAGAGAGGGAGAGACACATCTTCCATCCATTGGTTCACTCTTCAAATGGCCACAAAGGCCAGGGCTGACCCAGGCCAAAATCAGGAGCCTGGAACTCTACCCAGGTCTCTCATGTGGGTGGCGGGGCCCCCAGCACTTGGGCCATCTGCTGCTTTCCCAGGTGCATTAGCAGGGAGCTGGATGGGAAGTGGAGCAGCCAGGACTCTGTCCCTCATATGGGATAGCAGTGACACCGGCAGCAGCTTAACCTACTGCACCCAACATATCCCCCCGCAAACCCCGACTCCCAGTCTGTGTAACCACCCTTTCACAAGGACTGCCTTGGACAGCATGCCCCCGTGACCCAAGGCCTCCTAGGAGGCGCCACCTCCCAACTGTCACCACGAGGCTAAGTTTGCACTCTCTTGGTGCCGTTAATTTGTGACTGTGGGGTTTAACATGCACGTAAGTTGGGAGCTGCGTCTTGTGCAAAGCATGGCGCACGTCAGAGGAAACCTTAGCCTCGGCGAAGCACACGAAGGCCGTGTGCCGTGTGCATGCCGCGCAGGACGGCGGCACTTGCAGGACACCACAGTGCTGTGTGGCAGTATTGTCTTGCTGCTGTTCCTGTGTCACCAGCCTCAAAACTAGAAATGCCAGCTCCATGGTTATAATGCCCAGAGTCCCTTGGCAGGGACAAGGCAGTGGCACCCCTGTCAGCGGAAGGCAGCGCTGCAGGAGGAGGGAGAGGATCCAAATTACTTCCCTGGGCGGGAAGAGCCCAGGCCTGAGACCTGGTGTGCATTGCTGCCCCCTGGGCCCTTGTAGAAATTATGAATTATCGTCTACAATCCCTGTGTGGGATCAAGGAGAGAGAGGCGGTGCTGCAGCAGGGGTGGGGCTACGGCACCCCAGAGTCTGTCCTCTGATCCACCCACTCACTAGAGGCAGTGGCTTTCAACCTAGACCTCACTTGTTAGAATCACCTGGGGAAATTTGTAACGATCCCAGCATCCAAGCCACACCTGGAACCGGGGAACTCAGACGCAGTGGGCCTGATGCCCAGGTAACTGTTTTTCAAAGGCCCCAGGTGATGGCAATGTGCAGCCAAAGCCGAGGACCGGAGTCTAGTGTCGCCATCTGTAAACTTTCCTAGGCGTTCGATTCCATGGGCCCTCGTGGACCTGCAGCTCCTGGTTCAGCAGGTGTGGGTGAGGGCCGGGGAGTCTGTAGCTCTAGCAGGTGACGCCGATGGTGCTGATCTATGAGGAGACTCAGAAACAAGGCTCAAGGCAGGGGTTCTTGGCGCGTGGTCCCTGCACACCTGGGCACTTGCTAGAACTGCCCCTTCTCAGCCCCGTGTCATGTCCTGAATGTGGGTCTCCCATATTTAAGGAGCCCCCGGGAGATTCCAGGACATGTTCAAGTGAGAGAACCCTTGTTTGGGGTCACTGTTTGGCCGCAGAGTGAGAAAAGTAGGTTTGGCAAGTGGCAGGAATAATGCCGGCATAGCCAGAGGGGACTCCTCTTTGGGGGCAAAACAGAGGGACCCTGGTTGATGTAGCCCCAGGAGCAAGAGGGGACATAGGAGGGCGGCCTGACTGAGCTGAGCCGGGGCGCTGGGGCCCTCCTCCCTCCCTACTCAGCCTGGGCCCTCTGGTGGGCAAAGTGAAGGAGTACCAGGTGGAGACCATCGTGGACGCCCTCTGTGCCAACATGCGGTCGGACAAGGAGCAGCTGCGAGACATCGCCGGCATCGGCCTCAAGACCGTCCTCTCGGAGCTGCCCCCCGCAGCCTCAGGTACCCAGGGCCCACGGACAAGGTGCTGGCGTCAGAGAGGGGAGGGGACTTAGCTCACTCAGCTAGTGAGCGGCGGAGAATTCAGCCCCGGACTAACCCACGTGCACGGCTCTGTGTGGGTTGCGAGTGCTGTCAGCCGTAGGTTAAAGTCAGTCCAGGCTTGGTGCCTTTCTCAGGTGAGAATGTTGCAGGCATTCGTTGAGCTGCTCGGTACCGACAGGGTGGCGGGCTCTGCCCCGACCCTCCCCCCATAAGAGGAGTTCATGTTTTCCCAAAAGCCCCCAAAAGACTCGGAACCATATCTCACTTGCCAGGGCTGGGTCAGCTGGTCAGTGCAACAGCACAGAGGGAAGGTTCTATTCTCCCCTATTCCCTGTGCAAGGGGCCGGTTCCAGCCCTGCAGGTCCCCTAGCTGTCTCCTTTGACCCGAAGCGGGGCTGCCTCTTCCCCCGGCCCACGGCCTCACCGTGCCTGCCTCGTGTCCCACGCAGGCTCCGGGCTGGCCAGCAATGTGTGTCGGAAGATCACAGGCCAGCTTACCTGTGCCATCACGCAGCAGGAAGACGTGGCTGTGCAACTGGAAGCCCTGGACATCCTCTCGGACATGCTGAGCAGGTGCGTGGGGGGGGGCACCCTGGGCCAAGGCCGGGGAGGGGACCCGGAGCAACTCAGATTCTCAAAGCCAGCACTTCCTCCTGCATCCCAGATCCTGTGCTTGGGGCTCCTTAACCACCCTAGCAAGCCTGCAGAAGAGAACTTGTCACAATTGTCCATGCCCAGAGGGTGACGAGGCATGGTCTGCCCAAGGGCCCATGGCTAGTGGACCCTCCTGTGACTGGAGCACCCACTCCACGGCCAGGTGCTGGCCTAGCACGGGAACCTGGGTTGGGTTTAGTCGTGGCTGCTCCCAGGGAAGAGTTCAGACAGAGACAAAGCTGTGTCTGAAGTCAGTTCAACAAAAATGAGGCCTTTGGGAGCTCAGAGGGGCCACCCAACCCAGCTGGGGAGGGGACTTCCTGGGGAGGGTCCTGCCAGAGCTGAGCCTTTGAAGGAGGGCAGGACTTGGCCTGGTTTGAGTGCACACGAGGGGGCTGCTGGAGGGGCAGATGCATTGCCCGTAGCAGAGACAGAAGCCATGGGGTCCTGGGCCAGGCCAGGGGGTGCTGGCCTGCCCGTCCTGTGCAGAGGCGGGTGGGGGAGAGAGAAGGCTGGCGGCCCGGCTAGAACGGTGGAGAGGGAGGGTGTGTGTTTTCCATTGCTGTTTCCCTCTGCGGTGTGGAGAGTGGGTGGGAGGGGAGTGTACGGGCGGGGCTGGTGAAGAGCTGTACTCAGCAGGTGGGCTCCATAGGACTTGGAGCGGGCCAGAGAGCCAGGGACTGGGACATGGGCTCCAGGGTCTGCATTGAGTGACTGGGGGTGCCCTCCCAGAGCAGGGGTGCGAGGAGGGAGGCCTTGGGTTTCGTTGGGGACACCCACCGGCCGTGAACTGCATGGCGGTAAGCCCCGTGGCCAGAATCCGTCTTTTTCAACCTGGCTTCTGGCACAGGCCCTGCTACATGGTCGGTGAACAAATAAACAAATGGAACCCTGGAGAGGGGTCTGGGCTGGGTGGGGAGGGTCAGGAGGTCGTGGTCAGTGAGTTCGGGAGGATCGAGAGACGTCTCAGGACACCCAGGGTGGACCATGCCCGGGCCTGGTGCACAGCTGAGACCTGACCCTGCTGTTGTCTCTGCCTGGAGCTCGGGCTCAGGTGATCCCAGGGGCCCTGGGGGCCCTGGAAGGAGCTTAGCCAGAGCGCCCGCGTCAACAGTGGCGTTGAGCGCACTCTGGTCTTGGTGAAGGAATGGGGAAACGGTAGCAAGCCCCAGCCTCAGGGGATCAGGGCGGCCTCACTGGAAGCCCCAGGCCCACCCGTGCACTGTGCCCGCTCCCCAGGCGGGGAGCCGGAACACCTGGTCTGGCGTGGCCTCGCAGAGCGGCTTCCGGTGTCTTTTTGGTTTCTCCCCAAGAAATAAACAAGTTCTCAATGTTGCCTTTGCCTTTTCCAGGGGCCAGGAGGGGGGTGGGGGCGCCTGGCCCCACTGCCTGCCTAGTGGCCCCGGCCTGACGCCCCCTCCGGTTCCACCAGGCTGGGCGCCCCGCTCGGCGCCTTCCACGCCAGCCTCCTGCACTGCCTGCTGCCGCAGCTCAGCAGCCCGCGCCTGGCCGTGCGCAAGCGGGCGGTCGTGGCGCTCGGGCACTTGGCGGCCGCCTGCAACACGGACCTGTTCGTGGAGCTCGCCGACCACCTGCTGGACCGGCTGCCTGGCCCGCGCGCGCCGGCCAGCCCCGCCGCCATCCGCACCCTGATCCAGTGTTTGGGCAGCGTCGGCCGCCAGGCCGGCCACCGCCTCGGTGAGGGGGGCGGGGCTTGGGAGAGGGTGGGGCCTGATGGGCGGGGCTAGGAAGGGTTGCCTTCCAGGTGAGGGGCAGGGCCCTGAATCTGGAGAGCTGGGGGCTCAATTATACAACCCTGTTAGCAGACTGCTGGGTTATGTCCACGCCTCCTACTTAGTAACCAAAAAATGCCTGTGTTGGGGCGTAATGTGCTTATGGTGCCCCACCCTGCTGAGACGTGTGGCTGGGGGCCGTCTGGCCGTTGGTTAATAGAGTGAGGCTGCCACTGCATGCAGACGCCGAGTCCATCGCTTCTGGTTTCCCAGGGCCCCTCTGCCTCGCTGCAGGCGGCCGCGGGCTGCTCTCTGTCCCTGGTGTTTCAAGGTCCTTGGGCACCTCGGGACCCCAGCCAGGAACAAGGCAGTGTGGGTAGAGATGGCCCCTGCTTAGCCCCTCCCGTCCCTGGCTCCCTCCCTGCACGGAACCAGGCAAGCACGGAACCAGGCAAGCACGCAAAGGGACACCCCAGCCATGCGTCCACATGCTGTCCTGTCCCCCTCAGACAGCAGCCACTCCTTGGCCACCTAGGACAAGGGCTCAGGGTCAGTTGGGCAGGGAACTGGGGGTCCCAGGTCTGTAAGGGAGGCTTGGGGTCTCCAGGTCAGCATACCCTTTTTGGCACCTTGGCGCAGGGTGATGGACAGGGGCAGGATCCAGTGAAGTGGAGTCCCTGTGCCTGCTCTGTTAGGGCGGTACCTGCCTCCCTGCTCCCCCCAGCTGGGCTCACAGCCTGGAGCAGGAAATAAAGCCAGGACAAGAATTGTGGCTTTGGTAACAGCCACTGCTTAGGCAGCCGCTCCCTGCCCTGCCCCTGGCCCTGGCTGAGTTCTGCTGGAATCCTGTCACAAGTCCTCCCAGCATCCTTGCCCACTTGTCAGTCACCCTTGCTGTACAGGTGCGTGGCCTGCCATGGCCGCCTGGCACGGGGGTGGCGCAGCTAAAGCTAGAATCACATGAAGCCGGCAGGGCTGCAGGTGCAGGGCTGGGCTAGGGAGACCCCCTCGAGGGTCTGGCCTGGCTGCAGCGACTCCCCCGGCCCTGCAGGGGCGCACCTGGACCGCCTGGTGCCCCTGGTGGAGGCGTTCTGCCAGCTGGATGACGACGAGCTCCGCGAGTCCTGCCTGCAGGCCTTCGAGGCCTTCCTGAGGAAGTAGGTGCAGGGGGGCGGGACACGGGGCGGGAGTCGCAGGGGAGCCTGGGGGAGCCGGGTGGGATGGCGGCCCTTGTCCTGAGGGCTCGGGATTCCCCCTTGGGCTCCCCCCTTGGGCTCGTGTCGGGGCTCAGCCGAGCTCCCTCATCCTGGTCCACAGGTGCCCCAAGGAGATGGGCCCGCACGTGCCCAGCGTGACCAGCCTCTGCCTCGAGTGCCTGCAGCACGACCCCAACTACAACTACGACAGCGACGGGGAGGAGGAGCAGATGGAGACTGAGGACAGCGATTTCAGCGAGCAAGGTGGGGAGACGGCGGGCTGGGCTCCCCAGCCGGCATGGGCCACACTGGGTGCCCTGGTCCGGCGCCAGCTCTTGCCTGGGCTCCAGCCCCGCCGCCTCTGACTGCATAGATCAGTGCCTACTGGAGCGGTGGCTCCATGCCCCGGCCTCCTGCATCCATGGGTTCTGCAGATTGCAAATCCTCAGGGGGGAAATGGCATCGCTGCTGCGCACATCCGCACATTTTGGGTCACTGTGTCCTAAACACGGCAGCGTGACACCTGTGTGCCCGACGTTTACATTGTGTTGGGTGTGGGAAGTCCTTGTGAGATGACAGAAGGTACACAGAAGAGGCGCACAGGTTCTGTGCGAATCCGGTGCTGTGCCAGGTGAGGAAGTCGAGCATGATTAGATGGCGTTATTTGCAGGGTGACCCAGGTTCCGAGGGGCTCTGAGCACTCTGGTGTCGTATGCTTCACAGTACCTGAAAAACAAGGCTTTGTCCTCTCCGTATGTTAGACTGGGAGGCTGGGGCAGCACAGCACGGAAGCGCTGTGGTGGGGGCCTAGAGCTGCCCCTTGCTGCTGGCTCTGGACTTCAGCGGATATTGGTGGTGTTCGGGAGGCACGAGTTTAACCTGGCAGAGTGAAGCTCCTATGGCGGGGTGGTGGCCCTGCCAGGGTGGGGCCAGACATCTGGAGGGGGCTGGATGCGGTGGCTACCTCCCCTCTGTGCCTGCTTCTGGGACGGCTCCGGGGCACAGATGCAGGATGCCGATGGAGGGAGACGGGGGCTTGGGGCCTGAGAGGGGAGTTGGATCCAGGTGGAACGATAGGAGATGAAATCGGAGGGCGTGTTGGGACCTTCGGTGCCACGCCAGGGGTTTTGGACACTGTCGATGCAGGAATAGGGAGCCGAGGATGTTTGCTGTGGGTGGCCTGGGCTGGAGGAAGCAGCGGTCATAAGGGAGGTCTTGCACTGAGCTGACCAGTGGGTGTGGCCCACAGGCTCATCCCTGCTCGAAGGGCTCCGTGGGTCTGGAGCCGCACAGGTAAGAACGCACCGGCCTCGGCCTCAGCCGTGTCTCCCAGGTGCTGTGGCGGGGCCTCAGGGGCCCGAATCCCAGCTCTGTAAGCGTGGGGGAGGGGGAGTCTCTCACCCACTTGCTGTCTGCAGTGGGGCTGGGCAGTGCCTTCCTTTCATAGGCGGTGGTGGACACTTGAGGCTTCATCAAGAGAAAGCCACAGAAACCCAGCGTTTCCTTACCCTGAGTCCTACTGAGACCCCTTCGGAATCAGGACCCCCGAGAGGCTGGGGCTGGGGGCGGGGAGGAGGCCTGAGGGGTGCCCCATCACTCTCCCTTCTGGAACCCCAATAAAGATTACACACAGGAGGGGTTGTGCCCAAAAAGGGGTTCTCAGAGTCTTCACTGAAGACATCCTCCTGATGTGGTCCATCAGTCAAGGGACAGGAGGCAGGGGGATGCCGTGGCTGAGCTCGCTTGGGCCAAGCCTCTCCTCCTCGGCCCCCGCTCCATCACCTCTGTGAGGGGAGATGCCCCCTGTCCCGAGAGGCCGAGAGCTGCAAGGCTGTCCGGGATCTGAGACGTCTGGGGCCACTCCGGGCACCGCGGGTGTTCAACAGGGGACAGTGCCCGCGGGGAGGAACCACCGATCAGTGACAGGTGTTCCCTGCAGCCCTCCCCTGAGCCGCCCCTTGTCCCTGCCCAGAAAGCGAGGACGAGTACAGCGACGACGACGACATGAGCTGGAAGGTGCGCCGGGCGGCGGCCAAGTGCCTGGCGGCGCTCATCGGCTCGCGGCCGGACCTGCTGCCCGAGTTCCATCGCACGCTGGGCCCTGCGCTCATCCGCCGCTTCAAGGAGCGCGAGGAGAACGTGAAGGCCGACGTCTTCGGGGCTTACGTCGTGCTGCTGCGGCAGACGCGGCCCCCCAAGGGCTGGCTGCAGGCCGTGGAGGAGCCCACCCAGACCGGCAGCAACCTCCACGTGCTGCGGGGACAGGTGGGCTGCGCCTGCACCCCTGCTCCCCGCCCTCCCCCTGCCCGGCCGCCCACTGCATCGCCCCGCCCACTAAAGGGTGGAGTCCGTGCCCCTGGGTACAGTCTTGGGGCTGCCAGGCCGAGGGGACCAGTTCGCCGCGTTCCGCGAGCACCTGGAAACCTTAGGAGTAGGGGATCCGAATGCTGTAGCTGAGAGCGCCCTCTGGCTGCCGTGTGGGGAATGGACCCTAACGGCTCGAGCACCCACATCCGGCGCCGGTGACAGGAGGGTGCCTTGCTAGGCACGGTGGCAGCCGGGGGATGCAGAGAAGTGGGACAGGGCAGGGAGGGGTCGTGTGGCCGTGGGCTTCTGGCTGAAGCCTGACGTGCGCTGCTCGGGCCAGGGAAAGGAGAGGAGTGTGTTTTACTGGAAGGCTCCATGGATGCTGTGTTGCCCATTTTCCCTCTCGAATGAAACAGCTGAGGCTTGGTAATTCGTAGAGACGAGAGGTTAGTCTGCAGCATAGGCGCACTGTCTAGCCAGCGTGGTGCCAGGTCTTAGGAGCGCGCCCTTCCGGACATCATGTGACGGTGGCTGAGAAAACAGATCCTGTGGCAGATGGGAGAGAAGGGCCAGCCTGGCTCTAACGATTCTCTCTTGGAAACTAAGGTTGATGCCCAGTGACCTCCCCGTAGGCTCTGCCTTTTAAAGGGGCCACTGCCTCCCAACACTGCCAGCTTCCAACACGTGACCCTTTGAGGGGACTCCCTTAAACCACAGCCAAGCCGCAGCAGTGTGCAGGTAGCGATGTCAGGGAGGCAGGTGGTGCGCGTGTCCGGCGCTGGAGATGCAGGCGTGGGACTGGTTCTTGGGGCTGCATTTGGAAGCTCCCCTGGGGACACAGTCATGGTCAAGGAAAGAAGGGCTCCATGCTGGGGCCAGGTGGGCCCCTGCCTCCCTCTGGAGTGTAGTGGTGAGAGCCAGACTGTCCCGGTGACCTGTGCAGATACTGCCCGCTCTGGCCCTGTGTGGTGGACATGAGAGTCGTGCTCCCCTGCCGGGCTGTGCAGGGAGCGATGACTGCCTGGGAGACACCCTCTCCATGCCAGCCTGCCCCCAGGGACCCGGCCTTGGCAGAGCCTCCTGGCTGTGGGTGGGCTGAGAGGTTGCACGGGGGCCCCTGACCTTGCCCGCCCACCAACAGGTGCCCGTCGTGATGAAGGCCCTGCAGCGGCACCTGAAAGACCGGAGCGTCCGGTGCCGGCAGGGCTGCTTCGGCCTCCTGGGCGAGCTGGCAGGCGTCGTCCCGGGCAGCCTGGCGGAGCACATGCCCGTGCTGGTGTCAGGTAGGTGGGGCTGCGTCGGGGAGCCCGCGGGCCTGGGCCGCCTTCAGCCCCCAGCCCCCAGATCTGCGTTGAGCCCTAGTCCCCAAGAGTCTGCACCCCGGTTCCAAGCCGAGTCCCTGTTCCACAGCTGGGTGCTCCCCTCTGCCGGCAGTGAGAGCGAGGCTAATGCCAAGCCCTGCTGTCTGGTTTCGAGTGAGTCCCTTGGCTTCGCTTGCTTCACCCCTGGCTGCTGGCCAGGCACTGACCCCTGGGAGCCATGTGCTAAGAGCTGAGGTGCTGTGTCCAGCTCTGGCCCTGTCCCTGCCTCCAGGCAGGGCTGCGTTATGTGGGGAGCCGTTGCCCTGTAAGCTTTCCCCTCCCCGCGTTCCAGGCATTGTCTTCTCCCTGGCCGACCGCTCCAGCTCTTCCAGCATCCGGATGGACGCGCTGGCCTTCCTGCAGGGGCTGCTGGGCACGGAGCCGGCCGAGGCCTTCCACCTGCACCTGCCCGCCCTCCTGCCCCCTGTGATGGCCTGTGTGGGGGACCCTTTCTACAAGATCGCAGCCGAGGCCTTGCTGGTGCTGCAGGAGCTGGTGCGGGCCCTGTGGCCTCTAGACAGGCCCCGGAGGCTGGACCCCGAGCCGTACGTCGGGGAGATGTCTGCAGCCACTCTGGCGCGGCTCCGTGCCACCGACCTGGACCAGGAGGTGAAGGAGCGGGCCATCTCCTGCACAGGCCACCTCGTGGCCCACCTGGGCGACCGGCTCGGGGACGACCTGCAGCCCACGTTATCGCTCCTCCTGGACCGCCTGCGGAATGAGATCACGCGGCTGCCCGCTGTCAAGGCGCTGACGCTGGTGGCCGTGTCCCCGCTGCGGCTTGACCTGCAGCCCATCCTGGCTGAGGCGCTGCCCATCCTGGCCTCGTTCTTGCGCAAGAACCAGCGGGCGTTGCGGCTGGCCACACTGGCTGCCTTGGACGCCCTGGCCCAGAGCCAGGGGCTCGGCCTCCCGCCCTCCGCTGTGCGGGCCGTGCTGGCCGAGCTGCCGGCACTGGTCAGCGAGAGCGACATGCACGTGGCCCAGCTGGCCGTGGACTTCCTCGCCACGGTGACCCAGGCGCAGCCGGCCTCTCTGGCGGAGGTCAGCGGCCCTGTGCTGTCGGAGCTGCTCCGGTTGCTCCGGTCGCCTCTGCTGCCGGCAGGCGTGCTGGCGGCTGCCGAGGGCTTCCTGCAGGCCCTGGTGGGGACCCGGCCGCCGTGCGTGGACTACGCCGAGCTCATCCGCCTGCTCACTGCGCCTGTGTACGAGCAGGCCGCGGACGGCGGGCCGGGCCTGCACAAGCAGGTGTTCCACTCGCTGGCGCGGTGCGTGGCAGCCCTCTCTGCTGCCTGTCCCCAGGAGGCAGCAGGCATGGCCAGCCGCCTGGTCTGCGACGCCAAGTCGCCCCGCTCGAGTCCGGCGGTCAAGGTCCTGGCTTTCCTCTCGCTGGCCGAGGTGGGTCAGATGGCCGGCCCCGGCCCCCAGCGGGAGCTGAAGACGGTGCTCGTGGAAGCCTTGGGCTCGCCCAGCGAGGACGTGAGGGCCGCGGCCTCCTACGCCCTGGGCCGCGTGGGCGCCGGCAACCTGCCCGACTTCCTGCCCTTCCTGCTGGCGCAGATCGAGGCGGAGCCGCGCCGCCAGTACCTGCTGCTGCACTCGCTGCGGGAGGCCTTGGGGGCCGCGCAGCCCGACAGCCTGAAGCCCTACGCCGAGGACATCTGGGCTCTGCTGTTCCAGCGCTGCGAGGGGGCCGAGGAGGGCACCCGGGGGGTGGTGGCCGAGTGCATCGGGAAGCTGGTCCTGGTGAACCCGCCGTTCCTCCTGCCCCGCTTCCGGAAGCAGCTTGCCGCAGGTAGGGCCGGGCCCCCAGGTGGGCGCTGGGCGCGCAGGTGGATCACGGAGCAGGTGTGGGAGTCGGCGGTGCCTGCGAGGTCCAGGCACAGGAGGCTCCTCGTGTGGGCCCCCCCGGGCTGCAGGGGCGGAGTCCTTGACGTGGACCATGACGCACGCACTGAACCGTTGCGCGCATTTTCATCGTTCTGCCACGGGTACTGCCTGATGCTGACGGCAGTGTAGACGGGGATTGGAGGATGCAGCCCTGGGGGTGGGGGAGATCTGGGAGGGAGGCAGGAGGCCAGGTGCGCTGAGTGATGTTGGGGCATGGCAGGGTGCTTCAGAGTCCTGGGAGGGAGAAGCAAAGCCCCTGGGGACGGAAGTCCTCTGAGCTTCCAGCCAGGGGCTGCTGACTCTGTGGGTCTAAGGTGGCAGACCTGCTGGGTAGGGTCCCTGAGAAGCTGCTGCTGTGGCTCCGTGTGCCCGTGACGGCTGCCAGGGGCTTCGCAGCGCTGGGTTCTAAGACAGGGTGCTCCAGCCCTCAGTGCTATGTTGAGGCTGCTGTCTGTGACTGTGGGCGTCCTGGGCCGGGGGAGGAGGTGGCCACCAGCTCCCGGGAAGCTCAAAGCCCAGTGCCTAGCCAGCTTCCAGCAGGTGCCCGTGGATCCCCGTAGGCCCCTCGTGCGGTCTGCGGTTCACCTCCCTGCCCTGATGGGCCTTTGACCTCATTTCTCTTCTTTTCCCTTCACGTCGCCCTGTTGCGTGCCTGTCTTCATTGGTCACCCCAGACCTTCTTGGGAGCTAACTGGGGCCCAGGTGAAGATGGGGGAGATGCAAAGTGCGACTTCAGTGGCTCGCACCCACCTGAGTGTACTTCTCCCTGAGGCTCCAGGCTAAGGTCGAGGGTGTGTCATGGAAACAGCCCAGACCTCTTTCCTGGGGAGCACAGGGCCTGGGTGTGTGTGTGTTTCATGTTTTAGAAAAGAATTTATTGAGGCATTAGTCTTCAGAAACACTGAAAAATTAAAAAAAGAATTCCATGTAGACCTAAGAACTGGCTTCAAAGGCAGGCCCCATGGCTCCTCCTCCGGTGGAGATGGCGTTAGGGAGGTAACCCTCAGGGATTCACATTAGGTCTGGCTCAGGAACTCCTGATCCACCTGCCGCTGGCCCTGCGCACTCGGTCAAGTCCAGGATCCCGGTGACGAGAGTCTGGTTACCTCTTGTCACCGTCAGGCAATCACAGACCCAGTGACTTAGAGAGCAGGTGTCCTGTCACTGAAGTGGAAATGAAATGGCGCTCGCTGCTCGGCGCTCCGTCCAGTCTCCTCCCCCCACTGCCAGCTTTGGGTGGCCCTGCGGGCTCCCTTATTCATTTCCCTCACTAGTAAGGGAAGTGCCAGGGTACTCCCCAAGTTCCTAGAGGATGGATTGAGAGAGAAGTTGAATTCAGTGTAAGAAATTTGGAAATCCATAAATAGGAGGAGTCTGAAAAAAAGTTCCTGGGAAATACATCTTATGAAAAAATGCAAGAATTAGAAAAAAAGCCAAAATAAACTGATCTGTTAATTCCATTTCCATGAACTTTTTGAAGCATGCTCCTTTCTCCTTCACTCCCTTTGGCTTCCTCAGACAGCAAAGCATAATTGAGCTCTCCTCTACCAAGCTGGAAAGGGGGCTGTTCTGAGTCCCGCTGGGTGGAAGGGCCCAGCTAGGAATGCTGGGTGTGCCCTGGTGTGTGTGTGGCTTTACCCATGCAAGATGCTCCCTTCTCAGGTATAAGAGCGATAGTCGTTTGGATGAATTCATCGGGCATCATCATGGCTTGTTAGTGAGGAGGACTACCGTCCCAAGGCGGGAGGGGACATCGTGCGTGGTGCACCTGCTGTCCCTGGTTACTGGTTCTAGGCTTCCACAGTGTGCTCACCCGACGACGGGCTCTCGCCTGCAGCAGGAAGAGCCGAAGGCAGACTCGGGGTTGCCGTGGGTGACACTCGGGACATGGGGTTGTGACTGAGAAAGGAATGTGGTTCTGTGCACCATGGAGGCAGGGAGCAGCCGCAGCTCCTTGCCACCTGCTGACACCCAGAAGCGTCCCCTCTCGTCCTGCAGGTCAGCCACACACCCGGAGCACTGTCATCACGGCGGTCAAGTTCCTCATCTCAGACCAGCCTCATCCCATAGACCCGCTGCTGAAGAGCTTCGTAGGTGAGCGCCGCCCTCCCACCCCTGCCCCAGCACAGCCCTGCGGCTTGGGCGCCTGTGTGGAACACTTCAGCCAAGGGGAGCTGGAGACCACAGAGGCTGCCTCGCCCCCTGCTGGGCACTGGGAAGCAGCCTGGCGAGAGCTCAGGGTCCCGAGAACTGCCTTTGTCCTCTCCCAGGGCGGCTTCTTAGGGACGTGCCACTAGAGCCCACCGCCTCTCCCATGGCCACACTGGGGACCCAGCTCCCGTGCCTGAGCCTCGGGGAACATGCTCCGGCCTCCTCCGTGCCCCAGCAGGCGGCTGTGTATCCACTGTGCCTCTCATCCCGTCTCGCCCTATGCCAGGGGACTTCATGGAGAGCCTGCGGGACCCCGACCTGAACGTGCGCCGCGCCACACTGGCCTTCTTCAACTCGGCCGTGCACAACAAGCCCTCGCTGGTGCGGGACCTGCTGGGCGACATCCTGCCGCTCCTCTACCAGGAGACCAAGATCCGCCGGGACCTCATCCGCGAGGTGAGCCCCCGGGCTGCCCTGGCTCCTTGGTGGTCACTCCGGGGAGTGATGTGACACGGCCTCCTGGGCGTGTCTGGGGCCACGTGGCCTGAGCCAGGTCCTGCTCTCTGCCCCCAGCTGAGCGACCCCAGCTGGGGAGGCCTGATCCTCTCTGACCCTTGGCTTCTCCTCAGGGCAGGGGGGCCACGAGGACTCCATGAGCTAATCCCCCAGGGACCCTGGACTGCTCCAGGTATACAGCTGGTGCTCATGACATCGCTGATCCCAAGTCTGAAATGCTCCCAAACCCAAAATGTATTGAGAACTGGTGGGGCACCACACTGGGCATAATCTGTGTGTGAGTTCCTGAGATAAGTCACAAATGCAGGCCCCGGGCGTGCTGTATAGAGTTACCTGTGCCTTCAGGCTGCGTGTGTGAGGTCCATCCCGAGGGGAGGGCTGCTCGCTGTGTACACAAGTCCTAAGGCAAACCCATTCTGAGATCTGAAAGCTGGGCTGGTTTCTGCCCCCAAGGAATGAAGCAGGGATGAGCTCACTGGGCTGCTGCCTCGGCTTAAGCCCACCCGGCGCAGCAGGGATCTGAGGGTCCTCACCAGCGGGGACGTCACACGATGACGTCCGAGGGTCCGGGCCACCTGGCCTCCCGAGGAGGAAGCAGCCTTGTCTAGCAGGCAGGTGAGCCGCTTGTCTGCCGTCACAGCCACATGCCCGCGGCTGGGTGGCGTGTGACGGGCAGAGGTTAACTTAGCTCGCGGTCCTGGAGGCCGAAAGTCCCAGGCCACACGGCCCCGTGGTTCAGCCTCTGGCAGGGGCTCTGGCGAAGCCAGGCGAGAGCATCGCATGTGAGACAGAAGCCAGGGCGGCCCAGGCCGCTCCTGCTTCTCCACACCAGCTGAGGGCTGGGCTAGGGAGACCCACGTCCCTGAGGACAGCGGCCCAGGGGCCTGACCGGCTCCCCATCTGGGTGCCGAGCCACATGCAAACCATAGCAGGGTGATTTCCCCAGAGGGGCTGGGTGTTGAGGGTGAGTTTACCATTCAGAGCAGGGCCTTGCTGTTCAGAGCTTCAGAGAGACTGGGATTTTGTCTGTTTTTTCCCTTATTGTTATTGTTTTTAATTTGAAAGGCAGCAGAAAGGTCTTGTATCCACTGCTTTGTTCCCCAAATGCCTGCAACAGCCTGGGCTGGGCCAGGCTGAAGCCAGCAGCCTGGAACTCCATCCGGGTCTTCAGTATGGGTGGCAAGGTCCCCAGTACTCGAGCGTGCTGGAATCGGCAGCAGACGAGGCAGGACTCAGCTATGGGCTGCTCGTGTCCCAGGTGGTATCCTGCCTGTTGCATCCAGTCACACCCAGAGACGTGGCTGCTCCGTTCCAGGCCACCACCTACCGCCCTTGAGTTCCCAGGAAGATCAGTTAGGTGGCCCGAGCCTTAGCTGCTCAGAGGTTAAGTGGGGGCAGTAACGACACCCACTGCACAGGGGCCGCTTGGAGCCTTGCAGCATAGGTGCGGGGTGTGGGGCAGGCGATGTCCCCCGAGGCCACACCCCATCTCGCCTGTCTGCCCCTCCTGCAGGTGGAGATGGGGCCCTTTAAGCACACGGTGGACGACGGGCTGGACGTGCGGAAGGCGGCCTTCGAGTGCATGTACTCGCTGCTCGAGAGCTGCCTGGGCCAGCTGGACATCTGTGAGTTCCTGAACCACGTGGAGGACGGGCTGAAGGACCACTACGACATCCGGGTAGGCCACGCTCTCGGCCGGGCCGCGCTAGTCTGCCCCTGCCCCAGACCCCCCCCCCCCCCCCGCCAGAGCAGCCACCTGGGGTATAGACTGGGCATGCTCGCTGGAGACCAGGGCAGAAACCGGAAAAATGGCCACTTGGGCCCAGCAAGTCCATCTGATCTGTGTCCCCTGTGCTGTGCTCCTCACCAGAGTTCCCCAAGGGCCCGTGCTCAGGGAAGCGCAGTCCTGTAGCGCCAGAGTGTGAACGAGGGTTCTTGCACTGACAGGAGATGGTGCCAGCAGTGTGGGCCACTGTCTCCCCTGTGGCAGTGAGGCCAGGGCTGCAGGGGCAGTCTGGAGACAGGTTTCCTCGTGTCACACCTTCTTGTGTTTTTTTTTTTTTGTACCAGTGCTTATATGGGATGCTGGCACTGCAGGTGCCGGCCCCGTTTTGTAATGATTTACTTGCTTGGAAGGCATACATGCCTGCAATGGCTGGGGCTGGCCCAGGCTGAAGCCAGGAGCAAGGAGCTCCACCAGGGTCTCCCACGTGGGTGGCAGGGGCCCAAGCACTTGGTCCATCCCATGCTGCTTTCCCAGGCCATCAGCAGGGACCTGGATTGGGAAGTGGAGCTGCTGGGATTTGAACTGGCGCCCATATGGGATGCTACTGTTGCTGTGCCTCTGCCCCCACTGTTTGGAAACTTTATAGTCTGTTCCTGTAAGCGGGACTCACTGCTTTGGATTGTGACACACAAACAAAGCACACCTGGGGCCTTCTCCCCGTGTTGGGTGTGGTCTGGGGGCAATGCATGCATTCATGGTGCCGTGCAGCAGGTGCCCACCCCCTTTCCACGCCAAAGGTCTGTGCTCTGGAGCGGTCCTAGAATTTGACTCCCAGGGGCCCCTGATGGAGTTCTGGCTGCCGGCTTCAGCCTGGCCCAGCCCCAGCTGTGTTGGCATCAGGGAGGGAACCAGCCGCTGAAGATCTCTCTGCCTTTCCAACAAAATGAACAAAGTGGTCATCGTGACCCCTCAGCGGCAGCCAGGCCTCTGGCTGTGGTTGGCGCACAGGTTTGGTTTGGTTCTGAGGGTGCCAGTGTTGAGAAAGTGAGGTCTGACCGAGGTTTCTTGTGAGACCGCCCAGCCCCGCCCTCCCTGCTCTCAAGATCTGAGCTGCCTCAGAGGGGTGCGAGCGGCTTCCAGAGGGAACTGAAGCCGGGAGTGCCGTGGGCGGGGCTTGCACTGGTTTGGGTGTGGTCTCTGGGTCTGGGCCTGGGCCACACCAAGATCCTGCCTGTCTCCTTGTGCCGGAGCAGATGCTCACCTTCATCATGCTTGCGCGGCTGGCGACCCTGTGTCCTGCGCCCGTGCTACAGAGGGTGGACCGGCTCATCGAGCCGCTCAGGGCCACCTGCACCGCCAAGGTAAGCCCCCGTGTGCACCTGCAGGGAACAGAGGCGGAGGGGAAGTTGGGCCAGAGCTAGAGCACTCCCTGAGGGCCAGGCCTGGGCTTGAGGTAGGAAGGAAACAGCACTGGTTGGATGCGTCTCCCATTCTGCTCAAACCCGGCTGGGAAGCAGGGTCAGACTCAGGCGGCTGGTGGACACTGGCCGGAGCTGCTGGCCTGGTGGACCTCGCGGACGCCTTGTGAAAAGCTGCGGCTGTGCCCAGTGGGCAGCCTGTCAAGTACCCACTGAGTCGAAGAACTCCTATAGGCTCTAAAGCCAAGCTTCCCCGTAACCTGTTGGGCGAGGAAACTGGACTTCACCGGCTGGAGGCTGTTTGTGACCTCTAACTCCCTTACAGTTGGAATATCAGTGCTACTCCATCTATTAGACTGGGTGGAGGAAGAGCCGACAGACAGCAAGATGCTGCCTCTCCTGGTTGGGCGTGTGGGACGCTGGACTGTCAGTGGTGGTCTGTCAGGATTCAGGTGCATGTGGTGCTGGCCAGGCTGCAGCCAAGCGCCTACAGGGCCACCTGTCAGCACCCAATCAGCCGCGGGCAGTCTACACTGGATCGAACTGATGACAGCCCCGTGGGGACACAGGCAGCCTAGGAGCCCAGGGTGGGCAGGCGCCACGGCCAGGCTCCGGCTAGGATGCTCCTCCTTCCTTGCAGGTCAAGGCCGGGTCCGTGAAGCAGGAGTTTGAGAAACAAGACGAACTGAAGCGCTCCGCCATGAGGGCCGTGGCCGCCCTGCTGACCATCCCAGAAGTGGGCAAGAGCCCCATCATGGCCGACTTCTCCTCCCAAATCCGGTCCAACCCTGAACTCAACACCCTTTTTGAAAGCATCCAGAAGGATTCTGCGTCAGCCCCCAGCACAGACTCGATGGAGCTCAGCTAGCTGGGCCCTCCCAGGAAGGGAGCACCCCCCCAGGAGACAGAGGGGCAGGGCAAGGCAGTGTCCCCAAACCTCTCATCTGTCCCCGGCAGGCTGGGCCGTGCTCCCGGCACCCCCACTCCTCCGCCTCACTGGACCTGGACATGAGCCCACACGGACTGTGCTCTGGCGGGCATCTCAGGAAGAAACACGTAGGAAACCCATCAGGACGGACACAGTAGGCAACTGGGCAGGCCTGGACTAGTGTTTCAAACACCGAAACTCAGGTAGCCAACGGGGAATCCGTAAGACACTGGCATCCAAGAGGCTCTGAATGCATAGATCTAGAACAGCAGTAGGACAGGTTGAAGTGTTTTCTGGACATCTCAGGCTAATAAAACAGATTCTAAATGACCTGTGACCGTCTCCTCCACGTCCTTCCTGCACTTCTTTTGAACACATCCCTAGTCAATTTGGAGAAAACCTAAATGCTTCACTCCGTTGGGAACAGGAAGACAGACGTTACCTGTGGCACCAAGGGGCTGACCTGGAGGCAGGACCAGCGTCCCTAGCAAAGCCTGCTCCATCCTAGCTGCGGCTGGGACCCCCAAGCAGCCCCGCTGTCCCTGCCTCGGTCACGCGCCCTGGGCCTGAGGCAGCAACAGGGACGGCTGGAGCCGCTGCCCGCGGGCTCCTCTGAGCACTCTGTAAGAAGCCAAGGGAGTGGGAGGGAAGCTCCCTGTGCGTTCTCTCCACCGGGACCCTGGGAGGCCAGGAGTTAAGCCTGGGAGCTACAGGCTGCTTCAGCCCCGGCTCAGCACCCACCTCCTGCTTCCCAGGCCCAAGAGCTGGCCACTAGCTCTGTGCACCCGCGGCCAGGCTCCGCGGAAGAGCCCCACGTCCACAGGGCACTTCAACAGCTGTCAGTTACGGAAGAGACCGCACCCGGCGGTTTCCAAGGTTTTATTTAAACACAAATAAAATGCGCACCCGAGCCGCCTACTCATTTTCTTCACTGCGCAGCCTGGCGTTGGGGTTGGTGACCCTGATGGCCAGCTGGGCCGCTCTCTCCACAATGGCTTTGCGGTTCTTGGAGGAGACGTTGTGAGCAATCTCTGCACAGTAGGATCTGAAAGAGAGCAAGGGGTGAGGAGCAGGCCCTGGCTGTGGTCGCTTCCCCGCAGTCACACAGCCCACTGGAAAGGGCGCTGGGACATGGCTGCTCCCCCAGACCTGGACGCCCCCAATCCCACCTCCTCGATCCCCTGTACCAGCCAAATGCTCCCTGGCAGCGAGAGGAACGGTAATGAGGAAACACTAGCACTGCCCTCGCCCAGTGAATGCCCACAGCCCTATCATCCAAGAATTCAGCCAGTTCCCCGAAGAGGAAGCAAATCCCGAGTTCCACAGCAGAGGGCCAGGAGCACCCAGCAGGGCTCCCTCAACCCTTCGGGGTCTCGGGGAGCTCCCCCAGCCCAGGAAAAGCCTCCTCACTCTCTGCACAGGCAAACCACAAGGCAACGCCGTTGTGCAGCTGCGAGCCCCTGCCAGTTCCAAGCAGGCGGCAGCTATCCCCTCTGTCTCCACACTGTTGTCAGGAAGCCTTAAGCCGCATCACACTCTCCACCTGCTCCTCCCTCGCCCTCATCCATCTGCATTTTCAATAATCCCACCGGCCACGTGGCTGACACGTGCTCACCCCTGGCACTTCCCACTGCTCCAGGAGTCACACGGCAGAGGGACAAACTACCAGCCAGCACCCACCGTTTACGCATCATTCTTGGTTATTTCCCATTGACCATGCTTCATAAAACCTGCCTGCTGTCCACTCACTCAGGGATAAATGCCCAGGAACGGAACCTGCCAGCTCAAAGGGCAGGCCTTCTGCCAGTCTTTCTAAACAGTCTCACTACCCTCGGAACACGCACGGCAGCCAGTGGTGCCAACCCTTTCTGCTATACATCAGGTACTGTGTTGCATCTTCATTCAACTCCCAACCTGTTCATTATGGTTGGGGCATCACCATAATTATTTTTATAAATGAAATTCTCAGCATTCAACCATTAAATTATCAACCGAAAAACAACCAAATCAGAATACGACTCATCAGCTCCCTGTTAACACACCAGGGAAAGCACAGAAAATGGCCCGAATGTTTGGGCCTCTGCACCTGCTAGGGAGACTGGGATGGAGTTCCAGGTTCTTGGCTTTGGCCTGGCCCAGCCCCAGTCGTTGCAACCATTTGAGGAGTGAACCAATGGATAGAAGACCTTTAACTCTGCCTTCAAATAAATAAATTTTAAAAAGCAGCATTTTCTTGTGTTTGCAATTGCTGTGGAATAGACCCTTGCAAACAAGCACACAAACATCGGGCTCCCTCCATGTCCTTTGCTTTAAAATTATTATTTCATAGGCATAGAATTTTCCCTATCTGCTGGTTCTCTCCCCAGATGCCCACACCAGGGTCTGCGCTGCAGGACGCTGGAGGCAGAAGCGGCTGTCGAACCCAGTCACTGGGATACAGGCCGAAAGCCCACCTTCTAAACACGGTGTCCTGGACTTCAACTTACAGGATGACAAAAAACTGCCTTGTGCTTATCAGTCAGACACACTCCCTCCAATCCTGCTGCACCACCTCCCCGAGCAAGCTGCCCACACGCTCCCACTGCAGGCCAAGTGGTCCCTGCCCGCCGCCTCCCACCCCCCGAGCTTGCCCTGAGAAGCTCCGTGTGTCCTTCCCCTCCCCCACTCCTTTCTGCCCCCTCAGACTATCTCCTCCTGCCTCAGCAGGGGCCAACTCCTGCTCCTACAGCACCCACAGACTCGGGAACCAGGGCCCCTTAGGCGTGAGGCTGCAATGTTCTAGAAACACACGTAGCGTTCGTGGTGTCAACGGAAGTCTCACTGTTCGCTCCCCAAAGACAAGGCTGACCCAGGCAGGAGCCTGCCTCCGCCTGCGCTCCCGCAGGCCCAGGCGCAGGAAGCAGAGCAGCCCTTCCGTGGCGGGCGAGTGTAGCAGGCGGTGGCGGACCCTGCTGCACGCCAGCCCCTCTGCTGCGAAGACAACTCTCCCCCCAGCGAAGGAATACGACCCCATGAGCGTTCTCTAAGATCCTGCTAGGCACCGCTTCAGACTCCCTGGGACGAGACCCGACCCCAGGGGCTGACCGTGCGCCGAGGGGCCCAGAGCTGGGACCACTCACTTGTTGCACATCAGCAGCACCTCCAGCTCCTTGACGTTGTGGACCAGGAACTTCCGGAAGCCGCTGGGCAGCATGTGCTTGGTCTTCTTGTTGCTCCCGTAGCCGATGTTGGGCATCAAGATCTGGCCCTTGAATCTTCTCCGCACCCTGTTGTCAATACCTCTGGGTTTCCGCCAGTTACGCTGTGAGAAACACCACACCGGTGAGGCGGGCATCTGCGCAGACCGCCCCGGCTCCCCTCTGGGGACAGGACACAGGCTCACGTCCTGGTTCTGCCACCACACTCCAGAATGCCAAGCAGCAGCCGCCTAACGAGACTTCATGACCCCCATGCTTTCTGGGGGTGTGTGTGTGTGGGAGGGTAAGAGCTCCTGGCCCTGACCACCAGGAAACACAGGACCGATACCGACGGGATGTGGGAGCTGTGCACACACGGGAGCAGGGCTGGACCTGGATCATCCACCTCTCCCGCTGTCACAAGGCCACGAACCCAAAACCCTCAACACCACCCGACAGCAGTGTCCCCTAGCACTGACCCCTACAAGGCACACTCCGGAGAGTTCTTGGGAAACCGGGCTCAGAGGTGGTGCTGAGCCCGACTCCTCCGTCACTCCTCCGTCCACGTCCACGTCCACCCCGAGGCACCTACCTTAATCTTGACATAGCGGTCCGACTGGTGGCGGATGAACTTCTTGGTCCTCTTTTTGACGATCTTAGGCTTCACCAGGGGTCTGAGGGCGGCCATGGTGCCTGAAGAAGCAGCAGCCCCGAGTTAGCTCAGGCCTCCGCGGACAGGCTCTCCCGCTGGGCCGAGGGCCCTGTAGCAGAGGGTCTTCCAGTCACCAGCTACCGAGCAAGCTGGGAATGGAATGGGTGCTCCGCGGCCTTGCTCTCCCTCCCGCTTCCGAAGCTGGCAGAGGACTGGGCACTCTCCAGACGCGATCCCGGGAGGTCAGGCGCCCCCTCGCCCACCCGCCGACCTGGAACGGAACTGACCCCAGCACCTCCTCGGCGTGCAAGGGGCACTGACGGCCCGGCCGACCTCCTCGAACCTGATCGGGGGCTGCCTCACCTGCTCCGTGGCGATGCGGGGGCAACGCGAGCGCCTCCCAGTGCCCGGCACCAAGTCAATGCTCAGGAAAGAGCGCTCTCCAAGGCCAAGGGGCCACGTCTTTCCGAAGCCCAAGCACGTGGGAGCCCTCCGCTGCAGGGCAGGGCCCCGATCACCAGCGCAGCAGCGGGGCTCCAGCCGCACGCGCCGGGAGCGGGGACGCGGACGCACTGGCGGACACTTGCTAGCTCCCCAAAGCAAGTCCACTCGCAGCCCAGCCACCCCGCGCGCAGACGCGGAAGAGGCGCCGGGCCGCGGCGGCGCGTTACCACCACACATGCGCGGTCCCCCGCGAACGCCGGCACCCACGCTCCCGAGCCACGGCCGTCAACCCGGGGCCCCTCTGGTCACTGCGCGACCCAGCCGGCCCCAACCAGAACGCTGAGCCGCTGTCCGCAGCCCCGTCATACCCAGGCGGCCTCCGCAGCCCAAGCCGCCCCAGGAGCCCAGGCCTCCCCACGGCCGGGGTCGCTTCGCTGTCCCCGTACACGCTCCAGCAGGCCGACAAGGGCAATGCCCGTAGAGAGGAGCCGCGGAAGGGGAGGCCTCCTCACCCGCGCACCACAGGGCCCGAGGGAGGCCGCACAAACGCGGATGGCCCACGATTAACACTCACCGAGGAGAAGGCAGCCACCTCCGGAGGCAGCGCCGAGCAAGAGAAGGGAGGGGGGTGCGCAAAGGCTGATGGGATGTAACCTCTGGGTCCTGGCAGGGAAAGGGCGAGTGCTTCCGGGTCCGTGTCCCGCAAAGAGAATAAAGATGTCACAGAACTAAAAATGCTGGGCATACCTGTGTTTTACACACCTACGAATGTAACCGAAAGTGCGTCTTACCTGCCCTTAGTACTACGCAGAAAATTCGAAATTCATTCTGAAATGAAACCGGGTGGAGGAGTATCTACTTCCGCCAGAAGTGAAGCCGAATTCAGACAGTTTCCGCCCGCCTTTGGCCTACTGCAAAGTGCTCCTCCTAGTGGCCAGGAGGGAACAAAACGGCGCCCGCGAGTTGACGCCGTGTGCATACAGCGGTTGTCTGTATCAGGAACAGCCCGTGGGGTTACTGCTTTAACCACGATCCTATATGGTGGCCCTGTTATTTCCTCCATTTTACGTCTGTGGAAAATGAAGCTTGGAGATTTGCCTCCGAAGTCCACACTTTGCCTACTATGTCTAGTTTTGTAAATTGTTTCTGATTTGTTTCACTTAGCTTTTTTTTTTTTTTTTTTTTTGACAGGCAGAGTGGACAGTGAGAGAGAGAGAGACAGATAGAAAGGTCTTCCTTTGCCGTTGGTTCACCCTCCAATGGCTGCCGCGGCCGGTGCGCTGCGGCCGGCGCACCGCGCTCATCTGATGGCAGGAGCCAGGTACTAGGTGCTTTATCCTGGTCTCCCTTGGGGTGCAGGGCCCAAGGACCTGGGCCATCCTCCACTGCACTGCCGGGCCATAGCAGAGAGCTGGACTAGAAGAGGAGCAACCGGGACAGAATCCAGCATCCCAACCAGAACTAGAACCCAGGGTGCCGGCGCCACAGGTAGAGGAGTAGCTTTAAATCACACCGTCAGGGTGGGTGCAGTCTCACCCGGAGCTGGCAGGGGAAGGGGCTGCGCCCCTGAGGAGACTCAGACCGGCTCCAGGAGACACCCTATCTTGTGTGACCATGTGGCTCTAAACCACATCTCCAGGTTGGCTGTAATCTCACCCAGAGTTGGCAGAGGAGGGGGCTGAACTCTTAAGGGGGAGACAGGCCGCCTCCAGGAGACCCCCACTTTGTCCTTGAGCCCCAAGCCAATCCATATGCTGTATGTGAAACCCCCGTCCACTGAGCACCCCACAGAATGACCCAGCGAGCAGGCAGTCATGCATTAAACACCTGGGACCCGTCTCCAAGCAAGCGCCCCCCTCGGGCACTCCGCCTGCTCTCCCCTCGGACCAGACGCTTTTCTGTCAACTAAAGGTTTCTGTCTCTGCAGATAGTCTCCGGCCTTTTATTTCCATACTGAGCTGAGGAAAGAACCCCCGAGACTCGCTGCCGGCACCGCCTCCCCTCCACGACCACTAACACCAGTGTTGCGAGCAGTGGCTCCGCCTGCTGTGCCACAGTGCCTGCCCCATTCGCGCTTGTTTTAAAGACGACTGTGAAAATCAGGAAGCAGGAGAAAAAACAGAAACCTCGGTTCCTCACCTCACACGCCAGATGTCACAGGTGCTCCAGACAGCAGGAGCTCAGAGGTGAGGCGGGGGCGGCAGTGAGGCAGGCTGGGGTTGCTGGGGAGGGGGGAGCACGGTGGTGTCCATAGCTGGGAGAGTCCAGCCGTGAGGGGCGCTGGAGGGGACCCCTGGCCTTGAACTGTCTTGCCCAGGCTGTCGCAGCCTGCAGGTGGTGCAGTTGAGGCTGGAGCCTGGAAGGCTGGACTGGCTCAAGCCAGTGAAATAGGAAGGTTCCCGAGCCTAGGGCCTGCCGACCAGTCCCTAGACCCTGGAGACCCTGGGGGTGGCAGACATGCCGCCTGCCCCCTCAACCACAGAGAAGGGTACGAGCTGTCCACACTGCTGCTGCTTCCCCGTGGGCACTGCAGGGCCCAGGGGTGCCATGTGGGCATCCCTGACACATTACAGGGGGGAGTCTGATGAACACCCCCAGCCGCAGCCTCTGGCCCTGGCTCCTAAGAACTCGCACCAGCTGGGTCACAGGAGGCATGGGAGAACGCCAACCTGTTTATTTCTGAGGGCAGAGTTCAGGAAGGGGAAGGGGTCAAACACATGATCTCTCCCTGTCCACATCCACCCTTGGAGACACAGGCCCCAGGCCAGGCCCCAGAGCAACGCCTAGGGCTCTGGGCCACGGACGCCCGGGTTGGCAGCGCCTGGGCCGCTCTAGTCGATGTGGTAGACCTTGGTGGAATCATAGTAGGCGTGGACCATATAGCTGTTGTCCTTCACAGGCCACCAGTGGTTGGGGTGGTAGGTGGCAGGATAGGCGTGGTGCTCGGGACGCACACGGCTGAAGAGCACCAGGCTCCCGTCCGCGGTCACCGTGGGCAGGTACAGTTGCAGCTTGTCCAAAAGCTGACCCGGCCAGAAGGAACTGTGGCAGGTGTGCTGGGGGCCGCTGGACCTCTTGCCCTTCAGCTTCCTGGAAAGGAGGAGACACAGGGCGGGGGGGGGGGGGGACCTGTCACAGCGGCCAGGCCCGGGCAGGGGCTCCTCCTCAGCACAGCACACCAGCTGGGACCAAGACAGATTTAGTGCTGTGTGAGAACTCCAGCGCCGCAGGGCCGGCCACACCACAGCACCACGCACAGGCGCTGTCGTCCGGTCCACCTCCCCGGGGAGGCCCAGAGGCCCAGAGAGGCTGTCGTTGCCCGGCGGGGTTATCCAGGGAGCAAGCGGCTAAATGCAACCTTGACTCCCAGTGGGCTGTCTCTGAAACCCAAGCCCGCCAGCATATGCCGTCTGTCCCCCAGGAACCTTCCCAGGTGCTGTTCGGACAGCAGCCTCTGGAGCCAGCCCGGGGTTCAAATCCTTGCTCTGCTACTCAGGGGACGGTGACACTGAGGGAGAATTGAGCTTCCCCGTCCGTCAAGTGGGGTGCAGCTGTCACTCACTGTGCAGGGAGGGCTGTAGAGGTCAGGGATGGACTGACACAGCTCTGCGCATGTCTCTCAGTGCTGGGCACCGAGCCCCAGGGGCTGTGCTCCAGGTACCACCCCCCCAGCAGGAAGTGCGCCCTCCCTCCTCCAGACTGAAGGACTGCTGCAGACCTGGTGAATTCCTCGAACTCCTTAAAGAGCATTTTCTTGAGCTTCTTCGGTGTCTTCCTAGTGGAGGAGAGAGAGGCGTTTGGTTAGGTGGGGGAGGCCACCCTAAGGGGCTCTGGGAAGCAGGCCCGGAGCCAGCGAGGTACGCCATTTTAGACTCAAACTTTAGCTCTGGAAAGAGAATTTCTTCTTTCTGGGGCAGGGCCTAGACTCTGGCTCCAGGGGAACATGCGGCAGGCCAGGGTCAGCTCTACTGGCTACAAAACTTGGCCTACTGGGACAGGTCACTTCCTCCCCAGAGCGGAGGCCTCTGGGGGAGTCAGGATCGATGTGCAGTTAGAAGTTGCTGCCAGATCTGTCTTTAGGGGCCCGGACTCCTGCTCCCCCTGCCAGGGCATAACCCACCCTCCAGGACAACGGTGATAAAAACTAATTTCCCAAAGCCGGGCCAGGCACACATCACTACGAGCTGTCTGAAGATCCCACAGAAGCATGGATTTTGAAATTTTTCGCCAAAGTTGAATTCCATCTCCCAGGAACTTTCTGAAGTCTCCTTGTACACCTGGCCTTGAATCTTTCACAGCTCAGTCTATGATGCAAGGTAGCGTTAAGGTCTCTCCTTGACCTAGGGGCCCTGTCTTTATCTGTTACAGCTCTATCCAGCCTAAGGACAACATCCTCTTCCCTAGATTCTCACCCTTCGCTGAGTTCATGGCTCGGAACCAGCCCAGCCACCCGGCACTGGAAGGCGGTCACCGGGGGATCAGAAGGCCCTCTAGGCCACCACCTGCCTGGCCCATGCTCAGGGCTGTGGACAGGGCCCACCTGCAGGCCTGGACCTGCTTCTGCACTGGAGGCCAGGCAGGAGGAGAGGAGTGGCACGGTCAATGATGGCAGTGATGGGGTGCTGTCTGCGCTGCGGATCTGTCCTGTGTTTGTGAGTGTGTGGCTTGGGGGCAGGGTGAGGGGAGGACGGGGAGGGGAGGGGAGGGAGGGGATGCTGTCAGGCCCATTTTACACATGAAGATGCTGAGGCCAACACTGGAGTCACTTGTCCATTCAGCCCAAGGCCTGACTGAGCTCTACTCAGCCGCACCCTTCCCCAGCATTCTGGACACATGGCCACGGTGGGCAGCTAATGGTGACATCAGGTGCTGGGGGGGCCTGGGCCCCTCCCACTCATGGCATCCAACCAGACAGCCTCCCTCCCTCCCTCCCAGGCTGCCCAACCCCCTGCAGGGGTGTCACTATGTTCTTCCACCTGCAGAAACACACTGATGCTGCCACGGGTTGTCACCTACTGCTCGGCCCAGATCTGGGTGGTCCAGGCCTTGGATCACCCAAGGAGTGATCTAAGAAAAGGCACAGGCTTGTCTGAGAGCCAGGCCAGGCTCCAGGGAAGCTCTCTTCTCCTGGCAGTGCGAGCCTGCCTCCAGCTCTGCTCCTGCAGCGTGGCAGGTGGAGAAGGGCCCCCGCTGTCCTCGGCGGGGCCCTGTGGTTCTCCGAGGAGAAGGAAGTGACCCTGGCATCCGCAGCACTGTGTGCAGGGGAGGGGAGCCGGCCCTGCTCCTCAGACACCTGCCGCAGGTGACACTGGCACAGGACACCCCAAGCACATCGGGGCGCCAGTCCCTGCAAACGAAGGGGCGGCAGTGGGGCAGGTGGCCAAGGGCAGGGAGAAAGCAGATGCGGTGCTCAGCTTGTCGGTCTTGTCCATCTTCTTGTAGCTGGGCTCGAGGCCCTGGGCTGGGTGCAGCGACCGGTTCCAAGCGAAGGCCTTCTTGTCGGAGTAGTAGCCGCCAGGCTGCCGGAGCGGGCGCACCTGGTCCCTCTGGAAGATGATCTTGTCTCCCGGATACAGCAGGGCTATGGGCAGCAAGAGACATGTGTGAGACGTATCAGCCTCTTTTTCTCTGTAAATGCACATTTTTGTTTTAAATTTTTAAATTAATATAAAGAGAACAGATATAATGTGTTTCACAGATACAATTCTAACAAAAATGTTTTTAAGTATGAAATGTCCTTTTCTTTAATTTTATACATATATACTTCTTTTTTTTAAAAGATTTATTTTATTTTATTTAAAAGACAAAGTTACAGAGAAGCAGAGGCAGAGAGGTCTTCCCTCTGCTGGTTCACTCCCCAGATGACCAGAGCTGAGTTGATCCAAAGCCAGAAGCCAGAAGCTTCTTCTGGGTCTCCCCTGTGGGTGCAGGGGCCCAAGGACTTGGGCCATCTTCTCCTGCTTTCTCAGGCCATAGCAGAGAGATGGATCAGAAGTGGAGCAGCCGGGACTCAAACCAGCACCCATATGGGACGCTTTATCTGCTATGCCACAGCAGCAGCCCCTACATATGTACTTTTATTTATTTATTTATTTGAAAGCAGAGTTACAGAGAGAGAGAGAGAGAGAGAGAGAGAGAGAGAAGGCATTTTCAGTCTCACTCCCCAGAAAGCTACAATGGCCAGGGCTGGGCCTGGCTGGAGCCGAGAAGCTGGGACTCCATCCTGGTATTAACTGGCTTAACCTGCTGCCCCGCAAGGCTGGCCCCACAGGTCTTGTTTTTAAGTGACACACAATTGTATGTGTTTATGGAGGGCAGTGTGATTTTCAATGTATATGTACCTTGTGTAAGAATCAAATCAGGCCGGCGCCGTGGCTCAACAGGCTAATCTTCTGCCTTGCAGCGCCAGCACACCGGGTTCTAGTCCCGGTCGGGGCGCCGGATTCTGTCCCGGTTGCCCCTCTTCCAGGCCAGCCCTCTGCTGTGGCCCGGGAGTGCAGTGGAGGATGGCCCAAGTGCTTGGGCCTTGCACCCCATGGGAGACCAGGAAAAGCACCTGGCTCCTGCCATCGGATGAGCGCGGTGCGCCAGCCGCAGCGTGCCGACCGCAGCAGCCATTGGAGGGTGAACCAACGGCAAACGAAGACCTTTCTCTCTGTCTCTCTCACTGTCCACTCTGCCTGTCACAAAAAAAAAAAAGAATCAAATCAATGAATGTAGCAGATGAATCACCCCATACTTTTATCATCTCTTTGTGGTGAGAACAAAGTCCTCTCGTAGCTGCTTTGAAGCGTTAACACAGCATCCTTAACCATAGCCATTCCAGCATGCAAGAGAACAGTAGATCTCACACGGCTCCTCCTTCTAAACACTGTCCTTATACACCTTTTATTTTTGAGGAATTGTAGATTCACACCACAATGCAAAGTGGTCCCTGGACCCTTCCCCCAGCCTCCCAGGAATGACAGGGCTCAGAGTCACAGTACATTACCAGGAAGGGGGCACTGGGCTGTCCTGCCAGCGAGACTGGACGTGGGAGGCCTAGGGGCGATCAAGATGGAGCTGGTGGGGCTGGCGTTGCGGCGCAGTGGGTTAAGCCACTGCCTGAAACACTGGTATCCCATATGGGCACTGGTTTGAGTCCCAGCTGTTCCAGTTCCTTGCTAATGCACCTGGGAAAGCAGAGGAGACTGGCCCAACTCCTTGGGCTCCTGAGCCCATGTGGAAGCCCCAGAAGAAGCTCTGAGCTCCTGGCTTTGGCCTGGCCCACCCACAGCCGTTACAGCCATTTGGGGTGTGAACCAGCAGATGGAAGACCTCTGTCTCTCCCTTCCTTCCTCTGTCTCTATAACTCTGCCTTTCAAATAAATTTTAAAAAAATATTAGATGATGAAGAAGAAGAAATGTGGAGGTGGGTGCTGTGGCTCAGCAGGTGAAGCTCACATCCCAGGCTAGAATCAAACTCCAGGCCCGGGGCCTCCACTTCCAACCCAACTTCCTGCTAATGCACCTAAAGGCAGCAGGTGATGGACCCCATGCTTGTGTCCCTGCCGCCCATCATGGGACACTCAGATGGAGTTCAAGGATCCTGGCTTCGGTCTGGCCCAGCCACGGCTGTTGCGGTCATCTGGGGAGAGAACCAGCAGATTGAAGTTTTCTCTCTCTCTCTCTCTCTCTCTCTCTCTCTCTCTCTCTCTTTCTCTGTTGCTTTTTCAAACAAATAATGTTTTAAAAGACTTATTTATTTATTTGAAAGGCAGAGTTTCAGACAGAGACAGAGAGACACAGAGACAGAGAGAGAGGTCTTCTATCTACTGGTTCACTCTCTAATATGCTGCAATGGCCAGAGCTGGGTTAATCCCAAGCCAGGAGTCAGGAGCTCTTTCTGGGTCTCCCATGTGGGTGCAGGGGCCCAAAGACTGGGCCATCTTCCACAGCTTTCCCAGGCCACAGCAGAGAGCTGGACAGGAAGCAGAGCAGCCGGGATTGGAACTGGCACCCAAATGGGATGCTGGCACTGCAGATGGCAAAACCAGCTACGCGACAGCACTGGCCCCTCAATTTTATTAAAATTGAGGAAATGTGGGGGCTGGCTTTGTGGCTTAGTGGGTTAAGCCACTATGTGCAGTGCCAGTATCCCATATGGATATTCGTTCGAGCCCCAGCTGCTCCACTTCCGATCCAGCTCCCTGCTAATGGCCTGGGAAAGCAGCAGAAGATGGCCCAAGTGTTTGGGCCCCCGTACCTACATGGGAGACCCAGAGGAAGCTCCTGGCTCCGTTACAGCCATCTAGGGAGTGAACCAGCAGATGGAAGATTTTCTCTCTCTCTCTCTTCCTGTGTAACTAACTTTCAAATAAATAAATATCTTTTTTTAAGTTAAAAAAAAAAAAAAAGAGGAAATGTGGACACTCGAGAGAAATCCCAGGGCTGCACACGCACAGTGAAGGGCGTGTGGAGAAGGTGGCTGTCTGGAGCCAAGGCAGAGGCCGTGGAAGACAGCAGCCCTGCTGACCCCTTCGGCTTCCACCTTCAGAACTGCAAGCAAACAAACCCCCATTGTGTCAGATGCTGCTCTGGGGTGTCCTGCTACGGTAGCCCTGGCCCACGAACACGAGGGTACTGCAAAATGGAAAATGTGTATTATGAAAAAAATTATGCATGGATTTCAACATTTTTTGTACCAAAATCAATATGCTTCAACTCCATGTTTCCAGGAGCTTTTTGAAGTAGCCTCGTGCAGTCCCAAAGTGCTGCACGTTTAGTGTTTGTTGCCCGCTGTCTTGGGAAAGAGATGGCGGTTAGCCCTGGCTCTAGTCCCGCCACTGACCACATGCGCCTTGTCACTGCTGTGTTTTCCAGAATGGCCACAGAGATGTCCCGCAAGGTTCTGGGTGTGTGTGGGGGAGCTCCTCCCCAAAGGCAGCTCGCTCCTTTGTGCTCTTAAAGCACACGGAGAGTCTTGCCCGTGGAACTGGCAAGTTCACAAACTTCCACGTTTGCATTGCTGGCACTACTAAGCGGTCATCAGCGGGCTGGACTCCCCGGCCTGCACCCATTGAGGTGCTCTCTGCCCAGAGGGCTCGCATTGGCTGGATAAGGAAAAATTGTTACCCCAAACAGAGGATGTGCCGGCTGGGGGTGGGAGGGGGAGGGGGCATCCTCAGGCCTGAGCCCTGTCCTGTGAGCAGAGCAAGGCCTCGGCAGCCCTGACTACTGCACCTTCCTCTCTCACGGCTTCTGCAGAAGCTCCAGGGAACAGGCCTGGCCTGGAGAGGGGCTTTGACAGCAGTGAGCCTTTGCATCAAATCTCCTGCTTCCGCTGGCGCTGCGGCTCACTAGGCTAATCCTCCGCCTTGCGGCACTGGCACACTGAGTTCTAGTCCCAGTCGGGGCGCCGGATTCTGTGCCGGTTGCCCCTCTTCCAGGCCAGCTCTCTGCTGTGGCCAGGGAGTGCAGTGGAGGATGGCCCAAGTGCTTGGGCCCCGCACCTGGCTCCTGCCTTCGGATCAGCGTGGTGCGCTGGCCGTAGCACACCGGCCGCGGCAGCCATTGGAGGGTGAACCAATGGCAAAAAGGAAGACCTTTCTCTCTCTCTCTCTCTCTCACTATCCACTCTGCCTGTCAAAGAAAAAAAAAATCTCCTGCTTCCATCTGGGATCTGTTCCCTTCACGCTTAGCCTGAAGGCTCCCCAACCCAGAACTCTGGTCCCTGGTGCTTCTGGCTCTAGAATGCCATTCCAGCTCGCCAGGCTCTGGACTCCAGAATCCAGAACCCCCAAAATCACATCTGGGGAAGCCAGGCCTCTGGGCCTTGTGTCCTGGGAATCCCACCTAGCAGCAAAGCAGACCGTTCTTCCCTTTCTCCCTCCTTCCTTCCCAGCGTGCCCACCACAGGCCGCAGTGTGGGGCCGATGCCACCCTCGTCCTAGCCCAGGGCGCTCCTGGCATCTTGCCCGGGCCGGTCAGCGGTTCTGACCTCTCATGAGGATGTCCTCTGTCAGCGGGAGTCTGTAGAACTCGCAGAGCTTCCAGCACTGCAGGTAGACCAGAAAGGTGTCCCTGCGCGTCCTGTCGACCAGCTCCCTCATCTCCCCAGAGAGGGTGGACGGCAGGCAGTGCTCATCGATGCGCTCACTGCCGCAGCGCACCAGGCGGCAGCGCTCCGTGTACTGGATGGACGGGATCAGGTGCTGGAGAGAGGGCGCCGAGAGCCAGGGCTGTGTGTCCTTCCTCCCAGAAGGCGGGCACAGTGCTTCGTCCACCTCTGCGCCCCGCCCCCACCCTCGGGGCAGGGGACTGCGGTTCAGGTCATGAAACCAGTGCCTCAGTCAAGGCCACTCTGAAGAGCGCGTGAGTGCCCAGGACAGGTGGCACTGCGTGCACAGCCCGAACTCTGACAGGCACAGGGCTGCAGGGCACACACTGTGGGGCACGACACTAGTGCCGCAGGGGCATCTCTCGGAGAAAGGTGCAGGGCCCAGAGCAGGGCACACAGTCTAGAAGACTGCCTATGGGCTTAAATTAGTGGAAGTCAGGGGCTAAGGTAGCACACGGGCCCTGCTGGGGAGTGTGAGGCAGCTTGTAGCTGCCATTCTTCCTCCTCCAAGAAGGAAAACAAATATATCTTCTTAAAAATTCTAACAATCAGCAAAGGTTAGCCTATAGGCCAAATCTAGCCCCCCAACCTGTTTTGTCTGTCTGTTTGTTTTTGAAAGGCAGAGTGGCTGAGAGACAGAGTGGTTCACTCTCCAAATGGCCACAACAGCCAGGCCTGGATGAGACCAAAGCCAGGAGCCAGGATCTCCATCTGGGTCTTCCATGTGTGAGGCAGGAACTCAAGTACTGATGGTTAGCAGGGAGCTGGGCTGGAGCAGAGCAGCCGTTACTGGAACCTGGAACCACTCCCACCGGGTGTGGGCTTTGCAAGTGCAAGTTCACTCCCCTGTGCTGCAATGCCTGTCCGCCTCCCCCTTTGTGATTATAAATAAAGTTTTCTTGGCACCTGGCCACCCTCACACGTTGAGGTGCTGTCTGTGGGAGCTGAGGATCAGAGATAGAGACCGCATGGTCCGCAGAGCTGGCAATGTTTACTGTCCGATCCTTTACGGAGAGATTTGCTGACTCCTGGTCGGACATTGGACTTTTTCTTGCCATGGAACTGAGTGTAATGGCACTTAGCGTCTGTCCTTTCAGCCCGTGTTCACTCACGCATTCAGATAGGACAGACTTCGAGGACCATCACAGCAACGCTGTCTGCCTCGCTGACCAGCCTGGCCACTTCCCGAGGGCAGGAACTGTGCACTACAGGACCCAGAATGTGCCCCGTGCGCTGCGGCAGGCTCTGGGTAGACAGTTACTGGACGAGCTAACCCATCACCGACCTTTCATTCCTGCACTCCTCACTTCTGCTCTGTCATCTGCACAGCCCTGGACCCTGTGCCAAGCCCTTGGTCTCCAGACACAAAATCATAATTAAAACAAAGGGCAGAGGGGCCACAACACTGGGTAAAGCTGCCGCCTGCGACGCCAGCATCCTCTACAGGTACTGGTTCTTGTTCTAGCTGCTCCACTTCCCATCCAGCTCTCTGCTGACAGCCTAGGAAAGCGATGGCAGATGGTCCAAGTGCTTGGCTCCCTGCCACCCATGTGGGAGACCCAGATGCAGGTTCTGGCTCCTGGTTTTGTACCGGTCCAACACTGGCCATTGTGGCCATTTAGGAAGTGTCTGTCTCTGTCTCTTTCTCTCTTTCACGTAATTTAAAAAGAAAAAAAAAAAAAAAAAGAATGGGTAGAGGGGAACTTGGTCCTTAAGGGACTGATCTCATTTCGTGTTCACAAACACCTTGTGAGGCAGGTATTATTTTTATCACACAGATGAGGGAGCAAGGGCTCAGCGAGGTGAAGTCCCCTGGAAGGTCCCCCATACCCCTGGCCAGCAGGTGGGGCCGGCACAATGGCTGGACCCCAGGCTGCCGGCATTGGGGCCCCAAGCCCCCCGGGGTTGGCCGAGCAGGTGGGGCAGCGCAATGGCTGGAGCCCAGGCTGCCAGTGTTGGAGCTCCGAGCCCCCTGGGCTGGCCGGGTACCTTCTGTAGCCGCTTCCTCTCGCGGTAGCGCTTGCCCACGTCCTCCATCTCCTCCAGGGTCAAGGGCCTCGCCTCCGTCTTTGTGTCAACCTCGGGCACTGTCAGTAGGTCCATCTGGCGAGGCTGTGAGACGGAATCTACTTTCTGCCTCTTGAGTGAAACCTGTAAGGAGATCTTCCGTCTTGCCGAGAGGAAGTCTGGAGTCGGAGGAAGACACAGAGGAAGGAGGAGCTAAGAGGGGGCCCAGCTGTGGACTGTGCCAGGCAGCTGTCTGACATCACCACGCAGGCCAGGCCACCCTCCTGCCTCCTTCCCACGGTTGGACAGAGCTCATCCGAGACACCTTGACCGCATCTCTCCCTCCCTGCTGTGGCCGCCCTCACCTTCTTGCTACTTTTCTGATCCTCTGTCACCTTGTTTACACCTAGTGGCAAACAGGACTTTCAAAAAGTATAAACTAGGATTACTTTGTTTCCCCGGCTTTCCCTGGCACCTAAACTAAAACCCAGGGGCCTGTCCCTTGGCCATGACAGCTGGCTGGGTTTGGCCTCAGTGGCCCTCCCACCAAACTCATCTCACTCTGCCTAGCCTCCTTGAAGGCACGGCTGCCTCAGGGCCTTTGTCTGACGCAGATGCTCAGGTCCCTTGGGCTCTCAGAGGGGTGGAGACCCTGCCTACGGGATGACGGCCTCTGCAGTACAGCCTGTGGAAACTGGCGATGGGCAATCTCCTGGGGAACTGGAAGAAGACGTTCTGAGAGTCCACACACCATCTCCAAGTGAACCACACCAGGGAGACAACCGTGAACTCCAGGGGCCCTGCTCCATCTTGACCTAGGGAAGCACACCCGACACCCCTCCATTGCCTCTCTAGGGCTCTTCTGCCACCTCCAGGATGGTGGGAAGCCTCCCAAACACATCTGAGATGAAATTCCCGCCTACCTGGTGGGGGAGGGGTGCATTCTCATTTCATTGAGAAAAAGAGATGTGTGAATGCGGGGCCGGGGCGTGCGTTGGAATGCAGGGGAGAGGTTGTAGTTTTCTATTTTTTTTAAACAACAATAATGGCATAAAAATGTGAAGCACAATACCCCCTGCATTCTAGAGCAAATCCAAAACCAGAGCTTTAGCTTCTGTGTCTTGCCTGGACAGATGAGGCCTCAGCAATGCACGGCTTGGCAAACGGAACCCTGTGTGTGTACAACCTGTGTAACTGTTCATGGCAACCCCACTATATACCCCGGACAGAATTTCCAAGAGGACTTTCCAGTAACTCCACACACAACCTAATTCTGCTTTGTGAACAACGAATTTCAATGAACTTCTATCATTGCATTGTGGATTCACAGAAGGGAGGCCCTGGGCCCACACCCAGAGAAATGCTTTGGGAAAGATTTGCCGTCCTGGTCACTTCTGCACCTGTCAGATGGATGTGAGGACTGGCACTGCCTGCTGAGCGTCCTCCTCTGAGGACAGGGTCTGAGTGGACAGAAGTGACTCCTCCGGAGTCCAACTCTGGGTCTGGAAGTTCTAGAGGTGTGGCCAGTGCCCAGGGAGCCGGAGGAAGAACACGCTCAGAGGTGAGCGCTGCAGGAGCCCGTCCCACCCTTGCTCCCAGGATAGGCTGTGGAGGCATGGGGCAGTGGGGACTACACACACTCCCTTGCGGTGGGCACGGTGCTCCTCTGCTGGGTCAGGGCCCACTTCCTGTAGGTGGTGGTGATGATGTCCAATGTGATGGTATTGTGCTTCCCCAGGGAGCCCAGGTAGATTACTACATCCTCCACGTCCTGCTGCATCAGAGGAGCTCTGATCTAGGGAGAGCACAGACATCCCTCAGGCAAAGCCTTGTCAGCCTGGGCCCAAGCCCTTGTCGTCATCTTCTAGTTCCACCCATACTACTCCCAGCTCACATGCCAGGTCCCTTTCCTGGTCCTGGAACACACTACCAGTGCCACCTGTGCCCTCACCCAGCAGTTCCCTCCTCTGTGCCTGAAGAGCCCTCATCCCTCTTTCAAGGCCCATTCCAGAAGGGTGCCACCCTACAGGCTGTGTCCTCCTCTCATTCCACCCTGCTGCATGCCCACGTCAAAGGCAGCATTCACCGGGCTGGACCAGGAGAATGGGTGCCCACGCCTACCGCCCTCATCTCTCGAGACCACGCCTGCCTGCTGGGAGTGACGTGGGAGCAGAGATACTTTACCACTCCCTCTCTTAAGGACGGGAGCAGCTTTGCAGGTGTGTGATGTTTTCAAGAATAAAAGTTTTAAAGGAAATAGGATGCCCTTCAGCTTCTTTAGAAAACAATAATTCTTCACTGAGCCTCCCTTAAATAAGATCAGCACTCTCCTGCTGCTGAGGGTTTAATATTTATTATTATTATTATTACTATTATTATTATTATTTTGGTTATGGGGTAGGAGTCAACTTCCTAAGTTTTTTTTTTAATAAAATGTCTTCCTTCCTAAATTGTTCCCCTCAGATTTTTTTATATTTTAAAAATGTTTATTCATTTTTATTTATTTGAAAGGCAGAGCAAGAGAGAGAGAGAGAGAGATCTTCCAGCCACTGGTTCACTCTCCAAATGCCTACAATAGCCTGGCCTGGCCAGCCTGAAGCCGGTAGCCAGAAATTCCATTCTGGCCTCCAGGTACGTGGGCTATTACCTGGTGCCTCTCAGGAATATCAGCACAAAGCTGAATCAGGAGCAGAGGTGGTAGCTGGCCACAGGTATTCTGAAATGGGATGCAGGCATCCCGACAGTGGCCAAAGTTGTTGTACCACAACACCCACCCACTAGTTTGTTTTTTGGCATGTTTTATTGTATTCAAAATATATAAAAGCATTTTCTAGAGAAGGCCAGACAATAAACATTTGAGATTCTGTGAGTCACACGGCCTCTATCCAACTACTCAACTCTGTCCCTGCCAGAGACATCACACAGATGAATGAGTGTGGCTGTGTTCCAACAAAACTTCATTTTACAGGGGGTGGGCTGGATATGCCAGTCTGCAGACCTCTGCAATACCAACAGAACTTTGAGACGATGGAGATGTTTTTCATTGAGCAAACCACTTGCCCCATGAGACTATGGAGCATTTGAAATGCAGCTGGTGTATCTGAGGAAATGGATTTTAAATTTTATTTATTTGGGTGGGGTTTGGACTTAGGACACCCCCAGGCCATGTTGGAGAGCCTAGGTTTGAGCCCCAGGTCATTGGCTGATTCCAGTTTCCCACGAATGTGCACCCTGGGAGGCAGTGTGTGATGGCACAGGTACCTGGGTTCCTGACACCCACATAGCAGACCTGGACTCAGGTCTTAGTTCCTGAATTTGGCCTGGCCCAGCCCTGCCTATTGCAAGAATTTGGGGTGTGAGTAAGCAAATGGAAAATTTCCGTTTTTCTCCATTTCACTAATTTTCAAATAAATGAAATTTAAAATTTAAGTCCTCCTTAAAAACAAAAGAACTAAATTAAAATTTCCACTTATGTATAATTAATTTAAATGATTAAATAGATAGTACAAGTAAAAGTGGGACCACTGGGAGCACTGCTAAAAATGCAGCATCTTGGGGCTGGCATTGTGGCATAGAGGCTAAAGCCGCTGCCTGCAGTGCCAGCATCCAACATGGGCACCAGTTCAGGTCCTGGCTGCTCCACTTCCCATCCAGCTCTCTGCTGTGGCCTGGGAAGGCAGTAGAAGATGGCACAAGTCCTTGGGCCCCTGTACCCACATGGGAAGCCCAGAGGAAGCTCCTGGCTTCGGATCAGCACAGCTCCGGCTATTGTGGCCAATTGGGGAATGAACCAGCGGATGGAAGACCTCTCTCTCTCTGCCTCCCTTTTCTCTCTACCTTTGACTTTCAAATAAATAAATAAATCTTTAAAACAAACGCAGCATCTTGGGGACAGTGCTGTGTGGTTTGTGGGTTAAACTGCCACTTGCAACGCTGCCATCCCCTATCAGGGTGCTGGTTTGATGCTAATGCACCTGAAAAATCAGTAGAAGGATGGAGCTGCACACTCCTGGCTTCAGCCGGGCCTAGCTTCACCAATGTGGCCATTTGGGGAGTGAGTCAGCATGTGGAGGAATTCTCTATTCTCTCTCTCTGAGTCATTGTGCCTTTCAGATTAAAAAAAAATTGTTGTTTAAAAAGAAGAAGAAATGCAGTATTTTGGGCCCTGCACAGATGTACTGAGTCAGGAACTGCATTTTTTAAAAAGTACTTATTTATTTGAGAGAGATCAAGTACTAGAGACAGAAAGAGACACTGAAAGAAAATCTCTGTCCACTGGCTCACTTCCCAAATACCCGCAAGGGCTAGGGCTGGGCTGAGGCCCTGTTTCAGGTCTCCACCAGGGAGGCAGAGACTCCAGGACTTGAGCCATCACCTGCTGCCCAGGGTCTGCATTGGCAGGGAGCTGGAGTCAGAAGCTGGAGCAGGGAATCAAATCCAGGTCCTCCGGTGTGGGGTGCAAATGCTGCATTTTGACAAGACCCCATAGGATTCAAACGCCAATGAGAACTTAAGAAACTCTAGAAGCTTCTAGAGGCAGGACTGAAGGCCCTGCTGTCTCTGGGCTCAGTTCTGGCATCTGAGAGGCAAAATGGCAACTTCCTAGGCAGCTGGCTCATGTTGAGTGGGCTCTATAGACTTACATAGGGTTGCAAGGTTGATTTCAAGGGTCTGATGTGGCTACAGGGAAGCCACATTTTCCAGTCAGGCTTTTTAATTTATAATGCTTGGGGCTGGCACTGTGGTACACGTTAATGCCCTGGTCTACAGTGCCGGCATCCCATATGGGTGCTGGTTCTAGTCCCGGCTGCTCCACTTCCAATCCAGCTCTCTGCTATGGCCTGGGAAAGCAGCAGAACATGGCCCAAGTCTTTGGGCCCCTGCATCCACATGGGAGACCTGGAAGAAGCCCCTGGCCCCTGGCTTCAGATCGGCACAGCTCTGGTCATTGCAGCCAATTGGGGAGTGAACCATTGGACAGAAGACCTCTCTCTCTCTCTCTCTGCCTCTCCTCTCTCTGTGTAACTCTTTCAAATAAATAAATAAATTTTAAAAACACGTTATAATGCTGACAGTGCATGCTCCCTGTGGTACTTGAGTTGGTCCCTAACCTGGAGTGGGAGACTTGGTGAGGGGACAGGTGTGTCCTGCTGGGGAGTAGGTGACACTTACTGCCTTTAGAGCCAGGATGAACTGCTCCCTGGTGATCTTCTGGTACTTGCTCCGATCCACTTTGTTAAATAAATCCAGGATCTCGATCTTGTGGCTGTACAGGTAGGAGTACAAGGCTGACAGGGACGAGGGCCTGGGCAGCCGGAGCTGGGGCACCACCCGGCGGGGGGAGAGTTGGAGGACTTCCTTGTGGAAGAGACAGAAAGTGGGGTGGAGGAGTGAGTCTGAGGGAGACAGGCCAACAAGGTATACTTCCCAGAATCAGAGGGAATGGGAGAGAGAAGCTGAGCTGATGGCAGAGTGCCAAGGGCACTGAGGTCAGCCCAGCTGCTCGGGGCGTTGTCATGAGAGCACTCCTGCACCCCAGAACACCTGGCAGAGCTTGCTCCTCGGAGCCTGTCCCCCCATCTAGATGTGAGAAGGGAAACGGCAGTCTTATCCTGTCACACCTGGCCTTGTCTCTCAGGGCACCACAGTCCATGCCCTTCCACAGCAGGTGGGGCCTCCTGCCTGGAACACCTTTCCCTTTTTCTCTACCTGTCCAAATTCTCCGCCTGCTCCACTTCTGGGATAAGGGATTATTTTGTAATGAAACTACTCCTGCACCTCTGTGCACTGCTGGACAGTTGCCAAAGGGACTCCCTGGTCCCCAGCTCATGGCCACTCTGTGCGTCTGGAGTGTTGTAGACCCCCTCTTTATGGGTGGCCCAAGCAGGCAGGAGGGTCACTACTTGGCTTATGTCTGCCTCCTCCAGAACACTGAAGACCTCATGAGCAAGACCACATCTTATTTCACCAGGCACCCCCGTCTCCAATGCTTGTATCTCACAAAGCCCCAGGCCCTGGGCAAGCAACCAGTAGTTGTTTGCTGCATGACTAAATGATGCTATGAATTAGCTATTACTTTATCTGCTGACAAATGAGAAATCCGGCTCAGAGAGGTGAAGTGACGTTCCTAGGATCACACAGCAGGTGAGCAGTCGGGCTGGGTTTCTACCCTCAGTTCTCTGCTTATTCACAGACACTGCTGCTGGCAGAAAGGGGTGGGTTAGATCTTGGAGGGTCAGATTTTGGCTATGATAACAGCAAGAACCGACCCTCAAGTTTCCTAGCCAACCAACCCAAATGTCTCCAGAAAAATGACCATGATAATGAAAATGGCAAACATCTATTGAGGGCTCTCTATGTTCCTGGTGCTGGCTGAGGCACCTTGTATAAATTAGTCATTTGGATGTCACAGCGACCCCAAGAGGTAGGCACCATGGTTTCCCCGACTTTACTGATGAGGGAAGTAGCAGCGTTGTATTTCAATTCAAGGTATCTGACCCCGCATTCCAACTGGAATCAGAAGTTTCAGTGGTTGTACCACAACCTAGAGACGAGGAGTTGGTACTGACTCGGTCATCTCCTGTCTCCATGGGTGTAACAAAGTGTTGGCCTCCCTGGGCTTGTTTCCGTGTCTGTCAAAGGAAGATTCTCCTTCTCCCAACCTCACCATTGTGATCTTCCCAACAGCCAGGTGGGCACCAGTGTGGCACATAGAGCAAATGAACAGTGAGGATTTGTATTTTATTTTTTAAAGAAACTTATTATTTGAAAGACAGAGTTAGAGAGAGAAAGAGAGAGGGAGGGAAAGAGAGAGAGAGAGAGGGAACACAGAGGGAGAGAGAGGTAAAAGAGAGAGAGAGAAGGCAAAAGAGAGGGAGCTTCCATCTGCTAGTTCACTTCCTAAATGGCTGCAAGGTGCCAGGCCAAAGCCAGGAGCTTGGAACTCCATCAAGGGCTCCCATGTGGGGAAGTAGGGGCCCTGGTACTTGGGCCATCTTCTGCTGCTTTCCCAGGTGCATTAGCTAGGAGCTGGAGTGGAAGTAGAGCAGCTGCAACTCAAACTGGCAATCATATGGGATGCAAGCTGCAGGCAGCGGCTTAACCCGCAGGGGCTTAACTGGCCCCAACAATGAGTATTTTTAAACATCAAAAAAACAAGATGGACTGGGGGGATGGCGCTGTACTGTAGTGGGTAAAGACACTGCTTGCCAGGCTGGCATCCCATATGGGCACCGCTTTGAGTCCTGGATGTGCCACGTCCAATCCAGCTCCCTGCTAAATGAGTCTGGGAAAGCAGTGGAAGCTGGCCTAAGTCCTTGGGCCTCTGCACCCACATGGGAGACCCAGAGGAGGCTCCTGGCTTCTGGCTTTGGATCGGCTTGGCTCTAGCAGTTGCAGCCACTTAGGGAGTGAATCAGCAGATGGATGATCTCTCTCTCTGCCTCTGCCTCTCTGTACTCTGCCTTTTCAATAAATAAACAAGTCCACAAATTTGTCAATTCTACCTTTCAAATAAACAAACACATATACTCACAAATTCTTCAACTCTTCTCCTTCTGAGATGGCACCTTCTTCCCTTTCCATTACAAGTGGGAGTACTCAGTGACTCATTCCTAAAGACAATGTACCTGGTCTGGTGCTGTGGCACAGTAGGTAAAGCCTCCACCTGCGCCTCCAGCATCCTATATGGGCTCTGGCTAACTCCTATATGAGTCCTGGCTTCTCTCTTCTGATACGGCTCCCTGCTAATGTGCCTGGGAAAGCAGTGGAAGATGGCCTGAGAGCTTGGGCCCCTGCACCCACAGGAGACCTGGAAGAAGCCCCTGGTTCCTGGCTTTAGATAGGCCCACCTCAAGCTGTTATGGCCATTTGGGGAATGAACCAGTGGATGGAAGATCTCTCTATCTCTCCCTCTCTCTGTCTGTTACTCTGCCTCTTATCTCAATAAATAAATCTTAAAAAAAAATCTTCAAAATAGAATGTGGCAGAAGTAAGAGTGTGAAGCTTCTAAAACAGAATCTCGGAGCCTCGGTTATAAAAGCCATAGCAGGGGTGGGCACTGGTTGCAGTAATTAAGATGCCAGCTGCAACACCCACATCTCAAATTGGAGGGCCTGGGTTCAAGTCCTGGACCCATCGCTGCTTCCTGCTCATGCACACCCTGGGAGATGGCAGGTGATGGCTCAAGTAGTTGGGTCCCTGCCACCCATGCAGGAAACCCAGACTGAGTTCTGGACTTCTGGCTTTGGCCTAGCCCAGCCCCAGCTGTTGCTGGCATTTGGGGAATGTATTAGCAAGTAGGAAATAATTTTCTTTTTTTTTTTTAAGATTTATTTATTTATAGTCATAGTTACAGAGAGAGAGGGAAAGAGAAAGAGAGAACGAGATCTCCCATCCACTGGTTCACTCTCCAGATGGTTGCAACAGCCATGTCTGGGCCAGGGCGAGCCAGGAGCTTCATGTGGGTCTCCCATGTGGGTGGCAGCGGCCCAAGCACTTGGGCCATCTTCCACTGCTTTTCCTAGGCCATTAGCAGGTGGCTGGATCAGCGGGAGATCCAGTGCCCATATGGGATGCCAGCGTCTCAGGCAGTGGCTTTACCTGCTATGCTACAACACCAGCTCCCTGCCTCCCTGCCTCTGTCTTTCAACTAGTTTTTTTTTTTTTTTTTGCCCCCAAAAGACATAGCTGCCTTCTCCTTGCTCTCTTTCCTGGACTGTTCCCAGTAGGGCAGCCAGCAGCCATACTGTAGGACACTCAAGCAGAGCAATAGAGCGATGCATGTGGAGGAGTCGAGGTCTCCTTCCGGCAGACGTTGAGTGAGCCAGCTTGGCAGAAGATCCTCCTGCCCCAATGGAGACCTCAGATGCCTGTGGTCCAGGCCAACGTCTGGACTGAAGCCTCGTGAGACACTGAACCACAGTTACCCTGCTCCGCTGCTCCCAGACCCCAGCGTCTCAGGAACTGTGTGTAGTAATAAGTGTGTGTCGCTTTAAGACATTTTGGGGTATTTGTTAAGCAGCAGCAGGTGACCAATACACCTCCTTTTGGGGCTTCTGCTTACTCTTCTGTGAAATGGGGTGAGCCATTCCCTTCCCACCTAACCCAAAGGAACAACACAAAGACAGCATGTCCCTAAAACGCTCACTATCTTCATCTGGCCGATGGGGCTGCTTACCTTGGCGCTCCTGATAAGGGTCAAGTGGTCCCCCAGCCGAGTGGCCTGCTCCTCACGGACCTTGTTCAGCGCCTTGGCCTCCACAGGCGTGACACTGGGCTTGTTCTCCAGCCACCTCTTTAAGTCACCAAAGGATTCTAGCTCCTTCTTCAGAGCCAGCTTCTTGCTCAGCCAGGTCTTCCGGTCCTCCTGCTGCTCCTGGATGTCTTCAGCTTCCAGGGCTTTGCAGCGGGGGGCGGGCTGTGGAGGAGCGTGGGGCTGTGCTGTGGCATTGGTGGGCCCCTGGTCCTCCCTGCCAGGCACGATGATGATTCGCCGGCGGCTCTGAGGCAGGTGAAAGTCCTTCTGCTTGAACTGCTTGAAGCAGTGGGCGGTGACCGGTTCAGGATTGAAGACGGGCACCTTGCTGGTGTTTTCATTTTCGACTGAAGAGTGGTAGAACACTGGGGGAAGAGGGTAAAAAGGCGAGTTCCTTTCCAGAAAAGACAAAAAGGCGCCAGGAAGGGAAAATGCAGGCTGTCAGGACCCTGGGGTGCCAGGCTTTATCACTGCCTCGCTGCAATGAGGAAGACAATGTCAAGTGATGTGTCTGGGCACGCCCCACAGCAGGCACCAAGCTAAGTGCTTTAGGAACTTCCTCCTACTTCAGTCTCTCCACCTGCAGCTCCCAACTCTTCCAGCTGGCCATGAGGATGAACTTGAAAAATGCCAATCTGATCTTGTCTGATCATCCAGGCCACACAGCATCTTCAAGAGCAGACGCTTGGGAACGGCACTGTGGTGTAGCAGGTAAAGCTGCTGCCTGGGGCGCTGGCATCCCATATGGGCACCAGTTCTAGTCCCAGCTGCTCCACTTCCGATCCAATTCCTTGCTAAACAGAAGATGGCCTGAGTACTTGGACCCCTGCACCCATGTGGAGACTCAGAAGCAGCTCTGGGTTCCTGGCTTTGGCCTTGACTTTGGCCCAGTTCCAACAGGTACAGCCATTTGGGGAGTGAACCAGTGAACAGATAATCTCTCTGTCCCTTTCTCTCTGAAACTCTTTCAAATAAATAAATAAATCTTAAAAAAAAAAAAAAGCACACATTTGGGAGCCAGAATATTTGAATCTGAGCCCTGGTACTGCCTCTTACTTATTGATTGTGTGACTTGAGGTAAGTCACTTGACCTCTCTGTGCCTTAGTGTTTCCATCTGTAAAATGGGAATAATGGGTGGCAATGTTTGGAATCAATTATTAGAGTTACTTTGTATAAATAAATTAGCCATTTTCAATATGCCCACCCTTCACTCATTTAAAAAAATGTTTCTTTTCAACTATTCCAGAGGTGGAGTGAGACAGGGTGGCCTTCCATCACTTTCTGTGACATGAACTTCTCTACTTCACATGGGGCACCTCACCCTGTTGCAAACATCCCTGTCAACCCAGAATTTGTTTCCCTGGAATTTCTACCAAATGGTCTTACCAAGTCCTCCCCACTGATGCCCCCAAAATACGCTCAGTCCCTCTACCAATACAAACAGATAGGACCAGAAAGGGAGAGAATGATCCAACATGGGAAGCAGAGTCACAGAAGACTCATAGAATGACAGATGTCCTAAATAACACTCTGGCCTCAGAATCAGCCCTTAAGGCATTCAGATCTGGCTCAAGAGCCCATATGAGTATTTTAGGCATGGAAAGCCAAGACACTCTGGAAAAGGAAAAAAAGAAGATCTAAAGGGAAGACCTCAGCGAGTGAGATCCCAGTGGAAGGAACGGGGCTACCAAAGAAGAAGGTACCTTTCTCCGAAGGGAGGAAAGGACCTCCTCTTTGACTGTGACCCTGTCGGAATAGGATCAAAATTGGCGAACCCTAAAGGCTTCCATAGCCTCAGCAACTCATGACTAGAGCCTAGGGAGATTCCTGACACCATAAATAAGAGTGTCAAATTGTTAAATCAACACTAGGAGTCACTGTGTACCTATATCCCATGTGAGATCTGTCCTTAATATGTTATCTAATGTTAAGTAATGCTGTAACTAGTGCTGAAACAGTATTTTTACACTTTGTGTTTCTGTGTAGATGCAAACTGATGAAAATTTTTACTTAATACATACTGAACCGATCTTCTCTATATAAAGATAATCGAAAATGAAAAACTCAGTGTTACATTGGAAACTGCATCAAAAAATTAATCAGTTTCAAAAATATATATATATTTCATGTAGGATCTCTGTCCTTAATGTGCTGTACAATGTGACTCAATGCTATAACGAGTACTCAAATAGTATATTTCACTTTGTGTTACTATATGAGGGCAAATGGACGAATTCTTTACTTAACACATGCTAAATTGATCTCATGTATACAAAGAGAATTGAAAATGAATCTGGATGTGAACAAAGGGTGGAGGGAGCAGGCAAGGGGGGAGGGTTGCGGGGGGAGAGGGAAAATATGGGGGGAAAGCCATTGTAATCCATAAGTTGTACCTTGGAAATTTATATTCTAAATAAAAGTTAAAAAAAAAATATGCTCAGTCCCTCTTTTTCTGAGACAGAATGGAGGTGTCTGAAACAATTCCACTCTTCCTTGGCTTCTGATCCAAACCCCTCCCCATGTCGCATCCTCGCTGGCTGCCGTTCTTGGCTCCTGCTCCTGCCTATCCAGTCATTAGTGCCTTCCAGATGCACACTCAGGCTCTCTGCCCTCTCTATCTCCTCCACTCTCATTTCTACGGCTCTCTTTATGGTGAGGACACTCACATCAACCTTTATGACTTAGATTTAGCTCCAGTTTCATACATCCTGTGACTCCTAAAACATCTCCACTTGGGCGGCTTCCCAGGATCTTAACCTCAACCTACTAAGAATGAACCTGTGTCCAGTTTCCAGTCCCTGCCTAATCAGTCCTCCAGGTAGGAGTCCCATCCCTGTGAATGGCACCTCATCCATCAGGTCCCCCCCTTGCTCTCAACAGGAGCTTCATCTCTGACAGCTCCTTCCATGGTCCCAGCTCCATCAGCCCACAAATCCTTGCAGTCCCCTCCAGCCTGGCCCCTCCTCCCCACCTCCAAGCAGCTCCAGCCTGAGTTCTATCACTGGGGCCCAAACCAGGTTCCCAGGTGAGGCAGCCAGCGCTCTTGGCTTGCCCACTTTCTCCACTGGACATGGATAAGCATGGTACTGGAGAAGTGTGACAATTCCAGTCTTAAGCCTGATGGCCCCAGACCTCCTCTCTCCCCACACCCAACACTCCAAGGCTGGCAATTGAGTCCCTGTCTTAGCGGACTGCTCCCACTCCTGTCACACTCAGCGGCTTCTCCAGCACCTGGCTTAAAACATCTTTCATAAACTGGTCCTTTCTGACCCCTCTCACGTCATTTCCAGAGAGACTGCTGGCAGCTTCCTGAAGACACCAGGCCTCTGGGCTCCTGGGGATGCTGCTCCCTTGACTCAAATGCTTTTCTTCCCCCTTTTGATTTAGCAAACTGCATTTGATCCTTCAAGTCCCAGTGTGAAGATCTCTTCGAGGGGCATGGAACTGTTCCTCCCAACCCCCGCACTCTGTGGACCTTACTCCTGCATGTGAGGAGGGGACCTAGTGGCATGCACCCCTCCTTATTTTGAAATTATCTGCTTAGCTCTATTCTTCACCTCTGAAGTTGGATCGGGATTCTGGCTCCAAGGCAGGGCAGCCCGACCCAGTACTCCAACCAGACCGAGGCACGGACATGGCCGAAATGTACTTGACCAGGCCTGACTCATTGGCAACACTTCACCTAGGGTGGGAACGACACAATGGACCTCATACATTTCAGTGGGGCGCTGACGGCTTCCTGCAGAGGGCGCTGCTAGTGGGACTTGGCAACAAGCGCCAACAGGCTCTCATAAACTTCCGAAGAATCATCCCTTATTGCAGCACTGGGAGAGGGTGCCACGGTTAACAGGAAAACAATCGCTCTCGCTAAGCGTGTAGGCAGCCTGTTGCCATGACTACGGATGCCCAGTGCTGGTTGGCTCTGCGCCGCCACCTGCTGGCTGCCGGCGGGAGCCGACCGCCCAGGCAGCTGAGCGCCTGCGGGTTCCTTTCGTCCCACTTGAGTAAGACAGCGGGAAATCACGGCCGTGCGGGTGCCAGCGCTGGTCAAAGGCAGAACTTCTGTTTAGCCCAATGCCCCTTGAATCTGGAGTGATACATTCCCGGCCCTCCGAACGTCATCTGAGGGAGTTCTGGCAGATCTCCACTTCTTTCTCTAGGCCTCCCTCCCTCTCCGAGCGCTGCAGGAACCCGCGTGAGCCAATGCAGAACAGAGGCGGGTGTGTGCTGTGCTTTCCTCCTGACAGGGCGCCACGGTTAGGAATACAGAACCTGAGAGCCACTCAATCATGATAAACAAACGTCTGAAATGTCCACCAGCTGATAACATGGGATCCACCCGTGCATTCAGTGGCCGTAAAAGGGAATGAACTGACGGGAGCTAAACACGAATGGATTTTCCAAACAGTGGCCACAGGAAGGCAGACAGACACAAAGGGCCTGTGCTAGAAGATTCCATTTACACGAAATGTTCAGATGAGGCAAAACTCCAGACGCAGGAGGTAGCCGATGCCAGGGATGGAGAGTGGTGGGGCAGCTGGGGCCGACTGCTAACAGGTATGGGGTTTCTCCTGGGGTGATGGACGTGTTCTAGAATTAATGATGGTTACTCTGTGAATGTACTAAATGTAGTAAAACCACCGAGTCGTACACTTTAAATGTTAAATGGTGATTTTTACCTCAATTTTAAGTTAGGAACAATAATGCTTGAGCGCTCCCTCTGTGCTAGTCATTGCCTTTCCTGAGGTGCACAATGACCCTGCGGCAGGCGCTCAGCCCACCCCCAGAGGCCACAATAACAGAGCTCTCCTGCAAGCAAGCACTTACTTACATGTACCCACTGCAACACCATGATGACCCTGGGCGGCAGGCACCACTGCCCCATTTTAAAGACATGAGGAACCACATACAGAGGTGAGGCAACTTCACCTGCAGTAAAGGCGAAGAGGCAGGCCTGGAACCTGAGCAACCGGGCTGCGGGCTCTCACAAGGGAGATGGCAGGGGAGGGGATCTGACAGCCAGCCCTGTCACGTAATCACCTGGTGCCCTGAGCTGGCCCGTACTCCACACTGGCTGTGGCCCAGGAGCTCAGGAGCCCCTCTACCTCCTTAGCTGCCATGTTTGGGTGTCTGACCCCTGCTCCCTCGACCTTACCCCTTTTGTTCCCTTTACTTGTCTCACTTCCAGTGAGGGCCTACAGAACCTTTTCAGCTTTGTGCCTGCACAGGGCTTTGCATTTCAAGAGTACCTTTTGAACATCTGATAAAGGAAAATGTGATGGGAAATTATTTAGTGGATGTTTGTCACACAGAACGGGAGTTGCAGCCAATTTTCCTGTTCTCTGGTCAAAATCCATCCCTCTCTAAAATTTGACACGTGCTCACTAATGTGCAAACAGCGAAGCAGGCCTGTGTCACACCCATCCTGATTCTGTTCACACAATACAACAAAGGCAGCTTCCCCACCAAGTGATTTATGTTTCATTTATTCAATCAATTTAATTTTCAAACTATACCTTAGAATGGCAACTATAATAGTTAAAATTTTTTTCTTTGGTGAGTTCTAAGGTAAATATTTCAGTATGTGAACTATAATTAAAACTTCTATAATAAAAATGGCATAAAGCTTACAAGGTCTCACCTTCTGACTGGGAGAGATGAATTTTCACAAAAGCATCAAGGTACCAGGTATGAGCCATAGCTTGCAAGATGCAATGGGGCTTCCAGTGGATTTTCACATCAGCTTATTAAATGGATGCTGGGGTCAAATCTAAAAGTCAGTGTGGAGTCATCAAAAACACACAACTGCTAAAGTAATCTTTTCTTTGCAGGTTAGCTTTTTTTAAAAATAAAATATTTTTATTAATTAACTGCCTAATATACTTTATAAAACCTTTCATTACATGTTGGACTGTACACTCTCCTTCATGTCACAATTGTGTAATATTACTTTCTATAGAAGAACAGAAAGTCTAATCTTTTCTTTAGCAGGCTTGCTATAAATCTGCTTTATATTATCAATGGTTTAGAATAAAGCTTTTCAACTTCATATCACATTTCATTATTGAAAAAGTCATACACATTTTAGGGATTTCTGTTACATTATTTTTTTTTAAGTCTTAAAAATATGTTCTAACACATTTAGTGACAAAGACCCACCCATGATACAACATTAAGAAAACAAACACCAGGGGGCAGGTGTGCAGTCTGGTGGTGAAGGCGCTCATGTCTCCTATCACAGTACCTGGGCTTGATTCCCAGTTTCAGCTCCTGATTCCAGCTTCCTATTACTGTGGATCCTGGGAAGCAGTGCCGATAGTTCAAGTGTCTGGGCTCCTGCTACCCACGTGTGGGACCTGCACTGAGTTCGTGGGGTTGGCCCCGGGCACTGTGGGAGCTGGGGCGTGAAATACTAGATGAAGCTCTCCCTATGATCCTTTGTCTCTCAAATTAAGGGAGGGGGGAGAAAATACCAACTGGGCTTCTAGTTGGGCTAATTAAAATCTATATGCCTGGCAAAGTGGCTGGCTGTGCTAATGGAAAGTGCAAAGCAATGCATAAAAGATAAATCTGAAAACTTTAGTTTCAAGACAGACTTAATTTTTCATGATTTTCCCAGAGCCAGTCATGGTATTTATTTAACTTGTGGTCTTCAGGGTGCACCTGGAAGAAATACAACACATTAGAAGACAGGTTTTTTTTTTTTCTTCATTTCTTTAAAGATTTTATTTATTTGAGAGTCAGAGTTACAGACACAGGGAGCAACAGAGAAAGATCTTCCATTCACTGGTGCACTCCCCAAATGGCTGCCAGAGCTAGAGGTGGGCTGATCCAAAGCTAGGAGCCAGGAGCTTGCTCTGGGTCTCCCATGTATATCCAAGGACTTGGGTCACCCTCTACTGCTTTCCCAGACCACAGCAGAGAGCTGCATGGGAAGAGAAGCAGCCGGGACATGAATGAGTGTCCATATGAGATGCCAGCACGAGAGGCAGAGGCTTAGCCGGTCCAACAGAGGTCTTATGTAAATTAGTCAGAAATACATTTTTAGCGGTCCACATTTTGGCACAGCAGTTTAAACTGCCACTTGTGATACTTGTTCATGTCCTGGCTGCTCTACTTCTGATCTAGCTCCCTGCTAATAAGCCTGGGAAAGCAACTGAAGAAGGCCCAAAGTGCTTGTGCCCTTGCCACCCATGTGGGAGACCACCTGAATGGAGTTCAGGCTCCTGACTTCAACCTGGCCCAGCCCTGGCTGTGTGTCCATTTGGGAAGCGAACCAGGGGACAGAATGCCCCTTTTTCTCTCTGTCTCTCCCTCTCTTTCTGTCACTCTGCCTTTCAACTAAACAAATTTTTAAAAAGTCTTTAAAAAGAAAAAAAAGTATTTTTTATACTTTAGTTTTAAAGGTTTGGTGAAGAACAGTATGATAATGACTGCAATGTATGACAACACTTAGTATAGTAGAATTCTTGAATGTTTAAATTAAGCTTTACACTTAATGGGGTGGGCATTTGGCACAGGAGTGAAGACCCTGCCTGGGATGCCAATATCCTATATCAAAGTGCCTGGGTTCAAGTCCTGGCTCTGTTTTTTAAAAAAATATTTTATTTATTTGAAAGGTAAATAACTCAAACTGGTTCACTCCCCAAAAGGCTGCAACAGTCAGTTCTGGGGCAGGCTGAAGCCAGGAGCCAGGAGCTTCATCTCAGTCTTCCATGTGGGTGTAGGAGTCTAAAGACTTAGCCATCTTTGGCTGCTTTTCCAGGTGTAATAGCAGGGAGCTGGATCAGAAGCAGAACAGGATACCCACTGCAGGGAGTAGCTTAACCCACAAGGCCTGCCCTGCTGGCTCTGCTTATGATTCTAGCTGACTGCTAATGTGCACCCCGGGAGGCAGCAGCAGTGACAGCTCAAGTGCCTGAGCCCCTCCCATCTACATATGAGACCCAGATTGAGTTCCTGGCTCCCAGCTTCAGTTTGGCTGCTGCAGGCATTTGAGGAGTGAATAAGCAGACAGGAGTTCTCTATCTGCTTCTCTGCTTTGCAAAATAAACAATCAAAAAATAAAAATAGGGGCACAGTGAGTTAAACTGCTGTTTGCAGTGTTGGCATCCCGTATCAGGGTGGCAGTTCAAGTCCTGGCTATTCCGCTTCTGATCCAGCTTCCTGCTAATCCTGGGCCTCTGCCAGGCATGTGGGAGACCAGGATGGAGTTCTAGGCTCCTGGCTTAGGCCCAGCCCACCTCCCCAACCATTTGGCCATTTGGGAAGTGAACCAGCAGATGGAAGATCTCCATTTCTCCCTCTTTGTCTATCGCGCTCTGCCTTTAAAATAGGTAAATAAATTCATCTTAAAAAATAAAATTTTGTCTTATATTAAGGTAGTTCTGTACAGTTTACGAGTGCTTTTCAATTTAGCACTGATCCTCAGCATGTTGTGGAGTGTGGGATAGCAATGACACAAATTAAGTATTAATGGCTCATTTTCTTTTCTTTTTTCAAGATTTATTTATTTATTTACTTGAAAGAGCTACAAAGAGAGAGAAGGAGAGGCAGAGAGAGCGAGAGAGAGAGGTCTTCCATCCCCTAGTTCACTACCCAGCTGGCCGCAATGGCCAGAGCTGTGCCGATCCAAAGTCAGGAGCCAAGGTCTTCTTCTGGGTCTCCCACATGGGTGCAGGGCCCCAAGGACTTGGGTCCTTCTATTCTTTCCAAGGGCACAGCGGAGAGCTGGATGGGAAGAGGAACAGCCAGGACTCGAATCAGTGCCCATTTGGGATGCTGGCACTGCAAGTGGCAGCTTTACCTGCTATGCAACAGCCCCAGCCCCATGGCTATCTTCTAGGAGGTTACTGACCCTGAGATTAAATGGATTAGTTGGGTCACAGTGGATAGTCCTGGTACAGCAGGGACAGGGCCACTGTCCTCAGTTCAGCCCTGACCAGACTGTTGGCTCCATGCATTACCTATGAGTCACAGGCTAACAGGGCAGTGAAAAGCCCACACACCATCTGCTAGGATGCCATCAGGATGCCTCTGGGTGGGCATAGTCTGTAAAATGGTAGCTGAAGTAGGAATCAGCTACCCCCAAAACAGTCTGAGACCACCAGGAGAGATCCCCACAACATACACAATCTGAGCCCAAACTTGCCCACCTCCCTCGAGTGGGATACTTCTGACAGGAGGAAAACATCAGGCTGAGACAGAAATAGAGCCAGATGTGAAAAACAGGGACCAGTGCTGTGGCACAGTGGGCTAAGCCTCCACCTGCGGCACCAACAACCCATATGGGTGCTGGTTTAAGTCCTAGCTACTCCACTTCTGATCCAGCTCTTTGCTATGATGGCCTGGAAAAGCAGAAGATGGCCCAAGTGCTTGGGCCCCTGCACCTGTGTGGGAGACCTGGAAGAAGCTCCTGGCTTTGGATCAGTGCAGCTCTGGCCATTGCAGTCATTTGAGGTATGTACCAGCAGATGGAAGACCTCTCTCACTCCCTCTGCCTCTCTGTAACTGTGTCTTTCAAATAAATAAATTAAATAATCTAAAAAAAAGTGAAAAACAGCTGGAGGTCAGTCGGAGGCCATACCAATGAGTCTTTATGGACCCAGGAGAGCCTGTGGCTCCTTTCTCTGCTGCCAAAAACCCCATTGCTGGTCTTTAAGCTGGGAACTAAAGTGCCTCTGTCTATAACAGCTCTTGTGTCCTGCAAACAGTTTTAGCCATATTGCTGGATTTATTTCTAACCTAAGCGGTCAGGGCATCTAATTGGATGCAGACACAAAATGTACTGGACATTATGGCTAGCAGTGGGCCTTACCTGCTTCCACTCATTGACGCAAAAAATTCGGTAAGAGTCATTGCCGTATTTTCCAATCCCATGAAGCTCAATTGGATATTTCCACTGCTTTGTCAGATACTCATCTGAGGAATACAACATCCTGCATGTCAGGTCAGCCTCTAGAAAGACACTTTCCCTAATGTGTGGTGGTGGGGCAGGTACACAGGACAGCAGAAAGGGACGTGAGGATTCTCTCCACACCCTCAGTTCTTCCCTCTGAATTCTCGCGGTTCCTTACCACGATTTGCCTCTTCCTGACCACTGTCTTGTGCTGTGCTCACCAGACAGTGGTAACACCCTGGAGGCCAAGGACTGGCCTTTCTGCTTCACTGACCTCTTTCCCTAATTCTGTCCATGTGTTCTGAGCCAATGCCAGGGAGATAGGCATTGACTAGGTCAGTGGGAGACTGTGGTTTGGGGGCAAGGACCCTGTTTTTAAGACTTCTGTGCCTGAGCAGAATAACCTCTATTAGTGGAGCCTCCAAGGACATTAAAGTTTAAGGCATGGCTTTTTTAGATAGGTAAAAATCTATGTTTTTCCTTTGGGTTTATAGGAAAGCACCTGAGAACTTGATGATGGTTTTTGCTCGAAGATCATACAGACCAAGAGGCTTGAGAAGTTCTGATACATCTCTCCAGTCCGCAGCTCTCGCTACCTCGGCTGAAGGGTACTTCTCCAGAAACTCCCAAAGCACAGGTATTGCCATTTTGCCTGAGTAGTAAAAATAACCAAATGAGTACAAGAGGTCCCATAGGCTGTCTTCAAGTTCAGGTACATCTTCATCTAGAAATCTCATCCAGAGGTTTTTGTTTTCTTAACCACTGACAAGAAGCCACTACCTGAACAGACAACTACTTTCAGAGTACAATACCAATACTAGTCATCTACTGAGCTAACAGTTCTGAAACCTGCTCTTGTGAGATTAATTTTAGATAATCATTTTTTTAGATAACCAGTGCAGAACCATACAGAATACAAGGTGCAGCCAATGAAACACAGGCTTTTATATATGTCCAAGGACAGAAAAATGGTAAGAGTTTTACTGATGGCCAAAACTGATTTCAAAGAACATTTGCCCCTTAATGCTGGAAAGGCTGTGGGCAGATTCCAACTTAACCTCTCACAGGTGAGGAGTGTGAAGGCTGAAAGACGAAAGCCTACCTATGGTCACACAGACTTGGAATGGACCTTGCACCCAGGCCACCTAATCTATTCCTCCTCATTACACTGTCTCTATGAGGGCAAGATGAAAATTCACAAACCTGAGGTCCGATTGAGAAATATGGTCGCAATGAGCAGCTTCCATGGGTCATGAAAAAGCGTTTCTTGGACGAGATTAAAAGGTGACCGAGGAGGTGTCCACTTCTTAAAGGCTTTGCGTCGTGGGGGGCTAAGACCTGAACAAACACACGGCATCAAAACTGAACACTGGAAATATACTTAAAATCTGGTGTTCTTTCTGACTGTGAAAGGGATACCTGCTTTGTTATACTTGCTGGAAAAATACAGGCTTGTTTTTCTTCTCTCTATTTGTGTTCGTGGGATGGTGTCTTCTGAAAAGGAAGAATGAACACTGTTCACACAATCTATGGTTCAGCCTAAAGAAAGATGCAGGGATGCAAATGGTAACAATACCACAGCTACTAAAATGCCTCCCAAGCACTACTGTAATCACTGGCATAAATTAACCAACTGAATCCTAATGATCTGTGAGCAAGTTACAAGATTATTTCTACTTTACAGACAAGGAAATCTGGGGCACAGAGAAATTAAGTAACTTGCCCAAGGTCACATAGCTGTTAACTGTCGGAGCTAAAATCCGAACCCAAGCAGTCTGGCCAAAGTCCATGCTTTTTTTTTTTTTTTAAGATTTATTTATTTATTTGAAGGTCAGAGTTATACAGAGAGAGGAGAGGCAGAGACAGAGAGAGGTCTTCCATCCGATGGTTCACTTCCCAGATGGCTGCGATGGCCAGAGCTGCGCTGATCCGAAGCCAGAAGGAGCTTCTTCCAGGTCTCCCACGTGGGTGCAGGGGCCCAAGGACTTGGGCTATCTTCTACTGCTTTCCCAGGCCATAGCAGAAAGCTAGATTGGAAGAGGAGCAGCCAGGACTAGAACTGGCGCCCATATAGGATGCCAGCGCTTCAGGCCAGGGTGTTAACCCACTGCGCCACAGCACTGGCCCCATTATTAAGAATTTTACTAAGGGAAAAAAATTGAAAACAACAAGGCCTTTTTTTTTTTTTTTTTTTTTGACAGGCAGAGTGGACAGTAAGAGAGAGAGACAGAGAGAAAGGTCTTCCTTTGCCGTTGGTTCACCCTCCAATGGCTGCCGCGGTCGGCACGCTGCGGCTGGCGCACCGCGCTCATCCGATGGCAGGAGCCAGGTGCTAGGTGCTTTTCCCTGGTCTCCCATGGGGTGCAGGGCCCAAGCACTTGGGCCATCCTCCACTGCACTCCTGGGCCACAGCAGAGGGCTGGCCTGGAAGAGGGGCAACCGGGACAGAATCCGGCGCCCCGACCGGGACTAGAACCCGGTGTGCCGGCGCCGCAAGGCGGAGGATTAGCCTGTTGAGCCACAGCGCCGGCCTGAGATTTATTTATGTATTTATTTACTTATTTGAAAGGTAGAGTTGCAGAGAGGCAAAGGCAGAAAGAGTGAGAGAGAGGTCTTCCCTCCTCTGGTTCACTCCCCATATGGCCACAACGGCTGGAGGGAGCTGTGCTGATCCAAAGCCAGGAGCCAGGAGCTTCTTCCGGATCTCCCATGCAGGTGCAGGAGTCCAAAGATTTGGGCCATTTTCCACTGCTTTCCCAGGCCACAGCAGAGAGCTGGATTGGAAGTGGAGCAGCTGGGACTCAAACCAGGGTCCATATGGGATGCCAGCACCGAAGGTAGCCGCTTTACCCCCTACACCACAGCGCCAGCCCCGAGTCTATGCCTTTAACCACTCTATTCTCTATGATTTATGTTTGGAGCTCATGGCACTGAAAATTAGGTACAGTTTAGAATATGTTAAACTGTGACACATTTCTACAAGTGTTTGTTAAAATATTTTTTTTAAGGATGGAAAACTGGCACAGCAGTTAAGTTACTACTGGAGATGTTCACTTTCCACAATAGAATGCCTGGATTGAGTCCCAGCTGCTCCATTTCCAATCCTGCTTCCTGCTGATGCACACCCTAGGAAGCGGCAGGAGGATGGCTCAAGCACTTGGGTTCTTGCTGCCCACGTGGGAGACCTGGGTGGAGCTCTGGGCTCCTCACTTCAACCTGGTCCAGCTCTGGCTGTTGTGGGCATTTAAGGAGTGAATCAGGAGACGGAAAATCTCTGTGTGCCTTTCAAATAAAATGAAAAACAAAACAAAACAAAACAAAACAATTGCGGGGCGGGCAGCATTGTGACATAACAAGTAAAGCCTCTGCCTGTGACACTGGCATCCCATAAGGGCGCTGGTTCATGGGCTGCTCCACTTCCATTCCAGCTCCCTGCTATTGGCCTGGGAAAAGCAATGGAAAATGGCTCAAGTTGTTGCCACCCATGTGGGAGACCGGGACAGAGTTCCTGGCTCCTGGCTTCCACCTGGCCCAGCCCTAGCTGTTGTGGCCATATAGGGAATAAACCAGTAGATCGAAGATCCTTTCTTACTCCCCACCCTCAACTCTTTCAAAATAAGTAAATCTTAAAAAAAAAAAATATGTTATAATCATTATTGCTCAGTGATAATTTTTCTTCTTTAATTTTCCCTATTGCTCAAAATTTCTTCTGTGAACACTTATATTAACCAAAAAAAGGGATACAGATAAAATATAAGTTCCAAGAAAAACCTAAGATTTGGACCCTGGAACACCTGAGGCCACTATCTACTGGGAGATTCTATCTACCAGGAACCAGTGTTATCAGACTTCTTAAATTTCTAAAATCATCACATTTAAATACTTCCTTTAGCTATACCCTGAAAATCTGAATATCTGACATCTATATAGCATGAAGCCATTGTTTTCACTTCTCATTTTACCTGATAATATTAAAGATGTGAAAAACAGGATTAGTGAGGGTTGTTACTTTTAAATTTTTTTTTTTTTTTGATTTTGATTTTTGACAGGCAGAGTTATTAGATAGAGACAAAGAGAAAGGTCTTCCTTCCGTTGGTTCATTCTTCAAATGGCCACTACGGCCGGCACACTGTGCCGATCCGAAGCCAGGAGCCAGGTGCTTCCTCCTGGTCTCCCATGCGGGTGTAGGGCCCAAGCACTTGGGCCATCCTCCACTGCCTTTCCGGGCCACAGCAGAGAGCTGGACTGGAAGAGGAGCAACTGGGACAGAATCCGGTGCCCCAACCAGGACTAGAACCCAGGATGCTGGCACTGCAGGCGGAGGATTAGCCAAGTGAGCCATGGTGCTAGCAGGGTTGTTACTTTTAAGAAACAGTTTCTTTTTTAATAAACTGAAGCTTACAAATTAAACAACTCTCCCCAAACGTTAATGGGATTGATTGGAGGCTGGGACACACATCTAGGTTTCCAAATAATGTCTAGTATTACCTGCTCTTCTAGTTTGCTGATGTTGCTGCTGCTTTTTTTATTTTTTAAGATTTTTTATTTATTTGAGAGGTAGAGTCACAGTGAGAGGGAGAGACAGAGAAAGAGGTCTTCCTTCCATTGGTTCACTACCCAAATAGCTGCACCAATCCAAAGCCAGAAGTTTCCTCTCGTTCTCCCATGTGAGTGCAGGGGCCCAGGCACTTGGGCCATCTTCCACTGCTTTCCCAAGCCACAGCAGAGAGCTGGATTGGAAGAGGAGCAGCTAGGACTGGAACTGGTGCCCATATGGGATGCTTGGGAAGCAGATGGAGGATTAATCGACTGTGCTATAGTGCCAGCCCCTTAAAGATTTATTTTGCTTTCCCTGGGCCCGTCAGCAGGGAGTTGGATTGGAAGTGCAGCAGCCAGGACTGGGACCAAAGCTCTGATGCGGGATGCTAGCTGTCACAGTGGCAACTTAACAGCTGCACCACAATGCTAGCTCCTGCTTCTCTAGTTTGAATAGGAAGCCCAGCAGGAAGTAAAAAAAGAGAACTAAGCAGACTGCTTTTACTAGCTACTTGTTAACTTTTTCTGCAGGTTCCTATAAATAATCACCAATTAGCCTTCTTTATTGCTAGTTTACTTGACAATTTCTACCTAGGCCAATGGGAAGTCTACTACTCCACCGGACATCAAGTAACCCAGGAGTACTTCACTATATGTTGAGAGCTAGACTTGGTAAAATTTAGGATGAATAGGATTCTTTCCAACTTAGTCATAAATGTATGTTTTTAATATTTACATTTTCCCATTATAATTGTAATCAGTCTACACAACTCCAAAGTTTTCTTTAAGCAGCTCAGTTTTTACACAGTCTCTAGGCAGACATGGCCATTTTCTGTTAAAGGCAGAAAAATTCCAGTCTCTGAGGAGACACAAAACCATGGGTGGGACTCAGCGAGAATCAAGTGTCACCCCTGTTCCACCAATTTGTTCAGGTTGTTTTCCCATAGGGTTTTAAGTAAAATTACTATTCTTCTTTAAAGAGTTATTCATTATACCATAATGGCATAATAAATTACTAATACAGGGCTGCTCAAATGGGCTCTTTTTTTATCTCTTATTCACTGAGGTATTATAAAAGCAGAACTGCTAAGCTCTCAATTCCATATTAAGAGCACACTACAAATAATAGATGAACTATGTGATTATACTTCTGAATTATTTAGAGTGCCAAGGCATTTTAGGGAAGCATTACATTATAATAGAAGCTAAAAATGACTATGATCTGCACAAAATTAAATTGGTAGTCACTCATAAGTAGTAAGTAAGAAGAGGGGTGTGAAGGAAGGACACTGATGAGTCTTGACCACTTCAGGAACAAAAGTGCATGCTCCAAATTCTCTGCATGTGAAGCCTTTTTAATCTTCAAGTCTTAAGATTACTAACTGGAAAGAGAATGGGGGTGCTGGCACTGTGGTGTAGCGGGTAAAGCTGCCACCTAGTTCGATACCCAGCTGCTCCACTTCCAATCCAGTTCTCTGCTACGGCCTAGAAAAGAAGATAGCCCAACTGCTTGGAGCTCTGCACTTGTGTGGGAGACTCGGAAGAAACTGCTGGCTCCTGGCTTTGAATTGGTCCGGCTCCAACCGTTGTGGCCTTTTGGGGAGTGAACCAGAGGATGGAAGACCTCTCTCTCTTTCTCTGTAACTCTGCCTTTCAAATAAATAAATCTTAAAAAAAAAAAAAAAAAAAAAATGAGGGGCCAGCGCTGTGGCACAGCGGGTGAAACCACCACCTAAAGTGCTGCCATCCCATATGGGCACCGGTTCGAGTCCCAGCTGCTCCACTTCTGATCCAGCTCTCTGCTATGGCCTGGGAAAGCAGTAGAAGATGGCCCAAGTCCTTGGGCCCCTGCGCTCACGTGGGAGACCCGGAAGAAGCTCCTGGTTCTTGGCTTCAGATTGGTACAGCTCTGGCTATTGTGGCCAATTGGGGAATGAACTAGTGGTTGGAAGACACCTCCCCCCTCCCCTTCTTTCTCTGTGTAACTGTGACTTTCAAATAAATCTTAAAAAAAAAAAAGAATGGGAAGAAAGGAAACAGCCATTGAGAAGGGAGCCCCATCGGCTACGTTGGGGAAAGGATGTGGCAGCTGTTGAAGGGAAAACTCTTCCTTTGCCCAGGCACCATGGCAGCAACCAGCTGATCCTCTCTCCGCCACAGGAAAGGACTTGAAAATCATTTAGACAAGGCCTTAGGAGTGAGTAGACTGTATCTGCCATGTGGCTCTCTTCCCAGATCTTAACTGTGCATAGGCAGGAAATACAAGACTCGGGAGTCTACATTCCTCATTACATAACATCTAATAGCACTTTAAAGCACTGAATACCTTGAAATATTTTCTCAGAAGTCAAGACTTTCTCAGTTTGTGAGCAGCTGCTGTCCATCTCAGAGCCACATCTTAAAAAGTCAGTATGCAAATACTCCTTCCTTCCCCCAGTGTCTCCTTTTGTTCTGATTCCCTCTGATTCTGAAGAGGTATCCTCATGCTTCTGGCTGTGTTCTGCTGCTTTGGTCGAATCTAATTCATTTGTGACTCCAGAAGTTAACTGTTTAAGATGAAAACTTGATTCTGAACTTGATCTTTCTTTCACAAGGCTATTTTCAGCACTGGTCACACCCAGGGGCTCGCTGCCTGCCCTGGCATCGGAAACACAGAGCGCTCTATCAAGCTCACCCTCCCGCGGAACAGGCTCGCTCTCAGCGCCTGCTTTATTACACATGGCATTTCTTTTCCTACTACTTTGAACAGAGTCTGAAAGATTCTTCCCGAACCCTTTTTTAGTTTTCTTAATGTGAATTCCTTTTAACACAGTCTCCTTTCCTTTGGACTTTCTGCCTTTTCCAGAGGCAACATCGTGAACACCCTCATCTTCTTTCGAAGGCAAGTGAATGGAAGTAGTGTTAGAGGGTCCTCTGTTACCTTGCAAATCTGAACAAGCACTTGGCAGAGGACACTCATCCTTTTCCTGCCTGCTTCGTGTCCTGAGGTTCCAGTTTGAAACGTTCCTGCTGTTTTGCAGTTGAGATGTCAGATCTGCCACGCTGCAATCTTTTTTTCTTGACTTGGTGCCCCTTTTAGGAACCAGGGTAAAATCAAAATCTTCTGGGTGAAGAGACGTCTCCCCATTTTTGCGAAGATAATTAGTAAGCGACCTTCTGGATCTGAACTTCAGTCCCTGGGGGCTGGAAGACGACACTGAATGAAACTCAATGCTAGTAAAAATAGCAACAATCAAAAGAACTGGACTACACTTCAGATTTCTAATTCATCATTTCCAAATGTTGTAATGAGCATTTTTATTTTTCTTTTTAAATGAGAAAAGTGCTAACGAGCACTTTAAAATGGTATCCTCTCTAACAGCATAAAGTAAATTTATAAATATAACGTAAATGTAACTCCTCATTAACTATTCAGATAGTAAGGGAAATGAAATGTGTAAATATCCCCGAATCACCTGATACAATGAATCAATGGCACTGAAAGAACAGAATACTCAATGGTTTTTGGTAAAAAAAGATATAAGCCAAGATGTTTGTTGTATATTCTCACTACCTCTCAAGACAAAATTATTTTGCTGTAGTGTCTTTACGGCCTCGTGAGCTTACCTGATAAAATACACATCAAATTTTCCCGCTGTCTTCCCAGACAACCTTTGCTTGACAACTCTTTCCCATCCACATGGAACCGACGTGGGGCGTTCTGTCACGGCAGTGCCACCACACCCAGCAGCAGCCACGGGTTCTGGCAGCAGAGGGTTACACGCACTGCTTCCGTTTATCACCATTTGTGTCTCATCTTCTCCCACTCTTTCCAATCTCACAGCATCATCCCTGGAAAAACAACACACAAGTGATTAACTCATTTAAAATTGATTCCCTTTTTTCTTATCCCATATCAACCTATGATAGTCTGGAATCCATATGGATTATTCAGGTTAAAATTGGATAGATTAATGTTAGCATGAACCAGTCTTGTTCTACAGGTTATCTTCTTGTCCACCACATAAGTTTCTTCTTCTCCAACATGAGTTTTAAAATATGGGAAATCTCTATTAAAAATGCTAATCATTCAATAAGGCTGTTACATAGATTTCTGGTGGCACTTGGTCTAAGTCTGAGAATATGAACCAACAGCTGAGTCCAGGATTAACAGAAACCCTTGAAGCACTCAGTGAGAGGTCACCTCCATCACCAGCTCCCCTCTGCAAATAAACGAGGTACACATTTCACCTATGATATGTGTGTTTTTCTGGGCCAAAGTGTCTTTCATTTTGACCAGATGTTGCACGCCTCCTAAAATAAATAATTTCTGATTCTGAATTCTCAATCTCTTTAATTCTTGATCCTCATGATGCCAACTTTGTGAGATTGGTAACGTTTACTCTCATTTCACCGATGAAAGTGGGTGAGAAGCAAGACGTGCACAACAGACCAGAACCCAGGTCCACTTCACCTTAGCCTACCACTTCTCCCCTGTGCCGCTCCCGACAAGCTTCGGTCAAGTGCATCCTACTCACTGACTCAGTGATCCGTGTGGATCCACTGTGACAGATACACTGTGTGGATCCGTCTCCGCTGCTCAACTAACCCAATGTCTTTTCTACAAACAGGGAAACTAAGCAGCAACCGGTGACTAACCAGAGTGAGAACCCCAGTTTGGGGACTGGGGCTGTTCTAATGGAAGCCACAGTTTGCACTTCCCAGGAAAGGGGACAGACACCTTGCTTAGTCAGCGCCACACCGGCGGCTCTGCCATTTACTAGCCGTGTGCCCCAAAGCAAGCCACTTCAGCCTTCGATGCTGGCTTCTTGCTAAAAGGGAGGGAAGACCTCCGCGACGCAGCTCTGAGGATGGCGTTTCCGAACAAGGCGGGCCACCCTCGCCTCACAGCACACGCACGCCAGCACGCCTCCTGTTGCTGCTCCCGCGGCCCAGGGCGAACCGGAGACCTCTCCAGGCGCCGCCCGCCTTCCCCCAGCTCCCCGAGTCGCTTCGGGGCAGGAAGCGGGGCGCACCCTGGGCTGACCCCAGCTCTCAGTCCCTCAAGCCCAGAAAGGCCCACCCCGCCTACTCGCCAGCTCCCATTTTACGGGGGTGAAGCGGAGGCCCGAAAGGGGACAGTCACTTGCCCGAGGTCGCAGGGCTGGGCTGGGGCTGGGCGCTCGCTACAGGAGACCGCAGGGGCAGCTCCGCCATGCCCCAGGCTCGGGCTCTCCATCTCAGCCGGGCCACCCTCAAAGCGGGCTCCAGCTGCGACCCGCGGCCGAGAGCTACGAGGCCCTGGGGCGGAAGAGAAGCGAGAGGTAAAAACCCCCGCCCCTCAGACCGCTGAGGTAAAACCAGTCTGAAGATAGTGAATGAACGCGCGAAACACTACACATTTGCTTTCCGGCCGCTCCCGCCTCCATAACTACCACTTCCACGGCTCCGCCAATCATATCCTTTATCGGGGAAAACGTCCCGCCCCCTCTACCCGTCTCGACCAATGGCGCACGCATTGGTGGCGCTTAACGCCTTCTGGGCTCCCTGCGTCGCTTTTACTGCTTTTCTCGCCCTCCCTTTTAGGCATGCGCACTCAGAGCTACGGGGGGGGGGCGCTCGTGCGCCGCTCACTGCGCATGTGCGTTGCCAGGGGTAGCGCGGGTAGCCAAATTGGCTCGTCGAGCGGAGCGGGTGGCTGAGGCGGGGAGGAGGGGCCCGAGTCGTGAGGGAAACCGCGATGAGGGCCGTGCTGACGTGGAGAGATAAAGTCGAGCAGTGGTGAGGCGCGGGGCCGTCTGGAGGAGCGGGGAGGGCGGAGCGCCTGCGGGGATGGCGGCAGCCGCGGCGGGCACCGGCGCGGTTGCCAAGGGCAACGGGCCTGCGGCCTGGGCGGAGGGCCGCGGAGCGCGGGTCTGGGAGCCCGCGGGGTCGCCCTCCCGGGGGCGGCGGCCTTCGAGGCGTTTTGTGCCTCCTCAGGGAGCGGTCGCGTCGCTGCCTCGGCTGACCTCCGTCAGGGTCGCCCCCCGCGCATTGCCCGTGGCTTGATTTCTCCACACTGAACTTTCTCTGAAGTGCGGTTTTCGGGTTTCCCACGGAAACTTAGGTACAACGTGTAGGAGGAATTAGTGTCAGGGGAGTGTCCAAGTACCGCTGGGAGCCGCAGGACGGTGCGGGCGTCGCCCGGACGCCGATGCGGGGGACCGGGGAGCTGGGGGTCCTCTGGGCCCGGAGGGTGGCCGCTGCCCTCGGAAGGAGCTAAGGTGAACAGCAGCGAGCCCGGCCCTGCTCGCCTGCTGGCGTGTTTCGTGCCCTTTAAAAGTCACCTGCACCCGCCCATCACACCACGGGACTGCATGGGTGATTCTCAGCCTGACTTGCAAGAATCTTCCTGGATGGTCTTTTCAGCCCCCTGGCCCAGTGGCGGGCCACGGGGGTCAGACATGTGTTCCCTGTCTGTGCTCATCTCACGGTGAGATCCTGGGCGTCCATTACGGGTCCCTTCGGAGATGGCTGCGGCTCTGCTGGTAGCGAGTGATGGCTTTGCGGCTGCAAACCCAAGAGTTTGCGTGACAAACTCAGGAGCGTGCAGGGCTCAGGCAGGGACATAAATGAGAGATGAGTGTTGGCAAACACAAGGAATTTCTACTTTTAATAGACTTGAGTTTAAAAAAAAAAACACACCTCTGTTGTGAAAGTGCCCCCAGTGCAAACTGGTGATCTCTGGCACCTGCACGTTTGGCTTGGATGCCACAGAGTAAGAGTGGCAAGGACTGTGGGAAACGAGAGTGCCTGCTCTGCTCTGCCAGTTGCCACCATGTAGGAACTGGCCCTGTGTGCTCAGATCTTCCTGTTTTTACCAGAAGCTGCAAATCTGGGCTTCTCTCTGAAATGTCCTAATTTTTAAATGTTGGCACCTAATCTGAAAAAACAAAAGCAAACACCATGTGGGCCAGACAAAACATTTGCTGGCCCAGTGCAGCCTGATTTGCTGAGTTCTCAACCCCTGGCACGGAATTTTGTTCATTTCTCTCTTGTGGTACTTAGAGTCTATCCAGAATAAAGGACAATTTTTAATCTGTTTAATCCAGAAGTCTAGAAACTCTTTAAAAAGCAGTGGCTATATTTTATTTATTTCCGGATTATTCCAGAGCTTGGTCAAGTTGGTGGTGGTTATTACTATTTGTTGTTGTTGTTGCTGTTTTGACAGGCAGAGTGGACAGTGAAAGAGAGAGACAGAGAGAAAGGTCTTCCTTTGCCGTTGGTTCACCCTCCAATGGCCGCCGAGGCCAGCGCACTGCGGCTGGTGCACCACGCTCATCCGATGGCAGGAGCCAGGTGCTTCTCCTGGTCTCCCATGGGGTGCAGGGCCCAAGCACTTGGGCCATCCTCCACTGCCCTCCCGGGCCACAGCAGAGAGCTGGCCTGGAAGAGGGGCAACCGGGACAGAATCTGGCACCCTGACTGGGACTAGGATTAGCCTAGTGAGCTGCGGCACCGGCCAACATTTGAATTTATCCTTTCCAGTTCAGCCTCCGACTTTTCCTACCCAAAGATCCTTCCCAAATGCTGTCTTAGGCGTCTGTGAACTCTTTGGTTTTCCCTTTTAAATGCAGTGCCTCAGGTTCATGTCACCCATGATGCCATATTTGCTGGCCCATCTTATTCCAGTCAGGCTACTCTCCAGCAGTATTTACAGAGTACCTGCTCAGGCCAGATGTGTACACACGTTTCCTTGGTTAATCTCCACAGCAACCTGTGAGGTTGGGATTGTTATCCTATTTACAAAGGAGGAAACAGATTTAATAAGGTGTCACAATTTGCCCAAGATTACAAAACGACTAAGTGGCGCTGGGTGATTGTGTAGGGTTTGGAGAGTTATCTTGGAATTTCACTGTGCAGTGGGCTGGGTGCAAGATTGGCACAGGACAAAGGTTGGACAGAGAATTCACGCTCTATCTGTGCCATGGAATTTGATGATGTATCCTTTTTTTTTTTTTTATAATTCTGTTTCGTGTTTTTTACGATTTATTTATTAATTTGAGAGGCAGAGAGAGAGAGACAGAGAGAGATCTTCCATCTGCTGGTTTACTCCCCAAATGGTCGCAATGGCCAGAGCTAGGCTGACCTGAAGCCAGGAGCCAGGAGCTTTTTCTGGGTCTTCCATGCAGGTGCAAGGGCCCAAGGACTTGGGCCATCTTTGCTGCTTTCCTAGGCCACAGCAGAGAGCTGGATCGGCAGTGGAGCTGCCAAGACTTGAACCAACGCCCATATGCTGGCTTTACCTGCTGCGCCACAGCACTGGCCCCAATGATCTATCTTTTGACTCTGTCTTTTTGGTAAAAGGGTCAGTGGGAAGAGGGAACCTCCTGCAGAAGCGCTGACTGCCTGCAGACCTGTGAGCCTGCCAGGGAAGGTGCCTGCAAAGGCTGCAGGCTGTCCTGTGGAATTCTGGCCCAGGTGAGGGAGTCAGGATTACTGGATTCTTCCCAGACCTTGAGCTTTTGTGATGTCATTAAAGTCTGAAGGGGTTGAGATGAAGCTTTACCAGCTTGTCATTTACTGTATGTGCATTGTGTGTCTAGAACAAGGCAATGGACCTACGATGCAATGGGTCTACAAATGTATAAAATGTGGTCCATGCCCTTGAATTGCTTATGACTAAAGAGACAACACAGTGTCTGAAACAATGAAAATATAGGAGACTATATAGAAGTCACACAACCCTGTATTATGCAGATTCCAGGTACAGCAAGAGTTTGCTTTGGAGTAAATCAGACCCTCTGTGTTAAATTTTGGAAGGCAATTTCAAGAATTTCAGGTAAAATAGGTTTTTACATCTGAAAGGAGGATAGTTTAAGCTTGACCCAAATGAAACACTCAAAAGTGATTTCCTGGTGCCCAGCATTGTGGCTTAGCAGGTAAAGCTGCCACCTGATGCCAGCATCCCATATAGCCGCCAGTTTCGAGTCCCGGCTGCTCTACTTCTGATCCAGCTCTCTGCTGTGGCCTGGGAAAGCAGTGGAAGATGGCTCAAATCCTTGGGCCCCTGCATCCACCTGGGAGACCCGGAAGGAGCTGGCTCCTGGCTTTTGCCTGGCTAAGCCCTGGCCATTGAGGCCATCTGGTGAGTGAACCAGAAGATGGAAGATTTCTCTCTCTCTCTGTAACTCTGACTTTCAAATAAACAACTCTGTTTTTAAAATAAAGAAAAAATAAGACAAAACAAGTGATTTCCTGATAGGTCAACCCAAGATGACCATTATAAAGAAGAGGCCACACAGGACTCACTTTGATGAGCTCAGATGTGTGCAGGGCAGAAGGGCAGCCACATACCCAAGGGCAATTACAGGTGAGAGGTGTAGACCCTTTTTGTCGTACTCCATCGCAGCAACCCACAGGTGTCAGCTGTTACTTGCAAGGCTGGCCTGTGTACACTGTGAGGGGGGAAGGCATCTCTCCTTGTTTTATAGGTGAGGATGACAGCCCAGATGAAAGATAACATTTTTTTTACTTCCCCTGTGCTTCAAATGTGAAATGTGCCAAGGGCATTTACCATGGGTTCCAAGAAAGAAAGTGCAAGAAATAAGGCCCGGATCTGTTTCTACATAATACGAGAGGAAGCCGGAGAACTCGAAGCCCGAGTTTGCTTCGTCCAGAAGCATGCCCCGCTGGAATGCATGTAGCCATCACCTGTTCCTGCTCTCCATCAGCCAGCGGGTATCACTGCATAAACAACGTGCCTCCTGCTGTAGTCCTTCTCTGTAACAACTTCCCACTGGGTGGTACTTTCCTTGAAGGCAGGGAGGGACTCTACTCATCTTGTATCTAGTAGTGCCCAGCGCCTACCAGACACTGAATATCTGTATAGATTTACTAGCCTTCACGTTTCTCAGTTAGCCTAGCCTTTAATGGTATTCTCAGAAGAGTTAGTGCCCTCAGCTATTGACCCTTTGAGTCATTTCTGGCGTCTGGCTTCTGGACAAGAGGAAATTGGGACACAGCGCTAACTGCCTCATGGATCATGATTTAACGGACTGCCAAGGTGTGGTGGTTGAATGGAATTTGCAACCAAATGTGATTCTTAGCCATTATTTTTCTCCCCATACTACACACAAGTGTTTCATAATGGAAACAAAGTTTGCTTTCCTGGCCATTAGCAGATTTCATGGTTTGGGTTCCTAATTGTCTCTTTGTCTTGTCCTGTCTCCTGTTTAGTATATATGATCTCGCCTTTAAGCCTGATGGAACACAACTGATTTTGGCTGCAGGAAACAGATTACTGGTAGGATTTTGTCTGAGTTTCCTTTTTATAAGTGCTTCCCCCCCCCCCCCCCCCCCCGTAAGTACTCTGAAATTTGACCCTTTTTTTTTTTTTTTAGAAAAAAAAGGCTAGGGCGGAAAAACCAGTCATTACTTTTTAATAGGGAAGGAAATGGGCTATTTAAAACAGGTAAGTAAACTGTCTATCAGATAGGAACTTGTGAACAAAATCTCCTTTGGAGTCATTAGTCTTTCCCTTTCTTCTTTGAGACACCCATAAAAAAGTTGAAGACAATTAATCAAAATGCCTTTGAAAGTGGGCTGGTGTCAATTCATATTTTGTCCCATGAAAAATTGAAGCCACAGGACTGAAGGCACTCCTTCCATGGGAAGCCAGATAGCCTGACCCTAACTTTCAGGGCCTGGCATACCTAAACAATTCCATATGGACGCTGTCCTGTTTTTCTTATTTTCAAAGCACATAAGCTCCCTCTGGAACCTATCCCAGTGAATAAAAGTAATTTTCAGAGAACTTCTTATGTGTGACCTAAAAACCTCAATCTGAGTGCTCCTTCTTCCTGCGTAAATCTGCTTCCTCTTCTCTGTTGTCTCTAGATGTGGAGGCTGACGGCTCTCCTTTCTTTGTATGGTAACTAGGTAATCTCAGAACTGCAGTTAGATTGTTGTGCAGACTTCTCTCCAAGGTGAGAGGTCTTGTTAGTTTCCCTTCACAGGTGTTCTCCAACACTATTTACCCTTTCAGAGCAGTTTGCCCCAATTTCTCAGGTGGCATAGTGTTTTTAACTCTCTGTGTTGTAGATGTTACACAGCTATAATAGGTCCTGAATTCCTGTGACAGATGGGTTTTATAACACTCCCTTCTACTTAAAGGCCCTCAGCTCAGGTCTGTGACTTTTAGACTCTAGTAGCAAATACGAAACATCTCTGTATGAAGTTGATGTTAGGGGCAGGGCTGGCACTAAAATTTAATCATGTTTTTGCTGGCTCTTTGAATGCACTGGCTTTATTTGGGAGGGCCAAATGCCATTTATTGAGAGTCTCAGTGGAGTAATTGAAACTTTGTCTCTCCAAAATTAGTGGCTCCTGGTCACATGTGTGTAGAATCAGGACCTCCACTCCTTGATTATCCACTTAAGTCTTCTTGTTTTCTGGTTTCACAGTGCAGTCTTTGTTTGATAAAAATTTAGAATATTGACATATTCTGTTTTAAAAATTAAAATAGCTGTAGCAGTCCTGCAGGAACTCTGACAGATATCATGTAGGTGATCCATACTTTTGTCTTTTTTTCCCTAGGTTTATGACACTTCTGATGGCACCTTACTTCAGCCCCTCAAGGGACACAAAGACACTGTGTACTGTGTGGCATATGCAAAGGATGGTGAGAGGCGGCCTCAGAGCTACTCATGCTCTGCTGATTCATTCACTCTTTAGTACTTTTTTGTAAGCTCAAATGTAGCCTGTAGCTTCGAAAGATAGTGAAATTGCTTGGACTTCAGTTCCCTCATCCAAATCAACAAGCGTTCTTTGACGGTCATAGTATGCTACAGGCACTGTTGAGGCTGCTTGAGATGCTTCAGAGAACAAAACAAAGAAAGGTCCCTGCCCTTGTGGGGCTTGTATTCCACAGGGGAGGGGGAGAAGGAAGAAGGTATGAAGGAAGCCTTGTGAACATTGTAAATAAGTAAAATAAAGGGTGGGTATTGTGGCACAGCAGGTTAAGCCACCACTTGGGATGCCTGCATCCCATATTGGAATCGGTTCGAATCCCAGCTGCTCATATCTGATCCATTTTCCTGCTGATAGATCCCTGAGAGTCAGCAGATCATGGCTCAAGTGCTTGGGCTCCTGCTACCGTGTGAGAGACCTGGGTGGACTTTGGGGCTCCTGGCTTCAGCCTTGTCCAGCAGTGGCTATTGTGGGTACTGGGGAGTGAACCAGCACATGGAAGATTCATTCATTATCTCTCTCTCATTTTTCAAGTGATGAAAAATAAATAAACATTTAAAAAAATAGGTAACTTAAGCAGAATGCTGGAAGGTAAGAAGTGTGGAAAAAGAGAAAGTGGAGCACAGTAAGGAGGATTGAGAGTGATGGACCTGGGAGTAGTGAGTAGGGGAGTTAAGGTGGGGTCATGGAGATGGGGACAGGTGAGCGGAGACTTGAAGGCCTGACGCAGTAGGCATCTGGGGAAGAGACCCTTTGCAGAGGCCCTCAGATGGGATTGTGCCTGCCAGGAGCTGGGCATAGAGACCCAGAGAACAGTAGGGGAGGAGGAAGAGAAGTGATACACATTGGGTAGCCAGGTTGTCAGCTGTTGTAAGAACTCTGGCTTTGGTTCTCGTGCACATGAGGAGGGCTCAGATCTGGTTTACATTTTTGAAATGATCCCTTTAGCTGCCTACTGGAAGCAGCTTATAAGAGGTGAGGATCACATCAGGGGGACAAGTGAGGAAGCATCCTGCAGGTGAAGGGTGACCCCTGCTCAGACCTCTGTGGGCAGAGGAAGTGGCGAGAAGTAATCAGGATTCCAGACAGATTTTCAAAGTGGAGCCAGCGTTCGCCAGGGAGATGGATACAGGATGGGAAAAAAATGCCAAGGCTGAGTCCCAGGATTCTGACCTGAGCGAATGAAAGAACAGGGTTGCTGTCCACTGCAGTGGGTGGAGTAAGCTTGTTGTGGAAGATCAGGGGTTCTGTTTGGGGTATGTTGGACTTGAGGAAAGTTGATGCTATAGGACAGAGGATAGAGAATTGCTGGGATAGAGATGTCGAGTGGGCAAAAAGAGATGGGGCTTAGGGCATGGATGGGCATTTGCTTTGGATGGGGGCATGGTGGCAACCTCAGGTGCTGGCAGGTGGGAGTGTGTGGTATTATGAGTCTACTGGAAATTTTCTTCATTTCCTTCCATGTTTCAGTGAGATAAGAAGTAACATCAGCTGAGAGTAAGGAAGTGGGGGGGGAGGTGTCAGAGTTTGGAATAAAAGGAAAAAATGTGAATTCCTTACCTAGGATAGTGGATGGACCCGGGTATTGTGAATTCCCTGGGACAGGAAGGCCTACGAGAAGCCTGTTTTCCCGACACATTGAGTAGCATAGATGTAGGGGGAATTGTGTTGGATTTAACTGGATTAGTGGTTTTGCAAGTGCCCTCTCCCTTCACATCTCCAAGTGAAAGGAGAGGGCAAGGGAGCAGAGGGTGTATACAAAAGAGTGATTATATACATTGGCCTTGACATGTCTCCTGAGTAATGAAGCGAGAAGGGAACCTTGGAGCATGAGGGGCAATGGAGACATGCTAGGTGAGGTTGAAGGATTCTTGCTCCAGGGGTACTAGGAAAGTTGAGAAGGTGGTGGGGAGGTATTGGCCAGAGAATGGGTGCTTGGAATTGAAGTTGAGAATTAAAAAATGAATCGCTGCTACCCCACAGAATAGTGTCAGTGGAAGGAATGTGGACTTGGAACAAGACGGCTCTGAGTTCTAACCGCAGAAGCTCCGAGTTAGGTCTAGTCATGGAGCCTCTCAGTCTCAAGTTCCTCATGTATCAGGTGAATGTGGAGTTAGAGATGACGTCTGAAACTGCCGCTGAGAGGGCACGGGGTTGCAATGTGCTTGGACAAACCCAGGAGATCATCCAGGCCTCAGCTTTGTGGCTTCTGGAGGTTGGACCTCTTTGACAGTCAGACGAAAGCTATATATAGACAGAGACCCCACTCGAGCAAAATGCACCTACACCGTAGGTACACAAAATGTCAGACATGTAGTTGTGGTCTGATTCATCAGTCTGTTCCCGTTAGATCTATATAAAGACGTAGAGAATGCAAGTGACTTGCCAAGATCAGTCAACAACTTGATATCAACAGTATAATACTGATTTCTTGCCTCATAGTAAGGAGTGCTATACCGTGGTGGTCACATTTTTCTGGTGTACGTTTGAGTTTAAGTTCATAGTAGTATTGGAAGACCTGTAACAGGGAACCTAGAGAGCTAAACTGTTTGCTATGTCCTGGAAGTCCCCTAGGGACATGAACCAGTCCAGGGCCTTGTAGAAGGCTCAGGAGGTACGGCTAGGCTGGTGGGCCTCAGGAGTTCCTAAGTCTAGAGGGCTCTTTGACTTGTAACACTGTCAAGACCCTGGACGATGTTGGAGTATGACCTGCCCACAGAGGCATTTGGACAGTACTTTGCAGAGCCTTGTCTGATATGCTTTCTCATCTGACCCTTTGAACAGCCCAGCAACCCTGGGAAGCATAAGAGTTCCTGCCTGTCTTGCAGACAAGAAGACAGGTTTGGAGCCATCTCCAGGGCAGAGCTAGGCCTCAGCCCGGGCCTCCCACTGCAGAACCCTAGGTATTGATGATGCCTATGTAATGACTGAAGTCTTTGGATTCCTCTAAACTGGTCTTTTCCCCCTTGAAAATTGAGACACAAGGTAATTTCAGTGTGCTGTTTAAGACTGCTTATTCCGAATTCTGCCTTAAATTTATTAAGTATTTATTGAGCAACCATGCTACAAAGATAAAATCTTGTTATTTTTTATTCAAGGGAAACAACATAAAACAATTTGGAAATAATAGTAATCATAAAGGCTAATTTTTTAAAGCATTGATTCTATGTTGTGAACACTTGGTATGATATAGTGAGTATGTGTGTGTGTGTGTGTGTGTGTGTGGGTGGGTGGTCCTTTAATCCTCACATGAACTCTGCCGGTAAATGCAAATATTGTATCCTTTTTTCAGATGAGGAAGTGAAAGCAGAGAGGTAGTCAGTAGATCATTGCAGGGCACACAGCTGGTCAGTGATGTCACTTCACTAGCATTCTTTTTTTTATTTATTTGACAGAGTTAGACAGAGAGACAGAGAAAGGTCTTCCTTCCGTTGGTTCACCCCTCAAATGGCCGCTATGGTTGGAGCTACACCGATCTGAAGCCAGGAGCCAGGTACCTCCTCCTGGTCTCACACGCAGGTGCAGGGCCCAAGCACTTGGGCCATCCTCCACTGCTCTCACGGGCCACAGCAGAGGGCTGGCCTGGAAGAGGAGCTACCGGGGCTAGAACCCGGTGCCCATATGAGATGCCGGCGCCACAGGCGGAGGATTAGCCAAGTGAGCCACGGCGCCGGCCCCATCACTGGCATTCTTGAATCAGAGGCTGAGCCCAGCGCCCATGCCCATGCATCTGCTGCCTGCCAGGGTGTGGGAGGAGAGACACAGATCATAATGAAAGGGAGCAGCTTCTGTTTGGGCTTTGCGGCAGTGTCGGGGCTCACCCCGGTACCTCCTGCTGCAGCTACCATGACGGGTGCTTTCTGGGTATTGTCGTAGTTGACCCCCACAAAGAGCCTATGAGGAAAGATTATCTGTGCTTTCTGTTTCGGTTAAAGATACTGAGGCTTAGGGAGCAGTGACTTGTCCCAGGTCACCTTCCACTTGCTCTAAGAATGGAGTCTAAAAGTTCTTAACAAGCTGGCAAAACTTGGCCATGTTCAACTCTCCAGAGTATTCGAGGGCTCCCCAGTGTTTGCTATGGCATGCCCAGATCCTCTTCGAATTGTTTGTAAACCTGTAACAGTGTAATAAGTCAGTACTCATTGTAGACTGCCTGTTTCCAGTCCTTTCTCTCATGAAGCCCAGGTGGTGTGTGAATATAAACCTCTGCTTAAAGCATTTCTTTGGCTTCCCATTGCTTTGTGATAAAGGGCAAGATCTCTGTTGTGGCCCTAAAGCCCCTGGAGGTCCTTCTACTACCCGTTTTACCCCATGTTCTCAGTGTTCCATGCTGACTGCCCCTACACTCCTCAGTTATGCTGTGCTTTTCCTGCCTCCGGGCCTTTGTACATCTCTTCTACCCATGTGGATAAATCCTTCTCTCTTTGCACCTGGCCAAGCTCTGCTCATCTTTTCCATTGTGCTGTCATCTCAGTTAGGTCGTCCTGGAGATGTTGACCAAAGAGTATAAGGTTTCAGTCGGACAGCAAGAATAGGCTTTTCAAGTCTGTTGTACACCATGGTGACCATAGTCAGTAATAGCATATACTTCAAAATTGCTGAAAGAATAAATGTTAACTGTTCTCACTACAAAAAAATAAGCTTCTGATGTGACATATTAATTAGCTTGATATGAGTATTGTATGATGTATACATGTATCAAAAGATCACATTGTATTCCATAAGTATGTGCAATTGTTATTTGTCAAGTTAAAATCCAAGTGTTGAGGCTGGTGTTGTGGCACAGTGGGTTAAGCTGCTTCCTGTGATGCAGGCATCCTATTTGAGCACAGGTCAGAGTCCTGGCTGCCCCACTTCCCATCCAGTTCCCGCTAACACCTGGTGAAGCAGCAGATGATGGCCTGAGTGCTTGAGACCCTGCTACCCACATGGGAGGTCTCTAGGCTCCTAACTTGGCCCTGGTCCAGCCCTGGCTATTGTTTCCTTTTGGGGAATGAACCACAGGCAGAGGTTCTCTCTCGCTAACTCTGCCTTTCAAATAAATAAATCTTTAAAAAAGTTTAAATGTTGTTTTACCACAAGCCCACCTACATGCATGCACACTGCTACTGTTATGAAAGCACTGAATTCATCTTTTGAGAGAGACATTTATTATGATTCCAGGCCTGCGGGGAGATGGGGCAGATAACACCAAAACCCAAATCAGTCTCGTCGTTCAGAAAGGGGTTTGGGAATTTATGGAGTTAGGGTAAATGGGATGTAACTGGGCAAAACTAAGTGACAGAAAGTGATAGGTGCAGTGGCAAGGGCTGCAGAACGCCTTCCGAGCAAGCGCCATGATAACTCAGGCCTTTACGTCCATTGCATGCTCAGAGCTGGCCTATCATCAGAGGTATCAGTTAGCATTGTAATGAACCAGCGGCAGGCATGGTGGCGGGATGGTTAAGCTGTTGCTTGGAACCCATGCTTTCCATGTTGAAATGCCTGGGCTTGAGTCCTGGTTACTTTTCCAAACTGTCCTTCGGCTATGTGCACCCTGAGATACAGCAGGTGTTGGCTGGGGTACTTAGGTCCCTGCCACCCATGTGTGAGACCCAGATGAAGTTCCAGGCTCCTAGCTTTTGCCTTCCCCAGTCCTGGCTGTTATGGGAATTTGGAGAGTGAACCAGAAGGTGGAAGTTTGATCTCTCCTTCCTTCCTCTCTTTCTCTGTCACTCTGCCTTTCAAATAATTTTGATTTTTAATCTAAAAACTGAAGGAAAAAAGACACATTATAATGAACCGTTCAGCTACTCTGCAATCAGTCGGAGTCAGCCTGCTCAGGCTCTGGTTACAATATTGTGTGCAGCCTTTTGTGTCTGGTTATATCAGAGACCCCAAAAGACAGTTCCACAGATTTTTACAAAAGACTACTTTTGGGAGAGGGCAAGTTGCAATGCACAGGCAGATGACTATTATGGGCTGTCACTATGACAGTATGGGCAGCTAAAGGAAGCATGATGCTGTTAAGCAAGCGAAAGAGGATCCTTTGTTGTCCATGGTTTAATAAATATTTTATTTTTTAAACTTTTATTTAATAAATATAAATTTCAAAAGTACAACTTTTAGATTATAGTGGCTTTCCCTCCCACCTGAACCATCCCATCTCTCACTTCCTCTCCCATCCCATTCTTCATCAAGATTCATATTCAGTTATCTTTACATATAGAGGATCAACTTGGTATATACTAAGATTTCAACAGTTTGCACCCACACAGATATACAAAGTATAAAGTACTATTTGAGTAGTAGTTTTACCGTTAATTTGCATAGTATAACACATTAAGGACAGAGATCCTACATGGGGGGCAAGTGTACAGTGACTCCTGTTGTTGATTTTGTGGTTTAATAAATAAGTGAGGGCCCCAGTTCTTTCATCAGACTCGCGTCTTTTCCTACCATGTCTCATTTGTGGTGGATTAGTTCGTTTGAATGCTGCTTCTTCATGTGTGTTTAATCACTGCTTACTCTGGGCGCAGAATACAATACCTGCATGTGGTAGCCCTCAGTGCATCTGGTTTGCTTAGTGCAGAGCAGTCTTTGAACCTAAACGTTCTAACGCCATGGTCCTTCCTCCTAGAACTTAGAACAAGTAGTCGAGAAAAAGCTGACACTTAGGTACTTAAAGGACTGGTCCTTTTTTTTTTTTTTTTTAAATTTTTAAGAACTCTTTGGGAAATTCTGGTTTAAAATACATGTGAGAATTTTCTTTTCAAAAACACTTTTAGGCAAGCGCTTTGCTTCTGGATCAGCTGACAAAAGTGTTATTATTTGGACGACAGAGCTGGAAGGCATCTTGAAGTATGCGTAAGTCACCATTTAGGTGTGTGCTGTTGTTCATTTGACACAGAGGAATAGTAGCAAAATCCTCTTAGAAAAGCCATAAGGAAGAACTTTTTTCTCTGAAATTGAATTTGAAAATAAGTTATGAGGGAGGGTGGGTTTAGGGACTAAGTGAATGAACATTTCTTGAGCACTTGCCAGGTTGGCCCGGTGCTTGGCCGGGGATTTTCACACAGCTCCTATCAGTTAATCCGAATGTGCATGTCCCATCCCACCCCCAAGCTGTCCTCTCAGTGTACCCATCTCAGGAAGTGGTCTCACATCCACCCATAGTGAAAGCCAGAAGCTGAGGGTCAAAGTGCTCCAGGCCTGTTCTCACTGTTGGGGCTCTGTTCTTGGTCCCCCTTCCTCCTTAAGTTAACCTCCACTTTCCCAGTCAGCCCCAGGCTCGGATGGTGCTGCCTCTGAGAAGCCCGTGCTGCTCTGCTCACCTGGAGTGGGGTTCGCTGTGGCATTTGCAGCAATTGTAGTTTTGCATTTATGCTGGTGACTGATCCATATCAGCCTGTGCGCTCTAACAAGGGCAGGCACCGCATGTGTTTTTGTTCACTCTTGTCTCTGGTGTCTTGTGCAGTGCCTGGTCCATAGTACGCTCTCAACAGTTTTCTTTGTTTTTTAACTGTGGTAAGATGTACCTGACATAAAATATGTTATCTTAACCATTTTCAATGTACAGCTCAGTAGAATATGAGGTACAGTCACTTTGTACAACCCGTCTCCAAAAGCTCTTCTCATCTTGCAGAAGTAAAACTCTACACCTACTTAAAACAGTTTCCCTTTCCCCTTCTCCCCAGCCTTTGGCGCCTACCATTCTACTTTGTGCTCCTCAAATTAGACTGTTCTGGGTATCTCATATGAGTGCAGTCATACAGCATTTGTCCTTTTATGATCTTAGCATAATGTCCTCCAGCCGCCTCCATGTGGTAGCTTGTGTTGGAATAGCCTTCCTTGTTAAGGCTGAATAATACGCTGTTGTAGGGAGAGAGCACATTTTACTCATCTGTTCATGTGTTGATGAGCACTTGGTGGCTTCCACCTCTTGGTCATCATACATAATGTTGTTGTGCACACAGGTGTACCAGTGAGGAAACACTAGGTAAAGTGTTACTCAGAAGTGAAAGAATAAAACTGGAGCCAAGATGCCATGTGCTATATGGGATTCTGAATTTTCACTGTTACCTAAGGATTTGCTGTGTTTCCAGATCTTGGTCTGTAGTGTCTTCATGGCACCACCATCCTGTATTTCCAGGATTCTGCAAACACAAAGAGTAAAGCAGTGACCAGAGCACTTCCTCTGTACCTGGCAGCAGACCAGGTGCCTTCATTCGGTTTACAAACTGGAGGTGTCCCACAGGATGGCCTTGGAGGAGGTGGTATCTTAACTGGGCCAGGATAATGGTTAGGTAATGGCAGTGGGCTTGAGAAGCAAGACAGGAGACAGAGCATTAATCCCTGTGCTTTTTGTTGGTCACCTGCAGGAGAACCTGCGGTGGGAAGTCAGGCTGCGGTCGCATTGTTAAAATCCTCATTTGTAGCCACTGAGACACTTATGGTTTGCTGTATAATAATCTATAGTTGTTTGCTCTTCAGGCACAATGATTCTATCCAGTGTGTGTCCTACAACCCTGTGACCCACCAGCTGGCATCTTGTTCCTCCAATGATTTTGGTAGGTTATGATTCTCAATATTTGTCCTGGAATAACTGAAAATGTGGGCGAAAAAGGCTGGAATCTCTTCAGAAGGTGGTGGTTTTTTCTGAGCATTGATAGTATTTCTCTACCTTCAGTGACTCATGGGAGGCTGTCAGTTGTTCTTTAAATTGTGACCTTGAGTCTGGCAAGACTTTGGAGATAACAAGAAGGGCCCCAGGGGAGGAAGTAGTGTGGAGGGCACAGGCGTAAGTTGGCGTTGCTGCCTCTGGGAAGCCTTCCCCACCTCATCTGGCAGGGACAGCTCCCCTGTCCCCAGCTTGGCATTCGCCCACATCCAGGTGTGTGGGAAATTCCTTGCTGTGTCAGCATGGTTGTGTGGTGTGTCAGCGTTTCTTGTATAGGTGGCTGAAACACCTTGAGGAGTCCCTCCTGGCCCCATGAGTGGCAGGGAAGAGTTTCAAGGAGGAAGAGAGGGGCAGGAGGGAGAGCAGCGGGGCAGAGGCTTGTGGGTTCTCTGCTGAAGGTTCTCAGCCCTCTGAGTCCTGTTTTCCTCGCTCAGAGATGGCGGGTCCACTGGCACAGCTGTTAGGTGAGCAGTTAGAGACCTAAGCCTGTCAGTGTTCAGTGGAACATAGCGGCCCCACCCCTTTGTCCCCCTCTACTTCACTGAGGTTCCAAAAAGAGGGTGGAGTTGAAAGCATATTGTGTAAGTGAATGGTAAGGGACTGCTATTTTAAAATGTTAGCATCTTCTCCATGTGATTCACTGGTCTAAGGGGTTCATTTGGGAATTTAAACAACAAAATAGAATCCCCACCCTCAGGAAACTTGTGGTCCTGCAGGGTGGTAGGATTGGTAAGAATATACTCAGTCGTCATACTGTTGTATGCTTACAATGTGCTGGGCCCTGTGCTCTGTGGCAGCCCCAGAGGTCAGGTTTTATTCTCATTCCCACTGCACTGTGGAGAAAGAACTAGGCCTCAGAGCAGTGTGGTCATCACTGGAGGTCACTTGGCCAGTAGGAGGTAGAAACAGGGCTTGGAGCCAGGCCAGGTCACTGTGTCCAGAGCTGCTGTGGCAGGCACTGCTGAGGGAGGCGCAGGAGGGAGTGGTTTCCTCCAGCTGCTTGGTGGAGTGCAGATAACGTACACAAGTGGAATGTTGGGGGATGCATTCTGAACCGGGGAAGGGCAATAAACAACTTGTCTGAGGAGGCACCTGGCTGTGTAAATATATTTGTGCATTGTATTTCCCTTTTCGTCATGCTTCACAGCTCTGGCAAAGAGTAGTGTTTGCTTGTGTTGTGGGCATACATCTGGTGCTGTCAGGCTAAGCCAAGGTGTCTAGGGGCAGGCAGAAGCAAGCCTAATGTGACCCGTGGGCCATGGATGGGGCAGAGCTCACCTACGGTCATGTACTGTCAGGGAGACCTGGCGAGGAAACGGGACTTACAGAAAGCATAACTCATTACTTTGAATACTGATGTGCTCTGGCTGCAGTGTCCTAGTTACGGTTGGAGAAGCTGTCATTTCTTTGAGAGTTAAGTCTCTGAAAAGTTGGTTGGATTATCACCAGTTTATTTTTCCTTTAGAAATAATTATAGATTCCCAGTCAATTGCGAAGATAGTACAGAGATGTCTCCTGTATTCTTCATCCAGTTTCCCCAAATGGATGCATCTTATATAATGTATCAAAACCAGGAAACTGGGTCTGGCACAGCATGGCTGAGTAGTTTGGTCGTTTTATCACACGTGTGGGTTTCCATTGTCCTTACACGGAATTGTTCCATCACCACACAAACAGCTCTTAGGACCACACCCACCCTCCTGACCTCCTATTATCCCTAGCCCCTGGTAACCCTGACTGTGATCTTCATTTCTGTAATTGTATCGTTTAAGATTGTTAGAAGTGGCTATGAAGAATCATAGGACTTTCTGAGACTGGCTTTTTCACTCAGCATAAAGTCCTGGAGATGAGACCCACCTGGGTTGCTCTATGAGTCAATAATTTGTTCCTCTTCATTGCCAAGTTGTATTCTAACCAATGTGTCTTCTTCTATATTATTGTGTGTTCAAGGGCTGTGGTCTCCGCAACAGAAGTCTGTCACCAAATATAAATCAAGCAGCAAGATCACCTGCTGCAGGTAGGTGAAGGCTTTATTGCCTCTGGAGAAGAAGCTCTCAGAAGCCTGTTATCTCACACAGCTGAGAAGGCCTTAGGTTAATTAGTTAGTTTGGGCCTTTTTTTTTTAATCTCTTTTTTTTTTTTCTCTTTTTTTGCTTTTCTCATCTTCCTGCTGGGAAAGACCAGGGCCCAGGATCCTCACGCCATTGAGGACTCTGCAGTTGCGCTCCTGCTGTTTTGTGGCAGCAAGCCTGCGTGGAAAGCAGAGTTTCTCTGGAAATGTGAGGCTGTCCATCATCGGGCAGTGTGTGCTGGGGAGAAAGCACAGGCTTTGACTTGCTAGACCTGGGTTAGAATCCAGATTCTCTCACTGACAGGCTCTGTGACCTCAGGAAAGCTACTGAATTCCTCTAGATAGAGCTTCAGGCTCCTTGTCTCTGACAGATGGGGAAAAAAACACTGACTTGATAGTGTTGTTGTGAAAGACACACAAACCAACCAGTGTAAGGCATGCAGCATGACACCTGGTGTGCAGGAGGCACTCTGTCAGGGCGGCTCTTCCTGCTGCTCCACTTCTAAGTGTAGCCCTTTGACTCAGCAAGTGTTGAACACCTCCCGCCAGGCATGCCCAATTCCAGGCTCTGGGATCACCAAGACAGAGAGTCTGTCCCTAGTCCATCACCTTCACTCAGCCACAACCACGCTCAGTGAATTCCTAAGGTGCTCTAGTAGGGAGTGGGGCTGCTTCAAAGCCAAGGGCGGTCATGGAGGGATGCATGGCGGGCTGTGGGAGCTCAGGAGAAGGCACTGCTGCCTCATTTCTCATTGCTGGGTCCAGGTAAGTGGGGTTTTGTTAGGTGCTCTGATTTTGTATCAGGATTAGGAGTGATAGCACCGTAACTAGCCACTGTGGCCTCAACAGATGTTCTTTTAAACCATGGCATCATCTTCACTGGTTTTGCTTTCTGTGTGTTCCCCTTCCTCTCCTCATGCACTTTGTCGCTTGTGTGCGCAGCTGGACGAATGATGGTCAGTACCTGGCTCTGGGGATGTTCAATGGGGTCATCAGCATACGGAACAAAATTGGTGAGGAGAAAGTGAAGATTGAGCGGCCGGGGGGCTCCCTCTCCCCGATATGGTCCATCTGCTGGAACCCCTCCAGGTACTTGCATGGCTGTATTCCTTCTAGGACAGACATAATTAGGAGGAAGGGCTTTCTCAGCAGCCTGAGTCCTTTCTGTCCTTTCTGTCTTCCAGAGGTCTCCGTACAAATGCTTCTCACCTCACTTGACTGGTCTCTTTTGGAACCCATTCCACTTGAATGGAATTTTAAAAGAGCCTATCTTGAGTTTTGGAAAGAATCCCAGAGATTTGCCCAAACAGATGAGCTATCTAGGCCAGCCCCAAGAGTATGGGGTGTGCACGTGTGCATGTGTGCACGTGTGAGGAGAGTGTGAGCAAGATAGGAGGGCCGCATCCTTATGCATTAATAGCTGAGCCCTTCCTGTGGCTTTTTGTCTTCTCCTTTATTCACTTCTTCCTTCCAAGTCTGGGCAGAATATATGCCTGCTCACTTGTTAATAAACAGCTTTCATGCATTTTTTCTGCTTCCCATGCCAAAAAAAAAAATTAAATGTACAAATGTCCTAAAATCCTAAATGTCCACAGTTGGCATCTGACTTGTCAAATCTTGCACATGCTCTCCTTTCTATGCCCATATGACACTGAGGATGGACTAATAGCTTTAAATACTCTTTGTATAATCCTATAATATTAAATCAACAGTACCCCCACAAAATTTTCTGAAGGCAAACTGAAGGACTTAATTAGCACCCCAATGTCATTTTATAGGTGGGTGCCTACTTGACTTGGAAGGTTCTTTAACTTGAATGCCTTTCCTGTACCAGTTTGTTATGCTCTTTCCTGAATAATGTTCAGTCCAGACTGTATCATACATGTCTAATGCCATCAGAGGCCATTAGCCTACCTCAGAGTTCCTGCTGTTTGATTTTGTGGCCACAGATATCTTTGTGGCTTCAGGCTACCATTTTTAATTCATGAGAAGCAGGATGCCCATTGTACCTGGTGGCCATCTTCTTCCGGGTAGGGTTCAGGGGCTTCTTGACAGGTTTTGAAATTATAGCTTTAGTGAGGTTCAAGGTGATGTGATTGTGAACAACCAGTTACTGTCTACAGCCGTTGGGAGAGTTTCTGGATGAACAGAGAGAACAAGGATGCTGAGGAAGTCATTGTCAACAGGTATTTTCAGGAAATCCCTTCCACTCTGAAGTCAGCAGTGTACAGTAGTCAGGGTAGTGAGGCAGAGGAGGAAGAGCCTGAGGAAGAGGACGACAGTCTCAGGGACAACAACTCGTGAGTGTGTCCCAAGGAGCGAGAACCCTCCTTGTACGGGCCCAGGCCCCATGCAAACCTGCTGGGACAGATGCTGTTGTGAAACTCCTTGGCCAAGGGGAGCAGTTCAGGGGCTGGGGGAACTGATGGTGGGAGCTGCTGCAACACAGGGAAGCACATCCTTAAAATTTATGTCAAGGTTATAATGGAACCCTGAGAAACTGTAGGAAGTCTTGAGAAATGTAAAGGAGATGGTTCAACTTTGCCGTAAAACCCCATCCTCTGAGGAAGTCACTGTTGGCATTTTGGTGTATTCCTCTCAGTCTTTTAGTGTGTTCATGTAATGAGCTATATCATATCCTCCTTTTTTTTTTTTTCCCACTTAACATCGTACACTGAACTCATGCCAGTAACACTATAATCCTCTGAAAAGCATGCTTTTAATGCAAGCACTGTATGTCCTTGCATGGATAACCCTGTATTTCAGTTAACGCCTTCTCTGTTACTGAACGCATTTCTGAGCCTTGTCCCATATTATACCTGCCTTGTATTTGCTAGGACACTTATCAGCAAGGAGTCACTCATCTTTACCCACAGTCCTAGCACCCCGGTCCTGGCTGTCCAGCCTTTCTGTCTTGTCTTCAGTCGAGGTGACCTATAGGGAAAACACTGGCAGGTGGGAGTGGGGAAAGCTGGGGTAGCCAGGGTATCTCGACTGGGCAACAGTGATCAAGCTTGGACTTTCCAGGCTGTGTCTGTGATGCCTGAGGTTGCTTGGAAGAACCTGCAGGTCGTGGGTGCAAAGAGGGACAAGGCAAAGAGGAAAGGGTAGGCTTCAGGCTTGCATATGTGCTTCAGCCAGAGCAGCCTTTTGTGGTTCAACCTGAGTATGTGCTTTGGTAAATAATTCCATTGCCTGGGGGGCATGGGAGGAGAGTTTAAAAACAAACAAAACCCACCAATCCAGCCCATAAGTGGCCTCCCCAAGAGGGCTTGCAGCAGGCTGGGCTCTTGGACTGAGTTTGGACATCAGCGCCAGGCACAGAGCTCACCTCCAGGTCCCTTCCTGTTAACACTCCTCTCCACCTTTGTCTTTTTTCTCTGAGTTCTGAATGGGTGCCTCTGTGACATTTGCCGCTTTGCTGCTGTTGACTTGGTTCTCCAAACAAGGCTGCACCACAGTGTCTGCCAGTTCATTGACGCTTCCAGTGACTCCAAGTACTGCACTCTGACAGGATGAAATTAATTAACAAAGAAGAGGCGACATTAGATGGATTAAGACCTGGCCTCAGAGGCCTCTGTCTGGTGTTAGATTCCGAGTAGCCTGCTCCCCAGCTTCCACCTGGGAGGCACCAGTCCTCAGCTGCTTGGTTTCAGAGACAGCTAGTTGTTGGTCTTGAGTCCATTGCTCTTTTTATTAGGTCCAGTCAGTAACCATTTCATCTGTCCGAGGACCCCAAATGCAGTAGGAGCTAGTTTTAGGTGTTGATTTTCCCTTTTTATTAAGATTTTTCTTCTTCTTTGTCTTCGTCTTGTCTTGTCTTGTCGACAGAGTGCACAGTGAGAGAGAGAGAGACAAAGATCTTCCTTTGCCGTTGGTTCACCCCCTAATGGCCGCTGCAGCTAGCGTGCCGTGGCCAGCGCACTGTGCTGATCCAAAGCCAGGAGCCAGTGCTCCTGCACTCCTGGGCCACAGCAGAGAGCTGGGCTGGAAGAGGAACAACCGGGACAGAATCCGGTGCCCCGACCAGGACTAGAACCTGGTGTGCTGGTGCCGCAGGTGGAGGATTAGCCTAGTGAGCCGCAGCGCCAGTAGATTTTTCCTCTTTTTAAGAAGAAGCAGGCTTCCACTCTGTCTATTAAAAGATCAGATAGTCCGTGCCTTCCCCCTGCAAAAGGTGTTTCTCTGCTGTCTTATCTCCTAGTGCATAGGAGAACACTCTAGGGTCTGTATCCTTGCTCTGGCTTGGTGCTACCCAGGAAGCTCTGGAATGAGGAGTTTGTGCTGTACAGCTCTGGCTCTGTCCCAGCACCGTCAGCTCATGGCAGGAATTCAGTGAAATAGCACATCCCACCTCCCCTTCCTCCCACTGGACTGATTGATGGGTTGGACCTAATTACAACTTTTGGCCTCAGAAAAATTGGACAGTTTGGCAGCCTGACAGCCTGGCCAGGGCTTTCTTTTTCCTGTTGTTTGTTGAACTTTGAGGGCTACACTCATCAACAGACCATGGCCCCTCATAACCTCTTTTGTCTTCTGTTGATTAGAGGGAATCATAATGACATCCTGGCTGTGGCTGACTGGGGACAGAAACTTTCCTTCTACCAACTGAGTGGAAAGCAGGTATGGAACTCTGTGTAAAGCCTGTTGCAGTCAAGCCCATTGTGGGATCTTTTCCCTTTCTGAGCTTGTATTATTAATTATCCATGGTCATTGTTAACTCCAACTTATTGAGTGTTTATACCATACCAGGAACTGCACTCAGGGTTTCATATACTTTATTCATTGACTTCTTGTAAAATCCTGTGAAGTAGGGACCTTCACTGTTAACTTTTTAGAAATGAGTAGACTTAGTCCGGTGAAATATTACACCCAGGGTGCTACCTAGTTAGTAGTAAAGAGTGGAACCTGGGGGCCAGCGCCGTGGTATTCAGGAGCCATAGAAAACAAGATGTGGGTTGGTCAGATTCTTGCTTCACAAGAATTCATTTCTTTTTTTTATTTTTAAAGATTTACATATTTATTTAAAAGTCAGAGTTTTGGGGGAGAGAGAGAGAGAGAGAGAGAGATCTTCCATCCACTGGTTCATTCTCCAAATGGCCACAGTGGCTAGAGCTGGGCTGATTGAGGCCAGGATCCAGGAGCTTCTCCTGGGTCTCTCACGTGGGTGCAGGGGCCCAAGTGCTTGGGCTATCTTCCACTGCTTTCTCAGGCACATTAGTAGGGCACTGGATCAGAAGTGGTGGAGCTGGGACTTGAACCGGCACCCATTGATGGATGCCCGCACTGCAGGTGGTGGCTTTACTCACTATGCCGTGGTGCCAGTCCCAAGAATTCTTCATTTCTTTGGCATGTGGATCAAAAAGTAGAGAACATCATGGTAGGATGACCAGAGAGTAGACAGGAAATGGCAAGGATTAGAGTGAAGGCGGGTATGGGTTATGTACCGTAGCCAAGCAGGTAAGAAATATGGCTTGCTCGGAACTGGAGCCTTCCAGTTCTTGGTGTCATGATAAAAAGAAGAGTTCCAGGAGTGTGGAGCCCAGCTTTGTGGCCATTTTTTCTGCCCATGTCTTACCACTGGTCATTTCTTCAACAGTTGAATTAAGAAAAGATAAAGGTAGCAGGTAACGAAGTGCTTTCAGTTTCCTGTGGCTGATTTCCAAAGCTTCATTGTCGTTATCCTGTATCTAGATTCCTTGCACTGTCTATTCATCCACAAAAAAAGTGTCTACCATCATCTAATAAAAACATAATGGCACATTCACTTTGTCCCAGACCCTGGGCCTGGATGTTGAAGACTCTTGGGAATAGATAACCACACTATACTGGGAAGGAAGGGGGTCTTGTTGCAATAGTGACAGTTAAGAAAAGAGTTCAACATTATGGTTAGGCCCATGGGAAATAATCGTGCATTTGTTCAGCCCTGGAGCTCATGTTGTGGCCCAAAGCATTTGAAGGATAAGCTACCTCATTCTGCTGACATGGCAGCTGCAACTTGTTTTAGAAAGTAACACTGTTTTCATGGTGGCAAAGTGTTTTAACTCTAGCAAGATTTAGAATTAATTATAGGATGGTGAAGTAAATCAAACTCAGACTTTTGTATGAGGCTGAGGTATAATTTGTGTAGTTTTGTCATTTTTGGTGCTTGTAATATTTTAAAAGATCTGACTTAATAATAATAGATGATATTTATTGAATTCCAGGTATTGTTTAAATCCTTTAAAAGGATTAACTCTTTTAATCTATATCAGCCTTATGAGGCAGGTACTGTTATCAGTTCACTTACTTTGTGTGTAAGGAAATTGAGGCACAGAGAGGGTCAGCAGTTTGTTGAAAGGCACACAGTTTAGTCAGAGGGCCAACCCTGGTTTGGAACCCAGGACACTGGTGCCAGAATCCATATTAGAATATCCATCAGATTAGATTGTGATAACCATTTAAAAGTTGTATTGAATAATTAATTTTATGCTTCTGATTATAAGTGCAACGTTTTTTATTACATTTTTCTATTTACTCACTGAGATTTTTGAACCTATACATTTATGTCTTTAAGTCTTTCAGAAAATGTGGGAAAATTTGGCCATTATCTCTTCAAATACTTTGTCTTCTGCATTCTGCCCTTTTCTTAATTACACTTACATTAGACCCTTGGTATCTTCCAGGTCACTGGGGTACCCTGTTCATTTTTTAAAACCTTTTTATTCCTTTTAAACTTCTTATTAGAGGATTTCTGTTGTTGAGTATTCAAACTTCGTTGACTCTGCTGTAATCTCTAATGGTCTCTGTTAGAATCATCCAGTGTATTTTGGTAACTGTGTTTTTCAGCTGTAAAATTTCTGTTTGGTTCTTTTTTTCCCCTGTTTTTTCATTCATTACTAACATGTTTTTATTAATATCCTTAATCATAGCTTAAAAGGCTGATTTAAAATTTTCATCTGTTAATTCTAACATCTGGATATCTTAGATCATTCTTTATTGATTGTCTTTTCTCTTGAATATTGTTTGTATTTTGCTCTTTGGAATTTTGGATTGAATTCTGGAAAATTGTGAATTATACAAACTGGAGACTCATTTCTGTCACCTTCCTCTGAAGAAGAGTATGTTTCTGTGTGTGTGTGTGTGTGTGTATGTGAGAGAGTGAGAGTGAGAGAGAGAGTGTGTGTGTGTGTGAGAGAGAGTGAGAGAGAGAGAGAGTGTGTGTGTGTGTGTGTGTGTAAGCAGGCAATCTACTTTGCTGGACTCGAAATTGAGATTCTGTGTTTTCAGTGATGGGCAGCAGCTAGAATCTCTGTGCAGTAGTTAGGCTGCTTGGCCTCTGCATCACACGTTTAAGAGTGTTCAGACAACTCAGCAGCATTTTTGTGCTGCACCTCTCTGATTTCCCACCTCACTTTCCACCACTGTCTCTTCAGAAGAAGTTCTTTTCTTACGCAGCATGATGCTGACAAGGTCTGCCCCTAGGCAAAAAGGAGTGAAAAATGAATCAATGAAAAAGAGAAGTTCTCCCAGTGCCGGTCCCGGGGTCTGTTCGCCTCTGCTGACCCCCACAGCCTCCGCACGGCTGTTCCCGGTGCTCCAGAGTTTGCACTTGCCGCCTGCCGGAGAGCTGGGCCAGCAGGAGCTGCCAGCCTTCTGTGTCGTGACCCAAGATTTTTCATTTTCTTATTAGTGTAAGAAACAGAAACTTTTGGGTGTAAGGCATGTAAAATTTATGAAAAAGAAAGAAGAATTGTATGTATTAATCTTATAATTGCAGTTTGAATTAGTAAGAGAATTAGCAGAGCTGTAAATGGAAATGGATATTTACAATGTTTTATGATCTGTTTGGAAATTGAGTTCACTGAACAAAACCAGTTGATTGTTCACTTTTACTACTAGTAGGAAAATATTTATAAATTGAACTTAAGGACAAAGTGGATTTCAAGAGGTTTTTTTTTTTTTTTTTTTTTTAAGATTGATTTTATTTGGGGCCGGCGCTGTGGTGCAGTAGGTTAATACTCCACCTGTGGCGCTGGCATCTCATATGGGCGCTGGTTCTAGTCCCGGCTGTTCCATTTCCAATCCAGCTCTCTGCTATGGCCTGAGAAAGCAGTAGAAGATGGCCCAAGCCCTTGGGCTCCTGCACCTACATGGGAAACCCAGAAGCTCCTGGCTCCTGGCTTCAGATCGGCGCAGCTCTGACTGTTGCGGCCATTGGGGAGTGAACCAATGGATGGAAGACCTTTCTCTCTGTCTCTCTCTCCCTTTCACTGTCTGTAACTCTACCTCTCAAATAAATAAATAAAATATTAAAAAAAAGATTTATTTTATTTATTTGAAAGAGCCACAGAGAGAGGTAGAAATAGAGAGAGAGGTCATCCATCCACTGGTTCATTCCCCAGATGGCCACAACGGCCGGAGCTGCACCGACCTGAAGCCAGGAGCCAGGAGCTTCCTCCAGGTCTCCCACATGGGTGCAGGGCCCCAAGGACTTGGGCCATCCTCTATTGCTATCCCACAGCAGAGAGCTGGATTGGAAGAGGAGCAGCCAGGACCAGAACCCACACCCATATGGGATGCTTGCGCCTCAGGCCAGGGCTTTAACCCTCTGTACCACAGCACCCGCTCCTCAAGAGCCATTTCTTTAACAAACAGTATTCATTTAATAATTTTAATCATCCGTAGTCTTTTTATTCACAAAGATAGCCCTCAGGCAGCATAAACCTCTGGTGGCAATAAGCAGCTCAGGCTTCATTGTGTGGGGGAGACATGAACTTGAGCCTGTAACTGCAAAATAGTGAGAGACACACTGGGGAGCCGGGCACACAGGCTGTGAGAGCGTCAACCTCGGGCAGAGAGACGGGGCTGTTTCCTGGAGGGGGTGCTGTCTGCAGAGGAAAGGGAAAGAGTGCTCGTGACCGGGGCTGGGACTAGGCAGAGAGCAGCACGAGTGAGGGCTTGGAGACCTGGGAGGGCTGGGAGGGCTGGAGCCACTTGGGCAGCTGTGAGATGTTCACTGTGGCTGAGAGCAAGATCTTGGAAGCTAAGCTCTGGAGATTTTTTTTTTTTTTTTAAGATTTATTTATTCATTTGAAAGACAGAGTTACAGAGGTAAAGACAGAGAGAGAGGTCTTCAATCTGCTGGTTCACTCCCCAAATGACCGCAGCGGCCGGAGCTGCGCTGATCCAAAGCCAGGAGCCAGGAGCTTACTCTGGGTCTCCCATGTGGGTGCAGGGCCCCAAGGACTTGGGCAATCTGCTACTGCTTTCCCAGGCTATAGCAGAGAGCCGGCTCAGAAGAGGAGCAGCCAGGACTAGAACCAGCACCCATATGGGATGCCAGCACTTCAGGCCAGGGCTTTAGCCCTCTGCGCCACAGCGCCGACCCCCAGCTTATAGTCTCTTGACTAATCACAGAGTGAAGTGTTCCAAGATGACTCGGTCTAGGATTGTCCCTTCTGCTCCAGCCTCCATACACCTGGAGAGAACCCTTGTGGAAACACAAAGCAGTTGTTATGCCCGCAGTCCGTGGTCCCCACCAGAGATCGAAGTTGAAGCCAATTAGCAGGGTCGTTTTTTTTTTTTTTTTTTTTTTTTTTTGGACAGGCAGAGTGGACAGTGAGAGAGAGAGAGACAGAGAGAAAGGTTTTCCTTTGCCGTTGGTTCACCCTCCAATGGCCGCCACGGCCAGCGCGCTGCGACTGGCGCACCACGCTGATCCGATGGCAGGAGCCAGATGCTTCTCCTGGTCTCCCATGGGGTGCAGGGCCCAAGCACTTGGGCCATCCTCCACTGCACTCCCAGGCCACAGCAGAGAGCTGGCCTGGAAGAGGGGCAACCGGGACAGAATCCGGCACCCCGACCGGGACTAGAACCCGGTGTGCCAGCGCCGCAAGGTGGAGGATTAGCCTGTTGAGCCACGGCGCCGGCCAGCAGGGTCGTTTTTATTACGAGTTTGAACCCGGGCCTCTCAGTGCCTCCAGAAGAGGAAGCCCCCCGAGAAGCCCCGAGCCCCATTTTAACAGAGCTTTTATTATCATGTACAAGCAGGCTTTAGGGGAACGCTTAGGTCAAGTTAACACTTCTGATAAGACACCTGCTGCCGACTCCAGGGTAGGGGCTGGTTGTTATCTCAAACTTTAAACCTCCCTTTCACATTCCTGGACCTGGATCAGGGTAGAGTCATGTCTGGCCAGATGGAGGAAAGGGGGAGTGTAGGATAGCAAGGTCCAGGAACAGGCAGTGGTGCGGTTTGTACAACAATCAACTTATTGTAGTTACTGGATTACTTAGCTCAACATCCAACATAATACATATATAAAGTCAAGGACACTTAGCATTGCTTATTATTACTACTAGTTGCCTAATAAGCTAATGTGATTACACTTTAGGTTAAATTAAAATAATGATAATATTTTCTAGTAAAAGCTGGTTGTGCCGGTGTCTTCTCACAGTAAGGGCATGGGCCTCCCTTACCTCAGGTGAGCTCTTCTGTCACAACACTGCCCGGTGTATACTTGGTTACCACACTGCAGTTACCTGACCCACAAATCTGTGGAAACCAGCTCCAGACTCTGCGCCTCCCAACCGTGCATGGAGCAGATCTGCTTTGGCAGCACTGCTTGACTCAAGTGAAATTCTAACTACTGAAGTTGACTTCAGAGCTTACCTTCGAAATTGCTACTAAACCAGTAAAATCTCGATGTTATATAGTTCTAGTGTTATTTCCTGTTACTGTCTTTAAAAATCATTTTATTGGGGCCGGCGCCGTGGCTCAACAGGCTAATCCTCCGCCTTGCGGCGCTGGCACACCGGGGTTCTAGTCCCGGTCGGGGAGCCGGATTCTGTCCCGGTTGCCCCTCTTCCAGGCCAGCTCTCTGCTGTGGCCCAGGAGTGCAGTGGAGGATGGCCCAAGTGCTTGGGCCCTGCACCCCATGGGAGACCAGCAGAAGTACCTGGCTCCTGGTTCCTGCCATCGGATGAGCGCGGTGTGCCGGCCACAGCGCGCCGACCGCGGCGGCCATTGGAGGGTGAACCAACGGCAAAGGAAGACCTTTCTCTCTGTCTCTCTCACTGTCCACTCTGCCTGTCAAAAAAAAAAAATCATTTTATTGGGGCCAGCGCTGTGGTGCAGCAGGTCAAAGCCCTGGCCTGCAGGGCCGGCATCCCATATGGGCTCTGGTTCCATTCCCAGCTGCTCCACTTACAATCCAGCTCTCTGCTATGGCCTGGGAAAGCAGTGGAAGATGGCCCAATTCCTTAGACCCCTGCACCTGTGTGGGAGACCTGGAAAAAGCTCCTGGCTCCTGGCATCAGATCAGTTCAGCTCTGACCATTGTGGTCATTTGGGGAGTGAACTAGTGGATGGAAGACCTCTCTCTTTTTCTCTAGCTCTACCTCTTTCTGTAACTCTGTCTTTCAAGTAAATAAATAAATCTTAAAAATTTTAAAAAACAAGTATTCATTATGTATACTGTAAAAAAAAACCTTTCTCTTGTCAAATTTCCTACTTTTTTACAGTTAACCATTAATATTTTAGAGTGTCATTTTCCTCAATTTGTATATTAACCATACAAGCAATTTAGTTATTTTTTGTTTTCCTTGCTTGCTGATAAGGGGAAAAAAACAATTTACTGATGAGCTTCAGTTTTTGAAATAATCAGAAACTTAAGTCACAGAATTAATTTGGGGCTAGGAAAGAATATAGAAATCACTTAATTATTTCATTATAAAACAATAAAGCCTGATATGCAAAGACAAATACCATGTATTCTGCCTTATACATGGAAGTTGATAACAATATAATAATATAATAATCCAATCTATTAGTGTATAATATGTAACAGATTAATAATGTATATATAAAAATGCTATTGATTATAGACTAAATGGGTGAATTGTATGGTATGTGAATTATGTCTCAAAACAGAAGGAATACCTTTCTTTCTGTCTCTCTTTCTCTCACTGTCTAACTCTGCCTGTCAAAAAAAAATTAGTTATAAAGAAGTGACTCGGGGCCAATGCTATGGCATGATGGGTAAAGTCACCGCCTACAGTGCTGGCATCCCATATGGGGTGCTAGTTCAAGTCCCGGCTGCTCCTCTTACAATCCAGCTCTCTACTATGGCCTGGAAAAGCAGTGGAAGATGGCCCAAGTCCTTGGGCCCCTGCACCCTCTTGGGAGACCTGGAAGAAACTCCTCCCTCCTAGCTTCAGATCAGCCCAGCTCTGGCCATTGTGGCCATTTGGGGAGTGCACTAGTAGATGGAAGACCTCTCTGTTTCTCTCTTTCTCTTTCTCTCTGTCTGCCTTTGCTTCTCTGTTACTCTGCCTTTCAAATAAATAAATCTTAAAAAAAAAAAAAAAAAAAAACGGCCTCCACTTGTGATGACAGCATCCCATAGCAGAGTGCTGATTTAAGGCCCAGCTGTTCCACTTCTGATCCAGTTCTCTGCTAATGTGCTGGGAAGGTAGTAGATGGCCCAAGTGCTTGAGTCCCTGCCACACACGTAAGAGACCAGGATGGAGTTCCTGGCTCTTGGCTTTGGTCTTACCCAAATGTGGATGTTGTGACCATTTGGACAGTTTATTAGTGGATTGAAGATTTCTGTCTCTTCTTCTCTCTGATGCTCTTTCAAATAAATAAATCTTTTAAAAAATTAGTTATAAAGAGAAGTAGGATGGGCATAGTTTCAGAATTAAAGGATAGTCTTTTTTTTTTTTTTTTTAAAGGTTTATTTACTTTTTGAAAGACAGAAGGAGAGAGAGAGGGAGATCTTCTATCTGCTGGTTCATTTCCTAAGTGGCCACAACAGCCAGGGATGGGCCAGGCCAAACCCAGGGACCAGGAGCTTCTTTGTGATCGTCCATGAGGGTGGCAGGGGCCCAAGTACTTGGGCCATCTTCTGCTTTCTCAGGAGCATTAGCAGGAGTTAGATCAGAAGTGGAGCAGCCAGGACTCAAACCATGCCCATATGGGATGATGGCACTCTAGGGAGAGACTTAGCCTTCTACGCCACAGCACCAGCCCTAAGGGCAGCCTTTTTAACTGAACAGACTCAACTTTGTGAAATACTGGGGGTGGAGGAGAGGGGACGGAAGTAAGAAGCTGAGGGGCTGAAGAGAACCACTGAGCCATAGCTCGGGCTCTATGTGGAGGAGGGCTTACAGGATATAGACCATCCCAGCACCTAGGATGGCTGAGGATTGACGCACTCCTGGGCCAGTTCAGTGGGACTGGGGAAGATGCTACTGACTTTGGGAACTGAGGATTTGACCAGATGGTGGGGAAGAGAAGGATGTGTCTATGTTGGAATAACTGGAGAGATAAGGCTGGCCAGCTCTCTTTCTCCCCAACTCTTCCCTGTCAGTGCTGGTGAGGGGACTGGCATTGTGGCTTAGTGTGTAAGGCTGCCACCTGAGATGCCAGAATCACATATGAGCACCAGCTGAAATCCCGGCTACTCCACTTCCAATCCAACTCCCCAAGAGTGTGCCTGGGAAAGCAGCATGGATGGCCCAAGTGCTTGGGCCCCTGCACCCACATGGGAGACCTAGAAGGAGCTTCTTACTCCTGGCTCCTGACTTTAGCCTGGCCCAGCTCTGGTTGTTTTTGCCATTTGGGGAGTGAACCAGCAGATGGAAGACTTTCTCTCTGTTTCTGTCTCTCTCTGTCTCTCTAAGTCTGCCTTTCACATAAGTTGTTAAAAAAAATAAATAAAGTTGGTGAGAAAAGCTGTTAATTATTTGAAGTTATTATGAATTCAGAAATGGTTTTTCCTTTGATGTGTGCTCTCTTTCCTCAGATTATGAGGGAACGATCACTGAACTTTGACCCCTGCTGCGTCAGCTACTTTACTAAAGGGGAGTACATTTTGCTGGGGGGGTCAGACAAGCAAGTGTCCCTTTTCACCAAAGATGGAGTGCGACTTGGGACTGTTGGGGAGCAGAACTCCTGGGTGTGGACGTGCAGAGTGAAACCCGACTCCAACTATGTGGTAAGAACAGGACCTTCATTCTGTTGGGCCATTGCAGGAGGCACTGAGAATTGGCTACGTTCAGCCAATTGGATCATTAGCATATATCCTGGCAAATGGGGGAGTAGGTTGCCAGTGGAGAGCGGGAAATGCACACCTCTGTACCCCTGCAGGTGGTGGGCTGCCAGGACGGCACCATCTCCTTCTACCAGCTCATCTTTAGCACGGTTCACGGGCTCTACAAGGACTGCTATGCCTATAGGGATAGCATGACTGATGTCATCGTGCAGCATCTGATCACAGAGCAAAAAGGTAAGAAGCAAGTGCAGTGCCTTCGCCCTCCAGACATCTGGAAGAGGGATAGACTGAGCGCCAATGATAGGGCATTTGAAATGACAGGAAATCTTTTTCCCTTGGCCTTTGGAAAACATTATTAGACCATTAGGGTCTTTTTTCATCCGGGGCCAGGAGATCTGGAGTTCTTTGAGAGTCTCACAAGAGCAATGAACCCTGTCTAGAAGAATGCACAAACTTAAAACATTTCATGAATAATTCCTAGGAGTACATGGACTCCCTGAGTAAGGGAAGATGGCTTTGAGAGCTGGGTAGGTGAACTTCATGGGTCCTTTGGACCTTTGTCCTCACTGGTCAGAGTCACTCTGGGTTACTTCTCTCTCAGCCCAGTCTCCGCCTGTTTGCTGGCAGTTCTGCCAGAGAAGCAGGGGTAGTGGTGGGCGGAGGCTCAACCAGAGGGTCAGGGTTCCAGGCCCAGCACAGTGTACCTTCTGGGACATTATCTGGTCCACAGTGAGTGTGTGCAGCCTAGTGTGTCCTTTAAACTTTGGGCAAGACCCTGCTGTCAAGAAAGTGTGTGGGAAGTGGTCAGAGGTGAGGTGGGTTGCGTAGGCAGCTCCCGGCCATTAGGGGCCATGCAGTGGAGTTTCTGATTTCTAGAGCCCTCAGGGTTTGAGTCCCCATACTGGGTTGTATGCTTTGGGCCACAGAGAGTCCCATGTGCTGCTCTGGATCCCAGTGCTGAGCCGAGCTGATTATTAGAATGCTCCACAGGATGTTTTAATGAGAGTATCTTGCTGTAATTGCCAGTAGCACTAAGTAAATGATAGCTTTGAATTTCTCTCCCTTCTACCTTACTTAACAACCTCTCACTAGAGCTGGATTTCATTTTCTTTGACAGTTCGTATCAAATTTAAAGAGCTTGTCAAGAAAATTGCCATCTACAAAAATCGATTAGCTATCCAGCTGCCGGAGAAAATCCTCATCTACGAGCTGTTTTCCATTGACTCGTCATACATATATTATCGGTTGAAGGATAAGATGGTCAAGAAGTTTGAATGCAACCTGTTGGTGGTGTGTTCCAATCACATCATCCTCTGCCAGGTGGGCAGCAGCCTGTTGGAGAGGTCAGGCAGAATCCGCCTCTGCTCCCCCCATGGGTTGGATGCCCCCACTAGGGTTACTAGAAAGCAAGTCCTGGTCCCTCAAACCCGGTGGCTGTTCGTTGTCTGTCACTGTACTGCTGGATGAGTTGGACTCTCTGGGAAAGTCGGAGCCATAAACTGGAGAATACTTTTTTGTATTGAAGGTATTTTATTATACCAGGATTAGACAAAAATTGGTATTTCACACAGTGAAGACATTTTTTTTTAAGAAGAATAGACACATGAAAATTTTTATTAACTCAGTAATAGTCAAGGAAGTTTTACTTCCTCGAGTTTTTCGTGGGAAGAATGTTCTCACTGTAGATTCCTAGGAAGTATGTAGTTCAATGCCAAGAGAAGTTTGGGAAGACTGAGAAAAGGCTAGTCCAGCATCTTAATCTTGGAAGTAAAGGCAGATTTGGTTTCACCCAGGCCTCCTGGAAGTAGTAAAAGAAGAACAAGTCTTTTAGAGATCACTGTAGTATAAAATACTGTTGAAACTGCTCTAAGCCCAGAACTTGAAGCAGCTCAGTAGTGCTGCAGCTGCAGGACAGTGTGGCAGATAGGCGTGCTTTTGGGTGCTACCTATGGCCTTGGCTGCCTGGAGAGCTGTGCTGAAGATCTGAAGCTGCACAGGGCTCCACAGGGAAGACCTGTGAAGGATTCATAATGCCAACCACAGGGAGGAGATGGGATACTGAGGGCTAGGTATTTTTCACCCATCAGGTGCGGGAAGACCTCCATGGGGGGCCGGGATGCTTACTCTCTTGAACACTCATGCAGAACTAGGCTTACTTTCTAGGAGAAACGCCTGCAGTGCCTGTCTTTCAGCGGAGTGAAGGAGCGGGAGTGGCAGATGGAGTCTCTCATTCGGTACATCAAGGTCATCGGGGGGCCTCCTGGAAGGGAAGGTCTATTAGTGGGCCTGAAGAATGGACAGGTGAGTGCCTCCTGGTGAGTCGCATCAACGCACTGTCTGACCCTCACGTGACCTGTCTAGTGGTGACCCTGAGATGGGTTCCCAATGAGAGAAAGGACCGGTGCCCTGGAGGGCAGCCTGGAGTTTAGTTTTATGAGGACAGTTTCAGGCTAAAGGGGCAGTGGCCTTCAGACTCAGGGCCACTCACATTCTGGTAGAGGTGATGCTGCGGTCTCTGGATCGCATGTAGAAGGGATTAGTGTGCTTAAGGTCACCCAGGGTGGGAGATTTGTGGGAGATGCAGCTTCGGTGGCTTGCTGGGGAGGGAGGCAGAGATCATTACTTGGGTCAGATCCCTATTAGAGCAGTGAGTGGGTTATCACAGTGCATTTAGTGTGTGTCCTAGAGAGTGCTGGATCCTCAGGATATTAGCAGAAGCTGTAAGAAGAATGGATCCCTTTGGACAAACAGATATGGAAAATCTGGGTTACCCAGAGTTTAACAGATTTCTGTGTGTGTGTGTGTGTGTGTGTGTGTGTGTGTGTGTTTTCCTTGATCAAAATAAGAGAAGTTCTAAGTGGGCTACATGGAAGTTTGAAAGTGAAAATATAACTGCATTAGCCTGAGAGCCAAGCTGTGTAGCAGATGGCTTGTGGCTGAGGCTTGTCAGGTCTTTGCTGGGGATGGAAGCCACAGAGCATGAAATCAGCAGGAGTTGAGCAGCAATACCCAACAAGGGGAAGAGCCTGCTTCTTTGTCGCAGTCAGCTGTCACTTCCCACGTGAGGCTGAGAGTTTGTCTTTGGAGTCAGGTTGGCCTGAAGTCATGTTATTATTTATATGAAAGGCAGAATGAGAAGCTGGGGTTTAGAGGGTAGGGGTGGGGAGATTTTCTCCCCACTGATTCATCGCCCAAATGCCTGCAACAGCCAGGACTGGGCCAAGCCAAATCCAGGAGTTCAGAACTCCATTCCTCATGGGTAGCAGAGAACTCCAGCACCTGAGCTATTGTCTGCCACTTCCCAGGATGCGTTAGCCGGGAGCTGGATCGGAAGCCGCACCATAAGGCCCGGCCCAAGGGGTCCTGTTCTCGTTTAGCTACTCTCTGCCTGTGTGACCCTAAGGACATCACTTCGCCTCTCTGAGATGCAGGTTTTACAAACGAGGGTAATACTGCCTTTCTCGCAGGGTTGTCAGTAAATGGTAGCTGGTGTGAGGAACAGCAGCATCACCGTTTTATGCCAGGTGTTTTATCAGTGTTTACAGTAGCTTCTTCCTGTGTGAGTGTGTGCCTCAGATCTTTGCTAGAGGGTCTCTGACCCTGCAGTGTGGGTAATGTCATCAGCAGATCTCCAGGCTGAGCAGGCCCTGAAGTGAGTTTGGCATGTAGGGCCTGTCATCTCTTCAAGGACCTCTGATGAACCACACTTCTGGTCTCCTAAGGATAAGCCACACCCCCACCCTGTCTTCCTTTTAATGAGTCTTTTTCTCTGCACAGAGCTTCTGGTGGAGTTAGTAGGAGTTGTTCTTGCAGAACACATGGGATTCTAACAGCCTGGCAGTGTTCCAGGGTCTGTTGCCATGGTGACTCACACTTTTTTCTCTGAAATTTCACCAGGTCTTGAAGATCTTCGTGGACAATCTCTTTGCCATTGTCCTGCTGAAGCAGGCCACAGCTGTGCGTTGCCTGGACATGAGTGCCTCCCGAAACAAGCTGGCCGTGGTGGATGAAAACAACACATGCCTTGTCTATGATGTCCACACCAAGGAGCTGCTTTTTCAGGTGAAGTCTGCAAGGTGCTGGAGGACACAGGCCTTTGGTTAGAGACCCTCCTGTACTTCCCAGTCCCTGCAGGAAGTGCTCGCCTGCCCTGGGCTGTTGGGGGGAATCTCTGGGAGGAGGAGTGACCAGTAGGAGCTGGGCACAGGCACAGATCTGGGAGGTGGGAGGGAGTCCTGCTCCTCTAGGCACACAGAGTTCCAGGGCCTGGGCCAGCCTCTGGTTTCCTTGTTAGGAGGAGGGACAAGTAACAGCTTTCTTACTTGTTTACTCTGAGCAATAAATGATATAATAGTCCAGGTGAAGCTTGCTGTAGGTTCTCAGTGGATGGACTAGCCTGCCGATTCTCTAGAAGTCTGCATCCTGCCTCCCAAAGGCCTTTTTCTGTGAGTGACCTGAGGCTCAGTAAGGACACAGGACTGGTTTCTCACCTGAAAGAAGGAAAGGGATTAGGGGAAGCACCCCTTCTCTTTCTTCCATGGGGACACTATAAAAATGTGCGCTTTTGAGGTCCTTCTAGGGAAAGGCATTGTTTGCATGTCATTCAGTGGAAACGGAATGTGGCTGGACGAGATGTGTCTGGAGGAGAAGCCCAAAGGCTTCATGCCCAGGACCTGGCTGACTTTTGACTTTGTCCCTCTTTGTCTCTTTAGGGCTTTGTGAATGGTCAGTGCCAGTTTGCCTGAAGTGAATTCCCCTCAAAGCCAGAAGTTCTCCTGACTGGTTTCCACAGCCACTGTGGCATTTCCCAGCCATAGGCAGATCGATTCCCCTGGTCAGGGTTCCTCATTGTCTTTGGCAACAGAACTAGTAGGGTGGAGGAGTCCTCGGAGGGTAAGAGCTGCTCATGTTGGAGGGAAGGTGGCAGCTGGCTCCACTAGCCGAGAAATACCAAGGAGACAGAGAGCAGGGCTGTAGCCTCAGGCTGACATAGGTTCACGTCCTGCCCACATTGCCTGCTGTGTGATCCTGAGCAGGTTGGTGAGCCTCTCTGAGCCTGTTTCTCCTTACCTCTAAGATGCATCTATCAGTTACCCTCTGACAGAATTGTGACTGGGAGAAACAGAGACCTAGATCATAGATCAGTGTCCGGCACCCAATAGGATCCTAAATATTCCTTCCCTTCCTCCTGGCCTCAGTACCATCCACCCTGCTACACCTGTGGGTAGGTTAGAAGCTTCCAGCTGTGATCTGTATCTGAGCCTGGAATCATACGAGGGTGACAGGTGCATGTCTTCCCCAGTCCCAGCTGATGGCCAGAAGATTATGCTCAGACCTTGCCAGGAGAAGTTCCCAGCTCTTTCTGTAACCTTCTAGTTTTTTCTCTTCTCCACTGACTCTGTCCTCTACAAATGAAAACAACTATATTGTTTTTCTTATTATAAAAATAATCTGAGCTCACTGTAAAAGATTCTAGACATCAAGGTATTTGTCCTGCTGGTCCCTGGGGCTCCACGGCTCAGCAGAGAAGTGGAAGGGGGGCAGCAGGGGCTACCTCCCAGGGTGACTATAAAAATACACTGCGTGAATTGTGTATTGCAGAGATAATAAATTATTTTCTAGTTTAAAATAACTTAAGAAAAATCCAGGCAAACAAAACAAAAGAGAAAGCACCGACAATTCTACCTGCCCAGAAACAATCATCATTAACCCTGTGGCAAACATCCCTTTAAATGTATGTGTGAGATGTGTATTTATTCTTAAAAGCAATGGAGTCCCACTTTGCTAATTTTCCACTTACTACATGGTAACTAATACTGGGAGAATATTAATTTTTTCAAACATAATGCAGAGTCAGAAACCCCACTTAGCTTAGTTGTTTTGATGTCTGTGTTGTCCATTGTCGTTCCTGGGTTTGTTGCTCCAGCTTCCTGCCAGTGCAGACCGTGGGAGGCAGCAGCAATGATCACTCAAGTGCTTGGGTTTCCGCCACTCAAGTGCAATACCTGGGTTGCTTTACTGGCTCCCTGCTTCAGCCCTGGCCCTTGGGTCCTTTTTGTGGGTATTTGGGGAATGAACCAATGGATGAGAGTGTTTGTTTCTATCTCTCTTTCTATCTGACTGTCTCAGTCTCTCTGCCTCTCAAAAACAGCTTTTTGTTTGTTTAAAAACCCTATATGCATAAAGAAACTTGTCTCTCTCCGTTTCTTTTGGCTTTACTTTTCTCCTTTTCCCTCCATCCCACTGTCAGCAGTTTTTCATGAGTGATTCTTTAAAGGGGCACTTGACTAAAATATGGGCAGGGTGTCGAAGGCCAGAGTTGTTCTCATAGGCTTCTCACTGTCCCATAGGAATCCAATGCCAACAGTGTGGCCTGGAACACCCAGTGTGAGGACATGCTCTGCTTCTCGGGGGGAGGCTACCTTAACATCAAAGCCAGCACCTTCCCTGTGCACCAGCAAAAGCTACAGGGCTTCGTGGTCGGCTTCAATGGCTCCAAAATCTTCTGCCTCCATGTCTTCTCCATGTCTACAGTGGAGGTGCCGCAGGTAACCCAGGCCGAGCCTGCTGTCCTCAAGGCAGGGCAGATGAGACGGGAAGCCAAGCTTTGGAGAGTATCAAGGAGAGAGAGAAGAGAGCAAAGTGGCAATGTGGGGTTGAGAAAGGTGCTGTGTACTTGACAGCTGAAGCCTTGTCTCCACCTTATGCAGCCGCTCTGTCTTTGGGTGAACAGCCAGCATCACTGATCCTCCATGTCTTTCTGACCTCCCGTCTGGTAAGGATGGGGAGAGGTGTGCAGTGTTGTCAGCAGCTGGGGCCTTTCACTGTGAGTTACGCATCTTTGAGCCCACAAAGTTAGGAGTCCAGCCAGGTGTGCACACAAGCGTGTGTGGTGGTGTGTGTATGAGAGACAGGCAGAGGGAGAATGAATATGGGAGTCAAAAAGGGAGCATAGTCCCCTGAATGAGATAGAGGCCAGAACAGAAGTGGGGGGCTTTCGTATGCAGTCCTGGAGTGGTGGAGAGCAGACATCAGAGACTGACAAGCCATGTGGGTGTGGCCTGCCTGCCCCCCTCTCTCCAGTGGTCCTAAAATGGAGACGGGCCCCAAGGAGAAACTTGAGCTCCAGAACTCGATCCTCAAGAAGGAATCATACTAACAGCTTGCAGAACTGAGGTGCAGTGTCATCCCCTTGGTCAGTTTGGGCCCCACCTGGCACCAGACACTGCACTCTGGCATCAGAAGATCCCCAGTGCCCTGCCCTTTGCAACCACACCCTGCTCCCAGCATCATCATGGCGGCATTGCATCCTGTCACACACATGTTGCACAGCTTCCTCAGCCAGCACATGTTGTTGGACTTTTACACACTTCACAGTCCTCTGCTCTTGAAAACAGGGGGCATCGTTCTAGCTCAGGCTCTGCATCAAGCCCGCTTAGTTCCTTGGTAGAAATTCCTAGGAGCAAAATGGCTGGGCCAGAGGTTGTAGACATTTGAAAGTTTTTTGGGCTGATTTCTGACTTCCCTTCTCCTGGGCTCTGCCCTTGTGCCTGCCACACTGCTTGCCTGTAGGCTGGTTCACTTCTCCCTCTGAGCAGTGAGTCCCTTGTGGCTTGAGGCCGCAGGAATTACAGCCAAGTGCCCTCACTGGTGCTCACACAGAGCAGCTCCTCAGGAAATGCGAGTAGAATTCAGATCTCAGGACATGGAGAAAGCAGAAAGGAAAGCAGGAGAAAGCAAGGGAGTGAGGCTGATGGAAGTGGTGGCAGGAGGGAGCCAGAGTGGCCCCTCCTGGACTCTTGCTGTCCCCATCTGCTCCCTTCCCAAACCCGTGCACCACATCCGCGGGAACCCACTCTTACTCAGTCGCGCCAAACAGACTGTGCTTTCTTGGAAGTTTTCTCCCAAGATTGCCATCCTGACCTCAAAAATAAATGCAGTTTGCTGTTCCCTGACTTTGCCTGGCCAAGAGGAGCCAAAGGGGCTGCCCAAGCAGTAGCCAAAGTCCTGCCTGCTGCCGAGCCATGCTGCTGAGGCAGCAGGTCCGGACTGCCAAGGGTTAGGAAAGGCCCTCCCCAGACAAAGGCTGTTTATCTGTTGCCTTCAGCCTCCAGTTTCCAGTGATTTTGGCCTAGATACAGGGGAGAGAGCATAAAACTCGCTCTTGGGAGTTTTGGTTTCCTTTAGAAATTGACATCATTTTGTGCAAGCACTGGTTTGTCAGGGCTGCCAAGTAGGGCAACAAGGCCTGGTCAGGCTTCTGCGCACTGTGGTGACGCGTTTGGAATGCAGCAGCGAGGTAAAGTATAGCTCACACGGTATTTATTCAGTTCGTATATTTTTAAAACTCTCACTCAGATTGTGCCTCCCAAGCATGTGCAGATGTTACTGGGTCATCTGCTCCCAGCTGATGTGCCCCCACGGGATGCTCTGGCAGGGCGCCGTGAGCTTTAGGGGAAGAGCTGCAGCTCCAAGCTCTGACCTGCCACCTTGACCAGCTGCAACTTGAGCAACTTATCTCCTGTTTGGGGTCTTATTTTCTTTTCTGTGAAATGGGGTTAATTACAGTCATCTTCAGGTCTGTGTGGCCCAATTCCTATTATTATTTGTTATTATTACAGAGAGTCATAAAATAGCCAAAACCCACAAAGTGCAATTACTCGTCCTTTGGTACAGAGGGTACTCATTAAAGGAGTTTAGGAAGGCTGGATGCTGGTTGGGCGGGGGCGTTTGAGAAATTTCCAGAGGGTGGGGGAGACTTGAGCCAAGCCCTGAAGAGGTGTTTCCTGAAGAGGAGAGGGGGATTGTGGCTGGAGAGGAGGGGGAGAAAGAGCTGGCTTTGAGAAATGCAAAGGAGGCGATGGGCACACTTGATTTCTGCCCAGCGAGTTACTGTTTTTAAATTTATTTGAGAGGCCGGCGCTGTGGCACAGCGGGTTAACATCCTGGCCTGAAACGTCGACATCCCATATGGGCGCTGGTTCAAGACCTGGCTGCTCCACTTCCGATCCAGCTCTCTGCTATGGCTTGGGAAAGCAGTAGAAGGTAGCCCAAGTCCTTGGGCTCCTGCACCTGCATGGGAGACCCGGAAGAAACTCCTGGCTTCAGATCGACACAGTTCTGGCCATTGGAGCCATTTGGGGAGTGAACCATCAGATGGAAGACCTCTCTTTGCTTCTCCTCTCTCTGTGTAACTCTGACTTTCAAATAAAGAAAGAAATGATTAAAAAAGAAAAAAAAAACAAATTTATTTGAAAGGGAGTTACAGAAAGAAAGGGAGAGACATATTGACATATTGATGGACCTTCCATCTGCTGCTTCGTTCTACAAATGGCTGCAACTGCCAGGGCTGGACCATCTCTAAGCTAGGAGCCTGGAACTCCATCTGAGTCTCCCACATGGGTGGAGGAACCGAAGCACTTGGGCCATCTTCGGCTGATTTCCCAGGTGTGTGAGCAGGGAACTGGATCAGAAGTGGAACTCCTATGGGAAGTCAGCATTGCTGGTGGCAGTGTAACGAGCTGCACTGCAACACCAGTCCCACAAGTTATTATTTTCAAAACACCTCTGTCTTTGCCTGTGGTAGCTTGGGCTGGGCAGGGCACCTAACGGAAGTCAAGGATTTACTCAGTAGGCACCCTGCTCAAACATGGCTGAGCTGGGCTCACCCGCTCTCTAGGTCTTGCCCTGCTGCCCCACTAAAGGAAAGCAAGGGCGTGGCACTGCGCAACACGGAGAAGTGCAGAGGAGCAGCTGCGTCTGCCACAGTGTGGCCTGGCTGAAGCAGAAAAACACTGCTTTCAACTCTAAAGCCGAAAAATGGATCTGAAAATTTCAAAGATAAAAGCCCCAAATGGAGAAAATAGCACATCCAGTTCCACATTTGGGAACCATTAGTGCAGAAGCACTGGCTGATTGATCACTACTGTCTGTGAATCCCAGAGGGGAGATGCACGTCCCTGAAGCACATTGACTGGTCCCAGAGCAGGGACAGGGGCTGTCGCTGTTAAAGACGCCGTGCACACACACATGCATGCACACTTTCACAAGGAAGCGGAGCACAGAACCTGGAACCCAGTCACTGTGGCTCCAGCCTCAGGGTTTCCACTTGCCAGGTGTGTGTGGTGGGACCAGTCACTGAGTCTCAGCCTCCTCGGCTCCCCACAGGGAGAATAATGCCTGCTGAGCCAGCTGCTGGGCACATCCAGAAACACTTTGCAAACCTGAAAAAGAGAAGTTCCTAGGTGTGTTCACAGGTATTCACAGCAAGGTAGCTGTCTTGTTGGAGGGAGTTGGTCCTTAGCTGCAGAGTCTGGGAGGCGGATCTCCAGGGTCTTCGAGTAACCTGGAGCAGGCCACTTTCCTTTCTCGGACTCAGGCTAAGAAGAGGCCGTATTAGACCCCTTCCTGCCAGTGATGTCATTGATTGTTTCAGTGGACATAAACCATGAGCCTGCTGAGGGATGGGTGTAAGTTAAGTACAACCCTGCTGTTGGCCCTCAGTTGTGCATGGCCTTGTTGGGGAGACAGGTGTGTGATTACAGCACAACCTGAGATCTGGACAAGGGCAGAGTTAAGTTCAGGCTCCTTCCCTTGAGGTAGGGGCTTGAGGGGTCAGGGAAGACTTTGCAGAGGAGGCGACATTTTAAGTTATCTTAAAAGCTGATCAAGCAGTTTCTAGAGGGCAGAGGGCTCTGCAGGCCAGGGTGACATCTTGTGGCAAGGCAGTCCTGGAGGTGGGAAAGAGGAAGGTGGAAGGAAATCTGCATTTGCAGCACTGTTGCTGTGTGTGTGTGTTGGGGAGATGGCAGAAGGGAAGGCGGCAAGGTGGGCTGGGCGAGGCTGGGAAGCATGCTGCTGCTCATTGGTGTGTCCTACTGCAGGTGTTAGTACTGAAGTCTGCACACCTATCTGTTGATGGAGACAGGCTTTGTGTGAACCTGACTTTCCCCATTTCTCTCTGAAAATAATTTTCTTTTTTCTTATTGACAAAATCCTATAGTCTGCTCCCATGTACCAGTACCTGGATAGGAAAATGTTCAAAGAAGCCTACCAGATTGCTTGCCTGGGTGTGACCGACACTGATTGGCGTGAGCTGGCCATGGAAGCCCTAGAAGGATTAGAATTTGAAACTGCAAAGAAGGTAAGCTTCTGGTCAGCATGTGCTGTAATGTGCGCCACGGAGGCAAGAGAGGGCCTTGGTGATGCGGAAAGGCAGAAGCAGACTGCGCTATGCTTTGGGGTTAGACTGGCCTGGGTGTGGATCTCAGCTCAGCCACTTCTCACTGTGACCCAGGCCAGGTCCCAGCCCTGCTCAGGTGGTTTTTCTGTGGAGGTGGCATGATGATCAGCGGTGCCATCACAAAGTTAGAGGGCTCTGAAGGGACAGTAGCTGTGAATCCTGACACAGGAGGAACAGCTGGTGGATGCTGCTGTCACTCTCAGTAGCTTTTATTTATGTGACTTATCTAGCTAAAAGCCTGGTCCGTATAGGTACTTGATAATGGTAGCTTTTACTTCAGGTATAAATAGTAAGTCCATTTGTTACACCATGCTGTTTCCCTTAGCCCTCTGCTGAGGACAGGATAGTCAGATTTTGATTGGGACAGCAGTGTGGTCGCTTCCCACATCCCTTCATGGTGCGATGCAGGGACCTGATCTGCTGTGTCTCTGCCTTCGTCTGTTAAAGCTGGAGAGACAGCTAAAAACGTTTGACTCTTTCCTGCACGTCAGAAAAGGCCCAGGTATGGTTCTGAGCTGAGTTGTTCTCTGGAGCCCGAGGCAGGGGTTCTCCCTGTTTCATCCTTCCTCTGTTGTTTTCCCAGTCAAGTAAGGAGATAGGCCTTTGACTGCCACAAGGTGTGTGTCGTGTGAAGTAAGGAATTACAGGCCTGAAAAGAAAGAGCAGACTGGACAAGACGAGGCCCCGAAGCTGGGCTGAGGAGCAGCAGCTCTGCGCGCACAGGCTGCCACTGCTAGGCTGGCGCATCCCCCAGCCCCCACCATTTGTGCAGTGGGGAGAGGGCAACACGAACTGCCGTGTGATCTGCCGCAGTGCCATGAGGCTTAACTGAGAGGTTGTGAGGGAATTGAGAACCAGGAGTGGTTGTCCAGCGCTAGCTGTGTTAGAACAAGGGAAGTTGTCATGCTGTAGTAACGATGGTATTGTATGTTCAGACCTCCTCAGTGTCGGCAGCGTGGTAATGGAGGAGGCTCTGGGAATTCAGAGGAGGGAGGAGGCCTCTCCTTGGAGGGAGCTTTCATCTCTTGCCCCACCCAGCAGTGCCAGGAGGGATGAAGAGGAACAAAGGATTTCTATAATGTGTGTATTTGCTTGTTTTAGCATGGAATGAAATGAAAAATTTTCTCATTGTCATCTCTGTACACCCAGGAAACTAAATATCTACCCTTTCTGTCCCTCCCACCACCACCACCTAGAGTAGCGCTCAGCGAATGTTAGAATGTGCAGAAACGAAACTGGAATGACCCCCGGTTATTTACTCACCACCACCCCCTGCCTAATATCCTGAAAGTACTCCTTGAGAACATAAATGATGTCAAAGCCACAAGTTTTTTTTTAAATATTGTTTGTGCATTTTAAAAATTACTTATTTATATGAATGAGAGAGATAGAACACATATTTTCATCTTCTGGTTCACTCCCCAAATCCACACAACAACTGGGGCTGGGCCAGGATGAAACCAGGAGCCAGGAACTCAATATAGGTCTCCATGAGAGTGGCAGGGACCCAAGTACCTGAGCTGTCACTACTGCCTTCCAGAATGCCCATTAGCAGGAAGTTGGAATCCAGAGAGAGCCAAGACTCAAACCCAAGCACTCATATGGGATACAGGCATCCTGTGGGACGTCTTTAACTTGTGCACCAAATGCCTGTCCCCATTTGTTTATTTTTGTAAACAGCAATTGTATGTATATTTATTGTGAAAAAAAAGTTTTCAAAAAGCCACAGAATTTGGCTATTGACAAGAACTTGATCTTTCATCTAAATGCTGAATCCCTAAGCTTTCTTTTTCCCCTGTGTAAGTTGTCCTGGCTCACCCAGGGCTCAGACTTGTGGAAGGTGGCTCTGGACTGTCACCAAGTGCCCACTAGATGGCAGAGGAGAGCTGCTTGGCGTCCGGACATGGCCCGGCACAAAGCTGTGGCCGCTCCCACACTTCTGTCTGCTGGAGTTGCTCACGGGCTGGCCTTGTGACTCTGACCACTGTGACCATTCACCCTGACTCTGCAGAATGTGTCAGGGCTGAAGGATCTTGGAAGTAGAATTCTCACGGGGATTTCTCACATCCTAGAATCCAGCACAGCAGAACCAGAAAGACCCTTGTCGAGGGCATCACAAGCTTGTCCCTTTCCACAGGAACGTGGCTAAAGCTCTGAGGCAGGGAGTACGTGGGCCGTGCCCTCCAGTTGGAAAGCCTCAGAGCTGAGAATAGGACGTGGGAAACTCCTCCCTCCTCTAGGCATTGCGGCTTTCCCCTTTCCTGGGAACTTTAAGGAAAGCCAGATCGAGAAGGTAGTCCCAAGACCTCCAGTGTGGACCATGGGTGCTCCTGGCTCTCTGTCCTTCCCCTGTGTGACCCCCACTTCCTTACCCTTTCTATGAACTCTGCTGTAGGAGGATGGCACTTGCCAGGTGCATACCCTGGGAGGCCTTACTTCATCTTGCCTCCTGTTCCGACCCATGCCCAGACAGTGTGTCTGTGTTCCCAAGAGCATCCAATTCCCACTGTGTAGCTCTTGGCTAAGGGAGATTTAGTGATCTACTTATCCTGCCTACCTCCCCTTGTAGAATGTGGGCCTATGAAGTATGGAAGGCGGCAGGGCCAAGTCCTATTCCCATCTGGGTCCCCAGCCTGACAGGGTGCCTGGCCCTGCAGGATGAAAAGTGATGTTATATTGTGGTCCTCTGTGCAGCAGCCACAGTGAGGCCAGATGAATTGCTTGTTTTCCCGTGTCTTTTTAGAAGGGGGGCATTATGATGCGGAGTGGAGGCTTCCAGCAGCCAAGGATTTTATGCATTTTAAGTTCCAAGGGCTCCTGGAGTTGCTGCCCTTCTAAGCCTATGTCAGCCCATTTCAAATGGGATGATTACAGAAGCGCAGCTGGATAGAAATGTTGACCGCAAAACCACAGGAAGATTGGGTTGGACATAGTGGGTTATGTTCCTCTAAGCCCCTTGCAAAATCTGAAAGAAGCATAGCTATCATCAGTAAGCCTTGTCTTCCTGTCCCTCAGAAACTTCCAGCAGGGGTTAAAGTATCTGTATTGACCGGGAGTCCAAGGCAAGGGTTACACTTTGATTTACGTGGGAGTTTGCTTTTCAGTGCTTGCTTGGAGTGATTCATTCCCTGCCTCACGGCTTTCAGAAACCAGCCTTATTCCTTCTCAGCTTTCCCCCTGCACCAGTACTGTGGGCACTGGGTTCCCTGTTTTTATGGCACCATCAGGTAGGCATCTCTGTCTTCTACTTTCTATCCAAGCCACCAGGAGGTGTGTGTGTGTCACCTATCAGTTGGCACCAATTACCACTCCCGCCCTGATGCCGCTGCCACCGGAGTGTCACACAACGTGTTCCTTCCTTTCGGGTGGGGAGCCTCGCAAGGCGACACTGTCGCAGGCTGCACTATCAGGATTTTTGTTTTGCCTAATCCCAAAGTGATGGATGCAACCAGGACTTCTTTGCTGTCCTTTGTGTGGACTAATCGTGGGGCTGAAGCTGAGCCTCATGGGGCACGGCCCTCCTGAGCACATGTGATCATCAGTGTTTGCCTCTTCCCCCTCTGCGCCGGCTGACTTTCTGGAGCCTGACTTCCCACCCCCAGCCACTCGCCCACTTTGGGAACTGAGACGGCAGCTGATGTTGTTCCTTGTTTCTTCCCTTGTAGGCCTTCACCAGGGTGCAGGACCTGCGGTACTTGGAGCTCATCAGCAGCATTGAGGTAACAGATAAAGCATTCTTCCTCCCCAAGCAAGCACAGGCTTGCATTAGCCCTCCCAGAGCAGGTGCCCTGAGGACATGTGAACAAGGTCCAGGTGTCTGCCCCTGTAGGGCAGAGCGGCCGTAGTGGAGACAGCACCCTGAGACAGGGATCACAGTCTGCTGCTTTGTGCTCCTTGGGGCACATGGGTTCCTGCTCTCTCGGAGCGCTGGTTTGTTGTCCAGAAGTGGGATCAGACCTGCCTGGCAAGGTGGCTGTGCGGACTAAAAGGTCCTCAGTAGCTGGCTACTGTGTTCTCAGGTTCCAGGTATCTGCAGTGTAGCAGAGGCTTCCCCAGTGTCCATGGGCTATGCCTCAGCCCCAGAAATGCACCTGGAGCTGAACTGAGCTCCCTGGGCCTCTGGAGCACCTCCAGCCCTGCCATTCCTGACGAGAACACAGACCTTGACAGCCAAACCCAGACAGGTCTTGGGCGGGCTGAGGAAGCTGGTGCTAGGTGCCCCGGTTGCTAGGTGCTGGTTAAGTTCCACACGTTGCAGTGCTGTCTGGCTGTCTGTAAAAAGGCGTGCTTGTTTTTTTCTCCTGAACAGATTTATTGTGAGCCTAAGGGAATGTGAGATACATTGAATTCCCAGATGGAAGCGTGAGGAAATCTGCAAATGTCTTGTCCCTCTAATCCAGTTCGCATAATAAATACTGTCGTGGGCCAAGCCTTGTGCTGAGCCCAGTGGGCAAAGGGCTGAGCCCAAGAGAGGCCTGCAGGAGCCCTCCCGCTGCCCTCCCCACTCCCCCTACCACCACCAGAAAGCATGACTGCAGTCTGCTCTGTATCCCAGGCATAGTTGGCGTGTGCACTGTTCTAATCCTGCCAGCACCTCCACAGCGCAGGTACTTCTGTTAGACCTCTTCAGTAGAGGAGGAAACAGGCTCAGAGAGGCTGTGTCACCTCCCTAAGGCTGCACAGCCAACGGCTGTCTGTTTGCCAAGCTTCTACTGCTTTACTGTAGGCTGTGCACCCTTTCCTCACGCACTGCGGACCCCAGCACATCCTAGGGAGTGTCTGTGTCACCTTCTGTGTATCTGCCTGCCTGTTAAAGGCCTGGGAAGTCCAGTGCTGCCTGTTGCCCAGGCTGTTGGTGAATCCACGCCTGGGTCTAGGGAGTCCTCATTTGAAGCCATGCACATGCTTTTTCTCTGTGCAGGCCAGCTCCCATCATTTGTCATGGCCAGCTGAGTTCAGAATGTGCTTCCTCTAGGTGCTGTGAGTTGGGCCTTCCGTAAGGTAACTGGGAGGATTCTGCCCTTCACAAAAAGGAAAGTACCTCTCAGTAAAGATCCACTTGACTGCTGCGAGGCCATGGTTGCCTGCTGTTCATCCTGGCCCAGACTGAGGTTCCTTAGTTGCCTGGGCGAATGTTCCTCTTTTGCTAATAGGAGGCAAGGACTCTGCCCTTCCTGATATATGGCTTCTGAGTATCCACAGATCCTTTTAATTGATTATGATGAGCTGCCGGGGGCCCCAAGGGGATAGGGCATAGCGTCCATGCCTGGTAAAACCTGTTTCTTTCTGTCTTTTTTTTTTTTTTTAATTTCAATGCAAGATCTTGATTTGTTTCCAACTATTAGGAGTTAGTTTATTGGGCAGATTAGCCAGAACTATATGTAGGTTTTTTTTTTTTTTAATTATTTCTGTCAGTGGGGAGGTAGGATGCCTCCAGCTGTTAAAACTTTCACCAGCTTGTCTAGGAGTTTGATTCAATGTCTCATCTTCCTCCACTATGATACACTTGTGAGAAAACAAGCAAAAGACAACTGCTGCAGATGAGGGGTCGGGTGTGACTGAGTGTTTACAAATACTTGAGCTGTAGAGTAGTGACTATTTCCTAGCCCAGGAGGCAGGAACGTGCAGTCCCTTGAGTTAATCCTGGCACTGCTAAGCATGTGTGCGCATATGTACACGGGAGTGTTAGGGAGAACCCCTGCTGACTTCAGAAGGGGCTGTTGTGGTTCGTGGCACGGGGAGAGCTCTGTGATGTGCAAGGAGCACTTGGGATCCGACAGAACTGAGTCCACATATCAGCTTCGTCTGCCCTCTGCCTGTTTGTCTTCTGGAACCCCAGCTTCCTTCCCTGTGGTACTTGGGTGGTAATCACTACCCCTCCAGCTGCCATGAGGAATAAAGAATCCACTTGTGTGGAAAGTGTGTACCTGGCACCTAGCATACATTCAGTGTGCTCTCTGAAGAAAAAGGAACGCAGTGAGGCTTGTTTTACTATTGTGTGGTCTCCATCTTGGACAGAAACCCTACACTTTGCCCTTGTCTGTCATCATTCTGGGTCACAACTCTGCCAGCCAGGGCTGAGATGTGGGAGTTGGGAACCACCAGTTAGCGGGTGACACACACTGTCCAAACTGTCCAGTTGCCTTGGAAGAATAGACCGGAAAGCAAAACTGAGGACTTTCCACTAAACAAAGGTTTGCATCTTTTTTGGTCTTTACTTGTCTGGAAAAAAAAATCTGCTTTTGTTGTCAAGCATTCCCACCAGCGATGTAGGTGAGACACAACAGCCTGGGAGCCAAGCCTGGGTTCCAGTAGGAACGCCCAGGGGCTTAACTGGAAATAGCAACGTCTACCCTTTGTAGAGGCTGCTTCCTGCCCATGGCTGCAGAGGCCATTTCCTGTGCTTCTAATTTTTCCAGGAGAGGAAGAAGCGGGGAGAGACCAACAATGACCTGTTTCTGGCAGATGTGTTTTCCTACCAAGGGAAGTTCCACGAGGCCGCCAAACTGTACAAGAAGAGTGGGCATGAGAACCTCGCACTCGACATGTACACCGACCTGCGCATGTTTGAGTATGCCAAGGTAACCCACCTGGACCCCGGGGTTCTGACCTGCAGTGTCCAAGCTGTTTGCCCCAAGAGGTGGTTTAGATGGAAAACAGCCGTGGTCTCAGGGTGTGGGCAAATGGGTAAACAAAGGAACCATCAATGGCCACTGGTTGAAACTGGTCTAGGCCGGCGCCGTGGCTCAACAGGCTAATCCTCCGCCTTGCGGCGCCGGCACACCGGGTTCTAGTCCCGGTCGGGGCGCTGGATTCTGTCCCGGTTGCCCCTCTTCCAGGCCAGCCTTCTGCTGTGGCCCAGAGTGCAGTGGAGGATGGCCCAAGTGCTTGGGCCCTGCACCCCATGGGAGACCAGAGAAAAGCACCTAGTACCTGGCTCCTGCCATCGGATCAGCGTGGTGCGCCGGCCGCGGCAGCCATTGGAGGGTGAACCAACGGCAAAAGGAAGATCTTTCTCTCTGTCTCTCTCTCTCACTGTCCACTCTGCCTGTCAAAAAAAAAAAAAAAGAAAAAAAAAAGAAACTGGTCTAAAACTTACTTTCTGGGCATGTGTCAGAGGGGCAGAATGTGACATTTCAGACCTTCCTGAGTGACAGAGTTGGTTGGTGTGAGTCTGCCCCAGCACAATCCCCTTCAAAAGTGTTGAGTGCAAGGCTGTGGGGCTGCCTCCCCAAAACTTTCAGACTCTGTCAGGAGCTTTTAAGCATCAGTGCCCCCAGACACATGCTGTTCCTGCAAGTCCTGTGGGACCGTGTGGGGCGCTGCAGCCCAGGTTCCTGGGTGCCTGTGTTCTGATTGTATGGGGCCTTTGTGCTGGGTGCAGAGGCCAAGCCAGACTCCGCCCTCACATGTTAGCTCCGTGTGCCTCTCTGCCCTGATGGCTGCAGAGCGTTTCCTCAAGGTGGAGATTCCCTTTCAGATTTGGGGTCCCCCATCACGGTTAGTCCCCAGCAGGTGTGGACTTCTAAAAATCCATATAGGAGAAGAGCTAGCTGGCCCCAGCTCCTGAGCAGCTCCCACAGAGGAGCTCAAACCAGTCAAGACATTTGCAGTTGAGCCTAGCACAAGGTGCAGCGAGCAGCAGGGCTCTTCCTTTACGGAGGTGCCGCTGTTAACCTGCCTTTCCCGGTAGTGTCAGAAGTTCTCAGAATGTTATTAAGTGAGTCATCAGCCACAACCAATTAGTGGCTATTAATGGTAATTATCTAACTCACGAGTTCAAGATGGAAAATCTTCCCCCTTTTTTTCCTTTTCTATTCCTGAAGATGACTGTGTTCTTTGATCTTCTACCATCTGCTCGATGCTGGGGCTGAAGGCTATGTTTGGATCCCTGTGATGTGGCCCAGGAGTTACTGTTCACCTGTTGTGGCCAAGCCTGGGCCCCAGCCAGGCTGCCTTTTCACCTTGATTCCTTCTTTTCTTTCTTCAGATCCAGGGTAGCTTCCCTCGTTTTCCTGTTCACCCTTCTCATGCTTCCCCATGCTCCTGCTCGTCCCACAGCCCCCACCAGGTTTCATGAAACATGCATACTGAGCATACCGAAGTCAGTGCGGCTCTCTTTTGGGCGTAACAACATTTTAGCTGGGAGCACAGCCTGCAACAAGGATCAGATCCCTGGAGGTAGAATGCTGGCCTCAGAACAGCTGGAGCTGCTTGTCTGTTGCACTTGATGGTCCTTTCTGGAACCCCTGGAGCCGCCTCCAGCCGGCAGCCCTGCTGCGGTGGAGAAGGCCCAGTGTGAGTCCAGCTTCCTCCGTGGGGTGACCTTGGTTGCAGGTCTTCCCTGTGCCCAGCCTCTGTGTCCTCTCAGCTTAGTCATAAGGAGTGCACAGAACAATGCATGGGGCACTTGACAAATGCCAGGCTGTAGAAAGATGAAAATAAGAGGGGCCCAGCATGACCACAGAGTGCACCCAATCCTGCCCCTGCTCGGAGGCCCCTCATCCCTCCTCAGGTGGGCTTCACGCACCCATATCTCCCACCCAGAAATGTGCCCACTGACACAGTCCATCTGGTTTGTCTCTAGGAAGGTAAATACTGTGGAGCTTGTTTTGGGTTTCAGTTTTTGATCACAGTTCCAAGTAGATTGGTTCTGTTTCAATCCCCTCCCTGCTTTGCCCGGTAGTCGGGATTGAGAAAATGTGTACATATGCATTATGTTGGGGGAGTGGGGGACACAGTGCTTATTAACATGGCATGTTTTTGTTTACTTGAAAATTGCTTCCCAGGATTCAATCTGGTTTTCAGAAAATTTTTAAATTACATTCCCACATACAAATAAATTGTATGCTTTCCGGATAAGTGACATGTTTATGTGGTGATAAAGGGAATGATAATGCTCTTCACTCTCTGTAGTATGTCCTGATTGAAATCACGACGCAGGAGAACACTGTTAAGTCTCATTCATCACTCAGCACAGCCTTTTTCTGTCCACTGCTGGACAAAATCTTGGCTGTGGCCTCCAGATAACATGTCAATTATATTCATGGAACCAAAAAGCCTTTGAAAACCCAGTTAGTTGAGCCTTGAAGGAACCATTTAGACTCAGCCTCAATTAAGTCCCAACTCCCTGAGCTATACGGCTCAGGGCTCCTCCTAGGAGACTCCCTCAGCCTGTGCGCTGCGGGCCTGGCTGGTCTCTCTGGGTCGACCACGCAGACTCATGGCTGTCTTTTAGCCTCTGACCTTTCTTAGTCACTCCCAGTATGCTGAGCACCCAGAGTCTGCTAAAGACCCTTTAAAGGACATTGCCGTTCTCTGATTTCTATTTCCCCGCTGCTGACTTCATTTAGCGGTCGGTAGACAGAGTGGCAGCATGAAGAGTGCACGTTGTAGCAGCTCTGAGAGTAACGGGTGAGTCCCGAGTGCCCAGACGAGGCACAGGAAGCGGCTGCTTTCCAGGCCCCTCCCCTCTGAGCTCCAGAGGGAGCCAGATGCCAGCCAAGGGTAGGCCTGTCTTTTTTTTTTTTTTAAGATAAATTTATTTATTTGAAAGAGTTTCATGCAGAGAGAGAGAGAGAGAGAGAGAGACAGAGAGATCTCCATCTGCTGTTTCACTCCTCAGTTGGCTGCAGTGGCCGGAGTTGTGGCGATCTGAAGCCAGGAACCAGGAACTTCCTTTGGGCATCCTACACGGGTGCAGAGGCCCAAAGACTTGGGCCATCTTCCACTGTTTTCCCAGTTCATAGTAGAGAGCTGGATCGGCAGTGGAGCAGCCAGGACTTGAACTGGCGCCCATGTGGGATGCTGGCACTGCGAGCGGCGGCTTTGCCAGCTACCCACAGCACCTAGGCCTCTCTTTTAACTGAGGTTCTAGCATCAAGGTAAACTAGACTGTTTCTTCTTCTTCTTAAACATTGGGTTGTCTTAGGGCAATTTTAGGGGTTACACAATGACTTGAAAGCAAATAGTGGGTGAGGGGCAGTAAGCTAATTGTTAGAGGGCTTTTCTACATGCATTGACTGTGCTTCTTTGACCAATGAACAGTCATCATGAGGATGAGTTGTCTGCATGATACATGATCCCTGCAACAACCCTGTCTTACCCATGATGCAGATCTGGACTGAAAATGCTCTCAGTGTCCTCTTTTGAAAAGCCCCCACCTCTTAAATGTCAGCACCAATGCTGTCTCAACTATGGTGACTCCTATGTGTGTATTTTGCATGCCAGTGATTTTTGAGGCTATTTCTCAAAATTATAGGGACAGCCCTGGGGAGCTGGGCATAGCCCTGGTCTGTGGCAGGGGAAACCCAGGCCCTGCACCCTACTCCCTGAGCCTCTGGAATTACAGGCTTCTCACTTCCTTTACAGTTCTCTCCTGGTGGCCTTGGTCCACTTCAGATCCCTTCCTGCTGGCCCACCTTGGCTCAGGTCCCCACCCCTGCAGACCTGATCAGACCAGGGTCCAGTAACATTCAGTTGAGAATGCATTAACCAAAAAGAGTTTTGATTATTGTCTGTCCTCAACACATACCTGAGCAAGCCAATGGGATGATTCCTTAAGGGCAGGCCACAGAATGTCTCAGAAAACAGATGTGAATGGTGCATGTGGTGAGTGTGGTGGTAGCTGAGGGAGGCCACAGGAGGCTGAACCTAGAACTCATTTTGCTGGCATCGAGGGGCCCACATGCCAGTCCCGCTGAGATCTGCAGGTATGTGATGTTATCCATACAGCGGAGCAGAATCTAGGACCAACTGCTTGAAGTTAAACAGCCGTGTTGCCTGTCACTCTGCAGGACAGTGGAGAGAGACTGTCCACTGCAGTGTGTGTGCACGCACTTCTACCCACAGTGCACCATGGTCTGGCAAGTGCCATTTGGCTGAAGAACAAGTGTTCATTAGTAAAGGAAGGAAACACTGAGAGCCACAGTCCTTGACACTGTCCCAGCATCCCCAGGAGCACCTGTGGGGCAGCCACAAGCACTCCTCCCCGACACCTGGGACTGCCCCCTACTCAGCCACAGAGGGATGGGCCCCTGCCACATCCTGAGTGCCTGCTGCAGCCAAATGGAACCCTTCCTTGCTCCAGCTTTCGCAGCCTGACGTAATGCTGGCACAGGAAGCTCTGATCCGGAGTGTTTTTGTTTGTTGTGCTTCCTCAGGATTTCCTTGGATCTGGAGACCCCAAAGAAACAAAGATGCTAATCACCAAGCAGGCTGACTGGGCCAGAAATATCAACGAGCCCAAAGCCGCTGTGGAGATGTACATCTCAGCGGGAGAGCACGTCAAGGCCATCGAGCTGAGCGGCGACCACGGCTGGGTCGACATGTAGGTTTTAGCCCCTGCCCCCAGAAGTGTTTGGCAGCATGTCTTGTTATGTCAGCTTTTGGTTTTGACTGACGAGGAAAAAATAGCTATTTCTCTAAATATCTAAACCAAATGTGGTAGCGACTACATCATAGCGGAGTCAGGAGATTGAGCCAGGCAGTCACTGATTTTGAGGAACTTCTCAAGTTCCTGGGGGAAAGGGTGGTGGGGACGCAGGAGGGGGCCACCTAGACAGCAGAGCTGCCATGGACCGAGCCCTCACTACAACCGAGGCACTGCAGTAAGTTTGTAGGCCCCTCGGGTGATGTTTCCGCATCCGTCTTACAGTTGAGTAAACCAAGGCCTAGGAAACACACTATTGCCAAAGGCCAAATAGTAAGGAGGCCATGTGCTGAGCTTCAGCCTCTTCTGAGCAATTTCTGTGCCCATGAAATGTCTGGTGGTGGGAACCAAACAAGTGCAAGATAAGTTCTAAGTAATAAGGAAAGGAGGATTCTGGGAGCAGCTGTGGATGTCTTTGCATGAAGGGGCCTTGAAAGATTTCGAGAGGTAGAGATGGCAGGAGGAAGAGCCCAAGAGTAAGTGGGTCTGGCTGGAATAAGGCTGGTCTGGGAGCTGGAGGCAGGGGCAGCTGGCTGCCAGCAGGACTGCCCACACTGGCCACACTAGGACCTCGGGTACCAAGCGGAGGCACTTAGATTTGCACAGGTGGTGAGACCCTGTCATCAGGGAAAATTAGAGGAAGGGAGAATGGCTGGCCAGCCCAGCAGGCTGAGATGGACAGTGGTAGCTGAAAGTATGAGACGCAGAAGAGCTGCAACTGAGGGGCCGCCTCGGGCTCGATGCCACCTGCCAGGTAGAGAATAGAAAAAAGAAATGGGCTTCAAAGATGTGATAGGCTTGGTGAGCTCCAGTGGGCTTCTTGGTCATGCAGGCGTGTGCCCGTGTGTTGCCACACCTGGCTGAAAAGGGCAGGAAGAAAGTTAACTCAGTCTGCGCTGTGAAGGCTGTTGGTTGTTCTGGAATCAAAGTTCCTTATAGGTTAGTAGTGGCCCAGCCACGACCTGGGATGGGGAACAGGCTGGTTAATGACAAGTTGTCCTGTTGACCTGCATTGTACATTATGCCGCTGAAGTGAGCACTTGAGCTGCATTGTGTGGTTGGTCTCTGGGCCTGTCCCAAAGAGACCTTAGTGGTGGTGGGGGACCTACTGCTGCATCCTGTTTTCCAAGAATGAAATTTCTTGAATGTGGAGGCAAAGATTTTGCCCCCAAACTTTTTCTTTTCATGAAAGGGGTGGCACAAAGGAGAGCCAGGCAATGTAGGCCCCACTCTACCCTCTGGTGTTTCATCTGTCGCTTTCTTTTTAAGTGCTGTGTTTCAAGTTACCCTGGGGACACTCAGCTAGCTCAGGAAAGAAATAAGAAGCATGTTCTGTCCCTCTTCCAGGTCTGATTGTAAAGGGTGCTCTCATCCAGGACCATGTGACTCGATGGGGGAGGGCTCTTAGGGGCTGCCTGTGCCACCTTTCCCTAAAAATGTGTCCTTTCCCTGCTGAGCAGTGTTATTTTTAGATGCCATTATTATTCTAAGTGCAAACTGACAGGCCTCCCCAGCTTGCCTGTCTCTGAGATGGGAGCTGCTGCAGATGCTTCCCCTTCCTTCTCAGAGCCGGCTGGGATTCAGAGCCCTTACCCCAGTAGAGCTGGTCTCACTCCAAACATCAGCCTGACCAGAGGGAAGAGGCACACTCCATCCACCCCATGTCCCCATGCGCAGTGGGAGGGCTGGTCACCATTGGGAAGAGGGGGTGAGCCAACTGGTCCCTGTGGCCCCCACTGTGGTCAGCCCCTTGGCCAGTAAAGGGCACAGTCAGGGCTTCCTGCAGAGCCATCTTCTGGCACTCAGAGCAGGCAGGCCGTGCGTGTCTCCCCTAGAGCGCATCCCTGGAGAATTCTCACGCCTCAGCCTCTCCTCTCCTGTGAGCATTCCTGAATTGGTGGTAGAGACAGCACTCTGCCACTTCCTGGCTCTGAAGCCTCAGGGGAGGCTGCACCTTCTACCCTGGGCTTTAGTCTTCACATCTGTGAAATGAGAACAGGAGCACCCACCCGTTAGGGAAGATTCACACATGAGAAAGCTCACAGCGCCACCTTGGACCCAGCAGGAAATTGGTAGACCTTCTTTTCTGCTGGGCAGGTTAGTAACTTCTGTGGCCGACACATGAGGTGACAGAAGATGCCCCTCACAGGCAGCCTCACCTGGTCCCTGGCCGTGTTTCCAGAGCACATACGCTCCCGTTGACAGCACCTCCCGGGGCCGTGGTGCTGTGGTAGCGCTGGGCACGACAGAACAAACAGCCGCAGAGCCGCCCTTGAGGAGACCCGCAGCCCCTTGCTGCTGCTTCCTATCAGACCACTTCACAGGGCCCTCTCCTCCCCGCCCTCTCCACTTTCCAGGTTGATTGACATTGCCCGGAAGCTGGACAAAGCTGAGCGTGAGCCCCTGCTGCTGTGTGCTCACTACTTCAAGAAGCTGGATAACCCTGGCTATGCTGCCGAGACCTACTTGAAGATGGGTGACCTGAAGTCTTTGGTGCAGCTTCACGTGGAGACCCAGTGCTGGGATGAGGTGAGGGCAGAGTGTGCCTCATGGGTGGGGGGTGCAGCCTGAGCCCTGGACCACAGGCAGGTGTATACAGGTGCCCCCTGGGGTTTGGATGGTTATAAGCCTCCCATGGTGGAATGAACGTGGTGGGCGGAAGACTCAGCCTAGGACCCTCTGAGCCATAGTGTCTTGGAGAGCTTTCCCATAATACTTTTCTCTCCCCTCCTCTCCCCTTCTTTCCCTCCCCTCCCCTCCCCTCCCTCCCTCTCTCCCTTCCTTCCTTCCAGAAAATCTTCATTGGCTGCCTGCTCTTTTGTGGCCCTGGGGTAGGCACTAGGGCATGAGTGTTCACACAAGGGCTCCAGTGCCTGCAGTTGGTCTGAGCTGCCTTGCCCAGCACCACAGGCTCAGACTGTCTCTGGTGTGGAAACACACTTGGGAGACATTTAAAACCTTCTGCCTGGCATTTTGCAGCAATGCCACCCATACTTTCCATGTCCAAGTTTCTCCTGCCTGGTCTACCCAATCTTAATTCCTCTGCTGTGAGGGGTGGATGAGGAGGATTAGCCAGGCCACTGCAGAGCAGCCGATGCCACCCTCTCTGTGCTTGGCTCCCATCCTCCAGCTCAGGGGCCACTTGTGTCCTGGAGCGAAAGTGACCCCTGGGCATCTCCCCTTGTCAGCCAGCCAGGGTGGTCTCTCATACAGGGCAGTTATGAGGCCTTTGCTGGGTTAAGAGCTGTCTTGACTGTTGTCCGCCCTCTGAGAGTGACAGGTCACTGACAGAGGCTATAATGGCATCTTGAGACAAATGTACCAGGAGGTTTCTCAAGTGGCCATGAGTGACATCACAGAACAGGCCTGGCCAGACATGAGGCAGACTTCGTGCCATGGCTTGCTTCCCTTCCTCTGGCCTGCCAGTGATCCTGGGCTTAGGTGAAGCAGCCACTTGGTCCTGCACAGCCCCAAGCCCACAGTCATCTTTGACAGCTGATAAGCAGTGATGATGAGAATGTCAATTCTGTTTCCTTAGGTGTCGCCTGCAATTAAAAGAAATCTGTTTGCAGCACTCCATGAGCCTACGCAAACCCTCAAAATAAAATGTTTCCGATTCTGTGCCGCTCCTGTAGTTCAGAAACAGACTGTGTTGTTATTGAATCCAGTCGCTTGCATATTGCTGTTAATTGCCTTTTGTTTTCAAAGAGCTGATTTGTTTTTGTGTTTCTGGGGGTGGTTGGGTGGGGAGGCTCTCTCCCCCTCTGAGTTGTCAGGCTGGCAAAATAGGACATCCCTAATGGATTCAGCCAAGTGCCGTGTGTTCATGGGGCCTGCAGGGCTGCTTCATTAAGGATGGTTTGCCCCTTCCTCCAGGCCTTTGCTTTGGGCGAGAAGCACCCTGAATTTAAGGATGACATCTATGTGCCCTATGCCCAGTGGCTGGCAGAGAACGATCGTTTTGAGGACGCTCAGAAAGGTAGGCACTCAGACTGGCACCTGGCAGGAGGGACAAAGGTAGGTACTCCCCAAGCACACATTTCAAGAAAGCTGCCAGGCCCCTCACATCCGCACACTCCACGATAGGCCAAGTAAAGGATGTAGACTTAGGAGATACCTGGCTCGTGAGCCCCTCACCCACTGCCTAGGGACTTTCGCAGTTTCTGTCTGCTCTCTCAGGTGCTGTGGTTGTTGAGCAAAGCACCACACACCATGCACATCAGTCTGTATTCTCACTTAATCTTCACTACAGTCGCATGGTGTTGGTACTGTGGTTGTTATTCCCATTTTACAGATGAGAAAGTGGAGGTTGAAAGAGGTAAAGGCATTTGCCTGAAGGCCTATAGCTAGGAAGTGGCAGAGGTCACTGGAACCAGGGTTAAGTGAGGACAAAATGAGAAGACTGCCACAGATGTGTAGCACAGTCACCTCCTCTTTCCTCCACTGGAAATAGAAACTCAGGTTCCATTTCTGTCTGCAGTCAGTGGGGTGACCTCTGCTCCTTAGCATCTCTGTGGGTGAAATGGGCTGCACACAAGGTAGGCGGTAGCTGAAATAGGAACCAAGCAAGTGAGCTTTAACTGATAATGGGAATCATGATTTTAAAATTCAGCTGCCTTTTCTGTGTCAGGCTCCGGCTGGGCACTTAACCTGCATAACCTTGAGTCTTGCCAACAGCCCCACAGAGACACAGGCTGTGTGCCGTACCAAGTCGCAGAGGCAGTGAGCGGCAGAGAGACTTGGACCAGGATCTGTCCAGCTGGGGAACCTGATTCTTCTGCCTGTGTTTCACTGCCTGTTTAGGATGTCTTTAATTGAAGCTGGGTGTGTCATAATCCATAGCATCTCATTTGCACTTCTATATGGTAACAGTTGCCACCTCCGGACACATTGTGGAACAAATGTCTCTCTGTGGGAGCCCTGCAGTTGAAAGCCAGGCCGGAGGACAGCGTGTTCTCCCTGCTGCAGCATTGCCAGAGCACCCAGTTGCTGAAGTATCTGCATGTTTGGGCAAAACACATCAACCTATCCATCTGTCTGTGCCTGCCCTTCCAAGAATCCATCGCCATAGTAACCTGGTGCTCAGACAAGAGATTGGAGGGGAGAATGGGACAAAGGCCAGACCTTTCCTTCTCTCAGGCAGAAGGTTGGGATCATCTGGAGGCCCACATGTGGATGAGTGTCACAGCCACAGGTGCTTCGCTGGCAGCCCCTGACAGCCTGAGGGGCTGGCCACAGAGGAAGTGCTCAGGGGATTTCTGTTTGGTAGATATCGAGAAGACTGAAAGATTTGTGGCTTGTTTGTTTAAGTGTGGGGTTTCAATAACTGAGCCAGATCTTTCTAGATTGTTATTAAAAAGTGCTCAGTTGAAAGCAACTTGAGAGACCTTGAGCTGGGTCCTCTTCTTTGACCTTGGGTATGATGCCCTCCGCGCTGCAGAGCCCGCTCTGTTACCTGTCAGAAGAGGGGATGATTCTCTCCTTCCTGTGTCTGTTGTGATGCACCTGTGAGGAAATTAGCAAAGAAAACACTTTACAGACAGTGAAGCCGGGCCAAGGCTGCAGTGTCAGATTCGGTTAGTGTCGCCTCAGTTAGCTTTGTCCTGGAGTGGAGCGGGGGCAGAACCCACGAAAGGTGAGCAGGTTTTGTCATCACACTTTGCCCTGCAGTTTGGCCCCTCAGGTCTTCTTTTGGCCAGGCTTTCCCAACATCGGTTGCCTTTTCCCAGCCACAGAGGGTTATGTCTCACACAACCAGGGTATAGCCTCAGTTATTTTTAGGTTTCCGCCTGAGAGGCAGCCCAGCAGCCAGGCACTACAGATGCTCTGCAGTGAGTGTCCTACTTCCAAAGCCGCCCCTGCAAGCCCCCTCCTCGTCAGGCTCTCCAGACCATGTGTGTGCTCTTGTGCCCTCAGCGTTCCACAAGGCCGGGCGGCAGGGGGAAGCTGTCCGGGTTCTGGAGCAGCTCACACACAACGCCGTGGTGGAGAGCAGGTTTAATGATGCTGCCTATTATTACTGGATGCTGTCCATGCAGTGCCTCGAGATAGCTCAAGGTAAGGGAACATTGGTCAGGCTGCTGTTTTCCCCAGCCCCGCTCTGGCACCAAGATAAACATCAAAAGAGCTAGGCTGTTTTAATGAAAGCCCTGGGCTTGTTTATTGAGTGTATTGTCCATCAGCCTGTCTTGCGGCGCATAATCTGCAGTGTCATCTCTCCCTAGTTTGCGGTAAGGATAAGGGTGGGATGGGGGCCACCTGGGTTGCAGTTGGGAGGTCCTGCCCTATGCAGCTAATTTAGAACATCTCTCTCGCCTCCTACCTGGGAGCCCATAGCTGGACCAGGGTAAGCACTGGCTTTAAAAAAAAAAAGCTTAATTAAATGAAAAGATGAACAAGAGATCACTTGACAGTGATACACACTGGGTTCTCACTCGTGCGGGGGTTGGGGGGAGACAGTCTCAGTGTGTCTTTCTCTCACAGTACTTCCCGTGATGCACTGAGGGAGTTCTGGAAGCAGAGGGGATCTGTAGCAGGCCCTGGTTCCTTCCTGAGCTCTGCTTGCCCCTGTGTCCCATGGGGGCACTCTGTCCTGCTTCCCCCCTAAGGTTTCAGTCTGGCCTGTGGTTTGTGTTTCTGATGAGAAGGAGCAGAGAGGGAAGAGGCCCCAGGTGAGCATGAGTCAGGTTGGCATCAGCGTGCCCTTGAGCCAGCTCCTGTACAGGTCCGGGTTGGTAGCCACCCCTTCTTGCCATGGAATGACCTGGGAGGGTGCAGTGTGAGGTCTGGGGGGAGCCTGAGAGAATGTCTTCATGCTTCCTGGCCATCTGCTCTGCCTAGCTAAGAGTTCAGCATCCTGGGGTGGCCACCACTCCTAAGCAGAGCACCCTTCTCATCACTGCCCCTCTTTGCTCCTGTCCTTGGGGTAGGAGTGGGTATGGTGTTGCAGAATAACTGATGCCAACAGTAGCGCCATCACCTGGCTCTTCTGTGGCCAGTGCCTAGGCACGGGCACTATATGACACATCTCCCCTCCCTGTGCACACCAGATCCTGCCCAACAGGACTTGATGGTTGGCAAGTTCCACCACTTCCAGCACCTGGCTGAGCTGTACCACGGCTACCACGCCATTCAGCGGTACACGGTAAGGGGAGCGGGAGCCAGTGTACTGCACCTGTGTTTAAGAGCCATGGTCATGGAGTGGAGACATAACCCTCAGGGGTGATGAACTGCTGGGAGATTTTGGTCTCCTCTGGGGAGAGGAACTTTTGATTTTCCTTGGTCTGCTACTTGTTTGACTTGCAGCAAGAACTGGGCTCCTGGATTGCAATCCAGAGCTGGGACAGGTCTTTATGAATACTTGGTTCAGACTTTGATGGCTCAGGCCAGCTGTGGATCACCCAGGTAAGGATTCTCTCCAGAATGGCCAGGGGGTACAAGTTCTGTGGGGCTCTCTCCCTAGACAAGTAAAGCCCAGGATTAACCAAAAGCTTGAGTTCTTCCCCTCGCTTGGCACTGGCTTGCTGTGAGTCAGTGAGCAATTCACTTTACTTCTCTGCCCTTCAGGTTCCTGTCTATGAAATACAAGGAGTTGTTTGGGCTCCAGATACCCAAATAGTTCTTTTTAGTCATTTGCTAATTCTTTGGATGAAGCCATTTTATAAGCTTTATTTTACTTTATTATTATTATTTTTATTTGAAAGGCAAAGAGGCAGACAGAGACAGGCAGACACATAGATCTCCCATCCACTGGTTCACTCCCCGGATGTCCAGGATTAGGCTGGTCCTAAGCCAGGAACTGAGAACTCCATTCATATCTCCCATGTGGGTAACAGGGACCCCAATTACTTGATCCATCATTGCTGCCTTCCAGGGTCTGAATTAGTAGAAAGCATTAATTGGGAGCAGAGCTGGGACTCAAACCCAGGCCCTCAGTTATGCAGTGTGGGAATCCAACATGGTGTCTCTCTCTCTCTTTTTTTTTTTTTTTTTAACAGGCAGAGTGGACAGTGAGAGAGAGAGACAGAGAGAAAGGTCTTCCTTTGCCGTTGGTTCACCCTCCAATGGCTGCCGTGGTTGGCGCGCTGCGGCCGGCGCACCGCACTCATCCGATGGCAGGAGCCAGGTGCTAGGTGCTTTTTCCTGGTCTCCCATGGGGTGCAGGGCCCAAGCACTTGGGCCATCCTCCACTGCACTCCTGGGCCACAGCAGAGGGCTGGCCTGGAAGAGGGGCAACCGGGACAGAATCCGGCGCCCCGACTGGGACTAGAACCCGATGAGCCGGCACCGCACGGTGGAGGATTAGCCTGTTGAGCCACGGCGCCGGCCCCAACATGGTGTCTTAAGCAAAGGCCCACCCCAAACCATTTGAACTCTTTTTTTAAAAGATTTATTTATTTATTTGAAAGGCAGAGTGATAGTAAAAGAGAGATTTTCCATCTTCTAGTTTACTCTCTAAACAGCTACAATGGCTGGGGCTGGGCCAGAGTAAAGCCAGGAGTCTGAAGCTCCTTCCAGATCTCCCACCTGGGTGGGTAGCAGGGGTCCAAGTACTTGGGCCATCTTCCACTGCTTTCCTAGGTTTATTAGCAGAGAGCTGAATCAGAAACAGCAGCTAAGACTCAAACTAGTGCTTTGATATGGGATGATACGGGATGTTGACATGGCAGGCGGTGGCTGAACCCACTGTGCCACATCACTGGCCCCTGTTTTAACTCTTGTGGCAGTGGGGAGCAAGTGGCAGGTGGTGCACAGCACGCTTGTGCTGTGTGTCTACACGGTTACTTAGCACATGTTGGTTGAGCTCTAGCAGTTCGAGCGTGTCCTATCTGCAAGGCTGGAAACATGTTAGTGGGTAAACTTTTCTGAGCACTGACTATATGTCAGGCAGCGTGGCAAGAGCTTTATGACATCACCTCATTTCATGCTCCCGGTCACACCATAGATCAGTACCATCACCCCCACTTTACGGATGAGAAACCGTGGTATAGACAAGGCATAGATATATAGGTATAGATAAAGACAGAGCAAGGTCTCACAGCTGCTATGTAGCAGTTTCAGTATTTGGATCTCGACAGGCTGTATCTTAGCCTCCCTTCTCTCTACCCTCTAACCTAGAGAAGGCAGGCTGGTTCAGCCCACTCTGCATGGTTGTTGCTCCACATCCACAGATAACCGACCAAAGATCAAAAATAATTCAGAAAAAAATTGAATCTGTACTGAATGAACATGTAGGACTTTTTTTTTTCTTTATCCCCTAAACAGTACATTATAACAACTATTTACACAGCAGTACATGTGTTAGGTATTTTTTGTAATGTAGAGGTGATTGAAAGTCTTTGGGCAGTCAGCATTGTGGCTTAGTAGGTAGAGCCACTGCCTGTGATGCTGGTATCCCATATGGGCACTGGTTCAAGTCCTGGCTGCTCCACTTCTGATCCAGCTCCCTGCTGATATGCCTAGGACAGCACCATAGGATGGCCCCAGTCCTTGTGCCCCTGCACCCACTCTGGAGACCTGGAAGAGGCTCCTGGCTCCTGGCTTTGGACCTGCCCAGCTGCAGCTGTTGCGGTCATTTGGGGAGTGAACCAGCGGATGGAAGATTTCTCTGTAACTGTGCCTTGAGCATTCATGGATTTTGTCATCTGTGGGGAGCCAGTTCCCTAAAGATACCTAGGGACACTGTAGCTTGGTTTAGAAGGGAATTTTCAAGGCTCCACACTCCAGTTGTGCTGTGTAATTTTGGGCAAGTCTTCTACCTGCTCTGTGCTTCAGCTTCCTTCAGTATGAAATGGGGATAATAACAGTATCTACTTTTGAAGGTTGTGACGATTCAGTGAGTTCATAGTGGAAAAGCACTTGCAAAAGTACCTGGCAGTGACCTCACAGGAGCCTTAGCTCTTACCAGTGCCCAGCTTCCTACCAGCTACCCCATCCCTTCCCTGGGTGCTTCCCCACCCCCGTCTGTGCCTCTGAGGAAAGTGTGGCAAGAAAGCCTCCTCTGACAGACTCTGCCTTGCCATCTCTTCCCACAGCCGAGTTAAGACACTCAAGGGACCTCGTCTCCCCTCGCATCTGCTTTCCTGAGATGAGACCCCCTTGGGCAGCTCATATCTCTCAGGTGCTCATTTAGAGAGAAGCCACCAGAAAAAAAGAGTCCAAACTCAGGCTCAGAAGGCAGACTCCAGTTTGGCCTGGGTTTGCCTGAGCCAGTTTTGAGCCCTGCTCCCAAGCTCTGAAGCTAAGGGGCTTCACAACAGCTTGTGGGGGTGGGGGCTGCTCGTTGCTATTCTTCCTTCAACAGATGCCTGCTCTGTGACAGGCTCTGCATTGAGGAACGTGACATTGCCCCTGCCCTGCAGGAGCTCACAGTCTAGTGAACAGAACAGCCCCTCAAGGGAAGAGCTTCGAGGCCTGTGGGGAGATATTTTTGGAGGTGATGGCCCCTAAGCCAGGAGGAGGAAGGCAAGGACGAGTGCAGTGGAAGCAGGAGGAAGAGGAAGGCCATTCCTGGCAGAGGCCACAGCCCGTCAGTGGTGGTGGATTTGGCCCTGGGGGACAGAGCAGGTCAGGTGACTAGCAGGGAAAGTGAGGGCTCCTTCCTGAGGCAGGCTTGTTGCCCAGAGCAGAGGCGCTCATCCTGAGGACCCTCCATTCTCTCTGGGAGGTTTCTTAGCAGTAGAACCAGAGGTCCGCCTCATCCTGGCTCACCCAGAGAAGGATGCAGTCTCAGGTTTTCTTGGGTTCTCACAGAGAGAACTGCGAGAGGCTGTGGAAATTTAAGTGGGAACTAAAGAGAAAATACTGGCTGTGAAGTGCACAGCCAGGTGAGTCCACACAAGTTCGTAGCAGTTAGGAGGAAGCCCTGTGAGTCGGCCCCCGCAGGACCCCTTGGGGAGTGTCAGTTTTATACCATTTCCACGTTTGGGTCAGGGGTTGGAACTGGCCAGCTTTAATCCTTGTTATCCACAGCTTTGCTAGACATGGTCTCAGTTTGCAGCATGCCAGGTCCCCTCAGATGGGGTTGCCTCAACCTCCTGCACCCCTTCCTGGTAGAAGAGATCCTGTGTTTGCTACGCTGAGCTGCCAGCAGCTCTGGGTCCAGAAGCCCTATTCATCCCACTGGTGTGTTCCGAGTGCCCGTCACGGTGCCAGGGTTTGGGGATCAGCAGGTGAAACCCCACATGTGCTGTCGCTGGCTGCCTCTGCACAGCCCTGAAAAGGTATGCAGGCTCCTGGTGGAAAGGCTAAATGCCTCTTTTCAAAGCAGCTTGTGTCGGGGTCATGTCCTAAGTTGCATTCGGGGTATCCCTTTAAAACTATGTGTAGACAACCTGGGCTCAGGGAGATGGGGTCCTGAGCAACCCCAGAGGCCGTGCAGCTGGGAAGAGACATTCTCGGCTGGCTGGCCCCTCAGTTCAGTGACGATGAGAACGTGTGCCTCACTAGACTGAGACAGTGGCTGTGTATCCGCATATGCTCTTTATGGAGACGACACGGATTCCCCGTTTACTTTCTCTTTCCTCTTGCGGCAGGAGGAGCCATTCAGTTTCCATCTTCCTGAAACCCTTTTCAACATCTCCAGGTTCCTGCTGCACAGCCTGACCAAGGACACTCCCTTGGGCATCTCTAAAGTGTATCCTTTCTCTCCAACACTCTTGGTCCCACCCCTCTTGTCTAATGGCCCCGAGATGTTCTTTCCAGAACGCTTACTGGCAGAAGCTTCCCTCTCTCCCGCAGCCCTGGGGAAGGGAGAGCGCCTGCCCTCCTCCCACTATTCTGCTGCAGAGGAAACTCAGCCCAGGAGGCTGAGGGGCCCATGCCAGGGAGGATTGTACTGCAGGGTTCTCTGGGCTCAGCCGAGCAGGGTCTCCAGCCAACACATGGTCCCAGGCCCTGTCAGAACCCACAAGTGAGGGTGGGACTGACGTGGAGGATGCACCAGGCTTTGCACCTGGAATCTTTGTCACTTCCCCAGGTCAGGGGCGTGGGGTGGGGGAGTTTGTTCACCCCAGGTATACAGAACACCTACTGTGCCCCCCACACAGGGTGAGTTAGCAGGTGACACAGCTGCTGTCCAGGGGGAGATGATCCATGGTGTGTCCTGTGCCTGCTGGTGGAAGGCTGCCTGGAAGAGACAGCATGCATCCTGCAGGCCGAGGCGGCCAGTGCAAACAGTAATGTGGATGTGCCAGGGGAGCACCTGGCATGCAACAAGCAGGGGGGAGCGCTGGAGAGGGGCCTGGGGGTTCCTGCAAGTTTGACTGTCCTGTGTCAGTGAAGGCCAGCTTGGGGCCATGAACAGAAAACGGGCCTGATAGGATTGCGTGGCCCGAAACTACAGGAAATGACCAAAACCTTTAAAGTCTTGCAAGTCCTAAAGCCCTCCTTCTCTCCATCCTCTTCACAGGCTCCCTGTTTTCTTAGCCCCTTCCCAGTTCCAGCTCCACCTTCCAGAGCAGGGCCCTGAGGTGTGCTCCCTGGGAGGCCCGGCCTCGCCAAACACCTGTCATGTACATTCCAGGGGAACCCCCGGCTCCCAGCTGCCTGAGACCCTGCTCACTGGTGAGTCAGTCTCATTCCAGAGCAGTGGTCATGGCACTACATCGGACCTTTCCAGTAAGCGCTGGGCGAGCCTCACCCTCTGCGTCCACCGGGGCCTGGCAGTGGCTCCTGACAGGGTCCCTGACTTTGAAGAGTCCCATTGGAGACACATCCAAGAAACCTCACCTGCACAGACCACCTGAGTTGAAGGGGCACCCTGGGGTAGGGGAAGCAATAACACTTGAAAAGAAGAGTGGGGGGCATGGGACGTGGGCCTCCAGCATTGAGCTGAAGCTTACCTGGGAATGAAGGTGTTGTGGAGGACAGACAGTACCTAGGCCCAGCAGTGTTCAGGTGGTCTGAGGTCAGAGCATAAAGGCCTATCAGCCTCAGGCCCCAGTGGGCCCCTGGTAAAGTGCAGGCAGAGAGTGCTGGGTATCCAGTGGCCTCTGAATGGGACCTGAAGTTGGCTCTCCAGGCAGACCAGGCCCAGGGCCGGAGTGGGAGGGTGCTTGCTGCCATTTGTCCTCGAGCCAGTCTGGTAAGCTCAACACATCAGGGATAGCTGTTTTGGCTTGGTTAGGGTACAGGATGAGCCATCAAGAGGCCTAGAGAACCTCCACTGGGTTAAAATATTAATGGAAATGGTGCTGCCTTTATTTGTGGAAAAATCCCTGGGTCTTGCTTTCCAAGAGATATAATTACAGCTCACAAAGGAGCAAAGTACTCCGTAGGCTTCCGTCCATCTCCTGGCACCAGCATGAGCTGTGCTCCAGTGTCAGGCTCCCTCCCGGGGTGGTCTCTGCCATCCTTAACCTTGTTAATGACAGGAACACACTCTTCACCCTGGCCAAGCAGAGCAAGGCGCTGGGTGCCTACAAGCTGGCCAGGCATGCCTACGACAAGCTGCAGGGCCTGAAGATCCCTGCCAGGTTCCAGAAGTCCATTGAGCTGGGCAGCCTGACCATCCGCTCGAAGCCCTTCCACGACAGCGAGGTGAGGATACAGCTCCTTGACGAGGCTCTTTCTGTCTTCTCCCGTGTCTTTAGAGGATTTCTGCCCAGCCTTGGTTCCATCTAAGAGGGTTTCTGTGTCTTTGGAGCTCTGTGCTCGGCCCTGCGGAAGCCTCAGCATTCCCGTGCCTTGTTTTCGATGCCCCGTTTCTGTCTTCCAACTCAGTCCCCAAGCCTTCCCCTAGGCTCTTTTGCTACTGCTTAGGCCCAGCCCCCACTGCCTGGCACCTGGTCCATTCCACACCTCCATATGCAGGGGATTCTGTATATACCTCTAGTCTGGCTACAGGCTGGCCCTCATCCTAGGAGCCCCTGTGCATACCTGACCCCGTTTCTGGAACCAGGTAGTGGCTCTGTAGCCAGTCTGCCCAGAGTATCCACACCCTTTCTGTCTCAGCCCACTTGCCTCCAGCCCAGCCAGCTGTTGTCTCTTTCACAGACCCCTCTTTCAAGTTCAGAGCAGGGACTTGGCATCAAATCCCATCACCACCACCACCATTTCCTAGCTGCGTCTCAGTCTTTCTGAGCCTCGGTTTCCCTCTCCATTAAGTGGGGACATGTGTGGTACTTTTCCCACAGTGGGTTGCAAGGGTAAACAAAAAGGCTACACAGGTAGCACAGGGTCCTGCTGAGCTCTGCCTGGGAGGAGGCAGCTGGGGCTCTGCCATTGCTGTAGACCTTTGGCTTCAGCACAACACAGAGCCTGGCCCTACCCCAGGGAGCTGGTCTTGGTGGCCAGGGCCTGGGGCCAAAGCCAAAGTCAGGCAGGGAGAGGACCAGTGTCCCCTGGGCAGACTGTGCTGTGTTCTGCAGGAGCTGGTGCCCTTGTGCTACCGCTGTTCCACCAACAATCCTCTGCTTAACAACCTGGGCACCGTCTGCATCAACTGCCGCCAGCCCTTCGTCTTCTCTGCCTCTTCCTATGGTGAGTCCTGGTGCAGGCGAGAGGGGCAGCCAGGCTGATGGGCACATTGCTGCTGCCGCGGCTGCCTGACACAGAGTGTCCACTGGACCCAGGGCTGCCCACCTGACACCCTCTCTTTGCACCCCAGCAGGGCTCTGTATGAGCCATGCCTGGTACAGAGACCAAGGTGGCTCCCAAGTTTCCTCTCCTCTAGTAGTAACAAAGGCTCAGAGTCCCTTTCCAGCAGCTGGGCTGAGGCCTCTCATCGCCCCTCAAAAAGGAGCCTGCCCAGCTCCTAGGAGGAGGGGGAGCTAAAGGCACCTACCTGATATGTGTGCTTTGTCTGTTACGCAGAGGGGTGGCCTCCACCCCTGCTTACCCTGCCAGGAGCCTGCCAGCAGGTGGGGAAAGAGCTTGTGGTCATACCACCTGTCGACTGCTGCCTGGTGACAGCATCCTGGCCCCAAGGCCACCATGCCCCCTCATCTGCTTCCTTGTGTCCTATGTCTCCCAGAGGTGCTGCACCTGGTTGAATTCTACCTGGAGGAGGGGATTACTGATGAAGAAGCTGTCTCCCTCATTGACTTGGAGGCGCCGAGACACAAGCGGGAGAACAAATGGCAGGAGGTCACAAGCAGCAGTATCCTGTGTCCTGGGCAAAGTCTGCCTGGGCTAGCAGTGCACTCAGTCTACAGCAAGGCGGGGAGGGGGGAGAAGGGGGTGGGGCTGTGCCAGGGCAAGGTGAGGACAGGGACCAGAGCCTAGAGGATTCTGGGGGCACAGCTGAGCCTAGCCTCATGGCTTCCGAAATATCTAAGAAGCCCATGTGGCAGCAGAGTGAGGATCAGAGATGGGAGAGCAAGGCAGGGCCAGTAGACATGGAATGGCCTCCACCCCTTGGCCTTCCCCCATGTGTCCTTCCCGTGAGGGTCTCCTACCCACCCTTGTTCCTGAAAGGCACTGGCCATGCCTCTGGCCATGCATAGCTAATAAGTGGACAACATGGTGTGTGATGTCCATAGTGATGGCTCCAGCTCTTCTGGTCAGGCCACTTTTCCACACAAGTGAAAGGAGGAGGCTGCACAACAAAAGTACATGCAGACGGCCACAGCCGAAGCTCAGTGAGATCCAGGGCCTTGCTCTGCACTCCCGGAGGCTGTCTCGGGTTCTCCCAGCTTTGCTGGCCTCTGGGTAGTCAGCACTGCCTGTCCCCACAACAGTGAGAGAAATGGCAACCAGGGGTGCCAACCCTGTATCCCATTGGGCTGGGAATCCCCAGATCTGGCGACTCAGCTGTGTCGGGAGAATTCCCAGGGTGCATCTTGTTGGAATAACTTGGGCCATACCTCAGCTTATCCTGTGTGCAGGAAGAAGGATCCTGTCAGTGGTGCAGGCTCGGGTTCTGTGCTCCCAGGCTGAGTACAGGGCATGCACCTGTCAGGCCCCGGGACCTGTGCTGGCACACGGCAGCTGAGGCAGCAAGTCTGGGCTGAGAGTGTCTTTCTAGCAAGCTCACAGGTGATGCCACTGTCCTTGGACCGTGTTCTAAGGAGCACCCGGCCAGTTGTCGGGCGAAGAAGGGAGACCCAGCCTGTGACTGGCACCTCAGCTCACCATGGGCCCCATCGCGCACTCAGCTGGGTCGTGGCCGGGGTCTATAGCACTGATTCCATCCTTGACCGGTCCCCCCTGCAAGATGCCCAGACGCTAAGGCTGGAGGAGACCCAGGACTCCATGGGAGACGACGACCCGTTCACGGCAAAGCTGAGCTTTGAGGTGAGGCCGCTTCTGTGAGGATGGGCTCCTGAGGCACGCAGGGCCTGTGGGGAGGGCAGCCTCAGCCCCCTCCTGTGTGCATGGGGACCCTCAGTGGATGTGGCAACCAGAGAAGAGCTAAGACCCTTTCCTGTGAGGCTGGTCTGTCTGCAGGGGTTGACAGCCACACTGCCGCCTCCAGGAGCTTGTCACTGTCAGGGCCCTTTGGGACAGAAGGTGGGGTTCTCCCCAGCCAACCACAGAGATGCAGGATCCTGATGCACCATTGCTGACTGAGGGTGCCGTGACCTCCTTCCCATCTGCCTGGCCCTACAGCAAGGCAGCTCAGAGTTCGTGCCCATCGTGGTGAACCGGTCAGTGCTGCGCTCCATGAGCCGCCGGGACGTCCTCATCAAGCGCTGGCCTCCGCCCCTGCGGTGGCAGTACTTCCGCTCACTGCTGCCTGACGCCCCCATCACCATGTGCCCCTCCTGCTTCCAGGTAGGTGCCCACTGCCGGCACTCCTGTGGCTGCCAGCTCCCAGAGCCCTGTCTATTACCTTTCCACTTCCCAGGTACCCCCTGGGACTACTGGGTGTCCAGGAGGAGCACAGTGATCTCTCCATGGCCAGCATTCTCCCAAGCACCTGCCGCCTCCCCTGCATTTCACCACTGTCTGGAGTGCACTTCCCCTGGCTCTGTGCTGAATCCAGGAGGGCCTGTGCCTTCGAGCTTCCTTTAGCAAAAGAAGCCTCAGCCCCTCCTTGCCCTCCCTCCATGGTGCTTCTGTTTCTAGCTTTGCCTCACTGCCAAGCGCCCTTCCTGCCTGGCAGCACGTTCTGGGCTGAGGCTTAGGGCTGAGCACCCAGAGCTGTGGACTGGGGTCAAGGCCAAGGTCATCTCTCCTCAGATGTTCCATTCGGAGGACTACGAGCTGCTGGTGCTTCAACACACCTGCTGCCCCTACTGCCGGAGGCGAATCGATGACTCAGGCCCGTGACCCCAAGCAGCGCCTTCAGGCCTGACTGCCACCCGAAGCCACCTTGCAGGCTCCTGCGCCATAGGGGAGAAAGGAGTTAAGCTGTCTGAGTGTCCCCTGCCCAGATGAAGTTTGTATTTTTGGGAGGGACTTTGTATATCCTTGGAATTCCTATTTTTGGCTTTTCTTGCCTTGTAAATAGCACCCAGAGATGGGGAGAGAGTGTACATATATTTTCTAAGGAAAAAAAAAAATCTCTGACTTTGAGAAGGGCTCCGAGTTTTTGTGGCAGCCTGCTCGAGCCCACAGATCTGTCAGACCGTCAGCATGCACACTTGGCCCACAGATTGCCTCAATAACGACAAATAAAAGGGCTACTTATTTTCATCAGTGTCTGCCTTTTAGCAAATCTTCATATTGTCTGCAGCTTAATTTCCTTATGCAAAAGTGCACCTGTTTCTAATTTGATCTGAAAGGAACATTACATTTGCGTGCTCTTAAAATTTAATCTAATGGAAATGGCAATATGGGAAGAAGTAGGGGAGTGGGTAGTTTTTTGTTTATTTTGGCTTAATGGGGATCTGTCTTGACAAGAAGATTAGATACCTGGCTCCAAAGAGGTGGCACAGAGGTGCGGAGCCTGCTCTCCTGAGCCCACCACATGCCCCAGCCCCACAGCGGGGCTCTCCCCCGTCCCTCCTCTCCTCAAAGAGATGGGTTCCCTCTGAGAGCCCAGTCCTGCAGCTCGAGGCGGGCGAGAAGCTGGGGAAGGAGAGCGCTTGCTTCCTGGGGACCGTTTCTTGGCCAGCCACATGCCACATGCACGTGGTGGCAGAGCTGGCGTTTCCTTTGGGCTGGGGAGCAGAAGGTGCTGAGAGGGGCCCTGTGTGTGCATCCCTGGTGTCCTGCTCCCTTCTCGCAGCACGCAGCCTGCCCTGAGGGAGGTGGTGAAGCAGGGCTTGATGCCACGCCCCAGAGCAGCAAGAAGCAAGAGGGCTCCAAGAGATGGCCAGCGCGTGTCAGGGGTTGTGTTCAAAACCACCTTTGTCTGTGAAGTGGGGGCCCTGGTGCGTGTGCCCGTGGGAGGGATGGAGAGCCTGAGGTCTCAGCAGGGGAGCAGCTGCAGAGGACCCCTGCCCCCACCCCCGCCAGCCCCTTTCGCCCTGCCTCCCTCTGCACCTCTCTTTGGAGATGAGGGAGGAAAATAAAGAGAGGGAGCCAGACAGTTGTGCCAACAGAACTCCTCCGTTGAGTGTCTAATTACTTACGATCATGCATGCTCTCTCTCGCTAAACATTTATTAATGTGTTAGGATTTCCATTAGCGCGTTACTTGAACTGAAATCATTTGCATATGGCTGGGAAAAAGTGGAAAGGGAGAAAACAGCTCCAGCTACCCAACAGGCGTCAATCACAGTGACAGATCAGATGGTCCCTGCTGGTGGCAAGGGAGGGGCCCAGCCTCAGACTCCCGCATGCACGTTGTCAGCCGGAAAAGACTGCACTGGGTACTGGGAACCCAGCCTGATTGGAGCTCCCACTTCAACTGAACATGACCCGTGCCTTGTCTAAAGGGCACTTCAAGAAGTTCACAGGAAAATGGAATTAAACACGTTTACTTTTGAGGCAGAATTTTAAATCCACGCAGATTTTTCACAATACGCATTTTCCATGAATTTTTTGAAGTGCTTTATTAACCCTCACAGCCTCCGAGGCTGTCCGTTGGGCAGATGATGAAACTGGGGCTCAGTGGCAATCTCTTCTTTTTCATTCAACAAATAGGTCTTGAGGCAATGTTACATTGATCTCTGGGGACGTGGACTCGCCCTGCTCTGCTGCTCCCCCAGCCTGTCTAGGACTGGGCCAAGCCCAGTCCTCTTCCTAGGCCCAGTTGCCTCCGTCCAGCTCTGACACCGAGCTTCCAGCCTCAGTCTGCGTCTGTGAATGGAGCTCAGTGGTGACCTTGGGCCTTTCAGGTGCCCACAACAAAGAAGGTGCCGTGGGGATGTGGAGGTGTGTTTCAGAGGGTACACAGGTCGACAGGAGCCGCGGGGAAGTGAGGGTGGGGAGTGAGCCTGCTCTCTAGCTCCAAGGGCTCGGGAGTGAACCTGCAGTCCTAGAAATAGGAAGTTAGGAAGAGGAGGACCAGGTGGCTGGAGGTTGGTCTGCCTTCCGCCTGGCCTCAGCTGTGTGTGTGGGGGTCTGGGTTTGCCACCTCCCCAGCAAAGCTGCTGAAGCCAGGAGCCTCGTGGTTCTCATGGAGGTGGGCAGGGGTCCCTTCTCCAGTCTGCTGAATGTCTTCCCTGGCATAGGGTCTGTGTGCAGATGGTGGGGGTGGTTGGCAGGGAGGCCCCCACTGCATGGGCCTGCTACCCAGGGCCAAGCCTGTACCCCAGGACTCCCTGACATTCTTCCATCCTGAAGCCAGATCATGCCCCTTCCCCACCAGTACTAGTACCAGTGGGACCCCTGGGCTGGCCTGCCCTCTGCACCTGGGCCCAGCACTTCCATACCCGGCTGCCCTTCCCATGGCGCCAAGGGGCTCTTCCCCCAAGCCAGTTGCTCTGAGGGCCTCCTCACCCGCCCTGCGCCTTCCTCGTCCATCTCTTGCACTGCTAGGTCCCTGCAGCCCCGGGCTGGTAACCAACTTCCTTCTTGAAGTTAGCAATTTCCCTGTCCACCGCCCTGAGGCAGGGGCTGGGTGGGATGCATCTCAGGGTCCTCTGTCAGCCCGGAGTCCAGCCACAGAACGTGTTTGGTGGAAGTTCCAGAAGCAGCGAAAAGCGTGTAAGGGATGGAGAAAAGGAAACAGGAGGAGGAGACTGGGTCTCTCTCCTTCCCTTACTCCTCCTTGACATTCTCAGTCATGGTGACGCAGTGGGGGAGGCGGGGAGAGGAAGAGGAAGAAGAGGAAGCTGCTGACCCAGCAGCCCCTTTTCCTGCTGAGGCTTAAGAGCTATTAGCAGTCGCAGGCTAAGCCCCTAAGCGCTGGATCCCACAGGGAAGTCCCAAGAGGGATGTGTGTGCTCAGAGGCAGCCAACCATGGGCCCCTACAGCTCCTCCCCAGCCCGACCAAGGGGCCAGCAGAGGGGACATCATCTCAGGTGACCCCTGCTTGGGCTTGGCCATGGGCCTCTGCCCAGGGCCCTCTGGATTGCCTGGTAAAGGAAGGAAGACCTCAGGCCTGGGGGAGCTGGGCCTGGCTCCACTCCTAGCTCTGCTGAGCAGCCATGACCCTCTGCGCCACTGACTCGGGACATTTGCTGAGCAGTTCCAATGGGCTGTGAGCTCAGAGGCAGCCATGAGCAGGCCCAGAGTGGGCACAATGGGAGGCGGCCCCGCGGGAGACTCAGCAGCGCTCCCCACAGCCATTCCCTTTTTACAGAGCAGGGAACCGAGACACAGGAAACGAGGGAGCTGGCTGTGCCCAGGCTGGTTGGAGGCCAGCACAGGGAGAGGAGGGCACTGAGACCTCCACGGTAAGGTTTGGGGTAGGCGAGCCAGGCCCTGGTGGGGCGAGCAGGGCAGGTTTGCGAGTGGGTCCCCTGGGTCCTCTTCGAGGCCCAGCAAGGGGAAGCAGAACTTTCTAGATGTCCAGGTGACCCAGAGACACAACCTAGAAGCTGGGCCTGCTCTGCCCTGGGCCTGTGTGACTCATCTAGGTTCTTTCCTTTTTTACTCACTTATACCATAGTGTGAGTGACTGGCAGCCCTGTCCTGGGAGCTGCCTCCTTGGGGAGGAGAGCATAGCCAGGTGGGAGAGGGGCTGCCAGGGCTGCCCAGGCCAGATTAGTAGCGTGGCGCAGGCAGCCTGCTATGGCCTTGGCATTGGTCTCTCCGGCCTGCCCTCTCGGCCTGTTCTGAGTCCGCCACTCTGAACAGAAGAGCACTTTTTCCTCTAAGAAACGGAAGAGTTGCTTTATGGAGCAGAGAGTACTGTCCCTACCCTGGGTGACGGCCTTTGGTTCCCAGTCACCACAGCCCCTCACAGAAAAGAGGAGGCCGTGACTGAGAGAAGGCCTTACTGGTTCATTCCACATATACCTGTGGAGAGCCTAGCCCGGCAGCTGCCTCTGTGAAGCAGGCAGACAGAAACCCCTGGCTCCCCAGCTCCACGCCACCCTGTCGAGAGCAAGACTAGACCCAGCCTGCCCTACGCGCTCGTCCTACAGTCTGGAGACGCGCAAAAGCCCTGTGAGCAGACAAAGGGACTTGCAAGCTGTCATGATGAGTAGGTGACAGGCAAGGTGCCATGTGAGGGGCTGGGTGGGCTGGGCTCCCTCCTCTGTCAGGCTATGGGACACTGTCAGAATCAAACCTTCCACCTTGACCTCATTAGCTTGCAGCCTAATCACTGGGTCAAGCGTCTTAAAGTGTGAGAGGCTGTGCCTCGCCTCCTGCCCCGCCACCCTCTGCACCTGCTCCCTCAGTCCTCCATGCTCAACCCCACACTGCCTGGGAGGGGCAGGTGTACTGGTGGGAAACAGGATGCTTTTCTGAGCAGACAGATTTAAGAATTCAATAGAGACTGGGCGAGAGAGAGAGAAGGGGGGAAGTATCTCAGAGACAGGGACAGTCCCCCACTGACCTGCCCCTTGCCTCAGGGCCTTTGCACGGCTGCTCCTCTGCTATCTCTGTCTGCAGTCTGTGCCGGTTGGCATAGCTGGTTCTTCCCGCTATTCAGTCCTCAGCTCGTTTCACTTCTCAGAGAGGCCCCATGGCTGCTCTGGGAACCGTTGCCTGTGTTGGGAGCAGGTCGCCATCTGAGCATTCCCTGTAGTTATTCACATCATTGCTTGTTTCTCGTTCCACCCCCCTTCCTCCAGAAACAGGCATCGGGCGGGCACAGCAGCCAGAGCGTTGTACCTGGGTTCGACTCCTGCCCCCCTTCGCATCCTGCTTCCTAAAGATGCACACCCTGGGGGGCAGTGGTAATGGCTCAAATACGTGGGTTCCTGCCATCCATGTGGAAGATCCAGATGGAAGTCTAGGCTCCTGGTGTAGCCCTGGCCATTGTAGGCATTTGGGGAGTGAACCAGCAGATGGAAGATCTCCCTCTGTGTAGGCATCTTGGGGGCAGGGGCTTGGTCCTTCTGAGTGTCCCCAGAACTGAATTCCTTATCTGGGACACAGCCACTGCGTGACCCTCATGCTGGCTGATGGTCATCACCAAGTGCCACCCCACTTCCCTCCTGGGGTGTCACCATGCTCCTTTTGGAAGTGAGGGACCTGCCAACCCTGAGCCTCCAGGGCCCCTGATCATCAACTCCAGACTGCCTCCCTCAGCGTCCTGCTGGCCTGGGACCGGTCCTCGTGGGCCGCTTGCCTCGTGGCATCCTCACAGCCTCAGTGTCCTGCCAACCCCCTCTCCAGATTGGAGCCCCCCAAGGTCCCGAGGATCTCTGTCCCCTCCATCTCTGGGGGACTGTTGTTCATGTTCCTGCCCCTGAGATCTGCCTGAGCCACTGCCCTCTGCTTAAAGCCAGGCTCCTCTACTTGTCATTCAAGCCCTTTTGCCATGGCCCCCTGCCCACATGCTCCCTCCCTCAGAGCCCAGGCAGGAGCCCCCTGACTCTGCGGTGGACAGCACACACTGCCCCGGGGCAGGACCGCGGTCTCCCCACATCATCCTCCTTGGCCATCAGCTCCTCCAGGCAGGGCCTTGCTCTCTCCATCTCTGCGTCCCCACAGCCTCCACGTGAACATGTGATGAACAAGGGAGCGAGTCAGCTCCGCATCAATGCAACTGTTGCTGAGTTCTGGGGCTCCGCCAGGCCCTGGCTGGCATGGGGACAGCACAGCCCCTGCCCACACAGAGCTCAGTGACAGGGCAAGCCAGGAGGTCCCTTAGGGAGGGAGGGTGTGGGGAAGGGGCTATTTGACAGGGTGGGGGAGTTAACCAGAGAGCCTGCCTCTGCCCAAGGGGGAGCTCCCAGGAAGGGGGCCGGAGAGCCGAGGTCCAATCCCAAGCAGGCCCAGGCCAGCAGACAGTGGTGGGCAGAGATTCCCAGGGGGAGCTGGGGACCGACAAGTTGGGGGCGTTCACTTTCCCAGGGTGCTGAGCCCTCCAGCCCCAGCCCCAGGCTTCTACCTGGTGTCACCTTGGCCCCTTTCGGAAGCCAATTAGGCCCCTAGTTGCAGCCATGGGGATTAATATGATTATGATCACCCGCAATCTCCCCGGTGCTGACTCAACCAGGAGCTTAGGGGGAGGGAAGGTCACTTTATAAGGGTCTGGGGGGGGTCCGAGCTGGGAGTCGTGCAGCCGGAGCCCTGGGTGGCTGAGCTCAGGCCTCAGCAGCGATCTCGCGTCGGAGCAGCCGGTGGGGCAGCCACCAAGGCCGCAGCCATGAACGGAACGGAGGGCCCGGACTTCTACATACCCATGTCCAACCAGACAGGCGTGGTGCGCAGCCCCTTCGAGTACCCGCAGTACTACCTGGCTGAGCCCTGGCAGTTCTCCATGCTGGCCGCCTACATGTTCCTGCTCATCGTGCTCGGCTTCCCCATCAACTTCCTCACGCTCTACGTCACCGTGCAGCACAAGAAGCTGCGCACGCCCCTCAACTACATCCTGCTCAACCTGGCTGTGGCCGACCTCTTCATGGTCCTCGGGGGCTTCACCACCACCCTGTACACCTCCCTGCATGGCTACTTCGTCTTCGGGCCCACGGGATGCAACGTGGAGGGCTTCTTTGCCACCCTGGGCGGTATGAGCTGCGGTGCGGGGGGTGTGGGAGTGCGGGGTCTGGGAGGGGTCGGGGGCCAGTCCCAGGCTTGGTGACGGGGGATGACATTCGTTCTTGCCCCTCCTGTCCTCTCCGGTCAGCACGATCCAAGGCCTTGGTTGATATAGCCAGTGAGCCCTGGTCGCGATGGCAAGCTGGGCTGGCTGTTTGTGGGAGGTGGGCCTTGCACAGTGCACTGACCTGGGAGAGGCGCCCTGGTTGCGTTCCACAGCAGGGAGCCTGGGGTTCCGAGGAGCTGATGACCTGGCTAGAGTCGCAGAGGGGCCAGGAGCAGAGCTGAGGTCAGGGCCTGCATCGCCATGGCCCCTGGGCTGGGCTGGGCTGCAAGGAAAGAGCAGACAAGATGGGTCCCTGCCCTCCAGGGGCCCCGGTCAGGGTGGGAAGCAGATCCTGCAGTTGCTGGAATCTCTTGGTGCTGGGCGGTGGGCTTGCCTGCCCGGCATCTGTCTTCTCCCTCCCCAGTCCACCAGATCCCCGGGTACCCCCAGGCTCTGCCCTTCGGTTGGGGGACCTCACCCCACTCAGAAGTGGCCCCTTCATGGGGAGGCCTGAGGCCTGTGTGGTGATCTTGGCTTCAGCAGGTGCACTCAAATCCCTCCTCTCCACTGGAAGACTGAGGGACTGTGACAGGGAGAGTAGATCCCATTTAGCAGATGAGAAAACTGAGGCACGGAGAGGGCAGAGGCTCGTTTAAGGAGGGCAGAGCCTGGGTGTCCTGGCTCAGATCCAGGAACGTTTCCTGTGGGACACAGGAGGAGGGAGGCAAGATGTCAGGACAGAGCTGGGTGACAGCAGAGGTTAGCACTGCAGGGTGGCTCTCCTGCCTTGTCTTCTCCTTCCTCTCCTTTCATTTGAGAAAGAGAGAGAGTTCCCGTCTACCCATTGGTTCACTCCCCAGATACACACAGCAGCCAGGGTCAGAGTGGGCTGAAGCCGGCAGCTGGGAACTCAATCTGAGTCCCCCGTGTGGGTGACTTTGACCCAACACGCTCATTGGCAGGAAGCCAGAGTCAGGAGACAGAGTCCAGCACTGCACCCTGGCTCTCCAACGTCCTTGCCTGCTCGGCCCCGTATCTGCCACGTCCCGGTGGACCCTCCTCTGCGGGGTCTGTGGTTGGCTTACAGCTAACAGCCAGGCATAATTGACACTAGTGTCCCCTCTCACGCTCAGAAATGCCCCAGTTGGCCAGGGAAGCTCGTGGCCGATCTCTCTTGCTGAAGCTCTGAATCCCGGGGATCAGGTGGGCTAAGGAGGGAGAAGACAGACGCCGGAGGCAAGCCCTGCCCAGCACGGGGAGAATCCAGTGACTGTAGGACCAGGGATCTGCTTCCTCCGCCCTCCCTCCAGGGAACTCCCAGCCCCATCAGGTCCCCTCAGGAACCCTGAGCTCTACGGAACTCAGCGCATCGGTCCCTCTGTGGGAGCCAAGGCTGTGCTCCAGTCCCGCTCCCGGGGCCTTCCTGAGGGAGGAGTGGCTCCCGAGCCGGGCTGCGGGTGGGCGGGGAGCTGAGCGCCCACTGCCTTGCAGGTGAAATTGCGCTGTGGTCCCTGGTGGTCCTGGCCATCGAGCGATACGTGGTGGTGTGCAAGCCCATGAGCAACTTCCGCTTCGGCGAGAACCACGCCATCATGGGTGTTGCCTTCACCTGGATCATGGCCCTGGCCTGCGCCGCGCCGCCCCTCGTCGGCTGGTCCAGGTAACAGCCCTGGGTAGAAGGGAAGGGTCTGTCTCCTGGGGGCCCTTCCTAGGGTCCTGCCATCAGGACTCCGCCCAGGCAGGGGCAGGGGCCAGACCCTAACGTTGCTAAAAGGGCTGCTCCCACTTCCGGGGCCCCAAGTCAAGGAGAATCCCAAGCACCCCAACCCTTCACCTTGGCCGGGCCCCTAATCCCCACCTAAGCCAAATTCCAATCCTCTTTGGGTCAGCGCTCCTCTGACCTTGGGCCTCAACACCTGGGGAAGCCAAGCCTTCCGAGACCAGTGGCCCTCAAAAGCTCATGGAACATGGAATTAAAAGTTCATTTTGGTGTAAAAAGAAATTTGGAGTCCATATGTCCGAAAGATGTTCAAGACATTTGTGAGAAGTGTGTGTTAGGAAAAACTGCCCATGGATTTCAGAAGTGTTCACACTAAATAACATGTTTTTTAAAAAATATTTATTTATTCATTTGAAAGAGTTGGAGAGAGAGAGAGAGAGAGGGAGAGAGAGAGAGATCCTCCGTTCACTGGTTCACTCCCTGAATGGCTATAATGGCTGGGGCTGTGCCAGGCTGAAGCTCAGAGCCTGGAACTCCATCCTGGTGCAGGGACCCAAGCACTTGGGCTGTCTTCTGCTGCCTTCCCAGGTTTAATAGCAGGGAGCTGCATCAGAAGTGGAGTATCAGACTTGAACCGGCACCCAAATGGGATGCTGGCATTCCAAGCACCTTCTTAACTGGCTATTCCACAGTGCCAGCCCAAACTATTTTTTCATTCCACATTCCATGCACTTTTTGGAGTAACCCCATGGAGTTGGTGCCACTGCGGCCCCTGGGAACAGCGTCATACCCAACCCCCAGCCAGTCTCCCACGTAGGGTAAGATAAAGGAAGGTGGCATAGATGGCCATACTGGCTGCTTAGGGGACAGCTCCACATCCCACCCCCCTTTCTTCGGCCTGGGGTCCCCTTCCAGGCCCTGGCTGAATTTGAGCCCTCCCTGCCCTGGCCTCTTTCCCCATCTTCTGGTAGGTGCCCGTCACTGCCTGTTAGTGTGGATGCTGTGTGCTCGGGGTTTTCAGAGGCCAGTCCAATGTCACCAGCGACATGCCGCAGGCACCTCTTGTTTCCTTAGAATCCCCGGGTGGCTCTCTTGGGCCTAGAACATGCTGCTCCCCTGTGGCTTGCAGACCTGGGTTATCCAACCTGCCTAGAAAGCGGAGCTGGGGGCTTTCCCCTCCTCTCCGCCAACGTCCAAGGGGACTAGCGGCAGGGGCTGTGAAGAGATGCCAGGCAGTTGAGGGCAGCAGGGAGGTGTTGGGGCGGGCACACAATAGTGCAGGGAGGCTGGGCGGTCTCACCTGGTGACAGAGCCATCAGGCCACTAGGCCCACCATAACAGGGTTTCCCAGAAATCATCCCACCCTCGGGCCAAGTCAGTCTTTCATTGTTCCCTGTTTACAGGGAGTGGGGAGAAGGGGGGCTGGGAGAGGGGCTAGTGACCTAGCCAGTGCATCGGCTGGGCCAATCCCAAGCCCCTCTGGGGTGTGGGGGTGGGCAGTGTACCTGATGAGCCCCGCCCTGTGCTTAGGTACATCCCTGAGGGCATGCAGTGCTCGTGCGGAATCGACTACTACACGCTCAAGCCCGAGGTCAACAACGAGTCGTTCGTCATCTATATGTTCGTGGTCCACTTCACCATCCCTTTGATCATCATCTTCTTCTGCTATGGGCAGCTCGTCTTTACTGTCAAGGAGGTACGGTCAGGGCTGGCCTTGCCCCGCAGACGGTCCAGTCTCCTCCTCTGCCCTCCAAGGCCCCAGGCTGGGTGCTGGGGACAGGTGCTGGGCACTGCAGCCCGGACACCGGCCTTGTGTTCCTGCAGGCAGCTGCCCAGCAGCAGGAGTCGGCCACCACGCAGAAGGCAGAGAAGGAAGTGACCCGCATGGTCATCATCATGGTCATCGCCTTCCTGATCTGCTGGGTGCCCTACGCCAGCGTGGCGTTCTACATCTTCACCCACCAGGGCTCCAACTTCGGGCCCATCTTCATGACCATCCCGGCATTCTTTGCCAAGAGCTCCTCCATCTACAACCCCGTCATCTACATCATGATGAACAAGCAGGTGCCTGCAGGCTGGGGAGCGGAGGGGGCCTCCCCCGGGGCTCCTGGAGGCCGCCTCCCCTTCAGCTGGGAGCTTGTGAGAAGTGCAGGTTGTCTGGCCCTCCTTTGAGATTCTGCCTGGCTGGCCTGGCGGAGGCCCAGGATCTTGTTGGGGGTGGGGGGAGGGCCAGTGCTCACTCACGTGTGAGAAGCACCCCTCACCCTGGTTCTGGACTCCACTTTAAGGTTCCCATGACCCGAACCTGGGGGTGGGACGGTGCCAGTCTCCGGAGAGCTTAGCAAGGAGCTGAAAGGCTGGAAGCCAGTGGCTTCTCTGCGGAAGCCACGAGTGGGGGACCCATGGCCCTTCGAGTCAGGCAGGTCGGGTCCTGTGTGACCTTGGGCGGCTTCATTCCCTTCTTTGGGCTTTGGCAGCCTCAAGCTTAGAGACGGCAGAATCGCGTTCTCAGAGGGCGCCCTGCAGTGTCCTCCGTGGCCGAGCCCCTGGGGTTGGCCGCTGGCATCTCTGGGGGCAAGATGTAGATGCAAGGTTGCTCCCAGAGACCCAGATTGGCGCGAGGGGCCGAGCGGGGAAGGGCGCGGAGGCAGGTCTCACTGACTGCACCACCCCGGCTCCACACTCGGCACGGCCTCGCAGCCTGACCCATGCCTCTTGCCTTCCAGTTCCGGAACTGCATGCTCACCACCATCTGCTGCGGCAAGAACCCACTGGGTGACGACGAGGCCTCTGCCACCGCTTCCAAGACGGAGACCAGCCAGGTGGCCCCGGCCTAAGCGCTGCCAGGGACTCCGTGGCTGACTGTAGGAGTCTCCCATCCCTCACACCCCACCCCCAGCCACAGCCACCCCACCAGGAGCGGCGCCTGTCGGAACCAAGTTTCGCAGGCTCCGTGAGAGGGTTGTTTTCCCCTAAAGAAAAAAAATGAGAAAAATGATGCTCCCCTCTCAGCGGGGCAGCCCAAGACGAGGCACCCACCGAGACCCCGACCTGGAGTCCCAGGTTCCCAGGGGCCCATGGGACCTGCCTGTTTCCCTCCTCCCCTAACTCATCTCTCAGGAACAAAAGAACTCTTGCTCTCTGGAAAAGTGTCCCAGCTTAGGGCTCAGAAGCTAGCACAGAACGGGGCACACAGTAGGTGCTTAATAACTGCTAGATGGAGGAAGGACAGAATGGATGAAGGAGTGAGTGGAGGAATGAATGCAGGGACGAGTGGGCTGGGAGAACATACCCGCTGTCTCCAACCCCCTTGGCGGAAGCAGCTCGCTCCTGGCTGACGAGCTGCAGCAGTTGTATCTCTCTCCCTGGGGCCTCACTTGCTTCCCCCATAAAATGGGAATCCTCACATCCTGCCTGGCCCCTGGCTGCTGTGTGTGTGTGTGTGTGTGTGTGTGTGTGTGTGTGCATGCGCCCGTGTGAGCTGAAGCGCTCTGTAAATAGTTAGGAGCGGTACAGACTGTAGCCAATGTCATGAATAAGATCAAATAATACAATGCATGTGATCCTCTCCTCTCGACAAGTGACCATTTGGAACTGGGCAGGGCCCCAGGCATTCAGAGGGTGGGTCTCACCCAGCCTCCAGAGGTTTTACAAAATTAGCCAGGAGTCAAGGCCAGCCCAGGACTGGGGACTGGGCTTCAGAGAGGGACAGTCTCAGGACGCCGAACGCAGCCCTAGGCCCAATAGAACAACCTCCAGGCCTAGCGTGTCCCCTACAGCGTCAGGCCCAGGCCCAGGGCCTGCCCTTCCCAATGCAGCCTGCAGAAAGGCAGGCCTTCCTCGCAGCCTCTGGGAGCCCCGGCACCTGGACCCCAGCATCTCTGGGTTAGCATGGAGCTCCCAGAAGCCCTGCTCACCTCCCACATTTAACAAAGAGCTGAGTCCCTGATGTCATTCTTATCTCCAAGAGCTTAGACACGAAGAGTGGGACATTCGGCTGGGTCCCCCTTCCCTGGGATGTCCGTGTGGCTCAGTTTCCAGCTCGCCGGCTGGCCAAGGCCCTGTCTTCAGCAGCTGCTGGTCCATTCTCCATTCTGGAGTCTTTGCTCAGAATTGAGCTGCCTCGGTAACTGCCCCTCCTCAACATAACCAAAGCCGGAAGCTCTAGCCTTCCCCAGTTCTGCCTGGAGACAAAGGCAAATTGAGGCATTAAAAGCTCAGCTCCTATGCTTGGCATTAACGATGGTGGATTTTGTTACTCTCCAGCTATTTAGCACTGGATTGAAACTGGGGGGCTCCCACCTGACCTTGGGGGTTCTGGATCGAGCAGTAGGTGGAGCCAAGCCACCCAGGGCCCCTTGGGGGTGGGGGTCAGAGGAGGAGTCCTGGGAACAGGAAAAACCCTGAGTTTGGAGTCCTAGAGACCAAGGTGGCCCATGAAATTGCAAGTAAGTTTTGTCACCTCTCTGACTTCCTTAGCTGCAGAAGGGGACCTTAAATGTGGACTTGAGGGGTGGACTCTGTGCGGCCCCCACTTTCTGGCACGTGGTAGGTGGTGAGAGACTTTGGCGTTGCTGAGCCACAGCTCAGCACAGGCCTCACTAGAGACCCCTTCCCCAAGGGGCGTGGGATGGAGATAGACTCCTGCTAGTGACCCCCTCTCTGAGGGGGGGAGGCAGGGCAGGAGGCTGTGAAGACCCTCAGGACCACCGAGTCTGCGCCGTGCCTCTTGGTGATGTCACTCGGGATGCCTTTGGTTGCTAGCGATAGGAAATCTGACCCAAAGCGGCCTCGTTCAAGGGCTGACTGTTCCCAGGAAGGGGCAGAATCTGCCCCCAGCAGCTCCAGGCTCAGCAAACCCTGCAGACCGGACTTCTCCTCCCAGATGGGGCTCTGATTGGCCAGGCTTGGGTCACCTGATCACTCCTAAGCTCATCCCGACCACTGTCCTGAAGAACCGTTCTCCCATTGGCTGGACCTGGGTCACCTGATCATCCCTGCCGGCCATGCTAGTGTCAACCTCACAGAAGCCGTGCAGCCTCAGGGTGGGCGAGGTAGGATCCCCCTAGGAAACCCAGGGGTGCTGTGAGGAGGAGGAGGAGGAGGGCATGAGCGAGCCGTGTGGGCAGAAGCAGCAAGGGTCCCGAGGGGAGGAAGTGTCTTGCCATTGGTAACATGGGGGCAAGTGGCTAGACCAGGCCTGCCTCCCACCTGGGACACAAGGGGGAAGGTGACCGTGGGGGGTTCCATGGTCTCACTCTCCATTTCGGACGCTGTCACCTCACCCAGCGCACCCACTCTGAGCACTGGGCCTCTCGCCGCAGCCTCACATTTACAGGGCAGCTTTACTCTACAACGAGAACATTCTTTTATTTATTTTTTTTTTTAAGATTTATTTATTTGAAACAGTTACAAAGAGAGAGATCTCCCATCTACCGCTTCACTCCTTAAATGGCCACAACAGCCAAAGCTGAGCCAGGTCAAAGCCAGGAGCCAGGAGCTTCTTCTGGGTCTCCGATGCGGGTGCAGGGGCCCAAGCTTCTACTGCTTTCCTAGGCCGTAGCAGAGAGCTGGATGGGAAGTGGAGCAGCTGGGATATGAACCAGCACTCCCATGGGATGCCAGCACCATAGGTGGCAGCTTAACCCACTACGTCACAACACTGGCCCCAAAACCATATTGTCTGTTTCTTCCTGGAGGAAAGGAGAGCCTCTCCACGTCCTTAATTCACCCTTGGTCTGATAGCCCCTAAGGGGGCTGCGTGTGTAGAAGGAGAGAGCAGCTGACTTAAGCTGCCAGGGGGCTCCCACCTGGCCCCAGGCCACAGCAGCAGCAGGATGATGGACTGCTGTGTGCAGTCGCCATTCTGTTGAGCCAATGCCAAGGAAATGGTCCCAGGCTAGACACGCTGGGGACTGAGAGGTGAACTGGGGGAGAGGGCTCTGGGCTGTGCCCTGGCCAGCTCCAGGGCCCCAGAATTCCTACCCTGCTCCCTGGAGAGACTCCAAGGTGCCTTCAAGGAGACAGTGGAGCTGGGTGGCCTTGGGCAAGTCCCCAGACTGCTCCAGGCCTCCACGTGGTGGGAGTGTCTGAGGGAGGGCTGCTGAGGTGCTGGTGTGGAAGGATACATGGCTGCAGCAGCCGGGAGCTCCCAATCAGGAGGAGAACCAGCTTCTAAGGATCCGTCCTCTGCTGTGATGTGAGGCAGACTTGGAGAGAAATTAACACAGGGAGGGAGGTCTCAGGGCAAGGGGGAAGCAAGTCTTCGTTCCTCCCTTGAATCCTAGCTGGACACATCACTGCCCAGCACCTCCTGGTTTCCCTGGCACCCTGGTGGCGTCACATTAAGGTGCAGCCATTGGCGTGCACTTGAAAATGACAGTGCCTCCTCTGGTTGTAGATTTCAGAGAAAGGAGGAGCCCTCCCATGTCCTCTTAGCTAACAGAGGGCCTTCGGGTCATGGCCAAGGACCCGAACTTTGGCTTCTTCTTGAGGAAATAAAAATACAGCAAACCTAAAATATTTTCATAGACACTGGACATGGCAGCTGTTGCTCTGTGGACCCAGCCCTCTCTGCGAATCTTAGCCCATCATCAGGAAAGGGAGTCAGAAATGTGCTGACATTACAGGAGTGCAGGGGCCGGGGGCAGACCCTGAGCCCGCCCGGGAAGCCAGAACAGAGCCGTCACTCCACCCGGCGTACCAGGGGGGCCCCTACTGGTCCCATTCCATGCCCTCCCCTGCAGCCTGAAGCTCATCACCAGCCTCTCCCCGACAAAAGGCAACCCCCCGGAGGAGTTTTTAGATCTCACACACATTCTCGAACTCCTTGCCTCCAAATGCAAAACGCTACCCTGGCACGGCCGGGAGAGGGTTTCAGACGGAGTTTGTGGGGATGTTTCTGTCGCTGAGTGTTGCTCTATTGCTCAGTTCTTGGAAGCACCCTGCAGATGCGATCAAAATCGCCGCCCCCGCCTGTGCCAGCTTCCGCTTGCTGCTCGCCTTGGCTCACTCCTGCTCTGGCCCAGACCCAGGGCTCAGTTTTTAGGCCTCCATCTACTCAGCCGGCTCAGAGGCTCCCACAGCATCGCAGCCACGGGTGCTGAGCACCTACTGTGTGCCAGGCCATACTGGGCAACAGGGAAACATCCAGAAAGCAGCCAGCCACAGCCCCTGCTCCTCTCCCAGAGCTCAAGAGCCAGGGCTGGGCCAGTTCAGAGGGTTCAGGGTCCCTGGGGAACAAGCCCAGGGGCTGGGGCACTGCCCCAAGAAGGGCCCCTCGCCTTGGAGGGGTCTGGGGACTGCCATCTTTCCTGAGGCCAGAGCAGGCAGCGAGGGCAAAGCAGGCCTCCAGGACGAGTGTCCATCCGCCAGGTCTCATCCACGGCAGTGCGAGACTGTGCACCTGCTGCGTGGCTCTGCTTTGGGGTCACACTCAAACCAGATCCCAACTACGCAGCTCCCCTACCTGGCAGCCATGGTGTCATCCCATGCTGACCTGCGGTGTGGACAGACGCTTGGACGTGGGGCGCTCTGCTGCTGTGAAACTCAGCCTTGTCACCCGTGGGAGTGGGTAGGGTCATAGAAAGCGGGTCCTGATCCTTGCCGACACACCCATTGCTGGCAGCTTGACGGGCTATCTCATCACGGCTTCCATTGCCGTTCCCCAGGGCGGGTGCCCGGGATGCCTGCGTCCCGTTTCAGAGCACAGGTTCATGTCCTGGCTGCTCTGCTTCTGATCCTGCTCCCTGCGGATGCGCCTGAAGGCCTGGAGGGTGAGCAGCCGCCGGGAGGGTGCGTTTTCCCAGGGGATTTCGTCCTTGTTCACGAAGACCTTTGCTAAGTAATTGTAGCTTTCAGTTCCTCTCTCCTCCCCTCTCAAAAGAGAAGGCAGAAGGCAAGCACAGGTGCCGAGCACCCCGCTGATGTCAGCAGAGGCTGCCGCCTGGCCTGGCCGAGCCGGTCTCCCCTTTGCCACCTGCACTTCCACCTTCAATTGTCATTTTTGAGAAACCAAGGCCAGCGGTGGCCTGAAAACAGGAGCCTAAGCAGGGGCGGCACTTTGTTGGCCTGGAGGGACCGGTCACCCAGGTGCCCCTGGTTCCCCATTAGCACCCCCACCCCCCTGGGGAGCGGAGGGCGGAACAGTGATCAAGGATCTCAGCCCCATCGCTTTGTCGTGGGGGCTGGACCTGGAGAAGCCAGTGACCCACACAAGGCCACCCAGGAGCAGGGGCCCACACTGGGGCTCCCATGCGGAAGGAAGGGCTGCGAAGCCCTGGGCCAGCCCTCCTGCCCCAATCAGCGGTAGAGCGCTCCCAGCCAATGAGGGCCGCTGGTATTTAAGCGGTGCAGGCAGGCCCAACAGCCTCGCACCTGGGGCAGCCTGGCTACGTGCGCCTGGCCGCCAGATGGATCCCAAGAGCGTCCCCAGCGACACCTCCACTTCTTTGACCTCTGCAGCAGGCTCGTCCAAGCTGCCAGTGTCTACACAGCCAGGTGAGCGAGGACACCACCCGCTGCCTGGGCTCGTCCTCCCGCCCTCCTCCTCCTCCTCCTCTCCCAGCCTGGTTCAAGCACCCACGCCAGGGGCTGCTGAGCTGCTGAGCCCAACCACCATTTGGGAGAAGGACGGAGGCTACTGCCGAGGCCAAGCAGGGCCTGGGGGCTGAAGCCGGCCCAGCTGGAGCCCATTTCCTGTCTGGGCCGAGGGGTGGGAGCAAGGCGCCTTTCAGGGCTGGCTGGGCTTTAGCTTTCCGCCGCATCCCGACTTTCAGTCAACAAACAACCCAGCGTTTCTCTTGGACAGGAGGGTCTCCGCGGGTGAACCGGACATAGCTTTCCCTCGAGACGCTCCCAGTCTGTCTGGGGTGGCCGCTCTGCCAGTGCTGCGGCCTGGGCTTCAGTGTGCTGGCCCAGAGGGCTGCCGGAGGCAGAGGTGGCCTCCCACCGCTGAGCAGAGGTCAGGGAGGTTTTCCTAGGGGAGGTGGCCCTGCAAGTGGGGTCTCCCCTCGAGGAAGAGAGCGGGCAGAGGCTTCCAGGAGCCCAGGGCAGAGTGGCTTGCTCTCACCTGGGAACAGGGGGAGGCGCTGAGGCTGAATAAGATCTGCCTGGGTGAGCAGAGGCAGACACAGCATGGGCAAAGGCCCTGGGGCGGCAGGGCTGGCAGAGCACTTGGGAGTTCAGGTCCTCCTTCTGGCTCGACAGGTTTAGGGGAGTGGAGAGGATCGGTTCTGTTCTGGACATTCTGGTATACAGCAGGCATTGAATAATTGCTGAATGAGAGGCTGAGGAGACGGAGGCAACAGTCCTGGGGAAGACCCTTGGGCATGGCTCTCTGGGACAAGGGCATGGATTGGGCTGGGGACCCCTTGGGAACCCCATAACACTGAGACTGTGAAGACTCAGACCCCTGCAGAGGGCCACACTCCCACCGCACAGATGGGAGGACTGAGACCCAGAGTGCGGGCGAAACTCCGGGGGCCTGGGAGTGACGGAGCCAGGACTCCGCCAACCCACAGGCTTTGCTCCCAGGATGAGCTTTCCCCGGCTGGGAGCTCCTCCTGGCCGGGAGGCGGTGGGAGGGAAATCGAATTGAGTCTCTTGGCAATTTTGCTCTAGAGCTGAAGTTTGAGGTACAGGATTCTTTATTTTTTTTAAATTATTTTCTAAATATATTGTGGCCAACTGATGCCTCTTCTAAGTCTTCACATTTTTGCAAACTGATCATATCAACATTTCCAATCGCCACATTGAAATCCAGTTTCATGTTGCAGTTTCTTTCCACACACAGGCACACACACACACCCATGACTGACAGCTTCTTGGCTCCCCGCCCCCACCCAGTCTCATTTGCAACTCTTGTGACTTCCTGAGGAGTCATTTTAACTCTCTGCTCCCTAACTCTCCCATTTCAACTGTCAAGTGGCTTGAATGTTTTCATGGAGTTGTGCAACGCCCCCACAACCCATGGAGGGTATTTTCATCTCCTCTTCGAGAAAACTTGTAACTTGTACCCCCGACGGTCACCCCCACCCCTCCCGGCCCCCAGCCCCTGGCAAGGACTCAGCCTATGAATTTGCCTGCTCCGGACATTTCGTAAAAACAGAATCTTAGAGTAGATGGCTTTTGGTGACATAGTTCTTGGGCTCAGCCACCTGTCGGGAGGCTCGTCCTGTGGTGGCGTGTAGCTGCCCTTTGCTCCTTTTTGGGGGTGTGGAAGATTCCCTGGGTGGACCCACACTAGTGCAGTGGCTGTGTTGCCGTTTCTCCTGGTCCAAGACCCAGGAGGAGATTTCTGTTGTTACTACAAAAGCAATCAAGCAGATGCAAAAGCAGACCCCTGAGTGGTCTGAGCTGGCCCCCTGCACCTGTCACCGACTTCCACAGTCACCAGCTGGTGTCATGGGAGGGGGGGCGGAGTTATTTAGAGACAAACCCCAGAGGTATCCTTCCCTCTGTAAGTAGTCCAGCGTTTGTCTCCAACAACTCGGGACATTTTCAAAAGTAGCTGCCCTACCATCAGCGCACCTGTCAGATGGCCTTCCAGCGCACACCCTGGTCGGCTGCCCGTTTCCCAGCTGGGCTGTTCAGGGCAGGCTCAGCCTGAGCACGGTCCTGCTGCCCTTGGCAGGGAGGTCCCCTAAGGGACCTGTCTGTAATCGACAGGGACAGGCTGCACCAGGAGTGACTTGCAGAAGCCGCTTGTGTTGCGCCCCAGAGTCCCTGCCAGCCCGTGTTCTGTTCCCCTCTCCCTGCTGCTGATGCTGTATGAGGTCATTAGGTCTGGAAAATGGGCTGGACTGACTTTAGTTTCTTAAAAAGAATAATTGATTGTTTAAAAACAGAGGTGAGGTGAGCATCCCTGGGAGATGGCAGCCCACTCTGCCTGTCCTCAGGGGCACCCTCAGGGCTGTGCCTGACCCCCGGCTTCCCACGGAGCTGGCTAGGGGGCTGCGACCGGGCGCAGGGTGATGAGCCGGTGTGCACCCCGCAGGCTGCAGCCGCAGGAGCATCCTCATGGGACGCCGCAACCCGCCGATGCTGCGCATGGTGCTGGAGGCGCTGCAGGCGGGCGAGCAGCGCCGGGGCACGTCGGTGGTGGCCATCAAGCTGTACATCCTGCACAAGTACCCGAGCGTCAACGGGCTGCGCTTCAAGTACCTGCTGAAGCAGGCCCTGGCCACGGGCGTGCGCCGCGGCCTCCTCACCAGGCCGCTCAACTCCAAGGCCAAGGGCGCCACCGGCAGCTTCAAAGTGAGCCACCAGGGGGGACAGAGGGAGGGGAGGCGGGGGGCCCTGCCCGCTTTCGTCCCAGCCTCTGCGCCACTGCCTCCGCCCGGCCTCTGCCCTCCTGTCTTCCTTTGGGTGCTGCCCGTTCATTCTGCACAGATGCCCTCTCCCCGGGGGTGGGGGGCGGTGCCTGTGCCCCTCTGGGCTCCCGCCTGCCCTGGGTATCCCTCGTGGCTTCTGTGTGTCTCCATCCGGGTGCTTTCAGAGCCCAGGGACTGCATCTGGGTGCTGGGCACTCAGCTCCTTCCTACCAAGTGTTCCTTGCCACGGTGGGGCTCCCTTCACCCTGCTCCACCTGTGCAATGGCCGGCCCTGCCCAGAGCCACCCCATCGTCCCCTTGCCTAGTCAGGGGGCTCTGAGGACGGGAGAGCTGGGGGCAGCCCCGGCCTCCTGGCTGCTGTTGGCCACCAGAAAGATGGCAAGGACCCAGGCACATGTCTACTGGTCACCCCTGCACCCTGTCCAACACCTGGCGCAGAGCAGTCACCCTGACAGCTGCTATGTGGCCTGTCCCAGGGGTCCTCCTCGTGGAGTTGCTGGTCAGGGGTTGGAGCTGGGACTCAAGTCACAGCAGGGCCAGGCGGATGGGCGGGGCGAGGAGAAGAGCAGGAGGGGGCGCTGGGGGAGTGGGCTTGGGGCGGGGACAGAGCCCCCTGTGTCCTGGAGTTTGGGATGTGTATGCTGCTGGGTGGTAGCAGGGAATCGAGGGGGTCTGAGGGCAGGGGAGCAGTAGCCTCGGAGCTGGGCTCCAGGAGTGTTCACGCCCTCTAGGCGTGCCCATTGTGAAGGTGAGAAGACTGAGGCTAGTGGGGAGTGGCCCATCTGGAGAGGGCGGAAGAGGGAGGCAGCAAGGAGGAGAGCAGGGGGCTGTGCAGAGGTAAAGGGGGTGGGGCCTTGGGGTGGGGCAGAGCAGGTGGAGCTGAGAGCCCGTGGGAAGCTTGAGGATAGTGTGGTCGGTGGGAGGAGGTGGTGCCTCCAGCAGCTGAGCCTTCACCCATCCCTAGCCCCATTTGGGAGGGGGCTTCCTGCCCTGCATCTTCCAGGGGTATAAGGCAGGAGCCCCTCGGAGCTCTGCTCCCCATCCCAGCCCCGCTTTGTCCCTGCAGTTAGTGCCCAAGCCCAAGAGGACGCAGCCCAGGAAGACATCTGCTCCAGCGGCCCCCAGGAAGGCCAGGAAGGCCAAGGAGCCAGGCCCCGAGAAGCCGAGGGAGGCGAGGCCAGGCCCTTCCAGCCAGGGCCATGGGGAACGGGCACCCAAGAAGCCAGACAGGTTGGGGAGGGCTCCTCCCAAACCAGGTGCAGCCAAGAAGGTCCCCAAGAAAGTTGGGAAGGCCAAGGCCAAGGATGCGGAGGCCAAAGTGGGCCAGGCCAGAAAGGCGTCCGGGGGGTTAGACAAGGCCACGCAGGCCTCTGCTAGTCCCAGTGTCCGCAAAGAGAAGTCCAAGATCAAAGGCCACGGGCAAAGCCAAGGTGAGTGTGTGAGTGTGTGAGTGTGTGAGGGGCTGGGGGTGGGAGGCAGGGACCTGCTTTTCTAGTTGAAGGTGTCCTATGTGTATGCTTGACCTGGAGAGACGGAGAGCCCGCGGTGGCTGGGGGCTGCGAGTGGGCAGCAGTTGGATATTTCAAGGGTTGTGAAGGGCCAAGGAAGGCCAGAGAGCTTGGAGCCTGAGCCGCCCCTGAATCAGGAGGCAGCTTCCTGGAGGAGGTGTCCCAGGCAGGAGCCTCCTGTGCAAAGGCCTGGGGGTATAAAGAAGGCAGCACTCTTGGGAACCACAGCAGAAGGAGGGAGAAGCCGATTGGACAGCGGGAGATGGGAGCCCATCTGGAGGGCAGTGGGAGTCAGGGAAAGGTGCAGGCCAGAGGCAGCTCAAGGCTGTGCTGTTCCAGCACTCATCCTGGCTGCCACGAGGCGCACAAGCTAAAGACCTCTGGGAGCCTTAGGCAGGGGCAGGTGCACAGCAGGTGTCCCCCGCCCCCCAGGGCCAAGCATTGCGTCAGGGGTCCAGGGAGCTCTCTAGGCACCCTGCAAGGGGGACCCAGGTGTGGGCAGTTCGGCCCACAAGGCTCAGAGCTGCGGTCTCGGAGCCTGTGGGCATCCGAGTGCCGGCCTGGGGCCCAGGAAGCACGGGACTGCGGCGGCTCCTCCTGGAAGGAGTGCCTCCCACAGGCCACCCCCGCCCTTGCACAGGACATGCCAGGGCCCACGGGAGAACCAGCGCCGGCAGCAAGAGCTCCACACCCACTGCCAACAAGGTAGGGGTCCCGGGGAGGGCCGGGTCAGCCAGGGCGGGAGGGCCATTGTTGTTCCTGCAAAACTTGAGGCTCCCTGGAGGTGCCACGGTCCCCGTTTCTGGCCCAGGGGCCGAGGCTGGGAGAGGCGGGGCTGCTGACCCACAGCCGTGCGGAGCCGGCATTTCAACCCGGCACCCGTGGGCTCCGAGCTGGGCTTACTTGCAGGTCAAGAATGGTGTTGCCTCCCCGTCCGGGAAGAAGACCACCGCCAAGGCCCCTCGAGGGGTGGTCCCCGGGATGGGGGCCGGGCCCAAAGCCAAGGCTGTCACCCCCTCTAAGGGCTGTGGGTCCAAGGCGGGGCCTGTGCCCCTGTCTGGGAAGCCCGAGGGCCCCAGGAGCCCGAGAAAACCTGGCTTGCCCTCCAAGGCCCCAGCGTCTAAGGTGTCCGGCAAGAAGGCCAAGGCCGAGGGCTCGGGGCTCGGGTGAAGACACATGTGTGCGTGTTTTTATTTCCCACGGAGCTGTGCTCTATCTCACTGCCACCTATTTATTAATAAAGGTTTGTTTCTTCTTCGTTGCAAGTTGGCCTGGCCAGAGGCTGAGATGCAAGGAGGTGGGTGTTTGGTGCCTCGTTAACATCCCCTGAGCGCTACTGTTTACCTGGCTGGTGCCGAGGCCAGCGGGGGGCAGGCAGGCTGTATGGCATCAGTAGCTGGGGGCATGGATGTTGGGACCAACAGGGGCCTGTGGGAGCCATGCCGGTGTCAGATCTGGGACTGCTTCCAGGAGGAGGTGGCTTTTGGTACCAGATACAGGAGGGAAGGGCCTTCCAGGCCGAGGTCCTTGGGGAGCAGTGGGGCTGGAAGGTGTGGCTGAGGGCGGGGGTCCGTGGCTCTGAGAGGAGTGTGGGGATGGGCACATGTGGACTTGGTTTTGGGGCACAGGGAGCTGAGGAGGGTACCCGGCGGGGTGCAGTGTGTGACTGATAAGGAACGTGTGTGTTCAAGAGCTGCTGTGACAAGGCGGAATGGAGCTGAGACCCTTGGGCAGAGCTGAGGATCTTTCAACCCCGGGGGTGGGGGGTGGGGCTGGGGCCTGTGCCCCGCGGAGAAGCAGGGGCAGGGGCTCCAGGGGCACAGACAGGGCCCGGCGGGGGAGCCTTTCCAAGCAGGGGCCTGTGTCTGGAGGGAGGAAACTGGCAGCCAGCAGCAAGGGGAGGTGCAAAAGTCCTGGGGTAGGCACATGCTCGAAGGCCCAGGCGGCCAGATCCCGGCGATCGAGGGCAGTGACGGAAACTCCGTCAACCTCAGTGACGCTCCTCAAGTGAGGAGGGGGAGTCTGGGTCCCAGCCCCTTCATTCACGTCCCTGTGGGCCTGCAGCTGCGTACAGTGGCAGCCGGGCTGTGACAGTACCGGCTGTCTCCCCATTAGTGCTCAGCTTTGGTTTCCCGTACCTGAGCCAGCGTGCTGTGGGGAAACCCAGGCCGCTGTGGAGGAGACCTGAGGCACCCCGGCTTCCTGAGCGGCTGGCCAGCCAGCGGCTCTGGGAGTGGGGGTTCCTGGAGAGGAACCTCCCAGCCCCAGCTGACACCCCCATAGCATGGGGCAGCTTCCCCAGCCAGCTCCCAGCTGATGCACCTGGGAGAGCCGCTGATGATGGCCCAAGTGCTTGGGCCTCTGCACCCACGTGGGAGACCCGGATGGAGCTCCTGGCTCCTGGCTTCAGCTTGACCCAACCCCCGGCTGTTGCAGCCATTTGGGGAGTGAACTAGCGGATGGGAGGTTGATCCCTCCCCCCACCCCTCTGTAACTGCCTTTCAAAATAAGTATTTAAAAAATAAACAAGCAAACCGAAAAGCCAGGGCCTGGCTGCTGCAGGAAATAGAAGCCCCTAGGGCATTGCTGGTCCCCAACCCCTGGCACTCTGAGCCTGGGCTGAGTGCGGAGGCTAGGGTGTCTGTTCGGAAGCCCCTGGCAGTGGGCACTCTGGGGAAGGTCAAGAGCGAGGAGCCCCGAGGACAAGAAGTGAAAGGACTTCCGGTGGTCGCACAGGGAGGGGTTCCCAGTGATGGGTGTGGCAGGGATGAGACTGGGGGAGGGGCGAATGAGCCCAGGGCAGGGCAGGCTGCTGGGATCACGGTGGCCATAGCCTGGGTGAGGCCTCCACCAGGGGACAGGAGACCTGAGCCAGGGAGGGCAAGGGGCAAGGAGAAGGGTCAAAGGTTACAGGGCAGGGCTTGGGGAGGGCGGGGCCAATGGGTAAGCGGTAGTCTCCCAGGAGACTGCCGGCTTCCCAGGGACACGTGTGCAGCGGCTGCCAGCGGCTCCCAGGGCCACTGTGAGCAGGTGGTGGGGCTGCGGTTTCCCCAGCAGGGGCCGTCTCTGCCTCCTCTGCTTCGAAGTTTGGCCTGTGACTGAGGGAGCTGCCTTCCCTGGGCGACACAGGACAAGTCAGCGTTGCCGCCCTGGGCAGGGGCTGGTACCCAGGCCCGTCACCTCCCGGCCTTGCAGCGAGTTCAGCGGGAGGACACAGACCAGGGCGATCCCACCCTCTTGTGAGTCTCAGGTGGGGAGCAGGCACCCCCACTCCCGGCCACAGGTGCCAGGCAAGTGTTCAGGGCTCCAGACGGACCGGGGCCCCTTCTCGGTGCTGGGAAGTGACCCCCGAAACTGAGGCTGCCTCCGCTGACAAGCACGTCTCCCCATTTCAGGAAGGAACCGCATGTTAATCAGACATTAAGACAGGCAGCAGAATACTTAATGGCATCGAAAGATGTTCCTGACATATTGGTGTGTGGGGGCGGGGCGGAAGCAGGTGGCAGAGCAGTCATGTCCACGGTGATCCTGGTGGCAGCCCTTGGCGCTGCCCGTCCGAGCCGGGGACCCAGCAGCTTTGCCTGGCCAGGGTCAGCGCGGCCTTTGCTCCCTCGCTGCTTTGTGTGCTCCCTGGGAAACAAGTCTTCACTGTAGAATCACACCCTCCCCGGTGCCAAAAAACCCTATCAGATGGGCTGATCATTTCCGTTAGAAAAATCTGCCGCTTAATAAGAAAGAATCAAGGCTCAGAATAGACAATTTGAGAGCTGAAGCATCTCTCCACCCAAGCCATTAGGGGAGAAAGCTATTTTTAAGGCAGAAGACTGCTTACTTTTCAGCTCACTGTTCTGTGCTCATTAATTCTGGAGCTGGGATGTGGTGGGATTCTGTTTAGATTTCACGGATTTTTTGTTCTAGTTCTTACTCTTGATAAATGTGGTGCACTGCTCTGCCTTCATAAAAGGAAAACAGTAACTGAAGTTGCCGTGAATTCGGGGGTGGGCTCTCCTGGGGCTGGGGGATGAGCCCCACCCCAGCCCCACGGCCAGGTGGGTGGGCCGGAGGGGGCTGTGTTGGGGGGGGCTTCCTCAGCTTGGATTCCTTATCGCCAACAACCTGCCGCGCGAGGAAGTCTGGGGTGACATTGGCCTTGGCAGATGTGCTGGCCTCTCCCAGTGTGAAAACCGGGGCCCGAGTTGTTCAAGGTCGCTAAGAAGTCCGGGGCCTCTACGTGAGTATCAGCTTGGAACCTCCAGTCCTCTGGGGGCCACTGTGGGGACTCTGGGTTGGAGGGAGCCTCCCTCCCACCCCCACCCCGCTGTGTCCTTCCCTGACTTGGGAAATCGCTCCATCTCCTGAGACTTAGTGTCCCCGCCTGCCTCAGAGGCATGCTACAAGCAGCAGGGCCAGGCAGCCCGGACATCTTCCGGGGGCCCCCCCGCACACACAGCCGACAGTGCCTCATTGAATCTGCCTGCTCCACGCTGAGCCAGGCAGTCACGCTGCAGGCACCAAGGGTCCCCCACACCCCCTGGCGTCTCAGGACAAAGGTCGGAGCCCACGGCAGGTTTTCCCCATCAGACTTTTATTATAAAGAAGGTTCCAGAGAGTCTTGCCCCCACCAACCCAGCCCCTGGGGGGCTCTGAGGGCGTAGCGAGGGGCTACAGCCGGCTTTGCCCCCGAGGGTCCATGCTGCAGGAACAGGGCGCTGAGGGTCTCTGCCAGGCAGGCTGCTCGCCGGCGCAGCCATTTCCAGTGTTGCATGGGGGCCCCTGGGGACCCCTCCCCAAGTCCCCTGTGCAGGCGGCAGCCGTTCACAGTTGGTGCGTGAGAAGTTTTTTTAATATATAAAAGCTTTTTTTAAAAACAACAACAAAAAGTGGTGCTATCTTTAGAAACACTTCCAGCAAGATCGAGTAGCCCAGCTACATACAGCCTTGGTGCGTCTCAACCCCTCCCCCGCCCGGAGGCCAGGAGGCCCCAGCACCTACCCCTCTCCACCCGCCCCTCCCTTTTGGGAGAGGGGCCCCTGAGCCGCCTCCGGGGCAGCGGGCACTGCCCACTCCACCAACATCACCGCCGGAGCAGCAGGAATCTGACCCGGCTTGACAGCGCCCAGCCGCCCACCGCCAGGGCCCCTCTGGGGGAGGGGAGGTGGAGACAGCGTTTCGGTGGCTGAAGCAGGAACTGACGGCCAGCTGCTTCCAGGAGACCTCCCCTTGCGCCAGTGTGCATGAGGTAGTGTTTCTGGGCCAGGCGGCCTCTTCTCCCCGCTTTGTGCCCAGCGGCTGCCCCCTGCGCTGGTGGACAGGGTGGGCCAGGCCAGGAACTGGCTGTGGCATTCAGGGCTCCACCCCAGATGCCAAGCTGGGGGCAGTCGGAGGGGATGGAGGTGCCCTAAGGACCAGAGCTGGAGTGCCTCTGCCTGGCTCAGACGGGCCCCTCCTGGCTCCCCACTCTCCCTGCCCCAAGCCATCTCTGCTGGTCACTTCCCAGCCTGAGCCAGAGGCACAGGGAATCCAATACAGGGGGGGCCAGGTGGCGCCATGGTTCTGGAGAGCGGCAGCGGCGGCTCGGCAGGCTCCTCCCCGCGCGGCTCAGGCCTCGCTGTAGCACTCGTAGATGTTGTCTTCCATCAAGGCCACCACCTGCTCAAACTTGTGCTGCAGCTGCGTCCTCCGGGCTGTGGGGTTGGCCTCCAGGGCAGCCATGATCTGAGGGCAGAGCAAGCGGGTCAGCGGGGCTGCAGCTGGAGGTCCCCGCCTCTGACCCCGGGCAAAACATATGGCCCGGTGTCCACCGCCAGACACTGGCGCGCAGAAGTGAGCGCCAGAGAAGGAGGCGGGGAGAATGGAGGTGGGCGGAAGCAGAGGGCAGGTGCGCACCCTCAGCTGCTCACCTGGGGGCGATACCTCTTGGCGTATTTATAAATCTCTGCCATGGCCACGTTGGTGTTGAACTCGTTCTGGTATTTCTAGGAGGAAGGAGCAGCGGGACAAGGCGCGGTCACCCCAGCCGTCTAACAGGACCCAGCCCAGCCGAGGCCGGAGTCCCCAGTTCCTACCACGGCCGCCCCCAACCCTCCTGGGCCGAAGCGGCGTCCCAGACTCTGAACTCCTGAGTCCCAGGGCTCAGGGCACCGCGCTGTGGCCTGCGCTGCTGCTGTGGGGCCAGCTTCTCTCCCTCAGCCGACCCCGCCCGGCAAGACCCCTGTGGAGCAGCCGCCTGGCAAGACCCCCGTGGAGCAGCCGCACGCACCCGCGACTCCTCGGCCAGGTGGGCGTTCATCTCCTGCTCGCTGAGCGGCGTCATGTCCTGGATCTGCTTGTAGTAGCGCTGCACGATCTTGCGGTACTCCGGGATCTCCTTGGCGTACAGGAGCTTGTTGGTAGGTGAGTCCTGCGCCAAGAGCACAGCAGTGAGACCCAGCTGGTGCCGCGGCCAGGGGCCGCCCTTCGCGTGGTTTCCACGGGACCGGCAACGACCCAAGGGAGGCCCAGGCTCCTCTGGGGCCCTGCTGGCAGCACCACCCTCTCCCGCGTGCATCTCGCGGGTTCCCTGTGGGCTGCGGCCGGCGGGTGGCTTGGCCTCCTTGCACACCACGCTGGGCCCCGGCCTCCCCACACCTGGCTCTGTGGCCTAGGTACTCAGGGCTGGTGCTAGGTGCACCTGAGGCAGGAGCGGCTGAGCCCGTGCCACGCGGTGTTCGTGCGGATGGGCGCCAGGTGCTGGGCGTTTTCCCATGTCTGAGCTCCTCTCCCACCTGGAGCCCAGGCTGCCCCTGTGGCACAGCTGACCTTGCCCAGCTGCAGGTCGGAGATGGAGCAGGCATCGATGAAGGCTTGTGCGATGACCGACAGGCAGGCGTCGATATGGTCCGTCTTGTCGATGTCGAAGACGAACTGGGGGTTTTTCAGGATGTTCACCCAAAAGCGGAGAGGGAGGCTGGGCGGGGAGGGCAGGGCAGCGTGAGTCCCCCAGGCGGGGCAGTGGGAAGGGGGCCGCGTCGGGGTCGAGGGAGGGAGGCAGGTGGCCGGCAGGACAGCATCGGCTCCAGGCAGGGTGCGGCCGTCCCTGACGTGACTGGGAGCCCGGCGTGCTCCTCCCTGGCGACGGAGGGCCCGGCCGGTCCACCCTCCTTGCCAGCCCCCACCCGCTGGGGAGCCTCCGGGGAGCCTCGGGCCAGATCCTGGTTCTCATTAGAAAGCTCCCCCACCCCATGCACTCCCGGGCAGCGAAGCTCCTCCTCCCACCGTGCAGGCAGCAGGAAGCCCTGCGCTAGCGCCAAGCAGCGGGAGGGCTGGATGGGCGGCGTCTGGATGCTTGGCCTTGGCCTTGGGAGGCCAGAGGAGGTTGCTGACACCCCCCCCCAGGCCCACCCCCACCCCAGGGCCACCCAGTGACTTTGCAGCCGGAGCCCCGTGGGGATCCCGGAGCTCTGAAAATCTCCTGCAACTTGACAGAAAATTCTGGTCGGTGCCATTGTTGTCTGAGGGTCAGGCTGAAGTTTTTGCAACAACTTCTTGGCAGGATGTGTGACCCTGAAAGCTAAGCTTTCTCCCAGGAGGGCTGTGGACTGGATGTGGGATTGCAGTCATTTGGGGTTGAGCCTGGTTCTGCTGAGGGCTGTGTGGGCTCAGGGGCTGCTGCTCTGAGCCTCCATGTCCTCGTCTGTAAAATGGAGCTGCTGGTGCCCCCCGCCCCAGTGGGGCGGAGGGAGAACTGTGCTAGGGGCGGGGCTTCTGCATCGCACACCGGCTGCTCGTTGTCGGTTGATGGTGGCAGCTACGGGGTGGGGTTTACAGGCAACTGAAGTGCAGACAGGTGAAGTCGCTCGGGGAGGCCACGCGGGGGAAAGGGGCAGAGCAGGAGCTGAACCCGGGCAGGTGGAGCTGCAGGCCCTCGCCGCTGCTGCCAGGTTGCAGGGCTGGGCCCTCACCACCAGCCTGCTTGCCCGCACCTGTTGGTCTTCCAGATGTGCAGGGTGTCAGGGTCCGAGATGCCCCTCTTCTCGGCCTGCTCCTCCAGGAAGTCAAAAAAGTACTTGACGGCCAGTGGGGGCTTGTCTTCCCGGATGCTCAGAATGGCCTTGAACAGGTCATCCAGAAACTTCTGCAGTGTGCCCTGTGGGGGAGCGGGGTGGCCACCGTCAGCCCATGCCGTGTGTAGGGGGCAAGTGGGCACCCCTGCTGAGCGGGGATGCCATGCGGCACTAGTCTGGCCCCCTAACCTCTCTGGGCCTCGGTTTGTCTTGTCTGGGAAATGGGTTAGCGGAACCCACCTCACAGGGGCGTTGAAAGGACTGATCAAGAAACTGGGACACAGAATAGGAAACCAGTGGAGGCAGAGTGGGAGCTGTGGTACCAACGCTGCCACCCGAGCCGTGAGACTTGGGACATCACTGACTCTCTGGGCCACCACTGCCCTGCCTGTAACACGGGCGACCTCAGCAGCTGTCCTTGGAGTCTTTGCTGTGCCCCCTCCCTCCCTGGTCCCCACAGGAGACCGGGAGGCTGCAGAGGGGAGGCGGAGGCCGGGCCCACCTTGGTGGACAGCAGGCGGGTCAGGTAGATCTCCGGTAGCACCTTCTTCCGGTGGCTCTGCCGGTGTGACTTCTTGGGCTCGGCCAGCTCGTCGGTGGGCAGCACCTGAGAGGCCTGGCAGCGTCAGTGCCGTGCCAGACGCCGCCCCAGGGGCGGTCCGTCCCGCGCCCGCAGGCACCCGGCTCTGCCCAAGCTCCTGGGTCCCTGCTCCCCAGCGTGAGCCTTTCCCAGGGCCTGGGAGTACTTTTCCCCGAGGCCCGGGGTGGCAGAAAGCCAAGGCCACGCCCGCTGAGGGGCTGGCTCCCCGGGGCCCGAGGCTGGGCACTCACCAAATGGAAATACTTCTCTGTGTCCAAGTCTTTCACTGCAAGAGGCAAACACACGCGATAAACAAACAAGGGAGAGGAGGGGAGGGGAGAGCGCGAGCAAAGGAGACTCGCACGCAGAGAGGGAGACAGAGCCACAGGGAGATGCAGAGAGAGAAAGGGACAGGAGAGCGACGCGGGGAATGACAGTGAGGCAGACAAAGGGACAGATGCGGTCACGGGTCGGGGTGGGAGGAGGTGGCAGGCAGGGGACAGCCCTCAGCCACCCCACTGTGCCCAGAGCTCCTGCCAGCCCGGGCCTGCTCCCCACCTCCAGAGGGGACCCTGAGACCTAGAGGCGCCCGCGATCCCAGGCCTAGGGCATCTGAGAGCGCCAACGGGGGGCCTCGAGGCTGGGCACACGGGCCCGCTGGCCTCCGCCACTGGCCTGGCCGCTGCCCAGCCCTGGTTGGAACCATATCCCGCCCTCCCGCGGCCTCTCCCCAGATGCCCGCAGGGAATCGGCTCAGGGAGGCCTGGCTGTGGGCCCTATCCACGCAGTACTGGGTCAGAGGCAGCTGGCCCGGCGCCAGCCCACCCCTGTCTTCCCCCCACCCCACCCTGGGGGCCTCAGTTTGCCCGCTGGGGCTGCCGGCGTGGGCGCGAGATGGGAGATGCCCCCACAGGCCTGGGTGAGTGGTGCTACCTCGGCCCAGTGTGTTGCTGTCCTTCTTGTCTGTGAGGCTCATGGCCAGGGAGGCGCCCTCGGGGATCTGAGGGGAGGGGAGAGGAGAGGTGAGGGCAGAGGGCAGACGGCAGAGGGCAGGGTGGGGGTGTGTGCGCGTGCCTGCCGCACCTTGTAGTGGGCCAGGGTGTTGAGCTTCTTGCGGCCATCCTCCACCACCGACGTGTCGTCCAGGTCCCGCAGGATGTAGCTCTGGGTGCTCGACGCGAACCACTCTGGGGGCAAGGAGCCGGTCAGGGCCCAGGGCGCGGAGGGAGCCTGCGGGCAGGCTCTCCACTCCGCACCCGGGTGACCCCCAAATGTGACATGGGGAGGTGGAGAGGCCAGAGCAAGGGCATGGGGGCACAGAGCAAGGGCTCCAGGGTGGGGGAGCACCGAGGGGGGCTCTGGAAGGCCCACCTGCGCCGCCTCCTGCCTGCCGGCCCCAGTGGGCCGTGGAATGTTCTCAGTTCTACGTGGACAGCCACTGCACCCGCCTGTTCACCCTAAGAGCCCGCTGCTTAGAACAGGGTCTGGTGCCCAGCGAGCGCTCGGGAAAGCCCTCGGGGACCAATGGCCTCGGCTTCTAGGCCTGGTGGAGACCCCTGTGCCTGGAGCACAGTGCCCCAGCGTGCGCCCGCGGGAAGCCTCTCCCGAGCGCTTGCTGCTGCTGCCTGCACCCCAGGACCCGTCTTCCCTCAGCGAAGAGCTCCTGGCGAAGCATCTCCAGGCCCCCAGGGACCACCGGCTGTGCCCTGCCCCCACCCCTGCCCACCAAGGTCGACGTCCTCGGCGCGCGGCCACTGAGAGTAGGGCACGTTCTTGCAGAAGGCTTCCAGAATCTTCTCCTTCACCTGCGTCAGCGTGTCGGTGTCCATGGCCCGCACGCTCAGCGAGTCCATGCCACAGCCCTGGAAGGACACGTTCAGGTTCTGCGCGAGAGAGAGGGTGGGAGCAAGGGGTCAGCAAGCGGCCGCCGCTGCCACACAAGGACCCAGCAGCAGCCCAGTGGCCGGCTCACCCGGGGCTTGGCCTCGATGTTCTCCCGCAGCAGCCACTCCTCGTTGAGCGTGTAGCGGGCCTTGCCCGTGATGGCGTCGATGGAGCCCTTGTTGACCTGTTGCTTGATGGCACACAGAAGCAGGAAGAACGGCTCCCCGACGGTCTCCTGCAGGGCGACGGGGCTGTCAGGAGCCGGGGGCCCAACCCCCCCCCCACACACTGCATTCCAGCCCCTTCCCCAACACCTGCTGGCTGCCTGCTCCCTGTCACCTCCTTTGGGATTGCTGTGGACTGTGAACTCCAGTTTGCTAAACATCACCAGCCCGGAGCCCCTCCAGGGACCCAGTGGCATCCTCTCTGTATAGCTGGCCAGCAAGGCCAAGGCTCAGAGACGTCAAGGAGGCTGCCCAGGGTCACCCTGCTGGGAAGTGATAGAGCTGGATTCGAATCCTGGGTCGACTGACTCCCACACCTGTGACTTTGTACTAAGTGGGAGCCTCTTGGGGTGAAACCAGAACCCAGGTATGGCCTCAAATGACCACAATCACAGCCTGACTGGGGGAGGCGCCGGCTGAACTGGCTCACGCCCTGATCCTGCCCACTTCTGGGGTCAGCAGGTACACCTGGCCAGGAAGGACTTGATGCAGGGATTTTCATGGTTGGGGCAGAGCAAGGACCCACATGTTCCAGTTGCGGTGGACATTTAAGTAAAGCGGTGGATCGGTTTAAAGAGAAAAGCAAGCTCTACGAGAGACCTGCCCGCCTCATGTGGAGCTGATTCCCTGGGCCTGGGAGCCGCACAGGCCTGTATTCTAAAGGAGGGAACAGGCTCCGGGGGAAGGCCTGCCTAGGGCCACACGCAGAGGCCAGGGGAGCTGGGCCAGGCTCGTTGTGGCCCCATGGTCCCTGACACAGCCCTGATGGCCCAGAGTGAGGCAGCCCGCAGGAGACCCAAGCACCCCATGCAGTGGCTCCTCCCCAGGCCCACCTCTGCTCCCCTACTCCCAGCTGGATCCATGGGACACCCCTGGGGCTGGGGTATGGGCCCCATTGCACAGAGAGAAACCACAGCCCAGAGAAGGCGGCAATGTCTCCAGGGTCACAGAGCCTGGCTTGTGCCCAAGGCTGGACTGAAGCCCTGGTAGTGGACCCGGCCAGGCCTCTGGCCCTCTTCCCAGGCCCCCAACGACCTTGGCCTGGGCCTCCATAGGGCAGTTGGGGTGGGGTGAGATGGGGGTGGGCGCTGGGCAGATGCAGCAGCCCCTGACCCCAGCCCCTGCCTCCCGTCTTGGCGTGAACACTGCCTCTTCCCAGATGTTGCCCACTCTGTGTTAGGGCCGTGCTCCCTGCCCACCCAGCTTTCCACCTGGCTCATCCCCACTGCCTCCCCCCGGACTGGGCGCCACCCGCTCCAGGGAGCCACGCCAAACTGTGCAGCCAGCCCGGGGCCGCCTCGGGCTGCAGTCTCTTGTTCCTCCTGAACCCACAGCAGCGGCCCAAAGACGCAGCGGCGAGGGCTGGCTGGCTGAGACGACGCGGCCCCGGTGCAGCCTCTGTCCCTCCCGAGTGAGCTCGGAGCCCTCATGGCCAGCCCGCCAGGCCTTGTCTGAGCCTCCCCTCTCCATGTGCACAATGGGCACCGGGGCCCCTGCACCCACGGCAACCATCCCGGCGAGGGGGCAGCGACGGGCGGCCTCACCCGCAGGCAGCTGTACATGCAGATGGACATCCAGTTGGTGAGCATCTTCTCCACTACCGACTCCGTGCGCCGCAGCATGAGCTTGGGGTTCTTGGCGGCCGAGGCGTCGATGAGGTCCACCAGCAGCTCCTTCATGATGCTCGTGTAGTACTCCAGCTTCCCGTGCAGCGCGATGGTCAGCAGCGAGGCCAGGCTGCACCTGCGGATGGACAGCGGCGGGCATCAGCGCCGGCACGCCTCACAGCCCTGGGGCCGCCATGTGCCTGCGGGGCAGTACGGCTGAGCAGGGCTGGGACATGCCTGGCCCAGGAGGCACCTTGTCTGACACCCACAGCAGTGCCGTGAGCCACAGTGCACGCCTCGTGCATCCCGGCCCAGCCTGGGTGGGAATAGAAGCCCAGGGCTCAGGGTGCGCTGCCAGCAGATGCGGCTGCCCAGCCAGTGGTGAGCTGTCCATGCTGCAGCTTTGGGTCCCAGGGCTCTGCCGGGCAGACCCAGGCCCTGCCCACCCCAGGGACCCGCCGGGAGAGCCTGACCTGTCGCGCACAGCAAAGTCCTTCTGCTGCTCCAGCGCGTGCACGAAGACCACGAGGAAGTGCTTGTTGCTGAGCAGCGAGGAGAACAGGCTGATCCCCTCCTCCATGTTGGGCCTGCAGCTCTCCGGGATCTGCAGAAGCAGCTGCTGGTGAGGATTCCGAAGGGGCCCAGTGACCCTGCCTGGACCGGGGTCTAGCACTTAAGATGTCCCGACTGGCTTCCCACCGCATCCTAACTCCCTGTGACTGGGAGCGATGGCTCAGCTGAGTCCAACAGTGGGGCCCAGTGAAGAGCCAGGTGTCCCAGGGCATCCCGGGCTGGGTACGTGGGTCAAGGATGAAACTTCTACCTCCTGAGTCTTCGCAGGTGCACTTGAAAGATAGGATTGCCTGCTCCCGTGAGCCAATCGAACATCTCAAAAACCTCTTCCCAAGGCAGCATCGTCACATCAAGACTGCTTCTCTTAAAGACACGCTGCACCTACCTCTTTCGGTTCTTTCTGGGGGCTGTTACTGGCAGGAGAACTTCTTAGTGGGTTCTTCTATTCTATTACTAGAAGGTTGTGGTGTGCCACACGAAGCTAATTTTAAAAACCTTAGGCAGTCTGGCTTACACTTCAGGGCAGCTGTTACAGCAAGTACTTAGATCCATGGACACTCTGGCCAAGGTTGTGGACAACCGACAAACCTTGGAATACATACAGATAGAACAAGGAGAAACCTTGTGATCAGTGGGCTCTGCCACCTCTGCTCAGCCTGCAGTATGCTTACAGGCTGCACAGGACCGCCTATCGGCACCCACTAGCTGGGAATCAACGGTATCCTAAAGGGCACTCCACGTGCAATAGGCTTGCTCCAGTTCTGCGCATAGTGACTGATGAACTTCTTGTGCCAGAATTTCAGCCCTTCTGAAAGTCGTGATGGGGCACACGGACTCTGGCAGTGACCAAAATCCTCCAGCTCATTAGATTAAATAGGAAGAGATTTCCTGACCCAAGACAGGCAGGGCCTGCGTCCATGTTCAGCAGGAAGTAGATACAGAAGATCTGACGACTCTACGCCCTTCAGCATCCCCTAAGAGTGAGGGTCGGGAATCTCTGAGCGGGGAATAGTGTGGGAAAGGTCAGGGAGATAGGTCAGGTTCATGAACTGGAGCCTGCACCTACCCCATCCCGTGTAATCCTATCGTCAATCGACAGCTCCTCCCCTACCTGGGACCTGGGGGCCTCTGACCTTGCGTTATGTCGGCAGCAGGTAGAATGGGGCCCAATCCTGTGTACCTGGCCTGGGAGGGCCAGCACTGGTAACACCTTGAATGCCTCCTGGGATGAGGGGTTCACCACTTTGCAGGGGCAGGTGCCTCCCAGTGTGCCACGATTAAAGAAAGGGTAGAAGCCGCTGGACAGGGAGGCTCAGGGTCGCCCTAACGCAGCCCAGTGTGTGTGCGGATGAGGTACTCACCTTCCACTCGCCCAGCAGAGGGTGGGTCTCCTGCACCGGGGAGCTGCCCTGGAAGTGGGGGTGGGAAGACAGCATTTAATGCTCTCTGCAAACAGGAACACTGCAGAGGGCCCTCCAGCATCTCAGATCATCACCCCAGCAGGCTGCTGGTCACTCAAGAAATGGGGTGGGGGGACTGTGTCAAGAAACCCGGTGTCAAGAAAGAGGCAATGGGTCAGGCCCAGGGGGCTGTGGGATTCTACGGGAGGGGGCTCTCTGCAGGGGATCATGCACACAGGAACCGGTGTGAGCCGGGGGCAGGCAGTGCAGGAGGGCATAAGAGGAAACCAGAGCAGCTCAGTATGCATGGGGAAACTGAGGCAGAGAGGCTGGGAGAGCTACTGCCCAGGGTGGCCATATGTGGGCTTGCTTCAGCTGCTGCATGGTGAATGGTGTGGACCGTGACCGGGAGGGGGCTGGCCACAGGCACACGTGTCTGGGCAGGTCAGGCAAGGTGGGGACAAGGCAGCAGCCCTGGGACTCAGGAGGCGTGGCAGGCACGGAGGGGCTGGGGCACAGTGCAGTCGCCAAGACCAAGAAACTTGGGAAGGGGCCCAGAGACTACAGGAAATATGGGGTCTGGGAGAGTCCTGGCCATCCCTTCTCTCAGCCTCGTGAGCCCGGTGGCAAGCCCAGGATCCCGGGAGGAGAGAGGGACCAGCAGCTGGCTTCTGCACGGACAGTTAAACATCAAGTAAGCAGAAATGCAAGTGGATGCAGAAGCTGGGCCCCTCCCTCAGCATGCCAGGCCAGGGGGCCAGCACCACTGTGGACAGGTGTGCAGGTTTTGCGCTGCTCAGAGGAACGCTCCAGGCCGCCACAGCCCTGATGGTGGAGCTGCCGCCGTAAGCGCCCTCAGCAGGCACGGGTTCGGGGCCCTGGGCTGACCTTGGGGAAGAAGGTGCGGGTCACGAAATGCTTGTACTCCAGGAAGGGGATGCCCTGGCTGCGGTTCAGCTCCTTGGTCAGATCCGTCATGTCCGTCTGCAGCTCAGCGAAGCCTGGCGGGCGGGCAAGCGGGTGGCCGTGAGTGGTCTGCATGGTCAGCCAGGCGGGCGAGCCCCACCTGGCCCCCCCGCCCCCCCCCCCTCCCAGCTACCTTTTCGAATCTCCTCCCGGATCTGAGACTCCATCTCCTCCATCTGCAGCAGCGTCTTCTGCCAGTAGCGCTCGGCACGGCGGCTCTTGGTGCAGAAGACAAACAGGGCTGCGGGCAGCGGAGCGGCGGTCAGGCCCAGGGATGCGCTGACCCCGCCCACTGCCCGCAGGGCCCAGGCGTGAGGAGTGCGGGGAGGGCTCCTGCCACCAGCCATGGCGCTGCGCCCCTAGGCAGGAGAGGGCTGGGCATCCCCAGCCCTTGGGTCACCCTCGCCCTGGGCACAGCTCCTGCAGGTCAAGGGGCTTGGGAATGGACAGCAGAACACCAGTCCCTAGGCTTCCTACAACACCCAGGTGTTACTTGTGAACTTTACATAGCACTCTGTACAGGTGGGCGCTGGGCCGAGCAGCTAGGTCGCCGGTCGGGACCCGTGGCAGCTATATCAGAGTGGCAGCCACTCTGGGTTCCAGCTTCCTGCTAACGCGCACCCTGGGAGGCAGCGGCTGATGGCTCAAATGCTCGGGTCCTTGCCACCAGTGTGGGAGACCCAGGTTGAGTTCCTAGTTCCCATCTTTAGTCTGACCACAGCTGTTCTGGGCATTTCGGGAGTAAACCAGCAGCTGGAAGATCTTTTTCTCTCAAATACGTACATTTTTTAAAAAGTAATATTTCTGTTATCCCCATCTAGGATGCAGGCAAGAAAATATAAATAATATGTGTATGTGTATATATATACACACATACACACACTACAGTATTATTAGAAAAGAGACTGCAAAGAAACACAAAACATACACAGGAGGTTAATGAGGGGTATTTTTTTCCTTTTATCTTCTTGCAGTTTTCCCCTGAAGTTTTCTACACTCAGTACACTCATGTTTTACAAACAGCTTTATTGAGGTATAATGCACATAGCATAAAATCGATCCCCTTAGCGTGTGCCGTTGCATGGTTTCTCATATGTTCAGGATTGTGCACCTGTCAGCGCTAGCTAATTTTAGAACACTCCGACTGCCCTGAGAAGACCTGGACCCGCCAAGCAGCCCCTGCCGCCTCTCCCTGCCCCAGCCCTGCTATCTCCGAGCGCTTGGCCAATGCACAGGTCCACCCAGGGGAGTCACGCAGGACGGGGCCGTCTGTGTGGCTGCCTTCAGGGAGCGTGGAGCTTGTGCGAGGACCTCACTGCTCTTTATGGCTGAGTGACAGGCCATGCGTGGTGAGACCACGCTGCGGATCCCTCCATCAGCTCTGGCCTCCTGGTTGTCAGTGCCATGTACATAAGCCTCTGTGTGGCCGGGCATGTGTGCGCTCTCATGGGTAGATGGGTAGGGGTGGGATTGTGGGCCTCTGTGTTGAACCCAGGGAGGAGCTGCCGGACATCCCCCCAGCCGTGAGGGCGCCACCTCTCCGCCATGCCAGCTACGCTTCATGCAGATGCCATAGGGTGGCAGCCGTGGCGCCCATCACACGGGCAGCCTAACCTTCCCTCCGCACCATCCGCACTAGGGCTCCGCACCAGCACTCTGCGGGCTGCATATAAAGCTCCCGGATTTGTCTGCCCAGCGTCCACCATCTTGCACCCACACCTCCAGCCCCTGCCCTGTCTGCAGAGCGGCGGGGGCCAGGGCTCCTTACCGACCACGGACAGCAGCAGCAGGACGCTGCAGATGACGATGGACACGATGATGGCCGTCTCGCTGCCCCCCAGCTGCAGCGTCGCGATGGTCTGGTTGAAGTTCCCTACCTGGATCTGTGCAAAGGGGCGGAGAGAGGGTTGGAGCTTTCCTGGACTCGCACCTGGGCTCTTCTCGTTTGCTGCGTGGCCCCGGACAAGTCACCCCAGGTCTCTGAGCCTCATCAAGAACACAGAAATAGCCATGTCCACCCGCAGGGGACACGGTGACTCGGCAGGACGAGCCTTGTGAGCCCTTGATCCTGAGCCTGGCACAGATGTGAGACTCAGCACGGGGGCCTGCAAATCCTACTCCTGGGAGGAGAGGCAGAGGAGACGCGGGGTCTGGGTGGTGCATGGGGCCTGACTGACGTCCCCGAGTACTTGTGGGGCTGTCCTGGGACCAGGGGAGCAGATGGGAGAGGAGTGGGACCCGCAGTGCAGGTGAGAGGACGCTTTCCCAGTCAGCACTGTCCTGCAAGGGAGTGAGCTCCCCACCCCAGGAGGCATGCAAGCAGATACAGTGTAGAAAGGGTCCCACCTTCTGGGTCCTCTCTGCTGCCCCTGCTGGCGGTGACTGGCAGCCACCTGTCCCCGCCCCTTCAAGTCCTGCCCGGAGGGAGCTGGTCAGTGACCCTCAGGCCGCTCACTCCTCGAACCCTAGTTTCCTTGTCCAGCAAGGCGGGGTGTAGAGCTGCGCTGTGCTCACCTAAACTACTGAGCCTGACCACACTCGGGCACTTGCGCCGCGAAGGGGTGGCTGCAGGCAGGGAGGCAGGGAGGCGGGGGCCGGGCCTGTCTGCTCACCGTGATGGGCAGCTGCCCCTCCGCCGTGCCCAGCGACTCGTTGACGGAGCAGTGGATGACCCTGTCCGAGATGATCTGGATGTCACAGGCCACTTGGCCAATCTTGACCCGGTACTCGTGGCTCTCCAGCCCCAGGCTGTCCTGTTCCTTCTGCAGGCGACAGGGTTGGTCTAGGGGGGCCGCCGCCTGCTCACCCCCGCCCGCCCGGGACCCTCACGGCGCTCACGTGGATGACGAGGGTGAGCGGCTCCCCAGGGTGGTGCTTGATCCACTTCTCCCTCTTGGCCGTGGAGAACTGGGGGTTGGGCAGGTAGTCCAGGCGGAACCTGCGGCTGCGCCACGCCTCCCCAGGGTCCAGCAGCTCCTCGGCCGCTGCCGCCTCGTCCGTGTAGGCCCGGCCGTTGATGAAGAAGTCCACGGGTGCAGAGGCGTTGCTCAGGGCCCCCGGTGATGGGCAGGTGATGAGGGTGGAGTTGAGAACCTTGCAGAGCTGGGGTGGGCGGCCAGGGGTCAAGGTCGGGGATGGAGGAGGGGAGAGACAGAGGCAGGGGGAGACTCGTGGCTGAGAGAGAGCCACGCAGAGACAGGGAGAGGAGGTGCAGCAGGGGAGGCCTGGCCACGCCCAGCCCGCACACTGCCCGCACTCACCGTGGGCTCCTTGCCGATGTGGTGCACAGCCATGGACACGTTCTGCACCATGTGGAAGCGCTCGCCGGCCACCGTGATGGTCCTGCCACCGCTGGGGAGCACAGGAGCCCGGTGAGCCCCTCCCCCACTCCCCAGGGAGGCCGGCCCGGGGGCTGCGCGTGCCCGGGTCTCACCTGACCGGGCTGCGGCGGGGGCTGATGGCCGTGATGACCGGGTTCTGCATGTACTCGAAGATGAGGCTGCCGCGCGCGCAGCCCCGGCGCTCGAAGCGCACGCACACGGGCACCGGGGCCGCCAGGGCTCCGCTGGGCACGGTGCACGAGATGCTGGTGTCTGTGCGCCTGCGGGCACAGTGGGCTCATCAGCAGGGCCCCCTGCCCTGCTCGCCCACCGCCGAGGCCCCCAAAGCTGCTTAAGTGGTCCCAGCCTCGTCTCCTGCCCCCTTGCGCAGAGGTTGAGGGCAGACAACTCCCTCTTCCCACTCCCACAGCACAGCATGGGCCCGCCTGTGCACCCACCCCCATCTCACCTCCTCCAGGAAGCCTTCCCAGAGCCCCCTCCTCCTGCTCCCCAGGTCCCGTAAGCACTGTGTTTTCTCCCCATCCTGTCGGGCTGACCCTGTTTCCTATGGGCATGTCAATCCTTTCCCTGAGGGCCCCTCAGTGTTGCCCAGCTATGCCCCTCCAGCGGGCCTGGTCCAGTCTAAGAACCCAATCAACACAGGGTCCCACTAAGAGCTGGGGGCCACGATCTTGGCACAGGCCACACCCCCTGGGCCTGCTCGAGGAGCTCAGAGGCACCAAGTTCACTGACAGCATCACTGGTGCAGAGCCCTTCCCACCGCCCACTGGTGCTGTTCTCACCACAGGGGAAACTGAGGCTCAGGGGAGGGAACAGGCTTGGCCAAGTGGACAAGGCCAGTGAAGACCGGGTGACACCTGCAGCAAGGCCGCGCCCCACCCTGGGGCCCCTCTTGGCTGTCTCCGGGCAGCAAGGGTGGGACGGGCAGGGGGGTCTCACACAAGCTCCGTGCAGGGATCCGAGTTGTTCACCAGGACCTGGAGCTCGGAGCCCACATGGAGGTCGCTCCCGTGGATGGTGATCCTGGTGCCGCCTGCCTTGGGGCCCTTGTCCGGCTCCAGGGACTGGACCTGGGGCAGCTGTGGCGAGGAAGGCAGAGGTCAGGCCTCGGGTGGGGGTGCCAGCTGGGGGCGGACAGTGGTGGGCCGCGGCCTCCCTTACCACGTAGGAGAAGCGCTCTCGGGACCGACCCTCCTTGGAGGCGTTCACGGTCACCACGTCCGAGAAGGGCCCTGGGGCTGGCCCCGTGGCGCACACGATCCTGGGGAGGCAGCTGTGCTCAGCGGGTGCGTGAGGACCCCGCTCTTGCACTGCACTCAGCAGGGACACCCCTAACAGCAGCCCCCCAACTTTGGAATCCTGAAACAACTCCAGCAGCTCGGAAAAGCCAGGCAGAGGGGCCCCCGCCCACCCCACTGTCTCCCACCATTTTGCAAGTCTGGGTCACAGGGCTGGCATCCTCGGCCTCTGAGCCGGACTTCCAACTCCCTAGAAGGAGATGCAGCCATTCCCTGCCCACAGCACTGCCCGGGACCCCACGTGTCTGAAACTACAACTGCTGGCTTCAAAGCAAGAGCTGGGGGGAGGGGGCAGCAGAGTTTGGACCTTGTGTGGGCTGACGGGGACAGTGCTGCATGGGGCGGGACCCTGAGCGCTACCCGCCACCACTCACTCTTCGGACACGATGTATCTGTCGGCCAGCGGCTCGCAGGCCACGCTGCCAATCCACACGCCCTGGGCCACGTCGCTGAGCCGGCGGCCCAGGTTCCTGCCACGGATGGTCAGCAGGGTCCCGCCGTCCAAGGGGCCACTCAGGGGTTCAATCTGCCAGGGGACCAGAGAGGGGGTGAGTGGGGTTCCTGAGGCTGGGCTGCCCCGTCCATGGCCACACGCAGCAGGGGGAGGGTCCCATAGACCCACTGTGCAGAAAAGGACGGACGTGCTGGGCCCTGGCTGGCCAGCGAGAGTGTGTGTGTGTGTTACGCAGCCCCCAGGGGCCTGGGGATGTAGGGGGGTCTCCCGTGAGATGCTGGGGTCAGCTCCCAGGGGCCACGTCTGACCACATGGCCCTGTATCCAAGCTGGAAGTCATTGGGGCCTGGCTGAGCACCTGACCCAGGTTAAGCCAATCAGAGTCCTCCCCTGATTGATTAAAGCAGTCTTGGGAGTTACTAGAGCCCTCAGTTATGAGCACGTGGGCAGGCTCCCCTTGACTTGTACACGCAGGCCCCAGCATCTCCTCCACCCGACAACCCGTGCCTTTGCCCTGCTGGCCTTCTCCGGGGCTCCTGCCCCAATGCGGGCCCCGATTTCCTACCATATTACCGCCCACTCCCCCACTAAACCCTCTGAGGTGGGCACTTTGTTCCTGGGTGATCCTGCACCCGTGTGCCTGGCCGTGTCCCCGAGTCCCCGAGGATGTGGGGCTCCGTGTGCTGATGCACATCAGATGCCATCGTGCAGTGGCCCGGGTGGGGGAGGGTGCTTACCATGCGGATCTCGGGGGCGGGACAGGTGCCAGAGAGGGGCTGCAGGGGCCCCCGCAGGCGGCAGCCGTCGTTCCACACGCACAGGTGACCCAAGTCCTCGCGGCCCAGGCACTGGGAACAGTCGGGGCTGCCCATGGCGCAGTTGTAGACCTCGACTAGGGAGACACAGGGGCGGCATGGGCCGGCCACTCTGTGCAGCGTCTGCCCCCAGCGCACACCCACCATCTGCACCCACTCCCATGGGGGAGGCGCTCAGCTGTGCTGAGCACAAGGAGGCAGGAGCCCCATTACTCTCCTTGCTGCTCAGTGTTCCTACAGCTCAGCCCTCGGCACGGATGAGACGGAGGCTCAGAGAGGCAGAGTGACTGGCCCCGGCGCATATAGCCTGTGCGAGGCCGCACCGGGTCTGGTTCTCGGATTCAGGATGCTCAGTGTGTGTGCAGCAGTGCCGGCACCAACCCGAGTCTAGGGGCGCCAAGACCATTCTTAAGACTTTGGTGAATGTGCCCATCACAGCCCCATGGAGGAGGGACTGGTCATGGGGAGGCACAGAGCAGCACGGCCATCAACATAGAGGTGCCTGGCCACCGCTGGGACTGTGTGTGTTGAATGCCAGGTGGGACAGGGGTGACGGCGTGGCGAGCACTGGAATGAGTCCCCACCCACTGCATGGATCCCCTGGTCCCTGGGGGTGGGACGCCCACCTGTCATGGGGTCAGGGCTGTCCAGGAACCGGGCCGGCCGCCCCTGGAGCTGCAGGCTGAGGGAAAACACGCGGCTCTTCTGAGTTGTGTGCAGCTGCAAGGGACAGGAAATACCCTGAGGGGTGGCTCTCGGCTGGGGGCCGGGGGGGTCATGGAGACAGCTGACGGCGGGCTCTTGGGGACAGGGAACCCAAAGGTCGGGGAGTAAGGTAGGGAGGGGGGGATGCTGCAGGTGAACTCATCCAGGCCTCTCCTGTCCCGTGTGGAGCCACGTGACTCACCACCACTTGGTTGCAGCGTACGACTGACTGATTGACCCACACGGCCTCGAAGGTCTCCTCTGGTCCAAAGCTGCACTCCAGGGCTGCACCCTGCGGGGTATGGGGTGGGGGGTGTGTGCGTGTGAGCAGCGCCCACTGCCCGCCAACGCTCCGAGCACCTCGCAGACGGCTGCCCTAGAGGAGGGCTCCGTCCTACTGCCAGGCCTTAGCCCGTGTGGTCCCGGCCCCCAGAATTCCCTTCCTGGCCGTCAGGGCCAGTGCCCAAGGCAGGCAAGGAGCGAGATAACGCCTAGAACACGCGCCTCGTGCTCTCTGTGCCGCTAAACGCCTCTCCCGCGCCCACCAGGGCTGCTTGCAGGGATCAGTCTCCAGCGAGGTCCCTCTGCTCTCTCAACCTAAGGTGGCGCCCTCCAGGCCGAGTCCCGGACCCAGCAAGGTGCAGACTGTCCACCCCCAGGCTCCCGGCACCATGCAGCCACGCTCAGTGCAGCCGCCACAGCCCAGCTCAAAGCCTCGTGTTCCCTACCTTCCCAGGGGCTCCCCTCAAGTCACAGGGGCACCCCCACCTGGCCTGTCCCCCCAGCAGTGAATTCTGGGTGCATGCTGGGGCTCTATGGAGTTCTCCTAAGCCTGGCGCCCACCCCGTGTCACAAACACACCACCCGCTGACCCAGGCTGTTCTCCCTGTCCGCTGGGGAGGGTTGTGCTGGGCCTCAGCCCCTCTGACACCTGCTAGGGCAGCCAAAAGCAGCTGGCAGAGCTCAGGTTCGAATCCCACCCCTGCTGCTTCCTTTGTGTGATATGACGGCAGTCACTATGAGCCTTGCTCTCCTTAACTGAACCATGGAGAGAGGCTCCTCCCTCTCACAGGATTGGTGGGAAACTGGAGGTCATGTAACATCGTGGGTTGCACCCTGCAGGTGCCTAATACATGCTCACTACTGTGGTATGCAGGAAGTGCTCAATAAGTGTGTGTGGGCTGAATAAAAAACGCTCATTCCCCAGTCTCATCTCGCCCTCTCCGGAGCAGCTCCAGGAACTAACTGTTTGCTGAGTGCTGGCTTCTGCCTGCGCAGGACTTCCTGTTTACGTCCCTGTCACCAGCAGAGGGGATACCCTGAGGTGAAGGCAGGTCACCCTCTGCCGGTCGGGGGTCCCAGGCTGGAAGGCAACATAGGAACGTGGCTGCTGACGGGGCCAAACGCCCGTTTCGTCCCTGCCGCACTGGGCGAGCTGGAGGCAGGTGGATCCTGAGTCGTCTGCCGGGATCCCCAGGGTGTGGCCTGGCACACAAGGCCCTGGCCCGCCCACCCCGAGTGTTCCAGAAGTGCCCAAGGGAGTGGAGATCGCCTGGCTACGCAGCTGGCAACAGTCAAATCAGGGCTCAGCCCTCCCTGTCTCTGTCCCTGTCCCCTGGGCCCAGGGTGCAGAACCGCCCCTCCCACCCCAGGTCCCCTGTGGCTCCCAGGCTCCCACCCCACTGGGGGCAGGGCAGAGTCACAGCCTGGCCTCTCACAGAGTGCCAGCCCTGCCACGCGGCTTCCTGACACAGCCCAGATGCCCGGCACGTGGCCCCCACGTGTGACAGCCGTCACGGGCCTCAGCAACTGTGCGGAGGCAACAGATGGCGAGTCCCTGGGAGCTGGGGAGGGGGTGGCTGGCCCGCTTCCAGGATGCGTCAACACTTCCCACCCGGGACGCTCCTCCAGCAGGGGCCCAGAAAGGGCTGTGTCCCCTCCCCCAGCCCAGAATGGGGGCGGGGCAGCTGTCTCCTGGGAAGAGCACTGGATCGGGAGTCCAGGGCGATGCAAGGCCAGCCCTGCGCGTGTGACCTGGCATCAGCCCTGCGCCTGATTTCCTCATCTGGACAAGGGGCCTGCAGTGGCCCAGGGCTGGCCGCTCTCCACGGAAGCCACTGAGGCCACCAAATGGGTGTCCCGGGGCAGTGCAGGGCAGGGCACAGCCTCGGCCATGTCCACAATGGGCTACGGGCCAGGCAGGGACCCTGGCCAGGGCTTCTCTCAGCAGCTGCTGGCGCCAGCCACCCCCACGGGCCCGGCCCACCTCGCTTCCCGTGCCCCAGCCCCACATGGCCAGAGCGGGCCATTCCTAGACAGAGCCCGGACACTCAGAGCAAGGAGAGCCCACACTGGTGCCAGGGCGTGCGGCGGGCCCAGAGCAGGGGTCCCCAGCCCGCGCCAGCTCTCTCCCAGCCTCCTTGTCCAGCCCTGGCCTGGCTTCTACTCACATGGAAGAAGGCGGCATTGGCCAGAGGCACCAGGATGTCCTGGGAGCCGCCGGTGGGCACGGGCGTCAGGGGCGAGGGCAGGATCTGGGGGCAGTCCTGAGGGCTCTGTGGAGGAAACACAGGGTGGGCTCACACCAGGCTCGGCAGAGAGGGGGGAACAGCTTCCTGCAGCCCCGCCCTCGGGGGCTCAGCAGCCTATGGGGGGAGCCCCCCAAAGCCAAGGGCACTGAGCCTGGCCCCACCCACACTGTCTCATTTGACTCTCACAGTGGGACCTGGGCAGGTTTTATTATCCCCGTTTTGCAGACGAGGAGACTGCAAATGACCCGCCAGCACTGGGGCCGGCTTTGTGGGAGGAAGGCAGGAGGCTGAGTGGGGGGCCTGGCTCTGCTTCCTCTCTGGGCATAGCAAGGGGCTGCACCCGGTCTCCAGGGCTCCACCCACGTCCCCCAACCCCACTGCCAGCCTGGGATCCAGGACCCTAGCACAGTGGGAGAAACTGAGACCAGGGCAGAGGGGAGGGCAGCGTCCACCATGTCCCCCTCAGTGGTCTCGCAGAGCTGGAAGTCTGGGCCCCACCTGTCGGGGGTCCTGGAGCCCCCAGGGCCCCCAGTGAGGCCGGTCCTGCCTCCTTGTGCTGCCACTCTGGCCGGCTAGGGACCTGGAGCTGCCACGCCCACCCTCAGGGCCTACAACAGCCTTCAGGCACAGCCCAGCACTTCTGGGGGAGGCCCTCTGTTAGGACCAGGCTGGAAGGCGACCAATGAACCACGTGCTTGACTTGAGGTCAATCAGCCAGGGCTGAAGGCCTCTGGGGACATGGCGTGGGGCCACCCAGAGTTCTTTCCTCTGTATTAATCAGGCGTCGAGCTCCGAGAGGGCGGCACGGGGGCCAATTCCCCTGCAGGAGCACTCGATGGTGACGATGACAGTGGCAGCTGGCAGCTCACACACAGCCCCTACTTGTGCCCTATGTCAGTTCCCCGAACCCCTCCTGCCAACAGCCCCAGGAGGCAGCATTGTCGTTTACGCCCATTTTATTGACTAGGAAACCGAGGTGCAGAGACACACAGCGGCATTTTGCCCAGGGCGAACCAAGCAGCACAAGAAAGCTCTCATTGTCCGGGCTGCTTGCTGACCACGCGCCAGAGTGCTGAGTCTCCCCGGGGACAGGGCCAGGGTCCAAACGAGTCCCAGAGCCAGGCATGGGGCGGCCTCCGGAGCTGACCGCGGGAGGAGGGAGCTGCTGCCCGGCTCCTGTCCCTCTCCGGGCCTCCGGGCCTCCGTGCTCTTGCCTGCATCACGGGTGCTTTCGAGGCAAAGCCCTACCATGGAGCGAGCCCCGGCAGGCCCTGAGCTGCAGCCCTGTGCCGTCTAATGGGTGAGCCCGGGAATCTGGGGGCCTGGAACCCCCAGGTGTTGTGGCATCTGCTCTGCAGCTGGCCGGCTGGGGGCCCTGTCCCCCTGGCGCCACCCCACAGGAGCAAGGTGGCAATGGCAGAGGGAGCCAGCACTAGCAGCCGCCACAGTGGATGGCGCGGGAGTCTCCCTGAGGGTCCTGGACCACCTGGAACTGGCAGCCACTCGCATGCTTGCACCCATTCTACAGAGTGGAAAAGAAGGCTGAGGGCCTGACACATCCCTGTCTCCTGCCAGGCTTCCCCGAGGCCTCCTGCAGCCTGCAGCCGCACCGCCAGCCTCCAGGTGTGGCCTGGCCTCTGGGGAGCCCCCAAGGCCTGTGATTTGGGAAGACACCCTGCTCCCCCTCCCCGGGCCCTAGTGAGTGTCCCACGGAGAGCACACTGCCCCAGGTCCAGCAGTGAGACTGGGCCACAGGCTGCCACTGAGCCCGGAACAGATGATCCAGCTTCCCCGGGCTGTGCAGTGGGGGCCAGGCAGGAGGAGGCCTGCCTGGGCACGGAGCCCACTCAGAGGGGCGGGGTGCCCTGACGATACCGTGGAGCCCCGTGCCTTGGACTTCCCACTTGCACGGGCCAGTTAATGCCCTGGGGCCAGAGCCAGTGTCAGCTGGGCATTTCCTGCTTGTGACCAACCAAAGGATTTTCCATCGCAGCCCAAACCAACAAGGCCTCTGCAGGGGAAGCCGGAGCGGGCACTGGGCCTGGGGGCTGAGGGGCCAGTCAGGAGGCCCACATCCCATCTCAGAGTGCCTGGGTTCAAGGCCTGGCTCCACCTCCCGGCCGCAGCTTCCCGTCCGTGCAGACCCCAGGAGTCAGTGGCGATGGGTCCCTGCCACCCAGGCAGGGTGAGACTGCAGGCCAGCGGGGAGGGGACAGGGGCTACAATAAACACAGCAGGCACCCGTTCACCGGGGCCCTCACCACTCCAGGGCCTGAGTTCAGGGGGCGGGGTCCCTCACAGGCCAGCTGGGCCCTCGAGACTGGAGGAGTCCTCAGGACTCTCCCACAGCAACAGGTGCCTGAATGCAGCCGAGCAGTGACCCCCCAGCGACCCAGAACCCACCCAGCCTGGCCCCTCCCTCCTTCTGGCACCCCACGGGTTCCCTGCCCGCCCTGGTGCGGCCTTGCCAGGATCCTCACACAGGGAGCCCACCGCCTCATCTTGTTCACAAGGGGGAGGCCCCCTGAAAACGGAGTGGGGGGGATGTCCATTCCTCACTCTCCCTCACCAGCCCCGTCCACATGCCAGCGTCCCTCACTCCGGGAGCTGCACCCCCACTCCCTTCATGTGGGCATCCCTAGGGACAGGAAGAGTACAGGAGACTCGGCCCCAGCACCCCCAGCTCGGGGTGCCAGCGCCTGTGCAGACCCTGCCTGGCGCCTCTGCGGCTAACTGGCACTTCATTAAGTGCCCAATTACACAGGGCTCAGAGCCTCTGCAGACCTGGGGTGGACGCTGCCTCTTCTCCTGCTGGATTAGGGTAATCCTCCGAGACAGCCTCCTCCAGACCCGAGCCGCAGGCCTGGTGAGAGCGGCCTGGGGGGCTGTGCCACCAATGCCTCGCCCAGCCCACGAGTTCCTATGCATTGCAAGACCTGGCACCCAAGTCCCCCCCTCGGGACGCCGCCTCCTGGGCCCGCCCCAGAGCACCTGCTGGGTGCCAAGCACGGAGGGAGGAAAAGATGCCCTTGAGACATGGCCCCAAAAAGTAGCAGGAGGAGTCCTGCTGGGCCGAGATGTCCTGGCATCCAGTACAGCAGCTGCGAGGGGCGTGGCTGAGCGCCTGCTCCCGCTGGCTTCAAAGGACAGCACAGAACAGCGGGGCTGGAGCTCAAGGTCTAGGTCTGGTCCTTGCTGGCCGCGTGGCCTCAGGTCCTGAGCTCCCAGGGCCGCTGACCTCGTCCTGACATGACGGCTGCAACTGGGCATCCCTGCCGCACACAGGAGGGAAGCAGCGAGCTCCCAAATATCGCTCTTCAGGGACTAAGCAGCGCCACGCACAGTGCCCTGGCTGCTGGCTGGACATGCGGTGGACAGAGGGGCCCTCGCAGCTGTGACAGGCGGTGCCCAGGGTGCTCGGGCAAGGCTCTCACCAGTCCTCAAACACAGCAGCTTCCTAACGAGAAAGAAGGCAGTGGGGCAGGGAGGGGGTGGCGGCGGCGCCCTCCCCAGGCCTGGCTTACCGAGGGGTTCGGCGAGGCGTCACAGCGAGACTGGTTGGAGACACAGGCGTGCTGCTGGGTGCACCAGAAGCAGGGCCACTGGGCCGACAGGCAGCTGGTGCAGCTGGAAGACAGGGCACTCCTGAGAGCTGCTCCCAGCCCCCAGCCCGCAGCCCACCCTGCCCCGGGGCACTGCGACCCGGAAGACAGCAGCCAGCACAGAGAGAGGGGGCTTGCTCATCATCTAGGCTGCCTGAGAGCCGCTGGGATCCTTGTCAGATAGTGAGCTCCCAGCTGCAGGGGGTATGCAAGGAGGACAGAGGGCCTTCGGCAGAGTACAGGGTGTGTGTCGGGAGCCAGAGCGCTTGCAGAGGCCTGCGTGCTAACAGCCCAGTGTGTGAGTGCATGGGGGACCGGATGTGTCTGCTTCTAGGCTGCCTGAGAGGAAGGACCAGGCCCTGGGGCTCAGCTCCTCCCGCCATGAGCCACTCACGCAGTGTGGGGGTACACCTGTCCCACGCGGCTGCAGTCGTAGATGGTGAAGTTGGCCGAGACAATGCTGTGCCCGTTGACCCTCACGGACATCTCAACGGTCACGTGGTCTGGAGAGGATGGGGCATCAGGGAGAGGACGGGGCGCAGGGGGTGGGCAGGGATCCCTGCCGACGTCCTGCCCTGCCCCCACATGCCTGAATTCCACCCTCACCCCTCTGGGGCTGGGCATCGGGCACGTACCCTGGTGGGGCGGGAAGGGCGGGAACTGGTCCCTGGGTAAGAGATTGCAGTAGGCGATCTGGTGGCCATAGGCGGGGCCGGGCACCCGGGCCTCGGTGCGCACGTGGTTGCCGTAGTCGCAGGCCATCTCCACACCACGGAGGCTGGGCAAGCTGCCCGAGATCTGTAGGATCATGCCCTGGGGGCCAGAAGTCCTCAGCTCCGGGGCCCAGGCCTGCCCCACCCCCCTGAGCCTGGACCCTGCACTGACCCTCTGGGCCTCAGGGACTCCATCTGAATCTCATTAAGTTGCCCTGGTCAAGATCTGGCCCCTAATCCTCTTCCTGCCTCAGGGCCTTTGCACCAGCAGTCCCCTCTGCCCCAGACCTCCTTCCCCAGCTGCTCACGTTGGCTCAAATGTCACCTTCACCAGGGGCAGCACCCCTCCACCGACCCTCCCCACTCTGCATCCTCCTCCTCCGTGGCACGTGTCACCATCTGGACAGCTTGTCGCGCGGTCCTCCCTCCCCCGGGACTCTGTCTTGCTCACTGATGCATCACTAGAGCGGAGAACTGTGCTTGGCGCACAGCAGGTGCACAGTCATCGTTGATGAATGAATGAATGAACAGCCAGACCCACGCCCAGTCTGCCCGGAGGTGACACCAGGGAGGAGCCCTGGGACCTGGAACACTGGGGGAGGGAGAGGAGGCAGAGTAGCCCCCCAGGCTGACAGGGGAGTCACTAAGGGGGCTGGGCAGGACCTCGCCATTGCCGCCTGACAGAGCCCCCGCACACAGCCGCAGGCCCCGCATGTGGCCTCCTCTGAGAAGAAATGTGGTGAGCCCGGTTCCTTCCCTGTGCTGGGGCCAGGAAAAGGCAGGCGTGCTCTCCCCTCCCCCACCGCACCCCTTCCTCCTGACGCGCTGCAACCAGCCCACTTGTGTTCAAATTGCATTTCCTGCACTCTGCTGCTGTGCAGCCCTGAGCAGGCTGCTCTGCCTCTCTGTGCCGAGGTTTCCTCTTCTATCACACGGGGGTGCTAGGAGCACGCTTTGCAGGTTGGGTAAGACTAGTAGGGGCACCCAGCCTGCACACCCACACATGCCTGGCGCTTCCTAAGGGCTCAGGACGGCCCAGTCACCGGCACCATCCTCACTATCTGTCCCCAGCTGGCTGGGCCCCCACGGGCAGGAGTCGCTATCTCTTGGGCTTGTGCGCCAGGCGCAAGAAGGCTGCTAGTCGCCGCAGCTCACCGGGTACTCCTGGCGCACGTCGATCTCGGCGGGTAGCACTGTCATAGCAGGGCAGCGGCTGGGGCCCTCGCTGGCGCTGGTCCAGAAATGCGGCTGGCTGGCGTTGGCGCAGTCCTGCTGCAGGCTGCACCTGCAGCGGTGAGCACGCAGGGTCAGCGCGCAGGCCCGAGGGTGGCGCCCCCTACACCACAGCCCCTGATGCTGCACGGCGCAGGCGCCCGGGCCTCACCGCGTCTCCAAGGTGCACCAGCCGCAGTAGGCATCCGCGGCGCCCACGCAGTCCACGCAGGTAGAATGTACCTCGCACGCGGCCACCTTCACCTTGGTCATCTGGAGGCAGAGGCGGGGCCCAGCTCAGTGAGGCTGCCAGGAGCGGGGCAAGGGAAGCTGGGGAAACTGAGGCTGGACCCTGGAACGGGGCACCGGCTATGCTGGGAGGTGGACCGCACGTAATGGGCGGGGCAGGAAATAGGAGGAGCATGCGCAAAGGCGGGGAAAGCAGCATCGTTGGTCTGGGCACGGGCCTTACCTGGTGGGACGTCATCAGGTACAGGTAGCCAGGGTCTGCTGGGTCAAACTGCATGACGTGGTGCACGGGCTCCCCGTAGGCCACGGTCACCACGCGCCGGCTCACCACCTGCATGCTCTCGTTCATGCTGATCTGTGGGGTGGGGGCCGTCAGGAGGAGCTGACCCTGCGGGCACCCCCTCCTGTCTTGGGAAGTCGCAGGCACAGCGGGGCAGGGTGGGAACAGTGGCTCTGCCTCCCTCACAGGGGTGTGAGGATCAAACAAGTCCCCAGATGCCCATGGCCCTCAAGGTGCCACGTAGACAGTGGGTGCCTAGTAACTGCAGCTTCATGGGTGGGGTGGGGGAGAATCGGACCGTGGTCCTGGACGATCTGGCTTATTTTCTGCTGGACAGGGAAATCAAGGCTCAGAGAAGCACCTGCCCCAGATCACATGGCTGGAAGTGGCCAAGCCAGGATCTGATTCCAAGTATCTGACCCCAGCGCACAAGTCCCCGCCTGACAGCCTTCTCTACTCCCAAGGAGCCCCAGCGGAGGACACCCCGAGCCCCACCCCTCTGCTGTTCCCCAACACTGCCCTGACTCAGGGCCTGCCCTCTTCCCAGCCCCTAACAAGCCGCGGCGTCTGCTCAGGCAGCTGCGAATTGGATTATGAGATCTGAGTCAATCAGGCAGGGCCTGGCACAGGAGGGGAGCTGTCCGGGCAGCTGGTTTCTCCCACGGTGCGTGTGTGTGGTGGCTGGGAGAGGCATGGGCGGGGCGCTTCAGCTCCCAGTGTGGGAAAGGCGGGCTCTGCACGGCCCTTCCCAGCTCCGGGAAGCATGGGGCCAGGAGCCTGCTGGGAATCGCTCCAGACACCTGTGCCGCTGGGGGAGGCGGGGCACAAGGCGTGAAGGGGCCCCTACTTGCCAGGCCGTGGCCTCACGCCATCAGAGGCTCACGACAGCTTATGGCCCTAAAGAGATGGAGAAACTGAGGCCCGTGGAGAGAACATGCAGTGCCCAGGGTCCAAGAGGCAGTGAGACTGGCACTCAGCCCTGCCCAGCTGCAGAGCCCCGGACGAGCAGAGAGAAAGCCCGTCTCTGAGCCTCAGCCCTCCTCCTTTGTAGCACCCTCGTTTGAACGGCGAAGACCACCCGCAGCCCCCTGCCCCCGGCCCTACCTTGAGCAGTCTCCCGTTGACTGTGCCCAGGAACACGGCTGTGTAGTTATTGGCGCTGGCCACGGCCACAGAGGTGAGGCCCGGGGCGCGGAACACGGGCGTGGCCTTGAGCGGCTGCAGGATGGACAGCGGGTGCTGCAGGTGGGCGGCCCCGCAGTCCAGCTGCTCGGGCTGCAACTGGAAGAGAAAGAGCGTCAGGCTCCCGGGCTGCACGGCCGGCTGGCACGGGGCCTCGGCACCACTGCAACCTGGCTCCCCAGACACAAACAAGACCCTGTCCCCGATCCCCGACCCTGGCTTGAGTCACCGGGTTGCCCAAGGAAGGGAGTCGGGCGAGGGGAGCAAGGAGGGCCGAGTCCTCTGTGCAGCCCCAGCCTCTCTGCGTCTCCATAGCAACCTTGGAGGTCCCTTCTGCTGGCCCCAGGCCACCCCAATGCCCCAGCAGCTCTCGACGCACCAGAGGGAGGCATCCACCAGCCAAGGCCCTTCCTTCCTTTCCCACACACCTATCCCCTCATCTACCCACACTGCAGGTGGGCAGACTGAGGCCAGGTGCGTCTAGCCAGTCCTGCGTGCATATCGGCTTAGGGTTGCTGGTGGCTGAGGCCTTGTCCCTGGCCATCCCCTGGTCCAGCTCCCGCCCTCCCTGCCTTTCCCTGGGTCCCGAGGGTGCCGGCAAAGCTTCTTCCTGCTCAACAATGCACAGGATGCGCTTGTGAGAGGAACATGGGCCAAGCACACACACACACAAGGCGCAGCGTGGCTTAGACGCGTACGAAGAGGACACGACCCCTGTGCACGGCCGAGGGCACTGAGCAGTGAATGACCGTACAGTGGCCAAGAGCTGGCCCTCAGCCCCAGTGACACCCCAGATCCACATGGGCGGTCCCACCTCACACTTGGGGACACTGAGGCATGGAGCAGCCCACGCCCCGAGGCCCCCAGATGCCTGCACCTGCCCACCACAGGCTCCCGGCAGGGGCGGGGCAGTCAGCAGCCATGGCCCCAGGACGGCCATCAGGGCGGGCACACCCCGGGGAGACTTCTCCTTGCTCCTCCTGTGTGTGCTTGTGGTGGGCCTCTGCCTCTGACTTCTGCACATGGCCCCACTGGTTTTCAAAGCAAACAGTGAGCAGCGAACGGGCCCTGCTGGCCTGGGCCAGCAACACAGTGGAGCCCCCCAGGGGGCTGAGCCCCGGGCTCAGAGATGGGTGGGGCTGGGGGACTCTGGGCCAAAACCTGTGAGGGCGAGGTCTTCCAGAACAGGGCTGTGAGCAGCCTGGGCAACACACCCCTTCTCGGACCTCAGTTTACTCATCCATAAAATGGCCACCTCCCTCACAGGGGCGGGGCTGGGTCACTCCGTGTAAGGCCACGCCAAGCACCTGGGAAGTGTTCGAGGAGCTGGTTCCAGCCGTGACGATGCTGTCCTCACAGTGGCATGATGTCATAGGATCCACCATCCTCCAACCTTCCCAGCTCCCCGCCCCGCTCACTCTACACCCGCTCCTGCCTTTCAGACTCCCCTCCCCCACAGCTGCCCCGACTTAAACCCTCCTCGGTAGTCTCTAGGACACTCTGAGTCAATCCTGGGTCCTGACTGCTCACCTGAGCCTCGCTCCTTTCATCCTCTCTCCATGCCACACCAGCCACACTTCCGTTCCTCCCTTGTCCCTGGCTGGGTCCTGCCCCAGGGCCTTTGCCCGTGCTGATCCCGCTGCTCGAATGCCAGGACCTAGCTCTTGGGATCACAGGCACCCGCTCAGCCCACAGCCCTCCCTGGCCCAATGTCCCCTGTGTGCACCTGAGTGGGGGGGGGGCAGCCCAACTCCTGGGCTGCCTCTCCCGGGCGGGGCCCCACCCCTCAGCTGTCCGGGTGGGCGGGCAGGAGAGCAGGGGGGCCCAGGCCCCCAGGCCCCAGCCCTGTTCACAGCATTACATAACCTTTCTTCACTGAATATGCATTACTGAAAATTAAGTTGTCTTAAAATTAAAATCGCACACCCTCGCCCAGGGACTGTGAGCTCTGGAGGGGCGGTCGGGGTGACCCCTTGGGGCTCTCTGCGCTGGGCCCTGCGATGGCGCCCCCCACGGCGCCAGGGTGGGGGTCCTGGGAAGAGCCAGACCAGGAGCCCCGCTAGCTCTGTGGGCCAGGGCAGCGGGTGCAGGGGAGCGGCTGGGAGCCGGGCTCGGCCGCCCGCCCCAACTTCACAAGCCATTAATTCTGCACCGAAAGAATTTTCTAAAGAGCCTTTCCCCCCTACTTTTTTTTTCTTATCCTAAAAATAAAATCTTAAAAAAAAAAGCCGTTAAAGGAGAAGTGAGCTGCAGGCTGCTCTCCGGGAAGCCGGTTCCTGACCGCCAGCCTGGGACTGCCAACGGAAGCTGGGACGAGTCCCCCCCAGCCCCCGCCTCCCGGAGCTGGGGGAGGGGACGGGCTCGGCCCCGCCCCCACCACGCCCTGCTCCTGTCACCCGGCCACCGCCCTGCCCCCAAGTCTCTTTGCCCGGGTCTTTCCCAACTCCCGTTCCCCAGGGAGCAGGGGCGGCTGCGCAATCCCAGCAGCCCCTCTGGCCCCTGGCAGGACCCTGGCTCCCCGCTGCCGTCCCATCAGGCCCAGCGCTCCAGCCCGTCAGCGGCTCCTGCCAACTGCCCCAGCCTCCAGCCTCGGGTCCAACCACATGGTGGCCACAGTTCCTCTGACGTGCCCGTCCTTGCCCACTGGAGGGTGGAGGAGTTCTGCACCTCCAGCAGCCAGCGCCCCTCCCACAGCTCCCGCATTGCCCCGGCCCTTCAGCCGGCTCCCGGCAGGCCCAGGCCAGCCTTGATGTGGCCCAGAAAAATCTCCTCTCTGTGACAGCACCGTGTGGCCAGATTCCACACTCATCACTGTCGCATATGCGTCAGCTTCTCCAAGGTGGGACCGCCCTCAGCGGGCAGTGTTTACTGAAGAAAGGAAACTGGTTTTGACTAAAGTGTGAATGACTGTATTCAGCTGCTTCCTTTCCCTATAGGGCAGCTAAGGGCGACACGGCTAACAGGGAGCTGCACTGTTCACCTACTGTGTACAGCGACTCAGGGAAGGCAGTGTCCAGGCACCTACTGTGTACAGCGACTCAGGGAAGGCAGTGTCCAGGCACCTACTGTGTACAGCGACTCGGGGAAGGCAGTGTCCAGGCACCTACTGTGTACAGCGACTTGGGGAAGGCAGTGTCCAGGCACCTACTGTGTACAGCGACTCAGGGAAGGCAGTGTCCAGGCACCTACTGTGTACAGCGACTTGGGGAAGGCAGTGTCCAGGCACCTACTGTGTACAGCGACTCGGGGAAGGCAGTGTCCAGGCCCACACACCTAGTGGCCAGCTGGGTTCCCCTAAGAACCTCAGTTTATCCATCTATGAAATGGGGTGAGCTGCCTCCTAGGGCCAGAGCTCAGTCCTGCCCAGTGTCCACTAAATCCACCACCAACTGGAATGGGACTGAGCTCGCTCTCCGGTAAGCCGGGCCGGAGGCAGCAACTGCAAGGGCCAAGTTCTTGGGCCTCACCTCTGGCCCGTAGACCCCACCGAGACGCCCACTCAGGGAGGCTGAGGCCTCAGGGTGGGCGCAGCGGTTCCGACCCAGGACGGCTGAGCTGACCGCCAGGGCTTTGTGCCCGAGACGGACACCCCATCCCGCCGGAAGGTTTTCATTGTCATGGAGCTGGGAAAGCCAGGTCCCCGAGCAGACCGAGCAGACCGCAGCCGGGGGCTGGCTGCCTGAGCCCCCACCCCCACCCCGAAGCCCCCCCACCGCCCCTGAAGGCAGGCTCAGGAGAGGTGCACGGGACTGTGCTCGCTTTGTCACCGTTAGGTCACCGTCCACTCTAAGGACGTCCCGATAACAAGCTTATTCCAAATAAAACAGAACAAGGAACCCACACCTGGGGCGGCTGTTTGGTACAGCGGTGAAGACGCCTCTCAGGACCCCTGCCTTCCACACCACAGTGCCTGGGTTCAAGTCCCGGCTCCGCTCCCAACTCCAGCTTCCTGCCAGTGTGCACCGGGGAGGCAGCGGGTGCTGGCGCAGGTGCCGGGTGACCCGGATGGAGTTCTCCTGGCTTTGGTGGGGTCCAGCCCTGGCTGTTGCAGGCATTGGGGAGTGAACCAGTAGTAGGAGATCTCTCTCCTCTCTCGGACTCTCGACATAAACTCAAGTTTTGCCACACCTGGCCCTGACCCCTGTGGCCACGTAGCAATTCCTCCCCCGGCACAGTCTGCCCAGGGGGGCTCCCCTGAGAGCAGCAATCTGGCATTTGCCCAGGGAGGCCCAGTGGAGCCCACACAGCCTCTCACCTCTGGACCAAGACCTGAACGCACAGGAGTGTGTCTCCCCCAGGCCAGGAGGGAGCCAAGGGAGGGAGCGAGCAGGTGCCTCCTGGGGTGTGACGGACAGCTCTGAGTCCGAGGGTAAACCAAGGCACAGAAAGGGCCGGGGAAGGGGCAGTGTACCTGGGCAGGGAGACAAGGTGCTTCCTGCATGGCTGGGGCTCAGCCAGGCCCGCGGGCAACCGTCAGGGGCCTGGCCCCGAGCAACAGAGGAAGAGCAGCCTAGAGGAGTGCACGGTGGGGAAACTGAGGCACAGAGGGGCAGAGCTTCCCCAGGACACAGCACAGCACTTCTACCCCTGGCCCCACGCTGCCTGGACCAGAACTCCAGGGAGGCCTGGGTCAGTTTCCCCAGCACCCTCTCCAGAGGAGGTGGGTTGTCCCGTCCCTATGACCCAGCCAGCCGTGCTGCCCCAGGGACCCCTCGCATGCCACCCACCCCACGCAGCCACCGCAGGGCCAGGCTGAGTGAGGGCAGACACCTGGCTGTGCTGAGGACCTACTGTGTGCACAACCTCATAGCTCCTTGGGGCACCCATGCTGCTGTGTGCCCATTTCACAGATCGGGAGACTGAGCCTGACAGCCTCCTCTCCTGTGCAATGGGGACAAGGACCACAGCCCCTGCATGCGGTCCCACTGCCCGGCCCACTGTGAGGGCCCAGGAGGCCTGCTGTGCTCAGCCTACCTGGGAACCAGTGTCCCAACCCGTGTGGACGCGAGTAGCCCTTGTTTTGTTAGCTGGATGCGGTCCCCAGCCCCCCATTCTCCAGGCTGTTTTTCATTCCTGCCCAGGCCGGCCCCAGTTCCAGCTCCCCTCCCCCAGGCCCCAGAGGAGCTCTGTGCGGGCTGGGCAGCTGGCGGCTCTTCCTCGGCCCAGGAGGGGCCGTCATCCGGGGCTCCTGCCTTCACGGGCGGGGTGGCAGCACCCTCGATCCAGTCTCTCCGCGCCCTGGAACGGGTTCTGCCTCTGCTCCCTCTGCAGGGGCTTCCAGGCCTAGGGAAGCTGAGAGCTGCAGCTGCCCCTCCTGGGAGCGGAGCTGTCCCCTCCTGGGCTGGGCCCCTCCCCCAGCCCCTGGGCTCCTGGGGGTGCAAGCTGTGTCCGCACAACTGCTGGGGGGCACAGCTGCAAGGCCATGGCGGCTCGGGACCGTCAGCAGGCGTCCCCACTTTGGAAGCACACACCAGGGGCCACAGTGCTGGCCGGCCGGCCACACCTCTGTCTTGGTGCCGAGACCTCTGGCCGTGTGCCCTCACGGAAGCATGGCCACACCCTAGCGAGTCGAGGTCGTTTCCTGGTGAAGGAAACTGAGGCACAGAAAGAGGGGGCTTGCCCAGGGACACACAGCCACAGCGGCGGGGGGCCTGGTCACAGCCTCACCGCTGGCCGCCGCAGCACCAGCAGCCCCCCACCCCCCATGGCTGCTGGGAATGCAGCCTCCTTGGCACTGGACTGCAAGCCAGGGAAACTGAGGCCCAGCACTCTGGTGGGCTCAGTCCCCTCCAACAGGGGTGGCAGGCAGGGCCGGGCAGGGGCTGGCGGGGAGGTGACCCCATCCGTGCCAGCTCCCTCCCTGGGCCTGGCCTCCTCCCTGCCCGCAGCCCCCCCATTATTTACCGATCAGAGCAAAGTGCTGCATGAACGCCCCACTGGGGCCGCGCCGGCCTCCTAATGGAGCCGCTCGCTTCCTCCTCCTCCAGCGCGTGATTTATCGCGTTTCAGGGCAGAACACAGCGGCTCGCGGGGCTGGGCAGCCTCCAGCACGGGCGGCGGGCGGCACGGCCCCTCCGTCTGGGAGGCCTCGGCCCAGACACCCACTTCGGGGAGCGAGGAACAGCTGCCGCTGGAGGTGGTCAGGATCCAACCCACGCGGCTGGCGCTGGGAGCTGATCTGGGCCGTCCCCGCTCGGGGACCGGCTGGTTTCCATGGCAATTCCCACACCGGCGTCAGAGCTGAGAAGGCCATCGGGAGTCACCTGGTGCAGCCACAGTAGGGGCTCCCGCCAGCACCTGCCAGGACCGATGTGAGACCAGCAGCCGAGGGTCCTCCCGGAACCAGACCCACGGTCTCTCTCCTCTCGCCCTGCAGTGTCCGAAGCCTGGAGGTCCGGCTCCCCCACTCCCAGTTCCACCTCTGCCTGCTGCCCAAGACTCCACACCTGGGGCCTAGGCCTCTGATGTGTCCTAGGCACACATCTCCCAGTGCCAGTCACAAGGGTTTGGGTCCCAACGGCCCTCGGCATGAAGCCATGCTCTTTGCCCAAGTCTGCCCTCAGTGTCCCCTCCTACAGGAAACCTTCCCTGACTGCTCCACTGCGACTAGTCAGCATGCGGCACAGCGTGCGTGCTGCTGTGACTTCCTCCCAGGCCATTCCTCCTCTGGGAGAAGCCATGGAGCAAAGCCAGCCCCCTCCCACATTCCCCTGCTCGGGTGCCCACACAGCACTAGCGATCGCCAGGAGGTGCAGTGGACAAAGGGGGAGACAGCTGTGCTCCTGGGGAACAGGTGCCCCACCCCCAGTGGTGACCACACAGGGAGCGAGGAGCCCTCCGTGTTCCCCACAGCAGCCCCAAGAGGGCAGAACCCCTGAATCTCAGTTTTCTCATCTTTAAAATGGGCCCAGATACTCTGCTGCCCAGCCCCCCTTTGGAGGAACCAGGCAGTCAAGGCTAGGAGTGCGGGTGCCATGGCCGGGTGTCCACTCCACCTCCACCCGCTGTGTGACCTCAGGGGAGTCACTTCACCTGGCGAGGCCCCTGCCACAGAGCGGGTGACATTCACATCATCAAGTTTCTGGGGACAGGAAGAGATACTGTTGCCAGGCCACAGCCAGGCAGTGGAGGGGGTGGATTTGAGTCCAGAGAAATGGGTCGGGTCCTCCTCCGGGGTGTGCAGGGCGGTGACGGATCCTCTAGTCACCTCCCTGCTGTCCTGGAGGGGTCACTGTGACCCCCACCCAGCCCCGCCCCCAGGCTGATTCCCCCTGTCAAGTCATTCAAACTGACCACAGCTCTCTCTGCACACTCAAGAGGCGGGAGGCTCACTCCCTGCGAAGGAGAGCTGACTGCATTTTTGGTAGGAACCCGATGCCGTCAGGAGCTTCGCAGACTCACCCTCTCTGGCCACTGCCTGGGGCTGCTCTCATAGGATTGACTCTTACAAAGGGCCCAGCGCCAGGGAGTGGCAGAAGCGGAGCTGGCCAGCGCCAGGCGTGTGGCCCGAGGCGGGAACTGCCTGTGGACCCGGACTCCCAGGACCCAGTTCCTTCCCCTCTCTGTGCCTTGGTTTCTCCATCTGCAAACTGGGGGCAGCAGCACAGCCTGCCAGGCCGGGCAGAAGGGCGCTGCTCAGAGTGGGGTGGGGTGGGGGACGGGGCTCAGAGCTGCCCTCGCTCCACATCCCTCGGGGCATCCCGGACCCCTGAGCCCAGGAGAGCAGGGACTGAAGCTGACTCTCCATCTCAGCCTGCGTCTTTCCCGATAGGCCCCCGTCTTTCCCTATAGGCCCCCGTCCCTCTGCTCACCTGCTCCCAGGGCCTGGCCCTCCCTCCCCCAGCACTCCTCCCTCCTCCACATTCCACCTGCCCATCATTTCCTGTGCGCTCAGATTTCGATCTACCCACATCCTCAGATGCAGGCACGGGTTGTCTTTTAGAGAAGGCACAAGGTCCAGAGAGGGCAGGTGCCAGGCCTGGGTCACAGAGCTGAGGGCCGGGACTCCACACCAGCCCCGCCCCAGGCAGCTCCCAGGAGTGTGTGTGTTGGGGGTGGGGTGCTATTCACTGTCTCTAGCCACAGCCCTGTCTGTGTCTCCACGGTCTCAGCCCACCCTCCCCGCACCCCTCTAAAGCCCCTGCCGGAGCCCTGGCCGTGCAGAGCTCAGCCCAGCTCCGCATGCCGGCACATGAAGCCCATCCTGGCAGCCTCGCTCCTGCCGCCCCCACCTGCCATTTCAGGACCTAAATCGGCACAGAAACTGCTTTCCTGACAACGGGCACCCGCCCACCGCGTGCCGGTTTAAAACTGCACGGTGTTTTTTTTTTTCCACCTTTACTATAAAAAGACACCTTGAAAACGTGGCAGTGACACTTGCCTGTGGGGTTTCCTTTTGGTTTCCCTAGACAAATCCGTGGTCACCCCAAAGTAGAGGGGAGAGATCCAAGGGCGGAGTTAGATTCCCTGCTTCCACCTCGCTGGGCAATCCCGTGCCTCAGTTTCCCCAGCAACAGTAGGCTCGCACCAAGAGACCCAAGCTGCAGGTAACAGAGGCCAACTCCTTCGCTCCATTTCTCCCTCAAAAGATCCCAATAGCCCCCAGATATGCCCACGGTCAGCATCCCCCTCTCCCCTACTGATGGGTGCTAATGCCACTCCAGCGTCACACCATGGTGGCTCTGCCCTTCTGCCACCGGATTCTTGGAAGCATGGCGGCAGGGGACAGATTGTTGAATGGAGCCGGCAGGTGGGCAGCAGAAGCCAAGTCCTGCCCAGGGAGAAAGTGGAATGCCAGAGGCCACCCAGCCAGGCCCTAGAGCCAGAGGCAGCCTGAAGACGCCTGCAGCCCCAGGGTCCCTGGGGCTGGAGCAGGAGGCTGGGTGTGCAGAAGCCTGGAGGAGCCGGGGAACACCCAGCAAGGCAGGGCCCTGCCCCCCAGGCTGGCTCCACCCAGACCACCTGTGTGACACGGGACTGGGAGGGAGGAGATACCGTCCCCGGGAGGCACCTGTTGCCTCCCCCTGCCCCAGCACAGCACCTAACTGCGGTGGGCCCAACCCTGGGCGGTCTTTGCTCCTCCAGTCTGCTGGCCGCCACCCCTGGGGGGGGGACAAGACTGGCTGCTGCAGCCCAGCACCCTCCGTAGGGTGCATAGCACAGAGCAAGAGCCCAGGAAGTAACATTGGAATCCAGGGGATCCCCTGCCTGGACAGGGGCTCCACCACCCAAGGGCTCCCTCCCACCAGCCCTTCCAAAACAAAGACAACCGTAGCCCTGGCACCAAATACCCACAAACACCTAGGGGCGGGGGCCCTGGCTACCATTCCCGTCCTACCCCCCCCCCCCCCGTGCTGGATACGAACCTCCACAGCTCCCCCAGGCCCCCAGGATAAAATCCTGACCTCTCAGTCCAGCCCACTCGGGCCCCACCCCCACCCTCCGCTCCCAGCCACACCGACCTCACTCACTCCTCCAGTCTCCTTCCAGGCCTCAGTACGGGCTCTTCCCTCCACAAGGACACCCCGCCCATCCTCTCCTGCTGCCTCACCTGGCGTCCTCCTCCCCAGCCGCCCCGGCACACATGGCGCCATGTGCTAAGGGCCTGGCCACATCTCTCCGTGGCTCACCACACAGCCCATGAGAGCAGAAACCAAGTGGGGCTCCATGGGTCCCCAGCGCGCAGCACGGGGCTGGGCACACAGTGGGGACCACACAGGGCCAGCGTAGGGGGGCGGTGGGGTCTCTGCTGCTGCAGAAGCTCCTGTCAGGTCATTGCTGGCTGGACCAAACCTGGGCCCGTGCTAGCAATGTCCCTGGACAGTCCCTGGGGCACGGACAGTCCCTGGGGCGCACCCACTGCGGGCTAGGCGCTCTAATTCATTCGTTCCTCTCGTCCTGAAAATAAGCCTTACACATAGGATTGTTTTCATCGTCCCCACTTCAGAAAGACACTGAGGCTTGGAGAGGTTGAATGGTGTGCCCAAGGCCACACGGCTGCGAAGTTTAGGGACATGAACTCTGGTTCTCAACCTGTAGCAGGGGAGCTAGCCACAACCACTCCCCCATGCCTGCTAGAGGCCCAGATCCCAGGGCCCTGGGCACATCTGGGAGATGATGCCAAGGGCCCCGCCCACGGCCAAATGTGAGGACACAGGGAGGGGGAATCTGCCCGGCCTTGGGTGAGGAGGGAGCCCTGACCGCTGTGTCCCTGGAGAGAGGCCCCGCCCCCTCGGGGTGAGTCACCACACGGGGCCAGGCTGGGGACCAGGGACCGTGGGAACAGGGACATTTCTTCCAGAGGGGGTGGGGAGTCTGGGAGGCTGAGGAAACCCACAGACCAGCTTGCACCAGGGCCGCGGCACAGGGCCTGGAGCTGCCGGGCCGGCTGGAGGGTGCAGAGCAGGGTCCCCACTCCCCTCCTCCGGCCCTGGGACCCCAGTGCCCCAGACACAGCCAGAGTCGGCCCTGGGGAAGGAAACGGTGGGTGTCCCGACCGCAGCTGGGCAGCCAGCCCTGGCGGTGCCGTGGCTCGCTGGGGCCCTGCCCGCTCACCCGCCAGGCCCTTCACGTGCAGGGCGGCCGGCTGGGCGCTGGGCAGTCGTGGGAGCCTGAGTCTGCGAGAAGGAATCTGTGTTTTCTCAAAGGCCCAGCGCTGGGCACGCCCACAGGGCGACCATTAATCTTAGGAGATTCTTGTCACAGCCACCGCAGGGCCCCAAGAGGGGCTGGGCAATCACCAGGAGAGGGGGGTGGGGGACCCTCAAAGTGGGCAAGGGGAGGGAGCAGCCCCGCCCCAGGGCCTGCTGGTGCCCTTCGTGACTCCCCTCCGGCCTCCCGCACTGCTGCGTCATGTCCCCAAGGGCAGCACACATGCTCCACACCGCACACACACACATACACATGCCCACACACACGTACATATGCATACACACATACACACACTCAGAGTCTACACCACACACGCATGCATGCACAGCGCTCTGAGCTCTGTGTCCTAAGGCAGCAGGGCCTCAGCATGAAGAACGCAGATGCTGAGGTTGCAAAGCCAAGATTCCTGGCCCACCTCTGCTATCCCCAGCTGTGTGACCTTGAGCGAGTTACTAACCTCCCTGTGCTGGCTTCTTCATGGTAAACAGGAAGAACTCCTGAGTTAGGACCTGTGGCGATGCGCGTAGCGGGGACTCCACAGCCTGCTGTCTACCCCGTGCCTGCCCCGTGTACTAACGCTCTGTACACTGTGCTGGTTGAATGAGGGCACAAAAGCTGGCCTCACCTATTTGCCAACCCTGTGGCCTTCCCCGAGGACCTACTGGTTCCCAAACACCTATGTCCCCTGCCCCCTGAGGTACTCTCACTGTGCCAGTGTCCCCACAGGCCCCGCCCACTGGCACACAAATCTGGGGCACACACCTGTGTCACTCCCGCTTTGCCACCACCCCTGAATCTGCAGGGTCCCTGCACACCTGCCACACCCAGGCACCAGCAGCCCTGATGGGCTCACACAGCTGCTCCAGGCGCCCACACCTTTAACCAGCAGATGCTCACGTGCACCTGTGAGCCCCATGTGCACATCTGGCCGTCTGTGAACCTCTGGTTCTCTGTGGCAACCTGGACCCCTGTAAGCACATCTGGGTGTGTGCCCCGCGATAACCCAGCACTCACCCGGACACCCTCTCCCCCACCCCACCCACCCCGGGCGGACACCTGGGTCCTCCCGTGAGCACCATGCACCTGCGACCTGGAGCGCACACCTGGTTCCCGGCACTCTCACGCCTGCGACCTGCTGGCGGCGGCGAACGGCTTGCCGGGTGCCCCGCAGGCTCCCGCTCCCCGCGCCCCGCCACCGGGGCCGTACCTGGATATTGCGTTTGCGCTCGCAGGCCGGCCCGGTGCCCTGAACCACGCTGTCCAGCACGGCCACCACGTCGGGCGCGGGCTCCACGAAGCAGGCGGTGCGCGCGGCGCGGATGGCGGCCCGCACGTCGGCGAAGCGGAAGGCGCAGAGCGCGGCCGGCGCGGCGCGGGCCGCCGGGGCCCCCTGGGGCCGCTCGAACACGGCGAAGAGCAGCTCGCGCGCGGGGAAGACGGACACCAGGCGGCTGTAGAGGTCGCCGCGGCCCGCGCCCCCCGCGCACTGCAAACCCAGCTGGATGTAGGATTCGGTGAGCTTCTTGGCGTCGCCGCCGGCGCCGCGGGGCAGGCAGATGCGCGCCAGCAGGCTCCGCGCCTGGCTCTCCTTGTCGCCCGCACGCGCCTCGCTGTTGAGCGCCAGGTAGGCGTAGGACGGCACGCCGGGCGGCGGGTCGGGCGGGTGCAGGAAGGCGCTCACGAAGCCCAGCTTGTGCTGCTCCTTGGCGCCCTGCTTGATCTTGAGGATGTTGTCGTCGGAGGGGTTGAGGTCGAAGGTGAAGAGCTTGGCCAGGTCGCCGCGCGCGTCCAGCGAGCGGATGGAGATCTCGGGAGTGTTCTCGAAGCGGTGGTCCTCCAGGCTGCGGTTTCGCGGGAAGAAGGCGCTGCCGTAGCCGGTGTACGTGGCGCCCACGAGCAGGCGGCTGCCCCCCGAGCCGGCGGCCGGTGGCAGCACCAGCGCCACGGTGGACGCGTTCGCGTGGTTGGCGGCCACGTTGAGCATGCTGGGGAACACGGCCACGGGCTCGGCGGGCGGCGCGGCGGGCGGGAAGGCCACGGCCACAGCCGAGATGTTGCCCCGGCGCCGCAGCTGGCAGAAGCCCTGGTAGATGGAGCCGCACACGACCACCAGGCCCTGGCCCGGGTCCAGCTGCAGGATCTTGTTGTAGTTGTCGGTGAGGCGCCGCGGGTGCTCGCACGAGGCCTGTGGCAGCTGCGGGGCGTGGCACAGCGGGCTGTCGGCCACCGGGCCCACGGCTGCCTCGGCCTCCAGGCTCAGGTTGGCGCCCGACAGCTGGTACAGGCGGTTCACGGCGGCCAGGTACACGGTGCCCGCCGCGCCGTCCAGGGCGAAGTTGTTGGTGGGCGTGGGCGAGGGGAAGCGGCGCTGGATCTCCAGGGCGCCGACCCGCGCAGCCCCCAGCACCAGCAGGAGCAGCGGCAGCGGGCACCGCGGGGCCCCCCGGCGCGGACCGAGCGGCAGCGGTAGCAGCGGCGGGGGCCCGGCCGCGGCCCGGGAGCTAGGGGCTGCGCCGCCCGCGGCGCGACGAGCCATCCGGGCGTGCGCGGGCTGCGCGGCGCGGCGAGTGCATGGGGCGAGGCGCGGCCGGGAGCCGGAGTCCGGAGGCGGCAGGAGGCGGGGGGCGGGCCCGGGCCGCGAGGCGCTTCCTGCCCGCGCCAGCCGCCCCCGGCCCCGGCGCCCCGGCCCGGCTCAGCCTCGAGCGCGGCACAGCCCGGGGGGCGGGACGGGGGCGGCTCCGCGGCGGCCCCGCCCCCGGCGCCCGCCCCGGCTCCCCGGCGCCCGCTCCGCCCTGCGCCGCCGGCCTTGCGGCGGCTGTCGGGGGTCGTGCTGCCCCGCGCCCCCGCGGGACTCCGCCGCCGTGCCCGCGGCTCCGCGGACCCCAGGCGCTCGGGCGCAGACTCCTCTTCCGCGCTGCGCGCCCCGCGTCTCTGTATCCGTCCTGTCTCCCTCAACTCCGTGTGGGTCGCGCCTCCTCGTTCCCCTTGGTCTCAGTTCCCTTCTCTCGGCGTCGGCCTGGCCCTCCCACTTCTGTCGACCCCGCCCCCACCCCGCCCGGTCTCATCTCCCCCCTTCCCGTCCCCCGCAGTCGGTTTTTCTGTCCCCGGCTTCGCCAGGCCGCCCATACCCCACGATCCATGCCCCAGACCCAAGCCCAGGGAGAGTTTACAAGTAGCAGGGAACGGAGAGCGGTGCCTGCAAACCAGCAGAGAGGGTGGGTGAAGAGAGGAAGCCTAGGGCTTAGGCTGGGCTGGACAGTTGCCTCCTGGGGAGATCCAGGTCTGTGGGCGGCCACCCTCCCACTGAGCCCAGCGCTTCGCTTTTGTCACGGATCCTGGAAGGATTTGAAACTGCAGTCCTCCTAGACTTATGCAAGATTTGCCACATGTGAGCTGGCATGGGGCAGGCTTCCTTCACCTTGGGGGGCGAGCGAGCGCTGGGTGGGAACCGGGCCGCAGCGGTTCTAGGGTCGCAGGGCTGGAATGAGAGCTGTCCACAGCAGCTGGGGCACCGTGGGTGCTCAGCAGGGCTGGCCTCGTGCCAGGCACTGTGCAGTGCTGGTCACCTGGACCGACACTTCGTCCCCACAGGAGCCTGGTGCCATGGTCACCCCATCTCCCAGATGCAGAAGCTGAGGACCCAGAGAGAGACGGAGACAGCTCGTGAGGGGCAGAGCCCTGGAGTCTGCCAGCAGGGTCTCCCGTGAGACCCCCAGGGGCCACATGGCGCCTGATGGCCTTGCTCTTCCTTGTCCCTGCCCCGCCAGGAAGGCAGGCCAGGGGGTGTCTCTGTGCTCCATGGAGCAGGCAGGAAAGGCTGGGCTTGAAGCCACCCCCCCACACACTTCCTCTGCCAGCCTGTTCCGCCCCTACCCCCTGGCCTGGTACTACTCCGATGGCCAGCGTTGTTCTGCAGCAGGAAAGGGGGGTATCGGAGTCCAGGGGGGCTCAGGGACTCCCCGAGAGGACTGAAGTCCTTGCCTCCGTCTCTGTGGCGTGGGGAGGGCGCTGCCCCCTGTGGGAGCAGGCTGGGGAGCCAGGCAGGACTGGCTGGGGCCGCCTCAGAACATTCGCTCGCACCCTACCCGGCGCCCCAGCCCTGCGGCGTCCTCCGCCCGTCCCGCTCCTCCAGTCTTGCCCGGCCAGCTCCCAGGTTTTCTGTCACCTCTCGTTCCTGGTCGCCCCCGCCCTCCTGGTCTCCCGTCCCTGCCTGCCTCAGTGAGCGAGCGTCTCTGCCTCCCTCCCCGGCCCCCGCCCGCTCCGGCTCGGCCCCTTCTGGTTTCCTTCCTGTATCCTGCAGCTCCCCCCACTGAGCCCTGAGGATACTGCTCCACGTCTTCGCTCAGACTGCGCCTGGCGGAGGCCCCGTGGCTTTGGGCACGAACTCCCTGCCAAGCTGACCGCTGGGACTCAGGGGCTACCTGGGCAGGGTCTGAGGACCCTCACGTAAACTGGAGGTGAGAAGCGCTGAGCAGCCTCGGACACGGCACCCGCCCTCTCTGAAACTTTCCTTAACTGAAGTCACAGTAGCACGCTTGCCCCGGAAGGCTGAGGCTTGGGGACATACAGTGACACCAAGCACCGTGCCCACTGGTCAGGGCTGCTGGCTTCTCTCCCCCCCGTGGTGGTGACCAACGGCCCCCATGGCTCGTGCTGGAGTGGGGGAGTGGGAGGCAGGACTGTAGCAGAAGACCAGTCCTGCTTCCCATCCCAGGAGTCCACCAAGGGCTAGGTCCTGGACCCAGCACCGCCCTATGCCTGGTAGCCAGCTGACAAGGCTGGCGTCATCAAACCCATTTCACAGATGGGGTGACTGAGGAACATTTAGTACAGATGCCAACCTGGATCTCTCTGCCCTCTCCCCACCATGTGGGAGCTCCTTCTAGGCCAAGACTGGTAGTGGAGGAGCCCACAGCTAGTGACTAAAGACACGGAGGGGCCGTGGCAGGGGACAGGGTGAGACAGCTGGGACCACCATGAAGCAGCTCTGAATTAGCTAACGCAGATGGGCCAGCCCTGGGCCCGTAGTCAGCTGCCTGTGACTCCCTTTTGCACTCGATTCCATCAGGCAGCAGCTCTGGCTTTGGGGCTAACGCATCTTTAATGACCCTGCGACATTTGTCATCCTCCCTTCTCAGGGAAGAGCAGGCATTCCAGAACATTCCTGCAGGCGCTGGCTCTCCTGTGTGTGCGGGCACTGGCCTGCTTCGGGTAGGTGGGCTGGCTTTGTGGGGCCCGTGGGTGACACGGAGCTTCCTGGACACCCGTCTTTGCTGAGGTCTTTCCAAAGCGAGTCGATTTCGATGCGAATAGGCGTGAGGTCAGCCTCCAGCGGGTATGAAAGTGCCTGATGTGCGCAAGGTGTCGGCAAGGCATGAGGAAGTGGCGGCCAGCGGCGAGGCCTTCGCCCCCGCCCCAGGGGGCTCTGCGCCCCCGGCCTGTTCCTTCCCGGCCTCCGACCGCCCAGGGCAGAGCCGGAGCAGGAGGAAATGTTTTTCTTCCTCAATTGGAAAAAATAACAGTGGGGCAGGGGCTGCGCGGAGGAGGGGGCTCCTGCCCTCCGACTGCGGTCCCTGGTGTCGGGACAGTTTCCCCACAGGAAACTCAGCAGCCCCCACCCCCAAGGGCTGCGCCGTGGGCCAGAGGGAGCTGGAATCAGAAGCGTCCAGGACAGCTCAGCGCCTGGCCAGGGACCCTCAGGGGGCCAGGAGCTGTCGCCGTAGCTGGTGGCGTCCTAGGGGCTTTACTCATGGCCTCCTTGGGCAACGCTGAGAGGGTCAGAGGTGCCCGGCTCCCCTGTGGCTGCGCAGGCCGCGGGGTCCCAGCCCCGTGAACCCCGCCCCCTTGCCTTGGGGTTCAGGCTGTGGAAGGAGTTTCAGGCCCCGTTCTGTGTGCCCGTGGTGGCCCTGCCTCCATGTGGGCCTCAGTTTCCCTGGCTATAAAAGGGGAGTGGATGCCACTTCGCGAGGTGCCGTGGTGGTGGAAGCGAGTCCACACTGGAGCGGGGGACCCTGGCTCCCTCAACCCCGGGAGTGGCGGTCTGGACCCCGCAGGAGCGCCCCAAGCATGTGGGGGCTGCCCTGGTTAGGGTCCTGTTCGGGATACCCTTGCTTGATGAACTCCTCAAAGGCTCTCCGGAGGCCCGTGTAAACTAGTCCCACACGTCTCCTCGGGCTCAGAGAGGCCTGGGACCTGCCTGAGGACACACAGCACATGACTGGCCCCAGTGAGCCTTGCTCTGTGCTGGACCTCCTCTGCCAGGGTGGGGGCTGGGACCCCGTCCAGTGCAGCCTCCCACCACAGCCGCCCTCCCTGCCTGCTTTGAACCGCACCCCGGGGTGGCCCTCGGGGTCTGGTCCCGGGGCTCAGCAAGGGCCGGCCGCCCTGGCCTGTGGGAGTCCAGCCGGGGCCTTTCTGTCAGCCTGCGTCCCCGTCCCCGTGGGCTGCAGGAAATGGTTCTCATTCCTGCGTGTGAGCGCCGGCCTCTCCCGACTCCGCCCTTGCCCTCTGTGGCCGGGGCGCCCATCTAGGGCGCCTGGCCTGTAAGCCCCCCGTGGCCCCTTTGTGCCTTGTGCAGCAGATAATGGGCGGCATTCTCAGACGTGCCGTCACGGGCCTGGACTGAAGAGAGGACCGCGCAGTGACACTGAGGCCTCTGTCCCACAGCCGCCGCCCCAGGGGGCCCCCACCCACATTCCCCAGGCTGCTGCCATCACCCAGCGACAGCCGCCCTGAGTGACAGGAACCAGGGAGAGCTGTTTGCACATGGAACACCTGCTGTGTGCGCTCCTGAGACATCCCTCCTCCCCCAGCCCTTGCCAAATCTCACCAAAGCCATCGAGGGGCTGTGCTGTCGATCCCACTGCGTGGATCCGTCAGCTGAGGCTCAGGAGGCAGGGTGCTGGATTCCAGCCACGTCAGTCTATCCATGCCCATCGCAGATGGAGTACCTGCTGTGTGCCCGGGGACACACCAGTGGCCAGGCTGCAGGCCGGACTTCCTGTGTCTGCACCACGCAGGGACTGTGGTACCCATTCTCGGAGGTACCCACTGAGACCCAGAGGGGAATGACACCCACAGCCACTCAGCTGCTCAGGGCAAACTGGAGGTTTCTTTTCAAGGTCTGTTTTATTTATTTGAAAGGTAGTTACCGAGAGAGAGAGAGAGAGAGGAGAGAGAGAGAGAGAGACTGAGAGAGAGAGATCTTACCTCTGCCCATTCACCCTCCCAAATGGTTGCCAGGGCCAGGGCTGGGCCAGGCTGGAGTCAGGGGCCTGGAATTCCTTCCAGGTCTCCCACGTGGGTGCAGGGACCCAAACCCTTGGGCCGTCTCCCGCTGCCTTCCCAGCCACTAGCAGGGAGCTGGATTGGAGGTGCAGCAGCCGGGACTGGTGTGGGATGTCAGCACTGAGGGCGGCGCGTGACCCACTGGGGCACAGCATCAGCCCCGGGCTGGGGCTCTGCTCAGGCCTGGCGTTCCCTCTTCTGCCCGGACAGCGGCTGGAGAGCGGCAGGGGCCCTCAGCCGTCGTTCTGTGGTCCTGACCCTGTGGTCCTGTCTCTGCCACCCAGGGTGACCTTCCTCACCCCTCTGCCTCCACCTCCACGGCTGCACTGTGAGATGGGGGCTGCCTTTCTGGGTGTGGGAGTGACGGTGCGGTACCCCTGTGGGGCATTTAGTGAACAGTCCTAGAGACACTTCTTACTGAACCCCTCAGTGGGGAGGGGGCAGCTCCTCCCACCAGTGCTCCTGCCCCAACTCTGACTTCACAAAGCCCCTCCCCACCCTGCCCTCGGGCACACCCAGCACCCAGTGGCTCTGTTTATTGTCAGAAATCCACGGGCTGCTCTCCTCATCCTGGCCTGCCCAACCCCCTCAGCGGGGGCCTTACATCAAGACCCCTCCTCCTGCCTCCTACAGACTCACTGTGTGCTCTGCCTCAGCTTCCCCTTCTGGGAAATGGGCTGATGGTGCTGGGTCTCTGCTCAGGGCAGGGGCTGGGTCCTCCCTCAGTGGAGCTCCCTGGAGCCTGGTGGTGAGAAGGTTCTCCTCCAGCACCCACCCCCCCCCCCGCCCGGTGCCCCAGCCCCCACTGTGACAGCGAGCAAAGCCTTGACGGCTGGCTGTGCCCAGCTTTACACAGCTCACACGCACGAGGTCACAGAAAAATGGGGTGAAAGGTGAAGTTTGTTTTGGCACAGAAAGTTGCAGATTCTGGGCCTTGGTTTCCCATAATCTGTGTCTTCCTGAACTGTTCTAAGATCCCGCGTGCACATGGGTTTCGAAATTCTGTTTAAGCCCTGAAGCAACCCTACAAAGCAGGTCCCTTTGTCAAACCCACTTACAGCTGGGGAAACTGAGGCACGGGGCAGGAAGTGCCTTTGCCCGAGGTCGTCAGCTGGTTCTGCCCCAATTCTTTTTAGAGAATATGTTTATTTTTGATGGGCACACGGTGCTCGCCGGGGCTGATGTGGGGGTCGGAGCAGGGTGGCTGCGCCGTTTTTACCAGCCGTTTTGAGTCTCTCCTGGAAGCCGGGGCGAGGCTAGGCGGATGGCTGCTTCACTGCCCGAGGCGTCTCTGCCAGGCACACAGGGTGGTCGTGCTGGGCTGGCCGCAGGAGACCCCTCCCCGGCCAGTGCCAGACACTCAGCCAGAGCTGTCCCTCAGGCTCTGCACTGACTGGCCTCCCTCCAGAGGCCAGGCCACAGCAGCCACCCTGCCTGTCGGTCCTCAAGGGGACGCCACATCTGAGGTCAGGGGGTCACTCATCCTGCGCCACACACAAGACAACCCCGGGAGGGATGAAAACTGCTTGGAGCCCTCCCTTCCATAGCCCTTGGCTCAGCACCTGCTGGGTGTCGGGCCCTGTGTTCAGTCCTGCCTCAGAGCAAGGTTCTGGAAGAGTCCCTCTGGGGTGGCTGGGCTGAGACCTGCGAGTGCGCAGGAGCAGGCTGAAGCCAGAGAGCTTTCTCAGGGGGTGGGGACAGAGGGAGCCCGCCTGCAGCGCTGGGACAGTGGCAGGGTCGGGGGGGGGGGGGTGGAGAGACACGGGCTGGAGCTAAGGGGAGGCTGATGCAGACCTGCCCATGCGCCATGGTGGGGCCCAGGGCGGTGATAGCTGAGGTGGAGGAGGAAAGAGAGGCCGGGGTTGGGGGTGTGGGAACTTGGAGGGGAGGGAGTCGGAGACTCCAGGTGGGGGATTCCCAGGACTTTGGGACTAAGTTCAAGGGATCCCAACCCCTGGCCTGGCTTCTGGACCAAGGGGCCTCCAGGATCCTTTGGTGTGGGCTCCCCTGTGCAGCCCACTGTGTGGACCACCCACCCTGTTTGCACTCTCCCAGAAACAGGAACCACCCCTCATCCCCCCCACTCCGCACCACCCTGCACTCTGAATCCTTGGTGGCTGAGGAGGGGGAAAGGGAAGGACCCACCTCCAGCTGTCCAGGGAAGGCAGACACAGCAGCCCACTGGCCCCGCTCCTGGGCACGGAGAGAGGCCTCAGGACCCCCGCGGGGCTCCCCTGCAGCCTGCGGACTGAGGGAGGCCCTGGCTCTGGACTGCAGCTGCGCTGCGTGGGGCATGCATGTGCACAAGGTCAAGTGTGCATCTGTGTGCACAGAGGGAGTGGCACTGGGGTGGGACAAGGAAGGAGCCCAGGGCTGCCCTGACAGCAGGTGAGCCATGGCTGTGGAGGGCTGGCTGTCTGCAGAGTCAGAGGTCCCCAGAGGCCTCTGGCTGGTCCTGCTGCCCCTGGGGCTGGGCAGGCGGTTCCTGGTGAAAATTCATGATTTTCACGGTCAGCCTTCAACAGCCCAGTCCCTGCCTGGGAGGGTTCAGCCTGACCTTCACTGCTCTGGTTAGTGTCCTTGGCTGGTCCAGCTTCTGACCGCAAGTGACCCAGCCCCTAAGCCACGTGAGTCATCACCAACCTAGATTTCCCTGGCCCAAGTCCTTTCTGTTGAGGAACTTAGAACCAGTTCCTTAGGGACTTTTGGGTGACGCGATCCATCCTCAGTCAGCAGCAGCCTGCACCGACCACAGGATGAGCTACCCTCCCCCCTGGCCTTCCCCCACCCCAACCCCTGGACCTCCCTGACCTTTACTTTCAATCTCAAAGCCCATGAGGCCCCCCCAGTCCCCTGGTCTCAGTGAGATTGAATCCCACCAGGCCCCTGAACTCCTGCCACCTCCCCTCCCCCCATCACCACCACCACCAGGGGGAGGTCCCAGGGCTTCTCTCTCGGCACCCACTCTTCTTCCAGGCAGCCTCCTGAGACCTCGCTCGTCCTCCCTGAGACTCGCCTGGACTTCCACCATCCAAGCACACATGCCAGGGGATGGTGGTTCCATTGCTCTGGCTCCTCTGCCAAGTAGGGGACCTCAAGAGCGGGCCCCGCCCCCTCCCCATCACTGGGCAGAGGGCACACTCAGAACTGGTGAAAGAATGAATGAGAGAGAAGGTGAATGACGCTCACCCAGCAGCTCCCCGCCTGAGCCCACTCCCACACACGCCCAGGGCAGACTCTACTGCTTGTCCGCTCTCCTGGGAAGCCGCCACCCTCCGCCTGGCCTGGGGAGAGGCAGGTTCCCAGTGAGGGCGTGGCTTGGCTGGGGTGAAATAGACCTGCGGATCCCGCCAGCCTCGCCTCCATTCCCCCAGCTCAGCTTCAAAGTTCTTGGGCATCCCGATCCCTTGGGCTCATCCGCAGCCCCCATGCGGCCAGCCCCGCCCCTCTGCTGTGACACCTGAGCTCCTGCTGTCACCTGCTGTCACCTGTCTTGCCCTCTGCCCATCGGCACTGCCCACCCCTCCACGCCCAGCACCGGGCTCTTCAGGTTGCCCGTTTGCAAAGTGCTCGTCTGGTTTTCTGACTGCAGACGGCAGAAGCCAGGACGCTCCCCGCCCTGTCCACCAATGAGACCCGGGATCAGACCCTGCAGGGAGAGCTCCTCAGGCTGGTGTTTGTCAAATAAATTTCCTAACTGCTTACATGTTTGAGAGGCACAGAGAGAAAGACACAGCACCCACCAGCTGGTTCACTCTGCAAGGGCTCAGAATGGCTAAGGCTTAACCCCCAAGCCAAGTGCCTGCTGGGACTGGGACTGGGAGCATCCCATGGGGCTGGGGTCTGCGCCCATGCAGCCATCCTGGGGCAGCTATTTCCAGCTCCGGGAAACAGGACATGAGTCAGGGCCGGAGCAGGACACTCGCGCCCGAGGTGCGATAGATGTGAGCCCGGACGGAAGGGCCAGGCTGCCACCAGGGCAGCAGGAAGGAGCTGAGGAAGAGGCTAGGAGGGGAAACCCCCTCCCCGGCAGCCCCCGGGCCCCCTGCGGAAGCCAGTGAGGTCAGCACAGATGCGCAGCGCAACCTATTGTGTGGCCCCGGGCGGGCGGGGCCAGTCCCAGGGACCAGGAGCAGTGGGAGCCCGAGCCCCCCACCCAGCTGACGCCCCTCCTGGGCCCCTCCCTGGCGGGCCTTTAGGGATCTCATCCAGCCCCCAGCTGAGCAGCGGGTCTCACGGGCTCACTCCCTGGAGGCCAGGGCTTGTCACGCGGTCACTTTATCAGAGGGACTTGGGGTTTGCACCCAGCTCAGCAGGACCTCGAGATCTTTCTGGGCTCCAAGCCTTGGCGGGTGCTGGAACCTCGGGGGACAATGAAGAGGGCTGCGGCTGAGGGCCCAGACAGAGCCGACTCTGGGGAGCGGGCATGGCCTGCCGGGGCGGGGCTCTGGTCCTGGCTCAGCCCCTGCCTGACAACAGTGAAGTCCCCCACCATCCTGGGGCACCCCGGTTCCTGGCCTGACCCAGGCTCTAGCCAGGGCCCTGCGGCTGGGAAGCTCCCTCCTAGCTGGGGTCCCCAGGAACCCCTTTTGTTCGTTCATCACAGCCCAGGGCTCTGGGGACCGCTAGAAAGGTAGTGGTAGCGGTGGGTGCCACCATGGGGACGGACAGACAGCGCCGGCCGCTGTGGGCAGCCCAGGCAGGGGCGGGAGGGCGCGGGGCCACTTTCACTTCCTCAGCTGGACTCAGTCCTCCCCACCCTGCCCCTCCCTGTTCTTACTTCCCCCTCGTGCCACAGGAGGAGGCGCAGGCCCCCGGCCGTGGGGCCTTGCGGCTACAGAGCTGGCCCCTGGGGTAGGGAGACCAGGCGGGCAGGAGAAGCCCTGTGTGCGGAGTTTTTCTCTCTTGCTGTCTGAATTTTCGCTCACAGAATATTTTATTGTTTGTGTTAAAAATAAACATTGAGGACGCCATGGGGTGGGGGGGTGGGCTGTGGCTTTTCCAGGGGTCAGGGGTCAGAGGGTGGATCCAGGGGTTGGGGGGGATTGGGGGGGCGCTCTGATGACCACAGCCTCAGCAGGGGGGCTTCGCAAGCCCAGGTCCTGCCGTGCCCCTGTGCTGGCGTGAATGGGGAGGGGCCGAGGGGTTAAGTAAGGAGTCGGGGAAAGGCTGTGACAGCTTTGGGATTCCCAGCCGGCTTGTGTTCCCTCTGCCCGTGAGCCACTTGTGTCTGGGTGACCCTGGCGCCCGGGAGTGGAGCCGGGGGCAGCGGTAGGCAGTGCTCATGCTGGGGTCAGCGGCAGCAAGTGGAGGCTGAGGACCCTCTCAGCCAAGAGACCACCACGTGGGCACCAACCTGGCTTCTGCCCCTGCCAGGCCGGGGTGCCCCCTCGGCCTTGTGCTGGGAAGGCCGCCTTAGTTCTGCCAGCTGTGGTTCCATTTTACAGATTAGGAAACTGAGGCTGAGAGAGGTGAACTCCCCCGAGGGTCCCACGGCCAGAATCGCCCAAGGGCAGCCCTGGGTGCACTGTCTCACCCACGCTCCCCTGGGGTCTGTACCCTACCCTGACCCTCACCCCAGATGCAGACCCCTGAGCAGACAGGGAGGACCACAGGGCAGGGCTCAGCTGGGGTCCACTGCAGTCCATCTTTTGGCCCAGGGCTGGGGACAGCCTCTTGCCCAGTCCACAGGGACTTTAGGAACGCAGGAAGTTGCTGACACCAAAGGCAATCAGGGAGGGTTTCCTGGAAGAGGTGATGCCCACGGGGGTGGGGGTCCAGGTTGGGTGGGGGTCAGGGAGAAGCGGTTGTAGAAAGACTCCAGGCAGGAAGGGACCCCTTGTCTTTCCCCACCGCCCTGCCCAGATGGCCCCTTCCCTACCCAGCCCCTCCTCCCCCGGCCGCCCCCGCCCACACCCATCCTCTCCAGCAGCTCCTCCTGGGGCAGGCGGACCGGAAGGAAGCTGAGGTGGGAATTCAGCCCCACTGCGCTCAGAGGAGGAGAAACTGCTTGGGAGGAAAAAAAAATAACATTAATTCCATTGTCTCCACTCCCAGATCCTGCCTGAAAAACAAACACAAACGCAAACTCAGCTGCACAAGTTCCTTCCGGGGGGGGGGGGGGGGGGGCAGTGGCAGAGCTGGCCAGACCCCCGCTGGAGGTGGAAAAAGGAGCCAGCCCCTTGTGGAGGGCCAGGCCCCCGGGCCCCCAGCACCCTGCGGCAGGGGCTGCTGGTGGGGCCGCTCTGCCTTGATGGCTTCTCCCAGCCCCTGCAGCTCTCACGGAGCTGGGATTCGAACCCAGGGATTCCTGTCCCCAGGCACTACTGCCCCTTGGACCTGGACACGGCCAGAGTCCCTCCCAGCCTGGGGCAGTGTCACCCCTGGTGCCAGGCCCAGCAGAGGCTTTTCGTCCCCAGGGTCAGGGTCGTGTGGACAGCCCAGGGCCCCAAGCTAGTGGCTGCCACGCCCTGGATCCAGGCACCTCCATCTTCCCTCTTCTCTGTCGGTCCTGACCTCCACGGCCCCCGGCTGGGCTTTTCCCAGAGCCAAGGCCGGAAGCGCAGGTCCCAAGTGTTTGTTCAGGCCGGGCTGGGGCTCCGGGCAGGCGAGGCGGAAATAGCCACAAGATGTTTGTCCAAGTGGGGGTCAGGCTCTGCCACCCGCCCGGAGGAGGTGTGGGGGGGGAGAGGTCAAGTCAGCGTGCACCCAGCCTCACCCTCCACACCCTCGCAGCCAGGACTCCTCGAAGTAGGTGCTGTGTCGGGGGCGGGAGGACGTGGGCAGGAGAGGCCCACACCTCCTTGTCCAGGGCCTCAGGCCCCAACCCTGGTCCCCCGGGGCTCCTCTTCCTTCTCTGGGGCCTGCCCGCCCAGGGCACCTGCTGGCGCCCCCTCCCAGACTGAGCAGAAGTTCCCCAGCTCCCCCAGCAGGAGCCCACACGGTCGGGGGGGGGGTCTCCCCACTGAGAACCCTGCCCCACACTGCACACACCTCCCGGGGGCTGAGCCATGGCCCTGGGCACCGGCCCCTCCCAACGTGCCTGCACCTTCGGCCGGGGCCCTTAGGGAGGCCACGTCGCCAGCACAGCTAACAGGTGTCCGACCCCCATGACAGCTCCAGCCTGGGCTCACCGGGCGCTCCCCTGGGCTCTGCCCCAGGGACACTGGCCGCACTCGGAGCGCCTCCTCCCCAGGCCTCCCCAGCGCCACCAGCCTCTCACTGCTCAGGTTTCTGCTCAGACTGCCCTCCCGGAACACAGTGCCCCCGTGCTGTCATCCATCTCTCGGCCTGGACAATGACTTCACCAGGGCGGCGGCGGCGTCCCTGTGCCACGACAGGACCTGCCAGAGGCTGGTGTTGTGGCACAGCTGGTTAAGCTGACACTTGCAACACAGTGCCACATAGTGGAGCAGTGGTTCGAGTCCCGGCTGCTCCACTTCTGATCCAGCTCCCTGCCAATGTGCCAGGGAAGCCAGCAGGTGATGGCCTCGGGGCGTGGGCCCCTGCCTCCCATTGGGAGGTGTAGGTGCGGCTCCCGTCTCCTGGCCCAGAACTGGCTGTCAGGCATTTGAGGAGTGAACCCGCAGAGGAAGACCTCCCCCTGCCTGTCTCCTGCCTTTCAAATAAATAAATAAATAAAATCCATACAATTCAGGGGCGGGATCAGCACCGTGGCGCAATGGGTTAAAGCCCCAGCCTGCAGTGCCAGCATCCCACGTGGGCACCGGTTTGAGTCCTGGCTGCTCCACTTCCGATCCAGCTCTCTGCTGTGGCCTGGAAAGCAGTAGAGGATGGTCCAAGTCCTGCACCCACGTGGGAGACCCGGAGGAAGCTCCTGGCTTCAATCGGCTCAGCTTTGGCAGTTGTGGTCATTTGTGGAGTGAACCAGCCGATGGAAGACTTCGCTTGGCCGGCGCCGCGGCTCAGTAGGCTAATCCTCTGCCTTGCGGCATCAGCACACATGGTTCTAGTCCCGGTCGGGGCACTGGATTCTGTCCTGGTTGCTCCTCTTCCAGGCCAGCTCTCTATTGTGGCCCGGGAGTGCCGTGTAGGATGGCCCAAGTGCTTGGGCCCTGCACCCCATGGGAGACCAGGAGAAGCACCTGGCTCCTGCCATCAGATCAGCACGGCAGCCATTGGAGGGTGAACCAACGGCAAAGGAAGACCTTTCTCTTTGTCTCTCTTTCTCTCACTGTCCACTCTGCCTGTCAAAAAAAGAAAGAAAAGAAAGAAAGAAAACCAGCCGTTGGAAGACCTCCTCCCCCAGCTCTATCTCACTCTGTAACTTTTTTTTTTTTTTTTTTTAAGATTTTTATTTACTTGAAAGCAACAAACCTCAGGGCACAGGGAGCTCGGAGGCCGAGCAGGCCACAGGTGCCCTGCGGAGTCAGGGATCAGGGCGTGAGGCCCACCTGCCTGCCAGGTGCGCAGCTGCAGCCGCTCACACCATCTGCTTGCAAACATGGCCCCTGGGCTCACTCCCGCCTTCCGTATTCGGGCGTCTGGGGCTCCGTGTCTGGGAGGAAGGCTGGGAGGCTCAGTGGTTAGGTCCTGGGTTGCTACAGTGCGGACTGTAGTTTGGGTACCCCCCCACACACAAAGGCCCGGGGGTTAAAGGCAGGGTCCCCGTAGTCCAGGGTTAATGGGTACTGCAGACTTGATTGATTATGGTTTTAGGAGGTGGGCCCAGGCCGAGGCCCTTGGGCCGCTGGGGCGTGCCCTGGGAAGGTGGGGCTTGCCAGCGAGTAGCTTATAAAAGCCGAGTTGGGCCCACCTGCGCCTCCCGTGACCCTTCCTCGGCCTGCGTTTGCCCCGCCGGGACCGGGACCAGCACCGGGACCCCACCTGACGTCCCACCGTGAACCTCCGAAACCGTGAGCTGAGTTACACCCTTGCTCGTCCCGCGTAGCTTGTTGCGTGTTCAGCCTTGTCGGAAGCCACGCGGGCATGGAGGTGCGGGCCAGCGCTGGTAACCGCGGCTGGCGGGGCTGGGGGGCGGGCTGGGGGAGCCCCAAGCGGAGCAGGCAGCCGCGAACGCGGGTGGGAGTGCGACTGGAGGTCCCCGCTGGGGTCTCAGGTGGAAATGAGGACTGTGTTGGGAGTTGGAGCAGAGATGGCCTTTGCGGGTGTGGCTGAGGGCCCGCCCGCCCGCCGCCGTGTGCTGCCTCGGCGGAGGTGACCCGAAGGCGGCGAGGCGGCGGCCGCATCAGGGGTGTCCCCGCTCCTGTTCCTAGGCTTCACGGGAGCAGAGCGGGGAGATCTCGCTCACAGCCCAGCTGGGGAAGCTAAAGAGAAAGCTGTTTGGTGGGGGCGCACGGGGGGGTGGGGGGAGCGCGTGCTCTCCACTGGGAGGGGGGCCTGGGAGGCCTGGTGTTCGGGCAAGTGGCCGGCTCTCAGAGCGCTTGCAGCGTGGTTCAAGGGCTCCAGGTGTGGCTGCTGCTGGGTTTTGCCAGAGCTAAAGGGTCAGAGTGGCTTCCAAGTTTCCAAGGAGAGCCTGGGCGGCCAGGCAGAGCGTGCTGTCAGCTGAGGCCGGCGGAGACCCCCGAGATTGCTGGCAAGGTTGTGTGGCTGGGGTGCGCTCCCAGGGCACCCCCGGGCTCCCTGCTGTGTGGGGGCGGGGTTGAGGTGGTCTGAGGATTCGCTCTCCCGTTCTCCTACACCCTCAAGACAGCCAGGTGCGACAGGTGGAGGTGGGAGGGGCCGTGGAGCAGCGGGAACTCAGGGGCCCACTGCTGGGTGCCTGGGAGCTGTGGCTCTGGGTCCACGCCACCGTTCCAGGCCAGTGTACGGTCATTTCTTTATTCTTTAAAAAAAGATTTAAAAAATGTATTTGAAATAGAGTCACAGGCACAGATCTTCCCTCCGCTGGTTCTCTCCCCAAATGGTTGCAGCCCCTGAGCTGGGCCAGGCTGAAGCCAGGAGCTGCAGACTCCATCCGGGTCTCTCACATAGGCAGCAGGGAGCATCTTCTGCTTTCCCAGGAGCCCAGCAGGGAGCTGGGTGGGAAGTGTAGCAGCCAGGACTCAGATCGGCGCTCCTGTGGAATGCCGGCATCCCCGGTGGGGCTTAACCCACTGTGCTGTGACCTTGCCCCGTCATGTCTTAAAAAAAAAAGTCAAATGTAGAAATCAGCAACCAAGCAACCCCTTGCCCGCAAGCCGAGAGGAGTAAGAGCATGGGTCAGCGCCTGCCCGTGTGGGGATGGAGGTTAGAACCAGCGCCTTCCTGTGCCAGGGCTGGGTGCAGAGCAAGGGAGGCGCTGGGCCTGGGCCAGCCTTGCCCGGGGGGGGGGGGGGGGCGACACACAGGACTACAACGGACTTCACACCTGACAGCCTGGCCTTCCCCTCCGAAGGGGTCCCACCTCCGTGAAAACCACGGATCAAGGCCCCAAGCCGGCACCCCTCCCCCCGGAAAGTGGGGCTCAGAGCCTGGGGTCCCCGCGTGGTTCCTGACGGCTGGATGGGGGCGGCAGGAATCCTTTGGGGTCTAGAGCGCTTTACTCAGCCGGGAGCCAAGCTGGGGATTAAGGGGCCTGGAGCAAAGTCTGCCTCCCTTGCGTAGCACCTGCTGCGGCCAGCACAGGGGGCGCCGGGAGACCAGATGGCTGGGGGCGTCTGCAGCGGGTGGGTGTGGATCTTCGGGGATGTCTCGGCGCCCACCTGCGCGGGAGGAGAGGCTGCGTCCGAGGGGCAGCGAGGGGCCGTCCGGCTGCTTGCCGATGGAAGGCCGGGAAGGCTTTGGTCAAGGCCCTATCGCAGCCTCGGTTTTCGGCTGGAGAAAGCATCGGGCTTGGATCTTCGTCTCGGCTCCCGTCAAACCGAGAGCGATGAGAGTTATCCTCGGTTCCGCGAGAGATGGGCCTGCGGCGGCTCAGGGCTGCAAACCGATATGGAAGTGGCTGGGACCGGGACGCCCTGGGCTGGACGGAGCCCTCCGCAGCCCCCAGCCCTTCGTCGTCGGATCTCGGACACAAGGGTGCGTTCCCTACCAGAGGCCACCAGAGGGCGACAGAGACCAGCGCCTGAACATTCATTTCGGAGACGTTGAGTGTTGGAAACCTCGAACTTCTTCCTGACGCTAGCGTCCCACCCCCTGCTCCCCGCGGTTGGGGTGTGGCTTGCAGAGACGATGCTTACGATGCCCTTCCGTGTGTGTTTCCCAAGAACCAGGTGTTTTGTGGCACACAGCAGGGCTATGAGCCCCAGGTGACTGAATAGTTTTTTTTTTTTTAACAGGCGGAATTAGAAGCCAGGAGCCAGGTGCTTCTCCTGGTCTCCCATGGGGTGCAGGGCCCAAGCACTTGGGCCGTCCTCTGCTGCTTTCCCTGACGCGTGAGGGGGCTGGCTGGGAAGCAGAGCAGCCGCAGTGGGTTAACCTGGTGCTCCGTAGCACCAGCCCCTTTGTGCGTGGACACCAAGACAGATCGTCCGTCCACTGTAACTGTCGGGACTGGGCCAGGCCAAAGCTGGGAGCTCAGAACTCAGTCCAGATGTCTCACATGGGGGCAGGAACCAAACTAGGGTTAGGGTTAGGGTTAGGTTAGACACCCTCTGCTGCCTCCCAGGGTGAGGCTTGGCCTCAGCGCTGGGGTTGAACCGAGGCGCTCTGATGAGGGATCCGTGTCCCAGGCAGCATCTCGGCCGCTGTGCTGAGTCACAGCCCCGCCAGCCACGGCCCACCCTAGGCTGCGCCTGAGGCTCCGCCTGGCCCTTCCCACCCACCTGACCTGGGGCAGTGCCAGGAGGCAGGCTGGAGGGGACAGGGATGCCCTTGTGTTGGGAGGTGGGGCCCTTCCTCACCCTTTCTGGTCCAGCCCATTCCCCAGCCCTTGGCTAAGGGCTCCACTGGGGCCCCTCTTGCCAGTCTTCCATTGAGGCACCAGGGACTCCCCACAGGCACCGACTGCTGGAGAAGCGGCTTTGGGAACACAAAGCAAACAGGAGCGCGTCCCGGGCAGAAATGGCCCCTGCAGGAGGGCTCCAAGGGCCCCAAGACTGGGCGATGAATCCTCAGAGGGCCACCAGGGGGTGTCCGTGGCCTGCTGGCGGCAGGTTAGAAAGGGACCCACTTTATTTATTTGAAAGAGTTACACAGAGAGGAGAGGCAGAGAGGGAGAGGGAGGTCTTCTATCTGTTGGTTCACTCCCTAATTGGTTGCAACGGCCAGAGCTGTGCCAATCCGAAGCCAGGAGCTTCTTCTGGGTCTCCCATGCCGCGGGTGCAGGGGCCCAAGCACTTGGGCCATCATCTGCTATCCCAGGCCATAGCGGAGAGCTGGATCGGAAGTGGAGCAGCCGGGACTTGAACCGGTGCCCATACGGGATGCTGGCGCTGGATGCTGTGCTACAGCGCTGGCCTCGATAGGGGCCCAGCCCAGCTGACTTTGCAACTAGGAGAGCAGGTGGGGTCTGCACAGCAGCTGGGCTGCTGCTCGGGTGTCTACCTCCTGCTTCCGATGCCTGGGTTCGAGTCCTGGCTCGGTGTTCCATGCCAGCTTCCTGCTAGTGTGCATCCTGGGAGGCAGCAGGGACACCTGAGTGCTTGGGTCGCGGCCACCCACGTGGGAGACCCCAGTGGGGTTGACAGCGCCTGGCTGCAGTTCGGCCCAGCCCAGGCTGTTGCTGGCATTTGGGGAGTGAACCAGTTGATGGAAGATTCTATCTCTCTCCGAGGCAAACTCTTTATAGAAAGGGGGCTTCACCCTTCAGTACACAGGGTGAGAGGTGTGGTGTTAAGCTTCACTTGGTTTAGTCTGCTTTCTTCAGCGGGTGTGATTTTATTGCTTCGATGCATTGTGCACTAATGCTTTTTGTAATAACTTTAGAAAACTCAAATGTTTCCATTGACTTCCCTGAGAGGCAGGGACATAGAGCTATCTTCTGGTTTACCCCCCGTATGTCCACACGGGTCCAGGCTGGGTCAGGCTGAAGCCAGGAGCCAGGAACTCAGTCCAGGTCTCCCATCTGGGTGGCAGGGACTCGGTTACTTGAGCCCATCTGGGGCGGGGGACAGACGCGCGTTGTCACTGCCTTACCGAGGCCTGGATCAGCCCCAGAGGCTGCAGCTGCTGTGTGCCAAGGGCCAGGCGTGTGCGGAGGTGGGCGGGGCAACCTGCACTGATGACAGAGTTCCCTTGTGCACACGGGAGCAGAGGCTCTGTTAATCAAGCACTTGTTGTGTGCCCAGTGCTGCTCCGTGGCCTCAGTCCATGTCCCCACGGCAGCCACTGTCCGACCCCCACTGCCCACCAGGGTGGGACAGCAGCGGGAGATGAAGCGGGTTAGCAGAGAGGTCAGAGGGCCCTGGCTCCATCCCCTGGGGGCGTGCTGTGCATACCCACCGCCTTGCGGCCCTGTCGCCTTCTCACCACTCACCAGGGCTGTGCGGGCCACACTGGGCCCCAGGGCACTCGGCTGCCAGTCTGTGGGGCTGTAGCAGGGACGCCGTCAGAGCCACCATCGGTCACCTCCTCTGCTCCAGCTGTGCTGAGCAGGGCCACGTGGGCAGTGCCCCGGCCCTGCGCTCCAGACTTCCTCCTGCCCCTCCCTGCTCCGCCCCTGCTCCGCCCCGAGACCAAGGACTCGTCTTCCCCACCACTCAAACCCCTACTTTTAAAAATTAATTTATTTTCATGTGGCTTGAAAGGCAGAGCACCAGAACAGAGCTGCCACCTGCTGGTTCGCTTCCCCAGAGCCCACGGCAACTGGAGCTCAGTGCAGGTGTCCCAACGGTGGCAGGGGACCGGATGCTGGAGCCGTCGTCCGCCGCCTCCGGGACTGCAGTGGCCGGAAGCCGGAACCCAGTGCTCTGCTAAAGGATGTGGCTGCCCCTCGTGGCAACCTAACCGCTCTCCCAGAAGCCCAGCTCTCAAACCACTGCTCTCCTTTTCACCCCTTTTTGGTGTCTGTCTGGTTTCATCAGCAGGAAGTTGGTGCTTCGGGCCTCACCAAACTGCTGGGGCTGCCGATGGACGAGCTGTGAACCCTGGGTGGTCCCCCTGCCTCACCCCCGCAGGCGCTCACAGAGGTGTGGGGCGGGTTAGGACACGCCACGTCCTGGTTCGCCATGAAGACACGTCCCAGGGCTCAAAAAATGTGTATTATGGAGAAACTGTGCATGGATTTCAGAGGTTTTGATTTTTTTTTTTTAAGATTGATTTATTTGAAAGAATTAGAGAGGTAGACACAGAAGAGAGGTCTTGAATCCACTGGTTCACTCCTCAAATGGCTGTGATGGCCAGAGCTGAGATGATTTGAAGCCAGGAGCCTGGAGCTTCTTCTGGGTCTCCCATGTGGGTGCAAGGTCCCAAGCACTTGGGCCATCCTCCACTGCTTTCTCAGGCATATTAGCAGAGAGCTGGCTAAGAAGTGGAGCAGCTGGGACTCGAACAGGTGCCCATATGATGCTGCCACAGCAAACCAGGACTTTAACCTGGTGCACCACAGTGCTGGTCCCTCAGAGGTTTTGTCCCCCCCACCCCCATCAAAATAGATTTTCCTTGGGGCTGGGTTTGAGCCAGCATCCCTTGTGGGCACTGGTTTGAGTTCTGGGTGCTCCAGTCCAGCTGGTACTTCCAGTCCAGCTCTCTGCTCATGTGCCCGGGAAAGCAGCAAAATATGGCTCAAGTGCTCGGGCCCCTGCACCCCCGTGGGAGACCAGAGGAAGTTGCTGGCTCCTGGCTTCAGCCCAGCCCCCCCCAGTCACTGCAGCCATTTGGGGATTGAACCAGCAAATGGAAGATGGCTCTCTGTCTCCGTAACTCTGCCTTTCAAATACATCTTGTTTTTAAATGTTGCTTCTGATTGGGTTTTCCGCGAAGATTTGGAGTCCCCTGCCAACTCGGAGCCCAGTGCTGACAGAGCTGGGTAGTGGTGGGGAGCAGAGGTTTGTTGGGGGAAGCCATGAGTTGAGGCCGCTGTAGCGGGTGGGGTCACGGAGGAGTGAGCTGAGTGGGATGGATGCACCGGGCAGCAGGGCTGCGCCATGGCAGCGCGCACTGGCGTGGAGACGCGGATCTGAAGCGGGTCGTCGCTGGCCGGCGGCTTTTCCATCACCAGCGACTTCCTTGACGCTGCGGAGATGTTCAGGAGCAGGTGTCCGGCGCGTCCTCCCCTTAGACACCGACACCGATGATGGCCCCGGGGAGAAGGTCTCAACGGGAGCCGAGTTCTCCCTGGGGGTTGAGAGCTAGGCCTGGGTCTCCCCTTAGCCTCGTCCCGCACTGCCTCGGCCTCCACCGGCCGGCGAGGACGTTACCCAGTCCCTCATTTCTCTTCCTGTCTTTGCGTTCCAGGGCCAAGGACGGTCGGAACACTCACATTCTGCTTCCGGAACCTCGCTCCCCGAGACTACTTCTTGAGCGCCTAGCTTCCTTTCCGTTTTCCTCTCCTGTCTACTGGCTCCTTTAATTTTTTTTTAAAGATTTATTTAGTTATTTATTTGAAATGCGAGTTAGAGAGCCCATGTGGGATGCCAGCACTGCAGGTGGTGGCTTCACCCGCTGTGCCACAGCGCCGACCCCTGGTTTCTTTACTTTTGAAGTCATCTTTCCCCTCTCGAAGAGAATACCTTCTCAGTAAGAGCACAGCCACTACTTTAGCTCTATCACCGTTAATGGTCTTCCTGGCCCAGGTGCAGGTGGATGCTAACAATTCTGAAAACTTCTGGACCCTTTTTCTAAGGAAGAAATAGCTAAAGCAGCTGTCTTTTAAAAAAATTTTTGACAGGCAGAGTGGACAGTGAGAGAGAGACAGAGAGAAAGGTCTTCCTTTGCTATTGGTTCACCCTCCAATGGCTGTCGCACTGTGGCTGGCACACTGTGCTGATCCGATGACAGGAGCCAGGTGCTTCTCCTGGTCTCCCATAGGGTGCAGGGCCCAAGCACTTGGGCCATCCTCCACTGCACTCCCGGGCCACAGCAGAGAGCTGGCCTGGAAGAGGGGCAACCGGGACAGAATCCAGTGCCCTGACTGGGACTAGAACCTGGTGTGCCGGCTGAGCCACGGCGCCGGCCTGTAAAGCAGCTGTCTTAAAGTCATGTGACCACCAGGCATTTTGGGTAGCAGAACTCCTGAGCCATTCTAGGTGTGGTCCATTTGCTCTGTGTTGAGTCACTTTGGGGTCACAGCACGGATGGAGCTTACCAGAGACCCACTCAGTGGCCGCTCCTAATTCAGTCTCAGGGAGTCCCGAGGCCAAACAATATGAAGGTCAAGGCTGGCCCTTGGTTGGGCTGCTGGCTGGGCTTCCATCTGCATGGGGTGTATGTGCAGGTGGTCATTGCTCCTGCCCTGGCATTCCCCTGAAGGGTGACCCTGTGAGCGAGGCTGACTGTCAGGGTTACGCATTGGAGACGGCAAATGGCCTCTTGAGCGGGGAGATGAGGATCCTGCAGGGCTGGTGGGTCACCCCCCCCCCCCCATCCCCAGACGGAGTAGAAGGCCCGGCACCAGTGCTAAGCCCTGGCTGGCATCTTGATCTTCTTCCCGGGTTCTTGTCCCCACACAGTAAGGATTCAAAGCAGAGGCTTCATCCAGTGCACGCTTGAGAGCTGGAGTCTTTTGAAGATTTGTTTACTTATTTGAAAGGCAGAGCTACACAGAGGCAGAGAGGTTTTCCACCTGCTGGTTCACTCCCCAGATGGCTCCAGTGGCCAGGCTGGGCATATCCGAAGCCAGGAGCCAGAAGCTTGTTCTGGGTCTCCCATGTGGGTGCAGGGGCCAAGCACTTGGGCCATCCTCCACTGCTTTCCCAGGCCATAGCAGAGAGCTGGGTTGGAAGAGGAGCACCTTGGACTTGAACTGGTGCCCATATGGGATCCAGGTGCTGCAGGCAGAGGCTTAGCCCACTACACCACAGTGCCAGCCCAGGATTACACTTCTTTACAGCTCAAGAATATGTCATTGTACATATACTCCGCATTTTCTTTACCCACTCATCTGGTGATGGACACCACGGTTGGTCCCACACTTTGGCTATTGTGAACAGTGCTGCTATATGCATGGTGGAACAAATCTGTTTTCTTAAAGATGGATTTATTTGAGAGGCTGAATTAAAGAGGGGGAGACAGATATTCCATCTGCTGACTTCCCCCCAATGACTGTGATGGCTGCGTCAAAACTAGGAGCCAGGAACTCCATCCAAGTCTCCTGCATGGGCGGCCGGGCCCAAGCACTTGCCCGACTTGGGCTGCTCTCCCAGGTGCATTAGCAGGGACCTGGATTGGAAGTGGAGCAGCTGGGACTCGAACCAGTGCTCATATGGGCTGCCCGTGGCCCAGGCAGTAGCTTAACCCATTGTGCATCACATAATGCGAGCCCCGTAGGTATCTCTTGGATAAAAATGAGTTCATGTCTTCTGGCTGTTTCCCAGATAGTGGGATTGTGGGCTCATGTGGCAAGGCTATCTCTAGTTTTTGAAGATCTCCATCCTGTTCCACAGTGGGCACACTAATTTAGATTCCCAGCAGCAGTGTGTGAGAGTTGCCTTTCTGCACATTGTCGCCGGCATTTGTTGCTCTCCTTGGGATCTCAGCCAATCTGACGGGCGAGACAAAGCCTCACTGTGGTTGATGCGCGTTTCCCTGGTGGCACGTGGCACTGAGTCTGTTTTCATGTATTTGTTGGCCGTTGGCATTCTTTGGAGAACTGTCTATTCATGTGCTTAGCTCATTTCTATTTTTTATATAAACAAGATTGATCTGAAAGGCAGAATGACAGAGACAGAGAAATCTTTAGTCTGGTGGTTCACTCCCCAGATGATGGCAGAGACTGGGACTTCTTCGGGTCTCCGACTTGGGTGGCAAGGACGCAAGTCGTTGGGCCGTCCTCCGCTGCTTTCCCAGGCACGTTAGCAGGGAGCTGGATCAGAAGTGGAGCCTCTAGGACACGAGCCAGCGCCCCTATGGGGTGCTGGCATCGCAGGTGCTGGCTTAACCCACTCTGCCACAACACCAGCCCCTTTGCCCGGTCCTTCACGGGATTGGTTGGTGGAGTTGTTGAGTTACTGTCGTGTTCTAGATATTAATCCTTCAGTGGATGAATAACGTGAAATATTTTCTTTCTGTTGCGTATCTCTTCACTCAACTGATGGCTATGCAGGAGCTGCTGACTTGGCTGGAAATCCCCGTTGTCTGGCTTTGTTTTTGCTCCTTGCACTTGGGGGGTCTCACCCAAGAAGTCATCACCTGCGATGTGAAAATGTTTCCCCTATGTTTTCCTGAGAAACTTCATGGTCTCAGGTCTGAAGTTGAGGTTTCTGGTCCATCCTGAGTTGGCTTTGGTATGTGGTGAGCGTAGGGTTCTCATCTCGTTCTTCTGCATATGTATATCCAGTTTTGCCCACACGTTCATTGAAGAGATGATCCATTCTTTCTCCAATTTGTGTTTTGAGTGCTTGGATAAATTATCAGTTGGTTTGATGCATGTGGATTACTTTCTGGGCTCTCTGTTTTGTCCCATTGATGTGTGTGTCAGTTTTCATGCCAGTACGATGCTGTTTCAATCACCATAGCTTTGTAGTATGCTTGGAAATCGGGTATTGTGATGCCTCCAGCTTGATTTTTTTTTTTTTTTTTTTTTTTGCTTGGGATCCCTTTGGCTACTTCTTGATCTTAGTGATTTCCATCTCAATTTTAGGATTGTTTGCTCTAATTGTGCAAAGAATGTCAACAGGGAGATATTTGTTTGGCTTTACAGGAAAAATGCTGTTTTTATGCTAACAAGTCCGGCATTGTTCACAATAAAATCAAGACACTTCAAAAAGATCTGGAGCGTGGTTGACGTGCCATGGCTGAAAATCCCTTTTGGACGGGGTGGAATGGACTGCTTCCGTATTTGCTACTGCTTTTAGGCCCCATTGCTGGTTTGCTTGTTACACTATCTGTAGGTCCTTGTCTTTTCAGTAAGCTGATGACCTTTATCAGACAGCAAGTAGATAATTTGGCAGCCAGACCAATTCAAATACATTAGCAAAGTCTGGCCATGGAAGATCCCCTGGAGAACGTTATCTCTCTCTCTGGCCGGTGAGGTCACAGTCCCTCCAACAACTGACTCTCCCCTCTGGTCTGCTGCTGCCCCAGTCGGGAGCCCAGGAAGGGCCCCAGGCCTATCAATAAGACGAGCAGTAAGCCAATGACGGGCACCTTCCCGGATCCTCACCCACCTAAGACAGGAGTCCTTGGGGACTGGCAAGGATATCCAATGACGGGTAAGAGGTGATGGAGCTCCAGTCGATTCCTAAGATAGGCACTGCTCGCTCATCACACTTGGCCTAACCGGTAGCCATTTTTACTTAATTAATAAAAAAGGGGGATATGTCAGGGACCACGCAGCATGTGGCCTCTTAGTGGAAAACTACTGAGGCAGGGCTAGACAGCCCAGACCAGAGAGTACTGATAACGCAACCTTGTGTGACCTTGTGCCTTAAGACCTTGTAACCTTTCCCCTACTTTGACAAGCAGTGCAGCTACAAGATAAGCTCCCCCTCTTTCCCCTACCCAACGTCCTGCCCTCCTAAATGCCCCTCCTTCCCCCACCCGACACCCTGCCTTTATGATATATAAGTGTGTGGTTGAAAAATAAAAAGTGCAGCTTGAACAGCCAAAAAAAAAAAAAAACTGATTTTCAAAGAGAGAGAGAGAGCTCTTCCATCTGCTGGTTCACTCCCCTAGATGGCTGCAATGGCCAGTGCAGGGTCTGGTTGAATCCAGGAGCTAGGAGTTTGATCTGGGTCTCCAATGTGGGTAGCAAGGGCCCAAACATTTGGGCCATCTGCTGCGGCTTTCCCCAGCCCATTAGCAAGGAGCTGGATTGGACGTGGAGTAGCCAGGACTCGAACCGGTGCCTATGTGGGATGCCAGTGTTACAGGCAGCTACGTAACCCGCTACGGCACAATGCTGGTGCTATCACTGCTACTTGTTTTGTTTTTTAAGCTTTATGTGTTTATTTACTTGAGAAGCAGAGTCACAGAGAGGGAGAGTGGGGTGGGGGGGAGAGAGAGAGGCAGAGATCTTGATCCGCTGGTTCACTCCTCAAATGGCTGCAATGGCTGGGGCTGGGCCAGGCTGAAGTCAGGAGTCTGGAACTCCGTCTGGGTCTCCCATGTGGCTGCAGGGACTCTTGCCCTCAGGCCATATTCAGCTGCTTTCACAGGCTCATTAGCAGGGAGCTGGGTTGGAAGTGGAGCAGCTGGAACCTTACCTTAACGTACTGCATCACATTGGTATTTGAACAGGGATTGTATTGAGTCCAGAGATCACTTTAGGTAGTATAGACAGTTCAATGATAATAATTATTTCAATCCATGAGCAAGGAATACCCATTTTCTGTGTCCTGGGATTCTCATTCAGTTTTTTCCTAGATATTTGGGGTGTGGGTGTGAGTGTGTTAGTGTGTATGGGATTTCTTTGATTTTTCTTGTAGTGAGTTCCTTATTGGTGTGTTAAAAAAAATCTGCTGTTTTCTGTCTGTTGTTTTTGTAACCTGCAACTGTGCTGAATCAGTTTATCAGTTGCAACAGTGTTTGGGTGGGATGTTCAGCTTTTCCAGCGTGCAACACCGTGTCATCCACAAGCACAGATATTGTAAGTTCCTGCTTTCCAGCTGTCATGCCCTTTATGTCTTTCCCTCCCTAATTAATCTTATTAAAACTTGCAGTACTGAATTGAACAGGAGTGGCGAAAGTGGACCTCCTTGTCCTTGTCCAGATCTGAGGGGAAATGCTTCCAGTTTGCCACAGTCTGGTACTGGCTGTTGGTTTGTCATACATACCTTGATAATTGTCAGCTATGTCCCTGCTGTACTGAATTAGTGGATGGTTTTTTCATGAAGGAATGTTAGATGACAGCAAACACTTTGTCCAGGACCAGCACTGTGGTGTAGTGGGTTAAGCTGCCGCCTACAGCACCAGCATCCCACGGGGGCATGGGTTTGAGTCCCGGCTGCTCCACTTTCATTCCAGCTCCCTGCTAATGCGCCTGGGAAATCTGTAGAGCGTGACTCGAGTGTTTGGGCTCCTGTTAGTCATTTGGGGAGCGAATCAGCAGATGAAAGATTCTCTGTGTGTATGCATGTGTGTGCACACACGTGCGTAAAACTAATTTCTCAAATGTGTAAAATAAATCTTGGAGAAAAACACTTTTTCTACACCCATTGAGACGAGCCTATGGTTTTTGTTCTTCATTCCCTTGATGTGACTTATGTTTATTGATTGTGAGTGTTGAACCATCCTTGCACCTCTGGGAAAATCCCACTTGATCGTGATGTGTGACCTTTGTGACACAGTGTTGGCTTTGGTTTGCCAGTATTTTGTTGTATTTCGGGACCTGTGGTCACCACAGGATATCAGCCTGCAGTTCTCTCTTTGTGTTCTGCGTTTGGTTTTGGTGTCAGAGTGAGTTCCACCCTGTTAGATGTTTCGGAATAGTTTGACAGGTATTGGCGTCAGTTCCTCTTCACTACTGAATTCTACAACATGGAAAGCCGTCAGGTCCTGGACTTGGCCTTACTGGAATATTGGAATTACTCCTCCAGCCTTGGGGTTGTTATGGTGCTGTTTAGATGCCTGGATCTTCTTGATTTAATCTTGGTTATATGGATCAAGAAAGCGTTCCATTTCTTCCACGTTTTCCAATGTGTTAGAACAGAGTTGCTCATAGTAGTTTCTTGGTACTTCAGTGGTATTGTTGTAGTAGCTCCGTCTGTATCTCAATGTCAGTTGAGCTTTCTCTCTCTTTTCTTGGATAGCTTGGCAAAAGGTTTGTCAGTGTGGTTTATCCTCTGAGAAAAGGTTTTTATTAATTTTTTTAGTTTTCATTTATTTCTACTCTGATCATGACAATTTCTTGCCTCCTGCAAATTTTGTGTTGGGCATGTTCTTGTTTTGCTAGTTTGTTGAAATGTATCATCGGATCATTTATCTGAGATCTTCCTTTTTTTTTAAAGAAAAATTTATTTATTTGAAAGGCAGAGTTACAGAGAGGCAGAGAGAAAGAGAAGGAGGTATCTTCTATCCACTGGTTCACCCCTCAGATGGCCGCAATGGCTGGAGTTGAGCCAATCCAAAGCCAGGAGCTTCTTCCAGGTCTCCCACGTGGGTGCAGGTGCCCAAGGACTTGGGTCATCCTCCACTGCTTTTCCAGGCCATAGCAGAGAATTGGAATGGAAGTGGAGCAGCTGGGACTCGAACCAGCGCCTATGTGGGATGCCAGCACTGCAGGTGGTGGCTTTATCTGCTAGGCCACAGAGCTGGCCCCGCCATAAACTTCTCACTTACTACCTTTGTTGTATCCCTTAGATTTTGGTTAGCTGTATTTTTCATTTTCATTTGTTTCGTAAAAGTTTTTGATTGATTAGCTGACCCACTGGTAATTGGTGTCATGTTTAACTTCTGTGTGTTTGTAAAGATTGTTTAGAAGTTGCTATTGTCTAGTTTGATTCGTCTGTGGCCAGAGGGGATACAGGGTATGATTTCAATCTTTAAATGTACTGAGGCTTGGTTTGTGACCTAATAAATGATCTCTCCTAGAAATCGTTGCATGTCCTGAAGAGGAGATCGTGTGCACAGCAGCTGCCGGGTGACACGTTGTGGTTCTGTAAAAACCTTCTAGGTCTGTTTGCCCCAAGTGTGGATTCACGTTCATGTCTGGGTGATCTGTCCACTGACGACAGTGGCTGCTGCAGGCCCCAGTGCTGTTGGACTGGCGTCTGTCTCTCGCTTTAGGTCCGACAGTATTTGCTGTATTCCCTGCATGGTCTTGTGATGGGTGCATATGTATTTGATACCATCTACTGAACCAATCGCTTTATCAAGATATTACGTCGTTCTATGTCTGCTTTTACAGTTTTTTGATTTGAAGTCTGATAGAACAGTATAGCTGCTCCTGCTCATTTTTTGTTTCCAGTCGCCTGATGTCTTTCTCCAGCCCTCAACCTTCAGTCTAGGTGTATCTTCACCTGTGAACTGAGTTTTGTAGGCAGCATAGAGAAGGCTCTCGTGCGTGCACGTTCATTCATTCTCTGTCTCTATCTCTCTCTCTCTCCTTTCCTCGTTCAGCCAACCTGTATCTTTTGATGGGGGGAGACTCAGTCCGTTTACATTCAAAGTTAGTATTGATAATGACAGCTGTCATTTTGCTGATTGGTTGTTGATCATTTTGCACTGTTGGTGAATCTGACAGTGTCACATGTTTTCGTGATGGCTCCTTCTGATGTAGGACTCCCCTCAGAAGTTCCTGTAAGTCTCCTCTGGTGGTGATGAGTTGTCCGTTTTTGCTTGGCTAGGAGATGTATTATTTCTTCTTCACTTTTTTTAAAAAAGATTTTATTTATTTATTGACAAGTAGAGTTACAGAGATAGAGAGAGAGGTCTTCCATCCACGGGTTCACTTCCCAGATGGCTGCAATGGCCAGAGCTGCACCGATCTGAATACAGGAGCCAGGAGCTGCTTCTGGGTCTCCCACATGGGTGCAGGGGCCCGAGGACTTGGGCCGTCTTCTACTGCTTTCCCAGGCCATAGCAGAGAGCCAGATCAGAAGTGGAACAGCTGGGATTTACACTGGCGCCCGTATGGGATGCCAGCACTGCCGGTGGTGGCCCTACCTGCTACGCCACAGCGCCGGCCCCTAGCGTGTTCTCTGGGAGGCGTTATGCCTCCCTGCTTCTTCATGTGTCCCTGTGTCGACGTCTGCACATCTGGTCTAACAGTCCCTTCCTTATGGAGTAGGCTGTGTCAGAAAAGAGGTTTTTGCTTAGATGGGATGCAGGGTAGCGCTCGGCTTGTTCCTTTGGCTTTGACTCTAACTCTGGAGTGATTTATTTTGCTTTAATCAGCGTTAGCATCCGTGACACCAGGGTCTGCAGCAGTGTGTGGAGGCGGAAAGACGACTTCAAAGGGGGTGTGGGCTTCTTAGCGTCTTGATCTTCAGTCCCCAGAGCCGGTTGCCTGTCAGCTAGGATTTGTGACAGCTGGGGTCTTAGTCTGACGGACGTGGAGGGGACTGTCCCCTAGTCCTGCTTGGCCAGCCTGAGGGCTGCTGGCACCCGTGGCACCGATAGCTGTGGCTCTGGGCTGTGTGAGGCGTATGGGCCTTGCCCAGCTCCTGCTCTGAGAGTGGCTGGTGTGGGGGCTGACGGCACCAGAGCCCTAGTCCCAGAGCTGGTCCGTTCCTACAGCGTGAGTGTGATACGCTGGAGATTTTACACTGTGGAGGTGGGTCCAGAAAAGTGACATGCAGGCGGGGCCCCCCGAGTCTTGCTGGGTAGACACCAGTGATTCCGAGGCAGCGAGAGCTACTTCGCAGTCCCGATGCTACAGGACGCGGTACGGTCTTCCCCGGGAGAGGCGGCTGGGCTGTGAATCGTGGGAGTTACCTGGCGGAAGAGAACCGTGCACACGGAGCTCTCCAGACGCCACGAGTGCCGGTTACTACAGAGCCAGCGACGCCAGCAGCAGCAGTCCCGGCTCTGCGAGGCACGGAGGGAACTGCCCCCAATTCGCACGTGGTGTGCAAGGAGGGTGCTGGGACTTGGCCCTGTGCCCCCAGCACTGTGACCTAGCAGGTGGACAGAGAACTTCTTCCGGTCTGATCTTCTACAGTTGTCATGGGTTGCCTCTGGTGCTAGTTCCTTGCAGCGAAGCCCCGCTGGATCAGCCAGATGAGGAAGTGTGAGCTCGGGCTTGTCCCCAGTGACTCCCAGATTTGCAGGGCACGAGGGTTTGCTCCCAAACATGGAAAGCGCCCCATCTCTGGTGGCTTCGGGTAGCAGCGGGAATGCTCACTGTTCCTTAGAGCGGTCTTCGACAGCGGCTCTACAAGAGCAAATTGAGTGTGGCCCTTGGGCACGGAGGGAGGCCACGTGACATCGCTCTCTGGGGCGAACTAGTTGCTCAGAGCCCAGTGCGCTGCCTGGGCTGGACTTGAGTCAGTGCTGGGGACTTCGCAGCTCCCCCGAAGCCAGGGCCGTCAACAGTGGGAGCCGCGTCACCCTCTCTGGCCTTTTCCTGCAAGATGGCGATCCCAGGCCGGAGGCAGTGGAGCAGGTGCTGTGGTGCTGTGGCGACTGTGGCGGCCGGCGGCGGTTGTGAGCCTGTCCCCTCTCTGCACTGCCTCGGGGAGTCTCTGCCAGTCGGTTACTTCCTTACTGGGAATTCTCCCGGGCGGTTCCCTAGGAAATGACCCTTCCTCTGTGTTCCTGGTATTTCTATGGGGCTCAGGTGAGCACAGCCAGCCTGGATTTCCCCGAGATCTTTGAGCGCACAGCCGATCTGTCACACACACCCCCACCCCAAAGCCATGTCCCGCGTGCCAGCGTCAGCAGGTGTGGTTCCCTGCAGTCTGAACAACAGACGTCCTGGGGAGACATTTTCCTGAGCCTAGAGATGGAACATGGAAATGCGGAACCAAAAACATTTTAAATGAGATGCAAAAATGCACACGTTGTACCAATTCATTGATTCTCAAGTAATTTTATCTTGTTTGACATTAGTTCATAGATTTTCTGTTTTCTTCTTACTCACAGAAAGTCTTACTGGTCCATTTTTTAAAATTTAAGATTGATTGATTTGAAAGGCAGAGTTGCAGAGAGGAGAGACAGAGACCTTCCATCTGCTGCTTGAATCGCCAAGTGGCTGCAGCGATGGGGCTGGGCCAGGCTGAAGCCAGGCGCTTCCTCCTGGTCTCCCATGTGGGTGCCGCGGCCCGAGGACTTGGGCCATCTTCTACTGCTGTCCCAGGCCATAGCAGAGAGCTGGATCGGAAGTGGAGCAGCTGGGACTTCAACTGGCACCCATATGGGATGCTGGCACTGCAGGCAGTGGCTTTAACCTGCTGCGCTGCCCACCCCCACCCCCCTTTTTAAAAGTATTTGTACCCATGTGGGAGACCCGCAAGAAGCTCCTGGCTTTGGACCAGCCCAGCAAATGACAGCTACATAGATCCATTTGCTCAGTAGTCTGTTTCAGCTCTGATGTCTTCCCTGGTTGTATGTCTAGATAATCTGTCCTTTGAGGACAGCGGGATGCTGGAGTCACCCACCAGAATTGCCTTGCAGTCTGTCGCCCCCTTTGGGTCTAACAGTAGGGGCCGTATACATTTGGTCTTGCGTTGGGTGTGCTTGTCTGATGTGTCTTCTTGCTGACTTGAACCTGTTGTTAAAATACTATGTCCTTTATCTTACTTTACAGTCTGGGAATTAAGGTCTGTTTTATCTGGTACCAGGAGAGCTACGCCTGCTCACTTTTGATTTCATTTGCCTGTTAAATCTTTAGCCCTTCACTTTTAGTCTGTGTATATCGCGCTTTCTCTCGCTCTCTCTTTTAAGATTTACTCATTTATTTGAAAGGCAGAGTTAAAGAGAGGTACAGACAGATACAGAGAGGTCTTCCATCCACTGTTTGACTCCCCAGATGAGCACAGTGGCTGGAGCTGCATTGATCCATAGCCAGGAGCCTGGAGCATCCTCTGGGTCTCCCACGCAGGTGCAGGGGCCAGAGGACCTGGGCCATCTTCTATTGCTGTCTCAGGCCATAGCAGAGAGCTAGATTGGAAGTGGAGTAGGCAGGAGAGATTCGAACCAGTACCCTACGCAGCACTGGCCCTCCTGTGTGTATACCTTTGTAAAGTGAGTTTCTTACAGGCAGCGTACAGTCACGATTTCTTTTTAAAATTTATTTGACAGGTAGAGTTATAGACCAACAGAGAGGAAGATCTTCCTTCCGTTGGTTCACCCTCCAAATGGCCGCTACAGCCGGCGCTGTGCCAATCCGAAGGCAAGAGCCAGGTGCTTCTCCTGGTCTCCCATGGGGTGCAGGGCCCAAGCACTTGGGCCATCCTCCACTGCACTCCCGGACCACAGCAGAGAGCTGGCCTGGAAGAGGGGCAACCGGGACCAGAACCCAGTGCCCATGTGGGATGCCGGCGCCGCAGGAGGAGGATTAGCCTAGTGAGCCATGGCGCCGGCCAAGAGCAGGTTCTCAACACCTTGTCTATTTCTTCTCCTTCAGGAATGCCTGTAATATGAGTAGTTGACACCTAATGGTGTCCCATATTTCACATAGACTGCCTTCATTGTTTTTAATTCTTTCCTCTTTGGGTTATCCCGAAAAGTCTTATCGAGGTAAGAAATTCTTGACTTGAACTCGGTCTCTTCTGCTGTTCAAACTCTAAATCATAGTTTTGATCTCACTGATTAAAGATCTCCTCTCATTGGTTTCTCTCAATGACTTCTGTCCCCTACTAATGGCTCGCATTCATGTCGCTCACGCACGGGCTCGTTTCTGTAATCCGTGTCCTCTCATCTCGTTGCGTCTCTTACCGCAGTTACTGGAGCCCAGTCACTTCACAGAGGCCTGCGGCTCACCAGCTGACTCGGGGGCAGCAGTGTGTTCCTTCAGAGCTGCCACGCCGCCTTGCTTCTTCGTGTCTCCTGCGCCGCTGTGTTGCCGTTTGCACGTGTAGGGTAGTCGTCCCTTCTTGATAAACGAGGTTGTGTTGGCAGAGTTGGATTTGGCTGGAACACAGGCTGTCACCAGGCCTGGTGCTTTGGTGAGCGCAGGAGAGCAGCCCCTGAGGGACTGCGTTGGTCTGAAGCAGCGTCCGTCTTGTCTGTAAGCAACACAGTGGTCGCGTGTGCTGCGGTTCTGTGGACAGAAGTGTGGCTTTGCGACGAACGCGGGTTTCCCAGGGTGTGTGTTCAGTCACCCTCATGTTTGCGATAGCCTTGTTCTCGGTGCTTGGGGAGGCCAAGGTAGCCGTCCCCTGTCCTGCTGGCCAGCCTGAGTGACCCCAGGGTTGATGGCACCGACTGCCGTGGCTCTAGGACCGTGATGCACGTGGACCCTAACGCAGGTCCTGCTGGGAGAGGCCTGGATGGGGCTCCAGGCTCCTGGCTTTGGCTGGGCCCAGCCGCAGCTCCTGCAGCCTTCTGGGGAGTGAAACAGTGGATAGAAGACCTCTGTGTCTGTCTGTCTTTCTCTCTCTTCCTTTATAACTGTGTCTTTCAAATAAATATAAAAAAAAGTTCATGGGTTCATGGAAAATGTGTTGTATGAAAAAGCCATGCATGGATTTCAGATTTTCACCAACATGAAGTTTCTTCTGGTGTTTCCAGGAACTTGCACTTGACCACATGTTGGTAACTGTTGGCCCAGGTTCATTTTTCTGCCATTCTCTTGCTGTGGATGTTTGCAAATTTCCATAACAGTTAAATGAATGAGCAGAGGTCAGGTTCAAGAAGTCATTGTGGGGGACCAGTGCTGTGGCACAATAGGTTAATCCTCTGCCTGTGGTGCCGGCATCCTATATGGGTGCCGGTTCTAGTCCCGGCTGCCCCTCTTCCAATCTGGCTCTCTGCTATGGCCTGGGAAAGCAGTGGAAGATGGCCCAAGTCCTTGGGCCCCTGCACCCATGGGAGACTGGGAAGAAGCTCTTGGCTGCTGGCTTCGGATTGGCGCAGCTCCGGACGTTTTGGCCATCTGGGGAGTGAACCAATGGATGGAAGACCTCTCTGTCGGTCTCTCTCTCTCACTGTCTGTAACTCTGCCTGTCAAATAAATAAATAAAATCTTAAAAAAAAAAAGTCATTGCCAAAACCCATGTCAGAGAGCTGTGCTCTTTGCTTTATTCTAGGAGTCTGATGGTTTTGGGGTTTACGTTTAAGTCTTTTTCTTTTTTTAAAAAAATATTTATTGGGGCACCGGATTGTGTCCCGGTTGCCCCTCTTCCAGGCCAGCCCTCTGCTGTGGCCCAGGAGTGCAGTGGAAGATGGCCCAGGTACTTGGGCCCTGCACCCCATGGGGAGACCAGGAGAAAGCACCTGGCTCCTGCCATCAGATGAGCGCGGTGCGCTGGTTGCAGCGTGCCGGCCGCGGTGGCCATTGGAGGGTGAACCAACGGCAAAGGAAGACCTTTCTCTTTGTCTCTCTCACTGTCCACTCTGCCTGTCAAAAATAAAAAAATATATTATTTGAAAGGCAGAGTTACATAGACGCAGAAGCAGAGAGAGAGGTCTTCCATCCGCTGGTTCACTCCCCAATTGGCCACAGTGGCCAGAGCTGCGCTGATCCAAAGCCAGGAGCCAGGAGTTTCTTCCAGGTCTCCCACATGGGTGCAGGGGCCCAAGCACTTGGGCCACCTTCCACCGCTTTCCCAGGCCACAGCAGAGAGCTGGAGCAGAAGTAGAGCAGCCGGGACTCGAACCAGCGCCCGTATGGGATGCTGGCACTGCAGACAGCGACTTGACTGCTACGCCACAGCGCCGGCCCCTTTAACATATTTTGGGTTAACATTTGTGTGTGGTGTGAGGTAAGGGTCTAGAATGTTCTGCATGTGGATGTGCAGTTCTCACAGCGCCATGTGCTGAGGAGACTTCTGTCCCTGTTGTGTGTTCCTGGCACTCGTGTCAGAGGTGAGTGAAGCAGATGTGCACGGTTTATCTTCTGGTCGGTCTCTTCGCATGCCAGCAGCATACTGTGGTGATTATTACAGCCTTGTGATAAAACTGGCATCGGGAAGCGTGGTGCATCCAGATTTGCTGCTGTTTGCCAGGACTGCGGGTCCACACAGCCCTCAGGGTCGTCTCTTCCGTTTCTGTGAACAGCGCTCCTGAATCTCAGTGGAGCGTGGGCTGAATTCGTAGGCGTCGCTTTGAGTAGTCAGGGCATTTTGACAACATTGATTCTTTAGATCTCAACACAGGGCTTCCTTGGATTTGTTTCTGTCCTCTTCAGCTTCTTCGCTCGGTTTTCTGTGTGGGTTTTCACTGTCTTGGTTAACAATGCTCCGAAGTGTGTTCCTCTTGTTGATGCTGCGGTCAGCAGGACCGTGGACTTCATTTCTGCTGTTTGTTTCTGTTGGTGGGTGGATAGCTGCTTACCTGGGATGCTGCTCTCCTGAATTTGCTTCCATTTTCTGGTGGCCCCGTTAGGATTTTCTAGGTAAGATTGCATCAGGAAACAGCAAATTTAACTTCTTCCTCTCTGATTTGGACACTTTTTATTTATTTTCTTGCTTAAGGGCTGCGGTTAGGACTCGGGAGAAGGTGCGCGAGTGGGCATGGTCGTCTGGTTCCTGCTCTGGGAGCTGCAGGACGCTCCCTCCCCGTGGAGCGGGGACTGGCGTGGGCTTGCAGTCACGCACTGATCCTTGTTCTCATGCGGTTAGGAGCTGCACCTGCTGAAACACCTTTGCCTGCCGGTGGTAGATCCCGCTGGTTCTCGGTGCAGGAACCCATGAGCACGCTGCCGAGTCGGCTTTGTAGCATCGCACTGGAGGCGTTTGCACCTGAGTGCACCGGGGCTGTGACTGTGTGGTTGTCTTGTGGCATCCGGGTACCCGGCCCCCGTTCCAGGATAACACGGGCCTCATCCAGTGGGTCGGGAAGTGTTCTCTGCTCTCCACATCCCTGGAAGGGTCGTGAACGACTGGCGTGATTCACCGCGCTGGCCCGGGGAAGGTTCTTGTTCCCAGATAGCTGTGTGCATGTCACTTTGACACCGTGATGAGGTTGAAAAGTCTTAGTACTCCATCCGCGTCTCCCATTAGGGTGTGGGGGGCCCAAGCGCTCAGGCCATCACCTGCTTTCCTATGCACACTCACAGGGAGCCGGGTGGGAATGGAGGAGCTGGGACTCGAACCGGCGATCATGGGGGACGCCAATGTCGCAGGCGGCAGCTTTACCCTCTGCGGCACAACACAGGCCTCCATGTGGAAAAATCTTGAGTTGGATCATGTGCCCAGGGCTGGCTGCTGACGCACACGGCGTGTGGTTGTCGGCGGGAGCAGGAGACTGAGCCTTTTGAGCACAGGGCCCAGGCTCTGCTTCTGTGCGAAGTGTTGGGAGCAGGCAGCACTCGAGACAGGACATCCGGGGATGCGGGAGGGGGAAGCTCCGGGGGGCAGGGAGCGTGTCTTAGTGGGGAGAATGTTCTGGAATCCGAGCCTGGTGGTGGACGGACAACTCTGTGACTAGTGTGGGTAAATTGTATGGTATGCAGTGGTCTCCCACAGGGGTGGCAGGAACCCTGCTGCCTCCCAGAACCGGTATTGGCAGGGAGCAGGGCCAGGGACTGACACCCGGGCTCTCTGACTGTGGTGCAGGTGTCCTCGGAGGGCTGCCTGTGGGAGGAGACAGAGGTGTGCACAGCATCGGTGCCCCGGTGCTGGCCGGGCCGGTGCCGTGTGTTCTGGAAGAAGGGTCCCGGGGCTCAGAGCAGCCGGCTCGAGGGTCTCTGAGGAGGCGGCTGAGAGGGTGGCTGCCCGGAACCTGCTGGCCGTCCGCGGTCCTGACTTGGGTGAAATTAAGGTTTGTTGGCTATGGAGTTTGGTTTTTTTTTTTTTTTTTTTGCATATTTATTTCAGAAGCAGAGAGAGAGATGCAGAGAGCCCCCACTCACCAGTTGGCTGTCCAGCAGCCCACAGTGCCGAAGCCAGGAGCCGGGAACTCGGTCCAGCTCCCCCGCGTGGGCGGCAGGAACGCATCTGCTTGCGCGTCCCCGCGGCCTCCCCGGGCCTGCGTTTACAGGAGCTGGAGTCGGGCTGGGGCTGGCGGCACAGCCACGTTCACCCTCCTGGAAGTCCAGCTCGCACTGTGGCCAAGGGCATCATCGAAGAAAAAGTTCATTAATAAGTTAGAAGTTGATGCATCAATATGTTGAGAATCCTATAAAGGGACTGTTGAATGAGGAAAATTAAAAACCATGCGATGGACCATTTAAAATAGGCAAAAACTTTGTGGCTTGTGTTGGAGAAGGTTCCCTTGTGCTTGCAAACTTGGCCGCTGACGGCAGCCCTTGGTTTTGTTTCTGGAGGTTATAGACAGGAGGTTGGGGGGCTTCTGCTTTGGGACAGTCAGTGCAGGTTAGAGCCTTTGTCATTAGAGTTAACAAAAGACCCAGTGGGGTAGAACGGATCCTGGGTTTTAAGGATTTGTTTACTTGAAAGGCAGTTCTAGAGAGAGCAGAGATAGACTGACATTGATTGATTGGTTATATCTCCTGGGTCAGTCCCCAAGTGGCTGCAGCAGCTGGAGTTAGCCAGGAGCTGGGGACTCCATCCAATTCCAGGTGGGCGCAGGGCCCGAGAGCTTGGGTCATCTGCTGCTGTGTTCACAGGCTCATTAGCAGGGGCAGGATCAGAAGCAGAGCAGCCGGACTTGAACCAGGGATGTTGGTACCGCAGGCGGTGGCTTCACTTGCTGCGCCACAGCGCCACCCCGTGTCGTCGTTTTAAACATTGCTTTTCGAAGTGCCAGGGACACCTGGATGCACTCTGCGAGACTGCTGAGCAGCATGCAACTCCCAGATCTCACAGTGAACACTGAGCGCTTCGAAAGGCTCGGGGAGAAAGAGAATGAAAAGACGAGTTTATTTTGTTGCAAACAATTTTTTTTTAGATCGATGCATCGATGCATGCTTTTTTCATATTATACATTTTTCATGAACTGAAAACTGTCCAATTAGCGTCAGTCTGTCTGGTTTTTGTGCTTGCTGTTTTAAGCTCATCGATGTGGCAGGTGCAGCTGGCCTCGTCCGGCATTCCTGGCCTGCGTTCCAGTGAGCACCGTTGCTGTGATGAAGTTGCTGCCGGGGCCGTGGGCTCTGGTGGCCTCTCACTACACCTGCTGCTCTCTGCCCCCCACTGCACTGCCGTCTGCGGTGACGCTGGCTGGTCCCGACTCCCCACACGTGGTGGCAGCAGCACTCAACTTGGTCCGTGGGGGATGTATTTCCCTTAACGACCTCCAGCCCCACCCGGGTCCATGGAAACATCGGAGCAGCACCGCAGTGTGTGGCTGGGCGGAGTCCCTGGGTGTCCCTGAGCCGTGCTGTCTCCATCTTGTCACCGCTGGCGCGCGGGTAGCTGTGTGCAGCACAGTGTGGCTGCTGCACCGCCGGTCCTGGGGCGTCCTGAGCAGCCCCACGCCCCCCCCCCCAGCAGTTCCACTCCTCTGCTGGCGTCCTCCCTTGTGAGAATGGTCGAGCCCTAGGGCTGTCGCTCGCATCCCCTGATGACCAGTGAGGTTCAGCATTTGGTTCCCACGTTGTGGGCCGTCTCCTCTGGGTGGAGCAGATCCCGTGTGTCTGCCTTTGCTTTTCAATGAGTTTTGAGTCGATCTGGCACGGGACTCATCCTCTGCACGTGCCAGTCCAGTCCGAGGGGCAGCCGGAAGGAGGGGGGGCGGCTCCTTGCTGAGAAAAGACCAGGAAGGCTTTAGTCGGAGTCAGGCTGGGCCACTCCCGTCTCCAGACCCGGGTTTCCCAGCTGGAGAAGGCATCAGGCTTGAAGCTGGAGCTCTGGCTCCTGTCAAACGCAGGACGAGGAAACCTCTCCCGGGTTATGGGGGCGGTGGGCCTGCAGCGGCTCACAAGGGGCCGACTAGACGGAAAGCGCGTTCCCTGAAGCGGCCACGAGGGGGCGACAGAGACCAGGGTTGCTTTTTCTTGACAGGTTGTAATCTTTTTTAAAAAATTTTTTCCCCAGAAACCTTTTTATTAAGGTATACAAACTTAATACATTTCTTCTTTAAATTTTTAAAGATTTATTTATTTGAAAGACAGCTACAGAGAGAGGTAGAGACAGAGAAAGAGGTCTTCCATCCGCTAATTTACTCCCCAACTGGCTAAGTCAGGAGCCAGGAGCTTCTTCGGGGTCTCCGACTTGGGTGCAGGGTCCCAAGCACTTAGGCCATCTTCCATTGCTTTCCCAGGCCGTAGCAGAGAGCTGGATCAGAAGAGGAGCAGCTGGGACTTGAACTGGTGTCCATATGGGATGCTGGCGCTTTAGGCCAGGGCTTTAACCCGCCGTGGCACAGCATCCATACATTTCATAATTTGAATTTTAGGAACATGATGATTTTTCCTACCATAACCTCCCTCTCACCCCTCTTCCTCCTCCCTCTCGTACTCCCATTCATATTTTTTTAGTAATATCTATTTAACTGTGTTAAGAGTTCAACAAATACTATGGAGAAAAAACTGTCAACAGTCAAGACAAGGGCTCTTCAAAGTCATTGCTTCTCAAAGTGTCAGTTTCACGTGTACACATTGCCTTTTAGGTGCTCTGCTAGTTACCACAGGTCAGGGAGACAGGAGGATTTTGTGAGGGCTATGTGTCCGGGCCTTGTCTATTTCATCTCAGTTTTGAAATTTTTGCCACATAATACTAATGTTCATAAATATCTCTAATGAGCCCTTGCATTTATGTGGATTCATTTGTAATATCTTTTTCTCATCTCTGTGTTTGAGTTTACTTTCTTCTCAGTCTGCTAAAGGTTTGTTCATTCAAATTTTTTTATTTAGTTGAAAGAGTTACACAGGGAGGTAGAGACAGAGGTCTTCAATCTGCTGATTCACTCCCTCAATGGTCACAGTGGCTGGAGCTGGGCCGATGTGAAGCCAGGAGCCTGGTGCTTCGTCAAGGTCTCCTGTGTGAGTGCAGGGGCCCAAGGACTTGGGCCATCTTCTACTGCTTTCCCAGCCCATAGCAGAGAGCTGGATCGGAAGTGGAGCAGCTGGGACTGGAATCGGTGCCCATATGGGATGCCGGTGCTGCAGGCCAGGGCTTGAACACATTGTGTCGTAGTGCTGGCCTCAGGGTTTGTTAATTTTACCTCTTCAAAGAATCGGCTTTGGGGCTGGTGCTGTGGCGCAGGTTAAGCCACCACCTGCAGCGCCTGCATCCCACGTGGGCACCTGTTCACATCCCGGCTGCTCTACATCTGATCTGGCTCCTTGCTAACGCACCTGGGGAGGCAGCAGAGGATGGCCCAGGTCCTTGGGTCCCTGCACCCATGTGGGAGAGGGGGAAGAAGCTCCTGGCTTTGGCTGTCTGGGGAATGAACCAGCAGATGGAAGAACTCTGTTTCTCTCTGTGTCTCTGTAACTCTTTCAAATAAAATCTTTAAAAAAAATTAGTTCCTGAGTTCACTGATGTTTTATATTGCTCTTCTAGTCTCTGTTTAATTCTGGTCTCAGTTTTATGTCTTCTACTAGTTTTGGGTCTGACTTGTTCGTGTTTGGTTCTTGAGGTGTAGCCATATGCTGTTGCAGTGTGTGTGTGTGTGTGTGTGTGTGTGTGTTGTGTAGGCATTGATTCTTGGCCTCCTCTCTCTTGGTTCTGCCTGGCTGTATCCCATAGGTTTTGGCAAACTCTGTATCCATTTTCATTGGTTTCAAGCAAAAATACCTTTCTTCGTCCGTGATCCATGGGTTGTTGAGGAGTAAGTGGATGGATTTCCCTGTGTTTAAACCATTTCTGAAGTTTTCCTTGCCTTCTTGTTGGAGTTTGATTGCACTATGGTCGCAAAGATACTCAAATGTCTGCTGCTTTTTAAATTGGCTAAGACTTGTTAGCCAGCGTGTGAGCTGGCCCAGGCCTGCTCTTCGTGCTGCTAACGGGATGGAACGTTCTGTGAGCCCCACGTCCCCTACGGCGGTGCGCCTGTGGTGTTCTGTCTGGGTGACGGACACGCCCTCCAGTGTCTGAGCGTGGGCTGTGAGGTCCCCCCAGTCACTGCACTGATGTCTGAATCTCCTGGTGCTACACTCATGCCTCTGTGTGTTGGGCGCTCCGCGATTGGGTGTGTGTGTTGAGTTGGTTCCTGTTGCTGAATCGAATCCTTGAAGGTTAGACGGTGGTCTTCCTTGTCTCTTTGTACCACTTTGGGTTTACAGTCTGATACAAATGTGACAACTCTAGCACTTTTGTGGGCTCCGTTTGCACCAAGTCTCTCACTCCCTCTTCTCACTTCGGTCTGTGGGTGAGGTGAGTTTCTTGCAAGCGACCTGTATAGTTGTTGGGTTTTGTTATTGTATCTGTTCGGTCACTTGATGCATCTTACAGTTGGAGAATTTAATCCGTTTACATGTAAAGTTAATTGTTGATGTGTAAGGTCTACTGTCATGTTGATGCTTTCTTCTAGTTTTCTTGGGTTTCTTTCTTGGGACCAGCTCCATGGCACAGTGGGTTAATCTGTGGCCTGCAGCGCCAACGTTCCGTGTGGGCACTGGCTTGAGTCCCGGCTGCTCCACTTCTGATCCAGCTCCCTGCTAATGTGCCTGGGAAAGCAGCAGAGGATGGTCTAAGTGCTTGGGCTGGTGCTACCCATATGGGAGACCTGGATGGAGTTCCAGGCTCCTGGCGTCAGCCTGGCCCAGCCCTGGCCATTGTGGCCATTTGGGGAATGAACTGCAGGATGAAGATCTCTCCCTGTCTCTCCCTACCTCTCTAGCTGTGCCTTTCAAATAAATCTTTAAAAAAAGATATTCTACTAATTAATTACTTTGAAATGCTGATGATCAGATGGGGCTGACCAAAGCAGGTGTTTAGTTGTTTGTTTTTTGATTAAAAGGCAGAGTTAGAGGGAGGGGGAGAGTGAGAGTAAAAGCTTCCGTCTGTCGGTTCACTCCCCAAATGGCTGCGCTGACTGGGCATGGGCCAGGATGAGCTTGGATCTCTGCCTGGGTCTCCCACACAGGTGACAGGGACCCAAATACTTGCCCCGTCTCCTGGTGCCCTCCCACGGGAACCAGCAGGGAACTGGATCAACAGTGGGGAGCCAGGACGCTAACTGGCACTCACCTGGGATTCCAGTGTCACAGGCAGTGACTCATCCCACTGTGCCGCAACGCCAGCCCTCGGCAGTGTCTACTGCTGTGCCCACAGCTGCCCACACTCGGCTTTTTTTTTTTTTTTTTTTAAGATTTGATTTTATTTGAAAGGCAGAGAGAGAAAGAGGTCTTCCATCCATTAGTTCACTCCTCAATTGGCCACAATGACTGGAGCTGAGCCAAACTGAAGCCAGGAGCCAGTAGCTTCTTCCAGGTCTCCCTGCACCTCCCTGGTGCAGGGGCTCAAGCACTCGGGCCATCCTCCACTGCCTACCCAGGTGCATCAGCAGAAAGGGAGCTGGATCATAAGGGGAGCAGCTGGGATTCGAACTGGCACTCAAGAGGGGTGCGGTGTCACAAGTGATGGGTTAAGCAGGTGCACCACAACACCGGCGCTGAAATGAACTTGCTGCATGTTTTGCTGCGTCTTTCTTAGAGCCCCTGAGACGGTTGAACTCTTTCCTTCCAAAAGATAAAGACCATTGTCTCTGACAGCTTAAGCACGCAGTGAGCAGAGGCCTGCTTGTGCGTGAAGGTTTAAGGATTCTAATGCCCGACGTGATGGATTTTTTTCTGCCTGAGAATGGAACTTAAGGTTTCCCACTCTTAGTTCGCAGCTATCAGAAGAGGTTGGACGCGCCCCCGCCCCCGCCCCAGCAGGATCCATAGGTGCAAGGCCAAGATTGATTGATCGATTGCCTCTCTCTCCCTGTGGGCGGGTGGTTCTGGCACTCCACGGGTGCCGAGCTCTGGGGCTGCTCACGTCCCTTATGGAAGGTGGGACACTTGGCACTGAATCCTCTCGATGACTTACTCCATCTCAGACGGTGCAAACGCGGTGTGGAAGGCTGTCGCTCTGTTCCGGGAACAGTGACAGACAGGAAAGTGTTGGGCATAGACTGAGTTCTGTGCTAGGTGGGACGTGTGCCTACGCCATTGCCACTGGGCCTGAGTCCCCGTGCCCTGAGGCTGTGAGCCCCGAGGACAGGTTACTGCTCCCTGATAAAAGGGCGGTGGTCTCCCTGCATCACCTGCGGGCCCCTCCCCACCCCGCGCCTCTGGTCCCCTTGTGGTCCCGGCTGAGCTTTTAGCTGGCGTCCCTCGCAGCTTGGTGCCTGTGCGTGGCTCGTGACCGACTCAGACCTTTGTCCAGGCGCACTGCCTACGTCGTGGCTCCCAGCCATCGCCCGGGCCCGCTTCACTCCTGTGGCTGGGCAGAGCTGTGCGCCCAGCTCCTCTGGCCCAGGCGCGGCTCTTCCCCATCTGCCCTGCCACAGCTGCCTTCTCCTCTTCACCCCACGTGGCTCCGGCCTCGACTGCAACCCAGGTTTCGTTCTCCCGAGTTCCTTCGTGCCTGGCTTGGTGAACCCACGCAGCCCCGTCTCAGCCACAGCGTAGCTGCCCGCCCTGGAGAGATGGAGGGCTGGGCCACGAAGCCCTGCGCGTCTCTGCCTCCTCGTGTCAGCGACAAGTCAGCTGTTTGAGCGCCATGCCTGGCAGTGCAGGGCTGGAGGAGACCCCACGGCGTGGCAAGGTCAGACCCGGGCCCCTTCTCTGACGATCCTGGGGTACAAGAGGGCCCCACAGAACCCTGCAGTAGGAACCCTATCACCTCTTACCTTTGTGCAGTAAACCTATTTTCTTTTTAAAAATATTGATACATATATATATTTTTTAGTTGAGAGGCAGAGAGATGGAGGACTCCCATCTGCTGATAGATTCCCCCGATGCCGGCAGGGCCTCGCCCATGCCTGACAGGAATCCAGTTAAGCTGGAGTGACCATTGCTGCATCCCAGGGCTGCTGGGGCAGGAAGCTGCCGTTAGGGGCTGCAGCCGGGCGTGGACCCAGGCACTGGGACGTTGGATGCGGTGTCTTAGCTGCCAGGCTAAATGCTTCTTCTTGATATACTGAATTTTTAAGATGTAAACAATTTTTAGTTTGATACATTTAATTAAATACGTGAACGCCTTCTCCCAGGAGAGATGCGCAGTTTACGGAGCCAAGCAGAGTTGTGCTTGGCCATTGCTCGTCCTCCCTTGTCCAGATGGCGGCCCCTTTAAAGCGACGTTTGTCTACATCTGCAGCAGGCGTGCACACGTTGGCACTGTAAATGGGGCACATGTACCCCCCCCCCCCGTGCATGCGGGTTGTGCAGAGGGCCTGGTGCTGTCCTGTGAAGTTTCATAACCCGTCTTTGTGCTGAGGGGACTGCTAATGACTTGTACGCTCACGTGCACGTACCGTGGACACGGTGTCTCTGGTTATGCGTGTCACACGGGCCTGCTTCCCAGGTTGAGTAATGGGTGAGGGTTTGCGGTGCGCCTGTCGGGGGGAATTAGCCGGTTGATTGCATGGATCTGGTACTCGGTAAACCGTGCTCTGCGCTACGCGGCTGGAGGCTGAGATTCTGCTGGGCTCTCAGCGGGCTCTGTAGCTTCAAGATACACATTGGCACCCTTCCAGGGAGGGAGGCCCTCGGGGTCGGCCGCTCCCTCCCTCCCTTGCCGCCTCAGCCTGTTATCTACTCTGGATCTTCTCACGCTATGTGACGGGCCTGTTTTTGAGGTGGTTGTTTTAAATTTGTTTATTTGAAACGCAGAGACAGGGGGAGACAGAGATGTAAATTCCATCCACTGGTTCACTCACAGCCAGGACAGGCTGGAGCCGAGCCGGGACACCATCCGTGTTTTGCACATGGATGGCAGGGATCGAAGGGCCTTGAGCAGGATGCTGGACGGGAGGTGGGGGCAGGGCTAGATCCTAGGCACTCATGCATGGGATGTGGGTGTGCCAACCAGCAGCTTAGCCCATTGTGCCACCATGCCTACCCCAATAGACAAAAATAAAACAGCCCTTGAAATCAGGCGCTGCCCAGAGGCCCGTGTTAAGGCACGGTGGTTAAAGTTGCTGCCTGTGTTGCCAGCATCCCCTGTGGGAGCCAGTTCTAGTCCTGGTTGCTCCCTACTAATGTGCCTGGGAAAGCATGAGAGGATGGCGCCAATGCTGGGGCCCGTCACCCACACGGGAGACCCAGAGGCAGTTCCAGGCTCCTGGCTTTGCCTTGCTCCAGCCCTGGTTGTGGCCATTTGGGGAGTGAACCAGCAGATGGAAGATGTTTCTGTGTAGCTCTGCTTTCCAAATACATGCACACATATGCAAATGTATCTTCAGAAACAGAAATGATACCGTGCCTCTTCCCAGGACTGCGCCGGGCACTCGGGATGCCGCACACAACTCATTCCCAGGGCAGCCTACTGAGGGAGCCCCCGGAGGTCGGCAGGGTGCCGCCTGGCCTGCATGCACATTGAGAAACGTAAGGGCTCTCTTGCAGCGACTTCTAAAGCTGCCTCAGGTGTCCCTTGCTCTCAAAACATACACTGGCAGGATCAAGGTGGGTGGAGCAAGGCTGCTATTTGCACAGATGGGTAAGTGGCACAGAGCTAGGCAGGCAGAGGGGCCGCTCCTTGGTGCCCTGGCTGGCATCCCATCAAAGGCAAGGCCAGAGCTTCCTGCAAGAAACCAAGCCTTCCTTACCAAAGCCAGAAACCACGCCCTCCTTACCAAAGCACAGATGGGACTGTGCTGGGAACCACCGTGGCTGCCACGTGGGACTGGAAGTGTTCCATGCTGTATGGAACGTTGATATTCATTTCATTTAGTAGCCAAGGCCTGCAAGGCTCGGCAGGGATGATCAGGCCTGAATCAGAGTCAGGCTGGGTTGGGGGAGCTGGGCCCTGCACATGGCCCAGAGAACTGAAAGGCGGCATGGCGCTGTCTGGGATGACTGAGATGATGTGGGGAAAATGCAGAGAGTGGCTGGGAAAGCCACTCAGCTGCCAGTTACTGGCGCGTGATACTGACCAAATCTTTCACACACAAAATTTCTAACTCGTAAACGAGTAGGAAGTGTTCAGATTCACACACTTGGTCACTGGAAACCGAACAGGCAAAAACCAAGAGCAAAACCAAGCCGAGCCGACCACCGGGTTAAGAGCTGAGGTCTTTATTTCAGTTCGTATGTACAGTAAAAGTGCTGCTGAGAACCAGCGGCGACCACACAGACATGAGTTTAATTCTCTCTCGACAATTAGCAGCGTAAGATCTATCAACTACAGTGCTAACGTCCACACGTTCACAAGTGTCATTTCTGAACTTTTCAATTCGTGCAAGTGACTTTTTATTCTTACACACTTTGATAAAACACACAGTCTAGAAGTCAGTCCTACTCAGGGTTACCACCTAGCGTACACAACACACAGACGGAAATGGAAACTCGTAGAGGCTGTTCGGAATCCCAGGTTCCATCTGGGGGCGGAGTGCAGAACTCTAGCAGTGCCTGTGTGGGTTTGCCGATGGGAACGCTAGGTTTGGGTTTGGATGTGCATTTTCCAAAGCCGAAAGGCCTCTGCTCATCGGAACTCTCTCGGGATTCTGCATTTTATCCGACTGTACCTCACAGTACACGAAATGAGAAACAAAACCAAGTGGAAACCTGCTCCGTATGACACAGCTAGCAAGGAAGGCTTGAGCTCAAGGTTTGTGCCCCGGTTGGAACCGGGAGAGAGGAGGACCTGGCCAGGGAGGGTAGGATTAAACCTCACTTTGCCACTTGTGCGGCAGGAAGCCTTCCTGGCTAGGATGTGCTGAGCAGACGGAAGGGCCCTGGGATGATGACAGTGTAAAGGGACGGGCACTCTCACCTGCAGGCCCCAGCAGACAGGGGACCCAGGAGTGCTTCCTTGCAAAGGGAGCTCACGTGACTGCTTTCTGAAGTTTGCACCCAGAATGGTGGTTACGCTGCAGGAGAGAGGAGCTGGGAGAGCGTGGAACAGACAAGAGACCAAGAACAGCTGCAAGGCAAAGAAACGCCAAGGCCACAGGGCAGCAGGAAGGATGGGAAGGCTGGAAATAGGCGCGCGGTTGCGAAGGGCGCTAAACGCAGACAACTGGGGCCCCACAGAGAGGGTGAGACAGCAAGAAAGCTGCTGCTGTGCCTGGCCTGGCCCAAGTGTCCTTCCTGGGGCAGGGTGACAAAGGAAGACGGGAGTCGCCAGGGGCCTGGCCTGTTGGCTGGAGCTCGGGGAGGGGGGCTCAGCAGAGGTGGCAACCTTGCTTTGATAGAAAGCGTCCCATGGCAGATGGGAGTGAGGTCAACCTCTGTACCGTGGCGACTTCCTGTGCCCACTGACCTCCAGCTTTTCCCCTTAAAGGAACTGCTGGGGCTGCAGCTACAGCCTGTGATAAACAGCTGCACGGGCGCTCGCCTCTGCTCTAAAATACAGCGCTCTTGCGGAAAGAAGTTAGGGCAAACTGCGCTAGTTGGACAAGGTCATAGTGCCCGCTGGTACTCCTGCCTAAGGTCAGTGCAATACTGTTAAGTAAAGTTAACATTCTGAGTTTACAGAAGTTTGGGAGCAATTTGGTTTTGGCATGAATGTGAACTCGTTTATTTTTACAAATGAAAGTATTTTCAGGTGACTGGTCACGGACGGGTAGGGTGACGCTGGGCTACCTGAGCGGGTATGGCAACACCGTGCCAACTCTGAGAATGCCAGCTTGCCAAATGAAAGGGAGGCTGGAGCTGTAGGAGAAACCATTCTTTCCGACAGCAATGCTAACCTGGTTTTGGAATTGGATGCCACTGGGGGCAGGGGATGGGCAGAGCCTGCTCTGCCTCCCTCCTCAGGCGAGTGACCGGCGGACAGCCTGCTCATCACTTGGGTGCTCGCTCAGTGCTAGAGACAGTAGGGAAAGGTGAATCGAGCGCTCTGGACAGGCGCCACCAGGAGGATGAAACAGGATGAAGGGTGGGGAAGAAGGCTCCGTCTGTGTGTCTAAACCGTCTGTAAAGTCCACTGAGCACAGCTAGTTGAATACGTCAGTCCAGATGAGTAGGAAGCCAGCAACATTCTGCACCCAAACCGTGGGTCCTTTCTAACCTGACGCGCTCTCCGGGGGAATCAGCGCCATGTGATCCTCTGAGGCGGACAGAATAAAGCTTTGAAATTAAGGGTGCTGGGGCCAAAATGCAGATAGTTCTAAAAAGACTCCATGTCACTTTGGTTTCAGTTCATTAGGGAGTGTTAAGAAATAAATTAAGGAAACATAAGGAATATTTATGACTCTGATAACAGAGTCTCCATAAATGCAAACCCAGCCCAAAGTCATGGGGTCGACATTTTCTTGGGACCAAAAAAATAAATAAATCCCTGCCCTAGCGCACTGGCTTGTGGCTACGGCCTCACTGCCGCTGCACTTTCTGGCCTGTGAGGAGGCCCTGGGGGGCGGCGGGAGGCGAGGCTGCGTGTGTCTGGAGAGGAGGGAGGGCAGGCCACAGCGAGTCTTCCTTACTCAGACTGTCTCAAAACAAGAGGGAGCAGCACACTTAAATATCCACACATTTCTTCATTTAAAAACATCACTTCTTTATTTCAAAGGAAAAATAAAACACCCTCCCAACCCTTTCCAAAAAAACCCAATAATAATAACAATAATAAAAAATCCTATTAGAAACCATAAGGAAGCACTGAGAGTTTGAGTATTACATTCTTCAAGTATGCTGTTCGGATTTTTTATTTTTAAGGTGGTAACTATACACATATAAAAAAACTTAAAAGTGCGGCCAAGGGATTTTGCTTAAAATCAGGGATTCAGAGGGCTACTTCAAAGTACTCCAGTGGGCCTGCGCAGTGATCCTGGGGGCGCGTGCTCTCTGTTTCGTATCCTAGCGAAGGTTAAGGGGACAGGTTCAAAAGGGATCATACTTCCAGGATGAACGTGAGTCGTCAACTTGGGTGAGAAAGCCAGGGAGATCCATGTGTTCTTCCACGGACAAGGAACATCCACCCTGAATCCAAACATTCAGCCATGGAATGTGGTCGGATTTCACAGTACAGTTAGTCGGGGAGAGGAGGCGGTGAGCCCAGGCAAGGGGGGTGTTAGGGTGAACTGCTTTGCCCCAGTCAGGTTCTCACATCTTGGTAGTGGGTTTCAGTGCAGTCCTTCAAGCCACAATTGAGAATGCCCTTCAGCGTGCTCCCGACTGTGGGTTCATGTGAAAGGACTGTTGAAGATTTGCATCCCAAGGAAAATCATGCTACATAAAAATGATCCAAGATTTTTGCCCAAAAAACTTCTTGGATAAAATCTAAAAAATACTATTGCAATTGCGTCTCTTGAAGAAAAAAAAAAAAAACATTATTCTAAATGTAAACAGATTCACTCAACTCTTGTTGTAGAAAACTTCCGAGTAGGTATGCTGCTGTGACTCACGGCATGCACCGCCGGGGGAGGGAGCACGGCCTCGCGCGCCAGCGTCATCTGGGGGACGAGAAGAAGCGCTCCACGTAGCTCGAGAGGGCGTCCCAGTGCTTCCAGAGAAAGGCCATGAACACCACCAGGAGTAAAGTGCTGAACGTCCTGTTGCGAGTCTTCATGAGCGGGACCACGCAGTTGGCTACGGTGGAGACGAAGACCAGGAGGACGGCCATGACCGCCAGGAGGATGTTGATGAGCTTGCCCAGCAGGTTCCGGGCAGTGGCGTTCTCCAGCCCTTCCAGCTGCACCACCTGCTGCTGCTGCTGCTGCAGCTCCATCTTGGAGATGCGGGTCTGGCACGCCTCCAGGGCCTCCTGTGGGCCAGCAGAGAGCAGTTAGGCATTCTGCACACAAGGCCTGTGAGCACAGGAGCAGTGGCAAAGCGAACAGAACAGAACGACGCAAATGGTTTTAAACATTTTAGTGACTGTCATTCCCTTAGTTTTTTTTTTTTTTTTTTTGGACAGGCAGAGTGGACAGTGAGAGAGAGAGAGAGAGAGACAGAAAGGTCTTCCTTTTCTGTTGGTTCACCCCTCAATGGCCACTGTGGCTGGTGCACTGCACTGATCCCAAGCCAGGAGCCAGGTGCTTCTCCTGGTCTCCCATGGGGTGCAGGGCCCAAGCACTTGGGCCGTCTTCCACTGCACTCCCGGGTCACAGCAGAGAGCTGGATTGGAAGAGGAGTGACCGGGACTAGAACCCGGGGTGCTGGCAGCACCGCAGGCGGAGGATGAGCCTAGTGAGCTGTGGTGCCGGGTACATTCCCTTAATTGTATTGCTGTTGCAGGGCTCACAAGCTGTGGTGGTCACATTTAAATGTATCTTACTCAGAATATTTTTAATGGCAAAACCTCTAATACATCTTTTTATCACTTTTTATTTAGTTGAAAGAGTTAAGCGGAGAGAGACAGAGGTCTCCCATCCACTGTTTCACTCCCCAGTTGGCCGCAGTGGCCGGAGCTGCGCTGATCAGGAGCCGGGAGCTTCTTCTGGGTCTCCCACACTGATGCAGGGGCCCAAGGACTTGGGCCAACTTCAGATGCTTTCCCAGGCCATGGCAGAGAGCTGGACTGGAAGTGGAGCAGCCAGGACTTGAACCGGCACCCATTCGGGAAGCTGGCACTGCAGGCAGCATCTTTACCTGCTATGCAACAGTGCTGGCCCCCTTTTAATCATTTAAAACATTCTTAATTCAGGGTCGGATCTGTGGCATCAGGGATTAAGCTGCCACCTGCAATGCCAGCATCCTAGACGCGCAGTGGCTCACATCCCAGCTGTTCCATATCCAATCCAGTTCCCTGCTAATGTGCCTAGGGAGAGCGGCAGAGGATCAAGTGCTTGGGCCCCGCACATAGAAGGGAGACCCAGAAGCTCTTGGCTTCACACTGGCCCAGCTCTGGCCATTGCAGCCATGTGGGGAGTGAACCAGTGGATGGAAGACCCCTCTCTCTGTGTGTCTAACTCTGCCTTTCAAATACATAAAATAAATCTTAGATTAAGAATGTTTTTCAAAGTTGCATGGGGCACGCTCGTTGAGTGTAATAAATGTCCGAGGACACAAACCTGCCCCTTAGGTGACACTGTCATTGGCGGCAGTGTACAGCCTTTTCCAGCTGCATTCTGGTACACAGGCTGATGTGCCTGGGGAAACCGAGGCAGTTAGTACTTGGACTTGACTAATACGAAGTGTCGGATCACAGAAACTGATCAACAAGCTGTTCTGTTCAACCAGCAGTGGGGCTCGTGATCTGGTAGTACGGGTGTGTTCCCGTTGAATGAATGCCCTTGTGGGGATTTATAGCTGGAAATAGCGCAGGCTTCCTGCACACACCCCCTGCTGTTTCTGAGCCCACTCTGACTTATTTGGAAGGAGACCAATCATTAAAAGTGATCTCCCTTCAAGGCCACGACTTTGACCACTGAGATTATATGGTAATTTCACCATGACCTTCAAGGTCAGAATTTATCTTCCGAAGTTCAGCAGTGGCCTGAGCCCAGGGTTTCTCTGGTCTTGGTATCCTGGGACCTGACAAAGTTTAGGCAACTCAAGACTGAAGCCAGCCATAGAACAGATAATGGATGCTGCACCGTTCAGAATGCTCCTGGGGAGAAAGCAAACATCAATAGACTTCCAGGGCCTGGAGAATGGCAGGCAGGCCCATGACTGAGACGTTCCCTGGGCCCTGGAGGCTGTGGGGACACCAGCTTCCCAGACATTTTCCTTCTCTGTATCAGCTGCTTTCAAGCGCTCTGACAGGCAACCACAGGAACGGTTCCCTTAGAAATACCTCCCCAAAGAACATTCTATCTTCCCACAGAATGAAACAGATGGGTTGCTAGCCTCAAACATGCCTGCCTCGGGGATGATTATCCCAAACTGCTTGGCAACACACCTCCCCGCTTCCTTTTCATCTTTCAAACTTTGCAGTATTGTCTTTTTGTTATTATTTTTAATTTGAAAGGCAGAGAGAAAGAGACAGACCTTCTCTGTGCTAGTACACCAGCCAAGGCTGGGCCAGGCTGAAGTAAGGCGTCAGAAACCCCATCTGGCTCTCCTACCTGGGTGGCAGGAACCCAAGTGCTTGAGCTATCACCGCTGTACTCGAATCTGGGAAGGGGTGTCACAAGCAGAGGCTTAACCTGCTGTACGTCTAAACCCACCCCAACAGTATCTTGCGTGTAAACTTCTCCTTCATGCTAACCTGAATGTCCCGGGCCCGTTCATAGGACTGATATGCGATTTTCTCTTCCATGCTGGCCAATTCTTGTTTCAAGTTCAAAATTTCGTTCTGGTGGAGCTCCGTTAGGTCATTTAATTGTTCTTCTAATCGTTCACATCTAAAAAGGGGAGAAAGCAGAATTTCATGCATTCAGTAAGCATTTTTGCTGGTATTATTTACACCCAATCTTATTCTGCAAAGGAAGATAACAAAAGCACAGAGAAATTGAGTAGCTAAGAGTACAGCTCATGCTGGAAAGAACAGCTTGTCAGGAGGCCACGGCCTACAGCAACGTGACTGAGCACCACAGTCTGCAGCAGTACCAGCAGCTGCAGTGCGCTCAGAGCATACACACAATACCGAGGCAGTTCTCACTCTGCTCTGAGGCAGAAATCGGAGTTCGGCTAAACAGCCCTCATGAGAAAGCAAACCCTGCACAGATGGAAACTGACCTTCCAGTCGTCAGCAGCAGCTTACTTTGATACTGGATGGCTTACTCACCCGCGTTCTCAGGTGTGCCCGAGCCCGAGGGGCCCATCACCCCACGCCAAGTGCATTGTTCTGGAATATTCCAGCCAACACCTGCTGCTGGGGGCCAGGTGTGTTCTAAGTGCTGGGTTTGTACAATTCAGGTGTTTGAAAAATAAAGGCGAAGCAAGCAAAAACACCAAGACCATTTCAGGTATGAGTCAGTACAATGGAAGACCCACGGCGGCAGATGCTATAGGGTAGAGTGCCTGGCGGCCGGGGAAGCTGGAATCCTCAGCAATGGGGGCTGAACCCTGAGTGAAATGGAATCCTCTGCAGATGTGAGAGAGTGAGTCTTCAGCATAAGAAACTCCAAGTCTGAATCCTCAGGACGGGAACAGCCTCAGCCTGCCTGAGGGATGGAAGAGGGGAGCGGGGGGCCAGGGCAGAGTAGAAACCGGAGCAAGGAAGGAGGTGAGGCTCCTCCAGCACGGACCATTTCACTCATCTCCTATCTGTGGTACTTAGAACGGCACTAGGGAAGGTGCACCAAAGGTGGAACCCGGGCAACACAGCTGAGGACTGGCAGGAGTGAGACAGGTTACAGAATGAGATCAGAAATTCCAGGTGGAGAAAGGACATGGGAAATGGCTAGAGGCAGAAGCGTACAGAATAAGAAGAGTGGGTCTGTTGGGGAGAAGAGAAGAATTGGCTTTAAAAGGCAGGCAGAGGAGCGGAGTTCTGGAACAGACAGGAAATGGCCTAGAGCAGACCAGTGTCCGTGGACTCGAAGGAAAACTAGTCATCAGGTGGTAAGGAGGAGGGCCGGCGAGGCGTGGGGACCTAGGAATCAGTTAAGTAGTTAAAGGAAAGGCTGAAAGCCGCACAGTAAAAACCAACAGAAACAGGAAAAGGAACAAAAAGATTCACATCTGCAGCTTCTGGTGACAGGAGTGGAGGCCTCTGTCACACTGGGGGCGACCACCCGGGCAGCACAAACACGCCAGTGAGCACAAGAGCCCCAGAGGCTTCATCCTAAAACACAAAAGGTCCAGAACAAAGAGCTCCAGGGGCCACTGCTGTGGTGCAGCAGGTTAGCTCCTGCTCACAATGCCAGCATCCCGTAGCGGAGCACCAGTTCCAATGCCAACCGCGCTGTTTCTGTGTCTGGGAAAGCAGTGGACAATGGGCTACACACTGGGGCCCTGCCACCAGGTGGAGAGCTGGACAGAGTTCCTGGCTCAGACCTGGCTGTTGTAGATACCTGGGGATTCAACTAGTAGGTAGAAGCTCTTTCTGGTGCTCTGCCTTTCAAACAAATGTCATTGAAAAAGACTCGAAAGGTACATACGTGGTAAACAGAACAATGATTTGAATCCAGAGTTGTTTAAAATCTAGTCAATGTAAACAACTGTACAGTGTGATGTCACACGGACACAAGTACTTTCCTGTATAAGAAAATCCAAGTCAGCCTCGATATGATCACTACACACTGTTTGACACATGTAGAGAACGGCCATGCTTCCCATAAAGTATGTCCAATGATCACGTGCCAACTGTAAATAAATGAGTCAAACCCATAGTGACCCAAATCACACAGCCAGGATGGGGGCTGGACAGTCCTAAACCGACAGGATGATGTGGGGCTTGATGTCAAGGTGGAGCCGATGGGAGCAGAAAAAAGATTATGAACCATTTAGCAAAAAGATAATGAGCGTTGGTGAGGATGTGGGGAAATCTGGACACGCAACATACTGTTGGTGGGAATGTAAAATGGTGCCACTGCTTTGCAGAGCAATCTGGTTCTTTCTCAATAGGCTACAAGACCCAGCGATTCCAGTCTAGGGACTTAAGAGAAATGAGAACTATGCACACAGCAATCAGCAGCACTGGAACAGCCGAGAAGTGGACACAACCCAAGGGTGAGGTGAGCTCACTGTCTAATCACCTTGGCCGTTCCAAGTGAAATACACGTATTTTTTGCTCTACTCACCTTATCACCATGCCTTCACGAGTTTGTTATTTTTCCCCTTTGATAGATGAACGCTTGGTCACAGAAATATTATGATATAAAACAATGTAAATGCCAGTTCCAGTTTGCTTTCCAACTTGATCTATTACTCCTGAGCCTTTGGCAAAACTCCCAAACAGGCTGACTTACACTTTGCTTCCTACTGCAGAGCTGGTCTCCCAGAGCCAGGACAGCTCCCAGGATCCTCAGTTCTACCCTCTCGAGGACAGTTTGAGGACTGAGGCCTGGACTCCTCTCCAACAGCGGCCTGCAAGCTCTGACTGGGCTTTGCTGTCACCTGTGTGTCTACAGCCAAGAACACTTACTTTCCCCCATAGCTTGAGGTGTAAGAGCTGAAACCATGGTCAGCAGGCCGAGCTAAAAAAACAACACGAGTGCAGTTGAGACTTCGACCAGGGATCATTTCCACAGAAAGTGGTAGAGCGCTACTTCTGGCCGGCGCCACGGCTCAACAGGCTAATCCTCTGCCTGCGGCGCCGGCACACTGAGTTCTAGTCCCGGTCGGGGCACCAGATTCTGTCCCGGTTGCTCCTCTTCCAGTTGAGCTCTCTGCTGTGGCCCAAGTCCTTGGGCCCTGCACCCCATGGGAGACCAGGATAAGCACCTGGCTCCTGGCTTCGGATCAGCGCGGTGCACTGGCCGTAACGGCCACTGGAGGGTGAACCAACAGAAAAAAGGAAGACCTTTCTGTCTGTATCACTGTCTACTCTGCCTGTCAAAAAAACAAAACAAAACTACTTCCTACTACTGAGTTCAGGATTCACAGCTTCACACAGAGGCAGGAGGAGCTCATTCTTTGTGGCTCCTGGTGGAGCATGGACCAAAGGCCTTAGATCCATGTTGAGCCCTCACCTACGTACCCACCAGCAGGCCCCCATTTCTCTGGACTGCTGGACATACCCCTATCTGCAGAGTCCCGCCATCCACCTGGGCTCGCCCCATCCCTCCCACGTTCTCTTGCCCCAGCTCAACAGCTCAGCTCCCGGGTCCAGCCTCAGCCTTGGCCCGAACCTCTCCCAGCTCGCACTGTGATTTCACAGGACCTTGAGCAGAAGCCCAAGCTCTCTATCTCGGCAGCCCAGCTTTAGCTAGACACACCCAAGCCCCTCCCCGCCACTCTGTACTAGATGAGCTGCTGGTCTGCAAGGAGTGTGCCCTGGCAACTGCATGCGTTCACTTGGGCTGAGCCGCTCCCAGGCTTCATTCTTCTGAAGAAACCTGGTCTGGCGGTGGCTTCATACTCTGTCTCTTCTTTCCTGACAGCTTCTAGAACTAAGGAGTCAGAGTTAAAAATAGCGAGGTTTCAGTTCACCTTTAAAAAGAGTGCTTGGGGCACAGCAGATAAAGCCACCACCTGCAACACTGGCCTCCCCTATGGGCTCCACTTTCAATCCTGGTCCCTTTGAATGTCCTGGGAGAACAGCAGAAGATGGCGCAGATGAAGCGCCTAGTTCCTGGCTTAGGCCTGGCCCAGTCGTGGCCACTGCAGCCATTCCAGCAGACCAAAGATCTCTGTCTCTCCCTCCCTCTCTCCGTACAATGCTTTCAAATAAATCTAAGAAAACCCTTACTAACAGCGAGAAAATGAACTTGTCAGGGATGGTGAAGAAATAATTCTTCTACTGGAAGATTTAATTAGACCTCTAAGATTTTGTCTACTAGAATTTGAGATTGTCTAGTCACAGAATCCAGTGTCTGTGGTGTATTTCTTTTCACAACATAGCTATTTAACAACCCCAGAAGGAGCAGGGAGGTACATGAGAGTGGTAACGTGAAGCATGTAAGATAGACTGTGAAATACTGGCACTTACTTAGTCGCTTACACAATGGAGTAGCTGGTGAGGGATGAAGGTGAACTGGGAGTACTCGCACAAGTTCTCAGCACTTGTTCCCAACACTCTTGACCCTTACCACGAGCCAGTGGTTATAAAGTAAAGGTCTCTCGCAAGTGACTGGAAGTCATTTTCAAACCGGAATTGGCTGAGCCACTGTATTCCTTCCACCTACTTGGCATTTGTATAGACGATAGAGCTGCTCCGGCCAGGTTCTGGATTCAAATCTGCAGTCTCCAACTCCCTAGCAGGGGCAATGCTGTGCATTCGTGAAGAGGAGACTGCCTCCTCTCGGGGGCAACTCTAGAGGTGAGCCGAGGAGGAAGGTGTCAAATGCCTGGCAAAGAGGGGCTCAGTAAGAATGCGCCTCACAAGTACACGTTTGGGTGCGTTCTCCTCTTCTGCCACCTTCCTAGCTCTCCCTCAAACCCCCTAGTGCAGCCGTTCACAGAGATCTGCTTGTGGGCTCCCCACTCCACTTTTTACTTAGGCCTCTTTCAGATTTATTTATTTGAAAGGCAAAGTTACAGAAAGAGAGGGAGAGACAGATTTCCCAGATGGCCCCAACGGCCAGGACTGGGCCAAGCCAGAGCCAGGAGCTTCCTCCAGGGCTCCCAGGTGACTCTCGGCTCATTTCCTGGATCATCAGGCACCCGTAAGGGATGCCAGCATTGCACGCGGCATCTTTACGCGCTATAGCACAACGCCAGCCCCAGGCCTTCTTTGCTTGATCTATCCCCCCATTCTTAATTTTTATGTATTTTGGAACTTTCACTGTTTCCAGGATTAAGGGTGTTTTTCTTACTGATGTAGGCGGGGGGAGGGAGCTGGGGTCATCAGCACCTCACTGCATCCCATCTCCACCACCCAAACTCTGCCTTATTGCACTGTTTAGCTGCTCAGAACTGACACTGGCTAAAAATAACCAATGTGGTTGCTGGCTGTGTCTCATGATGATCTTTTGCTAATTACAATATCATTATAAAATTACCACGGCTGACACGCTAACTCCCATCATGTACCTGATATGATAGCATTTCCAAGATTTCCTAAAAAAGGCAAGGAAATGGGCAGTACTTGACCCACTAAGTTCAGGTTTTCTACGTATTATTTCTGTAGGTGTCCTAAATATAGAACAGCAGGACGAGATGGGTCAAGTCTTGCCCCGATACCACCCTCTGGGCCCCCAAGTTCATATAAAGGTGCGGGCAGCCTTCTCTGGAGCAGTGTGCACGTCTCTTGGCAAACCTTGGTTTTCGGTTGGACTTCACCTACCTCTAGTCCTTGAATTCCCTTTTGTGTCACAAGAGCCTGGACTGAGGCACCTCACAACACTAGGACACCACACAAATGGGTTTTCTGGACACACGCAACCCCAGGTACTACAGGCCCTTCTCGTCTCATAAGGAGGCCGGCCCGAGGACACAGGCAGCTTCCTGGCACATCGCTGCTCCAGCTTGTCAGATTATTCACCAGCTTCCTGTTGATGGAAGTGTCCTACCTACCATCCTTTCATGGCCTGTTCTGTATGCATGTGTCCAAGCCAACTGTATCTGATCTTTTAAAAGTTCCAGAAACTGCCAGTCCTCACAAAGACTCCTCTAGAAAATAAAGTTCGTTGGAGAATACTTAGTTGCATGGGAAATTAACAGCACCATCTCTTCAAGCCTAGTCTTTCCCAATGTCCTGACAGATAGTACTTTATTAGCAAATACTATAGCAATTTAAATTGTGAAACAGCTTTTGGGTGAGAACAAACCCCGTTTCCCCACAGATGAAACAAACAGGTTAAGAGACTAATCAAGGTGATACAAAGCTGCAGAACTCAAGGGTGAAGCAAGACCCAAGAAGGATCCAGCTCAAACAGCCCCACTAACTCATCAGCTAGTAGCTCTCAGCATTTGTTTTCCTTTTTTTTTTTTTTTGCCATGCAGAGTGGACAGTGAGAGAGACAGAGAAAAAGGTCTTCCTTTTGCCGTTGGTTCACCCTCCAATGGCCGCCATGGCTGGTGCACTGCGGCCGGCGCACCGCGCTGATCCAACGGCAGGAGCCAGGTGCTTCTCCTGGTCTCCCATGGGGTGCAGGGCCCAAGGACTTGGGCCATCCTCCACTGCACTCCCTGGCCACAGCAGAGAGCTGGCCTGAAAGAGGGGCAACCAGGACAGAATCCGGTACCCCGATCGGGACTAGAACCCGGTATGCCGGCACCACAAGGTGGAGGATTAGCCTATTGAGCCTCGGCGCCGGCTGTTTTCCTTTTTGAGTCCTAAGAATTACGTGGAGAATGTTGATTTTATGAAAGAACAGTAAAGCTGCAGCTATTGCGTAGCTAAAATCCTATTCTACTTACACAAACAGTTGGCTTTAGGTTACCATATGAGCACCTCCAATCTGCAGGAAACACCAGGGAGGAAACTGAGAACGCCCTAAGCCTTGACACTCTGCGGTCTGATGAACGGAGGCTGGCAAGATGCCCTTGCCATCTTGGAATGCAGGTCCTCTGGGCTGCCCTCAGTACCTTGACGGAACGTCACTGTCCTGTCATTACTGAAACATTTCCCCCTCATTTATTCTCCCAGGCCCTGTGAGTCTGCTTCTCAGCTCTTTTTATAACCTCACAACCTTTAATTTGAAAGCACAAACCTGGTCATACTTGGCACTAAAAAACATGTTAGTGCCACTGTCCCAGTGTGGCTTATGTAGCCCCTACATGGGATAGTCTGGTCTGAAAACATACTAACAGATTCCAGTAAAAGTGATGTGTTTTTTGGGTGGAGGATGGCATGTAGGGGAGGAATTCAGGGTTCACCCCAATCTACTTAATCATCCTAAAGATCAAAACACTAGCCCTGACAATGACAGTGACGATGGTAACTACCTTTCTCCCACACCTTTTTATGTGTAGTGTCTGCCTCCAAGGAACTTCATTTCTGAAGCCGTTTCTCTGTTAATCCTCACTCCTTCCTCCCTGGGAGGTGTGAGTGCTACAATCTTTAGCTTACTTTATTGGCCTGTATTTACTTCCTGTCTAAATTCTAAAATGGATAGACCAAGTACCCTAGGGAATTCATAGAAAGAATACCTGATCTTCTCATTAAATACTGACACCAAGTAGAGGGGAAAACGAAAGAAACTGTGCACACAGTCTTTCACATGTGATTTTTAAAGTGAAGACTTCCCCACAAAGGGATTTTTAAGTCTTTCACAGGATGCTAACTACAGCTCTCAGAAATGAAAGGGCGGGTCTGGTTCTGGATCCTGCACTGGAATACAAAGTGGCACGAGGGCAGTCACTCATTTGGAGGATTTTTACTCAAGGGTCTGTCCCAAAGAGCTCCCAGGCATCTATCTATGGTTTCAGCTTAACTGTGAGCAAAGAAAAAGCCTGGAAGTTTTAGAACCTTTAAAAAAAAAAAAAAACATTTTGGCAAGTGAAATTCACTCTCTACTTGAAGCAAAACCCAATCTATGAGGTATTAAACAAATCTAGACTTTGTTGTAAGTGAACAATTCGCTATACTGATCTCAGGAAAGTGTCTGTCACTGGACTGGTCAACACAGGGCCACCTCCCTAGATCAAAGATAAGCCAGGGCCCCTTTTGGGTCAAATTCCTGATGAATGAGAAAGTGGGTGAGTAAAGAAGTACTTTTTGGGTGTGTCTCACCGTGAAGCCATCTCTGAGAGCCACTGCTGCTCCCCTGGTTGGGCAACAGGTCACTGGGGCAGAGGGTGGAGGAACTTGTAGAGCAGGTATTCAGTGAAACGGGAAGAACTAGGTCCCAGGGTGGACGCACACAGTCTGTATGGGAGCAGATCACTGCACTGTTTCCCAAATGCATACCAGAGACCTGAGGTGGCTCCTGCCAGCGTCGGACCAGAGCCAAGACACAGCTGAAGGAAGGAATATGGCACACAGTGGGGCCTGGACTAGATGCCTGGATGAACTCGGGAAAGGGGATTTTTTCCCCTCTTTTCCTTTTGTTTCCTCATTTGTGTTGCAGTCTGAAAACTGACCAGGAAACACTGACCCAGGCTTCAGTTGAAGAGAAAGAGCACAACATCAGTGTCCCAGAACTTCAGGGACGCAGGAAACTAAGAGAAGCTAGAAGGAGTTCCCGGGCAGGTCAGGGACCTGGTACCTTCAGCTTTCCGACATCCTGGCACACCCTACAGAGGTGCAGCAGGGGCCTTTACAGAACCCGCTCGCTAAAGCAAGCACCATATTAGCTGCTCCACACACATTTCTCATTTAATAACCTCCAGAACCCTAATCTATACATACTCTTACCTGGTATCTATAGAGGGAGAAACAGGCTCAGATGAGTTAAGTGATTTACTCAAGGCCACACAGCTTCAGCAGTATCACAAGGACAAGCCTAATGAATTACTGTGGACTAGGGAATTAATCTCTTTCCCCTCACCGCCTCCTTCCTGTAACACCTTCAGTGGCTCACCTGGGAAGAGCTCACCTACAAATCTTTTACAGAAGGTCTTATCCATCATCAGAACATCTCCTAATCAGAACTTGTTTCTCCTTAATACTTGAAGGACTGGGGGCCGGTGTTGTGGCACAGCAGGTTAAAACGCATCTGCTTGGGTCGCCTGCAGCTCATATTGGAGCGCCAGTTCCAGTCCTGGCTCCTCCGCTTCCCATCTAGCATCCTAATGCATACTGGGAGTCAACAGGAGATGGCTCAAGTGCTTGGACCTCCACCTACATGGGAGACTGAGATTAAGTTCTGGGCTCCTAGTTTTGGGTTGGCCCAGCCCTAGCTCTATCGGTCATTTTGGGAACGAACCAGTGGACAGAGGGTCTCTTTTTCTCTAATGTGCTCTATCGTCTGCCATTCAAAAAAAAACTTTTTAAAAGTTCATGGAGACAATGTCTTAAAAAAAAAAAACCTAGACTGATTCAACATTATCTGCTTCTATTTCAAATTTACTGTACAAACCTGGCCTACATGCTCTCTGGAGAGTCTTGGCTCAATTTTCATTTGACAGATCTAACACCTGGGAAAAAGGTGCTAAAACAGCTACGTCTGAGCATCTACCTTACATCTGGTGATATTAAAAGTCATATTTGAACACTCACTTGCTTGGATCCAACAGCATGTGCCTGATGAAGCCAGCTTGCTTACTAACTGTCCTGCAGGTCATGGTGATGCTCCGGTTCCGTATTTCCGCTCTTATGACTCAATCATGGTTATTTAAAATATCCATAGGCCCCTTAGAAACATTCTCAGCAACTGATTCCAAAGAGCAGTAATCCCCCTAAAATAGATTTCAAAACGGCACTGATACTCATCAACAGTGGCAGAATTTCTGCTTGTCCTCCGTGATGCTGCTCTATACAGGCAGTAACCAGAGGTCCTCAAAACGCTTTCCTAGCTCTCGCATTTTATTTTATTTTAATTTATTTATTTAGACAGGCAGAGAGAGAGAGAGAGAGAGAGAAAGGTCTTCCTTTTTGCCGTTGGTTCACCCTCCAATGGCCGCCACAGCCAGCACATGCTGCTGGCGCATCGTGCTGATCCGAAGCCAGGAGCCAGGTGCTTCTCCTGGTCTCCCATGGGGTGCAGGGCCCAAGCCCTTGGGCCATCCTCCACTGCACTCCTGGGCCACAGCAGAGAGCTGGCCTGGAAGAGGGGCAACCGGGACAGAATCCAGCGCCCTGACCGGGACTAGAACCCGGTGTGCCGGCGCCGCAAGGTGGAGGATTAGCCTGTTGAGCCGCGGTGCCGGCCCTAGCTCTCACATTTTCAACACATCTTGCCACAGCACAACTTTTTCCTTTCATAACCTAAGCCATTAATATATTACACCCAGTACTGGAACAGGAATGGCCCTTAGTTTTTGTTGTTGTTGAAGATTTAGTTTTATTTGAAAGGCAGAGTCAGATATTTTCCACCTGCTTGTTCAACCCTCAGTACCTGCAAATGGCTGCAATGGCTGGAGCTGGGCCAGGCCACAGCCAGGGGCCTGGAATTCCACTTGCGTCTCCCATGTGGGTGACAGGGATCCAAGAACTTGGACCATCTTCTGCTTTCTCAGGTGCATTAGCAGGGGGCTCGATGGGAAGCACTCAAGCTAGTGCTCCTGTGGGATGCAGCGCCGCAGGCAGCCTGCCCAACCTGCTGCACTGTGATGCCAACTCCTAGTCCTTAGTTTTCAGCAGCAAATTAAATATAGGTGAAATTATTTTACTGTGTGACCTGGCAAAAGTCAGTTCATCTTTCTGGGCTTCCACAGGTGCATCTATGAATGAGATTAAGTTAGATGTTTTATCTACCACTGAAGTACTACCAACCCTCCTGCCACTAACAGAACTGCAGTAACGCTTCCACGGGATGAAGAGACTCAGTGGACGAGAAGAATGTGATGGCGAAGCTCCCAGCACGAACCTCAGCTCCAAACCTTGTTTCCCACCCCCCTGAATACGGGACCTCACTGACACCGAGCCCGCAGCAGGGCTCAAAGATGAGCCAGCTCCCAGCCCAGAGCTGAGGTGCAGTTTGGACCCATGCTTTGTCGCAGGGGTTCCTGGGCTGGACCTACATGGCGCTGATTCCACACTGCTAGTTTCAGCACAATTCTGTAGGTGAAGCGAGACTGTACTCCACAGGCTCCGGAATGCTTCTGCGTATTCCAGAATTCAGCACATGGTCTTGGGCAACTGTGTTTCCTGGCTCTACTCACTAGGGTCGAGAGCGATGGAAGCACTTCCAGTGAGTGACATTACTGAGAGGGGACCTTGCAAGGGGGGAATAATGACTGGGCATGGATTCCTGACATAGGTCCCACCTATACACTATTATACGAGCTTGGGAATTCACAGTATAAAATAGATAAATTTGCAGTATTTTATAAAGTATGAAAAAAAACCCAGTGACTCAACTTTTAGTGAAGACCAACTCTGACTTGGGCAAGGCTCAGCACCCACTGCCATTGCAGCTCTTAGAGCTGGACCAGACTCTCAATCATGGATTCAGCTGGGAAAAACCTGTCCTGGTATTAAGATGGGGTTTGAACCCTCATTGAACCACTTACTGAGTGACCGTTGGCAAACTTTTAAAACCCCAGGGTGCCTCAATTTCCTTATGTATAAAGCCAGGATAATAGAGTTGCAGGGCTATTGCGAGGTTAGCAAATCCATGTGAAGCAAAGAGTTACAGAATGCTGTCAGAGACAGTGTCCTTCACATGATCAAAAAACAAGCAATAATAGCGTCCCTCTCGCAACGCAGATACTAATAAAATCTAATACATGCTGCATTGTGGGCATCCCATACTGGAGTACCAGTTCCAGCCGACTCTGCTTCCCATCTAGCTTCTCGCTAATGCAGCTGGCAAAGAAGAAGATGGCCCAAGTACTTGGGTCCTGGCCATCCAGGTGGAAGACCCAAATGGAGAGTTTCAAGCTCCTGGGTTCAGCTTGGCCCAAACCTGGCTGTGACTGCCATTTGGGGAATAAATCAGCAGATGGAAAAATCTCTGTCTTCCTCCCTCCCTGTTACTCTGCCTTTCAAATAAATAAAACTCCTTTTTAAAAATAAGTTTAAAAAAAGGCATTAGCTATAAAACATAGAAAAATAAAGAAAAAATGTTTCTAGGGCAGCCATGTATGCATTAATTGGGTCACCAAAGAATCCTGCAAATTTATCCTTAGCCTACTCCCCCAGAGTAGAAGCAGAATTAGTAAAGAGGCTGCTGCATGCAGCTCACTAACAGTGTAGCGGGGACATGAAGAGGTGAAAAGAAATTATATATATATAAAAAAAAAGACAAGCCTAGAGCCTTCTAGCCTCACAAATCTGCTTATCGCCCTAGGCTAGAATACTACCATTCTAAACTATTTCCAATCAGTGAGGTTCAGTGTGCTTTGTTAAAAGAAGGCTAGAGAAATTCTCCAGAAGTGCTTAAAATCGCCCTCAGTTTGTGGAAAAAAATTTCCTTTCCGTGAAGCTATTCAATGACCAAAGCCAGATAAACATATGCATCTATGATAAATACATGTATCATACAAAAACATGAACGCAGGGGAATCTCTAAATGTTCTTTATAGATAATTTTCAGTGCAACAAAAGGGTTGCAAAGGGTAAAAGTCTTTGTTCAAGCTTGTGGTTTAAGGAAACACTAAAGCTGAAGTGGGGTGATAATACAAGTCGCCTCCACAACCAAGGCTTTAACTTCTTGTGAAAATTAACTCATGTTCTTTCTTTGGTCCAGAAAACTAGACATTTAACCAACTACAGAAAACTCTAAGTGCAATAGAAGATCATTACCTCCTAAAGTGGCTTGGACTTCATTCTTCTAATGAGGTGATGATGAAGAGCTAAAACTCTGTCTTGTCTCTAACTTACACAAAGGCAGAGCTTGTGAGACCTGTTTTTCCTCTCTGATCTTCTCCAACTGGCCTACATCTAACTTGAAGACATAACAATCTCTGGAAGAATTTAAAAACTGGGATGTGGGGCCAGCCCTGTGGTGTAGCAGGTAAAGCCACTGCCTGTAGTTCTGGCATCCCATATGGGAGCTGGTTCGAATCCCAGCTGCTCCACTTCCCATCCAGCTCTCTGCTGTGGCCTGGAAAAGCAGTAGAAGATGGGCCAAGTCCATGGGCCCCTGCACCCACATGGGAGACATGGAAGAAGCTCCTGCATCCTGGCTTCAGATTGGTGCAGCTCCGGCCGTTGCAGCCAACTGGGGAGTGAACCAACGGATGGAAGACCTTGCTCTCTTTTCTGCCTCTCCTTCTCTCTGTGTGTAATTCTGACTTTCAAATAAATAAAATCTTTTTTTTTTTTTTTTTGACAGGCAGAGTGGACAGTGAGAGAGAGAGACAGAGAGAAAGGTCTTCCTTTTGCCGTTGGTTCACCCTCCAATGGCCGCCGCGGCCGGCGCGCTGCGGCCGGCGCACCGCGCTCATCCGATGGCAGGAGCCAGGAGCCAGGTGCTTTTCCTGGTCTCCCCATGGGGTGCAGGGCCCAAGCACCTGGGCCATCCTCCACTGCACTCCTGGGCCACAGCAGAGGGCTGGCCCGGAAGAGGGGCAACCGGGACAGAATCCGGTGCCCCGACCGGGATTAGAACCCGGTGTGCCGGCGCCGCAAGGCGGAGGATTAGCCTGTTGAGCCACGGCGCCGGCCAAAATCTTTTTTTAAAAAAAAAACTGGAATACTGAGCTCTCCATTCAAAATAAAGACGTCAAAACAGCTAGTTTTCTGCATTTCCTTTTGTTTTTTTAATGACTGTGGAATACCTAGGTCCCTACATTCAGACAACACTGTGTGTGTGTATGTGTGTGTGTGTTGGAGGCAGAGACATTGATGGAATGGGTTAACAGCAGCTGTAGCCAGGCACTGAGCTATTTGCTTTACACAAATTATTTCATTTAAATGTCAAAATCTTGTGAAGCAAAGACTACCATTCCTTTTTTCAGAGATGAGGCAATATCGACTTAGAGAATTAAGGCATGCCTTAATTAAGAAATGCCTGAATGCCTGGTTTTTACAGTTTCTAAGTGGTACACCTGGAACCTGAACTTGAGACTTAGTTGTAAAATGGTACAAAGAACTTGGTGTTTTATTTTTAGAATCCATTTGAACATTTAGATCACTTACTGCATCCAGACAGCATCTCCTCAGTATTAAAGACTATGTAATACAGAGATAAAACCAGTACTGGGGACACGCATTTGGCCTAATGGTTAAGATGCCTCTTGGGATGCTCACATCCCATACTGGAGTGCCTGAGTCCTGGCTCTGCTCCTGTTCGGCATTCCTGCTAATAAACACTCTAGGAGGGGCCGGTGCTGTGGCACAGTGGGTTAACACCATGGCCTGAAGTGCTAGCATCCCATATGGGTGCCAGTTCTAGTCCCGGCTGCTCCTCTTCCGATCCAGCTCTCTGCTATGGCCTGGGAAAGCAGTAGAAGGTGGCCCAAGTCCTTGGGTCCCTGCACTCACGTGGGAGACCTGGAAGAAGCTCCTGGCTCCTGGCTTCGGATTGGTGCAGCTCTGGCTGTTGCGGCCAATTGGGGAGTGAACCACTGGATGGAAGACCTCTCTCTCTTGCCTTTCCTCTCTCTATGTGAACTCAGACTTTCAATAAATATATAAATCTTAAAAAAAAAAAAAACACTCAAGGAAGCACACACAATGGCTCAGGTAGTTGTGTGCTTGCCATTCATCTGGGAGACCTGGATTGTGTTCCCGGCACCTGGCTTTCGCCTGGCTCATCCCTGCCTATTTTGGACATTTGGGGAGTGAACCAGAAGACAGATCTCAGCCTGTCCTTCTCTCCCTGCCTTTCAGTAAATAAAATAAACACTAATAAAAAAAAAGTAAAGTATCTGCTTTTGGACTTCTTTCTTTTCCCTTCAAGTCTTAAGTTAGAATTGAAAAAAGGGGCTGGCACTGTGGTATAGCAGGTAAAGCCGCCACCTGCAGTGCCAGCATCCTATGTGGATGCCGGTTCAAGTCCCGGCTGCTCCACTTCCAATCCAGCTCTCTGCTGTGGCCTGGGAAAGCAGTGGAGGATGGCCTAAGTCTTTGGGGCCCCTGCACCCGCGTGGGAAACCTGGAGGAAGCTCCTGGCTCCTGTCTGTGGATCAGCATAGCTCCGGCTGTTGTGGCCATCTGGGGAGTGAACCAGCGGATGGAAGACCTCTCTCTCTGTCTCTACCTCTCTAACTCTGTCTTTCAAATAAATAAAATACATTTTTAAAAAACACAACAAAGAACACATTTTCATTTTTAAGAGGAGCAATGGCCCTTAACAGAGTTCAACCACTGATGTTACACAGTCCTGGGGAGCCCCTCTATGTAGCCATGGGACAGGGCCTCAATCTGCCTCATGAGGCGGCCTCTGTCTGACAAAGCTTGGATGTGAACTGAGTACCCCACTGGGGATACTATTTTTCTCTGTATGTAAAGGAAACGAGGGGAAAGGACACACTTGGAGAAAGCGAAGAGTGCCCTCCTGTCCCGTCAGTGTAACATGCAACACACAGAAGAGACTAGATGCTGCCTTTCACACAGATCATGACTCAAAGCATTTAGCCCTTGGAAAATTTTCTGACTACCAGAGCACCATTTCATAGTCCCTAAACATGTGCCAATTCATTATAAAGGTAACACACATACTTCTCTGGATTGGATTTGTTTCCAATCTAATCTTTCTGCACCATTTGCCCAGATAAGCATGTTTAAGGCCAGATATCTACAGAGTTCATTGAATTTTGGCTGTATCTTTGATTTCTACAGAATTCCAGGAATTATCAATCTTCTAATGGGCTGCAATGGCTGTGTGGTCCTGTGATTATTAACAGGTGGGACGCCTAAAGCCTGGACTTGACTTTAAACGCCTGGATCAGAATGAACACGGGAGAGTATGTTCCACCCCATAATGGGCTTCCTCAGAGTGGGACTCTGCTCTGTTGTCAAACAGGAACGTACATGGATGTCACAGGACATATCTAAAGTGCCCTGGACACTCTAAAGAGAGATAAAGACGTCAAGTCACTTCACTGCATCCAAGCAGAAGGAATCCCAAACAGTAACAGGATTTTAAATCCATGCAACTTACCTATATCGTTCCTCCTGTAAGGTCTGCATTATTAAGGAATAGTCCCTCTGATAATGCTCTTTGAGGGTCTCAAAGGATTCCTCTAGTCTGGCCTGGGTCTCCCGGATCTCCTGGATCTCATGCAGCAGTGCATCAAATCCTGAGCTCTGCATGTCCAGGGTATTGGTTTTGGAGCTCGATGCTCCTACACCGATGCCCCCAGTGGTGCTGTTGGCTCCCACTGAGCCCGAAGTGGCACTAGAACAATCTTCTTCACTACCATACTTGGGGCTCGACTGGAAGTTTGAAATCACCCCCAAAGCCTTTCCATCATCCACTTGCCCTTCCTCCAAAGAGTCCTTCAGGTTAGGAATATTGTCTGCACTGCCAAATTTGTTCCGAATCAGCGAGGCAATCTCTCTGGGCTTTGAGACCACAGCCCCTGCTGCCGAATGGGTGGCCTGGGAGAAGCTGGAAAAGCCGCCTTTGACACTGTCCACCACGCCTTCACTGAAGCCAGTCACCTTGGCTCCCACATCCTTCAGGCCCTGGTGCATGTCCCTGAAGACATCCTTTGGCTGCCGGGGGATGCCATTCTGCTCTACCTCTCGGAGCTTCCTGTGATAGTGCTCAAGCTTCTTCTGCAGCTGCAGGATGGTTTGGGCAGATTTCTGGTTCTTCTTCTCAAAGACCTGCTTGATGCGGGCAGCCTGCTGCTTGTCCGCGCTGTTGGCAAGCTTCAAGTATTCTGCGACGTTGTCGTCTCGGGCCGTCTGGGCAATCTTGATCTGTTCTGTGAGCTTCAGGATCTTCTGCTGCAGGTGAGCAATGGCAGCCTTGGTGCGCTGAGGGTCTGGGATTCCATCCACTGAGTCTGTATGGAGGCTGCCATCGGTGCTGGAGGCCACCGCACTGGAAGTCTGGGCAAGGCTGCTTACTTCCAACCGCTCAATCTAGCATAAAAAAAGAGGCGTCAGACGTTAGAAGGACCCCAAGATTCACTGGAATCAGTGGGCCAAAATGTATGGAAGTTATTCCCAAATCTCAGCACAGCTCATGACCTAGAATTCCTCCTGTCCTGAATAAACCCTGTTTCCCTCTTTAATACTATTGTCACACCAGTCTACTGTGCTCCAAGTAAAACAGATATAGTACATGAAAAAATATTTCCATCAGATATGAGGGTATTCTTTTGCTAGAGGATTTATTACAGTGTTTCTTTGAATAACAGTAGATTTAAAACAGTAGTAGATTTAAACATGAATTAGTTCACATCCTTTAGCATAATTTGGCTGAGAACTGTATCTATGTAGAACAAGGTTATCTGCATTTCAAGTTAAGCATATAAGAACATTTTGGTATTCAAACATCACTGTGATTCTGTTCTAGGCTTACAGACTATGCTCATATGAAAATGCTGGCAAGATGACGTATGTCAATGGCTAGATAGAAAAACCAAGTTTTTTATCATGGTTATCTTTTTAATCCAATCATGCCAAAGGTAATGGATCATTCTATTCTAATAAGGACACTTAACTGGTAGTAGCTGGAGACAAGAAGAGGTAAGAATGGGAAGATATTACTAAAAGAGGCAAAGGTGAATATTATCATACCACAAGGAACGGCGGTAAACCTGGGCAAGGTGACTCAGATAGGGACAGGAAGAGGTAAGTAACTAGACAAGTCAAGGTTCAAATTGGGTCTTTAACTGGATAAAACTCACAAAAATGTAGTCTTCAAAAGGTTTTGTCAATCAAGGGACTGACTATCCTTTCATATGGGTTAGAACCATTCAAAGGAGTTGCAGAAAAAGAAAAGCTGCTCAGATTTAAATGTCTAAACTTTCACACTTCAAAGCAGTTCACCAGAGCTGGGAGAGCTCATGTTTCCCAAACGCAGGAGGGGAGAAAAAAAGGCTTGTGCTACCGAAGCAGAGTAGGGCTCACAGAAAGACTTCAGACACTGCTCCCAGCTGAGCAGTAACAGAAACCATAATAAAACAATTCAGAGCACTATAAATTCCCAGTTCAAGTGTCAGATGACAAGTTTACCATCTTAAAACATCATACCCCCTTTCTGTGTATAAGTAGTCTACAAAAACCTATCTAGAGGTTACCCCCCCCACCCCATATTTCCATAATACACCAAATCTGAAACGTGCATCGGCTGCAGTAACTTTCGTTTTCCGTGGGGATACACTGCCTCGTGGCCATCTGACCAGGAATTATGCTGACCTCTTAGCTTTAAACACCTTTAGTTCCTCACTGAATTCAGTATACTACCACTGATGTGAATAAAAATAGTATGTTCTCTCTAGATGAACAAGTTAGCAATATTGTACACATTTAAAAAAATCAAAAGATAAGACTGAAACTCATGACAAAAATGACATTATGCTCCACTACTTAATAAAAATAAAAAACAGAGTATCTGGAATAAAGGCTGTTTGCTGTCACTTCCTCCTTCCGCCTGATGCTCCTGGGGGCCAGTGACATAGCCAGAGGCAGGGAGGAGAAGCCAGAGTTCCAGACAGTCCAGTTACCAAGACTTGCAACAACAGCTCTTGGAAATCCACTTTCTTTAGTGCTCAAAGTTTTCTAGACTGTAGAAAATTCTCATTGTTCCATTTCTTTCGGAATGCAATTTCAGATCCCAGAACTGCAGTATACAACAGGACCCTAATGGAGTCCTTAGGTTTAAAATCAGCTCAAAGAGCACCACGATATAAAGAAAAACATACCTAATGAACACTATTTAATACTGCTCCAAGCTTATGCATGCTCAGCTTTCTTTGTTAGGTTCTGATATTTACATAGCATTAGTTTACATGCACTCTGTAGACTCTCTTTAGATCAAGTTTAACTTAATCTGGAGGATCAACATTGATCACAGTGTTTAGGGACTTGTATCAAGGTCTGATTACGTCTCTAAAATTGAAAAAACACCGCACTATATTTTCAGTACAGTTAACTATTTACAAAGGATTGCATTTTAGATGTGATTTTGTTTCCCTCCATAGTAACTGAAGAAATAAAACAACTGTCTTTCGCCTGATTTCTGTTCTACCAGGGCATGCAGAGCCACAGTATACACTACTCCTACTCAGAACTATCCACGGGCCTATGAGAAGACAGCTGACAGACCCAAGGTCTTCAGCCTCCAAAGAAAAATACATCCACGCAGCTTCGGAAGGAACTAGGAATCACTGCATTACTTGGGAACGTCTCCCAATTCCCCCACGCAGTATTCTTAAAAAGGTGGGAGACGCTGAGATACAGTGGAGAGAATGCCACACAGTCACAGAACAAGAGAGCAGAATACCTCTGCTAGAGCTGTGAACAAAGTGGATGTCTAAGCTTCATGCAGGAATACTTGGCACTGAAAAGGGCTGACTTAGCTGTGAATTACGAACACACCAACTGAAAAGTTCTTCCCTTTTTCAGTAACTCTCATTAGCAATTAGGTTGTTCCTATGTAACAACAACATCAGACTGCAGGGGCAGGTGTCTGGTATAGCTGTTAAAATGCTCATGTCCCAGGTACAAGTTTCTGGGTTCAATATGGATAATCAGTTCCGACTACTCCCAATTCCAGTTTCCTTCCTCGCAGACCCCGGGGGGCAGTGGCGATGGCTTGGGTGTCTGGGTCCCTATCACGCATGTGGAAGACATGGACCGGGGGTTCTGGGCTCCTGGACTCAAGCTGACCCTACTAACTGGGGGAATTAGAGGAGTGAACCAACAATGGGATTAGATTCCTAATTCATTCCACACAACTAAATTCCAGATGTCACAAGCAAATTTTGAAAATCTTACAAGGGCAGTATCAGAAAATAGGGAAGAATTTACATAAATACACAGAAGGCACAAAACAACATTACTGAAATCTGGCTCCCCTTAGTGCAGCACCAAAGCACGCGATCTGATGAGAACTGTTTGGCTTCAAATACGGCTTTGTTTCTCACCATGTGATCCCTGGTACTGCTCCTCTGTATCCACTTTGTCCAAAGTAAAGTGGGTATAACACTAATGCTCACTTTAGATGACTTGTGAGGGTACAATCAGTTGGAAAGTGTAACAGTGCTTAGAACAGCCAGCACTTGGGGGCACACGGCAAGCTGTCAGCATTGGCTAACGTTCCTGTACCACGTGAGTGACTCTTAAAAGTTCAAGAATTAAAAGATTTCAGAATATACTCTAAAATCTTTCACATTTTAGGCATAAACAAGGGGCATGCAGTCTGAAGTAAAGGCATAAAGTAACTCAACAATAAGCCTATTAAAAAGACAATATTATCCCTAATTTAAAATAAACGACTGCAAAATGCTTCCCAGTTATCACAAGGCAGGATGAAGACAACAGCAGCACTCAATAGGGAGTCTTTTCTGTCCACGTTCTGAAGAGCATCCATTTCTGATCATACCCTCCTGGGAAATGGCTACACCCGGGAGCAAGGCCTGCCCAGCCACAGCTGTGGTTAGCATACATTCTGATTACTCACTGTAAGCATGGCAGTGTGCTAAAAAGCCAGGTGACTGACAGATGCCATGATTCTGATCTAACTGTGGCTGCAGCAAGCTTATTATAATGCTTCGTCTGCACTCTGACCTTTATTATCTGCCAGACTTAAGTGATCTATTAACAGATATGGATTAACTGATTAGAAAACACCCCAAGAGAAAATTTAAACAGTGACACCTTTAAAACACTGATTCATCCATGAGTCATTCAGGAAAGAATATTTGGATAGCAGGGTTAGAGGAAAAGGGGTACAGAGTAGGAAAATTTTTGCAATTTATTGAAAACAAATAGATATGGAATATTTTGGCTTTTTCCCCCTCCTAAAAGTTTTTTCCATATGGTTTTCTCCATAGTGAATTTTAAAAAAATATTTATTTACTTGAAAGGCAGAGAGAGAGAGAGAGAAAGAGAGAGAGAGAGAGAATATCAATCGATCTTGTATCTGCTGGTTCACTTCCCCAAATGGCCCCACAGCTAGGATGGCTGGGCTGCTCTGAAGCCAGGAGCCAAGAGCTTCTTCTGGGTCTCCCATATGGGTGCAGGGGCCCAAGGACTTGGGCCATCCTCCACTGCTTTCCCAGTCACATTAACCAGGGAGCTGGTTCGGAAGTGGAGCAGCCAGGACTCAAAGTGGCGCCCATATGGGATGTCCGGACAGTAGGCAGCTGCTTTACCAGCTATGCCAGCCCCCATAGTGAATTTTTTAAAAAACTTAGAGAATGTATCTCCCATTTAATGGTCCACTCTCCAAATGCCCACAACACCTGGGGCTGAGCCAGGCTGATGTCAGAAGCCTGGAAGTCAGTAGGGTCTCCTATAAGGGTGGTAGAGATCCAAGTGTTGAGGCAAGCACCTGCTGCCTTGGTAACTCCAGGTATGGGATGTGGCATTCCAAGTGGCCTCTTAACTACTGCTCCAGACGTTTACTCCAGATTATGTAGAGGCAGGAACAGAGAGAGTCCTGCCTTTCGAGTCAGCTCTGATTTGAATTTTGTGCCATCACCTCCTTGAGGCTTGTCTTGCCAACAACTCCCCCATATCTCATCTGGATCGTGAATATTTTTCATCCAGCTCCATTGTTGTGCTACAGAGATGCCACACCTGTGCCTAACCACTGTAAGTACGTTGCAGCGATCACATTTTCTCATCTTTACACAGAACTTGGATTACATGGAACAGTCTTAGTTGCACGGAGAGGTATCTGGCTTACCACAGAGCATTCTTCAAATCCTGCTTGCCTCTGTATGTTTCCTTAATTTTATAAAGTTTGAGAAAGCACTGATACATGTTTTGCTGAAGACAATACTCATGGTCATTTCTGAAGTCAGCGTTGTATCTCAAAATTCCTTTTTGTATTGAGCTACTTAAGGCGCCGGTCTCTTTCCTACCACCAGCCCTTTTCAGGTCTCCGTTTCACAAAGAATGACGTTTAACATCATTTCATGGGTGATCATGCTTATGTAATAGAGAGCAAAGGACATGCTCCTTAAGATGTGAATTCCGGTTGGACTGTCCCACCAGCTCTGTAGTTAAAAGATCCCACTATGTGCCTTGGCAAAATGACTAAACAACTATATCATGGATCACTTGGGAATACTGGGAACCTCTGATTTTAAAGTCCATACATGCTAAGAGACGGCATGCTGTTCACACCTCTAGGCTCTGCCTACACACTTCCCTGGCCGGGGTAGGGCGTGATTCCCTTGCCCCTTCTGGCTGCTCCTAGTATGCTTTGAAGACTCAGTTCAGGTGTAACCTCTACCAGGACATCTTCCCCGACAACCTGCCTCTCCCAGCCGATTCAACAGCCCTTCCTTTATATTCCCAAATATCTTGGAATGTATTTCCATCATTGTTTTTAGCACACTACCCTGAAATGATGGACTGATTTGCCTCTAAACTGACTCAAGCTCCTGAGGGCAGGGATCATGTTACATTTATCTTTTGCACCCCAAGAAGCTACAATGACCTTGGTACAAAGAAGACAGCTAGTAAATATCTGTTACACATGCTCAGTGCAATCTCTTTAGCATGATACTTCCACATCTCACAGGTCATGCAATGCTTGAACCTCTGTAACTACAAACGGAACAAACTCCAGAGCTTTTATAGAAAAAGAGCTCCCAAGAGATGATACTCTTTCCCCTCAAGGCTAGTGGGGAAAGATCACTGATTAGGTTGAATATCAATTTAGATAATTAACTTCTTATCTGGCCCACAGGCTCCAACTCAACTGCAAAATATCCACTGTAAGGGCCGGCGCCGTGGCTCAACAGGCTAATCCTCCGCCTTGCGGCGCCGGCACACCGGGTTCTAGTCCCGGTCGGGGCGCCGGATTCTGTCCCGGTGGCCCCTCTTCCAGGCCAGCCCTCTGCTGTGGCCCAGGAGTGCAGTGGAGGATGGCCCAGGTGCTTGGGCCCTGCACCCCATGGGGAGACCAGGAAAAGCACCTGGCTCCTGGCTCCTGCCATCGGACGAGCGCGGTGCGCCGGCCGCAGCGCGCCGACCGCGGCGGCCATTGGAGGGTGAACCAACGGCAAAAGGAAGACCTTTCTCTCTGTCTCTCTCTCTCACTGTCCACTCTGCCTGCCAAAAAAAAAAAAAAAAATATCCACTGTAAGATCTAGGGCCGATGCTCTGAAATGGCTTTGTCATGGAAGGACCAATCTCTTGGCTTATGAGGGACAGACACTGTTCAGAGTCAGCACTGCCAGGCGTACTTCAGGACCTGATGTTTGGACTTAACGGATCCATAGAAGTCTACTCAGATGACTTATTCGCTTTGCAACAAAGCTTGACAGAATGCGCCCTGTGCACAGAGCCGGTGCTAACCACTGGAGATGCAGGAAAGAGTATGCTCCTAAGGGGCCTGCAATCCTAGCCGTGATAACTGAACAACAACATCCTGCTCTGTGATGAGCAGACTGAGTGAGAAAGGAACCTAGGAGCTCACCCAGTTAAGAAATTTTATTGAGTAGCAGATTTTAAGATAAAGATCTTTCCCTGAGACTTAAAAAAATAAATAAGTGACATACTACAGACCAAGAGGAATGTACTGTTAACTTCACCAGAGAGTTATAAATATCAGTTCACATGAACCATGGGAACTATCCATGCAGAGACATCACGCCAGAGCTGTCAGGAATGCCAGAGGAGGCGGTGGGCGTAGTGGCACAGGTTAAGCCACTGCGTGGGATGCTGTACCCCATGTCCCTTAGAGTCGAGGCTACTCTTGAGCTTTCAATCTAGCTTCCTTATAAGGTGTCTGGGAGGTAGAGTATGACAGTCCAGCTACTTAGCTTCCTACCACCCATGTGGCAGACCCAGGAATTCGTGGCTGAGCCTTGGCTGTTGTGGGCATTTTGGGAGTAAACCAGTAGATGAAAGATCTCTCTCTGTCACTCTGCCTTTCAAACAAACAAACAAACAAACAAAAATAGAATGCCAGACAAGGGCATACTGCTGAACAGCTAGAACAGATGATGCAAGTTTCCTTCTAATTCCCAGATCAAAACTATTGTTAAAAAAGAACAGTGCCTCGGGGCCGGTGCTGTGGCGCACTAGGTAATCCTCCACCTGTGGCACTGGCATCCCATATGGGCACTGGGTTCTAGTCCTAGTTGCTCCTCTTCCAGTTCAGCCCTCTGCTGTGGCCTGGGAAAGCAGAGAGGATGACCCAAGTGCTTGGGCCCTGGGACCCGCATGAGACCAGGAAGAAGCACCTGGCTTTGGATTGGCGTAGCTCTGGCCGTTGCAGCCATTTGTGCAGTGAACCAATGGAAGGACAATCTTTCTCTCTGTCTCCTTCTCTCACTGTCTGTAACTCTACCTGTCAAATAAATAAATAAATAAAAATCTTAAAAAAAAAAAGTGACTCAGGCTATGATATTAACAAGTCATTCTCTCAAGATTTACAATAAAGTATTTGATTAGTCTGAAACACACAAATCTGTTAACATGAGGTAATGTTAAAACACTCTTTTTGGGGCTGGTACTGTGGCATAGCTGGTAAAGCCACCACCTGCAGTGCCGACATCCCATATGGGCACTGGTTCGAGGCCCGGCTGCTCCACTTTTGATCCAGCTCGTATGCTCTGGCCTGGGAAAGCAGTGGAAGATGGCCTAAGTCCTTGGGGCCCTGCACCCACGTGGGAGACCCAGAAGCTGCTCCTGGCTCCTGGCTTCAGAATGGCACAGTTCTGGCCATTGCAGCCATCTGGGGAGTGAACCAGCAGGTGGAAGACCTCTCTTTCTCTCTGCCTCTCTGTAATTCTGTCTTAAAAAACACTCTTCTGCCTAGGGAGATTACTGACACCATAAACAAGAGTGTCAACTTGTTAAGTCAACAACAGGAGTCATTGTGCACTTACTCCCCATGTAGGATCTCTGTCCTTAATGTGTTGTTCAATGTGAATTAATGCTATAACTAGTACTCAAAGAGTACTTTACACTTTGTGTGTCTGTGTGGGTGTAAACTGATGAAATCTTTACTTAATATATACTAAATTGATCTTCTGTATATAAAGAGAATTGAAAATGAATCTTGGCTGGTGCCGCGGCTCAATAGGCTAATCCTCCACCTGTGGCACTGGCACCCCGGGTTCTAGTCCCGGTGGGGGCGCTGGATTCTGTCCTGGTTGCCCCTCTTCCAGGCCAGCTCTCTGCTATGGCCCGGGAGTGCAGTGGAGGATGGCCCAAGCTCTTGGGCCCTGCACCCGCATGGGAGATCAGGAGAAGCACCTGGCTTCGGATCAGCGTGATGCGCCGGCCACGGCGGCCATTGGAGGGTGAACCAACGGCAAAAGGAAGACCTTTCTCTCTGTCTCTCTCACTGTCCACTCTGCCTGTCAAAAAAAAAAAAAAAAAAAAAAAAAAGAAAGAAAGAAAGAAAGAAAGAAAATGAATCTTGATGTGAATGCAATGGGAGAGGGAACAGGAGATGGGAGGGTTGTGAGTGGGAGGGAAGTTATGGGGGGAAAAAGCCATTGTAATCCATAAACTGTACTTTGGAAATTTATATTTACTAAATAAAAGTTTAAAAAAAAGTTTAAAAAAAACACACTCGTCTATTTGCTGATCACGTGCTAGCCAGGAATAGGAAAGAGTGACTGAGAACCATGCTTTCACTGCCGAGATTTTAAATGTGTATAAAACACATGGGCAGGTAAGTTAGTCTGACTATAGAACTCCACCAGTGAGCTCCCCTTCACAATTCCTGCTACAAATATGGTACATTTATGACATAAGCCTCACTAAAACAAAAGATTTTATTTTTAGCAATTTTGATAAACAAAATTCTAAAGAAATGAAAAAACTCCACAAAGCTCACTGGGGTCTGTGATAATCTGGCTCTCCCTGAGCCGGTTATGATTTGTTAGGTAGCTTGTGAAGATCAAAGGCTCCAAGGATGGGCTGTACAAACTGTAACTCCAACCCCATTAAGGACCTAATTACTCCTCTTGCTCTTAGTAATAATTTATTTGCTGATGACTACTAAAAATGCAGCTCCATCCCACACAACCCTTAATTCTAGACTCACAATACAACTACCTACTGTATCATTTCAAATTTATTATGTTCCCAATATCCTCCAAACCTGTTCCTCTTTTAGTTGCTCTCATCTCAGCTAATGGCTACTACATTGTCCCACTTGCTGTGATCCAAACCCCTAGAGTCACTTTGGTCCCTTTTTCTTTCACTCTATCAGTTAACATTAATAATCACAGTTGCTAATACAGACAGTACTTACTGTGTGCTAAGTACTACTCTAAATCCTTTTATGTTTACCAACTGGTTTAATTCTTACAACAACATTACAAATGCTATTTATCCTCCTCCTATTTATTTATTTGAAAGGCAGAGTAACAGAGAGAAAAACAGATCTTCCATCTGCTGCTTAACTCCCCAAATGGCTGCAATGACTGGGGCTGGTCTGGGCACAAGCCTGGACCTCCATCCCAGTCTTTCTCATGGGTGGCAGAGACTCAAGCACTTGAGGCATCATCTGTTGCTTTCCTAGGTTTATTAGCAGGAAGCTAGAGCAGCCGGGCTTTAAACCAGCATTCTGATATGGGATGCCAGCATTGCTGGTGGCAGCTTAACCCACTTTGCCACAATGCTAATCCTTTTATCCTCATTTTATAGCTAGGAAAATCAAAGCACAGGGGCTGGTGCTGTGGCGCAGTGGGTTAAAGCCCTGGTCTGCAGTGCCGGCATTTCCAGTTCAAGTCCCGGCTGTTCCACTTCTGATCCAGCTCTCTGCTATGGCCTGGGAAAGCAGTGGAAGATGGCCTAAGTCCTTAGGCCCCTGCACCCACGTAGGAGATCTGGAGGAATCTCCTGGCTTCAGATTGGTACAGCTCCCACTTTTGCAGCCATCTGACCTTCCTCTCTCTCTTTGCCTCTCTGTAACTGTGCCTTTCAAATAAACAAAAGAAGAAAAGAAAAGGTGAGAGTGAGGAGGAGAGGGGAGGGGAGGGGAGAGAGAAAAGACCCCGGAAGCAAAGGCAGTCAAAGCCAAAATTAACAATTGGGATTGCATCAAATTGAGAAGTTTCTGTATGGCAAAAGAAACAGTCAGGAAAGTGAAGAGGCAACTGACAGAATGGGAAAAAATATTTGCAAACTATGCAACAGATAAAGGATTAATAACCAGAATCTACAAAGCGATCAAGAAACTCAACAACAAAATAAGTAACCCACTTAAGAGATGGATCAAGGACCTCAACAGACATTTCTCAAAAGAGGAAATCCAAATGGCCAACAGACATATGGAAAAATGTTCAGGATCACTAGCAATCAGGGAAATGCAAATCAAAACCACAATGAGGTTTCACCTCACCTTGGTTAGAATGGCTCAGATGCTGGTGAGGATGTGGGGAAAAAGGGACACTAACCCACTGTTGGTGGGAATGCAAACTGGTTAAGCCACTATGGAAGTCAGACTGGAGATTCCTCAGAAACCTGAATATAACCCTACCATATAACCCAGCCATCCCACTCCTTGGAATTTACCCAAAGGAAATTAAATTGGCAAACAAAAAAGCTGTCTGCACCTTAATGTTTATTGCAGCTCAATTCACAATAGCTAAGACCTGGAATCAACCCAAATGCCCATGAACAGTAGACTGGATAAAGAAATTATGGGACATGTACTCTATAGAATACTATACAGCAGTAAAAAACAATGAAATCTGGTCATTTACAACAAAATGGAGGAATCTGGAATACATCATGCTCAGTGAAATAAGCCAGTCCCAAAGGGACAAATATCATATGTTCTCCCTGATCGGTGACAACTAACTGAGCACCCAAAGGGGAAACCTGTTGAAGTGAAATGGACACTATGAGAAACAGTGACTTGATTAGCCCTTGTCCTGACTCTTGATGAACAACTTAATACTTTATCCCTTTTAGTATTTTTTTGGTCCTACTTAATACTATTAGTTGAACTCTGAATTGACACACAATTACTCTTAGGTGTTGAAATTTAACTGAAAAGTGATCTCTGTTAAATATAAGAGTGGGAGTACGAGAGGGAGGAGATGTACAATTTGGGACATGCTCAATTGGACTTGCCCCAAGTGGTAGAGTTAGAAACATGCCAGGGGATTCCAATTCAATCCCATCAAGGTGGCATGTACCAATGCCATCTCACTAGTCCAAGTGATCAATTTCAGTTCACAATTGATCATAATGATAGGTCTAAGAGTCAAAGGGATCACATAAACAAGACTAGTGTCTGCTAATACTAACTGACAGAATCAAGAAGGAGAGAATGTTCCAACATGGGAAGCAGTTCACCCAGCAGACTCATAGAATGACAAATGCCCTAAACAGCACTCTGGCCTCAGAATCAGCCCTTAAGGCATTCGAATCTGGCTGAAGAGCCCATGAGAGTATTTTAGGCATGGAAAGCCAAGACACTCTGGGAAAAAAAACAAAAAAACAAAAACCAACAACAAAAAACACCTAAATGAAAGATCTCTGCAAGTGAGATCCCAGTGGAAAGAACAGGCCATCAAAGAAGGAGGTACCTTTCTCTGAAGGGAGGAGAGAACTTCCACTTTGACTATGATCTTGTCTAAATAAGATCGGAGTCGACAAACTCAAAATGCTTCCATAGCCTTGGCAACTCGTGACAAGAGCATAGGGTGATTACTGACACCATAAACAAGAGTGTCAATTTGCTAAGTTAACAACAGGAGTCACTGTGCAGTTACTCCTCATGTAGGATCTCTGTCCTTAATGTGCTGTACGATGTGAAGTAATGCTGTAACTAGTACTCAAACAGTATTTTTACACTTTGTGTTCTGGTGAGGGTGCAAACTGTTGAAATCTTAATATATACTAAACTGATCTTCTGTATATTAAAATAATTGAAAATTAATCTTGATGCGAATGGAATGGGAGAGGGAGCGGGAGATGGGAGGGTTGCGAGTGGGAGGGAAGTTATGGGGGATGGGAAGCCACTGTAATCCAAAACTGTACTTTGGAAATTTATATTTATTAAATAAAAGTTAAAAAAGAGAAAAAAAATACAGAGAATTGAAGTTGTCCAAGATCATAAAGTTAAAGAAATCCTTGGTAGAGGCTGGCGCTGTGGTGCAGCACGTTAAGACTCCGCCTATGACACTGACATCCCATGTGGGTGCTGGTTCAAGATCCTGCTATTCCATTCCCATCCAGTTCTCTGCTAACATGCCTGGAAAAGCAACAGAAGATGTTCCAAGTGCTTGGGCCCCTGCCCCATCCCTGGCTGTTGCAGTCATTTGGGGACTGAACTAGCAGATGGAAGCTCTGTCTCACTGTGTCCTCTCTCTGTAACTCTGGCTTCCAAATAATACATGACTACGGTGGTACCACAGCTTTCCCATCCTGATTTATCTCACCCCTTACGCTGCTCCTGCTGCACTTGTACAGTGTAGACTAAGGCACATTTCGGCATTCCTTCTGCCTGAATGCTCTTCCCTCAGGCACCCCGCATGACTCGCTTCATCAGCTCCTTCCAGTCTTTGCTTCAAAGTCACCTTATAATAAGGGCTTCTCTGACTGCCTATTTAAAACCACAACCTGTACTGTCACTATGAGAATCTTCTTCCTTTCTATAAAGAACTGCTGACTTTCTGATATATGACATATATTTATCATCAACTAGAACGTAAGGTCCATGCAGGGAGAAATTTCTATGTTTTGTAACAATTAAAGCAGTACACAGCACTTAGTAGCTGCTCAGATATTTGTCGAATGAATGAAAATATTTCCTGTTTATTCAGAACACGTTTGGGCGTGCCTATTTCCCATTCTTTCATTATAATCTGAAATATTTCTGTTTATTGTCTTACCAAGAGCTCTTAACAAGATTACTTAACTTCCTTCATCTGTGTTACGGCAGGATCTTACTCAAAGACTGATTTTTTGAAGCTTCCTGAAGTAACTTAGCGTAATACCTTAGAATTATTTGCTGGAGTGGGTATTTGGTGGTTGAGACACGCTCAGGATGCCTGTATCTCCCACAGAGTGCCTGCTTAGAATCCTGGTTCCTCTGCTTCTATCCAGTTTCCTGCTAATGCACACTCTGGGAGGCAGCAGCTAATGGTTCAAGAATTTGGGTCCCTGCCACCCAGTGAGGAGCTCTGGATTGAGTTCTGGGCTTCTGGCCTCAGAATGGTCCTGCCCCAGCTATTGCAGGAATCTGAAGGAATGAAGCAGTAGGTGGAAGATCTCTCTGCAGCTCTGCTGCTAACCCAATTCCAGCTTTTGGCTAATGCAAACCCTGAGAGGCAGCACGTAGATGGCTCTAGTAGTTGGGTACCTGCCATCCAAGTTGGAGATCTGGACTGAGTTCTAAGCTCCTGGCCTTGGTCTATCCTGGCTGTGGCTGGTGTGGACATCTGGTGAGTGAATCAGCGGATAGAAGATCTGTTTCTCGGGACTGGTGAGTGGCATAGTGGGTTAAGCTGCCACTTGCAACACTGGCATCCCACAGAGTGCTGGTTCAAGTCCTCACTGTTCCACTTCCAACCCAGCTTCCTGCTAATGTGCCTGGGAAAGCAGCAGAGAATAGCCCAAGAATTTGGGTCCCTGCACCCATGTGGGAGAACTGAAAGAAGCTCCTGGCTCCGGTCTGACCCGGTTCCAGCTGTTGTGGCCATTTGGAGGGAAGCAGTGGATGGAAGAGCTCTCTCTAACTTTGCCTTTCAAATAAAAACATAAACCTTAAAAAAAAGCCAACTGTGTTTCTCTTTCAAAAAATAAAATATTTTTAAAAAAGCATCCACCGGGGCCAGCGTGGTGGTGCAGATGGTTAAGCTGTTATCTATGATGCCAGCATCCCTTATCGGAGCATGGGTTCAAGTCCTGGCTCTGCTGCTGATCCAGCTCACTGATAAAGTGCCTAGGAAAGCAGCAGAAAATGACCAAAGTACTTGTGTCCCTACCACCCACATGGGAGATCAGAATGGAATTCCAGGCCCTTGGCTTCAACCTGGTCCAGCCTTGGCTGTCGCAGTCATCTGAGGAGTAAACCAGAGAATGAAGACCTTGATATCTCAGTGTCTCTGTCTGTCCCTCTCTCTCCCTCTTGCCCACCCTCCTTCCCTCCCTCTGTTACTGTGCCTTTTTTTTTTTTTTATAAATTTATTTTATTTATTTGAAAGATAGAGTTACAGAGAGAGGTCTTGCATCCGCAGGTTCACTACCCAGATGGCCACAACAGCCGGAGCTGGGCCGATCCGAAGCCAGGAGCCAGGAGCTTCCTCCGGGTATCCCACGTGGGTGCAGGGGCCCAGGACTTGGGCCATCTTCTACTGCTCTCCCAGACAACAGCAGAGAGCTGGATCGAAAAAGGAGCAGTCGGGAGTGGAACTGGTGCCCATATGGGATGCCGGCGCTTCAGGCCAGAGCTTTAACCTGCTGCGCCACAGTGCCAACCTCATTCTGCCTTTCAAATAAATAAAGTGCCTGGGGTAAGACCCAGCTCCCCTCTCCATTCCAGCTTCCTGCTAATGTACACACTGGGAAGTAGCAAGTAATGGATCAAGTACTTGCGTCGCTGTCATCGATGTAGGAAGCTGGAATTGATTTCCAGGCTCTTGGCTTTGGCTGGCTCCAGCCCTGGCTGTTTCAGGAATCTGAGGAGTAAACCAGCAGATGGTATTCTTGTCCGACTTTAAAAAAAAAAAAAGTTTGCCTGAAAAATCAGGTATTTCAGGTTGGCACAACAGTTTAAGCTGCAGCTTGCAATGCTGGCATCTCCTATCAGAGCGCCGGTTTGAACCCAAACTGCTCTGCTTCCAATCCAGCTCTCTGCTAACATGCCTGGGAAGGCAGTCAACAACAGCCCAAGTATTTGGGCCCTTGCCACCCACATGGGAGACCCAGTTGGAGTTCACGGCTCCTAGCTTTTGGCCTGGTCTAGCTCTAGCTGTTGTGGCCACTTGGGGAATGAAATAGTGGAGAGATCAATCTCTCTCTGAGCCTTCCAAACAAAGAAATCTTTAAAAATATGATTTAAAAAATCAAGTATTCCATAATTTTAAAAAAGGCTAGTTAGTTTATACTTTTGCATGAATTACACTCATATATATTAGAATCCCACTCCTTTTAAAAATCTTCATTTATTCATTTAAAAAATATTTAAACATTTGGAAAGGCAGAGTTACAGAGGAGAGAGAGGAAAAGGGAGAGGAAGAGGGAGAGGGAGTGGGAGGGGGAGGGGGAGGGGGAGGGGGAGGGGGAGAGGGAGGGGGAGACATAGAGAGGTATCTTCTATCCACTGGTTCACTCCCCAAATGGCCACAATGGCTAGTACTCAGCCAGACCTAAGCCAGGAGCTTCATCTGAGTTGCCCATGTGGGTGCAGGGGCCCAAGCACTTGGGCTATCTTCTGCTGCTTTCCCAAGTGCCTTAGCAGGGAGCTGGATGGGAAGTGGAGCAGCTGAGACTTGAACTGCTACCCATATGGGATGCTGGCATTACAGGCAGTGGCTTTACCCACTATGCCACAGCATTGGTCCCCCTTTACTTATCTGATTCACACCCCAAATGCCCACAACAGCTGAAGCTGGACTAGGCTGAAGCCAGGAGTCAGGAAATCCATTCAGGTCTCCCGCATATGTGGCAGGAACTCAAGCACTTGAGCCATCATTTGGTGCCTACCAGACAGGAAGATGAATGGGAAGCAGATTCCACCCCAGGCACTCCAATGTGGGATGAGGCTATCCCAGGTGGGCTGTATCACAATACTCGCCGTAGTACCCAACTCTTAGATTTAGAACATGACTTAAATGCCCAATCCTGGGGTGGGTCACTGGTGCAGTAGTGTACATGCTGCTAGGACACTGACAGCCCACAGTGGAGAACCTGGGTTGGAATCCCAGTTCCATTCCCAACCCCAGCTTCCTGGTAATGCAGACCTCGGGAGGCAGCAGGTGATGACTCTAGCCGTTGGGTCCTTACCATCCGCGTGGGAGACTCATGGTGAGTTCTGAGCTCTGGGATCCAGCACTGGCTGTTGCAGACAGCTGGGTAGTGAGCCACTGGAAGGGAGATCTCTGTCTCTGTGTCTGTCTCCACCTTTCAAACAAACTAATAATGCTCAGTATTATTCTCTTCCTACATGAACTCTATGAACATTTCAAGGATTGTCTCACCAGGTTTATTCCTTAGTAGATGTCTTAGAAGGCTATGAAGACTCAACATTCAAACTGGCTTAGATGTAAATATGATGATAATGTTTCAAAATTAGCAGTAGTAACTGTCTGCTTACTGTGTATCTGGTACACTTCTAAATGCTTTGCTTATATCAACTTAATTATTCCTCAAAAACCCCAGGAAATACACACTATTGTAATCCTCATTTTACAGCTGAGGAAACAGAATCAAAAGTTACATGACGTGCAGTGGAGGATGGCCCAAGTGCTTGGGCCCTGCACCCCATGGGAGACCAGGAAAAGCACCTAGCACCTGGCTCCTGCCATCAGATGAGCGCCGTCCACGGCAGCCATTGGAGGGTGAACCAACGGCAAAGGAAGACCTTTCTCTCTGTCTGTCTCTCTCACTGGCCACTTTGCCTGTCAAAAAAAAAAAAAAAAAAAAAAGTTACATGACGTGCCCAGGGCCACTCAGCCAGGAGGAAACAGAGTCAGATCTGAACACAGAGCTGAGCTTCAGAGTCCTTGCTCTTCATGACAATGCTTCCTCTAGCAGACACGACCCTCACCACTTGGGGCAACAGAAATTCGAGGCACTTACAATTTCCACAAAGTCAGACACTGGATAAGAATTCTATCCATGTTCTTCCTGAAGTTTACTAACTATATATATGCAAAGTATGAAGCAAGATACTACAGGGAGTGCGGCAGTGGTAGAGAGATGTCACTACCCAAAGGTACTTTACATAATGGGAGGTAGAAAGGGAAGGTCAAAGGATTTGTTTTAGTATATAAAGAATGAATATCCAATACCTGCAGTAGTGATTTCCGCAGGACAACTGGACAGCAGGAGGGAAAGAATGTGGTGTCAGCTGGAATGTGAATCCTGGTTGAAAACTCACCTGGGCTATTTGAGTCCGTTTTCTCATTTTTAAAAAGAAAAGATAACAGCATCTCTCTTGCAGGATTAAAAAAGCAAATGTACATATATTTTTTAATATAGGCTTGAAATCTAAAAGGTCCCCAAAGTAGCTTCTAACACTAAATTAAAGTGCTGTATTTAGGCTTTTCTATAAGTATTTCTTGAAAGAACTCTATTTTGTATTATGCCAAGGTTTATAGAGATAAGGCTGAAACAGAGTTGCTTTGAATACTCTGAAACCTATTCTGAAACTTAGCTGAGATAAATAAAATAAAACCTCCAAACATATGAAAAGGTTTCTATGTACCAGAAAAATAACTAATGACTAGAACACTGTAATTAGCAACTCCAATATAGGAAAATGATATTTTCACCATAAAACTGCTTGTTATTTGTTGATGAAACAAGCACACATTAATTTTTTTTAAAAAAAGCAGAGCCACCTTTCAAATCTATTAGGTCAAATTTACAAAAATTCAGTAACTTGGCTGAATTTAAGATTTTTCGAAACAGTTAACATGTCCTTTTTGGAAAACAAAGTAAACCATTTGACTGTTATTTAAACAATCTGACCCATTTGAGAATCACTGAGAATAAATGTGGCAACCTTAGTAGAATTGCTATTTTTCAGTGAGAACAGAAGCAAAAACAAAAACCAGAAAGCCAACACCCTATGATACTTTGCCTCCTAACCTTGCAAAAAGGAATTTGTTATTCTTCCTCTAGTGTAAGCCACATTATTCATGTGGTCCTTAAACTAGAGTGTATGCTGTACCTGTCCTTTCTTCCCCCTTGAGAAATCAGGGGTTTGCTCTACCTGACAATGCCAACCTGAGCAGAAGCCCTGTGATCTGTGAGTTATCCACGGCAGAAGAGGGAGAGAAGCTATCAAGCACAGTGCGTTTGCTACCATGTGTCTCAACCTGACTGTATTATCCCAGTATCCCAGCGAGGCAGGCACTGCCGTCCTCATTTTCCACGTGAAAGATGCAGCATAGCAGATCTTGAGCTGTCTGCTTTTTAACACACATATGACTACTCTTTAAGAGACTGTAGTTACAGCATTAGATATCTACAACTAAATAAAAACATTTTAAACACAGAGGGGCATAGTATTCTTAATACTCTTGAAAAAATTTCTCAATAGATCATGTTTCTGTCCATCAAAGAATGTAAAATTTGGCACAGAAAACCCCAGGCTACTATTTTTCATAGGACCTGTACTTAATTTTGAGATATATTAAATAAGAGCAGGCTAAGTAAAAACTGTATCATTCATGCTAAAGTTTCACTCCTCTAAGCTGAAACTAAGCTGTTTATCTGACCTTCCTGGAAATAAGGATTAGAGAGATAACAGCCAAATTTCCCAAATATACTAGTTTCAACTGGCATGATAATGAGGCTCTTATGCTTCAATCTAGGCCGGCCCCGCGGCTCACTAGGCTAATCCTCCACCTTGCGGTGCCAGCACACCGGGTTCTAGTCCCGGTTGGGGCACCGGATTCTGTCCCAGTTGCCCCTCTTCCAGGCCAGCTCTCTGCTGTGGCCCGGGAGTGCAGTGGAGGATGGCCCAAGTGCTTGGGCCCTGCACCCCATGGAAGACCAGGAGAAGCACCTGGCTCCTGCCATCGGATCAGCGCAGTGCGCTGGCTGCAGCGCACCGGCCGCGGTGGCCATTGGAGGGTGAACCAACGGCAAAGGAAGACCTTTCTCTCTGTCTTTCTCTCTCACTGTTCACTCTGCTTGTCAAAAAATAAAAATAAATAAATTAATTAATTAAAAAATGAGGCTCTTATGCTTCAATCTTTATAGAAGAAAGATTACCAAGTGAAGTTAGTCCATCAGTTATTTTGCTATTATTCTGTCTTCTTCTCCTGTGCCTGCCTCAACAACAATGGCTGGGCCGGCCTGAAGCCAGGGGCCTGGAACTCCATTTGGGTCTCCTACATGGGTAGTGAGGGCCCAGGAACTTGGGTCATCTTCAAGTGCTTTCCCAGGAGCATGCACATGGAAGCAGAGCAGGCAGGACTTGAACTGGCAATCCAATATGGGAGACACTGGCATTGCAAGAGGCAGTTTAATTCACTGCGTGGCTAATTCCTTCACACGTGATAAGCAATGGTAAGATATCAAATTTTATGATGAACTACAAATAAACTAAAAGAAGCAAAGTCTATTAGGAAAGGACAAAATTGAGGATTTTGCATATGAAATGAAAAACAGTTTTCTAATATATATGGAGGTATCTGCAGGGTAAAAATTGTAGGACAGCCTAGAGAACATTGGGAACAGACAGATGATGGAGGCAATGGTGCTATATTATTACAGATGCCGACTGTAAAAAGGACTGAGGCTTCTACTATCTTATTTATTTTGCAATTTATCCATTGCTTTTGCTATGCAAAGCACTGAATAAAGGTAAAGTTCCCATATTAAGCATTGTCTTTTTTTTTTTTTTAAGATTTTATTATTTATTTGAAAGAGTTACAGAGAGGTAGAGACAGAGAGAGAGGTCTTCCATCCATTGGTTTACTCCCCAGATGGCCCCAATGGCTAGAGCTGTGCTGATCTGAAGCCAGGAACCTCCTCTGGATCTCCTGCATGGGTGCAGGGGCCCAAGGACTTGGGCCATCTTCTATTGCTTTCCCAGGCCACAGCAGAGAGCTGGATCGGAAGAGGAGCAGCCAGGACTAGAACCGGTGCCCAAATGGGATGCCAGAGCTTCAGGCCAGGGCTTTAATCTGCTGCGCTACAGCACTGGCCCCTAAGCATGGTCTTAACCAACATGATCTAGTTGGTGAAACATGGAAATATTCAACTGAAGCAGACGTTCAATTGAATAAATGACAACGGATCAGAGACAAAAGATTCCTTGAAAACAGGATAGAGCAATGGATTCAAAAAGAAAGGGAAGGGGCCAGCACTGTGGTGCAGCAGGTTAAAGTACCAGCTTGAAGTGCTGGCTTCCCATATGGGTGCCGGTTCTAGTCTTGGCTGCTCCACTTCTGAACCAGCTCTCTGCTATAGCCTGGGAAAGCAGCGGAAGATGGCCCAAGTCCTTGGGCCCCTGCACCCACATGGGAGAAGCTCCTGGCTCCTGACTTCGGATCAGCTCAGCTCCGGCTCTTGTGGCCATTTGGGGAGTGAGCATGGGATGGAAGACTTCTTTCTCTAACTCTGTATTCAAATACATAAAAATAAATTAAGAAGGGTTTTATATAGGTGGGGCAAGGAAAGGCATTTCAGGTTGACAGCCTAAGATGATCAGCATTCCAAAAGAAAAAAATGTAATAGAACCTTCAAGAGATCTGGATGGATCACGAGACTCTAAAACCACGGCACAGGAAGGAGTTACAGTGGGAGACCACCGTTTTGGACTTCATTCCAAGGGGATCACTGAAGGTTTCCCAATAACACTATAATCTTGGTAAGAATCTAGACTTACACATCCAGGAGGCTACCTGGTTTTATCAAAATCTGGATGTCCAAAACCAATCACCACAATCTGCCTCAAAACCTGGTCTTCTTACACTGTTCTGTATCTCAAAAAAGCACTGCTAACCATCAAATTACACAAGCAAAAAGCAAACCAAAACAAAGCCCGGAAGCCATTCTTGATGTCTTCTGCCTGGTATCTGTATCTAATCCAACACTAAATTTTATTAATTTTACTTTCCAAATTTCCATCCTAATACATAATAGTCTCCATCTATTTCCACCACTTTAAGACAAACTCTGATCATTTCTCTCTTGGACCACTTGTTGGGACTATATTCATTCAGGTTCTCATTTAAGCTGAATTAAAAAAAAAAAAACAGTCCTAAATGACTAAATGCTTAAATTCTTTTAGTTTCCTGTAACTTTGAAAATAAAGAATAAAAATTCGGACACAGGGGTAGGTGTTTGGCTTAGTATAGTAGTTAAGACACCTGTATCCCACATTGGAGTACATGGGTTCAACACCCAGCTCTGGCTGGTTCCCATCAACCATGTGGTAAACACGAATTAAGTTCCTGGTTCCTAGCTATGGCCTGGACCCAGCCCTGGCCACCGTGGGCATTTGGGGAATGCAAGTGGAAGCTCTCTACCTCTCAAATGAGTACAAATGAAAAAGAACTTCAACACAGTCATGAAGTCCTGCATGGCTAGGCCCTGGCTCTGCCTCTCTAGAGCTTCACTTCAGTGTGTGCTCTTACTTCTCTCTCTCTACTCTGGCCTTCCTAGATTACACTGCTCATCCTACTTCTGCTTATCCTTTTTTTTTTTAAGATTTATTTGTTTATTTGAAAGGCAGATTTACAAAGAGAGAGGAGAGGCAGAGAGAGAGGCCTTCTATCCACCACTTCACTCCCCAGTTGGCTGCAATGTGGTCAGAGCTTCACCCATCCAAAGCCAGGAGCCAGGAGTTTCTTTAGTGTCTCCCACATGGGTGTAGGGGTCCAAGCACTTGGGCCATCTTCTACTGCTTTCTCAGGCCATAGCAGAGAGCTGGATTGGAAGAGGAGCAGCCGGCACTCGAACTGGTGCCCATATGGGATGCCGGCACTGCAGGCAGCGGCTTTACTCGCTACGCCACAGCACCAGCCCCTGCTTACTTATTCACTGTCCATCTCTCAGCCAGCCATTTAGCTAGGTGCTGGGTACAAAGATGATGAACAAAACAAAGAATCTTGCCTTCATAAAGGTTACAGCTGACTGGGGGAAAGTAGTAGAGACAAATGAGTAATCAAATATAAGTTACAAAAAGTGCTATTCAGAAAAAGAGAGTGCTGGGACAAAGGGAATAATCAAAAGGATGGAAACCTGTTTTAGACTGGGAGATCACAAAAGGTTTCTTTTGAGAGGGGCATTTGAGTCAACGGCCATACCACCCTGAATGCGCCAATCTCATCTGATCTCGGAAGCTAAGCAGGGTCGGGCCTGGTTAGTACTTGGATGGGAGAGAGGGGCATTTGAAGTGAGCCCTCAAAGGAGAAAATTAAGTCATTAGTGTAACCAGGCCATACATGAAGAAAAATATGATTCCTGTAGGTTTCACACAGCAAGAGAATACAGAATTTGGACTTTTATAATGATGACAAAAACAGAGTTAAGGAACGCAGCAATTCAAAAAGAGAAAAAGTTTTTTTTTTTTTTACAAGTATTTACAAGACTTTTTTTTACAAGTATTCACTACTTCTTGGAATTTATTTGATGAAGTTAAGACTGTGTTACCAAAATGGCACAGCAAAAGGTGGTCAGAAAGCAGGCAGGGGTGGCTGGCAGGTACCCTACATTCTGATGAGTATTCTGATGAGTGTATTTACAAGGCTTACATAACCAGTGAGTCAGCAGAAAGTCAGGTGTCAATGGATCTCTTGTGCCCACTCTAAGCAGCCAGGAAACCCTCGCTGCTGGTGAGAAGAGGGGCCGAAGAACAAGATCTGAGGTTGGCTAATAAAACACAAGTCACACACCTTCCAGTAACATTTGCCCAAAGATGTACGATAGGAAAAAGTAAAGCTTTGTGATCAGAAAAACCTAAGAAACAGGATCCAACTTAAATACAGAGCCTGGTTCACAGGTCTAATACAAACCATTTTTAAAAAAATTGTAATAAAATGCTTAGGTAATTCCAAAATTAAGACTTCAAAATCTGCTAAAACCATAATTTTAAAAAGAAAAATCCTCATCTTTACTGCGGTCTTAAATATTTCAGGGCTACCTTCTGCAACTATCTGTTCTTTATTACAGGCGCATAGGCATACGCAAATAGTTTCATAATCACCGAATTGGGTCTGGCAAAGAAAGTGTACAAAAGAGAACCTAAGAGGGACTCAGCATAGTAGAAGCAGAGCAGCACCGCACAACCATTTGCTAGGGAACGGCAATGCTAATGAACCAAGACAAACACCCGCCAACGCACAGCCATGAAAATAGTAGCCTCCTCCATCTCCACACTTCTGTTCCCAGCCTATTACTGCTCCAGTGGTAACAGCTCAGAAAGTGGAGGAAGCTTGTATTTTTTTCTTTCCATAGGCAGAGTTACAGATAAAGAGTAATTTTGACTATTCAAAAGGAAAAAGAGATCTAATTGTTAGTCAGCATTCTTTACTCTGGAAATTCCTGGCTTTTGTCTGTTCATAGACATCAGGAAAAACGGGTCACAACGTAAATGACCAGAAATCATGTTTTCTATTCTGGCTCCTGTGGTTATCTTTTTTCATCAAACATGATCCTGCACGATATTTTCATTATTGCTAAAAATGCAAGTCTTTATACAGGAAATTCACAGAGTAAGAAAAAAAAATCACAAGCAACACATTAATCTTACCAAAACCCCCCGTCAGGCAGTCTGCCGATTGTGCTTGCCACAGAGCGCAGCCTTCATTTGTGCAGTGCCAGAGCAAGCTTGGATCGTGAGAACAAATCACAAGCTCTCTGGGCTGTAAGCTCTGTCCATTTGTCCCAGCTTCCCAACTGCAGAGGAGCTGTGGCGTGGTCTCTGACTGCTGCATATCCTCGTTGTCTGAGAATCACGCTGTAAATGAGGGCAGCTACCACTGGGAATGCATTCTCCCATTTAACAGCCAGCCACACGAAGCTTCTAGCGGATCCCTAGGCTTCTCACCTGCACAATCTCAGAGAAGTGCCCTTCACAGAACACGCAGGTACAGCCGCACCACATCAACATCCCCACATAGCCGAGCCTCCGCAGTGCCCACCTCAGCCTATGTGCAGTTCCGGTTCTGTCTCCTTCCTGCATCAACTCTTTCAGCTTTCTCCATCTGGGAGCCTGGGAGGACTCTGCTGAATAAACAGAAAGCTTCTGCCAAACAAGCATCCGTGTGTGTGTGTGTGTGTGTGTGTGTGTGTGTGTATCTGCTAGAGCTGCTAATGCAAATGATAGTTTGAGAATGGAGATCACAAACAGTATCTGCCTCTCTTCTCCAGCTGTGAGCATCTTTTATAAAAGACAAAAGCATCTAACTGGTTGGATTTAAAGCTACAGGACAGTAATTCAACATTTACATTTATCTTCTGATTTAAATAAGATTAAGCTGAGAGAATAGCATAAGAAGATAAAAAACATTCTAAACAATATTGTTTGGGTAACTTGATTTAGTATCACAAAGAAAAAAAACCTACTAAAGGTTTCCATAAAGGACCAGAAGATCGCCAGAATAGAATTCCAGAGTGTCCTAATGTTTCTTCTCGTATTTTTATTTCATTTCACTTCTCTTATTTTTAAGTTCATAAAATCATTTAAATGAAAATTGAGCAAAAAAGAAAAACAAGCCTGAGACTCTAGTTCGCTAGTTCGCTGAGGACAAAGAAGATGCTTCTGAATGAAAAGCCCTGTGATTCTCTGAAATCTAAACAGAAGATTAAAACTCCACCTTCCAAAGCCCAGGCTCAGCCCCATGGATGGTCTTACTCTACTTACTGACTGATCACAACACTGCATGAGATAGCAACGTCCTAGGACACTGATCATGCCCTGAAAAAGTCACTTTGGTTTTTGGCAAGCTATCAGATCTGAACTTTATCCCTTCATTTGTAAAAGCAGTTGTAGGGAATGCACATAAGAAGAATTCTAATGATTATAAAATATAGTGTAGCAGCTATAAAGTACTATATTAATACTTCTCCAAGGATAACATGTATAAAGTTATCAGACATGAAGACAATTCAATATCATACAATACAGTCCTTTCTATGAGCCTGGAGCAGTGATAATTTCTATACTTCTGGGCAGGCACCGGGGCTGAGATGTTCAGGCCTGCATAATACTGATTAAATGAAAGCAGGTTTTTCTCATCATCAGCATTCACCAGCTACAGGTAACATTCTTTAGGGCATTCCATTGGGAATGGAATCCACAGCACCTTGAATGGATGTGAAGAAAAATGTTGGGTTGAAAACCATGGCTCTAGAAATTTCTCTTCTATATCCAGAAGCACAGAACTTGACTTTCCAGAACAAATTAATAAATTTATGAAACTAGAAGCTTCGTCATGGTTTCACTTAAGTGTTTGTTTACTCAAATCCTGTACTGCTAGCATCAACACTAGTTTCTGTTTGCTTAATTGTTTATTCGCATTTTCAGTATCTTGTTTTTCTCATACAGGGAAATTTTACTCAGTCACAAAAAGGAACAAAGCACTGACACATGCTACAATGTCAATAAATCTTGAAAACATTATGCTGAATGAAAAAAAACCAGACACAAAAGGCCACACATCTATACAAAATGTCCTGAGTAGACAAATTTACTGAGACAGAAGACACATTGGGGCCTTCCAAGGGTTGAATGTATGGGGTAAGGTTGGAGAGTGAAATATAAGGAGGGAGGGGTTTATTTGGGAGTAAGAAAATTGTTTTAACATTTGCTGTAGTAATAGTTGTACAACTCCATGACTTCTAAGTAAGCAAATCCTTACTCAATAAAGATGCTAACAAATAATAAAGGACAGAATCCAGATGTCTTCTTTAGACAGGGATTCACTGGTGCATCATTTTTTTTTTAAAGATTTATTTCTTTATTTGAAAGAGTTATACAGAGAGAAGGAGAGGCAGAGAGAGAGAAAGGTCTTCCATCCACTGCTTCACTCCCCAATCAGCTGCAAGGGCTGGAGCTATGCAGATCCAAAGCCAGGAGACAGGAGCTTCTTGCTGGTCTCCCATGCAGCTGCAGGGGCCCAAGCTCTCGGGATATCGTCTACTGCTTTCCCAGGCCATAGCAGAGGGTTGGATCAGAAGTGGAGCAGATGAGACTCGCACCGCGCCCATATGAGATGCCGGCACGGTATGCAGCAGCTTTCCCCACCACACCACAGCACCGGCCCCTGGTGCATAATGTTAAGCCTGTTCCTAGAATCAGAAGTCCTTTGTGTTCTTTCTTGGCCTGGGAATATAGGACTGGGCATGGGTGAGTTTCTGATACACAGTGTGGTTCTGCCGTGGGCTAAAAAAGGGTCTGGATTTTCCGGTCTCATAAATAATAATCACACTGTTTTTAAAAACTTCATAGTCTGCCTAGCACAGGATCTTTTTATTCAGTTTTTGTTCATTTTACAATAGGAAATGTACTTCATACCTCACTGTCTCCATCTCCACATATAAATCTTTCCAAAATGTAAGCTGAGTTTTCATGCTCACTTTGGTCTTTTTAGTAGCGTTCTTTGCAGTTCTCTTAAGAAAGCAAGCTTGTCTGGCTTTGTGGTTGTTCAAAAGACTAAAGATACACTACACGGTAAAGATACACTACACGGTAGTGTTTGAAGACTCCAATATGCACACTGCCTGTAATTACATGTGGACCCACTTATAAACTCTGATCAGTATCTTCTTTTAAAACAGTTATGTTGTAAAACTTTGAAAGGGCAAGTGGGCATAAAAGAAGGCAAAAGCAAAAATTATGTGTCACCTCACTACTCCTAGACCAAACAAATCACTGTTGTGAACCTATTTTTATTTATTATTATTATTTTTAAAGATATGTATGGGGCTGGCACTTTGGTGTAGTGGGTACAGTTGCCACCTGCAGCGCTAACATCCCATATGGGTGCTGGTTCAAGTCCCTGCCATTCCACTTCCGATCTAGCTCTCTGCTATGGCCTGGAAAAGCAGTAGAAGATGGCCCAAGTCCTTGGGCCCCTGCACCCATGTGGGAGACCCGGAAGGAGCTCCTGTCTCCTGGCTTCGGATCGGCACAGCCCCGGCCGTTGAGACCAATTGGGGAGTGAACCACTGCCTCCCCCTGCCTCTCCTCTCTCTGTGTAACTCTTGACTTTCAAATAAAAATAAATAAATCTTTAAACAAAAACTTTTTTGTCCCAAAGTGAAAGTTTCTTCCAGAATTCAAAGAAAATCTTAGAGAAATTTGATATAACTTAGGAAATAGACTACTAAGATCTAGAAAAAGCCATAAAATCCATAAACATCTTGGCAGAATTTAGTTTTACTGAGCTTGTTTCTTTGGTTCACTGATTTAAGCCTTCACCTATAATATGAACGATTATGTTTTCCATAATTTTTGGAGATAGAGTGATTTTCTGTTTAGAAAGAACAAGTTTTTTTTTTTTTTTATTTAGAAAGATTTTATTCATTTGAAAGGCAGAATTACAGAGAGAGAGATGGCTCTTCCATTCACTAGTCCACTTCCCAAATGGTCACAATGGCCAAGGCAGGGCCAGGCTGAAGCCAGAAGCCAGGAGCTTCATCTGGATCTCCCACATGGGTGCAGGGGCACAAACCCTTGGGCCATCTTCTGCTGCTTTCCCAGGTGCATTAGCAGAGAGCTGGACTGAAAGTGGGACAAGCAGGAGAGGAACTGGTGACTACATGGGATGCTGGTGTCACAGGTGGCAGAGTAACTGCTTTGCCACAACGAAGGCCCCCAAGCTGGCTTCTTAATTACAGCACCAAATGCTTACCCTTCTTAAACTACTTCTAACTCCAGTTTTAAAAGATCCTGCACCTGTCATTTGTATAAAATATTTAGCAACTGATTTCCATTGAATTCTCAGCATTCAGAAGTTTACCACTTGCACAGGATATCAAACACATCTTTTTAAATCAAGGTATTTTATAGTCATATATATATGGCATATATACAAGAATGATACATGTGTGAAAGATTCTTGTTTCATCAGGTATGACTAACCAGTTCACAAAACAATAGTTAGCTTTACACACTGAACTGACATGTACAAAAAAAAGATCTTTCCAGGAAAGCTGGCCTGATGCTTTGGTTAAGGGGCCCAGCCAGCTCCTTATCTGAAACATCAAGGTACTTCACAAACTTCTTGGAAAAAAAATATATAATGAAAAACCTATGCATGAATTTCAAAATTCTTTTGCACCAAAATAAATGTATTTTTAATTAAAATTTTTTGAATTTTTCGAAGTACCTGAGTACTCTCCAGAGGTATATCAAGAATATTTTATTTGATGACACAAAAGCTTTCCTTAAAAATAATTTAAAAGTCTATGTTCCTTTATTAAAAAAAAAAACTGTTCATTACTATTTTTCGCTGAGTTTTTTTGCAGATTGCTTATCACTGACTGAAGCTACTGAGTATACTCTCAGAAATAAGTGACTCCAAGTTCCATTAGAATCTAATAAATTTACACACTGTTGAATAAATATAATCTGGGTAGTAACACATGAAACATAAGGAAGTTTAGAACCTCGTTTTTCGAGAAAGCACTTTTTTTCAATAACACAATCTACTAATAGTCATCTTTACTGTGTTCAACACTGTTCAGTGTTGGGGGCTGCCAAAAATTTCATAGGGGAATAGATGTTATCCTTCCAACATTACCAGGGAAAAGACACCTTTTAAAAATTATTTTATTATGCAACATTTCAAAATATATTAAGTGCATGGCCAACACAATCCTCCTGTCCCACATGAGTTGGAAGGAAGTTCCAGACAAAAGATGTTTCTTTTAAAAGCCAAGGATACTCCCAGAGGCTTTCCTATATATTCTTATGAAAGCCTATCAGCTGTCAGATGTCATCAATACCATTTCATTCTTCAGACAAAAGGCCTCTGTCCTCCTCCTTTTTCTCTCTTCACCCTTTACTGTATTTTATTTATGAAGCAGCCAATGGGAAAACTGCTAAAGGGCCCCGAGAATACTCTGTTTGAAAAGACCTATATTTTCTTGATGTTGATGTCTGATATTACTACTGGGATAAGTTTTTTTCCAAAATGGCAAAAGAAAGGAAGAGAAAAATTGAGTCAAAGGAAGAAATAACAAACATGATAAATCAGTATCTGTAGTCACTAGAGAAGATTTTTGAGGGTGGGTTAAGGATAAAGTGGGAGATCAGTTGCTGTGTGTTCCTCAAGGAGTCTCGTGTCTAGCTCTCCCCTATCTGGCAACCAGTTCAACCAGAAAAGTTTCTAACTGCATTGACCTCTCACTGGGATTCAATAATGATAGGTTTTATGTGACTCTAGTCACTCTCTTTAAGAAAAAGGGAACACCCTTAAACACTCAGTAGGTGGGGAAGCAAAAAATGTCAAAGCAAAGGAACTGGAATAGAGTTTAAAATCTTTTGAGATTACTATGGTCATATCAACATCCAAATAAAGCAAGTAGTTTCTTTTACTGCTTAGAACCAATGAATTTACAAAGGAGGGCAACAAAGACTTCTGCTTAGTGCCAGAATAATCGGGTTTCAAGAAAGAATAAAGGCATTGACACAAGCTATTACCTGTTTTGCCATCCAAGACACTTAACAGAAGAAATTCAATCAGCAACTAAGACTGCTTATTTACTTCAAAGGGATCAAGTGTCACAGTGTCATACACTTCTGCCCTAGTCTGTAATTTATAAAGAATACAGGTTTACCTAGCGCACAGTTCTGGAGCATGGGAAGTCTGAGAACATGATGCTGGCATCTGCACATTATCTGGTGAGGGCCTTCATGCTCAATCATAACATGATGCAGACATCACAAGGCAAGATTCAGCAAGAGTGCTAGCTGATTTCTCTTCTTTCTATAAAGCCATTAATGCCATCATGGGGACCCCACTCATACGACTTCATCCGATCCTAATCACCTCACTAAGGCTCCTCCTGCAATACCATTAGAACTTGGGGGCACACTCAAATCAGAGCAACCACCTAAGGGACTCAACGGTGCTGCAGGCAGCAGTTTCACAATCACAGGCACCAGGAACCCCTGATGGTAACACCAGCTCTCATTCAAGGATGGGCCAGCTAATTTCCAAATACTACTTCCAGGGCAACTGCAGAGGCATGCAAGTTTACTTTATAAAATGAAATGCTGTAACTAAATGCTATTTGTGATGTCACGAGACGTGGTACAGAATAGTCGTTTCCAACTTGGGGTTCATAAAGGGTCCGTCGTTTCCAGGCTTTCCAAAGGCTCAATAATTCCGTACTCTGATAGAGTTGAAGAGGCAGAACAAAAGAATAAATCTTGGATGATTTTGTTTAGAATATAATTACCTGATGTAGTAAAACTGGACCATTGCTGTTCTACAATAAAGTTGGTCCTTAATCTGGGGGCGGGGGGACAGTATGTGTTGCAGGTAAAGAAATATTTTCGAAATAGCAGGCTCATGAGGAAAGTAAAAATAAGACCCTTGGTAGGGATCAGCTTGATTTAAGTTTCATGTTCCAAATTAGGATACACCTTCAATGTTAAATAAAGAAAACTTAGAAATTTTAAACATATAAAAAGCTCAAGCAGCGTAATTCAGTGTTTACACTGTTGGAAAATTATTATTAAAAGTAATATACAGATAATCTACATTGTTTTATTTACTTTTTTATTTATTCATTCTTAAGGTTTTTTATTTATTTGAAAGGCAGCGTTAAAGAGAGAGAGAGAGAGAGGAAGAGAGAGAAAGAGATGTCTTCCATCCACTGGTTGACTCCCCAAATGGCCACAACAGCTCGAGCTGGCTGATCCAAAGCCAGGAGCCAGGAGCTTCTTTTGGGTCTTTCACACAGGTGCAGAGGGCCAAGCACCTGGGCCATCTTCCACTGCTTTCCCAGGCCACAGCAGAGAGCTAGATTGCAAGTGGCACAGCTGGGATTCAAACCGGAGCCCACATGGGATGCTGGCATTGCAGGCAACGGCTTTACTGCTATGCCACAGTGCTGGTTCCAGCTCTGTTGTTTTTAGAACTGCAATTCACCACAGTAAAGACCTGTTTTCATGCCAAATACTATAAATGTCAGAGGTATACAAACCATTTCTTGAAAATTCTTAATTGATAACTATTTTATCATTCCCAAATCCCAGGTGAACAATATGCAAGGTATTGACAAAGATTAGCCAAACTTTAGTTAAGTCTATGAATCTTTTCCTAGGCCCATTTACACACTTCCTTGTAAAATTCAGCTTTAGCAGAAGAACTCTAAGTCAACTTAGCCATTCAAAAAATACTTTATGTATTTATTTGTTTGAAAGACAGTGATGGGGGTTGAGAAGAAAGGAATCCATCTTCTATCTGCTAGTTCACTCCCTAAACATCCACAATAGCTAGGGCTACGTCAGGACAGCCAGGAGCCAGGAGCTCTGTCCAGGTCTCCCACCAGGGTAGCAAGGACCCAAGTACTTGGGCCATCATCTGCTGCTTCCCGGGGAAATGCATTAGCAGGAATTTGGAATGGAAGTAGAGGTGGGACTCAAACTGGCAATCTGACACGGAACGCAGGCATCCCAAGCAGCAGCTTAATTACTACATCACAAGGCCTACTCTACTTACTAATTTCAATCTTCTAAGCATTCAATTAGTTTGAGATTCTACAATGACATAAAGAGCAGACAGACAAAAACAAACAAAATCACAATTTCAATTTAGAGCATAGGGGAACTTAAAAGATACCCTTCCCCTAGGATTAAGTAAGAGTTCCTAGAAATGTCTGAGAAAAATATTTAAAATTAGGAGGGTAATTCTCATATAAGATTAAAAAGCAATAAATCTGAAAGACCTCTGTTTTTTAGTCATCTAGAAAACCAATATGAAATGTCTCTAGTTTGTGCGTGATTTCAGCAGTCACTCAGGAAATACACATCTCTGTACTCTGACAAAATCACTTTTACCCTCTTTACGATTTGGTTAAAAATGAATTTCTAAAACACTGTAAAGTTGAGATGACTAAGGCTTTATATAACTTACAGACCACTCATTCGGAGAGTTGGAAAAGAAAAAAGTCCTAATTAAAAGTCACTAGTAGGGGCCAGCATTGTGGTATGGTGGATTAAGTCACCACCTGCAACACTAGCATCTCATATGGGCACTGGTTCAAGACTTGCCTCTTCTACTTCCAATCCGGCTCCCTGCTGATGAAACTCTGATTTTCAAATAAACAAAAAACAAACAGACCTCAAAGCAATAGTACTAGTAATATGTTTTGCATATTAGGGGGCAAACTTTCAGTTTTTTTCAGACACTTTCAGCACCTCTTTATAAACAAAATGCACACAGCATAACTGTTAAGAATTTCATTTATTCTTTTAACCTTTGTTCCCTCTCATAGTATTCTATGTTGTGATTATATTAACAGTATTTTTCACTTCAAGATTTTTTTAAAGGATTTATTTATTTGAAAGGCAGAGTTACAGAGAGGGAGAGACAGATCTCTCATTTGTTGGTTCACTCAGATTTTATTTTGAGCCTATAAGCCAGGAAACTTCTTTCCAGCCTCCCATCTGGGTACAAGGGCCCAAGCATTTGGGCCATCTTCAACTGCTTTTCCAGGCTATAGCAGAGAGCTGGATGAGAAGAGGAACAGTCGGGACTTGAACTGGCGCCCATACGGAATGCCGGCTTAGTTCACTATGCCACAGCATTGGCCCCCATACTTCCTTTTCTAACAGCCATCCTTATGCCCCCATAAGTATCTCTTCTTTGAAGTTGCAATCAGGGCAGAATTAAAAGCTGCCAACATTTTTCAAGCACACAATTTGCATTTTGCATGAGGTACTGATGTGGGTTTAAAAAAAAAAAAAAAAGGCCAACCTTAATTAGGCTTCTACATTCCCAGAAATAATCCCCTACAAGGTTTTCCTCACAATTTTTCTCTGAATATAAAACAGTTTCCTCCATCCAAGTTTCAACCTACTAACAGTTTGCATTTTCTATTTATTCTCAGATTTCACCAAGCACCATCTTTTTCATGAAAAGAAAACAAGAACTAAAGGACATACTCATCATATTTCCTTGGCTTATATATCTCAATTTTACCTACTTCTATTTATCTAATAAATAATACCAGATGGCTCCTAAGTACACAGGATGAGCGGACTTCACACCACCCAACCTTCCCCCACCCTTCCCTGCATATATGACTATAGCATTACGGAATTCTAACTTTCTAAGTTCTTAAAGCTTTGTGCTATAAGCACTAAGATGAGAATATGGCATTAGACAAAATATCTCTGAGGCTTTTCTGAAAACAAAATGTTCTTCTTATCTCCATCCCTTGTCATTCAACAAATGACTCTACCTTTATACTGACATTCCTTATTTCCCGGCTTAACCATTTATTTTTTATTGTATATATCATCTTTTTGTTTCTGGTTATTTCTGTAAATTTTTATATTTTCTACTTGAGATCATGAATCCTTACGTCAGAGACCACATAATATACATTCTTAAACCCTTTGCAGCACCCACCACAGCACTTCAGTGGCCAGTGTTTCATTCTTATATTAAATGAGCTCATACTTGTCAAGTCTCCCATCTTAAATAGGCTTCTTGTCCCATTTCCTCCACCAGTTACTGTGCCACCTGTCTGCTTCCTACTGCAATGAAACGTAAAAGCTGTCTACAACTCACAATTTTCAAATTCTTTCAAATTGGCTTCAAACTCATTCAACTGGCTTTTTAAATGTCATTTGGTGAAAAATCATCTCCACATTATTAAATACAGAGGTGTGTTCTCATCTCTCCCCTTACCTTGCCTGTCAGTAGCACCTGACACAGCAGCTGTTCCCCTCCTCTTGTGAAGAGTTTCCATACTTAGCTTCCTGCACAGCACTCTCTGCTTGATGTTCCTCATCCCTTACAGGCCATCCCTTCCTCTCAAATTAGAGTGTGGAGGGCTCAGTCCTTTTTCCTCCCTTCTTTCTACTCTAATTTTCTCAATGACTTCACAAGTCTCATGACTTCAAATACCATCTAACTGTGTTTTCGGCTCAGACCTCTCTCCTTAGTCCTTCCTAAGAGTCTCTAGACTCATACAGCCAACTATCTACTGAGCATTTCCACTTAGAACTCTGAAATATATCTAGCCTAAATTGCTCTTTTCCACAAAATCTGACCTGCCAACAAGCATTGTTATCTCAATTAATACCAAATCTATTCTTCTACATCCTCAGGTTGAAATCCCTGTAATAGCCATCAATCTCTTTTACATCTTACATCCAATTCAGTAGAATTTTTTTAAAGCATTTATTTATTTGAAAGGTAGAAGGTGACACACACACACACACACACACACACACACGGATCTTTCATCTGCTGGTTCACTCCTCAAATGTTTCAGACAGCCAGGGCTAGGCCAGGTGGCAGAAACTCCATCCAGGTCTCCCACATGGGTGGCAGGGACCCAAATACTTGAGCCATCACTGCTGTCTCCCATGGTGCACATTAGGAGGAAGCTGGATCAGAAACTCAGATAGCACTGGACCAGAAGCTCAGATAGGACTTGACCCCAGGCAATCCAACATGGGATGTGGGCATCCCAACCAGTAACAGCCCACTGCACTAAGATGTGTTAACTTAGGCCGGCGCCGTGGCTCAACAGGCTAATCCTCCGCCTTGCGGCGCCGGCACACTGGGTTCTAGTCCTGGTCGGGGCGCCGGATTCTGTCCCGGTTGCCCCTCTTCCAGGCCAGCCCTCTGCTGTGGCCCAGGAGTGCAGTGGAGGATGGCCCAAGTGCTTGGGCCCTGCACCCCATGGGAGACCAGGAGAAGCACCTAGCACCTGGCTCCTGCCATCGGATCAGCACGGTGCGCCGGCCGCAGCGCGCCGTCCGCGGCAGCCATTGGAGGGTGAACCAACGGCAAAGGAAGACCCTTCTCTCTGTCTCTCTCTCTCTCACTGTCCACTCTGCCTGTCAAAAAAAAAAAAAGATGCGCTAACTTCATTATCATCTGTCTGGATCACCACACTGGTCTCCCCGCTGGTCCACCGTTAACAGTACAGCCAGAATGATCCCAAGTCAAATCATGTCACTCCTAAGCTTAAATTCTTCACTGAATTCCCTTTACACTCAAAGACACAGCCAGCCCTTAAAAATGGCCTTCACAGACATTCTTTGGCCTTCTGTGTCGTAGACAGACAGCTATGTACAAACAATCCAGCACACCCTTCTCTTTCCTATTTGACTTTCATAATCCTCCCATCCACAGGTGGAATCTATTTCTCCAACTCGTGAAACTGGATTTGACAAGGGACTTTATCTGATCAAGTGAAACATTGGTAACTGAGTTCAAGAATTTAGGGATTGCCTTTCTTGCTATACTAAGACTTCCAGCATATTTTACATCTGTTAATGTCAATCCCATTCTTAGAGCTATCCATGTTAAAATTCTTACACCACATGGAGGGAGAGGGCCAGACAGCCTCTAGTACCAAGTGCTAGGCAGGTGAGGAAGCAAAACAATTGTAGACTATCTGGTTGTACGTGAGCCACACAACAACCACAACGACACAAGACAAGATCAGCACAAGAACCACTCAACTGAGCCCAGCCCAAAGGGCTGACTCAGAATTGTGAGCAAATAAAATCTGTTTTGAGGTGCTAAATTTTGGTATATGCTCTACTACAACTTTGACATGCGAATCCCTACCACGTTCCTCTCCTATTCTTTCAAAAGTTCACCATTTAATATAGTAGCAGCCAATGTAGTTAATTAACACTGTTAGAAAGGTTATAGCACCTGTATATGACCAAGTGATTATACATACATGTTCTCAATTGCTACTATCAATTCTGGGCATGCATACAGAAAGCTAGACAATGCTGACATTGTCAAGGAATTGTCTGGGATGGTTGCCTTACATGAGAGTACATAACTTTAACATAAGCATACAAATGGGAAGTAATGCAGGGCTACTGAAAAAAGAAATTGGAAATTACTGATCTTTAGAACTGGTCAACATATGCAATACTATAATTTTACATACAAAAATATGGAGTTCAAACAAACAGTAGGTCCTATAGCATCTCATATTTCTAACACTCTCCATTTATTTCCTAGAGGTATTTATATTTTCCTCTCTCAAGCTTTCCTTTAAAATATTCAATCCTGTCATCTTCACAAACCATGCTGCAATCTCAAGCAAGTAAGTCATACATCAACCCCAGACTACAGCAGTTTGATGTATCCAGACTGTTGAATTCAGAACTTCAGATACTGGAGTTAAGGAGCTTATTTCTAGGCACTTTAATGATTGTCTCAATGAGAATATGAGTATTGTAACAGATTCAATGAACAGTATGTAAGAGACAGGAGTGGTTTAATCTGTAACCATTCACTCAAGAACTAAGATTTATTTATTTATTTGAAAGAGTTACAGAGAGGTAGAGAGGAAGAGAGGCCTTCTATCCGCTCGTTCACTTCCCAGAGGGCAGCAATGGCCAGAGCTGAGCCATTCCGAAACCAGGAGCCAGGAGCTTCTTCTGGGTCTCCCATGTGGGTGTGGGGTCCCATTGTCTACTGCTTTCCCAGGTCATAGCAGAGAGCTGGATTGGAAGAGGAGCAGCCGGGAATAGATCCGGCACCTATATGGGATGCTGGCACTTTAGGCCAGGGCTTTAACCCATTGCACCATAGCGCTGGCCCCAGAATGAACGAACGAACGAACTAAATATATACTTTTTTTTTTTTAAGATTTTATTTATTTTATTTGCAAGTCAGAGTTACAGAGAGGTGGGGGGTGCTTCCATCTGATGGTTCACTCCCCAGATGGTCACAACGGCTGGAACTGTGTCAATCCAAAGCCAGGAGCCAGGAGCCAGGAGCTTCTTCCCAGTCTCCCATGTGGGTGCAGGTGCCCAAGGACTTGGGCCATCTTCCACTGCTTTCCCGGGCCACAGCAGAGAGCTGGACAGGAAGTGGAGCAGCCGGGTCTTGAACCGGCGCCCATATGAGAAGCTGGTGCATCAGGCCAGGGCATTAACCCACTATGCTGGCCCCAGAACTAACTATATTTTTAAGCAAACTTTCCTCCTCTTACAAATTAATGTGATTGCTGGATAAAATAAAATCAACCAAAATATTTCAATTATGTTTACATTCTTCTTCTTCCGCCTACTGTCATTAACTGGGAAAAAGAGGCGAATATTTGCTGGTTAATATTCTGCTCCACATCAGAGTGCCTGAGTTTGACACCTGGCTCCAGCTTCCTGCCAATGCAGACCCAGGGAGGCATTGGTGAGGACTCAAGTGATTGGGTTCCTGCCACCACGGGGTAAGACCTGGATTGAGTTCCTGGCTTCTAGCTTCAGCTTCAGCCCACACCATTGCTAGCATTTGCGGAGTGAACCAGCAGATGGGAACTCTTTTTCTCTCTTAAATAGGCAAATTAAAAAAAAATTTTTAAGATTGAAAAATGGATAAAAGAGTTAACTTTTGGTTTGTTATAGTCTCTACCCTCTACCTTTAGCACTTTAGTGCTGTCCTATGAATTTTTTTCCTTTTGATCACCTCATTCACTCAGGGCCAGCATTCTTGATAAACATAGGTAAGTAAACTGACCTTTCATAACCTCAGAACAAAAAGAAATGTGTCAGAGTATTTGAATCCAAGATAACAGAACAAGCAACAGCAAAGTAGAGTACAGACTAAAGGAACAAATCTGTTAACAGAGCTGGCATTTAAATCACCATAAGGCATAAGAGAGTAATTCAATATCAAAGCTTAGTGAAAAGTCCGTTTAGATCTTAACTTTAATATTATTTGTTGTTGAGCACTTAATGTGTATTCACTTAAGAATTAGGCAAAATAAAGAATTTACATTGTTTTACCATTTACATTAGAAAATTTACACATTTTTATAATTTATAAAACCAATCCAAAAAAGTCATGATAAAAGCAAGCTTAGTCTAAGCTTTCTATTCAAGACTAAGGATGAAATATAAAACTGGAAGTTGTGTTGCATAAAGCTGAATTCCCATCCAGTTTTACCTCAAGGACCTGTTCTGCTAATCTAGAAACACAAATTTAGCAGTGAGTATAATGTTTTATGATTCATAAAATCATCAAGTCCTTGGGAAAAATACTTTGAAAACAAGCAGCTCAGTGATAAGAACCCCTTTTTAATGTGAGAAATATTTCAAATGGCTTTAACTCAAATTCCTGTTTGTTACGCATGCCTGGCATCTTCAAATTTAACCCAAGCTTTTCCCAAGCTGCCAACGACAAAGGAAACTCTTCTGCTCGTTGGAGGAGAGGCTAATTTGCTGTGACCGCCGAGTCTGGGCCAGTGGGGATGACATTCACTCTGCACTGAAGCAGTTCCTCACGAGGAGTCGGCACACTCCAGAGGATCTGAGCATGCAGCCAGCCACCGCACCCTCTGCATTCTGCTCAGATACCTCTGGGTAAGCAGGGTAACCAGGACATACACATGCTCTCCTGTCATTGTAACCACACACGGATTTGTCCTCAGTTGCTTCTTGCTGAGATCTACTGCAGGAAAAGCTAAGTTCCAGCAGCTCAGGCCATTTCCTTTCTCTGTCTATTCAACCAACCCCCACTTAAAGCTGTGAAACTACAGGAATGAGAAGAGATTTAAAAAAAAAAAAAAGACAGATACACACACATATACAACATACGGTTTCCGAGGAGAGTGAGGGTTCCATGCTTGTAAGGGAGGAGGAAGAGGAATATGCCGAATAACCCTCAGGTTTCGCCCAGATTTGAACATAGTGTACTGTGGCATGAGGTCAGCAGAGACTGACTCCAGCCCTGTGAGGCCGAATTCTACCCTGACAAAGCAGTATCACTGTAATATGAAGCAAGAGGATCCAGGGCATGTTGGCAGCTGTACAGAATGGCTGTTCTAGAAAGTAATGTCAATTCCAAAACAAGAGATCTATGCTGTCACATGGGATAATCTTTAGCCCAGTTAAGCAATGAGAACCAAAAATACTTTGAATCCCAAACATAGGACGTTTAAACTTTTCCCCTTTAATCTGTTTAGTGTCTAGGGGAATATGTACCGGAAGTGAAAAATTTAAAAAACTCCTTGGTTCCTTTGATTTTTATCATAAATAATATACTGATTCAGATCTGAGAGGAGGCATAGTCTTCTGTTAGGACACTGTGACCTGGTTGAAGAACCCAGAATCTGCTTTGACTTTATTTTGAAGTAGAGAGGGTATTGTAAAGTGTATTTTTTGGAATGGATATATGCCAGAACGGCAGGAATGGTAATCAACCTTATTTTTCTTATGTACATCATTTCTTTTTAGTTCTCCAAGATTCTACATGTGTGACTAAGTGTGGCCTTGGAAATTCTCCCAAATAAAAGGAACACTAAAAAAGTTTTAGTATGACAGGGTTCCAAAAGATGGAATTTGTATCAAGAGAAAACAGAGCCATGTAGATATTCCTTTACATTTTATGGTCTCTCTCATTTTATTACATTTCTGTTCTAGACCAAAGGTGATCAGATAGGTTTAGGCACACACACACAGGCACACACATGTATTTAAGAAAAAGACAGTGCTCCCAGCTGCTGATTCACTCCAAAAATTCCTCCAACGTCTGACGCTAACGCTGGGAACTGAGAGCTGGGGACTCAATCGATGTCTCCAAAACCAATCACCTGAGCCATAATTGCTGGTTCCCACCATCTATGTTGGCAAGAAGCTTGAGTCAGGAGCTGCAGCCAGGTATCAAATATGGCATACAGACATCTTCACCAGCATTTAAACCAAAAGGATAAACACCTACTCCTTCCTATCTGTACAAAATTTGGTCAAGTCACAGCAGTAAACACAGGACAATGAGATGAAACAAAAATTGCATAATACTAATAGAGAGGTAAATCTATTAGAAGTTGGACAGTTCAGTATGAGCACAGATTGAATGAATAAAGTATTTTAAACAGATCAAGATTTATTCTGTTACGCCATGGCTTTAAAAAGTCTTTGAAAGTTCTCATTACACCAACAACAAATTGCACTCAGACATATTACACAAACATCTCTACCCCTCACCCTACGCCTCTTTTTAAAGATTTATTTGAAAGGAAAAGCTAGAGAGAGGGGGTGAGAGAGGAGGGAAAGAGAGAGACAGAGAGCGGTATCTTCCATCCACTGGTTCACTTCCCGACTGGCCGCTACGGCTAGGGCTGGACAAGAGTGAAACCAAGAGCTTAATCTGAGTCTCCCACATGGGTACAGGGGCCCAAGCATCTGGGCCACCTTCTGTTGCTTTCCCAAGTGCATTAGCAGCAGGGAGATGGATCAGAAGTAGAGCAGCAGGGAACTCATCCTGCAACCATAGGGGACGCTGCTGTTGAAGGTGGCAGATTAACCCACGGTATCACAGTGCCAGCCTCTATACACGCATCTCGATGATCAGGCCGCTCTCTGCTTTTTCCATTCAAACTCCATATAAACACTCTGTTTCAGTTACTGATCTACCCATTATTGCCATTTTACAGTCAGAGAAACAGAATAACAGAGAGGTTACTAAACTGCCCAGTTTTCTGGCTAAGAGGCACAACTGGGAATTAAAGCCATAAAGTAATGTTCTGACTCCATACTCTTGTCTACTACATGGTTAGGTTTATAAACATCTCTGTCATTTGGGAACCCGTGGAGACAGAACATGATCACCCCCAACACAATTAGAAAGAGAGGAGAATATATCACTATAGGTTGGGGGCAAAAACTTCAGAAAAATAGGTGGAACTTGAGCTGACCTACTCATTTACATATCTGAGGCACTGAGCTGGGCTTTGGAGCCGCAGTGGAGAACACATAACATGCCTATATTCCAGCTGGGAAATGAAGCCAATAAATAAAACAGAATCAAGGGACAGAGAATGATGAGCCCCCTCATAAATTAGTATCTGACCAGAGACCTTGAATGGAGGGAAGAAGCAAGTCACATGGTATCTGGGGAAGGCTGATTCAAGGAGAATAGGAAGTACAAGGGCTCCGAGACAGAGCAGGGTTTGGTATACACAAAAAACATCTGGAGGTTGAGTGACCAAAGGAGGACATGATAGAAACCGCAGCCATGGCTGAGGAAAGCAGGTCAGACGACGCAGGGCTCACAGGCTACTATGAGGAAGCCACTGATCTAGGCTTTACCAGGATCTCTGGTTAGTCAGAGATAGGGCAGATGTATGAAGAGTGGATAGGAGGCTGTAACGGTAGCTCCTGAGAGAAAGCTGACAACAAGTGTCTGGTATACATTGTCTGACATACATGGAACAGCCAAAAAACAGGTGTCTTAACACATAATGGAAGTGATACAGAAGAAGGGAATAAAGGGAATTTGGAAAAAGGAGATACACAAGGCAGATATTAGGCACTGCATTGACACGACATCTTGGGCACTCACAGACCATAACAGAGTGCTTGGGTTTGAGTCCTGACTCTGCTTCCAATTCAACTTTACTGCTAATATACACCTTGGGAAACAGTAGGTGATGGACCAAGTAGTTGAGTCCCTGTCACCTACATGGGAGACATGACTTGAGCTTCAGGCTCCTGGCTTAGCCTGTCAACTTCTGTCTTTCAAACAAACATGAAGATAAAATTACTAAGAAGGAGAAACATAATTTACTTCTTTGCAGATTCCTAAATCTCTGATTTTTAAAATCTATATTTGTATTCAAACACCCAATGGGCAATTTAAAATTTCTTACACAATTTCCCAATTTTTAAAGAATCTTAGTTCAATAAACATCTAATCTTACTTCAATAAACATCTAATATGTATTAGATTTGTATTTATTGGGGCCAATGCTGTATCATAGCAGGTAAAGCCGCAGCTCTAGTGCCGGCATCCCATGTGGGAGCTGGTTCAAGACCTGGCTGCTCCTCTTCTGATTCAGCTCTGCTATGACCTGGAAAAGCAGTGGAGGATGGCCCAAAGCCCTCCAGCCCCTGCTCCTATGTAGGAGACCCAGAAGAAGCTCCTGGCTTCGTTTCGGCTCAGTTCCAGCCATTGCAGCCATTTTGAGGGTGAACCAGCAGATGGAAGACCTCTCTCTCATTTTTTTAAAAAAAATACTTCTTTATGGGGCTGGTGCTGTGGTGCAGTGGGTTAACGCCGGCATTCTATATAGATATTGGTTCGAGAACCTGCTGCTCCACTTCTGATCCAGCTCCCTGCAATGGCCTGATAAAGCAGTAGAAGATGGCCCAAATCCTTGGACTCCTGCATCCACATGGGAGACTGGGAAGAAGCTCCTGGCTTTGGATCGGTGCAGTTCCGGCCATTGCGGCCAATTGGGGAGTGAACCATCAGATTGAAGACCTCTTTCTCTATCTCTCTGCCTCTCTTCTATCTCTGTGTAACTCTTTCAAATAAATAAATCTTTAAAAATATATTTATTAAAGACTGGTGTTATGGCATAGTGTGTTAAGCTGCCACCTGCAATGCTGGCATCTGGTTCTAGCTGGGTGCTGGTTCTAGCCCTGGCTGCTCCACTTCCAATCCAGTCCCCTGCTAATACACCTGGGAAAGCAGTGGAAGATGGCCAAGTGCTTGGGCCCCTTCACCCACACATGGGAGACCTGGATAGAGCTCCTGGCTCCTGGTTTCAGCCTGGCCCGGCCTCAGCCATTGAGGTCATTTGGGGGAATGAACCAGAGGATCAAAGACACCTCTCTCTCTCTCCCCGTAACTCTCAAAGATATAAAATAAAACTTTAAAAAAATAAGTAAAAATTTATTTTTTTTGAAAATCAGAGTGACACGGGGCGGTGGGGAGAAACAGAAGATAAAATTATCTATCCACTGTTTACCCCAAAAAATGGTCGCAACAGCTGGGGCTGGGGCAGGCTAAAGTCAGGAGCCAGAAACTCTATCTAGCCTTGCACATTGGTGCAGGGGCCACCTGAGCCAGTACCTGCTCTCTCTGAGGGTGCACATGAGCAGGACGCTGGAACTGGAAGCAGAGGCAGGGCTCAAATCCAGGCATGCCAACACGGGATGCAGGCTTTCTAAGTGGATCTTAAGTGCAGTGTCAAATGCTCACTCCAGTGTAATAGTTTTAATCCACTGCCAAAGATAGGAGAAATGAAATAACATTTTGATTTTCTTCTATGAATCAGGATAGGAACAGAAAGGGACATCTGATAAATTAGGTAAATTTACACAAATAGATATGCTACTGATTGGGAGCATTTAGATTAAAATGTTCCCCCCCAAAAAGAGTAAAATTAACAGATTCTCCTCTTTAATTCAGAATTTCAAGATCATCTGTGTTCTTCAAATTACTGTTTCTCAACATTTAAAACACCCCCTCACATCCTCTGCAATACTATGTCACTCTATAGAATATGTGCTCCCACTAGCTTGACACACTTTATTGTATTTTGCTTTCTGCAATTTATATTTTGAAAACATGAACTTCATTTGATAATACTTTTTTCATATTACAGATCTCCACCAGAAATTCTGATATCCAGGGTCTCCCAGGAATGTTAACAACTATTGTTGAAACCAACATTTCATTTTGTAGTATGAAATCCGAGACACTGAAAGAAAAAATGTGCAGTTGTGGCCCTATGAGATTCAGAATCCTTGCATACTAATTCTTCATTTATTTTCTTTTGCTGTATTGTGCTGTACCCTCTCATAATCTTGTTCCTACTTCATGCATTTACCCATGCCATACCAATCTGGCTTCTTACGTCACCATTGCTTAAAACAAAAGAACAAAGAAACAAATCAACCCCAAAACTCCTCAATTTCTGCAATGTATTCACTTTTTAGAGATGTTTCGGGTTTGGTGTTCCTGCCTTACATCTTCACTATCAAAATCATCTATGGAGACTCTTTGGACAACTTATTTCCTAGGGTGCTGTTTGACTGCATGATCAATAAGGTTCTTTTCTAGTCCTAGAATTAATTCGGAGATGGTCTGCACTGCTAGCCATACTCTTTGCAATTCCTCTCCTGTACTGAAGATCAATAAACAGTAGAAAAAATTTTGGGAGAAACTGATAAGGTCCATGAAGAATGAATTTAACAGTTTTTTTTTTTTTGGTAAATATGCATTTTAAATCTTTATAAAGAGGTAATCACCCAAACTCATAAAAAATAATACATATTAACATGGTTAAAATAGTCACAATTTATGACTTTGAAAACAACATGAAGTTGTCCTCAATTACTCCCTCATAGATACTAGAGATTTTTTTTAAAGATTTATTTATTTGCAAGTCAGTTACACAGAGAAGAGGAGAGGCAGATAGAGAGGGAGAGGGAGGGAGGATGGGGGAGAGAGGGAGGGAGGGAGGGAGAGGGAGAGGGAGAGGGAGAGGGAGAGGGAGAGGGAGAGGGAGAGGGAGAGGGAGAGGGAGAGGGAGAGGGAGAGGGAGAGGGAGAGGGAGAGGGAGAGGGAGAGGGAGAGGGAGAGGGAGAGAGAGAGAGAGAGAGAGAGAGAGAGAGAGGTCTTCTATCCGCTAGTTCACTCTTCAATTGGCAGCACCAATTGAAATTGATCCAAAGCCAGGAGCCAGGTCTCCCACATAGGTGCAGGGGCCCAAGGACTTGGGCCATCTTCCACTGCCTTCCAAGGCCATAGCAGAGAGCTGGATCAGAAGTGGAACAGCTGGGTCTCAAACTGGTGCCCATATGGGATGCCGGCACCATAGGTGGCAGCTTTACCAGCCATGTCATAGTGCCGGCCCCTCTTCATGTTTTTAATGAAGAAATACAGATAGTCCTGAAGCATCTGAAGGAGTGTTATATTATGAAAAAAAATTTTAAAAAAGCACTAATAATCTGGAATAGAGCCACATTCTTGGTATTGATGCCCTGTGTAGTCCTTCTTCACTCGGTAACCTTGTACTTGTTCATGTGACAAGCTATAGCAGGTGGAGTATTATCAAAAATGATGCTAGCAGAGACTTAGTAAGCACTTGAAAAGAGAGGATAATTCTGAATACTCCCTTTGGAATTCAGTTGCCATGCTACTGAAACACCCAACTAACCACAAACGTAGTAAGAACAAGAAAATCAAGACCTCTAGCCAAAAGCCACAGGTGAACTCTTGAGTCAACAGCTAATGTAAGCTGCTAGCTAGCTCATGAGTGACGTCATCTGACCCTCCTGAACATCCCAACATCCTAGTCAACACCAAGTATACCAAGAACCTAGTCCATCCACAATTTTTAAGACCATTAAAAAACTGCCACTTTAAGCCCTAAGGTTTTTTTTTTTAATCTCAATACTGCAAAACTGAAGTTTTAGGTATGTGCACAATTCTAATAATTTTAAAACATGCAGACTTATGAAAGCAGCAGGATACAGACAAGTACCAAAAGACCCCTTTATGTGGCCACATCTAATTCCATCAATAATCCCTATTATTTTTCATTGTATTTCATCTATTATTTTATTATTATTATTTTAATTACTCTGGAAGGTAGAGACATTTCTCATCTGATAATTCATTTTCCAAATGCCCGCAACAATTAGGGGCAGAAGAAGCCAAGAGCCAGGAACTCCATTTGGGTCTCCCTCATGAGTGTTAGGGACCCAAGTACTTGAGCCACCATCTGCTGCCTCCCAGGACACATATTAGCAGAAAGCTGGAATCAGGAACAGAGCTGGGACTTGAAGCCAGGCTCTTTGATATGGGAATGAGGAATCCCAAGCAGTATATTAACCACTGTGCCAAATGCCTCTCCCTATTTTTCTGAAAATGTAATAAACACAATTGTACAGTAACCTTCTCAGACAGATTTCTTTGACCAGCACAATGCCTTTTAAATGGATCCATGATGTTGCAATGAATCAATAGTTCACTCCTTCTTATTGCTAAGGAGCAGTACACTGTATAAATGCACCACAGATTATCCATTTACCTACCTGAAGGACATTAGGGTGGTTCCTACTTTTTGACAATTAGGAATAGAGCTGATACAATCATTACTGTAAATGATATCACAGGGTGTTAAGCTTCCATTTCTCTAGGTTAAACTCCTAGTAATGGATTTGCTGGGTCACATGGTCAGTGTACATTAAGCTTAGAAATAATCTCCAAACTGTTTTCTAGTTTTGTTTTGGCTGCACTATTTCCCTTGCCTACACATTGTTCTCTGCATCCTTGCCAAGATTTACAATTGTCAGTATTTTTTATTTTAGCCACTCTAATAGTGGTATTTTATTATGGTTTTAATTGTATTTTCCTAACGGCTAACCATGCTGAACATCATATATATATATTTATATAAATATATATATATATATTTGAAAGGTGGGGGTCGGAGGAGGGAAAAAGATTAAGAGAAAAAGAGTGAGACGTGTTCCACCCGCTGGCTCACTGCTGACATGCTTACAATATTCAGGGCTGGGCCAAGCTAAAGCTGGGAGCCAGAAACTCCATCAGGTCTTCCACACACTTTGAGCCACCACCTGCTATCTCCCAGGATGTGCATTATTAGCAAGATGTTGAACTGCAAGTAGGGGTACAACCTAATCCCAGGCAGGCACTCTGAAATGGGATGTGGGTATGCCAAGCAGTGGTTTATCCTGTTGTACCTCAACACTCACCCCTTCTTATATATTTATATTTGCAATTGTATATTCTGCTTTGAAAAAGGGCCTGTTTAAGACATCTGATCATATTTTAAAACTTTTAAACTTTGACTGTTTTTTCTATCATCTAAGTCTTGCTGGATACGTGACTTGTGAATTTTTCTCTCAAGTTGTAGCATGGCTTTTCATTCTTATAAAAGTTATCTTTTATTAAGACTTTCTAGAAGTTTCAGAATTTCATTTTACATACCTAATTTTTACTTTGTGTTAATTTTCGCATAAGTTGTGAAAGGTTCACATTTTTGCACATGAACTATCACTTTCCTTTGTTTTTGAAAACACTATCCTTTCCCCATTGAACTGCTTTTTTAATTGTCAAATAGGACTTGGCAATATTTATTTGAGTCTGTTTCTGAATGTTTCATTCTGTCGCATTAATCTACGTGTGTACTCTTTTGCCAATATGATGAAATATTGAAGTCTTATGGTGAGGTTGACGATTTGGTAGAATAATTAACTTTATTCTTTAATATCAAATTTAATTTGAAGGAAAAAAATCATGCATTGTCTACATGAATACAATGGAGCAAATCAATTCCAGAAAGAGTTTTGCATCTCCGTGACCACACTGGCAGGCAATACTGGGGAAAAATGAAACCACCATTTAGCTTAAGTGGTTCTAAGTTACTTGCAAAATCAACTCATTTCAGGAGTGGAAAAATCCATGGGACATTTCTCAAATCCAACTGTATGCTAATTTCTCCTGTGAATGCCCTGTCCCTTTAAAGAGGCAATTGTATAAAGTCTTCTATTTCTACGTGGGGTCAACTCCCAGTGGAAGGGCAAACAGAAGAACACAGTCTCCCCAAAGAGCATCAGGAGGTTCTGTTTTGGTGATTTATGCATCTCTTCATATGTGTCTTCATCAATTCCTACAGTAGTTACTGTTTCTTCCACATCTCTCAGTATCATATTCAAATGCTGATCAAAAGCATGTAGTCCACCTCAAGGCTCTTGGTCATGTCTCATTTTCACATGAATTTATTCATCCAGGCTGAGCCTGATGAGATCCAGCAGCTCCTCTACAGTATTGGTAGTTTGCTGCCAGTCCACGTCATCTGCCACATTTCAAACACTATTTTTTTTTCAAAGATTTATTTATTTCTTTGAAAGGCCGAGTTACAGAGAGGCGGAGGTGGAGATGGGGGGGGAGAGGGAGGGAGGACTTAGAGAGAGAGAGAGAGAGAGAGAGTCTTTTATCCACTGGTTCACTCCCCAAATGGCTACAAGGGCTGGAGCTGTGCAGATCCAAAGCTAGAAGCTTCTTCAGGGTCTCCCATTTGGGTGCAGAGCTCCAAGCATCTGGGCCATCTACTTCTTTCCCAGGCCAAAGCAAAGACCTGGATCAGAAATGGAGCAGTCGGGACTCAAACTGTAGCCCAAATGGGATGCTGGCACTGCAGGTGGTGGCTTTACCTGCTATGCCACAACGCTGGCCCCTATTCTTCTTTTTTAATATTGGTTCCTTTGCTTTTCTATATACACCGGAGAATACACTTGCCTATATCCATAAAAGTTCCTGCTGAGATTTCAGATTGGAATTGTGGTAAACTAAGGATTAACAAGGAAGAAATGACATTTTCACATTTTCACTTTTTGCTGAGTGTTCGAGTCCCTGAAGATAATATTTCTCTCCACTTAGATCTTCTTTCATGTCTTTCATAGTATTTCACAGTTCTGGCACAAAGATTGTGCACGTGGCTTTTAGGTTTTAGTTTTCCCCTTGTTGCTTTTATAAATGGTACTTCTTGTTGAATAGATGGGGGAGAAAATTTTCAATTATTCATTACAAGTATACAGGAACAACTGGTTTGTATAGAACGGCAATCTATCATAGCTAAATTTACTAATTAGTTCTAGAAAGTTTTTTAAGTGTTTGTGTGTGCGTGTGTTCCCTCCTCTTGTTTTCTGGAACACTATATAAAATTAGTGTGTTTCTAGTGTGTGTGTGGTAGGATTTGCAAATGCAGCCAGAGGATTTTTTCCCAGAATACTTTTACTACTTATTTAACTTCTGCAATGGTTATAGAACTACTCAAGTCATCCATTTCATCTTAGGTGAGTCTGGTTGCTTAAGAATTTGATCTACTTCATCTAAGCGTTGATTCCCATGTAGAGTTGTCCCTAGCAGATCCATATTATCTTTCTGACATCTGTGGGCTCTGTGGATAAAATCTCCTCTTTCATTCTGGATAGTGGTAAGTTGTGTCTTCTCTTTTTTTGTGTGTTATTATTTGGTTCAAGAGTTATTCATCTGGGGCTGGCATTGCGGTTTGTAGTGTGAAGCTACAACTTGCAACGCCAGCATCCAAATGGGTGCCAGTTCGAGTCTGGGCTGTTCCACGTCTGATCCGGGTCCCTATTAATACACCCGAGAAAGCAGTGGAGGAGGCCCAAGCGCTTGGGACCTTGTACCCACACGGGAGACCCAGCTGAAGCTCCTGGCTTCACCTTGGTCCACCTCGGCTGTTGTGGCCATTTGGGGAGTCAACCAGTGGATGGAAGACCTCTCTGTTTCTCCCTCTCTCTGTAACTCTGCCTTCTCAAATAAAATAATCTTAAAAAAAGTTATTAATCTTTCCTGATACTGCCTATTTCATTTTCTCTGTTTGAAATTTCATCAGCTTCTGCTCTTTAATTATTTTCTCCCTTCTACTTGCTTTGGGTTTATTTTCTTCTTCTTTTTTCTACTTTGTTACAGCTGGTGCTTACATTACTCTTTTAAAATTTTATTTATTTGAGAGGTAGAGTTACAGTGAGAGAAAGATCTTCCGTCGGTTCACTCCCCAAATGGCTGCAATGGCTGGTGCACCGCGCTGATCTGAAGCCAGGAGCCAGGTGCTTCCTCCTGGTCTCTCATGTGGGTGCAGGGGCCTAAGGACTTGGGCCATCCTGCACTGCTCTCCCAGGCCACAGCAGAGAGCTGGACTGGAAGAGGAGCAGCCAGGACTAGAACCGGCGCCCATATGGGATGCTGGCGCTGCAGGTGGAGGGTTAACCAAGTGAGCCACAGTGCTGGCCCCAAAGCTTATATTACTGATCTGAAATCTCTTTTTTAATATAAGCATTCCTTGTTATCAGTTCCTCTCCAAGTACTATGTTAGCTGTATCCAGCTACAAATTTTGATATGATACATTTTCATTTTCTTAAAATATTTTCTAACTCTTCTTGAGACTTTTTCTAATTTAATGCAAGGATTATGTAGATGTATGTGTATATGTTTATAGATTAACTCTGATTTCTTTTTTAAAGATTCATTTATTTCAGAGGAAGAGTTTGGGGGGGGGGCGGGGGGGAGAGGTCATCAATCTGCTGGTTCACTCCCCAAATGGCTGCAATGGTTGGAGTTGAGCAATCCAAAGCCAGGAGCTTCTCAAGGGTTTCCCACATGGTTACAGGGGCCCATGCATTTGGGCCATCTTTCAGTTACTTCCTAGGCACATTAGCAGGGTGCTGGATCAGAAGTGGAGCAATGAGGACTCAAACTGGTGCCCATATGGAATGCTGGTGCTGCAGGCAACGGCTTAACCTACTATGCCACAGCACCAGGCCTGAGGTGGTTTTTTTTTTTTTTTTTTTGGGGGGGGGGGGTTGTTGGGATTTACTTATTTATTTAAAAGGCAGAGATAGATAAAGAATCTTCCATCGGCTGATTTACTCTCCAAATGGCTGCTATGGCCAGGGCTGGGCCGGTGGGAACCAGGAGCCAGGAAATCCATCTGGGTCTCCTCTGCTGCTTTTTCAGGCACATCAGCAGGGAGCAGTATGGGAAGAGGAGCAGCTGGGTCTCAGACTGGCGCCCATAAAGGATGCCAGTACGGCAGGCAGTGGCTTTACCCACTATACCACAGTGCCAGCCCCCTGTGGTGTGCTTTAAAATTTTAAATTGTTTGGGTATTTTCCTGTTACCTTTATGTTATGTTCTCAGAGGACATACTTTATATCCTTTTTTGATTCTTTTATAATAATTTCAGGGCAGCTTTATGCTATATGATATAATTGATTTCGATGAATTCTTCATGGACATTTCATATATTTTTCCATTGTTTGAAATGTTCCATAATCCAGTTGGTAGAAGTTTTATTTAGTTCTTTATCCTTGTTTATTTTCTGGCTAATCAGTTCTATGAATCACTGAACAAGAAGTCTTAAGATCTGTATTACTGGGATTGCTTTCTCTTTCTGGTTCTGTCACTGTTTCTTCATGTATTCTGAAGCTCTGTTCCCAATTATTTATTCAATTTTATATACATACAAAGTTCTAGTATGGTTGTCTTCTTGGTGAATTTACCCTTTTATCCTTTTTGTCACTAGTTTTCTAGTGACAAAAGTCTAGTTTTTTCTTGCTGTTTTAAATTTTTTTTTCCTGATTAGGTAACTTCCAGTTTGTCTTCATATTTACTACTTACTGTGTCATCTCCATTACTGATCACATCCAATGACTACTTTTTATTCTAGGTTTTAGTCTTAAAATGCCCATTTGGCTCTTCATATCTTTAATTTCTTTTCTGAGATGCTGTGTCTTTCTATTCATTTCTAGAGTTTTTATCCTCTACCTGCTAAAACATTTTTTTAAATTTTTCTTTAAAAAAAGTTTATTTAAAAGGAAAAGTGTCAGGAAGAGAAGGAGACAGATTATCTTCCATTCTGATTCACTCTCCAAATGGCTGGGCTGAAGCCAGGAGCCAGGAACTCCATCCAGGTCTCCCATCTAGGTGGCAGGACCCATCACTGGCTGACTTCCCTCGCACATCTGCAGGGAGCTGGAGAGGAAGCGGGGCAGCCAGGCCTTGAACCAGCACTCTGATACAGGAACCCAGTGTTGTAAACAGCAGTTTGACCAGCCCAACCCCTGAAACATGTTACAACAGCTGTGCTGGTGTGTTTATCTGATACTGCTAATATATGTGCTATTTTGGCATTGGCATCTCTTGACCGACTTTTTCCAGGTGAACTGATTTGATTTGGTTGTTTTCATATGCCAAATATTTTTTTATTGCAACCAAGACATGCTGAATATTGTTATGAGATCCTAGATGATCTTAATGCCTACAAAAAATATTGATAGTTTTCTTTCAGTATGCAAACAACCCAGATGCCCAAAGGCTTTCCCATCAGCCTTCTCCAGGCTGTGGCTCCAGTGCTTTCCGTCTCTGTTGTGCTATCTGAATCCGTCTTATGTGTGCACCACCCTGCTGCCAGCCTGTGACCCGGCTGTGGTTGAAGCCATGCTTCATCTCTAGCTATGCTGTTTAGGGTCATATTTCTGCATGCACAGTGCACGGGCAAGCCAGGCGAGCATGATGAAATTTAAAGTTTATGGCCAGCGCTGCGGCTCACTAGGCTAATCCTCCACCTTGTGGTGCCGGCACACCAGGTTCTAGTCCCGGTTAGGGCACCGGATTCTGTCCCGGTTGCCCCTCTTCCAGGGCCAGCTCTCTGCTGTGGCCAGGGAGTACACTGGAGGATGGCCCAAGTGCTTGGGTCCTGCACCCCATGGGAGACCAGGAGAAGCACCTGCTCCTGCCATCGGATCAGCACGGTACGCCGGCCACGGCGGCCACTTGGGGGGTGAACCAATGGCAAAGGGAGACCTTTCTCTCTCTCTCTCTCACTGTCCACTCTGCCTGTCAAAAAAAAAAAAAAAAGAAAGAAAGAAAGAAAGAAAGAAAGAAAGAAAGAAAGAAAGAAAGAAAGAAAGAAAGAAATTTAAAGTTTATTTCCTCAGTTTCCCTCTTCCAGTCTAGGTCAATGGGGTTCTCCTTTCTCACTATCTAGTTGAAAAGCTGAGCATTTATTTAGTACATTTTCTCATTCAAGTTCCATGACACATCTGTGCCTGCAGGCAAGCAGATTAAGTAGAAAGAAAAACAAAAATCAACTGGGGTATATTCTACCGCCTTGGACTAGTACTACCAGTCAGAGAGAACTGTTCCCTGCTCTCAGTTTTAGGTTCCTGCTAAATGCCAATCTGCTGTCACAAAGGTACTACTTGAGCTCACAGTATAAGAAAACAAGTATGAGAAAAACACACTAATGCCTACTTCTGAGTTTTAGGCTATGTTGAGCTGAAGCCAGGGGACATGGCGGGTGGGGCAGGGAAGGGCAATGACCAACTCAATCCTGATTTAGTAGTTTATAAAAACCGCTCTTTATTCCCAATTCACCTGGTACAATACACCTTTCAGGAGTTCTCAAATAGCTTTTGTATGCCAGGTGGTAGAGCTGAATTCACTGGAAGAGACAGCGTGAAGGATTTTTGCTCCATCTTACCAATAATACAATTTTAAGACACTAACTTTTGAAGTGGCTCATTAGATAGCAAGAGTTAATTGGATTACGATCTAACTCAAGATGCAATCATTTAACTGTCATGCACATGTGACAACATGTTCTTTGTATCTTTTCTCTAGAAAACTCACCAGATAATTGTAAGGTAGCTGTTACTAGTTCAGCAGTAGAGTAAATCTCTGCATTTTTACCCTGGCTCCTAAGAAACAGATTCAGTTTCATCTGTGTAGCAACCAAAATAACAAGGAAAACCGTGGAAACCTCTTACTTGGTGGTTGTGAGTTTATTCTGCTGTCAGCTATAATTTGTCAAGAAAAGTTCTGACATCTCATTCTTTCATGCCCTGAATAATGCATCACAAGAGATAATATAATCATGGGAGGAAATTGGAATGACAAGGATAAATTTGGAAAGTGAAAATGTCCTACAGGGGAAAAAAAATTTCTCCCAGTTATTCTAGTACAGATTTGCTTGAAAACAGTATTTCATCAGTAAGCAGCATTTCAGATTAGGCTAACCAAGCTACTCTTTAAAAAAGATTCATTTACTTACCTACTTATTTGAAACAAGGTGCGGGGTGGGAGCGACAGAAAGAGACATCTTCCATCAGTTGATTCCCTTCCCAAATGGCTCTAATAGTAAGGACTGGACCAGGCTTAAATCAGAAGTCCAGAACTCCATCTGGATCTCCCATGTGGGTGGCAGGGGTTCAAGCAGTTAGGTCATCTTCCTCAGCTTCCCTAGGCACTTATGGGATGTCAGTGTCACAACTGGTGGCTTATAACCTGCTGCATGATAATGCTGGCCTCTGATTATATAATTAAGCAATGGTTTCCTTGAAGGAAAACAAATCTAGAATATCAATCAACTCCAATAGCTTTCATAAGCTTTGCTCAACAAAAGCAAATCCCTATGAAGAAGCTAACTGTGTAGACACCATTTCACACCCACAGGCAGACAAAATTTGGAAAGTCTGTAAACACATAGTTAAAAAAAAGACCTTTCCAGACACTAAGGATGGGAGTTTAAGTTCCTACGATCATTACAGACAGTAATTTGTCCATGTTTAGTTACAACTGAAGATGAATATACCATATAACTCAGTGATTGCATACAGCAACTCTCATATATTTGCATAAGAAGATATGTGCAAGAGTACTCACTACTACACTATTTATGAAAAAATGAGATACTGCAAACAATTCATCTCTATTAACAGGAAAATCAAGCTATAAATTATGGTTTTGTCACAGAATTTTGCTTAACAGTTAAAATAAGTAGATTAGAACTATGTTTATTAACATGAATAAATTTCAAAAGCATGATGTTCCATGAAAACAAGTTATACCAATTTTATAGAAATTTGCCTAAAATGTAAAATAATAATTTACATAACATTTAAAACTCCATAAAATAATACTCTATTGCTTACATCATATACGACTACAGTCATGAATTATGGCATTTTGGTCAGCAATGGCTCAAACATATTGCTGGACCCACAAGATTATAATGGAAGTAAAAATTCCTATTGCCTAGTGATGTCATAGTTATAATTTTGTCGCACTAGGTACTATTCACATGTTTGTGAATATACAGGTATAAACAAGCCTACACACTGCCAATCATATAAAAGTATAGCATATACAATTATGTGTAGTGCCTTACTATTGATAATGGTAATAAATGAGAATATTACTGGTTTATGTATTTTACTATGCTATATTATTTCAGGGTATACTGCTCCTACTTATTAAAAAGAGTTAACTCAGGTCCTTCATGAGGTACCCACAAGAATGCATTATTAATCATGAGACGGCAGCAGCACACATGTTATTTTCCCTGAAGACATTCCAGTAGGACAAAATGAGGTGACAGAATAGAGTGACAGTCATGCTGACCCTGTGTAGGCCTAGGCTACAGCATGTGATTAGGTCTTAGTTTTTAAAAAGAACTTTAAAAAAAAAGAAAAAAGGGGCCAGCGCTGTGGCGCAGTGGGTTAAGGCTGTGGCCTGCAGCACCGGCATCCCATATGGGTGCTGGTTTGAGTCCCAGCTGCTCCACTTCTGATCTAGCTCTATGCTATGGCCTGGGACAGCAGTAGAAGATGACCCAAGTCTTTGGGCACCTGTACCCACGTGGGAGACCTGGAAGAAGCTCCTGGCTTCTGGCTTTGGATTGGCGCAGCTCCGGCCATTATGGTCATTTGGGGAGTGAACCAGCGAAGGGAAGACCCATCTCTCTCTCTCTCTGGCTCTACCTTGCTCTGTAACTCTGTCTTTCAAATAAATAAAATAAATATTTTAAAGAAAAAAAAAAACAGAAAAAGGCTTATAGAATAAGACTATAAAGGAATAAAAATATTTTTGTATAGCTACACAACTGTTTAAGCTAAATGTTACCACAAGAGTCAAAAAGGTAAAAAAAATAGAAAGTTTTTATAAATCAAAAAGTTACAATGAGCTAATGTTAATTACTGAATAAAAGATTTTTAGGAAATTTGTGTAGTCTAAGTGGATAGTGTTTATAAAGACTATAGTAGTGGACAGTATCCTAGGCCTTCAAATTCACTCACCACTCACTGACTCATCCAGAGTAATCCTCTGCCGGAAGCTACAATCACAGTACCAAGTATCCTATACGGGTCTACTTTTTCTTTTCTACACTCTATTATTATTGTACCTTTTCTAGGTTTAGACACACAGATTCTTACTGTGCAGTACAACATGCTGTACATTCCTGTGGAGCTTTGCCACGTAGTCTATGTGTGTAGAGCGTTTGTGCAAGTACATCTACATTTGTGTAAGTGCACTCCTATGTCTGCACTATGATGAATTTCGCATCTGAGGAACATCCCCACTGCCCAGGCTCTTTGCTTTACGCCTCCCCAGCTTACTACCCAGACACACCTGCACCCAGCACCCAGCTCGCCAGCGTTTCTCAGCTGCTTTCTCCTCAGTCCCAGCCCTGATGTTTCCAAGAAGCAGAGGAGCGCCAATGAAGACAGCTCAGAGCTTCAGGATTTTCTTCACTTGGTCTTCAACTGCTTCAGAATGTCTTTCCTATTCATACTTCCCTCTGAGATCAGTTTTCCTACTAAGTCTCAATGCATTTCAACACAGAAATCGAAAGTTTGTTAATCAGAATTAGAGTTCAAAGTTCTTTGCTTCCCCTGTGCCAACTGACGACAGCTCCAACAGCTGAAACTCCATCACAGAGAAGCACGTCCACTGCTTGGTAACTCAGAAGCAACGGTAGCAGGGTAACAAATAAAGCTTGAACTTTACACTTTCAAAAAGGCAAAGGGCACAGAGTAAGTCAGGAAATAAAAACTATCTTGTTTGGGGCCGGCGCTATGGCACAGCGGGTAAAGCCACCGCCTGTACTGCTGGCATCCCAATAGGAACTGGTTCAAGTCCCCACTGCTGTACTTCTGATCCAGCTATGGCCTGGGAAAGCAATGGAAGGTGGCTCAAGCGCTTGGGCCCCTGCACCTGCGTGGGAGACCTTGAAGAAGCTCCTGGCTCTGAATCAGCCCAGCTCTGGATGAATCAGAGGATGGAAGACCTCCCCCCACCTCTCTCTGCCTCTGCCTTTCAAATAAAGAAATAAATCTTAAAAACAAAAACAAAAACAAAACAACAACAACAACAAAAAACCTGTCTTGTTCTTTTCTTGTATTTATTCTTTTCCTAGCATGACAACTAGGCTTTTATTCCCAAATAATGTCTCCCAACTCAGGGGAGTTCTCAACTAATCACAGCAGGGATGAGAAGCCTGCAAAAATTACTAAACAATTTGTACATGTATTAGTTGTCACACGGCACCCCATAAATACAAACAATTATCATATGGCAATAAAAAATAAAGCACGTCAATAAAAATTACTCCAAGGCAGAATCAACCAAGAAAAATAATAGGGGCTGGTGTTGTGGCATAGTGGGGTGAAAGAGCCACCGCCTGTGAGACTAGCATCCCATATGGGCGCCGGTTCAGACCTGCCTGCTCCACTTCCCATCCAGCTCCCTGCTCACAAGCTTGGGAGAACAGCAGAGGAGGGCCCAAGAGCTTGGGCCTCTGCACCCACATGGGAGATCTGGAAGAAGTTCCAGGCTCCTGGCTTCAGTTTGGCCCAGTCCCAGCTATTGTGGCCACGTGGGGAGTGAACCAGGGGAAAGATGCTCTCTCTCTGTGCATGTGTGTGTTGTGTGTGTGTCTTCCTCTAACTCTTTCACATAAATAAATCTTTAAAAAAATAAAAGTAAAGACACTTTCAAGGAATCACAATCAATCATTACGAAGCACACAAAAGACACTTAGCTCCACTATCATCTAGAAGCTAACAAGCTTTCTATCATCGGAGTGAGAAGCATCGTCAGAGAGCTGGAATGTGAGAATTGAACGATCTCCTCACAATTCAAAGCAAAGTGTATCCATGTCCACCAACTGCAGTCGTTTTTGGCTTCCTGTACTTACCTCAGCTCCCCACTGTAAGTTCATTCCCTCACTGGTCATCTGTCCTGCAACTCTTCAACAAAAATCTCAGATACCCGCACACACAGCGGCAAACTAGGATATGACTGTGCTTCACAGCACCTAGCTGTCTGGAACTCAGTTAATAAAATAGGATATACCTTTGACCTTGTTAACATAGGGCACTATTCCACCTCACCTCTGAGATCACCATTCTTGGACTCGGCCACCTTTTGCAATTCTATTTTAAACTTTCATCCTTCAAGTCAAAGCCATGGTAGCATAAAGAAATCATGAAGAAATGGATTACAATTACTCTTTCATTACTACTGACTGTACACATTTCATAACCAGTGAATATCAGTTTCTCTGTCATCAAAACAAAGATTCAGAATCCTGTGCAGAAGTGTTGAGTAGAGACAAATATATTACGAGCACTTTTTACAACTTACGGAAAGTGGAAATAAAAGTTAAGTTTGGTTTAGGGCCAAAAATTTTTTAAACTCATGCATAATTTCTTCCTAATACACATTCTGTGTGAACCTTGTGAAGGTCCCTCATATTACCTGCCTTTATCACCACCACACTGAATACAGTCCTCCCTTGGAGCTGCTGCAGGTTAGGTTCTTGTGCCTCCTGTGAACACCGAACGCTGTAGATGCTCAAGTCTCTTCCATAAGATGGTCTAATATTGCACAGAACCTACACACATTCATGTGCATATACTTTAAATCATCACCAAAGGCAGGTGTTTGGCCTAGTGATCAAGATGCTGCTTAGGGCACCTGCATGCCACACTGGACTACCTGGGGTTTCAGTTCTGACACTACCTTTGGTTCCAGCTTCCTGCCAACGCCTACCCTGGGAGGCAGCAGTGACACATCAGATACTTGGGACCATGCCACCACATCAGAGAGACTTGGATTGAGTTCCTGGCTCCCAACTTCAGCCTGGGCAATTGAGGAGTAAACCAGCAGATGGTTGATATGCCTCTGCCTTTCAAAATAAAACAGAAATCATCTCCAGATGACTTAAAATAACTAATATAAATACTACGTATATACTTGTTATGAGGCTAGCATCTTGGTGCAGTGAGTTAAAACGCCACTTGCAACATCAACATCTCATCTCAGAGGGCTCGAGTTTGAATCTCGCTCGGCTCCTCTGATTCCAATCCATCATGTACCTGGGAAGACAGTGGAAGGTGGCCCAAGTACTTAGGCACCTGCTACTCACATGGGAGACCAGGAGAGAGATCACAGAGTTCCTGGCTCCTAGATTCAGCTTGGCCCACACATCTGGCTGGTGTGGCCATTTGGGGAGTGAACCAGCCAGTGGAAGGTTCTCTCTCTTGCACTCTTTCCCCTTCGCTTTCTACCTCTCTCGCTCTCCCTCTCCCTTTCAAATAAATAAAGTAATTAAGGAATAGTTGTTATATTATCTTGGTTAGGGGATGACAAGGGAAAAATTATACATGTTCAGTACAGATCAATTTGTTTTTAAGTAGTTTCAATTCACAGTTGGTTGCATCTGCATATACAGAACCGAAGGATACAGAGGCTCTTTATAAAACCCAAGGATACCTATGTGGTTTTTAATAAAAGTTTTCAAAATAATTAATTAGAGACCAACTCCGTTTTAAAGTGGAGGCTTGTACTGCAAATGGGAGGGCCTGAAGTAAATGTCAGCCACTATTCTGAAAGGGACTTACCCAAGGCCACTCCTTAATGAAGTTTAGGTTGCAACTAAGGACTTCCTGACTCTGCACCAACAGTTTCTACTTCTCTGGCATTCAGTTAACTGTCTCTAACTTTGTGCTTCTGTGTTTATTTGGAGGAAATAAAATTATAAATTACATTCTTTACATTCTCTCTTAACTCTTTTTCTTCATTGACTTTTATAAATTTATTGTTATTTTACTTTAAAAAAAAAAAAAGACTGATTTATTTGAAAGGCAGAGTTACAGAGAGGGAGAGGCAGAGGCAAAGAAATCTTCCACCTGCTGGTTCACTCCCCAGATAGCCACAATGGCTAGTGGGGATGTGATGCAGCCTCCTTAACAAATGTCCCAGCATTTCCTTAAATGATTAAACAGAGTTACTGTATGATCCAGCATTTCTACCACTACACATTTATCTATGAGAAATAAAAGCATATGTCCACACAAAAAAACCTGTATACAGATATTCAAACAGCAGTATTCATCATTTTCAAAAACTAGAAATAACTTAAATGTCCATCAATCGATAATGGACAAAATGTGATATATTCATATAATACATTATCTGGCAATAAAAGGAAAAAAATACACTTCCAACAATGGATGAACCGTGACAACAGTGTGCTCAATTAAAGAAGTCAGTCACAAAGGACCGCATTTTGTATTTTTCCAGAAAGGACTATCTATTGTATTGGCTCGATTTAAATAAAATGCTAAAACAGGCAGGCCTATAATATAGAAAAAGTAGTTTATCAAATGCCTAGGGCTAGAATAGGCAGAGTAGGCAGTGATAGTTAAGGGGTGTCCAGCTTTTTTCTGTGGTAATAAAAAGGTTCTAAAGTTGTAGTGATAGCTGCACAATTCTATAAAAACACTAAAAACCATGCATTGACTATTTTCAATGGAAGCATTATATGGTATATGATTCTCCTTAACAACAAGTTGTTAAGGAAAAAGTCACTCCATGACAGATTTCTTCTCAAACAGGACTTGTTTTCTCCCTAGAAGATTTAACTCTGAAGACCATTCAATACAGGTTTAAAGCACAGATGTACTTCAGGTCAGGCGGAATGACAAATATCTTAAAGAGTCCTAACCTAGGAGAGAAGGAAACGAAACTGAAGACCAGTTTTTGTGCCAGTTACTAGCATCGACAAGTCTCACTTAGATTTAGTTTTGTTCGAAGCTTCTTATGAAAAAATTCTTGGCTGAACCCTGTTTCTTAGAAAGATCACTTTGTAATTTTTATAAATTTCAATTAATGATAATTTGAGAATTCTAGGGGAATTAGGATAAGGGATAAGGGAGTAATTAAACATTCCTACAAAACCCATCTATAGAAATGTGTTATCTGTACACTACAGTCAGTCTGTGGAATAAAGCAGCTACTCGTCTAACTAGGAGGTGGGTATACTACTGCTATCCTCAACTCAAAAAATGAAGCTGAGGTGCTAGTACTGCGGTGTACCAGGCAGAGCCACTCACTGCCTGCAATGTCAGCATCCCATATCGGTGCCAGTCAGAGTTCTGGCTGCTCCACTTCCAATCCAGCTCCCTGCTAATGCACCTGGGAAAGTCGTGAAAGATGGTCCAAGTGCTTGGGCCCCTGAACACAAATGGAAGACCCAGATAAAACTCTGGCTCCTGGCTTTGGCCTGGAGCACTGGCCCAGTGCTGTCCGTTGAGGCCATTGTAGGGGAGTGAACCAGCAGATAAAAGATTTTTCTCTCTGTCTCTACTTCTCTTGCTTGAACTCTTTCATATAAATAAATACTTTTTTTTTTTTTTGAAAGGCAGAGTTGAGATAAGCAGAGGTGTGTGGGGGGGTAGGTCTTCCATCCTCTGATTCACTTCCCAGATGGCTGCAGCAGCCAGAGCTGAACCAATCTGAAGTTCGGAGCCAGGAGCTTCCTCCAGGTCTCCCATGTGGGTGCAGGGGCCCAAGGATTTGGGCCATCTTCTACTGCTTTTCCAGGCCACAGCAGAAAGCTGGACAGGAAGTAGAGCAGACAGGACTTGAACCAGCACCTATATGGGATGCCGGCACTGCAGGTGGTGGCTTTACCCTCTATGCCACAGCACCAGCCCCTAAATAAATAATTTTTTAGAAAAAAAAATTAAGCTGAGAATAAACTTGCTCAAGTTAACAACTGAGAGGTAATAAAGAAGGGACACAAATCTAGGTTTCGCCACACATCAAAGTTTGTACTTTTTTTTTTGACAGAGTTAGACAGAGAGAAAGGTCTTCCTTCTGTTGGTTCACCCTCCAAATTGCCGCTACGGCCAGAACTACGCAGATCCAAAGCCAGGAGCCAGGTGCCTCCTCCTGGTCTCCCATGTGGGTGCAGGGGCCCAAGCACTTGGGCCATCCTCCACTGCCTTCCTGGGCCACAGCAGAGGGCTGGACTGGAAGAGGAGCAACCGGGACTAGAATCTGGTGCCCACATGGGATGCCAGTGCTGCAGGAGGAGGATTAACCTAGTGAGACACGGCACCGGCCCCAAAAGTTTGTACTTTTAACTTATTTTGTTAATCATTTATGGTAATATTAAGAATATTCACAATGGAGTGGGTGTCCCTGGGTAGTGGGTTGTAGTGCCGGTCTGAGTCCCCAGCTAGTCGGCTTCTGATCCAGCTTCCTACTAATGTGCCAGGACAGACACAGCTTCAGCCTGGCCCAGCCCTCACTGTTGCAGCCATACAGGGAATGAAAGAGCAGATGGAAGATACGTCTCTCTCAAATAAATAAATAAATAAATAAATACGGAGAAAAATCTTCCCACTATTACCTCACAAAAGGAAAACTTCACAGTTCACAAAGTTAACATCAATAGCATCCAACGACATAAAATTTCTTGAAAACATGCACTGCGCTGCCCTGTGCTAAACACAATTAAAGTAGATTTCAAGGTCCCACCCACCACTGTTGGAGGTGCTGCAAACTAACTGGAAGATTCTTTTATTCAGGAGTATGAAAAACAAAAAAATATTTCCTTACAGTTTTAAACACGCATTCACGTTTTTCAAAACTCACTCTTTTCTTTGGCTTATATGATGAGATTCTAAAACACTGTGTTGCCATATCCTGCACCAGCTCTAAATTTTCTCAGAATAACCCCAATAGCTTCTTAGCCACAGTGCTGAAGCTGGGCCCCTGCTTGTTTCCACAAGAATCCTCCCTTTCAGAGCAAAAGCCCCATGGGAAATGCTGCCTGTCTACAGAAGTCACGTGTGCCCTCCAGGCAACGTTGCCAGACACTGTGGACCCTGAGGGTTTCACCGCCTCTCTCTCCATGCCACAGCACAAAGCGCCTCCTTGCTACCAAAGGAGCTCAACTTTCTATGTTTTTAAACTCCTGAAAGGAAAAGAAATTGAGTACACAGAGGAGAATTTTTTAAAAAAAGATTTACCTTACTTATTTGAAAGGCACAGTTACACACAGAGAGAAGGACAGAGTGAGAGGCAGGGACAGAGAGCAAACTCTTCCATCTGCTGGTTCACTTCCCAAATGGCCACAACAGCTAGCACTGGGCCAGGCCAAAGCCATGAGCCAAGAGCTTCTTCCGGGTTTCCCACATGGGTGGCAGGGGCCAAGAATTTAGGGCATCTTCTGTTGCTTTCCCAGGCACACTAGCAGAGACCTGGATTGGAAGTGGAATAGCTGGGACTAAGTCATAGGTGGCAGCTTAACCTGCTATGCCTCGTCAGTTCCCCACAGAGGATATTTAATAACTATACATGTAACTTTAATCTAATTTTTAAAAAATGTCAACTGATGACTACTGTGTAATTTCAAGCCCTACAAACTCTTGTTCTAAATTTGATCCTGCTAGTGGACTTAACAGTGAGTCTCATTTATGCATTTACATAATTGGTGTTTTCCCATAAGGATACTGGGAGATTTAAAGGAATTCAATAATGTAATGCTAACATTCGTAAAAGAGAAAATGGGTCAGTACAGGGAATACAGTGATAATTACATTATCACTAATTTAAAAATTCACTCAATAAGTCATACTAGTTTAACACTCTACACTCAATCCCCACATTTTCTTTTGAAGAATGGGGGTAAGGTTCTGTTGTACCCAATATTTTGTCACCAACACCCCATGCAATGCCCAAAGACAGACGCAGGCGCTTGGAAGTAACAGTATGAAAGACAGAACACCTGCTTCCTTAGGTAGCCTCTTGTAAGCTTTTGTAACCTTGGGCAAGTTTTTAAATCTGAGTTCTGGATTCCTGAGCAAAACAATAGGAATAATGCTGACTTTGTATCACTGTTGTGAGAATGAAATAAAGCAATGTATGAGAGCACTTATCTTCTAGGTAAATAAAAGGCATTCAATAAAGTGTTAAGGGAAGAATAACCTAAAACTTATTTAATTCTGCAACACATCCTCCATTAATGTAGGCAGCAGCAGGACTCCTAAAAAATTAACTTTTAAAAAAAAGTCCCTTCCGTTAACTACCAACCCCCTTTTTTAGTCTATTTATTTCAAAATCAGAGATGGGGGGGTGGGAGCAGGCCGGGGAGTTGAGCGCGCAGATGTCCAGATGCTGGTTCACTTCACTAATGTCTGCAACAGGAGGGGCTAGTCCAGGCTGAAAGCAGAAGCCAGGAACTGAATCTCGGTCTCCCATGTGGATGGCAGGGACCCAAGCACCTGAGCCATCATTGTTGCCCCCCAGGGTGCCCATGAGCAGGAAGCTGGCTCGGAAGCAGAAGATCCAGGACCTGAACTATAAACTGATAGAGCAGGCAGGAATCCCAAGCAGAAACTCAACTGCTACGCCAAACGCCTACCTGAGAAAGTCCACTTTCTAGATAGTAGCCAAAGGAAAAGATCTGAATGAAGATTTTATGTAAATATTAAGAAACAATCCAAAACATTATAATACATTTTACATCCCCAAGATTCATGGTGAATTCTCTGTAGGATTTCAAGTTGCCTAACTTCTATTTTACCCCTTAGCATACTGAAGCCTTAGTATCCATTATTTCTGGAACCTAACTGCCTTTATATTTAACAGAGTGAGTTAGGAAATATTTATTTAAGTTATCTATAATATAAAAGTCTGCACAAATTTAGATAAAAACAGATGTCTATGCCATAAAAGGACCATGTGAATCCTGACCTCCCAACACAGCAATCCTCTATTACCAAGCTGTCAGCAGCAAACCTATGCCAGTTCTATACATACTGTTCTGGAAGGCGCAATCACTCCATCAGCAGAGTATTTTCCTTCATTCTCTGAGTGAGTGAGGTGAACCTACCTTTTCCCCTTAGACCTGAATCTGAATTTATCACCTGTGATATTAATATCACCATATTCACTGGCATAGAATTGTTAGTGATTCATTACACATATCCCAACAGAACGTTTTTTAAAAAATGAATTATTTGACAGTGAGAGAGAGAGAGAGAGAGAGACAGAGATAAACAGAGACAAAGAAATCACTTAGAACCACTAGTTCACTACCCAAAATGCCCACAGTGGCCTAGGGTAGGCTGAAGGCTGAAGCCAGAGGCCAGCAACTCAATTCAGGCCTCCCACATTGCTGCCATCACTGTTGCCTCCCAAGAAATACGTGAGCAGAAAGCTGGAGTCAGGAGCTGCAGCTGGAGCCAAGTATGGAACTTAGGCACTATGATATGGGATGTGGACATCCTAACCACTAGGCCCAAAACTGGCTGCCCTGTCAAGAAATTCTGTCTGTCTGTCTGTCTCTCTCTCTCTCACACACACACACACACACACACAGCTGGGTGAGCATTTGGCAGCCCTGTCAAGAAATCCTGTTTGTCTGTCTCTCTCTCTCTCTCTCTCTCACACACACACACACACGCACACATACAGCTGGGTGAGCATTTGGCAGCCCTGTAAAGAAATTCTGTCTGTCTGTCTCTCTCTCACACACACACACAGAGCTGGGGTGAGCATTTGGCATAGCAGTTAAGATTCTACTTGGGATGCCTATCTCCCAAACTGGAGTGCCTGGGTTCCAATCATGGCTCCACTCCAAATTCTAGCTTCCTGTGGATGTGCACTCTGGGAAATAGAAGGTGATGGTTTGAGTACTGGGGTCCCTGCCAATCACATGGGAGATGCAGGTTGAGTTCAGGCTCCTGACTTTAGCCTGGCCTAGCCCCAACTACTGTTGGCCATCAGGGAAATATACAAGTACATGGAGCTTTCTGCCTTTCAAACAGACAAAACAAACAACCAAAACTAAAAACCCAAGCAAAATGCCACTGATCACCAGATTCATATCAGAGCTACACTGTTTTGGAAAGGTATTCTTTAAAGCTTCCTTTCTGGATTAAACATACCCCAATTCCTCAGTCACTTGGAAATTATTAGTGAATGATCAAAAAGTGTATTTAAAAAGCTAGTTTAATCCATGAAAACAGTAAGCCTCAACAGTCTAAATAAGAAAATCAACTTACAACAACACATTTAAAATAAACACAAAAATAAGCAGCCAAACACCATTTCTTTAAATGATTATTTATAAACATACAATTTTTCTAATGACTCAGGTTTCAATCTAAAAGTCCTAACCACATATAGCTCATCTTCCACATTATGAAATATGGAAAAACAGCGACTTTTAGGAAGGCAATAAAAAGAAATCAAGGTTTCCAGGCCGGCGCCGTGGCTCAACAGGCTAATCCTCTGCCTTGCGGCGCCCGCACACTGGGTTCTAGTTCCAGTCAGGGCACAGGATTCTGTCCTGGTTGCCCCTCTTCCAGGCCAGCTCTCTGCTGTGGCCCGGGAGTGCAGTGGAGGATGGCCCAAGTGCTTGGGCCCTGCACCCCATGGGAGACCAGCAGAAGCACCTGGCTCCTGCCATTGGATCAGTGTGGTGTGCCAGCTGCAGAATGCTGGCTGCGGTGGCCACTGGAGGGTGAACCAACAGCAAAGGAAGACCTTTCTCCCCCCCCCCCCCCCACTGTCCACTCTGCCTGTCAAAAAAAAAATTACAGGAAAGTTTATTTGATTCTAATTTATTTTAAAAATGATGTGTAATAGGCTGTCTGGCAAAACTAGATTAACTATAAGCAACAAAAAAAAAAACCCTAATTGCTTGTAATTCAGTAAAGACTGTCACAGAGGCATTGTTTTTCACCTGATCCAGAACCTGAAGCGAAAATAGATGGTCTCACTGTTAGAGCAATCTCTACCACAAGCCAAGTGGTCTTGAGAGTTTCAGGGGTTCTAAGTTGTACAGCAGAATTCTTCATGAATTTGGTCAACATCCAACTAATTATCCTAACCGAATTGTCTAAAAATAAAAAGAAGGGTTGGGATTAAGGGTTAAGCTGCCACTTGGGATGTCTGGATCCCGTATCAGAGTGTTGGTTTGAGTCCTGGCTACTCTGCTTCCTGCTGATGTGCCCAGACAAGACAGTGGGTGTGACCACCCAAGTATTTGGGTTTCTGCCACCATGTGGGAGGCAGGGATGGAATTCCTGATTTCTGGTTGTTGTGGCCGTTTGGGACGTGAACCAGCAGATGGAAGCGCATGCATGCAGGGGCATGTTATCTCTATTCCCCCCTCCTCATACACTCTGCTCTTTCAAGTAAAAAATTAATTAAATAATAAACAAAGAGAAGTGAGCATTTGATATAGTGACTTATGCTGCCATCTGGGATACATGCATCCCATTTGAGATCAAGTCTCATCTCCTCTGCTTCTCATCTAGCTTCCTGCTAGTGCACACCCTAGGAGGCAGCTCAAGTACTTAAATCCCTGCCATCCAAAGTTCCAGGCTCCCTGCTTCAGAATGGCCCAGTCCTGGCTGCTGTGGGCATTTGGGGAATAAATCAGCAGATGGAAGACATATTCTCTTGCTTTCTTTCTCTCTCCCTTTTAAATAGAAGTAAATTTAAAATTAAAGAAGAAATAAGAAAGTGGGCCTTCACTGTAGGAGTTTTAGGATCTCTTACTTCTACTCTCAAAGAAAACCACAGACGAGGACACGGAGCAGGAGAGGTAGGTGAAGAGAAATTAAGAAAACAAGCTAACTAGCCAACCTATGGAGAAGATTTTGAGACAAATTTCCACAGGCTAAGATTCAGCTATCCTGGAAGCCACGTTTGTCTGAGTAAGCATTCTCTCTAGAAGATCTGAACAGAGAGTCAACCATCATCGAGAGTAAGTGTAAAGGGTGAAAGCTGAAGACTGGTTCTGCTGACTACTTGAAAATAGGAAGAAAAAAAAGGCATATCCTAATTCCTTTCTCTTCCTTACTTTTGTGGAAATGCAAAACCAATTCAGAATTCTCCCACAAACCTCATATATGAGCCAGAACTGGCTAGTAAGTCAGAGAGTAATGTTTATACAGAGACAGACATCCTGATGTGCTGGGATGCCACGCCAGGAGTCTCTTTCACAGCACACATTCATTCATTCAAATGCTTTCAATTTACTGCATGTTAAGGTTTTATGCTAGCTTGAACAGATAATAAAAAGATTATTATGCTGCCGAAAAGTTATACGCGAACTAAATCCTAATGCAAGATATAATTCAAGCTTTACAATATTTAGCACAATACATGGCATATACACAATTAACATTAGCCAGTACTGTTCTAAATCAAATGGCTGTTTACTATTTAAACAAATATGATAAATGCTTTACTGAGTATAATTCATAAGCATGTAATTCACCATCTAAAGAACATAAATCAGTGGTTTTCAGCCTATTTACTGGTGTGCACAATCATCACGATTTTGGAACAATTTCATCCCTTGAAAAAGAAACTGTGAAACGTAACCATGACTTTACTTGCTCACGTTCAGTGGCCGGGACCACTCACTCACATGCTTTCTATCGACTTGTCTACTCTGAATGCTTCATGTAAACGAAATCATGCAGTACGTGACGTTTTGTGTCTGACGTCTTTCACTTAACATGTTTCTAAGGTTCATCCTTTACAATAGCATGTATCATTACAGTCTCTGAATGACTTATTAAAGTGAAGCATTTTGTTTATAAAGCAAATAATCACTCCCTAAACTTAAAAATAAGCATCTTTATTTACCTGAGGTATGTAATATTTAAAATAGGCATATGCTAGGAATAGGTGTATCTCAAAATGCAGTATGAAAATGTTTCATTAAAAAACAAAATGTACCAAGTTCCCAAATACAAACAATTTATGAAACTCATTCTTGAGAATCTCCACACAAGGAGCCAAATGTAGCCCGGAGGTTAAGACGCGAGTGGCCCACACTGCTGAGTGCATGGGTTTGATTCCAGGCTCTGGCTCCTGATTCCGGCTTCCTGTCAAATCAGACCCTAAGGAGGCAGCACTGATGTCTCAAGTAACTGGGTTTCTGCTACCAGGTGGGAGACCTGGACTGAGTTTCGGATTCTGGGCTTTAGTCTGGCATCAACGATCGCAGATATTTGGGCAGTAAATCAGTGAATGGGGGCATGCTTGCTCCCCTTGTACCCCTACCCGCTCTTTTTCAATATACAAAAGAAAACTGACCAACAAGGGGAGAGGATCAAACACCCACACGTTTAGACATTGGATCTTAGTGTGTGTCCGTGAGTTTATTATTGTAAAACAAGTTCAGTGAGAAGTACTCAGTAAACAATGATTTCAGCAACTAGATCTAGGTGTTTTGTTTTCCCTTGTTATAAATCCTCACTGATAAGATCTGTTTGTTTCCCTCTCCTATTGTCCTCTGCCCTGAGAAATTTAAAGCACCCAATGTTTTTCTAATTCAAGTACACAATTTGAGCATTAAATTGAGAGGAAAAACATGATTTTCTGGTTTAAGGCTGTACACCATAGTCTCAAGTAAAATTAACATGACTCACAAGAGAAAAATGAGGACAAAATATGACACTGCTATTTACCACAAAGTACTTCTATTCACACATTTATAAGAGCCATGTAGGACAGGTGTATTTATCCCTAAAATAAAGGACTGGATTATGTAATCTTTAAGGTCTTCCTCGTATCTATAAAACTATTATTTTGGGCCGGTGCCGTGGCTCAACAGGCTAATCCTCTGCCTTGCAGCGCCGGCACACCGAGTTCTAGTCCCGGTCGGGGCGCCGGACTCTGTCCCGGTTGCCCCTCTTCCAGGCCAGCCCTCTGCTGTGGCCCGGGAGTGCAGTGGAGGATGGCCCAAGTGCTTGGGCCCTGCACCCCATGGGAGACCAGGAAAAAGCACCTGGCACCTGGCTCCTGCCATCGGATCAGCGCGGTGCGCCGGCCGCAGCGCGCTGGCTGTGGCAGCCATTGGAGGGTGAACCAACGGCAAAGGAAGACCTTTCTTTCTCTCTCTCTCTCTCTCTCTCTCTCTCTCTCTCTCACTGTCCACTCTGCCTGTCAAAAATTAAAACAAACAAACAAACAAAAAACTATTATTTTTCTCTTTGGTCCTTTTGAAAACAGGCATAAAAAGTCTGAAGTTAAACGGAAGCTTGTCGGCACGGTTAGTGTTAGACCCCTGATTCATGCCTGGCAGCACTGGGGATAGATACACAGGCAAGTCAGTCTCTCTCTCATCTCGGAGCTCACAATTTAGCAGGGAAGAAATCAAGTGGTGAATAGGCCAAACAGAAATGCAAATTGTAGTTAGAGTAAACTTAAAAAGCTACTGTAAATGACATGGGGAGTTTTCAAGATGGTGGAATAGGGAAGGAGCTTACTGCTCTAGCCTAGGGGAAGACAGTTTAAAAAAAAAAAGTGGAGCCCAGCACTGCGGCTCACTAGGCTAATTCTCCGCCTGTGGTGCCGGCATCCCGGGTTCTAGTCCTGGTTGGGGTGCCGGATTCTGTCCCGGTTGCTCCTCTTCCAGTCCAGCTCTCCGCTGTGGCCCGGGAGTGCAGTGGAGGATGGCCTGGGTCCTTGGGCCCTGAACCCGCACGGGAGACCAGGAGGAGGCACCTGGCTCCTGGCTTCGGATCAGCACAGTGTGCCGGCCACAACACGCTGGCCATAGCGGCCACTTGTGGAGTGAACCAACGGCAAAGAAAGGAAGACCTTTCTTGCTCTCTAACTCTGCCTATCAAAAAAAAAAAAAAAAAAAAGGAAAGAGTACAATCTGAGGGAAGAGTTAGGGAGCAAATGGCAGAAGAAACTCCACTCAAATTAGAGGGACACTGAACCTACGTGGAAGGTGCAGATGCACACAACTCAGGACGCCAGCAGCTTGGAGTCTCAGCACCAGCTCTGGAGTAAGGTAAGACCAGACAGCAGCCCAAGCCACTGGCAACAAAACTGTGAGAAAAGCCTGGCACGAGTCTGGCTTGGAGCCCTGTGGGGGACAGTGTACCTGCTAACCTAGAGGGGAAAAAAGTGGGGACACAGTTCTCTCTTCCCCACTACCTGGCGCTGGCATCCTATAACTAGCTGAGAGAGGGCGGGTGCCATTTTGGACGTACGTAACAGCTGAACCAACTCATGTCCACGCCCAGCAACAGCTGAGAGGAGACACCTGATTCTGGCTGGGAGAACTGCCAGGGGGCTGGGTGCTTGTGGGAGCCTTGTGTTCCGGGACTGTGAAAACATTGTGGCTGTGTGGGAGGGCGCAGGGTGTGGCTGGGGCTTTGGGCGGTCACTGTGGGCAGCTCCACATGCTCATGGCTCCCTAATTTCCTGGTCAGAGTTATTGGTGTGCAATTTGTGCTCAGACCAAGGACTGCATGGATCCTTTGTGTGGCTCTTGAGACAGCAAAGACAAATAATGTACCTGCTAGGGCTAGTGCCCAGGTATTGGTTTCCTTTGAGGAGAGGAAGTGAGTGTCACAAAACACCAACAGAGCAAACAACCTTCCCCCTGATTAAAAAAAAGGAAGAAAAAAAGAAAAAGAAGAGATTTACCACATTCAACTTGGATGTCACCTTGGGACACTTCCCTCACTCTGGAGCACTGAACCAGAGCTCCTTGACCACACCCAGCACAGGCCTCTGGGTAATCTTTGAAAGAGCGGACAAACCACTAAGCCACAGAGGCTTAGTTCAAAGAAAACTCATTAAAAAGAAAAAACACAAGTTCACCCCAAATGCTTAATAAAATGCAACAAGTCAAAAAACAGGAATAAGGAAGAGAACGTGACGCTTCCAAAAGAAGCTCCAGTACTAGAGTGTGAAGATGAATAGACTGAGGAAATGTCAGAAAGGGAACTCAGAAAATTGACTGTAGGATTACTCAGAAGTAATCAGAAGCAAATTCATGAACTAAAAAATTGCACACATGACACAAATTAAAGTTTTTCCTATGAAACTGAGATGTTAAACAGAAATCAAATTAAAATATTGGAAATGAAGAATTCAATAGAATAAAAAATACTGTGGAAAGACTTAAGAGACTCATTGAGGCAGAAGAAAAAACATGTGAGTTAGAGGATGAATCTTTGGAAATTTTACAGTCAGACAAAAAAAAAAAGAAATTAGAAAACTAAAAACAGTGCTGGAGATGTATGGTATACTATCAAAAGACCCAACATACGGGTCTTAGGCTTTCCTGAAGGTGTGGAAAGAGAGAATGGATTAGAGGCCTTTTTAGTAAAACAATTACATAAAACTTCTTAATTTGGAGAAAGAAAGAGACATCCAAGCACAGGAAGCACATAGAATTCCCCATAGATATGACCAGGAAAGATCGTTAACATGACACACTGTAGTCAAACTATCTACAGTAAAACATAAAGAAAAGACTAAAATGTGCACAAGAAAAATGCTAGATTACTTTAAGAGGATCTCCAATTAGTCTCACAGCTGACTTCTCATCAGAAACCCTACAGGCAAGGAGAGAATGGCGAGATATATTTCAAGTCTTCAGAGAAAAAAACTGTCAACCCAGAATACTGTACCCTGTGAAGCTCTCATTTATGAATGAAGGTCAAATAAAGACCTTCTATTACAGACAGACACTGAAAAAATTTGTTATTTATCCAGCCTTACAAAAGATGCTTAAGGATATGCTACACACAAAGGAAATCTAAAGTAAATAAATAAAGTAAATAAATAATCTAAAGTAAATAATAGGAATATGTATGGAAAAACGGCAGGGCCAAGTGGTTACATATCAATAGTCACCTTGAATGTAAAAAGCCTCAACTCTCCAGTTAAAACATACAGATTGGCTGAATTGATTAAAAATTGAAACCCATCTATTTGCTGCCTACAAGAAACACATCTCACCAACTAAGATACATGCTGACTGAAAGTGAAAGGATGAAAAAAGATATTCCATGCTAGCAAAAACCAAAAAAGAGTTGGTGTAGCCATTCTAATATCAGACAAAATAGACTTTAACACAAAAACTGTTAAGAGACAAAAAAGGGCATTATGTAATGATTAAGGGATCAATTCAACAGGAAGATGTGACTATCATAAATGTATATGCACTTAATTATAGGTCGCCTGGCTACTTAAAGGAAATGTTAGTGGATCTAAAGAGAGACATAGACTCCATACAACAGTACTGGGGGACTTCAATACAGCACTTTCAGCAACTGACAGAACAATCAGACAGAAAATCAGCAAGGAAACAACAATTAATTGACACTACAGACCAAATGGACCTAACGGATACCTACAGAACTTTTCATCCTACAGTTGCAGAATACACATTCTTCTAAGCAGTGCAGGGAACTTTCTCTAGGGCTGACCACATGCTAGGCCATAAAGCAAGTCTCAGCAAAAAAAAAAAAAAAAAAAAAAAAAAAAACCTGAAATCATACCATGCATCTTCTCTGACCACAATGGAATGAAGCTGGAAATCTACAACTCAGGAATCTCAAGAGCATATGCAAACACATGGAGACTGAACAACATGCTCCTGAATGAACAGTGGGTCATAGAAGAAATCAAAACAGAAATCCAAAAATTTCTGGAAACAAATGAAGACGACAATGTAATTTGTGCTCAGACCAAGGACTGCATGGATCCTTTGTGTGGCTCTTGAGACAGCAAAGACAAATAATGTACCTGCTAGGGCTAGTGTCCAGGTATTGGTTTCCTTTGAGGAGAGGAAGTGAGTGTCACAAAACACCAAAACTTATACAATGTAACAAAAGCAGTGTTAAGAGGGGCAGGCGCCGCAGCACAGTGGGTTAAAGACGCGGCCTGAAGCTCCAGCATCCTATATGCACACCGGTTCTAGTCCTGGATGCTCCTCTTCTGATCCAGCTCTCTGCTATGGCCTGGGAAAGCAGTAGAAGATGGCCCAAGTCTTTCGGCCCCTGCACGCATGTGGGATACCCGGAAAAAGTTTCTGGCTCTTGGCTTCGGATTGGTGCGGTTCCTGCTGTTGCAGTCATCCTGGGAATGAACCAGCAGAAGGAAGACCTTTTTCTCTGTCTCTACCTGTCTCTGTAACTCTTTCAAATAAAGTAAGTCTTAAAAAAAAAAAAAAGCAGTGTTAAGAAGAAAGTTTATGGCCGGTGCCATGGCTCAATAGGCTAATCCTCCACCTGTGGTGCCGGCACACCAGGTTCTAGTCCTGGTAGGAGTGCCGAATTCTGTCCTGGTAGCCCCTCTTCCAGGCCAGCTCTCTCCTGTGGCCCAGAAGTGCAGTGGAGGATGGCCCAAGTGCTTGGGCCCTGCACCCCAAGGGAGACCAGGAGAGGCACCAGGCTCCTGCCTTCTGATCAGCGCAGCAGCGTGCAGGCCACAGTAGCCAATGAAGGGGGAACCAATGGCAAAGGAAGACCTTTCTCTCTGTCTCTCACTGTCCACTCTGCCTGTCAAAAAATAAAAAAATAAAAGAATAAAGTTTATAGCAACTGGTACCTACCTTGAAAACTTGGAAAGAAACCAAATAAATGAGCTATCAATGCATTTCAAGGATCTAGAAAAACAACAGTAAACCAAACCCAAATCTAGTAGGAGAAGATAATTAAAATTAGAAAATAAACAAAATTGAAACAAAAAAATGCAAAAGATCAGAAAAATGAAAAGTTATTTTTTAAAAAAAATTTGACACACCATTGGCCCAACTAACCAAAAATAAGAGGGAGAAGACCCAAATCAATAAGAGATGAAAAGGAAATATAATAACAGACACCACAGCAATAAAAACAATCATCAGATATAACTATAAAGAGCTATATGCCAACAAATTGGGAAATCTAAAAGAAATGGATAGATTCCTGGACACATACAACATAACTAAAATGAGCCATGAAGACATAAAACCTAAACAGATCAATACCCAAGATGGAAACTGAGTAATACAGACCTTCCAAGTAAAGAAAAGCCATTCTTCTCAAGCTTTTCAAAAACAATTGAAAGGGAGGCAATCCTCCCAAACTCTTTCTATGAAGCCAGCACCACCATAATTCCTAAACCTGAAAAAGATACAATAGAGAAACAGAACTACAGACCAATTTACCTGATGAACATAGATGCAGAAATCCTCAACAAAATACTAGCCAATTGAATCCAACAATACATCAGAAAGATCATTCATCCAGACCAAGTGGGATTTATCCCAAGTATGCAGCAATGGCTCAACACTGGCAAATCAATGTGATACGTCACATTCACAAACTGAAAAGCAAAACCGTATGATTATCTCAATAGATGCAGAGAAAGCATTTGATAAAATACAATACCCTTTCATGATGAAAACTATAAGCAATTTGAGTATAGAAGGAATATTCTTGAATACAATCAAGGCGATTTATGACAAACCCATGGCCAGCGTCCTACTGAACGGGGAAAAGTTGGAAGCATTCCCAATGAGATCCAGAACCAGACAAGGATGCCTACTCTCACCACTGCTATTCAGTACAATCCTGGAAGTTTTAGCCAGAGCCAGTAGGCAAGAAAAAGAAATCAAAGGGATACAAATTGGGAAGGAAGAAGTCAAACTATCTCTATTTGCAGATGACATGATTCTATATATAGCAGATCCGAAAGACTCCACTAAGAGACTACAGGAACTCATAGGAGAGTTTCATTAAGTGGCAGGATATAAAATCAATATACAAAATTCAACAGCCTTTGTATACACAGACAATACCACAGCTGACAAAGAACTTCTACAACCAATCCCATTCACAACAGCTACCAAAAAAATCAAATACCTTGGAATAAATTTAACCAAGGATGTCAAAGATCTCTACGAATAGAATTACAAAACATTCAAGAAAGAAACAGAGGACACACACACACACAAATGGAAAAATCTTCCATGTTCATGGACTGGAAGAATCAACAACATCAAAATGCCCATACTACCAAAAGCAACTTACAGATTCAGTGCAATACCCATCAAAATACCATGGACATTCTTCTCAGGTTGAGGAAAAATGATGCTCAAATTCATATGGAAGCACAACAGACCCCAAATAGCTAAAGCAATCTTATACAACAACAATAAAAAAAGCTAGAGGCATCACAATACCAGATTTGAAGACATACTACAGGGCAGTTATAATCAAAACAGCCCAGTAACTGGTGCAAAAACAGATGAACAGACAAATGGAACAGAACAGAAATACCTGAAATCAACCCACCCATCTACAACCAACTTATCTTTGACAAAGAAGCTAAAATCAATCCCTGGAGCAAGGACGGTCTCTTCAATAAACTAGATCTCCACATGCAGAAATATGAAACAAGTCCCCCACTTTCCACCTTACATAAAAATCCTCTCAAAATGAATTAAAGACCTAAATCTATGAGCCGATGCCATCAAATTATTAGAGAACATTGGGGAAACCCTTCAAGACATTGGCATAGGCAGAATTCTTGGAAAAGACCCAGAGGCACAGGCAGTCAAAGCCAAAATTAACAAATGGGATTACATCAAATTGAGAAGCTTCCATTCTGCAAAGCAAACACCAGAAAAGTGAAAAGGCAACTGTCAGAATGGGAGAAATTATTTGCAAACTAGGCAACTGATAAAGGATTAATAACCAGAATCTATAAAGAGATCAAGAAACTCAACAACAGCAAAACAAACAACCCAGTTACAAAATGAGCAAAGGACTTAAACAGACATTTTTCAAAAGAGGAAATCCAAATGGCCAATAGACACATGAAAAAATGCTCAGGAGCACTAGCTGTCAGAGAAATCCAAGTCAAAACCACAATGAGGTTTCACTTCACCCCAGTTAGAATGGCTTTCATACAGAAATGAACAAACAACAAATGCTGGCCAGGATAAGGGGGGAAAGGAACCCTAATCCACTGTTGGTGGGAATGCAAACTGGTGCAGCCACTGTGGAAGACAGTATGGAGATACCTCAGAAATCTGAATATAGACCTACCATATGACTCAGCCATCCCACTCCTGGAATTTAACTGAGGGAAATGAAATCAGCATATGAAAGAGTTATCTCTACTCCCATGTTTACTGCAGCACAATTCACAATAGCTAAGATATGCAATCAGTCCAAATGCCCCTCAGCTGAAGATTGGATAAAGAAATTATAGGATATATATACCATGGAATACTACACAGTGGTTAAAAAAATCCTGTTGTGTTTAACAAAATGGATGAAACTAGAAAACATCATACTTACTGAAATAAGCCATTTCCAAAAGGACAAATACTGTGTTTTCCCTGATCTGTGAATACTAATAGAGCACCTAAAAGGTAGTCTATAGACGTGAAAGTAACACTTCGAGATGCAATGGCTTTAAACAGCCCCTGTCTTGACAACGGAGGAAGCTTTTTTTTCTTCATATAATTTGTTGAACTCTTTACCTAATATAGGGTTAACCGTATGTGTATGAAGTTAATTCAAAACAGATCTTAGTAAAAAAAAAAAAAATACTGAGAGTGAGGAAGAAGGGTGACAGTGTGGGTAGGAGGGAAGGCATAGTGGGAAGAATCACCATATTCCTAAAGTTTTCATTATGAAATGTATGAAGGACTCGGAACACACCAGAGTTCTCTGAAAATACATTGTTTTATAGACTTGACAATTGTGTAAATGTTCCATGTAATGATAAAACGAAGTTGAATCAAAATGGAAAAGTTAAAAACTGAAACGAAACAAATAAGCCCACTAATATCAAATTGGTAAATAACAGAATTTTATCAGCTGACTTGAAAAAGTATTTTTACTGTATGTAATTTGTACTTGAAACACAAAAACAACTACAGAGAAATATTAAAATGTGTTGTCAACTGGTACAACACAATAGTGATAAACGTACTTAGTACTTCAAATGGGCTCTAAGTATTATTTCCCACTAAAAGGAATCATGGCTCCTTGGAGAAACATACTTGATTCTAGGTCTGGTGAAGTAAAAATGTAAGTGGAAACATTCAGTTTCTTGGCTTCTGTGATTACCTGAAACACTGCTGCCATCTTGTGCGAAAGTCCATGGGTCACCTCCAAGAAAAATGTTACTTACATCACCAATTACTTTCTTACGCAGAGATATCAAATCATTTATGAAACACATATGTAACATTTTTCTATAAAAACATCATGAAGCTGAACAAATGACCATAACTGATTAAAATGCAAAGTCTTTTTTAAAAAAATATTTATTTATTTATGTATTTATTTGAAAGAGTCAGAGAGAGAGAAGGAGAGGCGGGGGCAGGGGTTAGGTCCTCCATCTGCTGGTTCATTCCTCAACTGGCCGCAATGGCCAAAGATGCACCGATCCGAACCCAGAAGCCTCTTCCGAGTCTCCCACGCGGGTGCAGGAGCCCAAGGACTTGGGCCATCTTCTACTGCTTCCCCAGGCCACAGGAGAGAGCTGGACAGGAAGTGGAGCATTTGGAACTCGAACTGGTGCCCACATGGGATGCCAGTGCTGCAGGTGGTGGCTTTGCCCTCTGTGCTACAGCACCGGCCCCCCATATAATCTATTAATATTCTGTTTTTCTTACCACAAATAACCTTCAACAAAATATACAACAAGAATACACTAACTACAACTGTAGTGGTGAACATGAAAGATACTATCTGCCCTGATGAAGCTTTCCATCTGATGGAAATACAGGAAATTCAAAACATTGACAAAGTGCCATTCTGGGAGGTAACGCAGTGCTAAGAGAACACAAAAGAGGGACAATCAACCTAGAGCTGATGGGTCAGAATGTCTCTTTGGAGAAATGTAATTTAAACTCAGACCTAGGGGCCAGCGATGTGGGGTAGATGGTCAAGAGCCACTGCTGCAATGGGCACTGGTTCATGTACTGGCTGCTCCACTTCCCATCCAGTTTCCTGCTAATAGCCTGGGAAAACAGCGGAAGATGGCCCAAATGCTCGGGCCACTGAACCACACAGGAGATCCAGAAGAAGCTCCTGGCTCCCAACTTCAGCCTGTTTCTGCCTTGGCCTTTGCGGCCACTTGGGGAATGAACCAGTGGATTGAAGAGCTCTCCCTCTCCCCCTCTCTCCCTCTCTCTGTATTTCTGGCTTTCAAATTATTTTTATCTGACTGGGCAAATGATATAGGAGGAAAGGAAACCAGTGACAAGAGTGCTGTGGCACTGAAGACAGAGTTGTACGGATTATCTTGCTATATGACAGATATTCAGGAGTAGAACCAATGACGTTCATTGACTGAATGCGTGCAGATAAGAAACCGAAGATAATGGTCAGGCTTCTTTCTTAAACAACAAGGTACAGGTAGTTAGTGACATTTAATAGGAATTATTGGAAAACAAATTCAATCACATTAAATAATGAACAACTATGAAATGTTCCAGAAGAGATGTCAAGTAGGCAAATGTTTCTTTTCCTCATTTTTTTTTTTTGCAGTCCATTACCAAATCTTTTAAGTCCACCTCTCTTCACCTCTAACGTTCCTAGTCCATTGCAAAGAACATCGTCACATCAATACCTCTAGTGTCTCCATACTGAAGTCAGAGTGACTTTTTCAAAAGAGAACTCAGGGCCGGCGCCGTGGCTCAACAGGCTAATCCTCCGCCTTGCGGCGCCGGCACACGGTGTTCTAGTCCCGGTCGGGGCACTGGATTCTGTCCCGGTTGCCCCTCTTCCAGGCCAGCTCTCTGCTGTGGCCAGGGAGTGCAGTGGAGGATGGCCCGAGTGCTTGGACCCTGCACCCCATGGGAGACCAGGAAAAAGCACCTAGCACCTGGCTCCTGCCATCGGATGAGTGCGGTGCGCCGGCCGCAGCGCGCCGACCGTGGCAGCCATTGGAGGGTGAACCAACGGCAAAGGAAGACCTTTCTCTCTGTCTCTCTCTCACTGTCCACTCTGCCTGTCAAAAAAAATAAAAAGAAAAAGAAAAAAAAAAAATAGAACTCAGGCAGCCAGTGCTGTGACATATCAGGTAAAACTGCCACCAGCATCCTACATGGGCACTGACTCAAGTCCCAGCCGTTTCACTTTCCATTCCTGCCAATGTGCCTGGGAAAGCAATGAAGACAGCTCAAGAGCTTGGGCCCCTGCACCATATGGGAGGCCCAAGGGAAACTCCTGGCTCCTGGCTTCAGATTGCCTCAGCTGTTGAGCTCATGTGGCGTGAACCAGCGAATAGAAGATCTCTCTCTGACTACTCCCCACCCCGCCCCCTAACTCTGCCTTTCAAATCAATCCAACCAATCTTTAAAACACACACACACACATACACACACACCCCTCAGATTATGTTATTCCCTATTTACTTCTGTTGAATTTTAGAAAAAAAAATCAAACTCTTCACCACTGCCCCGTCCTCCCCAGCCCAAATCTGTACCTAATATGTACCCTCTTTCATCTTTACCTCAGTTCTCCCCTGCTTTTAGGGCCCTTGCACTATTTAGCTTTATTCCTCTTCTCTGCCAACACACACAGTCTTGCCCTCTGCCTTTGTATCTCATCTCAAATATCATCTCACCAGAGTCTCTCTGTGTCACACAATCTCAATTTAGTGTCTTCCAACTATACTGTAGTAAATTACTACAATATGGACTCCATGACAATACAAACTTTGTCTTTTTCTTAAAATCTTTCCTTGACTGCTATATTTTAATATAGAGCTGATCTACAATAAATGTTTGCTGAATGAATTAAACAAATGATTAAAACGTATACGAAACTGATGTTCAGCTCAGAAAAGATCTTGGTTACAGACAGTGATTAGGGCATCTTCCACAAGTGAGTGACAGATGATACCAAGGTAACAGATATTACTTATTGAAACTACAGAGAATAAAAGAAGGCCTACACTTGCTTAATCCTCCGCCTGCAGTGCCGGCATCTCATGAGATAATTGCTCCTCTTCCAGTTCAGCTCTCTGCTGTGGCCCGGGAGGGCAGTGGAGGATGGCCCAAGTGCTTGGGCCCTGCACCCGCATGGGAGACCAGGAGACCTGGCTCCTGGCTTCGGATCGGTGCAGCACCGGCTGTAGCGGCCATTTGGAGGGTGAACCAACGGAAGGAAGACCTTGCTCTCTGTCTCTCTCACTGTCTGTAACTCTACCTGTCAAAACAAACAAAAAAACAAAAACAAAAAAAACCCCCAGAGTCCTGAGGAATACAAACACTTAAAGGACAGAGAAGAAAAAGGACAAACAAAGTGGAAGGACTAAAGAGAAAGAAGGAAAACCAGAAAATTTTTCCAAAGTGCTAGATGCTGTACAAGAGTATTCTTCATCAGAAAGGCAGCCAGGTCTTCAAAGAGTCAATAATCATACTTATTACATGGCTATCACGCACCAAGAACTATACTAGCACCTGGGATACAGAATTTAAAAAAGGTAAAGATAAGCACTTGCCATGGGACTCCAAATCCCACTAAGTTGGGTGGTACTAATGCCATCTTACATGTTAAATTCATCATATTAAGTGTGAAACTGATCTTACAGATAGGATTAATTATCAAAGGGATCACATAAATAAGATTGTCTGGTAATTACAATAGATAGAATTAAAAAGGAGAGAATGTTCCAACATGGGAAGCAGTCCACACAGCAGACTCATAGGAGGACAAATGCCCTGAACAGCACTATGACCTCAGAATCAGCCTCAAGACATTTGGATCTGGCTGGAAAGCCCATGAGAGCATTTCAGGCATGGAAAACCAAGACACTGGCAAGAAATGATCTACATGAAAGATCTCTGTGAGACCCCAGTGGAAAGAAGGGGCCATCAAAGAAGGAGGTACTTTTCTCTGAAGGAAGGAGAGAACTCCACTTTGCTTATGGCCTTGTCTAAATAATGATGGAGTTCGTGGACTCAAAAGGTTTCCAAAACCTTGGCAGCTCACGTCAAGAGCCGCGGGCGACCACTGACGTGATAAATACGAATGTCAATTGTTCAATCAACAACAGGAGTCCTCTGGTCCTTAATGAGCTGTACCATGAGAACTAACTGTAAAACTTGTCTTCAAATAGTACCTCACACTGTGTGTGTCAATTGTGGAAATCTTTACTTACTATAGAGTTGGTCTTTTGTATATAAAGTTAATTAAAAATGAATCTTAATGAAGAATGGGTTGGGAGAGGGAATGCGAGTGGGAGGGTGGTATGGAGGGAAGAACCACTGTATTCCTAGAGCTATACCTATGAAATTTGTTTTCGTTAAATAAAAGCTTTCTTAAAAAAAAATATATATATATATATAAAAGAAAACAGGCCAAAGAGTATATCTGATACAACCTTCTCTGACTTGAAGCAAGTCTTAATCTAAATCTTAATTATCACAACTGCCAGGAGGATTAAACATGATCTTGTTCATCGAGTGTTGAGTACAGTACCTGGGAAACAACAGGAATTCAATAAAATATATCTGTCCCAATTAAAGTAATCTTCCTCCCACTGAAGAAAAAAGTAGAGAAAAATGCCAATATACTAGAGCAAATTACAGTAATCTTTTTAAGAGAATAATCTGATTTGCAAATTCATATCTAATCAAAGAATATTGAACAAACAGATAGGAATCTCACGGGGAAACTACTGATAGGTATTCTCCAGGTCTTTCTGTTTTTCCAGTTTGGTTTCAGCAAAGGCACAAAAGCATTTAAGTGACTTCAAAATAGGTCATACTCATTCCAATGAAAGGCAATTTAGATCTCACTCACCAGGTATGACTCAAAGGCCACATACCCACCTTCCCCCTTAAAACACAAGATCCTTGGGCTTATCTTATGGGAGGGCAAGGTCTCTCTCTTGACTTTTCTAAAACAAGACAGGTTGGAAGGAAATGTATAGTACCACAGCCCTATTAGTGTGCACTTTCTCTGTGTGTTTCTGTTTGGATGACATGCATCGTTTGGTATCTCTAGCATAGTCAAGCGTTTCTCCTGTTTTTAAATAAAAAAGCAAACTGAAAATGAAAAGGCACAGATTCCTCAGAAACATTAAACAAGAGAAAAAGCTAGAATATTTCTCAAATTCTAATTGAGAACATGAGGGTGAAATACCACTGACCAACAAGAACCTTTATCTTGCATGCCATGAAATCCAAGCCCCAAGCAAAATGCCTCCTTCCACCAGCACACACTGCTTCCTATTGATTTCCCTCTGCTTAGGTTGCTGACTGAACTACAGCAATCAAGGCTCCAGTGATATCTTCCAGCCAAAGGAAAATGACTTCCCTTGCTTTTCCTCTGTTCTTCTCTAACAGACTGCTAGTTCTTTTGCCCAGACCATGTGGGCAGAAGGACTAAGGGCTTTCTGCCAGTCATGCATGCTTACCAAGCAAAAAGTAAACAAGACATTCTTCTAAGCTGACACGTTCTGAAAGCAAACTACAACGTTCAGGATTCTTAGTATTTTCAGGTAAACAGTCAACATATTAAACCACATTAATAGACTAGAGTCTGCCAAAAAAAAACCCTAAAACCAACCAAACAAACAAACAAAACAAAATAAAAAACAAACCACTAACCAATTACCCAGCAAAATCTCCCTTTAACATTAAGGCCTAAATATGAAACTGGAAAGCTCAAAAGGAATTCTAATCATGATTGTATCGCTATACAGCTGTGCTTGTGCTGCTAAAAAGGTTAATAAATACTTTGTCTTTTTCTTCCTTTTGTATAGGTTAAAATTCATAATTTCTGTCGTACTGCATACTTGATGGACATATACTATTGGGCTGGAGCTGTGGTAGAGTGCGCTAAGCCTCCACCTGAGGGGCCGGCATCCCACATGGGTGCCAGGTCAAGTCCTGGCTACTCCACTTATGATCCAGCTCCCTGTTAACACACCTTGGGAAAGCAATACAAGATGGGCCACATCCTTAGACCCCTGTAGCCACGTGGGAGACCCGGAAGAGGCTCCTGGCTCCTAGCTTCGGACTGGCCCAGCTCCAGCAACTGTGACCATTTGGGGAGTGAACCAGTGGATAAAGACCTTTGTTTCTGTCTCTCCCTCTCTCTCTATACATGTGCCTCTCAAATAAATAAAATCCTAAATATATATATATATACACACACACACACAATTTTTTCAAGGTAAGTCAATTCACCTTCTTTAAAGAAATTATTAAAACAAAACTCTACGTTTTCTGTGTTTTATTTTTTTTCTTCTGAGAATCTGGCATCAAAGAACTTGCTTTTTAATTTGGCAATTCATTCAGAATTCAGTGATTTACAGTAAAAGCACAACATTCTCCATCATAATCCTAATACCTACATACCAGCTATGATCAGCAAATAACCAAAGGTGGCAGTCATGTGCTCTCACAAGTGAGCTGACAGCAGAAATTAAAGAAACAAATTTAATTCTCAGCTTTAAATTCCCTGTTAAGTCCTACTTCTAAAGCATCTAGACATCAGTGTAAAATAAAAATATCTTCCATTTCAATTTTCTAGATTTAAAGCCAAGGAAATCATTCAAGATATTTTTTCTAAAAGCAGCTTCAATGTAACTCAGTGTTCTAGGTCCTGAGTCTTAAATTCCTTCTCTAGGTTGCATTTGCACCATCTACATTTACTGTTTCACTAAAAATTCACTTTCATCTAACAGATACCATATTTTAAAGATACAAACATGTATCATTTGGGGTACATTCAATTTTAGTTGGTCTTTTAGTACTGGTAATTAAAAGAACGAACATACCTCTTTGGATTCTTTTTAGACCTTAGCAGATCAACTGGCAAAAATACCAGGAAATATTATGAAGTCCTATCTTTCCAAGCCAAATTCTGATCACACTAACAATCCATATCTTAATCCAAATCAGAAGGGTATACAATAAAGCCCTCCTCTCTCTGCATGTGCATGCATGCACGCACACACACACACACACGCAACCAGAAAGTTTGGTTGGTCACTGAATAGTTTCAGTAGCTCTAAAGATTATTTCACTTCTGACATATCCTACAATCAAACACTTCCATCTACCCAGGCAGCACAGAGGCAGATCATACCATGTTTTCACCTCTATCCTCTAATGACGTGACAGAAAAGTCTGTTCAGTTCTGTGGGCACTGATAACACTAAGATTTTACTGTTTTTCCAATCAGAACTGTTTCAATCTCCCCCATCATCACCAGAGTTCTCAGAGAAGCTGCGCACATGTACTAACTCCATTTCCCCACCCTATATTTCATTTTCTGCCCACTCTGTCACCTGGGACCCATCCTACTCTAACTCCAATCACATTTCTCATAAACATTTTATTGCTTTACCAACATAATGGGAAAGGCAGCCTATCAATGACGTCAGCAGGCAATTTGGGTTCAAGACCTCAATTTCACATGTAAAGGATATGTATATTAAATACATAATTTCACTTCTTTGGGCATCACTTTTCTTGTTAGTGAAATGAATGGATTACATGACAGTCTCAAGGGCATCTTCTACCAAACCTAGCCTCGTATGACTACATTTCATCCGTCTTCACTTCTAATTCCTCTTGGGCACTACATCATTACCTTTGGTTCTCTGTTATTTGCTTGAAGCCTATCCACTCATGACTTCAATTATTATCTATTAGCAAATATTACTATTAACTAACCCTAAATACAGAAGTCTCTGTTTTCAAACACAAAATCCCTCTAATTTGCCGTTCGACCTTTATCAAAAACATAATACTTGTTTATTCAAATATGAATTTACAGCCAAAGCAACAGAGCATCCTTCAAGTTTGGACCAAATTCACTACCCACTACAGTTTTGGCTTCTTTTTTTTTTTACAGGCAGAGTGGACAGTGAGAGAGAGAGACAGAGAGAAAGGTCTTCCTTTGCCGTTGGTTCACCCTCCAATGGCCGCCGCGGTCGGCGCGCTGCGGCCGGTGCACCACGCTCGTCCGATGGCAGGAGCCAGGAGCCAGGTGCTTTTCCTGGTCTCCCACGGGGTGCAGGGCCCAAGCACCTGGGCCATCCTCCACTGTACTCCTGGGCCACAGCAGAGGGCTGGCCTGGAAGAGGGGCAACTGGGACAGAATCCGGTGCCCCGACCGGGACTAGAACCCGGTGTGCCGGCGCCGCAAGGCGGAGGATTAGCCTGTTGAGCCACGGCGCCGGCCCAGTTTTGGCTTCTTAAAATGCAAAACTTCTCTGATTATTTTCATTAAATTCTGTTGATCGCTTTTTCCAAATAACGGGTAACTTCCTTGTTAAAACTTCCTCATTCAGGGATGGGACTGTTCTAAAACCTTACTATTCATTCTCTCAAACCTAGTCTGCTTACTCTCCAAAACACCAAATAATCTCCTGCACTGTCCAATACAGCAGTCACTAACTACAGGTGGTCTTTTAAACTAATTAAAAATTTAGTTCCCTGGTCAAAGGAGCTGCATTTCAAGTATTTAATAGTCATATGCAGTTAGTGGCTATTACATTGGCTTGCAAAGATACAGGAGAATTCTCATTCTCATAGAAAGTTCTACTGGAAGGCTCCAGACTTTGCTCCATCAAACATCTTCATACATTTCCCTTGTCAACATACTTGATTGGTAAAACTGTTTTCACTGATCATGTAGGGCACTACACTTTTATTACCCCATTCAAGTTATTCACTAAATAAACTGTAAGACATTTCTACATTCAAGAGATAATGTATACGATAAACACACAGTAATGTCTGCACGAAGGAAGCTTCATTTCTTTGTTTCTTCCTATCATTGGCTCTCTGCCTACCTAAATTTCATCCTTTTACAGAGATCTTCCATCTGCTGGATCACTCCCCACCTTGCTATAATGGCCAGAGCTGGGCTGGTCTCTGGTCCAAAGCTGGGAGCTTCCTCTGGGTCTCCCACATTTAGTGCAGGGACCCAAGGACTTGGAGCTATCTTCCAATGCTTTCCAGGCACATCAGCAGGGAGCTGAATCATAAGTGGAGCAACCAAGACTGGAACTGGTTCACATATGGGATGCTAGCGTCGCAGGCAGCAGCTCTACCTGCTATACCAGCCCCGCCTACCTGCATTTCAAGGCCCACCTCCTTTAAACTGTCCTAGTTTACCTTTCTTTCTTTGAGCTCACAAAACACTTGTACTCATATGAGTCCACGTTTTGATATACTTAAGTTAGTCTTCTGTCATGTCTTGTCTTCCCAACCAGAATTTAAGCTGCTCAAGGAATTTGTCAAGGAATAACAAGGGGCCAAGAGGCTGGAGTGGAATGCAAGAGGAGGAGATGGAGTGTGATGTCAGAGAGCTGGCCGGAGTTGTGGTGTGATGGATTAAATTGCTGCTTGGGATGCCAGCATCCCATGTGCAGTCTTGTTCAAGTCCTGGCTGCTCTGCTTCAAATTCAGCTCCCTGCTGGTATGCCTAAGAAAGCAATTTAAGATTGTCTAAGTATTTGGGTCCCTGTCACCCATGTGAGAGATCCAGACAGAATTTACACTCCTGGCTTCAGCATGGCCCAGGCCCAGCCACTGGAGCTAGTTGGAGAGTGAAACAGTGTGTGGAAGATCTTTTTCTCTTTTTTAAATGAAAATTAACCTTAAAAAAAAAAAAAAAAAAAGGTGAGGGCTTGCATTGTGGCACAGCAGGTTGAGCCACAGTGAGCAATGTGACATTCCTTATGGGTGTCAGTTCATGTCCTGGTTGCTCCACTTCTGATCCAGCTCCCTTTTAACATACCTGGGAAAGCAGAAGATGGCCTGAATCTCTGGGCTTCTGCACCTACATGGGAGACCTGCAAGAAGCTCCTGGCTCCTGGCTTCCATGCGGCCCAGCCCTAGCCATTGAGGCCATGTGGGGAGTGAACCAGTAGATTAAAGATATCTCCCCCACCCCGTAACTGTGCCTTTCAAATAAATAATGCCTTAAAAAAAAAAAAAGTAACATGGACATACTAGAGACCTGGCAGAGTTTATTTGCAGGAGTAACACAGGTGAAATTATCACCACCATCAACGTCAAAGTGATGCTCTACTTTTAGCTGCCACAGCTAGAGTTAGAATGGTACTGACAAATACGACAGTCCCTCCCTCACTGCTCACTCATTTCTGACTCTTCTTTTTAAAAAATATTTATTTATTTATTTGAAAGGCAGGGTTACAGAAAGAGAGGAGGCAGAAAGAGAGACCTTCCATCCGTTGGTTTATTCCCCAAAAGCCGGAAGAACTCCTGGGCTGGGCCAGACCAAAGCCAGGAGACAGAAGCTTCTTCTAGGTCTCCCACAAGGAATTGAGCATTTCTGCTACTTTCCCAGGCACATTAGCAGGGAGCAGGATCAGAAGTGGTGCAGGGGCCTGCACTGTGGCCAGTAGGTTAATCCTCTGCCTGCAGCGCTGGCATCCCATGTGGGCACCGGTTCTAGTCCCGGCTGCTCCTCTTCCAGTCCAGGTCTCTGCTATGGCCTGGGAAAGTGGTGGAAGATGGTCCAAGTGCTTGGGCTCCTGCACCCAAATGGGAAACCAGGAGGAAGCATCTGGCTCCTGGATTCAGATCAGTGCAGCTCTGGCCATTGCGGCCATTTGGGGAGTGAACAACAGAGGGAGGATCTTTCTCTCTGGTTCTCCCTCTCACTGTCTATACCTCTACCTGTCAAATAAATAAATAACATCTTAAAAAAAAAAAAAAAGTGGAGCAGCCAGAACTCAAACCAGCGCTTTAACCTGCTGCACTGCACCACACCACCAGCCCCTCTTTTGACTCTTACGAGTGAGTGCACTTACTAAGGTAGAAGATGGTGCAGGAGAGAAGAGGGACATCTGATGCAAATACACACCATCATCATTTTTTTTTTAAATATTCATTTATTCAGTTGCTAGGCAGAGAAATGGAGAGAGATACCACTCACTGCCTTACTCCCTAAATGCCTGCAGCTCAATCCATGCCTCTCGTGGTGGGCAGGAACCGACTACCCTGTTTCCCTGGGTCCATTAGCAGGGAGGTAGAGCCTGGAGCTGCAGTCAGGGATTGAACCCAGGTTCTCTGAGTATCCCAACCCACGTCTTCACCACTAGGTCAAAATCCCAATCGAGCAAGGTGGCTTTTGAAGGTGCTAAATATAAATTAAAAACTTTATTAACACAAATCATTTTTACTATTAATATAACAGCAGAACTAGTGCTGTCAAACCTAGTGACAACTCAAGTATTATGTCACTAAACTCTATAAGAGTTGCATATGATTGCTTTTTCCCAGATTAGCTAGCCTCTGTATCATCCAAACATCTAAATATAAATTTCTAAAGCCTCTCTCAACAACAGAGAAAGGAAAATTCATTAGCACACTTCCAAGTACTGATGTTTATACAGGAGTCCAAATGACAAAAACCTAAAGAAGTGCAATTTATTAAATCTCAAGGTCTAGGAAAAAAGCAGTTAGAACATAGAAAACTTTCCAACAGTCAGTACAATCTAGCATTTACTGCCATCATTTTTTTTTCATATGATATAACCCTTATTAAACATGGTAGATTGAATAAAATGTTGTTTACTGGGGTGACAATCAAGGGAGCATCAAAATAGAAAAAAAAAGTTGCTTCAGTGGACTGTCTAACAAAATACTTCAAAGTTGTAAAATGTGGTCTAGAATACCACACTGCATGTAAGAATTTAAAATCCCATTCCAAGGATACTCACCTCCACTGTATCTTTTGCTTTAAGAGGTAGTGAGGGTAAACACCACACATTCTAAGACTGAGGAAGTGAAGCACAGAGAAGTGTCTTATCTGAACCCAGAACAGGACTTTGGGCTTCTACTTCAGGGTCTTTTCATGACACCGAAATGATGAGTTTAGGAATGTGAGTATCTATTATTCAAGAACTAGGTTGCTAGTTTATTGCTATTTCTGACAGACAGATTTGTCGGACATCTAGGAAAGAAGAAAATATTAACAGACTTTTATATTTAAATTTCAGAAAGACCCAACAAATATTTGAAGCCTACTACGTGTCAGCTCTCATCAGATATTTTATCACTCTGCAACAGAATGAAGCCTGGACTGGAAACAGCTTGGGTAGAAATGGGGGCAGTCATACGGAAAGACAGGAAGAAAAAGACAAGGAAACTAGTCACTTCCTGATTTTACTTTTCAATCAGACTCACTCATGGAGCAATTTTCTTTTTAAAGCATTCACTACATACAGTGTTTTACGTTCCTGGATATACAAAAGAATAAAAAAGACCCAACATCTTTGTCATAAAGCTTACATGGGGGGAGGTGGGGAGGCAGACAGAAAAGAAAAATATACAGTATGTTAGACAGAGCTAATATACTGGAGGAGGAAAAAGAAAACAAACTAGGATGGGAGCTAAGAAGAGCCAGGGAAACACTACGTAAAGGGAATGGTTTTACTAATTTTAAAAAGTCTCCTGAAAAGATGTCGGAAAGAGTGCATCAAGGAAGCAGAATAACCCACATGATATTTAGAAAAAAAGCCTTTCATATACAGGGAAGAGCATACGCAAAGGACCTGAGGGGGAAAAGTGGTGTTTTTGAACAACAGCAAAGAACTGTTTATTGCTGTAAGGAATAGTAGTAAGAAACAAAGTACACACTCGTCTCTGTACATAACTTACTACCCCAAAATACCATGCTCCAAGTTCTCCCCAAATGAAAAAATATATAGAATTAATATATTTCAAAATTTCTTGAATTTCCAATACAGTGATCAATTACATTGTTTCATAAAACTCAAATAAATATTCACCACTAGATACTAAATAGACTGGGACAGATTTCTAATTATGTCCAAAAAGAATGTGCTGGGGCTGGCGTCAGAGTAACACAGGGGAAGCTGATGCCTGCAATGACAGCATGCCTTATGAGCCTGGCTGTTTCACTTCCAATCTGGCTCCCTGCTAATGCACCTGAGAAAGAAGCAGAACACGGCCCAACTGCTTGTGCCCCTGGCACCCATGTGGAAGACTTGGAGGAAGCTCCTGGCTTCTACTTTTCTGCTTGGCCCAGTCCCAGCAGTTGCAGCCATTTGGGGTGTGAACCAGTGATGGAAGATCTCTTTGCCTCTCCAGCTCTGAGACTCTTGCACATAAATAAATTTTTAAAGAGAATTTATTAATTGAGGTCAATCTTTCTATCTCATTTCTAGTGGGTAAACTTTAAAACATAAAACAAATACACACATAACCAAAATGAGACTGAGTAGTGAAACATGGTGTTTGTACCACTTCAATGTATAATCTTCAAATAATAGTGAAACGACATTAGTCAAGATAGTAAGATTTTCTAGTTAGGGTTCCATACAGTAAGCAGCAGGCTTAAGCAACTTAGACATACAGCCATGCGCACATAAGGACATTTTGGTCAAAGACAGAATGATACATGATGTGGTCTTGTAAGATTATCCTGTCTGCCCAGTGACATCACTGCCTTTTTAGGTTGTGTAAGTTCACTTTATTATGTTCACGCAGTGATGAAATCGCCCAACAATGCATTTCTCAGGACACATCTGTCATTAAGTGATGTATGACTGTATTAACTGCAAGAGTTTCCTAGATGTATCAGTGTTCCCTCCACAGAAATTACGACTTTTAGGTAAGGGCCAGCGCTGTGGCACAGAGGGTTAAACAGCTGCCTCCACTGCTGGCATCTCATACAAGTGCTGGTTTCAGTTCCTGTTGCTCCACTTCAATCCAGATCGCTGCTAATGTGCCTGGAAAAGCAGTGGAAGATGGCCCAAGTGCCTGGGAAACCTGGATGAGGCTCAAGGCTCCTGGCTCCTGGCTCCAGCTGCTGTGGCCATTTGGGGGCGTGAACCAGCAGATGGAAGACCTCTTTTTTACTCTGTCTTTTCCTCTCTAAAACTTAGCCTTTCAAATAAATTTAAAAAAAAAAAAAAACTACATTTAGGTAGACAACTTCAATACCTTATACTCTTGTAAGATTAAATTTTGAGAGGATGTTCATGTTAGAGCTCATTAAAAAGAAGATACTGAATGACAAAATAAACATTTTGGGAGAGGCCCAAGATCACATAGGATTTTGTTGCACCTTTCTCTAGAAGAATGCTCAAGGCCTTCTCAGTTTCAATTTCCTTGCTGAATGATCCAGAGCTGGTTACAAACTAAATACTAAGTGTGTCCAATTAAGTCATGACTTTATTCATGAAAAACTCTGTAAAATTAGGTTCCTCCTGGAACTCAAAATTAGATGCTTTCTTTAATGTCTGCAATTGAAATTCCTTTTTCTTGGAAATATAATGTTGCTGGCAGACAACAGACCTTCATACAATTTTACACAATTAAAGGATCCTAGACAATGCTTTTCAGATGAGGAAAAACCTTCAGAGAGGTCAAATGACTGGTCCAAACTCCCACAGCCAGCCATGGAGTACTTAATTTCAGTGAAAAATAGAATTATCTATCTATCTATCTATCTATCTATCTATCTATCTATCTATCTAAACAGGCAGAGTTAGACAGTGAGAGAGATACAGACAGAGAGAAAGGTCTTCCTTCCATTGGTTCACCCCCCAAATGACTGCCGCAGCTGGCACACTGCACCAATGCGAAGCCAGGAGCCAGGTGCCTCCTCCTGGTCTCCCATGCGAGTGCAGGGCCCCAAGCACTTGGGCCATCCTCCACTGCCCTTCTGGGCCACAGCAGAGAGCTGAACTGGAAGAGGAGCAACTGGGACAAAATCCAGTGCCCCAACCAGGACTAGAACCTGGGGTGCTAGCACCGCAGGCAGAGGATTAGCCAAGTGAGCCACAGCACCAGCCAGAAAATCTCTATTATACATTCTTCCTTTGGATTTCAGCCATTGTTGGCTTTAAGGTAAATTATTTGCAAATACTAATTTTCCAGTAAAGAAAGGCAAAATGATCTGGTTTTTTATGAAAAATATGATTAAACAGACTGACATCTAATGGAGATCCATTTGCATTGTTTTTTTTTTTTTTTAATTTAGCAAGTTTGGCCCTAGGATTCTGTTGTAATGTTTTGATTATAGTAGAGGTTAAACCTTAACTAACCCCAGGGTATTCAAGACATCAAATTCTTCTTTTCATTTTCTCATTAAGCCAAACTAATTAAGAAAATAATTAAGAAAAAAGAATATTTACTATTACTGTTACCTGAAACTTTTATATAATGAATAAAACATGTTACTGCCTTATGACCCACAATTCACAAAATGTGTTTTCAAAATAGTAGGGCAGTTAATTTACCCAAATGAGATTCATTTAAGCCATTTTAAAAAGCCTTACTGATTTTACACTATAAATATGTGTGTCACACAGAAAGGTTACCTTCAATCTGTGATTCACATGGATGGTTGGGAAGATGTTCTAAGCCCAGAAGAATATCATCTTTCAACCATTAACCTTTAAGTGAACTACTGGTGAAGGTTTTCACTGGCAAATGATGAGTCTGAAATTTATTTCTACTTTGCACCCCAGATCCAAATCTCTCAGGTCCTCTCCTCACAGGCAATCACTACCACCTACTGCAAAATAGCTTACATATATGTGTGCTTTCTAACGTAGTTTTAAAGGATAGGCTCATCTTTCTATACTAACTGAAGAATGACAGACTAATGAAAATATCTTCGATTTAAATTCTTAATACAGTCCTTCATAGTTTCCAAAGCAATTTTATGAAGGACTATGAAGGACTGTATTAAGAATTTAAATATATATTTATATGTACATAAACATATATATTTACATATTTAAATATATGTATCAGTTTCTGCTTCTCTAAAACTAACAAGCCTTGATACACATTCCAACTTTGAAGAATCATCTAATAGAGTCATCTGATATATTCATCCTTTCCAGGAAAATAATGCTAAAGTCAACCATGTATTAAAAAACAAAAAACTAGTATACTTCCAAGGAGACTTACCTATCTTTCCTGGGTAACGTACTCTGTTCTCTGAGACTGACATAGTCAATAATTTGTTATAATAACATTGTAGTTAAAATTTAAATTGGTATCACTATCAGGAAAGCATGCCAGAATTATAATACTCATATATACTTCTAAATTAATTTCTCTAAGTCTATAATCTTCTAATGTATTTGAGTAGGAAGAGAATTTTCTATTCCCACCCCATCTATCGTATATAAAACTGATCATATCAGGGGTCTCATTTCATGTAACAGAAGAATACCATCAGTCTTCCTATTTTGGTTTTATCATACATCAGAATGACCCTAGAATGCTGATGATACCAGGTGTTCAAGTTCCACAAGACAGATTGACACGTACATGATAAACAATTAGTACACTACCTCATTTAACCTTCTTAAAAGTGGGTCAAGGAACTGTGATATTTAGTTGTTAGCAAAATATAAATGCAAAACATCACGTTTCCAGGTATACTCAGGGAAAATTAATTACATACATACACACACACACACACACACACACACACAGATGTTGCCTATCTTTCCATTATTTTAAAGGCATGTACCCATTCCTGACTCCCTAGGTATTTGGGGTTGTTACATTTAATACTACATTAATTCACTGTTGTCCACATAGTGCACAACAATTTAGAAGGTTCATTACACGTTGTAAAAAAAAGTGGTAAAATATATGTGGGGGCCTCAAAAAACTCATGGAAAAAGAATGTGCATTTTCTGTGAACTCCATGGCCCCCCTATATATAACATAAAATTTAGCATCTAGCCATTTAAAGACTTTAAAAATGACCTGAGGTATCTTACTCAAGATAGAAATGAGATCCCTATTTCATTTTCAATGACCAGAATACATTCATACAAACATTAAATCATTTATATTTTCACAAGCCATAAACCAAAAATCAAGTGTAAAATCAAAGCAAACTATTTGTGAAAAAAATGTTTTATTAAAAATTTAAATATCATCAACATTTCTCTAATTCTTAAAAGTTTCTTTTGCTGATACTGAAGTGAAACCAAGTAATAGGACACTATGAAATGTGGAAAGAGTAAAGATAACATTCTTAGATTACAATATTTTCAACTGCTTTATCAGTCTGGATTAAATGATTTCAGCAAATCAAGAGTATTAACTGGGTAAAGAATCCACGACTTTCATTTCTTAGCCATTAATCTATTTACAGGCCAACCTGGTACATACTGTATCTTCTATGCATTTCCACCATATGAAAAGTTTCAATAAAGCAAAAAAAAGCTCTCAAAAACAATGAGAAAAAAATGCAACGACTTAAAAAAGGAATGTCACTGATTTACTGTTATTTTACTGATCATTAATACAGAAAGTGGGTTCTGTGAGGCTATCTATATCCTAAAGAAATTCTCTTACATGAAAATGTGAAAATAAATGTGAGCCCAAAGATGAGCTAATTATTCAAATGCATATCTGAAAATTTAAAACTCAACCCATTATCTCAGAACAAAGTGCACAGCATTTATTTTTCATGTTACAAAATTCAGAAAAAGTGATGGTGACATTTGCTTACAAACACTGGAGGAATAAACAAACTACTTAAAAATGGTAGCAGGGGTATGGACTGCATGAAAAGATGGCTGGAATTAAGATTTCAGTTGAGCGACTTTTAGTTCCTGAACTATGGAAATCATTACCATCCAAAAGTAAAATAAAATAGTATTTACTGAAAATATGAGTGTTAAGCTGTTTTCTCAAAGCCTCCTCCAGTTTCATCATGCCTTCTAAAAGAACTAAAGTTTCTAGGAAAAAAAAAGGAAAAAGCTTATTTTGTATTCCTCATGAAGGATTTTGGGAATTTTTTTCTATCAGAAAGGCAATATCAGAATTAAAAAAGATTTATGAATATCTAAGCAATGTATTTTATTCCTTAAACATTATTACAGAAACCCAGATTTTTTCCCATATTTCATTTTGAAAGGCAGCACAGTTTAAAAAGCTTCATAAGTGTACTGTGTTCAGCTTCAACTTATATTTAATTACTTCACATTTAATAATTTATTAAGTCAACTCTCCTACTCAAACTGATAGTTCTCTGACCAAAGAAAACAATTTTAATTATGGGAAACACTTGATCCAGTTTAACAGGTAAGTTCAAACCCTCCTTTGTACTTGTTTGAGTTCTTTGGGAAAGGACAGCTCTAAGGAAGTTACCTGAGGTATTTACCATACTGTTTTCCATAAGCTTGCATAAACATAAGGAGGAACATCAGAGACCGCAGTAAGTGAGAATGATTAACACACCAGAAATTCAGGGAGGCAGGTGGCGTGGGAAAACAGAAAGGGTTTCAGATACAGACCTTCGTTTGAACCTGACTCTGCCTGCTGTTGTTATTAGGCAAATTATCTTACCTCTGAAGCTCAGCTTCCTTAATGACAAAATAAAGCCAATACCACCTAACTAAAAGGTCAATAGGGGAATTAAGTGAAATCTCCACATTGTCAGGGTCCAAACTATTTTGGAGGGCTCATGCAGTAGACAAAGGGCAGGAAGGAACAACTTCCTTGGTGAATGCTTCTGAAGCCCAGGAGCAATCTATACAGCAAGACAGTAACCTGAAATGGTAAGGAGAACTGACAAGTTTCCTGTGACTTGGATAAAAGGATTTAGTCACAGAGAATACTTATCTTTGTAAAAAACAGATCTTTAGTTCTCCTATATCTTAATTTACCTCCTCCTGTTTTGTTAGCCTAGATATGAACACCCACTAGCCTAAAGCAAGCATTTGAATATTCTAGTGAAAATATCCAATGACTAACAAATTTAAGAGAAAAAGCATCTAAACTGGATACTAGGTTACAATCACTGCAAACATTTATAAATATTTTCTTGCAGAATTCGAGACAATTTTTTATTAAAATAGGAAACTGATTTTAAAACTTCGAGATCTTCAGATGATCTTCTGTTTTTTACAATTAGTAAAAATACTTGTTAATAAAATTGGAACCATCTGAAACTGCTATTCAACTGCCTCTGATCTACAAAAAACAACTGCGTGTTCAGTGTGTATCAGTAATCCCATACACTAGGGTGTATATACCAGGTATATCCCATACACTAGGGTATACATTAGGGTATAATAGGTTTCTGCTCTCAGGTAACCCACGGATTTAGCTGGAGAGATAAAGAAGCACATTGCATTAGCTGGGACTTTATAAAAAAATTCTTTGTCATAACTACTCAGCTTTACCTTCACATTTAAGTGCCTTACAGACTAAAGCAATTAAAAATATTTTTCAGTATATTACTGAACATATACTATGTCAGACACTTCGTAGAAAATAAACTTCCTTAGAATTTGTTCCTGACTATCCACTCTAGGTCTCCCTAAGTTAAAACCAGGTAGGGGGTGCTAGAAAAAGTAATTACAAGAGGTTACTACTTTTTTTTTTTTTTTTTTTTAATTTTTGACAGGCAGAGTGGACAGTGAGAGAGAGAAAGACAGAGAGAAAGGTCTTCCTTTGCCGTTGGTTCACCTTCCAATGGCCGCCGCGGCCGGCGCGCTGAGGCCGGCACACCGTGCTGATCCGATGGCAGGAGCCAGGTGCTTCTCCTGGTCTCCCATGGGGTGCAGGGCCCAAGCACTTGGGCCATCCTCCATTGCACTCCCGGGCCACAGCAGAGGGCTGGCCTGGAAGAGGGGTAACCAGGAAGAATCTGGTGCCCTGACTGGAACTAGAACCCAGTGTGCAGGCGCCGAAAGGCAGAGGATTAGCCTATTGAGCGGAGGCGCCGGTTTCTAATGATGAAATTGTCACCCAGTTCTCCATACCAGACACTCTTGTGAAGAACATCACTGACTAGAGAATCCCCACTACTTCATAAATGCACTACCTATCTGCAAATGCATACACAGAGCAAGTTCAGTCACAAAGGTTTCTTAGCAGTGTTTAGGAAAATCTGAGGGGCTTCTTAGCCTTGCTCCCATTCTCACTCATCAGCACACACACACACCCCTCTGGGGGAGAGGGAAGGAAGCCAGGGAAATTTATTATTAATACTCCTAATAGTCCCTGGTAGGCTTGGAGCCCACAAAAAGAAAATTTGCCCTGGGATATAGGCTTCTGGGCACAGTTCTACAATGGGGTTACCAGTGAGGAGCTAAGGATTTCTCTGAAGAACCCCGCACTTTTTCGAGAGGGAACAATTCCTACCAACAGCCTAGGAAGTCAAGACTGCTGGCAGATTGACTATTTGTTTAAGCTTCTGCCTGCAGGCAATGCACTGTGACACAATTTAGCCACTGCTACATTTGAACATGCAGGGTCCAAAGCATAGGATGGGTTCTGAAATACAGCCCGGGTCTTTATATACTAGTCTCTTCCCCAGAGAAGGGCACAGCTGAACACCGGTCAAGGGGGTCAGGATAGAGGCTGACCCGAGGCAGAAATTCACCACCCGCTAGGAAACGGGAGCTCTGCCTTGTTATAATTTTATTTTGATTTTCTCAGATTAAACAAACTTTCCCCCTACAAGATGCTCACAGGAAACCTGCTTTTCAATCAGAATTCTGTAAAAATGGCTTTGTCAGCCCCCTGGTCACTTGCTTGTCATGCATTTCTTCGTTAGGTATGCGAGTTTCTCAACAAACCACGCATTTCCAGATTTTCATGCGAGTCCTGCTCATTGAACTGGTTAGTGGCAGTTTCTTGGTTTACTGGTGAAATCTGTATGAAAGCACGCATTCCACAGCCCAAGGCGGCTTTCTGCTCTCCGTCCACAAGCTGCCAGACTAGCTGTCAATTAAAAACGCACTGCCGACCCGCAATTATCTTTCACACACCCTTCTGGAAATCCTATCTGAGGAGCAAACCACGACTTTGTCCCAATGCACAGGTGACAGCTGCGGCGGCGGGGGACACAATCCGGGCTGGCGGCGCAGTCGCCTTCAAGCTTTGTGTCTGTCAGACGGAAGAACAAAGGCAGCGCGTCCTCCCCAGCCCCTCCTAGCGCCGAGGACGGCAGGCTTGACAGAAGAGTCCCAGGGACTGGGAAGCCAAGCCGCGCCGGCGAGCGCGCCCCTGCACACGCACCCCGCCCCGACCCACCTTGGAGAGCTGCCTCCTGAGGCTAAAGCGCTGGACCATGGTCACCCTGAGGTTCCTCCGACAAGCAATCCACAAAGGGACGGTTTATTTCCTTTTCCTTTCTCTCTTTTTTTTTTTTTTTAACAAGCAGCTTCTGGCCAAAATCGGTGGCAGAACATTTTGAAGACGGTCACAGAAGTGCAAAGGATTTCCCCGCGAGTCTTAGCAAACTTGGAAGCACTTCATTGTTCCACCCAGAGACGCGCAAAGCCCACGCGGGGGCGGGCGGCCAGCGAGGAATCCCGGAGCGGCGCGCAGTGCCAAGCTCTCCGAGCACTTCCTGTGAGTCAGCTGCTAGGGGTCCAGTGCAAGGACCACCCCTTCCCTTCCCACCAGACCGTCAGGCGAGGATGCCGCTGCACCGCCACCAGCGACTCCAGGGGGGCGGACCGCCGTTCTGGTCAGCCAGGGAGGAGGAGCGGCGCCGAGGAGGAGCAGACAGCATCCGCCTCGAGTAGGAGCCGGGCTCTGCCCGGTTTCTCCCGCCCGGACCTGCCGGCGGCGGGGCAGCAGCTGCACAAAGCAACACCCCCTTCTCAACCTCCACCTCAGGTAGTCGGCGGGGCGCAGCAGTGTGGGAAAAGCAAGCTCCGGACTGCACCGGCTCCCCGCTCCTGAAGGAAGCCCCTCCCAGTGGGCTCGGCAGCTGTGCGCTTTGTCTGGCCTCACCGGCCCAGCCTTTCCTCTTATTCACAGGGAGGGGTCCCGGCTGGGGAAGGCACGTCAGGTGCAGAGCATACTCCGACAGTGACTTCAGCCTCATGCCCAACTGGAATACACGAGGAGGCCCCCGGAGGCGACTGCCTTCTCTGGGTGGAACAAAGGGATTTTAAAATTGGCACGCAAATCAGCGCCGGTAAAAAGGTATGAAAAATGACAGGAGGGCAGTTCCGAAGTTAAAAACTGCTGCCATCGTTTGCCACTCTTCCTGCTTATTTGAGTGCTCCCAGACAACCGCTGTTGGCTGAAAGTTTCATTAAAACTGTCCACTGCACACGCTGCTCCTGAATTTGCCTGGTATTTCTGAATGCATTCAGTAACTGACTGAGTAGCGCTTCCTGACTGAGGTTCTGCCTCTGCATTTCCTGCGAGGAGAATCCGATCTTACGCCACACTTTACAGTCTTTGTTGGAATGCCCTACTGTGCAGTCACTGCATTAGGGACATCCCATCGGGCATCCACTGATTCTGCAACACAATCCTGAGATACCTGTATTAACCAATTCTTCACATCATTTTAAAACCTCAGTATTTTCCTAAGAAAACCATATACTGTAACTGATTTCTTTTCTTCAGGCAAGAAAAATGAATCTAAAAACAAAAGACAGATCTTGTGCAATTACTCTCCACAATTCCCAAATAACACACTGCTGGTTTCTAATTCTCACCAAATAGAGGTATTATTTTTTTTTTAATTCACCTAAAAATCTCTCTCACACATACACACACTGTAACAGAAAAAGCAAAGATGCTCTGAATTCAAACAGGATGCCAAGAAAATTACTATAGCTAAAATGTATGTATAACATCTTTACTCTTAAACTCTGCAATACCAAAAGGTTGAACATATTTAACTGTAGCTTTTGTAAACTTCCAAAATTCAAAGGTTTTAGATCAACAACTGTGACTAAAAGTAAGAACTCCTTCATGTCTAAGGTTTATGCAGTGTAACCTAATATTTAAACTAACTGATTGAAATTTAATTCCAACTACAAAGTAGGCTGACAGAGAATCGGAGTTGTGTATTTTTTGTTTTTAAATGGGAAGAGTACCAGTACCTCCATTATTCTCCTAAAGAGAATAAACACAGTAGTCAGAAATCTCCTGGGAATGCAAAAAAGAATTAATGAGATGCTAGTGTGGAAATAATGAAATTCCTTAACAGAAATATACTGCTTCAACACAGGTGTGTCTGTTACAAGTGACTATCATTCCAGATTACTGTTAGAGATTCTTTGTATTCCTCCACCCCCAAAAAGGGGGGAAAATGAATTAGGGAAACAAAAAGTTCCAAAGACTACAAACCCAGGTACACATCAGAAATCAATCATGAACTGAAAAGGGTATAAATCCTCAGAGTTCCAAATACAAAGAAAGGACTTAGGGATGTGTCTACGGTGTGAACTTGGTCATTTTTGCCTGTAATACTGTGATTGTTTAGATACAGCAAATCCTGTTAAATAAATCCTGTTAAAATAAATCCAGGAACTGAAAACAGAGAAGATTCTCAATAAACTGAGCTGTTAGGGAAAAGATTCTTTTATCTCCATCTTAAGGAGTCTGGTGGCTTTTTGGATGTAAATAATAAGTGAAGGTCAAAGGTCACAAAGCAACAACAGAGTAGGCACACCAGTCTGGAATCCAGCATCCATATAGGAAAGAGTGGGTTCAACCCTAGTTGAGCCCAGGTCACCCATGTGGGAGACGTGCATTGAGTTCCTGCCTTCTGATTTTGGCCCATCAGCCTTTTGCAGGCATCTGGGGAAAGAACCAGGAAGCAAGAGCTCTCATTCTCTCTGCATCTCAGACAAAGTAAGAAATATTTAAAAAACAGTATCAGGATAATACACAATCATGAGGTCACAGGCACACAGTAACACAAAATGACAGGAGGACAAAAAAGTCACTAGTACAAATCTGTAAGAAAAGATAGGTACAGTATTTAGAGAAAGATAGGTTTAAAACAACCGTGATATTTCCCAAGTTTTTTTTATTTTTGCCAGTTTTAATAGCTAATTTTCTAACGTCATTTTTAGGTGAAATCCACTGAAATATTAAAAATTAACTCTACTCAGTAAAATCTTCATATAACAAAACGAGTTACACAGCTGAATGAGGAAATTGGCTTTTAGATTTTATTTATGAAAACACTGGAGTGACAAATTCTCACAATGATGAAAACAAAATGTAAAAGTCAAACTTGTCTTAGATTTTTATACCAATCCACAAATCTCTGTACTCAACAAAAGAAGTACTAACAGACAAGCAGACGTGTATCACAACTAGTATTAGATCCATGGTAGGTAGTTTATGCCGTAGCCTATGACAACTGTGAGCTATCAATGGATAATAAAGCCATTATTCTTATTTTTAAAAAACCAAACTTCTTACAGTGGAAAATAACCTGCATTCTATAATGTATGCAGAGAGACTTAAGTTCATCCAATACCTTCAGTCTCTCTGCGTAAACTTCTGTAAAACAACATATAAATCTCCTAAGTATTTATCTGCTTAAATTAATTTTGATTCTGGATGGAGTAACTCAAACCATGTTAAGACAATATATGACACCCAAGGAATTAGGGAAATGCAAGGTAGATTATTAAAAAATGTTTTATCATAAATAATCTTATTTACAGGAGCCAAACTGGGTAATTTTTTTCCCTTCAGCTTGTTTGCATCTTTACAGAAGGCAACAGTTCTAAGGAGTGGAAAACCTAGACACTGTTCTTTGGCCTAGAAGAATGTCCAGTTGTATCTTGAACAATCTACAACTGTTGAAAACCAATTTAATGTTGTTGGAAAGCCTGTAGTGAGCTTCAGGCAGAAACAATGCTTAAGGTATTCCAGTCCTACACCACAGTAAGATGGTTATTTAAGCACATGTAGCTGCTAAACATGAGAGTCTTGTTAATAAGAATACTTCCCGAGAGAGGATATGTTCTAATAAGCTTTCATCTCACTGAAGTTCTGAAAACATTGCCCTCTGAGAATCCAGATGTGAGATTATACTGTTCTTTAATACATTACTCCACTGCTAAGTTTCTAATAAAGAAATACTCAGAAATAAATCAGAATCAGGACCCTCTTTCACTGTCATAGCTATTGATTTTACATACAATGTATTTTTCAAAGAAAACTGTTGCAGAGATAGAAATCTCAACGAACCTTCTCAAACGGAACTATGAAAATTTTTTTCAAATTTGAGTGATTCTCAGTACTTGATACTCTGAGCTTCACTGATACAGAAAGGCTTCTACCTCTTTATTTACTAATAGTTCAATAATAAGTGCGAACAGATATTACATAAATCAGGAGGAAGAAAGGTTACCACTACACAAGTCCATCCACAATATTCTTGCTGGCAGTGGGATTTTTCCTTTAAAGAGCCTCATTTCAAGATATTTCTTCTAAAGAAGTTATAAGTTTGTTGCTGATTTACCTAAGGTTGCTAAGTTTCAAAAGAAACAAAGAGTGACTAAATTTGTGTCATTTTTCTTTTGAAAATTTTAGTTATTTGAAAGGCAGAGTGACAAAGACAGAGGGAGAGACAGAACTTCAATCTGTTGGTTCACTCCCCAAATGGCTGCAATAACCAGGTCTGGGCCAGGCAGAAGCCAACAGCCAGGAACTCCATCCTGGTCTCCTATATGGATGGCAGGAACCCAAATACTTAAGCTATCTTCCATTGCTTCGCTGGTATTTTTCCTGGACGTTATCTATTCATTTTTATGTATTGGAAAGGCAGAGTCTGTCTCTGTCTCTCTCTCTCACTCACACATATCTTCCATCTGCTGCTTTATTCCCTAGCTGCCTGCTGGGGTTGGGCCAGGCAGAGGCCAGCAGGCAAGAACTCTATCTGGTGTCCCACATGGGTGGCATCATCTGTTGCCTTCCAGGCATGTAAGCAGGAAGCTAGATTGGAAGCAGAGGTGAGACTTGATTCTAGCACTCCAAAAAGATATATGAGCATCCCAAGTGGTGGCTTAACCTGCTGTACCACAGCATCGCCTCAGCTTTTCTTTTTTTTTTTTAATAGTGACACAATTGTAAGCTTAAAAAGATGAAGTTTTGGCCAGCGCCATGGCTCAACAGGCTAATCCTCTGCCTTGCAGTGCCAGCACACCGGGTTCTAGTCCCAGTTGGGGTGCCGGATTCTGTCCCAGTTGCCCCTCTTCCAGGCCAGCCCTCTGCTGTGGCCCAGGAGTGCAGTGGAGGATGGCCCAAGTGCTTGGGCCCTGCACCCCATGGGAGACCAGGAAAAGCACCTGGCACCTGGCTCCTGCCATCGGACAAGCGCTGTGTGCCTGCCGCAGCGTGCCGGCCACGGCGGCCATTGGAGGGTGAACCAACGGCAAAGGAAGACCTTTCTCTCTGTCTCTCTCTCTCACTGTCCACTCTGTCAAAAAAAAAAAAAAGATGAAGTTTTTCCTTTTCCACTGAAAAGTATTTATTCTTAGTAACATACATGAGTATTTTAGAAATAATTTTATAAACTGAACATGTATTTACTGAATCATCTGTGATATTAAACGCTTAAAATTTTTTCAGTTGGGGCTGGTGCTGTGGTAGAGCAGATAAAGCCACCGCCGGCAGCGCCAGCATTCCTTATGGGCATCTGGGCACTCATATGGGTTTGAGTTCCAGCTGCTCCACTTCTGATCTAGCTTTCTGCATTGGCCTGGGAAAACAGCAGAAGATGACCCAAGTTCTTAGGCCCCTGCACCCATATGGGAGACCTGGAGGAAGCTCCTGGCTCCAGATAGGCTCAGTCTCAGCCATTGAAGCCATTTAGGGAGTGAATTTTTTTTTTTTTTTTTTTTTTTTTTGCGGATGGAAGACCTGCCTCTCTGTAACTCTGCTTTTCAAATAATAAATAAACCTTTGAAAACTTTTTTTTTTTTCATTCATTCTAACTTACTTTTAAGGTAATAACAATGAAGCAGACTAAGTGACAAGGTTCATTTCTGGAATGACTCACTAATTACATACTATTCTTCCATAAAATCAGGCAGAGATTTCCAAGATGCCTTAAAACTTGCTCCTGTGTGAGAATGGCTTGAAAAACCAGAAACCACCAAATTTCTGAGAAAGACAGCAAGAGTTCTGAGCACAAGGTATAAATCAGGCATGGGGTACGTTCTGTTTCAAAGTCCGTCAAATCGTTTGGCCCTGCCAAGGCAAGTTCAGGCAGAACTTAAAATTCAATGTATCTATAACAGGCTAATTTTTAAGCTGATAACATTGTATGGACTGCGAATGATGTTATAAATAACAAATGGCCCCAAGCAGAAAAAAGTTTCCTGATGCCTGGAATTCAAACAGTTTCCCAGTGCACTCTGAGCCAATCTTCATTCACTACCTCAGTTTCCTGCAGTATTTTAAGTGCCCATGCTGTGAGTTCTTACCTATAGTCACAGAATCGCAGCAGAAGTCAGAAATTGTTTAATCCACATCTCTACCGGAGCTACAGATCCTTCCTATAGCATATGTGATTTATGGATCTCCAGCCTTTGTCTGATAAACTTTGGGATAGAAAAGCCAGCCAGTTCTATTGTAAAATTTGTTCTGCTATAATGCTAGTATCACATTCTAAGTCAAACATAAATGATTTTCATATTATCCAAAAATGCTGGGGGCCAGTACTGTTGCGCAGGTGAAAGTCCCAGCCTACAGTGCTGGTATCTGATATGGGAACTGGTTCGAGTTCTAGCCACTCCACTTCGGATCCAGTTCTCTGCTATCACCTGGGGAAGCAGAAGATGGCCCAAATCCTTGGGCCCCTGCACCCACTTGGGAGACTTGGAAAAAGCTCCTGGCTTCAGATCAGCTCAGCTCTGGCCACTGCTGTCATTAGGCAAGTGAACCATTGGATGGAAGACCTCTCTCTGTAACTCTTTCAAGTAAATAAAAATAAAAATCTTTAAAAAATTTCTTTAGGGGCCCGCGCTGTGGCACAGTGGGTTAACGCCCTGGCCTTAAGTGCCAGCATCCCATATGGGCGCTGGTTCGAGACCCAACTGCTCCACTTCCGATCTAGCTCTCTGCTACGGCCTGGGAAAGCAGTAGGAAGATTGCCAAAGTCCTTGAGCCCCTGCACCCATGTGGGAGACCCAGAAGAAGCTCCTGGCTCCTGGCTTCAGATTGGCGCAGCTCTGACTGTTGCGGCCAATTGGGGGGTAAGCCATCGGATGGAAGACCTCTCTCTTTCTCTGCCACTCCTTTCTCTGTGTAACTCTTTCAAATAAGTAAATAAATCTTTAAAAAATTTCTTTAAAGAAAATTATTCTTTTCGGCCGGCGCCGTGGCTCAACAGGCTAATCCTCCGCCTTGCGGCGCCGGCACACCGGGTTCTAGTCCCGGTTGGGGCGCCGGATTCTGTCCCGGTTGCCCCTCTTCCAGGCCAGCCCTCTGCTGTGGCCCAGGAGTGCAGTGGAGGATGGCCCAAGTGCTTGGGCCCTGCACCCCATGGGAGACCAGGAAAAAGCACATAGCACCTGGCTCCTGCCATCGGATGAGCACAGTGCGCCGGCCGCAGCGCGCCATCCGCGGCAGCCATTGGAGGGTGAACCAACGGCAAAGGAAGACCTTTCTCTCTGTCTCTCTCTCTCTCACTATCCACTCTGCCTGTCAAAAAAAAAAAAATTATTCTTTTCACTCTTGATCTGAATACAAAGTATTTCAATACCTCAGAGTATATGCAATATGATCCAATGGGTTGTGGGAAGAAAACATTACAACTTTCTTTTATTTATATTTTTTGTTTCATCCTTTTAATTTTGGGCTATATGACACAACTACACAGGAACAACTATATATGTATGACTTAGACTGAACATAAAAATACTGTACATATGCTAAATATGTGGATGAGCAAAATACATTTGGAAACCACTAGTCTAGATAGTTAATGCCATTTACTTTTTAAAAAAAGTCTCACTATTTGTCTTTACTTGAAAAGTGAAAGAGAGACAAAGAAAGAGAAAGAGAGAAAGAAAAAGACAAAGAAAGAGAAAAAGAGAGAAAGAGAAAGAAAGAGAAAGAGAGAACGAAAGAACGAAAAAAACAAACAAACAAACTAAAGCTCCCAAATGGCCACAACAGGCAGGACTGAACCAGGCTGAAGCCAGGAGCCAGGAGCCTCCTTCAGGTCTCCTAAGTGGATACAGGAGCCCAAGCACCTGGGCTATCCTCCACTGCTTTCCCAGGCATAGCAGCAGAGAGTTGGATTGGAAGTGGAGCAGCCGGGACTCAAACTGGCAACCATATGGGATGCTGGCACTGTACTCTAGGGCTTTAACCCACTGAACCTCAATGATAGCCCCTACCTTTCCATTTTTTTAAGGAAAATACCAGGTCACAGAGGCCTACCTATATGATTATGGGTTCTCAACAAATATTAAATACTTACAATTTGTACCATCAACCACGTTTAAATGTTTAACAAAAGAACTTAATGATATTGAAATAATCTTCCAATATATCAAAATAATGAAGTTATTTTCTTGGTAAAAGTTCAAAGCTAGTGACAGAAATGAATTATCCTGTTTTCTCTTTAGCTTACACTCTACATGAAGTTTGTAGTAATCTACAACTACGTGGGTACTGCTGAACCCAGATAAATTAGCCTAAACCAGTCTCTGCGCTCACATGATAGACAGAGTGGTCCAAAGGGGCCTCTTAGTGAAGTGAACCACAATCCAGCTTCAAGTGCAAGCAGGCTGCAGCCTAACCTCACAGTATGGTCTTGGACCTAACTGCGCCTCAGTCAATCCCAGCCTTCAGCTACCAAATTATGCCCAAATAAATAAAAGCCAGACTGTACTGTACTCTGTATACCCTATGCCATCAGGTGATTTCAGCATGTAAGTTCCTGTCATTCTGGTTATAAAAGTATGCTCCTCACACTGTGTGTGAGGGTAGGGGGAAGGGTGGGGAGGGAGGCTGGAGTGGGGGCAGGGTGGAGTTAAAGAACAAATTCAAAATTCTTCCATGTTTTTCTTGTTCAAGTAATCTTTGCTGAATTGAATTGGTGTCAGTTTTTCTTTAAGTCGCGCATACGTGTGTGCGCACGGACACACACATACACAAAGGATCATAAAAACTTTATGAAACCAGGAAACAAATCAAAATTTATGAAGGTCTTTTATTATCTCTCCAACTTAAATCTAAAAATTGAACCTAGTTTGATTCAATTTCAAACCGATCTACATTTAAAAGCCTACAATGGATTCTTCAGAACACTACACATAGGAAATAATCAAGATGACAGAATCCATTTTTATTAATATTTAAAATATCCTGAGGCTGGGGCTGGTGTTGTGGCATAGCAAGTAAAGCCGCTGCCTGCAATGCCGGCATCACATATGGTGCCAGTTCAAGTCCTGGCAGTTTCACTTCCCATCCAGCTCTCCACTATGGCCTGGGAAACCAGTAGAAGATGGCCCAAGTGTTTGGGCCCCTGCACTCATGTGGGAGACCCCGAAGAAGTTCCTGGCTCCTGACTTTGGATTGGCCCAGCTCTGGCCATTGTGGCCATTTGGGGAATAAACCAACAGACAGAAGATCTCCTTTCTCTGCCTCTGCTTCTCTGTAACTTAAAAAAAAAAAAAAAGATTTAAATAAAGTATTTTGGTGGCTGATGCTATGGCACAGTGGGTTAACACGCTGGCATCCCATATGGGCGTCAGTTTGAGAGCCGGCTGCTCCACTTCCCATCCAGCTCTCTGCTATGGCCTGGGAAAGCAATAGAAGATGGCCCAAGTCCTTGGGCCCCTGCACCCACAAGGGAGACCCGGAAGAAGCTCCTGGCTCCTGGCTTTGGATCAGCGCAGCTCGGGCCTTTGCGGCCAATTGGGGAGTGAACCCTCAGAAGGAAGATCTCTCTATCTCTCTCTGCCTCTCCTTCTCTCTGTGTGTAACTCTGTCTCTGTCTCCTGGTTCCTGGCTTCAGATCAACATTGCGGCAAACTGGGGAGTGAACCATCGGATGCAAGACCTCTCCCTCTCTCTCTCTCTGCCTCTCCTCTCTCTGTGTAACTCTAATAAATGTTTAACAATCTTACAAAAAATAAAATAAAATATCCTGGGGCTGATGTCGCGCTGCAGTAGGTAAAGCTGTCACCAGTCATCCCGTATGGGTGCTGATTAAAGTCCTGGTTGCTCCAATTCCAATCCAGCTTCCTGCCAAATGCCTGGGAAAAGCAGTCGGAGGATGGCCCAAGTGTTTATGCTCCTGCTACGTAAGCTCCTGGCTCTGGATTTCAGCTTAGCTCAGCCCTGGCTGTTGTAGCCATCTGGGGAGAGAACCGGTGGATGGAAGACTTCTTTCTCTCTTCGCCTTTGCCTCTGCCTCTCTGTAACTGCCTTTCAAACAAATAAAATATATATATATGTATATATATATATATATATAAAATATATATTTTGCCTGAAATTTGCTTACCCAGCCTATTAATATTTAGAGTATATTAAAACTTCTATCAAAATAACATCATCAGGCCCAGGAATTGTTTGTAGGTTATTTAAGCCAATGTTCATGTTATTCGAAATAATATTCTAAAATCAAGGTAAGAGAACAGAGTGAAGTTTTGGAGTGCTACTGCATCTAGGATCTTTACAAATGTTAAAAACATTCAAACCAAGTTTCTAAGGCACACTGTCAACTTCCAATTACTTAAAACCAAAACAATCTACTCAATCAAAGTAAAAATCCTTGACGTTATTTACTAACCATTGATAGTCTCTGCAAAGTTACCAACACTTACCAAGAACTGTTTTTACACTATGGTTGGTAATTAAAACAGAACTTCAGGATTGTATTAGGATTAACCAAGAAAACTGCCTTTAAAATATACTTCAGGAAACAAGAACCCCTGCAGAACCAGCAATTTTATCAAAGAACACTTAGCAATACCGGAAGATATCAACAGAGGGCCTCCTAAGAGCCACGGTTTCCAAAGTCTTCTAGTAACATCTTTCTCAAGTAAGCCAAGGAATGAATTAATTCTCTGGCATATTAAACTATCTACACTTGATTAAGGCTCTAGGTCAAAATTCAAATATTGGAATTTCTCTATAACTAAAAAAACTAATTCTCAAGATAGAAAACCAATATTCAAATGTCAAGTCATGGTTCTGAAGTCATAACTTCGTACCTACTATTGGATCAAATTTTTCTAACAGCTTCAAACAAAGTGCCAGACCTTCAGAATTATTTTGTAAAAAAAAATATGTGAACTTTAAGAAGACCATGGAGGGGCTGGTGCTGTGGCAAAGCAGGTAAAGCTGCCACCTACAGTACTGACATCCCATATGGGCACCAGTACTCCACTTCTGATCCAGCTCTCTGGTAAGGCTGGGTAAACAATAGAAGATGGCCCAAGTGTTTGGGCCCCTGCACTTATGTGGGAGATTCAGAGGAAGCTCCTGGCTCTGAGCTTAAGCTGTTGCAGCCATTTAGGGAGTGAACCAGCAGATGGAAGATGTCTCTGTCTGTCTCTGTCTCTCTCTCTTTCTGCCTCTGCCTCTCTGCAACTCTTTCAAATAAAAAAATAAATCTTTAAAAAAAAAAAAAGAAGAAGAAGATGATGACGACAACCATAGGGTCTGGTGTTGTGGCACAGTTGGTTAAGCTGGCACCCCATATGAGTGCTCGCAGCCTCTTCAGTTATTTGGGGAATGAACCAGAAGATCAAGATTTCTCTCACACCTTCTGTTTCTCCTCATTTCTCCTTTCAAATAAATTTTTAAAGAAAGGAAAAAGAGCATGAAATCACCAACTGATAAACTTGATAGAGAAGCAACATTTACCATTTTCCGATCCTAAAAGGGATTAACTGCTAACCACAATTTCTTTCTCTTAGTCCCCTAGAGACTACCTTTTATCATCTATTCCAATTTCTGAGAGGTTGAAGTTTCCATTATTTTGAGTTGGGAATTACCAAAATAAAAATTTAAAAACAAAACTTCTTCTTTGACTTCCGAGATCCCCAGACATTTAAACAAAGTTTTTGGAAGGTAGGGGAAGGAGAGAAAGGGAAGGAATTAGAGTGTAGGGGATGATGGACTAAGAGAGAACTGATGAAGCGAAGCACCTGAAGAGGTGAGCATAATAAATGATTGAACTTAAAAGCACACAGTATCTTAGAATTAGGAAAGCTGTAACCAGATTTGGAGATCACAATTTAAGAGGGACAGTGGTGAACTGAACAACCAGACCTGATGGATAAATATAATTAAGTATTCAAAATTATGATGTAAAAGCATACCCCAGTGCTCACTGCAGCAGCACGTATGTTAACACTGGCACACAGAGATTAGCATGCCCAGGTGCAAGGACAACAGGGAAGTTTGTGAGGCTTTCTGTATTTTTCATGAACCTCCGGGGTCCTTACTGAATTGTTGAAACCAGAAATTTAAATCTGTGACAGCCCGGAACCCATCCGATGTGAACTTTCCCATTGGGACCAGAGAAATTCCAGATTCACTTAGCAGCCCAAGGGACTCAGTCTCTACCCAGAAGGTATTTCAGCCGCTCTTCAGGTCAGCTGCCTTCTTGGGCCATCTACTCTAAGCCTCACAGACAGCTACCACATTAATTCTTGGCAAGACCCACAGCAGCAGAGACTCGTGGCCACAAGCATGACTTGTGGAGCTAGATGGTTCTAACATCTACTACAAACTTCTTATCAATTGTATGAATGTGACAAATCATTTGACCTTATTTTCCATGTCTTCACTTACACACCAGTGATAGTAATATTTCATAGGACTTGTTTGTGGTGGAGATTCACTACCGCATCTCAAGAGTATGTAGCCTGCATAAATATTTGTTGAAGAGGGAAGGAGAGAGGGATGGAGGGAGGCAGGGAAGGAAAACCCATCCATCCATCCATCCCAGGGACAGCAATTATTAGTCTGGACAAAGTAGCATTCAAGAGACCTGTTGTAAACGCAGAAACATTACACATTATGATTGGCTTTGGGAGATTCAAAGAGGCTAGATAGCCACTGCTTGGGGGAAAGGTGACAGAGCAGAATAAGGAGGCTGTAGGAATCCCTGCGACCTAACAGCTTGTGCTAATTAATGAAAGGCTCAAAAGGAGAAGCTGAACTTTCTTAGGACAATGCTCCAGGACTCCGTCTTACCCTTCCAGGGGTTATAGCAACAATCTTCATCATCATCACCGTCTCTGCTAACTACCAGATTACCTGCCCATTATATGTGCAAGCAGGTTACCTCTTACTTTATACTTTGAAGCACTATTTGAAGGTTCATTAAGATAGTGGTTACGTCTAATAACTTTCTTGTGGCCTTCTGATAGTAGACAGAGAAAGCAATGAGAAATCTTGTCTATTTTATCTAAATTTCTACTTTAAGAGTTAACTATCAGGCCAGTGTCGTGCTTCGGTTCAGCATGGTGCGCCGGCCGCAGCGTGCTGGCCACAGCGGCCATTTGGGGGGTGAACCAAGGGAAAAAGGAAGACCTTTCTCTCTGTCTCTCTCTCTGTCTAACTCTGCCTGTAAAAAAAAAAAAAAGAGTTAATTATAATTATCAGGCCTCAAATTTTGCTTCAATTAGGTAAGAGCAATACTTCAGGTTTTTTTTTTTCTTATGTGTTTCAGACAGGCAACCAACTTTTTGCCAGTCTAGTTCTTTCAAGGCTCTTCTCTATGGTCTGCCTTCATATTATACTCCCCACAGTGAGTACATGAAGGAAAAAAAAAACTACCAATATTAATGCATCTGTACAGCAGCAGAACAAGCCCGGGACTTAGACTCAGTCATGGATTAGCTCTCTGGCCCTAAGCAGCTTAAAACTTTCCCTAAGCCCTAACTGTCTCATCTGTAAAAAGGGATCAGTCCTACCTCAAAAAGCTGTTATCTATTTAAAAAGGTCTCATGCACATTAGATACTCAACAAACATGTAATGCATGATCTCATGTAATGGTATCAAAATAAATTCACTTAACAAAACAGACTTACAAAGAATACCACCAATTACATGGCAAAGATTCCCACTGAATAGCTCTTTAAAATCCTGTATTCCTGGGGCAGATTTCTTGCTGTCTTAAGGCAGAACGGTAACAGAGGGATGGTTCTCACTTTCATCAATCTTTCTTTACTATAATTGTGCAACACTACGTTGGGTTTAATGTGAGACTTTAATTATGGGCTCTCATTTTAACTCCTCCTTAACCATATAATGCAATAATAGCTTCACAGAGACTATTAAACTGACCATCTCACTAAATATAAGATATCTTCATTTTTAGGCACTGTAAGTAATTAACTCTTTTTCATTAGTATTTTTTGTTTAGACATCTGAGAATGTAGAATGTCAATGCTCATACTTTAATGATAAGCATTATTTAAATAACTCTAGGAAATCATTACAGTATCTTATTTCTATTGCTCCTCATCTGAAAAATTTGACAGTTGTTTAAAAGTATTACAGGGGTAGGTGTTGTAGTGCAGTGGGTTCAGTCAACACAGGGGACACTTGTATCCCATATGGCAGTGCCTCCTCTTCTGATCCAGCTTCCTGCTAATTTGCACCCTGGGAAGCAGATGATGGATCAAATACTTGGGTCCCTACCACCTGCATGGGAGACCCAGATGGAATTCCTGGTTTCAGCCTTTTGCCTGGCCCAGCCTTGGCTGTTGTGGGCATTTAGGGAATAAATTTGCAAATGGAAGACCTCTGTCTCTCTGCCTTTCAAATTAGTAACAACATAAGGGGCTGGCGCTGTGGCACAGCGGGTTAAGGCCCTGGCCTGAAACGCTGGCATCCCTTATGGGCCCTGCTTCTAGTCCCGGTTGTTATTCTTCCAATCCAGCTTTCTGCTATGGCTTGGCAAAGCAGAAGATGGCCCAAGTCCTTGGACCTCTGCACCCACGTGGGACACCCGGAACAAGCTCCTGGCTCCTGCCTTTGGATCAGCACAGCTCTGGCCGTTTCGGCCATCTAGGGAATGAATCAGTGGATGCAAGATCTCCCTCTGTCTCTACCTGTCTCTCTATGCCTCTGCCTTCCTGTAAATCAGCCTTTCAAATAAATAATTTTTTTAAAATCATATGAAAAAAACAAAAGCCAATCTGTTCTAGCAATCACCTTATATGATACATGATCTTGATCTGTCCCTCTCTACTGATCATGAGTCTCTGGAACACGACCATGCATAAACAACAATAGTTTATGTAAGTCAGAATCTTCCTTCCCTACTAAGATTCAAGCATGCTGATACAGTATCCAAATCCCCTGTAAGAGGAGAGAGCAGAAATTAGGTCACATGCTACATTCCTTCAGGGGTATGATCACCCCAAAGCCTGTGACTATTTTAAAATATAAAGGATGTTAAATTTAACTTACAGAGTGAACTATACTTTGTATTATGTTGCAGCAGGCTTCACACAAAAGTTGCTGCTTCAGAAGAAAGCAATGTAACACAGATGAAAAAAAATACCCTTTAAGAAGCATCCCTATGTTGTTACACTTTGCATAACTTACCAAGGTCAAGAACATCTTACTTGTACCTTGACTTTCATTCACAGAACCATATTTAATAATGATATAAGATCATTAAGGATAATCAAACTATGTGTGGGGCCAATACAAAAATACTTACAGTCCAAGACGGATGTAATCATACATTCTGTTTCTCAGAGTGACTCAACAGACTTAAAAGTTACTTATTTTGGCAATCAAATTTTGTTCTACAAAGTATTTTTATTAAAGATTTATTTATTTATTTGAAATTCAGAGTTACAAGAGACAGAAGGAGAGGCAGAGAGAGAGACACAGAGAGAGGTCTTTCATCCATTGGTACACTCCACCGATGGCTACACAGTTGAAGCTGGGCCAATACAAAGTCAGGAGTCAGGAGCTTTTTCCGGGTCCCCAATGTGAGTGGCAGGGGCTGGATCAGAAGTGGAGCAGCCGGGACTAGAACCGGCGTCCATATGGGATGCCGGCACTGCAGGCAGCAGCTTTACCAGCTATACCATAGTGCCGGCCCCTCTACAAAGTACTCTTAAGAGAACTGAAAAAAACAAATGTAAATTCCTCTCTAATTTATGTTCACTTTTCCAGTTCCATATATCAACTGCCTGTAAGTCTTCCCCTTAACAGTGCCAGCAACCAAACTGACAGTGAATATACAGAAAACAGATTCCTACTGGTTTCCATAGACATTTTCAACAGTTTGTTGGGGAAAAGGACACTAATCATAATCACTGTGCTCCATCCAGCTCATATCCTAATGACCTCCTGCAGTAGTTACTTCTCACATTATCATCCCCAAGTAACAACTCGTCCCCAGATTCTGCCAGCAGGACAGCGTTCCCTCACTTCCACCTACTGATCGTGGCCTAGGGCACCACCTGGTGGTCAGCAATAAAAATTATCCTTATCACCACCTCTCCCTTACCCTGCCTTGTAGAGCTCAAAAAATTTGCATGTATCTTCTTGTTTTCCTTTTTTCATTGATCAGTGCTGTTTTATAAAATAAGGGGTATTTAAATAGCAATTATTCTTATTACTCACCATGTAGTTATTTCTGTAATACTAGGTACAGTGTATGGTATTTTAGCCAGATTTTAAAGGGAAGGACCTTTTGGGTTAGACTGGGAATCTACAAATAATTTTTTTTGAATTAATTTATTTATTTGAAAGGCAGAGATACAGAGAGAAGAAAGAGATCTTCCATCCACTGCTTCACTCCCCAAATGGCCACAATGGCCAGGGTGGGGCTAGGCCGGGCCAGAGCCAGGAGCTTTTTCTGGGTATCTCACATTGGGGCATAGGCCCAAGGACTTGGGCCATCTTCCACCGATTTCTCAGGAAAGCATCAGCAGGGTGCCTGATTGGTAGTGGAGCAGCTGGATCTCAAACCGGTGCCTATATGGGATGCTGGCACTGCAGGCAGAGGTTCACAGCACCAGCCCAATTCATTTCTACACTGAAATTCAAAACTCATTCCTCCCATAGCAATACACGACTAGGGGCCAGTGCTGTGGCCAGAGCGGGTAAAGCTACCACGTGACACACCAGCATCCCAAGTGGGTGGCTCCTTGAGTCCCTGCTGCTCCACTTCTGATCCGCTCTCTGCTATGGCCTGGGAAAGCAGTGGAAGATGGTCCAACTGCTTGGGCCCCTGCACCCACATGGGAGACCTGGAGAAAGCGCCTGGCTCCTGGCTCCTAATCGGCCCAGCTCTGGCCATCGTGGCCATTTTAAGAGTGAACCAGCGGATGGATGACCTCTCTCTCTCTCTGCCTCTCAAATAAATTAATTTCTTAAAATATTTATTTATTTGAAAGGCAGAGTTACAAAGGCGGGGGGGAGAGGTAATAGGTCTTCCATCCACTGGTTCACTCCCCAAATGGCCACAACAGCCAGAGATGTACAGATCTGAAGTCAGGAGCAAGGAGCTTCCTCTGGGTCTCCCATATGGGTTGCAGGGGCCCAAGGAGTTGGGCCATCTTCCACTGCTTTCCCAGGCTATAGCAGAGATCTTGATTAGATGTGGAGTAGAGCAGCCCGGAATCGAACTGGCATCCATGGGGAATGCCAGCACTGCAGATGACAGCTTTATGTGCTACCCTACAGCACCGGCCCCAATAAATGCTTAAAAAATACACAATTAAGTGCTATTGTCCCAAATTAATTAATCAAGTTTGACAGGTTTTGGGTCAAGCCAAAACCAGGAACCTGGAACTCAATCCAAAGCTCCCACATCTATGGCAGGGACCCAAGCAGTTGAGCCATAGTCTGCTGTCTCCCAGAGTGCACATTAGCAGAAAGTTGGAACCCTGAATAAGGGTAGGATGTGAACCCAAGCACTCCGATGTGGAATGCTGGAATCCCAAGCACTGTCTCTACTGCTACACAAAACACCTGCCCTGAACATTGTTTGGGTCAGTTAGTAGATGCCTACGGTCCATAACAGTAACTTCTTAGCTAAGCTCCCAGAGATCTTGGTTGGGACTTTTTTTCACTATTTTATCTCATCCTTTTTTTTTTAAGATTTATTTTATTTATTTGAAGGAGATTGTTACAAGTTACAGAGAGAGGTAGAGATAGACATAGAGAGAGGTCTTCCATCCGTTGATTCACTCCCCAGGTGGCCCCAGGTGGCTGCCACGTTGCACCGATCCAAAGCCAAGAGCCAGGAGCTTCTTCTGGGTCTCTCACGTGGATGCAGGGGCCCAAGGACTTGGGCCATCTTCTACTGCTATCCTAGGCCATAGCAGAGAGCTGGATAGGAAGAGCAGCAGCCAGGACTAGAACCAGCGCCTATACGGGACGCCGGTACTTTCAGCCAAGGCTTTTTAACCCGCTGCACCATTGCACTGACCCCTTACTCAACTTGACCATAACTGTTTAAAATAAAACTGATTCTTTCAACATGCAATCCCCCATTTCAAAAATCTACAATGAGTATTCCCCATTTCCAATTATATAATCAAAATTATTTACTTTCACATTCATATTACTAAATCAAAAACCTCTCTCCTGAACTGAAATTTTCAAAACCAGCTACATACAATCATATTTTCTCATTTCTCTCCCTCTCATTACTTCCCCTGAGGTCCTACCAGCCCTCACACTGGTGAAGACCCAAGGGTTCAGAGTGGGATGTAACAAGAACACACATGGTTCCAGCTCTCTAGAGTCTCAAATTGCATTTATTTATTTATTTATTTATTTATTTATTTAGACGGACAGAGTGGACAGTGTGAGAGACAGAGAGAAAGGTCTTCCTTTTTCTGTAGGTTCACCCCCCAGTGGCCACTGCGGCCGGCGCGCTACGGCCAGCGTATTGCACTGATCCGAAGCCAGGAGCCAGGTGCTTCTCCTGGTCTCCCATAGGGTGCAGGGCCCAAGCACTTGGGCCATCCTCCACTGCACTCCCAGGCCACAGCAGAGAGCTGGTCTGGAAGAGGGGCAACCGGGACAGAATCCGGCACCCCGACCGGGCCTAGAACCTGGGGTGCCGGCGCTCACAATTGCTTTTTGTTATTTGATGTTTTTACTTTTTGCTTAATATCTCAGCTATCTTGAAACATTTGCATATATCAGGATTTTCTAATAGTGGAAAAGATTTATACTGACTGGGCCTCAGACACCATGCAAGCAGCATAATCTCTCTATAAAGCCCCTTTAACTTGGTTCCATATACAGCTCTCCCTTCTGCGAACTGCTTTCACTAACATTTACTTACACTGTTCTCTATCAAAGCTTTTTAACTGTCACATCCAGGCAGGATCCAAGGTTACTGGATCTAGTGCCACACTGTGAACGACCATCATTTTATGGTGCTGTACAGATATTTTAATTTATGGCATTATCAAATAAGTAACATCAAATATGATTTAGTACAATAACATCATCCTGAAAATGAAGGAAGTGAAACCTAGAGAGCTGAATTTGTTTAAGGTCACACTTGCATGTTTAGTAAGAAAACCCAAGTGCAATCTCAAACCCCAGGCTCCTGACTCCTGGGCTTGACTGTATTTCACTACATTGCTTCTTGAATTGCCATTTATGCAAATCCTGCCACTCCAGGGTCCCTAAAGTCCTTAAGGCTGTGAAGAGACATCTGTATACCTCTTAACTCTTAACACAAATTTCCAACTTAGGGGACTTTATCTCTCTAAGATAGTTATTTGTGAAGTAAAAAGTCTTTGCAGAGACTGGTACCGTGGCACACTAGGCTAATCCTCCACCTGCAGTGCCAGCATCCCAAATGGGCGCAGTTTCTAGTCCCAGTTGCTCCTCTTCCAGTCCAGCTCTCTGCTGTGGCCTGGGAAAGCAGGGGATGATGGCCCCAGTGCTTGGGCCCCTGTACCCGCATGGGAGACAGGGAGGAAGCACCTGGCTCCTGGCTTCAGATCGGCACAGTTCCAGCCACTGCGGCCACTTGGGGAGTGAACCAGCAGATGGAAGACCTTTCTCTCTGTCTCTCTCACTGTCTATAACTCTGCCTGTCAAAAAAAAAAAAAAAAAAAAGTCTTTGCTATACAGAAATGTCTCATTTAATGAAAAACACAATTCAGACTTACATATTTAGAAACCTGTCTCAACAGTAAATACTTCTGTGTATTCATATATGCACCTCCACAGAATGTGACAGAATATATACTGAGAGGACAGGTGACCAGAAACCTTACCTCTAAACAAACAATGCTTTTAAAAGCTGCAAATACCCATATGAAATATATAGTATTAACAACACTAAATACACCAAGCATAATTTTAAACAATGCCCACAGATCAAACTCTTGATATAGGACTGCCCTCTCAGGCTATGCTGGTCTGACTGATTCCAATACCCTCCAACGAAAACATTTCTCTATGTGTAAAATTCTAACTTATGGCTCTGATGTGGATTATCACCCTCTTACTGTAATGCAAAGATAAACTAATTTCAGTAAAATCGCTTCATAGACAGGCCTCTGGGGCATTTCCATTTGCTCTTTTTTCTGCACACACCTCAGTTTTTTGATATGTTCCCTCTGGCATCAGAACAAATCTAATGAACAAGTGAGTAACTTAGGTTTATTATTACTTCAGCTCTGAAACATTCTAGCTGTATAACAGGCTAGTTGTGAAACCACAAAGAGCCTTAATTTCTCTAGGCCTTTCCTGCCTCACTGGCAAAAAGGAGCAAAATACATCCCATGGGAACAAAATACAGGATTATTTTTAAGAATTAAAGAGCGGCCGGCGCCGTGGCTCAACAGGCTAATCCTCCGCCTTGCGGTGCCAGCACACCGGGTTCTAGTCCCGGTCAGGGCACCAGATTCTGTCCTGGTTGCCCCTCTTCCAGGCCAGCCCTCTGCTGTGGCCCAGGAGTGCAGTGGAGGATGGCCAAAGTGCTTGGGCCCTGCACCCCATGGGAGACCAGGAAAAGCACCTAGCACCTGGCTCCTGCCATCGGATGAGCGCAGTGCACCAGCCACAACGCGCTGTCCGCGGCAGCCATTGGAGGGTGAACCAACGGCAAAGGAAGACCTTTCTCTCTGTCTCTCTCTCTCACTGTCCACTCTGCCTGTCAAAAAAAAAAAAAATTAGAATTAAAGAGAAAATTATATTATGTGTTTAAACACACTGCCTGCTGTATAATAAAAAACAACAAATGGCAGCTACCCTTATCATCACTACCATTAGATACACTAGGTACTCCTCCTTTTAATATTTCAAGCACTGGGGCCAGCGCTGTGCTGTAGTAGGTAAAGCCACCGCCTGCAGTGCCGGCATCCCAAATGGGTGCTGGTTCGAGTCCTAGCTACTCCACTTATGATCCAGCTCTCAACTATGGCCTGGAAAAGCAGTAGAAGATGGCCCAAACCCTTGGGCACCTGCACCCACGTGGGAGACCAGAAGAAGCTCCTGGCTCCTGGCTTCAGATCAGCACAGCTCTGGCCATTGCAGCCATCTGGGGAGTGAACCAGTGGATAGAAGACCTCTTTCTCTCTCTCTCTCTCTCTACCTCTCCTCTCTCTGTGTAACTCTGACTTTCAAATAAATAAATACATCTTTAAAAAAATATTTCAAGCACTGTTTTAAGTAAAGAACACTGCACTGGAAGTTCAAATATTTTCATCTCCAACTCAGTATATAAAACTAAGGTTATTACAACAAAATGTTGTTCATTACTCAATCAGTAAAAATCTGTATGAACATGAGTATTTATGGATATGGTAAAATGTTCATGATAGAATTTTAAGGGAAAGAATACAAAGTTGTATTTAATAAGATTCTAGTATTATTTAAAATGTTAATTTTAATGAAATTAAATAAAAATAAATTTAAATGTTTTATACATTTTAATATATATGCATGTTGAGAAAACACATCAAAATATTTGTAGTTTTACCTTCTGTTACTTTTGTGCATTTTGAAAGCTTCCTACACTGAGAATGTATTTCTTAAACTTTCAAAACTCAAAGCATTTTTGAGAAAAAACTGCTTATATCAATTTGATTTAGTGAATTTAGAGATGATCTTTTAATTGACATAACTTAGCCAAGTTTATAATGGCATATATTTAGTTAGTACACATGCAAGTACTATAAAAGACTAGATATGTTAAGATTTTTCTGTGAGGAAAAGGACAGACATCAGTAAATCTAAGAAGGAAAGGAAAACATTGTGTTCATCATGTTATGACTCTTCTAACCAAATCCCATCCCCATCATTAGGTCAAAGCCATGTTTTACACAGGAACAGATAAAAACTTGTCAAGTCTGAATTTTTTTAAACACACACGCATACACACACACACAATACAAAAAACACATTAGCTTAAAGGTAAAGAACTGGGCAAGCCCCACGGCTCAATAGGCTAATCCTCCACCTGCGGCACTGGTACCCAGGTTCTAGCCCCGGTCAGGGAGCCGGATTCTGTCCCGGTTGCCCCTCTTCCAGGCCAGCTCTCTGCTGTGGCCTGGGAGTGCAGTGGAGGATGGCCCAAGTGCTTGGGCCCTGCACCCGCATGGGAGACCAGAAGAAGCACCTGGCTCCTGGCTTTGGATCAGCGCAGTGTGCCAGCCGCAGCGTGCCAGCAGCGGCGGCCATTGGAGGGTGAACCAACGGCAAAAGGAAGACCTTTCTCTCTGTCTCTGTCTGTCTCTCTCTCTTACTGTCCATTCTGCCTGTCAAAACGAAAACAAAAACAAAAACAAAAAGGTAAAGAACTGGACTGGTTTTCTGGCAGATGGCTAGAGCAGAAGCAGGTGGTTTTCAAACACTAGTATACTGAAAAATTAACTGAACATTTGTCTCTAGGTAGTGTGTGTGCACTCATATACACATGCAACTCTCTAAAAACACCATTAATTTACGTGGGACAGAAATATCAATATACTTTAATGTTAATCATCAGTATTAAATCAAATTCATCCTCAGATTTGAGGTAAAAAAGACAAAAAAAAGATATATCAATATAGAAGCACCAATACTTGATATTTGAAACAATCAAGTGGAAGTGCTCCACTCTCATCTCCATTTAACCAATTTGCTTTATTTTCATCTTCATAAAGATTTATTTATTTACTCAAAAGGCAGAGTTATACAGAGGGACAGAGAGAGATCTTCCATCCACTAGTTCTCTCCCCAGATGGCCGCAACAGCCTGGGCTAGGTGAGGCACTTTTTGTCCACGTCTCCCACTTGGATCACAGTTGGCTGCTTTCCCAGGCGCATTAGTAGGGAGCTAGCCTGGAAGTGGAGCAGCCAGGTCTCGAACTTGTACCCAGAGTGATAAGGCTTTATTGGGGATAGAGCATCAGAACGGAAGGGACAGAGAGCGCCCAGTTGCTCTGGATGAGAGGAGAGAATACACTGGGCAGAAAAGGCGGGCAGCTCAGCTGAGAGGCAGAGGGCTGATCGTGCAGTCTGTCTGGACTACCTAGGTTTTTAAGAGAGTCTGTTTACCCACCTCTCCCTCTCCTCCAGGACAAAGGATGGGGAGTCCTAGGGGATGGGTTTGTTGGGTGAAAATTAGCAAATTCCTTCCCAGATTTGCTGGCCCCTTGCCAGGCAGAGCAGTGGGGCTTCCCTGAGGGCATCCGTGAAGGTCACTGTGCTTTTTAAATAAGTAAACATGTAATGAAGCAAATGCATATGTAAGAAGTAAATATATAAATAAAATAAAAAAAAAATAAACCCTGAGGATTCTGGCTTCAGCCCAGCCCAGCCCATCATGGCTATCTAGGAAATAAAACAGTAGATGGAAGATCTCTTTATCATTCTCTCCCTCTAACTCTTTGAAAATAAGTAACTCTTAAAAAAAAAATCCTGCCCCAGATTGGTTCACAAGTTAAAATATTCAAAATATATATACATAAAACATTTTGATAATGCACTTTAACTGATTTTAATTAACTGAAAAACTATTCAGTCTCATTTATGCTGGCTAACAAGATAAAAACAGAGTTGGTTAAGCTGCTGCCTGCAGGCCAGCATCCTGTATGAGTGCTGGTTATGTCCCAGCTGCTTCACTTCTAATCCAGCTCCAGGCTAATACCCTGGGAAAAGCAGCAAAGGATGGCCCCCTTAATCTTTCTTTCACCCAAGTTGAGAGATCTGCAGGATGCTCCAGGCTTTGGTATGGCCCAGCCCTGGCCATTGCAGCCATTTGAAGAGTGAACCTATGTATGGAAGCTCTCTCTCTCTGTCTCAAATAAATAAATATTAAAAAAAAAAAAAGTAAAGAGAGTACTTAGGTTCTATTAATGTGTTGTTTACAAAAAGAATATAATCTAGTCTTCTAAGAAAAATGATAACTTAGTGTGCCTTTTACACCTACATGTCAAAGTCTGTAACTGATGTTAACAGTTTTTACACATTATTCTGGTATTACACAAGAACAGCATGTGAATATTCTCCCAGATTGACAGTTATAAATGAAATATTATTAAATTATCAGAAGTCAGTTCTCTAAGAAGCAGATCTATCCAAAGTCCTTTTTATTTCAAAGATAACTATTATGTACTTAAATATATGCTACTTTAAAAAATTTAAGTTTTAATTCATAACATTATTACTCAGAGTGATTTACTGTCCATAACTTGTTTTCAATATCACATGTAAGTAGGAGAGTTTAAAGGAACTTGATTCAACATATAGATTTGGAACCAGTGCTGTGACATAGAAGGTTAAGCCTTTGCCTGAAGTGCTGGCATCCCATATGAGCACAGGTTCAAGTCCTGGCTGCTCCACTTCTGATCTAGCTCCCTGCTGATGCACCTGGAAAGCAGTGGAAGATGGCCCAAGTACTTGGGCTGCTGTACCCATGTGGGAGACCTGTAAATGCCTGGTTTCTGCCTCTGTGGCCAGTTGGGAAGTAAAACAGCAGACTGAAATGCACCCATTCTCCCTCTTTTTTTCTCTCTCTCTCTCTCTCTGGCTCTCCTCTCTGTAACTCTAACTTTCAAATAAATAAATAAATAAATCTTATAAAAAATTTAGATTTCCAGGTAGTTTATTAATACCCAATAAAATACATTTAACTATCATAGGAGCAATAAAGAATGCAAGCAACCAACTATCATAAAAACCTTCGAGAATACTCATATATAAAACCAAAGGTGAAAACAATGGTTAGATGATGACTCATGGAGCACACCTGGCCCACAAATGTGTTCTGCTGGCCTTTTATAATGTGTTAGAAACCATCAGCTTTCCAGATTTCCAGTTTATCTTGAAAAACCACAAGTTCTGACAAAACTGGATCCACATTCACAAACTAGAACTATCCGACAAAGCTCAGAAGACACCATCCCTTTACACAGGGCAAGAACAACAGTTTGTCCAGGCTCCCAAACAGTTAACTTCAATCCCTGCATGACCACCTGTACCTGAGTTTTCAAACTGTAGCAGGACTATTTCTTCTATGTGCCTCAGCTAAGGCAAATGTAGAGTTACAGGGAAGTTGCCCTCTAAAATTGATACAACTTGTACATCCATCTACATAGGCCTTCCAAACACCAGTTTTTTAATAGTAAATACATTCTACTGTAGAAAGCAAAATGTTTAACGATGCCCACGGCGTAGTACAGCATGTATGACAAATTTAAGCACTTGTGTATTTCCAGATTAATCATAAACAAATCCAGATTCTAAAACTTTATTCACTACCTTCATTAAGGTATAAAAGTTATTTCCACATACAAAACCAAAAAAATAAATAAATAAACTAAGTTTCTTTGTTCCTCGACCATCAAACTGACCCTTCTAATACACAAGAACAACAAGGGAGATAAGCATGACATTGCAGCAGAAAGGTAAACTAAACAAAATACAGCAGCATTTAAGAAGCAAAATCCAACTGTAACATTCCTCCATTACTGGAGTTATTATTTACCCCACTAATAAAAAGGGGAACTACACCCCAATTTCAAGGTATGTGCTAAGAGCTCTCTTTTAAGGTACCAAAGCAAAGTCCACAGGGTCCTCAGGACAAAGAGCAGTAAGTGAGCAGCAAAGGAAACAGAAGAGACTTAGACTTACCCGCTCGGTAGCTGCCTCCTCTCCTGGCAGACACGCAGCAGCAGCACAAGCTATTTCCATCATAGCAGAACTGGTAGGAGCATCAGTTGTGGATGAAGACCTGGGCCGGCCTGTCTGCATAACAGCTGCAATCTCCTGGCCAGATTTCCTGTTGATTTGGGGACTTCCCTTTGGGGCCTCTGGCTTGCCCCGCCTACTATGCAAGCTTGTCCCTCTCTTCATCTTGGGTGGCACTCGGATCTGCTGCAGAACACGATTCAGAGCTGTGGGGTGGGTGGGGACACCATCAATCTCAGCACATGCGTTCTGGCTTTCCAGATCCATTTCAGGCTCTGGATCTGCCTGAATTTGCTGCACATCGTGTGGAGACACTGATGACCTCCTGCGCTGGTGCTGGAAGAGATGCTTCAAGCCTTGGCCAATCACATTAATGTTCTCCAAAGCATTGTGGGTCATTTTAGATAACTTTTGTTCTGATTCTGTCTGCTTTCTGGCCTCTGCATCTTGGGATCTGCCTCCAGGATCAGGGTCCTCATACAACTGTTCACTGCCTGAAGGCTCCATTGGTAGATTTAATACACTTATTTTCAAACTCAAAAATGTCTAAACACACCAAGACTGTCAAATTAGGTAGGCATTTGCTTCAAGAGTGACTACACATGCAGCTGTGAGACGAGGCTTCATGCCTATCTAATGTTAAAAAAAAAAAAAAAAAGAATCTTGTATCATAAATCCATGCAGAAATTACAGTGTTAAGAAAAAAAAGAAAACATGCTTCTAGGCAAACAAATAGACACTATCATTAAGCAATCTTTAATCAGAAGATTTAAAGATAGTTTTCCAGATAGTGAATAATGATTATTTTCTAGAATAGGAGAAAAAGCCCAGAACAAGTACACAGGAAATAAAAAGTAATGTCTTTTAAAAATCCTTACAAGTTTTAATACATAAAAAAATTGGATTCTAAAGGAGCCATCTTGGAATGGACACCCTAAAAGTAGTTGACAGGAACAGTCACTGGTTGGGGTATCATGAGAACAGACCACCCAGTGTGTTCAGTCTAACGAAGGCAACTCAATTTCTCTCATTCATAACCACAGTTAATTATCCACATGCTGAAACTCAGTGAATTCAAAGAACAGTGAGAAATGGAGATCCCAATTTAACTGTACAAGAGGTCTTCAAGTAACTCATGGAAAATCCAAATAGGAAAAACTAAGCATGGATTTCAAGGTTTTTTGCACCAAAATAAACTTATCTTTTAAATCCATTTTCCATGAACTTTTTTGAAGTACCCTGTTCTCCCACATGGATTTTAATGGAAAACCGCTATTTCTTCATACCATTCATATTCTCATACCAACCTCCTTGGCAATGAGAAATGACAGGTTTGCTCTTTTGAGAAGACAAGGGAAATGAAAATCTTTTAAGTCAGATTCTCTGTTTAAGTACAAATGACTCTTCTGGCACGACATGAGTGAACAGTCCAGAGAGTGTCAGTCTTCAAAGAGACTACAGCTTTGCTAAGTACCAACTATCAAGAAAGGAGATTAAAAGAAAACCTTTCCTCAATAGTGTCATCCCATGACAGACTTCCCATGTAACCATACAAACTCAGAAGCTAAGAACACAGTAACTGAATATGCAACAGTGAAAGGAAAGGTCAAACAGCAACCATACACCAGTATTAAATGCAGGAAATTAAAAAGAAGCTAAAACCAAGAGATATGAGATCAGCACAACTGCCATGGTTACTAAGATCACATGCAGAAAGGAGGGGGAGACCTTTTTTCTAATACAAAGTGTTTAGTTTCCTACTGACTTTGTGTAAATATATAAAGCAAAGCTGTATAAATGCACAGAAGCTGCTGGAGGATATAAAACATGATACAGATTCTTTATGTCCATGTTTTTCATAATTTCCCATATTTTTTTGTTTAAAAAACTTTAAACTTGATGTATTACTAAGAACTTAAGTGTACCTATGCATTTAATTATCCTTACCTGTCCTCCTGAGTTTTGTCAAACTAAAAATTACTACAGTGCTTCTAGTTTGCAAAGCATTGAGCTTCTAAGAGAAAAAGGTCTATAAAACCAAGATACTCTAACACTGTAGGACATGAATTAATCTCTTTTCACACTGGGCTAGACTCTGATAGGAGGATTTCAAAGCAGCAGCTAATAGTAAGCAAGCACTTAATGTCTTCCTTTTTGTTATTAGGTTAACTAAATAATACAACTGATTTTTTGTTGTTGAAGTAAAATATATAGGAGCTTATCATATGAAATTAAAAGATACCATGAGGAAAGAACGGTGTTAAGGTGAGACCAAATGCCCTACTTTTTCGTATATACAGGTATTAGGAATTTACTGTTCAGTAAATGCATTTCATTGGGCACTGTTAAACTAATCAAGTGGCCATCTGTTTGCTGCCTGTTTAAAAAATGGAGAACATGGTACATTTCAAATGTTACCAACTTCGTTTGAGATTTCACTAGCATCTGTATATCATTTATTTTCAAATAACTGAAAATAATGGTTGATTACAAGGAAACAATAGCATTTCCTAAGAAAACCTCTAACACAGGTCAGTTCCCAAGCCAGGACTTATAAACTCAAGCTTACAAGCCAAGGCCATCTCCACAGCTGGAAAAATTAAGTGACAGAATGTGATGAATTCCAGGATTTCTAAAGGCAAGACAACATAGAGCCATAAAGAAACCTAAATTGAGCTTAAGCATCAAGTTGTAAGAATTTTAAGAAAACAACTCATCACATTGATTACAAAATATAATCTGGTACTTATAGGCTCGTATGTATTATCTGCATTACTTGGTTACATCAGCAGCAGCAAGAAACAGACTGAAGTCTGCTAAAATTTTCTTTAAGACCACTTTTCAGTAAGAGTCCATGCCAAGTATTAAGGAAGGTCAATAGCTGTGGCAAAAATACCAAAGATTATAATGTTTTAAAATTAATTCTATAAAAATCTTAACAGTAAGAATACAAGCACTAAACAAACTCCATACACAAGTCTCCCCGATTTTCTTCTGTAGGACAGTAAAGCTCAAACGAGTAATAACTGCTGCTTAGAAAGTAAAATTCCCCAATCAGTATGACAACCTTCAAAAGTGCACAGAAAATGTTTATTATGAAAAACCAACGCATGGACTTCAAGAATTTTTTGCACCAAAAATAAATTCATATTAACTTGTTATTTTATGTCTGAACAGGACCCAGTTCAAGGCACCAGTTTGAAAGGAACCTCTGTGACAGCAAGAAATACTGAAACAAGAAAAACATCAAATGTGGGGCCAACACTGTGGCACAGTGGGTTAACCTGCCTCCTGTAACACTGGCATCCCAATTTGAGTTCTGGCTGCTCTACTTCTGATCCAGCTCCCTGCTAATATGCCCAGGAAAGCAGTGGAGTATGGCTCAAGTGTTTGGACTCCTACCACCCATGTGGGAGACTCAGAATTTCAGGCTTCTGATTTTGGCCTGGTCCAGCCTCAACCACTACAAACATTCGGGAAATGAACCAGCAGATGGAAGACCAATTTCTCCCTTTCTTCCTCCCTCCCTCTCCTCTTTTTCTCTCTTACAAATAAATCTTACACACACACACATACACACACACACACACCAAATGTGTGGTAAAGTTTGGGAAGAAATCAGTGATGCTTTCTGAAAGTTTGTGGGGCTAACACCATAAAGAAACAGCAAGTTCAAAATGGGTAACCATTCTTTTTTTAAAAGATTTGAAAGCCTGCATGTGGGGGAGGGGGGGAGACAGACAGACAGACAAAGACAGAGAGCTCTTCACATTCAGGGGTTCACTCACCAACTAACTACAAGAGCCAATTCTGGGCCAGACAGAAATCAGGAGCCCAGAACTCATGCATGTTTCCCACGTGAATGACAGGGCCCCAAACTGGGGTCATCTTCTGCTGCCTTCCCAGGCACATTAGCAGGAAGCTAGATCACAAATGAAGCAGCAAAGACTTGGACTGGCACTCCACTATGGGATGGCAGCCTTGTAAGCAGTGGTTTAACCTACTGTGTCAATAATGCCAGCCTGCACAGAAGGGAGCTTTTAAGAGGGGCTAAGACAAGGTTAAAGATAAAAGTCCACAGCACTGTATCACCCAAATGAGTCTGTGAGGAAAAAATTAAAACTTGTTGGAGCTGCCATTGTGGTGCAGCAGGTTCAACTGCCACTTGCAATGCCGCATCCCACATGGACACTGGTTTGAGACTTGGCTGTCCCACTGCCAATCCAGTTCCCTGCTAATGAACCTGTGAAAGCAACAGAAAATGGTCCAAGTACTTGGGCGCCTGTCACCCATGTAGGAGACCCAGATGGAGTTAGGCTCTCGGCTTTGTCCTGGCCAAACTCAGGCCATTGCGGTAACTTGTGGAATGAACCAGCGTATGGAAGATGGATCTCTCGATCTCTCTCTTTCTTTCTCTCCAACTCTGGCTTTCCAATAAATAAATATTTTTTAAAAAATTAAACTTGTTCAAGTCCTAACTGAAGAGGACAATTAACAGCAGAAACAATAACCCCACAGACATTTCAATTTACACAATTCTGACTGAAAAATTAAAGTGCAGCAAGCTTTCTGCTTATGGATGCAGATAAGAACAGAGCTTCCAATGCAAATTATAAAGAAATGAGATCAAGATCTTAAAGCATGTTTTTCAAAGAACTGGAACAGGAGGTAAACTTGAGAATTACCAGTATGATCCTAAAGGTGAAGCACAATCAGAGCAAAGGCGACAGACAGAGGGAAGTGGTTCAGTCAAGCAGAAGCAATCTGGTTAAGAGCAAAGGTCACGGCAACAGTGTCTGTGGTGATGCTCCAGGCGTTCTGCTTGCTGATTTTCTGTACAGCAAGGGCACAGCTGACTATCATGAGAGTGTTCTCAGAAAGGTAACCAACGCTTTAGCAGAAACAGAAATCCAAGAAAGCTGCCGTCACAGAGTCCTTCTCCACCACCACACTGCTGCTGCTCACTCCTCCTCTCCATCAAGGGCAAGTTCACAAGAGCATCAGTGGGAAATCATTAGGCATCCACCTCACTGTTCTGATTTGGTCCCTGGGTCCTATTTCCTAACCCTAACAATTCTTCAGGGGCAAGTATTTGCTGCAGCAGTTAACAGCTTACTTGAGACTCCCTCATTCCCTACCAGAGTGCTTGGGTTTCAGTTGTGATCCCGCCCTCCACTCCAGCTAGCTTCTGATACACACCCTGCGATATAGCAGACAATGGTTCAAGTACTTGAGTCCCTAAATGAATTCCTGGTTCCTGGCCCTTGACTAAAGTCTGGTCCAGCTCTGGCAGTTGCAGGCATTTGGATAGTGATCCAGCAGACTGCTGTATCTCAGGAGCTCTCCTTTTCAAAAGATAAACTAATTGAAAAAACAAAAACAAAAACTCCTTAAAGGGCACTCACTTTTCCCAGGAACCTCTGTTCTTAAAAACTGACTAACCTGGTCATATTACTGCTTATAAAAAATAAATATTTTTGAAAAATAAATTATGTATTTTTACTTTTTATCTTTTAATCCTATTTTCCATGAACTTTTTGAAGCCTCCTCAAATATTTAGATCCCTCATTTAACTCAAACAAGTTCAAATGTAAAAGCCTATTGTAATGTTGTAGGAAGTGAATGCTGCCTTCTTTTTTATTCATTCAGCTTCTCCAAAAGCAAAAGCTCTTACCAGTAAATCAGAGGAAGTGAGCAAAGTAAAAAGGAAGGAAAAGGAGGGAGAAGGGGGCAGGCATCTGGCTCAGCGCTTGGGATGCTGCATTCCACTTCTGAGTGCCAAGATTCAAGTCCCTGCTCCACTCCCTATACCAGCCTCCTAGTGTGGCACACCAGGGGATGTATGGCTCTAACACTCACCTATGAGACCAGGACTGAGTTTCTGCTTTCAGGCTTTGGCCTGGCTCACGTCAGGCGGTTATGGGCATTTGGAGAGTAAACCAGTGATTGAGAGATCGGTCTCTGTCTTACATATTCTCTCTCTGCATCTCAAATAAAATAAATAAATTACCAAAAAAATTAAAAGAACACGAGGAAAAGGAGAGAAGAACAAGGAGTTAAAGGAGCAGAGACAGCCACCTACAGACCAGGCATTTCAAATAAATTTGTTAAATTCTCCGAATTCTCAATAATTAATTTTCTACCACAGTTTTGCCAGAGACAGAATATATTAGTTACACTCAGGAAAAAGCAGTTCTGAATTAGTATCAAAAACAAGTGAAAAAATTACATCAAGTGTTTACTCTAGAAACCCATTCCAAATTACCTTTGCCCTTTTTTCCTCCTCTAAGCCTTTCTTTCCAATTTTCTGGCCTTTTTTACTTATTTGAAAGGCACAGTGACAGAGAGGGGGACTGACAGATCTTCTACCTGCTGGTTCACTAGCCAAAAGGCTTCAACACCAGGAGCTGGGCCAGGCCAAAGCCCAGAGCCTGGAACTCCATCTTGGTATCACACAGTGGCAGGAGCCCATCGTCCACTGCCTTCCCAGCGACATTAGCAGAGATCCGAATCAGAGCAGGGAGCAGAGACTTGAATCAGTAATCCAACATGGGATGCCTCATCTCAAGGTGCAGTTTAACCTGCTGTCACCACAGCACAGGGCCAATTTTTTAGCTTTTTCATAGATGTAGTAATCAAATCTTTTTGCTTTGGCCATGAACCACAACATTTTTTTTTAAAGATTTATTTATTTTAAAGGTAGAGTCACAAACAGGCAGAGGCAGAGAGAAAGAGAGGGAGAGACAGAAAGAGAGGGAGAGACAGATAGAGTGTGAGTGAGTCTTCCATCTGATGGTTCACTTCCCAAATGGCCACAATGGCCAGAGCTGAGCAGATCCAAAGCCCGGAGCTAGGAGCTTCTTCCAGGTCTCCCATGCAGGTGCAGGGGCCCAAGCACTTGGCCCATCTTCCACTGCTTTCCTAGGTTATAGCAGAGAGCTGAACCAACATAATTCTACTGACTATGAAGAGTTGGATACTTGCCTTCATTGCTCTTCCTCAAGTACTTCGAAGGTATACAGGAATCCTTTTAAGAAAAAAGCTGAAAAGCAAATATGAAGAATTACAAAATAAGACACTAAGGGGGGAAGTTTATCTCTCACAGATACATAGAAATCTAACTGCAGATGTATACAATAAAATATTAACAGCCCTCATTTCCTAATCGTAGAAGTAGGATAATTTTTTTCCAGTACTTTTCAATGTTTTCTAATTTTTCAAACATGTAAGCAAGAAAAACTAAAATCAATAAAGATATTTGGAAAAATAATATTAACTTGTCAGTGCTTAAAAATCAAGTGGGGATTGGCACTGTGGCGTAGTGGGTAGAGCCATGCTGCATTGCTAGTATCCCTTTTGGCTGCTGATTCCAGTCCTGGCTGCTCCACTTCCCATCCACCCCTGCTAGTGTACCTGGGAAGGCAGGGGAGGATGGCCTGGGTACTTGAGCACTCTGTGCTCATGTAACAACAAGAATGAAGCTCCTGACTCCGGCTGTTGTGGCCATCTAGGGAATGAACCAGCAGATCAAAGATCTCTCTGACTGACCCTTCTCCTTTCTCTGTTGGCTTTGACTTTCAAATAAGAAAATAAATCTTCAAAAAAAATTGTAGGGGGCCAGCACTGTGGTGCAGCAGGTTACATCTCCACTTGTGGTGCCAGCATCCCAAATGGGTGCTGGTTCAAGTTCCAGTCACTCCAGTTCAGATCCAGCTTTCTGCTAGTGGTCTAGGATAGCAGAAGATGACCGAAGTGCTTGGGCCCCTGCACCCTACATGGGAGACCCAGAGGAAGTTCCTGGCTCCTGGTTTTGGATCCACCTAGCTGGGGCCGATGTGGCCACTTGGGTAGTGACCCAGCAGATGGAACACATCTCTCTCTCTATCTGGAGCTCTGCTTCTAAAATAAATAAATGAATATTAAAAAAAAAAAAACTCAAAGGAATAAGGAATAGACATGCTTTTGATTCTAATCTTAAAGTAGTATGAAAAACAAGTATATAAAAAACACAATTTTATATTTTTTCAAGTAGCTCAAATGATCATCTGCAAATTTTTTATTCAAAGGTAATTCTAAAAACTATCTACCATGTACAATTGAGAATCAAAATGTACCAAAACAGAAATTCCCCTTGAAAGTGTCTTTTAATGGCCATTATCAGAGAAGTAATTTCACTAGGTGAGTATCTCTGCGACATCTGTTACGTGCCCGACATTACACACCAAATATAATCTTGACCTCAAAGCAATCAATCTGGCAGAGAAGCTTTACATACTTGAAACATACAAACAGTACAAAACAGTATCATCAAGTGCCGAAGTTTGTGAGCAAGACTGCAAGACCATCCAAAGTCAGGAAGTCAGGGCTTTTGTTGGGAAGCTGGATGAACCTTCATGAGGTCTCAAGAAGAAAGATGAATAAACAGAAAGATACAGGCCGAGGGACCGGCGCTGTGGCATGGCAGGTACAGATGCCACCTGCTATGACAGCATCCCCTATGGGCACTGGTTCACGTGCAGGCTGCTCCACTTAAAAAAAAAAAAAAAAAAAAAAAAGATTTATTTATTTGAAAGTCTGAGTTACACAGAGAGAGAAGGAGAGGCAAACAGAGGCAGAGGTCTTCCATCTGCTGGTTCACTCCCCGATTGGCCCCAATAGCCGGGACTGTTCCACTTCTGATCCAGCTCTTTTCTAATGTGCCTAGGAAAGCAACGGAAGATGGCCCAAGACCTTGGGCCCTGATGTCCATGTAGGAGACTGGGAAGAAATTCGTGGCTCCTGCCTTTTGGACCAGCCCAGCTCCAGCCATTGCAAATCATCTCTCTGTCTCTCCCTAACTCTGCCTTTCAAAGAAATCAATCTATATCTATATACAGACATATAAATAAACACACAAACACACAGACCAAGCCTTCCACTAAGAATAGCAATAAACACACCATCTCTGATGGGTACCAGTATAGAGTCCATGTACCCTACCAGTGGTACACATTTCTTTCTTTTTAAGATTTACTTATTTGAAAGGAGAGCAACAGAGGAAGAAGACACTGAGATAAAGACCTTCCATCTGCTAGTTTATCCCCTAAATGACTACAGCGATCAAGTCTGGGCCAGCTTCCACTGCCTTCCCTGGCACATTAGCAAGGAGCTGGATCAGAAGCAGAGCACCTAGAACTCAAACCAGTGCTTGGATATGGGACTGCAGCATAGCAAGAGAGGATTAACCTGCTGTGCCACAACACTGGCCCTAGTGGTACACCTGAGTAAGGAAAATAAGACTGAATGGGTAAGGAAGGAAAGTTAAAGAGGCCTTTGAATGCTAAGATAATTATTTATTGAGTGTTTGTATGTCAAGCATTAAAATTGCACCAAGGTGTCTTCCATATATTATCTCTAATCTTCACAACCACCTCGCAACACCAATTATCCTCAATTTACAGCTGAAAAAGTTAAAATCAAAAGAAGTCTATAGAAGACAATGAGCCACTAAAAGTTTCTTAGTGCATAGGGATTTTTTTTTTAAGATTTTATAGTTGAGAGGCAGAGTAACAGACAGTGAGAGGGAGAGACAAAGAGAAAGGTCTTCGGTCCTCTGGTTCACTCCCTAAATGGCTGCAACGGTCTTCGGTCCTCTGGTTCACTCCCTAAATGGCTGCAACGGCTTCCTCCAGGTCGCCCACGTGGGTGCAGGGGCCCAACGACTTGGGCCATCCTCCACTGCTTTCCAGGCCATAGCAGAGCTGGACTGGAAGAGGGGCAGCCAAGACCAGAACCAGCACCCTAAGGGATGCCCGTGCCGCAGGCAGACGATTAACCTACTGTGCCATAGCGCCGGCCCTCAGAGGGCATTTCAAGAACAACAAACCAATGTCATGAGAAATGCACTGGAAACGGTAAGGAATTTACAATAATTTATACAAAAGGGAAAAAAAGTGATAAAGAAGAGTCCAGAGGTATGACTGGGAACAGGTCATTAAAAAGTAAACGGAAAGCAATGAACACACAAAAAAACACTGAAGAGCCAGAAGAAATTCCTCATATCATCCTGATACATTCTGAAAAAAGGCATCTAATAAAACTGACCTTGGTGTAGGCATTTATGTTTATAGCTATCACTAGAAAATTTACTTAAAAAATGCAATCAGTTCATTCTCCTGCCTCTTATTTCAACAATAAAATGGCATGCATGCTTCATCTAGCTCAACAACACCTTTGCTGCCCTTGGCCAACCTCACAGGCTCCCCTGAGACCTTTTGAGAACTTCTTCCTTACATCCAGCCTTGAGAAGATGTCCCTTCTTCCATCTTAAACAACTTAGTTGATTCACTGTTGTTGGTTTTTGTTTTGTTTTTTTTTTTTGACAGGCAGCGTTAGAGAGAGAGAAAGAGAGGAGAAAGGTCTTCCTTCTGTTGGTTTACCTTCCAAATGGTCAATATGGCCGGCACGCAGTGCCAATCCGAAGCCAGGAGCCAAGTGCTTCTTCCCGGTCTCCCATGTGGGTGCAGGGCTCAAGCACTTGGGCCACCCTCCACTGTACTCCCGGGCCACAGCAGAGAGCTGGACTGGAAGAGGGGCAACCGGGACAGAACTGACACCCCAACCGGGACTAGAACCTGGGGTGTTGGTGCCGCAGGCGGAGGATTAGCCTAGTGAGCCACGGCGCCGGCCTACTGTTGTTTTCATAAATATTTCTGTGCCATTTACCAACCCTGGTCCAAGATTTTACAACAATGAAATTTCATTTTTCCTTTCTCTCACATTTCACTTAAACCATTGGAAAAATTCACTCAAAAAAGTCTAACTTTCCTCTGAATCCTCTGAAATCCCTTTTCCTACCGTTCTTAGTAAACATCCTAGTATGAATGCTCCCTATTCACAGCTGTCAAACGTTTTCTTTTCCAGAAATACTAAAACAAAACAAAACAAAGCAAAAACAAAACAACAGGCATAGTTTCTCTCTGTCCTTGCCTTCTTGACAACAGAGGCCTTTCTCATCTGCTAGCATTTGCTTGATTTTCCCTAAACAATTATCTAGTTGACCTACCCCCAATTCATAACCTACCACACCAGGGAGATAGTATGGATGCCCACATCCCGTAACAGGGAAATCAAATTCCACGTGGACTCCAACCAGACTCCAGCTTCCTGTTAACAAAGACCCTGAAATAATGGCTCAAGTAACTGGACCCCTCCCACCCCTGAGAGACCTAGACGGACTTTCCAGTTCTGGGCTTTGGCTTCAACCCAGCCCCAGCTATTACAACTAGTTATTTGGGCAGTGAACAAGTGGATGGGAGCCCTTTCTTTCAGTCTCTTTCTCTCTAGAAATCTCTCTGCCTATCCGACAGGTAGATAATAATCTTTAAATATTTTAAAGACATATACATGAGACTGTATTATTAAAGCACTAATAATTTGTCATGGGGTTTTAAATGTTTAGGAAATGGAAATATATAGTAAGAGCATATTGGAGTTGCAGAATTCCAAGGTTATTTTACTACTCAAAAAAAAAAAAAAAAAGGTGGGCCAGTGCCATGGCTCACTTGGTGAATACTCTGCCTGCTGCGCTGCCATCCCATCTGGGTACCAAGTTCTAGTCCCGGTTGCTCCTCTTCCAGTTCAGCTCTCTGCCGTGGCCTGGGAGGGCAGTGGAGGTTGGCCCAAGTGCGTGGGCCCCTGCACCCGCATGGGAGACCAGGAAGAAGCACCTGGCTCTTGGCTTCAGATCGGTGCAGCCCGGCTGTTGCGGCCATTTGTGGAGTGAACCAATAGAAGGAAGACCTTTCTCTCTGTCTCTCTCTCTCTCTCTGTCTATAACTCTACCTGTCAAAAAAAAAAAAAAAAAAAAGGATGGAAAAGCACCAAGTAATCTGAAATGGCAAATTAAAAAAAACTATACTGACTTCCACAAAAATGCAAAGTACAGACCTATATATATATAATGCTAGTATTTAAAAACGAGAGAGGGGCCAGTGTTGTGGGGTAGCAGGTAAAGCTGCTGCCTGCAGTCCCAGCATCCCATATGGGAGCTGGTTCCAGTCCCAGCTGCTCTGATCTAGCTCTCTGCTATGGCCTGGGAAGGCAGTATTAAATACCCCAAGTCCTTGGGCCCCTGCACCCGTGTGGGAGATCCAGAAGAAGCTCCTGGCTCCTGGTTTCGGATCAGCACAGCTCCAGCCAATTGGGGAGTGAACCAGCAGATGGAAGACCTTTCTCTCTCTGCATTTCCTTCTCTGTGTAACTCTTTCACGATAAACAAATCTTTAAAAATAAATAAATAAAAATGAGAGAGAGGACAGATAATATTCTGGAATGATGGATAGGTAACTGGCAATTATGTTCTCCATGGGGAGAATCACATTAACAGAAAGAAAAAGCAGAATTAAAATACTCAAATCCAAAAAAGGAGAAAACAAGATCACAGACCAAGTAAAATACATAAAAAGCAAAACGTAAGGTGTTAAATGTAAACCCAAATATATCAGTAATTACATTAAATGTAAATCAACCTAGAGACAAATATAAAATAAAAATCAAAACCTAATTATAGTGTTTACAAGAATCATATTTAAAAGATAACAATATGGCCGGCGCCGTGGCTCAATAGGCTAATCCTCCACCTTGCGGCGCCGGCACACCGGGTTCTAGTCCCGGTCGGGGCGCCGGATTCTGTCCCGGTTGCCCCTCTTCCAGGCCAGCCCTCTGCTGTGGCCCTGGAGTGCAGTGGAGGATGGCCCAGGTGCTTGGGCCCTGTACCCCATGGGGAGACCAGGAAAAGCACCTGGCTCCTGGCTCCTGCCATCAGATGAGCGCGGTGCGCCGGCCGCAGCGCTCCGTCTGCGGCGGCCATTAGAGGGTGAACCAACGGCAAAGGAAGACCTTTCTCTCTGTCTCTCTCTCTCACTGTCCACTCTGCCTGTCAAAAAAAAATAAATAAAAATAAAAAAAAAAGATAACAATATGAAGTAGTTAAGAGTAAAAAGCAGCAGAAAAAAACCACAAACTAAAAGAAAACATGCTATATTAATAGTATTCCAAGCAGATTTTAATGCTAAAAAGCATTTGCAAAAATATACTTCATAAAACTACAGTTGCAATTTATCAGAAGATACAATTTTAAATTTGCACGTATGTAAGAAGAGCCTCCAAATAATATAAAGCAGAAAAAACCTTACCAGAATGACAAGGAGAAATGACAAAAAAATCCATAATCACAATGGGAAAATTTCAAATATGTCTCTCAATAGCTAATAGAGCAAATGACTGAGAAAGGGGCAGAAATATAATTCAAATACTATGATTAACAAACTAAACCTAAGTAGACACTAACATGACACAGAACCCACTAACTGCAAAATGCTCCTGCAAACACAGGTATCACTGACAACCACTGCCGGGGCCAGTGCTGTGGCAGCGGGATAAACCACTGCCTGCAGTGCCAGCATCCCCACTGCTCCACCTCTGATCCAATTCCCTGCTATGCACCTGGGAAAGCAGCAGAAGATGGCCCCAGTGTTTGGGTCCCTGAACCCAAGTGGGAGACCCGGAACAACCTCCTGGCTTCTTCCTCTGGCTTGGCCCAACCTCGGCAGATGTGGTCGTTTGCGGAGTGAACCAGCGAATGGAAGCTCTTGCTCTCTCTCTACCTCTCTGTCACTCTCCCTTCAAACTGCATCCTAAGACAAGTTTCACTAATTTTTCAGAAGGTTGAAAGGATACAGAGTACACTGTCTCCACATGCTGTGGATTCCTAAGGTTCACACAGTCAGGGAATCACCCTTGCCCACTCTGTCCTGCAGAGACTCTGGCAATCCAGCAGGTCTAGAGCAACAGCTAAGGCTGCAGAGATACCTGCAGCACCTCCTCTGATATGCAGGAGAAGGTAATGGGGCTTAAGAAACCTAGGCCTGAGGACAGGGCTGAATGCTCATGGCGGGGAAAGGGTGTATTGCCTTGGGAAGCCTTACACAGGACACAGGTTCTAAATGAGGCTTTATCAAAACACTGTAGCACTATCCCCAACCCCTACTACCACCTAACAAAGTTTTGAAATATAACAATGCAACAGAGCTGAGAGAGCTACAAAGACAGCACAAAGGAAAACAGCACAAAGGCAAAGTCAAGCAGAGACAGAAACAAGGTATTACTAGGTTAAGATGAAGCTTCTGGTTCCCATAGAAACACAATCAACTCCAGTAACTATAGCAACAGTAAACATCAAACAGCCCATTCTGAACACATTAACATAAATCCTCACCTTAACACTGGCAGAAGGAGACCTGTAATTTTCTCCAAGCACATTAAATATTTACCTCAGTATCTCCCATAGTATACACTACTTTCATATTTAAACAAAAAAACTCCTGATTTTTTTGTTGAAAAAAGGTAGAAGTAAAGGTTGCTCTATTTCTATGATGCTTACCAAAGACAGTTAAAAAAAAAAGCCTGAAGACAAAGCAATCATTAGAGCCAGTTACACATATTTCAGAAATTTTAGCTGGCGCTGCGGCTCACTAGGCTAATCCTCCACCTTGCAGCACCGGCACACTGGGTTCTAGTCCCAGTCAGGGCACCAGATTCTGTCCTGGCTGCCCCTCTTCCAGGCCAGCTCTCTGCTGTGGCCCGGAGTGCAGTGGAGGATGGCCCAAGTGCTTGGGCCCTGTACCCCATGGGAGACCAGGAGAAGCACCTGGCTCCTGCCATTGGATCAGCGCGATGTGCTGGCCGCAGCTCACCGGCCGCGGCGGCCATTGGAGGGTGAACCAATGGCAAAAGGAAGACCTTTCTCTGTCTCTCTCTTTCACTGTCCACTCTGCCTGTCAAAAAAACAAAAGAAATTTTAGATTTCCTAACAGGGAATCTGAAACCTGATGAACACGGTAAAGGCAGATGACATGTGTGATCAGACAGGTAATTTCATACCAAAATGGAAATCATAAGACTCAACTGAAAATACTGAACAGTAAACATAGTAACAAAAAACAAATGCCTTTCACAGGTGATTATATACCTACTGAAACAGTAGACTTGGAACAGCTGAAAAAAAAAAAAACAATCAGTGAACTTGACAACAGGCTATCAAGAATTACCCAAACTACAACACAAAGAGGAAAATGAATCTTCCTTGGAGAACATCCAAGTACTGTGGGAAAAGTTCAAGCACTGCAACATACACATACTTAAAGCCCAGAAAAACAAACAGAGCAGAAAAATACTTGAATGGTTTAGAACTTATCAAAATTAATGAGAAGAACTCCAAAAACACTTAACAGGATAAAACAAGCCAAGGGTTATTATATACAAATGATTGAAAGGCAAAAGTGAAGAGAAAATTCTTGAAGACAGGCAGAGAAAAAAACACTTTACATATAGAGGAGTAAGAATAAGGGTTACAAAAAACTCCCTATATAAACTTTACAAGTTAATACGGCAAATGACAACTTTAAAGTATTGAACAAAAAAACCTGCCTACCCAGCACTCTATAGTCTGTAAAAACATCCTTCATAGGTAAACAAGAAATAAAGATTTTCCCAGACAAGCAAAAGCAGGTAATTCACTGCCAGCAGACCTATTCTGTAAGAAACACCAAAGGCAGGGCAGCACCGTGGCATGGTGGGTTAAGCTCCAGCCTGTAACACTGGCTTCCCATTTGAGTACTGGCTGGAGTCCTGGCTGCTTCACTTCCGAACCAGCTGCCTGCTAACGCACCTAGGAAAGCAGTGGACGATGGCTCAAGTGCTTGAGCCCCTGCCACCCACATGGGAGACCTGGATGGATTTTCAGGCTACTGGCTTTTGCCAGGCCCAGACCATCACAGCTACGTGAGGAGTGTAACAGTGGATAGAATATCTCTCCCTCTCCTTCTCCCTTATTCTAACTCTGCCTTTCAAATACATAAATTTTACAATAAATATTAAATGGAGAATTTTGGCCTAAAATGAATGACAAAAAAAAACTTTTGTATATTTAAATGCTCTAAAAGGATAATTGTTTCAAGTGTTAATAATGTGTTGTGTATGTATCACAAATGTAAAAGTGAAACATAAAACAATGACGACAAAGGAAAAAAAACTGAAAACCTATGATAATCTACAAGTGAAGTGGTAAATTAACAGTACTTCAAAAAGTTCAAAAAATTGAATTAAAAATATTCATTTTATTCGAAAACCTATAATTTTTCATAATATACATTTTCCTGAAGAATTTGAAGATCCCTCATATTATGAATTTCTAAACTTTTGTGCATCAAAACAACCTACCTTTTAATTCCAATTTTCCACAAATATCTTTAAGTAAAAATTCATAGTATCTGAAGGTAAACTCAAATTATTTTAAAACAAAAAATCACTTAAAAACTTAAAAAGAAATTAAATAGCGCCTGAGGCTGTGGCACAGCGGGTTAAGCTGCCACCTGCAGTGCCAACATTCCATAGGGATGCCAGCTCAAGCCCCGGTGGCTCCAATTTCGATCCAGCTCTCTGTTATGGCCTGGGAAAGCAGAAGATGGCCCTAGTCCTTGGGCCCCTGCATCCACATGTAAGACCCGGAAGAAGCTCCTGGCTTCCAATCATCGCAGCTCCAGCCATTGCGGCCATTTGGAGAGTGAACCAAAGGATGAAAGACATTTTCTTTATTTTCTCTCTGCCTCTCTGGAACTCTGCCTTTCAAATAAATAAGTCTTTAAAAAAAATAAAGCCGATAAAATAGAAAATTTGTTTTAAAAAGGTCAATTTGCACCAGAGAAAGCTGTAAAAGAAAAAGCAAAAAAAGTCCAACAAATAGAAAACAGCTAGCAGGGCTAGAGCTGTAGCTTAGTGGGTAAAGCCAGCACTGCAATGGCAGTATCCCATATTGGTGCTGGTTCGAGACCCTACTGCTCCACTTCCAATCCAGCTCTCTGCTATGTGGGAAAGCAGTAAAAGATGGTCCAAGTCCTTGGGCCCCTGCACCCATGTGGGAGACCTGCAAGAAGCTTCTGGCTCCTGGCTTCGGACCGGAATAGCTCCGGCCGTTGTGGTCATCTGGGGAGGGAACCAGTGGATGGAAGACCTCTCTCTCTAACACTGACTTTTAAATAAATAAATAAATCTTTTTTTAAAAAAAAAGCTAGCAAGATAGTAAACTTTATATATTAATAATTACTTTAAATGTGAACAGTTTCAATGCACCAGTTAAAAAATAGATTGAGTGTATAAAAAAGCAAGGTCAAGAAATGCAGATACTATCTACAAGAAGCACACTAAACATAAAGATGTGGAAAGGAAATCAAGAAAACAATGGGGAAAATTTACAACATCAACTGAAGATGAAGAAAAGCAGAAGAGGAAGAGGAAGAGGAGGGAAGAGGGGGAGTGGGAGAAGGAGGAGGAGGAGGAAGAGGAAGAAGAGGAAAAGAAAGAAATGTGATATGGAATGGGTGTTCAGCCAAGCAGCTAAGAGGCAGTTAAGGTATCCACACCCATGTTAGGTGCTTGGACATGCAACACACCTCTGGCTCCTGACACCAGGTTCCTGCTAAGAGGCAGTTAAGGTATCCACACCCATGTTAGGTGCTTGGACATGCAACACACCTCTGGCTCCTGACACCAGGTTCCTGCTAACCCAGGCCTTGGGAACAGCAGTGAGGGCTTCAATGACTGAGCTCCTGCCACGGACACAGGAGACCTCAAGTGAATGCTCAGCTCCCAGCTTTGGCTCCAGCCCAGAACAGGTGCCTGCTGGCAACTATGAAGTGAACAAGCAGAGGAGGAGTACTCAACATGCCCACTTGCTCACTCTACTTCTCAAAAAAAAAAAAATTTTTTTTTTTTTTTTTACTTGACAGAGTTATAGGCAGACAGAGGCAGAGAAAGGTCTCCCCTAAGTTGATTCCCTTCCCAAGTGGCCGCTACGGCCAGCGCTGTGCCACAATTACAATTATAGACTTTGAACATTCAGCTCTCACTAATTGATAGAAAGGTAGGCAGACAATTAGGAAGGCAACAGGTGACCTCAACAGTTGAGCAACATCACTATCTTAAGCTTGGTGACAGCTGTATGATACACCATCCTACAACAATTGAATACACATTCTTTTCAAGTACACATGGAACATGTAAAAAGACAAGCCATGGGCCAGTGCTGCGTTACAGCAGGTTAAGCTGCTGTCTACGGCACCAGCATCCCACACGAACACTGGTTCCCATCCCAGCTGCTCCACTTCCAATTCAGCTTCCTGCTAATAAGCCAGAGACAGTAGAGTAACATGGCTTAAGTGCGTGGGCCTCTGCATCCACGTTGGAGACTTCAATGAGGCTCCCAACTCCTGACTTCAGCCTGGGCCAGCCCTGGTCATTGTGCCCACTTCAGGTGTGAATCAGCAAACAGAAGATTTCTTTCCTCTCTTTCTTTCTCTCCCTCTCCCACTGTCACTGTAACTCCTTCAAGTAAATAAATTAGTTTTTTTTGACAGAGTTAGACAATGAGAAAGAGAAAGAGACAGACAGAAAGGTCTTCCTTTTTCCATTGGTTCACTGCCCAAAATGGCCGCTACGGCTGGCGTACTGTGCTGATCCGAAGCCAGGAGCCAGGTGCTTACTCCTGGTCTCCCATGTGGGTGCAGGGCCCAAGGACCTGGGCCATCCTCCACTGCACTCCCAGACCACAGCAGATAGCTGGACTGGAAGAGGAGCAATCGGGACAGAACTGACACCCTAACTGGGACTAGAACCCGGGGTGCCAGTGCCGCAGGCAGAGGATTAGCCTAGTGAGCCGCGGCGCCACCCTAAATCAATTAGTTAAAATAAAAAAACCGCCAGATCCTGCCCACAAAACCAACCTTAAAAATTAAAAACATAACCAATCGCAACAAAGTAAAACTAAAATCAATAGCAAAAGATACAAGATAATCCCAATTAATTGTATAAAGGAAAATTCTTTAATATTTCCAATAAATGAAAATACAGCTTATCAACATAAGATACAGCTAAAACACTGGTTAGAGAAAATTTATAATTTTAAACACTATGCTAGAAAATAACACCTAAAATCAATAAACTAAAGCTTCTACCTTATGAAACTAGAAAAAAACAGCAAATTAAACCAAAATCACATGGAAGGAAGTAATAAAAATTAGAGCAGGAATCAATAAAATTAACAACAGAAACACAGTGAAGAAAAACCAAATAAAGGAAAAGCTGGTTTTATAAAAAGAATAATAAAATTCAAAACTTCTATTCAGGCTAACCAAGAAATAAAGAAGTCATAAATTAGCAATATCAAGGATGGGGGGATGGCCGGCACCGTGGCTCCATAGGCTAATCCTCTGCCTTGCAACGCTGGCATACCAGGTTCTAGTCCTGGTCGGGACGCCAGATTCTGTCCCGGTTGCCCCTCTTCCAGGCCAGCTCTCTGCTGTGGCCTGGGAAGGCAGTGGAGGGTGGCCCAAGTGCTTGGGCCCTGCACCCCATGGGAGACCAGGAGGAAGCACCTGGCTCCTGGCTTCGGATCAGTGCGGTGTGCCAGCCGCAGCACACCGGCCACGGTGGTCACTGGAGGGTGAACCAACGGCAAAAAGGAAGACCTTTCTCTCTGTCTCTTTCTCACTGTCCACTCTGCCTGTCAAAAAAAAAAAAAAAAAAAAAGGAAAAGAAAAAGAAAAAAAAGAATGGGGGGAGGGGTCGTGCCGTGGTTCAGTGGGTTAACGCCCTGGCCTGAAGCACTGGCATCCCATATGGGTGCTAGTTCTAGTCTTGGCTGCTCCTCTTCCGATCCAGCTCCCTGCTATGGCCTGAGAAAGCAGTAGAAGGCGGCCCAAGCCCTTGGGCCCCTGCACCCATGTGGGAGACCCGAAAGAAATTACTGGCTCCTGGCTTTGTATTGGCGCAGCTCCGGCCATTGTGGCCATCTGGGAAATGAACCAGCAGATGTAAGACCTCTCTCTCCCTCTCTTTATACCTCTTTCTCTACCTCTCTCTGTAACTCTTTCAAATAAATAAAATAAATATTTTAAAAAAAGATTACGAGGGATCATCGGTAGTGACATAACAGATATTAAAAGAATAAATGACGATGAATACCTCTATGACTAAATTTTATTTTTTAAAAAAATTTATTTACTTATTCAAAAGTCAGAGCTACAAAGAGAGAGAAAGGAACACAGAGGGGATCATTTATCTACTGGTTCACTCTCCAGATGGCCGCAATGGCCAGGCCAAAGCCAGGAGCCAACAGTGTCCTCTAGGTCCCCCATGTGGATGGCAGGGGTCCAAACACTTGGGCCATCCTCCAGTGCTTTCCCCAGGTCATTAGCAGAGAGCTAGATCAGCAGAACAGATGGGACACAAACCAAGCACCCATAGGGGATGCCAGCATCGCAGATAACAATTTTTTCTATTAAGCCACAATGTTGGCCCCTATGATCTTAGACTCCCCCATGAGTAACAAGCACCCAACTACTTGTCACATCCTCTGCAGCTTTTCTAGGCGTATTAGCAGGGAGCTGGATGGAACGCAGAGCACCCAGGACTTGAACAAGCACCCAGATATAGGATGCCACGGTCATAAGCAGAGGCTTAACTTGCTGCACCACAACCTTAGCTCCTACGACCCTAAATCTGATAGTTCAGAGGAAACAAACCAATTCTTTGAAAGAGATCTCAACTCCTCAAGACATTATTCTTGGCCGGTGCCGTGGCTCACTAGGCTAATCTTCCGCCTGCGGCACCGGCACACCGGGTTCTAGTCCGGGTCGGGGCGCAGGATTCTGTCCTGGTTGCCCCTCTTCCAGGCCAGCTCTCTGCTGTGGCCCGGGAATGCAGTGGAGGATGGCCCAAGTGCTTGGGCCCTGCACCCCATGGGAGACCAGGAGAAGCACCTGGCTCCTGCCATCGGATCAGCGCAATGCGCCGACCGCAGCACACCGGCCACGGCGGCCACTGGAGGGTGAACCAATGGCAAAGGAAGACCTTTCTCACTGTCCACTCTGCCTGTCAAAAAAAAAAAAAAGGACATTATCCTCTTACTCCCATTAATAGTAACTACCTAAAGATTAAGGAGAGGAAAGGTAAGACACCAGCTTTTCTTAGAGTTTAAAATCTTGAAATACATTTTGAAATAAAAATGTATAAACATTATCTCTAAAGTATAAATCCAGTATCTACAATCAAAACATAGTTAATAATGAGTAAAAAGGAGTTAGCCCTCATCATGAAAGCTGAAAGAGGCACAATGTGACACCTCAATTAACTCTGTTACAGCTTAGGAGTCACTCTGGCAAGGTATGTCGTCGCAGAGTCTGGATCTCCATGAGGAGAAGCATCCCGAAATACCACGAGAAACACCCTGAAATTCTGTCTCAGGGCCCATGTTGTGATGTGTTAAGCCACCACCTGTTAAAATGGCATCCCATATGCTCCATCTCTGACCCAGTTCCCTGCTGACCTGCCTGGGAAAGCAGCATTAGATGGCCCAAGTACTTGGTTCACTGCCACCTGTGTGGGACACTTGGATGGAGCTCCTGGCTTCAGCATGGCCCAGCAGTTGGGGCCAGGGGGAGTAAAGGTTCTTTTTTTTGACAAGCAGAGTGAGACAGTGAGAGACAGGTCTTCCTTCCATTGGTTCACCTCCCAAATGGCCGCTACGGCCAGCGCACTGCCCCAATCCAAAGCCAGGAGCCAGGTGCTTCTCCTGGTCTCCCATGGGGTGCAGGGCACAAGCACTTGGGCCATCCTCCACTGCCCTCCCGGGCCACAGCAGAGAGCTGGACTGGAGGAGGAGCAGCTGGGACCGATCCAGCACCCCAACTGGGACTAGAACCCAGGGTGCCAGTGCCGCAGGCAGAGGATTAGCCTAGTGAGCAGCGGCGCCAGCCAAAAGATTCTTTCTCTCTCTTTCCCCCATTTTGTCATTCAAAATTAAAAAAAAAAAAATTGCCTAATTTCACATCAATAAAAACTCATCATGTGACAAATATGACACAGGAAGGCACAAAAAAATCAGTGTCTCCCAAACACTTTTGTGTAGGGACAGCCAAAAGGGTGGAGGGCACTCTTCTGTACTCTCACTTCCAACTATGAATAAAATTCCTTAAGAGCTCCCTTGTGGCAAGACTTGCACTCCCAAATATATGCACAAGTTGTTTTTAATCTTTTTGTCGCATACAGCAACCAATATTTTGAAGAATCCAGTACAGGAAGGATTATCAAAATGAAATTCCTGGTAACTTGAACAGAAGAATTAAGGAACAAAATTGAGCCAACTGAAGACAATTTCTATTAAAATCAATCAAAACTGTTAACGTCATCAGATTCAAAATGGAGTAGTTTCTGTCAACTCTGACAGACACACACACACACACACACACACACACACACCCAAGGTCATAAAAGAAGTGTTCTTGGGCCTGATTGCCTGACAATCAGGCAAAGACTGCCAGAACCACAAGTTCACACAACCACCACAGCAACTTAATACAAAAAAACACTTTAAAAAAATTTTTCTGTAAGACAATCTGTCCAGCAGCTATTTGTTCAACTTCAGACTAATACCTCCTCCTTCTTAATCACTGTGGCCAAAGACTACTCTTTCAAAACATCTTGTGTAACCTTCCTCATCTTTGCCTTGCCTCAACCTCAGTGAATACGCCCACAATACTATGGAACACATACTCCCGCTGCAATGCTACTCCTAAATAAACTATGATTTTTCTTTGCTTTTTAACTCTGTGCTTCTCTCAGCTGACAAAATCCAAAAACATTTCCAAAACATTCTAATATTTTCCAGTAGATATGTATTTATATTTTAAACTTTGAAAGCATTTGTTTTAACAATCCTAAGTTACCACTCGGGATGGCCAAAGCCTTCCAATCCCTGGATACCCCACATTGGATTTAGCTTCCTGCTAAGGCACATCTTTGGAAGCAGCAAACAGCTCAAACGCTCAAGTTCCTGCCGCACACAGGGGAAACCTGGATGGGATCCTGGGCTCCTAGCTTTGGCTTGGACCAGTCCTAGCTGGTGAGCAGATTAAAGATTCTTTCTTTTGTCTCTCTCTCTCTGCCTCTCAAATAAAATGAAAATAAATTTCAAAAAACTGTTAAAGTGCATTCCCTATAGGAATGTCTAGGTCAACTCTCAGCTTCACCTTCCATTCTTGCCTCCCACAAACATGTACCCTGACAGGCACCAGATGACGGCTCAAGTAGTTGGTTCTCTACCACCCACATTGGAGACTCAAGCTGAATTCCCAGTCCCTGGCTTCTACATGGCTGAACTCTAATGTTACAGAACTGAGCTAGCAGATGGGAGATCTCTTTATATCTGATCCCTCTGTTGGTACCTGTATCTCTCTTTCAAATCATTGTTTTTAAAGATTTATTTTATTTATTTGAAAGACACAGTTACAGAGAGAGGTAGAGCCACAAAGAATTAGAGAGGTCTTCCATCCACTGGTTCACTCCTCAGATGACTGCAACTCCCCAGCTGAGCTGATCCAAAGCCAGGAGCTTCTTCCAGGTCTCCCATGTGGATGCAGGAGCCCAAGGATGTGGGCTTCTACTGCTTTCCTAGGCCATAGCAGAGATCTGGATCGGAAGAGCAGCCAGGACTAGAACTGGCACCCATATGGGATGCTGGAGCTGCAGGCTGGGACTTTAAACTGCTGTGCCACAGCACCGGCCCCTCTTTCAAATAATTTAAAAAATTTTTTCACCCTGACTTCAAATTTCCTGTATCATCAGGCATTCACCATTTGTCATTTGAAAGAAACAGGAAAAAATACTCATATTGCATAATGTGCATACTGCGTATTACACTGCATTATGCCTTCAGTATGTCAAATTTTGGACAGAGCCAACCTTAATGTTTTTAGGTTTTAAAAAAATGGAATTATGGCCAGCACCGAGGCTCAATAGGCTAATCCTCTGCCTTGCGGCACCAGCACACCAGGTTCTAGTCCCGGCCGGGGCTCCGGATTCTGTCCCGGTTGCCCCTCTTCCAGGCCAGCTCTCTGCTGTGGCCCAGGAGTGCAGTGGAGGATGGCCCAAGTGCTTGGGCCCTGCACCCCATGGGAGAACAGAAGCACCTGGCTCCTGCCATCGGATCAGCACGGCACGCTGGCCTCAGCGCACCGGCCACGGCAGTCACTGGAGGGTGAACCAACGGCAAAAAGGAAGACCTTTCTCTCTGTCTCTCTCACTGTCCACTCTGCCTGTCAAAAAAAAAAAAAGGAATTAAAATAAAGGGCCTATTTCCCACAAACATTGAAGACCAAACCTATTTCTTGAGTAAATAATATGAACATGAAGTTGGGGCCAGCGTCTTGGCTCATTTGGTTAATCCTCCGCCTGCGGCACCGGCATCCCATATGGGTACCAGTTCTAGTCCTGGCTGCTCCTCTTCCAGTCCAGCTCTCTGCTGTGGCCCGGGAAGGCAGTGGAGGATGGCCCAAGTGCTTGGGCCCCTGCACCCCATGGGGAGACCAGGAGGAAGCACCTGGCTCCTGGCTTCGGATCGGCACAGTTAGGGTTAGGGTTAGAGTTAGGGTTAGGGTTCTGGCCGTAGCAGCCATTTGGGGAGTGAACCAACAGAAAGACGACCTTTCTCTCTCTCTCACTGTCTGTAACTCTACCTTTCAAAAAAAAAAAAAAAAAAAAAAAAAAAGAACATGAAGTTATAGAACTAAAACAGCCATCTTTTTCAGAGTTTAAAAAAAAGTTTGCAGTGTATTGCTCCTTCTGTAGGTCATCTGAGATGGTCTGAACTGTAACACACACTTTATGCTTTGCTACACTAAAAATTTATTCAACAGTTCTATGCTTGAAGTCATTATTTTTTCTCATGCTTCTATTTTATGATGAGTAACATTTCTCCAGCCATCCTCATCTTTTCTCCATCCAGTTCACAGTCAAAACAATTCTCCTGACCACTCTGTTTTACAAAACAGTATTGACCCAGCGCACAGATAAGAAACCCAAGAGTTGAGACAGAAGTGAGAAAGATACAGTCAAGTCCAGGAGACATTTACTACTTTGGAAAATGTTTTCTCATGAATACTGTTTTATTGCCCTTATATTTACTGTACTTGGAAATAAGACCAGAGAAGATCTTGGAAAAGCACAGTAACAGCAAGGCACAGGTAGTCAGAGTATCTGAAATATTGTTAACCCAGTGCTGTGGCACAGCGGATCAATGCCCTGGTATCCCATATGGGCACCGATTCAAGATCCGGCTGCTCCACTTCTGATCCAGCTCTCTGCTGTGGCCTGGGAAAGCAGGAGAAGATGGCCCACATCCTTGGGCTCCTGCAGCCACCTGGGAGACCCGGAAGAACCTCCTGGCTTCAGATTGGCCAGCTCCAGCCATTGCGGCCAACTGGGGAGTGAACCAGCAGATGGAAGACCTCTCCCTCTCTCTCTCTCTCTCTCTGCCTCTCTTCTCTCTGTGTAACTCTTTCAAGTAAATAAATAAATCTTTATTTAAAAAAATGTTTTGTGAACAAAGGAACAAGTAAACATGGAAACATAAAATCCAAAGACAATATTGGATTAACGGAAGAAGTAAAGCCAGATGATGGCTCAGGGAGTAGCTTGACAGAGATTCAGAAATTCTGCTTCCACAGGCTGTAAAATTTATTTATGCCTTCTATCTATTTCCAGATTTTAAAAAATTAAATAGCATGCTCACTAAAGTGCTTAGAAATCTAATGTGCTGTCTAGTATTCTCAATTCTAAGAAACTGGCACTCCTTCAAAAGAAACACAAAAATGACAGCAGCTCCCCAGAAGAGATCATGGGTGTCCATACACATTCACCTCATACAAGTCATTCTCCAGTAATAATGGACAGCCACAGAGACTGTTTTTAAGACATCCTGGAGATGGCTGACTTAGAAACAAAGGCAATTCTGCACAGTAGTTCAGAGCTCAGGTTTCTGACTGAGTCAGTTGCTTAAAGCGAGTTATTAGCAAGGTCTCAGATGCCTCATCTCCATTTCCTCACTAGTGAAGTAGCAACAAGACTTGTTTCCTAAAGCTCTGAGAATTAAATAATAAACAGGACACACTTTACACAATTCCTGGAACTAATCAATGCTCCCTAAACGGTATGGAGCAGAGGTAACAGAAAAACATGAAACGTGGAGCTTCCTCCCTTTCTTAAAATAATTACTCCTACCCCTACTCTCTGCTATATTTCTACTTGCCCTCAAAACAACCACATAACATTGCACACCTTTATTAGAAATACCTAGATATGATAACCAAGAGATGACAAATTTTGAGCCACCGCATACCAATTATATTTCACAGATGATTAAGCCAGTGAACCTAAGACCTATTCAATGACGGGGCTTTTCTGGTCATTTTTCTTGCTCTCTCTGCACCCTATATAACAGTTTTTGCAAACAGTCCCAAGAAGCGGATTCCCTGCTGTGCCACAACAGCCAACTCAAGGTATAAACTAACACTGACTGTAAGATCTTCAAGCTCTTTTTCCTCTAGCTCTCAGGAATAGGGCTCAATTTGGTTCTGTCACCATTCCCCCTTCTAACCACAGGGAGCATCTGCACCTTCTCTATCTCTTAGACACCTCTCTTCTCTTTTGCCCCCTCCAATATAGTATAAGTATCTCTTGAAGATGCCTAAACTTGCCAAATCTCACTAATAGGAGTATTATTCAATAGCCACTCTTTTACCCCCAAGAATTCTGGAAAGGTGAATTCTTTTATCACTGTCACAGTTCCAACTTAACATTTAACATTTCTGTCTCCTCCACCAAGCCCTAACAGCCACCGTCACATCAATTTTTATTTCATACTCTATCATCAATGACCATGCATGCTGCACAAACAGAGGCCTGAGCCATGTTCAAGCATAGTCAAATACCATCCAAACTGCCTAACTCCAATTTAGCCGCCAGTAATCATAAAATATTCAGTCCCATCATCTTCACCCTTACTATGTTTAATCTCCTTTAGCAAGGTCCCTTTAGCACTAATAATCAAATTTTATTTTCAATAGGTCTTCTTTTGTTAGTTTAAATAGAAAATATCGAAAATTCAAATTCCATTGAGTAATCAAAAATAATGCCATTTAAATGTTTTATTCCATTTTCTTAACAAAATCACTAGCATTTTTAATACCTTGTTGGCAACTCCCAAAGCAAAGACAAACCCCCAGTTTGTCTCAAAATCTAACTTCATGGGGCTGGCACTGTGGCGTAGCAGGTAAAATCTAACCTCACATTCAAGTTATTCCAAGACAAAACACTGGAAATAGGTTCATCAAAAAATAACATCTGAAGAAGTTAAAAATCTCTAGACACTAAATAAATAAATAAATGGAAAAGGCCCAGTGGGAAAAGGAAAAGAAAACAGGGCCATGTTTGGAATGAAAACCCTCTTCCATCACACAAAACAAAAAAGACAACCCAATGAATTCTGGCAAGGTCAATTCTCAGCCTTATTCACAAAATTCTTGGATAGCTTCCTTGGCCTAAAAAACGCCCACGCTATTTCAGAGTGACTATGCTAAAGCATCGGTATGGATATGGTTACTTAGAGAAATTGCCTACTGAGATGGTTAAGCTAACAGTTCTTAATAGTGTTTCAACAATTCTAAGACATAAAAACAGTGGCTATTATAATTCATGACAAGATAAAAAGGCAAATGAATGGAAAACTTAAAATTCTATTACAAACAGAAGCCGCAGTATCAGAAATGACTAACAATTTAGGAAAAGATGAACATTTCTAGAAAAACGGTTTAAGGGGAATAAAACATTGGTGCTTCACATTCCAAAATGGCAAAATGCCTTAGCTTGAAAGTTTAATTACAAAGCTACTTCACATTTAAAGTTATCTCTCTTTAAATAACATCAAGGGGGAGGGGGGTGCTGTGGTATAGCAGGTATAGCTGTCGCCTGTAGTGCTGACAACCCATATGTGCGTAGGTTCTAGTCTCGGCTGCTCCACTTCCCATCCAGCTCTCTGCTATGGCCTGGGAAAGCAGTAGAAGGTGGCCCAAGCCCTTGGGCCCCTGCACCGGTGTGGAAAGACCTGGAAGAAGCTCCTGGCTCCTGGCTTCAGATCGGCACAGCTCCAGCTGTTGTGGCCAACTAGGGAGTGAACCAGCAGATGGAAGACCTCTCTCTCTTTCTCTGCCTCTCCTTCTCTGTGTAACTCTTTCAAATAAGTAAATATTTAAAAAATAAATATTTAAAAAAAAATAAGATCAACAAGGGGCCAGCACTGCGGCATAGCGGGTAAAGCCACCACTTGCAGTCTGGCATCCCACAGAGACACTGCTCCGAGTCTCGGCTGTTCCATTTCCCATCCATCTTCTGCCTGGGAAAGCAGAAGATGGCCCAAATCCTTGGTCCCCTGCAGCCACATGTGAAAACTGGAAATTGAAGCCATTTAAGATTCCCTCTGTCCTCCTTTCTCTGCCTTTCAAATAAATAAATGAATCTTTTAAAAAAAAGTCAACAAGACTTCCAAAATAAACAACCTATTACTAATTTTTTTCTCTGAAAGTGATTGTATATTCTACATAAACATATTCTAGATAAACACGTCAATGCACAAAACTTGGATTTTATGCTTTTTCTTACATAGATTTTTCTTAAATTGTTGGCATCTACCACAGCTTATAAGATAGAAAGATAATTATACAAAACAATGACAAAATAGTATTGGTCTTATACACTGCTAGTATAAATGTTAAATGGTACAATCACTCTGGGAAAAGTTTGATAGTTTATTATGAAGTTAAATATGTAGCTCTCATACATGCCAGCAACTGCACTCTTGCACAATTGTCCCAGAGAAATAAAAACACAGTCACATAAAAACTTATACATGACTGTTCACAGTGGCATTATCAATAATAATCAAAACTGGAAACAACGGAAACATCCCTCAACAGCTCCGTGTTTGAACAAACTCAGAAACATACCTTGAAGCACAACTCAGCAATAAGAAGCAACTACTGACACTGGTATGTGTAAAAACATGGATGAATCTCGGGGGCCAAATGCTCAGTCCATCCTCAAATAAAAGTACAGAGTTAAGAGTAGATTACTGGGGGCTGGTGCAGTGGCGCAAGAGGTTAACTCTCCGCCTGCAGTACCGGCATCCCAAATGGGCACCAGTTCATGTCACGGCTGCTCCTCTTCCGATCCAGCTCTCCGCACTGGCATAGGAAAGCAGTGGAAGACGGTCCAAGCACTTGGGCCCCTGCACCTGCACGGTAGATCCAGAAGAATCTCCTGGCTCCTGGCTTCGGGCAGGTTCAGCTCTAGCAGTTGTGGACATTTGGAGGTAAATCAGTGGATGAAAGACCTTTCAGTCTCTCCCTCTCACTGTCTGTAACTCTACATCTCAAATAAAAAATAAAATCTTAAAGAAAAAAGAATAGATTACTGGTTGCCAGGGAAGAGGTACAAGGACAGAGGTGCAGGTGGTTACAATTACAAAGGGGTAGTAAAAAGAGGTTTCCTGATGTCAAAAGAACTGTTCTGTATCTTGGTATCAATGCTGGTTGCACAAACTGTACATGAAATGAAAGTGAATAAAACTACAAACATATACACAGAGGTGGTGATGGTAGCTATGCAAATCCTTACATGAAATCAAGTTACATAGAACTACAAGAACTCACAAAAGTAAGTGCACGTAAAAATAAGTGGAAACTGCATAACACTACACCAATATCAGTTCCCTGGTTTTGATATTATACTATAGTAACAGAAGAGGAAAACTGAAGAAGGGTTTAAGAGACTATGTACTATTTATTTTTCAACTCCCTGTAATCATTTCAAAATAAAGTTTTAAAAAATATTAATGGCAAATACTTGGGATAATAAAACTTTAATTTTAAGAATAGTACTTCCTTGAGCTCTCTGAGTCATTCCAGAGAATTAATGAACTCATGTAGGATGTGTGAATTCCTCAATTTGCAGTCGACTAGTCACAGTGTAGGAGGCCCCCAACTTATGGTTGGTGTCTAAGATGAGGCATGTATTCCCAGAAACTCTTCCGTTAACCTTTGAAGTCCACATCACCTCCCAATAGACTGTCAGATTTGCCTTGCAGTAAATGTCAGGTATACCACTATTTAAATAAATATTTAGAAAAATAGACATGGCTCCAGGAACCACAATTCAGATTTTCTGGGCCCTAAATTCCAAAGTATAAATTGGGGAAGGTGCTGTCTGTAGTGCCAGCACCCATATGGATTCTGGTTCAAAGCCTGGCTGCTGTACTTCCAATCCAGCTCTCTGCTAATGTACCTGGGAAGCAGTGGAAGATGGCCCAAGTACTTGGGCCGCTGCACCCACATGGGAGACCTGGGAAAAGCTCTTAGCTCCTGGCTTTGACTTTGTCCAGCCCCAGCCACTGTGGCCATTTGGAGAGTGAATAGGTGGATGGAAGCGCTGTCTCTCTCTCTCTCTCTCTCTCTCTCTCTCTCTCTCTCTCTCTCTTATCTCTGCATTTCTGTCTTTCAAGTAAATAAAATAAATCTTAAACTATAAATCACCAAATAATACATTAAATTTCAAATAGAATTTCAATCATCTATAAGCAAAAGAAAACAACAGTTAATAAAGTTAAGAACTGATTCCCTTGGGGCAGGCGCTGTGGAGTAGCAAGTAAAGCCACCACCTACAGTGCCGGCATCCCATATGGGTGCCAGTTTGAGACCCTGCTGCTCCACTTCCTATCCAGCGCTCTGCTATAGCCTGGGAAAGCAATAGAAGATGACCCAAAGTCCTTGGGCCCTTATACCAACGTGAGAGACCAGGAAGAAATTCCTGGCTCCTGGCTTCGGATCGGCACAGCTCCGGCCGTTGCAGCCATCTGAGGAGCGAACCACTGGATGGAAAACCTCTCTCTCTCTCTTTGCCTCTCCTCTCTCTGTATAACTGTGACTTTCAAGTAAAATAAATACATCTTAAAAAAAAAATAGAAGAACTGATTCCCAAAATCAAGCAATGCTGTGTCACATCACGAATTAGTCCAACAAAGATTAACTCATCTTGGATTTAAGGTTTTATTCTGGCCTAATCCAGTGAAATTATCTGCCTGCTTTCCCCCTCAACCAGCTGATTCACTAAATTCTCACAAGAAGTCTAAAAAGATGTGTGTACAAGGTTAAATTCCAGACCCTGTAGCAAGGCTAATCGTAACTAAAAGCTAGCTATTAATCTAGCTATCAGTACTGGGCATGCAGAGCATACACAGGGATCAATCAAGATGAACCTACTGACAGATATTACCTAAAAAACGAAGTCAAATGGACTTTATTCTACTGCTATTTCCTGACTCTAGGCCTCATCAAAATGAGTAAAAGATAGTTTTACTTAAAATACAGCATTTTAAGAGGAAATGCAATCATATTAAATGCATACAACTTCAAAACACTGCAATACAAAAATATGCCTCTTATGGTTGATAAAACAACTTTTGAAATGACATCAGTGTGCTTAACCAACTGTTTCAAATTTTTCTAACTTAGAGCTAGACCAAAGCACACTACCAGAAGTTTATCTCCAATCTATTATCTTCTAGAGGTGATCAAAGATGAAACTTAGAATAATTTTTTTTTATTTTTTTGACAGGCAGAGTGGACAGTGAGAGAGTGAGAGAGAGAGAGAGAGAGAGAGAGAGAGTCAGAGAGAAAGGTCTTCCTTTTGCCATTGGTTCACCCTCCAATGGCTGCCACGGCTGGCGCGCTGCAGCCGACGCACCGCGCTGATCCGATGGCAGGAGCCAGGTGCTTCTCCTGGTCTCCCATGGGGTGCAGGGCCCAAGCACTTGGGCCACCCTCCACTGTACTCCGGGCCATAGCAGACAGCTGGCCTGGAAGAGAGGCATCCGGGACAGAATCCGGTGCCCCGATTGGGACTAGAACCCGACCTGCCGGCGCCACAAGGCGGAGGATTAGCCTAGTGAGCCAAGGCGCCGGCAGAATAACTTTTTGCTGAGGGCACAAAGAGATCAATCTTTAAAAAAAAAAGATTCATTTTTATCTTACTTTAAAGTCACAGTTACACAGAGAAGGAGAGCAGAGAAAGAGATCTTCCACCAACTGGTTCACTCCCCAGATGGCCACAATGGTGAGAGCTATGCCCATCCAAAGCCAAGAGCTTCTTCCAGGTCTCCCAAGTGGGTACAGAGGCCTAAGGGCTTGGGCCATCTTCTACTCCTTTCCCAGCTATTACCTGGTAATAGGTAATACCTATTACTAGGTAATACCTATACCTGGTACCAGGTTAATAGCTGGGAAAGGAGCAGAAGTTGGACTGGAGAAGCAGGGTCTCAAACCGGCACCCATATGGGATGCCGGCACTGCAGGCCACGGCTTTGCCCGCAACACTACAGCGCTGGCCCCAGAGATCAATCTTTTTGCAAAGATGAATGAATACAATTTGTGGGGCAGAACCCTAAAAGCTTGAGCTCTTTCCTAAAGAAAAAGATTCTAAGTATTTTAACACCAAGCACCACAAGTAAACTGCACATCTTCAATCACCCCGTTATACCTACCCCCATAAAGTCAGTGTGAGGATTTTAAAGGCAAGGGCCTTAAAACAGGGTTTCATGTGCAAAAAGCACAACGTAAGCATTGCCTTTTTTTTTTTTAAGTACAGGAACAAATAATCCAATTTTAAAATGAGCGAAAGATGGAATAGGTATTTTTCAAAGGCAGACCTACAAATGGTTAACAGGTACATGAAAAATGATCAATATCACTAATCATCAAGCAAATGCAAGTAAAAACTACAATGAAATACCACCCAATACAGTTAGGATGGCTGTTATCAAAAAGACAAAAGATGAGGTCAGTGTTGTGATACAGAAGATGAAGCCACTGCCTGTGACGCCAGCATCCCATATGGGTACCCATTTGAGACGCAGTAGCTCTACTTCTGCTACAGCTCCCTGCTAATGAACCTGGGAAAGCAGTAGAAGATGGCCCAAGTGCTTAGGCCCCTGCACCCATGCAAGACCCAGAAGTAGTTCCTGACTTCAGTCCAGCACGGACTTAATGGCTGTTGTAGCCATTAAGAGAGTGAACCATTGGATGCAAGATCTATCTCTCCCTCATTCTCTCTCTGAACTCTGCTTTTCAATTAAAAAAAAAAAAAATCTTAAAAAAAAAAAAAAGCGAAAGATAGTAAGAACAGAGTGGATATGGAGAAAAAAGAACCCTTACACGATATTGGGAATGTAAACTGGAACAGCTACTGAGGAAAACAGTATGGAGCACATTTTTAAAAGGATAAATAGCGGGAGTCAAAGCTGGCATTGTGGCATAGTGGGTTAAAGTCCCAGCCTGAAGCACCGGCATCCCATATGGGCACCAGTTCTAGTCCCGGCTGCTCCTCTTCCAATCCAGATCTCTGCTATGGCCTGGGAAAGCAGTGAAAGATGACCCAAGTCGTTGGGCACCTGTACCCATGTGGGAGACCTGGAAGAAGCTCCTGGCTTTGGATCAGCTCTGGCCACTGTAGTCATCTGGGGAGTAAACCAGCGAATGGAAGACCTCTCTCTTGTTCTACCTCTCTCGGTAACTCTTTCAAATAAATAAAGTAAATCTCTAAAAAAAAATAGAATTGGCCGGCGCCGTGGCTCCACAGGCTAATCCTCCGCTTTCCGGCGCCGGCACACCAGGTTCTAGTCCCGGTCAGGGCGCCGGATTCTGTCCCGGATGCCCCTCTTCCAGGCCAGCCCTCTGCTGTGGCCCAGGAGTGCAGTGGAGGATGGCCCAAGTGCTTGGGCCCTGCACCCCATGGGAGACCAGGAGAAGCACCTAGCACCTGGCTCCTGCCAGCATCCCATATGGGTGCCAGTTCAAGTCCTGGCTGCTTCACTTCCAAGGAAGGAGATACACACTCATAGGGAGATACTTGCCTTCTTTAGTGGTTCACTTACTTGGGCTGGACCCAGTAACTCAGTCCAAGTCTTTCACTTGGGTGAGAGAGACTCAGCTACTTTAGCCATTACTGTTGCCTCTGAGGATACACATTATCAGGAAGCTAGACTTGGGAGCTAAGCCAGGATTTGAACCCAGTATGGGATGTGGGGTGTCCCAAGTGATGTCTTAACAGCTGCACCAAATGCCGGTCCTTCATTTTTAATTTTTAACTGCTATATAAAAATTGTACAAATTGATGGGATACCATGGGATATTTTGATACTTGTATGTATTAGGCAGTGTTGAGGGTAAGCATAACTGTCTGAAACATTCCTTATTCCTCTTTGGTGAAAACATTAATAATCTCTTCCAGCTTAAAAAATATGTATAGATAGGCCGGCACCATGGCTCAATAGGCTAATCCTCCGCCTTGTGGCGCCGGCACACCGGGTTCTAGTCCTGGTCAGGGTACCAGATTCTGTCCCGGTTGCCCCTCTTCCAGGCCAGCTCTCTGCTGTGGCCCGGGAGTGCAGTGGAGGGTGGCCCAGGTGCTTGGGCCCTGCACCCTATGGGAAACCAGGAGAAGCACCTGGCTCCTGCCATTGGATCAGCGTGGTGCGCCGGCTGCAGTGCACGGGCCGTGGCAGCCATTGGAGGGTGAACCAACGGCAAAGGAAGACCTTTCTCTGTCTCTCTCTCTCTCACTGTCCACTCTGCCTGTCAAAAAAAAAAAAATGTATAGATAAATACAGATAGATTGATAGATTACACATGAGTGCAACTATGTACTACTTGGTTTCTCTGCCTAGTTAATTTCACTTAACAACCGTTGTTGTAAGTGGTGGAATTTTATCCCTTATTTTGTGGCTGAAGAGCATTCCTGTGTGTGTTGGTGTGTGTGCGTGCGTGCGTGTATGTGTGTGTGTGTGTGAGAGAGAGAGAGAAACAGATTTTCTTTATAGCTGTGTATACCTAGGTTGCCCCTATGTTGGTAGTGTGAATACTAGTAAAATAAATATGGAAGGGCAGATGTCTGATAGATTCACTTTAATTTCCTTTGTGTAAATAGGTAGCAGTTGGATTGCTGGATCATATGGTAGTTCTATTTGTATTTATTTATTTTTCAGAGTCATTTATTTGAAAGAGTTAGAGAGGTAGAGCCAGAGAGAGAGGTCTTCCATTCCACTGGTTCACTCCCCAAATGACCTCAGTGGCCAGTGATGAGTTGATCCGAAGCCAGGAGCCAGGAGTTTAAGCATCCTAAGTGCTAAGCTTCACTCCCACTTTTTTTTTTCTTTAAAGATTTATTTATGTATTTGAAAGGCAGAGTTACAGAGAGGTCGAGGCAGAGAGAGGCAAAGGCAGAGAGAGAGAAAATGTCTTCCATCCACTGGTTTACTCCCCAACCTCCAGTTCCTTGTGACCATGCCTTACATCTGTCCAGTAACTTTCAGAATAAAGAGCATTCAAAAAATATATATATATATAAAATTTTAAAATAATGAAAATATAAAATTAAAAATCATGAAAAAATATCAATAGCATTAGATTTTTAAAAATATGTATGTATTATTTGAAAGGAAGAGTGACAGAGAGGGAGAGGAAGAGCGATCTTCCATCCACTGGTCCACTCCCCAAATGCCCGCAGCAGCCAGAGCTAAGCCAGACCAAAGCCAGAAGCTAGGAACTCCATCCGGGTCTCCCACGTGTGTGGGAGGATTCCAACTACTTGTGCTGGTATTTGCTGTCTCCCAGGTACATTAGCAGGAAGCTACACAGGAAGTACAAAGTAGCTGGCACTGGAGCAGGTCATTCCAGTATGGGATGTGGATGTCCCAAGCTGTGGCTTAATGTGCTGTGGCACAACACCTGCCCCTCAAGCATTTTTAACAACAAGAATGTTATTTTAAACTATAAGTCTATAAAATGTGTTAAATAAATAGAAGAGGATAACAGATTATAATGGTGTAAGAATACTGAACTCAAGGAAGCCAAAGATAAAAATCATGAAGAGAGACACAACAAAGAGAAACAGGTACTAACCAGATGATTAACAGAACAGTAAAACACAACAAAAAACAGACAAACAAGAACTATTTCAGAGAAATGCCTGGCACCTATAAGACAACTCGTGATGCCCACTTCATCACTGCAGTAAGTGTTCTCATTACCATACAAGGTAAGGGAAAAGTTCTTGCCACTCAGTTTTCCGCTCAAGGTGGTAACTGAAAAGGAAATCATCAACTGAGTCTAATTACAAGCAATACGAATACCTGAACAGAAAAGTCTGTAATATGAAACTACTATTCCTCAAAGATTTAGACCTCCCATCTGTACCGTGCTTTGTTGTTTCCATGTGCCTGTTAACACATCATCTCATTTGATCCTCACAACAATCCTGTGAGGTAGCTGTTTATTTCACATTTACTGAGGGAAATGAGGCCTGTGTGACGTGCTGAAGGTCACACTGCCAGCAGGCCAAACAGCTGTGAACTCAAACCCCTGCACTCCTGTCACATGTGCCTTTAAATGAGGACAAATTTTATAATGTTAACACCAAAATTTTCTCAACACCACCCTCCATGATATCTCAGCACACCATTAAACAATTTCAAGACACTGAAAAATTAAAGTAACAGAATTGTAAGATTGCAGATCATTCTAGCGTAATCTCTCATTACAATTATTTTCTCTCATAAAAACAAAATGTTTCCAGTAATCAGGATCCAAAAAGAATTATTTTTTCAACATCTTAACACCTGCAAGTATGTAGAAATTAAAAAGCAGAGAAAAAGAACAAAAGGGTTAAAATATATAAACCCTGAATTACCACACATTCTGTCTCTTGGTTCCCAGAATAAGCTTGACAGAAAACACAGACTTCCTTATTTATAGGCATAGGTCGTTTTATGGCTTTACTAATTCTCTTATAAAGAATCTTACACCGAAAGATATACGTTCCCACAAAAATTTTTTTCATTCTTTCTTCTCAAACCATCAAAGTAGTTGAAAAATGTAAACACATAGGAAACTAAAGGAAGAAGTCTGACGGAAATAAACACAGCAATAATCTGAAGTAACAAAGACAAACTTCTGGACTATAGTTAAAATTATCTAATGATTCTGTTTTGACCACAGGAAATTTCCTTCATGTTGTCACAACACTGCAAAATTTTCAGAGGCAAACTACCATAACAATCTTATTTAACCTTAAGAATAAAAAGGTGATGGCTTAGGAGCCAGCGCTGTGGCTCAGCAGGTTAAAGCCACGGCCCACAATGCCAGCATCCCATATGGCGCTGGTTTGAGACCCGGCTGCTCCACTTCCCATATAGCTCTCTGCTATGGCCTGGGAAAGCAGAAGATGGCCTGCACCCACATGAGAGACTCGGAAGAAGCTCCTGGACATTAGTAAGCATAGAAATACAAAAATGTAAATGCAAACTATTACAATAAATTAATATTCTAGGAACATGTCAACTTTTTTTTGCTCTGACATATTTGCTATTTTATTCATCCTTTCTCCCCTTCCAGAAAAAGAAAAATCTCCAGAACTTTAACTTTTCCCCCCTTCACAATGCCTGACACTATGAGTTAGTATTCAACAAACACACATTAAAAGTCTAAAAAACTTAAAACTTTCCACTAATCATTCCAATAACCATAATCCAGCCCCATGATCATGAAGATTATTTCCCTATAACAACAACTGTGTAATTTTTAGTTTATCAATCACCAATGAAAATCACTTTGGGCACCAAAAAAAATTTCATGATATAAAGTAAAGTGATAAAGTGATTTAATAGGTGATTTAATCTAACAAAACATCCAATAATTTAAAAATTAAATATGAGGAGCTTCTGTACAAAAACGGGAATTAAGTTTAAGTGGTTGCAAAATAAATTCAAACCCATGCCTAGTTTTTCATAATCTGCATTCTCCATGAACTTTCTGAAAAATCTTCATATGGTCAACATTTTCCAGTCCTTTACTTTCAGGAATCAATTACTCTTTGCTAAGAACCAACCATGCTGGGGCCAGCACAGTGGGTAAAAGCCGACACCTGCAGTGCTGGCATGCCATGTGGGCACTGGTTTGAGACACAGCTGCTCCATTTCTGATTCAGCTCTCTGCTGTGGCCTGGGAAAGCAGTATAAGATGGCCCAAGTCCTTGGGCCCTTGCACTCACATGGGAAAACCCAGAGGAAGCTCTTGGCTCCTGGCTTCAGATTGGCACAGCTCCAGCCATTGTGGCCAACTGGAGACTGAACCAGCAGGAAGAAGACCTCTCTCTTTCTCTGCCTCTCCTTCTCTAACTCTGACTTTCAAATAAATAAATAAATCTTAAAAACAAAACAAAACAAAACAACACAAGGCCGGCTCAATAGGCTAATCCTCCGCCTGTGGTGCTGGTCCCCCGGGTTCTAGTTCTGGTCGGGGCGCCGGATTCTGTCCCGGCTGCTCCTCTTCCAGTCCAGCTCTCTGCTGTGGCCCGGGAGTGCAGTGGTGGATGGCCCAAGTCCTTGGGCCCTACACCTGCATGGGAGACCTGGAGGGGGCACCTGGCTCCTGGCTTCGGATCAGCACAGTGTGCCGGCCACAGCGGCCATTTGGAGGTGAACCAACGGAAAAAGAAAGACCGTTCTCTCACTGTTTAACTCTGCCTGTCAAAAACAACAACAACAACAACAACAAAAACAAGAACCAACCATGTGGGTTAGCATTTGGAACAGCACTTAAGTCCCTCCCTGACTCCTCCACTTCTGATCCAGCTTCCTGCTGAAGTATATGTGGGGAGGCAGCAGATGGCTCAAGGACCTGGGTTCCTGCTACCCACATGGGATAGCCAGATTGAGTTCCAAACCCCTGCCTCTGGCTTGGCCCAGCCCTGTGTGCTGCAGGTATTTGGGGTGTGAACCAGCAGAGGGAGGATCACTGTTTTCCTATCTCTCTCTGCTTTTCAAATAAAATGAAAATAACTGAACCGGGGCAGGCACTGGGGCGCAGTGGGTTAACACCCTGGCCTTAAACACTGGCATCTCATACGGACGCAGGTTTGAGTCCCGGCTGCTCCACTTCCAATCTGGCTCTCTGCTGTGGCCTGGGAACGCAGGAGATGGCCCAAATCCTTGGGCCCCTGCACCCACATGGGAGACCCAGAAGACGCTCCTGGCTCTTGGCTTCAGATGGGGGTTAAAAAAAGTAAAGCTATTTGCTTTGGTATCTCAAAATCAGAATGACAAAAAAAGACCACCCAGGGCCAGCGATGTGGCATAGTATGTAAAGACATAATGCACGAACCCCATGGATGCTGGTTCTGTGTCCCAGCTGCTCCAGTTCCATCCAGCCTCCTGCTAGCAGCTTGGGAAAAGCAGTAGAGGATGGTCCAACTGTCTAGGTCCCTGCCCATGAGGGAGATCTGGAAGAATCTCCTGGCACCAGGCTCCTGCAGCCAAATGCAGACTGAATTAGCGGATGGAAGATCTGTCTCTCCCTCTCTTTCTGTAACTCTGATTTTCCAATACATAAATAAATAAATCATTAAAAAAAAAATACCTCCCCACTCCATTCTACAGTCAAACCTTTATGCATAGACAGAACCTTGAGTTTCTGCTACTGGGAACAATAAAAGAAAAAGGGTATAAAAGAGTAAGGGAGAAAGGATCAGAACCAATCCTCATTCATTAAGTCACCTAGAATAAGGTAACAGTCATAGGACACACATCAATGTTCTCTTCATCCTCAACACACTGCTAAGTGCCAAATTTTTTTGTTTGTTCAAAAACTTATTTAAAGGCAGAGTGACAGATCTTCCACCCACTGGTTCACTCCCCAAATGCCCACAATACCTGGGGCAGGGGCAGGCCAAAGTCAGGAGGCCAGGAACTCTATCTGGTCTCCCATAGGTGTGGCAGGGTCCAAAGTTCTTGGACCATCACTGCTGCTTCCCAGGACGCATTAGCCGAAACCTGGATCCAAAGTGGAGGAGCTGCAAGTGGTGATAGCTTAACACTTTGCACCACAAGGTCTATCCCCCAAATGCCAAGTCCTTGTCTACAAAGAGAAAATTCTGTTTATCCAGAATTAGTAAAATATTGCAAAGATGTCAAAAAAAAAGTAGTTCTCAGGTTCACATTCCCTCTAAAATCTATCACAGAGCTACCTCTTGCTTCCTTCAGTTTTCCTTTAAGAGTTCTGAGGTTCTATACACTCAATGTACTTTACCCTTTACTTCTCACCACTGACATGTTTATGGAGAGGTGACTAGTGTACACAACCCTAATAGAGTAATACAAAATTTGGCTCTTACTTCACAGTCACATAATTTCAGCATCTGACTAGATCTGAGCAATATTCACTTACAAAGAAACTAAGTAATAGTGCTCATTTACAAATACATACGTATACAGTGACATACACAAGGGGCTTTCATAAAGTTCATGGAAAATGCCTGTTGTGAAAAAACTGAAACTTGTATTTGAACTCATTTTTCCACAATCTTTCTGAAGTACCTGAGTATGTTCACATACACTCAGAAACCTAATACTACCTTATAAAAGTGAAATAGGTAACAAGTACTATTTCTTCCCATACTAAGTTCTCAACCCCACTGTCTCACAACACTAATGTTTTAATGAACTTATAGTCAGAATTATAATGATCAACCTGGTTAAAATCAGCACCTTCCATTTTCAGCAGGAAAGTCTTCCATGCAAACTAAATTAATACCAATGAGTTATTTCTTAAAGAATCAGGGTATGAGAACTGGAAAAACATTTGCAACAAGTTTCCTGCTAATGCAGACCTTTGGAGGCAGCAAATGATGGCTCAAGTACTCAGGTCCCTGTCACCCCTGTGGGAGAGTCAGTTTGAGTTATAAGCTCCTGGCTTCATCCTAGCCCAGCCCTAGCTATTGCAAACAATTGGGGAGTAAGCCAGCAAACAGAAGATATTTCTATTTCTCTTTGTCTCTCTCTTTCTCATTCTACTTTTCAAATAAATACAAATGTATTTTGAAAAATGTAAAGAGAAGATACACAGAATGTTCCTCATGGCAAAATATTTTTACCAATGACAGTGACAACCATTTATCCATTTTGTAAACACCATACTTACTCCATGTCAGGCAATGTATTAGGCTCAGGAACTACACAGAGATGTAGATGTAAGTGATACATTGGTCTAACTGGGGTAGAGAGAAAAGTAAGCTAACACAAGGTTAGGGGTGTGGGGTGTGGGGGAAGCACAGAGGAGGAGCACCCTAACTGGGAGGGTCAGAGAATCAGTCCAACCTCACACTTTCCCCAACAGGATGAACTGTAGAAAGCTCAGGCTGCTCATCATGGAAACATGCTGTTCTCAACACTGGTCTCCGACTGAGATAAACGTTTCCCAAAGTTATGCCTGAGGCAAAAACAAACAAGCAAAGAAACAAACCAAACAGCATTTAATGTGTTCCTATTTATGTAAGATTATATGTATAACATGTAATACATGTATAACACATGTACTATAAAAAATATATACAGAATGATGTGTACAAAACAAGTTCAGGTTGTCTCAACTTCTTTGTACCTATCTGCATTAATTTTTATGAATACTCCAGGGGCCGGCGCTGTAGCAGGTAGTGTAGCAGGTAAGGGTGCCAGTTCGAGTCCTGGCTGCTCCATTTCTGATCTAGCTCTTTGCTGTGGCCTAGCAAAGCAGTAGAAGATGGCCCAAGTCCTTGTGTCCTTGCACCTGCGTGGGAGACCCAAAAGTTCCTGGCTCCTGACTTCGGATCAGCACAGCTCCAGCCACTGCAGCCAATTGGGGAGTAAACCAGCGCATGAAAGACCTCTCTCTCTCTGCCTCTCCTTCTCTCTGTGTATCACTCTAACTCTCAAATAAAATAAACAAATCTTAAAAAAAAAAAAAAAAAGAATACTCCAGAGTTAGGCAGTAGGGGCAGAGGGGTCAGTAAACAGCCACTTGGGATCCTTGCCTCCCATATCAAAGTGCCTGGGATCAAGTCCCACACTGCTGCTGCTTTTTTTTTTTTTTTTTTTTTTTACTTAGGATTTATTTATTTGAAAGGCAGAGTTACATAGAGGGAGAGGATGAGAAACAGAGAGAAGCCTTCCATTTGCTGGTTCATGCCCCAAATGGCCACAATGGCTGGAGCTGGGCAGATCTGAAGCCAGGAGCTTCTTCCCCTGTTAGTACAGGGGCTTTGGGCCATCTGCCACTGCTTTCCGAGGCCAGAGTAAAGAGGTGGATTGAAAGAGGAGCAGCCGGGACATACGCCAGTGCCAATATGGGATGTGAGCACTGCAGGTGGCAACTTTAACCACTATGCCACAGTGCCAGGCCTAACCCACCCCACTGCTTTGGATCCAGCTTCTCACTTGGACTCCTGCCACCCACATGAGAGACCCAGATGAGAGTTCCCAGCTTCTGGCTTTACCCTGGTCCAAGTCTGGCTATTTGCCAGCAAATGGCAGTTTCTCTCTCTCTCTCTCTCTGCTTCTCCCTCTGTCACTTTGTCTTTCAAATAAACAAATCCTAACAAACAAAACTCAGGCAAACTTTTTATCCCATTCTAACAAAGGTGGAACAGGGAATGCAGCACACAGAAGATGAATACATTATTACTTTATTGCTGTACCTGTATGAATCTGATTTCCCAGTTCAGAGGATTATTCATCACATAGGGGAAACCAAGGCAGCATTTAGTACTAGAGGTCTTTGTTTTAACCTTGTAAGAAGGAGCAATTCTGGGAATTTTCTAGAGAAGAAAAACAGCGGCCGGTGCCGTGGCTCAATAGGCTAATCCTCAGCCTAGCGGTGCTAGCATACCGGGTTCTAGTCCCAGTCGGGGCTCCAGATTCTGTCCCAGTTACCCCTCTTCCAGGCCAGCTCTCTGCTGTGGCCTGGGAGTGCAGTGGAGGATGCCCCAAGTGCTTGGGCCCTGCACCCCATGGGAGACCAGGAGAAGCACCTGGTTCCTGGCTTCGGATCAGCACGGTGTGCCGGCCGTGGTGGCCATTGGAGGGTGAACCAACGGCAAAGGAAGACCTTTCTCTCTGTCTCTCTCTCTCACTGTCCACTCAGCCTGTCAAAAAAAAAAAAAAAAGAAAGAAAGAAAAGAAAAGATAAACAGCAACCAAATCCTAAAAGGCTGTTATTTCCAGGCCTGTAACTCATTTTTTAGGCGATGGAAAAACACAGAATGGCTTCTGAGCTAAGGATTAACAACTAGTTTGGTTTTCTAACAAGGTATTATGGTGGTTTTGTAATGCACAGACAGGGAGGGGAGTAAAAGCAAAGAGATGTGCTAGAAAGTTTTGATTGTATTCAGGAAAAAATATCTAAAGAAATACATCAAAATGTTATTAGCAGCCGGTGCTGCGGCTCAATAGGCTAATCCTCTACCTTGCGGCACCGCCAGACTGGGTTCTAGTCCTGGTCGGGGCGCCAGATTCTGTCCCGGTTGCCCCTCTTCCAGGCCAGCTCTCTGCTGTGGCCCGGGAGTGCAGTGGAGGATGGCCCAAGTGCTTGGGCCCTGCACCCCAAGGGAGACCAGGAAAAGCACCTGGTTCCTGGCTTCGGATCAGCATGGTGCGCCGGCCGCAGTGGCCATTGGAGGGTAAACCAACGGCAAAAAGAAAGACCTTTCTCTCTCTCTCTCTATCTCACTGTCCACTCTGCCTGTCAAAAAAAAAATAAAAATAAAAAAAATAAAAATGTTATCAGCAGGAGTGGTGGGAGATGACAACATAGGCAGTCTTCTACTTTCCATATTACATACATCTATTATCTTTGCCCTGTTTAAAATAAGCACGTGTTAAATTTATCACCACAATAACCCAAAGTGGGGGAGGTGGTAGCATCTTAAGGCTGAGACTACAAACTCCACATAGGCAGAAAAATCATGTGCCTTATTACTACATGCCTAGTATCTTGTACAGTGCCTGACACATAAACTAAGAGTACTACAAAAAGCTCAGGGGAAAACGGAATTAAAAAATAGATTGAGGTGCAGAAATTTGGCCCAGCAGTTGAGACATATCAGAGTGCGTGGGTCTGAATCTCATCTCTGCTTCCAATTCCAGCTTCCTGCTCTTGCACACCTTGGGAGGTGGGAGATGACGGCTTAGGTACTTGGGTCCCTTCACTTCCATCCAACTGGGAGACCCAGACTGAGCTCCTGGCTCCCAGCTTCACCCTGGCCCAGCCCTGGCTGCTGTAGCCATTGGGGAAGCTAACCAGCAGATGGTAAATGGTCTGTATCTGCCTTTCAGTTAAGTAAATAATGAATTAGTTATTTTTTCAAAAGGAAAATTAATATTGGTACAAGAGGTCTTTTTTTTTTTTTTTGACAGGCAGAGTGGACAGTGAGAGAGAAAGAGAAACTGAGAGAAAGGTCTTCCTTTTTCCGTTGGTTCACCCCCTAATGGCCGCTGTGGCCTGCGCGCTGTGGCCAGCCCACTGCATTGATCTGAAGCCAGGAGCCAGGTGCCCCTTCCAGGTCTCCCATGGGGTGCAGGGCCCAAGCACTGGGCCATCCTCCACTGCACTCCCGGGCCACAGCAGAGAGCTGGCCTGGAAGAGGAGCAACCGGGACGGAATCTGGTGCCCTGACCAGGACTAGAACCCGGTGTGCCGGCACCGCAGGCAGAGGATTAGCCTGTTGAGACGCAGTGCCGGCCACAAGAGGTCTTTTGAAAGACATTTGGAAAATGCACATTATGAAAAACTTTGCATGGATTTCAAAAATTTTTGCATTAAGATAAAAAAATCTATTAGTTCCATTTTCCACAAATTGTTCAAGCACCCTTATAGGTGTTTAATACATAGGTCAGAATAAATGAGCAAGAGAATGAGTGCATATGATGAAGCATCATGGGGTGGGGCTGGCACCATGGCACAGCAGGAAAAGCCGCCACCTGTGATGCTGGCATCCCATATGGACAACGGTTCGAGTCCCGGCTGCTCCATTTGTGATCCAGATTTCTGCTAACAGCCTGAGAAAGCAGTAGGAGAGATGGCCCAAGCGTTTCGGCCCCAACTATCCACATAGGAGATCCAGATGAAGCTCCTGACTCCTAGCTTCAGCCTGACTCAGCCCTGGGTGTTGTGGCCATCTGGGGAGTGAACTAACTATATGGAAGATCAATCTCTGTCTCTCCCCCTCTCTCTGTAACTCTATTACAAAATAAGGAAATAAATTTTTTTTTTTAATATCAACATGGAAAAAACATTTCAAAAGAAATAATGAGGGGCTGGCACTGTGGCGCAGTGGGTTAAAGCCATGGCCCGCAGTGCCGGCATCCCATATGGACGACAGTTTGAGTCCCGGTTGCTCTGCTTCTGGATCCAGCTTTCTGCTATGGCCTGGGAAGGCAGTAGAAGGTGGCCCAAGTCCTTGGGCCTTTGCACCTGCATGGGAGATCCGGAAGAAGCTCCTGGCTCCTGGCTTCGGATCAGCTCAGCTCTGGCGATTGTGGTCATTTGGGGAGTAAACCAGCAGATGGAAGACCTCTCTTTCTCTGGCTCTGCCTCTCTCTGTAACTCTAACTTTCAAATAAATAAAACAGATCTTGAAAAAAAAAAAGAAATAAAGAAATGAAAAATCCCAAGTTTTATAGAATGGCCAGCTAAATAAATGACGAGCTATTAATCTACGTAAGTCAAACTAGAAAATTTAGGTATAAAGGAATGCAAAGAGATCACACAAAATGCCAGTCAATCTGGTAGAAGACACGTTAAGTTTCAGGAAGCAACATCAGATGGAGCTGTCTACCAGTCAGTAGGGAAAGCAATCCATATAAAGTTTAACTACCACATACCATGGTTTATGGACTCTTACTCAACAGAACACGTTGTACATATCAAAATGGAATTCACTCACTATTCTGGATGCACTAAGATCCTAAACTGACCTTTACCACCACTGATTTCTGAATTTAAGGTTATAAAGTAAGTGGCCAGCATTGTGGCATAGCAATACTAGCATTCCATATAGGCTGGGGTCCCTGGTCCCAGCTGCTCCACTTCCAAATCAGCTCCCTGCTAATGACCTGGGAAGGCAGCAGAAGACAGCCCAAATGCTTGGGCCCCTGCCAAACATTTCTAAGACCTGGATGAAGCTCCTGGCTCTGGCCTGGGCTAGCCATAGTGGTTGGAGCCATCTGGGAAGTGAAACTGCAAATGGAGTATCTCTCTCCCTCTTTTTCTGTAACTCTAACTTTCAAATAACTAAATAAATCTTTAAATAAATAAATAAGTACTCGTTAACTCAACAGGAGGTCTAAATCTTTATCCTAAATTAAGTTTCCTAATCCTCCTTTGCCTCCTCACTGCTCTTGGGGCTCAAAAACAATATCCAAAATATGCTTCTTTGGACTCCAAACCAGGAACACTTGGGGAGCAGCAAATACAGGCAAGGGCTTCCCTGAAGCTTCTCTGTCTCCCAAAGACGAACACATCTGCCTCTACAAAGTTCTTACCGCAATTTCACTCAATTAAATTCCTATCACAGAGGAACACATTAAAATCAAATACCACATGTAGAGCCCAGAAGAACTTTGTGCCAAGTCATTGTGTGTTCTCTAGATCCATCATCTTAAAAGTTATTCACTTAGGCTACAGTTGTGGTGCAATGGGCTAAGCCATCCCTGCAACACTGGCATTCCATATAAGCATCAGTTCAGTTCCTAGCTGCTACGCTTCTGATCCCGATCCCTAAATTGTGCCCGGGAAAACACTGCTTGGGTTCTTGATGGCACATGTGAGGGCTATCAATGGGGTGCTAGAATCCTGGCTTCCAGTCGGCCCAGCCCTGGCCATTGTGACCATTTGGGGGAATAAATCAGCATATGGAAGATCTCTTTCTTTCTCTTTCTCTCTCCTCTAATTCTGCCTTTCAAACAAGGAAATAAAACTTTTTAAAAAATTACGCACTAACCCTGTAAAAGAACCTACTAGTTCATTCATTCCCTCACTGCTATGAGCCCTGACCACTAAGTATATGAGTTTCATATTTTGTATGGCTCTTACACATGTATCCATATTAATAAATTTGTGTTTTTTCCTCATTAAGCCACCAACTGTCAGTTTGTTTCAGGAGACTCAATTACCAAACCTTCAGAGGCAAAGTATGATCTTCCCTCTATTGCCATAATAACAGAAAACATACACAGAATTGTTTTTTCATTTTAGTTGTAGATATTAAATCTAGAAGAACACCAATGTTTGGGACAGCAACAAGTGACATTAGTTTTAAATGTAAATGTCTTTTCATTTTTATAGCCAGTTTTGCCACCTTATTTAAGGCTGCAACAAAGCTTAACTAACAAAACACTGGAAAAGTTTTTTTTTTTTTTTTTTTTTAAGTTTTGTTTGAGATGCAGAAAGGAAAGATGGGAGAAAGGGACGGAGAGGAAGGGGGAGAGGCAGACAGAGACAGGGAGTGTGAGCTCACTCCTATCCACAGGTTTTCTTCCCCAATACCTGCAAGGGTCAGAACCGAACCAGGTAGATGCTAGAAGCTGCAGTCAATCCAGGCCTCCCACACGAGTGACATGGACCCAATTCCTTGAGCCATCATTGCTGCCTCCCAGGGTCTGTATTAGCAGGAAGTTTGGATTAGGAGCCAGAGGCAGGTATTGAATCCATGTACTTCCACACGGCAGTGAGTTTCTTCATCACTAGGCCAAATGCTGTCTCAAACAAAGTTATTTTTGTGAAGTGAAAAAGAAAAACCAATTGTTCTGATTATTTCAAGGAATAAGACAAATGCTCCAACTACAGAAATTAACCTCAAGTAAAATTAGAAATTTGACAATCAACATCTACACCTCACTATATTTATAATTCACTATCAAAACATGACATACAAGGAAAATAAATAAAAAATTTTGAAAAAGTTTAGTCAATTGGCCAGATTTTTCTAAACTTAAAAAATAAATAGTGGCCGGCGCCGTGGCTCAACAGGCTAATCCTCCGCCTTGCAGCGCCGGCACACCGGGTTCTAGTCCGGGTCGGGGTGCCGGATTCTGTCCCGGTTGCCCCTCTTCCAGGCCAGCCCTCTGCTGTGGCCCAGGAGTGCAGTGGAGGATGGCCCAAGTGCTTGGGCCCTGCACCCCATGGGAGACCAGGAAAAAGCACCTAGCACCTGGCTCCTGCCATCGGACGAGCGCGGTGCGCCGGCCGCAGCGCGCCGACCGTGGCAGCCATTGGAGGGTGAACCAACAGCAAAGGAAGACCTTTCTCTCTGTCTCTCTCTCTCTCACTGTCCACTCTGCCTGTCAAAAAATAAAAAAAAAAAAGAAAAGAAAAAATAAATAGTGGCTGACGTTACAGCACAATAAGCTAAGCTACTGATTGCGATACCAGTATCCCATATCTGAGTGCCAGCTCGAGTTCCAGCTGCTCCACTTCCAGTCCAGTTCCCTGCTAATGTGCCCAGAGAAGCAGTGGATGATGGCTCAAGAACTTGAGTCCCCGCTACCCATGTGGAAGACCCGGATGAAGTTCCTGGCTCCTGGCTTTGGCCTACCCCAGACCTGGATGTTGTGGCCATTTGGGGAGTAAACCAGAAGATCAAAGACATCTCTCTCTCTCCCTCTCTGCCTTTCAAATAAACAAATCCTTTCAAATAAATAAGTCAATAACTTAAGTCTTTCCCTGGACCTGAACGGTACTGCACATAATACAATTTAGGGATATAAATGACCAGGAAAAAGATCTTGCTATGAAGCCCATACTCCTCCCTATTTGGGCAGGTTTTGTTTTTAAAGATTTATGTATTTTTTTTTTTTTGAAAAGTAGAGTTATATAGAAAGAGGAAGAGACAGAGAGATCATCCATCCACTGTTTTACTTCCCAAATGGCTGCAAAGGCTGGGGTTGGGCCAGACCTAAGTGAGAAGCCTGAACTCCATCCAGGTCTCCCACATGTGGGATGTCAGCGCTGCAGACCATGCCGTAACCCACTGAGCCACAGAGCCAGCCCTACAGATAGATGCCTTAAAACATGTCTAGGAGCCAGCGTTGTGATTTACCAGGCCTGTGATGCCAGCATCTCTCTTGAGTACCAGTTTGAGTCTGGCTGCTCCACTTGTGACCCAGCTACCTGCTAATATGCTTAGGAAAGCTGTGGAGGATGGCCTGGATGTGGGAATTAGAAGACTCTGTTCTAGCCCTTGAATGCTGTCAACTAACTGTGTGACCCAAACTGAGTTCCATTTCTTTTTCATTGTTTTTTGGTCTGAAGATGTATTTATTTATTTGAAAGGTGGAATAATAGAGCTAAAGAAAGAGATGTCTACTCTTTGCTGGTTCACTTCACAGAAACCTACAATAATCAGGACCAGGCCAGGCTGAAGTCAGGAACCTGCAACACCACTGGGGTCTCCCACAGCAGTGACAGGAACTCAGGTGCTGTCTCCCAGGTATGATAGGAGGAAAGTGAATCAGAGGTGTGGAATAGCCAGGACTTGAACTGGGCACTTAGACAAGAGTTTGATCTGCTGAGCCACAACATCTGTCTCTAGAATCTCATTTTGTATCTTTAAAATCAGTACAGTCCCTTCTAGTTCTTATTCAGTGACACAGAACATTCCAAAGTTTAGTTCCACTATGACCTTGAGGTTGGTTTCCTAACAACAACCAAAGTAAGAGTCACCAGATACACTCAATTGGGAAGTGCAAAGTAACCCACTCTCTGTGACTTCATTTCTTAGTTTGGCTGCGTGTTCACTGACTGCCTAACATGTACCCAGAATTCTGCTAGGCATTATGTCAAATGAAGCACCACTCCTGGTCACTTTCTGTGGATGTCCACAACATTTAACATAGTAATTTAGGGCTTACAGTCAGGGAGTGCATCAGGGCATGGCAAAGCCACATCTCTAACAAGCACAGTCACAGGGAGTGTGTATCAGGGCACGGCAATGCCCACATCTCTAACAAGCACAGTCACAGGAAATGTATCAGGGCATGGCAACGCCACATCTCTAACAAGCACACTAAAGCAGGCACGTGCACGGGGTGGGCAGGAATTCTGCTCAAGCAGCAAAGAATATGGAATTCCAAACAACTCACCCTTCCTATTCTAGCTATAAAAATTCACACGCTTTTATTTTCCATTAACGAGATTAAGACTCTCAAAAGGCATTCTACACAAATGTCATGATGTAACAGTTTAAGAAAAATGAGTCAGATTCTGTCAAAAAATATTTTGTCACATCACACTGTAGAGAGTTACATGTCACAGGATTGAAGTACAGCCATCTAAGGACCAAAGTCTAAGCCAAGAAAGAAACAGCACCAGAATTTGACAGACTCCATCTGCTGGTTCACTCCCTAAGTGGCTACAACAGCCAGGGCTGAGCCAGACCACAACCCGATGCTTCCTCTGGGTCTCCCACACAGATGGCAGGGACCAAAGCACCTGGGCCATCTTCCACTGCTTCTCTCAGGCCATTAGCAAGGAGCTAGACTAGAAATGAAGCAGCCACGACCCACACTGCACCCATACAGCTGCAGCACTGTAGGTTGTGGCTTCACCTGCTATGCTACAACACCAGCTCCAGAACTGCCCTTTTTAGCACTATACTCTATTGCTGGTTGGCAAACATTTCATTTTCCCCCCATCCCCTGTTATTAAGGAAGTAAAGTCAGCAAGATTTTTCATTATTTTCTTATTACCAAAATTAGCACTCAGGAGAAAGGCAACTAAACATGAGAAAATGTTAAGAGTTCACATAGTCAAAACTTTTTTTTTTTAAAAGATTTCTTTCTTTATTCAGAAAGGCAGAGTTACAGAGAGAAAAGGAGAGACAGATCTCCCATCCAATGGTTCACTCCCAAGATGGCCACATGGGCTAGCATTGGGCCAGGCTGAAGCCAGGAGCCAGGAGATATATCTGAGTCTCCTATGTGGGTGCCAGGGGCCCGAACACTTGGGCCATTTTCTGCTGCTTTTCTCAAGCCATTAGCAGAGTTGGATTTCAAGTGGAGCAGCCAGAACACAAACCCACATAGGATGCTGGCATTGCAGGCGGCAGCTTTACCCGGAATGCCACAACACCGGCCCCAGTCCAAACTCTTGCAGGAATACACTGCATAATAAAATATCACCAGAAGACATTGATACAGCCAATACTGGAGTATCTCTAGTGACAAAGATCCTCACAATTTAGTCTATTTCTCTGTTGGACAGACCTTACTGTAAGGTGGGTCTTCCCCATAGTGAGGTGATAGCCACCTCTGCAATAGCGTATAACTACTGTCTGTTTCCTGGAGCAATACAGATGGGGAACGGACCCCCACCATTTACTTCAGTAGACCTGGAAGCTAAAGCTTTCACTATTCTAGACTGAATTATTGGATAGTGTAGAACATTAGTACCCCATGAGAGTCTAAAACTCACAAGTGGATACAATATTGCAGATACAAACCCACAGTTCAAGAGCACAGGAACTATTACCTCTTGTAATCGAGTACAGTACATCCACAAATGTTCATCAATGCCAGCCTTTTTTTTTTTTTAAGATTTATTTATTTACTTGAAAAGTCACAACTACAGAAAGAAAGGAGACAGAGACCTTCCATCTGCTGGGTCATACCAGCAAAAGCCAGGCTGGGCCAAAGTCAGGAGCCAGGAGCTTCTTCCAGGTCTCTCACATGGGCACAGGGGCCCAAGCACCTGGGCCATCCTCTGCTGCTTTCCTAGGTGCATTAGCAGGGAGCTGAATCAGAAGTGAAGCAGCTGGGACTCAAACCGGCACCCATATGGAATGACTACACTGCAAGGAGAAACTAAACCTACTGCGCCACAGCGCCAGTCTAGTGCCAGCATTTTTGCTCAGCTGCATCATACAATTTACCTCAGATTATGGTAGCTTTCAAAGAAAATGCCACTTTAAGTCAGATAATTTCTGTTAAAGAGTAGGACCTTACATTTTTGGTTACATCTACCTGAACACTTAAATATTTCACATCTGTTTAGATTGTTTTAATACCATTTATGAATTTTTTGGTAAAAAAAAATTCTGGTAATTTTTTGCTTATCACACCATTATTCAAGATATAGATTCATACAGCCTGACAACAGCAAAATTTACAATTTATGTCATCACAACTTTCCTTTATGTCCAAATATACAAGCAGGGACCGGCGCTGTGGTGTAGCGGGTAAAGCTACCACCTGTAGTACCGGCACCCCATACAGGTGGCAGTTCGCGTCCCAGCTGCTCCACTTTCAATCCAGCTCTCTGCTATGGCCTGGGAAGGCAGTGGAGTATGGCCCAAGTCCTTGGGTCCCTGAACCCACATTGGAGACCCGGAAGAAGCTCCTGGCTCCTGGCTTCGGATAGGCACAGCTCTGGCCGTCGTGACCATCTGGAGAGTGAACCAGTGGATGGGGGACCTCTCTCTCTGCCTCACTGTAACTATGCCTTTCAAATAAAAAATTATTCTTTAATAAAATATATATATATACACATAAGCAAACTAAGTCAAATGACAAACTGGGTAGAAGATATATGCAACACATACAGGAACAGGCCAATTCCATTTTACAAATGGTTCCTATAAATTCATACAAAATAAATCAATTAATAAAAAGAATCAGAGTCTAACAGTTCACAAAAAAGCAAAGACAGTTTTATACAGATAGACCTTCGGCCTCATTCACAGAAGCAATACAAATAAAACCTACAACGCAATTTTTTTAATAATCCATCTGAAGACAAAGATCAAAATGTCTCAAAACACATCCAATTTGTAAGGATAACGAAAAAATAAGCAGTTTCACAGATGGCTGACTGCATCCTGATTCTAATTCCTTTAGAGAACAATTCAGAAATACCTAGAAAAACTTTTAATACACTTACCTTTTCTTACAAATATTCATTGATGTATTTTTAATAGAGAAAGTGCAAGACATTCTTAGTTGTCAGTTCCACAGCCATTTCTCCCTTCTTTCTCTACCACAACTTACATTTTCTTTACAGTGGTAAAGACCCAATTTCCAGCAGCTATGGTTAGTATGTTCTTTCCCAAACAAAACTGAGGTCAGGAGCAGCAAAATGGCACCCAAAATATAAGGAGACATCACATAGGACATGGCTTACTGACCAACAGCACCAGCATTACATGGGAGTTTAACCAAAGAATTTCAAAATTTCTGGGCGTGTCTTCTATGAATTTGTATTCTAATAAACTCCCTAGCGGACTTTTATGCGTGCTAAAGTCCACAAGGCACTGTTAAAAAGACTTTCAGAAATCATATTTTTCCCATTTAAAATGAGAGAGGGGGCCGGTTTTGTGGCACAACAGGTTAACTCGCCATCTGCACTCTAGATACAGTTGGAGTCTTGGCTATTCCACTTCCAATCCAGCTTCCTGCCCTGTGCCTGGCAAGACAGCTGATGAGCACTGAAACACTTGGGTCCATGCAAACCATGCAGGACATTTACACTGTTAGCTTTCCACACAAATTTTCTCATCCGATTCTCCACAACTCCATAAGCTATATAAATCAAGTAGTAATATACCCATTTTAGATATGAGAAAAGAAATATATATAATAATATCCAAACAGGGACCGAGGAGAAGGAATTGTGGTGCAGTGAGTTAAACTTCCTTCTGCCTGGAACGAACACATCCCATTAGAGTGCCTGCCTCCTCTGCTTCCGATCCAGCTTCTTGCTAATATACCTGTGAAGTAACAGATGATGGTCCAAATACTTGGATTCCTGCTACTAACACAGGAGACCCAGATGAAGATCCTGGCTCCTGGATTAGGCCTGGCTCAGGCCTGGCTCAGTCATAGCTGTTGAAGACATTTGCAGAGCTAACCAGCAAAAAGACCTTCCTCTCCATGTCACTTTGCCTTTAAAAAAGGAAAAAATTGGAACTGAAGCTTCTCAATTTTTAGGTCAAAATCTATGCTTTCATACCTTCTAGACCAGACTGTAAAATTACATAACCATATATAATAAAGATACTAACCTTTCCCAGACTCTCCAGTGTTTACGCAGAACTGAGAACAAACTCAGTTAATCAAAGTCATAACCTCAACTTGGGAAATAAAAACTCAAACTGCTTCTCAACCATCCAATAACACCGAAACAGAATGCCAGAAAGTGAGCTGCAAGTCAGCGTTGGGGGTAAGCCACTGCCTGAGATGTCAGCATCTGTTTGGGGAATGAACAGACGATGGAAGGTCTGTCTCTCCCTCTCTAACTCTTTCAAATAAATTTAAAAAAAAAGAAGTGAATGTTATATTGCACACATTAAGGAAGTTCTTGCTGAGCTAATTACAATTGCTAGGAAAGTGAGAGAACAGGAGAAAGGAAGATGCAGTCAGTGAGCGAATGAGAACCGAGCTCTAGAGAAGGCAGCGCCACGGTTACATCGTTATGTTATGCTGCTGCGTACCTAAGTGAGAAAACTTGAAGAAAAAAGACGTACCTCTACAAAATCCCAGCAACAGCTTTCCTTCCTTTGCATAGGTGAGGATGAACAGTTCTAATCCAAAATGTTTTCCAAAAGTTCTTTCTTTAAAAAAAACATAGAAACAGAAGATTCATACGAAAAGAGATCCAATCCAGAAGGACAGACACGCTGTATCTTCTAAATCTTGGGAACAAGAGCAGCTGTTCACCAGTGTCAGCATCTGCGGAAAGGGCCAGCTGAGGCTGTGTCTCCTCCAGAGTTAGGAATTACCTGCTGGGAAGGAGGAACAAGAGGAGAAAGAAATGGCACTGAATGTAATGACTAGTCGAAAAACAACCAACAGTTCTCACACTGCACAATCGTCCAAGTTCACCTTACAGAGCATTAAAAGATCCCATGAGGTAACACAAAGAGCCAGATCCAGCTGGCAATGGGGTCATCAATGACAGCAACAACCAAAGGTACACCTCAGCAGATAATCCAGCTCTCTGCTCACTAACGAGCAGCATCATAAAGAAACTGTTAAAAATCACACAACCAAACACAGATAAATAATAGTAGTCTGCACTCTGCCAAACAGACCGAACATTCTGGTACTTTATAAAACAACTATACTGTAGAACTACTAATACAGATAACTACATCGGCAGGAAATTAAAGCAACAAATGCATATGTAGGTCTGACACAGAAACCAAAACTTAATGTGGAAACAGAGGAATGTAAGAGTTAATCTGATATTGTGTACCCTTAGAAATCTTAGAGAAATTGAAACGTGTTATATTTTGGCAGCAAATTGAGGCACTAAAATTGATACTTGATCACTTCATTTATAACAAACCCCAAATTATAAAATACATATAAATCGCGGGCCAGTGCTGTGGCCAAGTGGGTAAGGCCACCACTTGCAGAGCCAGCATCCCATATGGGCAATGGCTCGAGTTCTGGATGCTCCACTTCTGATCGACCTCTCTGCTGTGGCCTGGGAAAGCAGAAGATGGCCCAAGTCCTTGGTCCCCCACACCTGGTGGGGAGACCCGGAAGAAGCTCCTGGCTCCTGACTTCAGATTAGCGCAGCTCCAGCCATTGTGGCCCATTGGGGAATAAACTAGCAGGTTCAAGCCTTTTGTCTCTCTCTCTCTGCTTTTCCTTCTATGTGTAAGTCTTTCAAATAAATAAAATTTTTAGAGTAATAAAATAAAATACAACAGTCTGAAATTAAATACATTATATGAGATTAACAGCAAGAAAAACACAGCAGAAGGAAAGATGAGTGAATGAAAATATGTATTAACAAGCCATCCAAAATTAAACTTTGAATGAATACAAGACTGGGAAAAGAGGCGGTGCTGTGACACAATGGGTTAAAGCCCCAGCCTGCAGCGCCAGCATCCCATGTGGTGCTGGGTTTGAGTCTCAGCTACTCCACTTCCAATCCAGCTCCCTCTTTATGAGCCTAAGGAAGCAGCAGAGGATGGTCCAAGTCCTTGGGCCCCTGCACATGTTACATGGGAAACCCAAAAGAAGCTCCTAGCTTCAGATAGGCTCAGCTCCCGCCAGCTGTGGCCATTTGAGAAGTAACCAGTAGATAGAAGACTCTTTTGGCCGGCGCCGTGGCTCAACAGGCTAATCCTCCGCCTTGCGGCGCCGGCACACCGGGTTCTAGTCCCGGTCGGGGCGCTGGATTCTGTCCTGGTTGCCCCTCTTCCAGGCCAGCTCTCTGCTGTGGCCCAGGAGGGCAGTGGAGGATGGCCCAAGTGCTTGGGCCCTGCACCCCATGGGAGACCAGGAAAAAGCACCTAGCACCTGGCTCCTGCCATCGGATGAGCGCGGTGCGCCGGCCGCAGCGCGCCAGCCGTGGCAGCCATTGGAGGGTGAACCAACGGCAAAGGAAGACCTTTCTCTGTCTCTCTCACTGTCCACTCTGCCTGTCAAAAATAAATAAATAAATAAGACTTTTTTCTCTCTGTGTGTGTGTGTGTGTGTGTGTGTGTGTGTGTGTGTCTACCGCTCTCAATAACTCTATCAAATAAATAAAATAAATCTTAAAAAAAAAAAAAAACAGACTGGGGGCCAGCACTGTGTCAAAGCAGGTAAAGCCACCACCTGCAGTGCTGGCATTCCAGGTGGGTGCTGGTTCAAGACCCAGCTGCTCTACTTCTGATCCAGCTCTCTGCTATGGCCTGGGAAAGCAGTAAGAAGATGGCTGGAGTCCTTGGGTCCCTGCACCCATGTGGGAAACCCAGAAGAGGCTCCTGGCTTCAAATCAGCTCAGCTCTGGCCGTTGTAGCTATTTGGGGAGTGAATCAGTGGATGGAAGACCTCTCTCTCTCTCTCTCTCTCTCTCTGCAACTCTGTCTCTCAAATACATAAACAAATCTTTAAAAAAAAAAAGTCCAAATTTGATGAAAAGTACAAAGCTCGGATTCAGATTGTTGAAAGCTCAACAAACAAGGACAAAACCCATGATAAGGGGCTGACATTGTAAAGTACTGGTTAAGCATTATATGCAATGCTGGCATCCCATGTAAGCACTAGTTGGACACTCAGCTGCTCTATTTCCAGTCTAGCTCCCTGCTAATGCACCTGGGAAAGGAGTGGAAAACAGCCTAAGTGTTTGGACTCTGCCAGTCCCACGGAAGACCCAGATGGAGATCCAAGTTCCTGGCATCAGCCTGGTCCTGCCCCAGCTGTTGTGGCCATTTGGAGAATGAATCAGCACATCAAAGATGTCTTTCTGTCACTCTCTGAAACTATGCCTTTCAAATTAAGACACAAATCTTAAAATAATACAGAGGGGCCAGCGCTGTGGCGCAGTGGGTTAACACCCTGGCCTGAAGCACAGGCATCCCATATGGGTGCCAGTTCAAATCCTGGCTGCTCCTCTTCCGATCCAGCTCTCTGCTATGGCCTGGGAAAGCAGTGAAGGATGGCCCAAGTCCTTGGGCCCCTGCACCCACATGGGAGACCCAGAAGAAACTCCTGGCTCCTAGCTTTGGATTGGTGTAGCTCCAGCCATTGCGGGCATCTGGGGAGTGAACCAGCGGATGGAAGACCTCTCTACCTTTCTCTGTAACTATCTTTAAAATAAATAAAATAAATTTTTAAAATATTAATAATGCAGAGAAAAGATCTTAAAAGGAGTTAGAGGAAAACAAAATGGGAGCAAACATTTGCACATTACATGCATACATCTGATAAGGGGTTAATATTGAGAATATAAAGAGAATTTCTAAAATCCACAACCACAAAAGCAAACAACCTGATTCAAAGATGCACTAATGACTTGAAGGCAAAATTTTCCCAAGAAGTTACAGGGTGCCAGCACTGTGGTACAGCTGATAAAGCCATTGCTGTAGTGCCGGCATCCCATGCAGGTACTGGTTCAAGTCCTGGCTGCTCCACTTCCAATCTGGCTCCTACTGATGGGCCTGTAAAAGCAGCAGAAGATGGTCCAATCCTTGGGTCCCTGTCCACATGGAAGACCCAGAAGAGGCTCCTGGTTTCTCATCAGCCCAGTTCCAGCCATTGCAGCCATTTGAGGAGTAAACCAGAAGATGGAAGATCTCTTTCTTTCTTTCTCTCTCTCTCTCTCTCTCTCTCCTGCCTCTCTGTAGCTTTGCTTTTCAAATAAATAATCTTAAAAAAATAAAATAAAATAAAATAAAATAAAGGAATGGCCATTAAGCACAAGAAAATATGCTCAACATCACCGGTCATGAGGAAAATAGCCAATCAAAACCGTAATGAGGAACTGGCACTTGGAGAAGCCATCTGGAATGCCCACATCCTGTGTTACAGTAGAGGGCCTAGGTTCGGATTCACATTCCAATTTCACCTCCAGGTCTTGTTTATGCACACCCCAGGAAGCAGCAGGTGATGGCTCAAGTACTTGGGTCTCTGCCACTCATGTGGGAGACCTGGAATGAGTTCCCGGTTCCTGGCTTGGGCCTGTCCCAGCTCCAGATGTTGTAGGCATTTGGGGAGGGGTGGGAGGCAAACCAGCAGATAGATTTCTTGTCTCTCTGCCTTTGAAATAAACATTAAGGGGTGAACAAGGGGTGGGGCAGGGAACAAGCTTGCAATCAGATAATTGCCTCTGCTACTTAGACTAGACTGGTCTCCTGAACTCATGTAGTGAATGTTTAACACCACAAGTCTTAATTTGATGGTGCTGAGAAGGTAGAAACTTGACCTAATTATAGTGTTTAGGAGATGGGCCTAGTGGGGAGGTTCTTAGGTCACTGAGCATATCTCCTTGGAAGGCACTTCATTGGAGGGCTGGTTTTAAAAATCTGAGTTGGGCCTAGAAACTCTGCTTCCTGGCTCACCGTGTGATCCTTCTTCCACACACACACTCCACTGCCGCCATCCTCCAGCATCACCAGATGGCCAAACCAATGGAGCCTGCTCAATACTGGACTCCAGATGGCCCAAGTGCTTGGGCTCTGCACCCGCATGGGAGACCAGGAGAAAGCACCTGGCTCCTGGCTTCAGATCGGCGCAGTGCACTGGCCATAGCAGCCATTTTGGAGGTGAACCAACGGAAGGAAGGCTTTTCTCTCTGTCTCTCTAACTCTGCCTGTCAAAAAAAAAAAAAAAAAGGACTCCAAACCACAAGCCAAAATAAACTTTTCCCTTCTTGAATAGTTTCTCACACGAATCTGTTCCAACGTCAAAAAGCTGGCTAATACAACCTCGCACCAGTTTGGGTGCCCACTGCCCAAGAAAGGGAAGGAGACAGAGACACCCAAAAATAACAAATACTGGCAAAGTTCTAGAAAAACTGGAACTCTTATGAACTGCTATAGGAATGAATGTATTGATAGCACAGGCACTGTGGAAAACAGAAGGGGAGTTCCTAAAAAAATTAAATATGGAATTAGTGTATGATCCTGAAATCCTTCTGGGTAAAATTCTACTTCTTGGTAGAAAGCAAGGTCTCTAAGAGACATCTGTGCACACACATTCATAACAGCATTACTCACAGAGCTAAAAAATGGAAGCAACCCAAGTATCCATCAACACATGAATGGGTAAGCAAAATGTGGTGTATACATATAACTGAATATTATCCAGTCTTAAAAATAAAGCTTTTTTAAAAAGACATATTTATTGGGAGCCGGCACTGTGGCATAGTAGGTAAAGCCAAGGCCTGCAATGCGAATGTGGGCACCAGATGGGTCCCACTCGCTCCACTTCTGATCCAGTTCCCTGCAGTGGAAGATGACCCAAGGGCTTGGGCTCCTGTACCCACATGCGAGACCCAGAGGGGGCTTCCTGGCACCTGGTTTCACCCTTGCCCAACCCTGGTCATTGCATCCACTTAGGGAGTGAACCAGTGGATCGAAGGTCTCTCTGTAGCTCTGCCTTTCAGATAATTAAGTCTTAAAAAAAAAATTTATTTATGCCTCTGAAAGGCAGAGTGATGACGATGGAGGTAGGGGGAGGGAGAGGTCAACCTTCCATTTGCTAGTTCAATCCCCAGATGCTGGCAACAGCCAGGGCTGGGCCAAACCAAAGCCAGGAATCAGGAAATCCAGCTGGGTCTCCCACAGAGATGGCAGGAGCTCAAGCACTTGAGTATTTGGATTGGAAGCAGAGGAGCCAGGACTTGAACCAGGCATCCAATATGGGATGCAGGTCTCATAAACTGCAGCTTAACCCAGTGTGCCACAATGTCTGCTGACATATGCTACATCAAGGAACCTCATGGACATTCTGCTAAGTCAACCAAACCAGTCACAAAAAAGCAAATACTGTACTGGGTGGTGTAGGTTAAGCCTCTGCCTGCAGAGACAGCATCCTATTCATAGGCACCCGTTTGTGTCTCAGCTGTTCTTCTTCCGATCCAGCTCTCTGCTAATGGCATGGGAAGGCAGTGGAAGATGGCCCAAGCACTTGGGCCCCTGCACCCATGTGGGAAGAAGCTCCTGGCTCCTGAGTGGCCCAGCTCCAGCCATTGTGACCATCTGGGGAGTAAACGAGCAGATGAAATACCTCTCCCTCCCTCTCTCTTTCTCTCTCTGTAACTCTGCCTCTCAAATAAATGTATCTTTAAAAAGGGGGGGTGGGGGAGACAGAGAGAGAGAGAGAGAGAGACAGAGAGACAGAGAGAGAGGCCGGCACTGTGGCACAGTGGGTTAACATCCTGGCCTAAAGCACCAGCATTCCACATGAGCGCCAGTTTGAGACCCGGCTGCTCTACTTCCCGTCCAGCTCTCTGCTATGGCCTGGGAAAGCAGAAGATGGCCCAACTCCTTGGGCCCCTGTACCCACATGGGAGACCTAGAAGAAGCTCCTGGCTTCGGATTGGTGCAGCTCCAGCCGTTGCGGCCATCTGGGGAGTGAATCATCGGATGGAAGACCTCTCTCTCTCTGCCTCTCCTCTCTCTAAACTCTTTCAAATAAATAAATAAATAAATAAATAGGAAGGAAGAAAGGAAAAATCAAATACTGTTTGATTCTACTTATATAGAGTATCCACAGTAGTCAAATTCATAGAAAGCAGAATGGTGACTGCCAGAGGTCAGAAAGAGGGGAAGTTAGAGTGTTATGGGTAAAGTTTCAGTTTTGCAAGGTAAAACATTCTGGAGATGGATGGTAGTGATGCTTGCATTTAATGTCAAAGTCAATATACATCTAAAATGACTAAGATCATAACTTTTATGTATTTTACAATAAAAAAATTTTTGAAAAAAAAAAAACAGCCAAAGGAAAACAATCATACATTATGTAGAAAGGAATAAAGATAAACTCCAAGACAGGAGACTTTTCACTGGAAAAAACTAAGGCCAGAAGACAGTAACACAACATCTTGAGAGTACTGAAAAAAGCAAACTGTCAACCTAGAACACTACACTCGGTGAAAACAGGTTCTAAAAATGAAGGTAGTGGTGGGTGTGTTTGGCACAGTAGTTAAGACACCACTCAGGATGTCTGTGTCCCATATCAAGAGTGCCTGAATCTGAATCCCAGCTCCACTTCTGAATCCAGCTTCCTGCCTGGGAGGCAGCAGGTGATGGCTCAAGTACCTGGGATCCTGCCCCCCACATGGGAGTCCCAGAGGCAGTCTTGGCATCTAGCTTCAGCTTGGCCAAGTTCCATCTGTTGCAGGCATTTAGAGAGTGGACCAGCAGACAGATAATCTTTCTCTGACCTCTTTCTCTGTTACTCTTACAAATAAATAAATACATCTCTTTTTAAAAATATCAGTGTCATCTACAGCTCCTTTAAAAAATTTAAAAAGATTTATTTATTTGAGTAGCAGATTCACAAAGAGGAGAGAAAGAGAGAGATCTTCCATCAGCTAGTTCACTCCTTGAATAGCTGCAATGCCAGAATTCGGCTGATCTGAAGCCAGGAACCTGGAGCTTTTTCCAGGTCTCCCATGCAGGTGCAGGCCCAAGAACCTGGGCCTTCTCCCACTGCTTTCCCAGGCCACTAGTAGAGAGCTGGATCAGAAGAGGAACAGCTTAGACACAAACCAGGGCCCACATGGGATGCCGGCACCACAGGCGGAGGCTTAACCTACTATGTCACAGCACTGGCCCCCTCGAAAAATGTTTTAAATGAAGGCAAATTACAGACTTCTTCAGGCATACAAAAAATAGAATATCATCACAAGCAAACCTATCCTACAAGAAAATGTTAAGTCTTCCGATCAGAAGGAGTACACTATGCAGAAATCAAACTCTGCAAAAGAACAAAGGATACTAGAAATAAATAGATGGGTAAATAAAGCATACATACTTTACTAAGAGTTCAAGCATTAAAGAATTTTCATAAAATATATCCTCCAACAAGCTAAAACTCAAGGTAACATAATAACCTGATTAATTCAATTCCCGTTATATTTCTCTATATAGATAAACATTTTTTTTTTTTTTAATTAAAAGGTAGGGGAAAACCAACATTATAGCACAGCAGTTTAAGCCACTGACTGCAAAGTCAGCATCCTATATGGGTGCCAGTTCAAGTCCTGGCTGCTCTGTTTTCCATCCATTTTCCTGTTAAGGGGCCTGGGAAACCAGTGGAAGATGGCCCAAGTGACTGGAATGGTGCCACCTGCATGGGAGACCAGGATGCAATTTGTGGCCCCTGGCTTCAGTTCGGATTTTTTAAATACTTTAAATACAAACAAAAACTCTAAGGTCCAAGTTATTTGATTAAAAAAAAAAATCTGTGTTTTGGAGAAGTAAAATTAAAATCTTCTTGGTTCTAGCCCAGTGTCTATTACCTTTTAATACCTTAAACCTTTTAAACCCCTTTGAAAAGTTTTCCTACAGAACTTCTCGAGATACAGTATGATGGTCATCAATAAATAATTTATCTATTTTGCAGTATCTCTAATGAACCCCAAAATAAGTTGAAAATAGGCTACCAAGACAGCAAAGAATGCTCCTTACTTTCCTAAAGTTTGAAAAACACCACGAAGTGTCAACGAATTTGTTAGGATGCCCAAACTGCAACAAGAAGAAAACTTTTGCCAAGTCCTCCCTAGGAAAATGAATTTGTCCAAGCCAAGACATTAAAGCAGGAACTGCAAAATGAAGCTTGAGGACCAGATGCTGAAACAGGAAAAGGAAAGCAACAATACTTGACACTACTCTATTATACAGTTCAAACCTCAGGGGGCATGTGGTTAGCTACAGTAAAATTTCTGTAATATAGTATCACTAATGCCAAACAGATTACACCGTGGGATACCTCTGAATGTAATGCAATGCATACACTCAGAATCCTTGAGAGCACTAGCGCATCTGACAACCCAACTTCACAATGGAAGACCACTTTCTACTCTCAGAGAGTTGCACCGTTCCCAACAGAATGCAACATATTCCTGACAGAATTCTAGAGGACACCTACCCACTGTTAACCCACCTGGGCCAAAATTCCTTACTCTGGAAAGACAACAAAAATACTGCGTGATTTCAATACTCACTAATGAACATCACGTCAGGAGAAAACAGCACTCTTTCAGGACGTTACCCCGAGCCAAGGCATTCCATTAGGTAACTTTCCACTTTACGTGACCTAAGTTTAGCAAAAAAAAAACCCAAAAAACAAAAAAAAACCAAAAACAAAAAACAAAAAAACACTGTTTATAAACCCAAGAGAGTTGAAAACTTAGGTAACAGCCAAAAAGCAAAAACAATGCAAACATCCATCAGCTGATGAATGCATTGTTTAAAATGTGGTATTACCTATACAATGGACTATCATTCAACCATAAGAAAAGACTGATAGACTGCTACAACATGAATGAGTGCAACCACTGCTGAGTCAAAGAATTCAGAAGCCAAAGTCCATATATTATTATTCCATTCATACCAACATCCAAAATAGGCAACCCACAGGAATAAATAAGAGACTGGAGGCTGCCTAAGGATAGGAGCAGGGACTGTTCAGTGTAATCATGAAAATGCTCTGGAGTTGACAGGGGTGGTAGTTGTACAACATTACGAATGTACTGAAAGTCACTCAACAGAACATTTGAATTTTAGATGAATTTTACATGAATTACACCTCAACAGAAAGGAAAAAAAGCCACACTTGTTTCCAAATGGTACAGTACCTGCATCTCTCACTACCTGAGAAAATGCTCATCAAAAGTCATTCAGGTAACGGCATCATGGTGCAGACTAGCAGCCCTCGAAGCACAGGCTCCCACAAGAGCTATGGTTCTAGTCCCAGGCGCTCTGCTTCCAATCCACAGCCTTGCCAATGCACAGGGAAAACAGGAAAATCACCCAACTGTGTGGGCTCTGCCACCCACATGGAGACCTGGGTGCTGTTCTGGGGTCCTGGCTTTGGTTGGCCCAGCACCAACAGCTGCAGCCATTTGGGGAGTGAACCAGCAAGTAGAAGATTTCTTTTTCTTTCAAGTAAATAAATCTTTAAAAAAAAAAAAAATCATTCAGGGGCAGTGCCGTGGCGCAGGTTAATGCTCTGCCTGCGGTGCCGGTATCCCATATGGGCGCTGGTTCTAGTCCCGGCTGCTCCTCTTCCAGTCCAGCTCTCTGCTATGGCCTGGGAAAGCAGTAGAAGATGGCCCAAATGCTTGGGCCCCTGCACCCACGTGGGAGACCTGGAAGAGGCACCTGGCTCCTGGCTTCAGGTCAGCGCAACTCCGGCTGTTGAGGCCATTTGGGGAGTGAACCAATGGAAGGAAGACCTTTCTCTCTGTCTGTCCCTCTCACCGTCCATATCTCTATCTCTCAAATAAATAAAATCTTTAAAACGCTTTTTAAAATATACTGACATTCTAGAAAAGGCCAAACCTTAGGGACAGCAAACAGTAAGTGGTTGCCAGGGCTGATGTAGGGAAGCATATATATAAGGAACAAATTATTTAGAACTGCGGAAAATAAAGTGAAAGTCCATCAAAACCTACAGAACTTTAAAGCACAATAAGCTTTAATGTATGCAAATCCTTAAAAAAATCATTAAGTAAAGGGATCCCAGCATGGAATCTAGATGTGACCAAAGAATCTAAATCTATCACAATTAACCTCAGGAAGGGGGTGGCAGAATAAAGTGGTAAGAAACAAAGCAAATGAGTAGAACCCACAAGACTAAATCAATTACCTTAAGCACTATACTACAGTTTACAAAGTAGTTTCCCACTGGTATACAGATGAACAACTCTGAAGTTGCTATATATAAAGAGTGGAATTAAAGAATTAAGTGAATAGATGGTGGCAACCAGGTTTCTTATGCCAAAGCAGGTTACAGATAGACGAAGTCAGAATGATCAACTTGGTGAAGATTTTGAACTGTCAACTGACATCATGAATTCATGTTTAGCTTAATATAGATAGCTACATACAGAAATATTTATAGTATGTGGATAAACACAGGTTAACATGCACACATACATCTCCTTACTCAGAGGACCAAGAACAAACAATAGTCAAGCAACGAAAATACATCCAGCACCCAGATCTTGGCTTCTAACACTGTTCTGCAATAAATGCAACCAGGGCTCCTTGTAAAAGACTTATTATAGGACTGGCTCAGAAAATAGAAAAGATGAACACTGAAAAATTTTACAGTGCCAGAAACTAACAAAGTATTCACATATACAATGATGGGGTATGTCAAAAAGAAGGGCTACGCGGCAGGCATTTAGCCTAGTGGTTAAAATGCTAGTCAAGGAGCCAACGTTGTGGCATAAAGAGGTAAGTTACTGCCTGCAGCACTGGCATCCCTTATGGCGCTGGATTTTTTTTTAAAGATTTATTTACTTACTCATTTGAAAGGCAGAGTTACCAAGAGGCAGAGGCAGAGAGAAATGTCTTCCATCCACTGGTTCACTCCCCAAACAGCATATGGTCAGAGCTCAGCTGATCCGAAGCTAGGAGCCAGGAACTTCTTCCAGGTCTCCCTTGTGGGTGCAGGGGCCCAAGGACTTGGGCCATCTTCTAGTGCTTTCCTAGGCCACAGCAGAGAGCTGGATCAGTAGTGAAGCAGCCAGGACTCAAACTGGCACCCATATGAGATGCACTGCAGGAGGCCTCAGCACTGGCCCCACCAAATGGGCACTGGTTCAACTCCTGGCTCCTCATCTTTTGACCCAGCTCTCTGCTAATACGCCTGGGAAAGCAGTGGAGGATGGCTCAAATTCTTAAGCTCCTGTACCTGCATGGGAGATCCAGAAGAAGTTGACTCCTGGCTTCAGCCTGGCCCAGCCCTGTCATTGCAGCCATTTGGGGAGTGGAACAGCAAATCGAAGACCTCTCTTCTTTTCTCTCTGTAACTCTGCCGTTCAAGTAAATAAATCTCTAAAACAAACAAGAACCTTTGCATTCCACATCAGAGTCTGGATTAAGCTCTTGGTTCCAGCTCCCTGGTAATGCAGACACTGGGAGACAGTAGTGACAGCTTAAGGAGCTGGATTCCTGCCACACCCACAACAGACAACTTGATTGAGTTCCCAGATCCCTGCTTTTACCAGAAGTAAACCAGGAGACTGGGAACAGCAGCAGAAGATGGCCAAGCGCTTAGCCCCTACTACCCATGTGGGAGACCTCGATGAAGAGCCTGGCTTCAGCCTGGCTCAATCCTGGCAACTGCAACCATGTGGGGAGAGAACAAGCAGATGGAAGATCTCTGTCTCTTCCTCTCTCTCTTTCAAATAAATAAATAAATAAATCTTAAAAAAAAAAAAAGTTATAAAGAGAGCACTACAGAAACTAACTCAAAGATCTCCCAGTGGCCACACCTAGAATAAATAAAATACTCCATCCTTAAAGAGTAAATTCTTCCAAAGAGTATACTGTGGAAAGGAAGAAGAATGAGTAACTTTACATTAGAGAAAACACTGCGCCAGTCTAACAACGAGAAAATCATCAGAAAAATCTCAATTGAAGAACATTCTACAAAACATCTGCCAGTAATCTCACAACTACTAAAGAAGTCTGAGAAATTGTCATACGAAAGAGACATGACCACTAAATGCAATGTGGTATCCAGGATGGGATCCTGGAACAAAAATAGGACATTAAGCAAAAACTAGAAATCTGAATAAAGTATGAACTTAGTAACCGTATCAACATTTGTTCATTAACTGTAACAAACTGATTACACTAATGTAAAATGTGAATAATGGGAAACTGCATGCAGACAGGAATTCTCTGAACTCTCCTCATAGTATTTCTGTAAATCTGTTCTGAAATTAATATTTTCTTTTTATAAATCACTTTTAGTTAAGGAGTATGAAAACAGATGAAAGTTTATTAGGAAAATAGAGAAGTTCTAGAATTATGAAGACTTCATGAAGCAGGTATAACTTGAATTTGTACCTTAAAATGTACTTCAAGGTACTGGGGGAAAACAAAAAGATAAACTGGTGCACTTAACAGAATGACCAGAAGAGTAAAAAGAGAAAGCTAAAAGAAATGAAAACATTTAGCCCTGAAAAAGCAGAGAGGTAAATGGGAGGGAAACATAACAGCAGTGTTCAAATACTTTAAGGGTCATGTGACAAAACTGGGAGTTACATCATAGACCCATTTAACTTACAGGCTGACGAATGGTAAAATGTGACCAACACTCAAGGACAAAGAAAGTGACAGCTGTTCGGCACAGCCACAACAGGAAATGCCACTATGGAAAGACAGGAAGCAGGTGGTCAAAATTCTTCTCTACAACTTTTTAAAGAACCACATATATGTGAACCAATGAAGCAAAACTTTACATTCAAATTCTGTAAACATTTACTCAACACCTTATGTGGCAAGTCCTTTCAATACTAATATATCTTGTTTCACATTCATAACACATGCATAAGCATTTATTAAAGCAAGAGAGGCATAATATAAAAATGATAATTAAATAAATCCTGCACAAAAGCAGGAACGCCAAAATTCTCCACCACTCCCTATTTTCTGATAGGAAACTGACAGCTATTTCTAAAAGCAAAATAGTTTGAAAGCCCAGGTATATATATAGCAATTTCTTCCTTCTTGCCCCTACCTTTAGTCTAGCTCTAGGGCTCTGAGACTTTCGTGTGCGTACAGATTATCTATGTTTACAGATATAAAAACATGCACACTATAACTTTTGAGCAGTAAGGGACTTTCCAGTACAGTTTTCATCCTAAGTGATTTTTACATCCCAGGACTAATCCTGGATGAGGGGCAACTCACGGCAGATTTACTCTGAAATAGAAAGGCTAAGTCCTCTTACAACATGAAGAACGCAATTAATGAACTATTTGAAAACTATAAAGGCTACCTACAAGTAAGGAATTTCCTATCAATGAGGATGTTTAAATAAAGGCTGAAAAAGTTCAGTAATGTATTTTAGAAAAGAGCAATTGGATGAAAAGATTCTACAATACTTTTGAAACCTGACAGGAGGCTAACAACAACAAAACAAAAAAAGACACAGAGGCAGGAACGCTGTATCGCATGAAGAGCTTACATGCACCTGCAGACTTCTGTACTTGGTGTTTCATCTGCCGAGAAAGCTCTTCCACGTTTGTTTAGGTCAGATCGCAAGTATCTTCTCCTTGGTGAGGATTTCCCGAACTGATCCTTCACCCCAGTTACTCACTTGTCACATCAGTTTGTTTTACTTCCTTCATAACAGAGGTCAGCAAACTTTTGGTATAAAAAGCCATACTATAGCCTACCAGCCTAATCTAGCCTACTCCAAGGTTTGGTATGGTTTGTAAACCAAGAATGGTTTTTAACATAGTTCTTTAATAGCTAGAGGAAGAGAAATTAAAATTTTAACAAGTGAAAATTTTATGAAATTCACATTTCAGAGTCTGAACTTTAACTGGTATATGGACATATCAGTCTCCGTACTACCTGTGGCTGCTCTGGCACTGAAACAGAATTAGTAGTTGGAACAGAGGTAGTACAACCCATAAACGATAAATTATTTACTTTCTTGTCCTATACAAAAAAAAATAAGGTTTACCAACTGCTGGCTTATATCATTATCTAAAATGATCTTATTTGTTTGTTTGTTTGATCAATTTTCTTCATTCCCACAAACAAAGAAAAAAGTTAACAAGGTCAAAGGCTCTGTATGTTTTGTTCCCCCACTGTAGCACTGGTACTCAGGGAAAAAATCCAAGGGGCTGTAGTTGTGGCTAGAAAGTTAAGCCTCCACCTGTGACACCCGCATCCCACAGGAGTGTGGGTTCCAGACCTAAAGAAGTGGAAGATGGCCCAAGCGTTTGGGACTCTGCACACCTGTGGGAAACCCAGAAGTTGTTCTAGGCTCTTGGCTTCGGCCTGGCCCAGTCCCAGCCCTTGTGGCCATTTGCGGAGTGAACCAATAGATTTAAGATCTCTGACTCTCCCTAACTCTGCCTTTCAAAATATTTTTTAAAATAAAAAGTTAAAAATCCTGGATAAAAGTAAAGGCCTAACAGATACTTGATAAACAAATTCATGAACGAATCTTAAATGCTACTGTGAGGAGTTTAAATTTAAGTCCTCAGCCATTATCGGTTTTATGACAGGCATAAAAACTCTTGGAGATAAAGGGAAACAGAAGCAGCCAGAAAGACCAAACAGCTTCAAGTATGATGATCACCGACCGGTCCAGGGCATGGGAGCTCTTTAGTAAACTGTGTATTACAGGTTTTCCTGCTTGTAAGAGTCTCTCAACGACCAAAGTGTCACAACACTGTAAGCTGAATGTGCTGTTTACCTTACGATGCAAATACTCAGAAATCTCACTTCCTATACATAGAACACAGCACCCACACCACGCCAATAAGGGCTTAATAAACGCTCATCATTCCAACAGATCTAGATCACGTGCTAATGAATTTTTAATGTCTAAATTTTTTCAGTGCTGAGCAGCACTGTCAGCAGCTGAAAACTCTAGAAATTAAAAGGTTACCGCCCACAGCCCAGAAGCAGCTTTTAAATCATTCTATACTAGCCAGAGAGTAGGTGTGTGATTTCAAAAAAAAAAAAAAAACAAGCCAACTCAGTTGGTGGGGGATGAGGTATTATGGAGTCAAAACCCCACTGCCAAGCCTCGACTGTTACATGACACTGGTAAAACTACCACCTACTAACAATTTGAGTCTCAACCTTCTAATCTACAAATAGAAAAAAAAAAAAAGAATTTTATGTCACTAACTCTTTCATAAGGATCCTTTCCTCCAGGCTCTGCAAAGCTAGGCACTTCAAAAGGCAAAGGTTTGGTTGAACCAGTCACTTCCAAATTTAAGATACTGAAGGGAAGGCATGCATAAATCAAAGCTGTGTTTATTTTAAAGCAGCAACCTGCTTCTTGGGCCCTGAGTTTTCTTTCCAATAAGCTAACAGAGGAATTCAGGTCTTTCATAGAGATGCTTATCCTACAGGTAACTGATGAATATGTCACACTCAGAGCAACCATTTTGGATTGGGGGGGGGTCATCTTTCTTTTCTCTGTGACAGCCAAGTGAGGGTGAACAGCACTGGCTAGGACCCACCAAGACGAAGGGCAAGCAGGGAGAAATCAGCTAACACTTCAGGTGAGCTGCCTGAACCGACTCCGCAGCGGGCTCACCTGGGGGACCCTCACCACCAGCGTTGTCAAGGGATGACTCAAACCACCCGCAGGACCAACCACTACAGGCACCTTCGCTCAGGCTGAGCTGTGAACGCAGCTCTGGCCCTCCAGGGACAGCTCAACTCCCTGCGCGCGTCTCCCCCGCCTACGGGCACGGAGAAGGGCACCGGGGGCCGGCCGGCCAGCCGAGACCCACCGCCCGCCCCCCGCCCCGCCCCGCGGGCCTCCTCTCCCGCAAACACCAAGTGCAGAGCCCACACGAACGGGGCACGGCTGGCTTCAGGGGCCGATGGCGGAGGGCTGGTGGGCAGCTTCCGGGGACGCCAGGGCCAGTGCGGGCTCGGAGGACCCCGGACCGGGGACCCAGCTCCCCAGCAGTCCCCCGGGCCTCGGCCCAGCTCCTCGCACGCCCCTCCCTCACCTCGGCCCTGCAGGCGGCGGCCGCGAAGGGGAGGGGGAGGGGGAGGGGAACCCCAGGGTCACGCTGACAGCGGGATGAGCCCGGCGAAGAACGAGGCCCGGCGGGATGCTGGGGGTCGAGCCCCAGGCCGGGGGCTTCAGCCGGGAACGGGGGCGACCGAGGGTCCCAGCAGCGCCAGGCCGCGAGCGAGGCCGGGCCGGCGTCGGCGGCAGCGCCGCCGGGCCGCGCTCCCTCACGACTCACCCCACCCACGGCAGAGGGGCCGTGAGGGGCCGCGGCCGCCCGCGGCGTCCGGGGAGGGGGCGCTCACTCACCGGCGGGGAGGGGAGGAGCAGCCGGCGTCTCCGCCAGCGCCGCGGCTCGAGCTCAAGCGCCGGCTCCTGCCGCTGCGGCCGCCGAGCCGGGTCCATCCCCCCAACCTCCCCCCTCCCGACCCTCCCCCCGCGCCGTCGCAGCAGCAGCCGCCGCCGCCGCCGCCGCCGCTGCTTTAACCCCGGGCGCGGGAGCGCGAACCGGCGCGAGGGAACGAGAGCGCGCGCGCCCCCACCGTCGCCGCCGCGGCCGCCCACAACCTCCGCCCCCAGCCGACGGCGCACGCGCAGAGCGTAGGGCGAGCGTGCGCGCGTCACCGGCGACGGGCCCCCTGGGAGGCGTGGCCTCGGCCGCAATCGGCCCGCCCGCGTGCGGGGCAGGTGGGCTGGGCCACGCCGCCGGAGCTGTCGCGGAGCCGCTCCAGGTGCGCTGTTCTCTGCGGACAGCTTCGGGAACCGAGCTCGTCTGGGTTGACCCGGCTCCTGGAGCACGACGTCCCTGAGCGACGCAGGTTTGAGCGGGTGTCTGGTCGCCGCTCCGGCCCTTGGGCGACATGGCCTTGCACGCAGCAGGCTGTGGGTCAGGGGCGGCGGCGGGGCGCTGCGGGTTAGGCGACGTCCCGGGAGGCCCGCATCCCACGGGGCGCCGCTTCCAGGCCCGGCTGGTGGTCTGGGAAGGCAGCAGAAGAGTGCTGGAGCCCTTGCACCCTAGTGGGAGGCCGGGAGTGAGCTCCTGGCTCCTGGCTCTGGCCTGGCCTGGCCCACTCGGGCCTTTTCAACTATTCTGTACTGAACCGCGGGATGGAAAGTCTCTCTCTGCAACTCTACCTTTCAAATAAATAAATCTTTAAAAAGACTTTGGGATTTGTCGGCAGTGAAACTGCTCAGGTAGCCACATGGAGCACACAGGGGGCCGGGGCGGGTGCAGGGCCAGGCAATGTGGCCGTGCAGCAGGGCACTATTTAAGGGTAAAGTGGGCCGGACCTGATGATGGGTTGGATGAATTGGGTAAAGAGTCGTTAGGTAGGAAGTTAGGAATAACGGAGGGGGGTGGGGGGGCATAAGGCAAACTAAGGATCTGCAGATGCTGCAAGGCATGCCTCGGAAGCAGCCCAGGATTTCACACTGCAGACCTTTCTGGTGGGCTCAGCCTTGCCCCCAAGGAAGGCTCCCCAGGAGGATCCTCTTCCCCAGCACCAAGTCAGTTAGCTGCCTGACAGCATGGAGCAATCAAGCCTTCACCTCCCTCCTCCGAGGCAGGCCCACAGCGCTGAGTGGTGACCCCTGGGAGGAATTGCACCTAGTGCACACTCAGCAAGCGCTTTTCCTGAGGAGGAGGAGGAGGGGACGGAGAAATGGCGGGAAGAGCTGGACCCCTTTCCCCATAAGCTCTCAGCTCTTTCCTGAGCCGCCCACCTGTCAGGTGTATTCTGCCCCTTAAACCATGTGACCTTGCCTTCCCCAGTCTGAGTGACTGGGCACGCTCTCAGATCCTGTCCCATCCATTCTGCTGGATCCCCTAACCCCGATAAGCCTTGCCACCTTGCTTACCACGGCTCTCTGTCTCACGCCCGAAGTCTTCCTTCGCAAAGACAAGAACCTGCTCCACCCATCTCTGCTGGCAGAGTGAAGGGCTGTCTCAGACTTGAGGGAGAGAGGAGGGCTGCAGATACAGACTCCATTACTTCAGCCCTGAAGGAAGCCCCTGAGGACAGTAATTCTAAATAGATGATAACCCTGAATATAAAAGCTAGAGCTATACAGATGCTTAGCACAGAACAGAAGAAGTCTTGTGACCGAGGACAGGGACATACCTCTTCACAAGAGCATGGACCATACGTGATACGACTGGCGAGTTGAATGTTACCAAAATTACACTGGGGCTGTTTGAAAGACACTGTTAAGAAAGTGAGAGACAAGCCACAGAGGGGCAATCTGCAATACATCGTATCTGACAACATTCTTGTATTCGGAACGTACACACACCTCTTCAAACTGAAGAACACAAACACAATAAAACAATGGCAGAAGGTTTTAGTAATTACTTCACATGGCCAGTGAGCAACAAAAAGATGCTCAACATCTTTAGCTAGGGATTTGCAAATTAAAACTGCAGCGAGTGAGGGGCTGCATCTGGTGCACGGGAAACCCATGGTCCATATCAGAGTGCCTGCAATAGGGTGCCAGTTCTGCTTCTGAGCAGCTTCCTGCTAATGTGCACCATGGGAGGCTGCAGGCGATGGATGGCCCTAGTACTTGGGTCTGCCAGTCATGTGGGAGACCCAGACTGAGTTCCAAAATCCTGGCATTGGCCCGGCCTCAGCTGTTGTAGACATTTGGAGAGTGAACCAGCACATGGAAATCTTTTTCTTTGTCTTTCCCTTTCTCTCTCTCCCTATCCCTGCCCTCTGCCTTTCAAATAAGTTTTTAAAAATCTAAAAATTAAAATTGTAAAAAACGCAGTGACATACCACTATAATCTCATTAGAATGCTAGAATTAGACTTTCGATCCAGCAATCAGATGTATGCAGATCTCCTTAATCAAATCTGATCCCCAAATAAACACAATAACAAAGTTACAGTTGCACCTGATACATAGGTGATCTTACAAGAAAAAACATAACACTTTCCCCCAAAGAGGATATAAAGTCTTTGCATGATATCCTTTCTCCACTTTTAATATTTAGTAATTAACTACAATATCAAGTTAGTTGTTATTAATACATCTCCATGTGCAGTAGCTGCTGAATTTCTCCCTAAGTCATGGGGACCAGTCACTTTGATGATACTTCAAAAGTTTGTGGAAGGCCAGCGCCGCGGTTCACTAGGCTAATCCTCCGCCTTGCGGCTCCAGCACACCAGGTTCTAGTCCTGGTCGGGGCACCGGATTCTGTCCCGGTTGCCCCTCTTCCAGGCCAGCTCTCTGCTATGGCCAGGGAGTGCAGTGGAGGATGGCCCAAGTCCTTGGGCCCTGCACCCCATGGGAAACCAGGAGAAGCACCTGGCTCCTGCCATCGGATGAGCGCGGTGCGCCGGCCGCAGTGCGCCGACCATGGCGGCCATTGGAGGGTGAACCAACGGCAAAGGAAGACCTTTCTCTCTCTCTCTCTCACTGTCCACTCTGCCTGTCCAAAAAAAAAAAAAAAAAAGTTTGTGGAAAACGAAATGAAGAGATTTTGTTGTAAACAATTTCAAACCCACACATGAGGGAGAGCTGCAAAAAAGTTCATGGAAAATGTATATTATGAGGAAACTATGCATTGCATGGATCTAATGTATTTTTTTTTACCTGTTGATAGGTATAAGTTACTTCTAGTTTTTTGATACTGTAAATAAAGTTACTATAAATATTGTTTCACATATATTCACACAGATGGGTATTTTCCTTTATCTTAGGTAAAATACTTATATCAAATTCTTTTATTATTTTTTAAGATTTTATTTATTTTAAAAGCAAAGTTGTAGAGAGAGAGAGACAGAGAGATATCAAATTCTTTTTGATAACAACCAGACTAGTTCTTCAATTAAATACAAATATAAATGTTGCTGTGAAGGTATTTTTGTAGTTGTGAATAAAGTCCATACTAAGTCATATTTTTTTTAAAGATTTATTCATTTACTTGAAAGGCAGAGTAATAGAGAGAGGGAGAGGCAGAGAGCGCTTCTATCCACTTTTTCAGTCCCTAAAAGGCTACAACAGCCAGGTCTGGGTCAGGCCGAAGCCAGGAGCCTGGAACTCCATCCAGGTCTCCCACATGGGTGGCAGGGGACCAAGTACTTGGGCCACACTCCACTACCTTCCAAGGCACGTAAGCAGGAAGCTGGACCAGAAGTGGAGCAGCCAGGGCTCAAACTGGCACTTGAATACCAAGTGTTGGCTGTGCCACAATGCCAACCTCCATACTAATTAAGTAAGGGAGATTATCCCAGATAATCGGATTGGGCCAGATCCAGTCAGTGGATAGTCTAAACCCGGAGCTGAAGCTTCCCTGAAGATTCTGCCTGTAGACAGCAGCTTCAGCCTTGCTTAAGAGTTCAGCCCACTCCTCCTGCCTGCCATGTGGATTTCATATTTTCTTACTCAGCAGTCTCCCAATGCTGCTCTTACAAAAGTGAATTTCTGGACAGTGAGAGAGAGAGACAGAGAGAAAGGTCTTCCTTTGCCATTCGTTCACCCTCCAATGGCTGCTGTGGCCGGCGCACCACGCTCATCCGATGGCAGGAGCCAGGTGCCAGGTGCTTTTCCTGGTCTCCCATGGGGTGCAGGGCCCAGGCACTTGGGCCATCCTCCACTGCACTCCCGGGCCACAGCAGAGGGCTGGCCTGGAAGAGGGGCAACAGGGACAGAATCCGGTGCCCCGACCGGGACTAGAACCCGGTGTGCCAGCTCCGCAAGGCGGAAGATTAGCCTGTTGAGCCACGGCGCTGGCCGGAACATGTTTTTAAAGAAGATTTTGACAGTATTGCTCACCATCAAGTTGAAAGGTCCTTAAAAGGAGAACTATAGGTTGGCGCCGCAGCTCACTAGGCTAATCCTCTACCTGCAGCATCGGCACCCCGGGTTCTAGTCCTGGTTGGGGTGCCAGATTCTGTCCCGGTTGCTCCTCTTCCAGTCCAGCTCTCTGCTGTGGCCCAGGAGTGCAGTGGAGGATGGCTCAAGTGCTTGGGCCCTGCGCCCACATGGGAGACCAGGAGAAGCACCTGGCTCCTGGCTTCGAATTGGTGCAGCACGCCAGCCATAGCAGCCATTTAGGGGGTGAACCAACGGAAGGAAGACCTCTCTCTCTCTTTATCTCTCTCTCTCTCTCTAATTCTGCCTGTCAAAAAAAAAAATTAAAAAAAAAAAAGAACTGCAGGGTGGTACAGAACATTTTTGCAGGGATCATCTATTGCAGTGCTGTCCTTTCCACTTCTCTGTGCAGCCCTGGCATGTTTCTCAGATTATTTTTGTTTAGCTTGATTTTATAAATATTAATGAAAAATGATCAATAAAGTTTCTCCACTTGTGACAAAAATCCCCCAAAATGTTCCCATCTGAAAGTATTTGCTACTGCAACATATTTTAGTCTTTTTTTTTTTTTTTTTTTGACAGGCAGAGTTAGACAGTGAGAGAGACAGAGAGAAAGGTCTTCCTTCTGTTGGTTCACCCCCCAAATGGCCACTACGGACAGCACTGCGCCAATCCGAAGCCAGGAGCCAGGTGCTGGGAGGCAGCGGTGACAGCTGAGGTGACTGCGTCCTGCCGCCCACATGGAAGACTGGGGTTGAGATCTCAGCCCAAGTCTGGTTATTACAGGCATTTGGGAATTTAACTAGAAGGTTTCTGTCCTCTCTTTCTGTCCTCTCTCTCAAATGAAAGAAAATTTATGAAGGAATATATATGAGGTAAGTGTTCTGCAGTATGGCAGAGTAGGCCACCACGTGGGACGCCCACCACATCTCAGATGCGAGTACCTTGTTTGAGTTCCAGGTAATGCTAATAATGCTGGTGCAGGCACCACGTCCTGGGTAGTAAGGATCTAGATTAGAAGACTAAAAAGGTCACCTGCAGGATCTCAGTCCCACTGCAGGTCAACTTGGTCGAAGTCTTCATTTTAACTTGATCCCCAGGAACTACAAATGCATTTTGCAGTTTGAAAAGACTGGACTCAAAGACATCTGTAATTGGAAGAATTACAGTACACATGAGCTTCCACTATTAAAAACCAACAAATCACATGGACTAATGAACATTAGTTATTATAATATCAATGGTAAAAGAACTCAGAAGAACTAAAAACCCTTAGTTGTTTACTAAAATGTGACTTAACTTCTGCTGAAGTGTTGTAAGACCTTTGCAGCAATAATTTGCCACATTTCCAAATACTCTTGTGTTTTTTGGTACATCCATCACTTTGCTAACATGGGTAGCCAGTAAAGCATGTAGCTTCACAAAATTAAAATGTTAAGACCTACAGTGACCAAAAGAGACTGTCATATTTTGTGATCATGATATATGGTAGCAAGAAAGCTCTGAAACTGTCAACAATTTAATTTCTGTGATGGCAAGACAAATAACTGTTGCACAGAAAATTATCATATGCCAGAGACTGCATTTCTTATTATTGTGCCAGTTCTGTTTCTCACCTCGAGGTCTTTGCTTGTGCTGTTTCCTGTGTGTGGTACACCTTCCTCTCTAAAAGTTGGTCTTTCAAGTCCCGGGTTAAAAGTCATTTCCTCGGGAGACCTTCCGTGACCCTACTGACAAGATCAGCTTCTCTTATGATAAAACTCCCCAAGTGTGCAATTTCCCCTTTCTTAGTTCAACATACTCATAACTTCCCCCTTAAATGTCTACCTTCCTCTGGACTGTGAGCTCCTCAAGTATAAGGACCCTGACTCTGTCTGGTTTATATATATATATATATATATATATATATATATAGAGAGAGAGAGAGAGAGAGAGAGAGAGAGAGAGAGATTTAAAAAGCAGAGCAATGGAAATAGATGGAAGGGGAGAGAGAGAAAGAGAGGGAAGGAGAGAGGGAGAGAGGAAGAGAGGGAGAGAGGGGGAGAGAGAGAGAGAGAGAGGGAGAGAGAGGGAGAGAATATCTTCCATTCACTGGTTCACTCCCCAATGGCTACAGCAGCCAGCTTTGGGCCAGGCTGTAGCCAGGAGTCAAGAACTGGCAGGGGCTCAAGTACTTGGCCATCCTCCCCTGCCTTTGCAGGTGCACTGGCAGCAAACTGGAGAAGCTGAGACTTGAACTGGCACTTCGATATGGGATGGTGACATCACAAGCGGCAGCTTAACTCACTACGCCATAACACTGGCCTGTCTATGATTCTGAACTCAACTGATCCTGTGTGCATTCTTAAGGCTCAACAAATATTTACTGAATTAACAAGTGAACGGTGACATTCCTACTAAGTGAAGTATAATCCTGTTTCTTATTTGTATAACCCTTTGCTCTTCTTAGAACATTTTACTTCTGTTGTCCCATCTGAGGCTCCAGAGACCCGGAGCTACCTAGTAAGCCTGTCTCAGCCCTATGGGTGCATACTCAATATCCCGTATTTTAGGCTTGAGCATGGCCCACTTTCCTGTGTCTTGCCACCTCACACCTGTGTCTTGGGCAAGTTACTTCATTTCTCTGTGCCCCAATTCCTTCGTTTGACCTTATCTGGTAGGTATAGTAACAGGTGAACGTGAATATATACTCTTGGAGGACTTGGCATGATGCAAGACACCTAACAAATGTTAGCTATTTTGTTACCGTGGATATCCAGAGTCTCTTTGGCTATGATGCCCTATACAGGATTCAGCGTCTTTGGGCAGGCCTTTGGCCTTGTGGCTAAGCTGCCAGGCGGGATGCCCACATCCCACACCAGGCTCGGACTCCTGACTCTGCCCCCTATTCCAGCTTCTTGCTGATGTGTGCACCCTGGGAAGCAGCAGGTGATGGCTCAAGTAACTGGACTCCTGCCACTCCTCCGACATCTGGACTGCTTCTGGCTCCAGGCTCCCGAGCCCTGGCCACTGCAGGCACTTGTAGAGTGAACCAGCAGATGAGAGTTTCTCTTCCTCTCTCTCTCTCTTGTTGTCTCTTCCTCTCTCTCTCTCTCTCCCCTCAAATAAATAAAATAAAATAAATAATGATGAGACTGGATGTCCCCAACATGTTTTTGAGGGCAAGAATCTCAACACAAAAGATCTCCTACCACGTTATTCCAGGATATGAGGTTCAAGGACAGATGAGGACAGAGGTATCTGAACAGTACGGGGCAGCAGTGAGCACACGGACTGGAAGGGATGTGCAGACTTCTCAGTGTTCTGCATCCTGATTGGGCTGTGCGTTCACAGGTGAGTTTGTGTGTACAAGTGTGTCCTTAAGATTTGTGTACTTTATGCGATTTATATCTCATTTTATTTTTTTAAAGATTTACTTATTTGAAAATCAGAGTTACACAGAGAGAGGAGAGGCACAGAGAGAAAGAGAGGTCTTCCATCCAATGGTTCACTGTCCCAACTGGCCACACTGAGCCAATCTGAAGCCAGGATCCAAGAGCATCCTGTGGGTCTTACCTCATGGGTGCAGGGGCCCAAGGACTTGGGCCATCTTCTGCTGCTTTCCCAGGCCACAACAGAGAGCTGGATCGGAAGTGGAGCAGCCAGGTCTCCAACAAGCACCTATATGGGATGCCGGCACTTCAGGCCAGGGTGTTAACCCACTGCGGCACAGTGCCAGCCCCTGTATCTCATTTTAAAAGAAGATTTATTTATTTGAAAGAGGTTAAAGAGAGGGAGAAGATAGCAAAAAGGAGAGGGAGAGAGAGAAAGGTATCTTCATCCACTGGTTCACTCCCCAAATGGCTGCTGAAGCAAGGAACTCCATCCAGGTCTCTTAAGTTGGTAGCAGGGACCCAAGCACTTGGGCTACATTCCTCTGCTTTCCCAGGAGCATTAGCAGGGAGCTGGATCAGAAGTGGAGCAGCCAGAACTCATATGGGATGCTGGCATCAGAGGTGGCTTAACCTGCTCTACCACATGCCAGCCTTTATATCTCATTTTAAAGGTGACTGCTCCTCTTATTTAATTTTCTAAAATTCTGCTTGTTTGGGATGCAAAGAGACAACAGATAGAGCACCTCTCTACTGGTCAACTCCTCAAAGGCCACTCGAGCCAGAAGCCAGGAATTCAATCCAGGTGTCCCATGTGAACAGCAGGAACCCAAACAGCTTGGATTTAAATCTCACCTCTACTCTTAGCATCTCCATGCTCTTTGACATTCTTATTATTTTTTACTTTTTAATTTGACAAATAATTTAAAATTTATTGAATATTTTCAATAAAAGTCAGGGGACTCCTGGTAAATCCTTAACCCAAATTGAACAGTTTCTAACACAGTACTGGTAGCAGCAATGGGGAAAATAGGTTCTTGTCTTCATGCAAGATAGAATTCAGGAGGCCAGTGCTGTGGCATAGCCGGTAAAGCCACTGTCTGCAGTGCCAGCATCCCATATGGGCACCAGTTCGAGTCCCAGCTGCTCCTCTTCCAATCCAGCTTTCTGCTATGGTCTGGGAAAGCAGTAGAAGATGGCCCAAGTGCTTGGGACCCTGCACCCATGTGCAAGGCCAGAGGAAGCTCCTGGCTCCTGGCTTTGGATTGGCCCAGCTCCTACCATTGCTGCCATCTGGGGAATGAACCAGCAGATGGAAGACCTTTCTCTGAGTCTCTCCCTCTGTCTGTCTGTAACACCACCTCTCAAATTGAGACAGAGAGCAGGCTAAGCAAGGTGGCAAGGCTTATTGGGGGTAGGGGATCCAGCAGAATGGATGGGACAGGATCTGAGAGCGTGCCCAGTCACTCAGACTGGGGAAGGCAAGGTCACATGGTTTAAGGGGCAGAATACACCTGACAGGTGGGCGGCTCAGGAAAGAGCTGAGAGCTTATGGGGAAAGGGGTCCAGCTCTTCCCGCCATTTCTCCGTCCCCTCCTCCTCCTCCTCAGGAAAAGCGCTTGCTGAGTGTGCACTAGGTGCAATTCCTCCCAGGGGTCACCACTCAGCGCTGTGGGCCTGCCTCGGAGGAGGGAGGTGAAGGCTTGATTGCTCCATGCTGTCAGGCAGCTAACTGACTTGGTGCTGGGGAAGAGGATCCTCCTGGGGAGCCTTCCTTGGGGGCAAGGCTGAGAGCACCTGTGAAGTTACTGCAACTTCGTAGTGTAAAATATTGGGCTGCCTCCCAGATGTGCTTCTGAGAGTCTTCAGATGGCTTGTTTTCCTTAGCCCCCCCCCCCCAACACACACTATCTTCTAACTTCCGACCTAACAGCACACACACTATTTAGTTGTTCTTTTTCTTTTTGCAAGCCAATTTACAGGGTGTTGTATACATCTTGCCTCTACCTGGCCCAGTTCCCTTAGGCAAACACAGTGCTGTTACCAAATTCAGTAAACTGAGCACTGATAACCGTACTTTCTGACAGCGTGTGTTCCAGTCTTCCTACAGGTCTGGGAAGACTTCTACGGGGAGGTGGTACCTGAACCAGGGCTGAAAGGATGAGCGGAAGTTTACCAGGTAGCCTGGTGATGGGAGCCCATGCGAGCAGGGATCATGTGCTTGCCTGATACACGCTACCAGAAAAGGTCTTTTAAGATTCCTGGAACAGAGAGCAGATGAAAGCCGAAAAGCTGTAGGTGAAAAAGCGATGGGTCCCCAGGGATTCCCTCCACCCGTCACTGAGGCCCAGAGGGGAGTGATCGGCCCCCCACTCCTCTGTGACCACAACCAGGACTTGGGATGCCCTGCCCAGCCTTCGGGACTCCGCTCTGAGACACACGTTGTGAATGTGGTTGGGAAGAACAGGCAGAGAAACACAGTCCCTGGCTTTCTGGGGCCTCAGTGGTCCCATCTGCACAACAGAGCAGGGTGGGCAGGAGGAGCCCTGATACACTATCCAGCCTGGAGCCCAAGGCCGTCAGCTGGGCCTCAGTTCCCAGACCCGGGCCTCCCACACCCACTCGGGTCTCTGGGCGGGAGTGGGGGTGCCCAGAGCTGCCAGCAAGTGAGGCCTGAGGGCAGAGTGCAGAGCGGCGGGCAGCGGGACAGGCAGCCAGCCGGCAGGGGCTGATGTGATCCAACCTGGCGGCTCATGGTATTTTTAGGCCTCTGTGCTCACCCCTGCCCCTGGGCTGGAAGCAGATTAGAGAAAAACAAAACAAATGACCTCTGCTTGGCCTGACAAGGCCTCTGAAGGGAAAAAAGACTTTGAGAAAAACAAAGCAGCCTCTGATTTATTTTTGCTCCTCTTTGGCTCAGCGGGTAGGAGCAAGGTCAGGACCCAAGAGGGGGCCCTCGATGACCTCACTCCGCAGTGGAGGCACCCTGCCTATCTGCTGCTTCTGTCTCTGTGGATTCACCCAGCTGCAGGGGGAAAACGGGGCGGGGTGGGGGGGATCTGCCCTGCCCAAGTACTGGCTTTCCTCCTTGTCATTATTCCCTAAACAGGACAGTGTCACAACCATTTCTAGAGTTTTGACACTGTCTTCGGTATTGTAAGCCACCTGGAGAGGAATTAATGCACACAGGAGGATACCTACAAGTTATATGCACACACAGCGGCTTTTTATATCAGGCACTTGTGCATCCACAGTCGGTTATCCATGCAGGCGCCTGGAACTAACTCCCAATGGATACGAGGGGCAACTGTACCCCATTTGGGACCCTGAATCGCTTCCTGCCTGCCCCCAGTGAGCCACGCCGGCCAGTTTCACCCCTCCAGGCACCCTTTATTACATAACAAACACTCCTGTTCCAGGCCCTAACCTCGGCTCTTCCCAAGCCCAGCTTGCCTAAGCCTGCACTGTTTGCAGATGGAGAAGCTGAGGTTTGAGAGAGAAGTAACCTTCCTAGGACCGAAAGCAGCAAGGGCCGGTCCCAAATGCACATGCTCTGGCCTCACAGAACACTCGTGGCCTCCAGGCTGGGCTGCTTCTCCGCAGGGGCTGACGCCCTTCAAGGTGACCGAAGCCCCTCACCCCAGCTCCCCGACGTGGATAAGGTCACCCCCACACAGAGGGAGCCTGTTGTCCCCACATGCTCCTGATTCGCCGCCTCTCCCTCTCAGAAGAGCCAGGTGTGGGTACAAGTTCCCCAGCCGTGCTACCATCACCCTTTCTGACCTGCCAGCTCTTTGGGGCTCCTCTGCTGGGGCCTAGGGCCTTCTCCCCCTGCTCCTGCCTTCAGCATTCCAAGTAACCCCTCCCAGCCTGCTGAGTGCCCAAGGGGCTCAGCAGACATCTCTGCACCCGCCAGGCCCCTTGTCTCCTGTGTCCTCCGCCTCTCATGCAAGGCCCAGGCATGGTCACCTGAATCTCCCATTCTAGTTCTGGATGCTAGCACCCCTCATGCACTAGGCCCAGGGGAGAAAATCCAACCTCCATAATGCTCTTTTGTGTCTGGTTTCTTGCACTCAACAAAATATTGGAGACAATTAATCTTTATTTTCTTTTTTTAAAAAAGATTTATCTATTGGGACTGGTGTTGTGGCACAGTGGGTTAAACCACCACCTCCCAGAGTGCTGGCATCCCATACCGGTGCAGGTTCAAGTCCCAACTGCTCCACTTTCCATTCTAGCTCCCTGCTAATGCGCGTGGAAAAGCAGCAGGGGCCCCTGCACCCATTTGAAAGACCCGGAAGAATTTTTTTTTTTGACAGGCAGAGTGGACAGTGAGAGAGAGAGAGACAGAGGGTGCCGTTGGTTCACCCTCCAATGGCCACTGCGGCTGGCGCACCACACTCATCCAATGGCAGGAGCCAGGTGTTTCTCCTGGTCTCCCATGGGGTGCAGGGCCCAAGGACTTGGGCCATCCTCCACTGCACTCCCTGGGCATAGCAGAGAGCTGGCCTGGAAGAGGGGCAACCAGGACAGAATCCAGTGCCCCGACCAGGACTAGAACCCCGTGTGTCGGCGCCGCAAGGCAGAGGATTAGCCTGTTGAGCCATGGCGTCAGCCTGGAAGAAGCTCTTGGTTCCTGGGTTCAGCCTGGTCCACGCCTGGCCCCTGCCTGCAGTGCCGGTATCTCATATGGGTGCCAGTCCAAGTCCTAGCAGCTCCACTTCCAATCTACCTCTCTACTATGGCCTTGAAAGCAGTAGAGGATGGCCCAAGTCCTTGGGCTCCTGCACCCACATGGGAGACCCGGAAGAAGCTCCTGGCTCCTGGCTTCGGATCAGCACAACTCCTGCTGTTGCAGCCACATGGGGAGTGAATCAGCAGATGGAAGCTCGCTCTCTCTCTCTCTCTCTCTCTCTCTCTTCCTCTCTACCTCTCTCTGTGTAACTCTTTCAAATAAATAATTCCTTAAATTTTTTTCTATTGAATTCTTTTTGTATAACAATTTTATCTCTTTGTTGATATTCTCTGTTTGATAAAGACATTGTTCTCATACTTTGCTCCACTTCTTTTGGTTTCCTTGATTTCTTTGACTACATTTAAAATAGCTTATGTAAGTCTTTAATAAGTCCAAAGTTTGGTCTTCCTTAGGGCCATTTATTATAGTCTGCTTTTTTTTCCTGTGCATTGACCATACTTTCCGGGTTCTCTTTTATTGCTAAAAAGTCAACATTTTAAATGATATAGCATTTGGCAACTCTGGAAACCCGATGTCCCCTCCCCAGGGCTTGTTGCTGTTCATTGTTGTTGCTGCTAATGGCTGCTGTTCATTTCTTGACTTGAATGAACTAATGCTGTCAGGTCTGTATTCTACATAATATGCTGCTTTAAAAAACCTCTGCTTGGTTCGCTTAGTGGCCAGCTGATGACTGGGACAGAGATTTCTTTAAGGGCTTTGGCCAGTAAGTCTCCCTATCTCTGATGAAGAACTCTCTCTGTTATTGTATAACACTTTCTACACTGCAAGGCAGTTTACTGCACTACCTTAGCCTCCACTTCCTGCCTAAGCACAACCTTGCAGTCAGCAGTGAGGGTTAGGGACTTCTCAAGCATTTCCTGGGCAAGTGCCTAGCTCTGTACATCTGCATGGACTTCTAGATCCCCAAGAATCCGACCTTCTCAAAGCCCCCAGTGGATATCTCACTCCCCAACTTGTCATTAAAAGTTTTTGGTGACTTCTGTTTGCCCTGTCTGTTATTGCCTCAGGCAAGTGCCAAGGTTAAACAATTGATGCTTATTGTTTTAAAAGCTCCCGGGTAGAAGGCTGTCCATCCTGACTGGGCTCTGAGTCAACTCAAACTCTGGCAAGTTCCGAGAATGGGGATTTCCGGGAGCTTCCAGGTGGGTCACAAAAGGACAACTTTCTGAGGACAGGGCTTTCTAGGGGGCTCCAAACTCTTCTCCCTTCAGTGGTCACTTAGTTGCTCATTTTCATGGCTTCCGTGACAGTAAGGCTGTTGGTTTTTTCTTTTTAAGATTTATTTACTTATTTGAAAGTCATAGTTAGAAAGAGGGAGAGTCAGAGACAGAAAGACATCTTTCATCCACTGCTTTACTCCCCAAACAGCTGCAGTGGCCAGGGCTGAGCCAGGCTGAAGCCAGGAGCCAGGGGCTTCTTCCAGGTCTCCCACTGGGTAGCAAGTTCTTGGACCATCTTCTACTGCTTTTCCCAGACCATTAGCAGGGAAGTGGAACAGCTGGGACACAAACCAGCGCCCATATGGGATGTTGGCATTGCATGCAGCAGCTTTATCCACTGTACCAAAAGACCTTAAAATTCAAATTTTTAAAAATCTGCATCCCAAGTAAGAGTCCATAGCCTGAGATGGGCGGTGGTCCGTCAGATTTGTGGTCTCTGGCTCCCAAAATAAGCCCACGTAGCTGTACTGAGTCACGACACTTGGAGAAAGAGGGGACCGGGAAGCACAACCTCAGAGAGCCCGGTCCAAGCTTCCCCAGCAGACCATGAGCCTGGAAAGTGGGATCCTCTCTCCTCCTGGATCTTCTTCCCCAGCAGACCATGAGCCTGGCCTGTGACCACGATCCACGACCCTCATGGTTGTGCCCAGGGGGCCTGGCCCTGCTTCACTGACTCAGTCCAGGGACCCCAGGGTGGGCCATGAGGGGGCTGCTCCCTGAGGACACTGTGCCCAGGGTGGGTGCAGTGAATCAGGAGCCTGGCAAAGTCAAGGGTCCTTTCCTGAGCAGTCTGTTGTCGTCATCTCAACAGTGCACTAACCCCATGGCCCAGGCAACACAGGGAGGACTACAAAGAAGCCTTTGGATGCTTCCAACTGGCCGGAGAGCTCGGCACAATCCCTGACCGAACAAGAATGTATCTGTACGAAGCTGTGAGCATGCATGTGATTGTGCAAATATGGACTGGTGTGAGTGTGTAAGTGTTGGAGTATTTGTGCATAAGTATGTGAGTACATGTAAGCTGAATTTGAGTATGGGCATGTGTGTTTAAGTAAATACGTTTGTGAGGATACACGAATGTGTGAGTGCCTTACAACTGTGAAATACAGATAGGTGAATGAGTGAAGTATGTACGTGGATGTATGTAGAAGTACGAATGTGTGTGAATAGTTAAGCGTGTTAGTGAAGATCATGTGCTAATCACGTGTGGGAGTCCATGTGCGTGAACACATCAGCACGTGTGAACACTTGAGTTTGTGTATATAATGTGTGTGCGGGTATGAGTACATGAGTGGGAACGTTACTGCCTACGTGTATAGGACTGTTAGCAGGTTTCGGTATATATGTTTGACTTTGCGAATGTACCTAACATTGAGTGTAGGCTTCAGTGTACAAATGTGTCAGTGTAAGAATGAATGAAGGCTGGCATGGCATAGCAGGTAAAGCCACTGCCTGCAGTGCTGGCATCCCATATGGGTGCCAGTCCGAGTCCGATCCAGCTCTGCTATGGCCTGGGAAAACAGTAGAAGATGGCCCAAGTCCTTGGGCCCCTGACCCCACGTGGGAGACCCGGAGGAAGCTCCTGGCTCCTGGCTCCTGGTTCAGGATCAGCGCAGCTCCAGCTGTTGCGGCCAAATGGGGGTGAACCAGCAGATGGAAGACCTCTCTCTCTCTCCCTCTCTCTCTCTCTCTCTGCCCTTCCTTCTCTCTCTGTGTAACTCTAACTTTCAAGCAAATAATAACTAAATCTTTTTAAAAAAAGTAACTGAGATCATAATTTGAAATGTTAAAAAAAAAAAAGTGAATGAAGGGTGCTTGCTGGCCTAGTGGTTAGAAGCTATTTGGGATGCACGCATGCCATATCAGGGTGCCTGGGTTTGAGTGTGGCTCCACTCCTGATTCCAGCTTCCTGCTGACTCACAACCTGAGAGACAGCAGGTGAGCCTTCAAGTAGGTGGGTCCCTGCCACCCACATGGGAGACGATTCAGCCTGGCCCAGCTCTATTTCCAGACATTTGAGGAGTTAACCAGCAGATGGGTGCTCTCTCTATTGTTTCCCTGCCTCTCAAATAAACAAGCATTTTTAAAAACTGTCAATGTGTGACCATTCAAGTGTTGTACTATACACACAAATGCTTGAGTGTGTAAGGTATGAGCATATGTATGCTTGTGAGTGTGTGAGTCCAAGTGTATGAATGTATTGAGATAAGTGGGTGGATGAGTGCTCGGAAGACTGTGTGTGTGAGTCAGGGCATGTGTGAGGATCTCTGTAGGTATGGCGAGGCCAGCAAGTGGTCAGTCACAGCTGGGGGAGAAACCCCTTCTCCCTGGATGTGGAGGGCAGGTGCCTCCAGGCGGGCACATTCGGCTGCACAGTGCCAGCGCCTGCACGGTACCCAGCCTTTGGGGCTCCTGGCTTCCTGGTGTCTGGCACGCTTCTGGGGGGCAGGGAAAGACTCCCGGGCACTGGTGTCCTGCCTGTGACCCCATCTCTTCCCAGAGAAGATGAGGATGATGTCCTATCATTTTTGACATGAATGGGCCTGGAGGACATTAGATTAAGTGAAATAAGCCAGGCGTGGTAAGACAAATAGTGCATGAGCTCACTGAGGTGGGGAATCCATAAAAGCTGATCTCCTAGGAGTCAAGAGAACAACAGTGGTTATGGGAGAGGGGAGGGGAGGATGCAGAGAGTTGAGTCAACAGAACAAAGTTACAAGTGGATAGGAGGAGCAAGCTCTGGGATTCTATTGCACCCTATGGTGACTACAGTTAACACAATACATCCTATGTCCTAAACCAGGTATAAGAGCAGTTTGCAATGCTCTCACTACAATGAAACAATGACAAATATGGGAGTCACCTAGTCCTGCCCATCACATGAGACCTCCACATATGGAATCATCAGCTCACAGCCCACAAACACAGACAACCTGAGAGGGGAGAAGCCGGAGCTGGCACACGTGTGCAGTTGAGGCGATGCCAGCGGGAAACTCTCATTTGGCACCTGGAAACCTTCCCCCCACCCCCCGGTCCCCGGTGAGGACCCTGAGGCGGGAGGGGTGAGCTGTGCTCTGGACATGGCTTTGAAAACGTTGCTGCGCTGGACAAAGGACAGGGTGGCTCTGCGCTTTGTGCTGAGGACTTCACACGCAGGAGCCCACCCAGTGCCCCCACGGCCCTTGGCAAACCCGTCCAGTGGGATCCTGGGCGAGACCAGCTGTGTGACTCTGCAGGGCAAGATTCCTGTCTGGATCTGGGCTTCCTCGCGCGGGAGGGCGCCGGGTTTGGGCTGGCGGGCGGCAGCCCTGCTCTCAACCCCCAGGCCACAGTCAGACTCCACTGCCTCACAGCTCCCTGCCTCCCCATTCTCCCCACAGCCCCATTTGCTTCCTCCGTGACACAGTCATAGTCTTTCATGTGTGGATGCGTCAGCCTCCAACCCTCCCGCCACCTCGCCCTGCCCCGCTCCGCCCCGCCCCTGGCAGGTGTGAAGTCTGCTCTCAGGTCAGCGGAACCCACGGCCCAGCCCCTAACGCGTGGGGCAGTGCCCAGGGCTGTAAGCTGCTCATTGGCGGTGACAGTTGCCCTGCGAGACCTCCCATTCTCCAAGCATGTGTGTGGCATCTGTTGCCTCAAGCTCTCGAATCCACTGGAGCAAAGATTCTAGAAGTCTGCTTTTCTACCAGCCAGCTCCAACTGTGGGTTCTGTGCCTGCAGTTGGCCCAGCTACAGGGCACCGGCTATTTCTGGCCCTCTAGTGCCACCTACTGCCCATACGTAGGTCTGCAGCGTCAGGAACCTTCTCCCCTTAAGTTTCAGGCCAGGCATGGAATTGGCAAGTAGTTGGGCTGAGGATGCTGACTGTGTGGGAATTCATAAGCTAAGTGGCGAACATACAGGGCTCTGATGACAAGTGGGTTCTGCCCAATTTCTTGCAGCATTAAATTAACCAATAGCTTCAATCCTCAAGTTCCAGAAGCATCATTATCAACTAACCAACCAAAGTCTTCCTCCCTTCAAAGCTGTTACCTCTCCCAGCTCAATAGCCTGGAGCACCAGTTCGAGTCCTGGCATCTGGTCCTGCTCCCTGCTAATGAGCTGGGAAGGCAGCGCAAGACGGCCCAAGTACACAGGCCCCTGCCACTCACGTAGGAGACAGGGATGGGACTCCTGGCTCCCAGCTTCTGCCTGGCCCATCCCTGGCTGCTGCAGACATTTGTGAGTGAACCAGCAGATGGGAAGATCAATCTCTCTCTCCATCTCTCGCTCTGTCACTCTACCTTTCAAATAAATGAGTAAATAATGTGGGTTTTTTAAGTTCATGCAAAATGGAATTAAAGATAAGCTTATTTGAGTGCAAAAATCTTAGAAATTCA